>CM057483.1:164613040-167167207 GCA_030035585.1 Dugong dugon
GTCCCTGCCCTAGGGCTCAGGCCATCGCACAATCGCCCGGGTCTCTGTTCGCCGACATTCGACGTTCACATCTGCCTCTCTTAAGTGGGACTCGATCTGCCTCCATTTTCCTGTGGCTGGTGTTTGAAAGTTGCAAAGCTTGGTTCCTGCTCCTTTGCTTTTTAATTTTGTGGCTCATTAGCAAGGCAGGCCATGTGGAGAGGGCTGTGTGTGTGTGTGCGCGTGCGTGTGCGCGTGTTAGTGTCACACTCATTCCCTGGGGAAGAATCTGAGCCCTTGTTCCTGCTGGCCCTCCTTTGGAGCCAGTGTTAAATCTGCAGCCAGCATCACAGACAACTTGGGGCAAATCACTGGGCTGTTATGAACTCGCAGCCATGGCAACGGCCAGCCCCGAGCCTGAGGACAAAACGTGTTTTATTCTGTTGTTCTGCACAAAAGATTCTAGGGATGCTGGAGACAAAATGGCCATTGAGAGTTAGAGGCATTGGTGCATATTTTTTTTCTCCCTACTATGTGGTTTATGTTTAAACCGTCTTCGGCTAATGCACACTGAAGTTTTTGTGTGAATCAAAACCGAAAATTCTCTTTAACCAGAAGCCAACTAAGTGAAGGCTTAACACATTATTAGCCCAACAGAGGTTTCTGGGGTTTGGTGAGAGAGATTGCGAATTCTTGGTAAAATATGCTAGAAAGCCTGGCATCAATTTTTTTTTACTTGAGTAGATCATAGTTATCCAAAACAAAAAAAAAAACAAAAACCAAAAACAAAACAAAAAACAAAAAAAAACTTTCCTGTCTTTCCTGGTTCATGTTAACCAACTTTGTCATTGCTGGTTTGAAGCTTGGGGAAACTCATCCTGTGGATTTACAAGAGTGTCTAAGAAAAGCGTCGATCCCTCCTTAGCTAGCATCAACTTTTAAGAACATGGTTGGCTGCTGCTGGGAGCGCCACCCCCGTATTTGAAAACATCAGCCTTGGCCCTGACTTCTTGCGCTTCTTGTACACTTCTTTGTCTGGGTAGGCACTCCCAGCTCCGTGGGAGGGGTATTTCTGAGCCTGCCTTCTGGGACCCTGTCTGTGGCATGACACTAAAGCATCTTTGATGTGAAAGCTGCCGAGGTGAATAATACTTGCTTGGCTCAGTGAAAGCACTCTTGTAGTCTTTTCAAGACAGCTAAACAACTTGGAACATTTCTTTTTCTTCGTTGCAGCCTTGGAACTTGCCATTTGATTGGCAAGTGGCTGGAGTGTTAGGGCCAAACCCAGTGGGCCACCTCTTAGGGAGAAAAAGCCAAACGCCATGGAACACAAAAATAGGCACTTCAGACTGCCTCAGGACGCCATGCTTGAAGGTGGGCCTGTTGACTAGAAAGGGGCTTCTCCGACTTGAACGGGCACACACATCACCTGGGGATCTTGTTTAAAATGCAGATTCGGATTCAGTTGGTCTGGAGCGGGGCCTGAGACTGTGCATTTCTCACACGCTACCTGCTGAGCCTGACGCTGCTGGTTCAGTGAGCACCCTTTGCAAAGCACTTTCACCTGATAAACGGTCCGCTTACATCTTTTCTTGACATCTGAAAGTTTCCCCAGGTGGCCAGTAGAAGCTGGCAGACCCATGGATCCAATCACCTACCAAAAATCTCCCCTCAAGATGACTCCCAATCACCTCAAACTTAACACGTCTAAGACTGAACTCAATATCTTTGTCCTCAGAGGTCAACGGCTGGCGTTTCAGTCAACCCGAGCTCAGGGAATGACACAACACCCATCTGCTTCTGCAAGCCAGGGATTTAGGAGTCGTCCTTGGTGCTCACCAATCCATCCCTACGCACCCCCATCCAGTCCACACCAATGTGTGCCCATTTGACACCCTAATTCTCTCTCAGACCATCAGTTTTCCTTCACTTCCACTGCCTCCGCCCTGGTCCAAGCTCCCATCATCTTTGGCCTGAACTGTTGCAGTGGGCTTCTACTCATTCCCACATCTATTTTGCTCCCTCCCCAACAAACAGAGTTATCCTTCAAAACCCCAGTCTATTCCCCATGCTTAAACATGCTCAGTGGCTTCATGGGATTCTTAGGATAAAGGCCCAAATCCTTAAGGTAGCCCAGAAAACTTTCAGTGGTCACACTCTGATAGGCTGCACCCTCCCTGTAAACTCCTTCTGTCTTCTGGCTTCTCTCACACCCATGAATGCGCTCTGCTCAGCCAGAGAGCCTTTCTTCAGGCTCTTCTTGCTGTTCCCTAGCCCGTCCTCTCTCCCTTTACTCGGTCAACTCAAATTCATCCTTCAGATTTAGGCTCTGGAAGCCGCCTCGGGCATCCCTCAAAAACGTCAGTCATTCCCCACTGTTTGCCTCATAGCACTTCTCAGCTGACATCATTTGGTTAATGTATGTTTCCCCCAGAGACTATCAATTCCATTAGGGCGCAGACCAGGCCTGTCTTAGCTCACCATTGAATCCCCAGTGCCCAGCCCCATGCTTGGGATCTTGGGATATCAGAGACACTCAGTGAATCTTTTTTTTTTTTTTTTTTAAAGTATGATAAAAATATATATAACAAAACTTCTGCCAATTCATCGGTTTTTACATGTACAATTCAATGACATTGATTATGTTCATCATGTTGTACAACCATCACCACTACTGTTTCCAAATTATTGCATAACCATTAACAGAAACTCAGAGCCCCTCAAATGATGATGACTCCTTCCTCCTCCATCCCGGTGAGCCCTTCTTGATTGAATGAAACGGAACGAACAACTGCTCCCTTCCTCCCAACACTGTCGTCCTCACCAATGCCTGTGACTCTGCTTAATGGGCGGCTACAATTAAACAAGGCCTTTAAGAGATCCCCAAACCCAAGATGATGATGATACCATGTTCACGGAGAAGAGTTTCTCCTGTTTGAGTGAGGGCTGAACTGTGCCTTTTGAGGAGTCTCTGCCAAGTGTTTCTTCTAAATGAGTTACAGCTCATCTAACGCTGGCTCTTTGGTTCTGTTGGGTGTTTATTTTAATAATTGACTCATTAGTCATGGGCTGGTCTTCAGAGGCTGATGTTTAATATCTCAAAAACCATTGTTTCATGTATTTTGTCCAGTTTTTCTCTTGTTTCAGGCGGGGGACGATAAATTCGGTCCGTTACCCCATCTTGGCCAAGAGTTGGGAGTCATTTTGTGACGTTATATTTTTATTTCAGTGGAATTTGGTTGGTAATTAAAGGAAGCAGATAGAGCTGAGACAGTGAGGAGCTTGCCTCTTTAGGACAGTGGTTCTCAAACTTGAGTGTACATCAGAATCACCCAGAAGGCTTGTTAAACACAGATGGCTGGGCCCACACTAGACTTTCTGATTCAGTTGTTCTGGGGTGGGGTCTGAGAGTGTGCATTTTTAATATGTTCCCAGGTGATGCTGATGCTGCTGGCCCGGGAACCATATTCTGAGCACCAGTGCTTCAGGGTGTGGGCCAGCAAACTTTCTGTAAGGAGTTAGATCCTTTACGGGCCATTCCATCTCTGTTGCAACTACTCAACTCTGCTATGTAGGGCAAAAACAGCCATAGATAATTTGTAAACGAATGGGTGTGGCTGTGTGCCAGTAAAACTTTATTGACAAAAATTACAGGGCATCGTTTGCCAACCCCTGGTTTAGAATAACTGAGCATACCCTGTGACGGATACTACAGTAAGTAATTGCCACTTTCTTTCAGAGTGAAGGGACAGTCAGTAATTCTGTGGAGACACTGCAGAGCCCACGGCTAGTCCTTTGATACAGTGTTTGATGGCCACTGTCCTCAGGATGACATGATAGGCAAGGTGATGCCTGCCTTTCTAGCCTGTATTTCTATTTAATACTATGAGAGAAAACAGAACGCTACTGTGGGCATACAGAGTCAGAAGAACCCCTCCTCTAACCTCCTGTACAGATACACCCAGGTCCAGCTGCAGAATTCGTAGGCCCAGTACAGGATGAAAATTCAGGTGCCTTTGTTAAAAAATTCGTACGAATTTCACGATGGCAACAGCAGAGCATGCCACCGAGCGTGGGTCCCTACATGATCGCACAGGTTGCTCACCCATGAGGCCCCCTGAACACACATCACCACTGCTTCTGCCTCCAGCACATACATGCCTACATGCATTTCAGGTTAGCAATGCTGTGAATTGGGGGCACTAGCAGTATTGATACCAGGGTTTAGAAAGCGTGTTTAGCTGCTTCTTACTCACTTTGTGCAGTGGTTTTGGTTTCTCTGGGATGAGCGGGTAGCATGCAACCAGATCACCCCGCTGGTCAAAGATCTCTTACATACGGCAGACAGAGATGGCTTCTAGACTGACATGCAAAGCACAACGGGTAGTGATCCATTTACAGATGGTTAGATCCACTCCACACATGCAGTTTTCGCCCTGCAGATTACTGGTTAACCAAGCCAGAATAAGTTCTGTATCCTGCTGTATTATTTCCTATAAATTCGTCCCATGTTATATGCTATAAGCTTCTAGTGACATTGGCTGGCAGGGTCCATAAGAGTTTTAGCTGTGTGAGTGGAACAAAGATGACCAAAATGATTTCTGGTCTGTAGGAGCTGGAGTTCCTATAAGCAAACTCACTGCCGTCCGGTCGATTCTGACTGACTCATAGGGTCCCTAAGCCCCAGAGGGTTTCCAATGCTGTAATCTTTACGGAAGCAGGCCTACCACGTCTTTCTCCTGAGGAACAGCTGGTGGGTTCGAACCGCTGCCCTTCCAGTTAGCAGCTGAGCGCTTAACCACTGTGCAACCAGGGCTCCCAGAGTTCTGATAGCCACCAATAAAATCATCTGCTGAAAACATAAAAGCATTGGCAGTACATTACATCTGTTGAGAGGGTGTGATTCATTGAAGTGATACCCCAAATTTTTGAGTCCCTGGTTTTCCCTGCTGTTATAAAACTGGACTCCCAGCACAGGGCATACGGAGTCTTTTAGAGAGAACAACTGGAGGGTAACTGTAGTCTTGATCTGGGGGTGAATTTATGACTGAAAACCATCATTCTTCTAACCCTGCTTGTCTTTTCGAGCTGGGGAGCAGCTGTGATATTTCCTCTGAAAGAAAGCGAACGCTGTAACCCTTTGGATGAAGGAACATTTTGAAGTGGCAACTGTGGATTTGGAGGGATGAGTTCTGTTATTAAAGGGCATAATAATAATATCCCATAATACCCAACCCAAACTCCAAATAATGGGAAGGGATTTGGGTTTATTAGAACATAGATACACAACAGAAAATATTCAGAAATTAATGAGCATCTTATGAGCTTATCATCAGTATCACCATGTCAGCTGTTTAGGTACTCTTCATACTAGGTCTTGCTGTAGGGAGCCTTTCTGGAGCCCTCTCCAGTGTAAGTTGTATTCCCTGCTCTCCTCCCTTCTCCCCATCCTCTCCGCCCACCATCCACCAGCTCCCCAGCAGTCTCTATGTGGGTACTCATCACACTGCACTATAACAATAATATAATGATAGTTTGCCTGCCTGCACCATTAGACTGACCTACCTGAAGGCAAAGATGGTATCTGATTTCATATTTGTAGCCCCAGTGCCAACAAAGCACAGTATTGGGCACCCAGCAGGTCTTCAAAAAGTACTGAATCAAGGGAATCAGAAGTAGAGCCCAGTTAGAAACTCGAAGATGCTGCAAGTCAAAATGTATTTTCCAAAACAATGTTCTGTGATGATGGAATGTTCTAGACCTGCGCTGTCCAGTACGGTAGACAGTGGCCACGTGTGGCTAATTGAGCATGTGAAATGTGGCTAGTGAGAAGAAAGAACTGAATTTTGAATTTTATTTAATTTTGAATACTTTCAGTGTAAGTTGCCACACGTGCTAGTGGAGACCACACTGGACATCACAGTCCCAAAGCCACCCGTCTCCAATATAAGGGCCAGATACAACTGCTTTAGGCAGGGGAGTGGGCAGTCATCTTCTTAACATCATCGTAGAGGCTGAGCATGGGGAGGTTGTGAATGATAAAACACACAGATCGCTCTAGTTTCTCTTTATTAACATGATGCATTAAGGCCAAGGACGTTGGTTTCCCTTGGTTTGGGAGCCTGGAGAGAATTTGGGCTTTTTGTTGCATTCCTTGCACCCCACCCCATATAATAGATGAGAATTGGGCTCCACCATCCATCTCTGTTCACATCTCTCAAACCATTTCATTAGCAAATTTTTATTTTTATTTTTTTTAAGAAGTTTTGAAGTCATGTGTTTTCAGTATTGGAATGCATGCTTAGTAATTAAGTGTGTTTAAATTTTTGGTTGGTAAAAGGGATTTTGAGAAATATGATCTGGTAATATAATCTACCAGTGAGGCTAGTGGCACTTTGGCGCCACTGATCTGTGGTATGCAGTATACCAACAGGAACTAGATATATAATTTATTGTGGGCGCCTTTCCATTAGGTTACGTGGGGAACCCTTGGTTTTCCAAATATGACACAGAAAAGCCAAAACAAACCCATCAGGACCCCCTAACTATCACACAGGAAAGCCGTAATTACGCTTGCAAGCTTTATTTCACAGAAGTAAAGGAGAAAAAGGCAGAAGTTTATAAAACATCCTGGAAGCATCACCTGGTAGAATGCTCAGCCTACACAACAGTGAGGCTCTAACTCTGGTCTGCTGAGTTTCACGCATTTCAAAAGGGACCCACCTTGATGCTAAATGCATTAAAAACGATTCCTGGTGGTGCAGTGGTTAAGAGCTATGGCTGATAACCAAAAGATTGACAGTTCAAATCCTACAGCTGCTCCTTGGAAATCCTATGGGGCAGTTCTCCTCTGTCCTGTGGGGTCGCTATGAGTCAGAATTGACTCGATGGCAACGGGTTTTTGGTTATGAAGGTCCAGAGGCATAAAAAGTGGCTGGTGTACAGTTATGCCAATGGTAACGAAAGGGTTATTAATGTACTGATTTGTTAGTGAACTTGAACTGGTATTGTATGCTGGTTCCCATTTTGTGTAGTTTCATAACTCCGTTTCGGGGTGGGGGTGAGGGTTGGTCTTCTGAAAACAGCTAAGTCATCTATTTGAAATTTAAAAAGAAGCACAGCTTTCTGAGGAAGGGCTGACACTTTATATTTTCCAGTGAACTAAGGAGAAATCTGGTAATGAGAGTTCTTAGTTAACTGCCCATGGGAGGTTTAAGCAAATGCCAATTTAGGTTGGAATGTTCATCAAAATGGAAAAGTCCATCTCTGTTTTTCGTGCTAGCTGGTCACTCCCTGCGTCCTATGAAGACCATTTGGGCGAAAGAACATTAGCTGGCTTAATGTTCTTACCCTGGAGTAATGAAATGCTCTTGATGACTGTTAAGCACCATAATGCATTTAAAGTTCTATTCCCCCGACAACCCATTTACTTAAGGGTCTGGATAATGTAAGCAGGAATGGGAGGTCAAGAGTGGTCCTGGCATTATCCCGAGGCCAGTACTGCTTTACGTTAACACAAATGTCTCTCCGAGTGGAAAATGTCACCTGGCTCTGCCAAGGACATCGGCTGGACATCTCAAGTAAAGGTTTATTTTAAAAATTAATAAAAAAATCTCATTTTTCTCAAGTTCAAGAGGGAATTGGGGCTCTCTCCTTCATTTCCCTTCATGGATGCTCATTTTTTTGCTTTTTGTTTTTGTTTTTTTCATGTTTCCTTTCCTCGTCAAGTACTTGCTAAATATCGCCCACCAGCTCTCGGTTCTTTCTCTGAACGTGTGTTGGGAAGGGGGCAGATGGAAGCCGGGGGAGGAGGAGGTGGAAGGAGTATGAATAGATTGCTTAGGCTGGCCTGGACCGGGGAGCATTTTTATTAAAGAAGTGCGGTCACTTCTGATACTGACTTGAGCGGAACTTGAGTAGATCCACTTGAGTGAATCTTGGTGACCTAGTACTTCACTGAGGTAAAAGACCCAAGCACCCATTATCGTTCCAAAATGATCACGTGGGTGTTTTTTCTGAGCTCAGCAACAGTGTAATTCCTGTATTTGATTCTTCTGGTTGCCCAAGAGGTCAAAGGCTCCAGGCAAGCCCTTGGCCGCTATGGAAATAGACATACTTATAACCCAGAAGGATGAGCTTTGGGGAAACTTGACTGCTGCTTTTCTTCACTGAGCCGAAGCATCACTATTGTCCTCACTTTGGACTTGGTTAGTGGAATGAGTGCTCTTCATTGTCACTAGAGTCCCCCCATGGATCAGGAAGTTCTAGAATTGTGACTTGCTGTGGGCCATCAAGTTGATTCCAACTCATAGCAACCCTATGGAACAGAGTAGAACTGCCCGGTAGGGTTTCCAAGGAGCAGCTGGTGGATTCGAACTGCTGACCTTTTGGTTAGCAGCCTGAGCTCTTAACCACTGCGCCACCAGGGCTCCATAGAATCATGACTATTTGCCAGTTGACTGCTCTGCCATTAGCCACCGTTCTGGACCCTGGGCAAGGTAAGCTACTTTCCCTCGTAGAGCCCAGGGCTCTCGCCCGCAGAACGTGAGATGATAATCACTAGTCCAGTAATACTGGCCATTAGGATGTGGAGGTATTAGCCATAGCACACGAGGGGGAAGAGGGAAAGCCAAGGCTTCTCTGCTGATGTGTGGTGTTCGTGAAGATCTGAGGCATCTTGCCCATAACGGCTGCATTTTCTCTTCTTTGGGCCCAGGCTGCTTCGAATGCTGCATCAAGTGTCTGGGAGGAGTCCCCTATGCCTCACTGGTGGCCACCATCCTCTGCTTCTCTGGGGTCGCCTTGTTCTGCGGCTGCGGGCATGTGGCTCTCGCGGGCACTGTGGCAATTCTTGAGCAACACTTCTCTACCAACGCCAGTGACCACGCTTTGCTGAGTGAGGTGTAAGTATCTGCTTCCCTTTAAGAATGCATTTCAAAAGCAGCCAGCCTACAGTGTTTTCAGACGACTACGATGTGCTTTTCTGGCAGGTTTGGATGCTTTTCACTAAAGCTCACTGTATGTGGATAAAAAAGGTCTGTGAGGGAAGAAGAAGGGCCCCAGACGCAGTGGGTGTTTGGGACCTGGGATGGGCTTCCACCTGGGATTGGTAAAGACACTCAGCCCATAGTAGCCATGCACTTGGGAACTCTGGCAAGGTGGTAAGTTGACGCTGCCAGTCATCACTCCAGAGAGTTAGCAATGCTCCCGAGTAACGGGCCCCCTAGTTTTCTCACCGGAAATGTCTATCACTAGAACAAGAGGAAACCCTTTGAGGACTGACACCAACTCTAAGTTGAGAGGAACAGTATTTTAACATTGACTCTTCCGCCAGAAGACAAATCCCAGGGCAGCCTCAGTGCAGAAAAGGGGAAGTTCCAGGGGCTTAGCCCACAGTCTCTGACTTCCATTCTGGAATCATTCTCAGCAGAGTCTCAACACTCCCGTGCATAGATTCTTCTGGCTGTGCCCGCTCAGCAGTCGTATGCTTATTGCCTTCAGATATTTACCCGTCTTCATTTCCTTTGGCGTTTTTTCTCTGTTTGAATCTCAGAGATTCATACTGCTGAAGTGTCTTGTGATTGTGAGAAACTTCCCCACCAGAATGAAACCAGCCCCACTGCCGTCGAGTGGATTCCAACTCATAGCGACCCCATAGGATAGAGTAGAACTGCCCCATAGGGTTTCTAAGGCTGTAATCTTTACAGAAGCAGACTGCCACATCTTTCTCCTGCAGAGCTACTGGGTGGGGTTGAATTGCAGACCTTTCGGTTAGCAGCCGAGTACTTAATCACTGTGCCACCAGGGCTCCTCCAGACTGAGAAAAACATGAATAAATTTTTTTTTTAGTTTTTTTTAATTCAGGTGAAGGTTTACAGAACAAATAGTTTCTCATTAAACAGCAGTACACATACTGTTTTATGGCATGGGTTAACAACCCCATGACATGTCAGCCCTCTCCCTTCTCAACATTTTTTCTATTTTTTTTTTTTGGAGAAAATATACATAGCCAAGGATACACCATACATGAATAAATTTTTATGGAGCAATAATGGAAAACACATTGGAAGAGTCTTTAGGAATTTTATTCTTTATTATTTGTTCATGCAAGACATCTAAAGTAATGAGCAAGGGGGAAAAGTTATAGGAGGGATCAAGCAGGACAAGGGACTCAGTGAGGGCCAACTATGGGCAAAGAAGACCAAGAAACATTTGCCAGGACTGGATTTGGGAAAGGTATATTGATTTAATTAATTAGCGATCTCAATTAGTGGTTCTCAACTTTTTGGAAGCTTTTAAAAAACCCCACACCCATGTCTCACCCCAGACCAATTCAGTCATAATCTCTGTGGATTGGACCCAGGTTCCAGTATTTTTTAAAGCCCCTGGGTGATTCCAATGGTGACCAAGGTTGAGGACCAGTCATTTTGGCCATTATAGATTTCCATAGGACAAAGTTAGTTGTGAAGTCACTTTCTGTATCTTAAACCTACTTGACATACCACCACTTGTGTAAGGAGAATCTCGATGCAAAAACATCTGCCCGGGTTGCTCCTTAAAGAAGCCCTGAGTGTTTATTTAGGGGGATTATCAGAATAATAATGACCATTTAGCCTGGCTGAGAGACATTTTGATATGGTGGAAAGGACATGGAATTCATCGGACTGGGTTTTAATGCTGGCTCTACCCCCGTGTATCCTGGGGATGAGTAACTTTAAACTCATCCAGGCCTCTATTTACTTCTGTGCAAAATGGGGATTCTAATCCTCACCTCCCGCGATGGGTACATGTTAAAAGATTGTAACTGGGCCCCTGCCCCTGACCAGAGGAAACTTCTCGGCTGCCTGGAAGGTCGTCCACTCCAACCACTGTGGGCCCACCTTGGAAGCAAGGCCCAGGTCGCTGAGGGGCAAGCAGGGTTGCCTACCCAGAATGCCCCATGAGCCAGCTGAAGGCACCAGAGGGGTGGGAGACATCCCAGGAACTTTACCCTCATGTGTGCTCTCCAAAATTCGGGAAGGTAGTCTCTCCGTCACGGTGTGAAGTTATCCTTTCAGGAGCTCTGCTTTCTTTTCATAGAATCCAGCTGATGCAGTATGTCATCTATGGAATCGCGTCCTTTTTCTTCTTGTATGGGATCATTCTGCTGGCAGAAGGCTTTTATACCACAAGTGCAGTGAAGGAACTGCACGGTGAGTTTAAAACCACCGCCTGTGGCCGATGCATCAGCGGAATGGTGAGTGTGATCTCTGAGAAGCAATAGCCACTGTCTAATGAGAGCCACGTTGTGATGTATTTCTTTGTATTTGGTGAAAGCTGTGAGCTAATCCAGAGTGGATGGATGGTCCATGACCCAAATCTTGTTTTTACCAATTTAGAGTTAGAAATTGGAAAACCTTCAACATGTTTGTAGATAATAAAAGCTCTGGTTGGTAGTATTAAATCAAATGTGTCCCTTATCAATGTACAGGTATTACTTGTGATTTTTTTTTTTTTTTTTTTTTTCAAATGGAAGGTTCCCACTGTGGAAGGAGGTGTAAGTCTCATATTGTCTCAATCCTCCTTTTTGTTTGTTTTTGAATGTGGATTGTGGCCATAAAGACTTAAGTGCTAGCATAAATTGTCACAATCCTTCTGGAAGTATTTACCAAGTAGCTAATGTATGTATGCTGGAGCCTCTATTAGTCACTGGGAGTACAAAGATAAAACACTGGCTCCTGTCCTCAGGGAGCTTATGGTCTGAGACGAGCGTCGGCAGACTACAGCCTCTGGGCCAAATGTGACGCGCTACCCGTTTTTGTATGGCCCATGAGCTAAGAATGGTTAAACAACAACAAAAAAGACTATTTCGTGACTTGAGAAAACTATCACCTGGCTAGGCGGTGGGGTGGAGGAATGGGGACAGATTCAGACCGGGGGACGTGTACTCTTGCTCTGTGGTGTGAGGGTGAGATGCGGGGTGAAGGCCCACGGTTTCAGTGGGTCCAGGCAGAGTTATCAGGAGAGTCATAGAGATTCCTGGGGCAGGAGATGATTGAGACAAGTTAGCAGTGTAAGAGCGGTGGACATCAACACGTTCACACAGAAAAGTGGGAGGAAGGAAGCAGCCCGGGGCACGCAATGTCTACTGATAGGCAGAAGGAAAGGACCTGCGTGGCAAATTAAGGAAGAATGGTCAGAGAGGTAGGCAATGTCCCATTCAAAGGAGTTCAGAGAAGGAGGAGCAAGCCAGGGAGATGCTGCCAAAGGGCCCAGGTAAGTTGAGGTAACCTCAGGTCCTGTCTGCATGTCAGTCCTCTCTGAAATGCCAGCTTGCAGCCACCAGTGTAGCCGGGGGCCAGTTGTCTTCCCCAGGGCTCTCTGGAAATGCCTGGGGAAGCCCAAGGCAGTCCCCTCAGCCAGCTCTACTGGTTCCACCCCTGCTCTGCCCTCCAGCAGGCTGTCTCCTGCCATCTTGAGCTGCCTTCTTATCAGGCTGATGCTCTCTTCTGGTCCACTGTGCTCCCACACAGACGTTGTTGTTGTCAGCTGCCGTCCGGTTGGCCCACGACTCTTGGAGACCCCGTGCACAACGGAACAAAATGCTGCCTGGTCCTGGGCTGTCCCCATGAGCAGTTGTGGATCGGCCTGTTGTGATCCACAGAATTTTCACTGGCCGATTTTCGAAAGTAGGTAGCCAGGCCTCTCTTCCTAGTCCGTCTTAGTCTGGAAGCTCTGCTGAAACCTGTTCAGCATCCTAGCAACATACAGGTCTCCACTGACAGACGAGTGGTGGCTGCACATGAGGTGCGTTGGCTGGGAATCGAACCCGGGTGTCCCGTATGGAAGGCGAGAATTCTACCATAGAACACGGGCGTGGCCATCCTTAATTCCCCAGCACATAACTAAGAGCAGGCTATAAATGTAACCACCTCTGACTGAGGGCGGGATTCAGCCCATGAGGAGGAGATGTGGCGATGTGGAGAGCTCCAGTTGGAGTCTACAAGCCTGACCCCTCATGGGGCCCTGCGTGCCCCTATGATGGGGAGGAGGTGGCTTTCTCATGTCAGCTGTGCCTTGCAACATGCATAGGCCCAGCTCGAGTCTTTGCTTTCCACCCCAGACCTGTCCCCTCGAGAAGAAACCACCTCAAGACAGGACATCAGGACACAATGCATGGGGCGGGGTCCGTGGCCGTGCTAAAACAACACCATTTGTAGGACTTCAGAACTAGCTAGTGGCGCTTAGGCCCTCTGGGCCCCTTTCGGATCCCGCTGCTAATCTCCTATGGGTAACTGATTAAACAAGAACACACACACACATACAGGCACACACCCCTACCAAGGACCAATAATATCACCACTTGATGGCTGAGCGATTCAGCCTTTTGGAGCTGTGCTCAAGGAGGAGGAAGGAGTGGGGGCTCATGGCGGTGGTGGTGGTGGTGGGGCTCTGTATCAAAGGGCCACTGGAAGGGCTGCCCTACTCCTCTCTGTCACACAGCCCCCTTTGAGCTTTTGTACATACTCGATTCTGTTTGAGAAAAGGTCTGTTGGAAAAGGTTGGAGAGCTGTGGTTGCGCGGATAGGGCCTGGGTCATCTTCATCAACTTCATCAGTGATTAGTCCTGCACCATCTGTGTCACCGGTCCCTTCTGCCTCACGCACTCTGGAATCATGGTGCTGACTTGCCTTAGAGCATATTAGAGAAAGGGAGGTGACTGGGGAGGGCTGATGGGCTAGAGCAACATGTCGATGACCGCAGGGGTGTGGTTGTGCAAAGTGCGGGAAGATTACTGGTCTTCCCTGCCTTGCCCAGCCAGGAGAGCACAGCCGCCCCCTGGAGGCCTCCTCCCACTAGTCCTGTCTGGGAGGCCTTTGCCCTGCTGCTTACGGAATGCTGGAGGCCACCACGGAAGGAATGGCGCCCCGGGGCGCTCTCTTTGCCGGGCACTGGTCTTCCCTGTGGAGCCCTGAGCACAGTGGGAAGGGAAGGCTGGTCAAGGCAAGGGGCCACCCTTTTGCAAGTGGTGGTGGCGGTATTAAAAAGAAAGGCAAGTTTTCCTTGGAAGGGAAAGAAAAGGAAGCCCTAGTCTGGAGCTGTGGCTCTAAGCACTGGGGAAGAAGGAAGGGCGAAAGTGCGCAGAGCGTCGTCTTTGACTATTTGAGGGAATGCTGTGCTTCTGAAAGTGTCACTGTTCTGGAAACAAGGTGAAAAGGTGACCTGTTCCTGCAGTCTTCTGGAGTGACCACCGGGAGGCGCCCTGTTTGAGCGTGACCCCTGGCCGACCACCCATCTTCCAGGTATGTCATGCTGTATGGAGAGTCAGGTGGAATCTTCCGGTCTCCGCCATCAGCTTCAAAAAATAAACACCAAACCAAGAGAGCTCCAAACTCGGCGCCCACATGCCCTGTGGGTGCACATTCGGAGAATGTAAATACCGTGGCGTTTCTGAGGCAGCCTTTCAAAGCTCTGGGAATTGGTAGTCAAGACGGAAGGTTATAAAGAAAGTAAAGCAATATGATTATGTTCTTCCCGAAGTTGCCCACGGCAACGTGTGGGTGAACAGGAGGATTTTTTCCCTAAGCCATTGCTTTGCTGGCAAAGCTGCTGTGAATCAAAGACTAACGAAAACTGGAGGGAAATGAGAATTGTTTCAGATTCACTGTGCGTTAAGCTTGTCTTCAAGGTCATCTCGAACTTTTTAATAAAGTATCAAATGCCCTCACTAATTTCACAGGATCACAAAACAAGCGAAGTTCCTTTGGAGAGTGCTTCCTGTAGCCTTTGTCGTTTCCTGTTATGCCACCTATCTGTTATGTACAATAAAGGTGATTTTGGAGAAATGGATATGAAGCTATAATTCAGTGGCATGTGCAAGCATCCAGGGACTCCCATGTTGAAAATGCTATGATTTTCCAGAGCTGATGTTTAGAAAAAGCAACATGTGGGAGGCCCTGTCGCTAATTCGCTTTGTGACCTTGGACAAGTAATATCACCTCTTGGGCTCTCGTGTCCTTGTTAGTTCAGAGGGGACTGAAAAAGACCGAGGAGTTGCTTCCAGCACCAACATTCTAGATCCTATAAGTTATATCACCAGTTGCTCTCAGGTTGACTCCAGCTCATGGCAACCCCACGTGTGTCAGAGTAGAACGGTGCTCCATAGGGTTTTCAGTGGCTGATTTTTCAGAAGTGGATCGCCAGGCCTTCCTTTCAAGGTCCCGCTGGGTGAACTCAAACCACCGACTTTTTTAGTTAGCAGCTGAGTGTGTTAACAGTTTGCACCACCCAAGGATGACTCCTACAGTTATGGAGAGCGTGAATACCAGTCCCCAGCTATCAGCTCTCGGTTCTCCTGCTCTCTGTCCAACACGCCAGCTTTCCTTCTGGCTTATGGTAGCCTGGCCCGCCCTCTGAGTTCATCCCACAGGTTCGGTATTGTGCCCAGAAATGCATCATCGTTGCTCTTGGGAATGTGTCTTTGCTGATTTCAGTGATGATTCTTTCTTCTTCCTCTCGTTCTTGGCTTAGTTTGTTTTCCTCACCTATGTGCTCGGAGTGGCCTGGCTGGGTGTCTTTGGTTTCTCTGCGGTGCCCGTGTTTATGTTCTATAACATATGGTCAACCTGTGAAGTCATCAAGTCACCGCAGACCAATGGGACAGCAGGCGTGGAGCAGATCTGTGTGGATATCCGGCAATATGGTACTCACTTTTAATTCCAATTAATTTTTCTCCTCTTGTGCATATGCCTGGGCATTAATTATTACGTGGGTGTCGCTTTAATTGTTATCTGTTTCATATAGTCTTCTATTAGAGTAGTTTATATTCTTTCCCGAAATATGCTCCATTTTCTGGATTGAACCATTGCTTTGCTTTTCGTTGCTAAAGGGTCTCATTCAAGATTTTGTTAATTTTCAAGGTCAGTATGTAGTAAAAGAAGCTTGGTATAACAAATCAACTTTATATTGCAGTTCAATCAAAAATGACTTCTGGATATCCTCTGTAAAAAAGGTGGTATCATTTTTGCCTTAATTTCTTTTCAGTTTTGTACCACCCAACTTTCCATCCACGGCAGGATTAACTGTGTAATTTAAGTAATTTGCATGTCCCACTCTTTGAATCAGATTTTTTTTAAATGACCAATTCCTGAAACTTCGTGTAAAACTGAAAAACATAAGCGTAAAATCCAGAGGTATTTTAAAATCATCAGACTGCAGCCTACAAAGGCCATCTTTGACTGCTCTAACCAGTGCAAGCCTAGTTTTTAATGAAGGGGATCCTCACAAAGGGAAACTAAGGGACCTGTTGGTTTCTTTTGACAAGCCACAGAGGTGCTACTGGATTCTCCTGTCAATTAATTTTGGGAGTCGTCTTCCCTGCTGAGCAAGAGAAGGCAGCATCCTCAGTAAGGGGTTTAATTAGTGCCTCTAGTCAGGACGGTAGGAAACCATGTTCTTGGTAGAAACGACTAGGGGAAAAGAGGTTTTCATTAGAATCAAAGAAGAAATCACTGTCCTTTCAGAACTTTTCTAGGGGGAGACAGCTGTTCATTTCGGCTTTGTCTTTCCTGTGTGGCTTATCCTCCACATCTTACAACATGATACGAAACTTTCTCAAAACCACCCATCAGACCAGTCTCATCTCCTAAAGACCAAGGCTTGACACCACTGTTCTTTATAATGGATTACAGATAGAGCCGAAAGTTGAATTTAAAATTATTCGTAAATGAATGTCTAGCTGTATCACTGTCCTAACTCATTGCCATTGAGTTGATTCCGACTCATAGCGACCCTATAGGACAGAGTAGAACTGCCCCCCATAGGGTTTCCAGGGAGCAGCTGGTGGACTCCAACTGCTGACCTTTTGGTTTGCAGCCAAACTCTTAACCACTATGCCACCAGGGTTTGTACATAGAAAGCAGATTACCAGGTCTTTCTTCTGAGGTGCCTCTGGGTGGACTTGAACTGTCAGCCTTTCAATTAGAGGCTGAACATGTTAACCATTTGCGCCACCCACCAAAACCAAAACCGAATCCGTTGCTGTCGAGTGGATTCCGACTCATAGTGACCCTATAGGACAGAGTAGAACTGCCCCCCATAGGGTTTCCAAGGAGCAGCTGGTGGAGTCGAACTGCTGATCTTTCGGTTAGTAGCCAAGCTCTTTAACCACTGTGCCACCAGGGCTCCGTCATTGTCCTTATTCCTTAAAATAAGTGCTGGTGAAGCTTTTTTGCCAAAAATGATTATCAGTAATCATCTTTTTTAAATCTTCTATATTCGGAGCCGTAATGAGAGCATGGAGCACTGTGGCTCGCGCTAACATTCTACTGGGGTTCCCTTTGCGCAGGTATCATTCCTTGGAATGCTTTCCCTGGGAAAATATGTGGCTCCGCCCTGGAGAACATCTGCAACACAAATGAGGTAAGCCCTGAGGACTCCTACCTCACCACCTCATCAATGAGGCTGAGAACAAACATTCTTCTAGGTAGAAAAGCAAGAGAGACGGCTACAATGCCATTAAAGGACAGCTCTTTCGTATAGAGTCTTTAAAGACCGAACTCAATGTAATCATCACTATTCAGCCATTTTTTTTTTTACCTACAAATGGCCATTTCATATGGTCCAACGCGTTTGTTGACAGCCCTTAGGAATCGGTGAGCTTTTCCTTTTGGCAATAATTTGGGAGTGATCCCAAACCCGCTAAGTCTGAAAATTTATCTAGATTCTTCTCTCTCCCCCTTCAGAAAGATTTTCAAAATAGAACATTTGTCACAGAACAAATGTAATTAATTTTCACAGAAAAGCTTCCCCTGAATGTGCATAAACCAAATTTTTATAAATGAAGCCACAATTAATCATTTATACTTCCAGAGGGAATTGCTGTTACTTCACGTCCATCCTTAATTGCCAGTAAATCTGAACACTTTGGTTTAAAACCTCTTGGCCCTAAAATATTCTTCAGTCATTGGCTTATAACTGTATATAAAGCAAAATTCTCAAATGCACTGTGGGAGTTTGCTTATTTAAGAAGATCGTAAGGGACTTTTGGAAAGCAATGAGTAAAAGAAATAATCAGCCCCTTAACGGGCTAGTCAGTGTGTATGTTCTTAACACGGATTAACGCAGAGCAGGGGGCTCCCAACCTTTGCTGCGCTTTGCAGTCATCGAGGGAGCATTACAGTGTACTGATGACCAAGGCCCAGCGCCTGGTAGTCGGATTCCACTGGTCTGGGTGCAGCCAGGCTTGAGAAGCGGGCTTGCAGAGAGAGCACGCCTGCACCCAGCCTGGCAGAGAACAGCTGCGAGGAGAAGCAGCCCCCAGGATGGGGTAGGTAGGCCATTTCATTCTGTGTCCAGTGCTCATGTCACTGCCCTGTTCCTTCCTAGTTCTACATGTCCTATCACCTGTTCATCGTGGCCTGTGCGGGAGCTGGTGCCACCGTCATTGCCCTGGTGAGTAACGGCCCCAGGATTGCCTTAGTCTAGCGCGCCCCGTCCCTCCAGTCTCTATAATGACAGATTGCCCTTTCAGCTCTTAACAGCTTCCAGAAGCAAACAGTCCCGGCACTCAACAGTGGTTAAATATCACCTGTGTAACGGTAGCGCATGCTCAGGTTTGCAGGAAGTACTAGTTGCCTGCCCTGGCCCAGACTGTAGGTGATGCTGTTTGGATTCTGTGGAAAGAAGAGAGGGTACCAACCAGGTACCTGGAGCACCTGTCGACTAGGGCTAGTGTATTGCTTTGCTGCACTCAGCCCTTAGTTCTAGAACTTCAAAAATGGACAAATGCCCTCTTGAGGCATTGCCCATTTCCTTGCCAACAATTCCTAACTTCCAAGTGGAAATATTCATCTGTGTATATAAAAATGTACACACACACACACACACGTGTGTGTGATTTGGGGGCTTGATTTGTGATTTGAAGAAATCCAAACTCAGATTGGTAGAGCGCGGGGCAAATGTCAGCTGCTGTGAAATGAGTCATTCCCAGTTTTTCAAATCATTAAGTCATTTCTGCTCATTACAGTCCAGGAAAATAAACAAACAGAACAAAAACAAAGCCCTTCAAATCCCGGCTCTGACTTGTTCTGGCTGTTGCTCTCGGCTGAGCGAGCGCTGGGCAGGAAGGGGGCTAACTAACTGCAGCTGACCGGACTGCTGGGACATATGCCGGGGAATAAGGCATCTAGCCACATCTTTCTCCTGCTGCTGCCCCAGTTCCCAATCCTGTTCGGCCACATCCAGGTGTCTTATCGGCAACTCACACCGACTCTCTGAGGGCAGAGCCGAGGACTTGTGTTGGGAGATGAGAAAAGTAGTTTGAGTGTGCTAAGTGGGGGAAAAAAAGCCCCAGGTGGGCCACGGTCCCTGCGTAGACGCGTAGACGCGAGGCGCCTTGGCCCTCACTGCCTCTTATCTCACCGTCCTGTTTTGTTCTCTTCCACCAGCTGATCTACATGATGGCTACTACCTATAACTATGCGGTTTTGAAGTTTAAGAGTCGGGAAGATTGCTGCACTAAGTTCTAAGTTGCATTAAGGCCAATAAGGAGCTTTAGAGAGCTATACTCTGTAGCGGGAAATATCACTGACACCCCAGACTAAAGCAGAGCTAGGTTTCTGCAGTTTTGTGACAGTAATTTGTAAATAGCTTTAGTAACCTCATTTCGCATGGTAGAGTAATAAAACGACTTCCTGTACACGAGTGGCACACGAATGAGATCTGGCTATAGCCACATTTTGAAAAGGATCAGTTATTTACTGACATTGGTGAGCAGCCGTGGTGGAAAAATGATTTTCTTGAACTGAAACTTTAAGCAGTATCTCTAAATGCAGTATTAAAAACTACTGACGCCTGCATCTTCCATTATTTCTGCTTGCTTGATAACCAGTTTCAGTGATGAAAATGAAAACAGGTGCTGAAGATGAAACGGAGAACCATGTGAATCTGGATTTTGTTTTGTCAGACTTTTTCTGGAAAACGTTTTGCAAATATCCTTTAAATTTGATTTTTTCAAACATGTATGATCCCATGGTTCATTCCCAAATAAATGCAGCGAAAGTAAGCCAGATGAAAATGGGAAGACGAAAGGCACCACAATCCCTTCCTTTAGAGTCCCTGACATGGTTGTGTTTTGGTGAGTAGTAACTGATTCCTTATCCTTATAGCCAGTTCTCAAACCGCACGTAAGATTTTAATGGGAAGAGAAGTTGTGCCTGCTTTGGAACGTCTCAAATATGTTGAGAAGGAAATCTGAACTGTCAGGAACTGGAGATGTAGATTTATTTTGCAGGAAAATAAACGAGAAAGAAGCGTTTGCCACGTCAACTGTAAAGAATGATAATAAGGACTTTGACATTTTGTGAAATGCAATACTGGCAGTTATAAAATGAAAAATGTAGTTTCATTACTAAAAATGTGTTAACCCAAAGACTGCATGCTTTGCTTTATAGTTCTTAATTTTGGTTTTTACATTCATTTAATTTTCCCATGTTAAATATGTAGTTTTTTTTAATTATTATTTACCCAAAATAAACATTGTTCACACTTTTAGGCCTTTGGGGAAAATTTATTTTCATCCACAGATAGAAAAGATCTTTGCACCACACTTGTTTAAAAATAAAACCATGTGTTTCTGAACTCTAGTCTTTGAAATTACTCTCAAATGGTAAAAAGCACCCTCTCGTATTTCATTTTTGCTTTTTCCTAACAATAACTTCGGCCGTTTTTTTTTTTTTTTTTTTTTTAAAGTTCATTATGTTTGTATACTAACTTCAGCCTCTTAATATTAAGCAAAGGAGAGTAGAGCATGCTTTCAGTATCTGACCCCTCTGATGGCAGAGTGACTATTAATACAGAATAACCTCCCCACGCCCTTTTTAAAGCACAGACCGTCTAATCTGACTAGCAGCTTGCTTTGCCTTCTGACGTGCTCACTAGCCATCATGCTCACCCTTCTTTTCCAGATCCACTTCCTCATGATACTGTCTTCTAACTGGGCTTACTTAAAGGATGCAAGCAAAATGCAGGCTTACCAGGATATCAAAGCAAAGGAAGAACAGGAACTGCAAGATATCCAGTCTCGGTCAAAAGAACAACTCAATTCTTACACATAAGTGTTTGCCAGAGTGTTTCCGCCGAAGAATTGACAGCTCTGACAAACCACCAGACAGCTGCTCTGCAGTACAGATGTGTGTCCCACCAAACTCCTGTAGAAGTCCAAACACTTCCTGTCTGTCTCAAGCTGCTGGGATGTATTTCTAGGAAAGCCTTCCAGTGGGTAAATCTTTTCCTTTAGAACAGATATATTGGAGGTTTCATGTTAGCCATTTTAAAAGGCAACACTTTGACAAAATGATTGGTTCATCCTTTTGAAATCTGTGGCATGTTCACACTTAGGGCTAGGGTAATTGTACCAAGACAGGCCAGGGGGTGAGTCATGCTCCTTGATAGGGACCTGTGACCGCAAACTCACACATGCCATCTGTCCTCAAGTCAGTGTATTGCTACAGGTAAATAAGATGGCAGTTCCATTTCTGACAGCTGACATTTGTTAATATTTCAGCTCATCAAAGACAATGTGATGCTTACAATCGACTTTTTTTTTTTTTTTTTTTTTTTTTTTAAATTAGCTGACTTTTTCCCCCCAAGTCCAGGACACATTAATTTCCTGAGCAGATCAAAAGTCCATTTTTCAATAATGCAAAAATGAGCCACCATAATTCTGCTGTTCCTACTACTAAGCTGGGCTCTGACTCATTGACAAGCCTTCCGCAATCAATTTTATGAGAGATTTTAACAAAATGGTAATGACCCAGTCATTGTCATTCTTCTTGGGAAATAAACGTCAGCTCTGCCTTAATGAGTATTTGCTTTAAATTTCTAAGAATTTATATTGCAACAGGAGACCCTAACTCCTTCACAGAATTTTGTTCCATCAATGTTTTTCTTAATTAAGAAGTGTTACCTTATTAAAATGATCACCATCCTACACTGTTCTTAAGTGGTCTGGATGATGATTTTACAATTTCATACCAACTAACTAAAACCTAATTACAAAGAGACCACAGACCTCCTACTTTTATAGACTTGAATACTTAAAGTAATTTAAATTAGGGTATTTATTTCATTTTTTCCTATCTAAATCTTAGTTTCCTGGAATAATAAGGTTTGATGTTCAGCAAGAAAACTGCTTGAGTTTAATTAAGCCATTTGCAACAGAAACTTGCCTTCCAAATCATTGTGTTCCAGAACATTAAGTGACTCCTAGGTATCGGGTATTAGTGACGGTCAACTTTGTGGTGTTCTCTATGAAATGATCCATATAACTGTCGGGTGCATCAGTGCTTTTCAAAGGGGCTGCATTATCTAGTTAACTATGTATATTCCTGTTAAGAGTTAACTTGTGGTTTGGCTGTTTCCTGGATTTTAAAACATAATACGTGTGCAGAAATGTATTAAAATGAAAGGAAGCATACCTTTATCAAGAAGCTATTAAAGTTGAACATTCCTCCAGTATGATTATTTCATTTGGATTCTTTCTTTGGTTAATGCCTAAATGCCTGTTTGGGACCTTTCTGTCTTGGTATTCGGGAGAAGCTCTCCTGTGTAGAACAGTTGTTCCCGAATAGCTTGAGTGTTTTGTTTTCCCGTTGCATGACAGACTTCAATATTTTTTTTTTCCAGCAGTGGAGGTGCTGTTAGCATCCCGTGTTCTCCTAGACGAGACAGTGTCTAAAGCCTAATTTTCCTTTTCTAATTCTGGTAGCTATTACCAGGAATTTTTGAAAGTTTTGTTTAAGTAGTCTAATATTTTTTATGTAAAGAGCATTAAATTTTGCTATGTATAAATTTTTGTAACCTAACAGTGAATCAATATTTTCTATCAGTGCCAAGGGCTTCCTGTAGTTCTATTCAAGTGTTACAATAAATATTTGTAGATAATAGTCAATACTTGTGTATGCTTATTTTAAAGATCTGTTTCGTTGTGGATGTACTGAGAGTCATAAATAAAATCACAGCTTCATTCACTTGCCTTTTTACCATACATAAATCCTATCTTCGGTTGTCCTCGGTATGGTGTCACTTTGAAATACTCCACACAATTGCGATTTCACATTTCCGTGGAAATCAAGTCTGTAAGAGTGCTGCGTGTTTTCCCTGCTGACAAAAATATCTTCTAGGTGAGAGCAATCTGAGAAAATACTGTAACCCACCAGGCTGTATTTTGCATAAAGCATACCATTAGCGCTTTCTAGTTCTGTGGGAAAAAGAATTTTTCTGGCTAGCTGCTTCAAGTCAAAGCCATATATACCTGTGGGATTAGCACAAGGCTTAACCTTTCCCACTGACTGGGGAAAAGCAGAAGGGATGGAGAGCTATTTTGTTAAGGGTTGCTATACCACTGGCTATTTTTACAAACCCAAAGTATAAGAGTCTATCAGAGAGGCTGACTCAGGTATATACAAAATCTAGACCTAACAGTTACTCTATAAAGCAGAAGTGAATGAATTACTTAGGACTTGATTTTCTGTTTACTTATCTGTCAGCATGATTGTACACTGGGATTTTCCACACTTGACATTTCTTAGTAAGAAATCAGCCTTTGTTGCTATTTCTACACTGACATTTCTAACCAAGGTGCCGACGCTTTCATGCTAATACCTTCTTTTTATGTAGCATTTTGTACAGTAATTCCTTAAATCACCTAAATTTAAGTTTGTAAAATACTGGCTAGATAAGATCCCACGCAGTCTCTTAACTGACGGACGGTAATCATGTCACAAAACACAAACTTCCAGAGGATGGAGTAGAGATTGTTCCATTTCTATAGTTAATGCCTTGTGAAATTTGACCTTTCAGAGATGAAGTCAAATTATAGGGGAGGAACCTACTCATTTGAAAACCAGTGCATGAAAATACTTTGTCCATTCATTTAACAAGTGACCCAAAGATGCCACAGTAATAAATTTAAAAAAAAAAACCTCCTAGTCCAAAGGACTAATGGACCATACCTACCACGGCCTCCAGAGTCCAGTACGACTACGGGCATGCCCGGCTACCACCACTGACTGCTGTGACAGGGATCACAAATAGAGGGTCCCAGATAGAGCTGGAGAAAAACGTAGAACAAAATTCTAACTCACAAAAAAAGACCAGACTGACTTACTGGCCTGACAGACTGGAGAAACCCCGAGTATGGCCCCCCCGGATACCATTTTAGCTCAGTAATGAAGTCACTCCCCAGGTTCACCTTTCAGCCAAAGATGATGAGTAGACAGGCCCACAGGACAAAATGGGACTAATGGGGCGCATCAGCCCACGGGCAAGGATGAGAAGGAAGGAGGGGAGAGGAAAGCCAGAATGGGGACCCCCAAGGTCAAGAAGGGGGCAGAGCGTTGACATGTTGTGGGGTTGTTAACCAATGTCATAAAACAATACATGTACTGTTTAATGAGAAGTTCCATAAACCTTCATCTAAAGTACAATTAAAAAAAAAAAAAAAAAAAAAAACCTTGTAGGGCTTTTTAATGGTATGACTGTCATAATAGTATAGGACTGCAAAGCGGCAGCCCACTTTGTTACAGGTGTCTTTTCCTAAATGATGGCACCTTTCTCTAGCTAGTGCAGGGGTAATTTGGTCTCAAGTATTTGTGAAAAATTGTACATTTTACTGAAGGGCCTTATCTCAAAATTATTAGACTGAATTCAATTATCAACAGCTCTGAGGAACAAAAAGGGGGGAGTGGCGGTACAGGGAGGACCTAGCAGTCTCTCTTAATGTGTATTCCCCATAAGCCACCATCCGAAATCCGAGAAAGGAGGACTCTGCCCTGATGCAGAGTATTAAGAGTGATTATATGCTCAGAATTGTTTCAGCTGACTGGAGGGGTGGGGGTGGGGGGTGGGGGGGAGAAGCTATCAAAACCCAAGCTAGAAACGATATTTACATTGAGTTACTTAGACAAGGGCTTTGAAAGCACAAAGGGGGAGGGGGGAGCTGAAGTGTTATTTGAGGTGTTGCTGAAACAATGCCAAATCCTTGGTAGCACTATGGTACCTAGATAACATTTCTTTAAAATACTCTGATGTCAATGTAAAATTTGAGTGTACCACAAGCCCAACGAATAACAGACACAAAAAAAAAAACCCCAAATCCCCTTTGCAGTTTGTTACGTAACTCAATGACCACACAAATATCACTGGCAAAAACAATTGAGGGACTTGTAAAGGGAAATGAGCTCCCAGATCTTACCAGAAAGGCAGACTATGCAAGTCCTACGCAAATCCTTCCTGTGTTAGCAGCTCAGTGGCCATGGTTTTAGCACTGAGAGTCCCACACCTTGGGAACCTTTCAGTCCTGGGCAAACCAGGGTGGCCGGTCACCCAGCAGCAGTTCTCTACGTACTTTTGAGGGCCGTACTGGCAGTGTCAAACCTTCTGCAATGCTCCAACAAGCAAGACACTGACCTAAGAGCTGCTGGTATACAAAGCCGGGAAAGGGGAACAACGAGTCCTCTCTTCCCTCTGCGTCAGTTCTGCTAGTGCTGCAGTTATCTCGGTCTGGCTGATGTGGAGTTTCTAAAGGTCATTCTAGAGTAGGACATCCAAGGAAGTTATGAATGACCCATTACAAGTCCCAGGATGTCTCGCCTGGGTCTTCCAGAATAGGCTGTGGCAGACCAGCTCTCTGGATGCCTGGGTAACGTCCTGGCTCTGTGACTTCAAGGCTGTGAGACCTTGGTCAAGTCACCAACCTCTCTGAGCCCTGCAGTGCCTAATCTGTAGTGTGGAAAACAGTACCTATACCTCATGTGGCTGATGCATTAAATGAGTTACTACACACAGAGCTTAAAATTGTACCTGGCACAGAGTAAGTGCTCAATACATATTACTTTTGATTTTTATCACCATCTAAAGAGTTTGTGTTGATTCTCAAGAAAAAGACAGCAAAAGTAAAGACCACAGGTGACATCATGCTATCTCTAGAGCTTAGAATGGACAAACCTGTCTTTCTGTTCAGAGACAAGAAAAGGAAGAGTGTGCTGGGGAAGAAGGATGTCTTATAGGTGGGAGGCCAACTCTGGAGAGGAAGAAACACAAGTAAAATTTCCAAAATGTAGGCCTGGAGTTTGACCAGCAAGATGTGTTTTCAAATAAGTGTACCCTAAGACAAAAATGTAAAAAAAAAAAAAAAAACCCAGCCAAACAAACAAAATAAGGCAGTTCATTTTAGTAAGAAAGGCCTCAGAATGAGAAATTGTATGGCTGGACTGCACATACAATCTTTATTGATCATTCTGTCTTATCACAAAGCATAGGCCTAAACATGATGTAACTTCTCATTGGTATATGGAAGAAGCTGGGCAGCAAGCATCACCAAGAGTCATCTGGTTCTTCATGAGACAAACCTGTGAAACTAAAGGAGGGAAAGACAAAAGTATTCTTGTCAAATTTATTCAGGGCTCTTCATGATGTTCTCCCTCCTTCCCCAAGGGGTTTCTGGCCTAGTTTACAATCTGCATCAGGATCAATTTCACAAGTTAAAAAAAATACAACCGATTTTGTTTTTAAGTCAGTAATTTTGAATGATTCAGTAATTTCTTACAGGCAGCCTCAAATATTTATTTGAAAGCTTCCCTTGGCTAACAAAACCAGCAATATGATAAGGGTTTGCGTGAGGAACAGCGTGTCTGGGAAAACCATACCTTTCGTCTTTGTCACTAGATGGCAGCGTATCCAATGGTGAGCCTTCTCCGATGATTATCTTTTTTGAGCTCTGATCCATAGAAGAAAAGGAAAAATTTGAAATTAGATAAGCATTAATTTTATAAAATGCTTTATGATTTCTCTTAAAAGTATTTTTTGAAATATATATGTAATTTAAGAGTCTAAAAAAGAGGTGACTTTCTAACTCTAACAAGCACATTAGGTTAAGTCATACAGTATGCATTCTAAACATCTATAAAACATTCGTCTCTCAGACAGTACTACTGCATTCTTTATTCACGGAGAGATCTTGCATTATTTTTTCCTCGTTCTTGAAACAATAAGAGACATCCCAACTTTTACAAATTTTCACAAATCAAAATCATTAAATCTTTCACCTGGGTAAAAGCTACGAAATTCTGTCAAGAGTGTAATATATTTCAGATGGAAGACTCCATCTGACCTTGGGATTTTCTATGATTTTAACTTTTCGTCTTACAACAGAGAAGGCAGATTGTTTTCCCAAGGATTTAAAATAACCCACAAGAAGCCTCTGTGTCCCCACCCTAACCTGCCCTTTCCACAGCACGCTCACCTTGTCTGCTGAGTCCTGATCTCTTCCCTCCTGAATGATTTTCATGTACTTCTCTAAGGGATTTTCACCACAAACAGATTTGTCTTTAATTTCTTGAGCACTCATTTCTAATTCTTTTTCCATTTCAATCTTCAATGATTCTTCAATCATCCTCTATAAAACAGATGGGTGCCAAAACAAGAAATAAACAAGGACATTCTAGGAACTTGAAGTGTTTAAAAGCACACAGTAATAAATCCTGATCCTCTTAAGTACAATCTGCATACCAGAGAACTACAGAGAAATTTTCAATCCAAGTCACTGCTACCATTCAAGGGAAACAAAGAAGCTATCTAACTGAAGGCAGGGATTCATTTCCCTAAAGTGGTCTGTGCTTTAGACCCAAATTAACCAGTAGTCGAAGAACATTCACACGGAAGTTCAGTGTAAGGAAGACTCAGCAGGCGTGTTAAAGTGGCCAGAGTCATCTATCTGGATCCAGCATCAGGACACAGAAGGCAAGAAGAGAACACAGGGAAAGGCAGTGTACACCACTGGAAGAAACCGTGCCCAGGAGTCACCTCCTCTGCGTTGTTCCTGTGCTAGCTCTAGTCCCCGCTAGCTGACTCTGACAAAGTCTCTTCCTTAAACTCCATTTATAACGCAAAGAACGATAGCAAAGCAGAGTCCCCCCTTCCTTGCAGGCCTGTTTTAAGGATCAAGTGTAAAAATGCTTTCAAAAACTATACTATAAACTCATAAGGCATTTATAGGCGGGCTTTCTAAAAGTTATCTGCCACTCCAATAACTCAGGACACACTAGTGACTGAGATTAAGGTACTCAAGGTGTACAAAGTAGAAACTAGTATGTAAAGGCTCGGCGAAAAAGAGGAAGACTCTTAATGAGATGGATTGACACAGTGGCTGCAACAATGGGTTCAAGCCTAACGACGACTGCGAGGATGGCGCAAGACCGGGCAGTGTGTCCTTCTGTTGTACACAGGGTCGCTATGGGTCGGAACCGACTTAATGGTGCCTGAGAGCAACAGTAAAGAGAATCAAGCCATACAAATTACCCTTTCTTGATCCAGTTTTTCTAGTTCTCTCCGCTCCTTTTCTAAAGCCTCTTGCCGTTCACTCTGCCTTCTTTCTTCTGTCTGTCTTCGTTCTTTCGTGCGCTGTTCCCATATGTTTTCTTCTTCCTCGGGTTCTCCGATTTGTCTCTGATCTATATCTAATAGGATACAAAAGAAAGAATAAGTAGCTTTTAGCATCAGATTTCCCAAACAAATGAGGGACCAGTCTGCATGGGCCCATGCCATGACTCAGGAATTCTCTCCTTGATTCTCAGGGGGCTTTGCTGACCTCCTTCGTACTGCTGTTCCATTTTCGTTGCCTCCAAGCCCCCAGACCCACTCCTAACACTGCACCTGCCTTTTCCTTTACTGAGATGAATACCATCATCCTTAGCAGGAACTGCTTCAGCAGTCCTCCCAGCCACATCACAGGCTTTCAACCTCTTCAACCACTTCCTCTCTCCTTTCCAGGGCAAACCCTGGATTTCTGATTCCGATTCCTCCCCTGGCCTTAGGACCCTGACGGAACCAGCAGTCCCTATTTATTTACATATATAGTTTTATCAGCTCTTTCCCCTTACTCCTACAAAGGTGCTCAAGTTCCTCGGCCCCCAAACAAACCCCGCCACCCTGCTCCATCCACTGCCCTGGCCATCCTGCCGTCCACTGCACACGTCCTTCCTGGGGCTTCAGCTATCACTCTGCACTGGTCATCGCCACATCTTTTTCTCTAGTCCTGATCTACCCTGAGCCTCCGACCCATGTGTCTAGTGGGTTCCCCACCATGAGCACAGAAACTTGCCCCAGGCACTGGCTCCATACCTGGAGCTATTGTTACTGACCCTTTCATCACGCTCTTCCTGCTCGCCGTCCGCACAGCCACCATGGCGCACTCCTGCCTCCTCCCATTGTAACTAGGGTCCTTCTCACCGTGGACCTGGACTGCTGAAAGAACCCACTCAATGGCCCCCTGACACTAAGCACTCCATCTCCATCAGCACCGGCATTATCTCCTGAAGTGAAGACGTGGGTTTGCTGTGTAACTTCTCAGCTCTGCTAGAGTCCAAACCAAGGCAGCCTAGGCTCTGACCATCTGCCTGTAACTTTTCTTTCCAGATTTCTTTCCTACCTTGCCACCACCTTTGGCACTTGAAAGAATTGACCCCTCCCATCTTCCCTGTTCCCTGCCTGTGGCTTGTCCAGTCCTTGCTCTGGGCCTTTGTTCTCCCTGTCTCCCGAGCCTGGCGTGGTCCCCTCCTCCCCTTCTCCTTACAAAGCCCTACCTACCCTTCAAGACCCAACTGAAATGCCGCCTCCTCTGGGAAGTCCTCCGGATTCCTAAAGTGACAATTAACCCCTCCAGCACCATACTCACCCAGCATTTTGAACTTGCCTTGTCAAAAACCACATACACTTGCTCCTCTCACTCCTATTCCTTGCAGACAAGGCCCACGTCTTAATTATCTGTCCATTCCTAGAGCTCTTCACCCAGGTCCCTCCACCTCAAAGGGCTCAGTAAATCTCAATCCCAGATGCTTGTTCTGACCGCTCACCTCTGGCTCCAGTCTATGACCTAAACTTTTCCAGCCGAGCAAGGCTAATAAGCAGAACAACTCACAGGCTTGCTAGCAGGCTCGGAGCCTTTTGGCTGCGCCTTGTTCTAGAGTCACCAGCAGGAACCGAGCTGGTTTTACTGACAGGAGAAAGGCAACGGTGTCCTCTCTCTCAGTCCTTGCCCTGAAATGAAAACGGCACCCTTGCTCCCAGGCAGAGCCACGGGCTCCCAGCTGGTGGAAGAAGGGGACCTCCTAACCAGCACTGCCCACTTACGTGCGAGAGCAACTGCAAAATGGCTATGTTGTCTGGGTGCCAATTAAAAAAAAAAAAATAAAACAGAACAACCAGAACGGAAATAATGAGAAATGTTCATGCGTCGTGAAGAACGTAACCAATGTCACTGAACAATTTGTGTAGAAACTGTTGAATGAGAACCTAAACTGCTGTGTAAACCTTCACCAGAAACACATTATTTAAAAATAATAAAAAAAAGAACAAAGGGCAACTTCTCTGGGCTGGGGTATATTTTGTAGCAACAGGTGGCATACAGAAATCTCTTTGGATGTAAGAGCCAAGACAAGAAGCATTTCCACTGGGCACTTTACAGATTCCAAGTTTCAGCCTTTTTCATTTCCTTTGCACCCATGATGGAAAAGGTGAGATGATGAATATAAAAGAATTTCTCAATTATCAAAAACTAACCATGCGGCTTAATAATTATCATAAAGGTCGTTAGTATAATCTCCATTACATTTCAGAGGCAGAACACCTACCAGCTCAGATGGTTTCCCTTATGCTATTTTTATTCCCTCACCTTGCTCATGTCTCTGCCAGACGGCTGCCTATCTGACAGGCGCTTCCCTTGGTCACTGCCCCTATTTGGCTGAATAAAGGGAATCACCTGAAGTTCTAGGAAGTAAGGGGCTTGGCTGGGTTCACGGCTATATGCCAGGGTATCTCTAGTTTCTTTCAGTAATTCCTCATCTTCCTGAATACTATGATTTCAACTGAGAGGCTTTGGCCCTGCTTTGGGGATGATGTTTCTCCAGTGTTTGGAAGTGACTCCAAGGTGGCTTTCCTGGAGGGATTTCAAGCGTAAGGCTGAGGCACTCTAGTCCATGGAGCAAAGGGCCTGGCTGGATGAAAGCTCTCATTTCTGCCTTCATCTTCCCTCTCCTCCCCTCTCCCCCACCGGTGGGGATAAGACGAAGGAGAAAGTGGGCCAGACAACTGACGACCAGTTTTCCTCTGGCAATAAGTTCACTTGGCATTGTCAGCTTTTTCAATGACTGAAAGTTGTTTTTTTTTTTTTTTCCCCTGCTCTAATTTAAGACATGAAGGAAGGAAACAGATAAAAAAAGAAATAGGAAACTGTTAAAATCACCTTAAGGATACGTAATGGGAGTTAACCCTAAGAAGAACCCATTATTTCCATCTTTCCACCGTGATTTCCCAAGATGCTAAGGTTCCCGTGGAATGGATCTTACCTAGTGTTAAGGAAAGTGTAACTGCTGTGTTCGAATGGACGGTTTAAAATATTTTAAAAAAACATCTGACCTTCGAGGACTAAATGAGAAGCTTTACCTGCACACAGTGTGTTTTTCTCAGCACTGTCTTCATGTGTTCAAATTGAGAGTTACCTAAGAAAAGCAATTAACAATGGTAACACCCTAACCCCAAGGCTTTCGATAATCTATGCTTACAAAAATTCTTTCAATGTACCTGCAGTCATTTACAGAGCACATCTACTAACGTTCAAACAAATGCCAGCTTACTTGTGTACTGAAGCGAGACAGGCCTGGCGGGCACGGTGGCTGAGACGGTGTCCACGTGAGGCATATCGCCCGCCGGGAGTAGCCCATCCACTTCAAATGACCTTGGCACGTCCCCTGCATCTACACAGGGGCAAACAATTGTCCCATGAGTCCTTAATAACAATAACCAGAGAAGGGGGTGCCACAGAGGGTGGAGTAACTAACTGTCCAGCACTTACACTTCTGCCAAAGCAACTGGGCGAGCCCTTTCCTCACAGAAGTCTAAAACGTTTTCAACACACACATTTGTCAGTGCATTTACTTCTTCAAACCATTTTCAGACTTGAAAGAATTCAATTCTTTTACAATACAGTCATGTATCACTTAATGTCCACGATACATTCTGTGAAACAGGACGTTATGTGACTTGGACATTGTGTGAACACCGTATTATATACAGGCAATCCTCAGGTTACGAATGACTGACTTACATACAACCCCCAGTTACGAGCACGCCCCCATAAAGCCTATCATATTAAAACCTTATGGGAGCCTGCTTCTGCCGGTCCTCGTTTCCACTGCTGCTGTAGCTGGAGCTGCTGGCAGAGGCCAGAGAAAGGGGTGGTAGCTGACAGGGCAGCAGCAGGAGCAGAGTCAGGAAGCAAAGAAGGAGGGAGCGGACCACACCCAGCCCTGCCCACTGTTGTGCCTGCCTGAGGAGCAGGAGCAGCCTGGGCCCTGCAGCCCCTGCCCGCCTGCCCTCTGGACAAAGCCCCAGGGCCTGCGCCCAGCCCAGCTTGTCCACCAGCAGCAACCACATGCCCAGCCAGAGCCGCGCCATCCCCACCCGCACTGTGTCCATCAGGGATGCCACACAGCTACCTCATGACAAAGGAAAGCTGCTTTCCTTTAAAAAAAAAAAAAAAAAAAAAAAAAAAGTATATGCAGTCGGACATTGCCCAAAGCGACATTATACGATCCATGACTGTATTAGATTTGTTACCCAACAGGAAATCAAGCCAATGGCAGAGAAAAATTAACTTGCACTACTGATAACATTTGAATTCTATTTCAATAGAAATGATTTATCAAAGTTGTCCTTTAACCGACAAGTTAAAAATAATTTGTAAAATTTACTAAGCCCTCTCATTTAAGTATTCAAAACATTACCGTCTCAGACTTAACAATGAAGCTTACAAGGCTAACGGATAGGTTATATGCAAATATAAAGACTCTTCAAGCTGCAAAGGACCTCTGAGAGGATGGACTCTACGTCTGTTTTACGTTTAAGAAATGGGTGCTGAAGTAAGCCAACTGGAACAAGTCAGGGCCACGGTCAGGACACCAGTTTCTTTCACCTCCCTTTTTGAACTAAGAGCAGGGTTTTCTAAGTCTGAGGAAATCCACAGAATCAGTGTAACTTAAAGGAGAATCACAACAATTTCATAAAAAAGGAAAAAAAAAATTTTAAAGCACTTATTTAAAAAATGAGGTAACCCAAAAGTTGGTAAATTAAGTCTGTCTTTTGTCCTTTTTATAGTTGCTTCAAGGATGCATTTACAGGCTTAGCTCTAACTTTGAAATTATTAGTCATCCTAAAATTTTCTTTAAGTTTTAAAAAATGGAACTCAGACACACTCCTGAAAATCTTCATGATCTAAAATAGAGGTGAAATCTCTGTATTTGTGGTTTTATCACAAAATAAAAATGTCCTAGTTGTAACTGCTTTGCTTTTTGTTAACAATGGCTGTCTCACCAAAACTATGCTTTCTACATTTTCAACTTATAAAAATCAGTACTTATATTTGAACTTACATTCAAAAGATGAATCAAGTTCCTCATTATCCTTATAAGTTAGCTTGTCCAGATTTGAAAATTCACTTCTGTCTTGAAGTTCAGCTTGTTTTTGATAAAGACTGGATTGGAAGAATAAACTATTTGAGTGTGAAGTTTTAATCACATCAAATGCAAGAGCACAGTGTGAGGAAAAGCCATTTGTAAATCAAGAAAATGCTTCACAAAATTCATTTCTCTTCAGCTTATAAAGAACAGCAGCTGCGATGCACTGCAGGCTCACCAGGCACCAGGCATGGTTCTAAGTGATTAATATACATTAACTCAGTTATCCTCAGAACCACCCCACACGGGGAGGCAGGTACAACTATTGTTAGTAAAGAATGTAGCACTCTCAGTGCTATTCCCTAGGAGGAGTTTATTTTCTCAATAACCACAAAACATTTTTGAAAGAGACAAATCCTGTACAGCATCACCACGAACCAGATGGCGCTGCAATATGAGGAGCTCGACCGAGCGTGCCCCTCAGCGCACGTGTGAGTCCCGTCTTTCCTCGTGGCTATTACCACAAAGTGCAACACAAACGTGAGATGCTTGTAGGACCATTACAGGCCCATACTGCAGTTCTCAACTTGGTAAATGGGACTGCTCACACGCCAATGCCCAGGCTCCAGCCCGGGGTCGAGCAAGTCAGAAGATCCTGCAGTGGGGGCCAGGCCTGCGGAGAAGCCCCAGTGTGACTCCAATCACAGCCCGGGCTGACCCACGGCCCTTCTTTCTAAAACAACACTCTGTTCTGCTTCAATAATCATACCCTAGAGCCCAATGTCAATTCAGAATTTATTTCAATGCTATAAAAATTGGAATCTTATCTGTTTATATGCCAAAATACTTTTTAATGAAGTGCAAAATTGTTACAAGTTTAAAAACAAACTGAATGTATTTACTTTCTCAGATTTTCTACGTTTGTTTTTATTTTTATAAACTGGGTATAGTCACAGAACTCTGAAGATACTTATTAAACCATATTGTGTATTCTATCCATCAGGTTGAACAAATAAGTAGAAATTATGTTAAAAAGGAATCTCTCCCCCTCCCAGTGATTCAGATGATTCGCAAAGATCACACTGCAGTTTACCATCTCGCTGCAAACCATATACTGCCACAAGATCTTTCCTATCGTCTACAATAAAACACCAAGTAAAAGCTAAACCGCAGGTAACAAGACTGGGCTGAAGCCAATGCGAATGTGGTGTTTACCTCGTCTTCTGCTCCGGAAGGCTGCGGGGAGATGCGCTGGAGGGGGTATGCCTAGACTCAGCAGGCGAGGGCTGGGATGTTCTGTCAGGACAAGCGCTGGGGGAAGCAACGAGGGATCTGGCCAGACCTAAGAGGCAAAAGGAACCGGGGTGAGAATACAACAAATTGCACAGAACGCATACCAGTGTGGTTTCTAAGGAGCTCTACTGGTTTGAAAAGAAATTCTGTCTGTGATCCTTGCAAGATAAATGAGCTTCATACCAACCACTCAAGCACCTGAACTGAACAGCAGTGGTAATAAATGTAAAATAAAACTAACCAGCAGCCAAGGAAAGGACACTGTCCCTCCCTGAACACTTCTGCCTGCTAAGCAAAATGCCAGACCCAGAAGCTCTTTCTCCTACTGACCCCCACACCAAACCTGTGGAGCAGGGAGACGCCGAGGTTGGCCAGGAAACGCAGGTAGAGAGAGAGGACCCCACTGCTCCAGGTGAAGGCCTGACTCCTTCATGACAGGACCAAAGAGAACAGGGTCTATCCAAAGCGAGAGTGTTCTGGAAACCCTTTCTGTAGCAGCTTACCTTCCAGGTACATTTCACTGTCGAGTCTCCTCTTTGCTTTTGGGAGGGGAGTGGAGGAGAGGCGTCTTGGGGAAGAGCCCCTCCTTCGCCGTGAAGCTGCGCTACCTGTCAGCACTTCCAACGCGTCGCTCTTCTCCTCTCTCAGAATGTCCACCTGAGGCTGCTCAGATACAATTCTATCCTCTGCAAAAAGACCTCTTTCTGGGGAACGTGAAGTGACATTTTTTAGAGTTCCCAGCAAGTACAGGGGCAGCGGACTCTTCGCTGGTGGCGGGCTCGTAGCTGGGTTTTGAGTGACTCTTCGATGGTAATTTCTGAAAGCTTTTTCTAAGCGTTCGGCCTCTTGCTCTAGCTCCTTTACCCTGGCTTTAGTATTGGCTACAAATTCAAGGTCAGAATCGGGGGAAATGCTCTCCATGCCTGCATCTGGGGGACTTGTGACCCTTGGTGTAACTGCAACTGCCAGAGCCTTGTCCTGTTCCACAGGATTCTTCAAGAAATCCCCGCTTATATCACCATCGTGAGGTACCATCCTGCCACTTCTGAATCCAGTGATGGAGCGATCCATCAGAGATGGCTTTGGGTTGCGGTACACTTCATTCTGTAGAGCTGCAAATTACAAAAAGAGAACTTGAGATCTGAGGGGGAAAAGTAGAGAATACAATTTGAATATACTCAAGATCATGATTTTTGGAAAAATCAAAGAAAAGTAATAAAAGGACAAGCTTGCACATTAAACTGTTTCTTAAACGGGTAATTTCAAGAATTATTAACGTTTATCGAGAGCTTGAAAAGAGGCCCGCCCGGTGGCACAGTGCTTAAGCACTTGGCGGCTAACCAAAAGGTCAGCGGTTCCAACCCACCGGGTTCTGCAAGAGAAAGATGTGGCAGTCTGCTTCCGTAAAGATTACAGCCTTGGAAACCCAACAGGGCACTTCTACCCTGTCCTATAGGGTTGCTATGAGTTGGACTTGGATTTGACGGCGATGGGCTTGGTTTTTTGGTTTGGACTGAGAGCTTCATATGGCTTTATACGCCTTCTTCTGTAACGCATGATATAAATCCACAATCCTTCATACACAATTGTAAAATCCAAAAAGTTCTGAGCACTGAAGATGTATTCATGATTTATTTGGTGGCAAAGCCTAACAAGACCTAAACTCATTTGGCTGAAAAACTTGATCTGAACTGATGTAAACTCATTTATCAGCTCTACTTATCCCACCTGGCATGAATATTCATACATTTGATTGTAAAGTAATTAATCTGTGTCTCGGTCATCTAGTGCTGCTATAACAGAAATGCCACAAGTGGATGGCATTAACAAGAGAAATTTATTTTCTCACAGTCTAGTAGGTTAGAAGTCCAAATTCAGTGTGTCAGCTCCAGGGGAAAGCCTTCTCTCTCTGCTGGCTCTGAAGGAAGGTCCTTCTCATCAATCTTCCCCTGGACTAGGAGGTTCTCCACGCAGGAACCCTGGGTTTAAAGGATGCACTCTGCTCCTGGCGCTGCTTTCTGGTGGTATGAGGTCCCCCCGTCTCTGCTCCCTTCCCTTTCCTTATCTCTTGTAAGATAAAAGGTGGTACAGGCCACACCCCAGGGAAACTCCCTTTACACTGGATCAGGGATATGACCTGAGCAAGGGTGTTACAACCCACCCTAATCCTCTTTACCATAATCTCATCTTGCCTTATTAACCACAGGCAGAGATTAGGATTTACAACACATAGGAAAATTATATCACAAAATGGAGGACAACCACACAATACTGGGAATCATGGCCTAACCAAGTTGACATGTATTTTGGAGGGACGTAATTCAACCCATGACAATTTGTCTGGCTACAGGAAGCTGCCCCCAGGCCCCTGGGCTGTTGTGAAATACATGGTATACGGCCAGAGTTTCAGACAAGAGCATGAGGACCTGCACTCCCAGCAAAGCTGGGGCCTGGCACTGTTGCTGCTCCCATTGTACAGAAGGGGACTGAGGCTTACTGAGGCTGGGTCACACTGTTAGCAAGCAGTAGAGCCGCTGAGATTTCCTAATGCAAAGCCACTGCATGTGGCTGCTCCCCTCCTGCAATGCTCCCTATGGGGCCAGGCATGGTGCTGCAAGGAATACGCTTGCGATGGGCAATGCATGCTTCTGAAAAGGTTCCACCCACACTGAACAATTTTTCCATATGAGATTGCTATGATTTCAGCTATGGGCAGTCTGGCAAACATAGAACTGTTGACAGAAAAAGAGGAGGCGGAAAGAATAGAAATGAGTAGAGGTACAAATAAAAATAGTGTGGGCAGAGGGGAATAAGGGATTGACAAGGAAAGAGTGCAGGTGGGACACAAGGAGGGCCCAGCAGAAGGAAGTGTGAGAAGCCAGTTGAACTGGTAACACACAGAACCTTTGAGCTTGAAGCAGCTAACAAAGAAAAAGCATCTAAGCTGCAATATAGTTCTTATGAAGGAGCCAACGGCAGATATGACTGCAGCCAGAGTAAAGAAAGTAATACAGTGACAGCAGTGACCACTTCATCCCAGGCACTGTACTGGGACCCACCTCATTTAATCTTCATTCAGCACGACACTGGAAGAAGGTACAGAAACGTGCCCAAGGCCAAACGACTAACGCTACAATTGGGGTCCAAAACCAAAGACAGTTCTCTGATTCCAACACCAGTGCTCTTTCCACTAGGGCACCCGGCTTCATATACGTATGTATATGTATGCGTGTGCGTGTGTGTATGCGTGCATATGTGTATATATTTGTATACCTGTCTGTCAAGAACAGGCAAAACCACCCAATAGTCGATCAGTCTTACTTTTGGGGTAACAAATAAAAAAAGGAAAGCCTAGGTCCAGGGTGACTTCTGGGACTCCTGTGTCATACGGAGCAACCACCCCACCACCACACCATTTGTGGTTGTGATGTGAGGTGTTCCCAAGCCAGGGGCCACTTCTGAAGGGAAATCAGCATTAGCTGGTCCCAGCTGGTGTTCCCGAAATGGGTAGGTAGTTTTACTTCTAAGAAGACATATATTTCTATGCTTTTTCCTCTAATATGAAAATTACTAAAAATTCCATAAATAACAATCACAACACTTCCACAAATGTCAAAAGCTTTACACAAACAAAATGTTCATGGGCTACAAGCATCTCTAACCTGTCTGGGTTTGCTTCAGTTGCAATCTGAGGTCGGCAATCTGTGTACTTAACCTCTTTACAGTCGCATCGTAATCGATTAACTGGGCCTTCAGCTGTGCTGAATGTTCAATCTGAAAGGATTCGAAAAGGAGAAGAAATCAAGGTAACACAAATCACAGCTCATTTCAGAAGGAAGAATTCTCTCATGGTGCTTGTTTTATTTTTGTTTTCCCAATTCCCAGAAGGTTTACACCTGTAATCAACAGGGTCTCTATGAAGAAAACCAACAAACAGAACACGCAAAAAGCTTTTCACCACCCTTTTCGTTCCTATCAAAGAAGAGCGCCTCCAGGGCCAGCAGGGAGAAATCAGGAAGAGCTGGTCAATATTTGTAAGTCAAACTGGGTCCCAGCAGGGTGAGAATCAAGAGACACTTTATAAGTGGGCACTATCAGGACGTTTAAGTAACAGTAAGTCATAATTGCTAGAGAACAGTCTCAGATGAGAAATGAGACCCTTAGCATATTTGGGGCAGTGCTTTCAAATGTTAAAATAAGTAAGCCTGGTTTACGCTGGGTGTGACTTATGCCAAGTTCCTACGTCTACCAAGTGGACTGCCATGATACTTGAACAAGCGAACAGCCAACACTCACTTCACTCTGTAGCCGTTTTTCCAGAGCTTGCTTGTGAGTTTCAAACTCCTTATGCCCAAGCGCTATAGCATTTTCTGCTTTCTTTAATTCCTTCTGAAAAATCACAAGTTCAGGAGATGGCTGAGCTATGCCTAAGAAGGGGAAAAAAAATCCTAGTCATTACCAATCTTGTGGGTTTTCTTCTTTCACTTCACAACATTGGCTAAGGACGTTTTAAATGGTTCTTCCTTTTCTTTGCACTCAACACAGTTAACATTACATTAATTCTATTAAATGGGCAAAAGAGCAATCCTGATTCACAGAATTCAGAAACAAAGAATTTAATGCATGTTAATGCAAAATTTATTAATTACCCTTTAGAGTCCTACTCCAAGAAACAGAATTCTTTCAAATCCTCCAGTGAACCTGACAGCCTGTCTCTCTCCTCCACTACGCACAGAAGGGAGAGAAAGAGTGTTCTATCAACAGCTGTCCAGTCCGATCCGTGCATCCGTCTGTGACAGTCAGGACCCAGGCAGAGGGCGCCTACGCATCGGGTCATCTGTGGACTGTTTTTTTCAAGAGTGACTTCTGGAGGGTAACTATAAAGGATGGTGCCATTCCCTGGGGCAGCAACCCACCACGCTGCTACCACCTCTGGGCCACCGTCCTGGAGGGAGCGGGGAGTGCCAACCTCGACCTCACCCTTCTCTCAGCCTCCAAGTGCTTGCCAGTGTCCTCACTGGCCAAATCCAACCAGGAGTCAGAGGGCATGGGAGCCGTAGAGGCAGATTGGTAGTTTCAACATACTGCTTCTTACAGTGACACTATTAATTATCCAACAGCAAGCAAAAAGGAAGTCATTTCCATCCACGAATCTTAACTTTATAAAATCTTCCCAATTTAAGTCTATCTTACAGGCTCTGACTTAATATGAATTATAAAAATATGCAAATCCAAACAAAGACATACGGTTTAGGAGAAGCACGTTTTCACTTCTACTCTCTTCCAGTTGTTGTTTCAGCAATTTAGTTTGTGCCTGCAGCTCCAGTTTCTCTTCTTTTAGTCGTGAATAATCACTCAGCCCTTTAACCTTTTCACTCAGCAAGTGGTTTTGTTTTGACATTGCCAAAGACTGGGCTTTGAGAGATTCTAACTCAAGCTGAAATTCAAAAAGGACAAACCATATTTGTACAGTGACCCTACAGCACTACTTAAGTATAAGCTGGCAGGATGCTTTGAACTGGGCATCACAATTAAGGTCACTCAACAGATACGGCGCAGGGGCAAGTTTATCGAACTTGAACTATACAGAACTCTGTCCTATGAAGCAAGTGCTTCTGATTATCATCCCATTTTCCAGATGCAACCATGGACCCAAGAACAATCAGACTGCCGTACTATCCTGTTTTAAATACAAAAAGGTGAGAAAGAAATGATCACTAACATACAGTGAGAAGCTTTCCTTTTCTGAGCATATCTGACAGTTGGATGTGGAACTCTGTAAATTTCCAAATGCCTAAGTCATCAGAGGGGCAAAAATAAATTGTATATACAGTTTACACTTGAAGTACCTAAAGTTCCAGCTCTATCCCTCAGACAGCACGCTAATGAGCAGAAATAAAGTACGAGTGGCATGTGAAAGTGCATCTCGCTTTGTTCTCATTTACAAGACATCCATGGACTGACAGGAATGTTTACCTGCTGCTGATAAGAAAGAGGAAGAGGCTGAGGTAGAAACGGACCTGTACATTAGCTCACTGAATTCCCTCAACCACCATGTGATACGGACAGTTTTCCAAATTTTAGGGATAAGGAATCTGAGGTCACAGAACCTGCCTGAAGGCACACAAGTAGAAAGGGACGGAGGCAGGATTCAAGTAGGACAACAGGTCTCCAAAGCACATCTTCTTACCATGCATCCCTCTGTGACTTAGATTCAAACTAAGAATTATTTTATGAACCTAACTTCAGCCATCACCTTCTTAGTCATATAATAAACAGTTCAAATGTGCCCAGAGGATAACTTCAGATAAATTATGTATGACTACAGTTTCATACACTGTCTAACATATATTTGGAAAAAACTACAGGCTTAACGATTACCTCAAGTTCTTTCACACGGTTTACAGACTGACTGAGTTCTTGCTTTTTGGAATTAAGAACTGTGAGCTCTTCTTGCAAATGCATAGCTTTTTCTAAAAAAAAAAAAAAAAGTCAACCAATTAAACATCATAATGCTTTCAGAGGGAATACAAATGCCATTTAATAATTTATGCCCAATATGTCAGACCTAACAACCTATCTTTCATAATCTAAATAGCAGATGGCCAAAAAACCCATTGCTGTCGAGTCCATTCCGACTCATAGCGACCATGTAGGATTTCCAAGGCTGTAATCTTTACGGAAGCAGACTGCCACATCTTTCTCCCACAGAGCGGCTGGTGGGTTCAAACAACCGATCTTTCAGTTAGCAGCCGACCGCTTAAGCACTGCACTGCCCGGGGTCAAAAATTCATTGGCCAGGAGGAAATAAAGCTTGTTAGCCAACAGGTGATGGAAAGTTCTAACAGTCACATATGTGGTGAAATTTCTCCGGCTATGTATCTTAATCAGTTATACCATCCGCTCAGAGCACAGGGCCTTAAGCCAACAGTCCTTAATTTCCTTCAAGACAAAAATTTTTCTGTTACTATTTTGTAGTTCTCACTTCTAACACAAGACCATGAAGATACACTGTCAAAAACTAATGTACTGAATACACAGTGGTATTAATTCCTAAAGAAGGATTAGTTTCCACAAGATAGTAGTAAAAGGAAGAGCAACAAACTGTGGGTCTAGTGAATATTAAGTATCCAGCCCTGGTTTACTCCCAAGAATCCTCTGACATTTCTGCCAAAAGTCCAACTTCTTGTCACAGGCGATTTCCTTGATATTTATTAAAATGCAAAATATCCATAGACTGAAAAATTATTCACCTTTGGGAAAGTCGGACTGATGTATAAAAGAGTTTAGAAAGTTATCCGTCAAGTCAAAATATTATGAAGCATAAAAATAAATTAGAAGTAAAGGAAATAAGAAACCAGTGCATACGGGACCGAGAAGTTAAAAGACAATTTTCCGTGAGTAAAACGTCAAGTCTCTCGTGGTTAAAAGGAGTGTTTACTGGATAGCAGTGAGCTGCTGCCAACCTTCCTAACAGTCAGAGCCTTTCTTATTAAACTAGACTGAAAGACAGTGGGATAAAATGCTGACAATAAATTACTGACCCATGTGAATATACATGAAGGTCTGCAAAAAGGTAGTGAAAGACAAGGATCATTTTTTAATTTTGTAAAGTAAGAACATTAACAGTGAAGTATAAGCTATACATTTTTCAGAATACAGACAGGCCCAATTCAGGAACTTAAATCAGAACTGAAAACTACAGCCCCCCCATTGAGAGTCACCTTTATTTTTCCTTTCATCTTCAATCAGTCTGTTGGTTCTAGTGATGTATTCATCCTTTAGGTCAAGTTGATACCTGAGGATCAGAACGACCAACAATGAGTTTCTTTGTCATTTTCCTGGAAAGGCTGCTAGCAATACATGAGCTCATCCATGGCACAGAGGGGCCTAAGGACACTTAACGGGAGAAGGCGTGAGCTTCAAGGTCTCTCAGTAATACATAATAGGCCAGGGATCTGAATTCTGAACATAAAAGATCCAGTGAAACCCTGCCCAAGTCCTGTAAATTGGGTCAAAAACCCAGTCATGCAAAATGAAGGGCCGTGTTATTGTGAGGTTACTGAAATAATTATTGTTCAGTTGCTCTCAGCTGACAACAAAAGGCAATGGAGTTCAAAGGTTAAACGTACACTGTCCACAGCAGACTCTCCAATGATCTGAGACAATCCCAAAAGAAAACAGTCAGTCGTTTCTAATCCACCTGTCCCTCCCCACCTCATCCCCCAACCAAGATCCGAACTTTTGCCCTCAGTATTGAGAGCCAGCTGCCAGCACTATTATATCCAGATTAGCGATACCAAAAAGCATATTTTCCAGAGCTTTACTGTCTCTTTAACAGCTGTTACCAGCTTTCTGGTTCAGAGATGGGAGGAAGGAAAAAGACGCATTCCTGTGGTGAACAGCCTCCAAATTGCAACACTTGCCCAAGTTACATGAGGATACCCAAAACCAGATATCTTCCATGCCGCAGAAAATGTCAAAATGATGCCAAATAGTGCCCTATCTACATGGCTATGTAACAGTCACATGCACGTTTCTAGTCATTTATTCCTAGAAGTTTAACAATGACAGATCTTTCAGTGCTTGCTGTTACAAGGACTGACATAAACTATGTAAACAGAAGCCATCATTTCAAAATTGTTGTATTTCTTTTTTTAACAGAATACTTTTAAAGACTTATGACCTCAAGAAACCTTTGCAAGTACTCAGTAAGGGGATATCATTGAAAAATTATGGGCAGGGCAGGAAACAGAAGCTGCTGATTTGTATTAGGAAAGACCAGAGCAGCTGAGCTGAGTCAGCTCATCTCTGTGCCTTCATTTATTCAATAAATATTACCTGAGCCCTTACTATGTATGGGCCAGATGCTACAGCAGGCAATGGAGAGAAAGGGTGCCATTTGGGCTTAATGTCTTTGTACTGAGGTATTATTCCCTGGACCACAAAACTCAGACTAGAGGAAAATCCCACTAGAGTTGGCCCTCTTTTCCTTTACTCTATTACTCTTTTTGCTTCATTTAGTTAATTCTAGTTCCTTTGGATTCTGGCTTTGCACAATCTTGAAAGAATACAAAACACATGTTCACTGACAAATACTACAGCCATGTTGTTGCTGGTGTTAGCTGTCTAACACACCGACTCATGGCGACCCCATGCACAACGGGATTGGACCGCTGAGATCAGAGGGTCTGCACAGGCTGAGTTCGGAGGTAGATTGCCAGGCCTTTCTTCCTAGTCCATCTTAGTCTGGAAGCTCCACTGAAAGCTGTTCAGCATCAGAGCAGCACACAAGCCTCCACTGACAGACAGGTGGTGGCCGCACTATAGCTCTAAGTAGATTAATTTATAAACTGTTAGACAGTCCTATCTTAGTGGCAGTATGGGTGGGCTTGAGAAGATAACTAAACTTGATAATAATTCCAAATTTTACAGCTTACCAGTTGTGCAAGCTGAGCAAGTCACAAGGTGCTCTACAAATTAAAGCAAATCACACGTCCTCAAGAAATGCTAGAGAAGCTATGCTTAAGGGTGAGCAGGGGAGGTTATGCTCTATACTCAAATACTCATGGGAAAGGCTTGAGTGACAATGAAAAAATATATTTTTAAACACTAAATTCTGCTTTAAAATGTTAGTCTTATGTACTTTATCAGCTTTTGTCATGGTTCTATCTCTTAATTCAAACACATTACTGTACTTCTTTAAAAACTCCCAACAATTACTTTAGAAGTTCAGTCTTGAGCTTTTGGTCATAGGTATCCTCAAGAGTCTTTATATTCAGCTCCCGTCTCCTAAGTGCATCATCCACGCTTTTGTTTTTTTCTTCTTGCAGCCTCTGGGACCTGAAATTAGCAAAAAAACAGAGAACACATAAAAATACAACATCTGAGGTAACTTAGAAAAAGAATAACATTTGTTTTTAGCTCAACACATCAACGGTCAACTGTGATTTCACTGTCACTGCTGAGAAATAAAAAAGCCAGAAGTCCTGTATTTTAGGAAGTGACCCCGTTATGGTGGCTCTGCACTAGCAGGTGGAACTGTTCCACAGCACTGGCTGGGGGAAGTGTGAAAGAGTCAAGACCCAAATTGGTTTCTAAGGGAAGATAATTAACACTTAAAAAATGGTCACACATCTAGCTCAGTTGGCATAACATAGTCTATAAAGAAAATGTTCTACATCCTACTTTGGTGAGTAGCGCCTGGGGTCTTAAAAGCCCGTGAGCGGCCATCTAAGGTACTCCACTGGTCTCACCCCTTCGGGTGAGAATGAAGAAAACAAGATACAAGGAAAAGATCAGTCCAGAGGACTAGTGGACCACAGCTACCAAGGCCTCCACCAGACTGAGTCCAGTACAGCTAGATGGTGCCCGGCTACCACCACTGACTGCTCTGACCGGGATCACAACAGAGGGTTCTGGACAGAGCTGGAGAAGGATGTAGAACAAAATTCTAACTCACAAAAAAAAAAAAAAAAAGACCAGATTTATTGGCCTAAACGAGACTGGAAAAACCCCAAGAGTATGGCCCCCAGACACCCTTTTAGCTCAGTGGTGAAGTCGTTTCTGAGGTTCACCGTTCAGCCAGGGATTGGAGAGCCCCATAAAACAAAAATGGGACTAATAAGGCATAGCAGTCCAAGGACAATGACTAGAAGGCAGAAGGGGACAGGAGAGCTGGTAATGGGGAACCCAAGGTGAGAGGGTTGACATGTTGTGGGGTTGACAACCAATATCACGAAACAGTATGTGTATAAATTGTTTAATGAGAAACTAATTTGCTCGGTAAACCTTCATCTAAAGTACAATAAAAAAGAAAACAAAAAAAGGTCATAAACCCTCTGCCATCAAGTCAATTCTGACTCATAGCAACCCTACAGGACAGAGGAGAACTGCCCCATAGGGTTTCCAAAGAGTGGCTGGTGGGTTCGAACTACCGACTTTTTGGTTAGCAGCTGAGCTCTTAACCACTGCACCACCAGGTGATGGATAAATGGTCATAATCTATTTGGGGTGAAAGAATGATGTTATTAGTTACAAAGAAAAGTTAGTGTACTGATATGCTTGTTTCTTCTACATTATTGTTTCAATGTGGAATTTAATTGATTAACCATAGATATTAAAGTAGAAGATTCATTTCTGTCATTTCATAATCTACTAATTGAAAACTGAAAAGAGCGCTGAAAGAGAGCAAAAGCTAGATGGATCAGTCAGGACTTCCAAATACGGAAGAATGAAATGGTCTCCACAGCGAGACTTTAACCATAAAACCAAGGCCAGAGCTGGGGAATCGTGTTCACAGGTGCCTAGATCAAGGCATGATGATAAGTACTACAGAACACTGATTATTCCAAGAAAAGGATAAAGGCTCTATGTACGTGCTCCCTCTGCTGGTTAATCTGTAAAGCAGCAGAACAATATACTAGGTTTATTTAGCTCAGATCAGGGCTCTGAACTGGTTTGAATCCCTGCTGAGAATCTGCATTTCTAACAAGTTCCTCCCCACCACCTCAAAAAAAAACCAAACCCACTGCCGTTGATTCAGACTCATACTGACCCTACAGAACAGAGTAGAACTGCCCCATTGGGTTTCCAAGGAGCAGCTGGTGGATTTGAACTGCTGACCTTTTGGTTAGCAGCCAAGCTCTTAACCACTGTGCCACCAGGGCTCCAACAAGGTCCTGGGCAATGCTAATGCTGCTGGTTAGGGACCAACTCTGAGAACACCAGTAGAGCCCAACCAAACCCAACCTACTGCCATTACGTCGATTCTGACTCATAGCAACCCTGTAGGTCGGAGTAGAACTGCCCCACAGGGTTTCCAAGGCTGTAAATCTTTACAGAAGCAGACTGCCACATCTTTCTCCCACAAAGCGGCTGGTGGGTTCGAATCGCTGACCTTCCAGTTAGCAGCAAAGCACTTAACCACTGCACCACCAGGGCTCCTTACTCGTAGAGCGTAAGAATCACCTGGAGATCTCGTTAAAAATGTAGATTCTGATTCAGTATCTCTAGGATGGAAATGCACATTCTCAGCAGGGGTTCAAACCAGAATACACTGGTTTGAAGCCCTGGTTTAAATGCTTAGGAGGGGGAAGATAGGGAAGTGGAGGCAAAGAAATGATCATATAATCATGAAGTACCAATAACCAAATTTCATTCTTTTTCTCTCTTCTGATCAATTTACCTCTTCAGGACTTCCAAAAAGAGAGTAAGATAGACAGAGTGAAGAAATCAAACCAACTGAGTCTATATAAACAAGAAACAAATGAAGATGCAAGAAAATTCCTGGATGGAAATGAAATGAACAAATCAAGATTCCTGGACAGGAATGAAATAAGATTCCTGGATTGGAAGAGGTATCAATTAATAGCAGATTCAAAATGGGAAAGAAGGTTTATTCCACAAAGTATAGGCTAGAGAGCTTGATCAATCTGGGGTAAAATCTGAAGGAGGAAATATTTGTGAGGACTCAGAAAGTAAGTTACCACACACCACGAGACACAGTCCCACCCAGTCCAAGTCAAGTGAGTCACTGCACTTCCCTTTTTGAGAGCAGAGCAGGTCACCATGGCAGGTCTGGATCTCTGGAATCTAGTTCCTGTACACATAGGCAACTATGTGATCAGAATGACTGGTCCAAATTGTGATTGGTTAACACATTATTAGTCTTCAAATTATTTGTTTGGTCTTATTGTAGCCTGATGATGGCTTCTCATTCTGCTTTTCATCTTAATGTCTAATACTTCCACAGCAAAAACCCTAGCCTTTCTTTCTTGTACCTTTTAAAGCTAGGTGATCAACCAAAAAAAAAAAAAAAAAAACACCAAATCCATTGCCATCGAGCCGATTCCAGCTCATAGTGACCCTACAGGACAGAGTAGAACTGCCCCATAGGGTTTCCAAGGCTGTAATCTTTACGGAAGCAGACTGCCACATCTTTCTTCTGAGGAGCAGCTGGTGGGTTTGAACTGCTGACCTTTCAGTTAGCAGCCAAGCACTTAACCACTGTGCCACCAGGGCTCCTTTAAACTAGGTGATACCACCCTTTATAACCAAGGCCTCTACTTGATAATTAACATTAGAATATTTAGACATATATTCACTCAGTAATGCTTTTGCATCTCATTCATTCTGAATATCCAAAATGGGCACGTGTCACTTACAATTCAAAAGCTTCAATTCTTTGCTTCAGTTCTGCTTCTCTGCTTCTTAGCAGGTCTATATCCTTTAGTAGAACCTGCCTTTGGGCATAAATTTCTTTTGTTTCAATCTGTACAGAAAAGTATTAACTTTTAGCAAGCAGGCTAAGGAAAATAAAACAGATTTGAACTAATATCCTACCTCCTAAATTCCAGAAAACAATCCAAGTACAGGCATTCAGGGTAACAATTTCACTTTCAAAAGGTTCCAATTCAAGGTATATTTTTGGCCTGTTCTAAGTTTCACAAAACTTTACCCCTCCCCTAATGACTGTTATGCTCTGTTATACTATATTCGCAACATCTTGGTCTAACTGTTTTATTTAGTTAGCATCTCTCAGACACTTAACATTTTCGTAAGTTATTCAACAAGAACAAATTAAAAGAAAACGTGCTTTCAGTAATAAAACACCGACAGAATAAAATCCTTAGGGTTCTGTTGAGGGCAGCGTCTGAATGGTGCAGCTCATAGGTCCTTCTGGCTCAGGGGCAGCAGGCTAACAAAAACTTGGAATGAACGAGACACACTTCCATTAAGCATGTTCACAGAGCCAGGGATGACTGAACGCCTATCACATGGCAAGCGGCACCCTGGGAGCTGGACATGAAAAGGCGAGCAGATATAGCCCCTACCTTTAAAGAGCTTGCGATTCAGTCAGGGAGAGAGAAACAAACACATGGCTACACTCCAATGTGATCATCTAATAATGGAAACACTTAACGACCACATGGTAGGACCAACCAACCCCGTTGCTGTTGAGTCAATTCCGACTCATAGCAACCCTGTGGGACAGAGCAGAACTGTCCCATAGAGTTTCCAAGGAGCAGCTGGTGGATTCAAACTGCAGACCTTTTTGTTAGCAGCCTTAGCTCTTAACCACTATGCCATCAGGGCTCCAAGTGTTAGGAAGTGGCCTGAATAAGTCAGCCAGCAGGAATCAGGGAAGGTGTCACTAAGGAGGTGACATTTAAGCTGGATCTGGAAGGACAGTGCAGTTTTCTCAGGGAGAGAAGGGGAGGGCATTCCAGGTGGAGGAATAAAGGCAAGGTGCTTTTGATGAGGGTGACAACAGTAATCTCATGGGCTCTTCTCCAAAACCTTCAGATAATCCATTAACTAGATGGGGATTCGGGCCTGTCCACTGGTATGTCTGACCTAGTCAGTCCCCTGTCTTGAAGATGAAGCTGTTAATCTAAACAAAATCCTATCATCTCAAAGACGCGTGCTTCAGATGTTTATTTTTATGGCTGAAAGGAGCCCAGACAAACTGCCAGAAATGCTACATGAAGTTGTACAGGGGGTACAATTATCATTAAACAACAAGGTCTTTAGAGAAGACCCAAGCAAGGGGGCGGGACACCTGGGGCAAGTCCCCCTCCGTTCAGCATCTCCTGCTATCCGTAGTCTGAGATGTACATTGGGAGCAGTGCCACAAAGCCCGTCTGGGCTAAGACATGGCCTTTGGGAAAGGAACATGGTTTTCTAAAGGAGCGATCCAATCCTGGTTGCCGCCACACACTCCCTGCCACTCCTCCACCTCCTATCCCATCACTCTCCTAGGTGACTAGATCACAGGGCCACGTGGCTGCCTCCTCCCTCCCCCCGCTCTGGACTCTGCTCCAGGGACCCCACCTTAGCTCCACTTCCACAGCGCCCTCCAATGGCAGACACTGCATTTTGTTTCCCATCTTCTCTGGAAACCTCAGCCTGCAACTCTGCACCCTTGATCCACCTCCTTCTTCCACCCGTCAGTCTCCCCAGATCTATTCTTCGATCTCTTCGAGACTGCCCTGTATCCCTCCCTTTACCCTAGTTTATCAGCTACTCACCCTCTCCTCTGGCTCCCTTTGCCACCCACTCGAACCCCAGTGTCTTCGATAAAATAAACTTTCTCCACGAAAAGATATTAAGTTGTATAAAGGTCCACTCCCCAAGCGCGTCTATCTTTCCACCCTCACTGGCCTTACACCCCCCCCCCCCCCCCCAGCTATAACAGAAAACCCACCTGAAAGCACTTGGTTTGGTCAATTCCAATTCCAAGCTCCCCACCTCAGCAGGTCCCTTAGCACGGCTTGATCAGGCCTCTCTGCTTTCCACAGCTGCTCTTCCTTTGCCCAGAAGCAGCTATTCTACACCTGGCATCCTCTCCTCAAATCCTCTGCCACACCCTCCAATCTGCCTAAGATGGAGTCTGTTAAGTAAGAGCTTCTCATAACCTCAACTCCGACATTCATGTCTGCCATCCTTTACTTTCCACCAGTCTGGGAAGAAGGACGTCCGTGTATCCTTTTCTAGGCTGACCCTTCTATTTGCTCTCTTGACCCCAGTCCCTACTGCTTCCCTGGGGCCTTGTTCCATCAATTATCCCGTCCTCCTCCCGCACCTTCAGCCAATGTACTTCCAGCTGCAGGGACTATCCACCCATTAAATTGCTTTAAAATATTACCTCCTGATGCTTCTGAATTCTCTCAAGGGTATTCTTTTCTCGAGAGATGAGGGCTTCGGATTTTGCTTGACAAACTCTGTCAAATTCATTCCGGAACTCAGCTAATTCCTTCTCATACTTTCTTTTCTCTTCCATTTTAATTTTTGCTATTTCAGTATCCTTAAAATACTTCAACTGCCAAATGATCACAAATAATTTTAAGTACCAATTACTAAAGAAATAGTAACAAGTTCTTTCACCATTGTTAAGTTTAATATTAATGCTCTAGCCAAATATATTCAGTTTTAATCCATCTTTAGTTTTAGCTCACTCACTGTACCTGCAGGATTGATTCAAAAGGCATAAAGAAATGGCATCAATTGGAAATGAAAATAATATGCACAACAGTATAGTAACCTATTCATTAAAAAAGGTTCTAAGTATTTTCCCATATACTTAAGATTAAGACATTAAAAGACAAGTAAAAGTATTACTCTTGTTTAACAACAAGATAAAGCTTACCTTTTGAACCATCTCTGCCCGAAGTTGCTGTTCTACTTCTCTCTTGTATTCATTTAACTTTCTTTCTAGAGATTCTAACTTCGGACGATGAGAATAAGCATCTGCAAACTGATCATCAATAAGCCGAAGCTTCTCAGCTATTAAAAAAAAAAACACATCAAATTAGGATACATAAATGTGCATGGTCAGTTGCATAAGGGCCTGGAGCATATTTAGGGGAAAATGCAGGGATGTCTGCCATTTACTTTGAAATGCATCAAAAAAATAAGATGGATCAATGGCTGGGCAGATAAGCAATGAAGCAAGTATAATAAAAATTAACTGGATGAATCTAGGTGGTGGGTATATAAACGCTCACTGTAAAATTCTTTCAACTTTTCTGTACGTCAGAAAATTTTCATAAGAAAGTGTTGAGAGAAAAAGAAAGCAAAGAGTACAGTTGAGTCAAAAAAACACTGAAGTCTCTTACCAGTCTCTCAGCGCAGAGAGCTCTGACTAGACTTTGATGAAAACTGACTTACATGTTCAAAATGCTGATCTTAAAATGAACTCTTTCACTTTACAGATGAAGAAACAAACGCCCATATACCTTAGGTGATTTCCAGAGGGTTAAGCAACTATGTAATGGCAAAACTGGGACGAAAACAAGGTTTGTTGACTGTCTCTCATTCCAGTGTTTTCTCCACTAGTCCAGTTGTCTGAAAACAAACTGTGGATCAGAACTCACCACACAGCAGAATGTAAACTTGGAGCTAGAGTGTAATCTCAACCACGATGTACACCAACACCCACCAAAAAAAAGGATGCACAGAAAAGGCTGGTGGAAGCAGATCAAAATATTGACATGGGTGTCTCTGGTTGGCATAACTTCAGATGTGCTTTTCCATCCACTTTTCTGTAGTTTTCCATGCTCTATAACTGCTGACCAATACAGCAGTCTCTAGCCACATGTGGCTAGTGAGCACTTGAAACGTGGCCAAACAGAACTGAGATAGGCTCTACGGGCAAAAGACACATCTGATTTCAAAGACTTAGCACAAAAAACGTAAAACATTGCATTTGTACTCCAAGGGAGGAAAAAAAAAAAAAAAGCAGTCAGCTTCCGTAAAGATTACAGCCTCGGAAACCCTATGGGGCCGTTCTACTTTGTCTTATAGGGTTGCTATGAGTTGGAATCGACTTAATGGCAATGGGTTACATGTTGAAACAATATTTTGGATATATTGGGATAAATAAGATATACGACTAAAACTAATTTTCATCTGTTTTGTTGTTTTTTACTTTTTCTAATGTGGCCACCAAGAAATTTAAAATTATACATACAGCTCACATTATGGGACAGCAATGCCCCATAATGCGCATGCACTATGTTTTTAATGGAATAGAACCCACGCTTGCCTAAATTAAAGGCCAAGTCATAGAATAAAGCTTTTACAAATTTTGAACTCCTTATCTTCTTAAAAGGTAAAGGCACTATTGCTATTTGTTAGTAAGGAAGGGCCTTGAAATCAATAATCACATAAAGAAGGATCATTTTAACCAGCTGTTTCCCATCTCCACCAGGCACAAAGCTAAAGAGAAGGATGGTACTGTAAAAAGGCTGTACAATGGAAAAAGCTCTGGACCATGGACCAGAAAATCTGGAGTCTCGCATTAGTTCTGATACAGATGGGGTGTTTCTAAGTTGCTCTTCCTCTGGGACTTCGGTTTCCTCAACTATAAAATGAAGTGATGGGTCAATAACATCTCTAATTCTCTGCAATGCAAACAGTCTATGATTTTCTAACTTAGTCATTGTAAAATAAATTTAGACAAGACATAAGGAAAAACTGCCCAGTTAAGAGAGGTTAAACACAACAAACAAGGAAGAATGTGGATCTTGGGATCCCGCTTGATTTGGAAAATGTAGCCCTAGCACCCATAAGGATAGAAAACAACATTAGTGAGCAATTATGGTGAAATGAGTTCCTTTCTGTGGCCTTTTGCCTTGGTTCTTTGGAAAAACAACTTGAGAGATTCTTCCCCTAAACCCTGAAGAGTTACCTGTGACCTAGTTTTCTACCCCAGAGGATTTGTGATTTTTGTCCAGATTGATGACATGTCCTTAGGTAAGCTGTAAACAACTTGGTTTTGACACTTTTTGTCTCATCCTAGGCTGCAGCTTGCCCTGTGATTGGTATGCACCTTGCAGGGATTGGTCAAAAGACTATGCAAATGAGGTAAGTTTTAGCCCAGCCAAGCCTACCATGCAAATGAAGTGTCTGTGGCCTACCGAGAGGGGATTAGTCAGTTTGTGGCCCTGGTAGGTAGGCCATGCCTTGAAATTCACAAGGAGTTGTGTATTTAAACAGCCAGCCCCACAGAGGTTTTTCAGAGAGAGAAAGAAGAAGGAAGAGAAACAGCAGGAAGAAGCAGAAGGAAGAAAGCAGAAAGAAGCAGAGAGAGGGAGAGAGAGGAGGCAAGGAGCCTCCTAAAAGAGCTGTAACACTGGTCAAGGGCTGTAACACTGAAGACAGTGAGAGGCCTGGAAGGGGCCCAGTGGCAGAGCCAGCAGCAACAGGCCTGGAAGGGGCTAGCAGCAGAGCCCGTGGTGACAGGCCCGGAAGGGACCCAGCAGCAGAGCCAGCAATGACAGATGGCAGGGCTAAGAGGAGCCTGTCCTGAGGGGGGCCTAGAGGAGCTGAGAGAGCTGTACTGTACTGAAGGGAGACTCTGCCTACATGCCTCCTGATCCTGAGTTGTACCCCGTTCCTTAATAAACCACTTAACTGTAAATGTGGTCTGTGAGTTCTGTGTGGCCATTTCAATGGATTATCGAACCCAGCAGAGAAGCAGAGAGTGCCGTAGGAAGGATGGCTAGTGTCAGAACTGGTAAAGGTTGGAAAGTGGAGGTACATCTGACCTCCACTTCATGGGAATCAGCTTTGTGCTGATGGTGAGTCTCACTATCCCCCGTAAAGTTGGACAGGTTCTGATGGCACTACTATTACCACTCCTACTACCATTTTACAGCAATTCCTGGTTCCTTCCAGCAATATGATTCTGGAAGAAATGAATTCCCTGGCAACCTGCAGGTTGCATCCCTCCAGTTTAAGGAACATCCACATAATATGGAAATCAGGTCAATTTTTTCAAAGAGAAAACAGAAGAACTCAATTTATGAAAGAAGGCTATAATTACCAAGAGAGTCTTTGCTAGGAAATGTTGGGCTTGTTTGAGTTTCTGTATCACAGCTCTCTTTAGCCTGATGATATTCTGCCAACTCCTTTAAAAACTGCATAAGGAAACCTAAAAAACATAATGTATACAATTTTATTTCAGAATATTTTCATTCAGCCATTGCTCACTGTTTATATTCATGGTTTTATAACATTATTCATTTTAACATTATTTTTTAATTAATTTCTGAGGGAAGGCCTTTCCAAATATGACAACACAAAACCTAGAAACGGAGAAATATTTATCTATCTAACTACATAAAAATTAAAAGCTTATATATGGCATGATGTAACATAAAGAGTTAAAAGACAAGTGATACACTAGAAACAAAAGACACAATAATATGAAGACCAGAACAAAAACAACCAAACTCGCTGTCACTCATAGTGACCCTACAGGACAGAGGAGAACAGCTCCATAGAGTTTCCAAAGAGCTGCTGGTGGATTCCAACTGCCTACCTTTTGCCACCAGGGCTCCAATATGGTAACAGAAAACTAATTTTCTTAATATCAAAGAACTCTTGCAGATCAGCTGAGAAAACAGAAAAATGGACACAGACAAGCAATTTTCAGGAAAAAATGTAAAATGTCTAATAAACATAAACAAAATCATAAATAAATAAATGCAAATTAATACTACAATGAAGAGACCATATTTTCCCTATCAGATTGCTAAGATTAAAACTTCGGAACTACTAAGTGTTGGCAAGGGAGTGGGGAAATAGGCACTCTCATTCACTTGGGAGGGAAATGTGTCAGTTTATACATATATTTAAAATGCATATGTTCTTTAACTTAGTAATTGCACTTCTATGAATTTATACAGCTATACTTCTACAGGAGCCCTGGTGGCACAGTGGTTAAGAGCTATGGCCACTAACTAAAAGGTCAGCAGTTGGAATCCACCAGCCACTCCTTGGAAACCCTATGGGGGCAGTTCTACTCTGTCCTGTAGGGTCACTATGAGTTGGAATTGACTCAATTCCAACAGGCTGGGTTTGGTTGGAATTGACTCGATTCCAACAGGCTGGGTTTGGTTTGGTTTTGGTATACTTCCACAAAGCCACAAAGGTGTGTATATTGCACATTGCTTCAAACGGCAAAAAATAAACAATAACCAAATCCCCATCAATAGGGAGCTAATTGAATACGTTCTTTTTTTTTTTTTATTGCTGTACTTTAAGTGAAAGCTTACAACTCAAGTTAGTCTCTCATACAAAAACTTATACATACAATTGTTATGTGACCCTAATTTTCTCCCTGTACTGTGACAACACCTTCCTCTTTTCCACCCCTGATTTCCCGTGTCCATTCAACCAGCTCCTGACCCTCTCTGCCTTCCCATCTCACCCCTGGAAAGGAGCTGCCCATTTAGTCTCATGCATCTACTTGAGCTAAGAAGCACACTCTTCACGAGTATCATTTTATGTCCCATAGTCCAGTCTAATCTGTGTCTGAAGAGTTGGCCTCGGGAAGGGTTTTAGTTTTGAGCTAACAGAGAGTCCAGGGGCCCTGTCTTCCAGGGTCTCTCCAGTCTCAATCAAACCATTAAGTGTGGTCTTTTTACTAGAATTTAAGTTCTGCACCCCACTTAAATATATTCTTTAAAAAGGATTAGACAGTCTAAAGACACTGCTATAGAAAGATTTTTAAAAAAGCAAATTGCAAAATAGCATCTATCATAAGATCCCATTTATGAGTGTGTGTGCTTTTTAATTAAGAGTTTTATATTCAGAAACAAAACTCTGGAAGGATAAACAAGAAACTATTAATACTGCGTATCAGTAGAGAGTGAGATTAGAGAATACGGGCAGAATTTTCTATTTTTCTTTTGCTTTAAACCCTTCTGAGTTGTTTGAACCTTTTTAATAAAAACCATGAGCATAAATTATTTTAAAAGTTTTTATTTCCTAAAAACAAAGTTGAAAGGACTTCTACTTTTGCATATGCCAAGTTAAGGGCTTTTTCTTTTCTGCTAAGGACTTAAACATTCCGTTGCTGTTAGGTGCTGTCAAGTCGGCTTCAACTCACAGTGACCCTATGCACAACAGAACGAAACACTGCCTGGCCCTGTGCCATCCTCACAATCGTTGCAGCCACTGGGTCAGTCCATCTCGTTGAGGGTCTTCCTCTTTATCGCTGACCCTCTAATTTTACCAAGCATGATGTCCTTCTCCACGGACTTCCACTATTTAGCTTCCTTTGCATACACAGAATTGCATATAAACCACACAACTTCCCCCTTATACAGACATCATTCCCCAATTTAACAACCATATAAGAGCCAACTGCTGATGTATCAGAAACCACTGCATGCAAAAGCCAATTTGCCTCAGAATAAATTTCTTAATCACAACTATTTCCCCTCAGAAGTTCAAGGCCAGTCTGATACACACTTCCTTGGAGATAATTTTTTCTTTCCATAATATGTGTAGAACTTTTAAATTTTTTGATTCTTGTAATACCTAAGTTTAAGGATGTGTCTACGTTCATTGATTTTGCCTAGAACCAAAGGATCCCCCTTCTAATCCATAAATTTTTCCTCAGCACAGGAAACTTTTTTTCCATTACAAAGAAAAAATTGATTTATCTGCTCTATTTGTGCTGGTTTGCCTTTAGCAACTATTACGCATATGTTAGATCTTTGTATCCTTTATCTTCTCTCACATTATTTTCCTCTTTATCCTTTCTTTCTGCATACTGGATGAACTGCTCAAGTTGCTGCTAAAATCCCTTAATCAATTGGTCATCATATCAATACTATTTTTTACTTCCCCTAATGTAGGGTCCCGATGAGTCAGAATCGACTCGACAGCAACAGGAGTTTTTTTTGTTTGTTTGTTTTTAATGTAGAGATGAAGGAGCCCTGGTGGTGCAGTGGTTAAAGTGTTCCACTGCTAACCAAAAGGTTGGTGGTTCAAAACCACCAGCGGCTCTGCAGGGAGAAAGATGTGGCAGTCTGCTTCCGTAGAGATTTACAGCCTTGGAAACCCTATGGGGTGGCTATGAGTCAGAATCGACTTGACGGCAGTGGGTTTGGTTTTGGTCTACTAACAGGAAGTACCCAGTGGCCAACCAAAAGGTCGGCGGTTCAAACTCACCAGCCGCTCTGGGGCAGAAAGATGTGGCAGTCTGCTTCTGTAAAGATTACAGCCTTGGAAACGCTATGAGGCAGTTGTTTTCTGTCCTACAGGGTCACTATGAGTCGGAATCTACTCGATTGCAGTGGGCTGGACTAACCTTCCTACCACTGCTTGCCAATAATCACAGCTGTAGCCTCTTAACTCCACCTGTTGATTCTGCCCCACAGAGGCTCCAGGACCGGTATGGGCTGGGAAGGAATATAAGACCTTTATTCAGTTCAGAGGAGCCCTGGTGGTGCAGTGGTTAAGCGTTCAGGTGCTACTAATTAAAAGGTCGGTGAAAGGTCTGCATTTGAACCCACCAGCCACTGTGCAGGAGAAAGATATGGCAGTCTTCTTCCATAAAGATTACAGCATTGACAGCGTTGGAAACCCTATAAGGCAGTTCTTCTACTCTGTCCTACAGGGTCGCTATGAGTTGGAAACTACTTGACAACAACAGGTTTGATTTTTTTTTTTTTAATGTAGATATAAAATTTGTTCTTTCATTTTGGTCTTCTTATAGTTTTTTGTCTCATCCATCTTGTATTTCATCTTCTTCTCCTGACCTTTCAGTTCAGCCTTCCCCTTTGTGCTACTGTTTCACTGAGGCCAGGTCTTGTCTCCCTCTACAGAAAAGGCCAAACCTTTTGCAGATAACCCAATAGGAGATAATCTTCGAGATGTGTTCTTCCACCTAAGTATTTCTAACGCTGTTACCTTTTCTTGGTTCTGCAGTACTTCTCACAGGTCCCTAATTGGTTCTACTTTCCCTCCACAACCTCCCAACACAAACACACACACCTCCTAAGAAATCTATTTTCCCTATTATTTAATCAATCAATCATTTATTCATATCACTTTGGACTCATAGTTATTTTATAGTTATAATCCAATACTGTTTTATTTTGTGGCTCAAATTTTTCAGCTTCGGCTATTGGGAGCTCTTTCGGTGTGGTTGTGTGTGTTTAAAGTACTTCCTTACTTTCTGGCACTACAAGATGCTCCAGGCTCACCTCGTATAATCTCCACCCCTGCCCTAGAATCAACCATTTCTCCAGAGAATCCTGGTTCTTTTTATTGGAGAATGGCATTAGAAACCAAGATCTGGACACTAGGTATGCTCACTGCTACTGGGGTTATCACGGCCTCTCGGTCCTCTCAGCTGACAGAGCAAGGAAACGTGTGTGTATACTAACCTGTGTATATACACATACCTATACATATTTCTACATGTAGCTGTTTGTATCTATATTAAACTCAATATGAGTTCATACTGATGTCTCCAACTCTTAATTCATTACTACATGGATCATTCTAGCCTCCTCTCCTTGCTTATCCAAAATCTCCCACTCCAACAGTGACAAACATGGCTCCCACCATCTGCCATCTATTTACTTAATTGTTCAATTCTAGTACACATGTATAGTGATTTCAGAATTGTTAAGCTGTACCCCATGGGAACCAACTTTATTAACTAGAGTACAGTGCTTATACACAGTTCCCTTTGCCTTTAGTCATAACAGTTTCTACTCATTTCCAAAGTTATGTGAATACCTTTTCCCCTGCTCCTCCAATGAGGTTATTTCATACATCTGTAATAAGGTTACATTGTTTTGTCACAGTCTGCATTCCATCCTGGGATCACCTGACCTCCTAAATTTGCATACATTAAGGTTCACTTTTTGTGCTGTAAAGTTCTATGGGTTTTGACAAATGTATAGTGTCATGTATCCCACCATCATAGTTATCATACAAAATTCTTTCACCACCCTAAATAACTCCCCTGGGCTTCATCTATTTAATTCCCCATCCCCTACCCCACACCAAATCCTTGGCAACCACTGATCTGTTTACTGTCTCTATAGTTTTGCCTTTTCCAGAATGTCATATAAATGGAATCATACAGTATATAGCCTATTCAGACTGGCTTCTTTCACTTAACAATATGCATTTAAGATTCGTTTACATTTGTGCATGCCTTGATGAGTCAGAATCGACTCATATGGCAGTGGGTTTTGTTTCGTTTTTTGTTTGATAGTCTATCTTTTCTTTTTTAATTGCATTTTAGATGAAAGTTTACATAGCAAATTAATTTCTCACTAAGCAGTTAATACACAAATTGTTTTGTGACATTGTTTGCCAAACCCACAATACAGCATCCCTTTTCATTTTCAAATAGTATTCCACTGTATGGATGTACCACAGTTTATCCATTTACCTACTGAGGGGCATCTTGTTTGCTTACAATTTCAGCCCATTGTCAAGTCTAACCCATGGTCTGGCACCCACAGTAGTTATGGACTCTTGAAAGCTTATTATCAGGGCCAAAATTAAGGAATTTATCAAGCCCGTATAAATACTTACGAATAAAAACAATAATAATAGCGTGTATAACTGAACAGATAGTTCAAACTTTCAACAAATATTAATACCATTAATACTCTATATACCGAGTGTTTTTTTTTTTTTTTTTTTTTTTCAGAAATGTTTCAAACAGTGAGTATTTTTACAAAGAATATCTTTCAATCTGTTTGTAGGGATCTTGATGCGGTCTGCAGTTTTACTTGCGTATCTAAGGGTTATTAAAAAGATGGAAATTTGGGGGAAATGATCTACATTTGTCAGAACAACAGAAGAATGGATTGTTTTGTTTATTCAATAGGTACAGTATTGTGAGAAGAAGAATCAAATGATTTAATTCAAATTAAATTCCCTACTCTTCCCCCTAAAAATCATTAGTTTCATACTTTTATAGGAACAAGTACATAACTGTGACAAAAAGGTCGCTATTCTCTACAAAGGTGAAGGCTCCTACCTTTTTGGTTTTCTTGTTCAAATCCTGAAACCTGTTAAAAGAAAATATTTCTTCTTTATTCAACTATTCTGTTATAATTAACAAATCAAGTAGGTTACAAAAACTAAACAGTCCTACCAGTGATTTGTAGAGACTGGATGCAGGGTTGATCTTAATGAGTTGCAATAGATCCTGCATAGTAAATACCTTAAGACAAAAAAAGGATTAAGCAAGTAGACATATTTTTGCATGGATATTTAAATGATAAACTAGGACATTTTTCTAATATGAGATCAGAAATCATGCTTCAGATTAAATACAAAATAAGATTATAACAATTCTAATAATGCAAAATTGAAGCTCTTTTTCTAATACTGCTAGATAAATTACAATAAGCATATCGAGGTTAAAAAGACAAAATATTTTTCTTGATCACATAATTATTGGTGAACCAAATATTTCACAAAGATTATATGTCCAACAGAAGTGACAGAAATGGTTAGTACCTTATAGAGGACACTTAAATATCTGATGAACCAATGAATACATGAGTGATTTCCAGGGTCTTTCAATTACAGTAAATTTTTAAAAGTACTTACTGTTTTGAAATGCAAATTAAATTTTACTGTCTTTACAACTATCAATGACTAAAGTATACCTATACCTAAAATATTTTTAAACAAGACATTTTGGGTGGCTATTCTTAATACATATTTCTCCTACAGTGCATATTGCTTACTATGTCTACCTTGAGAACGCTGATATAATTTTTCTGCCGGTTTCCTTCAAATAAAATACTCTGTATGGTATTCTATATTAGTAGAAACCCTTAAATGTGTGAAATGAATTGACTACTGCTACAATAATTATATAACTGATTAGTACTCATACAACAAGTAAAATTGTGAAATGTAATTAGAAGCTTAAGAGATTGATGGACCAAAAAAGTTCTAATGCTAATGAATAAAATTTGGTTGCTAATGAAGAAACATAGCATATTTAAATTTTCAGTTTTCATTCAAATGCTATTGTTCTTGTTTTGGACAATTATGAATGAAATAAATAGAGTACGGAAAATTTACTATATCTACCTTTTAAAATAATAAAATGTGACTAATATGTTCAAGTCTGTGGGTGGTGCAAACAGTTAATGCACTCAGCTGCTAATCAAAGGTTGGAGATTTGAGTCTACTCAGAAGAGCCTCGGAAGAAAGGCCTGGTGATTACTTCTGAAAAATCAGCCTATGAAAACCCTATGGAGCACAGTTCTACTGTGACAAACGTGGAATGGCCATGAGTCAGGGTTGACTTGATAGCAACTGGTTTGATTTTGGGTTTTTAATACGTTGAAAGAGTAGTGGTTGAGAAATATAGTTAAAATAATTAGAAAAGTAGTAAAACATAAAACATCCGTTTTAATTCTTGAGAACTTGATAGATTTTTAAAAATTACATATCCCTCACTTCTCTTATGTAAATACAAAGAAGGGAAATATCTGAAGAGACTGTAGCATAGTAAAAAGGGCATACTTTTGTTGTTGTTGTTAGGTGCCACTGAGTCAGTTCCAACTCATAGCGACCCTATAGGACACAGTAGAACTGCCCCACAGGGTTTCTAAGTGGCTGGTGGGTTTGAACTGCCGACCTTTTGGTCAGCAGCCAAGCTTAACCACTACACCACCAGGGCTCCACAGATCTAGATTTACTTCCTGCTCTGCCACTTACAAGTTGTGTGACCTTGGGCAAGTCACTTCACCTCCTGAGTCTGGTTCCTCATGGGTAATACACAGAACACCTGCAATGTGCTAGCACGGTGCCAAGCACAGGTAGACATCTGGTATAAATGGCAGCTATGATTCACATTCGACTACACAGAATGTAAGGTTAATTCTAGCCCCAAACATTCAGTGATTCTATACATCATTATTTTACAAAAGACCAACTGAGATACCAAGGAACTAATAATCAAATGTATTACACATTTGTTACAGTATGTAACAAATATAGTATGTACAAGTAGGATGTGAACTCAGAGATAAATCAGAAATAGACCTAGCTAGTCAAGGAGGACTTAGCTATTATGCAGCACTTTACTATTATCAGAGGAAGAAGCTGTTAAGAGAAAATTCAAAATAGAAAAGGGAAGACTTTACCTTTTCTTTTGCCAAACCACTCTCTGGAAAAAAAACAGAAAGCGAATACTCATAGCCACATCTTTGTAAGTGATCTGCAACGAGAGAGTTGGAAGCGCCTATTAAGAGCGCACTCCCTTCCACTGGAATGGACTGAGGCTTCAGTTCTCCACTCAAAACAGGGTGCATCAATTCATGAATTAGCTGGTTTCTGAGTTGCGTCTAGCTCAAGAAGAAGAAACGAGGGAAAAATTTTTCAGCAGGATTGTTTCACTAGATACACACACTGGTCACATTAATTAGAACCCTTCCTTTTATTTCCAGAATGCATCAAGAACCACGGCCAAAAGTTAGGTATTATCCCCTGCACACCGTCAGGTTCCGGACAAAACTTTCACCAGCTTTCAGATGAACTGGTGGTTACCAGAATCCTTGTGGACTTCACTTTCCTACGAGCCCGTTTCAGTAACTTAACATCAGGATATCAAGTATAGGAGAGAAATTTGTCACTTCATCACATCTCTGTGGTTTGTCGGATGTTATGAAAATACATTGGGTCAAATCAGTTTATTGGGCATACTGATCAAAATAAAGTTGGGTCCCCAAAAGGGAAATAACACCTGCACGAGAGCAATTAGCAAACCCAAAGGTTTTATGAAGATACTCTTTCACATATGATATTATAAAACACGTATGTGATTCAGGAACCTGCAAGTTAGATTAATAAAACAAGTCTAACCTTACTAAAGTATCTTCATTTTATAAACATTACCCTCTCCTATCTTAAAACCAGTTCAATAAATCTATTATTTGAATATGGTCTTTTAAAAAGACTCAATCTCTTTAAACTATTTTCAAGAAACTTTTATTATTCCAGGAGAGTGATGCAGGATCATATAAATGTAATTCACCAGCACAAGCTGCATATCATCCTGTTTTTACTATCCAAGACCTGGATGACTTCAAATGGATACTACCTGGTGAGGATTATGCTTGTAAAAGTTATACAACACATATACCTAAAGCTGATACCTTGAGAGTGTCCAGTATACCCCGATCCTTAAACGTCTGGTACAGCCTTTTGCGCAGTTCATCTTGACTCAGGCCCTCAGGCTTGGGAGGCATCGGGGACTGGAAGAGAAAACGCGGCGCGGGTTACCTGGCGGGCCCAGGGGCCGGGAATTTCTGTACCCAGGCCGTGGCCTCCAAGGAAACTGGAGATGGCCCAGCGGGGAAAGGACTTTAACGAATTAAACAAAAGGCTTCACTTCCGCCCGTGTCCCGAGGAGGGGCGCGGTATCTACCTGAGCCATCAGGTGTGTGCTTCCGCCCGCGGCCGCCCCGCCCGCCCGCCGCAACCCAAGTTCGAGGCCCATCCCCGGCTGCAGGCCTGGGTCGCGGGGGGCATCTCGGCCCTCAGAGCCCTCCATTGTCCCGGGGGCTCGGAAGGAACGAGGGAGCAGAACGCTCTGCCCCGCGCTTCGAACTAGGAACTCGGAGGAAGGTGCGCATTTCCTTTCTCCGCGGTTCTCGTGGGTGGGCGGGGTGGTTGCCCAGGCGCGACCCTCAAAGGCAGCTGGTGGGCGGACGGGGAGAGAGGACACAGAAGCAGGGGAGCCAGCATCGGACGTTTTCACCGATCACACCGCATCCCACCCCTCCCAAAAGCCCGCCACAGCGAGCGCCCGCACTTAGACCGCTAGGCGCATGCGCCCGGCTGCGAGGCGCGGGCCTGGAGCTCCGCCCACATCTCGCGAGACTGTAACCGCCGAGATTCGCGAGAGCTGTTCCGAGAGTCGTAGCTGCGGCTGCCTAGCCTGGGTCTCCGCCGCGGGATCTGGCTGGGCTCCTCTGCTGTCCGGCTATTGCTGCAGGTAGGAATGGAGCGAGTGGGTGGCGGGCGCTCGGGGCCCTGGGGGATGCCCTGAACCCCGCCTGATGGAGGTGGTGGACTTGTCCCTCCACTCCGTCCCGGCTTGGGGCAGCCGGGCCGGACCCACCCAGCCCCGATCCGCTGACTCCGTCCCAGCTCACTTAGCCGATCTACACCTGCGAACGCTCATCGGGTCATGCAGCTACCCTAGGGTTTCTCCACCGCGCTACTATTGCCATCCGGGGCCAGATGACTCTGTTCTGGGGGGCTGTCCTGTGCACTGTAGGATGTTTAGCAGCATTCCTCGCCTCTACCCTCTAGATGACAGTCGTATTCCCAGTTGTGACAACCACATATGTCTGCAGACATTGTCAAATATCCCCTAGAGGGCAAAATCACCCCCTGGTTTAGAACCACTGAGCTACACTTTATTGAGTACCCACCGTTGTGCGTGCTGTGAGGAACTGAAGGTGAGCCTGATCCCCAAGGTGCTTAAATCTAATTAAAAAGAAAAGGAACCAATCTCACGAGAAGTAACATTATTACACTACAGTCGGAGGACCGGATAAGAACTAAGATACATTGTAGACTGAGTAAAGAATTTGGAAAGAAGAAGTGGTTGAAAATGAAAGTGATCAGAGACACCTGTATGGAAAAAGTGTGACCATCACGACCTCGATGGGTAGGATTTGCATGGTGGGCAGAAAGGAGAGCATCGCAGGAAGGGGAAAAGTGAGCAAAGGAGTAAGAAATGCACGACTGTCCTGGGGGCAGTGAGCTCCAGAGTGTGTGCTGTGAGTATAAGGTATCTAAGTCCTAGGCGATAAAACCAGGTCAGTGCCTGCTTTGTGCAAAGCCCTGTACAATGAATTTCGATGAAAAGCTTATAGTCTTAAAGAGACAACTGGAGTGACAGGACTTCATAGGAGGCGGAGAACATTATAGGTTGGTGTTAGGAAATACTTATGGAGGAGGAGGGACTTGAGACTTTGAAGGATGGGTAAGATTTGCATACACAGAATCAGGACGAGCATTCCAGGCATGAAGAGAGAACTAAGAACAATAACTCTGTAGTAGAGACAATCAAAGTAAGTTTGGGAGGAAAAAAACAATGACCCCAGTCAACTCTAGCAGAGGTGGAATAATAATGTTAAGAAAAAAAGTGTGTAGCGACGGAGAAATACATTTTGCATGCTGGTACATAATCCTATAGATGAGAAGCATTAAGGCTTTGGAGCAGAACAGTGAAATGATGAAAACTGTGTTCTGTAAAGATGTTAATACGTTGTAGATACTGTTAAAAGTAGAATCACTTCCCCACTCTTAAAAGGCATCTGCCCATTGACCCACCTTTGGTCCCAAAGTTAAATAGAGTTAGATGAAATGTTCTCCAAAGCTAGCATAACCTCACTCGGGGGTGGGGGAGTTGTTTATATAATACGAATGGACATTTTTTACATTAAAACCAAAACTAGAGTAGAACTGCCCCACAGGGTTTCCAAGGAGCAGCTGGTGGATTCGAACTGCCGACCTTTTTGGTTAGCGGCCAAGCTCTTAACCACTGTGCCACCAGGGCTCCATTTTCTACATTAGAGAAACATTAACAGTATTCAGACTGCTCCTCATCATTGCAGTAGACATGTTCTGTGCTTAGTATTGGAGCCCCACGTCTATGGAACGAATGAAACACTGCTGTGAGGAACACAAAGCCATTTTCTGGTTGTTCCACTAGAGGATGTAAAGAGGGTTGTTTTAAAAATGGGTGACTTTGGAAGGGAGTCCATGAGTTGTATCTTGCATTTGTCTGCAACTTAACATTCTTAAGAGTTAGAAGCAACCTGTAAGTTCATTGAGTTTATCCTACTCTGTCACTGGTGGTCTTCCAGCCTCCCCTTAAATACTTCTAGTGATGGGGGGTTGGCTGGAGTTAACCATCTAACAAGGCAGCCTGATAGTTCTTTAATTGTTAAGACAGTTTTCAATTACAACGAGCCAGATGTCTTTCCTTGTAACTTCATAGGCTGTAGGTCTGAGTCGGAGTAAGGCTGTCTAATCCAGAGCTAGCAAATACCTGGCACTCGTGTAGGCACTGCCCTTCCCAAACCCCTAGCAGACATGGATAATTGATTACAGCAATCTTTCCTGCTGACTGCACTTAGTCTCAGAATCCTCCTCAGCACTGGCTCCTGGCAGTCACTATCGATTGATTGGAATTAGCTCAGGAGACGGAAAGCGTGGTCCCTGGATTCTCTATCAGCCCAGAACTAAAACAGTTTCTGAGGCCAGCTCTTCAGACAGGGATTGGACTGGACTGTGGGACATAAAGCAATACTCGTGAGGAGTGTGCCTCTTGGCTTAAGTAGATACAAGAGACCAAAGGGGCAGCTTCTGTCCGGAGGTGAGATGGGAAGGCAGAGAGGGTCAGGAGCTGGTTGAATGGACACGGGAAATCAGGGGTGGAAAGGAGGAGTGTGCTGTCACAGTATGGGGAGAGCAATTTGAGTCACATAACAATGTATGTATAAATTTTTGTATGGGAGATTAACTTGAAATGTAAACTTCATTTAAATTACAACAATTAAAAAAAAAAAGAATTAGCTCAAGAGAGGAAATCCATTTGCCATTCTAGTCAGATCCCTTCTCCATTAGACAGCGTATCATACTTCAAGATAGATTGTGCTGTACCCTGCTCCCTCTCTACCCCAAAATCTTTTTTCCCCTGTTAAACATCCTCAGTTCCCTCAGTTTCTTGTCTTGCTTCTAGAGCATTCACTAGCCTAGATTCCACCCTTCCCCCCATCACACACAATTCCAAGTTATTGATCCTTTTAAATGCGATGCCCAGAACTGAGTACCTTTCTCAAAGATATTATTAGTGAAGAGGACATTGGGTACTTTCTCCCTTGCTTGGACATCAGCTTTCTCTTAATGCAGCCTAGAATTGCATTAGCTCTTTTGACCACCATGTCAGACTATTGCCTCTTACAGAGCTTGCAAAAATTAAAGCTCTCAATTCTTATAGATGAACTGCTCTTAAACTAGATTTTTCTCATCCTGTCATTGTGCGGTTGATTTTTTTTAATCTCACGTACAGGACTTTATTTTTCATCCTCTTAAATCCTATCTTGTTAATTTGCTTAATTCTAGCTTTGGACATCTTTTTGAATCCTGACTTTTGTCTTCTGATAAATTAGCCGCCCTTCCTATAGTATTATCTATGAATTTGATAAGTTGTCTTCATCCACGTTATTAAGTCACATGTTGAACAGGACTAGGTTAAGGTCAACCTCAGAACATCACTAGAAACCCCATACCATAAAATGACCTGGAGCACTTAGTTAACGGTCTTTGGGTATTGACACTCAAGTCAGCTATGAGTGATCCCTCATTCAACAAATAAAGAGTGCTCACTGTGACCCTGGCACTGTCGTAGCTCTGGGGCTACCCCAGTGAACGAGACGGGGCTGTTTTACAAGGACTCTGTAAGCCCATTATCGTCCAGGCGGCAGGTCTCCAGTTCTTAGGTAAATCCCAAAATACTTTGTAAAGTGTCTTACTGTCTACCATGTTTCTCTTCCAAAAAAGAAAATGTAAGCTTGGCATGACTTGTTCTCAGTGAAACGATGAATACATGAATGAATGATTAATAATCCACTCAATTTTTGTCTAGGAAGTCACGTTAAGAAGCATGATGTCTAACCCCATATAGGCGTTTAATACGTATGTCTGTTGATGCTTTAATCTCTTTGAATGCGCCCAATTACAGACTCAGAGATAAGCCTTTTTCCTGTTTTTGAAAATAGGAATCACGTTTACCTACCTCTTTTCCCATGGTTTCTCAAATGTCACTGCTAGGTAGTTACAACACAGTCCCGTTTGTTAATCTAAGACATATACTTTGTTGTGACCTGAAGACTTGGATCTGTTGAATACCTGTCTTGAGGTTCACAGCCTGCCAAACATTGTTTCTTCAACACTTGGCTATTTGAAAAATCTTTCCTTTCACAGAGAAAATTGAACATAAGCAGTTCTACATTCTCTGTTACCTACAGTATACCAAGTGCTTGAAGCAGTTGACCTTTCTCCCTTGCTTTTTACTGATGGTAGCCTAGAAAGGCCTTTTGTTTTTCTTCACGTTTCCCCCACGTCTGCTTGTGTTGAGCCTGTGCCTTTCTGATGCTGGCCCCACGGATCTCTAGGCCTATGTTTCTGGTCATTACCAGTTAATGTCCCACTTCTTGCACCATCTGCCTGATCTCTTTTAAGTTGAAGGTGGTCAGAGATTCCTTGTGTCACCCAGTGGATTTCTTCAGTTGTCTGCCTCTAAGAGAAGCCCAGATCCCCCCAGCCACCAGGGACAGCTGCTCTCTGCACCACAAGTGAGAGTCCTGGCCTGGCTCTGGTCAGCCGACAAGCCCAGTCCTTTGTGATGGAGAGTTTCTTCATAGGTGCCTTAACAATGTCAGCAACTTCTCACCAAGGGGCTGTGGAACCGCCCAAACACACACTTCAAATGTCCAGCCTTGGCAGACTTCATAGACTCTGACAGCCTCAGCACTGGAGCTCCCAGAAGGTTCTTTTTCAGGGCTGAAGTTGGTTAATCCCACTGTGTCTCTCACTCCTGCATTCTAGCATCATCTTGACACTGTCCAAACTGTGAGCACCTGACACCAGTTCCATTCTGCAGGCCTCGACCTGTTATCTACCAGGCTCTGTGTTAGGTGTTAGGGATACATACTGAAACAATTGTAGCCTCTGTTCTTTTCCATACTTTTCCATATTGTGGTCCCCATATTGCTCTAGATGTCTTCACTTTGACTTACCCCTCCCCATGAGCCACCTTTTCCATGGTGCTTTGGAACCCATGTCTTATGATATTGAACTCCCTTTTGGTCTCAGTGTCTTCATAAAATGCTCCTACTTGTTGGCTGATTCATTGCAAATACTTTTGTTTTTCAACAATATAAACGGCGACTATACACATGGACCTCACCTGATGGAATACACAGAATCTAATCGACTACATCTGTGGAAAGAGATGATGGAGGAGCTCAATATCATCAGTCGGAACAAGGCCAGGGGCCAACTGCAGGACAATCGAGAGCCAAAGTACAACCTTGAGTATATCCCACCTGAATTTAGAGACCATCTCAAGAATAGATTTAATAGATTGAACTCTAATGACCAAAGACCAGATGAGTTGTAGGATGACATCAAGGATATCATACATGAAGGAAGGAAAAGGGCATTAAAAAGCCAGAAAAGAAAGAAAAGACCAAAATGGATGTCAGAAGAGACTCTGAAACTTGCTCTTAAATGTAGAGTAGCTAAAGCAAATGGAAGAAATGATGAAGTAAAAGAGCTGAACAGAAGATTTCAAAGGGGGGCTCGAGAAGACAAAAAGTATTATAATGAAATGTGCAAAGACTTGGAGTTAGAAAACCAAAAGAGAAAAACATGCTTGGCATTTCTCAAGCTTAAAGAACTGAAGAAAAACTTCAAGCCTCAAGTTACAATACTGAAGGATTCTATGGGCAAGATATTGATCGATGCAGGAAGCATCAAGGGAAGATGGAAGGAATACACAGAGTCACTGTACCAAGAAGAATTGGTCGATGTTCAACCATTTCAGGAGGTAGCGTATGATCAAGAACCGATGTTATTGAAGGAAGAAGTCCAAGCTGCGGTGAAGACATTGGCGAACAACAAGGCTCCAGGAATTGACAGAATACCAATTGGAATGTTTCAACAAACGGATGCAGCGCTGGAAGTGCTTACTTGCCTGTGCCAAGAAATTTGGAAGACAGCTACCTGGCCAACCGATTGGAAGAGATCCATATTTGTACCCATTCCAAAGAAAGGTGATCCAACAAAGTGTGGAAATTATCAAACAATATCATTAATATCACACACAAGTAAAATTTTGCTAAAGATCATTCAAAAACAGTTGCAGCAATACATCGACAGGGAACTGCCAGGAATTCAGGCCAGATTCAGAAGAGGACAGGGAACGAAGGATATCATTGCCAATGTCAGATGGATCTTGGCTGAAAGCGGAGAATACCAGAAAGATGTTTATGTGTGTTTTATTGATTATGCAAAGGCATTCGACTTGTGAATCATAACAAATTATGGATAACATTGCGAAGAATGGGAATTCCAGAACACTTCATTGTGCTCATGAGGAACCAGTACATAGACCAAGTGGCAGCTGTTTTAAACAGAACAAGGGGATGCTGTGTGGTTTAAAATCAGGAAAGGTGTGTGTCACGGTTCTATCCTTTCACCATACTTATTCAATCTGTATGCTGAGCAAATAATCCGAGAAGCTAGACTGCATGAAGAAGAGGAAGACTCATTAATAACCTGTGATATGCAGATGACACAACCTTGCTTGCTGAAAGTGAAGAGGACTTGAAGCACTTACTTATGAAGATCGAAGACCACAGCCTTCAGTATGGATTACACCTCAACATAAAGAAAACAAAAATCCTCACAACTGGACCAGTAAGCAACATCATTATAAACAGAGAAAATACTGAAGTTGTCAAGGATTTCATTTTACTGGGATCCACAATCAACGCCCATGGAAGCAGCAGTCAAGAAGAAATCAAATAACGTATTGTGTTTGGCAAATCTGCTGCAAAAGACCTCTTTAAAGTGTTAAAAAGCAAAGATGTCACTTTGAAGACTAAGACGCACCTGACCCAAGCCATGATATTTTCAGTCGCCTCATATACATTCAAAAGCTGGGCAGTGAATAAGGAAGACCGAAGAAGACTTGATGCCTTTGAATTATGGTATTGATGAAGAATATTGAATATACCAGGGACTGCCAAAAGAACAAACAAATCTGTGTTGGAAGAAGTATAACCAGAATGCTCCTTAGAAGCAAGGCTGGCGAGACTTCGTCTCATGTACTTTGTACATGTTATCAGGAGGGATCAGTCCCTGGGGAAGGACATCATGCTTGGTAAAGTTGAGGGTCAGCGAAAAAGAGGAAGACCCTTGACAAGATGGATTGACGTAGTGGCTGCAACAATGGGCTCAAGCATAACAGCAATTGTGAGGATGGAGCAGGACTGGACAGTGTTTCATTTTGTATGTAGTGTCATTATGAGTTAGAACCGACTTGATGGCACCTAACAACAACCTGTTGGCTGACACTTCCTTGAGTATTTCCTTCATTTTTAGTCATATGCACAGGTTTTTCAGCTTTGACATGAGTGTTAGTTTTCTAGTGTTTCTGTAAAACAAATTACCACAAATTTAGTGGCTTAAGACAACCCAAAGTTATTTTATAGTTCTGTGGCATGGAAGTTCAACATGGGTCTCCCTGGGCTAACATCAAGGTGTCAGGCAGGACTGTGTTCCTTTTTGAAGGTTCTAGGGGAGAATTCTTTTTTTTCTTTTTAATATTTAATTGCATTTTGGTGAAAATACACACAGCAGAACCCACTCCCATTCAGCAATTTCTGCAGATACTGTTCCATGGCACTGGTTACATTCTTCACATCGCGTCACCGTTCTCACCGTTTCCGCTCTGGTCGCTTCCCTCCCGTTCACTTAGTCTCACTGCCCCCCAACCTTCTCATCTACGCTGTAGAGTAACTGGTGTCCATTCGGTCTCATATCAATAATTTTCTTTAAAGAGCACAATACTCATGGGTGAGCTAACCTGCTATTTAGTTAAAATGTACTTCAGGGATATAATTTAAAAAAAGGGAGGGGAGATTTCAGGGGATAGTTTTACTTCAAGGTTTAAAGAGTATCTCAGGGTAATAGTCTCGGGGATTCCTCCAGTCTTAGTGGGTCCATTAGGTGTGTATTCTTTAAGAATTTGAAGTTCTGCTCCACATTTTTCTAGGGCAGAATTCTTAGTCATTTCCAGCTTCTGGAAGCCGCCCACATTCCTTGGCTCGTGGCCCCATCCTCCCTCTTCAAAGCCAGCATTGTTGCATCTTTAGACCATCCTTCCGTAGTCACATTTCCCTCTAACTCCTCTTCTGCCTCCCTCTTCCACCTTTAAGGACCCTTGTGATGACATTGGGCCCACCCAGAAAATTGACAATCATCTCCCTGTTTTAAGGTCAGCTGATTTCTAGCAACCTTAATTCTACTTGCAATCTTAATTCCCCTTTGCCAGGTAAGGTGACATATTTACAGGTTCCTGAGATTAGAATGTGGACATTTTCGAAGGGCCATTATTCTGCCTCCCACAACATATTCAAAGTTGGCATGTTCATTTTCATCCCTTTTCCTTCCCTTTCTTATTTCATCTTAGTGAATAACGTCATCATCTTGATGTGCTGCCTGATCACCTTGGCCAGACATTTGGAAACCATTGTAGGTTCTTCCCTCTTCCTCAGTTCCCCAGTTTAATCTATTGTCAAGTTCTGTGTCACTGCCTCCTATACACCTTTGGACCTAGTCTTCTTTGGAGATGCTTTAAGAGCCCCTGTTTAAGGAGATGGAAAAATTCAGTAAACACATACATGCTCACACACACGCAAACATAGGTACTTCAACTCTAGCAGTTCTTTTTGTTGGTACTGCATATTGAAATTCTAACTAATACTTGCTTGGTAGGTGGGTGGAGGGTGAGAGAGGGCACAGAACTTCAAGAGAAGTTTTGAATCACTGATCTAGAGATATACTGTCGAATACAGTAGCCACTAGGCACATGCGGCAATTTAAATTTAACTTTCTATACCTGCACTATCCAATACAGTAGCGGCTAGCCTCATGATGATCTAAGTGGATACACATTAAAATGAAATAAAATTAAAAATTCAGTTCCACAGTCAGACTAGCCACATTTCAACTGCTCAGTAGCCACCAGTGGCTACCATATTGGACAGCACAGTCATAGAACATTTCCATCATTGCAGAAAGGTCGATGTATTGGACAACATGGAATTCTAGAGTATGCCTCACCTTTGCCCAGTACCTTGTGCATAGTAAGCCCACAAGTGTTTGTTAAATGGTTGTAGGCATTCCTTTCCTGAGACAATATGGTCATTTTCTCCCAAGGTTTCCATTTCTTCCATTTCACCTGTCAGTTCCTTGTCAGAGTTAAATAGAGAACAACATCCTTCTTGCTTATTCAGCTGTTTGTGAAATCAAATTGTTGGCAGCTCAAGTCAGAGACTGAATGTATATAAAGAAATGTCTGTGAAGAAAGCAGTGTCTTACCCAGCTGGATAGTTTGTAGTAGAACCCTTATGAGGTATTTCAGTTTCCCGGAGTCCCTAGGTGGTGAAAACGGTTAAAGCTCGGCTGCTAACCGAAAGGCTGGAGGTTTGAGTCCAGCCAGAGGTGCCTTGGAAGAAAGTCCTGGCAATCTACTTCCAAAAACTCAGCCTTTGGAAACCCCATGGAGCAGTTCTACTTTGACACACTTGAGGTCACCATGAATTAGAATGCACTTGGCAGCAGTTTTTGGTACTTGGCATTGTGCTTCTCCTGTATGCATTTCCCTATAGGGGTGTGTGGATTGTCAGGAGGGGAGTCAGGGATTATCTTCCTTATATGTATACAGGCAGTCCCCGATTACAAACATCTGACTTACAGACTACTAGTATTTGCCCTTTAATGTTATGTAAATTTGTCCTCACTTTGAAACGATTGAGCCAACACCAACTGCACCAAATTCATCACAATCACCTTCACTTGCTGCACCTGCAGCTTTGAAATCATTGAAAAGGCTTCGAGCAAAAAAAAAAAAAAAAAGTTACGATCAAGTCGATTCCGACTCATAGTGACCCTGTAGGTCAGAATAGGACTGTCCCGTAGGGTTTCTAAGGAGTGCCTGGTGGATTATGAACTGCCGACCCTTTGGTTAGCATCCGTAGCTCTTAACCACTACACCACCAGGGTTTCCACTAAAGTGAGGCTAAATAAGAATCATATGCACCTGTTTCAACTTACGTACATATTCAACTTAAAGACACAGATAGGAGAGGATCTAGTTCGTAACCCGGGGACTGCCGGGTATTTCCTGCTGCTTAAATGTTTGCGTGCGGCGGTGGGGACGGGGTGGGGGCGGGAGTTATATCTTCCTTGTATTTTTTTCTTTCTGCTGCTGCTTTTTAAATGTTTGTGCTGCAGAAAGCAAGCCCTTCCCTTGGCAAACTCCAGTTCTGAGACCTATTACAGCAAGAATGAATGCAATGATTGTTGACTTTGTTAAGATTTCCCAACCCTCTTCCCTTCACTTGCTCCTGAGAGTCATTGCCAGTGCTCCTCGTTTTGCATAGCTTTTGTATCATTCCTGTTGGTCTTGGTTATCCAGTTTTTCTCTCTGGGCCTTTTTCTAATCTTCTGCCTAAAACAGAGGTTGGCAAACTTCTTCTGTAAAGGGCCAGAGAGTGAATAGTGTAGACTTTGCGGGCCAGACGAGCTCTTAACAGCTGCTCAGCTCCACTGTGGGAGCGGGAAAGCAGCCACAGACAGCAGTGGCAGGATGGGCGAGGCCAGGCTTGGCTTGCGGGCTGGAGCCTGCTGAGTGCTGCCCCCAAATGACATTGTAAACCCTGTTTCGTCATGCCACAAGGTTCTCAGATCTGCCTTGGTCTCTAAAGTCATAGCCTTCCAGTCCTAGTGTTAAAAGTGCCGGCTGTGCCCTCCTTGCCGTTTGAAAGTGTTTAATTCCTGAGGGACTAAACTTCCAGTTTCTTCTGACTTTATAGCATGTTCCATGTGAATCGGCAGAAGGGGCCAGTGGGACTGGACGAGTCTTGGGCTCTCTAACGCACCTCAGATGTATGTTCCAAGAGACTCCCCGTTCCCAGGTGGCCAGATCTGTGTCCCGTGTTGAGGAATTACTCATCACCACATCCCCTGGGTGCAAGTGCTGTTCCGTGGTATTCTAGATAACATTTATTGAGCACTTACTATGAGCCAGACGCTGTGCCAGGTACTTTACATGCAGTAGAGTGTGTAATCCTCATAAGCCCACCATAAGGTCATGATGATTAATCTCTGTTTTACAGATGAGGAATCGGACATTGGGGGATCAAGGACCTTGCCTATGGTCACATCGCTAGTAAGTGGCAGAGCTAGACTTGAACCTTGTGCTAAAAATACCTACCTAAATCCATGTCTCTGAGTATTCCTCCATCCACCCATCTGTCTATTATCTATGGCAAAAGCCTTGGAATCACTGATTTTGACACACACCCTCCCCCTCCCCACACTTTTCTCTTGTTTTTCTTTCTTTTGCCAACTTGTCAACACTAGTTTTAAGACCTCTTAATGCCTCAGAAAGTCTTCCTTCTTGGATTATGATGTCTCCCATCTTTTCTAGGATATAAAAATGTTGCTTCCTTTCCTATTAATTGGTACATGAACAGGCGTAGCTAAGCTCTTGCATTTGCTGAAACTTGTATTTGTAGCACACATCCTTCAGGTAGGAACAAGACAAATACAGTGCTCAGTCTGTAGATAAATGGTCCCGTATCTCTCCTTTCTGGGAAAATGGTATGCAGTAGAGTTGTTCTGAGCATCCTCAGAAAGATCATTCCTGAGAAGTTCTAAGGTGAGCTAATTATCATTAGTTTTGTACCTGTTGCCCTTTATTAATGTCCCCAGGTGTTAGTGCCGGTGTTAAAGTCCAGTCCAAGTTCAGCCCGGTTTATTCCACCGGTCACACAGAGACCTTTGAGCCGAATGTTCCAGACTTTTGACTCTTTTTCTCTCAGGCATCATGAGAATGTTGTTCTTATGATTTCGTATTAGAGGTCTTCCAGTTTCTCTATGAATGTTTAATACATTGGATACTACAGGACGTATCATGGATATATAATTTAAATAGTCTAAAAGCCATATATCTCTGTTTGTATTCTGGAAAGCATGCCAAGTTTAGTGGCATTCTCCCCTACAACATAAGGTGTAAGTAAAAAGTTGAATTCTAGACTTCCTGTTAACTATTTTCGGTTTTCAGTATCGAGTGCTAAAAATGTATATTATTTTTCATTTAATTAGGGGGCATATATTGAAGACAATGTCTGGAAGCTTCTACTTTGTAATTGTTGGCCACCATGATAATCCAGTTTTTGAAATGGAGTTTTTGCCACCTGGAAAAGCAGAATCCAAAGTATGTATGGAGCCTTTAAAAATTTCGTAAGTGTTGTTAGGATGTAATAATGATAATGGTGTTATATGATCTTAGAACTGGAACAGACCTAGACAGATGAGTTTGTGGAAATCCACCACAATCATTGAGGCTTGCTCCAGAATCCCACAGGTTGATAGAAGCCAGCCAGGGAATGTTCTCTGAGTTGTTTATCCAACACACACTTGTTGAACGCATACTAGCATGATGCTCGAAGTCTCTTGTCCCTGCTCTCCAGTCCACCAGGTCACTTACTCTGAAATGCTGCTAGCTTAAGCACAGAGAGACAGTCCACCGCTAGTGGGTCTGGAAGAGCAGGCGTGGCTGCCTTGAGACGCCACGACAAGCCCATCGTGTTCCAATGGATCTGACTTTTCGTCAGGATGGACTACACTCAGTCTACACCTGGAAGGGTTAAAAGAGGACCTTACTGTCCTCCTGCTGACGCTGAGTCTCCAGCACCCAGTGTTCAGGGAACTCCCACAGCACTCACTGGCTGGAGGCTCGCCTCCCACGTCGCCCTGGTCATGTGCCGGAAACAGGAAAATGGCACTGGAGGTGATGCCACTCACCTTTCGTGTTGTCGAGAGTGGTTCCAGAAAGACAAGCTTGGTTCGAGAACGTGCTGCCATTCAGAGTAAACAGAAGCCAGAGAGTCTTGGGATGAGAATAGCCAGGTCCTTTCCATCTTTTTCTACTAGTCCACATTTCTAATAAATTGCTGAGAAGTTACGCTCTTTCTCCCAACCTCCAAAAGTAGGCTGTAATGTGCTTTAAGCTAAGAATTGGTTTTTTTAAAATTAATTTTAATGCATAATTTCCAGTGTATGATGCTTTTCAAATATTCAGATCTTGCCTGGAAAATAGGATAGACATTTGTTTGAAGTATCACCTACCAGGTGGTATTGCTGGATTATTTCCTCACATCCCCGTTGGTTTGCAAGGTATCCCTGCAGCAGTGGCTTGCTTTGCGGTGTGCCCTCAGATTGCCTTGTGGTGGGCAAGGCAGTGCATGGAAAAATATTTTGTCACCTGACCTGATCTTAGTTCTTTCTCCGGCCACCACTCACCTTCTTAAAGCATTTCAACAGTGTTCTCCTAACCTCTCAAGATTGATCATCACTGTAAAATAATGGAAAATGCTTCTTTGAGCCAGACACACACTAGATCCATTTCTCTTAAGGATTTCATTAGCTTTGTCACGGCAACGTGAGTGAAGTCAGCATGCTTTAGCTGAGTCAAGTCAACATCCTTCAGCTGGGCAAGGGACTCTGGGGCAACCAGCGGCCTTCCTCCAGTCTAGCCATGGGAGCAGCCTCCTCAGCCAGGAGGGAGCGTTTGAAAAATGCATTTGAAAGAGAGCATTGCCCAGGGTACAGTCCAGGCTATGTGTTCTTTCTCCACATTGTGGTGGGACGTCTTCACCTTCTCCGATGAAGCCATTGCAGCCCACGAAAGAGATAGGACTCGCTGCTGTTGCCACAGGTGACACGGTGTCTGCTCACAGCTGGGGCTGAGCATGTCGCCTTGCTATGTAAGCTTCATTCACCTGAAAGAGACCTATGTCATTCTGAGTGCCACCTCCTCCACTGTCTCTGCCGTTCACGTGGTGCCACTGCCTAGGAAGCCCTCCCCTGGCACTTCCTCCCGCCCCTCAAGGCCCGGTGCAAAGAACACTTGTGTGGAGCTCTCCCGCATCGCCTCCTTAGTCCTGTCCTGCTACATTGCAGTCCTTTATCCACATCCCTGATGCACTGTTTCATGTCATTTGCCTCTAGTAAGATGGGAGCTTTTTGAAAGCAGGACTTGACTTTTTTAACAGTATTTTTTTTTTTTTCCACGTGCTTGAAATGGTTATACAATCAGTAACTTCTGTCTTACAACATTAAAAAAACCATTCTCTATTTAATTTCTTGAACACATTCCATTTGTGAATTGACTATGTTTCTCTTTGTTGAGTTTTAGACATCAAATTAAAAAACAGAGTATTATGTGAACGCGCAGGTTGTATCATGACAACAATAAAGGAAGGAAAAGCGGAACTTGGTTCCCCCCCCCGAGGAGAACCATATATAGCGATTGACGGGATGGTGGCATTCTTGGTGCTACACGGGGATGTTAATCTTGCTGCTCCCATTGTCATCCAGGATGATCACCGTCACCTGAACCAGTTCATCGCTCACGCCGCTCTCGACCTCGTAGATGAGAACATGTGGCTGTCTAACAACATGTACTTGAAAACTGTGGACAAGTTCAACGAGTGGTTTGTCTCAGCATTTGTTACTGCTGGTCATATCCTTACCGTTTTAAATAAATATGTGTAACCGAATGTTGGGTCACCAAATCAGAAGAACATGGACCGTGGGTGCCAGGCTCTGAGTCCATGGGCTTCAAAGAGTCAGGTAAATATGTACACGTTGCCATTTACGGTGCTTCAAACATAAGAACATTTTGTTTAAGGATTGATTTTAAAACCAAGTCTCATCTGTAAAACTAAGGGTCATCTGAACCATATCAAGAGAAATTTATTTTGTGGTTTATCTTCTAACTAAAAACACCATTATGTTCTCTTTAAGATAAAACTAACCTAACTTTAAACCCATCACAAAAACTTTACCATCACAAAATACACCGCACATGATTATTTGAGGAATAGTCTTATCGACCAGTTGCTTTTCGTTTTTCATTTCTAAGAAAGATTATACCTTAACTGTTTCACATATGAGATTTATCATGCTTCATGACATAAGGCAAGAAGATGGAATAAAGAACTTCTTTACCGATGTCTACGATTTGTATATAAAGGTATGGTATGTTCTAGAATTTTCTAAATCTGATCATGCAAAGGGATTCTTACTTTGGCAGGAAGCTGACTGTTGGAGTTACCCCGTTATGCTGTAGTTTTCATCCCAGGCTAGCTTTCCCCCATGGTCAGAGCTACCCCTAGCCGCTTCTTCAACTAGCACGTCCTCACCGCCGGGTGGACATGTATTTAGGAAAACAACTTGTGGAGGTGAATCTGCTTCCTTCTCTGCTTTTAGTGTATATCACTGATTTTATTAGGGAACCCTAAAGGGAGGCAAGGGAAACTGGCTTTATAATTTTAATCTAAAATGTTTTCCCTCTGTTTTATTAGTATGTTGCAGTGTAATAAATATAGATCCTAAACTGCCAGGAAGTGATTCTTACATTATCAGATAGTCACTCAAGGAGAATGGCACCATCTACATTTCTTGATATTTCGTTGAAAAAATAAAATAGCAATAGGATGTCAGTGGTCAAACTGCAGTGCTAACGAAAGTTATGTTCTTAATAATTTAAATGTTTTCTGTATTTGGACAGGATTTCTTGCATATCAGCACAGGAATAAAATGTTAACAATCAGTATTCCTAGTCAGAGGTAGCAAAGAAGACTATCTAGCCCTGGTGGTGCAATGGTTAAGTGCTCAGCCGCTAACTGAAAGGTTAGTGGTTCGAACCCACCAGCAGCTCCACCAGAGAAAAGACCTGGCGATCTGCTGCCATAAAGATTACAGCCTAGGAAACCCTATGGGGCAGTTCTATGTCACCTGGGGTTGCTATGAGTCGGGATTGACACCACACAACAGTCCTTTTTTAAAAATGGACAATACCAAGTAATTAAGGTGTAAAAATCAGTAGCTCCTTTTCTCAGTAGTAATTCCATTTAATATTAGTCATTTTCTCCCACATAGGTTATGATACACTTGTTACTTTATCTGAGACACTGATCATTTATTTAGCCTTGTGTTAGAGGAGAGTATTAAAAACCTGATTTTAAAAAAGCTACCACGGAAGAGTAATTTTAATAGCAGTGTGGCATAACCTTTTCATAGTTCTGAGCATATTGCAGATTTTATTTATTTATATTTCTGTAGCCAAAGGGCTTTTTTACAAGATTAGTCCATATGTTTACAATGAATACCAGTAGATGAGTATTTCACACTGAGGGTGACTCCTGAAAGTTAACTTAGACAGTCAGTACTTGTCATACTACCCGGAGTTTTCCACAGGTGCTTCTCAAAACTAAAACGCCAGAACAAAAATTCCCTTACAAGGGGACATTAGGATTTAACAACAGCTGGAGCATTTGAGATGAAATCTTAAGACATGGTCTTCAGACTTTTGTTTTGAATGTCTCTGATGACTCCTTTTAATTTAAAGCTTTAAAATAATTTCCTTTTGGTTGGTCAGCCTTTTCAATTTGACAGGATCACTAAAACCTTCTTCTTTCCTAGTTTGCAATGAATCCATTTTATGAACCCAATTCTCCTATTCGATCAAGCGCATTTGACAGAAAAGTGCAGTTCCTTGGGAAGAAACACCTTTTAAGCTGAACGTGGCGGAATTCTGAAATAAGCAATGTCACCACAGTGAGGTGTACTCAGGACTGTGTGCTTTGTAAGTAACCTGATTAAATCGCCTGGAAAACTTCTATTTGTTGTAGTCTCAGTTTATCTAAACCTTGTGAAATTACTTTTCTATTTAAAAGTAGTACATTCAAGTTTCTTGTCAATTATCAACAGATCAGTATTTGCCTGTGAATGATGTTATTTGTAAAGAGCTCTTTATCAGTAATCGCGAAATAATTTCATTTTAAAAATTGAGAGTAAGCTTTTTAAAAACTGAGAATAAGCTGTCAACCTGCCTAAGGCAGAGAGCTTTATCTTGATTTTAACAAACCAAACACAAATGGCAGAGTCAAGATTTGGTACCGATTTGAAACAAAAAGCTTCTGCCATGGAGGACAAAGTCGACAGCTGGCACACACGATGGCTTATTTATATATACCTTTAGTGATAATGTTGTAAAAGTGTAGAGGCAGTGAGCAAAGCAGTACGCAAGAAGCCAAAGTCAAGGGCTTTTGTGGTGCTAAATGTCACGTGCCTGCCTGTGTTAAGACTAGTGATCCTGCTATAATTCTAGAATCCTGGATCCATGTTTGTGGATACTTGTATCACTTGGGACTATAATAACCTTATGTTCTTATATTCCCTTTCCCTCAGACAGTAAACTAAGGATTAAGGGAACCTGTTAATATCTGTACTCCGTAAGATATAAGGCTATTTTAGAACTGCACTGTTAGCCTTCTAGGCTGTACTGGGAAGTCAGTGGGAGTGGGTTTTTTTGTATTGTAATAAGTATGGGATCTTTCTGTAAAATGACAAATGTCCACTGAACAGCAGGTCATATAACCACGTATTTTCTGTGCTAATTATGAACATTTGAAAAATTGTGTTGCATTCTGAATAACTTTAGAAGAAGTAATTCTAAGCTTGGTACTATATCCTTGTGTGAAGTTGCTACCATAATTTTTTTACCCTGTGTATTTATTTGATCCTTAAATAAAGATGTTTGTCCAAGATTGTGGTACTTTAATGCCTAATTTTAAAGTGATGACTCCCTCACACACACCATTTTAGTCTATTTCCCCTGTTGAACATTTGTAAACTAATATATCTTAACCCGTTAAACAGAGCTCAAATGACCTCAGACTAATGCCAGAGCTTTTGAAGTGGAAAAGTCCTCGTCTAGAAATCTATGAGTAATTTCAGCTATGTTCGTGGGAGAGACCCAGACGTGTATTTATTGTATATGCTTTGCCCTGCCCTCCATGAGCTTGCAGTCCAGAACACTGTAATGTAAACCAGCCAGGAGCAGCAGCACGGTGTTACAGCCGGAAGCTGTAGGGGTGGGAGGACTTCGCTTCAGGTCCTAACTCAGCAGCACAGCGGTGGTACCACACAGAGCAGCCCTTTCCTCCAGGCTCGTGAGGGTGAGTGAGGTAGGAACAATAACGTTAGGCATTGCGTTAAGTATATCGCAATCGTTAAATACTGAATTTCATGTGTGACTGTGTCTTTGGAGGAGTTCAAAAGGGAAGTCCAGCAGTGAGCGGGATGGGGTGGGACCTCAGAGGTGAGCAGCCAGCAAGGTGTGGAGGAGAGAATCACTGGGGCGTGGGCTGTAGGACACAACCAGGATTGGGTGTGAGGGGAAAACCTGGGGCCAATCACAGGAAGGCCAAAAAGCCAGAAAATTCAGGCAAAGCTTAGATGTGGTTTCTGAACACGAGAGCAATGGGGAGAAATCGGTAGCCACCCAGTAGTCAGGCGCCTCTGAGCACACGTATGTCGGCACTGAGTTTGCAACCCCCGTTAGCCCCCAAAAGTGATGGAAATAAATGCACAAATCGGGCTTTGTCCACTTTCTGCAGCCGGAAATACTTCCTAAGATGCTTCACTGGGTGTCCATATTGATTAGACATGTGTATAGAGCCTGTCCATCTTTGCTGTGCCCGGTCTACACCTGTGTTCTGTACCTTTTCAGCCACGTCAGTGCTTCCTGGCTGACGGCCACAGCATTAGCTTCTCAGAAACCACTGACCCTACAGACTCCACCCTTGGCTGGACACACCCTGGTGCGTTTTTAAAGGCAGTATTTTAAGACAAGGAACATTTGGGATGTTTTAAGTGCAACTAGGCATTTTTCACAAGGATGAAGAAAGTGACAGAACATTCGGGGTGAAGAGTAACCCATGGATGGGCTGGTAGTTTTCCATCTTACACACATCGTAACTGCTACATCAATTGTCAGGTGTACATTTGTCCCTTCTCCAAGTCTGGTATTTTTCCTTTCTTAAAACTGAACTCTTTTTACAAAGGCTTCACATTCATGGACAGCATGGGGCTAGCTGGACGTATGAGTGTTAGACCCTGTATGGTGAACAACAGTTCTGTAATATTGGGGACCGTCCCTCATCCCCTGAACTGTGGGGCATAATCTAGTTCTTCCCTTAGACTTTCCTTTCCTTTCCAGCTAATCAAAGCACCTTTTCTTCAAACAAAAGACTCATCAGGTTTTCAGCTATCTTTCGCTGCCGGTTGAAGAGGTTTTTCATCAGTTGCAGTTTCTTTGAAGGCTGAAGCCATTCTGTCGGTTTTGTTTCTCCTCGGCTAACGAGCCCGTGTTCACCGTATCCGTTTAAGACCCCATAGAAAGCCGGAGTGCTTTGTACAACCTTCCTCTAATACCTGAAGATCTGTTCCCATAAGTGTTTGCTGCTCAGCTCTAGCACTTTTGAAAGCCAACTAATCTAATCCCTAAATATTTAGCTGAAAAACTTTACTGAAAGATGTTAAAAACGTAAAAGCAGTAAGGTACCTACGCACGTGTATATACGCTTTCCTTACGTACTAAATACCCAAGAAACCGATACACGGCTGCCTCCAGGGACAGGAACTGAGCGGGGGGTAGATTTGTCCCTTGTGCCTTAGGATGTTGAACCACGTAACTAGTATCTAGTCAAAAATTAACTTACAAAATTACTCAATACTCACTGTTGACCAAAGTGTGGGAAGCTGGCATGTTCACATACTATTGCTAGTGGAAATGTCAGCTGGTGCTGTCTTCTGTGAGGGGAACTTGGCAACACTGATGAATATTCTCAATACCAATGTCTCCCAATAGAGACCAGTTTGAGTAAATTGTTACACACCCACACAGCTAATAACACGAGGTTGGTCTTCTATAATGGAAGTATGTCCAGATGCATTAAGAGAAACAGGCAAGTCCCCAGAGAATGGGTACACTTGATTTAAAAAAAAAAAAAGTCTGCTAAAGAAAAGGATACCTATTTTGTTTTTTGGATGATTAGTTCTGTTTTTTTTTTTTGGAGGGGGGATGATCATAAATAAAACCACAGCTCTCTGTAGTAGGAGAATAATATGAAGAGATTTAATTTCCCCCAATTTAAGATGCTTCCTTTTGGCAAATTTGCCCGTTGTTACTGTAATGATAATCGTTTTCAGCGTTTCCCAAGGGGGTGGGGCTAGGGAAGAGGGACGAAAGTCTATAGTTTTCCAAACTCCACCCGCCACCCCCCAGCATGTCCTTTGATAACATCACCTAGCCACAGTTGAGGAGCTTTGTCCACACTGACCCCGACCTAGGCTTTGGTTTGCACCTGTAGGGTCACTGTCAATGGCACAGCATGAACTGTCCTCACGAAAGACTGCAATTGGCTTTAGCAGGTCTAGCCATAGCAGCAAGTCCCTAAGGGACAACCCATATTCCTGGGAGCAAATCACTAGCGTTTTCTTAGCTTGCTGGTCCCAACAAAATAGGCACGAGCTGGATGTGGGTCACTGGCCAGAGTTCACCAGTTCTAAAGAATGAAGATTTTTTTAAGCAGGCAATCAATCTGGTTATATTCAGAATGCATGGTGTTCAGTGATAAAAGACAATAAATGCATGACCAAGTAAAGACGTTTTTGTTTACCCTCAAGCAACGTATGCTGTTTTTCCTTCAAACCTGATAAAGTTAGCCTCTACGTTCCTGTGGGGGAGAGGCATGTGGGGCAAAAACGCTGGGTAATCCCACCGATACCAAACCCGCTGCCAACTCATAGTGACCCTATAGCACGGAGTAGAACTGCCCCGTAAGGTGTCCAAGGCGGGAATCTTAATGGAAGCAAACTGCCACATCTTTCTCCCGTGGAGCAGCTGGTGGGTTCAAACCACTGACCTTTCAGCTACACCACCTGGGCTACTACCCATCAATTCTACTGATATTTAGAATGAAAACAGGAACAGTTAAATCACTGTACCTAGAATGAAGTAATCAAATCAAAGAACAACGCATTGTACTGCATTCGATTTTAATCTTTAACACCTAACATTATTGCTTCTGGAAAAGTTTTCCCCCCAACCAAGAATGGGACGCTAATTACATAAAAATACACACATATAAAAAGTAGTTCTCCATTTTCCTGGAAAAAAATAATCCGAAGATAACTTCTACAATATTCAAGTTTCCTGTTTTAATTATAATTAAAGTCTTAGTCATCTCACTTATTAGCTCTGTAACATATTTAAATTAAAGAAATCTTATTAGACAGCCGTTACAATTTAGAAATGTAAGGTGCCATTATTCAGTAAATAGATTCCTCCGTGAGTGGCTGTGCCCCTTCTCCCACCCAGTAATGAAGCAGCAACATCCATTAGTTTAACTTTATTAGTAGATGATATCTTGCTGCAAACACGAGTTTACTCACACTCGTACTTATGTTGTGTGTATGTGTGAGCTGGTTAGAATGCCCGGCAATCTCTTTAACGATCAACAGCAAGATGAGCTAGGCTTGGGCTTCCGGTGCAAATTGACGGTGTCTGTGTGAATCAAGTGCTCCGACCTGTCCTCGGTAGCGAGAACTCTTCGAGCTGCCTCCTCAAAAGCTGCTGCGACATTAGTGGCATCTTTTGCGCTTGTTTCAAAGTAAGGATAGTCGCCGTTGTCCCTGCACCAGGCCTGGGCTTCTTCTGCAGACACCTGTCGTTCACTTATGTCAACCTTGTTACCCAAAATCACAAAAGGAAAGCTTTCCGGCTCTTTCACATCTGCATAATATATGAATTCTTTCTTCCAATTACTCAAGTTCTGGAAGCTTTGAGAATCATCGACACTAAAAGTAAGCAGGCAACAGTCAGAACCTCTGTAAAACGGCGTCCTCAGGCTCCTGAATCGCTCCTGACCGGCTGTGTCCCAAATCTGCATGGTAACAAAATGGCCATCCACCTCCAGATCTTTATTTAAAAATTCCACACCTATTGTATGGAACAGCTGGGTATCAAATTTATTGGTTACATATCTGTTCATAAGAGAACTCTTCCCAACTCCACCATCTCCAAGGAGAATCACTTTAAAAAGTGATGATTTTCCTGCCATTGTTAAAGTCACCAGATCTTTGACTTCAGAACCCTGTAAAATAAAAAGGTACCGTTACATTCCTCTACATGAGTCAATGAATATCAGTGTGCAAATGAAGTAACATATACAGCTCCAATTGCTTGGTGCAAAGGGACTAGCCAAGAGTAAGCACTGTGTTTACTGGGCACGAGCTCAGCTGCTTAACCAGAAGGCTGGCAGTTCGAATCCGCCAGCTACCCCCCAGAAACTCTGTGGGGCAGTTCTATGCCCTATAAGGTTATCATCCTACCATGATTCCCTAAACTGGGCTTACTCTTCCCTTTTCGCAGATCACAGCTTGCTGTGAAGCTGGCACTCAAAAGGCTAAGTCTGAACCCAAAAGACCTTGCTTTCAACAGTCACTCTACACAATAATCACCCTCTACTCACAATAAGCCCTGTGACCATTTGTTAAGATTCAGTAAGAGACTGAAGTATGCAACTTTCTGTAAGAATTTCAAATGACCCTTCAGTGTCACAGGGACACTGTTCACTGATGGCTTTCCTCTCGTGCCAAGGGTTTTCTTTACTTTCTCTTGTATAGGAGCTGTTAAACAGGAAAGACAGAGAGTAGCTGACTGATCTGGCTATGAAAAAAAGCCAACCACTGAGTTAATGGGTGTTCATTAGGAACACCATTCTGAGTTTGCTAAAGTTAATTTCAGCAGCAATATAATTTTTAATATCCTAATCTAGAACATTCTGTCCATAAGATCCATTTGAGCAGCTCCATCTCTCAGCAAATTTGAGCCTGTGCTGTTACTTGTGTGTTTTCAGGTGGAATCAAATAAGCCTTAAGTGAAAATGTGATACTACACAGATCCTTTAGGAGAGGTCCTGGGGCAGGATTAACAACTTTCCCACACTACAGGAAGCAGCCTGTGTGGGTGACATTTCATCTGCCTGTTTACAAGTAGCGACTTCTAAGTGCTGGTGTGAGCACTGTTTCTATTTAGTGCTTGTGTCTTTACTTTTTATTATGGAAAACTTCAAACATACATAAAATTTCCAAATAATGACAATGTCATAAACCCCCATGAACCCTAAACCCAGCTTCACCAATTATTAACTTACGGTAAATCCTGTTTCCCTCTGTAACCCCCTACTCTCCCTTATCCCCAGTTACTCTTAATCAAATTATGTCATTTAATCTGTAAATATTTCAGTATTAAGCGGCTTTTAAGTACACTAAAATTTGTCAAAGAAAACAACCTTCTGAGTAGTACTGTCCAACAGAGTTTTCTGCAATGATGGAAATGTCCTACATCTGTGCGGTACAATATGGAAGCCACTAGCCACATGTAGCTATTGAGCCCTTGGCATGTGGCTGGTAGAAGTGAAGAATTGAACTTTGAGTATTATTTAATTTTAATTAATTTAAATAGCCACATTTAATAGGTGTATTGAAAAGCACAGCTCTAGAGCAAAAATGGTGAATCCTTGAATGGGAAGGTAATGAAGACACTATAATTATTATACTCATGAAGATGAATTTGCAAAACCACTGCAGGAACCATTATATGGCCATCCCCTGGTTCTATGCAAATGTAACCCAGTATAATGTAACTGAACACTTCCTGTAATGTAAAACGATTATGCATTTCCAACTGCATGCTACACTCTTCTGGTAAAAACCTGTAGCAATTGATTGTATACAGAGAGATCAAGTTAATGGGAAAATATGACTCTAAAGTGACAGGACATAGTCCAACTCTTACTGGTCCTTTTAAATGACTGCTACAGTAATTAATAGACTTTAAACTGTCCAACGAAAGTGTGAGGCAGTCGAGGTGCATACCTCTTGTAGACTTTTTCTATTTCAAATGTATCGCTCTGCTCAACACCCAGACTAAATCGATGCTAGAGAGGAAATCAAAACAACCTCAAACCCCCTAAATTTCCCAACACAGGTAACAATGCACTAAATTGGCTGCTTTATTTCTTTTGAATCTTGCTTAAACAACTTCACCTTATAGAAAAAAGTTGAATAAAACTAAAAAAGCAAACCAGCTGCTTCAACGTAGGGAAAGCATCTATATAATACCCCCCTCATAAAGTTCTTCAATGGTTCTCCAGGACCAAGTCTACCTTCTAAGTCAAGACATCTGGCCCCTGCTCACTGGGCTGCCCCCTTACCTCCCACCATTCTGAAACGCACTGTCAAATGGAACTGGAACTCAATTCCACTAGCTCGCCTCCGAATTTCCCCTTGCCTTCAGGCCTGGTATCTGCTCTTCCCTCGCTCCCTCGGCTTGTAACCCCATGCCCAATTTACCTAACTAACTGCGGCTCCTTCAGAACTGCTCAGCAGAATCATCACCTCTTCTGGCGCCTTTCCCCAACCACCCCCAGGGGTTCCTTTCACATCATTTTTAAACTAAACACAGAAGTTTCATGTTGTGTTATGAAGGTGTAACAATGTGCCTAACTGCAGCCTATCATTTATCCCAGTATTTGAAGTCTCGAATAGTCTCACTGCCTTACCGGATGAAAAGGTTTATTATACAGCATTGAATTTCTAGAATCTTTAAATAAAACTGTAAGCCAGATCACGCAATCTAACAAACCCCAGCCAGATTACCAGTTGCATATATATATACCCAATTAAGTCTTAGAAATTGATTGAGATTCGTAATTTATACTTTTATCAGGCCACTTTGACAGTTCTTTTCTTTTTTCATAATAACGTGAGAGTTCCTCATAGTTTATGCCATTATTTTGATCAAACAAATCTGTGGTATGCTAGATCCACACACCAGGAAATAGGGTACAATTTTTACATTTCTCACAATTTGGGGCCTTCCAGATATGAGTATCCGGGAATATACTGGCATTTATGAAACCAGTATACACATGAACATCTCTCTTAATCTAACTGCAGAGTTGTATATAAACATATACAGTGATATAAAATTATACAAATTATCTTATGTCTAACTGGCATCTAACAAAAGCTACCCTTCATTCAATCTATACATTAACATAACCATAATCAGCTTATGGACATTAAAAATGTTTTCTTCTCTAAAAACAGAAAAATCATTTGAAACTTCTTTAGCTTAAGTTGAATGAATAAAGTTATCCTACTATGTTATTTTCAAAATTTACCTTAAAATGAAGTCTCTTGTATTCCAGAGTTTGGAACGACTGCCCAAAGTCAATAATCTTCACCAAGGTTAAACATTACGTTAGCAATTCAGCTAAATTCTATAAACAAAGAAATTCGAATAAGAACAGCATATTACATAGGTCATAAAGCTTACCTAATTGTTCAGTTCAAGCATTATCACCTGCAAAGAAAAAAATTAGAAAGCTCACCTTAGCAACGTATATTTGATTTGTTTTCGTCATTTTAAGAGTAAAAACAAAAGAATTAAAAGGTGAAAGAAATCTCTCTGACTTATATTAGCAGCTACCTTAAAACCTGCTAATTCTTATCTAAAAAGAAAACCACATCAGAAAGCTGTTTGCAACCTTTCTCAGCCTAAAAAGTCCTAGATTCAAACATTAGACTTTAATCTTTGTTTTTTCAAAAACAGCTTTTTGCCTGCCCACCCTTTTCTAAATTTCACACTCACAGACAAAATTATGTTAATTATATGATATAGTTATATATGTTATAAGCCAAGGCAAAACTGAAAACTCTCTTGTGACTGAATAAAAGTGCCCTGTCAGAAAGGAGAACTTGTTCCTATTTCCAAAGGCCAAGAGCGCAGACCTGAAGCCGAGCTACTCCACGTCCTCACACCCCGAAGTCTCCCGGGAACCATGGTGACAACAGTACCTACCTCCTGGGCTGCTTGGAAGGATTCACTCAGACAGTGGGTGAGAAGTTTGTCATCACGATGCCAGGCTCATGACAGGAGCGCAGAGGTTTCTGTGGAGTGAATAAAGGAATCAGTCTTTAACTGGCAGTTACACGGAAAGTCCTTTTTGTAGCCCTTTCTTGGGTCCAACTTCAGTGAGAGTTAGGCAGGGCAGACGAGAGGACTGTGCAGGTGTTCATTAGGAAGCGCAAGGGTCCTAGTCCTGGTGATCAAACTCACCTCAGGCTTCCCAGCGACGACTATTATTGGAACTGGGCTAAACTACTAGCCTCTCTCAGTCTAAACCAATCATTTCAAACACAAAAAACAAATCAAAAGGCATGTGGGACTTACATGTCGTAGTCCTTAACTTATATACTCAACCAATGAAAAGAAAAAGGACTGTTCAAAATCCTGACTCTGGGAGTTAAGGATAAAACAATGTTAATAATAGTTATTATAATAATAGCAGCTAACACTAATTGAGCCCTATGTTACTTACCGTGCTACAGTGCATTTGCTCCTCACAGTCTATTCTGATCCCTATGTTACAGATAAGGAGCCTTGGTGGCCCAGTGGTTAAATGCTTAGCCGGTAACCAAAAGGTCAGCAGTTAAAACCCACCAGCTGCTTCATGTAAGAAAGACGTGACAAAGATGTGGCATTTCTGCCTCTGTAAAGATTTACAGCTTTGGAAACCCTATGGGGCAGTTCTAACCTGTCCTATAGGGTCCCTATGAGTCGCAATCGACTTGACAGCAATGGATTTTATATTACATATAAGGACACTGACTCAGAGAGGTTAAGTGCCTTGTCCATGGTCACACAGCTAGTAAAAGGTGGGCATAAGGTGTGAATGCAGCAGACAGACTCTAAAGCCCAGGCACTTCAGCCACCAGGCTATGTCAATCTCAACTGCCTTTGCATTTATTTCTGAGCGTCTGACTGTTACTGTTGCAGATACAAAGAAAAGAAGCAGTTACAAGCTGTAAGTCTTTCAACTGCTTGCTTTATTTCACGATCTGCACAAAAACAAGTTAACCTGACAAAACTAGTAGTCTCCAATCTGTTGACATGTAGTGTAAAACACATCTGAAAGTACATATATTTTATTAGAGTTTAAAAAGTTTTAAACATTTTTTAAAATGCAGTATGAATCGAATGTTCGCAGAACTCTGCAGCCACTCCACAGAAGTCTAGTTAGTGCTTCATGGAACGAGCTGGAAAAGTTTGCCAACAAGGATTTACTGAGTGGCTAATATGTGCCAGGCACTGGGGATGCAGAACAGACACAGTCCCTGCCTTGTGGAGCTGGCCGTTTGGCGGCGTGACAATCCTCACACAAACACATTTAAGTTACAGCTGTGGGCAAGTACTAGAAATGAGGTACATGGTGTGTGAGGATGAGAGTACAAACAAGAATTAAAATGTGAAAGAAATCTCTCTCTCTGGCTTGTATTAGCAGCTATCTTAAAACCTGCTGGATTCTTAATATAAAAAGAACTATCACACTCAGCCGTAACCCGAATAACAAAACAGCGCAGGTCAGAGATGGAGGAGTGAGAGATTGGTGCGTGGACCTGCAGCTCCCTTAGTCAGACCCAGGCCCCACCTGCGGGTATGTCGCCCAACTCAGTGTGAGTCTAGCATTCAAGGGTACTTCATTTTCCTCTAGCATGACCCCAGAACACAAGCCAGCTACGTCACCTGCCGCTCAGTTAAAGAAAAAGCACAACTTCCAACACCGGAGGAAAACTGGGCTGGGGTCAACTTACTGAGAAACCGTTCACTGGCTTCCGGCATGGCCTGCTCCCAAGACCCGTCTCAATGATCATTTCAGCCATATGGGTCCTTTCAACCCAGCCTCCCAAAGGCCTGCCTCCGGTACTGTAGGAGGATTTGACCCCAGGGAAGGGATCTGACCGCAGGCTTGTGCGTGGCAGTGAGGATTAGCTAAACTCAGCAGGAGGAGGAGGAAACACCAGGATGGAGGCGCAGCCCAGGCCACTGCCCTGCCAGGGAAGGAAGGCCGCCATGGGCCTGGGGGTGAGCAGTGAGCTGTGGAGATGGGACCGGAGGGGGAGGCCCTGTAGCGGGCAGGGCCTTAGAAGCCACGGGATGGATTTCTGCCCATACCCTAGGAATGACGGGGAAGAAATCCTTTCACTAGTGGGGTGACCTGGCCAGATATGGGGTTCAACAAGGTAACCGGCTGTAGTGGAAAAGCAGCTGCAGGTGAGGACAGGAGGAAGGGCTCGGGCAGAACTTGGGCGATGCCGTTATGATCCCTCTCAAGTACCAACGGTCTCAGCTGGGTGTAGGATTAAAAATGGAGGTCGCTGTGCCTCATTCTTTATCCTCCAGTAAAACATTCACGCTGTGACTTCATGCTTCACATCGTTCCCCTTTGGGTCCCTCCTCTTGCTTCCTAATCAACCCTGAAGATGCAGCTAGGCCTCATTTCCTACTCACCACCTACCAGGCACCTCCAACTGCACCCCCTGCTGCGCTCCTAGCACATCCGGCCCATGCCTCTGTCATTTACCATGATGCAGTGTTGTAATGGACGTGCCTACGTGCATCTAATAAAAACTAAACACGCTCTCCAAAAAGATCCCAGTTACCGGGTAATGTAGTACACCGTTATAAAAATGCCTCGTCATTATTTAGACTATACCAAAAACTATGATACCAATCTTACCTTAAAATCACTTCCCCCCCAAAAGAAAATAAAACTTTACCAAAAATGGTCCCAGTGGTGCGGAAAGAAATGATCTAAATGCCTAACCGGGGGATGTTCTGCCACGACTCAAGAGGCCATGGACACATGGCGCTGTAGAAATAAGCTAAGTGAAAACACAAACCAATCAGCACGCCACGACAACACCGGGCAGAACCTTACATGCTTATAGTAAAGTTTGGAAGAAAACAGAATAATCAATATTGAGTTCAATGTTCCAAGTTCTGATATGGTTGCAAAACCATACTTTTGGTTTTTTTTCAGTATCAAAACGATTTTAAAGCTTCATTTTCACTTCAAACCTTAGTTTGACTGAATGCCGCAATTAAAATTAAATGGAAATGATTTTCTTTTAAATTTTCTTCAAATGCAGCTATACACCAAACCTCAAAAACAATCCTAATTTTTTTCTGTAACTCAGAACATGGTAAAAATGAGACTCGATATGACATCAAAAGCATAAGCCACAACAGAAAAAGTAGATAAACTGGACTTCATCAAAATAAAAAACTGTTGTGCTTCAATGGACACTATATCAAGCAAGTGGAAAGACAACCCAGAGAATAGGAGAAAATATGCAAATCATATATCTAAAATATATAAAGAACTCTTACAACCCAAAAATAACAAAAAAACTAATTAAGAAGTGGGCGAAGGACTTGAATAGACATTTCTGCAAAGGTGATATACAAACGGCCAACAAGCACATGAAAAGATGCTCAACATCATTAGAAAACAAACCCACTGCTGTGGGTCGATTCCAAATCAAAGCAACCTTATAGGACAGAGTAGAACTGCCCCTTAGGGTTTCCAAGGCTGGAACCTTTACAGAAACAGAATGCTACATCTTTCTCCCACAGACTGGCTGGTGGGTTCAAACCCCCGACCTTTTGGTTGGCAGCCAAGTGCTTAACCACTGCGCCACCAGGGCTCCCTTATGAGTCATCAGGGAGATGCAAAATCAAATCCACAATGCGATCCCACTTCACATGGAAACGAACAAGTGTTGGCAGGATGTGGAGAAACTGTAACGCCCTGGGATACATTGCTGATGGAAATGTAAATCGGTGCAACTGCTCTGGAAAACAGTCTGGCAGCTCCTCCAGGTTAAACACAGAACACCATATGACACAGCAACTGCACTCCCAGGTGCATCTCCCAGGGACTCCAGATATTACTACACATCACTGAATTGTATTTTTTAAAAGGGTGAATTTTATGGCATGTGACTTGTATCTTCAAAAAAAGGAGACCTAAGAATTAGAAACGAGGCCCTAGAATGAGATTTACACAGAGCCGCACTGTCCATTCAGCAGCGTCCTTTTAAACAAACCAGCGACAAGTACATAGATCACTACAATCTGATGTGTCACTACCAACAGCTCTGCCACCTATGGCACACACTAACACGAATGGGAAGCTGGATAAGTACATCGCTGGCAGGAAAGAAATTAACCATGTTTTCAGTAGATACCGCAAAACTAAAGACAAAAAAAGAGCAGTGTACTGGCAGGGATCATAACAGAGGGTCCCGGACAGAGCTGGAGAAAAATGTAGAACAAAATTCGAACTCACACAAAAAAGACCAGACTTACCGGCCTGACAGAGACTGGAGAAACCCCGAGACTATGGCCCCCGGACACCCTTTAGCTCAGTACTGAAGTCACTCCCGAGGTTCACCCTTCAGCCAAAGATTAGACAGGCCCATGAAAACAAAATGAGACTAAAGGGGCACCACAGTCTAGGGATAAGGACTAGAAGGCAGGAGGGGACAGGAAAGCTAGTAACGGGGAACCCAAGGTCGAGAAGGGGAGAGTGTTGACATGGCGTAGGGTTGTTAACCAATGTCATAAAACAATATATGTATTAACCCTTTAATGAGAAGCTAGTGTGTTCTGTAAACCTTCATCTAAAGTACGATAAAAACAAAAATTTTTTTTTGAAAGAGCAGTGTATGCCAATCCTTTTCTTTTTATAACTAGTTTTCTAACTTTCCTACTGTGTACTTTTATCTTGAGTACCTGGCCTTCCTCAACCCCCTGCGGGCTTCCAAAAGCTGTATACTACAATACACCAAGAAGGAGTCAGATCCAAGCACAGAGAATATAAGCCTCTAAATAGGAATGTTTATATGGCTTAAGGTTAGAATTTGGGGGGAGGACAAGTGGATCTAATTGCCTCCATTATTACAGATAAGTAAAACCATTTCTTCGTTATTTTTATTATGATTTTGAGCATGGCATTCAATGAGCCATCACACCTCGATTCCAAGCCTGTCCTGATCCCCTCGCTACAACTCACCATCCCCAAACCTATCACCTGCATTTACCCTTCCGCATCTTTGCTCAGGAGGTTACCTTGGCCTGTGATGGCCCACCCGACCCCGGCAGCTACGACAATCCTAGTCATCCAAAGCCTAGTTTAGATGCACCTCATCCAAGAAGTCTTCTCTGATCACTTCCACAACCTAATGTGTTCTCTTTTCTTCGCTTTAATAATCTCCACCTCCATCACAACTCTATTGCGTACGCGTCTGCTTCCAATTACAGTGTAAACTCCCTGCAAAGGACACACAACACCTAACGCCATCCATTTATCCGTCCCTTTTTGTTCTATACCATCTTGTACATGCTTAGCATATGGTGAGGCACCAAATGAATGTTAAATTGAGAGCAAACAGTAAATTACTTCCTCCTTTCTCCTACTCAGCACTATCTTCTATTTGTACTTTCCGTACTCGATTCTTTGTTTCTCTATCACTTCTTCCGCATTCTATTTTTGAAGTCTACTACAATGTGTGGGAAGGGACAAAAAAAATATTGATACTTACTTGCAAGCCTAACAGGAAAACCACTTTCAAGTAAGTACTATTGACTGCAACTGGGAGCTGGCACACACCGAAAAACTGCTACATTCCTCTAAGAAGCTGCCAAGTTGAGAGCAGGCTGGGTTTGTAAACTGCCTTTCCCCAAATTTCACGTTCTGAAACGCATATTCTCTAACCCCTTCACTAGTTCTCACTTCTAAAAACTTGCAAGATTATCACTCCTGGCTTAAATTTAGCAACAAATTTAAAAAAAAAAAAAAAGATTTTTTTTTTTTTTAATCACAAGCTTCTTTTAGCATTCACCCTCAATGTCCTACTTAAAGGCATGCCATTTATTATTTCATTTCATAGCTTGAGAAACAGAGGTTCAAAGAAATTAATCAGGGAAACAAAAGGATGGATAATATGGAAATTACTTATTTCCTCGTATCTTCATTTAGGTGTGTCCTACCAAACAGCCTAATTAGTCCGAATGTTCGTTTCTAAAGTCTTCTGGTTATCTTGCTTGGACGTATGAGCAAGAGGCAAGTCAAGGAAGTCATTACGTCTACATCTAATGGGAGCCATCTCTACAGCAAGAGATCAACCAAAAAAAAAAAAAAAAACTAACTAAGCAACTTACCATACATAGGACTGGACAAACTTGAAGGCAAGACTTGCCAGGTGAAACAAATTATCTAGTCAACCACGAAGGCACTACCTCCCAGCCAGAGGCAGCGAGAGAAGGCAAACACTGTAAATATCAAACCACACCATAAATATACAGAGCACCTCACCCTATTTAAATAACTCGTTTCATAATCATCGTTTTTGAAGCTCCATCGTTGAAGTTACCCTTTAAAACATCTATAGTATTAACAATTTCGCTTAAAGTCAGGCATCTCTGTAGTTAGGTATGGTAATTAACGATTAACATATGATAAATTCTGAGAACCATATACTTAAGAATTACCTGGGGATCTTGTTAAAATGTAGATTCTGATCCAGTAAAGCTGGGGTGGAAAGGAAAATTCTCAGCAGGGAGTCGAACCGGGATGAACCAGTTCGAAGCTCTGCCTTAAATTATGGCGAAAGTATAGAGCAGCATGGTCCAATAGGACTTTCTTCGATGCTGGAAATGGTCTATAGCTTCAATGTCCAATATGTTAGCCACTAGCCACGTGTGTGTGCTGAGCACCTGAAATGTGGCTGGTGCAACTGAGGACCTGAATTCTTAATTTTATTTCATTTTAATGCATTTCACTTTAAACTGCCACCTGAGGCTAGTGGCTAGTGTACCGTACAGTGCAGGTATAGAGCAGGCTTCATTGAGTCCATGAATGAGCTCCAGGGAGAAAACGCACCCCCTGGAATCAGATGGAACTAAGGATGAGTGGATGGATGGAAGCATGTGTGCTGGAACTTTCTGCAGGAGTCAAAAAGAGTTCCTCAGATTCTTAAAGGGGTGTGGACCCCAAGAAAGGATCGATATATGTCTGCATCATCAGTATATTATGTGTCTCCATCTGTGGAGCTCAGAACACCCTGCAGACTTTGCACCTTTACCTGGCATCACTATTCCCCCCTTGTCTTCCTCACTCGTGAGACTTTATTGATATTATTACCCTTTGACCATCAACTGTGAGAGTTCAGTGAACAGCCTTACTCATGGGAAGCTGCTAATCCTACAGAGTGAGGACAACATTTTGTCCTTACTTTTGTTTAATGTTTAAGGACCAAGCATGTATCTACCCGTAATAAAGCACTTACTTGTAAAAGACACTTAAAACGCTTCTTGACAATAAAGAAAGGAGTGAGGCTGGTTTAAGGGTGTACTTTGGAGGACAAAATCAAAATGCAAAGAAATGGATAAAGGTCACAAGATAGGAATACTGGGGACTGTGGCTGGTTATTTCAGGAAGAAAAATGAATTCTGAAAGAAATGAATTTGAATGTGCATGTTATAAAAAGATACTGAAGCAGCAAAACACAAACTAAAGACAGCCTGCAAAATAATGCTGTAACTTAAGGGAAAACTGGGTCTGATTCCACGCTTCAAGTCAGACAAGAATCCAGGCGTCTCTAGAGCAGACAAGCAGAAGTGGCTGGAGAACTTCTATATAAATTCAGAGAAGGGTTGGATAGCAAACATTCCCACGAGGAATGAAACCACAGCAAGCAGAACTTCTTGACTGCAAGAAAAGTAAAAGGTGGGGGTTGGGGGGACTGGGGATTGCCCAAGATACATTTAAAGAGGGCAACCAGTACCTATAGATCCAGTATCTCGGTCAGATCTAGGTCAGAGGCTCCCACATACCAGTCTGCAGAGAAGCTACCACCAGCTCGGAAGGAGCAGAAACCTAGGAGCTCTGTGGGGAGCTTTTCATAAAGTTCTGTTTATTCGCTGTAACTGAAACTAAAGTGAATAAAGAGCTTCTCTTAGAGCATCATCATGTACCTTTCTAGAAAACACCCTCACGTTTGAGCAGCCTCCCCACCTGAGGCCCCTCCAGTTGACAGTGAATTCTTTCAGGTGTAGGCATTTGCCTGGATGTACATGACATAAAATCCTGGAAGGGTATTAAGTCTTTGTTAAAAAAAAATAAATAAATAAATAAGGAAATGGAGGTCCAACTGGTAAAGCATCTTGCGCAGTATCACATATCTAGCTGGAGGCAAAGATGGGACGTTCTGGTCTCGACCAGGACGCGACCTCTGCGCACTAATGCAGTGTTAGGTCTGAACAGCCTGGCACCGACTTTGAAAATGTTTCCTACTTAATCATCCATACAACTACTCTGACAACAGGCTCCCCTTTCTCTCCCTCTCACTCCCTTGACTTTTCTTCAACCCAGATGGCTCCCTTTTCTAACAAGCCCTTAATGTATGTATCTTCCAAGGCTGAAGGCCCTACCTCTTTCCAAATGGTATCTTCCTGGGACATAAAAACCAAGGATTCCCAAACTTTATGTTTGTCCCTTCCTCTCTCCCCTCCCCTCCCACTAGCCCCCTCTCCCTGGAACCAGACAACAATTTCCAACCCCTTCTATAATATGTTCATCTGGTGATGGCAGTTCAAATTCAATATATCTAAAACCAAGCTCATCATTTTCCCATTTCCAAATCTCTTTCTTCTTCTGTCTTACCCACTTCATTCATCCATGCAAGAAACGTGTCCACTTCCCTCCCTACCTATGGCCAGTGTCTGGTTTGCTCAAATAATACTATGAACGTAACATTAATCATTACTATTTAGTGAATATCTACTATGTACCCGACATATTAAAAAAAAAACCCAAACCCACTGCCATCAAGTCAATAACAGCTCACAGCGACCCTGCAGGACAGAGCAGAACTGCCCCATAGGGTTTCCAAGGCTGTAGTTTTTACAGAAGCAGACTGCCCCATCTTTCTCCCGCTAAGCTGCTGGTGGGTTTGAACCACCAACCTTTCAGTTAGTAGTTGAGCGCTTAACCACTGTGCCACCAGGGCTCCTTCCCTGGCATACAGCACTTTAAAATCTTCTGCAAGCTGGATACTATTACCCACGTTTTACAGATCAATAAACAGAAGTTCACAAAGGACAAATAACTTCCCCAAGTCTGATTAAACAGGGCAGATCATATACGTGTTTATCTTCACTTCCCCCAAGTGACAGAAAAGGACTCAAAACTATACAGATCCAAAAGGACAAAACGAGAGCAAACAATTGTAGCTCAGGGTCACGGACAATATCGAGCAGATGGGATATTAATGCTCCAGCAGTGACAGACTTAGAAGACAGGAAACCTGATGCAAGGAGAGGACAATATTGAGCAGATGGGATATTAACGGTCCAGCAGTGACAGACTTAGAAGACAGGAAACCTGACGCAGGGAGAGGCAGCCAAGGCTGAGAACGCCGACTCGGATGCAGATACACAACAGGCGCAGGCCCTGGAGGAGAAACCCAGGCACTTCTCATGGCAGGGTGCGGCGTCTGCAAGGCTGGCGACCCCATGACCGCCCCCACCCCCTGGGCTTTCTCCACCTCAGCAGAAGGTCTACTTCCTAGGGATGTTTGTGCAGCAGAAAATGCAGGCAAAACACTACGAAAAACAGGGTATGGAGTCTGCATACTAAATGTGAATTAGCTTAGCTTCCCAAATGTTAGCATCCCAAACTGTTAAGATTATCTGGGGGCTATGAGGGGCCCCAGAGAAAAAGCTACAAATATCAACATGGAGTGGGGGTGAGGAGGTTAAAAAAACAACTCTGATGCCTTATCTGTTTATGCTGTAACCCAAACCAACAAGCTTCTTTCTAATCCTGTGGTTTCCAAACTGTGTGTGGAGGTGCCCCAAGGCAACACCACAAATTCACCGGGGCAGGGCAGGATACGTTGAATTTCTGAGGGAAACTCACAGCTACTTAAGGAGCCCGGGTGGCGCAGTGGTTAAGTGCTCGGCTGCTAACCAAAAAGTTGGCAGTTCGAACCCACCAGCCACTCTGCAGGAGAAAAGATGTGGCAGTCTGCTTCCATAAAGACGACAACCTTAAAAACCCTATGGGGCCGTTCTACTCTGTCCTACAGGGTCGCTATGAGGCAGAATTGACTTGATGGCAACGGGTATGGTTTTCTTTCGGTCCTCAAAGTGTTGTTATTCTGTTCTGATGTCCAACTCAAAGAGGTATGTGTTTCAGAAACGCTCACCTACTCCCTGTTCTGATCAAATACACAGTGCGAAACTGCCCAGAGAGATTTCGAACTTTTTTGAACCTGTCAGACTCATTTAAACACTCCTATCAGTTCGAGTTCTTCATAGCAAGTTCTAGAAACAGAATTCTGTTGAGAATCTTTCAGGCTTCTCTAACACTGATAACACAGCCACCCTTCCGAGGACTAATTTTCTGCTAACTACCTACCTTAGCTTCTGTATAAAAACTCCTAATCCAATTCAGAAGAACATGGAATAAAAATCAATCAGTTCAGCTCTTTAATACTGTTCAGCTGTTCTTCACACTGGGCTAATGAATGTGGCAATGGCATGAACGTATACAGTCGTTCTATATACTCTTTCTCCATTGCTAACAATGGCATGCATTTGTTAAGCATCAGGCAGAAGACGAAAGGGCAGTCTGTCCACAGACTTCCCTCTGTGAAATGAGCTAGGTTCAGGGAAGGCCAGAATGTGAAGCCTCAACCCATACTTACCTCACTTCTGTATTTTTTCCAAAATACACACCTATCTCCCTCCACCCCATGCTGCTCTAGCTGTTACTTTATTTATATTCATTTATATCTAGCCGGAGCCCTGGTGACGCAGTGGCTAAGAGTTTGGCTGCTAACCAAAAGATCAGCAGTTTGAATCCACCAGCTGCTCCTGGGAAATCCCAGGGGGCAGTTCTACTCTGTCCTATGGGGTTACTATGAATTGGAATCGACTCTACAGCAACAGGTTTTTTTTTTTGGTATATCTAGCCAGCTTCTCTATGTTCATGATCAGAAACATCATTCAAAACCCTGTACCCACCATGGTCAAACATTAACAAAAAGTACATAATGGAAAAATCCAGAATGTGGCAATACCTGAACACAACTTCACACATTTACAGTATCAAGAATCACATTGGGAAACAGTGATTTCTCCTCCAAGTTACCCAACTCGCCAGCCCACTCATCAACTTGAACCTCCTGTCTCCCTGGCCAGGACCACCTGGGGCTGCCTTGGACCTCCCGAACCCCCCATCACCAGGTAGCCAGGCTTCCCCTCTTCCAGGCACCTAGGTCACTCGAGGCCTCCTCGTCAGGCTGCAACTTTCATCTGTGTCACAGTTTTCGATCAAACTCCCTGCGGCATTTTGTGAGTACTACCGAAAAATGTTCTCTGTTGATGGTCCACTTAGTCACAAGCCCTTGATTTTGACTAACAAATTTATTACTGAGATAGCTTTCAAGTTAGATATCAAACACATATGCACGTTCTATTTGGCTTATTTCCTCCAGCTGCTTAGCCAACAAATTGCCTGGGGCAGAACCACTTGGAAGCTAATAATGTGCTGTCTCTACTTGGTACCATGTAATCTCATAGAGATCATAAAGTACAACCATCTCATTTTACAAAGAAAGAAATCCGGTGACCTAACTTGCCCAGAGTAGCAAGCCAACTAATGATAGAGCCAGACTCCACCCAAGCCAGTGAGTTCTTCCCCGCCCATTCCTCTGGACCCTTCCGGGATAAAACTCCAGTGAGGAAAGAACACACAGGGCTTTGTTAGATCCCATGCAACAGCGATCATGTTAGGCGTATACTTTAGCATCCTCCCCACCCCACAGCAGACAGCTCCCGTAAGAGGCAGACAAAGCTGTCATTAGAACAGTACCCTGTCCATCAGCACGAGTCAAAAACCAAAGCTACCCACAAAAAGATGCTTCAATGACTGTGTGAATAACTTCACAGTGACTCCTAAAAAAGAGAGCCAACTCTTTTTGACTCCCTTCTCAATCACCCTCCAAGCTCACCTAGTGGTTACATTCACATTTGCCACCAGAACGAAAGGAGTACATGTTTTGAAGGGCCTGCTCATAGCCAGGCATGGCGAAAACAGTCTGAAAAACGCCAGAGAAGAAAAAGATGAAGCCAAAGTCATTTTTTTATCTCATCACTTAATTCTTGATTTCAATGATAAACCACACGCCCTTGTCTGCTGCGGCTAAATTGAAGGCAGAATTTTATGCTCAACAAGAATGGCTTCTCAATTTGATTCCTGTAAGTGTTCACAGGTGGTTAACTGAACAGAGCTATAAAGAACACAGCAGCTTTCCCCTCATTTCATCGAAGTCTGCTCACAGAAAACACAATGCTGTAGGTAGTTCCGTGCCAGGTGGGGAGCCATTTTGATTCTGGTTTCGTTGTCTGTTTTGTAATGAACGCCTGACCCCGTCTAGGACCCTGGGGATTGTGAGGAGACTGTAAGCTGCAGGAAGGTGGGACTCACGATAGCTCTTCAGATCACCAGCACCTCTGTAGGCCTGACAGGCTGCCCAGAAAAATGTTTGCTGACGGTTGAAATAATGCCAGAACTAAACTCAGTCCACTTTGACGGTTCCACATAGCTCTCAAGTTCTTTTTGACACCTTTGTCTAAAAATAAAAACTGGATTCTGTCCTCAGAAACTATTTACTCACTCTTTTAAATGAACGAATCTGCCTCTCAATTACGAGAAGTCTCTTTCAGGTTCTCGAATTTTACTCTGCTTTTTCTTGAAACGCTGAGAAGGTATTCTAAATAGGAAAACGGTGTTGCATTCCAAGTACAGAAGCGGCAGAGAAAGCGAGCCCTGGCGTTCTGCACACTGCTCTGAAGCAGGGTTTCTCTGCCTCGGCACCAGTGACATTTTGGGCCAGAAATTCTTTACTGTGGGAGCTGTCCTGTACATTGTCGGCCTCCACCCACCAGATGCCACTAGCATTCCCCACCTCAGGTGTGACAACCAAACATGTCTCCAGACATTGCCAAATGTCTTTTTTTTTTTTTGTGTGTGTGTGTGTGTGTGTGTGTGTGTGTGTGTGTGTGTGTGTGTGTGTGTGTGTGTGTGTGTGTGTGTGTGTGTGTGTGTGTGTGTGTGTGTGTGTGTGTGTGTGTGTGTGTGTGTGTGTGTGTGTGTGTGTGTGTGTGTGTGTGTGTGTGTGTGTGTGTGTGTGTGTGTGTGTGTGTGTGTGTGTGTGTGTGTGTGTGTGTGTGTGTGTAGGGGGAAGTACCCAAATCACCCCCAGCTGAGAACCACTGCCCTCAAATCACACAGGCTGGCTTTGAATCCTGGCTCTGCCCCTCACTCCCTGCGTGTGACCCTGAGAAAGAGACCTAACCTTCCTAAGCCCCAGCAAGTTCCTGATCTGTAAAAGGGGGCTGAGAGCTCAGCAGTGCCGTGAGCATTCAATAAAGATGTACGTTCAGGACTTACATGCCCAGAACATCCAGGGCCTGTGTGGTGAGAAATGAGGGGCCGTTAAAACAATTTCTGAAACCAAAGGAACTTATTTTCAGGCCTTAGAGCCCTGGTGGCGCAGTGGTTAAGCGCTCAGCTGCTAACCAAAAGGTCGGCGGTTGGAATTCACCCAGCAGTTCCCCAGGAGAAAGATGGGGCAGTCTGCTTCCATAAAGATTACAGCCTAGAAAACCCTCTGGGGCAGTTCTACTCTGTCCTGTAGGGTAGCTATGAGTCGGAATCCACTGGACAGCAATGGGAGTTTTCTTTAGAGCACTGTAGTCTGGACAGAAAAGGTGGTTGAAACAGAAGGAAAAGAGAAGAGAGGTTGGAGAAGACGGACTGGTACTACATAATCCCCTAGGTACTTCCCTAGTCTCCAAGAACCTGGCTTGGAGATATGCCCAACAATGTTCTATTTAGTTTCTAACAATCTACTCTACCCGCCTAGATAATAAACCAAAAACAGCCCCAAATCACAGAACTTTGTCCAAAATAAATAAGTCACCAAACCAGGAACTTTTTAGTATAAGCAAGAAGAGTTTATTCCATTGTCCACACAACAATACTGAAAGCACCAGACCGACACATCATTGTCTTAGATTTGGGAATCTAAACAAGATACTGAGAGTTCTAGGTAAGTACCTATTAGTAACTTCAGATAAGTGTCTAAAAGAGACTCCGAATGGGCTTCTTAAAAGTCCCTAACTGAATCGTCCTGGGTTTCCTCCGTCTGTTTCTCCAGTTTCGCTCCACTGAAATCAGTTTTGCTCCACAGGCAGTTTAGGGATTTTCCACTACAACGGTGCCAGAGACAAACATTTAAAAAAAAAAAAAAAAAAAGACAGTCTAAGTCTGTCCATTCATTTTATCAGGAGGCTGAAATCCTATAAAAAGACTGTGGTCACGTGCCAACTGGGAAACTAGCAGAAAAGTTATTCCTCAAAAGAACCGTGGTCACGGGATATGTCATTGCTTTAAAAACAAAACAAAAACAAAAACCCCCGAATACCTCCACCAACTATTTGGTCAGCACTTCAAATTCTCGGCTCGCCTTTTGACTTACTAAGTAGAAAGACAAAGAAACACCATTCCGAAACCCGAGCCAGTGTCTCAATCAGATAATGGCCCAAAGCGCCTGCTGGCCCTCGGACTGGCTTTTACATGCCTCACCTGAGTGGTCACAAGACATTAGGAAACGCTCGGCTAGGCAGAATGTCAGAGGCCACCAGAGCCAAGTTGTGCGCGGGAAGGGTGGGCGCCTTTTCTTTCCCTACAGTGATCACTCCGCGGGAGGCTGTGGTGTGGGCTGGCTGGCTGGCTGGCTGGCTGGCGGGTGGGTGGGTGGGGGTGTGGGTGTGTGTGTGTCTCCCGGGAGTCTGGGAGTGTGTGCGCGTCTCTCTTCCAGTGTGTTTGGGTGTGTGGGTGCGTCTCCTGGTGCACGGGTCCCTGGGTGTGTGAACCCGTCTTTCCTTCTGCGTCAGTCCGTAGAAAATGGGAGCACAACACGCCGATCCCTCCCTCCCTCCCCCTCCAGGGGCCAGGCAGTGACCCGCACTGGCCCCGCGCCCCTGCCGCCCGCGCGCCTGTCCCAGCTCCCGGCGACCCAGGCCGCACTCGGGCCTGCGGGCTGCCACTCAGACCCCAGCGCCGACGCACCCCAGCCCCCCGCCCGGCCCGAGGGAAGTCCCACGCCCGCCTCACCTGGGGACACACGGAGGACGCGCCGGGGGCTCCGGGCCCGCCTGTCCAGGGGCGCTGGGGAAAGAGAGGGTCGGAACAGGGCGGGCACAGGGCGGCAACGGCAGTGGCGCCGGCTCCAGTTGCTCCTAGCCAGCGCGGAGGGAACAACATGGCGACGGGCCGGGGCGGGGCCCGGGGGAGGTGGGGCCTGGGAGGCGGGGCTTCGAGGTCTCAGGCTCGCCCCACCGTCGCCCACCTCTGTCCTGCGGTCCTCGCTAAACCTGTTTTCCTCCGGGTGGGCTACCTCTCGTGCCCTCACTCTTGCGCCCCGACCAGAGCCGGTACAAAACAACATTGTTCTCGTAAAAAGTTTACGAGGAGTGGAAATAAACGGATCCCGTGAGCACAATCACAGGATGCTGTGATTACAATGATAAAAACGAATGTGCAAATGGACAAAGAATGACCAAATAGATGAAAAATAAAAAACAGTTGTGAATTGTGGAATAACAAGTTTTTTAAATTAAGCTTTAAATTTTTTCATTTAATCTTGTTAAAATGTGGCTTCTGTCATCTTTAAATATAAAGCAGTAGGGAGAAAGGCGGTACTGAAGAAGGTCCTCAGAATTTCACGCTTTATATTTGGGGTTTGGGACATGGGTCCAAACACAGGCCCCTGGAGGCCGGAGGGGTTCTTAGAGATCTCTCAGTATATTTTGTAGAGTAAATTTAGGTTGTTTATTTTCCACGGATCTCACTTTTATGATCTGTTGGGCCCACAATTATTTAACTAATCTCTGGCTCTTTGGAGAATCATTTTCAGGTAATCTAATGTAGTCTCTTCTTCATTCAGCACTAGAAAGGTTATATTTGAGAACGTTTATCACACATATAAAACAACAATTTTAGAATACGTGTGAAGATGAGACACGTAATAAAGACTGAGTTCTAGTTTGAGTTTAAATGAATTTTTCTTTTATAGAAAGAGATTTTGTTTTTAATCATTGCAGGATATTTCCCCAAGGAAACATGAGTAAAGGTTTATAAGATACAAATTCGTTGAAAGTTGGGAAGAGGAAGAGATATTCGTTATCATATTTTAAAACACATAATAATTAAAAATACATAGAAAAAGTATATGAACATTAGAGTTAATTTTCCAAAAGAAAAAAAAAATAGTGTCATGTACATTGATCCAAACTGCAACCAGCAATCTGCAGGGTCACTAAGGAAATGCCACCTGAGACTCTTCTGTCATAATCGAAGTCAAAGAGTGATAGAATAGGAATGTACTTGCGTAACTGCTAATGCCAACCAGCTATTAACAAGTGTTCTTAGGGAAATAACTGTATCTTGACTTAAAGTAAGCCTTGAGAAATCCAAGAGTTCTCCAAAAAGCGTTCTAAGAAGGCCCTACAAGTGATTCTGAGGCTGTTCCAAAATGTAAGGAGGTATCTGAGTGTCTCTGTGTGTAGCTTATAGACAGTACCTGAAGAAGGAATAAGGAGAGTTGTTTTTTAAATTGCTGTTACTTGGACATTAGCCAACTGACACTTAAGAACACTAGATATATTCTGGTCTCTTCCACCATTCACTTCTTCATCTAATCTATTTTATAGGGCTAGAGTAGGGCGAGTCAAAACACTCTTCCCAATGGGCAGGTTTAGGGGTTTTCGTTGTTGGATGTGTGTGGTTGGCAAGTAAGCAGACACAAGTTGGATAGATGGTCTCTACCTATCTTGGTCTATGAACTTGTTCACTGACCCAAAACACTTAAGAACCACTGACCTAGTCTGACTCCCATCATCTAGTTAGGATTGTCACCTTTATATTCTTCTGTAAATACCTAATGTATCACTCATGGAGGAAAAAGAGGTCAAGGTTGCTATGTATTAATGATTCCTTTCTTTAAATGACACCTACTTATTACTACGAGCACTTGGAGTTAGTATTCCATTTTAAGGCGAGTCTTAAAGAAATCCCTCCTGGTATCTCGATGAAAAGCTGTAGATAAGTGAGCCCCAGGTTCAGGTACAATAAAAATGATGGGGTCATTTTGGGGTCCTCTCAGACATCCTGCTAGCCTTCTAACAAATTCAATGTTTAAGTTAAGTTAATCTTGAAGTAGGTTTCTATTTATTACAATTTAAAATATATATTGACTAAAACACACAGTCCTTACTCTCAAGGAACACTCTGTTTAACTTTGCACTGGAGGTCCTAGCATACCGAAGAAAAAGAAAAGAAAAAGTTTGAGGATCGCAAAGGGAGAAGCGAAACTATATTAAACACAGATGATATGATTAGAAAATCCCAATGACTCTATAGAAAACTTACCATTAAAAGAGTTTAACAAGGCGGCTACATAAGAAATGATTAACAAAAATAAATTCCATTTATACAACCAACAAAACACAGAAAATATAAATTTTAAAAAGATACCAATTTCAATAACAAACTTATAAAATACTTGGGAATAAATCTAACACAAAAGATGGGAAGAGCTTCATGGCGAAAATAAGGGGCAATGCCTGAATGGACTACAACTATGGTGTCCAATGTGGAAGCCACTAGCCACACATGGCTATTTAAATATAAACCAACTAAAATTAAATAGTATTCAAAATTCAGTTCCTTAGTTATATTAATTAGCATCTTTTCAACAGCCACATGTGGCTAGTGGCTACCTCATTGGACAGTGTAGATATAGAAAATTCTATTGGACAGTGCTGACCTACAATATATCCATCCACCTCATAAATTTTCATTTAGAATGCAATTATTTATACTACACTGCTTATGTTATACCCCATAAAGTGAAGCATGACTTAATAAGAAATACAGATTAGGAGCTTTAAAGTTTTCTTATCTTCTAAGAGTTTGTAAGGGACATTTGTCTTTTGTGGGGAGAGAGATGGGTTTTACTTATCATCTGAAGGTTCTTCTTACATTTAGGGAACCAACTAAGTATCTAGCCTCAAAGGCTAGATACTTGCTCTTCCAGAACCCAAGCAGCAAGGATACAGGCACAATACCTAAGTCTGGCCAATCTGATACTCTCTTTGAAGAGATGAGTCATGGGCAAGCAACACAGAGATGCTGGAACAGCTCACAGTTCATTCTGGCATCACTACTACTGGTGGCCTCTAGTATCTCGTGACCACAGACAGTGCCAGAAATGGGGATGCCAGTGGCAGTATCCAGTACCTAGAATCTTAATCAGACTGAGACTTGGATTCCCCTTGGTTCCTGCCCACTTTCCAAATCAATACTCCAGCCTTGCCTCTAAGAGCTATTAAAAAAAAACCTTCTCTATGTTAGAAGGAGTTGATGTCTTTAGTTGCAACCACAAACCCCGAATGGTACAAGGTCATAACGTTTCTTATAGATCATCTAGTCCAAGCTCACTGTGATTCGTAATATAAATGCAGGTAAATGGGATTACGTTTCTCTTAACACTTTTCTATAAATCAGTTTAGGCTAAGCTATGATGTGGTAATAAATGGCATACGAAAATCTCAAAGATTTCTTTCTCACTCACTGTAATGTCAATTATGGGTCAGCTGTGGTTCCATTCCATATCATTTTCCCTTTGGACCCGAGCTGATGAACCTGAGCTAATGGAGCAACTTGTGCCTGATACATTGTGGGTCTCATTGTTTAAGAGAAAAGAGACCAAAATAAAACCCCAGCTGGCTCTTACAGCTTCCACCCAGAAGTGACATTCATCATTTCCACCCATATGTCACCAGACAAGGCAAAAAACCAACCAAAACCCATTGCCATGGAGTCGATTCCGACTCATGACTCTGTTGGAGAGAGTAGAACTCCTCTATAGGGTTTCCGAGGAGCACCTGGTGGATTCAAACTGCTGACCTTTCGGATAGCAGCCAGAGCTCTTAACCGCTAGGCCACCAGGGTTAAGGCAAGTCAGGCAGGTATAATCCTCCTAAAGGGAGGGGCATTGCAAGTCACGTGGTAAAGCTTTACCTCCATGGTGTACTGATCTAGAACATTCCCACTGGGAGGATCATCAAATATTTTGAACAGTAATACAATCTAGCACAGTTCTCATGACTGAAGGCTTTGTTTTATTAATTTAGTAAGTTTCAAATTCCATAACATGAGCTCAATGAATTTATCGTGAATAAATTATTTTTTCAGGAGATTGGCTTTGAAACATTAACAATACTGTAGTACTATTGGATCCCATTTATTAATGTTAGATGCAGCGTATCCAAAGAGTGGTCTGAGCTATACAGAACAGAAACATGTATAAGCTCGTATGGAAATTCCATTCTAACTTTAAAAAAAAAATCTATTTTACAAAAGCGTATTAAGCATCTTCCGTTCCTCAAGTTACACCTTGGGGCTTTTAGGGACACAAACATAACTAAGAAGTGCGTAGGGGACTTGATGGGCGACTAAAGTAAACAAATATGCCCACAAATAACATAAGGCAGTGATAAAATAGAGAAAGTTCATAGGATGGGCTAAGTGTGAAATTCGCTAGCCTAGCAGTATAATCTACAGTACCCCCTGTCTGTCAGTTTGTCGTTCTGTGGTGGCTTGTGTGCTGCTATGATGCTGGCAGCTATGCCATCGGTATCTGAAATACCAGCAGGGTCACCCATGGTGGACGGGTTTTAAGGAAGCTTCCAGACTATGAAAGACTCGGAATAAAGGTGTGACAATCTACTTCTGAAAATTAGTCAATGAAAACTCTGTGGATCACAATAGAATGCTGCCCAGTGTAGTGCTGGAAGATGAATCCCCTTGGTTGGAAGGCACTCAAAATACACAGTGGCCACTACAATGGATGCGAGCATCCCAACGATCGCGAAGATGACCAAGCAACTTTTCATTCTGTCATATGTGAGGTCGTCATGAGTCAGAGCTGACTAGCCAGCAACTAACAACAACAACACAAGATATTATGGAATTATGTGAGGGAAGAGCTACTTTCAACAAGCCAGACAATTCAAATGCATAGCAATTTTATGCTGGAGGGTATGTCTGTCTGAGAGGTGTCACGGATTGAATTATATCCGCCAAAAATATGTGTATCAGTTTGGCTAGGCCATGACTCCCAGTATTGTGTGATTGTCCACCATTTTGCCATTTGATGTGATTTTCCTATGTGTTGTAAATCTTATTTCTATGATATTAATGAGATGGGATTAGTGGCAGTTATGTTAATGAGGCGGGACCCCACCTACAAGATTAGATTGTGTTTTAAGCCAATCTCTTTTGAGATATAATTGAGAGAAGTGAGCAGAGAGACAGGAGGACTTCATACCACCAAGAAAGTAGTGCTGGGAGCACAGCGCATCCTTTGGACCCGGGGTTCCTACACGGAGAAGCTCCTAGTCTGGGGGAAGATTGAAGACAAGGACCTTCCTCCAGAGCCAACAGAGAGAGAAAGCGTTCCCCTGGAGCTGACGCCCTGAATTTGGACTTCTCGTTTACTAGACTGTGAGAGACTAAATTCCTCTTCGTTAAAGCCATCCACTTGTGGTATTTTTGTTATAGCAGCACTAGATAACTAAGACAGGAGGGGAGATGCAAAGGAGGGGAAGTTGACCCAACCTGCTGCTAAGAATTTCTAACTTTAAACAACAACAAAAAAAACAAATCTGTTGCCGTGATGTCGATTCTGACTCATAGTGACCCTATAGGACAGAGTAGAACTGCCCCATAGGGTTTCCAAGGCGGTAGATCTTTACAGAAGCAGACTGCCACATCTTTCTTCTGCAGAGCGGCTGGTGGGTTCAAACCGCCGAACCCCGGGTTAGCAGCCAAGCACTTTAACCACTGCACCACCAGGGCTCCCAACACAATGGTTATGCTGATAACATTTGATTAATTAAACTCTTCTTTGCCAACTTAATCAAGAAACTAGGGGAAAATATCCATACTTCCTTTTTCTGAAAGAAAAAAAGTGACCTTTGAATGTCTTGTAGATAAGAGTGGGGTTTTTTTTTTTTGCTTTCAAAATGTCAACTTGTGCATGTAGTTAATCAAAATAATTATTGACACAAAAGTTTGAAGTGCAACTGTGACAGATGTAAATGTTAAATTATTCATGTGAATTCAGTTACAGATGCACTTTAAAGAAAGGTCAGCACAGTTCCTTTGGTTAGTAAAATATGGTTTACTTTGGAGTTTTAAAAAAAAACTGTGTGAAAGAAATCAGACACAAAAGGCCACGTAGTGTCTGATCCCATTTCTATGAAATGTCCGGAATAGGCCAATCCGTAGAGGCGGAAAGTAGATGAGTGGTTGCCAGGGGTTGGGGGAGGGAATGGCAAGTGAGTGCTGACAGGTACAAGCTTTCTTTCTGGGGTGATAAAAATGCTTGGGGATTAGTGGTAGTGGCTGCACAACTTTGTGAATATACTAAAAATCACTGAATTGTAACAAAAAATAAATAAATGCACACAAGCTTAAAAGAAACCAACTCAAATAGTTCAACACGTTTTATATACATGTATGTTTGATCTATATACAGATAAATAGATAGACAGATTTTGGGAGGAGCCCTGGTGGCACAGTGGTTAAGCACTTGGCTGCTAACGAAAGGTCAGTGGTTTGAATCCATCAGCTGCTCTGTGGGAGAAAGATGTGGCAGTCTGCTTCCATAAAGATTACAGCCTTGGAAACTCTATGGGACGCTTGGAAACTCTACTCTGTCCTATAGGGTAGTTATGAGTTGGAATCGACTCGATGGCAATGGGTTTGGTTTTTGTCTAATCTTTATGGAAGCAGATTGCCAGGTCTTTTCTCTGTGGAGCCACTGGTAGGTTCTAACTACCTACCTTTCCATTAGCAGCCAAGAGCTTAACCACTGAGCCATCAGGGCTCCTTAATATACTATATAGGGAACAAAAGCGCCAAATTATTCTGAGGAAAAAAATGTTCTTTTCCCATTTTCCATTCTTTCCATTCTCACGTTGTTTTGCCTGTCACCAACTGCAATCACTCTCTCTAAAGTTGTTTTCTACCCTTTACATAAGTGTATGTAGGTAGTGGTATGTTGTATTCCTGGCTCTTCTGGCTCAACAAATATTTGCTGAGGGCCTTCTATGTGCCAGGAGCTGTTCTTCGGGCTGGGAAGAGACTGTGAACCAAACAGACAAAAATCCCTGCACCCATGAGTTTACAATTTACTGGGAGGAGACAGACAACAAAAAATATAAATAAGCAGGGCATCATATTTAAATGGTGAGGTTTTATGGAAAAAAAAAAAATCAGAAAGTGTGCTGTAGAGAACGTAGGAAATGCCCAGGGAAGGCCTCATTGCTCAAGGTGACCTTTGAACTAGGGCTTGAGAGAGGTGAAGTAGATAAAACATTAGGCATCGGGGTAAGAGCATTCCAGCCAGAAGGAACAGCCCTGTGGCAGGAGCGTGCCTGGCATAGTCAAGGACCAGCGAGGGGTGAAGTAGTAATCGAGGAGTTCAGAAGGGTAACCTGATTGCCAAAAAGATAAGGCTTCAAAGGCCATTGGAAGGACTTGGTCTATCATGGAGATGGATGGCCTAGCCAACTGCCCTGACAGTCTCAAAGGCCGCTCGCTCGATGACTCTCTCTTTATCCCGCCAGCAAACTTCAGGGGTGCCTCCTGAAAGCTCGTTTTGAGGAAGTGTGCCATTAGTCCTCCATTTTATGTATGAGCAAACTAGGACCCTAGGAGGCACAAGCGGTTTGCAATCGACTGCTTAACCAAAGGGTTGGTGGCTCGAACCCACCCAGTGGCCCAGCCGGAGAAAGACCTGACATCCATAAAGATTACCCATTGTCGTCTTGTTGATTCCAACTCATAGTGACCCTGTAGGACGGAGTAGAACTGCCCCATAGGGTTTCCAAGGCTGTCATCTTTATGGAAGCAGACTGCTACGTCTTTCTCCCACCGAGAAGCTGGTAGGTTCAAATCGCCCACCTTTCAGTTAGCAGCCAAGTGCTTAACCATTGCGCCACCAGGGCTCCCAAAATTCTAGAGATGCCGGGGATTGAACCCCAGGCCTCACACATGCAAAATATGTGCTCTACCACTGAGCTACATCCCCTGGCCCACAAAGATGGCAGCTAAGAAAACCCTATGGAGCAGTTCTACTCTGTAACACATGGGGTCTCCGTGAGTAGGGGGTCGACTTGAGGGTAGCTAAGAACAACAAAAAGACTCAGGATGACTCATAAGATGCAATAGAGACCCTATCTGCAGTCCCTCCCTCGGTCTTTTTGTGTGTGTGTGACGAATATATAAAACAAAACCTTTGCCAATTCAACATGTACAATTCAGTGACATTAATTACGTTCATCATGTTGTGTAACCATCACCACCAAGTTGGTCTCATTTTAAAATAATGATTTTTAAAAAATCATTTAAAATAAGTCCACCAAAATGTCTGGAAACTTTCTGCTCAGCAATTTGTGAGATTTCCCAAAGCTAAGGTTATAAAAGTCCATCTGATGAATGAAAATAAAACTGCGGAAGTGGAAGTCCTTGGTCTGCAAATGCACTCAGAAATACTCACACAGTCAGCCTACACCTTTGGGGTCTTTCCTGATAGACACAGGTGAACAGTGAGTGACCTCAGCATTTTTGAGACCAGCGCATGTTGTTTCACCAGCTGTGAGTACAAGCTAAGGAGGAGACTTATTACTGGACAAGTAAGTGTCTGGCTCAGATGTGGTTTGGAAAAGACAGTTGAAACTGGTTTTGCAGCTCAATGTCTTAAGTCGTTTGCAGAGAGGCACACGTTAAGTGGCATCTAGCCCGATGACTCAGGGGATCACTTGGAAATTTCTTAATATTTGCTTCAGTCCACAAACGTACATTTAGCAAGTTATGATACCATTTTGATGATTTGAAAGTGGCAGCTGGGAGCTAGCTATCTTTATATACATCTCAAAACAGAATACAGTCCAAAAATAAAAAGTAAAGATGTTTTTGAGTGAGTACGTGATATTTTAACTTGCTTATTAATTAGCAACTGTAAATTTTGAAGGCTGTTATAGATTTTTTAAAAATAGGTGTCATCATTTGAAAAAGATTAATGACTACTTGGAATCTACCTTTTTTTTGTACCTGGTTTAGATTTTAAAAGTAAGTAAGATTTATTTTAAGGTTTCTTTTTGTTTTTTTTTTTTACTGTCCTATAGGGCACTTAGAATAACTTAACATAGAATGCAAAATTACTTGGCAATTGTGTCATAACTGATCATTATCTGTGTAATTCATATTGTAATTCATATAGAGAATGAAGCTATAAAGGCCACTATATTTGATAAGAAATGATATTTGAAACTGCATTTATATATTTATTGCCTCCAAATTCATAAAAGAATATAAAAGTGTAAATGTCCTTTAAAAAGCTACATGTTTTTATAATATTTTAAATTAAAGGATTTCTAAAATTACTCACTTTTCAAAAACCAGAGGAACCCCATGGATGCCACCGGAAAGGTTCAGGAAGCACTCCCCACCAGACAGAGGAGCGCAGAGCACCAGGCCAAGGTGGAGTGCAGGAACCTCATGCTCCTGTTGCTGAAAAAACAAACTGCAGCAAAAACCAGCCATGCCTTGTGTGGAACTAATGGGAAGCCTGATGTTGTTTCTGGGGAGCAAGCTGATCTGCCAAAAAAAAACACCTGCTTTCATATGCCATCGTCCTGGCTTTGTCCCCGTGTGCCCTTGGGCAAATTACTTAATCTTTCCTAGCAGCCTCAGTTTCCTCATCTCTGAAACGATGACAATACCTGCATGGCAGTGTAGTTGTTATGGATTGAATTGTGTTCCCCCTCACACATACCCCTGACTCCCCAAAAAAAAAACCCATGCTGGAATCTAATAGGGTTTTCTTTGGTATGTTAATAAGACCATACCCGAGTGGGGGGAGGGTCAGTTCTAAATCTAATCACTTCAAAAGTATAAAAAGAGTGGATTATAAATTATATTCTAAATTATAAAAAGAGCAGATTATTATAAAAAAAGTGCACACGTGGTGGGAAGTCAGATGTCATGTGAGGATTGGCAAAGAACCAAGGAATGCCCAGGGCTACCAACAAGGAACAAATCGACAAGGCCAAGACCCTGATTTGAACTTTTAGCCCTCAGAACTGTGAGAAAGTAAATTTCTGTTCTTTAAAGCCACCCACTTGTGGTATTTGTGTTACAGCAGCACTAGGACACAAAGACAGTAGTTGTGAAGATTAAATGATATGATGTATCTAAAAGTGCTGGGAATCCAGAAAATATGGTGATGGAACATCCATTCCCCCTTCCTCTGCCTAGCCAATTCCATCTCAAGTCTTACCCTGTGGTCAAGGCCTCTGTGGAGCTTTCCCTGCTCCTCCCAGGCTGGGCTAGTGGATCCTCCTGGGTCCTCTGCACCCTGCCACTTCAGTCGGTGCCTCTCTTATAGTTTTTATAAGGTCAAATGACTGTTTGCTACCTCACCTGACCCTTCTCTGGCATTTTGTGGGGCTTGAGACCTGGGATGGTATCTTGATCCTTTCTTCATTCCCAGCACCTGGCAAAGTGTGAAGCGAGGTGCAATCATCACTGCATAATCTTTCTGACAACGCATGGTAACATCTCTGGAAGCCGAATTTTAAACAATAATGCAAACAGCATGATACGAAATTGTCATCGGTTCTCCCGTTGCATTGTGGGACTCTTTTGAAATCAAGAAGACACCATCTATAATCCAGGTACTTATGGTAAGTGCCTCTGAGAGATATAAAGATACCTATTCTAGTGAAATAATTTGCATTTCCCAGGACATTATATATAACAAAGCAACCTGACCCAAAAAAGACCAAGGCCCAGCCCCTGCAAAGGCAGTGGAGCACGACCAGCTGCAGGCTTCCTGACTGGTATTTAGAGATGGTCATAGGGACTGAAAGGAGCCTTTCATCACAGGAAGTGCTCAGGGAAGAGACAGGGCTGTGATTGTCTCTGACATTTTATCTAAAAAAAGCAACATGGGCAAAAAGAGAGTGATGTGGGAAAACCCATCAAGAGCCCTTCTACCTTCACGCATAACAACCGATGGTTATGCCCCCTGCAGACTGACTTCTGGTCACTATGGCAACCAGGATCCAGGCTACACTTGGGCTAAATTCTGTGCGGTTTGTTATTCTTTATTATGTGGCATGGGCCAGGAATTTGGGATGGGTGTATTTTAAGGAACATCCATTTGTAAAACCAACAAGCACTTTGTCACCTATATGGATGCAAGGAGACCAGTCTTTGTATACTCTTGTTTTAAGGCTTTTACATGATATTTGGACCATTGCAATGGCCACCTAGCTGGTGTCTGTGCACCCATCTTTGTTTCCTCCCCATCTAACTCAACATAGCAGCCAGCGTGAGCTTTCTTAAATGTCAACCAAATCACTACCCACTCCCTAGCTTCAATGGCTTCCCATCATACTTAGAAAAAAATCTAAAGTCCTTATGACGACCGACAAGGCCTCTTGTGGACCTGACAGCCTCTCTGACTTCCTTCTCCTCCTTCTTCCTCCTGCACACTGTGCCTGAGCTCTGGTGAGCTCTTGCCATACCTTGACTGTATCAGGCACCCTCCTGTCTCAGGGCCTTTGCACTTGCTGTTCCTATAAAAGTGGTTTTAAATTAAATATTTAATGAGTGACTTTTTACCCTACATGTAATTTTTTTTATTGTGGTAAATATATAGGTAACAAAACATTTGTCATTTCTGTAGTCTTCATATGTACAGTTCAGTGACATTAATTATATTCATCATGTTGTTCAACCATTAACCATTCCTGAATTTTTCCATGACCCTACTCAGTGCCAGTTAAGGATTGTGTCTTTCCTCCTCTCTCAAACTCACCTCTAGTAACCATTAATAAACTTTGATCTCCATACACTTGCCTATTCTAGATATTTCACACACATGGGATCAGTACAATATTTGTCCTGTTGTGACCGACCTGTTTCATTCCACATAATGCTTTCAAGGTTTACCCACCCCATGTATAATTTTAAAGAAAAACCCTTTCTCTTTAGGGGGTCAAAGATAGGATGTGAAAGAATGATTATGTGTACTTTAAAAATGCAGTGCTGTCTCATTACTAAAAGAAAAAAACCCAGATTACTGTCTTCCTAACTCTAGTTGTAAAATTCACCACCAAAGTTCATGCAAAATGAGGAAGACCACCCAGATTTTTATAATTTGGAGAGAAGAGAAATTTCCATTGCAAGTGTTTTTATTCATCTGCAAATTTAGTTTGCAAAACCCAAGTAAAAATAGAAACTTCTACCAAAACAAAACAAAACAAATACTGACACGAACTAATTGAATTTGGTTTTCATGTGCTATGTTCTCACATGACCAGTGAAGAGTTTTTAAGATCATTCCAAGTCATACGAAACCACACTCTGTGAAACTTCAGGTTTGTAGATGACTGCAAGTTTCTCAGAACTTCAGGCAGTCCCTGCGTTACTACGACATATGTTCCCAAATGTGTCTTTAAGAATTTGTACGTAAGTCAGAGCAGGTATATATGGTTCTTATTTAGACTTACTTTAGTGCAAGAAGCCCTGGTGATGCAGTGTTTAAGTGCTTAGCTGCTAACCGAAAGGTTGGTGGTTCAGACTCACCAGTTGCTCCTGGGAAGAAAGATGTGGCAGTCTGCTTCCTTAAAGATGACAGCCTTGGAAATCCTATGGGGCAGTTATACTCTGTCCTATACGGTCGCTATGAGTCAGAATTGACTCAACTGGTAATCGGTTTGGTTTAGTGCAAGAAAAGGCTCAAAGCCTTTTCAACGATTTAAAAGATACACTTGCAGCAAGTGAAGGTGATTGTGATGAAGAATTTGTTACAAGTAGGGGTTGGTTCAATCCTTTCAAAGTGAGAGCAAATTTACCTAACATTAAAGGGCAAGTAGGAGTTGTCCATTAAGTCCCATTTGTAACCTGCAGAGTGCCTGTATTTTAAAGGACTAACATGTTGCCTCATAGGCATGGGAAAGCTGGACAATGAAAAAGGAAGACAGAGAAAGGATTAATGCATTTGAATTGTGGTGTTGGCAAAGAATATTGAATACACTGTGGACTGCCAGAACAACAACTAAATCGGCCTATGAGGAAATACAACCAAAATGCTCCTTAGAAGCAAGGATGGCAAGACTTTACCTCGCTTACCTTGAACACATCATCAGGAAAAACCAATCGCTAGAAAAGGACATCATGGTTGGTAAAGTACAGGGTCAGTGAAAATGAGGGAAGCCCTCTGCTATGGACTGAATTGTGTCCCCTCAAAATGTGTGTCAACTTGGCTAGGCTATGATTCCCAATATTGTGCAACTGTCCACCATTTCATCATCTGATGTGATTTTCCTATGTGTTGTAAATCCTACCTCTATGATGTTAATGAGGCAGGATTAGAGGCAGTTATGTTAATGAGGCAGGACTCAATCTACAAGACTAGGTTGTATCTTGAGTCAATCTCTTTTGAGATATTAAAAAAAGAAGAGAGCAGAGAGACAGAAGGACCTCACACCACCAAGAAAGTAGTGCCAGGAACAGAGCATGTCCTTTGGACCCGGGGTCCCTGTGCTGAGAAGCATCTAGACCAGGGGAAGATTGATGACAAGGACCTTCCTCCAGAGCCGACAGAGAAAACCTTCCCCTGGAGCTGGTGCCCTGAATTTGGACTTCTAGCCTCCTAGACTGTGAGAGAATAAATTTCTGTTTGTTAAAGCCATCCACCTGTGGTATTTCTGTTATAGCAGCATTAGATGACTAAGACACCCTCTATGAGATGGACCGACACAATAGCCACGACAATGGACTCAAACTTACCAGCGATCATGAAGATGATGCAGGACTGGGCAACCAGATAGATATCAACCCAGATAGGGAAGTCACCCACACACACACAAAAAAAAAAATAGCTAAAACGCTGAAAATAGGGAAACAGAGACGTCAATATGTAAACGATGACAACAATTAAAACAAAAAAGAGGGACTAAAAAATGTAGTCATAGATCTTTCATATGAAGAGGAAGTCAAGGCGATATCAAAGGCTGCAGTGGTAGGCCTCCTCTGAGAGATGGATACCCATTTTGATGAGCAGAATTTGCACTTCAGACTGAACACACATGCCCTTTAGAACATGAAGAATCCAAACAGAAACCAAATATCATAGTTAAAGAGTTTATATGCCCTGCACAACATATGCAAAGAAAAACAAAACAAAACAACCAAACAACAACAACAAAAAACCCAAGTCAACTCTTTGAACTAAGCAAGAGGACTCGAAACACAATTCTAACTGTGGGATGAGTACTAGAGTGACATTCTCAGTCCTAGACAGACTTGTGAAGTGAGAAAAGAGAAGCAAAAAGAATGACATACTAGTCACCAGATGTTGGAGCCCAAAGGCACTCTTCATTTAGGCCCACAGCTCTCAGAAGTCAATATCGAGGCAATCTTGGACAGCAAATTTACAGGAAGAAAATATACAGTATGAAAAATATATAACCTGTATACAAGATTCTGTGTGGGCAGCTTTAAGTTCCTTCAGCTCCTGATTGGCCATTTCCAGGACAGTCACTGCAGCAAATTCTCTTGGAGACATGGTCCCAGAGAGGAAGTTTTGTTTCAGATGAGAATTTCTGGGGTTCTTCAAATTGGAAACTTTGCTTCTGATACAAGTTTTGTATTTTTTGAGGTTTCTTGAATAAAGGGCAAAAATGCGCTCCTCAATTATCTCACAAATTATATGAATAACCTCAAATGTAAGAATCAGCACAGAGCCAATTCCTATGAGGCAGAGGTCAAATATATCCCAGATTTCCACATTCTCCAAGCTGCTGCACCATCCATCTCTGACACTGACCACTCTCCCTCCCCTCAGTACTGCTCCCTCCCTCATTTGGGTTCAGCAATTTGCTGCAATGTCTCACAGAACTCACAAACTGTACTTACAGTTAAGTGGTTTATTAAGGACAGGGTACAACTTGGGATCAGGATCAACAGGCTATAACTCAGGATCAGGATCAGGAAGCATGTAGGCAGGGCCTCCCTTCTTCAGTGCGGGAAAGCTCTCCCACCTCCTCTAGGCCCTGCCATCTGTCACTGTCAGCTCTGCCACTGGGTCCCTTCTGGGGCCGCTTTCTGTCTTCAGTGTTACAGCACTTGACCAGTGTTACATCTCTTTTAGGAGGTTCCTTGCCTCCTCTCCCTCTGCTTCCTCTTTCTTCCTTCTGCTTCTCTTCTTGCTTCTTTCTGTCTGCCAAACCTCTGTGGGGTTGGCTGTATATATACACAAACTCTTCATAAATTTCAAGGCATGGCTCTCCCACCAGGGCCACAAACTGACCAATCCCCTCTTGATAGGTCACAGACACTTCATTTGCAGTGTAGGCTCAACTCACCTCATTTGCATCATCTATTGACCAATCCCTGCAAGGTGCCTACCAACCATAGGACAGTCTTCAGCCCAGGGCCAGGCAGAAGGTATCAAATCAAGTTGTTTACAACTTACCCAGGAAATGTCAATCAACCTCGACAAAAGTAACAAACCATCTGGGGTAGAAAACTAGGGCAAAGGTAACTCCTCAGGGTTTAGGGGGAGAAATCTCTCAAGCTGTTTTTCCAAAGAACCAAGGCAAAAGGCCACATAAAGCAACTCATTTCACCACATACATTTTTGCCACAAATTGGTTTTTGGCGGATCTGTGGAAGAACTAGCTAAAGCTTTGTAAAGAACTTATTTGTAAAGAAGTTCTGGGATTAGTTCCAGGAGGGCTATTTAAGGTCGTGTCACTTGGGCAAGTCACAGCACCTCTGTGGACTTATTTCCACACCTATAAAGGGTACAGAATGACACTCTTCCCAGAGCTGTAAAAAGCATCAAGTGAGAGCCTATTTATCAGTACTTCTCAACCCTGGCTACATCTTAAAATAACTTGAGGAATTAAAAAACAAAGTTGATGCCTAGGCCGCATCGGAGAGATTCTAGAGTGGGCCCTTGGAATCAGCAGGTTGTTGCTGCTCCCCAGGTGATTCTAATATACAGCCACTGCTGAAAACAACAGGCCTCTTGCTCAAGCAAAGCTTTGCGAACTAGAATGAACGGGGTTGTGTGGGGATCCTGCCAAAATGCAGATTCTGATTCAATAGTGTGAGGACTGCAAACCTGCATTTCCAATAGGCTCCTGTGTTGAGCTGTTGGTCCACCACCACACTCTCAGTAGCAAGACCCTAAATGGCTGCAAATTGGGGGCACTGGTAGTTCAGTGGTAGAATTCTCACATAGAAGCCAGAGAGACCTGGGTTCGATTCGCAGCCAATGCACTTCATGTGCAACCATATAGATGCTACCAATCCAATCCCCAACCTGTCACAGGTTGGGATTTTGTTCCATTGCGCATGGGGTCACCGTGAGTTGGGGGCCGGGGCAGCTAACAACAACAAATGGCTGCAAAACACAATGTAAATTATTTAACTCGCCATACACTTCTCCCAAACCATCAACTTTTGGCAATAGTGGTGTGAGCATCAGCAAACTACTTTCTTCCTTTCTTCTTAGGATCGTTTTAAGACTAGTGTATAAGATTTTAAAGACAAGCATAAAAGAGCTATATAAATGAAAGGCATCACTCGGGTTACGTGTTGCTAAGAGAACATTTATTGACAATTATAAGCACACCCACTTGCTGTGGTACCATTGCTCTCCGCATTCATTACAAATGACATAGGTCATCATTTGTTCATCGGGATTGGAATTCCGCACCCAACTTGGAAGGAAAAGTGTTCCTCGGGCAATTACAGTGACCTTGCAGTTGTATTTCTCACAGCGTCTGCATTTGATTTTATTTGTCGGTGTGCCATTGAGTCCTTCAGGAAGGCGATGTTCCTGTATAGAAGATTCTGTGTAGGCAGCTCTCAGCTCCTTCAGCTCCTGGTTGGCCATTTCCAGGACGGTCATTGCAGCAAATTCTCTTGGAGACATGGTCCCAGAGAGCAAGTTTTGTTGCAAATGGGAATTTCTGGGGTTCTTCAAATTGGAAACTTTGCTTCTGATACAAGTTTTGTATTTTTTGAGGTTTCTTGAATAAAGGGCAAAAGTGTGCTCTTCAATTTCTCTCGCAAATTTTTGCCACAAATCAGCTTTTGACGGATCTGTGGAAGAACTAGTTAAAGCTTCGTACAGAAGTTCTATGCATCTGGTTCTCACGGGCATTGTGGGAGCCACCAGCGGCTCACTGGATTCCTTGCCAGTGGGTGTAGAGTCACAACCACTGCAGTGCCCTTCCTTAGGTGCCACGTGAACAGCACTATTTGCTGGCCCAATCATTTCAATGGCTTTCCCAGTGTCTTGAGATGACAGCCAAGAATTAGAACTCGAGATGTCCAGGATCTCATCTTGACTTGGGTCATGAGAAAGTCCTGAGTTCTCTTCCTTATTACCACTCGTGGGGGATAACTCAGGGTTGTTCACTGGTTTGAAGTGAGTCGTCTTATAAAGAGCCTTCCACTTTGACAGCAGACATTTGGCTTTCTTCTTCCAAGCCACCGCAGGGCAGTGTTTGAGGACTCTGTACACAACTCTGACCACATCTGTCTCCTGGAGATGCTCCTTAGTCACATGAATTGTTTCTAGTTCAGTCAGGTGGTTGCCAAGATCCTCAAAATTCCTGTTAGCCATGAGTTGCTCAATAAGTGCAGCTCTGGCAGCTATCTGGTTCTTGGCAGACATCTTTACAGCTGCAAAGAAAAGGGAAAAGAGGTTTCAGTTTCCTGAGGCTTGCTTTGGCTAGTCAGCTTCCTGATAACAAAACAGCACTTTCTGCCTGCTACCTCCACAGAATTTTCTGAAAATTGTATAATATAAAAGCTCACAACATGTTAGAAAATGGAATCTGAAATGTGGTGTGCTCTTAAGTTTCAAAAGTTCCATTCACAGTAGTTAAAAAAGAAAAAAAAAAAAAAGCAATTACCCAGCCATAAAGAGAAATGAAGTCCTGATACATGCTACAACATGGATGAACCTTGAAAACATTATGCTGAGTGAAAGAAGTCAGACACAAGAGGACAAATACTGTACCATACTACGTACATGAAATATCTAGACTAGGCAAACGCATAGAGACCAAAGTTTATTAGTGGTTCTGGGGGTGGGGGAGGGGAAAAGCTGAGTCACTGCTGATGGGGCACTGAGTTTTTGTTAACGGTACTGGAATAATTTGGAATAGGATAGTAGCAATGGTGGCATAACGTGATGAACTGAGTCAATGTCACTGAAGTGTACATGTAAAAATTGTTGAATTGGCAACTGTTTTGTTAGATATATTTTTACCACAATAAAAACACAAAAAGCAGCACCACAAAAGAGCTTCTGCATTAACACTGGCTTAGAAGAGGCTTGTTGGATGATCGGTTACAAGCTTCTCATCTCCAACGTTACAAATCAGTGATCTTTCTAGATCAAAGTTAGTTAATGTGATCATGCTGGGGATGCAGTCATGCCATATCAGCATTAGTGCAGTGACGCTGAGCAATGCTGGGCAGATTTTCCCCATATTCAGCTACTTAACTGAACTACTTGCTGATTTTTATCTTCTTTACGTAATATTTTTCTAAATATGAAAGAATGAGGAACGGAGCAAAAAGGAGACACTAAGGTCTCAAGGAGCCTAAAGAAATTGTGAGCTAGCATAGGTTGGGGCGGCAGCTGGTGCCAAGTCTGGAAAGGAATCTGTGGAGCCTGGCATCATGACACTCAAAGCACCGGGCCCCAAAGTCAACAGGCCAGCAGTGTGCTGACACCAGTCTTCTGAACCACAGGGTAAAAGGTTATGACTTTGGACTAACTGGTCCCTAGGCTGGAGTTTGGTGTCATTAACTTAAAAAATATTTTATTTTTGTTGTTGGTGGTGAGAATATGCACAGCAGAACGTACACCAATTCAACAATTTCTACATGTACAATTCAGTGACATTGATTACAGTCTTCATGTTGTGCAGCCATTCTGACCCTCCTTTTCTGAGTTGTTCTTCCCTCATTAGCATAAACTCACTGCCCCCTAAGCTTCCTGTCTAACCTTTCCAGTTGCTATCGTCAATTTGATTCCACATACATAGTTCGTTCTTTAAAAGAGCACAATGCTCAAGGCAGACATTAATTATTAGTTAAGCTATTATTTGGTTTTAAGAAGACTTCAGGGGATATTTTTGGTTTAAGGTTTAAAGATTATCTCAGAGCAATAGTTTCAGGGGTTCATCTAGCCTCCATGGCTCCAGAAAGTCTGGATTCCAGGAGAATCTGAAATTCAGTTCTGCATTTTCCCCATTTGATCAGGACTTTTCTATTCTTTAGAATCATTGATCAAAATGTTCCATAGTGGTAGCCAGGCACCATCCAGGGTGTCAATAACTTGTAAGTATCAAAAGTTGCTCGATGGCTATGTCTGTGTGAATCTTATCCTGGCAGGCAAATGTTTACTAACCAGTCTATTTTGTATTTTGGAAGCAGATAACTTGTATTCCAGATTTTAAAGGTTCACAGATGAAGAGGAATTTTGCCCCAGGATGGAATTTGGAGTTGGAGTTGATCGCTATGAGTCAGAATCGACTCGATGGCAATGGGTTTGGTTTTTGGTTTGGTGATGATGTGATGGAGTAAATGTGTTATTTTGGCAAAGATATGAGTTGGGGGGGGGAGGGCAAAGGGTGGAATGTTATGGATTGAATTGTGTCCCCTCAAAATATGTGTTGTAAATCCTAACCTCTATGCCTATGGTTACAATCCCACTTGGGAATGGGTTGCTTCGTTATGTTAATGAGGAAGTATCAGTGCAGGGTTTGTCTTAAGTCTATTTTGAGATATAAGAGATTATACAAGCAAGTGAAAGCAGCAGAGATGTGGGAAGAGAGATGCCAAGTCACATGAAGATCTCCCAGGAGCAAAAGCGCAGAGAGACAAGGACCTTCCTCCTGAGATGACAGAGAGAGAAAGCCTTCCCCTAGAGCCAGAACCCTGAATTCAGACTTCTAGTCTCCTAAACTGTGAGAAAATAAATTTTTGTTTGTTAAAGCTACCCACTTGTGGTATTTCTGTTGTAGCAGTACTAGATAACTAAGACAGAAATCTGATGTCTAGAAATTTACTTTAAAGAAATTAGAGATGTAGAAGCTGTATATGTAAGAATTTTCTTTAAACTCAGACACAGTGGAAAGGTTCCCAAACAGGAGAATGGTTAAAAAATTGTGGCATACTCCTAGGATGGTATAATAATACAACCATTTCAAATCATGCTTTTGGAGAATAGTTAATGACACGGAAAAATAATCAGAACATAATGTTAAGTGAAAAGAAGCAGGATGGAAAACAATATAGACAATAGGTTAAACATAGAGATGCCATATGACCCAGCAATTCTACTCCTGAGTATACACCCAGAAGAACTGAAAACACAAGTCCACACAAAAACTTGTACACGGATGTTCATAGCAGCATTATTCATAACAGCCAAAAAGCAGAACACCGAAATGTCCATCAACAGATGAACGGGTAAACAAAATGTGGTCTATTCATGCAATGAAATATTATTTACCCATAAAAAGAAACGAAGCGCTGATATATGTTACATAGGTGAACCCTGAAAAACATTATGCTAGGTGAAAAAAGCCCGTCACACAAGAACACATATTGCATGATTCCATTTTGCAGTGTGATGGATCGTTTTTCTGTAGCCCTTCTAGCCATGGTTGTGTAACTCCCACAAAAATGATTGGGTGGGATTATGCAAATAAGATGCTTGTGGCCCATCAAGGGGATTAGACCGTTTTTGCTAATGCAAATGAGGTACATGGAACCTTTGCAAGGGTGGGACTAGGTAAATAAGGTACATGGAACCCTTGTAGGGGATTGGTTAGTTTGTGGTCTTGCTGGGGGGGGGGGGGGGGGCACGCCTTGAAATTGGTAAGGCGCTTGCTATATAACCAGCTTCCCAGAGGTTTGAGGGACATGAAGAGAGACAGAGAAGGGACTATAACACTGAAGACCAGGAGAGACGGCGTGACGAGAATGGCAGTGGCAGGAGTGGCGAGGACCGCGGCCCGGTGGCAGCAGGCCAAGTTGATCCTGATCCTGAATTGTAACCTGTTACTTCCCTAATAAACTCTATAATCCTAAATACGGTTTGTGAGTTCTGTGAAACGTTGCAGCGAATTACGGAACCCAAAGAAGAGAGCGAGAGTACTGAGGGGAGGGGGAGTAGTTGGTGTTAGAGGTGATGGAGCAGGACAGCAGTTTGAAGAAGTCGGACATTTGGGACATCTTTAACCTCTGCCTCATGGGAACCAGCTTTGTGCTGATCCTTATAAAAGAAATTATTCATTTACAATTATGTAAAATATCCAGAATTGGCACATCAATAGAGACAGAAAGTAGATTGGTGACACTGGGATGGGGGCAGTGAAGCAGGAGAAAAAGGTAATGGCTGCTAATGTCTAATGTGTACAGGGTTTTTTGGGGGGAGGTTGGTAAAAACCTGAAAAACCATTGAATTGTATATATTAAATAGATGAATTGTATCATATGTGAATTATATCTCAATAAAGCTGTTATTTAAAAGAAAACCATATAGAGCCTGATTCAGATTTTATTTAAAAATTACATGTGAAGAGATAAGGCTGAAGAGACACACAAAAATTTTATAAACTGGCATTTTCTGAATGGTAAAATGTTAGGTGATTTTTATTTGCTCTTTTATTCTTTTCTGTATTTTCTACAATGGGATGTATTGTTTTCAGAACCAGAAGTTATCAGTCTAATACAATTTCATGATAAACAAGATACATTTGAAATATTTGCCTACTGAAAAATGGTATGGGAAATGGATCAATCAACTTCTATATTCCGTATGGAATCAGCAGATTGTCTCTTAAAGGTGCTACATCACCTGTGGCTTTGCATTCAGATTAGCATTCACATTTTTCTCAAAAACCTATAGCTGAATCTAAAACCGTGGAATCTCCCCTCAAATCCTACCCCAAGATACATGGAGTTCAGGAGCCTTGAACACAACTATGCGGTACAGACTGGCATTTCCCTGCTCAAACACGAGGACGTGCCTCCTCCATTCCGAGTCTGGCACTTTGACCACCAGGGGGAGCTGGAATGCAGAAAACCTGGGCGGTCGAGTTTTTTAAGTCAGTTCAACAATCACTCAGTGGGCCCATCAATTCCAGGATCTTAAGTGGCTATTTTTCTAATTATCCAGAATCAGTACTTAAAGGTGATTCGTTTCCCCTTTTTAAAGATCCACCTTTAAAGGTGAAAACAGCAAAAGAGGTCTTCCTAAGAATCAAAGGCTCAGTAAACAAAGAACAGGCACGATAGCACAGAAATAAATAAATAAATAAATAATAAACAGTAGTAAATAGGCATCCTCAATTGCTCAACCTTGACCTCAGAACTGTCAGCTTGCGATCTGTAGGAAGGCAAGCCATTGTGTCACAATAATAACGTTTCAAGTTGCTCAATACCCTTGAGCTCGCCCTCAGGAATATATACCCATTCTGTCTGCGTTTTATATTCATTCTACATGCATTCCTATCAGGATTGCGATTTCTGGATGTTAGAGAGGTGGTTAATAAAATACAGGTATAGCGTGCCCCTAGGAGGTTAAACAATATTTAACTCTGGACAGAATTTCTTAACCCAGCCCAGAATTTCAAGGGGATTTTGAAGGGGAACTGTTAACTGTAGCTTCAGGGCTTCAAGGCAGTGAAAGCAAGCAGCTTGTCTCACCAGCCAACCTTTTTCTTTACTCATGTAAATCTACAGAAGTTAATGTATTCATGTGGGAGAAACCAAAAGGCACTGTGCTCCTCCTATGTCCTTTTATTTCTCTCGCCTCCGAATTTTTAACAGCATTTAAATCTGTCAAACGTTCTATTCCCCCTGGAGGATTATGGTGTGGATATAAAGCTTTTTATAGCCCTACAAGGGTATACTGTAGAACCGACTGGGATGCACAATTTTGAGGAAGACCATAAAAAGACAAAGAAAGCTGTGTGTACAGTTTAGAGTTCTACGGAGTCCATTCAACAAATATTTATTACGTATCTAGTATGTGCTGGAGGCCACCCACCCGTCTGCCAGTGTGTCGTACTGTGGTGGCTTCCATGTTGTTATGGTGCTGGAAGCTATGCTACTGGTATTTCAGAGACCAGCAGGGTCACTCATGGTGGACAGGTTTCAGGGGAGCTTCCAGACTAAGACTAGAAAGCTTGGCAATCTACTTCTAAAAATCAGCCAGTGAAAACCCCATGGGTCACAACACAACCTTGTCTGATATAGTGCTGGGAGATGGAGCCCCCTAGGTTGGAAGGTAGGAGAAATACACAGTGGCCACGACAATGGACTTGAGCATCCCAACGAGCATGAAGATGACGCAGGGCCGGGCAACGTTTCAATCTTTTGTACACGGGGTCGCCATGAGTTGGAGCCAACTCGACGGCAATGAACAGTAACAACACGTGCTACAAGATGAGCACAGAGACAGATGGTCTCTACCTTCAAGGAGCTAACAGCCTAGTGGAAGGAATCTTGACAAGCAAATGGCCAATGACAACACAGGTGGTGTTCCCACAAGGATAACCACTGGTTGCTAGGGGAAACACACAGGCCACAGAAAAGCAAATCGCGGCTATCACCTGGCCAGCTGCCTTTACTCCGATTCATGACACTTGGTTGGGGGGGGGGGGTGTCACACTCTAGTACAGATCTCAGCAAGATACTCCCTCATTTCTCTCCTGAAATCCCTTGGGAGGTTCCCCTCGTTCTCAGTCAGGTTAGAGTGTAAGCTCCTTGGCCGGTGATGGAAGGCCTCCCCTGACACCCCAAGCCCGATGGCCACCACCCATTTCACAGCGGTGCCTTTGTTCCAGTAGCTCCCCGAGCCTGGCCTATCTCTTGCCATCAGCGGTTCTCAACCCTGGCTGCATATTAGAATCATTTGGGGGAAATTAAACAACAAAAATCTCAAACCACAAAACCAAGCCAGGGCCTCACCCCAGATCAAAGGAATTAGAATCTCTGAGGGTAGTGCTCAAGCTCTCCAGGTGATTCTAATTTCAACCAGAGACGACGATGATGACGACGACGATGACACACAAAGACACACACACACACACACACACACCCACCCACACACACACCCCTACCTCCCACAGCAAGCCCTTCCCAACGAGGCCACCATCAGTCCCAAAGACAGTTCCATTCCTGCTCCTGGACTGAACCCAGAACCTCTCTGATTTCAGAAAATATTAACAGCACCCACTGTGCGCAACTCATCTCAGAACCGTCTCTACAAATTACAATAGGTGATTGTAATTGAAGTATAATGGTACTCCCGATTCCCACCCAATAGTCGTTTCTTGAGGAATTTACCTCTTAACAGTAGCACAGTGGTTAAGTGCTCAGCTGCTAACCAAAAGGTTGCTGGAACTCACCAGCTGCTCTGCAGGAGCCTGCTCCTATAAAGATTACAGCCTTGGAAACCCTATGGAGCAGTTCTACTCTGTCCTATAGGGTCGCGGTGAGTTGAAATCGACTCGACGGCAATGCGTTTGGTTTTTGGTAACAGCAGAAGGCAATGCACATTTCTTGAGCAACTCTGTGTGCCACACACACTCATATAACATCATCTCAATCCTGATAATAATTCTCCGAGATAGATACAGTTTCAGTTAATGCACTTGGCTGCTAACCGAAAGGTTGGAGGCGCCTCAGAAGAATGGCCTGGTGATCTACTTCTGAAAAATCAGCCATTGAAAAGCCTATGGAACACAGTTCTACTCTGACACACATGGAGTTGCCATGAGTTGGAGTCGACTCAACGGCCACTTTTTTTTTTTAATCGTGTTTAATTATTTAGTGTCTGTACTCCCCACAAGGCTGGAACCATAAGAGAAAAATCACCTCTGTTTTAATCACCAGTGTACACCTGGCAAATAGCAGGCCAGTGCTTCTTATTCCTCAACAAATATTTTTTGTTAAACAAGTGAAAAGCATCCAGATGTTCTCCTCTCTGCTTGCCAGCTTCATTCCCTTTCACTACAGACCGGCTTGCTTGTTCTCATTGCACCTGAGCTCCATACCCGTTTCTTTTATGGGAGACCGACTCCATCTCAATTCTACTTCAGAAAATCATGGAGTCATGCAGCCTACTGTGGGCTGACCAAGTGGGCCCTCAGAGCAGTCAAGCCCTTTGGGAATAAAGACGGTCAGGAAGGTACAGTTCCCAGAAGTGAGGGGTGCTGAGCAGCCCCACTTCTTGGGCAGGTTTCTTGACCATTCTGTACTTCAACTTCCTCATTTACAAAACAGGGAAAAATCCAATGTCCTAGGACAAATATGAGAATTAAAAATCCTTATAAAATGTTTAGAACTATGCCTGTCACACAGTAAGCCTGACTGACAAGTACAACATTACAAACCTACATAACCTGTTGCCGTCTAGTCAATTCCAACTCATAGCGACCCTATAGGACAGAGCAGAACTGCCCCATAGGGTTTCCAAGGCTGTAATCTTTACAGGAGCAGACTGCCACATCTTTCTCCCTCGGAGCGGCTGGTGGGTTCGAACTGCCAATCTTCCAAGCGGCAGGTGAACGCTTAACCACTGTGCTACCAGGGCTCCTTCTGACAGGTACACTGGTCTACAATTATAACGTTGAAAAATATCTACCGAACCAGGCATTGTTCTAGAGCAGGGGATCAGCAAACTTTTTTGTATAAGGCCAGTTGGTAAATAATTTTAGACTTTGCAAACCACACAATCTCTGTAGGGACTACTCAACCCTGCTTTTCTTGTAGCAGGAACAGCAGCCACAGACGACACTTAAATGAATGGATGTGGCTGTGTTCCAGTAAAACTTCCCTTATAAAAACGGGCAAGCTGGAATTAGGCCCACAGGTCATAGTTTGCTGACTCCTTTCCAGAGCAGTGCTGCCCAACCAATATAATGTAAGCCACATATATAATTTAAAACTTATAGTAGCCACATTTAAAAAAAAGCAAACAGATGAAATCAATTCATTTTATTTAACAGTGTACCAAAATATTGTCGTTTCAACATGCAATCAATAGAAACAAATTACTGAGACATTTTACGTTCTTTTTTACTTACTAATTCTCTAAAATTCCCTGCTTTACACTTACAGCACATCTCAATTCGGACTAGCCACAGGTCAAGTGCTCAATATGGTAGTTAGCGGCTACCTTTTTGGACAGCACAGTTCTCGAGCACATGCTAATATAGATGATTAGACACACAACTACACTCTTAGCTTCTGTGTATCAAAAAGTTTATATAGTGCCAGCAAAAGCAGGCCCTTGTTGAATGAATGCATATAAAAGTTTGTGAATTTCAACTAACATGATTAATATGGGCGAGGTGCCGAAACCCTGAGAAGGGGAAAGAGCAAACTGAAAGACATTTCCAGAAGCTGTAACCTAATACGAGATCTGAAGAGAACTGTAAGTTTCTAGCCCTATCCACACACCTCTTCAGGTTGGAGGAAGCCCCTTCCTCTTAGGAGAAAAATGATGTCAACTGTTGGTAGGAGAGGAAACCCTGGTGGCGCAGTGGTTAAGAGCCTGGCTGCAAACCAAAAGGTCGGCAGTTCGTAACCCACTAGCCGCTCCCTGGAAACCCTACGGGGCAGTTCTTCTCTGTCCTATAGGGTCTCTATGAGTCGGAACCGACTCGAAGACAACGGGTTTTTTTTTTTTTTTTTTTTTTTAGTTGGTACGGGCGTCGCACTTTCTGAACAGCCCCTGAACACCCTGAACACCCTGAACACCGCAATGGGGCCCTTTCACGTTATGCTGATTCTTAGGCGCAACAAGGGAAACTGACCAGCTCAAGAGCCTGGTCAAGCCCAGGTCTGGGTTCTGGTCGGTGGCGTTCAAGCAACAGCGGCCCGAAGAGAACAACGCCCGCAGCAAGCCACCGCAGGGGTGACAGCCCGGCACACAAGCAACAGCGGCCCTGACGGTTCAGCCGACTTCGGCGACCACCGCTGGGGGAGAGAGGACGAGGGAGGGAGCGCCTTCGGGCCTACCTGGCCCAGGGCGCCCCGAAGAGCCGTCCCGAAAGGGGAAGCACGGGATGGGCTTCCAGAGGCCCCAAGGAACCTTAGGCAGAGCTCACCAAGAAGTGCTGGTGAAGCCCGGGGGCGGTGAGAAGGCCCGATGTCCAGAGATAACTTCCGGTCCCCAGTACGAGCGGGGCGGGCCAACAAAGGGTCAGCCAATCCAAGTTCGCGGAGCGGAGGACACGCCCATGCGTGCTAGGAAATGGCGCCTGCGCAGAGCGCGGCGCGGCAGACGGGCCGCCTCTCGGCAGCTGGGTGGAGTTCCATCTCACAGCGAATTGCAAGAAAGTAGCCAGACTAATTTTATTTATTTTTTAGCAGCAAATGTGTTGATCTAGTCTAAAACTTACCCTTTCTCCTTCCAGTCAAGACAGTATTCAGCTGTTGGTATAACTTTGGGCATAATTGTGAATTTTTATTTAACTAGATGGTTAATTCAACTAGAATTTATTGCACCCTTAGCATGAATCCTACCACCCGTCTGTGAGTTTGTTGTACTGTGGTGGCTTGCGTGTTGCTGTGATGTCGGAAGCTATGCCACTGGTATTCCAAATACCAGCAGGGTCACCCATGGTGGACAGGTTTCAGTGGAGCTTCCAGACTAAGATAGACTAGGAAGAAAGGCCCGGCGATCGACTTTTGAAAATTAGCCAAAGAAAACCTTACGGCTAGCAAAACCAATGATCATGAGGATGGCACAGGACCGGGCAACTTTTTCATTCTGTTGAACATAAGGTCGCTGTGCGTCGAGTGGACTTGATGGCAACTAACAAGAACAGCAGCATGAACAATAAATGTGAAAATAGTAGACATTTGTTAAGTAGCCATGTGCATCCTGGACTCCTCACCTGTGCACATTCTTTGCCCTGCAAGGGCCCAGTAAAACCAAAGCGATGGTTGAAATAGAGAATGTGGCAGCCTCCTCTGCTGATCCCCTCCTGTAAGGTAATTTGGGGAAAGGTTCCAGGAAGAAGGGCTTTTTTTCTGAATTGATGCTGTCAGGAAGCAGGGTGATTCTATGAGTAACAATATATATTTTGTAAAAATATTATTTTTGGTGGCAATATACACATGTTCATTCACAGTTTCTACATGAACAGTTCATTAATGGTTACAGACTTTACACTGTGTTAACATTCTCACTATCTCTACTCATATTGTTTCATCACCTCTAATTTAGACTCTGCCCCTTAAAGTTCTCGTCTGTGCTGTAGATTAACTGTTGCCAGTTTATACTTATATAGATAATTCTTTATAAGACTGCTATGCTCGAGGCAAAAATTCTTTACTAATTGGGCTAAACTGTTTAGTTTAACGATGGCTTCATGGGATGGTTTCAGATCAAGGTTTAAAGATTATTTCCAGGCAGATTTGGGGAATCCCCCAGTCTCAATGGATCCAATAAGTCTGGTTTCCATATGAGTTTGAAGTTCTGTGCTTTTCCTCCTTTTGATCAGGATCCATCTATTGAGTCCTAGATTAAAAAGAGTGATATAATCTTAACTAGAAGCAGGGAAGAGTAGACCAAGGTGAAAACCATAACTACAAAAGCAAGGGCAGTGGTCATATTGGCCAGGATAGGAGGTTGCTTGGTGGTTTTTGTGGTTTGAACAATGTTTGTGCTGCGGAAGAGTCTTGTGTTTGTCTTGATCCATCACAGTCAGAGTGCCTTTGTCTGATGTTCGTGTTCTGTGAAATCGTTTCTGTTCAACAGGAGAACACCAAGGCCTGACTGTGAGCACCCAGCCAGTTTGTAGCAATGCCAAGGTCCTGTGAGTACCCAGCCAGCTCATAGCTGTTTTTCTCTTTCTCCCCATCTTTGAAAATATTGTAGGGTTAAAATGTTTGCTACTGTAAACGTCAATGCAATTTTCACTTACTAGTATTGCTCTTCTTTTCGCGTTGTTGCTTTTCTGGTTCCTTGTCTGAGTACTTTTGCCCCCTCTTGGAAGCACCCACTTAAAAATACGAAGCACTACAGGTGTCCATAGCAACAATCTCTAGTTTTAAACAGTGGCCCAGGAGGAATACTTGCTCGGTTATAAGATTTAGAACATTTAATTCTTAAAATAACTAAGATTTATAAAACAATTGTACCCAAAGTATGATGTCCAATTTCCCTACTTTGTCTTTTGCTTCTCACGCTTTTGGTGTCATATAAGAATCCATTGTTAATTACACCTATGTTTTCTTTTTAACTCCATCTTGAGTTAATTTTTGTGTATGTGAGTACAGCTTCATTCTTTTGCATGTAGAAATCCAGTTGTCCCAGCATCACTTATTAAAGACTTGGGAGGGAGGTGTTTTAACCTATTTTTCATAGACTGTGTACTGGCTGAAAAAACTAGAAGTTAGTCAAAAGTGTAAAAAATAAAATAAGACTTTCCTCTGGTGAGAAGGAAAAAAAATCATTATTTCATTTAAGAGGCAAACTATAATTATCTTATAGTCCTGCTCTGTCCACTACAGTACAGACAGTCCTCAGGTTATGACTGTCTGATTTACGGACAACTCATACTTAGGAATGGACTTCCATAAAGCCTATTATATTAAAAATTTGAGTTAAATGCATACAATGGTTCGTAATAATGAATTCACCCACGGCTTTGTGACACTCATGAAAACACTGTGTGGTTTGGAAGAGTTTTTTTAAGTGTTTTATATGCATAGAAAGGTAAAATATATACTATTTACTAAGACAAACATTTGACTAACTAATGCTAAATGAGAACTGTATGTACCAGTTCCGACTTACCTACAAATTTGACTTAAAGGCAGATTTAGGAACGAATCTCGTTTGTAAGCCGGGTAATGCCTGTAATCACATGTGACTATTTACATTTAAATTAATTATAATTTAAAATTCAGTTCCTCAGTCACACTAGCCAAATGTTAAGTTCTCAATAGCCACGTGTGGCTAGTGGATCCTATATTGGACAGTGCAGCTATAGAACAGTTCCATCGAACATGTCCAAGTTCCACTGGACAGTGCTGACTGAGTTCAATTTGAATTAACCTACAATAGCAATAGGAGCTCCAGTCGGTTGCTAACCTAAAGGTTGGAGGTTCAAACCTGCTCAGCGGCTCCATGGGATAAAGATCTGGTGATATGCTCCCATAAAGATTACAGCCTAGAAAACCCTATGAGGCAGTTTTACTCTGTCACATGGGGTCACTGTGAGTTGGAATTGATTCAACTGCACCTAACAACAATGACAGCAATAGCAATGGATACTAAAAGGCTTGCTAAGAAGTTAATTCTTTTGGCCAATTTTTAAATAGAATATTACTAAAAGTACTCACATCTATAATAATTTATCATATATCATTTTCAGGCCTTTGTTTAAAAAAATCATCTTTCAGCTGCTTTGAGGTTCTGGAATTCTCTTTGATCAAATTTTTCTTTAGCGCTGTGGAAACCCCTTTTCAATCCTTATGAAGTCTCTGAATGGCAATATAGATATCCTGAGTTCACACAGACAGCCCTTTCCTGCAAATTCCCCAGGAACAGAAGCATAATCCTTCATGGGTCTTCCCCAGAGGTTAATGTTACACAGCTCAGGCAACAGTTACGGCTGTTTTCCATGGGCTCTGAGGTGCTGACGGTTGCTCATTTCCTGATAAAACACCAGGGCCAAACACCAGGCTGATCTGGGGATAGTAATATAAGTCACAGAACATAACGCAGGGAGTACAAGATAATGCAGGGGGTACAAGCAATGAACCATTCCTTTCAACTCTCAAGAGTTAAGGAATGTCAGGAAGTGTATAACGAGGCATAGATTGCAGAAACAGAAATCTTGTGTTTGTTCTTTGAGCCACATGCTTCATGCTTGCATGGGTGAAAGGACAGGGAGGGCATGAACATAGTATCTCGGCTGCAAATTGCCAGAGGCTACCAGAAGGTTCCTGTTCGTGTCAGGCAATGTCTGGCTGGTGGGCCACAGGTTGATTAAACCAGGGGTGGCAGTGGGGGAAGTATCAGAAGTCCCAGGGGAAATTTTTGTCAAACAAATCAGCCAGCCTTTGCCCAAGCTGTGCAGACCAATGTAGGGGTAGGCTGGAGAGGGAGACAGGACTCCTGGTGGGAAAAAAAGAAAAGTTTCCCTAGTCCAGAGATTCTTCATTTAAAAAAAAAAAAAATCATAAGAACTTTCTTCATTGGTATATTAAAAAAAAAAACCATTGCCACTGAGTTGATTCCGACTCATATCGCCCCTATAGGACAGAGTAGAACTGCCCCATGGGGCTTCCAAGGCTGTAATCTTTATGGAAGCAGACTGCCACATCTTTCTCCCGAGGAGCAGCTGGTGGGTTTGAACTGCTGACCTTTTGGTTAGCAGCTGAGCACCTAACCACAAGATACAAAACATTTCCAGCTGTTAACAAGCTCTCTTCTCCCTCTCCCATCACCATGGGTAACCTCTATTTTGACATTGGTCACCTAGATTAGTTCATCTGTTTCTGAATTTCATCAAAATGGACTTATACGATATGTACTCGTTTGTGTTTAGCTTCTTTCACTTAACTTCATGTCTATGCAAGTCACCCACGTTGTGGGTGTCCATTCTGTGTAGTATTACATTGTATGCCTATACCACGATTTACCCATTCTACTGTTGATGGACCTTTGGGTTGTTTTCAGTTGGGGGCTATTATGAATAAAACTGCTATGAACATTTGTATCCAGGTCTTTTGGTAGACATTAGCTTAGCACTAATTTCTCTTGAAGATAAATCCAGGAGTGGAATTGGTGGGCCATTGGGCAAGTGTATGTTTAGCTTTAGTAGACACCTCTAAACAATTTTCCAAGGTGGTTGTTCCAATTGACACTCCCAACAGCAACGTATTAGTTTTAGTTTTAGCCATTCTAGGAGGACCTTTCTATGTCAGTGGTCTCAACCTTGACTGCATATTAGAAAACTTTCAAAACTCCTGGTAGTCAGGCTGTGCCCTGGACCAATTAAATCAGAGTCTTGTGTTGGGATACAGGTATCAGTATATTTGAAAGCTCCTTGAGTGCTTCCAATGGGCAGCCAAGACTGAAAGCCACTGCCTTACGTGATTCTGACACTATCCTTAACTTTACCCCAAACTTTATTATTATTTATTTTAGAATCACTGATTTAAAATACCCTTAACAGTGTAAATCAAATGCATTAAATCCTTTAGGGAATGAAATTGAGGTACATATTCTTATATAACAATTCTGCTTCTGTCCATGACACATGAGGAAAGCCATGCTCATGCCCTCCCTTCCTTTTGGAACCTTAGCAAGAAGCTAGCTTAGCAGGTCTGAATTAGCCCTGTGGAAAAACGCACTAATCTCAGCGATCTAGTTATGCCACTTCCCCTAACTGAGTTCTGGAAGCTCCTCCTGTCTACTAAGGCCATTTCCTCAACTGGAAGCTCCCTTTCCAACTCATGTATACATATATATGAAATGGAACTGGGGCAGGTGTGTTCTGCTGGAGAACTTTCATGAGTCCAGCTCATGGTCCAAGTGGGCCTCTCTATGGGATAATGATGACAGATCTGAGGATTGCATGTGTGTTTTTGCTTCCCTGCCTATAAGTTTCCCAGCAAACGTTACCTAACCTGCCTGTTAGCAGTGTGTGTGCCACGCCTTCTCACATTATGTCATATCACATTTTTGTTTGAACACATGTTTTCAGTTCTTTTGGGTTCAGACCTAGGATTGGAATTGCTGGGACAAATGGTAACTCTACGTTTAACTTTTCGAGGAACTGCCAGACTGTTTTTCCACGCGGCTGCACCAATTTACACTTTCACCAGTAGTGTATGACGGTTCTGATTGCTCCACATCTTCGTCAACACTTGTTATTATCTGTCTCTTGTATTCTAGCCATCCTAGTGGGTTTGAAGTTGGTATCTCATTGTGGTTTTGGTTGCATTTCTCTGATGACTGATGATGTTGAGCATCTTTTTATTTATTTATTGGCCGTTTGTACATATTCTTTAGAGGAATGTCTATTCAGATCCTTAGCCCAAAACCTATTTATTGAAGGATACACTTTGGGCTCATCGATTCTGGACCAAGGCCTCAGTGTTAAGACCAATGGGGCCAAGCAGTGCCCTTCCCTTTTGTCATTCACTTGTTTTTAAAAATTGTTGGAATACTGCACATAATATTGGATATAATCTATAATATAACGTAAATATAATCTAAGAGATTTTTGTTTCAAGAGGCTATAGCTGTAAGATCATTTCTGTCACAAGAACAAAGAAAGACACCTTTAAATCTAGTTCATTGAACTGCCCAGGCTCTGTAGGGTGTAAGCAGGAAGAAACTTGATATTTTCTCACCATTTCCTTGAAAGAAGCTCCGTTGGATCTCTCTCCCCAACCCCTTGTCTGTTCCTGGACTGGAGCTTGAGACTTGATCATACCCCATAGCTTTTCCAGTCTGTTTCAGGTATAAATAAACAATTTTATTGTTAGGTTGTTAAAAAGTCCAGTCTAATCTAACATCAAAACATGAAACCACTCATCTAATGCAAGGCTCTGACCCTCCCTCAATTCAGGTGTGATCCTCAGTCTGGGGACCAGCAAGAAAGAAGATAAGTGGATCACTTTCTTCTTTCTTCGTGTTCAATAGAAAGGGCAGATGGTAGTCAAAACAGCCTGGTACTGGTACAACAACAGATACATAGACCAGTGGAACAGAATTGAAAATCCAGACATAAATTCATCCACCTACGAGCAGCTGATACTTGACAAAGGCCCAAGTCTGTTAACTGGGGAAAAGACAGTCTGTTTAACAAATAGCACTGGCATAACTGGATATCCGTCTGCAAAGAACTGAAACAAGACCCATATCTCACACCATGCACAAAAAATTATTCAAACTGGATCAAAGACTTAAATATAAAATCGAAAACGATAAAGATTATGGAAGAAAAAATAGGGACAATGCTAGGAGCCCGAATACATGGCATAAACACAGTATGAACCATAAGAAACAATGCACAAGCACCAGAGGAGAGACTAGATAACTGGGAGCTCCTAAAAATCAAACACTTATGCTCATCAAAAGACTTCACCAAAAGAGTCAAAAGACTTCACCAAAAGAGTCAAAAGACAGCCTACAGACTGGGAAAAAAATTTTGGCTATGACAAATCCGATCAGCGTCTAATCTCTAAAATCTACAAGATACTGCAAAACCTCAACAACAAAAAGACAAATAACCCAATTAAAAAGTGGCCAAAGGATATGAATAGGCACTTTGCCAAAGAAGACATTCAGGCAGCTAACAGACACATGAGGAAATGCTTACGATCATTAGCCATTAGAGAAATGCAAATCAGAACTACAATGAGAAACCATCTCACCCCAACAAGGCTGGCATTAATCCAAAAAAACACCAAATAATAAATGTTGGAGAGGTTGTGGAGAGACTGGAACACTTGTACACCGTTGGTGGGAATGTAAAATGGTACAACCACTTTGGAAATCAATTTGGTGCTTCCTTAAAAAGCTAGAAATAGAAGTACCATATGATCCAGCAATCCCATTCCTTGGAATATATCCTAGAGAAATAAGAGCCATCACACGAATAGATATATGCACACCCATGTTCATTGCAGCACTGTTCACAATAGCAAAAAGATGGAAACAACCTAGGTGCCCATCAACAGATGAATGGATAAACAAATTATGGTATATTCACACAATGGAGTACTACACAACGATAAAGAACAACAATGAATCCGTGAAACATAACATGGAGGAATCTGGAAGGCATTATGCTGAGTGAATTTAGTCGGTCACAGAAGGACAAATATTGTATAAGACCACGATTATAAGAACTCAAGAAAAGGTTTAAACACAGAAGAAAATATTCTTTGATGGTTACGAGGGTGAGTAGGGATGGAGAGGGGTATTCACTAACTTGATAGTAGACAATAATTATCTTAGGTGTCGGGAAGGACAACACACACTACAGGGGAAGGCAGCACAACTGGACTAAACCAAAAAGGTAAGAAGTTTCCTGAACACAGCCAAACAGTTCGAGGGACAGAGTAGCAGGCGCGGGGGTCTGGGGACCATGCTTTCAGGGGACATCTAGGTCAATTGGCATAACAAAGTTTATTAAGAAAATGTTTTGCATCCCACTTTGGTGAGTGGCATCCAAGGTCTTAAAGGCTTGCGAGTGGCCATCTAAGATGCATCAATTGGTCCCAACCACCTGGAGCAAAGGAGGATGAAGAACACCAAAGACACAGTCAAGAAAATCAAACAAAGTGTTGCATTGGGCAAATCTGCAGCAAAAGACCTGTTTAAAGTGTTAAAAAGCAAAGATGTCACTTTGAGGACTACTGTGTATCTGACCCAAGCCATGGTACTTTCAATCACCTCGTATGCATATGAAAGCTGGACAATGAAAAAGGAAGACAGAAGAAGAATTGATGCATTTGCATTGTGGTGTTGGTGAAGAATGTTGAATACACCTTGGACTGCCAGAAGAACGAACAAATCTGTCTTGGAGGAAGTACAGTCAGAATGCTCCCTAGGAACGAGGATGGTGAGACTTCATCTTGCTTCTTTTGGACACATCCTCAGGAGGGACCAATTGCTGGAGAAAGACATCATGCTTGGTAGAGTCAGCAGAAGAGAGGAAGAACCTCAATTAGATGGATTGACACAGTGGCTCCAACAAGGGGCTCAAACATAGCAATGATTGCGAGGATGGCGAAGGACTAGGCAGTGTTTCGTTCCATTGTACAGTGTCGCTATGAGTCGAAAATGATGACATCTAACAATGACAACATGCAAAGCATGCAGGCTGGATCAGTACCAGCTGCTGCGGAGTTGACTCTGACTCATGGCTCCCCCATGTGTGTCAGAGTAGAACTGTGCTCCATAGAGCTTTCAGTAGAAGTAGATCGCCGGGCCTTTCTTCCAAGGTGCCTCTCAAACCTCCAACCTTTTCAGTTAGGAGTCCAGGATGTTAACAGCTTGTACCACCCAGGGACTCCAGGCAAGCTCTAAATGGCTCAAAATACACTTATTTGGGGGCTGTTTTTTAAAGTAATTGAATGTGGAAAAATTTGAGTTTGGCATCTGCAGTGGGCTTTGAGCTAACAGATCCCAGCCTGTTGTGAAGAACTAAACAACATGGGGCTGAAATCAATATACAGAAGCCACTTTTGGCTCATTTATATAATAGCCCATTCCTGCAGTGGAGCCTTTCGCATAGTTCTACCTCTAGCCCTCCAGCCCATTCTGAGGCTGAACTCTAGTCTTCAGGGTGGCAGGGGTGGCTGAATTGGAAAGTGCTGGGTACTCAGAGAGAAACGTGAATGCACGAGACTCTGGGCAGGGGAAAAGGAGTCAAGAGGGAGCAGGCAGTCCTGAAGACAGTCATCTTTGCTGTTTGCTTGGAGGCAGCCATACACACTTGCGTAGGCTGCCACATGGGGGCGCTGCTACAACTCCAGAGAGGATATAAAGCATGAATGAGGCAAGTAGAAAAGTGTCTCTCCTATTCATCAGGAGAGCCTCGTGACTATAGCTTGGACATATCTTGGAAAGATAAAGATTTTAAAAAGGACAGTGATGGGAATAGAAAAGGGGATTGTAGAAAAAGTTTGTCAGTCAGTGTCCAGAAAGATCTATAGATGTGGAGATAGTGAGGTTCCAGGCAGGAGGACTATTTATTTCCTCAGGCCCCAGCACCCCCTAAGACTCCAGTGCCGCTCACCCCCAGGAGCCTGCTGACGTCTGGGGGCCATCAGTAGCCTGGGTGGCAGACCAGGGAACATCCCCAACATAATGGAGTCAGTTGGTGGCTGGATTATACGTGGTTCTTGTGTGACTTCAGCTACAACCTGCCTAGCATCGAGAGTTGAATACACGCTAGGTGTCCCAGGACAGTTGGTCCAGTGTCACATAGATGAGGTTCATCCTAAAGGTGGATGATACTTTTACTTTTCAAAGTAGATTTTTATTGAAGTATAACATATATAGAAAAGTAAGTGCGCAACCAGAAGTGTACAGCTCGATGATTTTCACAAAGTAAACAGGCCCATTTAGGAAGCATCCAGATCAAGAAACAGAATATTGCCAGCACCCCAGAAACCCCCCTTGGGCTCCCTTCAGCACCCACCCCCTGAGAGTGAACACAGTCCTGACTTCTACATCATAGGTTAATTTCACCGGATTTTGAACCTTATGTAAAGGGAACCACACAGTATGTACTTTCTGGCTTCTTTTGCTTAATGATATGTTCTTGAAGTTTATCTGTGTTGTCATGAATAGCATTGGAAGAGGCTGCATAGGCCCGGCTCACTATTGTTTACTCCCCCATTGCTAACTGCCACATTGTCTCATGATTTTTTTTTTCTTTTCTCCAGTCTCTACAAAAAGGTTTAAGATTAAACCGATGTTCCTCCCTGGAGGGTAGAAAACAAGTGATAATGATCTAAGAATGAAAAACCAAACAAAGCATCCATCTTGTGACAAGAGTAAGCAGGATGTCCCCAGATAATCCCCAAAGATGTCGCTGGATAACCTGTAAGAATACCAGTGGAAGGTTAACTCATCTAAGACATCACCACCTCAAAAAAAAACTACCATAAAAGATCCATAATCCTGTCCCTATAAAGCCTTCAGCCAGTCTCCAGTTCAAGGAGGCAGGTTTTTGGAGGAATCTATTCCCCTCTGTCTCCTATATGTTGATATAATAAAACTCTTGCTGCTCACCTCACCCCTGTCTCAGAATTGGCTATTGCGGCAGGCGGCTCCAATCGGCGTTATTGTGGTAACAGCATTAGTGTGTTCATTCTCATTTCTTTACAGTATTTCATTGAAAAAACATACCACAATTTATTTATCCATCCTACTTCTGATGAAGAGTTAGATTGTTTGATTGGGACTACGAGAAATAGTGCTGCTATGCATTTCCATTGGAGCCCTGGTGGCACAGTGGTTAAGAGCTCGGCTGCTAACCAACAGGTCGGCAGTTCGAATCCACCTGCTGCTCCTTGGAAACCCTATGGGGCAGTTCTACTCCGTCCTATAGGGTCGCTATGAGTTGAAATCAACTCGACGGCAACGGGTTTGTTTTTGGGTTTGCATTTCCATTAGGTGTATACCTAGGAGTGGAATTCAGGGATGATAATAATGGTTTTGGTCATAAATGATGCATTGATGGTTCCAATTTTCTTGTGTGATTTTTTGTGCCTGGAAAAGGCAGTTCCAAATGTGTTTTTGAGTAACACTGTCAATGAAATGTATATATAGGCTCTCAAAGAAATTACTGAGCAGGAAAGTGTAATTAGCTGTTGCCTAATTACCTTTATTTCAGCATTATTCATGCTCTAGAAAGCAGCCGCATGGTAGGAGAAGCCATTACAAGCAAACAAGCTAACACACCACAACTTAGAAATGGAAAGCAAATAATTTATGTTACGGTCCTGTTGTGGATTAAATCGTGCCCCCCAAAACATATGTTGAATTCCTGGCCCTTGTACCTGTGGATGTGTTCCTGTTGGGAAATAAGGTTTTTCCTTTGTTATGTTAATGAAGCCATACCAGTATAGGGTGGGTCCTAAACCTAATCACATCTGAGTTACAAACAGAGCAGAATAGACACAGAGACACACACAGAAGTGGAAGACAGAAACCAAGGAACACTGAGGCTCACCAGCAGACACCAGAAATAAGGAGAGAGGCTTACAGAAGGAACTGATGTGGCCGAGACCCTGATGTGTACTTCTAGACTCCAGGGCTATGAGAAAATAAAATAAAATAAATGTCTGTTCTTTCAAGCCACCCACTTGTGGTATTTCCATTACAATAGCACTAGGTAACTAAGACAGCCCCCAGATTGATTGAGGGTATACACAACCAAAAAAAAAAAAAAAAAACCCAAAAGCTCACTGCTGTCTAGTCGATTCCGACTCATAGCAACCCTATAGGGTTTCCAAGGAGCAGCTGGTGGATTCAATCTGTTGACCTTTTGGTTAGTATCCTAATGCTTAACCACTGGGTCACCAGGGCTCCAAAGGTATACACAAGAGAATTTTTTGGGGGGGGGTCAAAAGTATGCTTATGTAACCCATCTTAAGCCCACTTAGAAAAATTGGTGTAACAACAAAAATAACTTTCAAATTTAGAGTGTTAAAGGACCACAGACACTCTCCCTCCTAACACCCCCATTTTGAAGATGAGGAGCCTAAGAACCTAAGTTGCCCATGATCTCAGCCGGGCAGCCCTCCCTCTTACCACCATACCATCACTACCACCTCTCAAGACGTCAGTCTGCTTAGAAATTGTCTCACGGAAATGTTTTTTTTTTCATGTGCACGTTAACAATAGAATTTTTATGAAGCAGAGATATGACATTAAAAAACATAAGAATTCCAAAACTGTCATAAACAGATACTCCAATCTGTACCCGTTCTCCACATTATTTATGCACATTGTTAAAATAATCAAAACCCAACGAAATGTGAACATAAAGTTTATTCTGAGCAGTTATTCTACATGTATGTAGGGAGACCATTTTGATTCCAGAAAAAGCAAGTGGCTTATAGAAGCTAGGTGCAATGAGGCTTATAAAGAAGAAGGAGAAATAAAGAAGATCAATCATTGGCTAATCTTAAGGTGATTGATGGCACCCTGCCTTCCCCCTTTTACTGAGATGGCTGGTATCAGGTCACAAGATGGTCTCTGCCCTCTACCCAGCCAGATCTTTTGGAATTCAAATTCAGCAAGCTGGGCTTCCAACAGGAAAGAAAGGATTTGCAATTTGGAGTGAAAGAAATGCCCGTTTGTGGATTAATTTTGGTCAGGAATTTCTTTGAAGTGAGTATTTGTTTTCGTGGGTAAGAAAATGTCCAAATCAAAGCAAGATATCTGCTACCAGTTTCTGTCTTTGACACCATGTACAGAAATCCCAAAGTGCATCCTACCTTACCATTCCCTGACCAGGTAGAATGAAGCCACAATGCTACAACACTGAATAGAGAAAGAGCGTGGCTAGTTGGCATTTGCAGTCACTGTCTGGCTGAATTAAGGAAGAAAAAAGGTTTAATTTATTTGCATTGAGTTTTTATATGTTGATCCAGTGTAAGCCTTCTTGGCATTTTTGGAGGGCCTCAGAATTGTCAAGGGAATTTTAAAAAATTCCCCTTAAAACCAATATACTGAGATAAATTCACCAATATTCAGTAAAAGCCAGTGGTTAAAATAGAAACATATGTCTAGCCACTACCCCTTCCTTTTATTCCCGCTTGGAGGGAAAGTATCTGGTGATTTGGACTGTCAGTTTGATAGCTTTCAACTTTCCACAGGAATTGGCGTTTACTCAAAATGATGCTAAATAGTTATTATCCAATTCACTCTATCAGGCTTCCAAACTATTTTAAATGTTCTAAAAGAATACTTGATAGCAAGAATATTTGACTAAAAACAACCACTTTTGGAGGAGAGTATCAAATTATAACATGTTCTAAAATTTGATTGTTCTCCCTCAAAATGTACGATGATTTCAGCCGTGTTTGTTTATTTTACAGAAATTCAATCACCTAACTGATATCTTATGGTCTGATTGTAACATGATTTAAATAGCAGTACTGGGAAAGTAAGTTCCAGAAAGCAGTGTCTCCTTTCACTCAGGAAAGGTGAGCTATGCCCGTTTCAAGAGTGAGAATGTTATTGGTAATGTTATGCATTTGTTGTAAAGAGCCAGCACTCCCACCCAGTCTTTCTGTCATCCTCTCATCTAACTGATCCCAGAAAGGTAAGAGTCTGATGTTGGGAGGCAGTTCTCCAAGGGTTGCTTGTGTTTCCGCCCATCTTCTATGCAGAGGCATTGACAGCTTTTGTTCTGGACTATCTTTTTCAAGGATGGTTGTATAGCGAACAGCCTGGGAGGACAGAGATAGTGACTTCCTTGCAGGGGGCAAATTTGTTTCCTGACCAGGTGTCTTAATTTTCTAAGGCTGCTGTAACAAACATACGACAAGGTGGGTGGCTATAGAGAACAGAAATTTATTGTCTCACAGTTTGGGAGGCTAGAAGTCTAAATCATGGCATGGGTTCTGGGTAGGGGCCTTCCTTGTCAGTAGTCCTGGGAGTTCCTTGGCCTTCCTTGGCACCTGTCTTCCTCCTGTGTGTCTCTGTGTCTATTCTGCTCTTTTTATAAGACATCACTTAGAAGTGATTAGGTTTAGGACCCATCCTACTTTGGTATGACCTCAGAAGGAGTAGCGGCTTTTACACAGAAGTAGAGAAATAAGAATTTATGAACAAGAGTGAAACAAGGAAGACACCACCCTCAACGCCAGACTGGGCCAGGTGTGAAGTATGGGAAGATGAGCTGCTTTCGTTGGATAAGGCTGCAGGGGACAGGTGTCCCCAGGAGAGAGCCTGTTTTCAGCTAAGGTTGAGAGATGAAGTATGACATCTGTGGCATAGATAAAGATGGAGGAGGGTAGGGTTATCAGACAATGGAGTCTGTGTGAGGGGGCAGAAACAGTGGGAGCCTGTGTCAGGAGGAGGAAGCCCTCCTGACACACAATGGAATACTATGCAATGATAAAGAACAACGATGAAGCCATGAAACATAACATGGAGGAAGCTGGAGATCATTATGCTGAGTGAATTTAGTCAGTCACAGGAGGACAAATATTGTATAAGACCACTATTATAAGAACTCAAGAAAAGATTTAAACACAGAAGAAAACATCCTTTGATGTTCACGAGGGTGAGGAAGGAGGGAGAGGGTTATTTACTAACTAGATAGTAGATAAGAATTATCTTAGGTGAAGGGAAGGACAGCACACACTACAGGGGAAGTCAGCACAACTGGACTAAACCAAAGCTAAGAAGTTTCCTGAATAGAATCAAACACTTTGAGGGACAGAGTAGCAGGGGTGGAGGTCTGGGGACCATGCTTTCAGGGGACATCTATGTCAATTCACATAACAAAGTTTATTAAGAAAATGTTCTGCATCCTACTTTGGTGAGTGGCATCTGGGGTCTGAAAAGCTTGCAAGCAGCCGTCTTAGATGCATCAATTGGTCCCAACCCACCTGGAGTAAAGGAGAATGAAGAACACCAAAGTCACAAGGAAAGTATTAGCCCAAGAGACAGAAAGGGCCACATAAACCAGAGACTGCATCAGCCTGAGACCAGAAGAACTAGATGGTGCCCGGCTGCCACCAATGACTGCCCTGACAGGGAACACAACAGAGAGTCCCTGATGGAGCGGGAGAAAGGTGGGGTGCAGAACTCAAATTCTAGTCAGAAGACCAGACTTAATGGTCTGACTGAGACTGGAGGAACCCTGGAGAGTGTGGCCCCTGGATTCTCTATCAGCCCAGAACTAAAACAATTTCCGAGGCCAACTCTTCAGGCAGGGATTGGACTGGACTGTGGGATGTAAAGCGATACTCCTGAGGAGTGTGCCTCTTAGCTCAAGTAGATACAAGAGACTAAACGGGCAGCTTCTGTCCGGAGGTGAGATGGGAAGGCAGAGAGGGTTAGGAGCTGGTTGAATGGACATGGGGAATCGGGGGTAGAAAGGAGAAGTGTGCTGTCACAGTATGGGGAGAGCGATTAGGGTCACATAACAATGTATGTATAAATTTTTGTATGGGAGACTAACTTTAAATGTAAACTTCACTTAAACTACAACAATTAAAAGAAAAAACCCTATGGAGCACCTTTCTACTCTGACACACATGGAGTTGTCATGAGTCAGAATTGACTTGAAGGCAGCTGCTTTGGTTTGGTACCTGCTAATTTAGTTTTAGGTAGTTCTCTCAGGCCTTGAGTTCAACAGCTTATGCTCATTTGCATTGCAGTTGTGAGGTCTAATTAATCAGTCATGTTTTCCCATAATAGGAAATAATTTTTTTTAAAGAATATAAAGTGTGTCCATACATAAAAGAACAAAAACCACATTTGCCCCCAAAGCAAATAATCATACACAATTAAACATCCCGTAAACAACATATTTTCTTACTGAGAAAAATTTAAACCACGACACAAGATGATTATTTGGATATTATTGTGACAAAGAATTTAAATATACAAACTTGGCTATGAAAGGTCAGGCTAAGTTTCCAAGTAGTGCCGTAAAAATCAAACAGTTAAACATTTCTTTGTGCACTTTTTTTTTTTGTAATTCTGATATCATTGCATAGAGAAGTTCATCAACTCATGTAGATAAATCAGATATATGGGCGGGGGAGCTCAGCTGGCATGTCCACATTTAATAAATTCAGAAATGAACGAGAAGACACGGTGGCACTATATTTAAAGCACATACTGGCACATCTTATATGAGAAAGGCATTTTACAATTTCTCTTGGCGTGTTTCCGTTTTTTGGTTTGTATTTCAAAGATGGGGGGGGGTCTGTGATACGATATCAAAAAACAGAGAGCTGACATAAAAAGGGAAATATATAAAGGCAAATACGTAAAAATATAAAGGGCACCAGTAACATTCAGCCGTCCACAGGTAGAAGGCCGTCTGGACATAAGCCCGAAACCAGTAAGACACCATCCACTGCAATTTCGCCGGTTTTGCCCTTGCCGCGTTCTGCTTCAAAAATGATCTAACATAGAAAGAAAGTAAAAAAAGACATTACTTCAGAGTATTCGAAACAATGATATAATCAAAAGATTTAATAGCGATTTAAGAGGACAATCCTCAAGTGTTCCTATTGCGTGTTGTTAGCTGCCTCTGAGTTGGCCCCCAACTCATGGAGACCCCATGTGTTACAGACAAAGCTTCCAACAAGTTGCATTTCTAACAAGTTCCCAGGAGGTTATACATAAGAATCACCTGGGGATCTTGTTAAACTGTAGATTGCGATTCAGTATATCTGAGGTGGAAATGCAAATTCTCAGCAGGGAACTTGTAAGAAATGCACATTCTCAGCAGGGGTTTCAACTGGTTACAGAGTAGAAGTGCTCCATGGCGTTTTCTTGGCTGTAATCTTTACAGAAGTAGATTGCCAGGCCTTCCATGGTGCTGCTGGGTGGGTGTGAACTGCCAACCTTTAGATTAGCAGCTGATTGCAAACTGCCTGCGCCACCTGGGTTCCCTCCTATTGCATGCGTAGAGATGTCTACATCGAATATACGTGTAGTAAGATCATGCTTTCCAGATGCCAGGTGTCCAAACTGAGGAATTACACTCCGAGAAACATGATCATTGAAGCACCTAAAGGAGTCTCGAGCCCCGTAGACTGTACGAATCTCCAGCCTGTTGCCTGACCTACAGATGTTGGACTTGCCAGCCCCTACAATTGTATGAATCTAAATTCCTTAAAATCTCATTTTTTCTCTCTCTCTCACTGTATAGATATACATTTGTGTAATATCTATCGTACTGGTTCTGTTTCTCTACAGAACCCTGACTAAGACATCTGGAACACAAATTTTAGAGAGAAAAGAGTATTTAATTTGGAACGTTATTATTCGTCTATAAAATGACACACATATATTCCATTAAAGTGGGATTGAACAATAGCATATGCATACTGTGGTTATAAATAGATTAAAAGTATGTATTTATGTGGAAAGTAAAAAGCAAAATATGAAAGCACCCATGTTACTGTGGTACGATTATGAATTTTTACTTTTTTAATATAGTAATTTCATTTTGTCTTTTCAAAACTTTTTTGGTAAATTCAAGCATACAGCAAATTGGCATTTTAAAGAAAGATCTATTAAGAATCATGCTTATAACAATGCCATCATGTAACCATTCACCATCCCCAACAGCATCTCTTTTTTGCTTCATAAATAGTTACAGATTAGTTTTCAAGGCCGCAGAGTTGAAGCCGCTTCAGGCTTGCTGTCATCACTGTATCCAGCTTTCTCTGGTTCTCCAAAGGGAAGCCACCACTGTCTGTCAGTTTGTCATACTGGGGTGGCTTACATTTTGCTGTGATGCTGGAAGCGATGCCACTGGTATTTCAAATACCAGCAGGGTCACCCATGGTGGACAGGTTTCAGCAGAGCTTCCAGACCAAGACAGACTAGGAAGAAAGGCCTGGGAATCTACTTCTGAAAATCAGCTAATGAAAACCCTATGGATCACAACAGAACATTGTCCGATATAGTGCTAGAAGATGAGCCCACGAGGCTGGAAGGCTCTACGCAATAGCTACAACAGTAGACTCAAACATACCTACGATCATGAAGATGGCACAGGACCGAGCAGCATTCTGTTATATATAAGGTCGCCATGAGTCGGAGTTGACTCCATGGCAATTAACAACAACAACCAAAGGGGAGAGGGAGAACCTCAGAGGGACACGTGAGGGTGAAGAGAGCCTGTGACTACCCCACTCCGCAGGCTGCTACATTTTGCTTTTAAGCTCCCTGTGATCATTTTTCTGGACAACTGTTGGAGAGAAGCTCTCACTGAGCAGTGAGTGATAACGCAACTGAGTATAGAAGTTTTTTAATCGACTCGACGGCAACAGGTTTGGTTTTTGATTAGTCTCTTTTTAGGAGGGAACTGCTTTCAGAAGATGTTACTTCTGGGTAATTTAGAAAGGTAATGGTGAGCCAAAAAGTAGCCCTTTTATAGCAGCTGCAATGGGAGGGATAGTGAGGAGTGGGCATGGGTACATCTAGCTCTTGGGATATGGAAACTTCTCCATCATTAAAATCTCTGAATGATACTAACAGGGTGACTAAAATGAAGTGGAAGCATAATTAATTGATACATTAATTTGTGTGTGTTTTTTTCACTGTATTTTTCCCTAACTTGGTACAAAAAAATTGAGCAGACATTTTATGTTCCCTTTTATCAAGGAAACTTGGGGATATAATGATCAAAAGTAGAATTTTCTGGATGGCAATCCCCTTCCTGATTTCTGTGCCCTGCAAGCTTACCCTCCGTGAAGGGATTGTGCTAGAAGAAGGTGGAGAAGTGTCTGTGAGTGATAGAAGCAGAAGCAGTGAATGGAGAAGTGAGATTCTCCGGGACTAGGAAGCTGTACCACTGCTCTCCCTGACAGGGCCCTGGAAGGGCAATGGCTGCCTTGAGGCTGATTTTCAACAAGACTCCAGCCTCAGTAAAGGTTTCTGTGTCCCAGCCTAGCACGGAAGTTGAAGAGATGAGTGACTTTGCATAGGTACAGACAATGTGGGTATCGGTGGCTACCATGATGAAATGAAGATGCTTTGCGCCACTCTTAACTGCCACTTTAGCCTTCCAGAAGCTCAGGCTGTTCTAGGGAGGGGGCTCATCCCCACAATTCTAGGTGGCCAAATAGCTGAGAATGAACTTCTCCCCAGCCTAGTAGAATGGGGCTTTGGATTCAGAGGTGAGTTGATTTAGAGAAAGAAATGTGACTTATCTTGTATGCCTGAGTTTATGGAATGTCACTCACATCTGCTACAAATATCCACGGCCACTATTACATTGATAAACTGGAAGATGTGCTTTAGTCTGGATTATTCAGCATCTCCACCCTCCAACATCCCCATCAACATTTCCCCAAGTACTGGAAAAGTTCAGGGCATACGCACTTGCATATGGGTCTGGCCATCCCTCCTAACATAGCAGTGTTGTGTTACAGTGTGATTGCCGACCAGGATGTTTGGGGGTGTGTTTTCAAAAACATGCATTTTTAAAAAAGCACTGTTTTGATGGCATATGCCCTAATACCGCCACCACCAACCTACCACGTTCTGTAAAAAATATTTCCCCAGCACATAACTTCAATCAATATGGAGGTAATTTTGAATGTTGTGCAGAGGCATATTTCAATTCTCCAACAGGCGATGTCATCCATATATAGCATGGCTCAGTGCCATGGTCCCCAAACCGTGCTTCAAATACAACAGTGTAAACATGTGGATTGCATTTGTATTGATTCAAATGCACTGCAGTGGCAATATACTAGAATTAATGTGTATGTATCAGAGCCAAGTAAGCACTGGCTGTTTTTACCATAGAGGGAAAGAATGGTTCGGCATTTCATTAACTAGGGCCCAACTTATACTTTTATTTATAGCCATGTCTTATGGTGTATTTTGAATAAGATGTTCTGCTTTGATGAAGGTGTGACAAGTAAATGAAAAAATGTTATTAACATCTTACACTAGAGTCTAGGCTTTCTGGCCTGTTCACCTAGTACCAAGAAATAGGATCAAACAGAGTATAAATGGAATCCCAATTCAATGACTTACTAATTGTTCTTCCATCTTGTTATCAGCTTTTCATGTATCTCCTTATAGTGTTCACCCTATCTTTTCCCTTCCTACCCTGACACAACTTTTCACAAGGGTCCACAGTGGCTGCCTCCACAGCTCTGCTCCCTTCCCTCCTCGGTGCTCTGCAGTGTGGCTTTTGCCCCTTCTTCTTCCAAAGAAATGACTCCTTCAGAGGTCACCAGCTACTTCCTGATGCTCAAATTTGATAGACTCTTTGCCGTTTGTATCTTATTTGTTCTTTCTGAGCATTTGATCCCATTGACCAGGTTCCTCTTAAAACTCTTTGTTCCTGTTTCCTTCATTAAGCCCACTTTGCACTAAAGGATTAACTCAGCAGGTCTAAGTTGTCCAAATCCTGTACATTCTAAAGAAAGGACTGGCTCTTAAGTGGCTCCTGGGGATAACCTCTAAGCCCTTGGAATAAATAGCCTGCCTGATAAGAGTGTCTTTGTTTATGAGGCCTTGGGCCACGCCAGATAGTTTATGCTAACAATGTGATTTAAGGGGGGGGGGGGGGGCGTTGGACCACATGGTCTAAATGACCTACGGCCAACAAAAACCCTGGACACCAAGGCTCAGGTGAGCCTCTCTGGTTGGCAGTACTCCTTGTGTGTTGTTGCACATTGTTGCTGGGAGCATTAAGAGCTGTCCACACAACTCCACTGGCAGAGGACAGCTGGAAGCTTGTACTTGCTCTCTCCTGTATTTTGCACTATGTGCCTTTTCCCTTTGCTGATTTTAATCTGTATCCTTTTACTGTAATCAACTGTAATTAGGAGTATAACAACTTTTCTGAGTTCTTGGAGTCCTTCTAGCGAATCACTGAACTTGAGGGTGATCTTGGGGACACCCGACAACACAGTTCAGTTCAAAAACATTTTAAAAATCACCTAGCTGTCATGCATTGTGGTAAGTGCTAGACATAAGACAAATGAGCAAACTGTTCCTTTACAGATTAAGGAATTTACAGCCTGCTTTGGGGAAAAGTTGGTGAGAGGAGCCTGACACACAAACAGATCATTTCCAAAGAATATGTGCCCAACAAGTGTTATTGTTAGTTGTGCTGGTTAATTACCTCGCCTACCTCACTCCAGAATGTAAGCTCTTTAAGTGTAGGGAAGAAGACTTATTCATCTTTGTATCCCTGGTGCCTAGGCACTTCAATAAGTGTTTGTGTGTGTTAAAGGAGCCCTGGTGGCGCAGTGGTTAAAGCCCTTGGCTGCTAACCGAAAGGTTGGTGGTTCGAACCCACCAGCCACTCCGTGGGAGAAGGATGTGGCAGTCTGCTTCTGTAAAGATTGCAGCCTTGGAAACCCTATGAGGCAGTTCCACTCTGTCCTATAGGGTTGCTATGAGTTGGAATGAACTCGACAGCAGTGGGTTTGGGTTGGGTGTGTGTTCAATCATTAAAAAGGAATGTAAATATCTAGTTAAATCATTTTTGCCACTTACACTTTTGGTAGTATCCGTCCCTTGATACAACTGAATTTTCCCCGTCTTCCACTTTTCATCTTCACTCTTGGTCTCCTCCCATGCCAGGGCGTCGTTACTGTTTTTCACAAATACTCGAAGCTTCCCCACTTTGTCTCTGGCCAGCCGGTAATCAAAGAGCAAACAGAAGTTGCTTTGGGGTTGCAGGTTGGGAAGGAGAAGTTTCAATCGGCCAATGTCCTTCTTGTGCCCCACCAGGGCCGGAACCGCCATGTAATAGCCAACAGCTTTAAGAGAAGAAAATGCACAGTCACTGAGGTCATTGGAAAGGGTTTGGCTATAATATAGAAAATAGCTATAAAAATGAACCATAGTCTCCTAGAGGGGAAACTGAAGTCCTTTTCATTTTGAACATAGGAACAACAGTTTTGTGCCAAAATGGATTTTAGAGATCATACGGTCGAGATCCTTTGTTGTATAGAGAGAAAATGAGGAATTTGTCCATGTTCACAAAGTTCGGTAGTGGCCAATACAGAGGAAGAATCTAATTAAAACGTCCTTTAGTACTGCTGGTAATTTCCAAATGACGGAGATCTTTTATTCCAGAGGTTCATTTCCTCCTTGGTTGTCTGAACCTTGGAGTGCATTTTTCCACTGAGTCAATGATATGTATGATGGCTAGGGGTCGGTCCATAGTATGGTATTTAATCTACACACACCTGCATTTGTTCTGATGGTTTTATAGAGCTCAACCACCATATGTAACATATCACTCCAAATTCCAGTTTAGGGTGACAGGAACACATCTGCATCTACTCCTGACATCTAAGTATCTTAACCCGTGGAATTGGGCTTTTGCTCACCTCCAGTCTTCTGGTTTTTGCTTTGATGAACTCGGACAAAGACTCTAGCAGAACGGAGTCTGAAGAAGTTGATAAGACGAAAGAATTTCTATAGACACTGGGAGAAAGACAGTGGAGAGGGATGGTCTTCTGCTAGTGCAATCACCACAGGCACTTGCAAGACCCGGGTTGACATTGCCTTAGTTTTCACTGGACCCAGAGACTGTCCTGTCTTACTTCCCCAACTCATAGAGTCATCAGATTCAGCAAAACAGATAGAGGATGCCCAGTTAAATTTGAATTTCAGATAAACAACATGTCACAGATATACTAAAAAAGTATTTGTTGTTTGTCTGAAATTTAAATTTAATTTTACACTTTAGTTTATCTGGCAAGCTTACCAGCCAAGAACACTTTCTTCTTCTCTGACCCACTGTGGCAGCTTTCCCCTTGTCTCCTGACTAAAGCCCACTTTGACCTGTCCTTGAGGTTTTATCCCTCTAACATTGCTGATTCATCCCACAGTTCCTTTTTATATTTAACTCTGTAGGCAAAGACAAACCTTCAGAACTTGGAGTGGTATGTTACACGTGGTGGTTGGGCTCCATGAAACCATTAGTACAAATGCAGGCGTGTGTGGATTAAATACCATACTGTGGACTGACTCAGTGGAAAAATACATTCCAACTTTCAAACAACCAAGGTGGAAATGGACTTCTGGAACACAAGCTCTCCGTCAGTTAGAAATTACCTGCACTAGAGATCTATGGAGCCCTGGTGGCACAGTGGTTAAGAGCTATGGCTGCTAACCAAAAGGTCGGCAGTTCAAGTCTACCGTCTGCTCCTTGGAAACTCTATGGGGCAGTTCTACTCTGTCCTATAAAGTCGTTATGAGTTGGAATTGACTTGATGGCAACGGGTTTGGTTTTTGGTTTAGAGATCTATAGGATCACTATGAGTTGGAATCAACTCAACGGCACACAGCAACAGAGATCTGGTGGTGGCAGTAGGAGAGGGGTACGATTTGAGTGATGCAGGTGCTGAGGACCCTGGGACCATTTGTGAACTGAGTGTTTGTAAATAGGGAACTTCCCACTCACCTAGCATAAGTCATTGCTGACTGTGTGAGCTGTCAAGATCCTGGAATTACCTATTGGGCTCTGTCATGGATTGAATTATGTCCCCCCAGAAATGTGCGTATCAGTTTGGCTGGGCCATGATTCCTGGTATTGTGTGATTTTCCTATATGTTGCAAATCCTGCCTTTATGATGTTAATGAGGGAGGATGGGTGGCAGTTGTGTTAGTAAGGCAGGACTCAATCTACAAGATTGGACTGTGTCCTGAGGCAGTCTCTTGAGGTATAAAAGAGAGAAGCCAGCAGAGAGATAGGGGGACTTCATACCATCAAGAAAGCAGTGCAAGAAGCAGAGCGCGTCCTTTGGACCTGGGTTCCCTGCACGGAGAAGCTCCTAGTCCTGGGGAACATGGATGAGAGAGAAACCTTCCTCTGGAGCTGACACCCTAAATTTGGACTTTTAGCCTACTTGAAATAAACTTCTCTTTGTTAAAGCCATCCACTTGTGGTATTTCTGTTATAGCAACACTAGATGACTAAGACAGGCTCCCAGTGTGATATAGCTCTGTTAGACCTAAATGTGGAGATGCGACAACAGAAGAACGGAAGAAAGGAGAAACTCAGGTTAGTTATCAACAAGATAGCTTCTCCAAAGATGTATTGTCTCCAAACTGGTTAAACTTGCCCTGTACTTGCTCTGAATTTTTAGCAGTTGTCTCGCCCACAAGACTTGCTGTGCAAGATGTGCCCTCTCTACCTTAATTCTAAGTTCTAAAAGGAATTCTTATGAGGGGGTACCCAGTTTTTCTCATTGCATGTGAGAGCGTGAAAGGAAATATTTCAGGGAGGAATTAGTCTAGAGGAAGGATGTAGAAGAAGAATCTTTTAACTGAGGCTTGAGCCTTTATGGAGCCCTGGTGGCATAGTGGTTAAGAGCTTGGTTGCTAACCAAAAGGTCAGCAGTTCAAGTCTACCAGCTGCTCCTTGGAAACCCTATGGGGCAGTTCTACTCTGTCCTATAAGGTTGCTATGAGTTAGAATTGACTCAGTGGCAATGGGTTTGGTTTCTGGTTTGATTTTGAGCCTGTACACTCCCAATAAATAATTTTATTGGTAAGGGACTGGAGTCCCTGAAGATTTAACAGTTGTCCCTAATTATGTGATCAGCCCTCAGGAGATAGGAATTGGATTTACACTCCAAATGGGATCTCCAAGCCAATCGTTCTACCTAGGGGGAAACTTCAAAAAAACCCAAACCTCATAGGGATGTGACTCATAGCCACCCTGTAGGACAGAAGAGAACTGCCCCATAGGATTTCTAAGGCCATAATCTTTACAGAAGCAGACTGCCACATCTTTCTCCTGCCGAGCAGCTAGTGGGTTCAAACACTGACCTTTTGGTTAGCAGCTTTGTGCTTACCGACTATGCCACCAGTGCTCCTGGGGGAAAACGCTGTCCCATTAATAGTGTTCAAGTAGGCAGTAGAAAGGGCTTGAAATCTGCAGCCCAGAGCTGAGGTTGAGAAAATGAAAGGTAAGGTGGCCAGAAGGCAATCCTCAAGCAATAGAAGGGAAAACTCCTTCCAAGAGTTCAGGTCATTGACTTGAGGCTCTCTATGGTTTTGATGTTCTGAGGGGTGACACTACTCCAACTCCAGGTATAGGTGAAGGTCATAGCTCCTTTCAAGATTTATTTTCCCCAAAGAACAAAATGAAAACTACAGAACATCATGGCTGGTAAACTGGGAAAAAGAACTTCTTTCTACCTTTTCCCCAACACTTCCAAACCTTACAAGCATTCCAACACCTCTTTCTCAGCAGCAGCAGAGTGAATATGGAAGAAGTTTACTGGAGCACCCTTTATGGGGATAGGTGGCTGGGAGAGGAGAATATATGCTGAACCAAGTTAGTCATCCATGGGGGGGATATTGGAAGGTATAAAGGTTTTCAAAGATGCCAAGCAACCCTGACCTAACCAGTGACAAGAATAATCACCCTTTCATCACTGGAGAACCTTCTTTACCTTCACCATATTGCAGAGTATGAAATAACTGAAATCAAAATACCATTATCTCGATCAGCAGGATGCCAGTCAAAATCATCTTCTGTATCCTGTTTCCAGTTACAGACCCCGTGATCAAAGCTGCAGTCAGCTGAGATATTTAAATCTGCCAAGAAAAAGAGTGTATTCATAACCATTAAGAGCATCAGAAAAATGTCTGACTTTTGGAGCTTTGGAAGGTAATGCATGTTACTGTGTTTTCAGTTGCACAGAGTACAGATCATGGCAACTAAAACGCCCTTTAGGATAGCATCAAACCAGATACCCTGTTTCAATTTAAACCTTTGAAGCCATTCTGAACAAATTCTATTGTGATCTTAAAAAAACAACACAAAAAAGCCAAACCTATTTTTAAAAAATAAGTAATTGGCAAGATCCCCATAAGCAAAGCAAAACAGAGAATTTAAGCAATTGTGTGTAAAATTCAGTCCAGAAAATAAAACCTCTGCTGCCCAAATAAACCAGTGAAGACCTTTCCAGAACTTTCTAGATGATCTGTGGAACATTAAGTTTCATATAGTCCATGACTTACCAAGATTCGTTTAGTATGTAAGTAACTAAACATTCTTTTCTTTACTTCATGATTCCAACATTACCCTTAGGAATTTGCCATCAGGCTGGATCAAATAAGCTGACACAGAGCCAGTTTCTAAACTGTTATTGGGTACTTTATGATAGAATGACTGCCTTGTTTAGCTATGTCAGAGAAATATAATAGTTGAATCGCTAATATAAATTTTGAGCCAGTGCCTTTGGTTACTTTTATGTAGATCAGGGATCAGCAACTAACTTCTGGCCTACGGCATGTTTTTTGTAAATAAAGTTTTATTGAAAATGCAGCCATGCCCATTCATTTACATATTGCCTATGGCTGCTTTTGAGCTAAGATGCCAGTTGAGCAGGTTTCAACAGAGACAGTAAGGCCCACAAAGCCTAAAATATTTAGTATCTTGTTCTTTACAGAAAAAGTTTGCTGACCCTTGCTGTAGATGATAAAAAATACCACTGGAAAAGAGGGAGAAGACTGAGATACTCCTGATTTATAACTAACGCCAGCTTCTGGGGGCTCTGATGTTGGGGTGTTAGCTGTTTAGCTGTTTATACTGAGGAATAAGGGAATGACAAGGAAAGGGAATAAGCTAGAGAGCGAAGTGGCAGCAATTGATACTTGACTCATTACAATTTGCAAAATATTTTCGTATACATTATGTTATTTGATTTGATTGTCACAAAAATTTTAATTCAGGTCCATTTTCAGGCAGATAAATTGAGGCTCATAAGTCATTTGTCCAGGGTTCTTCATCTACTGAGTGCTAGAATTGAACCCAAAATCAGACTGAAATCCGGATCTGTCCATCCTGCACAATTCCTAAGCACAAACACCCTGTCCCTTTTCTCAGTTTCCTTTCTTCTTACTCCCCAGTTTTTAAAATTAAAAGATGCCAAGGAATACTTGCTTCCAGTTTTCAATATGCCTTAATGAGTGTTATTATCTGTATAATAAGTTGATGTTACTAACCCACAAACAGAATGTAAATTTTTTCAGTTGGTTTATAATTGTGGTGGCACATTTGACCCAAACTTTCCCTTCTCTAAGGAGTTCTGGTGGCACAGTGGTTAAGTGCTCGGCTGCTTACTGTAAGGCTGGCGGTTCGAACCTACCAGCCACTCCTTGGGAGAAAGAAAGACCTGCTTCCGTAGAGATTTACAGCCTTGGAAACCCTATGGGGGAAGTTCTACTCTATACTATAGGGTCGCTAAGAGTCGGAATTGACTAGATGGCAATGGGTGTGTTTTTTTGGTCTCCTTCCTCTTCCTCAATATGCAAGATACTGGGAATGTAAACTGTGGCAATGGAATAGTACATAGCGAACTCATCTATAAAGAGATAAAACTCAAGGCTTTGGATGCATGAGCACAATATTCTGAGACCTTTCATTTGTATAGCACTTTATGGTTTGCAAGGTGTTTTCAATGACTGTATGTTCTCTAATCTTCACCTACCCCTGTAGCAGATGCTGTTGGTGTCCCACCAATATTTGTCTGCAATTATGTTCCCTTGCAGGTACACAGCTTTTTACTGCAAGCACCTACAACTCTTTATGTGAAGGTGTTCTCTGGCTAAAGCCTGCTTGGCCCAAGCAGGGCAGGTCAGAATACTGGGAAGTTATTTCTCTGGGAGAGTCCTCAACCAATGATGAACAGAAGGTGGGGAGGATACCTCAGTTTCTTTGCCAGTGGGTGTGACCATTAAGTGATCGAATTGGACATTGAATTCAGATGAAAATCCAGGTTCTATACAGTCTTGCAGAGGGTCCAAGTGGGATGGAGGTCCAGTTGCCACAGTGGTGCCCTTCCCTGCCTTCATGACAGGCCAGGATCGCCAGGAAATTAACACCACTCCTGGGAGCAGCCCTCAATCAATGTCAGTTGAGAGTTGGTGAAAAAATACCCCAGCTCCCCTGCCCCTCCAGTAGGATAATTCTGAGGTATGTTCTACACTGTCTCCCAGAGTTCCACAGTGGGATTGAGCTCCAGTTGCCCACAGTGGAAACTTGCTTGATAATGCACCCTTTATTGGCTCCTTCTCTTCTCTGTCTCACTTCCTCACTCCCCTACCACTGTTTCCTGGGATCACCTCCCACATAACCTCTTGCATGTAAATTCTTATCTCTGGTCTGCTCCTTGGGGAACCCAGCCCAAGACAGCACCTTAAAGAGGAGTGTTAGTCCAGCTTTACGTGTGAAAGCAATGAAGTGCCACAAGACTAAGTGATTTGCCCAAGGCGGTCCACAAGTGGAAGAGTTGGGGCGGCCACCCGAGTCTTCTGATTGGGACTGAGCTCTCCAGAACACCTTACCCAAGGATTCTTGAAATCACAGAGTCACAGTTCATGTGCAGAATGTTAAACTCTCTGTGATTCACTAAGGATCATGGAAGAAAACATAAGAAATATTCCTTTAGGGGAAGAGCCGAGTCCTTCTGGGGAGCCAAAGAGGACTGAAGTCATTCATTAATGTCATGTAGCAAATGGAAATGAAAGCAGAGCTGCGGCAGAACTTGTGAGCACCTGGAGAGCACCACTTATCCCCTGAGCTTTTATGAAACATTTTCTTCCTAACCAGGAAAACAGCCAATAAAATGGTTAATGGAGAGGGGAAAAAAAAAAAAGAACACTTAGGAGAAATATGGAGGAAAACAGGAAGCCTGTAGGAGCTGGGTAGTGGGTGCAGCACTGGCCTTTGGAGAGGTTTTAGTAGAAGCTTTTCTGATCAAATTTGGAGAAATGGACTAGAGAAGGTGCTTGCTTCATCATAGAGATCGTCCTATAAACCAAAGGGAAAGAATTGGAGAATGTTCTCTCAGGGGAAGCACAAAAGCAAATCAAATTAGCACAAGATTAGGACATTATAGTGGCAAGTAAAAGAAAGCTTGAGAAGGAAAAAGAAGATCAAGACATTTGTACTTATACACGTAAAAGGGATAAATGTCTAAGTAGGCTTTTCCCTGATGTCTGTGCAGAGATGCCAGGTATAAGGGACAAGACTAAATAAAATTGGAGGGAGTTAGGGATTATGGCCATGAAATTCCAGATTATGTGGCTTTGGTAGACTGATCACACAAATGGTCCCAGTTTTTGTACCTCTCTCTGTAACAGTGCTTTTTGTATACCCTTAAGTCTGGGCTGGCCTCAGAAGGCCCTGTGTGCCTCTACTCTCTTTTTTGGAATCCTGCCTGTGATAGTTAATGTTATGTGTCAGCTTGGCTAGGCTGTGATTCTCAGTGGTTTGGCAGACACTGGACTGGGTGCTCTTCCATAATGTAATGTAATCACCTCCTATGATGTGATCTGATGTGGTCAGTCAATCTGTTGAAAGGGGAGTTTCCTTGGGGGTGTGGCCTGCCTCCAGTATATAAATGGATGTTCTGGCAAAGCTCTCTCTCGACCCTGCACTCTTCTCATTGCCTGACTTCTGGTTCTTGGTATGAAAGCCTGCAGAAGTCTCCAGCCTGCTGCCTGACCGGCCTATTTTGGATTCACCAGCCCCTGCAACGCCGTGAGCCAGCAGAGATCTCCAGCCTGCCACCTGACCTGTGGATTTGGGACTTGCCAGCCCCCACAATTGCATGACCCATTTCTTTGAAGTAAATCTCTCTGTTTGTATGTATGCCTCACTGGTTTTGCTCTTCTAGAGAACCCAGACTAAGACACTGCCACTGCCCATGAGAATAAGCCTGGGCTAGCCTGCTGGAGGATGAGAAACCACATAGATCACAGCTGAGTCAGCCCAGTTGCCCCAGTCTCAGGCACGTGAGAGAGTGCTGCTAAGCTCAGCAAAGTCACTGAGCAGACCCACAGCAGACTGCAGACTCACAGGTGAGATCCCTCGCCCCTACCCCAGCTCAAGTCAGCAGAACTGCCCAGTGATCCATAGACCCATGAGCAAAAATTAGTACTTATTGCTGTGGGCCGCTGAGGGCTTGTTATTACCTGTCACGCAGAATTATTGTGGCAATAGGTAACTGATACAGGCACTGTGGGCCATAGTTTAGTACACAATGATTTTCAGGTTGTGGACCCTCTGACATTGGAATTGAAGCAAGTGAGTCATTTTCTCCCATCTCTACACATACGGTCTGCTTCACCCCTTCACCCTAGGTGAGAGGGTAGGGGTGGTAAAGAGAAAAAAAAATAGCCTTACTATATTGTAATCATTGGTATTTGTCATGGATTGAATTGTGTCCCCCCAGAAATATCTGTCAACTTGGCTGGGTCATGAGTCCCAGTAATGTATGATTGTGTACCATTTTGTAATCTGATGTGATTTCCTTATGTGTTGTAAAGTCTATCTCTATGATGTAATAAGATGGATTAGCAGCAGTTATACTGATGAGGTCTACAAGATTAGATAGTATCTTAAGCCAATCTCTTTTGAGATATAAAAGAGAGAAGTGAGCAGAGACACATGGGAACCTCATACCACCAAGAAAGCAGTGCCAGGAGCAGAGCTCGTCCTTTGGACCTGAGGTTCCTGTGCTGAGATGCTCCCAGACCAAGGGAAGACTAATGCATCACAAGGACCTTCCTCCAGAACCGACAGGGAGAGAGCCTTCTCCTGGAGCTGATGCCCTGAATTAGGACTTATAGCCTACTAGACTGTGAGAAAATAAATTTCTCTTTGTTAAAGCCATCCACTTGTGGTATTTCTGTTACAGCAGCACTAGATGACTAAGACAGTATTAGTCACACGAGGACCTACAGTTTTAATATTGTCACTGTGTGTCATGATGCCACAAGTTTTCCTTTGGGTGTTTATCAATGAATCAGTGATTCATAAACAGTCATCTCATCCTATGAAGAAATGAACACAACCCGGACAGCATGAAACAACATATACTTAGGGAAAGCGTTGTTTACCTGTGTGGTCCAGTTTGGACGTTAGAGTTTTTCTTTGGACCAGAACAAGACCAAATTCACCTGCTCCATTAACCTTAGGGGCTAATAAAGAACCCACAGTCAGTTCCAAAGAAACCAAAAACACCATATGTTTAAGAAGGCATGCAGGCCTACCCTACAAAAATTAAGGAGTTAATGTTTTATTTTATGGATGTCAGTCTGTCCATCATTGGTGATGTCAAGATCAAGCATTTGGTTTAGGCAGCGTCTGTCAGTTTCTCCATTATAAGAGTACCATTTCCCTTTTGCAATTAATAAGTAATCTGTGGGTGAGATTTTGAGATACTTTAAGACTTTATGACTATCTTATTCCACAACAGTCTTTCATCCAATGACTTTAGCACCCACTGAGGCTTCTAGCCTGAATCAATTATTATTATGGTGGTTTTAATATGGTAGGGCACTTTTTTCTAACTCATGCAGAAGTGCTATAAAAAAAATGCTATAGGACTGACCCCAAGTTAATTGCACTTTGAGGCAACCCAGTTTCCTACCACGGACAATTGAAGTTTACCTCCATAAGTACGTTTCTTTGATTAAACTGTTAAAAAAAACCCAATAATTTCAATCTCTCAACATCCCTACTGTAAACTTTGTGATGGATGTAGGGCAAAATGAGACTCAAAGAGTCTAAAGATTACCTCCATCCCAATGCTTGTTCCAAGGTCTAAAGATGGTATTTTGAATTATGAGAGGCGCAAGAGTGGAAGACTGAGTATTTATTGAGAGTCTGTGACTCTATGTAGGTGTTAGATCACTCTAGAAAAATGAGCTTTTGGCCTATGGCTCCATTGAGAGTTTATATGAAGAAAAAACAAGCAGTCAAACAACCCCTTCCCCAGCAATACTGATGCTTATTTATTTAATTTTGTAGTGGTGTAGCTTACTTTGAAAAACTGGGACCTATCTAAATGATTCAAGAATGTTAGGGAAATTCTAGTGCTGGACACATGAGTTTATTATATAGCCATTGTGACATGGAAAAATAGATTATAATATTATATTATTATATATATATAAAAAAACCCACTGCTATTGAGTCGATTCTGACTCACAGTGACCCTATAGGACAGCGTAGAACTGCCCCATAGGGTTTCCAAGGAGCGGCTGGTGGATTCGAACTGCTGACCTTTTGGTTAGCAGCTGAGCTCTTGCTTATGATATACTATTAAGTGAAAACAGGAGAATGTAAAGTTTTAGTTAGGGTATGATTATAACTACCTAATATTAGGTATACTAATAGAGAACATGTGAAAAAGCATTTGAAAAAAATGAAAAGATTTGTCTTTGAGAGCGTGGTATGATTAGAGATGATTTCTTTCTAAATTTTATCTTGTGATAATATCTGGGTAATGAAATGTAAAAAGAATGACATTTAAATAATAATTGTGAAGATTACATGACAACATGGCAAATATCTAAGATGTAATGGTATGTGGAAAAATTCTGATATAAAATTGTAGGTGCATTATGTTCGTCATTGTTGTTGTTGTTGCTAGTTGCCATCGAGCCAATTCCAACTTGTAGCGACCCCATGTGTGCAGAGAACTGCTCCATAGGGTTTTCAAGGCTATGCCCTTTCAGAAGCAGATCACCAGGCCTGTCTTCTGGGGCGCCTCTGGGTAGGTTCAAACCACTAATCTTTCAGCTAGTAATTGAGTGCTTAACTGTTTGTGCCACCCAGGAATCCTGCATTCCAACTGTAAAAATGATGGATATGTTTGGTTGAGCCATTGCAGATATTTTACCTTTTTTGACCTATAAAAATGCAATTTTATATGGTTCAACTTAATATCTAGACCAAAAATGGTAGTGAATATGCCAAAAAAAGGTTTTAGGAAACTGGAATTCTAGGTAAATTTTTTTCTTGTGAAATTTATTTTAATGCTATGGTATTATCTTTTCAATAAATAAAAATGGGAGGTGGAAAAAAAAAAGAGCTTTCTAGCCCACTTGACCTCCCCCCACAACTTGGAAGGACCCGTGAATCATCAATTTTATTGGCCTCATGGTAAATCTGCCTCCTCTCCTCACCCCTCCGCTGCACCTTGGGCTAAGTCCACCACCACCGCTACCACCAGTTGTCGTGGAGTTGACCCTGACTCCTGGTGACCCCATGTGTATTAGAGTAGAACTGTGCTCCATAGGGTTTTCAATGGCTGCTTTTTTGGAAGTAGATTGCCAGGCCTTTCTTCTAAGGCACCTCTGGGTGGACTCAAACCTCCAACCTTTTGGTTAGCAATTGAGTGAGTTAACCGTTTGCACCACCCAGGGATTCTGGGCTCAGTCCAGTGCCAGGTAAATAGTCCCAAGGCAGGTGTCAGGTGGGCAGGCAGTGAGAAAAGAGCTGGTACTTCCTGATGGGGCCTGTGGTTAGGACACCTGCCCCTCCCCCAGGGGATGCATAGCTTTTTCCCACACGCCAGGCAAGGTGGGGTTAATAGACTTGGAAGGGTGCTTCTGTGGTCTTTCCACCACCCCCAGACAAAGCTTCAATTCTCAGACCCGTGTGTGGAATAATGAAAACAGTCCACACAGAGCTCACCTCTCAAAGTAACCCACTCCCCAGACTGATGGAGGAGGGAAGGCCCCTGGGGTGGTTCAAGAATCCATGAATCTGGGGGAGCCCTTCACCCTCCAGCTCATCTTCTCTGTACAGTTTGAAACCAGAGGGAATGGCCAAAGCAACTGTTTAGATTCTGACATGGATCTTTTGGCACTGCCATGCTAACAGAGAGGGTGCTTAGATTTTATACTTAAAAAAAGTAATCAATCTGTACATGTGTGTTTAATACAATTCTATAAGTAGATTTGCCTCACAAGAAACAAGTTTTCTTTTATAGTAATCAAATTAAACAGAATACAATAAATATCCCCTGAGAATTGTCCAAAAAAAGAAAAGAGAAAAAAAGAGCTGTTTTCACCCTAGCTATAGTTTGGGAAACATTAAAAAGAATTCGGGAAAATTGATGCTGGGTGTATGGTTTTAAAATTTCTGATTTCTCACCAGGTTTTAAAAATATGCTTTCGACTTCTGGGTAACATGGCACTATAGACAGAGGCACCATGTCATCCCTCCACAGCAAAGATACGAAAAACTAAGTCAAACAGAGACAAACGTCAGTCCTGAAACCTTAAGCATCAAATGAAGAGATAAAGAACTCAGCCAAGCACCGAATGGAATAAGAAACTGACCGAGAACAGAGAGTGAGGAGAGATACATGCAGAGGTCCCCATCAGCTAACGCAGCATGGATCCGCCATCTTGGACTCCTGTCAGAGATCAGCAAACAGGGAGTACGGGAAAACAGCTTCATGGAGCTCCCAGCAGGAGACAGTACAACCAGTAACCAGAGATATATACTTTCCCACCCTACATCCTTCTTCACCCCCACTCGGCCTCCTCTGCTTCCTGTGGCCACAGTCTCTTGGATGGGAAGCACCGGCTTAACCCCTGTGCCACTTGGATTCCACCTGCCTGCACTGGCCGGCTCCCTGAGTGCCATTTGTTGGTTGCTGGTGTTGCTTTGTTCCGCTTCTTTTGGTTTCTTCCATACCTCTCACCACATCCTGCTCCTTTCTTTCAAATACCTCACTCCGTGTGCCATCTTTGCTTCTTCCTGAAAGAATGTGAAACACTGCTCAACCGTGGAACTGTTCCCGGCCTGTGGTGCCACGCTGGTGGGATCCCTGGGGCTTTTGTTTGTTTGTTTGTTTTGATTTCTTCTGTTTTGATTTGTTTGTTTTCTTTTTCTTTTCTCGGCTGAGGAGCCCCTTCTAGCTGGACAGTACCGAACGGCTTGGGAGTTACTCCCGCAGTCTGCGCAGCTGCGCAGTGGTACCCCTGGGTCCATTTCTTTTTTCATGTCTTTTTTTTGGGGTGTTGTTTTTCTTTTTCTTTTGTTTTCTCTCTTTTTCACTTTTGGTCTTTCTTCATTTCTCAGTATCTCGTCTGTCTATACTTACCTTCTCTTCCTGTCTCCTGAATACCTGGTGATGTGTGACAACTCTACCCCTTCTAGCCAGGCTGTACTTCACGGCCTGGGAGCAACTTCCCCAGTCCTCGCAGCTGCACTGGTGGGATCCCTGGGGGATTTTCTTTTTTTTCAATAATTTTTATTTGTTCATTTTTTTCCTTTTTGTTTTTCTCCATTTCTCAGTCTCTCATCTCTCCACTCCAATGGCAAGCTCCCTTAGCACTCTTTTTTGTTTGTTTGTTTCTATGTTTTTGGCCCCTGTTCCTCTCTCCTCTTTCCCACACCCATGTTACCTCCCCACTTTGCAATCTCCCCGCCCTTCCTGCCTACCTGCACCATGCGCTGAACATCACACCCCCGAGCAGCATAGGCACGGCCTACCGGAACCTGCCCTGCACTGATTCCCAGCCCACCCTGTTGTCCCTAGTACATGCCACAAACAGCCCATCCCAGCAACTCCCCTTCAGCTGGACCTGCCCTGCTGTAATATAACTGAGTGACTGACCCTGCCCATTGGAGAAGGAGGCAAAAAACATCGTGCCTACAGACGAGCAAACAACAAAGAACGCACAGCCCACCTGCTCAGACATAACCAAATAAAACAAAAAAGCAGGACAAAACAAACAAATCTATAGTCAATAAACAAGGAAAATAACTACTGAACGTCCCAAAGACAGCAGACAGTATCAAAACATAAAAAAACAGGACAGCATGGTTCCAGTAGGTGTCCAACATAAACCACTAGATGATTTTCCAGCAGAAGAAAAGGCACTAGAACTACCTAATAGGGAATTCATATCTCTAATATCCAGAGCTATCCAAGAGTTGAAGCAAAAAGCAGACAAAAATGAGGAAAAAATAGACAAATTCATGGAAAAGGCAAACAAATTCATGGAAAATACAGACCAAAAAAGGAATAATTCAGGAAAATAATACAGGAACAAAATGCCACAATAAATTCACAACTAGAAATCATACAAAAAGAACAATTAGAAATCCAAAAGGTAAACAACAAGATTTCAGAAATGGATACTGTCACAGAAGGGCTGAGGAGCAGGTTTGAAATGATGGAAGATAGGATCAGCGAAATTGAAGACAAACACTTGGATACAACCCTGAGAAAAAAATCAGACAAAAGAACAAAGAAAAATGAAGAAACCCTGAGAATTATGTGGGATACAATCAAAGCAAAAATTTGTGAGTGATCGGAGTTCCAGAACAGGGGGAGAAAACAGAAAACACAGAGAGGATCATTGAAGAACTGCCGACAGAAAACTTCCCTGATATCATGAAAGATAAAAAGCTGACCATCCAAGAAGCTCAGTGAACCTCATATAGGATAGACCCCAAAAGAAATCACCAAGGCATATCATAATCACACTCACTAAACCCAAAGACAAACAAAGAATCCTGAGAGCAGCTCAAAAAAAGCAAAAAGTCACATACAGAGGAGAAACAATAAGACTAAGCCCGGATTATTCAGCAGAAACCATGCAGGCAAGAAGGCAATACGATGACATATATAAAACCTTGAAAGAAAAAATTTGCCAGCCAAGAATAATATATCCTGAAAAACTCTTGTTCAGATATGATGGTGAAATTAGGACATTTCCAGATAAACAGAAATTAAGGCACTATGTAAAAACCAAACCACACTTACAGGACTTATTAAAGGGAGTCCTTCTGTCTGAGAATAAACAATATCAGATCACAGGCTAAATCTAGAACGCAGGATAGTACCAACCAGATACCAACCTAGGAAATGAACTCTCAAGGACTGTTCAAAACCAAAAGAATTACAACAGAGAACCAGAGAGGTTAATCTGTAAATGACAACAACATCAGAACAATAAAAGAGGGAATAAACAGTGTAGGTATAGAACCTTCTAATGGAGAGGAAGGCAAGGTGATGCCAAGTAATAATAGACTGGTTCAAACCTAGGAAGATAAGGGTAAATTTCAAGGTAACCACAAAGAAAGTTAACTAACCTACTCATCAAAATAAAGAAGAAAAACATAAAGTCTCAGTAAAAACAAACCCTAGAAAACCAAAAGAAATGAAAAAAAAAAAAAATCCACAAACAAAAGGAATTCAGCACAGGAGAGTAAGAGGAACGAAGAAAATGTCAGCACCCCCCCAAAAAAACAAACAAACAAACAAAACCCCTGCAAAATGATAGCAATAAACTCACACCTATCAATAATTACACTGAATGTAAATGGCCTAAATGCACCCAAAAAGAGACGGAGAGTGACAGAATGGATAAAAAAAGATCCATCAATATGCTGTCTGCAAGAGACACACCTTAGAAACAAAGACGTAAATTTAGAAAAAATCAAATGATGGAAAAAAATACATCAAGCAAACTGCTACCAAAAAAGAGCAGGAGTGGCAATACTAATCTCAGATAAAAATAGACTTTAAAACAAAATCCACCATAAAAGACAAAGCAGGACACTATATAATGATTAAGGGGACAATCCATCATGAAGACATAACCATAATAAACATCTATGCACCCAATGACAGAGCTTCAAAATACATAAAACAAACTCTAACAACACCGAAAAGAGAAATTGACAGTTCCACAATAGTAGGAGACTTCAACACACCACTCTCAGTAAAGGACAGAACATCTAGAAAGAAACTCAACAAAGATACAGAAGACCTAAAGGGCAGTATCAGCCAACTTGACCTCATAGACATATATAGAACACTCCACCCAACAGCTGCAAAGTACACATTCTTTTCCAATACACATGGAACGTTCTCCAGAATAGACCACATCTTAGGCCACAGAGCAACCCTCAACGAGATCCAAAACGTTGAGATAATACAAAGTATCTTCTCTGACCACAACGCCATCAAGGTAGAATTTAACAACAGGAAGAGCAAAGGAAAAAAATCAATTACATGGAAACTGAATAACACCCTGCTTACACCACCCTATCACTGGGTAATAGAAGAAATCAGAGATGGAATTAAAAAATTCCTAGAATCAAACGAGAATGAAAACACATCATACCAAAACCTTTGGGACAGCAAAGGCAGTCCTCAGAGGACAATTTATAGCAGTAAAAGCACACATCAAAAAAGAAGAAAGGGACAAAATCAAAACATCAACTACAGAACTCGAACAAATAGAAAGAGAACAGCAAAAAAAGCACACAGCCGCTAGAAGAAAGGAAATAATAAAGCTCAGAGCAGGAATATATGAAATAGAGAATAGAAGAAAATAGAAAGAATCAACAAAACCAAAAGTTGGTTCTTTGAAAGGATCAACAAAATCGACAAACCACTGGTTAGACTGACAGGAGAGGATGCAAATAACCAAAATAAGAAATGAAATGGGGGACATTACAACAGACCCAACTGAAATACAAAGGATCATAATAGAGTATTATGGAAAGCTATACTCCGACCAATTTGAAAACCTAGAGGAAATGGATAAATTTCTAGAAACACGCTACCTACCCAAACTAACACAAAATGACATTGAAAATATGAACAGACCCATAACAAGAGGAGAGATTGGAAAGGTAATAAAAAAAACTCCCAACGAAAAAAAGCCCTGGCCCAGATGGCTTCACTGGAGAATTCTACCAAACATTCAGAGAAGAGGTTATACCAGTACTACTCAAACTATTTCAGAACATAGAAAAAGAAGTGACACTTCCGAATTCATTCTATGAAGCCAGCATAATCCTGATACCAAAAATAGGCAAAGACACTACAAAAAAAGAAAATTACAGACCAGTATCTCTCATGAATATAGATGCAGAAATTCTCAACAAAATTCTAGCCAATAGAATTCAGTATCATATAAAAAAAAATAATACACCATGACCAAGTAGGATTCATACCAGGTATGCAAGGATGGTTCAACATTAGAAAATCAATCAACATAATCCGCCACATAAATAAAAGGAAATAAAATAATCACATGATTATCTCAATTGATGCAGAAAAGGCATTTGACAGAGTCCAACACCCATTCCTGATAAACTCTCAATAAAATATGTATAGAAGGGAAGTTTCTCAACATAATAAAGGGCATCTATGCAAAACCGACGGCCAACATCATCTTAATGGAGAGAGGCTGAAAATTTCCCCTTGAGAACAAGAACAAGACAAGGATGCCCTTTATCACCACTCTTATTTAACATTGTGCTGGAAGTCCTAGCTAGAGCAATAAGGCAGGAAAAAGAGATGAAGGGCATCCAGATTGGTAATGAAGAAGTTAAACTGTCCCTGTTTGTGGATGGTATGATACTATACATAGAAAACCCTAAAGACTCCACGAGAAAACTACTGGAACTAATAGAAAGTTTCAGCAGAGGAGCAGGATACAAGATAACATACAAAAATCAGTTGGATTCCTGGACACCAATAGAGAGAAAGATGATAAGGAAATCAGGAAAACAATACCATTTATAATAGCCTCTAAAAAAATAAAATGCTTAGGAATAAATCTAACCAGAGATGTAAAAGACCTATACAAAGAAAACTACAAGACACTACTGCAAGAAACCCAAAGGGATCTACATAAATGGAAAAACACACCATGCTCATGGATAGGTAGACTCAACATTGTGAAAATGACAATTCTACCGAAAGCAATTTACAAATACCATGCAATCCCGATCTAAATACCAACAACATTCTTTAAAGAGATGGAAAAACTAATCATTAACTTTATTTGGAAAGGGAAGAAGCCCCAGATAAGTAAAGGACTATTGAAGAAGAAGAATAAAGTAGGAGGACTTGCACTACTTGACCTCAAAACCTACTATACAGCTACTGCAGTAAAAACAGCCTGGTACTGGTACAACAACAGATACAGTGACCAATGGAACAGGATTGCGAACTCAGATGTAAATCAATTCACCTACTGTCACCTGATCTTTGACAAGGGCCCAAAGTCCATCAAATGGGGAACAGACAGTCTTTTTAACAAATGGTGCTGGAAAAACTGGATATCCGTCTGCAAAAAAAATGAAACAGCACCCATACCTCACACCATATACAGAAACTAATTCAAAATGGATCAAAGACCTAAATATAAAGCCAAAAACTATAAAGTTCATAGGAGAAAAAATAGGATCAACGCTATTGTAACTTTGGGGAAGGGTAAGACAGTACACAATACTGGAGAAGCCAGCACAACTTGTACAAGGAAAGGTCATGGAAGCTCCATCAGCACATCCAAACTCCCTGAGGGACCGATTTTCTGGGTGGAGGGCTGCAGGGATGATGGTCTTGGGGAACATCTACCTCAATTGGCATAACACAGTTTATAAAGAAAATGTTCTACATTCTACCTTGGTGAGTAGCGTCTGGGATCTTAAAAGCCTGTGAGCAGCCATCTAAGGTACTCCACTGGTCTCACCCCTTCGGGAGCAAGGGAGAATGAAGAAAACAAGATACAAGGGAAAGATTAGTCCAAAGGACTAATGGACCACAACTACCGTGGCCTCCACCAGCTGAGTCTGTTACAACTAGATGGTGCCCGGCTACCACCACTGACTGCTCTGATCGGGATCACAACAGAGGGTCCTGTACAGAGCTGGAGAAAAATGTAGAACAAAATTCTAACTCACAGAGAAAGACCAGACTTACTGGCCTGACAGAGACTGGAGAAACCGCGAGAGTATGGCCCCTGGACACCCTTTCAGCTCAGTGATGAAGTCACTCCCGAGGTTCACCCTTCAGCCAAAGATTAGACAGCCCCATAAAACAAAATGAGACTAAAGGGGCACAACAGTCTAGGGATAAGGACTAGAAGGCAGGAGGGGACAGGAAAGCTGGTAATAGGGAACCCGAGGTTGAGAAGGGACAGTGTTGACATGTCGTGGGGTTGTTAACCATTGTCATAAACCAATATATGTACTAACTGTTTAATGAGAAACTATTTGTTCTTTAAACCTTCATCTAAAGTACAATTAAAAAATATATATATCTCTTGGATGGGTGGTCCATGCCTACTTTTCATTTGGTTAAATCCAACTGGCATTTGTATATATGATCCCCAGTTATGGAACCAAGACTAAACCCATTGCCATTAAGTCAATTCCAACTCATAGTGACCCTAGAGGACAGAGTAGAACTGCCCCGTAGGGTTTCCAAGGAGTGGATGGTGGATTCAAACTGCCGACCTTTTGGTTAGCAGCTGAGCTCCTAACCACTTCGCCACCAGGGCTCTAGTAACCAAGACTAGACAAAGCAAAATACAGAGGAAGAAATGAATCCCTAGTAAGAATGTGCTGGAAAAGTCTCAGTTTGGGGGACCCTGGGTGGGTCATATGGAAAATTTCTTGGAGGTGCTGAGACTTTCAGTGGGTTCTGCTTAGCAACCAGTGAAAAAGGAGGATATGACAGGTATCTGGTTCAGGCAGAAATCTTAAGCTTCAATATGGGTTTTCCCCCCTATAATTATTTATTTTGGCTTTTTAAATCAGAACTATGGAACTGTGAAGTTCCCCTTTTGCGCAGTTTTCCATAGGGCGAGCCTGTGAAAAACACTTTCAAGAAGTAAAAAGCAGAGCCATGTGGGAGGGTCCCTCCAATTCGGGGGGTGCCCTGCGTGGATAAGAGTCCCTGGGTAGTGCAAACTGTTAACATGCTCGGCTGCTAACCAAAAGGGCGAGTGTTTGAGTCCACCCAAAAGTGCCTCAGAAGAAAGGCCTGGCTGTCTACCTCTGAAAAGTCAGCCATTGCCCTACGGAGTGCAGTTTTACTCTGATACACATGTGGCTGCCATGAGTCTGCATGGATAGCTTGGCAGTCAGAGAACTGTGTTTCAGGGACAAGTACTTTACTTGGCTGGGAGTGGGAAGAGAGGGCCCAAATCAAATAGGAAACCCCCCAGAGGGAACAGGACAGTAGGACTGACTTTACAGAGCGGCTCCTTTGATTTACTATCTGAGTAAGATGTTAATGTTTCCAAACCTTATAGAGAGGCCTGCGTTTCAGGATTTAAGGCCAAACCTATTGTACTGAATAGTCACAACAGCGGACTCAAACATACCAACGATCAAGAAGATTGCACAGGATCCGACAATGTTATGTTCCGTTGTTCATAAGGTCACCATGAGTTGGAGGCAACTTGATGTCAACTAACAACAATATTGTACTTAGGTCGTGAAACTTTCATTTGCTAGGGGAAATTACAAGTCATTTTCCGTAAGATGTATAAAATTAAAGTGATACTCACAAAACACATCTCCTCGAAGGCTTTGCTCCCACTCCACGTGGTTCTTCAGGGCTTTCTCATCCCTTTTCTCTTCCTCAAGCTCCTCTTCCTTTCTCTCTTCAGGCCCTTTTTTTTCTCCATTAGCGTTGCCACTCCGGTAAACACTCTCTTCATGGCTGAACGGCTGCAAGTTAACCTTAGGGGCAGGAGTCCCAGTGCGTTCTGGGATCACATTTTTTATTTTTCCCTTCTTTCTCACGCTCTTCTTGTGAGCAAGCAGCTTCTTGATTGGGTCTTTGATGGTACCAGGTGCTTTGCGGATTTCCTTCACAGAATTCTCAGGGATAACTAAAACAGAAAAGGTGAAAAGTTCCAAATTGGTTGATGATTTGGAACTCATTACAAATGGAGCATTTAAAAAGTGTTAAAGTGCAGTAAGTGAATGCTTCCAGAACCAATCCATATGAGGGTCTCTTGATTGACATTTCAGGAAAAACTATATTTGCATCTGCTTTCAGGAGTTCCAATGTTATGATAGTGAGAGGAGAGAGTTAGAGGACACACTTTTGTTTTGCTTCAGAGACTAGTGAAATAACCTGCTATTCCCCAGTTAGGCTGGAGTCCCTGGGTAGTGTAAATGGTTAATGTGCTCAGCCACTAACCAAAAGGTTAGAGGGTCAAGTCTATGCAGAGGCACCTCGGAAGAAAGGCCTGGCGATCTACTTCCAAAAAACCAGCCATTGAAAACCCTATGGAACAGCAATTCTATTCTGACATACATGGGGTCACCATGAGTCGGGGTTGATTCAACAGCAACTGGTTATTGGTTACCCAGTCAGGCTACAGATCCCAAGTGATGGATTTGCCAGGGTCTCTAATATTTCTGCTTTCATGCTGGTATGCCCCAAAGCTGGTGTTGTCCAGGTAACTGTATTTATTTGTCCTGATTTGATGTTCAAAGATTCTAGCCATGGCTATTGTCATGGATTGAATTGTGTCCCCCCAAAATATCTGTCAACTTGGCTAGGTCATGATTCCCAGTATTGTATGATTGTCTACCATTTTGTCATCTGATGTGATTTCCCTATGTGTTGGAAATCCTATCACTATGACATATTGAGATGGATTAGTGGCAGTTATATTGATGAGATCTACAAGATTAGATAACGTCTTAAACCAACCTCTTCTGAGATATAAAAGAAGCGAGCAGAGAGACATGGGGACCTCATACCACCAAGAAAGCAGTGCTGGGAGCAGAGTGTGTCCTTTGGACTCAAGGTCCCTGTGCAGAGAAGCTCCTAGTCCAGGGGAAGATTGATGACAAGGACCTTCCTCCAGAGCCGACAGAGAAAAAGCCTTCCCCCTGGAGCTGACACCCTGAATTTGGACTTCTAGCCTACTAGACTGTGAGAAAATAAATTTCTCTTTGTTAAAGCCACCCACTGTGGTATTTCTGTCACAGCAGCACTAGATGACTAAGACAGCTGTATACATTGAACCGTATGAAGTTGCCAATAATGGACCATTTGTGATCTGTATAAATGGAAATTTATGCTTCAATGTATACATACCTAATTTTATTCCTCTTTTTCTCTCCCCTTTGAATTTCTTCACCTCAATCAACTACTATTTAAAGCTAAGTGATTTTATTTATTCAATATATATAGAGGCTTCTCTAGTTCTTGTTTTACATTTATTTCTGATTTCTCACTGCTAAATTAAATTTCTTTTAAAAATGAACTTCTAAACTGATTCCTCCCATCCCCAGTGGATCAGTGGCCCTTGGCGGGGGGGAGGGGGGGTAGGGGGAGTGTGGTGAGTGTAGAAGAACTCCAAAGGTAGAGAAAAGTAATTAACCCCAACATCTTTTTTTTATAGATATGGAAACTAGGTGATTTGCCCCAAATCACTGAGCTACCTAGAGGTAGAGCTAGGATTTGAGGGTAAAGTTTATGCATGACTCCTTTTCCAGTTGTATTTCCATGATATGTTTATTACTGCTTGAGGGTCAAGGGTTATTTTTCTCTAGACTGGTTTAAATTCCTTGAGATCTAGAATCCAAAGGTGCATGTCTTTTTTTGAGGGATATAGTCATGATAATTAAGACTATCCAACTGATGTAAAAAAGTAGTTAATTTTTTAAAATTAAAAAAACTGATGTTTAAAATCAAATATATTTTTCTATTATAAAATATCTAGGCATGTACTAGTCTGAGACTAAGCAAAACAGATTCTAATACCTGAATCAATTCACTCAGTTCTACTACTTGGATATAGTTTCAAGGGAAAGGAAAATACGGGAGTAGATATCAAGTTGGGTCCTAAAAAGACTATTATAAAAAGAAATTGTATTCTAATTTTATTAGAGTATTTTTCTTGGCAATGTTTTAATCTCCTCCTATTCAGCTCCTTGGCTGATTCAGTCTGTACCAAAGTAGTAGAAAGATAAACAAAAGTCCACAATATTTTGGGTAACCAAAAGGAGTAAGAAAAATGCTTTGAAAATATCTATGCTGCTAATTAACTATATAGCTTTTACTTTTCAATCTAAGGCTGTTATGACAAAAGAGATACATTTCCCTTTTCAATGAAATATTCTAGTTATTTATCACTGACTGTGACAGCCTGTAGTTATAGGTACGAAATCAGCTAGTACTAATACAAGTAATGCATCATTACTCATTTTCCTGACCTTCAGATGGCCTGTTTTAGCTACTTTGCCAAAGGTTGCTTGCTAAGTTTTGATTGTAATGTGCTGATCCTTCTCTGGAGGCCCCGCTATATCATTCCGTCCATGGTTCCCTGAATTTTTCCAAGTACCCAGCATGAAAAATTAACAGGAAATACCCATCCTCTGTAAATTTCCTTTATGCAATCAGTACCAAAACTATGGACTTTAATAAATAGTGAGAGTGAGTTTCAATCCATGGCAGGCAAACCTAAACATCTGCTTTCAGTTTCTGCTTTGACATTTTCCTGTTGAAAAGAAAAAAACAAAACAAAACATCATAACCTTGGTGTCAATGATTTCACGGCTTTAGGATGTAAAGAGAAGGCTGGGACAAGGATAAAAATGCAGTCTAAAGATATGAATATGTATGGCTGTGAAAGAACAGATTTGGCTTTGCCTGTCTAGGTATTTTTGTTTCAAATTTGACATAACTAATGATTATTTTCATTTAATAATATTCCTTATTATTGCATCATCTTTTCCAGAATATAAAAACATGGGAGGAAGTTGCAGTAGGAAGGTCTTTGTCATGTTTGGGGATCTCAGACATAAAAATAGTGAATCCCAGAGCCTTCAGGTTCATGGTTGGGTCTTCTGTATAGATGAAGTTGGCAGTTTCTCTTGGGAAGGATTTGAGATTTCTCTAGAGGCCCACTTTGCCAAAAACTTCTATGATAAAGAACAGCCTACCTGAAAATCCTAATTTGAATTTCATATCTTTGGGATAAGACTTTGTTTCTAGAAGATCAGTATTATGTGGGAATATCTTACCCAGGAGGAATATGGCTTTAATATTCATTCACCTGTGCTTAGTTAATCAGATGATTTCCTATCATCTGGCACGAGAAACGCTCTACTAATATGAGCTCGAGTCTGTCAGTTTGTCGTACAGTGGTGGCTTGCATGTTGCTGTGTTGCTGGAAGCTATGTCACCAGTATTCAAATACCAGCAGGGTCACCCATGGTGAACAGGTTTCAGGTGAGCTTCCAGACTAAGACAGACTAGGAAGAAGGACCTGGCAGTCTACTTGTGAAAAAAATTAGCCAGTGAAAACCTTATGAATAGCAGCGAAACATTGTGTGATATAGTGCTGGAAGATGAGCCCCTCAGGTTGGAAGGCATTCAAAATGCGACTGGGGAAGAGCTGCCTTCTTGAAGTAGAGTCCACCTTAATGACGTGGATGGAGTCAAGCTTTTGGGACTTTCGGTTGCTGATGTGGCATGACTCAAAATGAGAAAAAACAGCTGCAAACACCCATTAATAACAGGAACATAGAATATACAAATTATGAATCTAGGAAAATTGGAAATTGTCAAAAATGAAATGGAACGCTTAAACATCGGTATCCTAGGCATCAGTGAGCTGAAATGGACTGGTATTGGCCATTTTGAATCAGAGAGTTATATGGTCTACTATGCCAGGAATGATAACTTGAGGAGGAATGGCGTTGCATTCATTGTCAGAAAGAACATTTCAACATCATGCTGAAGCACAACGCTGTCAGTGATAGGATAATATCCATGCACCCACAAGGACAGCCAGTTAATACGACTATTATACAAATTTACGCACCAACCACCAAGGCCAAAGATGAAGAAATTGAAGATTTTTACCAACTTCTGCAGTCTGAAATTGATCAAACATGCAATCAAGATGCATTGATAATTACTGGAGATTGGAATGCGAAAGTTGGAAACAAAGGCAAAGGAATGGTAGTTGGAAAATATGGCCTTGGTGATAGAAATGATGCCAGAGATCACATGATAGAATTTTGCAAGACCAACGACTTATTCATTTTAAATACCTTTCTTCAGCAACATAAACAGAGACTGTACACATGGACCTCACCAGATGGACCACACAGGAATCAAATCGACTACATCTGCGGAAAGAGAGGATGGAGAAGCTCAGTATCATCAGTCGGAACAAGGCCAGGGGCCAACTTCGGAACAGACCATCAATTGCTCATATGCAAGTTCAAGTTGAAGCTGAAGAAAATTGGAACAAGTCCACAAGAGCCAAAGTACTACCTTGAGTGTATCACACCTGAGTTTAGAGACCATCTCAAGAGTAGATATGATGCATTGAACACTAATGACTGAAGACCAGACGAGTTGTAGAATGTCATCAAGGACATCATACATAAAGAAAGCAAGAGGTCATTAAAAAGACAGGAAATAAATAAAAGACCAAAATGGATGTGAGAAGAGACTCTGAAACTTGCTCTTGAACGTCCAGTAGCTAAAGCGAATGGAAGAAATGATGAAATAAAAGAGCTGAACAGAAGATTTCAAAGGGCAGCTTGAGAAGACAAAGTAAAGTATTATAATGACATGTGGAAAGACCTGGAGTTACAAAACCAAAAGGGAAGAACACACTCAGCATTTCTGAAGCTGAAAGAACTGAAGAAAAAATTCAAGCCTCAAGGTGCAATACTGAAGGATTCTATGGGCAAAATTTTGAAGATTCAGGAAGCATCAAAAGAAGATGGAAGGAATACACAGAGTCACTGTACCAAAAAGAATTGGTCGATGTTCAGCCATTTCAGGAGGTAGCATATGATCAAGAACCAATGGTATTGAAGGAAGAAGTCCAAGCTGCACTGAAGACACTGGAGAAAAACAAGGCTCCAGGAACTGACAGAATCCGATTGAGATGTTTCAACAAGTGAATGCAAGGCGGGAAATGCTCACTTGTCTATGCTGAGAAATTTGGAGGACAGCTACCTGGCCAACCGACTGGAAGAGATCCATATACATGCCCATTCCAAAGAAAGGTGATCCAACAGAATGCGGAAATTATTGAACAATATCATTAATATGACACACAAGTAAAATTTTGCTGAAGATCATTCCAAAGTGGTTGCAGCAGTACATCAACAGGGAACTGTCAGAAATTCAAGCTGGATTCAGAAGAGGATGTGGAACCAGGGATATCATTGTTGGTGTCAGATAGATCTTGGCTGAAAGCAGAGAATACCAGAAAGATGTTTACCTGTGTTTTATTGACTATGCAAAGGCATTCGACTGTGTGGATCATAACAAATTATGGATAACATTGCAAAGAATGGGAATTCCAGAACACTTAATTGTGCTCATGAAGAACTTGTGCATAGACCAAGAGGCAGTCATTAGAACAGAGCAAGGGGATACTGCGTGGTTTAAAGTCAGGAAAGGTGTACATCAAGGTTGTATCCTTTGACCATACTTATTTAATCTGTATGCTGAGCAAATAATTCAAGAAGCTGGACTATATGAAGAAGAACGGGGCATCAGGATTGGAGGAAGATTCATTAACAACCTGCAATATGCAGATGACACAACGTTGCTTGCTGAAAGTGAAGAGGACTTGAAGCACTTACTGATGAAGATCAAAGACCACAGTCTTCATTATCGATTACACCTCAACATAAAGAAAACAAAAATCCTCACAACTGGACCAATAAGCAACATCATGATAAATGGAGAAAAGATTAAAGTTGTCAAGGATTTCATTTTACTTGGATCCACAATCAATGCGCATGGAAGCAAAGGTCAAGAAATCAAACAATGTATTGCACTGGGCAAATCTACTGCAAAAGACCTCTTTAAAGTGTTAAAAAGCAAAGATGTCATTTTAAGGACTAAGGTGCGCCTGACCTAAGCCATGGTGTTTTCATTTGCCTCATATGCATTCGAAAGCTGGACGATGAATAAGGAAGACCAAAGGAGTGACGCCTTTGAATTATGGTGTTGGCGAAGAATATTGAATATACCGCGGAAACAAATCATCTTGGAAGAAGTACAGCCAGAATGCTCCGTAGAAGTAAGGATGGTGAGACTTCGTTTCATGTGCTTTGGACTAGTCCCTGAAGAAGGACATCATGCTTGGTAAAGAAGAGGGTCAGTGAAAACGAGGAAGACACTCAATGAGATGGATTGACACAGTGGCTGCAACAATGGGCTGAAGCATAACAATGATTATGAGGATGGCTCAGGACCAGGCAATGTTTCATTCTGTTATGCATAGGGTCACTGTGAGTTGGACCCAACACAGGAGCACCTAACAACAACAACAATATGAGCTATGGTTGCACTTCTTGGAGGAGAAGCTTAATTACGGATGAGGAATGTACTGTACCATGGCACCTAGGAAACAGGATGGAAGAAAGGCTGAGCATGGAGAGTTTGTCAGGGAGGGGAACGGGAGAGTTCTCCATTACAGAGGATTAGCTATCAGTCATGCAAAAGGAAAACCAAACCTGTTGCAGTGGAGTCAATTCTGACTCATAGCCACCCTATAGGACAGAATAAAACTACCCCATAGGGTTTCCAAGGAATAGACTCCTAAGCATGGATTTTTGGCAATCCTCTTTAAGAAATGGATGTAAACTTTGGTTAAGGAGATCAATTTTCAACAGAAACATGGCAGTTTATTTTACAGAGAATTTAAGCCAAATGAAAAAAGTTGGGCAAATAATATAGCAAATGACCCAAAGATAGTTTTCACCTTTAAATAAACATACCAGTGAAAGACTAAAGAATTCAGCTGCAGAAAGGGTAATAACAAAGTGCATGTTTTTCAGACATCAAATATAACATTGTGATGAGTTTGAAGTTTCAAAGAAAAAGGAACAATTTATTTTACTTCAAAATATACTTGAAGTTGGATGACTGAAGAAAAGCAGAAGTTTTCTTGATATAAAAATGTTTGTGTTGATGTGATGTGAGATTTACAATTTCAAAACACTGGGTTACAATATATAAAACATGGGCTACAAGCCACTACTCAATTGCATGTTTAACGATGTTGCCTTCATTTGGACATTAACAACACATGGTAGTTTAAAAGGGTCAAATGATCAGGAAGGAAGATGATTCCAAATTTACTCTTGGCTATTCTTCCAAGTCTCTTTGATTCTCAGGCCTGAGAGTGGGGTTGGGTATGTAGAGGTGAGTTGCCCACTTACTGAAACTTCTTTTTTGTATGCACAGAATTTTTGCATTTACCTTTACAGAATTTCAGAGTCAAGAGTGGCTGATTGAAATGATAATAATGGTGATAACTAATAACCACAGCTAACATTATTGAGCGTCTATTGCGTGCCTATCTCTGAGCTAGGTCTCTACTTATATTTCCTCATTGAAATCTCACAATGAACCTATGAGAGAGGTACTTGTCTTAGTCTGAGTTCTCCCCAAAGCAGAGCCTGAGACAAGGATTTGGGACCTGTACCCATTGGGTTGCTGTGAGTCAGAATCGACTCGACAGCAGCAGGAATGGGTGCCCTGCCCATTGCCGTCGAGTCGATTCTGACTCATAGCGACCCTATAGGACAGAGTAGAATGGCCCCAGAGGGTTTCCAAGACTGTAAATCTTTACAGAAGCAGACTGTCACATGTTTCTCCTGCAGGGCAGCTGGTGAGTTCAAACCACTGACCTTTCAGTTAGCAGATGAGTGCTCAACCACTGTGCCACCAGTGCACTGGATACAGGTAATTTAATTAGGAGGTGACCACAGTATACATAAGTGAGGGAGCGGGCAAGTGAGAAAGGCTGGTAAAGGATGAGTTAATGTGTAGATTACAGTGATGGGCAACTGGGGCTCAATCCTGCTGGGGACACTGGGAGATGATGTAGAACACACCTCTGAGTTGTCCCACACTATGAAGGGAACTGGAGCCCTGGTGGAGCAGTGGTTAAGTGCCCAGGCTGCTAACCAAAAGGTTGACAGTTCAAATCCACCAGCTGCTTCTTGGAAACCCTATAGAGCAGTTCCACTCTGTCCTGTAGGGTCACTATGAGTCGGAATTGACTCAATGGCAATGGGTTAACGGGTTACGAAGGGAGCAATGGGGTATTTATCCACAGACTCCCTGTTCTCCACTGGTTGAAGGTTGTCCCTATGGGTGTTAACTGCTGCCTCCACTTCTGGGTTGTGCCTACAAGAGGCTGGGCAGCCTTCTAGAGAAAGCCCTGAGGCCACAGCACAGAGAGAGTCTACTGCACTGGGCTAGGGATGGGCATGGAACTGTCACCCCAGCCTCGGTGATATTAGGGAGCTCCAAGACACAGTGGCCTGGCCTGTTTCAAGCACCCACCACAGTACTACCATGAGTCCCATTTTGCATCAGAGGAAACTGAGCTTAGCGAGGTTAAGAAACTTGCTAAAGGTCACAGTCAGTATGGGGGCAGACTTAAGATTTCAATTTAGGTCTTCCTAGCTCCAGAGCCTGAGCTGTTGACCATTACACTACATGGTCTGAGACAAGTGAGCCTGGATGTCATGGATTGAATCATGCCCCCACCAAAGTTATGCTGAAGTCTTAACCCTTGCACCTATGAATGTGACCCTATTTGGAAAAAGGAATATTCTTTTGTTATGTTAATGAGACTGTACTGGAATATGGGGGGGGGGGTAGGGTGGGTCCTAATCCTAATCCTTTCTCAGTGGTGTTTTATAAAAAAGAGTAAAACAGACACAGAGAAGGTCACACACAAGGAGGATGACCATGTGACAGTGGAGGCAGATCGATCTACAAGCTGCTAGAAGCTGAGAGCCTCAGAAGGAATCAACATGGCCAATACCCTATGTGATGGTTAAGGCCGTCTGTCAGCTTGGCTGGACCATGATTCTCAGTGGTTTGGCAGTTATGTAATGATGTAGTTTGTTAGTTATGTGATGGTGTAGTTTGTCAGTTATGTAACGATGTAATTTGGCAGTTATGTAATGATGATGTGATCTGATGTGATCAGCCAGTCGGTTGTAAGGGGAGTTTCCTCAGGGGTGTGGCCTGCATCCACTATATATTTGGATGTTCTGACAATGTTCGCTCGCTTACCCTGGATCCTGTATCCGGCTCGTCATCATCTGACTTCCAGTTCTTGGGACTTGAGCCAGCAGCCCACCGTATTGCCTGCTGATCTTGGGATTCATCAGCCTACATAGTCCACGAGCCAGCAGCCTACCATCTGACCTGCTGATCTTGGGTTCGTCAGCCCCTGCAGCTACGTGAATCAGGAGATGCCTCCAGGTTGATGCCTGACCTGTGGACTTGTGACTTGCCAGCCTCTACAACTGTGTGAGCCATTTTCTTGAGAGAAATCTCTCTCTCTCTCTTTATATATATATATATATATGTATATGCTTCACTGGTTTTGCTTCTCTGGAGAACCCAGCCTAAGACACCCTGATTTGGACTTCTAGCCTGCAGAACCATGAGATAATAAATATCTGTTCTTTAAAGCCACCCATTTGTGGTGTTTTTGTTATGGCAGCACTAGGAAACTAAAACACTGGAATATACATGTTCACATTTGGTGGCATTAAGGAGTCTTGGGCACCAGCCCCTTGACCACTCATCCAATATGGAAGTTGATTTATTCAGTCTCTGGGGTCTCCCAAGGAAGGTGTGGCATTCTCTCCCTGCAACCCTCCCATTCACAGTCCTCTACAGTCAGTCTCTTTCTCTCTCTCTCTGAATAAAGTTTCAGAAGGACATCATGGGCACTTCTAAAACCAGTTGCCATTGAATTGATTCCCACTCATGTGACCTCACGTGTGTTAGACTAGAACTGTGCTCCATAAAGTTTTCAATAGCTGATTTTTCAGAAGTAGATCACCAGACCTTTCTTCCCAGGCACCTTTGGGTAGACTTGAACCTCCAACTTCTTGGTTACCAGCCAAGTGCGTTAACCATTTGCACTATGCAGGTACTCCATGGACACTTCTATACAGAGGGATAGAAACCACAGCATCAAGTGACTGGAGAACAAGTGGTTGTTTAATCTGGTCTCCAGTCCAATGCAGGAATCTGTCCCAGAGCCCCCAGCCTGAATGCCTGTGGCAGTGGAATATCCCTACTCTGTGGGGTAGCCTGCTCTACTGTTAGATATATGGTGGTCGTTTTTAAGAGAGAGAATTTAACATCCTCCCACTGGTCTTAGTCTGCTTTAGGAAGCCACTTTTATTTTACATTTCTTAAAATATTTACAGGCACGAAGTATGCTTTTTCCGCACCGTTTTTTCCAGACTAAATGCTGCCAAGTTCTTTCAGCATTTCTTCATAGAATTTGATTTCCAGACTCGTTTTCTTTGGTTATATTCTTTTCGGCACATTCTTGTCCAATGACATTCAGCCACAGAACACCGGCATATTGTGAACTTTTTACAGGTGTGCTGCCAAATGTCTCCCAAAGTACGTCAAGTTTATCTTAGTCATGACCGAATGGACATTCTCTTACAGCCATCTTTTTCACCAGGAGCAATGAGCAGAGAGGATCACGGGATGAGACGTAGGTCAAGCTACAACTGGCAGCCATATTGATTAGAACATGTGAGAACTCGGCTAAAGGGTATACGAGAGAGTTGCGTTAGGGCAGTCAACAAGTCTAGTCACACGCTGAACCAGTGCTCAAAGGGATGTGAACAGAGGATAAGCATGAATGACTTTTAGACACCATAAAACATTGTTTACCTAGGTAGCAGCGGCATTGTAATCTTTGCTGATTTGCCTTGGTAGACATTCTGGGTGCTCTCCATGATTTCCGCTTCTCTTCTCTTCCAGAGTACGTGACAGGATTATATTTTTTTCTCCCCTTGAAGTTATGCACGTCCAGGTTGAATTAATTAAGAGTTGGTGCATGATTGCCCATGCTTCTTTTTCAGCTGCAACAAACCCTAAGGCCACAGCTTGATACAGGGCTGCCACAAGATGGTGGGGCCTTGGCCAGCCTGGGTCACTAAGTGACTATACTGAGAAGACACTCTGGATATAGCATGCGTGAGAAATAAACCTTTACTGTTGCTGTAGTTATTAATAGCAGTGACATGTTATTGCTCTATATTTGATTTATAAATGTAAAGCTATAACACAGAAGCATTAAAAAGTTCACCAGCAAGAACAATGGAACTCTTATTATACATTAATAAAAGTGGATCCAGGTTTGAGGATGACAGATAAAGCGATGTCAGCTTCATCATCCTTTGTTCTGGTGGTGTACTCTAGAAAAAAATCCTGATTCACATGGTTAGAAAAACCTTTGTGGTTTTAAGCCACTGACATTTTAGGAGTGCTTGTTGCTGCACCATAACCTAGCCTATCCTGATACATTTGCTGGGTGTCTTTGGTCTTTAAATCCTATTTTCAGTATTTGAAAGTATGTTGTGACCAGAAAAGAGTCAAGAACCATTGCTGTTCTTTAAGTTTAGTGCCTACAACTTCAGGGAAGGTTGGAGATGTGGTCCCATTAGCAAAGAAGACAAGGCTGAGGCAGAGTCCAGGTAAATGCAACCACCGCACACACACACACATGCATATGAGCACGCACGCACACACACACACACACACACACACACACACACACAAAGAAATGAAGGGAGGAAGGAGATATGGAGAGAAGGCTTTATTTGGACTAGCTAAGATCCCATGCCCAAACGCTACTTACCAGAACACTGAAGTCCGTTGCCTTTATACCCCTGCTTGCATTTACACTCGAAGGATCCTTGGGTATTGAGGCAATTGGCATGGAGGCTGCACGTATGGGTAGTCGCAGCACATTCGTTTATATCTAAAAATGTGAACATTCCAGTGAACAGCTTAGTGGTCACAGAGCTTGCCGAAAGACCATCCCTTACACTTGAGCAACTCTAGGGCCAACGACTCAACACCTTCAACAGACCAAGTATTGCCTGAGAACAAGAGGTGTTCAAAACTCCAGTGCTTTAGCTGAGAGCCCTGGCTTTGGCTGATGTCTGCTGTGTGACAAGTGCATCCGCAACTCACCTCCCCTCAGCAATTTCCATCTCCTGCTTCTCAATGCTATTGAGATCTGTAGGCTGTTTAGGTTTGTTCCTTAACTTTTCCACCTGTCTAATTTAGAACTAAATAACAATATCAGAAAATAAATTCTATATTTGGAAGAGCTTGGAGCGCCTAACAAAACAAGGGACAAGCTGTGCTAGGAACCACTGACATCATGTGAACTTACAGGCCCAAGCATTTTGTTCCAAAGACTGCCAAGAGCAAGGGTTAGGCTGGTCTGATCTTGTCTGCTGGATTTAGACTTGGAAAGTTTGTCAAATTCCACCCAAGTTAGAAGTTCATCAACCCTATTCTCCATCTCAGAGTTCTACTATGCATTTGTAGACATATGTACACAAAATAGCCTATTGTTTTTAATTTAACCACAGAGGGCACTCAGATGCTAATCTTAATCATTTTTAAAATCATAAAGGTTGATTTCCTTTTGAAACTGTCCACGTGAATTCCCATCCTGTCCTGTGATCCTCTGTTTAGGTACCAGGGAACAGGGTTATGCTCCCCTAACCCATCATCGGATGACCAAGCTCGACGGGCCTGCAGGAGGGCCGTGGGGCCCCAAAGAAATAAGGATTTTATGAGCCTGTTTGTAATGGTCTTTGTGTTTGAGATTTGAAGGAAAAACTGTGGAGGCTTCACAAGACTGTTGAAAACCCAGGAACCAAGTGTTGCCCCAACATGATTACACAGACGTGTCCTGGGAAGCGCCAAGTGTAGGGTTGAAAGAAATCCTACTCTTTTTTTCCAACTGCTGGCTTTTCATGTCATGTGCATGATTTTGTTACCCATATTATGTGAACAGGAATATAGAGGGAGCCAGAATTTCCCTTCACTGTAGGCCAGGCCCCATCCTACATTATAATGTCAATGGAAAGTCATCCAGGACTCCAAGACGACTGCATTTCACTGGCTCATTGAGACCTGCAATCCCTCGTTAAGGGATAAAATGTTTTATTCAGTTCCCATTAGGCCAATAGCTGACCGATACCAGAATCTTACTGGAGAGTGGTTTCCGTGGCTGTGGAATGGGAACTTTCCAAAGTGTGAAACGACTACAAGAGGAGAGGTGGGAGAGCATAAGCCTTCATCTCCTTCATGAATTCTACAGCCACCCAGACGGAAACTTGCGAACAAACCACCGATAGCAAGATTCAAGAGGCCTACTTATTCTTCCTTTATCAAAAATGAATACTGTACTGCTTGATTGTTCCCATTTTTAGATGTGTACCCAGAGACAGAACCAAAAATACAAGCAAAACAAAACAAAAACCAACCGAATTAAAAAAAAAAAAAATCCCGTGAAAACCATCTCAAGATATTTTGCCCCGTGGTAGGGCAGTATAGACTAAAGTTCCTTAATTTACATTTTTATTGACCTGGTTTCATGTAATTCATGCCATCGGAGTTCCCTAAATGCCAGAAACCTTAAAAAGATAACTTTTTATGTGGTGTTAAGCTGGTCTTATATTTAGAAGATCGATTGTTCAAGTAATAGATTGACTTGACTTCAAAATATCTATAGAGAAAGGCTGTAGGTTTGGTGGAGAGAGAAAGGGAGGACAAGGTTCCGCCTAAATCTTACCTACACAGTCATATCGTCCACTGATGTATTTCAGTTCAAAACCAACATGGCATTTGCAGTAGAAGCTTCCAAATGTGTTCATACATCTTCGATTGTAGGGGCAGACGGCTTTACCAGAGGCACATTCGTCAATATCTAGGATGTAGAAGCAGAAGCTGTCGCTGACATCAAAAGTGCCCTCTCTTCCCCAACACACACACACACACACACACACACACACACACACACACACACACAGTTTCTTTGCCTGGAAAACTGTGTCTGTTCTGGTGCCAACATCACATCCTCCATGACATGTTCTAGATCCCTCCAGGCATGCTCACGGCTCTTCCCTTCACGTGTTTATATCACTTTGTCCATCTTGTTTTAGAGGCGTTGGTGATCTCACTGTAGTGTCATTGCTTATATTCACGTCTTCTCTCATGTCAGACCCTGGCTCTTCTGGGGCAGGAACTGTATGCCTGTCACTTGGGACATATACATTAAATGTTTGCTCAATTGTGTAAATATTTTTCCTAGCTATGTATATTATGGAGCCCTGGTGACGGTGACGTAGTGGTTAAGAGGTCAGCTGCTAACCAAAAGGTTGGCAGTTTGAATCTACCAGCTGCTCCCTGGAAACCCTATGGGGCAGTTCCACTCTGTCCTGTAAGGTCACTATGAATCAGAATCTACTCGATGGCACCTAACAACAACATGTATATTACATAACATGTATAATTTTTGAAGATAGAATCAGATAGCTACACTTTAAACAAGCCAAAACCACAAACATATAAATTTTGCATTTTGCAAAAGAATTATTTCATTGACAAGCTCCTTCAAGGCTCCTGCAATATTGACTCAAATCCCAGAAATGTGGCGGGCCACACATGTATTAATATTAATTTATGTTAATATTACTAATATATCAATATAATCAATTAATATTGAACAATACATTTCCAGGAATGTGCTTGTACGTAAATTATGGGTCAACTGTAATGATGTAACCATGCAACTTTACAAACAAAAGGCACCTTCCTTTTCTAAGATTGAGAGTCACATTATAGAAGGGTTTCTGTTGACCAAACCATTACAGTTTACTCTTCGCTTTAACTTTCAGATGTCAGATCAAATAAATGGTATGTTGTTATTTTGGACCCAACAGTTAAACGCACAAATTAAAAAAAAAAAAACCTGTTGCCGTCGAGTCGATTCTGACTCATAGCGACCCTATAGGACAGAGTAGAACTGCCCCATAGGGTTTCCAAGGAGCAGCTGGTGGATTCGAACTGCTGACCTTTTTGTTAGCAGCCGAGCTCTTAACCACTGTGCTACCACAAGTTGGGGCTGGTTTATTTTTCCCCTTGCATTTTTAAAATAATAAGTGTTGGATTGATCAAAAGACTTTTTTCGATGACTCCTTGTGTGCACATCATCTTTCCCTGACAGCAAAAATGGCACCTGCCAGATCAAAGAGGTTGGTGGAAATCTGGATTCCGTTTGGTCAAGAATTAGCCTTGTCATATAAATATTATTATTTTAAACAGTACTAAACCTCGTGAATCTAATTAAATCTTTGATTACTCTGAGTAGAGATGAAATTGCAATTTACATGGATATTTTAAAAGTGTTTAACTGACTTAGGGCTTATTTGGCTGAGCTTCCTAGATGCAGCTTATCAGATTAGGTACATTTAGGATGAATAAGCCATCTGGTATCTTGAATGAACCATATTTCTATTGCGGTAAAGAAAAATGAATATTAAATCATACTGATATTCACTTAAGTAAATCAAAAAATATTAAGAAGTCTTTCAACATTCTGCTTTGGCTTGACATTCCTTATTAATGTTCTTGGTCTATGTCTCTTGGCTTAATAAGCAACATCAAGATAAATGAAGAAAATGTTGAGGTTATCAAGAATTTCATTTTACTTGGATCCACAATCAACACCCATGGAAGCAGCAGTCAAGAAATCAAATGACGTGTTGCATTGGGCAAATCTGCTGCAAAAGACCTCTTTAAAGTGTTAAGAAGCAAACATGTCACCTTGAGGACTAAGGTGAGCCTGACCCAAGCCATGGTATTTTCAATTGCCTGATAGGCATGCGAAAGATGGACAATGAATAAGGAAGACCAAAGAAGAATTGATGCCTTGAATTATGGTGTTGGTGAAGAATATTGAATATACTATGGACTGCCAGAAAAATGAACAAATCTGTCTTGGAAGATGTATAGCCAGAGTGCTCCTTAGAAGCAAGGATGGTGAGACTTTGTCTCACGTACTTTGGACATGTTATTAGGAGGGATCAGTCCCTGAAGAAGGACATCATGCTTGGTAAAGTAGAGGGTCACTGAAAAAGAGGAAGACCCTCAACGAGATGGAGTGACACAGTGGCTGCAACAATGGGCTCAAACATAGCAGCGATTGTGAGGATGGTGCAGGACTGGGCAGTTTCGTTCTGCTGTGCATGGGGTCACTATGAGTCGGAAATGACTTGATGGCACCTAACAATAACAATGGCTAATGATTGCAAGCTTTTCCTCATGCGTCTGTTAATGGCACCTAACAACAACAACATTAATGTTCTTTGCTCATTTGTTCTAATTTTTTGTATATTTTGTGCAATATAATTAAGTACTATTACTAAATACAATTTGGTGGTTGAGCATAATCCAAATCCACAAGGGAACCAAGGCACAGAGCGAATGAAGTGTTGTACCAGTCACTGTGGGTGCCCTGTGGGTGCTGCGCAGCACACGATGTTTGCCGAAGGCTGTTTGCTGCACCTGCAGCTCTCTGCTCCGACCCCCACGTAGGCCAGTCTGGGAGTGCTGGGGAGTTAATTCTCATCAATGAAGGGTAAGAGTTGGTAGATAATTCTCAGTGCCCTCTCCCCAGAGTCTCCCAGAGGTGCCCACGGTTCACCTAACTTGCTCACTGAGCTCTCCCTGTGCAGGTTGCTTCCCTTCCCTGGGCCACTTCCCTACTTATCAACCAGTTTTTCTGGGCTCACCTTCCAAATAAACTACTTGCTCTTGAAGGCTTGTCTCAGAGTCAGCTTCTACAAGACCTAAAACTAAGGCACAGAATAAGACAAGGAGAAGCAAGAGGCCAAAGTTCTAAGCTATCTATTTGACTAAGTGCAAAGATATAAATAAAGGTTTTATGTGTTTCTTTCATATGGATTTAATCTGCTCATTTTCTCCAAGAAGAATTAGTTACATAACACTTAGTTCATATAATTTGGAGCATGCTTAAAAGACAATGAGACATTTGTTACTTGTTAACTTAAACAATGTGGAAGGTAGATACTATTTTCAATAATCTTATATTTAAAAAAGTTAGTGAATACTTTTTTTCCCCAGGCAAATATTAGAAACCCAGAATAAAGCCCAATGGCCCTTAGGATCTTATTCGCTGAATGACAAAAATAAAAATGGTGGAGTCTCTATTGGAATGGTGTTATGGATTGAATTCTGTCCCCCCAAAAGTTATGCTGAAGTCCCAACCCCTGTACCGGTGAATGTGACTCTGTTTGGCAAAGGGGGGATTCTTCTGTTATGTTAATAATGTCATACCAGAGTAAGGTGAGTCCTAAACCTAATCACTTTTGAACGGTGTCTTACGAAAAGAGCAGAACAGTCAGAGACACACACAGGGGAAGACAGATGATATGTGAGGATCATCTACAAGCAAAGGAATGCCAAGGATTATTGGCAAACGCCAGAAACCAGTAGAGAGTCCCACAGAAGGAACTGACATGCCCAAGACCCTCACTTGGACGTCTAGACTCCAGAACTGTGAGAAAATAAATTCCTGTTCTTTAAAGCCACCCATTTGTGGTGTTTTCTGTTACAGTAGCACTAGGTAACTAAACAAACAAACAAAAACCCAAAGCTGTTACCGTCTAGTCAATTCTGCCTCATGACGACCCCACGTGTTACAGAATAGAACTGTTCCGTAGGGTTTTCTTGGCTGTAATCTTTACAGAAGCAGGTCACCAGGTCTTTCTTCCATGGCACCACTGGGTAGGTTTGAACTGCTGATCTTTCGATTAGTGGTCGAGCACAAACTGTTTGCGCCACCCAGGGACCAGGTAACTAAGACAGATGGTAACTGAAGTAAAATGTTCAGGGTACATATACTAAAATAAAATTACCTTTATCTTTTTTTCACTAAGGCATTAGGCAGTCCAAACTAAGATAATAGTGTTCTTTCTGGCACCCCAGAGTGTGTCTAGAGATTGTGTGGCTAAAAATGTCATCTCAGGAATGGACATAACAACAAGCAGACTGTGATGAATGAAAAAGAATTCAGCAAAGGGAAGCCAGGGTAGGGGCAGTAGACACTGAGGCGATTCCTGCTGTTCTACCTGTGCAGACTCTTCCATTGGGGGCCAGGCGGAGTCCTGAGGACGGACACAGGCACCGCGGCCCTCCCTCTGTGTCTTCACAGCCATATTGGCAGCTTGTCATGGCACACGTCCTAGAGTCTGAAAAAGTAGGCAAGCATTAGCCTTTTCCTCCAGAGCTGCTAGAAAGTGCTTCCCGAGGAGCTATCTCCAAACGCTAGGACATTAAATGTGACAGATGGGACTGCACTGTAGGATAAGCTTCATTGTCTAAGTCCCAAATGGAGGCCGTAGTCTGAATCTTGCCTGTGGTTCATTTTGTTGGCCAGTGCATTGAACTGGACCACCTTTCGGTAGGGCACACACCCCTCGGTTATGGAAGCCTGCAGCTCTCTCTCCTCGTGCACGTGCTCCAGTCACTCCTTTATGTCACCTGACTGGCCTCTCTAGGTTGAAATGCAGCCTCTAATGTAGATTATCAACATGGGTAATTAGGGTAAAGCATCCATTCTAGAGAGCTCTCCAAAGAGTCACCGGAGTCATGAGACTTGGTCTTAGCTGCCTGTATTAAAACATGGGGCAGATACAACTGATTGGCTGCCTGAAAGCCATTCTGGACCCCCTTTTCTCTTCCACTTCCCACCACTGAGGCTGGAAAGCCAGATACTCGTCTTCTTCTTAGCCTCCCTTGTAGCAAAGGGTAGTCATGTGGCCCAGTTGTGGCCAGAGAGATATAAAGATAAGTCTGCTTAGGGGAGTGGGGCTTCTGGAAAAAATATTTTGCTTCATGCTAAAAGGGACAAGCATGAAAGAGGTGTTTACTGGCATCACCTCTTTCCCCTTAGTCTTGCCTATCTTGAATATAGGTGTGATATGTGGAACGGGGGCAGCCGTATTGTGACCATGAGGCCACAAGCATGAGAATAAAACTAATATCTTGAGGATGGCAGAGGTTGAGTCCTTGATGAGCTACTCTGGAACTCTCTGCCTCCAGCTTTTCTTTCTTACTTTTTTTTTTTTCTAATAACTTCGTTGGGTTCTTTTGGTCACTTGCTGAACATATCCTAATAGCTCACAGAAATGCATTTCCTTAGCAAGGGTCCAGCATGTGTGGATCAGAAGTGCACAGGCACTAAACAGCTCAAATGATTCCAGCCCGATGTCCACACCAGGGGAGCATGATGCATATACTCCCTCCATCCACCCCCTGCATAACATGCCGATCACTCAGCTGGACAAAAGAGATTGCAAGGAGCCAGGTGGAATAAAACCGGCCTCCAGTGGAGCGGTCCAGGGCTAGCGGGACACTTTGAGCTCTAAACAGGGAGGCACAGGCAAATAGACAAACAAGGTACAGGGGTAGAGACCCAAGTCAAGGTAATATAACAAACACCTACTGATGGTTATATTTCTAGGTTATTCCTTCTTCTCCTTAGTTTTCTTCTTTTAAAACAAATCTTCAGAATTAACCTAATTTTATCTTTCCATTTGGGGGACGATATCTTTTTTGGCGCCGATGAGGCTTTCATGGGATGTTTCAGAGACATCCATGAGCATATATCTTTTTTGAAAATTGTAAGTGATTACTATAAAAGCCTAGATATTGGTTCCCTTTGAGGGGAGGGGGAAGGTTCTGGCAAAGTTCTATTTGGTTGTGGTTACAAGGATGCTCGCCTTCTAAGAATTCATTATGTATTTGTTTCATGTGGGTTTCTGTTTAATTTATAATAATGTTTTTTTCAAAAGACCCTGTGAGTGCCAGCTTTATCTCTTAAGCTTGCTTGCTAATGGAGGATCTGGATAACCGGTGGTGTTGGGGCCCTTGGCCAAGGAGGGACAGAACGAGGAGGAGCCAGTGGAGCAGTGAGCCGTGCACTAACTCGCCAAGATTTTATAACCACTGGAAAGCCTGGGGTGGGCTAAAGTCCTCACACTTGCCACGAGAGGAAGTTGGTCAAGTGGCAAAAGGCACAGGCTCTCTGGGCTTGTTAGGGAGTGTTGGGCAAAGGGGAGACCCTGGGTGGGTTAATACCCTCGTGCTCCGCTGCTAACCAAAAGGTTGGAGGTTCAAGTCCACCCAGAGGCACCTCAGAAGAAAGGCCTGGCCATTTACTTCTGAAAAATCACCCAAACCTGGTTTTGCGGTTCTACTTTGACACATATATGGGGTTTCCATGAGTCGGAGTTGACTGATGGCAACTGGTTTTTTTTTTTTTTTTTTTTTTTTTGCTGTGTAGAGAAAAGAGAGATGGGAGGGAGGAGGGGACAAGGGGGAGGTAGGAGTGTGGGGTTGCCTTTCAGCTGCAACATAAAACCTGAAAAGCCTTCCCCCTCAACAAATGAATGGATAGAGACTCTCACCCTCCCACAGGACATGGGTTTTCTTGATCACAGAAGGGCTTTTCTTTTCAGGAATGTGAGTATCTCCGACAAGAGTCACCAGTCTTTGGGAGTGGGGCAGGGGGTGTGAGAAAGGTAGTCCGTGGGAAGAATTGATGTCCCTGCATGAGATTTATCACCTCCCTAAAACAATATGCTTAGTTTGTTCAACATGATGGTTTTCACGAAGAAACCCAACACATCCCTGATTTCATAGGTACATATACTCTCGTCCCCTCCATTTAGTCTCTTTATTTAAAAAGTAAGTGCCTGGAATAGCAAATCTATAGAGATAGAAAGCAGATTAGTAGTTTCTAGTGGCTGGGGTGAGGGGGGAATGGAGAGTGATTGCTTAATGGACACGGGGGTTTCCTTTTGGAGTGATGAAAATGTTCTGGAACTAGATAGTGGTGAAGGCTGCACAACATTGCCAATGTACTTACATGTCATAGGATTGCACAATTAAAATGGTAATGTTCACGGTATGTGTATTTTAAAAAGTGCCCAAAGATGTTTTAGCCTGAGGCAATATTAGAGTTGTTTTTTTTTTTTAAAGCACCCAAGTCAACTTTCCCCGAAATATCAAATGGCCAATGCCAAACTGCCAACGTTGCCTGAGACCAGCCTGGCTGTTACTTACTCGCACATGTGGCATCTGGCATCAGCATGTAGCCACTGAGGCAGAAACACTTGTAGCTGCCGTGGGTGTTCACACATCTGTGTGGGCAGGGCCGAGGGTTGAAGCCACACTCATTCACATCTGCAGGGGTCAGTTAGAAAACAGAGAAAAGTGAACTGAATCGGGAACATGTGGATATGGAATGCTGAACCTCAGTATTGCAAAGGACAACTGGGCTGGCTTCCCTGGATCCCACCTGTGAGGTCCTCTTCCTGACCATCATTAAGATTCCATTTTGAAGGGTTTGTGAGGATGTCATTATGGACTGAATGGTGTCCTCAAAAAGGTATGTTGAAGTCCTAACCCCAGTACCTGTGAACATGACCTTCTTTGGAAATACGGTCTTTGAAGATGTTCTCAGTTAGCATGAGGTCATACTGGATGTTATAGATTGAATTGTCTCCCCCAAAAATTTGTGTCAACTTGGCTAGGCCATGATTCCCAGTACTGTGTGATTGTCCACCATTTTGTCATCTGATGTGATTTTCCTATGTGTTGTAAAACCTACCTCTATGATGTTAATGAGGCAGGATTAGAGGCAGTTATGTTAATGAGGCAGGACTCCATCTACTAGATTGTGTCTTGAGTCAATCTCTTTTGAGATAGAAAAGAGAGAAGTGAGCAGAGAGATAGGGGGACCTCATACCACCAAGAAAGAAGCTTCAGGACTGCAGTGCATCCTTTGGACCCGGGGTCCCTGCGCTGAGAAGCTCCTAGACCAGGGGAAGATTGATGACGAGGACCTTTCCCCAGAACCAACAGAGTGAGAAAGCCTTTCTCTGGAGCTGGGACCCTGACTTCGAACTTCTAGCCTCCTAGACTGTGAGAGAATAAACTTCTGTTTGTTAAAGCTATCCACTTGTGGTATTTCTGTTATAGCAGCACTAGATGACTAAGACACTGGAGTAGGGTGAGTCTTAATCCAATCTGGGTGCTTTCCTTACAAAAGAGGAGAACAGACACAGAGACACACTCCCAGGAAAACAGCCATGTGATGATGCATCTACAAGCCAAGGAATGCCAAGAAACTCCTGGGGCTACCAGAGCTGGAAAAGACAAGGAAGGATTGCCCCTAGAGCCTTCAGAGACAGCGTGGCCCTGCTGACACCCTAAATTAAGACACCTAGCCTCTGGAATTGTGAGAGAATAAATTTCTGTTGTTTAAAACCACTGACTTTATGGTATTTTGCGGTATTTTGCAGCCCTAGGAAACGAAGACAGATGGAGCAAATGGAATTATCATATACTGTTGGAGGAATTGTAAATTGGTGCAACCACTTTGGAAAACTGTTTGGCAGAATCTACTGAAGCTAGATATATACATATATATATACATACCCATGACCTACCAATTCCACTCCTGGGTACATACCCAGAAGAAATGTGGCTATATGCACACCAAAAGACACACACTGTAATGATCATAGCAGCACTATTCATAATCATTCCAAACTGGAAACAATCCAAATGTCTCCCATGAGAAGGATGGGCAAATGACTTGTCTATTCATGCAATGGAATGCTGTATAGCAGTGAGCTACACACAATAATGGTGAGGGGAGGGGCCTGAGTGACTGGAAGAGAGTGTGAGGAGTCTTCTAGGGGTCTAACTTTCTGTTTTGTGAGCTGGGGTATGGTTACACGGGTGTTTACTTTGTGAAAATTCATTCAGTTGTACTTTTTCTGACATACGCACATTTCTGTGTATATCACGCTTCGATTAAAAGTTAGGGACAAACCATGTACATATTTCTGCCTGCCTTTAACGATAGCTGCCTACAGCACAGTCTCCCTTCAAGTGTGATTCTCTTGGATGGGCCCTGCACCCACTGAATGGCCCTTGTTTACACCCTTTAAGAAGGAGCCCTGGTGGTGCAGTGGTTAAATGCTCAGCCGCCAACCAAAAAGTCAGTGGTTTGAACCCACCAGCTGCCGCAGGGGAAAAAAGACCTGGCGATCTGCTCCCATAAAGGGTTTGTGAAAACCTATTGGGCAGTTCTACTCTGTCTTGTAGGGTCACTATGAATCAGAATAGTCTCCATGGCACCCCAAAACAACACACCCTTTGAGAGGAGCCCTACCTCTGCCAGGCAGCTACTAACAGTGAGGTTGTAGGACTTTATTATTCTGATAATGTTGAATTTTACCTGAACTCTGTGATACTGGAAAACAGTGACGGTTAAAGAAATCCTCCTACCCTTTGAGTTCAGGAAAACGGCATATTGCAAATGACCATCCTTCCCATATGACTTAGATGAGACTCATGATGTCTCCTTGTCTACCTAGGACAAGGCCAGACCCATACCCTCCAAATCCCCATTCCTTGCCTCATAAATGAGTAACTGAATTGCTTGTTCCCACTGATCAATCAGAAACAAAGTGCTTGTCAACCAAACTTTGGTGAAGCTTCTCTCCTTCCTCCAAGTCTCTGAACTTCAGCCCACCCTCAGCTTGAGCCAACACACAACTCCTCATTCAGGGCCCCTCCCAGAGAACAGGCTGGCCTCAGCACAAGACGGTCTCTGATTTACTATCCAATGATGTCACCCTCTCATCCCACTTCCCCACACCTGGGTCTTTCCTAGCCTTGTTTAGTCTCCAAAACCAAACCCGCTGTCAGAGTCGATTCCGACTCACAGCGACCCTACAGGACAGAGTAGAACTGCCCCATAGAGTTTCCAGAGAGCACCTGGGGGATCTGAACTGCGGACCTTTTGGTTAGCAGCCATAGCTCTTAACCACTATGCCACCAGGGGTTCCTGTTTACTCTCAGCCTCTATAAAAGAAAAATGCTTTTCCCCAAACTCTTGATACGCTTGCTAATCTATGGTCGGCCTGTTCTCTCTATTACAGTAGACCTCTCCCCCTGTTGGAAGAGTGCCTTTCCCCCTTTTCTTTCCAAATAAAGCTTCTCCCTGTCAAATCCCAGGTAAAGATGTGTACAGGCTATTATTAAGTGCAGAAAGAAGGTTGCAAAACTATGTATACGGCTTGATCCTAAAATTATAAAAAATAAAAACACACAGAAAGAAAAAGCCTGGGAGGATATGTTCTCAGTGGTGAGGATGGTTCTCTCCAGGTGGTCGGATTGAGGGTGACGTTCTTCTCTGTGCTTTTCAGTGTTTTCTAACACAAAATCTTAACATTAAGAATGAATAACTTTGCTAGTCAAGTCAAAAACCATACAGTATAGAAACTCAAACGTTAAAGGGAACGTGGTAGATGATTTTGTCCTGGGACATGTGGTCACTCAGAGGCCTCATATCTTAACTCCCTGAAGGAAGATATATGAAAAAAAAAAAAAGTTGCTGTGGAGTTGACCCCAACTCATAGTGACCCCATGTGTGTCAGAGTAGAACTGTGCTCCATAGGGTTTTCAATGGCTGATTTCTGCAGCAGTAGATGGCCAGGCCTTTCTTCTGAGGTGCCTCTGGGTGGACTTGAACCGCCAACCCGAGCGTATTAACTGTTTGCACCACCCCAGGACTCCAAGGAAGATATACAGAGAAGAAAACAACCAAATTCCATGTAAGACGAGAATTCAGCATGCCAACAGGCAAAGCGGAGCCTTGAAAAATAAAGAAGTGGCTGCTGTCACCTCTGAAACACTTCTCCTGTGGGAAGAGCTGGACACTGGAAATCCCTTTCTCCATTCCCTCTCCCCTCCCATCTCCCTCAAGGATCCTAACTGTCTCAAAAGGGGGATTGAAAAATGCTGATTGCACATAATGGCAAACCCAGGAATACCCCATCACCTGGCCATAACTCAGAGGTGACTCGTTAGTTTCTTGGAAGTAGCATTTTTATGAAAGACATCAGTTGAGGGCTAGGGCCTGTGGCCATTAATGGCTAACCGTGAACTTGGATGAGGCTGCCACGGGGCAGGGAGGCTGGGGGGAAAGTCAGACAGCCCTGCAACTTGAGGCAACTGGGTCACTCCTGCAACATTAATATTTTACTGCAACTTGAAAACTAGCATGAAAAATACTGCTCTTCCAACTTTCTTGAGAAGGTATCTTGATACGGAATCCAAAGCATATGGAAAAACAAGTTTTCTGCTGTGAACCCCTTGGTAAGGGATATGACTGAATTATTGCTTATGAGAGCACAATCTTGGCACGCCTCTCACGTAGTTGGACTCGGTCCTCAGAAGTACCTTAGGGACTCTGACCTCTATGCTGGTGGTAGGATGGAAGAGTCAGAGGTTCCTCTCTGAGGATGTGGGGCTGGCGGCTCAAAGAAAGGTGAGTTAGTGTATGAAGTTAACCTTGGGACCTGAGCAAAGGGCTGGGGAGTGGGAGCTTGTGCCTTCTCTGAAACTCTGGCTCTCCCTTCTTCTAGAACCTGAGCAGCTTTCTTTAAGGGCAGTTGAACTTGATTTGCTGCTCTTGGCTCAACTTCATTATGGGACTGGGGATGCTTTTTTAAAATTATTGCAGGTTTCCTTATGCCAGGGTTTCCATATGCCAAAGTTTCTCAACCTTGGAACTATTGTCATTTTGGGCCAGATCATTCTTTGTTGTTGGGGGCTGTCCTGTGCATTGTGGGATGTTTAGCAGCATCCCTGGTCCCTACCCACTAGATGCCAGTAGCATACCAACAGGTAAAGTGGATCCTTGAAAAATAAAGAAGTGGCTGCTTTAACCAAATAATGACAAACAGAAATATCTCCAGAGAATGAAGAACACCAAAGACACAAGGTAAGTATTAGCCCAAGAGACATAAAGGGCCACATAAACCAGAGACTTCATCAGCCTGAGACCAGAAAAACTAGATGGTGCCCCGCTACCACCAATGACCGCCCTGACAGGGAACACAGCAGAGAGTCCCTGATGGAGCAGGAGAAAGGTGGGGTGCAGAACTCAAATTATAGTAAAAAGACCAAACTTAATGGTCTGTCTGAGACTGGAGGGACCCCAGAAAACATGGCCCCTGTATTCTCTATCAGCCCAGAACTAAAACAATTTCACAGGCCAACTCTTCAGACAGGGATTGGACTGGACTTTGGGACATAAAGTGATACTCGTGAGGAGTATGCCTCTTAGCTCAAGTAGATACAAGAGACTAAATGGGCAACTTCAGTCCAGAGGTGAGATGGGAAGGCAGAGAGGGTTGGGAGCTGGTTGAATGGAGATGGGAAATCTGGGGTGGAAAGGAGGAGTATGCTGTCACAGTATAGGCAGAGCAACTAGGGTCACATAACAGTGTATGTATAAATTTTTGTATGAGACACTAACTTGAATTGTAAACTTTCATTTGAAGCACAATAAAAAAAAAAATCTTCAGATATTGCAAGTGTCCCCTGGGGGGCAAAATCACCCCAGTTGAGAGCCGCCAATCTACAGCAAGGACAAGACCCCTTGCTCTATTATAATAAAGTATTTTTATTCACCATAATATTTACAGCAGAGTTTCTCAACCTCACAACTATTGATATTTGGATTTAGCAGCATCCCTGGCCTCTACCCACTAGATGCCAGTAGCACCCTCCTCCAAATGTCCTTAGACATTGCCATATGCCCTCTGGAGCCCTGGTGGCACAGTGGTTAAGAGCTCCGCTGCTAACCAAAAAGTCGGCAGTTCAAATCCACCAGCTGATCCTTGGAAATCCTATGGGGCAATTCCGCTCTGTCCTATAGGGTCGCTATGAGTTGGAATGGACTCAACAGCAACGAGTTTGGTTTTTTTAGATTATGTGCCCTCTGGGGTAAGGTTACTAGATTTAGCAAATAAAAATACAGGCTGCCCAGTTAAATTTGAATTTCAGATAAACAGCTAATCCTTTTTTAGTATACTGTGTCCTATGCAATGTTTAGGACATGCGTATACAAAAATGTTATTTGTTGTTTATCTAAAATTCAAACTTAACTGGGCATTCGTATTTTATCTGGCAACCCTTCCTGGGGGGAGGGGGCAAAGTCAGCTGAGTTGAGAATCACTGTTCTTTTTTCTATTGTACTTTAGATGGTTTACAGAACAAACTAGTTTCTTATGAAACAGTTAGTACACATATTGTTTATGACATTGGTTAACAACCCCATGACATGTCAACACTCTCCCTTCTCGACCTTGAGTTCCTTATTACCAGCTTTCCTGTCGCCTCCAGCCTTCTAGCCCTTGTCTCTGGGCTGTTGTGCCCCTTTAGTCTCATTTTGTTTTATAGGCCTTTCTAATCTTTGGCTGAAGGGTGAACCTCAAGAGTGACTTCATTACTGAGCTAAAGGGTGTCCAGGGGCCATACTCTCGGGATTTCTCCAGTCTCTGTCAGGCCAGTAAATCTGGTCTTTTTTTTTGTGAGTTAGAATTTTGTTCTACATCCTTCTCCAGCTCTGTCCAGAACCCTCTGTTGTGATCCTGGTCAGAGCACTCAGTGGTGGTAGCCGGGCACCATCTAGCTGTACTGGACTCAGTCTGGTGGAGGCCTTGGTAGCTGTGGTCCATCAGTCCTTCGGACTAATCTTTTCCTTATATCCTGTTCTCTTCATTCTCCCCTGCTCCTGAAGGGATGAGACCAGTGGAGTATCTTAGACGGCTGCTCACAGGCTTTTAAGACCCCAGACGCTACTCACCAAGGTAGAATGTAGAACATTGTCTTTATAAATGGTGTCATGCCAATTGAGCTAGATGTTCCCCGAGACCATGGTCCCCACAGCCCTCTACCCAGCAGTTCAGTCCCTCAGGGAGTTTGGATGTGTCTGTGGAGCTTCCATGACCTTTCCTTGTACAAGTTGTGCTGGCTTCCCCAGAATTGTGTACTGTCTTACCCTTCACCAAAGTTACCACTTATCCATTGTCTAGTTAGTGTTTTTCCATCCCCACCCCTCCCCTCCCTCATAACCATCAAAGATTGTTTCTTTCTGTGTATAAACCTTTTCATGAGTTTTTACAGTAGTGGTCTCATACAATATGTGTCCTTTTGTGGAGAATCACTGTTCCTGATGTTATAATTAGACTCTTGAATGTCTTCAAATGAACTGCCTATGATAAAAGCCATAAATTGCCTTTTAAAATATTTCAATTACAATCAAAATATGCACATCATTCAATCCAAGCATTCCCTTTTTAGATATTTATCCTGAAAAGGGTGCAAGGATCTTTGTAGAATGATGTTTGATTTAGCATTGTTTGCAATAGTGAACAATCAGAGACGACTTAAATGATAAGAGTTAAATAAAGTATTTTTTACATGAAAGATCCAAGTATTCACACTCTGGACTATGAGCCAGCCTTTAAAAATACCCTGTCTGTGCTGACATGTAAGATGCCCATGAGAAATAGTTATGTTTGTACTTTCAGAGAAAAGGACCACGAGGCTGTAGAACAAACTGCTAACTATGGTTATAATAGGGATTGGGGGTGAAGATGCCCACTTTTAAATTTATATCCTTTTGCATTGTTGGACTTTTTTTAATAAAAAAATATGCATTACTTCGGTCATTTAAAAAACACAATATAATTATTCATTTAAAGAAAAAAAGGTCTTTTATTGAGCATCTTGAAAAACATCAAAATGACTTTTACATTTTTCGAGGCAAGACGATTGACTGAAAAATCCAGTGCTCAAGCCACTGTCATTTGAAAGTTTGAGTGAAAACCTAAGAAATTCTGAGCACTGTATTGTGTCACATAGTCCCTGGCTGGTGCAAACAGTTAACACGCTCGACTGCTTACCAAAAGGTTGGAGGTTTGAGTCTACCCAGAGGCACCTTGGAAGAAAGAACTGTCAGTCTGCTTCAAAACAATCAGCCATTGAAAACCCTATGGAGCATCGTTCTACTCTGACACACATGGGGTTGCCATAGTCAGAGTCGACTCCATGAGGGAGACCCAAGTTCAGTTCCCAACTAATGCAGCGCAAGCTCAGCCACCACCCATCTGTCAGTGGAGGCTTGTGTGTTGCTATGATGCTGAACGGGTTTCAGCAGAGCTTCCAGACTAACATGAACTAGAGAGAAAGGCCTGGTGATCTCCTTCCAAAAATCAGCCAGTGAAAACCCTATGATCACAACAGTCTGATTCCATTGTGCATGGGGTCCCCATGAGTCGCAGGCCAACTTGACAGCAGCTAACAACAACAACATATTGTGTCACGAGCCCCCACAGCAATGACTAATTTGCTTCTGAAAGCTCTGGTGTAGGTTTATAATATGACCCTGATCTGTTGTACTGACCTTGACTGCAGGTTTTCCCGGTATATCCTGGAAAGCATCTACATTTGTTTGGTCCCACACACTCCCCGAACTTGCATCCATGGACACACGTAGCTGTGGAAGGAGAAGATGTATTGATGATACAGGAGCAGGAGTAGTTAGCATGGTGACATGCACTAGTGTAAAATGTAATTGCCACCCGTTTCGCAGAGAAATCCATGGGGGCCTTATAGAGGGCAATCTGTTTTCTCTGCAGTTTGTTTTCACCTTTAAGATCTGGAAAGTTTTGTTTGTGAACTAGATCATTCTCCATACTCCTCCACCCCAACAAGTGTGTGTAACTTTGCTTAGCAGTGCTACATGCCTCCAGCAGTATTCAAAGAAAAATGAAGACTCCAGGGCCCTAGTCAGCCAGTTTTGCATGTAAACACAAGAAAATTTAAGAAAAGCAGTGTACTATTTGAGCCGGGAGAGACCCCAGAGTAATCTTTCTGTCCCTTGCCTCTTTCTTCTCTTCCGTATTTTCTATTTTTATTTTAAGTGATCAAAATCTTTGTAATGTTGTGCATTATCAGTCAAACTGAGCAACCCATGGATTCAAGGGCAGGCAGGAGGGGGGGCACTACCGTTAGCCCTAAAGATGGGAACTAAAAGATGATGATGATGGTGATGGTGGTGGTAGTGATGGTAGTGGTGGTGGTGATGATGGTTGTGGTGGTGATGGTGGTGGCAGTGGAGGTGGTGGTGGTGGCGGTGGTGGTGGTGATGGTGATGGTGGTGGTGGTGGTGATGATGATGATGTGGTAGTGGTGATAATGGTGGTGGTGGTGATGATGGTGGTGATAGTGGTGGCGGTGATGGTGGTGGCGGTGGTGGTGGTGATGGTGATGGTGGTGGTGGTGGTGGTGGTGATGATGATGGTGGTGGTGATGATGATGATGTGGTAGTGGTGATGGTGGTGGTGGTGATGATGATGATGGTGGTGGTTGTGATAATGTGGTGGTGGTGGTGATGTTGATGGTGGTGGTGATGATGATGTGGTGGTGGTAGTGGTGATGATGATGATGATGGTGGTGGTGGTGGTGATGGTGATGATGGTGATGATGGTGGTGGTGGTGGTAGTGATGAAGATGATGGTGGTGGTGGTGATGATGGTGGTGGTAGTGGTGAAGATGGTGGTGGTGGTGAAGATGATGATGGTGTTGGTGGTGATGGTGGTGATGGTGGCGGTGGTGGCAGTGGCAGTGGCAGTGGTGATGGTGGTGTAGATGATGGTGGTGGTGGTGATGATGATGGTGGTAGTGGTGGTGGTGATGTTGGTGGTGGTGGTAGTGGTGATGATGGTGGTGGTGGTGAAGATGATGGCAGTGGTGGTGATGATGGATGATGATGGTGGTGGTGATAGTGGTAGTGGTGGTGGTGATGATGGTGGTGGTGGTGCTTCTGATTGGTGGTGGTGATGATGATGGTGGTGGTGGTGAAGATGGTAGTGGTGGTGATGGTGGTGGTGGTGGTGGTGGTGGTGATGGTGGCAGTGTAAGAAAGCGAGATGAGGGCAGGGTTTATTTTTCTCTTTTATTCACTGCTGTATTCCAACACCTGACACAAAGTAGGCACTCAGTAAATATTTGTTCAATGAATGAAGTGGTGGTAGAAACAACAGGGATCGGATGTCAAAACTGGTTGAGTTGGGGACAAGAAAATAGTCAGTGAAGATGGAGATTTTGAGTCCAGTTGATGGGGAGGGTATATGGAGAAAAAGCAGTAGATAGGGAGAAAGGAAGATGGGGAAACCCAGGAGAAGGGGAAAAGGAGGAAAAATAACTACTAAGAGAGAAAAGATGTGCATAGTGTATCAAGGGCTCTCAGAGCAGTTCCTGGATTTAGTAGATGCTCAAGAGATAGCCACAGTATAAAAGAATGACTCAGAAATTGCCCCGGTATGCTGCTAGCTTCTCTGCCTATCAGTTCCCTTGGCTCTGAGGTCCACTTCTAAGCAAACCTCTGCTAAAGACCCCATCATCTTTCCCTTCAACCCTAGTCCTTATTTTTGGTTAATGTCACCATTCCTCTCCCAGTGACCGGGACTCGAAATCTCAGTCATCTCTCTCTTCTCTTGTCCCCAAACCAATCAGTTACAACATCCTATCCCTGTTTCTACCACCAATTCATTTAGCTAATTGGAACTGCCTTGCTCAGAAATACCTGGGAGACTGCACTATACCCTTCTTTGTCCCCCCTCTTCCCACCGTGGTCTGTGACCATCACTTGACTGATGCTGGGGTCTAACAGCCTAGTCCCTTATCTCTGGGCAGAACACGGTGGTTCAATTTACCACCTGGCCTGGACCCTCCTTCTAGAAGCCTTCCCAGATTTCTCCAGCCACATGTGAATTCTGCTCAACTTTGAGAACTCGAAGAACTTTGGCAGGTCTCTCCTGTGAAACTGACCAGTCTCCATCTTATTAAATAAGCAGACATTTATTTAAGGAGCCCTGGTGGCTTAGTGGTTAAGCATTTGGCTGTGCTAACCGAAAGATCTGAGGTTCGAACCCACCAGCCGCTCTGCGGGAGAAAGATGTGGCAGTCTGCTTCCGTAAAGATTACAGCCTTGGAAACCCTATAGGGCAGTTCTCCTCTGCCCTGTAGGGTCAATATAGGGTCACTATGAGTCAGAATTGACTCGATGGCAACGGGCTAGACATTTATTTGGCTTCTATCCTTGACTTCTGTCTACTACTTGATTCTGCGTACCTTCAGGACAAGAACTTTAAAAATTCATCTTTGTTTTTCCTGCAGTGCTTAATAGAGTGTTGTGAACATGTTCAATACTCAAATATTTTTGAATAATGAATAAAGTAATAGGTGTAGAACTTATAACAGGGGAACGTTTTATGGTCCTGGATAAATCATAAATGAGGAGGTAGGGAAAAAATACTTCCCCAGTAAAACCCTTCCACTTTTGGAGACAAAGGAGCTGGAATTTGACTTCCAGTGTCTACTTAGTTAAAGATATGTTCTTGGAGATACAGCGTTAAGTTCAGATGTTAGAAAAACGAATCTTGGTAAGCCCTGAAGACCTGTTTGTTCTCCTGGAAACTGATCTCCAGTGTGGTCCAGATAGGAAAACCTAGGATAAATGCCAAATAGAACGTAGGAGAATTAGTGAGTAACATCCTGGCTGGTATAAGGTTGAAGCTCCAGAAAGATGTTTTCAATTTATAGCAGCTGTGGGTCTCTGATTTGAACATCCAGTCCACCACAAAGGGAAATTCAGCTTGGGTCTAAAGTGGCCTGAGACTTAAGCTTGCTTTAGACCAAGTAAAACACTCTCGTTCAATTCCATCTGCAGCTTTTCATTAGGGATTTGTTTAGATCCAACTCTTTGTCCCAGCTTGCTAAGTGGCACACAGTTTAAGGTTAATGAGGATGAGTTGATCAGGGCAGAGGCCAAGAGCTGGAGAGCTCGGGTGTTGAGGCCGAGCCTCACCAGCAATGAAGGACGAATGGAGGTGGAGGGCAGGGTGAACTGCGCTGACAGTCTGAGGCTGGGCTCTGCTTGTTTGGGCCAGCACACATGCACCTCTGTCCCATCACTGCACACACCGCACTCCAGCTTAGAAATCAGAAACCCGGCAATCAAGGACAAACTACCCTATCATTTGGTGCTTCAAGGAACATACAACTTTACCATCAAGAACCATGCAAACTGCATAAAACATTATACAGATTTTAGATATAAAAAATCATTGCAGTTTAAGACCTGGACATTTGACTGGGGCGATGGGGGTGCTGACAGACTCTTCGGCTTGCAAACGTTGCATAGCAAGCATTTTGTTCGAACCCTCTGCACTTACTCTTTTAACGTTCAGTTTGAAATTCTTTCATGCCTAAGGTATTATAGAGCCCACAAAAGCATGGGGAGAATGTGATTGGCTGGGTGTAGCGTGCTTCACTGCTCCGATTCAGCTCTGCAAACTAGCCCTTCCTGAAAGCCCAAGCTGGCCCTCATTTATCCACCAGAGACATGCAGGGGGTTACAAGTTTTATGGCAGCAGGGCTGAGGTTCGTGCTACTGTAAGAGAGATTCCAAATCATGGGTCCCACGTGGTTTTTGCCACTTTCCACCTGACCAACTTCAAATCAAAATGTTATGTTGTGTCTAGAAAAAGAATCAAACCACCTTTAATCCCCGTCACCTGGTGGTTTCACTGATACAAGTCTAGGCCGAGAGTTACTGGTCCTTTCCAAAGCCATGGTAATGGATGAGGTATTTCCTATGGCTGAGCCAAGTCATGAGCACCCTTTAACGCGTGTGCTCCCTACCCTCTGAAGCTGGTATTGTTTTCTCCGTGTTGCAGAGGAGGAAACCGAATGAGGTTACGTACCTTGCTCAAGGTCACCTAGATCTGGTTTTCAAGACAATGCCCTTGATGATGACATTATAAATCAAATCAGTGTGAGGATCCATCCCTGCCTCTCTTAATCGACAAAGGCCCTGGTCCTGGAGGGGTGTTCTAACCTTCTTAACCTAGGTTGGCAATGATGATTTTCAAATATTTTTTCTGGTACTGGCATGCTCTTGTCATCTGATCACAATAAAACCGTGACAGTGGAAGGTTTTGCATACTATTGAGCGTGTGTAGCAGTATCAATGTCTTACGTTGTTTCTTGGACTTTAGATATGATCAGGCTCTACCCTGGCCTGTGGTCTCTCCAGATATAGATATGATCAGGCTCTACCCTCGCCTGTGGTCTCTCCAGATACATTTGAACCAGCTAGAGAGGAGGAGGTTGGAGCAGGGATAGACCAACAAAAAGAAGGTAGCATTGCTACTCTTAAAATTAACAATTTAGTGCCTTACTGTTTATCATCCAATATGATCCACACCAGCACCTAAAGTATATAAGACACGTAGCCATGTTATCCTATTTGACAGATAAGAGACTGAGGTTCAGGCAAATGGCACTGGTGGGGGGACTCAGGGACAGTGAGACCAGATTCCTGCCCTGAAGAGAAGCACAGCCTGCTCAGCCAGCTAGCAGGAATGCAGATTGAATTCCTCTATTCTACAAGTGTGGTCACTACAGAAAGTCATATAAAAATCCAAACACAAAACTCTGTGCTTATCTCTGTCCTCTCCAATCCTCCTGAAATTATCAGACACCTCTCTAGGAGTTCCTAACACATGGTCTAAGAAACAATGTCCATAGCCGATTATGGTTCCTTAGCCTGCAATTTATACAAAAGAATCAGAAAAAAATACAATTTTTGCATATATGTATGTGTCCCTTGAAACCATTTGGAAACTGGCACTATGGATTTAAAAAATTAGAGTAACAAAACTATAAGGTGAAAGGCTTACTTTTCTTGTTTGTGACTGAGGCCTGCTGGTTGGGCGATTCATAATTTAAAAATGTATCTCATTAGAAACCAGTTGGAAAAAAACTTCGAGGGGCTTGATTTTATAAATAGAAAACCAATTGCCATCAAGTCGACCCCAACTCATGGTGACCCAATGTATGTTAGAGAAGAACTGTGCCCCATTGCGTTTTCAATGGCTGATTTTTTGAAGTAGATTATCAAGCCTTTCTTCTGAGGTGCCTCTGGGTAGACTCAACCCTCCAACCTTTTGGTTAGCAGCTGAGCAAGCGTGTTAACCATGCAGCGACCTCTTATAAGTAGAAGGACTTTATTGGCCTATTTTTGCCCATCTTGGTTTCTTTAGATTAAAAACAAAAACAACACCCAAACAACCCAGCCATACTCATTAAGATAATAATACAGAAATAATTGACAAAGCAGGTCCCTCTTAAAATAAATCATGTCTAGGGTGATGGTGGAGTCCCTGGGTGTTGTAAACAGTTAACACACTCTGTTGCTTACCGAAAGGTTGAAGGTTCCTGTCCACTCAGAGGCACCTGAAAAGAAAAGCCTGGTGATCTACTTCCAAAGAAATCAACCATTGAAAACCAGTTCTACTTTTTTTTAAATAATATTTTATCGTGTTTTTGGTGAAAGTTTACACAGCAAATTAAGTTCCCATTTAACATTTTTTATACATATTGTTCAGTGACATTGGTTACATTTTTCACAATGTGTCAACATTCCCATTATTTCTATTCTGGCTGTTCCATTTCCATTAATCTAGCTTTCCTGCCCCTCCCTCCTTACCTTCTCATCTTTGCTTTAGGGTAAAGGTTGACCATTTGGTCTCATATAGATGACTTTTTAAAGGAGCACTGTACTCATGGGTGATATTGTTTATTTTATAAGCCTGTCTGTTATTTAGCTGAAGGGTGACCTCCAGGTGTGGTTTCAGTACAGCGTTTAAAATGTATGTAAGGGTGACAATCTCAGAGGTTCCTCTAATCTAGTAAGTCTGGCCTTTTTTAAAAATTTGAGTTTTTCACACACAAAAAAGACGAGATTTACTGGCCTGAAAGAGACTGGAGAAACCCCTAGGTATGGCCCCCAGACACCCTTTTAGCTCAGTGGTGAAGTCATTTCCGAGGTTCACCATTCAGCCGGGGATTGGACAGCCCCATAAAGCAAAATGGGACTAATGAGGCATAGCAGTCCAGGGACAAGGACTAGAAGGCAGAAGGGGACAGGAAAGCTGGTGATAGGGAACCCAAGTTTGAGTAAGGAGAGTGTAGACATGTAGTGGGGTTGTTAACCATTGTCATAGGGCAACATGTGTACTAACTGTTTAATGAGAAACTATTTTGTTCTGTAAACCTTCATCTAAAGTGAGAATAGCAGCACAACTGGAAGCACGTAATTGATGTCACTGAACTGTGCATGTAGAAATTTTTGAAATTGTATATCTTTGGCTATGTATATTTTCACCAAAAAAAAAAAAAAAAAAGGTTGAGAAGGGAGAGGGTTGACATGTCGTGGGGTTGTTAACCAATGTCATAAAACAGTATGTGTACTGACTGTTTAATGAGAAACTATTTGTTCTGTAAACCTTCATCTAAAGTACAATAAAAAAAAAGTAAAAAAAAAAAAATTGGAGTTTTTCAAGAAAAGGTGTAAACATAGAAGAAAACATTCTTTGATGGTTACGAGGGTGGGGAGGGAGGGAGAGGGTTATTCACTAACTAGATAGTAGACGAGAATTATCTTAGGTGAAGGGAAGGACAGCACACACTACAAGAGAAGTCAGCACAAATGGACTAAACCAAAGCTAACAAGTTTCTGAATACAACCAAACACTTTGAGAGACAGAGTAGCAGGGGCGGGAATCTGGGGACCATGCTTTCAGGGGACATCTAGGTTAATTGGCATAACAAAGTTTATTAAGAAAATGTTCTGCATTCTACTTTGGTGAGTGGCGTCTGGGGTCTTAAAAGCTAGCGAGCAGCCATCTAAGATGCATCAATTGGTCCCAACCCACCTGGAGTAAAGGAGAATGAAGAACACCAAAGACACAGGAAAGTATTAGCCCAAAAGACGGAAAGGGCCACATAAACCAGAGACTGCATCAGCCTGAGACCAGAAGAACTAGATGGTGCCCGGCTACCACCAATGACAGCCATGACAGGGAACACAACAGAGTTCCTGATGGAGCAGGAGAAAAGTGGGGTGCAGAACTCAAATTCTAGTAAAAAGACCAGACTTAATGGTTTGATTGAGACTGGGGGGACCCTGGAAGATGTGGCCCCCGGGCTTTCTGTTAGTCCAAAACTAAAACCATTCCCGAGGCCAACTCTTCAGACAAAGATTAGACTGGACTATGGGACATAAAATGATATTCTTGAAGAGTGTGCTTCTTAGCTCAAGTAGATACCTGACACTGAATGGACAGCTCCTGTCTGGAGGTGAGATGAGAAGGCAGAGAGGGTCAGGAGCTGGTTGAATGGACACAGGAAATCAGGGGTGGAAAGGAGGAGTGTGCTGTCACAGTATAGGGGATCAACTAGGGTCACATAACAATGTGTGTGTAAATTTTTGTGTGAGAGACTAGAATTGTAAACTTTCACTTCAAGTACAACGATAAAAAAAATTTGAGTTTTGTTCTAGCACAGTTCTACTTTGACACATATGTGGTTGCCATGAGTCAGAATCGACTCTTTGGCAACTGGTTTAGGGTGATGGTGTCACACACATTTTAGATAGGAGGCGATCTCATGGGTCTCTTTTCCTGGCCTTTAAAATATACTTCATGTGTTGGGAACCCAGACCATGGGTGTTTTGTAGTTATGTCCCCTGGGGAGTCTGCTAGCAATCTGACAATAGCTCATGGTATCACAGATACAAAGCTAAGCCCCTGACATAGTACCCGAGGGCAGGGTGGGTCTGAGCTTTTGCAGAATTACCTTCACAGCCTCCCTTGCTGTTCCTTCTCCAGCCGTGGCAGCAGGCCAGTTTAGTTCCATAGTGACAGACCCCAGGCTGGCCTGCCCCTGCCGACAGCCCGTGATTCCTTGGACTGGAGATAAGATAAAGAACCAGACGTTAGCATGGTGAAAACAGAAAGGGCAATAGAGAGTCTTCCCTGCTGCTCAACGAACTGGAGAGATGACAGTTACCCGCATAGTTTCAACAAACACCGTTAAGTGCTAAATGAGATTTTGAAAACCTGCATTTATGGGTTGCCAGTCTCTGCTACCAGCCCTTGTCAGCCTTCCCCACTAACTGGTTTTGTCCATTTCCTTCTTCCCTTCCGAGGATTAAAAGAATGGGGTTATTTAATCGAGTTTTAGATTAAAAGCCAGTCTTAGAGGAAATACCACCGGAAGGCCCCTTAGAAACGAGGCTGGTGAGACTTCGGCTCGCTTACTTTGGACACGTCATCAGGAAAGACCAATTGCTAGTAAAGGACATCATGGTTGGTAAAGTGGAGGATCGGTGAAAACGAGGGAAACCCTCCATAAGATGAACTGACATAATAGCCTCAACAATGAACTCCAACATACCAATGATCATGAAGATGGCATACGACCAGGCAACATTTCATTTTGTTATACGTAAGGTCGCCATGAGTCAGAGCCAACTTGACAGCCACTAACAACAAGATTTAATCTATAAAAACTAGAGCACATGAAAACGGCCAAAAATTTATGCGTCCGAGTCTTCTAGAGTGCCAATTTTTAAGTCTATGCCGTATACACACAGTGGCTAGCCATTTCCACCCCTGTTTTAGGGCTGAGTGTGCTAACCCAATTGCCAGCGCTTCCACCCCGTTGGCCACCAGGGAACCATTGAACAAACTGGAATCTGCACACAACCAAGACTGTTCAGACCTGGAAGGGCCCAAGGGATCTCTTCAAGAAGCCTTCTCTTGTTACCGGAGAGGAAACCCAAGCCCGATGGAGTCTCACATCCCCAGCAGAGCCACGTGTCAGGGATCCCAGCCTGGGGTTCATTCTCATTCCACACGGCTTCCTGGAAACAGAGTTTGCTAAACTCTCTAACAGTAGAGCAGGAGTCGACAAATATTTTTCGTGAAGAGCCAGATGGTAAATGTTTTAGGCTTTGGAGGCCACACAGTGTCTGTCATAACTTCTCAACTCTGCCGTAGGCCAATGCAGCCATAGACAATATGGAAATGGTGGGTGTGGCTGTGTGCCAATAAGACTTTATTTAAGGATGCTGAAATGCGAATTTCAGGTACCTTTCACATGTCACAAAATATTATTCTTCTTTGGATTTTTCATCAACCATTTAAAAATGTAAAACCATTCTTAGCTCACAGGACACATATAAACAGCCGCTGGGCTCTATTTGGCCCATGGGCTATGGTTTGCCAACCACTGATCTAGAGGCCTGAATGCTGAACCTTCCCCATCAAGTACCCTTAAGTGGGGAGGCCATGAGTGAAGATCCCTGCATATTACATGTCCTGGTTTTGGACAGGGTGCTCCCAGACTCTGGGAGAAAAGACTTACGCTGTTGTATATTTTGTGGCGGGCTGTGACTGTGTCCTCATGCATATTAAATACACTGTAAAATGTTTCCTGGGCTTTTTAACAAAGAATGCACATTTTACCATGTGCTTTAGGTTGCAGGGCTGAATTGTATGCAAGTTAATAATATCTTAGTCAAGGTTGGGAAGTTAAACAGCCTTGCAGGTTTCCCTCGTGTTCAGCCTCTCCCATGAACTTGGTTATTCAGTTAAAAGCCACAAGGAATGGTCTGGGACATTTCATTAACTAAAGCACCAAATACAAGGATGATTTTATTATTTACTTTTTCTTGAAGAAGACAGTTTTTCTCACCCTTAATGGAATTAATTTGGGGGATTCCTCAGCCATTCACTCAACCATTTAGAACAGGGTTTCTCAACCTTGACACTATTAGCCACTGTTGGGTTGGGGGCTGTCCTGTGCATTGTAGGATGTTAAAGCAGCATCCCTGGCCTCTACCCGTTAGTAGCACTCCCCCTACCCCCAAGTGGTGACAACCAAAAATGTTTCTGGATATTGCCAGATGTCCCCTGGGCTGCAAAATCCTCCCCAGCCCCATTGAGAACCACTGATTTAGAGTACTTTCTATTTTCCAAGCACTGCCTAGGACAGTGTACAGAGTACAGTGATGAAAAAGACCCAGTCTTTGTGCTCACGAGTTCACCGTCTATTATAAACAGATAGATTACAGTATAGGACAGCATGGGATGTGTCATGATAATGCTCTGAGAAGGAGTTTCGACTGAGAAATAATGCCTGGCATGATCTAATCTGCACATTACTAACACTTCTGGAAGTAATGCCACAATCTCCACCCAGTCTGCACGTAACGAACAATTCCCAAACAAGAAATCATGAACTACTGAACATAAAGTGGGGTAAGTAGCAAATGCTAGTTCAAACACAGTGATATCCTTAAGATATTTTTACTTTAGCATTTTTAAAATTGAGGCATAATTTACATAACATAACAATTTAAAGGGTACACTTCAGTGGATTTTAGTACATTCGGTATGTTTTGCTCTTGGAAGAAGTACAGCCAGAATGCTCCTTGGAAGCGAGGTTGGCGAGACTTCGTCTCACATGCTTTGGACATGTTAACAGGAGGGACCAGTCTCTGGAGAAGGACATCTTACTTGGTAAAGTAGAGGGTCAGCGAAAAAGAGGAAGACCCTCAAGGAGATGGATTGACACAGTGGCTGCGATGATGGGTTCGAGCATAACAATGATTGTGAGGATGGCGCAGGACTGGGCTGTGTTTCGTTCTGTTGTACATAAGGTTGCTATGAGTTGGAACCGACCTGATGGCACCTAACAACAACAACATGTTGTGCAACTATCACCACTATCTAACCCCAGAGCATGTCTATCACCCCGAAAAGAAACTCTATACCCATTAGCAGTCATTGCCCACTCCCCTCTTACCCCAGCCCCTGGAAACTGCTAATATATTTTCTGTCTCTATGGACTTGACTATTCTGGACATTTCATAGAAATGGAATCATACAGTATGTTTCTGGCTTCTTTCACTTAGCATAATGTTTTCAAGGTTCATCCATGTTGTTTGTTGTTGTTGTTTGGTGCCATCGAGTCTATTCCAACTCAGGGCGACCCTATGTGTGCAGAGTAGAACTGCTCCACAGGGTTTTCAAGGCTGTGACCTTTCAGAAGCAGATTGTCTTACAAGACGCCACTGGGTGGTTTTGAACCGCCAACCTTTCAGCTAGTAGTCAAGCACTTAACCATTTGTGCAACCCAGGGACTCTTTCTCCACGTTGTAGCATGTATCAGAACTTTTTTTTCTCTTTATGGCTGAATAATATTCCATTGTATGGATATACCACATTTGATTTATCCATTCGTCTGTTGATGGACACATGGGTTGTTTCCACCTTTTGGCTGTTGTAAATAATGTTGCTATGAACATTGGTGTACAAGTATCTGTTTGAGTCCCTGCTTTCAGTTCTTTGGGTATATACCTAGGATTGGAATTGCTGGGTCATATGGTAGTTCTATGTTCAACTTTTTGAAGAGCCTGTAAACTGTTTTCTACAGTGGCTGCACTATTTTATATTCCCACCAGCAATGGACGAGGGCTCCAATTTCCCCATATCCTCACCAACAATTGTTAGTTTCTGATTTTCGGATAGTAGTCCTAGTGGTGCAATGGTTAAGCATTCGGCTGCTAAACAGGCATACTGATTTTGAGTGCACATTAGACAACCAAGAAGAGAGGTTGAGTAGGGGAAGTTAGATATTTGGGCTGGGAGTCCAGGAAGGAGGACTGGATTGGGGAGCCATCTGCAGGTAGAGGGTTACTGAATCTGTGGGAGTGGATGTAGTATAAGAAGAGAAGGGGGCCTAGGGAAGATCCCCAGGGAAACCAGAATGTAAGAGATGGACCAAGGAAGAGGAAGTCCAGGAAGAGACTCAGGCAATGCTCAGAACAGTAAGAGGAACACCAGTTTAATACAGTGTCAGGAAAGCCAAAGAAGAAGATGGATTCTAGAAAGAGAGCAGGATCAGCTCTGGATGTTGGGAGGCCACATAACATGGTAGTTGAGTATATGGTCTCCTCCTGGGTTTGAATTCTGGGTCTACTATATATTCACTCTGTGACCCTCAGCAATTTACTTCACCTTTCCATGCCTCAGCTATCTCATTTCTAAAACAGGGATAGCCACAGTACTTACTTCAAGGGTTTTTGTGATAATAAAATGATTTAATCCATGTAAAGGGCTCCTTAGAAGTGAGGATGGCGAGACTTCGTCTCACGTACTTTGGACACATTATCATGAGGGGCCAACCCCTGGAGAAGGACATCATGCTTGGTCAGTGAGGAAGAGGAAGACCCTCAACGAGATGGATTGACACAGTGGCTGCAACAATGGGCTCAAACATAGCAACGACTGTGAAGGTGGCTCAGGACTGGCCAGCGTTTTGTTCTGTTGTACATAAGGTGGCTGTGAGTAGAAATCAACTTGACAGCACTTAACAACAACAAAGGGCTTTGAACAGCGACTAACACAGTAAATGCTTCATAAGTGGTTGTATTTATTAGTACTAGTATCAGGATTAACATTATTATTATGAGATGTGTTGGATAAGGTCTAGTGTTTTAAACTTCTACTCACTCATAACCAATTAAATCAATCTCAGTTTGAACTAAGTTTCTGCTTCAGTCCAGGTTCTCTGAGAAGCAGAAACTATAATGAGATTAAACATGTAGGATTTTACTAGAGGAACTGGGGAAAGCTGGAAGAACCATGCCACAACCATGCACGTCTGACCCCAAGTGAAGAAGACAGGGAAGAAAGGTTGGTGGAACATTCAGCAGGCTGAGGTGGGGATCCTGAAGCCAAAGTCGACCTTCAGAGGTGAGCCATGTTTCCCACAAAAGTCGGCCTTAGTGTTCCTGCCATGCTCAGTCATTGGCAGCAGCAGCCCGTGGGAGGCATGGCCATCACTCAAGTGAGGTGATGGACTTTGGAGCACTGGGCCTTCGGTCAGTTACACTCCCTGAAGTTGGAGGGCAGTGAGATAAAATCTCACGGCTGACACAGTTTCCATGTGACTTTGGAATCCCTGAGTGGTGCAAATAGTTAACACACTTAGCTGCTAACCGAAAGGTTGGAGGTTTGAGTCCACCCAGAGGTGCCTCAGAAGAAAGCCCCGGCAATCTACTTCCAAAAAATCAGCCAGTGCAAACCCTATGGAGCCCAGTTCTACCTAACACACATGGGGTTGCCATGAGTCAGAAATTACTCGACAGCAACTGGTTTTATTTATTTATTTTTGTGTATGTAGGAACCAATTTTCACTGTAAGGGGAGATTATTGTAGAATTTCATCTTGAGGAAGCTGACCTTAGATAGCATCCAGTTTCAACCTATCATTTTACACATGAAGAAACTAAGGCCAAGAAAGACTGGGTGACTTCTCAGTGATATTAGCCGCCAGACAGGAACACACTTCACCAAACTATTCATCCACCCATCTATCCATTTTCCCACCCAAAATGTAATAATGGGTAGGTACACGTCAGGCACTGTACTGGGCACCGAGACTATAGAGCTGTATGAGCACAGCCTCTACCCATGAAGAACTTATAGTCGGAGTGAAGATGGGCAAGAAACAGATAATTATACTCGGGCATGATGAACCCTACCAAAGGGTAAGTTCTCAAGAACAAGAGGAAGATATCCAGCTCCCGTCTGTCAGTTTGTCATTGTGGCTTGCATGCTGCTGTGATGCTGGAAACTATGCCACTAGTATTTCAAATACCAACAGGGTCACCCATGGTGGACACGTTTCAGTGGAGCTTACAGACTAAGACAGACTAGGAAGAAAGGCATGGAGATCTACTTCTGAAAACCTTAAAGATCACAACAGAACATTGTCTGACTTGCTTGTTTTGGACACATCATCAAGAGGATCAGTTTGCTGGAGGAGGACATCATGTTTGGTGAAGTAGAGGGCCAGCAAGGGCAAAGGAGACCCTTGGTGAAATGGACTAGCACGATAGTCCCAACGATGGACTTGAACATGCCGGTGACTGTGAGGATGATGCAGGACAGGGCAACGTTTTGTTCTGTTGTATATAAGGTTGCCATGAGTTGGAGTTGACTTGAGGGCAGCTAACAAACAATAACAAAGGGGAAGATATTGGAGTGGTTAGGTTGGGATGGGTGAGTGAGGGAGCTACTGGAGGAAATGGTGTCTGATATGAATTCTGGTGACTAGGGAATGTACCCAGGTGAAGTGGAGGAGGCAGTCAGGTGGGGAGTGTGTTCCAGGTACAGAAAATAGTCTATGTCAAGGATGGAACCACTAGGAGCATGGGGAGTGGGTGGCCTGTAAATTCAAGCATAGAGAGTGGTGTGTATTTGGAGCAGGGGAGTGGGAAGGGCAGCAGAAAGAACAGTGGGATGGAGAAGGGGCAAGGAGATAAGCAGAGGCTACATAGAAAAGGCCTTGCATCCACGTGAAACATTTTGTCCATCCTGAAGGCTTTGGAGACCTATAAAGGGACTTTAAATAGTTGGAAGTATCAAAGATATTGCAATACATGAAACACCCTCCATAGAAGTAGGGTGAACTCAATAAGCCCCAACAAGATCCCTGAAACAGATGAGAAAACTCACAAAAATGAATTGAGATTTGTTGAAATATTATATATATATATATATATATATATATACATATACATACATATATATATATATATATATATATATAAAGCCTAATTAGAAACTTTGTTGAAAGAACCCAGGGTCCATTGTACAGATGGCCAAACCCATTTCATATGTGTTGGTTAAAGTCAATTATTTGAGAAGAATACTGCCTGGGGTTAACTAACAACAGAAGGAAGTTTCCAGAAGATGAAATTCATATACTATTTGCACATTACCACAACTCTCCAGAGAAATCTACTTTTTCTCGAGCTTTATTGCTTACACATGGCAGCGTTTAGGTGAAATTGAGAAATCTGAGGTGTATTACTTTCTCCCAAGTCATCATTTTTAGCATCGTACAAAGCGCCATTTGTAAAGCTCTCCAAAATGTTGATGACTAACACTTGTGCCGTGAAAAATTAGTTAATGAAGTAAGATTACCAATCCACTGTAAAGAATTCCTTCCCCAGCCACAAATGCATCTTTGTATTACTGCTCTATTGGGAGATATCAGAAGTTTGTCATCTAATCTAGCCTTGCGCTCACACACACACACACACACACACACACACACACACACACACACACACAGAGGCAGTCCCTGGTTTATGAATGCCCGACTTACATACAACCTGTAGTTACAAACAAGCCCCAGTAAAGCCTATTAAAAATTTGAGGTACATACCAATGGTTTGTAATAACAAATGGGCACTACTTTGTGATGCACATCAAAACATTATTATTGAGGCGGGGCCAAGATGGCGGAGTAGTCAGACGCTTCCAGTGGACCCTCTTACAACAAAAACCCAAAAAAAACAAGTGATTTGATTATATATGGCAGTCTGGGATCCCGGAATATCAAAGATAGAGTTGAGGAACTGGATTGAGTGGCAGGGGGAGGGAGAGATGGTTCGGAAGCAGTGAGTTGTTGCCAGACCTGAGCCGGCGAGAGCCTGAGCCCTTCAGGCCTGAGCAGCTCATGGGTGAGCAGTGAGGCAGGCAAGTGGAGGTGCTCGGGAGGCACATTTTCCACACTGGGAGAGACCCAGTGCCAGAGAGTCTACACAGCCACCCAGAACCAGTGAGAAGCAGCCCTCATTGGTGAAAGATAAGTGCTTGCGTACGGCTTACCACGAGGATCAAAAACACCCCCCTTAGGGAAAAACCTCTCTCCCATTTACCTCCCCGCTCCCTGCTCTGCACTGGGTCCCAGACTGGCTTCAGCAACTGCTGAGTACCCTGGGCTGGAAGTAGGATCCATCACATGCCTGGAGTCATTCTCCCTGCCTTGGAGAGTGAACAAATTAAGAAACAAGGGAAAAAATAAACTTCCAGCTCCACTTAAGTCAGGAAACCAGGAAACCAGGGTAGGCACAGCTCCTTTGCCTAGACACAGGCATAAGGGATCCATGGACTTTGAGTGCCTTTCCCCCTACATAGACTTGTGTGGGCCCATCTCAACAGCATAGGGCCTCATTACCGCAGTACAACAGGGTATATACCAGAACTCTAACTTCAACTGTTTCAGCTGCGAAGTGGCAGGTTCTTGACATTTGACACTGCTCTGCCCATTAAGCAGGGTCTTCACCTACCCACATCAGAGGCCTGAGGACTGGTGGCTCCACCCATGCCACCTAGCCACCTGCAATAGGGGCCCATGAATGAGAGGAGTCCCCCAGTCCTCACAGCCAACAGCATTAGGTGCTCATAGTCTGGCTGCAAAATGCACCCAGCTACAAGCTCTAGGGAACAGGGACACGCCTTCCTCCTGGACACTTGGGGGTGGCCGTCAGCCCCCTGCCTTGCTTAGAGTGTGTCTCCCTGCTGCAGACAAATGCCTGTGCCTACACCAATCACCCATGCCTGTCTAGGACTGTAAGTGATAGCCTACACCACACACTTGGTGGATGTCTGCCTGGGCACCTGAGCTGAATCCATACAGGAGGAGTGGGTGGACTCCTGAGCTCACATACCTAGTAATAGATCTAACCACCTGGTGACAGGACATTAGAGCTTCAAAGTTGCCAATAATCAAACTAGCACATATGAGCAGCCTATTTGGGCATATCAAAACAAAACAAGAAGCTAGGACACAGTAAGCAAACATAAAATAAATAAATATAATAACTTATTGATGGCTCAGAGACAACAGCAAATATCAAATCACATAAAGAGGCAATCCATGATGGCTTTAGCAAGCTCCCAAAATAAAGAATCTAGAAATTTTCCAGAGGAGGAAAATTTCTTGGAATTACCAGAGACAGAATACAAAAGATTAATATACAGAACTCTTCAAGAAATTAGGAAGGAAATTAAGCAAAAAGCAAAACATGAAATAGAGGAAATGAAAAAGATTAGAGAAGAGCATAATGACAAATTTAACAGGCTGCAAGAATCCACAGAGAGAAAGCAATCAGAAATCCAGAAGATTAACAATAATATTTCAGAATTAGACAACTCAATAGAAAGTCATAGGAGCAGAATTGAGGCAATGGAAGTCAGAATTAGTGAGATTGAAGGTAAAGCACTCAACACCAACTTATTTGAGAAAAAAATCAGATAAAAGGATTTAAAAAATGAAGAAACCCTAAGAATTATGTAGGACTCTATCAAGAGGAATAACCTACGAGTGATTGGAGTACCAGAACGAGGAGATAACAGAAAATACAGAGAGAATTGTTGAAGATTTGATGGCAGAAAACTTCCCTGATGTCATGAAAGATGATAAGATATCTATCCAAGATGCTCATCGAACCCCACATAAGGTAGATCCCAAAAGAAGGTCACCAAGACGTATTATAATCAAACTTGCCAAAACCAAAGATAAAGAGAGAATTTTAAGAGCTGCTAGGGATAAACGAAAAGTCATCTACAAAGGAGACTCAGTAAGAATAAGCTTGGACTACTCAGCAGAAACCATGCAGGCAAGAACGCAATGGGATGACATATATAAAGCCTTGAAGGAAAAAACTGCCAGCCAAGAATTATATATCCAGCAAAACTGTCTCTCAAATATGGTGGCAAAATTAGGGTATTTCCAGGTAAACAGAAGTTTAGGGAATTTGCAAAAACCAAACCAAAATTACAAGAAATACTAAAGGGAGTTCTCCGGTTAGAAAATCAGTAACATCAGATAACAACCCAAGACTAGAACACAAGACAGAGCACCAGGTATCAACCCAGATAGGGAAGTCACTAAAGTAAATCAAAGCTAAAACACTGAAAATAAGGTAACAGATGTCAATATGTAAAAGATGACAACATTAAAACAAAAAAGAGGGACTTAAAAAATGTAGATATAGATTTTTCATATGGAGAGAAAGTCAAGACGATATAAAGAAATAAAAGACTTGTATAAACTTAGAAAAATAGGGGTAAATATTAGGGTAACCACAAAGGAAACTAATAATCCTACAAGTCAAAATAAAAAACCAGAAAAATATAAAGACTCAGCAAACACAAAATCAACAACAATGAAAAAGATAAAAAGGAAATACATAAAGAAAAATGAGTCAGCACAGAAAATTATGTGGAACAAAGAAACTGAACAACACACAAAAAGGGACATCAAAATGACAGCACTAAACTCATACCCATCAATAATTATGCTGAATGTAAGTGGACTAAATGCACCAATAAAGAGACAGAGAGTGGAAGATTGGATAAAAAAACATGATCCGTCTATATGCTGCCTACAAGAGACACACCTTAGACTTAAAGACACAAACATACTAAAACTTAAAGGATGGAAAAAGATATATCAAGCAAACAACACTCAAAAAAAAGCAGGAGTGGCGGTATTAATCTCTGACAAAATAGACTTTAAAGTAAAAGCCACCACAAAGGATAAGAAAGGACACTATATAATGATTCAAGGGTCAATACACCAGGAGGACATAACTATAATAAATATTTACGCACCCAACGACAGGGCTCCAAAATACATAAAACAAACTCTAACAGCACTGAAAAGAGAGATAAACAGCTCCACAATAGTAGTAGGAGACTTCAACACACCACTTTCAGTAAAGGACAGAACATCCAGAAAGAAGCTCAACAAAGACACGGAAGAACTAAATGCTACAATCAACCAACTTGAGCTCATAAACATATACCAAACACTCCATCCAGCAGCAGCCAAGTATACTTTCTTTTCCAACACACATGGACATTCTCCAGAATAGACCACATATTAGGCCGGAAAGCAAGCCTTAACCAAATCCAAAATATCAAAATATTACAAAGCATCTTTTCTGACCATAAAGTCATAAAAGTAGAAATCAACAACACAAAAAGCAAGGAAAAAAATCAAACACATGGAAACTGAACAACACCTTGCTCAAAAAGTACTGGGTTATAGAAGAAATTAAGGATGGAATAAAGAAATTCATAGATTCAAATGAGAATGAAAACGCATCCTACGAGAACTTTTGGGACACAGCAGAAGCAGTGCTCAGAGGTCAGTTTATAGCAATAAATGCACAACATCACAAAAGAAGAAAGGGCCATAATCAAAACATTAACCCTATAACTGGAACAAGTAGAAAGAGAGCAGCAAAAGAAGCCCTCGGGCACCAGAAGAAAGGAAATAATAAGAATTAGAGCAGAATTAAATGAAATAGAGAATAGAAAAACAGTTGAAAGAGTTAACAAGACCAAAAGCTGGTTGGTTGAAAAGATCAACAAAACTGATAAACCACTGGCCAAACTGACAAAAGAAAAACAGGAGAGGAAGCAAATAACCCATATAAGAAATGAGATGGGTGATATCACAACAGACCCAACTGAAATTAAAAGAATCATAACAGAATACTATGAAAAATTGTACTCTAACCAATTTGAAAACCTAGAGGAAATGGACAAATTTCTAGAAACTCACTACCTACCTAAACTAACACAAACAGAGGTAGAACAACTAAATAAACCCATAACAAAAGAAGAGATTGAAAAGGTAATTTAAAAACTCCCAACAAAAAGAAGCCCTCGCCCAGATGGCTTCACTGGGGAATTCTACCAAACTTTCAGAGAAGAGTTAGCACCACTACTACTAAAGGTATTTCAGAGCATAGGAAATGATGGAATACTCCCAAACTCATTCTATGAAGCCAGCATAACCCTGATACCAAAACCAGGTAAAGACACCACAAAAAAAGAAAATTACAGACCAATATCCTTCATGAACATTGACGCAAAAATCCTCAACAAAATTCTAGCCAATAGAATTCAGCAACATATCAAAAAAAAAAAAAAATTCACCATGATCAAGTGGGATTTATACCAGGTATGCAGGGATGGTTCAACAGTAGAAAAACAATCAATGTAATCCATCACAGAAATAAAACAAAATACAAGACCCACATGATCTTATCAATCGATGCAGAAAAAGCATTTGGCAAAGTCCAACACCCATTCATGATAAAAACTCTCAACCAAATAGGAATAGAAGGGAAATTCCTCAATATAATTAAGGGCATTTGTACAAAGCCAACAGCCAACATCATCCTAAATGGAGAGACTTTGAAAGCATTCCCCTTGAGAACGGGAACCAGACAAGGATGTCCTTTATCACCACTCTTATTCAACATTGTGCTGGTGGTCCTAGCCAGAGCAATTAGGCTAGAAAAAGAAATAAAGGGCATCCAGACTGGTAGAGAAGAAGTCAAAGTATCTCTATTTGCAGATGATATGATCTTATACATAGAAAACCCCAAAGAATCCACAGGAAAACTACTGAAACTAACAGAAGATTTCAGCAAAGTATCAGGATATAAGATAAACATACAAAAATCAGTTGGATTCCTTTACAGCAACAAAGAGAACCTCGAAGAGGAAATCACCAAATCAATACCATTTACAATAGCCCCCAAGAAGATAGAATACTTAGGAATAAATCTAACCAGAGACATAAAAGATCTATACAATGAAAACAAGACACTACTGCAAGAAACCAGAAGAGACATGCATAAGTGGAAAAACATACCTTGCTCATGGATAGGTAGACTCACCATTGTGAAAATGTCAGTTCTATCCAAAGAGATCTCCAGATACAATGCAATCGCGATCCAGATTCCAACGGCATTTTTTAATGAGATGGAGAAACAAATCACCAACTTCATATGGAAAGGGAAGAGGCCCCGAATAAGTAAAGCATTACTCAAGAAGAAGAACAAGATGGGAGGCCTCATACTACCTGATTTTAGAACCTATTATACCCCAATGGTAGTCAAAACAGCCTGGTATTGGTACAACAACAGATACATAGACCAGTGGAACAGAATTGAGAATCCAGACAGAAATTCATCCACCTATGAGCATCTGGTATTTGACAAAGGCCCAAAGTCCGTTAACTGGGGAGAAGACAGTCTGTTTAACAAATAGCGCTGGCATAACTGGATATCCATCTGCAAAAAACTGAAACAAGACCCATACCTCACACCATGCACAAAAACTAACTCAAAATGGATCAAAGACTTAATTATAAAATTGAAGACGATAAAGATCATGGAAGAAAAAATAGGGACAATGCTAGGAGCCCTAATACATGGCATAAACACAATATGAACCATAAGTAACAATGCACAAGCACCAGAAGAGAGATAAATGGGAGCGCCTAAAAATCAAACACTTATGCTCATCAAAAGACTTCACCAAAAGAGTCAAAAGACAACCTACAGACTGGGGAAAAAATTTTGGCTATGACAAATCTGATCGTTGCCTAATCTCTAAAATCTATAAGATACTGCAAAACATCAACAACAAAAAGACAAATAACCCAATTAAAAAATGGGCAAAGGATATGAAGAGGCACTTCGCCAAAGAAGACATTCAGTCGGCTAACAGACACATGAAGAAATGCTCACGATCATTAGCTGTTAGAGAAATGCAGATCTAAAACTACAATGAGATATCATCTCACCCCAACAAGGCTAGCCTTAATCCAAAAAACACAAAATAATAAATGCTGGAGAGGTTGTGGAGAGACTGGAACACGTATACACTGTTGGTGGGAATGTAAAATAGTACAGCCACTTTGGAAATCGATTTGGTGCCTCCTTAAAAAGCTAGAAGTAGATATAGCATACGATCCAGCTATCCTACTCCTTGGAATATATCCTAGAAAAATAAGAGCCATCACACAAGTAGATATATGCACACCCATGTTCATTGCAGCACTGTTCACAATAGCAAAAAGATGGAAACAACCTAGGTGCCCATCAACAGACGAATGGATAAACAAATTATGGTATATCCGCACAATGGAATACTACGCAATGATAAAGAACAACGATGAAGCCGTGAAACGTCTTATAACATGGAGGAATTTGGAGGTCCTTATGCTGAGTGAATTTAGTCAGTCACAGAAGGACAAATATTGTATAAGACCACTATTATAAGAACTCAAGAAAAGGTTTAAACACAGAAGAAAACATTCTTCGATGGTTATGAGGGTGGGGAGGGAGGGTGAGGGTTATTTACTAACTAGATAGTAGATAAGAATTATCTTAGGTAAAGGGAAGGACAGCACACACTACAGGTGAAGTCAGCACAACTGGACTAAACCAAAGCTAAGAAGTTTCCTGAATACAATCAAACACTTTGAGGGACAGAGTAGCAGGGGTAGGGGTCTGGGGACTATGCTTTCAGGAGACATCTAGGTCAATTGGCATAACAAAGCTTATTAAGAAAATGTCCTGCATCCTACTTTGGTGAGTGGCATCTGGGGTCTTAAAAGCCTTCAAGCGGCCATCTAAGATGCATCAATTGGTCCCAACCCACCTGGAGTAAAGGCAAATGAAGAACACCAAAGCCACAAGGAAAGTATTAGTCCAAGAGACAGAAAGGGCCACATAAACCAGAGACTTCATCAACCTGAGACCAGAAGAACTAGATGGTGCCCGGCTACCACCAATAACTGCCCTGACAGGGAACACAACAGAGAGTCCCTGACGGAGCAGGAGAAAGGTAGGGTGCAGAACTCAAATTCTAGTAAGAGGACCAGACTTAATGGTATGACTGAGACTGGAGGAACCCCCAGAAAGCATGGCCCCTGGATTCTCTATCAGCCCAGAACTAAAACAATTTCCAAGGCCAACTCTTCAGACAGGGGTTGGACTGGACTGTGGGACATGAAGTGATACTCATGAGGAGTGTGCCTCTTAGCTTAAGTAGCTACAAGGGACTAAAGGGGTTGCTTCTGTCCGGAGGTAAGATGGGAAGGCAGAGAGCGTTAGGAGCTGGTTGAATGGACATGGGGAAATCAGGTGGAAAGAAGGAGTGTGCTGTCACAGTATGGGGAGAGCAATTAGAGTCACATAACAATGTATGTATAAATTTTTGTATGGGAACAGATAAATAAATAAACATTATTATTGTAGTATTATGTTAAAGACATTTTAGTGTATCTGGAAGTGTTTCTTTAATGTTTTTTATGCATAGAAATGTATACCATATACTGTATACTAAAACAAACATTTGACTAACTGATGTTAGATACGACTATTCCAACTTACATACAAATTTGACTTAAAGACAGATTTAGCAATGGAACTCGTTTGTAACCTGGGGACTGCCTGTATACATACATACATACTTATGTATATATATGTGTGTGCGTGTGTGTGTGTGTGTATGAAACAATGGTTGTTTACAAATCAGCTCGTGATTGGGAACTGTAAAATGGGTTCTACTATTTTGACAGCTACACAAATTAGAAAAACCCAGTTCTGCACCAGCTGCTGTACATGTTCTGTACATATTTTCTAAAGGAGAGCAGGAAGCTTGAAACAACATTGCAGGAAAAACCATTAGAGAACTATGCAGGTCCATAAATGAGCAACATGCCTTTTAATTAGTGGATGTGGGGTCAATGTATTCCACCGGTTTTGAGAAATAGCTTCAAAGGGCCCGCCACAACTGGGCTCTTACTGGTTTAATCGTCAAATTCTACATATGGTCATGAAAATGGAAAAATAGCTTAAAAAGGGGAGAACTCACTAGTGGGTAGAATTGCTAATAATTACTTGCTGATTTGTGGATACCAGAGGAAATTGATTTAGTACACCAAAAAGCCAGCTCTGCAGTCTGTATTTGCCAGTTTTTTTTAATGCACATATACAGCTTTTTAAAATTTATGGATAAAAAAGAAAATCAGTTATTAACATATTTATGTTTAAGTCAAAAGATTATTATCCAGGGGAAGAAAAGAATCCAGTACAGGCAAGCATGATATTGACTATAAGAGTACATTATCTTGTAAGATCGTCTTTAGACTGCTAAAAAAGCTTAAGCTTTTAGTTTCTACACACTTCTTGTGATGTTCCAAATCAGTGTTAGCAAATGATTCAGATTGCTTTCCCAGTAGCCTCTCTTCTACCTGCTCTTTGCTCCAATTCCGTGCCCACTTACTAGCTTTCCCATCACTAATTCAATAATTCTATTGCTTTGATACCTAATTATAGGTATCCTGGATAAGGAAGATAAACTATTAGGTTACACCCATATAAAATTGCCATTTTTATAAGTAAAAAATGGCCAGATATCTGTAATTGCATAGGCTGCAACTGAACGAACGTGGAAGAGGAGGCCAAGTGCTCACCCAACCTGCTTGTCTCTGGTGCAGGAAGCTGCACTACACCTATCAGCCGGCTTGCCAATTAGGTGGGGCCACATGACTGGTTTTGGCCAATGGAATGTGAGTGGAAGGGACATGCCATCTCCAGGCCAGGCTCACAGAGGCTCCCATGATGCTCTACTTTCCCATCAGCCCACTGAATAAAGAAGCGTCTGCAACCTGGAGAAAGATGGTGCCCCGTGATGGATGGAGCCTAGCCTCATGTGAAGGCACACCGTACAGTCTCTCAAACCTGCCTTGCGCTGCGAGGTGGGTAGGAAGTAATGTTCAGCCATTGAGATTATGAGATGGTTTGATGCAGAAGTCACCAACTACTGAGCAACAAGCAGTATTTTGAAAGCGATTTCCTTTCCCAAACTAAAATCTAGTGCTTGTCATTTTTTCTTTATATGTGAATCCATTCATCAAAAACAAACAAACAGAAAGAGCCTTACAGAGCTAGCAATATGAATCACATTTAGTGAATTATTTCTATTTTTTTAAATGTGTAAAATTGGGCCAGTACATTCTGGAATATCAAGGATGCATGGGTAAGGCATAGCATCACTCATTGGAATTTAACGGATGTCTGCATATAAATGAGCTTTTATGCACTGAGCTGGAGGGACTCAGGCCCATGGAGCCAGATAAATCTGGGGTAATTGATAAGAAGAAACTTACGAGCCTGGAAAGGGAATGGCCTGGTCTTGGACCGAACCGATCCCACCAACATCCTCTGCCAGCTTAGGAGGTCTGGATGGACCTGCCAGTTGCTCGTGCCTCCTCTCTCACTCTCTCTTCCTAAGCAACGTTTGTCATACAGAAGGCCCAGAGAATCCGGTCCCAAGGCTGGGAAGTGTCAGTGCAGTGAGCATGTCTCTGCAGAGAGGAGGCCCTGAATGGTGGGAGTCTGAGCTAAAGGCTGACTTGCCCAGAATTCCTTTAATGCATTACACAGCTTGCTGTCGACATTGACCAAATTCATCAGAAAATCGCCGTCTCCACAGCTGAAGTTAATTTAAAAACATTCCAGGGACTGTGTAAGTAGTATAGTATTTCTTCATGGGATTCCTTATTTTCTGCAAAAATATACTGCGCCAGAACTCCTAGTGTGCTTGTTTATGGTCCAGTTCCAGGAAACTCATGATATTCTCCAAGACAAATTGAGAAGCTGAAACCTCTTTTGCTGATGTTTAAATACGTTTAAATATTGCCCAGCAAGTAGAATAAAAGTATTCGAAATAGGGATAATGTCCAGCCATGAGGTTTGGTTTTGTTTTGATCGTAGTGCCCAATGTGGCAGGCCCCTTGTGCATAACCAGTTAAAATTAGTTCTGGGTTCCTAGCCATATTCAAGGGACAAAGCCCAAGCCCAACAGGCCCAGAGATGCCCCAGAGTGTCATCACCTTCCCGGACGTGCAGCAGTTTAAGAGCCCAGCAAAAACTGGCCCAGGCCATCCGACTGTCCTATACCGGTGTGTGTTGATGTGTCTTCAAATTTCTCATGGCATAACCGGTAGGGGTAGTAGCAAATATCAGGGAATACTTGGAACTTTTATTGCTTTCTCTATCTCTCTTACTTAGCTTCTCCGAGCTCAGGAGTCGGGTGGAAATTGGAGACGGGGAGTGTCTTAATTTGAGCTCCCCGAGAAGCAGACCTTTAGAGGAGGATGTGAGTGCAAGTGGTTTAATTAGGAGGTGAAGGGAACATTGATACAGGAGCGGGGAGGTGGGAGAGGAAGGGGAGGCGGTCAGTAAAGGAAATGAGCCATAGCTTCGTTTACTTGGCAGCATTTTGTCTTTCCTAATGTACACAATAATAGTGTGCTTACAGTCAGTGGCATCTCAGATACATACAAATGCAAAATTTAAAAAACTGAACTCTTTTTTTTTTTTTATTGTACTTCAGGTGAAGGTTTACAGAACAAATAGTTTCTCACGAAACAGTAGTACACATATTGTTTTATGACATTGGTTAACAACCCCATGACATGTCAACCCTCTCCCTTCTCGACCTTAAAAAACTGAACTCTTGATTGTCTCTCTCTGCAGAATTCACCCCTTCTTCCCATCCCAGAGCAGATAGCATCCAAACCGGCTCAAGCCAAAAACCTGCGCATCATTCCTGATAGCTCCCTCTTCCGTCCCGCTCGCATCAGTCCGGTGCTGAGTCTTATTACTAACCAGGTCTCCAGACCATGTCCTCCTCTCCCTCCTGGCCATCCAGACACCTGAACCACTACCATAGCTTCCCTTTGCTTCTTCTCTTGTCCCTTCCAGCCCATGCCTCAGTTTTCCTCTTAAAATTTCAGTTAGATCATGTTAACTCTCTCCATAAAATCTTTCTGTGACTTTCCGTTGGATTAAGAATAAAGTCCATTCTACTTAAAATGGCATAAAAGGCCCTGCTTGATCTAGCCTTTGCTGCCTTCTCTAGCCTTATCTTGTATGATTCTCCCCCTTGCTCACTCTGAATGAATGAATTCGAGGGAGAATAAATGCTTCAGTTCAATGCTTCAGTTGCCAACAGAGGTAGCTGACTTGATAATACTTGATAACTGAACAGCAAGGTGATGATCTTTTAAAAGATACTTGCTATTTTGATGTTTAATTTTGCATTTGTATTCTTCAAACCTGAGATGCCATTAATTATAAGCACACTATTATTACGGACATTAGGAAAAAATGCTGCCAATTAAACTAAACTGTGGCTCATTATCTTAACGGTAATTCTGTGCCATGCATGAATTGATCACAACTGTGTTGGCTTTCAAGCACACAGGGTCTGGAATGCCTTGATCACTCTCTATTGCTCTCAGGATCAAGTCCAAGCTTCTTGGCTCAACATACTGGGTTCCTCGCAGCCTGGTTCCAGCTTGCCTTGCCTTCCTTGCGTCTTGGCAGCCACTGGGTTCATGACCCCTGATGCTGGCCAATTCACACATTCTCCTGTGTCTTGGGCCAATGCCTTGTCTCCGGGTAGTCCTTCTGCAAGTATGTATCCATCCATCCATCCATTTGTTGTTGTTAGGTGCCGTCAGTCGGTTCTGACTCATAGCAACCCTGTGCACAACAGAACAAAACACTGCCCGGTCCTGCGCCATCCTCACAATTATTGCTATGCTTGGGCCCATTGTTGCAGCCACTGTGTCAGTCCATCTCGTTGAGGGTCTTCCTCTTTTTTGCTGACTACTTTGCCAAGCATGATGTCCTTCTCCAGGGACTGGTCCCTCGTTCCATTCATTTATTACTGTGCAATACATACTATGCATTAAGCACTGAGCTATTTACCTTCTCCTCCTTGTTTTATACAGGTGGACTCGCATTCACTCCGTAAGGACAGCTTACATGTCATTTCCTGCCTTGAGTTTTCCTTGGCAGAATCAACTCCTGTGTTATCTGTATTCTATGGAATGTTTTATGTGTTTGTCTATGTTTCTAATGTTTGGATAGATATAGCTATGAATACATATATATTATTTACATGTAAATAATATATTATTTGCCTCTCTATCCTCCCCCATTGGTCATTCATTTATTCACTAAATTTTAAGTAAACACCTACCATGTTGCCAGGCACTGGGCTTAGAGCTGGAGTTATAATCCCTGCCCTCCCCCACAAAAATAAAAAAGGCATTTGCTTCCCTACCAAGTTGTCTAGTGGGGGCGGCTGACAGATACGCATCTCTAACATTCAGGAGAATGTTTAGGCATGTCAGCTGCTCAATTAATGTTTGGTGAATTGACCTGAATTAATTTTAACTCTTTTTAGAATTTTTTTTTTCCCATAAATGAGGTCTTCAGATTTAAAACAGGCTAGTTATTGAAACTGGTACACTGGGACCTGGCAAGTTAACTGATAAAACTGGAAGTACTGCTGATCCCTCTAGACAAAATAATTGATGGAAAGTGATTTAATTTTCCATGGGAGACACCACAGTCTTTAAGTCTGCCACTTGGTCACTGTGAGAGTCTTGAAAAATCACTTAATCACTTATTCTTTTTTTTTTTTCAATTTTTTTTATTGTACTTTAGATGAAGGTTTACAGAAGAGATAGTTTCTTATTAAACAGTACACATATTGTTTTATGACAATGGTTAACAACCCCATGACATGTCAGCACTCTCCCTTTTCGACCTTGGGTTCCCTGTTACCACCTTTCCTGTCCCCTCCTGTCTTCTAGTCCTTGTCCTGGGCTGTTGCAACCCATTAGTCTCGTTTTGTTTTATGGGCCTGTCTAATCTTTGGCTGAAGGCTGGACCTCAGGAGTGACTTCATTACTGAGCTAAAAGGGTGTTCGGGGGCCATACTCTCGGGGTTTCTCCAGTCTCTGTCAGGCCAATAAGTCTGGTCTTTTTTTTTTAAGTTAGAATTTTGTTCTGCATTTTTCTCCAGCTCTGTCCAGGACCCTCTGTTGTGATCCCTGTCAGAGCAGTCAGTGGTGGTAGCCAGGCACCATCTAGTTGTACTGGACTCAGTCTGGTGGAGGCTGTAGTTGTGGTCCATTAGTCCTTTGGGCTAATGTTTCCCTTGGATCTTGTTTTCTTCATTCTCCCTTGCTCCTGAAGGGATGAGACCAGTTGAGTATCTTAGATGGCTGCTCACAGGCTTTTAAAACCCTGGATGCTACTCACCAAGGTAGAACGTAGAACATTTTCTTTATAAACTATGTTGTGCCAGTTGAGCTAGATGTTCCCTGAGACCATGGTCCCTACAGCTCTCAGCCCAACAATTTGGTCCCTCAGGGAGTTTGGATGTGTCTATGGAGCCTCCATGACCTTGCCTTGTACAAGTTTTGCTGGCTTTCCCAGTATTTTGTATTGTCTTACCCTTCACCAAAGTTACCACTTATCTATTATCTATTTAGTAATCACTTATTCTTTTGAAACTCAGTTTACTCATCTGTAAATTTGGAGATATAATCTATATTCCACACATGGCAGACATGGTGAGTGGCCCCCAATATCTCTTTCCCCCTTCTTCCTTAGTCATAAGACTCCTATTACCCAGCCACTCAGAATAAAGACTACATTTCCCAGCCTTCACCTCAGTTCTGGCCAATGGAATGTAAGCAGAAGTGTCACGTGCAACTTCTAGGAAGTGGCTATAAAGGGAGGAGGGATGTTCTTCTCATTTATTTCCTCTTCTTGGCTGAAATGTGGACATGTTTGAAGAAGCCATCTTAGACCATCAGGTGAGTGCCTTCTGGTAGATAGACAAGATGGAGGAGCCTGGGACCCTGACTCCACGGAGCACTATACCAACAACTGTTTATCTAAAAGCCAAGGTTATTTGGATTTTCTATCATTTGCAGCCAACATCAAAGGATCAAAAATCCGTGTTACTATGATCACTAGCTTCTATAAGCCAGTTACTCCTATTCTGACATTTCCTCCTTAAAACTCGCAAAATCAAACAGCTTGTGAAGCACAGTTTTCCTAGTCTTTATTCAACTGAAAATCAAGTTCAGGTGAAAGTTTGTTCTTTGGTTCCACATAGTTTCTGTCTTTTCTGAGCACACCTTAGTAAATCTGCATGATTTATGCACATAAATTACATATAAACAGAACTTTAAGCCTTCCAAGCCAATGGAACTATGGCAATAAGGTTTCTCTGTGATGATTTCTATGTTGTCTTTGGCTGTTCCGTAATTACTATTTCCTAGAAATACTCAGCTTTTGAGTTTTTGGTATAATCCCACTAATTCTGGGATTTTAAAATAAAAAAGAATGATATGCCAACCACTAAAAAATCACTAAAATCATGTTAAAAAATACGATCTAGCCCATAAAGCCAAGGACAACAGACTCAAAGCTCAGGCTTCCTGCCGCAGGCTGAATAATGGTCCCCCAAAATTGTCCACATCCTAATGCCTGGAACCTGTGAATGTTTGTTACCTTATGTGGCAAGAGGGACTTTTCAGATTTGATCAAGTTAAGGACACTGAGATGGGGAGATTATCCAGGTAGGTCTGATGTAATCAAAGGGGACCTTGTAAGAGGGACACAAGAGGAGGCCGAGTCAGGGAGAAGGCATTGTGACAACAGAGGAAGAGATTGGAGTGATGCAACCACAAGCCAATGATTGCAGACAGCCTCTAGAAGCTATAACAGACAAGAAACAGATTCTCCCCTGGAGCCTCCAGAAGGAACCAGCCCTGCCAGCACCTTGACTTTAGTCCCATAAGACTTATTTCAGGGAGCCCTGGTGGCTCAGTGGTTAAGTGCTCGGCTGCTAACAGAAAGGTTGGTAGTTTGAACCCACCCAGTGGCTCCATGGGAGAAAAGACCTGGTGATCTGCTGCCATAAAGATTACAGCCTTGGAAACCCTATGAGTTCTACTCTGTCTTATAAGGTCGCTATGAGTTGGAATTGACTGGATGGCACATGACAACAACAACAAGGCTTATTTTAGATTTTTGACCTCCAGAACTGTAAGAGAATAACTTTGTGTTGTTGTAAACCACTAAGTTTGTGGTAATTTGTTACAGCAGCAACAGGAAACAAATGCATTGCCTTAAAATGGGGCTCTAAGAATCAGTTCCTAACGTAGCATGTGGTTTGCAGTCAGCAGGCCCCTCTCCGTGAATGCAGAGCCTCAACATGCACCTAGTCATACCCTCACCTGTCATGTGATTTTTACTGGAATTCAGTACAGAAAAAAATGTAGAACAGAAATATGTTAGAAGTAGGGAGTTACTCCAATCTTGACTCTCAAGAATAGCAAAGTTAATAATATATTTATTGTATGTGCTCAAGGCAAAAAGATCCTTAAGAAACCTGCATGTTGGAACCTGGAACACACAAGATGGAGCTCAGATAAATAAATAGTCTAGACCAGTGCTATCCAATAGAAATATACTAGCCACACACGGCATTTGAAATTTTCTAGTAGAGCAACTGTTTCTAGGCACGTTTAAAAAAATTTTTTAAAGGTGATGTTAATTTTAAGAATATGTTTTATCTCACAGAAGAAAACATTCTTTGATGGTTACAAGGGTGGAGAGGGAGGGAGAGGGGTATTCACTAACTAGATAGTAGACAAGAATTATCTTAGGTGAAGGGAAGGACAGCACACACTACAGGGGAAGTCAGCACAACTGGACTAAACCAAAGCTAAGAAGTTTCCTGAATACAACCAAACACTTCGAGGGACAGAGTGGCCAGGGCAGGGGCCTGGGGACCATGCTTTCAGGGGACATCTAGGTCAATTGGCATAACAAAGCTTATTAAGAAAATGTTCTGCATCCCACTTTGGTGAGTGACGTCTGCAGTCTTAAAAGCTAGCAAGCGGCCATCTAAGATGCATCAATTGGTCCCAACCCACCTGGAGTAAAGGCAAATGAAGAACACCAAAGACACAAGGAAAGTATTAGCCCAAGAGACAGAAAGGGCCACATAAACCAGAGACTTCATCAGCCTGAGACCAGAAGAACTAGATGGTGCCCAGCTACCACCAATGACCGCCCTGACAGGGAACACAACAGAGAGTCCCTGATGGAGCAGGAGAAAAGTAGGGTGCAGAACTCAAATTCTAGTAAAAAGACCAGACTTAATGGTCTGAGTGAGACTGGAGGAACCCCAGAAAGCATGGCCCCCAAACTCTCTGTCAACCCAAAACTAAAACCATTCCCGAGGCCAACTCTTCAGACAAAGATTAGACTGAACTATGGGACATAAAATGATACTCGGGAAGAGTGTGCTTCTTAGCTCAAGTAGATACAGGAGACTAAATGGGCAGCTCCTGTCCTGAAGTAAAGTGAGAAGGCAGAGAGGGTCAGGAGCTGGTTGAATGGACGTGGGAAATCAGGGGTAGAAAGGAGGAGTGTGCTGTCATAGTATAGGGAGAGCAATTAGGATCACGTAACAATGTCTGTATAAATTTTTATATGAGAGACTAACTGGAATTGTAAACTTTCACTTAAAGTACAATAGTAAAATTAAAAAAGAATATGTTTTATCTAGTGCAGTATATGGAGTCCTGGTGGTGCAGTGGTTAAGAAGTAGATGGCCAGCCAATGTCACAAAACAATATGTATACTTTTTAATGAGAAGCTTGTTTGCTCTGTAAACCTTCATCTGAAGTACAATTAAAAAAAGAGAGAGAGAGAGAGAGAAAAGTAGTAGATGGCCAGGCCTTTCTTCCAAGGTGCCTCTGGGTGGACTGGAACCTACAACCTTTCGGTTTGCAGTGGAGTGTGTTAACCATTTGCACCACTCAGGGACTCCATTGGACTCTTTGTAAACTATCAGTTAGTAGTCGAGCACTTAACCGTTTGTGCCACCCAGGGACTCCAGTGCATACATCAGACATCTCTATACCGTAGCCACAGTTTTTAGTATAAATTGTGAAACCCCAGGAAATACCCAGGTGGCACACATCTCTGCAGGGTGTGTTGCCTTCTCGGTAAATGTGTTGTCCGTGGCTTGGAGTCTGGAGTTGATTACACATGGTTCCCGGGCAGTTCTGAAGAGTGGACCACCTGACAGTTGGGAGCATGTTGGAGCAGATAATAAATGCACCAGCTCACGAACCTGATACGGTGCAAAAAAACTACTTCGTACATCTTGAAAACTGCAGAATTGCAAAATCCGGACATGGATTCTCCAGTTAATATTCTTTAGTTGATTCAGGGGCTTTTTGGCTTTTAATTTAGTTTGGTGGCACTTTGAAAGTGGAGCTCCTGGAGGTCTGTTTGCTGAGTGCTAAAGAACTATTAGTCCCATCTCCATATAGCACTTGTTCTGTCTTAAGTGGACTCTCTAGCAATACAAGAACCTCCAACCTTCAAGGAAACCGTGATTATGAGCAAATTGCATCTGCTCACGTTTTTATCATGAAAAGGAAATTGAAACTTGCGATCCTACATTCTAAGAACCTGGTTTGAGGTTTGTTCTGTTTGAACTTCAGAATCCCTTAATACCTTGGATGACTCTGATGAAAGCTATTTTCCTGTAAGTCAAGTAAAGAGAGTCCGGCTCCCCTCTAGGAAGCGCTCATCTTGCTCTGCCTGGGAATCATAAACTAAAGATCTCTCTAGTGAAGTGGTTCTCAACTGAGGGTGATTCTGCCCTCGCCAGGGGCCACTGGGCAATGGCCAGAGACATTTTGGGTTGTCACAACTTGCTACTGGCAGCTAGCTGGTAAAGACCAGGGATGCTGCTAAACATCCGACAGTGCACAGGACAGCCCCCGCCCCAACGAATTATCTAGCTCCAAAGCTCAATAGTGCCAGGCCCTGACCCAGTAGACATCTAAGTAGCAAAAACACATAGAAGCCAGAGAAGCAGGAAGCCTTCTCCAGCGGATGTTTCTCAAGAGGCCACCCTAGGATACTGGTTAAGAGCAAGAACTCAGGTCCAGGCTGCCGGGGTTTGAATACCAGTTCCATCACTTACTGGCTGTGCCACCTCGAGCAAAGTACTCAACCTCTCTGTGCCTTGTTTTTCTAATAGTACCTTCCACGCAGGGTTGTTAGGAGGTATAAATGGGTTAATATTCTCAAAGTGCTTACAACAATTCCAGGCCCACAGTGAGCACTATGTAAGGGGGTGTTTATTAAGGGGTTTTGGAAAATAAGTTCCTGGAAAAGTCAGTTTTAGGGCTTTGAAAACTTTATGGGTAGTAAGGAAACGGCTTCGGATTCTGAATTGCTACATCAAGAAGAATGAGTCGATTTCATCTCACGACCCCGCTTTCTCTTTCTAATTCATCAACCCTCCTCAGAAAGGCAGCGAGCAGAGGAGCCTGCCCGCATCAGAGACGGCTAGCCCGAACCCAGCAAAAGCTCACTGTCGAGTCCTCAGTTTCTTTCCCTTCTTCCACAGCGAAAGCAGCGACTGACAACCGCTTGGAGCCCTCCGGATAGAGTGGAGAATACGTAACTGCACACAGGCAGAACCCCAGCCCCTCCCTCCCGACACATACACACATACTCACACACCCGCCGGTACAGTCGATGTCTGCAGACCGCCAAATCCGCACGCACCCACAGGTCTGCCCGCACCCACAGGTCTGCCCGCACAGCGCCCAGCCTCCCTCCGGTAACCTGCCAGACGCAGCCAGGTGGGGCGCAGTTGATGCAAAGGGCACTGGGTACAAAGATCCGCCCAAGGGGCGCGGGAAGAAAGCCCGGGTGCGCTCCGGCGTCTCAGCATTGCGGGAAACTCGTCTCCGCGTGCACAGACACACACGTGCACACACACCCACACACGCGCGGGGGTGCCTGGAGGGACCCGGGACAAAGAGAAGGGGCCGATCGCTAGCCAGCTACTCACCTGCCCGCGCTCCCTAATCCACCTGCCACCCAGGGGAGCAGCAGCGGGAGCGCGAGCCCCCAGGGCGGCCGCATCTTGGCGCGAGGCCTCAGTCCTTTGCTGCCGTCAACTGCTCCTCCTCCTGCGCCCCCTCGGAAGGGTGCTGGGACGCGGGATCCGGGTGCAGCAGGGCCACCGCCTGCTCGCTCTGCGGCCAGTCGGGGCTCCGCTCCTCCCGCAGCCCCCAGGCCGGGCACTGCGGCGAGGCGCGCGCGGCTCGGGAGAAGCTGGGGCGCGGGGGCAGGCGCGCTGCGGCTCCTCTGAGGGAGAAGCGGACCTGGGCCAGCGAGCCAGGGAGGGCGGGCCGTGCACATCTGGCTGGGACCCGCCTCCAGCAGGACCCGCGCATCCTCTGCGCTCTCCGTTCAACAGAAACGTTCCCCAGATTCAATTCAGTCCCTTCCTGTCGGGAGTCACCAAGGACCGTCATCTATTTAAGGCCCTGAATTGGTTTCAGTGGTACCTACGTGCTCTCCAGGATCTAAGAATTTAGTTGAGAAGTCAAAGCGGGAACCAGGAATGCAGGTTCCTAATGAAACTGCTACCTTCTATTTAAGTTTTTAATATTCTGCCGGGTTTTCTTCCACAAACTTCAAATCCTAGGGTGCTAGAGCAGAAAGGTCACCAAGTCCTCTGGCAACCTCTTCATTTGACAAATGATCTCGTGCTCATTTGCAACAGCTTGTTTACATGGGACCGCGAGATGAAATTGTAATGTAGTAATTGAACCGTGCAGGAACTGACTGACGGCCCAAACACAAATGCTGTAGAATTCAGAGAATTCATTTAGGTACTTAGATGTTATTTGTTCTGACAACCCCATTTATTCTGGAGGAATGAATGATTGATCCCTCCTTCACCCTCTCCCCGCAAACACTCCCTTGTAGCTTCCTGATGGAGACAGTGTATGGCCCTGCCTCTTGACTTTGGACTTGCCTGTGTGACTTACCCATGGCATGTGGGCAGAAGTTGGAATGGGCCAGTTTCAAGCATAGACTCTAGACACCTGAGCCTCTGTCATAGGCATGAGAAGAACATGTCCCAGCTAGTGAGTGGTAGTCCAAGGAGGATGAGGGACAGGTGCAACAGGTATACCTGGTCGACTTACAGACCTATAGCTTGAAGCAGAGCCACTCAGTTGAGCCTAGTGTATATTAGCCAACCCAGAGACACAGGAGTGACCTCAGCTCAGATCTGCAGTGCCAGCCAACCTACCAAAGCTTGTGGTGATTGTTTGCTACTCAGCAATAGCTCGTTGACACGCCTATAAACTAGTGTCAGAAACCAAATCATGAAGACAAAGAATATGGAGAAAGAAGAGGTTTGAATAAGTATGGTGAAAAGATACAACCCTGACACACACCTTTCCTGACTTTAAACCCTGCAATGGTTTAAAGTATATATATTTATGAAGTATGCGTGTGTGTGTGTATATATATATACATTTTATACACACACACACACATATATACATAGGGAGTCCTGGTGGCACAGTGGTTAAGAGCTCACGCTGCTAACCAAAAGGTTGGCAGAGGAAGGCTCTGGGGAACATCCTTCTCTCTCCCAGAATTCCTTGGTTCCTTGGAGATCTTCATGTGGCATGGCATCTATTTTCCCCCATTTGTGCTTGCTTGTCTGTGTGTCAGAGCTGGTTTGCTAACCAAAAGGTCAGCAGTTCGAATCCATCAGCTGCTCCTTGGAAACCCCGTGGGGCAGTTCTACTCTGTCCTACAGGGTCGCTATGAGTCAGAATCGACTCGACATCAACGGGACAGGATATATACATATATATGTATATATATATGCATATGTGTATACGTATATATCCTTTCACCATACCTATTCAATCTATATGCTGAGCAAATAATCCAAGAAGCTGGACTATATGAAGAAGAACAGCGCATCAGGATTGGAGGAAGACTCATTAACAACCTGCATTATGCAGATGATACAACCTTACTTGCTGGAATTGAAGAGGGCTTGAAGCACGTACTGATGAAGATCAAAGACCACAGCCTTCAGTATGGATTACACCTCAACATAAAACAAAAATCCTTACAAATGGACCAATAAGCAGCATCATGATAAATGGAGAAAAGATTGAAGTTGTCAAGGATTTCATTTTACTTGGATCCACAATCAACACTCATGGAAGCAGCAGCCAAGAAATTAAATGACCCATTGCATTGGGCAAATCTGCTGCAAAAGACCTCTTTAAAGTGTTGAAAAGCAAAGATGTCACCTTGAAGACTAAGGTGTGCCTGACCCAAGCCATGGTGTTTTCAATCACCTCATATACATGTGAAAGCTGGGCAACGAATAAGGAAGACCAAAGAAGAATTGATGCCTTTGAATTATGATGTCGGTGAAGAATATTGAATATACCATGGACTGCCAAAAGAACAAACAAATATGTCTTAGAAGAAGTACAACCAGAATGCTCCTTAGAAGCAAAGATGGCGAGACTTCATCTCATGTACTTTAGACATGTTATCAGGAGGGATCATTCCATGGAGAAGGATATCATGCTTGGTAAAGTAGAGAGTCAGCGAAAAAGAGGAAGACCCTCAGTGAGATGGATTGACACAGTGGCTGCAACAATGGGCTCAAGCATAACAACGACTGTGAGGATGGCACAGGGACTGGGCAGTGTTTGGTTCTGTTGTACATAGGGTCGCTATGAGTTGGAACCCACTCGATGACACCTAACAACAACTATATATATATACACACAGAGAGAGAGATTTATTTCAAGGAAATGGCTCACGCACTTGTAGAGGCTGGCAAGTCCCGCATTCGTGGGTCAGGCGTCAGGCTGGAGGCTGCTCCTGACTCTTATGGTTGCAGGGGCTGGTTCATGGGGCTGCAGGAGCTCACAAATCCCAAAATCTGCAGGCCAGGTGACGGACTGCTGGCTCATGTCCCAAGAACAGGAGGTCAGATGACGACAAGTTGGATGCAGGATCGAGAGAGAGAGAGAGAGAAAGAGAGAGAGAGAGAGCGAGCTTTGACAGAACAACATCTATATATATTTGATGCAAGTCACACCCCCAAGAAAACTCCCCTTACATCAGATCACAAAATGGAGGATAATTACATAATACTGAGAATTATGGCCGAGCCAAGTTGACACATAACATTAACCATCACAGGTAGCTTCACATGTCAAATGATTCTCATGAGTAAGGTAATATGATGATCTCTTCATGGCTGTTACCAAAGCCCTTTGAACTATTCATACCATAACTTGTTTTATTTGCTGAAAATATTAAAATCAAAAGGGAAGATTATAAGGTGCGAACTCTACACCTGTGAATATCTTAAAGAAAATGGAATATAAAATTTTTCTTGGTGTGAGTTTCCCCCAAGATGACCCTGAGGCAGAGATTCAAGTGGAAGTAGTTATTCTGGAAGTGCAAAGGACACTGGTAGGGGAGTGGGGGAGTGAATCAGGGGAGGGGAGGAAGACAATAGCAGGTGTATATCAAGTTATCATTGTGGGCAACTGGAGCTTCATGCTGCTGGGGAGCTCCCAAGACCAGTGTAGAGCAGGCAGCTCCAAAATTATCTTACCAGAAGGGCGAGGGAGCTGGGGTATTTATACACCATTTCCATTCAATCCTTGCCTGAAGGCTTCTTCTACCAGAGTACTGATTCCTAGGATTTCTGCTTACTGTGCTAAGAGCAGAGTAGGTGCTTACAGCTAAAGAAAGCCCTCAGGCAAGGGCTGTAGATGCGTGCCTTTGAGAGTTCTACTGAAATGGTAAGGCTGGAGAGGATGTGGGCAGGGCAACACAAAGGCTGCTACCTAATGTCTGGAAATTGAAATGAATCGAGAATTATGGGTCTTTGCCCACAAATTTCTCCTTAAACATTTAGATATGAATCACTTCCTTCTCCAAAGAAACCGTTAGTCAAAAAAGTCCTAATAAAATATGATTAGCCTATAATATAGGGGCAGTCCTACCTTCTTATTCACTAAGTTATAAAGGGGCAGAATAGCATCTTGCTTTAATATTTATCCGTCACTTTCTAGCTTTAGTTTCAGCATTTGATGTTATTTCTGCTTTTTGTTTTTTCAGAGCCGACTTCTCTTCTGCAGGCTTAAAGGAGGTGACCAACATTAGAACAAGAAACTTCTGGGGAAGGTAAAACACTCCTCCACCCACTATTATTACCTGGGGGGAGCCTGTGGACAAAGGAACTGTCAGGTAGTATGAGAAACAGAGAAGGTCCCTGGAAATAATGTGCTGCCGGGTGAGAAGATATCGAATACAAATTGCCAGGTTGAGGCAGGTGTTTTTAATAACTACACTAGTCCTGTTGACTATGAAGAGGAACCAGGCAGCTGCTCTTTAGGGGGCCTCCTGCTTCCTACAAAGGAAAAGCAATCTTTGATCAGAATCTCATAAAATCGTCCGTGCCTTTTACAGGGCTACATTTTTTTCAATCTATTTCCACTTAGCCCCCTGCATGGACCAGGTATTTTTGTGCTTTTTGAATATACACATGAAACACACATACAAAACTACTAACACTTTTGATGATGTTCCTGGCACTGAGATCCAAGATGATATTGAAATAGCAGCAACAAAAGCAAAGCATTGTTGGATGAAAGATCTGGGTGGAAGAGTGGGTAGACCAGGGTTTCCAATGTTAATGTCAGTACGAATTATCTGGCAATCTTGTTAAAATGCAGGTTCTGATCGTGTTGGTCTGGGGTGAGGCCTGAAAGTCTGCATTTCTAAGACCTCAAGTGTTATGGATTGAATTGTGTCCCCCCAAAAGATATGTTGAAGTCCTAACCCCCGGTACCTGTGAATGTGGCCGCCTTTGGAAATAGGGTCTTTGAAGATGTTATCAGTAAACACGAGGTCATACTGGAGTAAGGTTGCGTTCTAATCCAAGCTGAGTGGTGTCCTTATAAAAGAGAACAGACACAGAGATATACAGAGAGGGAAGATGGCCCTGTGAAGATGCATCCACAAGCTAAGGAATGCCAAGAAATGCCATGGGCTACCCAGAAGCTGGAAGAAATGAGGAAGGATCTTCCCCTGAAACAGACAGAGCATAGCTCTGCTGATGCGCTGAATTTGGATTCCTTGTCTCCAGAGCTGTGAGACAATAAATTTCTGTCCTTATAAACCACCTGATTTGTGGTACTCTGTTATGGCAGCCCTAGGAAACTAATACACCAAGTAATGCTCATGCTACTAGTCTGAGGACCACACTTAGAGTAGTGAGGGTCTAGAGATAACCTGGAACAGAAGTTCTCGATCTCGCTGCACATTGGAATCCCCTGGGAAGCTTTGAAACTACTAGTACCTCAGACCCACCCCCAGAGAGTCTAATGTCTGGGGTGTGGCTTGAGCATGGGGATGTTTAGAAACTCCCCAGGTTATTCCAGTGGACAGCCAAGGTTGACAACCACTGATCTGGACCAATCCCCACATTGTACAGATGGAAAAAGTCAGCTCCAGTATGAGAAGGGACTTGCCCAAGGTCACACACAAGCCAACCACATAGTCTTTCCCCTCAAACTTCATGATGCTTCCTTGATCACCATTCTTATTTTTTATGGATTGAATTGTGTCCCCTCAAAATAGGTGTTGGAGTCCTGACCTCTATACCTATGGATGTAATTCCGTTTGGGAATAGGGTTTTGTTTGCTATGTTAATGGGGCTATATCTGTGTAGGGTGTGTCCTAAACCTAATCACTTCTGAGTTATAAGGAGCAGCATAGACTCAGAGCCAAAAAAAAGAAAAAAATCACTGCTGTTGAGTCAATTTGGACTCATAGTGACCCTGTAGGACAGAGTAGAACTGCCCCGTAGGGTTTCCAAGGAGCGGCTGGTGGATTTGAACTGCCAACCTTTTGGTTAGCAGCCCAGCTCTTAACCACTGTGCCGCCAGGGCTCTGACACACAGACAAGCAAGCACAAATGGGGGAAAATAGATGCCATGCCACGTGAAGATCTCCAAGGAACCAAGGAATTCTGGGAGAGAGAAGTACGTTCCCCAGAGCCTTCCTCTATAGCCGGTGCCCTGAATTCTAACATCTAGCTTACTAAACTGTGAGAAAATAAATTTCTGTTCTTCAAAGCCACCTACTTATGGTATTTCTGTTACAGCAGAGCTGGGTGACTAAGACACTACTGAAGAAAGAAATGGCATGTCTTAATTCTTAATCTTCTATGTTCATTGTAGCCCAATGAAATGCTCTAGAAATTGATGTGTTTTTCCAATCTTTTTCTTTCCACTTCTTAGTCCATGAAAGGAGTCAGTGAAGAAACACGAAGACTTACAATGTAGACACTGCTCAATTCTGTATGTGAAGGTATGTTTTGAGGTCTACGCTGTGTTTCTTGATCTTGCTCTTGTCAAGGGCCCAGTTCTTAGAGCTCTTTTGTAGATGAAAAATCCCAACCACTTTCCAACTTCCTTCCTTTCCTTTTTTTCCCTCTCCCTCCCTCCTCCTGTCTCTCCTTTCCTTCTCTTCTTATTCAAACATTTATTGGGACCTTACCAAGTGCCAGGCACTGTGCTAGGCAGTGGGGATTCCTTGGTGGAAAGGTGGCCATCTGCAGTACAGTGAATTGCTTAATATGGCTCTTCTAGCCATGATCTTTGTGACTCCTACAGTGATTGGGTGGGACTGTGCAGATGGGGCGCTCGTGGCCCACCCAGGGGATTGGACAGCTTGCCGCTGATGCAAGTAACGTGTATGGAATGTGTGATGGTTAAGGTTATGTGCCAATTTGGCTGGGCCATGATTTTCAGTGGTTTGGCAGCTATGTAATGATGTAATTTGGCAGTTAATGTAGTGATGTGGCCATCCTCCATTTTGTGATCTGATGTAATTATCCTACATTTTGTGATGTGTTGTAAATGCTAGCCTCTATGCATGTGGTTATGGTCTCATTTGGGAGTAAGTTGTCTGTTACGTTAATGAGGCAGGATTAGGGTGGGATGTATCTTGAGTGACCACCTTAATAGAGAGTATGACTCAAGTCACTACCCTTATCCCAGTCACCACCCTTACCACCCTTATTCAAGTCACACCTTTGCTTGAGTTACACCTTTTATCTTACAAGAGATAAAAGGAGAGAGAAGCGAGCAGAGCGGGGGGGACCCACTACCATCAAGAAGAGGAGCTAGCAGTGGAGCGTGTCTTTTGGACCCGGGATCTCTGCGCTGAGAACCTCCTAGACCCAGGAGACAGAGAGCTGTAACACCGGAGATGGCGCAAGACAGGGAGAAGCAGTGGCAAATGTGGCAGAAAACTGGCAGCAGCAAGAGACCAATGCGAGATGGCTTAGTGGGTTTCCTGGCCCATGGAGTGTGGCAGCTACAGTGGGTGTGCTGACCAGTGGAGCAAGAGAGCTGAACACCTTTGGGCATGGGGCTTCCTGGCAGAGTGGGGTGCGTCCAGGCACTTGTTGGTGGAGCTGGGCTTATCAACCTATGGAGCAAGAGAGCTGAGCGCCTTTGGGCTGAGGCTTACTGGTGGAGTGGGGTGTCTCTGGGCACTTATTGGCAGAGCTAAAGAGATTTGTAACACTTTCCTCAGAAGGGCAGAAGCCAGGCCGAGGGTCCAAGGGGCCGAGGGCTGAAGAGAGAGGCCTGCCTGCGGGCACGGCTGAGAAGAGGCTATCCTGATTGAAAAACTGTATCCTGAGTCGTTCCTGATCCTGAATTGTAGCCTGCTATTTCCCCTTGCCTAATCTGTCTCTGAAGAAGTAAGACAGAATATTCCTTAGAAGCAAGGATGATGAGACTTTGTCTTATGTACTTTGGACATGTTATCAGGAGGGACCAGTCCCTGGAGAAGGACATCATGCTTGGTAAAGTAGAGGGTCAGTGAAAGAGAGGAAGACCCTCAAAGAGATGGATTGACACAGTGGCTGCAACGATGGGCTCAAGCATAGCAATGATTGTGGGGATGGTGCAGGATAGTGTTTTGTTCTGTTGTATGTAGGTTCACTATGAGTTGGAACTGACTTGACAGCACCTAACAACAACACTTCCCTAATAAACCCCATAATCGTGAGTATTGTCTGTGAGTTCTGTGTGGCCATTGCAACAAATTATCAAACTCAGCAGAGAAGTAGAGTGTGCTGTGGGAGGGACCGCTGGCGTCAGAATTGCTGAAAAAGGTTGGAGAGAGGAGGTAAGTCTGACTTCCGCCTCATAGGAATCAGCCTTGGGCTGTTGATCTTGATTCTCCTTCCCCCTTGTGAAGTTAGAGGAGGTCTGATGCCACTGCCTCACCATTTTTACACATTTTCAGTTATTAAACATAAAACGTATTTGTTTATCCATGGCTATCTTGCTACCTCCTATTTTCCATTAATTCTAAACTAAAGAATGAGAACAAAGTCAGAAGAGTTCATTAAAGTGCTTTACCAATAAACTTTCTGACATCGCCACCACTCAAGAAAATGTCTGCTTGTCTCCTTGTAGAATGTTCAAAAAATTCTAAATATGCCAAGTGCGTCTTGACCATTCTTCCAAGCGCTCCTCTTACGCTGGAGGGAAGACTTACATCTCAACTAGACTGGCATTTGGAGGAGAAGGGTGTAGCTGTGAGGTGGCTTCCACTGAAGCATCCCTGGAGGCTGTCGTGTGGATGAAGGAGCCAGAGGAAGAGGCCATGGGAGTTGGCTTGTGAGTGCTTGTGGCTGAAAAAAATGACACCTTGATTCATTTTACTTTCAAATTTGGTAGCTCTTAGAACCCTCCACTTGCTAATTGAGGAAGAAAAAGAAATTAGTGTTTGTGAAGTGATTACTATATACTAGACATTTCACAGAGATGAATTATTTAATCTTGACAACACCTGTATATGGAAGGCATTCTTACCCCATTTTACAGCTGAGGAATCTAGGTTTAGAGTGGTTAAATATCTTGTCTCAGGTCACCTAGTAAGGTAATGAGAAGAACATAGGTTTTGGAGACAGATCTCGATGGAGATTAGCTTTGCTGCCCAGATTTCCCTGTTCTTAGTAGGGATTCTTGCTCCCCTGCTATTCATAAGGTTTTCATTGACCAATTATTTTCAGAAGTAGACTTCCAGGTCCTTCTTCCTAGTCTGTCTTAGTCTGGAAGCTCTGCTGAAACATGTCCACCAAGGGTGACCCTGCTGGTATTTGAAATAGCAGTGGCAAAGCTTCCAGTATCACAGCAACACGCAAGCCACTACACTATGACAAACTGACAGACACTCAAAATACCACTGGGGAAAAGCTGCCTCCTCAAAGTAGAGTTGGCCTTAATGATGTGGATGGACTCAAGGTTTCGGGACCTTAATTTGCTGATGTGACACGACTCAAAATGAGAAGAAACAGCTGCAAACATCCATTAATAATTGGAACATGGGATGTACGAATTATGAATCTAGGAAAATTGGAAATTGTCAAAAATGAATTGGAATGCATAAAGAGTGATATCCTAGGCATTAGTGAGCTGCAGTGGACTGGAATTGGCCATTTTGAATTGTACAATCATATGGTCTACTATGCCAAGAATGACAAATTGAAGAAGAATGGCTCCGCATTCATTGTCAAAAAGAACATTTCAAGATCTGTCCTGAAGTACAGTTCTGTCAGTGATAAGATAACATCCATATGCCTACAAGGAAGACTAGTTAATACAACTATTATTCGAATTTATCCACCAACCACTAAGGCCAAAGATGAAGAAACTGAAGACTTTTTACCAACTTCTGCAGTCTGAAATTGATTGAACATGCAATCAGGATGCATTGATAATTACTGGTGATTGGAATGCAAAAGTTGGAAACAAAGAAGAAGGATCAGTAGTTGGAAATGTGGCCTTGGTGATAGAAAATGATGCTGGAGATCGCATGATAGAATTTTGCAAGATCAATGACTTATTCATTGCAAATACCTTTTTTCAACAACATAAACAGCGACTATACATGTAGACCTCACCAGATAGAATACATAGGAATCAAATCAACTACATCTGTGGAAAGAGACGATGGAGAAGTTCAATATCATCAGTCAGAACAAGGCCAGGGGCCGACTACAGAACAGACTATCAATTGCTCACATGCAAATTCAAGTTGAAGTTGAAGAAAATTAGAGCAAGTCCACGAGAGCCAAAATATGATCTTGAGTATTAGGCTGGGTTCTCTAGAGAAGCAAAACCAGTAAAGTGTATAAATATATATATAGAGAGATATATGTCAAAGAAACAGCTCACGAGATTGTAAAGGCTGGAACATCCCAAGTCCGTGGATCAGGATAGAGGCTTCTCCTGATTCACGTAGCTGCAGGGGCTGGTGAACTCAAGATCGGCAGATTAGAAAGAAGGGCTCTTGTTCACAGGCTGTGAATGTCAACAAATCCCAAGATTGGCAGGCAAGACCACAAGGCTTCTCCTGATTCACGTAGCTGCAGGGGCTGGCAAATCCAAGATCAGCAGGTCAGAGAGCAGCGCTGCACTCACAGGCTGTGAAGATCCACGAATCCCAAGATCGACAGATAAGCTGATAGCTCAAGTCCCAAGAACCAGAGGTCAGATGAACAGGAGGCAGCTGCAGGATCCAGAGTGAGCAAAAAGGCAGAACATCTTCTTATATTCAGATGCAGGCTACACCTCCAAGGAAACTACCTTTCAACTGATTGGCTACTTACAGAAGATTCAATCATGGGAGCGATCACATATAAACACGGAGAATCATGGCCCAGCCAAGTTGACACACAATCTTAACCATCACAGCCCATCCCTGGTCAACTTGGCACATGTACACATCTCCTTAAACCATACATAATCTCTGAATAAAGACAATTATAAAGTCATACTTGCATCTAACATGATACAACAAACACGCATACAATCAAAAACGCACTAGCCCCATTTACAGCTTATATTTTATAAGTGAAGGAAACAAAAATATTTGATGCACACATACAAAGCAGAAATACTCATAACAATTTTACAGTCCTCATTCCTGCAACTGGTCATGTGGCCGTAACTGGTATTTAGAACTACCTTCTTCCACCACCCATTCCATATTCCCTTTGCCCTCAACAAGCACCTCAGTTGGTCGTGGTCCTTTGCCTGGTGGGGTGACCCAAACCTTCATTCCTGAAGGGTCTGGGTCATTAGTAGTCACGTCAGAATTGGATTGTTGTAGTTTTCCATTGACTTTAATCACAGGGCATGGTAGTACTAAGAGACACCCTAAAGGATGTCCAATATTCCGGGCATACTCTTCTTTACCTCCATTATGTAATATCAATCTGATTTCCTCTTGGTAATCAGGATCAATCACACCAGCCAGGATGGTAACTCCCTTCTTTGCCTGTTGATCCAGAGGCATAAGGAGCCCAGAGTGGCCAGGTGGCATTCTTAACTTCCAGTTCAATGGAATCAGTGATTGTGTCTCCAGGTGGGAGCATTCCTCCCTTTGGAACTAAGACATCTAGGCCTGCAGAGCATAGTTGAGGGGACAGGAAGCAAAAATCTTGCAAGTGGGTCACTAGGGGTAATAGTGAGTGGTGCCACTCCCATTTCCACCCCTTGATTCCTGGACCCGTGAATCCTGGCTATGGGAGAAACAGCACCATGTATTGGACGCTGACTTAAAGCATATACAGCCTCCTGGAGAACATTGCTCCAACCCTGCAAGGTATTGCCACCTAGCTGGCACCGTAATTGTGTCTTTAGAAGGCCATTCCATCGTTCTATCAAGCCAGCTGCTTCAGGATGATGGGGAATATGGTAAGACCAGTGAATTCCATGAGCATGGGCCCACTGCCACACTTCATTTGCTGTGAAGTGAGTCCCTTGATCTGAGGCTATGCTGTGTGGGATACCATGATGGTGGTTAAGCATTCTGCAAGTCCGTGGATGGTAGTTTTGGCAGAAGCAGTGTGTGCAGAGAAGGCAAATCCATATCCAGAGTAAGTGTCTATTCCAGGAAGGACAAAAAGCTGCCCTTTCCATGATGGAAGTGATCCAATGTAATCAACTTGCCACCAGGTTGCTGGCTGATCACCTTGAGGGATGGTGCCATATTGAGGACTCAGTGTTGGTCTCTGCTGCTGGCAGATTGGGCACTGAGCAGTGGCTGTAGCCAACTCATCCTTGGTGAGTGGAAGTCCATGTTGCTGGGCCCATGCATAACCTCCATCCCTGCCACCATGGCCACTTTGTTCATGAGCCCATTGAGCAATGACAGGAGTAGCTGGGGAAAGAGGATGACTGGTTTCCACAGAACGCATCATCCTATCCACTTGATTGTTAAAATCATCCTCTGCTGAGGTCACCCTTTGGTGAGCATTCACATGAGACACAAGTATCTTTGCTTCTTTGTCCCACTCAAAGAGGTCTATCCACATACCTCTTCCCGATAAATCCTTGTCTCCAATTTTCTAATCATGTTCCTTCCAAGTCCCTGACCATCCAGCCAAACCATTGACCGCAGTCCATGAATCAGTATACAGTCACACATCTGGCCATTTCTCCTTCCAAGCAAAGTGAACAACCAGGTGCAGTGCTGGAAGTTCTGCCCATTGAGAGGATTTCCCTTCACCACTGTCCTTCAAGGAGGTCCCAGAAAGGGGCTGTAGTGCTGCAGCTGTCCACTTTCAAGTGGTACCTGCATATCACGCAGAACCATCTGTAAACCAGGCACGAGTTTTCTCTTCAGTCAACTGATCATAAGGAACTCCCCTTGAGGCCATAGGTGCAGGCTGGGAGATGGAAGATAATGTGACAGGAGTGGAGACCATGGGCATTTGGGCCACTTCCTCATGAAACTTACCTGCGCTTTCAGGTCCTGCTCCAGCCCAATCTCGTATATACCACTTCCATTTAATGATGGAGTGCTGCTGTGCATGTCCAACTTTATGACTCTGTGGGTCAGACAACACCCAGTTCATGATGGGCAGCTCAGGCCTCATGGTGACTTGGTGTCCCATGGTTAAGCGTTCAGTCTCTACTAAAGCCCAATAACAAGTCAAAAGCTGTTTCACAGGAGAGTAGTTATCTGCAGAGAACGGCAGAGCTTTGCTCCAAAATCCTAAGGGTCTGCACTGTGATTCACCAATAGTGGTCTGCCAAAGGCTCCAAACAGTGTCTGTATCTGCCACTGACACTTCAAGCACCATTGGATCAGCTCGATCATATGGCCCAAGTGGCAGAGCAGCTTGCATAGCAGCCTGAACCTGTTGCAGAGCCTTCTCTTGTTCTGGTCCCCACTCAAAACTAGCAGCTTTTCAAGTCACTTGATAAATAGGCCAGAGTAGCACACTCAAATGAGGAATATGTTGCCTCCAAAATCCAAAGAGGCCCACTAGGCATTGTGCCTCCTTTTTAGTTGTGGGAGCAGCCAGATGCAATAACTTATCTTGTTTAGAAGGAATGTCTCAACATGCCCCACACCACTGGACCCCTAGAAATTTCACTGAGGTGGAAGGTGCCTGCATTTTTGTGGGATTAATTTCCCACCCTCTAGCATGCAAATGTTTTACCAATAAGTCCAGAGTCATTGACACTTCTTCCTTGCTAGGTCCAATCAGTATAATGTCATCAATGTAATGGACCAGTGTGACGTCTTGTGGAAGGGAAAAGTGATCAAGGTTCCTGCTGACTAAATTATGACATAGGGCTTGAGAGTTGATGTAGCTCTGAGGTAGACAAGTGAAGGTGTACTGCTGGCCTTGCCAGCTGAAGGCAAACTGCTTCTGGTGGTCCTTTGAAACCGGTATGGAGAAAAAGGCATGAGCTAGATCAATAGCTGCATACCAGGTACCAGGAGACATATTAATTTGCTCAAGCAATGAAACTACATCTGGAACAGCAGCTGCAATTGGAGTCACCACCTGCTTACGTTTTCAATAATCTACTGTCATTCTCCAAGATCCATCTGTTTTTTGCACAGGCCAAATAGGCGAGTTGAATGGGGATGTGCTGGGAATCACCACCCCTGCATCCTTCAAGTCCTTGATGGTGGCAGTAATCTCTGCAATCCCTCCAGGAATGCGGTATTGCTTTTGGTTTACTATTTTCTTAGGTAGGGGCAGTTCTAATGGCTTCCACTACCATAATAGCCCTTACTCCATTTGTCAGGGATCCAATGTGGGGGTTCTGCCAGTTGCTGAGTATATCTATTCCAATTATGCATTCTGGAACTGGGGAAATCACTACAGGATGGGTTTGGGGACCCACTGGACCTACTGTGAGACAGACATGAGCCAAGACTCCATTAATAACCTGACCTCCATATGCCTCCACTCTGACTGGTGGGCCACAGGGATGTTTTGGGTCTCCTGGAATTAGTGTCAGTTCAGAGCCAGTATCCAGTAATCCCCAAAAAGTCTTGATTATTTCCTTTTCCCCAGTGAACAGTTGCTCTCGTAAAAGGCTGTAGATCCCTTTGGGGAAGGCTGGGAGAAAGATTAACAGTAAGAATTTTTGGCAGTGTATTGGAGTCCTTCCTCAAGGGGACCCGGCATCCCCTTCATTCAAGAGGTTGTGGGTCTTTAAACTCACTCAAATCTAGGAATTGATTGAGGGACTGTGACTCTCTATTCTGGCAATTCGAGTTAGACTGCTGTTCCCCTGACCTAGAATTCATCCGTTTCTATAGATCAAGTAAATGTTTAGTAGATTTCCTATCTATTTCACTCCTAGGGACATCATGACTAAGTAGCTAACGCCATAAATCCATACAAGTCAGACTATTCCTATTACTGCTTTGACTCCGCTGTCCATTACTGTAACCACACCCACCTTGTCTTTGTCGATTGAGTGCAGCCACTTGGCCCCTACTACCACAGGGTCCAATCAGCCCTATTGTAGTTACGTGTCTTAATTCAGTTAGGGCAGTTCCCACTGTCAAATCTGACATACATAAAATAGCAATCACAGCAGTCTTCAAGGATACTGGAGCTCCCTTCACGAATTTGTTCCTTACAGTTGTGGTAAAAGGTGTGTCCTCTGGACACTCCATGTGTGGGTCTGTGGGTCTAACTTGATAAATCCACTCTAGCATGCCAATTTCCCTAAGCCTTTGGGTACCTTCTTCTACAGTATACCAAGGCAAGTCTGGTACTTCAACTTGATTTAGTGTAGGCCAGCTCATAATCCATGCTTCAGCAACCCAACCAAATAAACTATTAGATCCTTTCCTAACTTCTCGAGCTGCTGGCCAACTAACTGGAAGAGATCTATATTTGTGCCCATTCCAAAGCAAGATGATCCAACAGAATGCGGAAATTATCGAACAATATCATTAATATCACACACAAGTAAAATTATGCTGAAAATCATTCAAAAGCAGTTGCAGGAGTACATCGTCAGGAAATGCCAGAAATTCAAGCTGGATTCAGAAGAGGACGTGGGATGAGTGATATCATTGCTGATGACAGATGGATAATGGCTGAAACCTGAGAATACCAGAAAAATGTTTACCTGTGTTTTATTGACTATGCAAAGGCATTCGACTGTGTGGATCATAACAAATTATTGATAACATTGCAAAGAATTCGAATCCCAGAACATGTAATTGTCCTCATGAGGAACCTGCACATAGACCAAGAGGCAGTCGTTTGAACAGAACAAGGAGATACGGGTGGTTTAAAGTCAGGAAAGATGTGTGTCAGAGTTGTATCCTTTCACCATACTTATTCAATCCGTATGCTGAGCAGATAATCCAAGAAGCTCAACTGTATGAAGAAGGACTTGGCATCAGGTTTGGAGGAAGACTCGTTAACAACCTGCTTTATGCAGATGACAAAGCTTTGCTTGCTGAAAGTGAAGAGGACTTGAAGCACTTACTGGTAAAGATTAAAGACCACAGCCTTCAGTATGATTACACCTCAGCCTAAAGAAAGCAAAAATCCTCACAACTGGACCAACGAGCAACATCATGGTAAATGGAGAAATGACTGAAGTTGTCCAGGATTTCATTTTACCTGGATCCACAATCAACACCCATGGAAGCAGCGGTCAAGAAATCGTATTGCATTGGGCAAAGCGTATTGCATTGGGCAAAACTGCTGCCAAAGACCTCTTTCAAGTGTTAAAACGCAAAGATTTAACCTTGAGGACTAAAGTGTGCCTGACCCAAGCTGTGATATTTTCACTCACCTTATATGCATTTGAAAGCTGGACAATGAATAAGGAAGATGGAAGAAGCCTTTGAATTATGATGTTGGTGAAGAATATTGAATATACCATGGACTGCCAAAAGAATGAACAAATTTGTCTTGGAAGAAGTACAGCCAGAATTCTCATTAGAAGCGAGGATGGCAAGACTTCTTACATACTTTGGACGTGTTATCAAGAGGGGCCAGTCTCTGGAGAAGGACATCATGCTTGGTAAAGTAGAGAGTCAGCAAAAAAGAGGAAGATCCTTGATGAGAGGGATTGACACAGTGACTGCAACAATGGGCTTAAACATAATAATGATTGTGAGGATGGCACAGGACCGGGCAGTATTTTGTTCTTTTGTACATAGGGTCGCTATGAATTGGAACCGACTCGACAACACCTAACAACAACAAGCAGGAATTTTTAACCTAGTGATGGTGGAGTGAGGTCAGTTCACCACCAAAAGAGTGAATAAGATTTTATGTGTATGAGCACGTGTTTTGGCAAGGGGCAATATGGCGTTCATCTGATTTTTAAGGGTGCCTGTGACTTTATTAAATATCATTACTAGATGTAAAAATCTCCTTGCCCATGCAAGAAATCTCATTGCCTGGACGTTAACTGTCTTTACTTTTAGCCAAATTCTTAAGTTTACAGCTTAAGGCACTCAATCATCAGGAGCTTTTTTTCTTTTTTGGGGGGCGGGTGGTGGGGCAGCTTGAGTCCATCCTGTATACTTCCTTCCTGATCTGTGTATAAATATTCCTTGCTATTTTCCTATTCACAATTGAATATAATAATAACTTGGCACACCCCTGCAAGACTTGTCTATTCATTTTTCCTACGTAAATCCTATATAATGATTGGTGAGAGCTGAACCCAGGCACCTCAGCTTAGATCAGCCTCAAAGTCACTCCAACTTGATTTGGACAAGTTTGGTGGAAAAATGTTCTGAGGACTGTAAAGTTGGAACTACATTTGAGATCCTCCTTTTTAAGAATAAAAATAACAAAATTTGGTAAGGCAAATTTCTTCCATTCATTCATTCTTCTCCTTTTTTTTTTTTTTTTTTACATATACGCTTCCCTATTTTCATAAAGTTCTCATATATGGTTTATGGGCTTGTTCACTTCTTTCACCAACATTTATTTTTCCCTTGCCCATCATGTGCTGGACTCTGTGTTTGGTTGGGCTATAAAGATGAATAAAATATAATCCCTTGCCCTGGGTGGCAGAAATGTAAACATATTATCAGAATTAATGACATAAGTGCTAACAGAAGTACTTTGGGGTGCCGTGGAAATAAGGAAGGGAAAGGATACATTCTTTGTGTTCTATATATAAATCTTTGTCCCTATTCTATCTCCCATTTTCATAAATCTTTGTATAAAACATGTAATATGTAAGGATTTTTAGAAAATAGAAAACCTTGAAAACTGTGTTCTCTCAGATAATAACCTGCCCTAAACCACATCTTCCTTACACACAGGAATTCTCTACTCTCAAGTCAGCTGGCATTGTTTGGTTACAGAGCCCAGGACTGAAAAGGAAGAGAATCAGTTCATGGTTTTAACCACTAATTGTCTCGAATTGGGCAAGTCTGTTCCCCTCTTTGGACCCCACTCTCTACATCTGTATCATATTTGCAAAGGATTCTGGATCCTTAAGTGTCCTTCTCCAAAGTTCTGTGATTCTAACATTTTCTTTGGCAGGAAGGTGGGAAAAAATCAGCTAGGACTCAAAAGACTGTATTTGAAATTACAAAGTTGGGTTAATTTCAACAAAGAAGGAGTGCTGATGCAATGAACGAGTGAATGAGTGAGCAGATGAGTGAGTGAATTGTTTCTCCCATTGTGGCTGAGATGCATCCTGCTTTCCTTCTGGCTTCTATTCCACACACTCTGTGAGCCCGTTTCCACACACATTCAGTTATGAGCACCTCCTTGGTTCCGGGCACAATGCTTAGGGTTGGAGATATGAAGATAAATTTCAGGATGTCTAGCACTGACTGTTGTGATCCACAGTGTTTTCACTGGCTAATTTTCAAAAGTAGATCAGCAGGTCTTTCTTCCTAGTCTGTGTTAGTCTGGAAGCTCCACTGAAACCTGTTCATCATGAGTGACCCTGCTGGTATTTGAAATACTGGTGGCTTAGCTTCCAGCATCACAGGAACATGCAAACCAGCACAGTATGACACACTGACGGACAGGTGGTGTTTATTTTACCTTACCTTGCCTTACCCTGCCTTATCTACTTGCGGTGCAAGGGATCGCTTTTATATGGCCTATCTTGCCACGATCTTGTAAATCCCACCGAAGTGATTAGGTGGGACTATGCAAATAAGGTAATTGTGGCCCACCAAGGGCATTGGATAGCTTGCTAATAATGCAAATAAAGTTCATGGCACCCATGTGGGGTTGGGACCATGCAAATAAGATCTATGGAACCCTAACAAAGGGATTGGTCAGTTTTGTCATCCTGCTAGGCTTAAAATGAGCCATCCCAGAGGCAGGAAGTAGAGGATCTCACCACCACAAAAAAAGAAGACCCAAGGGTGGAGTGTGTCCTTTGAACCCGGGATCCCTGCGCTGAGGAGAGAGAGAGAGTGAGAGAGCTATAACACTGAAGATGGGGAGAAACAGTGGCAGAGAAATGGTGGCGAGGAGGAGAAAGCATGGTGGGCTTCCTGGCCCACAGAGTGAGAAAGCTGAGTGCCTTTAGGCAGGAGTCTTGCTGGTGGAGTAGGGTGCCTCTGGGCACTTGGTGGAGCTAGGTTTGCCGACCCACAGAGCTAGAGCTGAGTGCCTTCGGGCGGAGGCTTACTAGCAGAGTAGGGTGCCTCAGGGCACTTATCCGCAGAGCTAAAAGAGCTTTGTAACACTTGCCTGAGTACGGCAGAGGTTGAGGGGCCAGAGAGAGGCATGCCCATGGGTACGGCTGAGAAGAAGCTGTCCTGATGGAAGAACTGTATCCTGAGTATTCCTGAACCTGAATTGTAACCTGTTACTTCCCTAATAAACTCATTAACTGTATGGTCTGTGAGTTCTGTGTGGCCATTGCAATGAATTATTGAACCCAGCAGAGAATAGAGAGTGCTGTGGAAGGGACAGTTGGTGTCAGAATTGGTAAAGATGGTGGAGACAGGAGGTATGTCTGACCTCTGCCTCATAGGAATCAGCCTTGGGCTGCTGATCTTGATTCTCCTTCCTCCTCGTGAACTTAGAGGAGGTCAGATGCCACTGCCACACCATTTTTACACTACTTGACTCCTCCTGACTTCTGAGGGCTGTTGTACTTTGAGAGAGTACAACTAAGATTGGACCCCTATAAGCTGAGCCTGAGACAAAGGATTCATTGGAAAGTGTTACCAGGGAAAATCAGCAGGGAAGTAGGAAGAAGGACCAGGAAAGGAAGTTGTGCAGGCAAGAATGTAATATCAGGCCAAGTTCCTTGGAGGATTCTCATGGACCAGTTCCACAGGGAAGGTAGTAGGTTATATCTCAGGGTTGTCTTCCTCAGGGTGCGAGGGAGCTGGAGTATTTATACCTCCACACTCATCAGTCCTAGGTGAAGGGCTGTTCTCAGGGATACGTAAACTCCCATGTGCAGGCAAAATGGGTTTGGATATCCTGAGGCTGGTCCACCCACAAAGAGACACAGGGAAGGGCTGGCTATTGAGGGTGAAAGCACACTGGGAGGCACTGTGTCCCCAGATGTAAAGGGATCTAGGGGAGCATGGGGGGAGCACTATCCATGTCTGCTACAGTGGGGGAGGGGGCAATCATTAGTCCAGGACAGAGACTGCTTAGGGTGAGAAGGGCAGTAGCTTCATGGAGGATCGGGAAGTTGGAAGGTTAGACTGACAAGCAGAGATGCCCGAAGCTGTGCTGCAGACTGGGGGAGCATGCAAGGTTGCCTTTGTAACTCCCATAAATTGAATTCATCAGGAGGGGGATCTGGTAAGACTGGGCTCCTCTCCATTCTGGGGAGGTGGGGCTTGCTTTGTAGTAATTTGGGTATTAAAGGGAAGAGTTATCCCTAAAGCCTGGAGAATCTGGAGACATCTGGGCAACAGAAACATATGTACCTATCCTCTGATAGGCAAACTGTAGTACTCTCTAATCTCACCATGCCCGGCCCAGTATTCCACAACAAATATTGCCCAAGGCCACAATGCCAGAGGAAGAGGCACTGCACAGCCTTCTACCATGTGGGCTTTCCATGGTGGTGGTTGGACCTCACCCTCTGATGATGTTGATTATTCTAGAGAGGGTCTGCGTATCACCTCTTGGCTCAGCTAGGCTGCTTTTTGTGCCTAAACAAAGACACACAAGATCACAAATCTCCAAACTTGTATCTTCCATGACTGCCCCACCCCACCCCAACCCCTCATCCTGGTGATTTTCCAGAGAGCAATGGCATATGTACCAAAGGCAAGTGTCCATGCTTTTTATCTCTGGCTGGCTCTTACTCTGGTCTGTTGTTGTTGGGTGTCATCAAGTTGATTCCAACTCATAGCAACCCTATAACATATATAATCCTCCAGAACGCTTTGTGCTTAAGACCTAGACTGGTGTAGACCTACAAAATTTAAGCTCCAAGGGGAGCATGTTTCTGTATGTTCTGAGAGGTCTGTAAGTTCTCAGGGCTCTGGCCACAGGGGTTAAAAGAGAGAAAAGCCAGTGACTAAAAAGAAGATTCTATGGAGCAGGGGTCGGCAAACTTTTTCTGTAAAGGACTAGATAGTAAAGATTTTAGACTTTGTGAGCCACATGGTCTCTGTCACAACTACTCAACTCCACCATTGTGGCACAAAAGCAGCCATAGATGAGACATAAAATGATGAGTATGGCCGTGTGCCAATGAAACTTTATTTATGGACCCTGAGATTTGCATTTCATATAATCTTTGTGTGTTGTGAAATATTATTCTTCTTTCGATTCTTTTCCAACCATTTAAAAATGTAAAAACTATTCTTAGCTCCCAAAATGTACAAAAATAGGCTATGGGCTGGATTGGGCCCACAGGTTATAGTTTGCTGACCCCTGCTATGGAGAGAAGAGAAGCTACCCCACGCAGACATACCTATATGCTCTTTATTTCTCTCACTGCAAATCCCACATCTTAGCAGACCAGCCTTGATGTGCCATTTGAACACTCCATTTTGTCCTCAACCATATCGAGTTTCTCCTTTTGAAGGAAGAATTGGATGAGACCTAAACTCCCCTTGGAGGTTAAGTTGTGAAACAAAATTGTTCACTGTTTGGTGAAATGTTAATTTCTTTTTAAATTGCAAATTGAAGGAAGAGATTTCCAAAAATTTAATGAAGCCATTCCAAATGTACACATTTTTTTCCAACTTGAACCAGACACAAAAATATTCTGGAAATTGTACCTTAACTGAAAAAAACATTTCCTTTGGTCTGAGGTTTTGGAGAAAGAAGAAGCACACGGAAGACACCAGAGCCATTTAACATTTATCTGTGGAAAGGCCTCAATGATAGAATACGGCAGTCATTCGAAAATGAAAGTTTCACTTAACTGGGTGTGAAATGTGTTGGGTGTTAGGGTCTTCTCAAGGATCAGAAGGAAGTTTTATTTCCTGTCAAAATGCCTTTCCCACCGAACACCCAGGATCCATGACTGTCATTGTAAACACTCTGTCTTTAATGTAGAAGCAAAAGTCATCTTTAGAGCAAGTCTCAATGTTACAGTGAGTTGTATATGACATAAAAATATAGTTACAGGTTTTGCAGTTGTCAGCTTCTGGGTATAAATGTTGACATTCGAAATCAATCAGTTAAACAGTTGAAAGCAGCTCCTAGGAGCTGTTAGGTTTAAATGGCCAGAAAGAATATATATTTGGAGAGAAACATTGTGGCAAGAACATTCTATTTCCAGACGTTGCGGTGTTTAAACATCGTTTAGGGAGTTTGGGGTTGATTGAGACAGGACTGCTGGGTTGAAATAAGGTTTGGGTTTTGACCACAGCCCATATTTTACATGTTGTAAAGGTGCTGTTTTGAGTTTAGAGCCATAGAGTTTAGGAATTTTTCAGCATTTTGCTTCTTCTGGCAAATCACAAGACAGAGCATTTTACCCTGAAGTCCAAGACACAAGACTAGTTCTAAGAAGATGACATCAAGATGTCCTGTTCATTCCTAGAATTGGAGTCCAGGGACTGTCATCCATAGGTACAGTGGGTCTGGACCTTGCTGGAGAATTTCGGGCTTTAAGGTTCTGAGAGTAGGAATTGAGGGGGATATCTCCAAAGAGAAAAAACAAGATTTGATAACAGAATGGATGTAGAGAATAAAAGGGAGGGAACAAAAGTCAAAGAGGATTCCAAGGTTTTCACTTGGGGAACCTCCCACTGATAGAAAGCAGTTAGCAAAGGTGTCACATTTGGGGAAGAAATATAAAGGCTCTAGGCTTAAATAGGTTCAGCTATAAATGAGAGAAACTTATTCAGAGAACATTGCCTTGTATACATCTGGAGGCATGAAACTAGGGTTTAGAGGAGTAGTTGGGAGTGATCCGTAATAAAAGGTAGCTACCCACACTCAAAGCACATTCTTTGAATGGTAAAGTAAATCAAAATTAATTTCATTCTTAGAAGCTTATGAGAAGAGACCCTGAATTAGCATTAAAAAACAAAAAAGGTTAGGACTTACAGATTGTTCTTGTTGCTGTTGGTGTCAGTTTTGACTCATAGCCACCCTGTGCACAACAGAACGAAACACTGCCCGGTCCTGGGCCATCCTCACCATCGTTGTTACGCTTGGGCCCATTGTTGCAGCCGCTGTGTCAGTCCATCTCGTTGAGGGTCTTCCTCTTTTTTCACTGACCCTCTACTTTACCAAGCATGATGTCCTTCTCCAGGGACTGATCCCTCCTGATAACATGTCCAAAGTATGTGAGACGAAGTCTCTCCATCTTCACTTCTAAGGAGCATTCTGGCTGTACTTCTTCCAAGACAGATTTGTTCATTTTTCTGGCAGTCCATGGTATATTCAATATTCTTTGCCAACACCATAATTCAAAGGCATCAGTTCTTCTTCTGTCTTCCTTATTCATTGTCCAGCTTTCGCGTGCACATGAGGTGATTGAAAATACCATGGCTTGGGTCAGGCGCACCTTAGTCTTCAAGGTGACATCTGCTTTTTAATACTTTAAAGAGGTCTTTTGCAGCAGATTTGCCCAATGCAATATGTCGTTTGATTTCTTGACTGCTGCTTCCGTGGATGTTGATTGTGGATCCAAGTAAAATGAAATCTTTGACAACTTCAATATTTCCTCTGTTTACCATGATGTTGCTTATTGGTCCAGTTGTGAGGATTTTTGTTTTCTTTATGCTGAGGTGTAGTCCATACTGAAGGCTGTAGTCTTTAATCTTCATCAGTAAGTGCTTCAAGTCCTCTTCACTTTCAGCAAGCAAGGTTGTGTCATTTGCATATCGCAGGTTGTTAATGAGTCTTCCTCCAATCCTGATGCTCCATTCTTCTTCATATAGTCCAGCTTCTTGGATTATTTGCTCAGCATACAGATTTAATAAGTATGGCCAAAGGACACAATCCTGACTTTAAACCACTCAGCATCACCTTGTTCCGTTTGAGCGACTGCCTCTTGGTCTATGTACAGGTTCCGCGTGAGCACAATTAAGTGTTCTGGAATTCCCATTCTTCGTAATTTGTTCTCCGTAATTTGTTATGATCCACACAGTTGAATGCCTTTGCATAGTCAATAAAACACAGGTAAACGTCTTTCTGGTATTCTCTGCTTTCAGCCAAGATCCATCTGACATCAGCAATGATATCCCTTGTTCCATGTCCTCTTCTGAATCTGGCTTGAATTTCTGGCAGTTCCCTGCCGATGTACTTTACTGCTGCAACCATTCCATGTTTTGCCCGTAGAATTCTTCAGTATTGCAACTTGAGGCTTGATTTTTTGATTCAGTTCTTTCAACTTGAGAAATGCCGAGCATGTTCTTCTCTTTTGGTTTTCTGACTCCACGTCTTCGCACATGTCATTATAATACACTACTTTGTCTTCTCGAGCTGCCCTTTGAAATCTCCTGTTCAGCTCTTTTACTTCATCATTTCTTCCTTTTGCTTTAGCTACTTAACGTTCAAGAGCAAGTTTCAGAGTCTCTTCTGACATCAATTTTGGTCTTTTCTTTGTTTCCTGGCTTTTTAATGACCTTTTGCTTTCTTCATGTATTATGTCCTTGATGTCATTCCACAACTTGTCTGGTCTTCAGTCATTAGTGTTCAGTGTGTCAAATCTGTTCTTGAGATGGGGGGATATACTCAAGGTCATATTTTGGCTCTTGTGGACTAGCTCTACTTTTCTTCAGCTTCAACTTGAACTTGCATATGAGCAATAGATAGTCTGTTCCACAGTTGGCCCCTGGCCTTGTTCTGATTGATGATACTTGGCTTCTCCAATGTCTAGAAATGACACCGGAGATTGCATGATAGAATTTGACAAGACCTACTGATTAGCAATAATATATCTTCTGAAGTTGTATAATGGTGTTGAAAATATTAAACAGAATGACAGCCTCTGGCAATCTGTAATTCATTGTCAACAAGTCTTTTGGACAAAAAAGGCATTTTGAACACTGAGCTGTTAAGATGGTCACCTGGCTGTGTTTTAGGACTTTGCCTTCATCCGTTTGGGCCTCAGTAGGGTCTGTGTGGTGCATAGGCAGTGATAGCAGGGAGCCAAGTGCAGGTTCCAGGCCTAATTGGAGAGTGGTGAAGAGCAGTGGGAAAGAAAAGCAAGCTCTCCCTGTTGTCACATCAAATAACTCTTCTTTTAAAACCCTTCTATGGCTGCTCATTTTACTTAAAAGAAAATGCAAAGTCCTCCCCTGGCCTAGGAGGGCTTTCGTGATCCAGTCCCAATGTCACCTACCACCCTGCCGCTGGCTCGCTCTGTCCTGGCCACACTGGCTGTCTCTGTTCATTCTTATCTTAGATCATTTTTCTTCGCTGTTCCCGCTGTCTGGATCACTCTTTGCCCCAATCTTTACATGGCTGTGTCCTTCTCATAATTTGCATCTCAGCTAAAATGTCTCTTCCTTAGACAGGTCTTTCCTGACAGCCATATCTGAGGCAGTATCCAGAGCCTCTCAATCTGTACGTGCATATGCTCACCTGCTATCGAGTTACAATGCAGACTTGGACTCAGCTGTTCTGAGGTGTGGCCTGAGAGTCTGCGTTCCTAACAAACTCCCAGGGGATGCAAACCTGCTATTCCATGGACAACACTTTGAGTAGCAGCCCCAACCCTCAATGTCGATCAAATTACTGGTTTCATTTTCTTCATGGTGTTTCTCATGGTTTGAAATTACTAACTTATCTGCTTGTGTATTTGTTTGTTGATTGGTCAATCTATTTGTTGAATAGAATGTAAATTCTATAAGAGCAAGACTTTGTCCAGTTTGTACAAGTATGTATTCCCAGTATTTAACACAATTCCTGGCACACTGTAGATGCTCCATAACTATTGTTTAATAGATGGTGTTGTTTAGGATCCGTTGATTCCTTTATGCCATCAGTGCCTGCTTATCGACTGCTTCAGTGACCACTCATTTATACACTGGGAAGTAGACTAAGCAAGAGAGGCAGTGCTTTTGAAATGCCAGTCTGTAAACTGCTAGTTACTGGTCCAAGCGGAAATAAGAAGCTTGAATTAGAACGTCAATCTGCTATGTCACTAAGCACAGTGCTTAGTTAGGACGATAATTTTTCAAAGAAGACTTTCTTGATGAAGAAAGCAATGGGGGATGCTTCCCCTTGTCTTACAAGGTGTTCTTTTCATAGTTCACTGGTAACAGTGTGTGAACTGGCACCCATGGCTGGGCTGCATTTGAATAGAATTTAAAGCTTAATGAGATATATTTTCCAACTAAAGAAAACTCAAAAGCAAGTGTCATGGATTGAGTTGTGTCCCCCAAAAAAATGTGTGTAGCAACTTGGCTGGGTCATGATTCCCAGTATTGTATGATTGTGTTATCTGATGTGATTTCCTTATGTGTTGTAAACTCTACCACTATGATGAGATTATATGGGATCTCCTCATGTGTTGTAAATTCTATCACTGTGATGAGGTTATACTGATGAGGTTGACAAGATCAGTGTCTTAATACAATCTCTTTTGAGATATAAAAGAGGGAAGCGAGCAGAGACACACGGGAACCTCATACCACCAAGAAAGCAGTGCTGGGAGCAGAGCACGTCCTTTGGACCTGAGGTTCCTGCGCAGAGAAGCTCTCAGACCAGAGGAAGACTGATGACATGGACTTTCCTCCAGAGCCAATGGAGAAAGCGTTCCCCTGGAGCTGATGCCCTGAATTTGGACTTGTAGCCTACTGGGCTATGAGAGAATAAAGTTCTCTTTGTTAAAATCATCCGCTTGTGGTACTTCTGTTAGAGCAGCACTAGATGACTGAGACAGCAAGTAAGAGAAGTACCCATTTAAAGACATAATTATAACATTTTGTGTCATGTGCTATAATAGAGAATTGTAGGAGAGAATGGAGAATTGTGAGAACAGAGAATTGTGAGAGAGAACAAGTAACTGTGAAAGAAAATGGAGAATTACAGGAGAAAATGGAGAATATTGGGAGAGAACAGTATTGTGCGAAAGGTAGGGAATTGTGAAAGAAAAGTGAAGAATTGTGAGAGAGAACAGAGAATTGTGGGAGTAATATGGAATTGTGGGAAAGAATAGGAATTGTGGCAGAAAGGAAATTGTGGGAGGGAATGGAGAATTGTGGGAGAGAGAATTATGGGAAAGAAAATTGTGACAACAGAAAGTTGTGAGAGAGAACATGGTATTGTGAGAGAAAATGGACAATTATGAAAGAAAATATAGAATTGTGGAAAGGAACAAAGAACTGTGGGAGAGAAATGGAATTGTGGGAGAGAGACGGAATTGTGGCAAAGACAGAATTATGGAAAGACAGGAAATTGTGGGAAAGAACAGGAATTCTGAGAGATACAGGGAATTGTGGGTGTGATAAGGAATTTGGGGGGCAATGTAGAACTGTGGAAAAAATGAATTGTGGGAGCTTTACAGAATTGTGGGAGGTGCAGGAGCTTGTGAGAAAGAATGTGAATTTGGGGAAAGAAGAGGGAATTGTGGAGGCGACAGGGAATTGTGAGAAAGACAGGGAATTGTCTGAAAAATACATAATTGTGGAAGGAATGGAAAATTGTGAGAGTGAAATGGAATCATGGGGAAGACAGAGAATTATGGAAAGACAGGGAATTGTGGGAAAGACTAGGGATTGTGAGAAAGAACAGGAATTGTTGGTGCCATATGTAATTGTGGAGGAGAATGGAGAATTATGGGGGAGAGAGAATTGTGGGAAAAAAGAAAATTGTGAGAGAGAAGGAAAGTTGTGAGAAAGGACAAGATATTGTGAGAGAAAATGGAGACTTGTGAAAGCCAAAAGAGAATTGTGGGAAACAAGGGAGATTTGTGGCAGCAGTATGGAATTGTGGGAGAGAGGGAATTATGGGAAGATGAGGAATTGTGGGAAAGAACAGACTTCTGTGAGTGATATGAAATTGTGGGAGAGGGAGGGAATGATGGGAAGGCAGGGAATTGTGGGAAAGAACAGAGAATTCTGGGAGTCATATGGAATTGTGAGAGAGGCAAGGAATGATGGGAAGGCAGGGAATTTTGGGAAAGAACTGAGAATTCTGGGAGCATATGGAATTTTGGGAAAAATCGAGACTTGTGGGAGCTATACAGAATGGTGAGAAAGACAAGGGATTGTGGGAAAGAGTGTGAATTGTGGGAGAGGCAGGGAATTGTGGGAGCAATATGGAATTGTGGGAGCATCAGAGAATTATGGGAAAATGAGGAGTTGCAGGTGCCATATATAATTGTGGAAGAGAATGGAGAATTATCCAGAAGATAAAATTGTGGGAGAAAGACAATTATTTTCACTGTACTGTACATGTGAAGATGAAATGGCAAATGTTTTGTTACATATATACTTATCACAATTAAAAAACAAATTTAGAAAAGAATAATAATAAATTAAAAAAGATGAGGAACTGGAGGCTTGGAAAAGGGGACTCATTTTACCAGAACCAGTCATAAATTCAGTTTGTAACTCCGAGAGAGCCTCTGACATTTGCTGTCTGCCAACCTCTTAGGTCTGACAGCAGCAGTTCACGTGACAATGGTGGCCACCCCCCATGCTCTGCTTCCTATCTGCTAGTTCCAAAGTCTAAGATTAGTATTCCAGACTGCCTCTATTCCCCTCTCCCAGCAGGGCATACTCTGCCACAGGGCGGAGAGGTAGACATGGTGGCTTGGTGCCTCTTTGCTTTGCTGTCCCAAGAACCTACTTTTCAGTGTCCTAGAAATGAGGTTTCATTTACACAGCTGCTTTCTAACTTAGGGCACAGTGAGACACTGATTTTGCATGCCATTCTTGGATGTCAATGCAGAAAGAAAAGAAAAAAAGGAACATATATGCTTTGCTGAGTGACATTTTCCCTCTCTTCGACTTCATTTTCCACTGAATTCTAGAAAGTCTGCTCATTCATCGGGAAATGGCCTGTTTATCATTTTCATGAATAAAGGTAAGGGGAATGCTAGTTTCAGCTTGGAAATGTCATAACTATAAGTCATGGGCTCTGGAATAAAAAAGCAAACAATCTTTGCTCGCCTCTGGCCAAGAGCTAAGGGCTTTGTATTACTGCATCTATATGGTGGGAGATATAGCCCTTCTTTCCTAAGTGCATATAATTATAACCAGGGTGATCTCCTGGACTTCATTCAGGCCTCTGTAGCCTCTTGTCTATAATGCTTTCCATACGTTGGCTTAGAAATGGTGTACCTTTCTCTTAGCAGCCTTTTTTCCCCCTTGAAAAGCTATCAGCTTTTACAGATATTTAGGGAGGGTTTGATTTTTTTTTTTATTTTACTTCAGGTGAAGGCTTACAGAACAAATAGTTTCTCATGAAACAGTAGTACACATATTGTTTTATGACATTGGTTGACAACCCCACAACATGTCAACCCTCTAACGTCTCAACCTTTTTTTTTTTTTTTTTGGTGAAAATACACATAGCCAAAGATACACCATTTCAAACATTTCTACATGCACAGTTCAGTGACATTGACTACGCTCTTCCAATTGTGCTGTTATTCTCACTTAAGATGAAGGCTTACAGAACAAAATAGTTGCTCATTTAACGGTTACTACAAATGTTGCCCTATGACAATGGTTAACAATCTCACAACACATCAACAATATCCTTACTCAACCTTGGGTTCCCTATCACCAGCTTCCTTGTCCCCTTCTGCCCTCTGGCCCTTGTCACTGGACTACTGTACCTCGTTAGTCTCATTTGGTTTTACGGGGCTGTCCACTCCCAGGCTGAACGGTGAACCTCAGAGATAACTTTGCCACTGAGCTAAAACGGTGTCTGGGGGCCATACACTCGGGGTTTCTCCAGTCTCCTTTAAGCCAGTAAATCTGGTCTGTTTTCTCTGAGTCAGAATTACATTCTACATCCTTCTCCAGCTCTGTCCAGAACCCTCTGTTGTGATCCTGGTCAGAGCAGTCAGTGGTAGTAGCCAGGCACCATCTAGCTGTACTGGACTCAGTCCGGTGGAGGCCTTGGTAGCTGTGGACAATTAGTCCTTCGGACTAATCTTTTCCTTGTATCCTGTTCTCTTCATTCTCCCTTGCTCCTGAAAGGGTGAGACCAGTGGAGTATCTTAGATGGCCGCTCACAGGCTTTTAAGACCCCAGACACTACTCACCAAGGTAGAATGTAGAACATTGTCTTTATAAGCTGTGTTACGCCAATTGAGCTAGATGCTCCCCGAGACCATGGTCCCCACAGCCCTCCGCCCAGCAGTTCAGTCCCTCAGGGAGTTTGGATGTGTCTATGGGGCTTCCATGACCTTTCCTTGTACAAGTTGTGCTAGTTTCCCCTGTACTGTGTACTGTCTCACCCTTCACCCAAGATAGCACTTATCTATTGCCTATTTAGTATTTCCCCACCCCCACCCCTCCCATCCCTGGTAACCAACAAAGATTGTTACATTTTGTGTGTGAACTTTTTCATGGGTTTTTACAATAGAGGTCTCATACAACATTTGTCCATTTGTGATTGACTTATTTCACTCAGCATAATGTCCTCCAGTTTCATCCATGTTATGAGATGCTTCACAGATTCATTGTTGTTCTTTCTCATTGCATAGTACTCCATTGTGTGTATGTACCATAGTTCGTTTATCCATTCATCTGCTGATGGGCATCTAGGTTGTTTCCATCTTTTTGCTATTGTGAACAATGCTGCCATGAACATAGGTGTGCATATGTCTATTCAAGTGATGACTCTTATTTCTCTAGGATCTATTCCTAGGAGTGGGATTGCTGGATCCTATGGTATTTCTATTTCTAGCTTTCTAAGGAAGCGCCATATCATTTTCCAAAATGGTTGTATCATTTTGCATTCCCACCAGCGGTGCATGAGTTCTGATCTCCCCGCAGCCCCTCCAACATTTGTTATTTCCAGTGTTTTTGATTCGTGCCAGTAATGCCGGGATGAGATGATATCTCATTGTGGTTTTAATTTGCGTTTCTCTAATGGCTAGTGATCGCGAGCATTTCCTCATGTGTCTGTTGGCCACTTGAATGTCTTCTTTGGTGAAGTGTCTGTTCGTTTCCTTTGCCCATTTTTTAATAGGATTATTTGTCTTTTTGTTGTAGAGGTGTTGGATTTTCTTGTAGATTATGGAGATTAGACCTTTGTCTGACTTGTACTGTCCAAAAATTTTTTCCCAGTCTGTAGGTTCTCTTTTGACTCTTTTGGTGAGGTCTTTTGAAGAGCATAGGTGTTTGATTTTTAGAAGATCCCAGTTATCTAACTTATGTATTGGGGTTTGTGCATTGATGGTTATGGTTTGTATCCTGTTAATGCTGTGTTTTAAGGCCTGAAGTGTTGGTCCTATTTTTGCTTCTATGAACTTTATAGTTTTAGGCTTTATATTCAGGTCTTTGATCCATTTTGAAGTAGTTTTTGTATACGATGTGAGGTACGGGTCCTGTTTCATTTTTTTGCAGATGGACATCCAGTTTTGCCAGCACCATTTGTTAAAAAGACTGTCTTTTCCCCATCTGATGGACTTTGGGCCCTTGTCGAAGATCAGGTAACCGTAGGTGGATGGATTTACATCTGGGTTCTCAATTCTGTTCCATTGGTCAATGTATCTGTCGTTGTACTGGTACCAAGCTGTTTTGACTATTGTAGCTGTATAGTAGGTTCTGAAGTCAGGTAGTGTGAGTCCCCCAACTTTATTCTTCTTCTTCAGTAGTGCTTTACTTATTCAGGGCTTCTTCCCTTTCCATATAAAGTTAATGATTAGTTTTTCCATCTCTTTGAAGATTGTTGTTGGTATTTGGATCGGGATTGCATTGTATTTGTAAATTGCTTTGGGTAGAATTGTCATTTTCACAATGTTGAGTCTGCCTATCCATGAGCATGGTATGTTTTTCCATTTATGTAGATCCCTTTGGGTTTCATGCAGTAGTGTTTTGTAGTTTTCTTTGTATAGGTCTTTTACATCCCTGGTCAGATTTATTCCTAAGTATTTTTATCTTTTTAGGGGCTATTGAAAATGGTATTGTTTTCCTGATTTCCTTTTCATCGTTCTCCTTATTGATGTATAGGAATGCAGCTGATTTTTGAATGTTTATCTTGTATCCTGCTACTCTGCTGAATCTTTCTATTAGTTCCAGTAGATTTCTCATGGAGTCTTCAGGGTTTTCTATGTATAGTATCATATCAGCTGCAAACAGGGACAGTTTCACTTCTTCATTACCAATTTGGATGCCCTTTATTTCTTTTTCTTGCCTTATTGCTCTAGCTAGAACTTCCAGCATAATGTTAAATAGGAGTGGTGATAAAGGGCATCCTCGCCTTGTTCCTGTTCTCAAAGGGAATATTTTCAGCCTCTCTCCATTAAGAATGATGTTGGCCATTGGTTTTGCATAGATGCCCTTTATTATGTTGAGAAATTTCCCTTCTATACCTATTTTATTGAGAGTTTTTCTCAGGAATGGGTGTTGGACTTTGTCAAATGCCTTTTCTGCATCAATTGAGATGATCATGTGATTCTTTTCTTTCCTTTGATTTATGTGGTGGATTACGTTGATTGATTTTCTAATGTTGAACCATCCTTGCATACTTGGTATGAATCCTACTTGGTTGTGGTGTATTATTTTTTTGATATGATGCTGAATTCTATTGGCTAGAATTTTGTTCAGAATTGTTGCATCTATATTCTTGAGACATATTGGTCTGTAATTTTCTTTTTTTGTGACGTCTTTGCCTGGTTTTGGTATCAGCATCATGCTGGCTTCATAGAACGAATTTGGAAGTGTTGCTTCCTCTTCTATGCTCTGAAATAGCTTGAGTAGTACTGGTACAAGCTCTTCTGTAAATGTTTTGTAGAATTCTCCAGTGAAGCCATCTGAGCCAGGGCTTTTTTTGGTTGGGAGTTTTTTTTATTACCTTTTCAATCTCTTCTCTTGTTATGGGTCTGTTCAGATTTTCAACATCACTTTGTTGTAGTTTGGGTAGGCTGTGTGTTTCTAGAAATTTATCCATTTCCTCTAGGTTTTCAAATTTGTTGGACTATAGTTTTTCATAATATTCTGTTAGAATCCTTTTTATTTCAGTTGGGTCTGTTGTAATGTCCCCCAATTCATTTCTTATTTGGGTTATTTGTGTCCTCTCCTGTTTTTCTTTTGTCAGTCTGGCCAATGGTTTGTCGATTTTGTTGATTCTTTCAAAGAACCAACTTTTGGTTTTGCTGATTCTTTCTATTGTTTTTCTGTTCTCTATTTCATTTATTTCTGCTCTGATCTTTACTATTTCCTTTCTTCCGGTGGTTGTGGGCTTTTTTTGCTGTTCTCTTTCGATTTGTTTGAGTTCTGTAGTTAATGTTTTGATTTTGTCCCTTTCTTCTTTTTTGATATGTGCATCTATTGCTATAAATTGTCCTCTGAGGACTGCCTTTGCTGTGTCCCAAAGGTTTTGGTATGATGTGTTTTCATTCTCATTGGATTCTAGAAATTTTTTGATTCCACCTCTGATTTCTTCTCTTACCCACTGATGTGTAAGCAGGGTATTATTCAGTTTCCATGTAATGGATTTTTTTTTTCCTTGCTCTTTCTATTGTTAATTTCTACCTTGATGGCATTGTGGTCAGAGAAGATACTTTGAATTATCTCAATGTTTTGGATCTTGTTGAGGATTGCTCTGTGGCCTAAGATGTGGTCTGTTCTGGAGAACATTCCAAGTGCATTGGAAAAGAATGTGTACTTTGCAGCGGTTGGATGGAGTGTTCTATATATGTCTATGAGGTCAAGTTGGCTGATTGTGCCCTTTAGGTCTTCTGTATCTTTGCTGAATTTCTTCTTAGTTGTTGTGTTCTTTACTGACAGCGGTGTGTTGAAGTCTCCTACTATTATTGTGGAACTGTCAATTTCTCTTTTCAGTGTTGTTAGAGTTTGTTTTATGTATTTTGGAGCCCTGTCATTGGGTGCGTAGATGTTTATTATGGTTATGTCTTCATGATGGATCATCCCCTTAATCATTATGTAGTGTCCTTCTTTGTCTTTTATGGTAGATTTTGTTTTAAAGTCTATTTTACCTGAGATTAGAGTTGCCACTCCTGCTGTTTTTTGGTAGTTGTTAGCGTGATATATTTTTTTCCAACCTTTGACTTTTAATAAATTCACATCTTTGTTTCTAAGGTGTGTCTCTTGTAGACAGCATATTGATGGACCCTGTTTTCTTATCCATTCTGTCACTCTCCATCTCTTTATGGGTGCATTGAGACCATTTACATTCAGTGTAATTATTGATAGATGTGAGTTTGTTGCTGTCATTTTGTAGTGCTTTTTTTCTGAGGTGCTGAAGTTTTCTTTGTTCTTCTTACTCTCTTGTGCTGAGTTACTTTTGTTTGTGGATTTTTTTCATTTCTTTTGTTTTTGTAGGTTTTGTTTTTGCTGAGGCTTTATGTTTTTCCTCTTTTTTTTTAATGAGTATGTTTGTTAACTTTCTTTGTGGTTACCGTGAATTTTACCCTTATCTTTCGAAGTTTGAAGCAGTCTACCATTACTTGGTATCGCCTTGCCTTCCTCTCCATTAGAAGGTTCTATACCTATGCCGTTTATTCCCTCTTTTATTGTTTTGATGTTGTTGTCATTTACTGATTAACTTCTCTGATTCCCTGTTGTATTTCTTTTGGTTTTGGATAGTCTTCGAGAGTTCATTTCCTAGATTGGTATCTGGCTGGTACTATCCTGCATCCTAGATTCTGCCTGTGAGCTGAAGCTGTTTGTCCTCAGATTGAAGAACTCCCTTTAATAATTCTTGTAAGTTTAGTTTGACTTTTACATATTCCCTTAATTTCTGTTTCTCTGGAAATGACCCAATTTCACCATCAAATGTGAATGAGAGTTTGGCAGGATATATTATTCTTGGCTGGCAATTTTTTTCTTTCAAGATTTTATATATGTCATCCCATAGCCTTCTTGCCTGCATGGTTTCTGCTGAATAATCTGAGCTTAGTCTTATTGTTTCTCCTCTGTATGTGACTTCTTGTTTCTCACGAGCTGTTCTCAGGATTCTTTGTCTTTGGTTTTGGTGAGTGTGATTATGATATGCCTTGGTGATTTTCTTTTGGGGTCTCTCCTATATGGGGTTCGTTGAGCTTCTTGGATGGCCAGCTTTTCATCTTTCATGATATTGGGGAAGTTTTCTGTCGGCAGTTCTTCAATGATCCTCTCTGTGTTTTCTGTTTTCTCCCCCTGTTCTGGAATTCCAATCATTCGCAGATTTTTGCATTTGATTGTATCCCACATAACAATCAGGGTCTCTTCATTTTTCTTTGTTCTTTTTTCTGACTTTTCCTGAAACAGACTTGTATCCAAGTGTTTGTCTTCAATTCCACTGATCCTGTCGTCCACCATTTCAAATCTGCTTCTCCGCCCTTCTATGACACCGTCCATTTCTGAAATCTTGTTTTTTTGGATTTCTAATTGTTGTCTTTGTATAATTTCTAGTTGTGAATTTATTTTGGCATTTTGTTCCTGCATTATTTTCCTGAATTCTTCCAATTTTTTGTCTGTATTTTCCATGAATTTGTCTATTTTTTCCTCATGTTTGTCAGCTTTTTGCCTCAGCTCTTGGAGAATTCTGAGTAGTAGAGATTTGAATTCCGTATCAGGTAGTTCTAGTGTATTTTCTTCCACTGGAGAGTCATCTGGAGTTTTATTTTGGATGCCTACTGGAACCATCCTGTCCTGTTTTTGTAAATGTTTTGATATTGTCTGCTGTCTTTGGGGCATTCAGTAGTTATTTTTCTAGTTTATTGATTGTAGATTTGTTTGTTTTGTCCCCCCCCCCCTTTATTTAAATTTGACTATATCTGAGCAGGTGGACTATGTGTTCTTTGTTGTTTGCTCGTCTGTGGGCACAATACTTTTCACCTCCTTCTCCAGTTGGCAAGGTCAGTCACTCAGATATGGTACGGCAGGGCAGGTCTAGCTGAAGAGGAGTTACTGGGATGGGTTGTTTGTGGCACTTACTACAGCCACCAGAGTGGGTCGGTAATCAGTGCAGGGCAGGTTCCAGTAGGCCGTGCCTGTGCTGCTTGGTGGTGTGATGTCAAGCGCATGGTGCAGGTAGGCAGGATGCAACAGGGAGATTGTTATGTGTGGAGCTAAGATGGGTATGGGAGAGAGGAAAGAGGAACAGGGGCTAAAAACATACAAACAAACAAAAAAGAATGGTAGGGGAGTTTGCCATTGGAGTGGAGAGATGAGAGACTATGAAATGGAGAAAAACAGAAAGGGGAAGAGGAAGAAAAGAAAACAATGAATAAATAAAAATCGGAAAGGTTAAAAAACCACAAAGTTCCTAGGGATCCCACCGGTGCAGCTATGAGGTCTGGGGAAGTCATTCTCAGGTGTTGCAGTACAGCCTGGCTAAAAGGCGTAGAGGTATACAACGCCAGGTATTCAGGGAACAGAAAGAGAAGGAAGATATAGAGAGACAAGAAACTGAGCAATGAAGAAAGACAAAAAGGGAAAAAGAGGGAAAAGAAAACAAAACAAATTGAAAAAAAAAAGAACAAGAAAGGCCCCCCAAAAAACAGAAAAAACAAAAAAACAAAAAAGAAATGCCCTCTGGGATCCCTCTGCACGTCTGTGCAAGCCGAGGGGAAGTCTCGTTGCCACGGAGCACCGCCTGGCCAGAAAGGGCTCCCAACTCAAGAAAAGGAAAAGAAAACAAACAAGCAATTCAAAAGAAACAAACGAACAAAAGCTCCGGGATCCCACCAGCGTGGCAGCCCAGACCAGGAAGCAGCTCCACACTCGAACGGAGCTCCACAGCTCCTCAGAAAGAAGCAAAGATGGCTCATGGAGCCAGGTATTTGAGTGAAAGGAGGGGGAGGTGGTGAGAGGTAAGGAAGAAATCAAAAGAAGCAGAAAAAAAGCAACACTAGCAGCCAACAAATGGCACTCAGAGAGCCAGCTAGTGCGGGCTGGTGTTTCTTGGACAAGACTGTGTCCACGGGAAGCAGAGGGGGCCACAGTGTGGGTGAAAAAGGGTAGGTAGTGGGAAAGCGTATATCACAAATTACCAGAGCTCTGCAGCCCCTCAGGAAGAAGCAAAGATGGCGCACGGAGCCAGGTATTTGAGCAAAAGGAGGGGGAGGTGGTGAGAGGTAAGGAAGAAATCAAAAGAAGAGGAAAAAAGCAACACCAGCAGCCAACAAATGGCACTCAGAGAGCCGGCCCATTCGGGTGTGTGGAATCCAAGCAGCCGGTGAGTCCCAGTCAAGAGACTGTGGCTGCGGGAAGCAGAGGAGGCCGAGTCCGGGTGAAGAAGGGTGGGGGGTGGGAAAGCGTATATCGCAAATTACCGTTTGTTTTGTCTCCTGCTGGACGCTCTGTGAGGCTGCTTCCTCATACCCCCTGTTTGCTGGTCTCCAATAGGAGTCCAAGATGGCGGATCCATGCTGCGTTAGCTGGTAGGGGACCTCTGCATGAATCTCTCCTCACTGTCCATTCTCTGTCAGTTTTCTCACTCCATTTGGTGCTTGGCTGAGTTCTTTATCTCTTTGTTTGATGTTTTAGGGTTTCCGGATTGTTGTATTCTTTGTTCGGCTTAGTTTTTCGGATCTTTGCTGTGGAGGGACGGCGTGGTGCTTCTGCCTAGAGCGCCATTTTGCTGGAACTCCTGAAGGGTTTATTTTTTAAAAGGAAAAGGCACTGCAGTGGTACAGATACTTTCTTTCTGATGTATTTTTGTGACAATAAATGTATGTGGACTCTTTAAAGAACTGATTATCTGTAACTGAAAGCTGACGATCACTGGAAACAAAAGTGGTCAAACTAATTCCCCTCCCCAGGAGCAAATGAGTGAAGGCAGAAAATGAGAATTAGATTCAACATTAATGCAGAAAGAAGGAGTTGAGGGAGAGGCATGGAGGTTGGTTAGCTGGGTTAAAGGTTATCATCCAGCTTTGGTTGCAGTAGGCCAAGCAGAGTGATTAAGTTAACTAGATGAAGCTATACCTCTAGTTAATCCAAGGGGAATCACACTTTCATTGTTTGATTGCTTGTCATGAGCTAATTCATTTTTTGTAGTTTAAAATTAAAAAATAATAATACATCCTCAATACAAAATTCAAAGGTTCAAAAGTGTACGAGTGAAAGTCAGCCTCCCCTTCACACCTGTGCCATAGTCACTCAATCTTCCTTCCTGGAGTTAAATATCGTAACCAGTTTCCTATGTAGAGATGATTCATTTTTCAAAGTAAACATGGGTGTCGAGCGCGAACCATTTCCCACAAATATTATTCAATATTTGATGTAGCAATATTCCATTGCAACAAAATAATTTGCAATTAACTGAAATGAGATGTGGCCTGCATATGTGTAGCTTGCACATGTGAGTGTTAAGAGCCTAAGTATTAAAGGTGGTGCAAATGGTTAATGCACTCAGCTACTAACCAGAAGATTGGAGGTTTGAGTGCCTTGGAAGAAAGGCCTGGTGATCTACTTCTGAAAAATCAGCCATTGAAAACCCCATAGAGCACAATTCTACTCTGACATACATGGGGTTGCCATGAGTCATAAGTCAATGGCAACTGGTTTTATTAAAACAGTGGGTATATTTGGATGGGAGACACCTTGCATTAATAGCTTGTATGTCAGGGAAAATTGTTGGGTCATTTTCAACCTATAAGTTGCTCTGCTGCACCAAAAATCTTGCAACTTTAACAATTTCAGTGGAACTTAGAAAGGCAAATCCCAGAGTGCCCAGGAATTATGCATTATGGAAAGAGACAAGGAATATAACTGAGTTAACAGGTGATGGTAGCCAACATTTTTCAGACTGCGTCAAAGAAGGAGAGATATCGTTTTCCAGAATTTCTTAAATCTATACTCTCATTCCACCACCCATTTGTCAGTTTGTTGTACTGTGGTGGCTTGCATGTTGCTATGATACTGAAGGTTATGCCACTGGTATTTCAGGTACCAGCAGGGTCACCTGTGGTGGACAGGTTTCAGTGAGGACCTACACTAAGACAGACCAGGAAGAAAGGCCTGGCAGTCTACTTCTGAAAATCATCCAATGAAAATCCTGTGGATCACAACAGAATATTGTCTGATATAGTGCTGAAAGATGAGCCCCCCAGATTGGAAGGCACTCAAAATACAGAGTGGCTGCAGCAATGGATACCAACAATCGTGAAGCTGGTGTGGACCAGGCAACGTTTCGTTCGGGTGTCCTTGGGGTTGCCATGAGTTGGAGCTGACTCAACAGCTGCTAACAGCAACATACTGTAATTATTAGAGACAGCAGAATCTAAATCTTCAAAACTCAATTGTTGAAGACTGTGACTCTGTGAAGAAAAGTCATAGAAGACTGAGACTTATTTGTAGTTGGGATAGAGCACCTGGATATAAAAAGTGACCTCCCTGATGAGGCTAGTATGAAATGTAGATCAGTGTGGGTTGAACAAGAGAGAAGCAGGACCCAAGGTCCACAAAGCAGGACAGCAAATGGAGGCGAGAATCTGGATTGGGCCATGTGTTAGTCCACGTCCTCTGCCACGCATTTGCCAAGATGGGGTTAACTGCGCAAGGATTTTACGGGAGGAAACAGCTGTGGGGGAAAAGCAGAACGGTGCTGGGGAAGGCTAGAGAGCCATTAGACCATGAGGCAGGCCTGACTCGGAGTGAAGGAGAGCAGGAAGAAAAGTTAGGTGGAAGCATCCTAGAATGCTGTGCAGTCAATGAAGTTTAGGCAAAGCCATCAAGAAGTCTTTGAGCCAAAGTCCACCGTTAGACGAAATCTGTGTCGCCTAGAAACAAGCTGTATTAGTATCCTGCCAAGCTCAGTCATTGGTGGGACGCATCCTGTTATGAATTGAATTGTGTCCCCCAAAGCGATACGTTGAAATCCCAACCCCTGGTACCCATGAATGTGACCTTGTTTGGAAATAGGGTCTTTGAAGATATTACCACATGGGGTCATAATGAAGTAGAGTGGGTCCTAATCCAATGTGAGTGGTGTCCTTATAAAAAGGGAAGAGACACAGACACAGATGGAGGCAGAGACTGGAGTGATGGATCTACAAGCCAAGGAACGCCAAGGATTGCCAGGAACCACCAGAAACTAATCCCCCCGTAGAAGCTTGACCACAGCACCAATGCCTTGGTGGATGCAGAGCACAGTAGCTGGGGCCTTCAGTCCGTCGTGTCCCCTGCAGTTGGAGGTCTCTGAGGTGCATTTCATAACCGTAATAGGCCCACCCACTGCCGTTGAGTTGATTCTGACTCCTAGTGACCCTGTAGGACAGAGTAGAACTGCCCCATAGGGTTTCCAAGGCTGTAAATCTTTACAGAAGCAGACTGCCACATTTTTCTCCCACGGAGCAGCTGGTGGGTTCAAACCACCAACCTTTCGGTTAGCAGCCGAGCACTTTAACCACTGCACCATCAGGGCTTACTTCGTCATAGGCCAGGGCAGCTATTTCTCTCAGGCCCTCCTGTCTAGAGGTGGACTTGGGAGTTGAGGTCACCATCAGCCCATCTTCATCTGTGTCTTGATCAATCTTGATTTACTTAACTATTTAGAAAGCTGTGCGTTGTTCATTTCTGAGGGTGGTTTTAGTTTTTCTAAACTAACTTTTCTGTTGTCATTCTGATATCAGAAGTGAAACAACCCCTTCAAGTTAAGAGTTTTGGACTGGTAAACTTTAACCAGGGATTGAAATCAAGTTTTTGGTGGTCAGAAGAGGCAGATCAAGTTAACAATACTCCATACAACATGGGTCCCGATAAGGCCTACAGCTTTGGGTTTTCAAATAAATACAAATCTGGACTTAGATACCAAAACCAAGCCAAACCCGTTGCTATCGACTCGATCCCCACTCATAGATCCTACATAGGAGAGACAATCAGAAGAAAGACTACAGCGATAGGGAGAACGCTCCGATTCAGAAATCTGAAAGTGTCTCAAAATCAAACAGAAAAGGGCTTTTCTAGGCGGAGTAAGCAGTAAGTGGGGGCACTGGTGGTTCAGTGATAGGATTCTTGCCTTCCATGTGAGAGACCTGGGTTCAATTCCGGGCCACTGCACCTCATGCGCAGCCACCATGTGTCTGTCAGTGGAGGCTTGCAAGTTGCTATGATGTGAACAGGTTTCAGTGGCGCTTCCAGACTAAGACAGACTAGGAAGAAAGGCCTGGCGATCTACTTCTGAAAATCAACCAGTGAAAACCCTGTGGATTATAAGCATGGGATCGATCATGGAGATGGCACAGGACCAGGCTTTTGTTCCATTTTGTATAGAGTCACCATGAGTCAGGGGCCAACTTGACAGCAGCTAACAACACAACAAGCAGTAAGTAAGGGGAAGTTGGGCAAATGAGGGGAAATGACCAGGGAGTCTGGCGGGAAAAGTGTCTTGCTATAGTTAGCCGATTCTCAGGATAAGCTAAGTGAGCACGGTCTGCTTTTTAGTGCTTGCTCAGGCTTGAGGGCAAGCAGAGTTCAGGGGCCTGTAGGGAGGAGAGGAGCTTGACTAAAGTTTGGCCAAGACAAAGCAGAAGTTAAGAAATGGGCAACTGTGAGCACTTGGTCAGGGTGCCTATACCTGGCCTGTGACCTGTATGGCCAAAATACGGCGGAGCCGTGTGAGCAGATGAGGGATGGTAAGAGTGGGCTCCTGGCTGATGTAAAAAATACATATGAGAAAGCTAGCAGATGCCAGTGGGGAAAGACAGCGCCCCAGTTCGTTCGCAGTCCGCCTTCACAAGGGCACAGTGAAAGAACAGCGGGGCTGCAGCGAACTCCCTTTTGAGCGAGGACTATGAACGCCCTATTTGCATATATTTGGGCTAGAGCTTGTCTCCTATTTCACAGTTTGTTCTAGCATGTGTGAGAAGTGGAGATTAGAAAACTCAGCACGTTCATGGAATGGCACACAATACTGGACTGTGAAATTAAAGCCTGAGAGAGATAGGGGGCCTTTCTTCCACGTGGTGTGCTGGCTTTCCCACACAGCGACCCTGATCCAGGGCCAGCAAAACTCCGAACCCGCTTATCAAACCCTCAGCACTCTTGCTGAGGTTTCAGGAAACACTGCTCAAGGCCTCCTTCTACACCCAGAGCCATTTTAGAAGAATTCTAAACTGCAGCAAGAAATGGGGTTTCTGGAATTTTCCTTCTTCTGTTGGTTCATTTGAGCTTTCTTTATTCTAAAATGTCGAGCTTCTTTAACATTTGTTATTTGTTTTTAGATAGGTAAAATTCTAAAAGCACAAAAGAATATGCCATGAAAAGTAATTTTCAGTAATTTCCTTCCCTCTTCTCCCTGGAGACACCTCGTGTATCAGAGTAGAACCATGTTCCATTGGGTTTTCGATGGCTAACTTTTCAGAAGTAGATAGCCAGGTCTTTCTTCTAAGGTGCCTCTGGGTGGGCTTAAACCTCCAACCTTTTGGTTAACAGCCAAGCGTGTTAACCGTTTGCACCACCCAGGGACTATATATATATATATATATATATATATATATATATATATATATTTTCCCCCTTTCTTTCTTTCATGTAAATGGCAGCATATTGTTTACATTGATTCTACCTTCGTTGTTTTCATTTAACAATGTGACTTACAGATTGTTCCCTATTAGTACATATCGATGGCCTTATTGGGTTTAAAGGCTGCAGAGGCTTCTACGGTACTGTACGGATGTACCATGATTTACTTAAACAGTCCCCTGTTGATGGATATTTAGGGAGTTGTACAAACTGCTGCGATGAATTTCTGCATGCACCGGGTCATTTTTGCACATGTGTGAGTATGTCGCTAAGATTAATACCTATTTGGAGAATTCCTGGGTCAGAGCTGATAGGTAAGTTCAATTTTGATACATAGTGCTGAATTTCTCTCCCTAGAAGCTGGCCCAATTTACACTCCCACTGGCCTATATAAAAAATGCAGAATCTCGGGCCCCAACCCAGATTTATTGAATCAAAATTTGTACTTCAGCAAGATTCCAGGTGATCTGTATGCTCATTGAAGTTTGAGAAACTGGTTCTAGGGCAGTGTCTCTCAACCCTTGGCTGCAAATTAGAATTCCCTAGGGGAGTTTTAAAACTCTTAATGCCCAGGCCATGCCTCAGACCAATTAAATCAGAATTTTCAGAGGATTGGAGGTGCTGCTTCCAAGATGGCGCCCTCACGTGGCTGGCAATTTGCTGGTAGCTGTTGGTGGGAGGCCTCAGCTTCTCCCCAGGTGGGCTTCTCCCTAGGCTCCTTGAATGTCCTCACGAAGTGGTGGCTGGCCTTCCCTAGTGAGCAATCCAAGAGAGAAAAACAGAAGCAGCACAGTGTCTTTTATGACAAAGCCTCGGAAGTCACACACTATCACTTCACCTGTATTCTATTGGCCACGTAGACCAACCCTGATACAATATTGGAGGGGACTACACAAGTGTATGAATCGCAGGAGATGAGGATCATTGGCAACCATCTTGAAAGCTGGTTACCACAAGTATGCAACCAGCAAACGCTAGAGTGTAAGAAACTCTACCGTTCAGTCTAGGTTCTTCATCAGAGTCATTGTAAGGAAAAGAAAGGGATGGAGGGGGAACCTATAGATTAAAGAGTCTTCAAAAGCATGTCAAGTTAAAAAATATGGGCAAGACTATACTATAGTATCTAGAGACACATATTTGGGTAATAAAACTATTTTGAAAAATTGCCAGCAAGTGATAACTAGAAAATGATGGTTTCTTATGGGGGCTGAAGGGAAGGGACTATAACTGGGAAGGAGCACATGGAAGGGGCTCCATTTCTTGACCTGGTGATGGCTACAAGGGTGTTGTACTTCACTAAGGCACTTATTTGCATAATATGGTTTCCTATGTCTTTATTTTATTTTATAATGAAAATATTTTTTAAAAATTCAAAATCTGAACCCTGAGGTACAGCACTAAACCCTTGCCAGGCTATTTGTTCGACGCTGGGCAGAAGTCATAGTTCCTTTGAGTGCTATAAACTAGGGATCAGAACATGGGTCTTTTAAATGATATTTTCAAAAGTACAAACGAAATGAAATATATCCATGCCAACATATTTACACGTCTCTTACTGTTTTTTTCTCCCACTGCTCTTCCAAACCAAAAAAACTCACTGCCATGGAGTCGATTCTGACTCATAGGACCCAACAGAACAGAGTAGAACCGCCTGCCTCATACAGTTTCTAAGGCTGTAATCTTTGTGGAAGCAGACTGCCACATCTTTCTCCCTCACAGCTGCTGGTGGGTTCGAACCGCCGACCTTTCAGTTAGCAGCCAAGTGCTTTACCCACTGCGCCACTAGGGCTCCTCCACCACTCTCCCAGGAGGTAAAAATAAGGAATTACAAATGATTTCTCGTGAACCATATGCACATACGCTTTCTCTTCCCTCAAAACCAGGTTACTGCCTTTGACATGGGAATAGGAAATGCAATGTGATAGAACATCCTACCCCCCTTTCATGAGAGGTATTTTTATTGTAAATAGCACCGGAATCCCAGGCCTGCCTTTTGAATGAAGTCCTTACCTTCCCAGCTCCTCTGTCAATAGTCTTTAGCCATCCCAAATATTAACTGAGAGAACCTCCCAGCAGAAACCCACCACCCTAATCCCAAGCGATTTCTGAGTTTTGCAACTAAAGTAAAAAACCAAATAAAATGAAAACTCATCCTTTTTTTTTTTTTTTTTTTTTGGTGAAAACTGTTTTGCAGTGGAAATCAGGGTTATTTCTACTAGTGGGAGGCTGAGTAAATTGCCCCTCTGGGTATTGTGGTATCTTCCCCAACCTGTTACAAGTTAGGTGCCACTCATTTTTGCTGGAGAGAAACCAGTTCCTAATTATCTTCTCCTCAACCAACCCCATGGTCAGCTGAATTCCCTAATGCGCTTAGCTCCTTGTTATGCCCCCTCTCATTCCCAGGATTAATGTTTAAAAAACTGGGTAGCAAGAGGGGAAGAAGAGCTGTAAGGAAAGTGGACGCTCGGGGGCTGAGCCAGAGTTTAAAGTAGAAGAAATTTCTGGAGCTTTTTCATGTGTCTGTCAGGAATGGTCCAGGCCTAAAGTTGCATCTGCCTGAGGGCTTTGCTGTCTTTTCTTTTCCTCCTCTTATATTTTAGAAATGAAGTGTTATTATCTTGGGATGGTTCAGGAATTTCTAGGAATGTCAGATTATGTGAGTCAGATGGTAGTTTCACTATCCCTATTGTCTGATAAGAGTGAGTGCCATTTATAGCATTATTATTATTATTTTACTATTATATCTGAATTTAATTCAAAAAGCACAGAGAATATTTTGTGTCAGATTTTTTTAGGCCCCAAATATACAACATCAATAAGACATATTTCCTATCATTCCATCTAAGACATTTTGAACAGGACTTAGATGTACAGAAATAGGGTACCTGAAAAGGTCAAGGTTGGAGGTTTGAGTCTAACCAGTGGTGCCTCAGAAGAAAGGCCTGGCAAGATCTACTTCTGAAAATTAGCCAGTGAAAACCTTATGGAGCACGGTAGAACACTGTCTGGCTTACTTACTTCAGACACATTGGGAGGGATCAATTGCTGGAGGAGGACATCATGTTTGGTGAAGTAGAGGGGCCAGCAAAGGCAAGGGCGAGATGGATTGGCACAGTAGCTGCAGCGATAGACTTGAACATACTGGTGATTGTGAGGATGACACAGGACCAGTCAACATTTTGTTCTGTTGTACATAAAGTCACCATGAGTTAGAGTCAACTCTACGGCAGCTACCATCCATCCATCCATCCATCCATCCATCCATCCATCCATCTACCTATCTACCTACCTACCTATCTATCCATCCATCCACATACACATATGTGTTGTATAAGCTGTGTTTTAATCAAAGTGACATTAAAAAGCAGCCATTCCATGACCGCCCTGACAGGGAACACAACAGAGAGTCCCTGACAGAGCAGGAGAAATGCGGGGTGCAGAACTCAAATTCTAGTAAGAAGACCAGACTTAATGGTCTGACTGAGACTGGAGGAACCCCATAAAGCATGGCCCCTGGATTCTCTATCAGCCCAGAACTAAAACAATTTCCGAGGCCAACTCTTCAGACAGGGATTGGACTGGACTGTGGGACATAAAGTGATACTCGTAAGGAGTGTGCCTCTTAGCTCAAGTAGATACATGAGACTAAATGGGCAGCTTCTGTCCGGAGGTGAGATGGGAAGGCAGAGAGGGTCAGGAGCTGGTTGGATGGACACGGGAAATCTGGGGTGGAAAGGAGGAGTGTGCTGTCACAGTATAGGGAGAGCAATTAGGGTCACATAACAATGTATGTATAAATTTTTGTATGAGAGACTAACTAACTTGAATTGTAAACTTTCACTTAAAGTACAACAGTAAAATAAAATACATTTGAAGAGAAAATTAAAAAAGCAGCCATTCCTCTTCATCAAGTCTTCTATTCCTTCTTTTCACTCCTGACTATGGTGATGGTGCACATATTTTCTTTAAAAATAAGAGAATGGCCATTCTATAAATATCTGCTTTGAATCTGGACTTGTTTTTCTCTCCACTGTGGTGAGATCCTTTATAATGTGCTATAAAATGAGGCCCTAATTTCCTCAGCCTATAAAATATCAAGAGGTATTGAAAGCTGCCTTCAAAATGTGGAAAACCACACCATCTGAGACACAGAGGCATGGCCTGATACTCAAATATAGGAAGGCTATTCAAACCCCATCCCAGAAGTGTATGGTTTCCTCTCCTCTGGAAACCCTGCTTTCATTTGTGTGAAGTGTGTCCTGGTTGAAATAGCACGTGTGAAACTGGTTGGGGATTTCTGAGAACCAGTGAGCAAGTGGTGAGGGCAGAGGGGGAGTCACCTGGAAATAAGAGACCTTGAAAACGATGAAATTGTACATGGCAGCATTGGCCTGTTTTCTCGTCCCCGCTAGCTCCCTTCCATCCCATTCAGAGAACTGGTCTTAATATGCAAGGTACCCTCAGAAGTTTTGGCAAATGACCTGAAAGAAGGAATTAGAGGCTTATTTAGCGATGAGAAAAAGAGCACAAAACAGCACTGTACCCTTAAACCAACACTGTCCAATAGAACATTCTGCCACGATGGACAGGCTCTTATCTTCGCTGTCCAATATGGTAGCCACTAGCCACACGTGGCTACTGAGCACTTGGAATGTGGTCAGTGCAACAGAGGAACCAAATATTTGATTTCATTTTAATTCATTTAAATTTAAATCACTACATGTGGGCAGTGGCTACTGTGTTGGACAGCACAGCCTTAGACAATTTCACAAGGATAATGGATAATGATTTGGCTCACACATGTGGAAAAACACGAGGCCTGCTCGGGAGGTATTTCTTGGCTACTTTCGATGTGTCTAAGGCTGTGGTCTCTAAGGATTTGTATTCCTCAAAATGAGTATGGCGGCGCTCCAGCTTGTCCATCTCTGTCATTCTTGCTATAGGCTCCTCGTCTGCAAATAAACATGTTTTCTTTCTTCCCAGCCTGCTTCTTGCACTGAGAGCCAGAAAACAGGGCCTCCTGCCAGCGCTGTACTCCATGGCTTAACTCCAGAGGATGACAGCGAGTCCCTTGGGGAAGATTTGCTGAGCCAGACCTCTCCAGCAGAGTGAGGGCCGGGGCAGTCTGCCTCAACACGACCGGCTACCTTTTGCAAACAACACGCCAGGTGAGCCAAAACTGCTGACAGATGGAGAATGTAGGTCGATGGAAAAGTGAGGTCCTGAACAAATTCTGAGTTTGACAACAGCTTCTTCCGGTTTAATTTGAACCGGGGCTATGGGGCTGTGGAAAAACAAATGCAGGACCCTAGCGTTGCGTGTTCAGTCAGTCACTTCACTGTGGTGCAAGTGGAAACGCCGGTGGTCTAATGTCCCAGTTAGGAAGCTGGCCCAGAACACACAAGCTGTGGTAAACCCTCGTGACCACATTTTACGGCCCTGGTCTGGATCACAGCATGGCCCCCACATCCCCAAATCAGATGGTAGCCACTGAACACTAGATCCACAATGCTTAAAAAAGAACAGTGTGTGCATCCGTCAATACGGTGATGCGTTAGGAAACATGGATTGAGTGGTTACTATATGCTGGGCAAAGGAGCCCTGGTGGCCCAGTGGTTAAAGTGCTTGGCTACTAACCGAAAGGTCAGTGCGGTTTGAACCCACCAGCCACTCCGAGGGAGAAAGATGTGGCAGTCTACTTCCATAAAGATTTATAGCCTAGGAAACCCTATGGGGCAGTTCTACTCTGTCCTTCAGGGTCGCTGTGAGTCAGAATCGATTCAATCAACTTCTGAAACATCAGCCACTGAAAACCCTATGGAGCGCAGTTCTCCTCAGACACACATGGGGTTCCCATGAGTCATGGTTATGTTATGTTTAGACCTCAGCTAACTATTCCAGGTGCTTAGGTAGTTCCTTTCTCAGAGAATCAAGGGCGTCAACGAAGCCAGGGTCATCCACACTCTCTCAGGATTCTGTTTATCGAAGCACAGTGAGAGAAAAGTGAGGCAATCATTGGGGGCACAGAGTTTTCTTTGGTTTTTTAAGGGGAAAGCATTACTTTGTCCATGTTAATGATTCTGAAATCCGGCAGGACTTGCTCTATTAATTATCCTAAAGAAAGAGGTAAATCACCTTACGGAAAAGAAATCGGAGGGTAGAGATACCTAGCAGATGGTCACCTGCAAAGCTCAAAGCCCATCCTCACCATGGTACCCTTAGGGAAGAAGGCGTTTCTGCATTGGGAATAGAGATATCATTAGTTTTGACGTGCCACACATCAGCCCTGTTGTCCTGTGATGGAACCAAGTCTGTAACATAAACCTGAACTTGAGCTTTAACGGCTTTTGAGCTGTTACAAGTTGTGATCAGAATAGATCTAGGGGTAAGGGAAATAACCCACACTCTGCTTCTTATCAGCTATGTGGCCTGTGACTTGTTAATTTTGTTAAGAAATCTATGGATTGGATGTAGAATACTTTGCAGCAAAATTTCACATTGCCACTGATAAACCTCAAAAACATCATGCTCAGTGAAAGAAACCAGATGCAGAGACCATGTGGCATAATTTCATTTATATGAAATACCCCGAACAGGCAAATCCATAGAGACAGAAAGTAGATTCGTTGTTGACTGGGGCTGGGGGTGGGAATGGAGAGTGACTGCTAATGGGCATGAGGGATCTTTTTAGGATGACGGAAATGTTCTAAAACTGGATTGTGGGGATGGTGGCACAACTCAGTAAATTTACTAAAAATTATTGCATTGTAAAGTTAAAATGGAAGAAGTTTTACAATATGAAATTGTTGTTCACTGCCGTCAAGTTGATCCTGACTCATGGCAACCCCATGTGTGCAGAATAGAACTTACTCCCTAGGGTTTTCAAGGTTGTGACCTTTTGGAAGTAGATTACAAGGGCTTTCTTCTGAGGTGCCTCTGGGTGGGTTCAAACCACCAACCTTTTGGGTTGTAGTCCAGAGCTTAGCCATTGGGGCCACCCAGGAACTCAGTAAAGCTGTTAAAAAAATCCACATTGCCACATTCCACCATCAGCAGCATCACGGCAGCTCCTTTCTTTTGGGACTCAGTGGCAGTGTTGCTGCTCACCCCAGACGTTTGAAGCTACACTTTTTGCCCTTTGATTTCCACCTTATGTTTGTAAAATGGGCACAGTGAATGCAGGGTGATTTGGGATATTTTTGGGGGGAGAGTGGGGATTGAAGACACGTCTTCTATGCCAGTTATTGTACAATATTGTGAAGTTAGAGTACCCTGGGTGGCGCAAACGGTTTGCAATCGACTACTAACCTAAAGGTTGGAGGTTCAAACCCACCCAGCAGTACTGCATAAGAGGCCTGGCAATCTGCTTCCGTAAAGATTACGGCCTTGAAAACCCTGTGGAGTAGCTCTACTCTGTAAACACATGGGGTCGCCCTGAGTCGGAATCTACTTGACGGCAATGAGTTTGGTTTTGTGGTTGGTCCCATCACAGTTGTCATTAACAGCTTATTGGACCAATAAGATGAGGACTGGAAAATAACATTTAGTCTGGTGGTTATGAGCTGATGTCGGTTCTCTTTGCATCTGGAATCCAGAGTGGGCTAGATAATTGCCCACTTTCTCTAGCACTTCTCCACGTAGGGCCGGATTTTGAGTTAGAAGCTATTGGAAAATGATGGGCATTCCTGGAAAGATAGCACATGGTCCACAGAGAGAGTTATGAATGCCTGATATCCATGGTTGCCTTAATTCTCCTATTCCCTTTTGGAAGTCTGCCAAGTAAGTACAGCTGAACTAGTTATAAATTTGGAAAGACTTGGGAAAATCCTGATGGCCAAAATTCCACTATATTGCACCTCCGCTGTTGCTACACACTTGGTGTGACTGTCGTTTGGAGATTAAATATGATCTGTAGAAGCTATTTTGTTCCTTCTTACCCTGATGCAGTTTGTTTGTCAAGGGGCTTGGCTGCCAAATCTTCCTATTCTTGTGCATAATTGTAAAGCATATAAAAATAAGAGATTAAATTTTGTTTTTAGAATGGCTCAACCGATAGTACAGGATCTGTGCCAGAACCCATTTCGTAGCAAATCAAAGTGTTAGATAAGATAAGCAATGTAAGCCTTCTGTGGAACCTCTTGGCACATCCTTAGTTGAATCCAGCAGATATTCAGGCAGCACTTAAAGCTTGTCTTTTCTTAGTGACCTTAATAATAGCTGGAAGAGTGTTTCTTTTACTTAGCTGTCATAAGTTTCAAAACACTCTTGATTTGAATCTCATCAATATGGCAATCTTGAACATTTGCTGAAATAATGGTTTTGTAGGTGCTTCTGATAACCAAAGATCGCCTTCAGTGTCTTGGAGACCAAGCCAACTGTCAAAACTGTGAATGGTCTGAGATATTATGTTACTCCCAAGCGAACACGTTAGCCTGCCATGCTTTCATCGAGGCAGGTGGAATACGGAGACTCCTGGGTCACAGGCAAAATGACTTTATTCCTTGTGATCCAGCAGTCAGCATGAGCTTCCTGTTCACGTAACTTCCTCTTGCTCCCCAAGTCCCATAGAGTGATGCAGAGGAGGGCCTGGGTGGATGCTGCCCACACTGTGGGTCTGTGTCAAAGCCGAGGAACCCCAAGCTTAGGAAACCCCCAATCATACAAGTAGGCTGCAAGCAAACCCGCCCAACTTTTGTCCTGGAGAGGGACATTATCTTTGTTATCTGGTCAGGAAATAAATCTGCCCTCTGGCTCAGAGTGAGACTCTACATCTTACAAAGTTGGTTGTTATACAAACAGCCTTGGAAAGATAACCTGGAACAAAAGCTGTTAATACCTTTGCTCAAAAGATGGACCCGTGGAGGACTGTCTCCCAACATTGCTGTCTCCATTTAGGTGAGGACCCCTCTCTCAAATAGCTCCTATCATGTCCTAGCACATCTTGATATTATATTAAATAGTTATTATTTTTTTATTATGTTTCCCCCACTAGAATGCAAACCCCATGAGGGCAGGATACTGTTTTGTCGTTGTTGTATCAGGGTGTAAAGTTGTGCTTGGCACAAAATAGGTGCTCAGTAAGTATTTACTGAACAAGAGAATGATTTAATGAATTAGCTGTCACTGAGTCCCACCTTTGTACTAGGCAGTGTAAGTTGAATGAGAGTTCCATGCATATCTGTATTTGTTCATGCTTCCCAAAAGAATTTCCCCAGACACTCTGCTCAATAATGGGGAGCTCTTAGATCATGCCCACTCAACCCCCCCACCACCCCACCGCCAAGTACCCAGGATTCCTTGATCACTCCACATTCTGAAAGATCTTACCAAGTTTAGGATCCAAGCTTATGGTTTAAAGCAGAAACTTTGTTTCAGTTTTTTGGTGGTAACAACACAAAAAAGACAGGCGTAGACTCTAAGACTTATGCCTTGGAGAAAGTTCAAGGCCCCAATAACCACATGGCCAGTGTTCCTTAGAAACCTGAGTCTGGGCACAAAATGTCTTGGGGACTAATTCATGATGGTACAGAAAACAGACCACAGGCTGAACAATTTAAAACAAGGCATTGACATTTCTTCAAAAAAAAATTTTATTGCAAAGAAAGAGGAGAGTGCTCACCAGCCAGGGGCTGGGAACCCTATATCCTAGTTCCTTAATACTCACTGTGAAACCCACCCATGTGAAACTGGTCACTACAGATTAGTAAGTAAGCCCGTGCTTACCTTGCTTACTGGGTAATCCACCCCTGCATGCATTCCTTCTTGTTCACTGTGGTGCCTGCTAGTATCTGCCCATGAGTGCTTCTTCTCCTTGGCCCTGCCCTTGGTTCCAGTGGCTGTTTTTTGCTACATGATCAGAACCAGCCTTATCCCACTGCCTTAGCTGTATCAGAATCATCTAGGAGTTTTCCTACTCAGAGCTTTGAGTCGCAGGCCGACAGGGACCCTCCTCCAGTCTTCTAGGTTCAGCTAGCCTCGACCTCTTCCACTGGCTCCCCTCAAGCCCCAGAGGTAGTGGTTGCTTCTACCAGTTACTATCTTTGAGATACCTCAGTGTTCCCTTTTCCTACTTTCAGTCTTCTGATACCAGTTTAACCAATCCCTTATATTAAATTCACTCTGTTAAAATTACTGATGTGGGTTCTCTTTTCCTGATGGGACATACTCTGACTGAAACAGGGAGAATGACATTGAAGATCTGTAAAGGGGTCATGGTATTTGTTCAGGTGAGTAAGACATTAATGGTCTCTTTATTAGTTGACCTTTTTACCCTTTAGAACAGGTGACATTACGTTCTATTGACTTTGAATCGACTGACATCATTACCAATTAGTCATAGCATCCCTTTTGTTACTCTGAGCTGTACTTCCCCTACTAATTTAGTTTGATCAGTGAAGAAGTGACTACTGGGTACTGTCTTAGTTTCTTAGGGCTGCCATTACAAAATACCATAAAGTGGGTGGCTTTAAAGAGCGAAATTTATTTTCTCACAGTTCTGGAGGCTGGGAGTCCAAATTCAGGGTGTTGGCAGGGCCCTGCTCTCTCTCTGTTGGCTCTAGGGACAGAGAGCCTTCCTTGTTTCTGGAAGCTCCAGGCATTTCCTGGCATTCCTTGACTGGTAGATAGATCCTCATATACTGCCTCTCCCCTGTGGGTGACTCTCTTTCTGTGTCTGTCCTTCTCTTTTATAAGATGCCACTCAGAAGGGATTAGGTTTAGGACCCAACCTGTGGTTGTTGTTAGTTGCCCTTGAGTTGGATCCAACTCATGGCAAGCTTGCATATAACAGAATAAAATGCTGACCCACCCTACTCCAGTATAAATTTGTTAATTTAACTGAAATCATCTGCAAAGAAAAACCCTATTTCCCCAAACAAGATCACATTCACTGGTGCAAGGGTTAGCAGTTTAGTGTATCTTTTGAGGAGACACAATTCAATCCATAACAGATACCGGGTGCGTTGTTGGGCGCAAGCATAGAATCCTATGGTCTAGTTAAAATTGTTCCTACACGTCAGTCTTACATTATAAAAGAGTAGGCATTTTCAATCAGATGACAAAGAAATGCGATCAGTGTCAGATCTCACCATGTGCTATTTTAAGCTTTTCTGGATGACAGGCATTTCCACACAACAGATAAAACTAATGGGAAGGGGAAGTTATTCATAGAAATGTAAGGAAAGGGAGACGTTTAGCCCAATCCCAGGCTTATGTTCCTGACCCTTTGTGCTCCAAGAATCCTTCCCCAACAATATTTTCCGGGTTTCCTTTGGGCAGGATTACCTAATCACAGCTGGTCTCCGCAGGGAGATGCGGATGTGCTGTTCAATTTAGTATTTCACACCTCAAGGGACAACAAGACGTAATGTGCCTCCTGAGGAAAGAACAGAACACCACCTACAGACTTGCCAAAGAATTGAATCCAAGTCCGTTGCCAGTTGGGAGGAAATAAAGAGGACAGAGGTCAGGGTTGAACTGCTCACGGATAGGAAAGAGCAACATCCAGACATTGGGAAACTTGACAGGTCGAGTGGCCTGGGATTTTCATCCGATAAATTGTAAGGAAAAGAAAGGGCTGGAGGAGAAACCTAGAGTCAAAGAGACTCAAAAGAAATATCAAAACTTTTTCAATGGACAGACCAAAGTACACTGTTTAGGAGAGAAACTGCATGAGAAAGAAAATAATAAACACAAGGAAGTGATTGCTGTAAAAGTCAGTATAGTGGTTACTCTGCGGCTGTGATCAAGACCAGGCAGCTGGAGGGCTTCTGGGATGGCTGGCCAAGCTCCATTTCTTGGCCTTCGTGGTGGTTACCAGGTGGTTTGTCTTATAAAAATTAATCAAGTGATGTCTTGGTTGTGTGTAGATATTAATATCTGTATTTTATTTTACGGTGAAGATTGAGAAAGAGAAAAGCAACCCCGGACATCTGGGAAGTGGCCTTGCATGATCAGCTGGGTCTTGGTATTCTCCTATTGAACGTAAATATTTTACAGAGCATCAAAATCAGACAAGCTGGATCAAGACAAAAACAAGAGACCACCCCGCAATCGTGTCTGAGCAAACACAGACAAAACGGGAACACTGCAACGTCATAAAAATGACCCAGCATGTCCCTATCCTGGATAATATGAGTGACTGTACTTCTACCAGTTATAACTTTGTTGTTAGCTGCCGTTAAGATGACCCTCAACTCATGGCGACCATGCACAATGGAACAAGACGCTGTCAATTCCTGCGCCACCCCATGATCGGTTGTGGGTTGGACTGTTGTGATCCATTGGCTGATTTTCAGAAGATCACCAGGCCTTTCATCCTAGTCTATCTTAGTCTGGAAGCTCCGCTGAAACGTGTTCAGCATCATAATGACACACAAGCCTTCGCTGACAGACGGGTGGTGGCTGCAAAAGAACTATAACTTTAGCCTTGAATTATTTCTTTTGCCTTATGACTAAGCTTTAAGATACCAAATCATAGAAGTACTCCTGTTTCTTCACAGCATCCAATTCAGAGAAGAGCCCTACTTCCTTAAACCCTCCCCCCAAATCTCCTAACAAAAGCCCAGATCCTAAAATAAGTCATTTCTAGCAATCTCTCAATGAGATGCCTAATGGTCCTCCATGGTGCGCAGTCTCCCTTGTTGCAACGAGCAGTAAACCCAACATGCTCAACTATAGGTGTGTCCCTGGTGGCCCTTGGCTGGAGGACGTTGACAAGAGAAAACAAAAAATAAGCTCAGAGGCTAACAGTCTGTCTGTCTAGGAAAGAACGTTCCCAGCATCCATACAGCCCTCCAAGTCAAAATGCATGTTTGCTGTGACAGAGAGTGTACAGTGCTATATGCTGAAACATTTCTATTTCCTGAATCCTCTGGGAAATGGAGAAATACCATTGCAGTTGCATTTTAATTGGAAAGCGTGATGAAAGCATCTGAATGTAAGTCTTCCAGAGCCGAATTACACGTTCCAGAAATATCTGGCTTGTCTGCTGGTTTTACCCAGAGGTAGAAAGCCAGACCGCATTGAACTGACTGGCAAGTCCCTCTGGGATGGCCAGACAATTCTCAGATTTTGGAATCTGTATTAGGTGAGACCAACACAGAAATCTCCAGAAATACTCACATTTGTTTCAAGTTGGAAAGGCTGTATGCATGTGTCATAACCAAAATTCCTTATTTTTGTGAACCTTTTTAAAATCTTAAAAGAGCTTTCATATACTTTGTATTCTTTTACCTTCAAAACAGTCCTGAGAGAAACTGAGAATACATTTTCATCCAAATCTTGCAGATGGGGAAAGCAGAAAAGTTAAGTGACCATCTCAAGGACACACAACTAGCCTGGGCACAAACCCTGATCTCAGACAGGCCAGGAGACCCTTACCACCAGCTGCCATCAAGTTGACTCTGACTCATGGCGACCCTATGCCTGTCAACGTAGAACTGTGCTCCACAGGGTTTTCAATGGCTGATTTTTTTGGAAGTAGCTCACCAGGCCTTTCTTCCAAGGCAACTCTGGATGGACTTGAACCTCCAACTTCTGGGTTAGCGGCTGAGCATGTTAACCATTTGTGCCACCCACGGACTCCAGGAGACTCTTAGATCCTCGGAATTCTTGGAGTTGGCCTTCCATGCTCAATGCATACCTGCTTCCATACATCACAGCCTACACGCTTACTGTTCCTGGTGTGTAGGGATTGGTAGAGTATCCTGTGGCAGGGTGACTGGCTGAAGATTTAACCTGTGTTTTAGTTTAGCCAGGGATGTACCAAAGGCTTCTCCGCTCTCCTCTGGGAGGCAAGTCATTGGTGACTCTCTTGGTCATTTAGTGCTGCTATAATACAAATATCACAAGTGGATGGCTTTAACAAAGAGACGTTTATTCTCTCACAGTCCAGTATGCTAGAAGTCCAAATTCAGGGCACCGGCTCCAGGGGAAGGCTTTCTCTCTCTTTCAGCTCTGGAGGAAGGTCCTTGTCATCATTCTTCCCTTGGTCTGGGAGCATCTCAGCACAGGAACCTCAGGTCCAAAGGATGCGTTCTGCTCCTGGCACTGCTTTCTTGGTGGTATGAGGTCCCCCTATTGCTCTGCTCGCTTCTCTCTTTTATATCTCAAAAGAGATTGGCTTGAGACACTATCTAATCTTGTAGACCTCATCAATATAACTGCTGCTAATCCATCTTATTTCATCATAGTGATAGAATTTACATCACACAGGGAAATCACATCAAATGACAAAATGGTAGACAATCATACAGTACTGAGAATCATGACCTAGCCAAGTTGACACTCATTTTGGGGGGGGACACAATTCAATTTATGACAGTGACGAAGGAAAAATTTTCCCACAGATTCCTTACCAACCAAACTCTGGGATGCTCTCTGATAGACAGCCAAGTTCTCTTGTTGGAAAAGGTGAATGGACTCAACCCTTCATGTTTCAAGGGCCTGTAAGAGCAAGCGGTACGTGAGTTGGACACCATCAGCTCCCTCTCAACACACACCTGACTACTAGGGGGGATGCAGGTGGCTTGTCCCAAAGATGCCATCACCTGAACCAGGCCTGAACAGTGGCCTCTCATGGCAGGTCAGAGAAACAACCATCAGATCACATCTCCAGTTAACTTTATAAAACTACAAAAATCAATGACTGCAAATATCCTCTGAATAATTATAATGCCACATCGGAGAAGCTAGATCCCACCAGTTCGCATATGCTCGGGTGGTCTCTATTAGAACAGTGAGAAATCAAAGCTCTGGTTCCCTAACACATGTGATAATATTTTCAACTACTAGGGATTTGAATTCTCTGCGTTTCCCACAGGAAGCAGCCTGCTGCTGAGAGTGGGGAACACAGAAGAGCCCCTAGACCTGACATCTGAAGGTTCATTAATCTCTAAGGACTGGGAGACATTTTCCCTGAAGTTTGCTTTTATTTTAATTACCTAATTTCCCGAGAGATTTGCAAAATTATTCTAGTTCCTACTGATCTGGATTGGACCTTCATATGGCCAACAGATGTGTGGGTGGGTCACAAAATATATTTTCTATAATAGAACAGTGCAATGGTCAAAGAAGTGAAGAACTACACCCCCCCTGAGGTATTCTAACTCCCACCCCCAGCAAAGCATTCTCCATACCATTCTCTTCAGGACTCAATTAAATATTAAGCAACCCTGCATGAATTGAATATAGACATTGGCAAGAATCTAAGAATGAAAGCATTCTTTTGGTGCCTGAAGTAAACTGTTTTCATGGGACTGCCATCAGCACTCCACTGGGGGCACTGCTTTTAGACCTCGGAAGAATCAGGACTGTGTGTCTTCAAACTCTCTGCACGGGAGTTTTAATAAGCCAGGATTCTAGGTATTGGTCAGCCCGTGTGTTTGCTAAGTGTATTCATTTCCTAGAGCTGCCATGCCAAATTATGACGAAGTGGATGGCTTAAAACATAAATTTACTGGCTCACAGCTCTGGAGGCTGGAAGTCCAAATTCAGGGTGTGGATGCCGGGCCAGGCTCTCTCTGAAGGCCCCAGGGGAACATCCTTCCTTGCCCCTTCCAGATTCTGGTAGTTCTAGCATTCCTTGGCTTATGGCAGCATCACTCCAATCTCTGCCTCCTTCTTCACATGGCCGTCTCCATTGTGTCTGTCTCTGTCTCTTCTCTTCTTGTAAGGATACCAGTCATAAAGAGATTAGAGCCTACCTTAATAACCTCATCTTAACTCAGCTAATTACATCTGCAAAGACCCTGTTTCCAAAGAAGATCACATTCATAGATAAGGGGAGTTAGGACTTAAACATATCTTTTTGGGGGACTTAATTCAACCCACAGCATCAATAGACCACCTGTGGTATGGCAACCATATGAGAAAAGAATGTAACTAGTTTCTCTCTCTTGCCAGGGCTCACCTAGGCAATTTGCAGTGGCTAGCATGTACTCTGAATTCTAGAAGCTCAGACAGTCTTAGGAAAAATGCTTTATTTCAGAACACAAACTCAATTATTGAGAATTACAGTAGAAATGCTGTTTCTATGGTTTGACTTGTAGTCAAACTTCTCAATTAAAGTTATCTCCTTTTGCAGGGCGTAGCTGGTATTTTTACCCTTTCTTGCTGGCTTTTTTTCAACCTCTAAATGTTGAGGTTCTATAGCACTTTGTCCTGAGCGCTGATTGTCCTGATTTTCGCTTTCAAACTAGGTAACCTCATTGGAAAAAATAAATGGGATCATGTCTCTCTTCCACTGAGAATCCATAAATGTTCTCTCATTGCACATATAGTAAAATCCAATGTCCGTGATACTATCTATAAGGCCTTAAAGGTTCGTTGCCTGCCCACCCTTCAGCCTCCTCTTGAATTTTGCTGAAAGTACTCTCACTGCTACACACTCTTTGACCCAGAAATTTCATACCTAGGAAGTCATCCTACAGATAAAGTCCCACACATGTGAAATTATGTAAATCCAAAGTTATATATTAGAGCATTATTTGGAATAGCAAGAGATTTAAAACAATCTAAAAGTTCAATGATAAGAAACTAGTTAATAAACTGTAGACGTTCATGCAATGGAATACTATGCAGCTATAAAAAGCAGTGAGGAAGCTCTTTATATATCAATATAGTAAGAACTCCAAGCCAGAAACCCACCTTCATCCTTGGGACTGAAGCACTCACTTTTCTTCATTCTCCCTTGCTCGAGACAGGATGAGACCAGTGGCGTATCTTAGATGGCTGCTCACAGGCTTTTAAGACCCCAGACGCTACTCACCAAAGTCGAATGTAGAACATTTTCTTTATAAATTGTGTTATGCCAATTGAGCTAGATGCTCCCCAAGACCATGGTCCCCACAGCCCTCTGCCCAGCAATTCAGTCCCTCCGGGAGTTTGGATGTGTCTATGGGGCTTCCATGACCTTTCCCTGTACAAGTTGTGATGGCTTTCCCAGTATTGTGTACTGTCTTACCCTTCACCAAAGTTACCACTTATCTACTGTCTATTTAGTATTTCCCTCCTCCACCCCTCCCATCCCTCGTAACCAACAAAGATTGTTTCTTTTTGTGTGTAAACTTTTTCTTGAGTTTTTACAGTATAGGTCTCATACAATATTTGTCCTTTTGTGATTGACTTATTTCACTCAGCATAATGTTCTCCAGTTTCATCCATGTTATGAGATGCTTCACAGATTCATCATTGTTCTTTATTATTGCATAATACTCCATTGTGTGTATGTACCATAGTTTCTTTATCCATTCATCTGCTGATGGGCATCTAGGTTGTTTCCATCTTTTTGCTATTGTGAACAATGCTGCAATGAACATGGGTGTGCATACGTCTATTCGTGTGATGGCTCTTATTTCTCTAGGATATATTCCTAGGAGTGGGATTGCTGGATCCTATGGTATTTCTATTTCTAGCTTTCTAAGGAAGCGCCATATCATTTTCCAAAATGGTTGTATCATTTTGCATTCCCACTAGCAGTGCATAAGAGTTCCAATCTCCCCGCAGCCTCTCCGATATTTGTTATTTCCAGGTTTTTTGATTCGTGCCACTAATGCCGGGGTGAGATGGTATCTCTTTGTGGTTTTAATTTGCATTTCTCTAATGGCTAGTGAACGTGAGCATTTCCTCATGTATCTGTTGGCCGCTTGAATGTCTTCTTTGATGAAGTGTCTGTTCATTTCCATTGCTCATTTTTTAATTGGATTATTTGTCTTTTTGTTGTAGAGGTGTTGGATTTTCTTGTAGATTTTAGAGATTAGGACTTTGACTGACTTGTAATGTCCAAAAGTCTGTAGGTTCTCTTTTTACTCTTTTGATGAAGTCTTTTGATAAGCATAAGTGTTTAATTTTTAGAAGATCCCAGTTATCTAGCTTATCTTCTGGGGTTTGTGTGTTGTTGGTTATGGTTTGTATCCTATTAATGCTGTGTATTAGGGCCTCTAGTGTTGATCCTATTTTTTCTTCTATGAACTTTATAGTTTTAGGCTTTATATTTAGGTCTTTGCTCCATTTTGAATTAGTTTTTGTATATGGTGTGAGGTGTGGGTCCTGTTTCATTTTTTTGCAGATGGACATCCAGTTTTGCCAGCACCATTTGTTAAAAAGACTGTCTTTTCCCCATTTGATGGACTTGGGCCCTTGTTGAAGATCAGGTGACCATAGGTAGATGGATTCACACCTGGGTTCTCAATTCTGTTCCATTGGTCAATGTATCTGTCGTTGTACCAGTACCAGGCTGTTTTGACTACTGTAGCTGTATAGTAGGTTCTGAAGTCAGGTAGTGTGAGTCCTCCAACTTTATTCTTCTTCTTCAGTAGTGCTTTACTTATTCGGGGCTTCTTCCCTTTCCATATAAAGTGAGTGATTAGTTTTCCCATCTGTTTGAAGAATGTTGTTGGTATTTGGATCAGGATTGCGTTGTATTTGTAAATTGCTTTGGGTAGAATTGTCATTTTCACAACGTTGAGTCTGCCTATCCATGAGCATGGTATGTTTTTCCATTTATGTAGATCCCTTTGGGTTTCTTGCAGTAGTGTTTTGTAGTTTTCTTTGTATAGGTCTTTTACATCCCTGGTTAGATTTATTCCTAAGTATTTTATTTTTTTAGGGGCTATTATAAATGGTATTGTTTTCCTGATTTCCTTTTCATCATTCTCCTTATTGGTTCTTTATCTCTTCATTTGATGCTTAGGGTTTCAGGATTGACGTTTGTCTCTGTTTGACTTAGTTTTTCAGATCTTTGTTGTGGAGGGACGGCGTGGTGCTTCTGTCTATAGTGCCATGTTGCCTGGAAGTCTCGAATGTTTATTTCTTGCTCATGTTCTAGTCCAATGCAGGCTGGGTGGCTTCCTGGACAGCTCTCCTCCAGGTGGTGATTCAGGGATCCAGGCTCCTTCCATCTTGCGCCTCTGCCTTCCCCTAGGGCTCTCAGAGTTCTGTGCTGGATCCTTTGCCTTCAGCCAGCTAATAGCAGAGAGAGGCCGGGAAGTATCGTGAAGGAAGTTTTGTAACTGGGGCTAGCAGTGGCATACACCATTTCTCTCTACATTCTATTGGTCACATGGGCCCAACCCAATTTCAAGGAAGGCTGGGAAATATAGACTTCCTGTGTGCCCTGGTAATGTGATCAGGGAGCATCTTTTCAACAGGGACCTCCTCACTGCCAATCCAGTGGCTGCTTTTTGGTCCTCCCCTGTCCTGCCTTCTCTGTGTATTTCTCATTGTTGACTGCCCCTGCTTTGAGTCACCAGCTTTCCTTGGTTCCCCGCCTGCTTCGGGCTGGCTGGCTGCCTCTTCAGCTGCTATTTCTCATCTCCTTCACAGGCTCATCTTCCTCTGCCACTTTAATCATGGCCCTCCGCGCCTGCTTCCAGCCTGCCATGCTACTCGCATGCCCAGGCCTTCCCCTCCTCATCTCCTGGCCCCACTGTCTGCTCTGGCTTGGTGGGTTGCTGGAATTTTCCCAAACACTTCATGTTCATGCTGTTTTCTGTGCCTGGAATGTGTTTTCTGCTTGTTTGCCAATCAAAGATCTTCAAGGTTTGGTCAATCATCATTTCCTCTCTAAAAACCCTCCAAAATCTACCCAGGCAAAATGAACTGTTCTTACACTATGACCTGTTCATACTTGTGTTTATTTTTATATGTACAGTTATTTTTCTATAACATACATTACTTTGCTCAATGTTATTTATCTCCATGTGGCTTGCATTAGTTAACTATTGCTATAATACTGCTTCATAACAAATAGTGGCTTAAAACAATAATCGTTTATCCTCCTGCTCAAGGGTCTGTGGTTTGGCTATAAGTAGACTGAGCTAGGCTGGACACTTAATTCCAGGCTTTGGGTTCCAGGTTCTAAGCTGCAGGATGTTCAGGTCTGTTCCATGAGTTTCTCATCTTCCTTGGACCAATGGCTGATAGAGGCATGTGGTCACCTCCACATGTCTCATTCTGGAGCCCAGACTGAAAAGCAAGTGGCTACCTGGGGCAAGACGTTCTCATGGCAGATGACCAGAGCCCAAGAGGACAAGCTCAACTGCCAAGTGCGTTTCAATTCTCTGCTTCCATCACATTGACCATGATCCCATTGACCAAAGCAAGTCAGCTCTGCTCAGTGTAGGAGGAGACTCCACAAGGGTGTGAATACCAGGAGGTAAGACTCACTGGGAGCCATCTTGGAAGTTGGCTACCATGGGAGTATTCCAAGCAGCAAGAGGAAACAGCTAGAACAAAGGTCCTAAGGTGGGAGTGTGCACAGCATGTTTTAGGAACAGCAAGGAAGTTGGTGTGGCTGGGGAAGGGTAAGCTGGGAGCATTGGAAGTGAGGTGCTCAGAGGGTAACGAAGAGCTGTGTAGGCTGTTGTGTAGACTTTGGCTGTTAATACCAGTGAAATGGGGAGCCATTGGAGGGTTTTGAGCGGAGGACTGACATAAGCTGATTTGTGCTTTAAAGTCTCACTCTGGCTGCTGTGCTGTGTGGTATGCTAATCAACATTCTAGAAGATTAATATGACCCTGCTCTGTCGGAGGGGAGCCCTGGTGGCACAGTGGTTAAGCACTCAGCTGATAACCGAAAGGTTTCCGGTTTGAACCCCCCAGCCACTCCGTGGGAGAAAGATGTGGCAGTCTGCTTCTGTAAAGATTACAGCCTTGGGAACCCTATGGGGCAGTTCTACTCTGTCCCATAGGGTCATTATGAGTCAGAATTGACTGGACTGCAATGGCTTTGGTTTGGTTTGGCTCTGTAGGAAGCGCTGGAGCTCCAGTGAGGAAACCATTAGGACTCTGGAACAAGAAGTCAGACAATTCAATAATCCTCTGTCCTCATGGTAACGAGGGCCTGCCCCCAGATAAACCAAACCCACTGCCGTCGAGTCAATTCCAACTCATAGTGACCCTGTAGGTTTTCTGAGGCCGTAAATCTCTACTGAAGCAGACTGCCACATCTTTCTCCCACACAGCTGTTGGTGGTTTCCAACCACCGACCTTTCAGTTAGCAGTCAATCGCTTTAACCACTGCGCCACCAGGGCTCCTTGCCCCCAAATAGAGACCATGGCAATGGGAAGGAAAATACATCATGGAGGACAAATGAAGGCCAAATCTCCTGATCAGTGAGTGATCTAATAAGTGAGGTGAGATAGTGACCAAAAAGGGAAAACATATCAAAAGTCTGTGAGCCTTTGAGACCTGGAGGAGTCTACCTGTAAGAGAAATGGGAGGTCAGGCGAGGGCACTCTCCTTAAAGGGCAACAAACAAAAACTAGAGACAACCCAGAGCCGCTGGTAGAACCCTAATAGAAAATTCCAAGCTTAATTTAGACTAATATCGAAATATTAATGCAGGAGAGCCCGGTGAAGTGAGAGTAAGGAAATAATTGTTAAATCAATCCTCCATCTCACTTTCACACTTCAATTTGACCCAAATTCAAAGCAAGGGTCAATGAAAAACAGACAGGTATTTATCTCCCATGAAAAGGAACGCTGGTGGCACAATGGTTAAGCGCTTGGCTGCTAACCGAAAGGTCAGCAATTCAAACCCACCCAGCCACTCTGTGGGAGAAAAGACCTGGCGATCTGCTTCCGTAAAGATTACAGACTAGGAAACCCTGTGGGGCAGTTCTACTCTGTCACATGGGGCCGCCATGAGTCAAAATCGACTGGACGGCACCCAGCAACAACAAGTGAAAACCATTTTGGCTTACACTGACAGCGGCCTTCATTCTCCCTCTTACTTTGCATATGTTCACGTCTTGTTCCAGCTTTTCTTTCCTTGCACACGCACAGACGGGGATGTAACAGTGCCTGTGGGACAGTGTCAATAAGGTGTGACTTACCTGGAATTTGGGCTTTTCTGAGTTGCTCTGTTGCTCAAGTAAGCAATTTCCAGAAATGTTTGGTTATATTTTTCTAACAGCAGAAAGAATCTCTTTCAAAATTACGATGAGGCCAAAGAGTTTGTGGTGAGGCCTGAGGCATGTTGGTAAGTGATCTGAGATGAAGAGTGACACGCTGGCTTTGGTGGACGGGACAGGGAGAGAGAGGTGGTCTGTGCGTCAACTCCATCTCTGTGGGGAACAAACAGAGCAGAAGTGCCTCTGAGCCCGCCCCACTCTCCTCTCTCCCGTCCCTGGCACAGACAGGCAGCCCCGGTGGCTCAACACCTCATCACGGGAGCGAGCCAAGGCTGGAGGCAGTACCTCATGGGAGATTTCATCTTCTGTGTTCTGGAGAAATGCTCAAGAGCTCTAATGGAAAATGTTCGTGCGTTCTGATGGAAAACACAGGCGTCTTGGGCTTACCCTCTCAAAATGACACCTAAGAGTCCGGGAGCCAACTGAACTGTGGAGAAGAAATCAAATGTGCATATGAAATAGAATGCGAGACGTGTTTTTTTCCAATCTAATACAAAGTGATGTGTCTGAGTCTCCTCTCTTGGGGTAGTCCTTTTATGAAGCTCTCCCCGTTGTTATAGCCCGGGGTTTCCAGACTGCACTGACCTAGGGGAGGAGGCCAGCGAGGTCATGGAGGGCTTTGCAGGCCAGGCGAGGATGTGAACACAAGTGATTTGTTGGGGAAACGATCTCAGGATACTGCAGTAGAGGAACAGGAATTGAGCCACCGGGAAGGCAGGAAGACAGTAAAGGGTATGTGATCAGTTACTGCTGCAGGCAACTGGGGCTCAGTCCTGCTGGGGACCTCTGGGAAGCAGAGTAGGACATACCTCCGAGTTATCCTAACCAAGGGGGCAAGGGAGCTGGAATTCCTATCTACCAACTCCCCACTAGTCATTGACTGAAGGCCACTTCTGTGAACATCAACTCTCCAACACTTTGGCTTGCCTGTGTGTGGGTCTGGAGTCCTTGGGTGGTGCAAATAGTGAAAGCGTTTTGCAGCTAACCAAAAGGTTAGAGGTTCGAGTCCACCCAGAGGCACCTCTGAAGAAAGACCTGGTGATCTACTTCCACCGAGAACCCTATGGAGCACAGTTCTACTCTGACACACATGGGGTTGCCATGAGTTGGAATTGACTCAATGGCAGTTATTTGTGTGTGTGTGTGGATCTAACATTCTCTCACAACTAGAAAAAAAGGCCTCCAGCACGAGAAACACAGGTGTTCACAGTAAACAGCCTTCAGCATCGGGAGAGGATACATCCGTGGCACCAACTGTCTCTGCTACATCTAAGCAATTGAGAACAAACAAGGGCTGCTTAGCACACCTGATACCCTACCCGAAAAGCCCTCTGTTACAGAGTGTGCAATAGCGGCTCATTAACATGTACTCTATTCCTAGCTCTGGAGAAGTATGGTCTTTAGAACCCGTGGAGTACATCTCCCTACATGTAAACACGGTCCAAATATAAATGTATTCTTTGCAGCCAGACAGAGCTAGGCTCAAATCTCAGCGCTGCTGCTCAGAAGCAGAATGACTCTAGTAAGTTATTTAACTTCTCAAATTATCTGAAAATGGAGTAACAATACCCAGTCTGCAAGCTGAGGTGAAGTCTAAGGGAGAGGATTTAAGGATATAGGGGACTGTTGGGAAGGGGAGGGACAGGCTCCCATATAAATTAGTTCATTGGTTAGAAGGGAGCAGACAGGAAGCAATACCTGATGGCCTTATTATTCTGGGACAGGGGTTGGCAAACTTTTTCAGTAACAGGCCGGATAGTAGATATTTTAGGCTTTGCAGGCCATATGATCTTTGTGGCCATTGTAGCCCCAAAGCAGGCATAGACAATATGAAAATAAACAGGCATGGCTGTGTTCCAATAAAACTTTATTTAGAAAAACAGGTGGTGGGCTAAATTTGGCTTGTGGGCCATAGTTCGCCAACCCCTGTTCTGGAGAAGTAGGGTGTGGGGTTGAATGGGGATTGAGAAAAGTATTAAATGTCTCAGAGAGTCATGGGGAAATGGGTGAAGGAGCTGACAAGGCAGAGGTCAAAGTTTTTCACCAGCCCTGAGGGACCAGCTGTGGCCGGAGACCAAGATTTTGTGATTGTTCCAACCTGCCCTACTGTGCCTAGTGGAATTTCAGGAAAGTTAAAAATACAAGCAGATTTAGGATCCTGGTTTGGAGGTTGGCCCGTTGCATGTGGTGGTAGGACAGTGCTACAAGGGAGTTGGGTGTGTTGAGGAGGGCATGTTCAAGGGCCAGCCATGTAATCTACTCTAGGTAGAGAAATCAGGCCAGGAGAGGGCTGCTAGGCTGGGGGAAACCAGGAGTGTCTTCATAAGCACGAAGAGTAGGTGAGTTGGGGATGAGGAAAGGATAGGACACTAGGGTGGGAGCAGGGTACGCAAGGACCCAATTGTGCTTTCCCACCAATCTGCAGTGCATAATTTCATCTGTCCCCGTCATCAATGACATGGTGACTGCCACGTCTTTCTCCTTTTGGTTAGCAGCTGAGCACTTAACCATTTCACACCACTTTCTGTCTCTATGGATTTACCTATTCTGGATATTTCATAGAAATGGAATCATACAGTGTATGGCTTTTTGTGTCTGGCTTCTTTCACTTAGGTTCATACACATCGTAGCATGTATCAGGACTCATTCCTTTTTATGGCTGAATAATGTTCCATTGTATGAATAGACCACAGTTTGTTTATCCAGTCTCTGTTGTTGGACATTTGGGCTGTTTCTACCTTTTGGCTATTGTGAATAGTGCCGCAATGAACATGAGTGTATATGTATTTGTTTTGAACACCTGTTTTCAATCTTTTGGGTATATACCTAGGAGTGGAATTGCTGGGTCATATGGAAATTCTAGGTGTAACTCTGAGGAACTACCAAACTGTTGGCCACACAGTGGCTTCACCATGTTACCTTCCCACCAGCAACGGATGAGGCTTAATTTTTGGTTTGTGCATTACTGTTTGCAGACTTTATGCCCTGCAGTTCTGCTGATCTTGAGATGCTGCACACACAAATGGATTCCGGTGAAAGTTGGGAGAACACTTTCTCATCTTTCACCACATAAAGTAACTCATTTGGGAGACTGTGAAGGCTATTTGAATGTCCCTCGATGATGAATTGTTACCTTTGGACTGGGGACATTTTCATATTGGGCAGACTGATCCCATTACTGAAGAATGGAGCTTGGGCTGAGTAACTGATCGTTTTTCTAGCAGCTTATTCATCTCACTCCATCACTGTCTATTTACCCAGGGATGAGGTAGCTCCAGCAGGGAATATGTGTTCAGCCGGGACCTTCCAGTAAACTAGGAAACACATCCAAGGGAAACCTTAGATTCATTCCGCCATCTTTCCTTTGAGTCCTGGAACGGGAGGCTTCGATTCCCTGCTTAGCTGTAAACTTTGACACTTTATTCGGCAACAAACTCAACCATCCAAGACAACTGGGAACACATTTGGAAAATGTCTTAACTTATCCCCGTGTCAACTACCAGTTTTTTGGTTTTTTTTTTTTTTGGTGGTAAAATATGTAGAATATAAAATGAGCCATTGCAACCATTTTTAAGTGTACAATTCAGTGGCATTAATTATATTCACTATGCTGTGCAACCATAACCTCTATTGCTTTCCAAAACTTCTTCGTCAGCCCAAATAGAAACCCTGTACCCTTTAAGCAGTAATTAACTCCCCATTCCCCGTCCTCCCAGCCCCTAAAACCAGTCGCCACCACCGGACTCTGACTTACCGTTCTCAGGAAGGGAGAAGCCCTTCACAGCAGGGACTTTCCGAAGGCAAGGGCAGGGCCACCACCCAGAGGGAGAGGAGGGCAAGGGAGCTCCTGGCTTGAGAGGGGGATTATGTGTTTGTTAGGTGATATATTCAGCAGCATGGAGGGGAGTCTGTGGGTCAGAGAGCTCCAAAGGGCCGCAGTGACTGGGGTCTTTTATAGCCCCAGGGTCATTTTATTTATGCAAAGCAGACAGGCTGTACCGGTACCAGCTGCCATGCAGTCTCCAACTAATGGTGTGCCAGAGAAGAACTTGTGCTCCATAGGGTTTTCAGTGGAAGTAGATCACCAGGCCTTTCTTCAGAGGTGCCTCTGGGTGGACTCAAACCTCCAATCTTTTGGTTAGCAACCAAGCTCTTTAACCATTTGCACCACCCAGGGACTCTTCCCCTCAGCCCCTGGTGGCCACTAATCTACATTCTGTCTCTATGCATTTGCCTATTCTAGAGATTTCATCTAAGTGGATCATACAACAGTTGTCTCTTTGTGTCTGGCTTATTTCACTCAGCATGATGTTTTCGAGGTTCATCCATGTCTAATATGTATAAGGACATCATTTCTCTTAAAGGCTGAGTAGTATTCCATTGTGTGGATAAACTACATGGTCTTTATCCATTCATCTGTTGATGGGCACTTAATTACCAGTTTGAGAGGACGAAACAGGGTTAGTATAACATGAAAATCTATCTGAGGAAATTGTATTTAGTCGCATTATTATTATTTTTTATTTAACTGAGTTAATACCTTGTTACAATTATCTTTGCAGTTCTTCCACTTTGGATTTGGTTGATGGTGGATTTCTTATTTTTGCGGTGGCATCCTCATGAGAAGAAAGCAGAATATCATAAAAAAAATTCTTAGACTGAACTCCTTTGAGGCTTGTCTCTTTGTTGTTCTTTTATTTGACATTGAGTCAATTCCGACTCATGGCGACCCCATGTATTACACGGTAGAACTGCCCTCCATGGTGTTTTCTTGGCTGTAATCTTAATGGAAGCAGATTGCCAGGGCTATCTTCCAATTTACCGCCGGGTGGGTTCTAGCCACCATCCTTTAGGTTAGCAGTCGAACGCAAACTGTGTGCGCCACCTAGTGACCTTCTTGTCTCCTTAAATACTCAAAAATCCTGAATTCTGTGCTGGCCTGGTAAACAGTCCCTCTATCCTGCCATGCAGCATGAGCGACATCTGCTGACCTGTGTAGGCATTGTTTATTTTGGAAAACACCAGAGAAGATGTTTCCCGTAACAATGTAGTCATTTTTGTTGTTGTTGTTTATTTAAAAAAAAAAGTATGTTCACCTTCATGCAGAGTCCTTAAGAGATAGTAAAGGCTTGGGGCAGGGGGCTCGATTAAAGTTAAACTTCTACAAAAGATGAAGGCAGGACCGGCTGCATAATTTGTGGGGCTCAGTGTAAAATGAAAATGTGGGCTCCTTGCTCAGGGATTAGGAATTTCAAGATGGCAACTGCAGAGCATTAAACCCAGCGTGGGGGCTCTTCTGAGTGTGGGGCTGTTACCGCAATAATGCGGATTGGAGCCGCCTGCCGCAATAGCCAATTCTGAGACAGGGGTGAGGTGAACAGCAAGAAAAAAACCCATCTCCCCCACTGGAGATTGGCTGAAGGCTTTTATAGGGACAGGATTATGGATCTTAGAAGTTTGTGTTAGTTTCCCCTTGAGGTGGTGATGTTGCAGATGAGTTAATCTCCTATTGGTATTCTTGGGGGTTATCTGGCGACATCCTGGTTTTTCTTGTCACAAGATGGGTGCTTTGTTTGGTTTTCATCCTTAGATCATTATCGCTTGTTTTCTAACCTCCAAGGAGGAACACCGGTTAATCTTAAACCTTTTGTAGAGACTGGAGAAGCAAGCTCATGAGACAATGTGGCAGTTAGCAATGGGGATTAAATAATAGTGAGCCAGGCCTGTGCAGCCTCTTCCAGGACCCCGTATGACTGTAGAGGCCACATGCCCATGAAGCTGGCCCTGGGTGAAGGGGGCCATAAGAATGAGCCCAGCTCTGGACTGTCAACTTTGTTGGAGCAGTTAGGAGGAAATTGTGATTACTCAGCTTCAGAAGGTAGACCTTAAGATCTTCTAGCCTACAGATACCCAGCATACCCACTGAGGTCTGACTGAGAGGACAGAAACGTATAGTAAAGGGAGGAGGACATAACTTAGCCATTGGGGACCACCATACAGCCCACACATTCTCATTCTCCTCCTCCTTGGGCGGGGGTACAAGGGAGAGAAGGAGTAGCTGGCTTCCTTTAGATTTAGCTTCCTAGAGGAAGGGGCTGGACAACACATTTATGGCATCTCTTCGATTCCTAAGGCTCTGTTATAGATTGAATTGTGTCCCCCAAAAATGTGTGTCAACTTGAGTAGTCCATGATTCCCAGTATTGTGTGATTATCCACCATTTCATCATCTGATGTGCTTTTCCTATGTGTTGTAAATCCTACCTCTATGATGTTAATGAGGTGGGATTAGTGGCAGTTATGTTAATGAGGCAGGACTCAATCTACAAGATTAGGTTGTGTCTTAAATCAATCTCTTTTGAGATATAAAAGAGAGACGTGAGCAGAGAGATGGGGGACCTCATACCACCAAGAAACAAGAGCCAGAAGAGTAGCATGTCCTTTGGACCCGGGGTCCCTGCACTGAGAAGCTCTTCAACAGGGGATGATTGATGACAAGGACCTTCCCCCAAAGCCAACAGAGAGAGAAAGCCTTCCCCTGGAGCTGACGCCCTGAATTTGGACTTCTAGCTTCCTAGACTGTGAGAGAATAAATTTCTCCTTGTTAAAGCCATCCACTTGTGCTATTTCTGTTATAGCAGCACTAGATAACTAAGACAGGCTCCTAGGACCTTTAGATCTTTCCCAACCATTGAATGAGGAAGGAGAAAGCAGGCATCTGAGGAGAAGCAGTCCTTCCTTTCAAAATGCCCCAGGAGTGTCTTGATTTGGCGTAAATAATCATAGCAATAGTATTTATGGCAAAGCTAGTCTGCATTGATGGCCAGAAGTGGCACAGAAAATGCAGATGGGGGGCTTACTAGGTGCCAGGCATTGGTGTAAGTGCTTAGTCCTAAGTGCTAATTAAGTTCATGTATCAACTCATTGAATGCTCCAGCAATCCTATGAGTCAGATACTATTGCTACACCCATTTTACAGACGAGGAAACTGAAGCTCAGAGATCTTGACTAGCTCACCCAAGGTCAAAAAGCTAGTCAATGATTGAGTTCAAGTGAAGACCCAGGCAATCTGACTTCAAGAGTTCACACTTTTTACTGACTCTGACAAACTGAGAAGCTCCTAGACCAGGGGAAGATTGATGACAAGGACCTTCCTGCAGAATGGCAGAGAGAGAAAGCCTTCCCCTGGAGCTGGTGCCCTGAATTTGGACTTCTAGCCTCCTAAACTGTGACAGAATAATTTCTTTTTGTTAAAGCCACCCACTTGTGGTATTTCTGTTGTAGCAGCACTACATAACTAAGACACCAGCCTATAGTTTGCCAACCCCTGCTCTAGACCACTGCTTCTCAAAACATTCATGTGAATTAGTATCACCTGGAGGGCTTGTTAAAATGCAGATGGTAAAATCTACAAGATACTGCAAAACCTCAACAACAAAGAGACAAATAACCCAGTTAAAAAATGGGCAAAGGATATGAACAGGCACTTCGCCAAAGAAGACATTCAGGCAGCTAACAGACACGTGAGGAAATGCTTGCAATCATTAGCCATTAGAGAAATGCCAATCAAAACTACAATGAGATACCATCTCACCCCGACAAGGCTAGCATTAATCCAGAAAACACCAAATAATAAATGTTGGAGAGGTTGTGGAGAGACTGGAACACTTATACACTGTTGGTGGGAATGTAAAATAGTACAACCACTTTGGAAATCGATTTGACACTTTCTTAAAAAGCTAGAAATAGAAGTACCATACGATCCAGCAGTCCCGCTCCTTGGAATATATCCTAGAGAAATAAGAGCCGTCACACAAATAGATATGTGCACACCCATGTTCACTGCAGCACTGTTCACGATAGCAAAAAGATGGAAGCAGCCTAGGTGCCCATCCACAGACGAATGGACAAACAAATTATGGTATATTCATACAATGGAATACTATGCAATGATAAATAACAACGATGAATCTGTGAAACATCTTATAACATGGAGGAATCTGGAAGGCATTATGCTGAGTGAATTTAGTCAGTCACAAAAGGACAAATATTGTATAAGACCGCTATTATAAGAACTCAAGAAAAGGTTTAAACACAGAAGAAAACATTCTTTGATGGTTACGAGAGTGGGGTGGGAGGGAGAGGGTTATTCACTAACTAGATAGTGGACAAGAATTATCTTAGGTGAAGGGAAGGACAGCACACACTGCAGGGGAAGTCAGCACAACTGGACTAAACCAAAGCTAAGAAGTTTCCTGAATACAACCAAACACTTCAAGGGACAGAGTAGCAGGGGTGGGAGTCTGGGGACGATGCTTTCAGGGGACATCTAGGTCAATTGACATAACAAAGTTGATTAAGAAAATGTTCTGCATCCTACTTTGGTGAGCGGCATCTGGGGTCTTAAAAGCTAGCAAGCTGCCATCTAAGATGCATCAGTTGGTCCCAACTCACCTGCAGCAAAGGAGAATGAAGAACACCAAAGTCACAAGGAAAATATTAGCCCAAGAGACAGAAAGGGCCACATAAACCAGAGACTGCATCAGCCTGAGACAAGAAGAACTAGATGGTGCCCAGCTACCACCAATGACCGCCCTGACAGGAACACAACAGAGAGTCCCTGATGGAGCAGGAGAAAAGTAGGGTGCAGAACTCAAATTCTAGTAAAAAGACCAGACTTAATGGTCTGACTGAGTCTGGAGGATCCCCAGAAAGCATGGCCCCCGGACTATCTGTCAACCCAGAACTAAAACCATTCCTGAGGCCAACTTTTCAGACAAAGATTAGACTGAACTATGGAACATAAAATGATACTCGTGAAGAGTGTGTTTCTTAGCTCAAGTAGATACATGAGACTAAATGGGCAGCTCCTGTCCGGAGGGAGATGAGAAGGCAGAGAGGGTCAGGAGCTGGTTGAATGGCCATGGGAAATCAGGGGTGGAAAGGAGGAGTGTGCTGTCACAGTATAGGGAGAGCAGTTAGGGTCACAAAACAATGTCTGTATAAATTTTTGTATGAGAGACTAACTTGAAAACTTTCACTTAAGTACAACAATGAAGAAAACAAACAAAAACGCAGACGGCTGGGCCCCACACCCAGAGCTTCTGATGCAGTAGGTTTGGGGTGGTTTTTCCAATTGTCACCAAGTTGATTCCGACTCATGGTGACGCCATGTGTGTCAGGACAGAACTATGCTCCGTAGGGTTTTCAGTGGTTGATTTTTCCTAGGAGCCTCTGGGTGGACCTCTAACCTTTTGGCGTTAACCATTTGCACCACCCAGGGACTCCCTGGAGTGGGTAAGGCTTGAGAATTTGCGTTTCTGACAAGCTCCCAGGTGATGCTGAGAGCCTGGGGACTCCACTTTGAGAACTGTTGCTGTAGACCAAAACGGTTCAAGTGGTTCTGATCTCCTGATGGGAGGAGTTTTTGTCTTTTTCTTGGCTGGGTTCACAAATTGGTCCGTTCCATTGGCCTCCACGATTCAACAATTCAAAAATCAAGGATGTTTGCATAGTTCTGTTGCTGGGTATTTGTACATTAATAAAAATGCTTGATTATTAAATGTCAAAAATCTTTAACCTGCATGAGGACTTTAGGGAAACTTGAGAGTTGTACTGTTCTTTTTTTATTTCTTAGGCAGAAACAAATTTGGGATGAAAGGTTGTTGTTGTTGTTGTTAGGTGCCATCGAGTCTTTGATCTTCATCAATAAGTGCTTCAAATCCTTTTCACTTTCAGCAAGCAAGGTTGTGTCATCCGCATATTGCAGGTTGTTAATGAGTCTTTCTCCAATCCTGATGCTACGTTTTTCTTCATATAGTCAAGCTTCTCGGATTATTTGCTTAGCATACAGATTGAATAGGTACAGTGAAAGGATGCAACCCTGACGCACATCTTTCCTGACTTTAAACCACGCAGTATCCGCTTGTTCTGTTCGAACGACAGCCTCTTGGTCTGTGTACAGGATCCTCATGAGCACAATTAAGTGTTCTGGAATTCCCATTCTTTGTAATGTTATCCATACTTTGTTATGATCCACACAGTTGAATGCCTTTGCATAGTCAATAAAACACAGGTAAATGGAAGGTGGGGGACTTGAATCAAAATATAATCATGAGGGAGGGGAGCCTCAGCAGTCCTGGAAGTCTGCAGAAATCCAAGGCCTCTTGAAGACATCATTCCCCTGGGAAACACCTGGAAATGTGCAAATGCAAACATGATTGCTTTGCTCTGCCCGCTCATCACTCTTCTTCCTGATAAGCTTTGTGGAGATGGTTGCTTTTGACCAGGGTTTCTCAACCTCGGTGCTATTGACGTTTTGAGCAGAACTTTCTTTGGAATGTGGCCAGTTCAACTGAGGCACTGAATTTTTAATTAAATTAAGTCTAAATTTAAATAGCCACATGTAACTAAAAAAAAAACAAAAAAACCAAACCCGTTGCTGTCAAGTTGATTCCACATGTGACTAGTGGCTACCATATTGGATAATGCTGCCCTAGAGAAGTGGCTTATAGAGAAGCCCAGTATTTTGTGTGTTTGAGCAGCAAAGGCCAGCTTCGTCCACAGTATCTTTTTAATGACATCTCTGTTTTGATACACTTCTATTTTGATGCATTCTCTTCAATTAAATCAGACTTGGTTTCTGTGTTGTATGGAGTCCCACACTGCTGATTACTTTTCTCTACTAATATGACTATATTTATTTTCTATTTGATGATAATACCTACTTGTACAGTGAAACCTGTGAGAGCCAGAACTCGACGGGGCTGCCTTGTTTTGCCAGGTCTCACAAGTTTTCCGCCTTTCGCAGGGTGCAGTCTTACCACTTTTCTGTCCTTTCTATTAGTGACAAATACTAGAGGTTTCCTTCTCTGACAGGTTTCTGCCTTATACAGGTTCCAGCTTTTGCAGGTTTTACCATATATCTCTGTTATGGATTGAATTAAGTCCCCCAAAAATCTGTGTTGTAAACCTAACCTCTATGCCCGGGTGTACTACCATTTGGGAACGGGTTGTCTTTGTTATGTTAATGAGGTAGGATTAGTGTAGGATGTATCTTGAGTCAATCTCTTTTGAGATATAAAAGAGATTAAATGAGTGAGCAGAGAAGAGATGGTGGAAGACTGATGCCAAGCCACACAGAGATCTCCAAAGAAGCAGGAAACAAGCTGAAGAGACAAGGACCTTCCCTCAGAGCAGAGAGAGAGAAAAAGCCTTCCCCTAGAACTAGTGCCCTGAATTTGGACTTCTAGCCTCCTAAACTGTGAGCAAATAAATTTCAGTTTGTTAAAGCCATGCACTTGTGGTATTTCTGTTATGGCAGCACTAGATAACTAAGACATATAGTAAAATGTGTGAGGAAAGAGATGGACTTAAAAATGAACTGGGCAAAATGAAAACAAAACGTAAAGGTTTCGAAAATTCTGTTGTACAAACTAAGGACACGTGCTCTAGAATTTTCACCAACGACATGGTTACAAAATCTTTTGTTAAAGAGATTAAGCCTGTGATTGATGGATCCAACCAACTATCCCAGCAGAAAACCCATCAGCTTAGACTGAAGGGGAAGGAAACAAGATGATAAGAAAGAAAGCTATCTGCCTTTTGGAATTCTACCAGCAGGAAATAGGCCAAAGGAGCTATAGCTGTTGTCCTCCAAGAAAAGAAAAGGACCATCCCCGAAGCAATTCAGAGATCAGCGGAACTGTTGGAAGGAGCGTGGGAAGCAGGGCTGCCTCAGTTTCAAAGGGTGGAACCACAGCCTGCTGGGTTTCAAAGGATGGGGCCACAGCCTCCTAGGGTTAAAAGAGTCAGATCTTCACAACTTGGTTCCAGAGTATGGGGCTACCATTCACAAGTGCCAGGAGCTAGGGCCACTGCCCAAAGCTGAAGGGGCAGGGCTTCCATGCTCAAGGGGCAGAAGAACAGGTCCTGCTGAGGCCAAGGGAGTAGAGTCTCCACTCAGATGGACTAGGAGAATGGGGCTGCCCAAAGCCAAGGGAGCAGAGATGCCGTCCCAGTGGGCCTGAAAGGTGGAGCTGAAGCCCAGGGATGAGGGACCTCCACCCAGAATCCAGATGACATAGCCAACACTCAGAGTCTGTAGGGCAAGGCCATTGCCCAGATGGTCTCAGAGAACAGAGGATTATTTTCAAGCCTTGAGAGCTAAAGTAACTTGTTCTGCTGGGTTTTGGACTTGCTTGGTGCCTGTTATCCCTTCTTTCCCTCCAATTTTTCCCATTTGTAATGGAAATGTCTACACTGTGCCTGTGCTACCATTGTACTTTCGAAGCAGATAACTTGTATTCTAGATTTCACAGGTTCACAGATGAAGAGGAATTTTACCCCAGGATGAAATACATCTAAAGTCTCACCCATATTTGATTTAGATGCTTCAGAAGATGAGATTTTGGACTTGGAGTTGATTTAAGACTTTTTGGGGTGATGTGATGGGGTGGATGTGTTTTGCATGTGGCAAAGACGTGAATTTCGGTGGGCCAAAGGGTCAAATGTTATGGATTGTATTATGTCCCCCAAAAATATAGTTTGTAAATCCTAACCTCTATGAGGAAACCCTGGTGGCTTAGTGGTTAAGTGCTACGGCTGCTAACCAAAAGGTCAGCAGTTCGAATCCACCAGGCGCTCCTTGGAAACTCTATGGGGGCAGTTCTACACTGTCCTATAATGTTGCTATGAGTCGGAATCAGCTCGACAGCAACAGGTTTTTTTTTTTTTAATCTCTATGCCTGTGGTTAGGAGCCCTGGTGGTACAGTGGTTAAGCGCTAGGCTGCTAACCAAAAGGTCGGCGATTCACAGGAGAAAGATGTGGCAATCTGCTTCCGTAAAGATTTACAGCCTTGGAAACCCTATGGGGCAGTTCTACTCTGTCCAAAAGTGTTGCTATGAGTTGGAATCGACTCGATGGCAACGGGTTTTTTTGGTTTTATGGCACAGCAAAAGCTAACTGCTACAGCTGATTCCAATACTGTGGTAGAGCTTGAAGAAGACGCCCTGTCTCTTCAGTGGCCAAGGAAATTTGAGAGCACAGTTGTGACTTTGAATAAAGGAAGTTGGAGGGCAATAGGGTTTTTTGTTTTGTTTTGTTTTTTATGCCTGTGGTTATAACCCCATTTGGGAATGTGTTGTCTTTGTTATGCTAATAAGGCAGGATTAGTGTAGGGTGTATCTTGAGTCAATCTCTTTTGAGATGTAAAAGAGATTAAACAAGCAGGCAGAGAAGAAATGGGGGAAAATTGATGCCAAGACACATAGAGATCGCCAAGGAACCAAGAAATAAGCTGAAGAGACAAGGACCTTCCCCCAGAGCAGACAGAGAGAGAAAGCCTTCCCCTAGAGCCTCCTAAACCACGAGAAAATAAATTTCAGTTTGTTAAAGCCATCCACTTGTGGTATTTCTGTTATAGTAGCACTAGATAACTAAGACAATCCCTATCAGTTCCTTAGAGGTAAACAAGGCTTCAAGTTACTTTGTAAACCCCCTGGAAGTTAACGTGGTAGGTTCTCAGGTATTAATCTTTAACAAAGGAGCACTCTGAGGTGGCCCGATTCTCTGAATTTTGGGTGATATTCTCTCTACATAGCTGTGTGTCTACTGTGAGCAGCCCCTTCTACTGCCATTAGCAGAAGCCACCAAGAAGGAATTATAAAACCTAGTCGCCGCTCTTCAAAAGTCCTCAGCGCTCCCTGTCCCTCCCAAATCCATTCAGGTGCCTAAGCTGGACTCTCAGGACGCTCCACACTGAGGTAGTCTTCGTTATTCTCTTCTGTAACTAAGCATCAGGCCATACTGGAATATGCTTTCTTCCTCAAACCTGGTCCACAATTTCTCGCTTCTCGATGCTTCTCACCACGAGCCACCTGGCCTCACTTCTGCCTTTCTGGGTCCTACCAATCTCAACACTATCTCCCCCAGGAACCGTTTTCTGATTTCTTTCCAAATGTGAACCCTCTTCTCTTTAGCCCTATTGCTTTGTACCTTTTCATGGTGCTGTCAGTTTGTCATACTGTGGTGCTTGCGTGTAGCTGTGATGTTGGAAGCTATGCCACTGGTATTTCAGATACCAACAGGGTCACCCATGGTCAACAGGTTTCAGTGGAGCTTCCAGACTAAGACAGACTAGGGAGAAAGGCCTGGAGATCTACTTCCAAAAATTAGCCAGTGAAAGCCCTGTGGATCACAACACAATATTGTTTGACTTGCTTGCTTTGGACGTATCATCAGGAGGGATCAATTGCTAAAGGAGGACATCATGTTTGGTGAGGTAAGGGCCAGTGAGGGCGAGGGAGACCTTCTGGTGAGAAGGGTTGGCATAATAGCCACAATGATGGATGCTGGCATTCGTGAGGATGATGTAGGATCAAGCAACGTTTCGTTCTGTTGTACGTAAGGTCGTCATGAGTCAGACTCAACTCGATGGCAGCTATCTATCTATATTTTTTAGTATTAAAAACCAAACCCGTTGCCATCGAGCCCATTCTGACTCATAGCAACCCTAAAGGACAGAGTAGAACTGCCCAGTAGGGTTTCCAAGGAGCAGCTGGTGGATTTGAACTGCCAACCTTTTGGTTGGCAGCCAAGAGTCTACCTAACTAGGTTAACAGCTCCCTGAAGGTAAGTATTCTACATCCACTTTTTTTTGGTATCTTGCCTCATTTGAAAAAGGATTGAAGATGGCTTTCAAAAACATGTAGTAGTATATTCAATAGAAACATTAACCATGGAAGAGCAAATAATAAGCAAACGCTTTGCCTCCAGGACCTAAATCTCATATGTGAAAACAGCCACTCGCTAGACCCAATCAATTACAGTGCCCACACTGGGATTATAATAAGCCTGGTATAACTGAATGCATTCAGTTTGGTCATTAAAATGGGCCGATCTGGTCTCCTAGGAGCCCTGGTAGTGCAATGGTTAAGCACTCTGCTGTTAACCAAAAGGTCAGCAGTTCGAACCCACCTGCTGCTCTGCAGGAGAAAGGACCTGGCGACCTGCTCCCGTAAAGATTACAGCCTAGGAAACCCTGTGGGACAGTTCTACTTTGTCGCATAGGGTCACTATGGGTCGAAATCGCCTTGACAGTGCACAGCAACATCCAGTCTCTTAAAATATATGGGAAATAAGTTGGTTTTGAATCCTTGTATAGACGTGGATCTTGAATCAGCAGTAGCCTGGAAGAAGAGCCCCTGGGAATGGAGCCACCCAATGGAAATGACATGAGCAGAGTCTGTTCTCTTAACAGATGTACAATCCTGTCTGCCATCCTCACATGTGTTTACTTGGCAGTCCCATCAGCAAGTATGGAGCGTTCAACATATGTGTGTTTTGCACCTGCTGGCAATGTTTATTTTGAATAAAGATATGCTGCCGCTTCTTGCTTGATGATGTTGAGTGTGTATGGTTTTGTTTGCCTTTGCTTACAGTCAGGCATCTAGCAAATAGACATGTCTGCTTTTTCCTTTAACAGCCATTGTCGACTGTTGGTTTTAAGTAGAGTGTTAGTTTATTCTCATGACATCTGGTGGCATCAAGCATTTCAGAAGATAGAAATGATTTGTTGTATTGAAAAGGTAGTTAGGTGGTATCATGAGTTGAATTGTGTCCCCCAAAAGTATCTGTCAACTTGGCTGGGTCATGACTCCCAGTATTGTATGACTGTGTACCATTTTGTAATCTGATGTGATTTCCGTATGTGTTGTAAACTCTATCACTATGATGTAATAAGATGGATTACCGGCAGTTATATTGATGAAATCTACAAGATTAGATAGTGTCTTAAGCCAATCTCTTTTGAGATATAAAAAAGAGAAGCAAGCAGAGACGTGGGAATCTCATACCACCAAGCAAGCAGTGCTGGGAGCAGAGCATGTCTTTTGGACCTGAAGTTCCTGCGCTGAGAAGCTCCCAGACCAAGGGAAGACTGATGCATCCCAAGGACCTTCTTCCAGAGCTGACACAGAGAGAAAGCCTTCTCCTGGAGCTGATGCCCTGAATTTGGACTTGTGGCCTACTGGACTGTGAGAGAATAAACTTCTCTTTGTTAAAGACACCCACTTGTGGTATTTCTGTTATAGCAGCACTAGATGACTAAGAATTTGGTACCAAGAGTGGGGTCCTGCTCTAACAGATACCTCAAATGTGGAAGTGATTTTGAAACTGTGAATGGATAGAGGACCGGAAGCAGCAGAGAACCTGCAGCAGCAGAGAAATGGCAGCGTCAGAGAACCAGGAGACCAGCATGAGATGGCGCTGGAGCCAACCCACGGAGCACGAGAGCTGAGTGCCAGTGTGCAGGAGGCTTCCTGGTGGAGTGGGGTGCCTCCGGGCACTTACTGGTGGAGCTACACGGTTTTGGGAACACTTGCCCCAGCGGGGCAGAAGTGGGCATGAAGCCCAACGGGCTGAGAGGCCACAGGAAGCAGAAACTGAAGAGACAAGGGACACAAGAAGCCGAGCTGCCTCATTCTCAAAAGGTATGGCCAGGACCTCAGGGATTTCAAAGGGTAGAGCCATGCCCTCTGGTGTTTCTAAGGGTGGAGTCGCCACTCAGATGGACTAGGAGAATGGTGCACCTAAAGCCGAGTGAGCAGAGCTGCTGTCCCAGTGGGCCTGGAAGGCGGAGCTGAAGCCCAGGGCTGAGGGGCCTTCACACAGAATCTGGAGACTGTGGCCAATACCTAGAGTCTGGAGGGCAGGGCTATTGTGTAAACGGTCTCAGAAAACAGAGGATTATTTTCAAGCCTTGAGGGCTAATGTAATGTGTTCTGCCGACTTGCTTGGTGCCTATTATGCCTTCTTTCCCTGCAATTTCTCCCATTTGTAATGGAAATGTTTAGCTTGTGCCTCTTCTGCCACTGTACCTTTGGAAACAGATAACTTGTATTCTAGGTTTCACAGACGAAGGGGAATTTTTTGGCTTTTGGACTTGGAGTTGATTTAAGACTTTTGTTATGATATGATGGGGTGAATATATTTTACATGTGGCAAGGACATGAATTTTTTTGGGCCAAAGCGTGGAATGTCACGGATTGAATTGTTTCCCCCCAAAATATCTGTCAACTTGGCTGGGTCATGACTCCCAGTATTGTATGACTGTGTACCATTTTGTAATCTGATGTGATTTCCTTATGTGTTGTAAACTCTATCACTATGATGTAATAAGATGGATTAGCGGCAGTTATACTGACGAGGTCTACAAGATTAGGTAGTGTCTTAAGCCAATCTCTTTTGAGATATAAAAGAGAGAAGCGAGCAGAGACACATGGGAACCTCACACCACCAAGAAAGCAGTGCCGGGAGCAGAGCACGTCCTTTGGACCTGAGGTTCCTGCGCTGAGAAGCTCCCAGACCAGAGAAGACTGATGCATCACAAGGACCTTCCTCCAGAGCCGACAGAGAGAGAAAGCCTTCCCCTGGAGCTGATGCCCTGAATTTGGCCTTGCAGCCTACTAGACTGTGAGAGAATAAACTTCTCTTTGTTAAAACCACCCACTTGTGGTATTTCTGTTATAGCAGCACTAGATGACTGAGACAGGCGGCATTGTATTCAATTGGCGTCAGATGCCACTTATAATGCCATGATTTGGCTACTCAAATGAGGCTTTTGAAATACATGCTTTAGCATCCCTACCTGCCCCGTTCTTCTTCCTTCCCCACGCCCATCTCAGCTTTAGCAAGATTTATTATCTGCCCTTGACTTGAATTACATGGACTTTGCCTGCTCTTCCTGGATCCTAAGAGATTAACCAGCAAGGAGAAGAGCCGAAGACTTGGAGCTGATAGGTGGGGAGTCTGTAGTGTTCTGAAATTTTCAGCCTGGGCAGGACTGTTGAAATAATAAGCCTTAGGTATTCAATGCCATTTTTCACTAACTAGAAGAAGAAAGTGCTTATCTTTGTAAGAGGAGCACACACTCAGCTGAAATAAAGTTAAAATTATTGGTTATTAATTGTAAAGGCAAGTTTGCCCCATACTGGTTTGTGAAGAGGCAAAATTAACATTTACTACTCAACAATCTATATTAAAAAAAAAAAAAAAACCGTTGCCATCGAGTCCATTCCAACTCATAGCGACCCTATAGGACAGAGTAGAACTGCCCCATAGGGTTTCCAAGGAGCACCTGGTGGATTCGAACTGCTGACCTTTTGGTTAGCAGACGTAGCTCTTAACCACTACGGTAGAAAGTAAAAATCACTGAACACGTAGAACACAGTAACGTAGAGCCTTTGGGAGACAATTCTCCATGGGTCTCTTGCATTTCTGCATGTCCTGCAGGTGACGGCCTTTTTTTTTTTTTTTTTTAGATGTTTTTTCTCAAGGATGTTTGTATAGCATCCTTTGAAAGGTGGTTCCGACTCATAGCACCATAACAGCAGCCCTACGATCCCTATCGCAGCTACTCAGCTCTGCTGTTGGAGCATGAAAGCAGCCATAGACAAAACGTAAATGAATGGGTTTGGCTCTGCTCCAATACGACTTCATTTACAAGAACGGGTGGTGTGCCAGATGTGGCCCTGGGACCATAGTTTGGACCTCTGACATAGCAGTTCGCTAGGTTCATTGTCAGCATCTAATGAAGGGGCTCCTCTATGCCAGGTGCTGTGGTCTGTATTTGTTATGTCATTTAATCCTCTGTGATGTAGCTAGTACAGACAAGGAAATTGAGGCTCAAGGAAGAGAAGCAATTTGCTAAGTTCCTATGGCTGGGTAGCCAAGATCAATTCCAGTCTCTGACCTTCTGGCTTTAAGTTCATTGTTCTTACCAGCAACCCTGTGTTACCTTTGAACAGATGTCTCCATTCATAACAGTTGTAGAAGAAAACTTCAGTTTTGCACCGGAAAAATTTCTTGTTTGTGGAAGTATTTGCATATATAAAGTAAGGTTTGGACTATGCAAAACAATGGTCACCAAAATCCCTAATGAAATTCCAGCTCCAGATGCATAGGTATTTTCAATTGTCTTATCCACACCACCAAATATAAAGATTTACAGAGCATTTCCATCACAAACAGGAAAAAAAAAAAAAAGTATTATCAGGAAAGCAGTGAGGACTAGGAAAGGGAAGTCCTCCCTATTCACTACTTCTTGGGTGGGTGGCTTATCACCCGGAGAGGTCTGAAAGGACATATAAATTCCAGAGTCCATCTACAGAAGAAAACTAACATTTTCTTATGGATTCAAGTGAGACAAGGATCTGGCCATGGAAAATTTCCGGAAGGATGGTATCTTAGTCTCCTAGTGCTGCTATAACAGAAATTCCACAAGTAGGTGGCTTTAATGAACAGAAATTTATTTTCTCAGAGTTTAGGAGCCTATTGTTATTGTTGTTAGGTGCTGTCGAGTTGGTTCCGACTCATAGCAACCCTATGTACAACAGAACGAAACACTGCGCCATCCTCACAATCGCTGCTATGTTTGAGCCCATTGTTGTAGCCACTGTGTCAATCCATCTCGTTAAGGGTCTTCCTCTTTTTTGCTGACCCTCTTACTTTACCAGGTATGATGTCCTTCTCCAGGAACTGATCCCTCCTGATAACATGTCCAAAGTATGTGAGATGAAGTCTTGCCATCCTTGCTTCTAATGAGCATTCTGGCTGTACTTCCTCCAAGACAGATTTGTTTGTTCTCCTGGCCCAAACCCGTTGCCATTGAGTTGATTCTGACTCATAGAGACCCTACAGGACAGAGTAGAACTGCCCCATAGAGTTTCCAAGGAGCGCCTGGTGGATTTGAACTGCCGACATTTTGGTTAGCAGATGTAGCTCTTAACCATATGCCACCAGGGTTTCTTCTGTCAGTCCATGGTATATTCAGTATTCTTTGCCAACACCATAATTCAAAGGCATCCATTCTTCTTCAGTCTTCCTTATTCACTGTCCAGCTTTCACATGCATATGAGGTGTCTGAAAACACCATGGCTTGGTTCAGGCGCTCCTTAGTCCTTAAAGTGACATCTTTGCTTTTCAACACTTTAAAGAGATCTTTTGTAGCAGATTTGCCCAATGCAATGTGTCATTTGATTTCTTGACTGCTGCTTCCATGGCTATTGATTATAGATCCAAAAAAATGAAGTCCTTGGTAACTTCAATCTTTTCTCTGTTTATCATGACGTTGCTTATTGGTCCAGATGTGAGGATTTTTGTTTTCTTTATGTTGAGGTATAATCCATACTGAAGGCTGTAGTCTTTGACCTTCATCAGTAAGTGCTTCAAGTCCTCTTCACTTTCAGCAAGGAAGGTTGTGTTATCTGCATATCATAGGTTGTTAATGAGTCTTCCTCCAATCGTGATGCCACATTCTTCTTCATATAGTCCAGCTTCTCAGATCATTTGCTCAGCCTACAGATTGAATAAGTATGGTGAAAGGATGCAACCTTGACGCACACCTTTTTTGACTTTAAACCACATAGTATCCTCTTGTTATGTCTGAACAACCGCCTCTTGGTCTAAGTACAGGTTCCTCGTGAACACCATTAAGTGTTCTGGGAATTTCTATTTTTCGCAATGTTATCCATAATCTGTTATGATCCACACAGTCGAATGCCTTTGCATAGTCAATAAAACACAGGTAAATGTTTTTCTGGTATTCTCTGCTTTCAGCCATGATCTTTCTGACATCAGCAATGATATCCCTTGTTCCATGTCCTCTTCTGAATCTGGCTTAAATTTCTGGCAGTTCCCTGTGGATGTACTGCTGCAACTGCTTCTGAATGATCTTCAGCAGAATTTTACTTGTGGGTGATATTAATGGTATTGTCCCATAATTTCCAAATTCTACTGGATTACCTTTCTTTGGAATGGGTACAAATATGGATCTCTTCCAAATTTCCTGGCATAGACAAGTGAGCACTTCCAGCGTTGCATCCATTTATTGAAACATCTCAGTATTCCACCAGTTCCTGCAGCCTTGTTTTTCGCCAATGCCTTCAGTGCAACTTTGACCCCTTCCTTCAGTCCCATCGACTCTTGATCATATGCTACCTCCTGAAATGGTTGAAAGTTGACCAATTCTTTTTGGTACCATAACTGTGTATTCCTTCCAGCATCTTTTGATGCTTCCTGCGTCGTTTAATATTTGTCTCATAGAATCCTTCAATATTGCAACTCGAGGCTTGAATTTTTTTCTTCAGTTCTTTCAGCTTGAGAAATGCTGAGTGTTATAGGCATCTAGTGCTGCTCTAACAGAAATACCACAAGTGGATGGCTTTAACAAAGAGAAATTTATTTTCTCATAGTCTAGTAGGCTACAAGTCCAAATTCAGGGTGCTAGCTCCAGAGGAAGGCTTTCTCTCTCTGTCGGCTCTGGAGGAAAGTCCTCATTGTCATCAATCTTCCCCTGGACTAGGAGCTTCTCTGTGCAGGAAGCTCAGGTCCAAAGGACGCACTCTGCTCCTGGCACTGCTTTCTTGGTGATATGAGGTCCCCAATTCTCTGCTTGCTTCCCTTGCCTTTTATCTCTTGTAAGATAAAAGGTGGTGCAGGCCACACCCTAGGGAAACTCCCTTTACAGTGGATCAGGGATGTGGCCTTAGTAAGGGTGTTATACAATCCCACCCTAATCCTCTTTAACATAAAATTACAGTCACAAAATGGAGGACAGTCACGCAATACTAGAAATCATGGCCCAGCCAAATCGATACGCACATTTCTGGGGGGACATAATTTGAACCATGACACCAAGTGTGTTCTACCCTTTTGATTTTCTATCTCCAGGTCTCTATAATACTTTACTTTGTCTTCCTGAGCCGCCCTTTGAAACCTTCTGTTCAGCTCTTTGACTTCATCATGTCTTCCTTTCGCTTTAGCTATTCAGCGTTCAAGAGCAAGTGTCAGAGTCTCTTCTGACATCCATTTTGGTCTTTTCTTTCTTTCCTGTCTTTTTAATGACCTCTTGCTTTCTTCATGTATGATGTCCTTGATGTCATTCCATAACTCATCTGGTCTTCGGTCATTAGTGTTCAGTGCCTCAAATCTAGAAGTCTAGAAGGCTAGGGGTTGGAATTCAGAGTGCTGGCTCTAGGGGAAGGCTCTCTCTCTGTCTGCTCTTGGGGAAGGTCCTTGTTTCTTTTCAGCTTCTGTTCCTAGGTTGCTTGTCAATCATGTGGCATGTATCTTCCCCTCCATTTGTGCTTGTTTGCTTGCTTGCTTAATCTACTTCTTTATATCTCAAAAGAGATGAACTTAAAACCCACCCTATACTAATACTGAAGGAGCCATGGTGGCAGAGTGGTTAAGTGCTTGGCTGCTAACCAAAAGGTCAGTGGTTTGAACCCACCAGTCTCTCCACAGCAGAAAGATGTGACAGTCTGCTTCCGTAAAGATTACAGCCTTGGAAACCATATGGGACAGTTCTACTCTGTCCTATAGGGTTGCCATGAGTATGAATCGACTCAATGACAATGGGACACTAATACTGCCTTATTAACATAGCAAAGAAAATCCACTCCAAATAGGATTATAACCACAGGTATAAGGATTAGGATTTACAACACGTTTCTGGAGGACACAATTCAATCCATAACAGATGGTATTTCCTAGGATATTACTATATATTTGGCAAACTATAAAAGTTAAACATAGAATTACCATATGACTCAATAGTTGAGTTGTGGAATTATTACAGGTTACTTTAATTTTGGAAACCTTATGGAGCACAGTTCTTCTCTGACTCACGTTGGGTCACCCTGATTTGGAACCAATTTGATGGCAACTGGTAACTGGTATTTTAATTTTTGATACTTTTTCTGCATTTTCCAAATTTTCTACAATGAGCATGAAGACTTTATAATTAGAACAACAACAACCAAAAAAAACCAAGACGTGAAGAAATGTCACAAAAATTATTTTTGTAGTTTATAATAGCAAGGGAAATGATTTTGTCATAATGTTAAAGACACAAAGTTACAAAGAGGAAAAATACTTCCCCTCTGTGTAAAAAGAAATAGAATCTTCACAAAGGAAAAAGACTAGAAGAATATTAATAGAGGTATTAATAGAGAATATTAATAAGGTATGGGAATATGGGGAATTTTTTTCTCTTCTTTTTACTGTTTTATAAGTTGTAGATTTTCTATATGGAATGTATATTATCTTTAAAATTAAAAAAAAAAACAATTTTTAAAAAAATAAAATTGATACTATCCAAAAAAGCAAAAACACAAACAAAAACTTGATTTCACTTTTGGCCTCACCTGCTTTGCTTCTGCTCTGTGCACTGAGCAACTTTTGCCTCAATATGACCCCCAGTTGTCTCAGTCAATCCCATGCACAGGTGAGAAATGTCTCAGCAGTCCCCACAGTGGTGTTAGAGGCGATGACAGTGGTGTGTGTGTGCAGCGAATGCACGTGTGTGTGGTGTTAGAGGGGAGACAGAGTTGTCCTTTATTATGGAGCTTGTTGTTGTTGTATGCCGTCGAGTCGATTCCGACTCATAGCAACCCTACAGGACAGAATAAAACTGACCCATAGGGTTTCCTAGGCTTTAATCTTTACGGAAGCAGCTCTCCAGGTCTTTTCTCCAAGGAGTGGCTGGTGGGTTCAAAATGTCGACCTTTCAGTTAGCCAGCTGCTGAGCGCTTAACCACTGTGCTAGCTCCTAACATTATGGATCTACTGTTCCTATTTTTCCCATCCAAGGTGCAGTGCCCCATGGCTTATTGCTGGGCTCAGCCATGGTTTTCATGTTAGGACTTCCCCTCCCCCATAGCATTTCCACTCTGCAAATGAAGATCCATCATCCTTTCTCTAAACCCTGCCCAAGCCCACCATATGCCCTGTTTCAGAGTTCTACTTTAGTCCCTGTCTCAAATCCCCCATCAGCTGGCTTGCAAAATTTCCCTCCTCTCCCTGGGGTCCTGATGCCTCTTGTGAAGTCCCATCCTAGGATCTAGCCCTGTCCCCAAGCCCTAGCTTGCTGGCTGGGACCACCTAACCCATTGCCTGACTTTACAGAAATGACCCAATTTTACAGTAAAAGTCTCTACTGCATCAGATTCCCAGCCTCTCTGTCCCCACGCCTGGCAGGACAAATTGTCTCTTGCTGGACCATTTGTGCTGACTGTCAGCTTGAATTGTGACTGTGGCTTGCCTCCCCACCAACCCCCCTGGCTGAATCTTCCAAGATAACTGGCCCGCTCCCCAGTGTTGATCTTCTCTAGGCATTGGGCTCCTGTGCCAGCCTCCCTCCTTCCCAGCCCCCCTGTTGCTATGCCAAGGTTGTATGAGGTCTAGACATCCATCACGGGTTTGGCAACACCGAGGCGGATGCAGAGAGTGGGAACGAAAGCGCAGGACCAAAAGCCGGTGGAGAAACCAGGAGGCCCAACAGGCACAACAGAGGAGATCCTAGAGCGGGGTTGCCCAACCAGCCACTATTGGCATTTGGGGCCAGATCATTTTTGTTTTGGTAGGGACTGTCTGGTGCATTGTTGGATGTTTAGCAGCATCCCTGCCTCCACCCGATGGATGCCAGTAGCATCTCCACCAGTTGTGGCAACCAAAATGTCTCCAGACATTGCCAAATGTCTCCTGGGGGGTAAAGTTGCCCGCAGTTGAGGGCCACTGGTTTTGACTCTATTAACTGCAAATACCAGTGAGGCACACAGCACTCTGCCTTGGTGTGTGGCCCACAGCAGAGGTCCCCCTGCCAGGGCAACTTCAGTCTGGGGGAGAGGACTTGGGGGGTGGTGGTGTCTGAGGACTGGCTGCTGCCAAGCCCACCCCAGCCCCTAGGTGTTTTAAGTCCCTTCTAGTATGCTCACTAAAAGGATGACATTTGTATAGGGTGGGGTAAATGGTGAAGCACTTGACTACTAGCCGAAATGTCGGTGGTTTGAACCCACCCAGCGGCGGCTCAGAAGACAGGCCTGGTGATCTGCTCCCGGAAGTCACAGCCTTGAAAACCCTATGGAGCAGTTCTACTCTGCACACATGGGGTCGCCAGGAGTTGGAGTCATCTTGATGGCAACTAACAACAACAATAAAAGCAAAACAGAAGAAATAACATGGGGAAAAAAACCCAGTGAACAACCATACAGCAGCAAGCAGGGAAACCTCAATTATGCCTTTAGTTATGTGAGAGAGATGTAGTATTTTTGAACTTCCTCTAGATTTAGGTTCACTTATTGGTGAGCCAGTCCGGATAATTGTGGCAGGGGCTGTCCTGTGCGCTATCGGACGTTTAGCGACATCCCAGACCTCTACCAACTAGATGTCAGTTGCACCCTCTCACCCAGTTGTAACAACCAAAAATGTCTGCAGATGTTGCCAAATGTCCCCTGAGGAGCAAAATTGCCCCGGTGGAGACCCACTGTCCCAGCACAATGCTCACTGGTAATGTTGGCATGCACGGGCCTGGCGGGAACATTAAGGGATGAGAAGGAAGTAGACAGCTGGAGAGGAATTTTGGAAGGAAGCCCTTCTCAACGGATTATTTTGAAACTGAGAAATTTCAGAACAGCAGCACTATTTGTTCTCTTAACTGACAAACTACAAGTGAGTTTATGTAAGTGATTCTCAACCAGGGATGACTTTTCCCCCCAGGGAACATTTGGCAATGTTTGTACATATTTTGATTGTCACAACTAGGGGTAGGTGCTACTGGCATCTAAATGGTAGAGGGCAGGGGTGCTGCTAAACATCCTGCAATGCACAGGACAGCCTGCCCCCACCCCACAGCAAAGAATGATCTGGCCCCAAATGTCAGACATGCTGAGGTTGAGAAACTCTGGTTTATATGAACGTTGTTCAGTTGGGTTGGGTTCAAAGTCTTTGTGCAATCTGCCATATCTGGACTCCACTTGCAATGCAGCACCTGCAAGACAATGGTGGAATGCTCATTCCATCCCTGGGTGATGGCCTGTTTTGCTGTATTTGCGAGGAACCAGCCAAATTGGCACTGATGGGGACTGGAAGGCCCCCAAGTTGACTACTTGATCTCGATCAGATGCCCAAATCATTTAAATTGCTGATAACTCCGTCCCAACTTCCTGCAAAATTGTTCAGGGGCAGAACTTGGGAAACTGAGTAATTCAGAACTGTCTTGGCCTTCAGAACTCCCCAGTGAGAAGAAATCAGATGAACTGGAGTGCAGGGACTTCGTGATCACTATTTTTGGCTGTCCAGAAGTCTCTTTTTAGCGCAGATCACAGTTTTAGGTGTAGATCATGGGTAGGTGAGGGGTGACTATTTTTCTTCACATATTTGAAATGAATTGACTTTCAATTTCATCTAAAGTATTGTCAAGTACGCCAAATTAGTCAACAAAAGAGCAATGCAGAAAGGAAGTCAACGGTTCTCGGCTCTGGTGTTGAAAAGAATCACCTGGGGAGCTTTGGCACAATACCAATGCTTGGAACACTCCCACCCCCGACTGATTAAATCAGGATCTCTGATATAATGCTTCCCAGGTGGTTCTCCAGAGGAGCAGGGTTGAGAACCTGCAGTGAAAGAATGCAATTTGCAAAGACCATAGTATGAGGTCAAAGAGAGAAAATGCCAGGGATTCGAACAGGTTCGTTCCGGTTAGAAACCCTGCTGAGAATTTGCATTTCTAACATGTTCCCAGGCAATGCAAACGCTGTTGGTTAGGGACCAATTCTGAGAACCACTAAGTATAGCAAGGTGCGGGGTGGGGGTGGGGGTCCTCAAAAATGTATTATACATAAGAATCACCTGGGGATCGTGTTAAACTGTAGATTCTGATTCAGTATATCTGGAGTGGAAATGCAAATACTCAGCAGGGGTTTGAACCGGAATGAACCAATTTGAAGACCTAGAAAATGGTCAGTGGTGAAATCATGTGCACGTGCTGTGTTCTCATCACTCCCACCCAGCTCCACAGCTGGTTGGAATTCAGGGTTTCTCCAGAAAGGAGTCCCTGGGTGGTACAAATGGTTAATGCACTGGGCTGCTAACCAGAAGGTTAAAGATTCAAGTCCATCCAGAGGCATCCTGAAAGAAAGACCTGGCAATCTACTTCTGAAAAATCAGCCATTGAAAGCCCTACGGAGCACCAGTCTACTCCGACGCGTATGAGGTTGCCATGAGTGGGAATCAACTCGATGGCAACTGGTTTTTTATTTTAGAAAGGACAAGGACTTGCCCATCACATCTGAGTTCCTCTGGCTTTTTCTTTCCTTCCTCTTTTTTTTTTTTTTAACATCTGTATTTTCCAATTTTAGCAATCCTTCTTGTTACTTTGCTCACTTTTAAGCCACCATACAAGTTAAGCAAACAAATTCCAATGTAGAGGAAGAAGGGTAAAAAAATAATGAAAGCCGAAACCTGGGGCTTTAGGGAAAGTAAGTGTTATAAAATGGGATTAGCTGTGTGCACTTGTTATTAGCTAGCACTTGAGAATTGCTTCAGCCACACTTGATTTTATTTTTCACAGAGACATAGCCTACTTTCTTGAGTGTCTCAATTGCCATCATCGGGGAGCATTTCTGAGGAATGGCTTGATATGACTTTAGTGCAATGTTACTCCAAATTTGGCATCCAGAGTTGACTTAATGGGTCTTCTCCACCATCAGGAGTTTCATGTAGGTCATCCATTTCATAAATATTTAAAAAGCCAAGTCATCATAATCTGAAAAGCATGAATAGTGCATTTTAAAATTTCATAATAATAGATTGGTATGAGTAAAAGGGAAGATATTATTTGTAATCTGTCACCAAGGCATCTGTGGCAGAGACTGGCTAGCTGTTCAACACACAATTTCCCTTCTCCTCCCGGAACACAGCTAGACTACATTTCCCAGCCTCCCTTGCTGTTAGGTGTGACCACATGACTGAATGCTAGCCAATGGGAAATGAGTGGAAGTGGGAGCTCTATTACTGTACTATGTCATCTTTGAAGTTCTTGACCCCACCTAATGGTGCTGCTGGCACTATGCATAGCACCAAGACACGAACGAGAGGGAATACTCAATTTATTAATATGTCATACTATTTGTAAGGGGCACCAGCTATACAGTGTTGAAAGTCTAGTGTGGATGTCTTATAGTTTATTCAACTCATAACCTTGTGCATATGGATTTTCATATTGTTGGTGGTATATTTCAGGGTAAATTCTTAGAGGTGGCTTTACTGGGTAGAAGGATATATTACTCTCCTAGGGCTGCCATAACAAAATACCACAAACTGGGTGGCTTTGAACAACAGAAACTTATTATCTCACAGTTTTGGAGGCCAGAAGTCCTCACTCAGGGTGTTGGCAGGGCCACATTCTCCACCAGCGCTCTAGGGGAAGATCCTTTGTTGTTGCTGTCAGCTTCTGGTAGCCCCAGGCATTCCTTGGCTTGCAGCCGCAGATTAACTCCATCATCACATGGCTACCTTCTCTCTGTCTCTGTGTCTCTTTTCCACTCAGATGGTATTAGGATCCACCCTAATCCGCTATAATCTCATGTTAACTGATAACATCTTTAAAGACCCTATTTCCAAACAAGGTCCCTGTTCACAGGTAGCAGAGGTTAGGACTTCAACAGATTTTAGGGAGACACAAGTCGATCCATGACAAGGGTAAGTGCATATGTGGTTTTGTTAGATACTGTATGCCAAACATCCCTCCTTGGAGGTTGTACAATTTTGTCTTCTCTCCACGAGCAAGGGTGCCTGATTACCTATAATTTACCAGCAGAGTGTGTTGGCAAATTTTTGAATTGTTGCCAGTTGAATGAGTGAGAATGGTGTCCAGGGTAGTTTTAATTGGCATTTCTCTAGTTTTGAGTGAAGCTGAGCATCTTTTCATAAGCTTAAGTGTCATTTTTACATCTCTTTTTGTGAACTGTCTGTTTATATCTTACACATTTTTCTGTAGGATTTGGTCTCTTTGAAACTCAGTTATGAATACCAAAACCAAAAAACCAAACCCATTGCCGTTGAGTCAATTCCGACTCATAGCGACCCTAAAGGACAGAGTAGAACTGCCCCATAGGGTTTCCAAGGAGCAGCTGGTGACCTTTTGGTTAGCAGCCGAGCTCTTAACCACTGTGCCACCAGGGCTAAGTCTTTGTATATTAGGAAATTAGCTCCTTATCTGTGAAATACATCGCAAATATTTTCTCCCAACTTTTGTCTTTTGACTTTGCTTACAGTGTTTTTAGCTGTGAAAAAAAATTTTTTTACACTATCAAATTGATCATTCCTTTTTCTTATTGCATCTGCATTTTGAGTGGTCATTAGAAAGCCTTGCCCTATAAATCATTTTTAATTGGCATGTATCATATCCAAGGTGTTGGATGAGATGTTAAAAGGAAAACAAACCCGAAGAAGATTCAGCTGTTATACTGAAGAAACCATGGATCGTATTTGATTTGTCCTTGATTTTAAGGGTTGCTCTGTGGCCTAAGATGTGGTCTATTCTAGAGAATGTTCCATGTGTGTTGGAAAAGATTGTGTACTTTGCAGCTGTTGGGTGGCGTGTTCTATATATGTCTATGAGGTCAACTTGGCTGATTGTGCCTTTTAGGTCTTCTGTATCTTTGTTGAGTTGCTTTCTAGATGTTCTGTCCTTTACCAAGAGTGGTGTGTTGAAGTCTCCTACTATTATTGTGGAACTGTCAATTTCTCTTTTCAGTGCTGTTAGAGTTTGTTTTACATATTTTGGAGCCCTGTCATTGGGTGCATAGATGGTTATTATGCTTATGTCTTCATGCCAGATTGTCCCTTTAATCACGATATAGTGCCCTTCTTTGTCTTTTATGGTGGATTTTATTTTAAAGTCTATTTTATCTGAGATTAGTTTTGCCACTCCTGCTCTTTTTTGGTAGCTGTTTGCTTGATATATTTTGTCCATCATTTGATTTTTAATAAATTTATGTCTTTGTTTCTAAGGTGTGTCTCTTGTAGACAGCATATTGATGGATCCTGTTTTTTATCCATTCTGTCACTCTCTGTCTCTTTATGAGTGCATTTAGGCCATTTACATTCAGTGTCGTTATTGATAGGTGTGAGTTTATAGCTGTCATTTTGTAGTGCTTTTTTTGTGGTGCTGACGTTTTCTTTGTTCCTCTCAGTCTCCTGTGCTGAATTCCTTTTGTTTGTGGATGGTGGATATTTTTTTTTTTTTCATTTCTTTTGTTTTTGTAGATTTTGTTTTTACTGAGACTTTATGTTTTTATTCTTTATTTTGATGAGTAGGTTTGTTAACTTTCTTTGTGGGTAGCTTGAAATTTACCCTTATCTTCCTAGGTTTGAACCAGTCTATTATAACGTGGTATCGCCTTGCCTTCCTCTCCATGAGAAGGTTCTATACCTACACCATTTATTCCTTCTTTTATTGTTCTGATGTCATTGTCATTTACAGATTAACCTCTCTGGTTCCCTGTTGTAATTCTTTTGGTTTTGGATAGTCCTTGAGAGTTCATTTCCTAGGTTGGTATCTGGCTGGTAAGATCTCACATCCTAGATTCAGCCTGTGGTCTGATGTTTGTTCTCAGATCGAAGGACTCCCTTTAATAATTCTTGTAAGTTTGGTTTGGTTTTTACATAGTCCTTTAATTTCTGTTTATCTGGAAATGTCCTGATTTCACCATCATATTTGAATGAGATTTTTGCAGGATATATTATTCTTGGCTGGCGATTTTTTTCTTTCAAGGTTTTATATATGTCATCCTATTGCCTTCTTGCCTGCATGGTTTCTGCCGAATAGTCTGAGCTTAATCTTATTGTTTCTCCTCTGTATGTGACTTTTTGTTTTTCTTGAGCTGCTGTCAAGATTCTTTCTTTGTCTTTGGTTTTAGAGAGTATGATTATGATATGCCTTGGTGATTTCTTTTGGGGTCTATCCTATATGGGGTTCGTTGAGCTTCTTGGATGGTCAGCTTTTCATCTTTCATCATATTGGGGAAGTTTTCTATCAGCAGTTCTTCAGTGATCCTGTCTGTGGTTTCTGTTTTCTCCCCCTGTTCCAGAACTCTGATCATTCACAGATTTTTGCTTTTGATTGTATCCCACATAATTCTCAGGGTTTCTTCATTTTTCTTCGTTCTGTTTTCTGATTTTTCCTCAAACAGAGTTGTATCCAAGTGTTTGTCTTCAATTTCACTGGTACTGCCTTCCATTGTTTCAAACTTGTTCCTCAGCCCTACTATGACACTGACCATTTCTGAAATCTTGTTGTTTATCTTTTGGATTTCTAATTGTTGTTTTATATGATTTATAGTTGTGAATTTATATTGGCATTTTGTTCCTGTATTATTTTCCTGAATTCTTCCATTTTTTTGTCTGTATTTTCCATGAATTTGTCTGCCTTTTCTGTGAATTTGTCTATTTTTTCCTAATTTTTGTCTGCTTTTAGCTCCAACTCTTGGATAGCTCTGAATATTAGAGATTTTAATTCCCTATCAGGTAGTTCTAGTGCCATTTCTTCTACTGGAAAGTCATCTAGTGTTTTATTTTGGACGCCTACTGGAACCATCCTGTCCTGTTTTTTTTAATATGTTTTGATATTGTCTGCTGTCTTTGGGACATTCAGTAGTTATTTTCCTCGTTTATTGATTGTAGATTTGTTTATTTCGTCCTGCTTTTTTGTTTTATTTGGTTATGTCTGAGCAGGCGGGCTGTGCGTTCTTTGTTGTTTGCTCATCTGTGGGCATGATATTTTTCACCTCCTTGTCCAATGGGCAGGGTCAGTCGCTCAGCTATGGTGCAGCGGGGCAGGTCCAGCTGAAGGGGAGTTGCTGGGATGGGTTGTTTGTGGCACGTACTAGGGCTGACAGGGCAGGCCGGGAATCAGTGCAGGGCAGGTTCTGGTAGGCCGTGCCTGTGCTCCTTGAGTGTGTGATGTTCAGCCAGTGCATGGTGCAGGTAGGCAGGAAGGAGGGAGGAGATTGTGATGTGTGTAGCTAAGATGGGTATGGAAAAGAGGAGAGAGAAACAGGAGCCACAAACAAACAAACAACGAAGAAAAAAGAGTGCTAAGAGAGCTTGCTGTTGGAGTGGAGAGATGAGAAACTGAGAAATGGATAAAGAAAAAAATAGGAAAAGAAAGAAAAAAGGGCAAAAGAAAAATAAATGAATAAAAATTAGGAAAAAAGCAAAGCCCCCAGGGATCCCACTGGTGCAGCTGCGAAGACTGGGGAAGTGGCTCCCAGGCTGCAAAGTACAGTCTGGCTAGAAGGGGTAGAGGTGTCACACAGCTCCAAGTATTCAGGAAACAGGAAGAGAAGGTAACTATAGAGAGACAAGAAACTGAGAAATGAAGAAAGACAAAAAGGAAAAAAGAGAGAAAAGAAAAAGAAATGCCCCCAAGGATCCCACTGCACAGCTGTGGGGAAGTAGCTCCCAAGCCGTGCAGTACAGCCTGTCTAGAAGGGGCTTCCAAGCCAAGAAAAGAAAACAAACAAACTAAACAGAACAACAACAACAACAAAGCCCCGGGGATCCCACCAGTGTGGTGGCGTGGGCTGGGAAGCAGTTCCAGTTGAGCAGTATTTCACAGCCTTTCAAGAAGAAGCAAAGATGGCACACAGAGCCAAAATTTTGAGAGAAAGGAGGGGGAGGTGGTGAAAGCTATGGAAGAAACCAAAAGAAGCGGAAAAAAGCAACACCACAGCAACAAGCAAATGGCATTCAGGGAGCCAGCCAGTGTGGGCGGGTGGAATCCAAGTGGCACAGGGCTGAAGCCAGTGCCTCCTGGCCAAGAGACTGTGGCTGCAGGAAGCAGAGGAGGCTGACTGGGGGTGAAGAAGGGTGGGGGCTGGGAAAGCTTATATTGCTGGTTATTGGATGTTCTGTCTCCTGCTGGGAGCTCTGTGAAGCTGCTTTCCTGTACTCCCTATTCACCGATCTCCAACAGGAGTCCAAGATGGCGAATTCATGCTACGTTAGCTGATAGGGGACCTCCGCTCGTAACTCTTCTCGCTCTCTGTTCTCTGTCAGTTTCATATTTCATTCAGTGCTTGGCTGAGTTCTTTGTCTCTTCATTTGATGCTTAGGGTTCCAGGACTGACGTTTGTCTGTTTGACTTAGTTTTTCAGGTCTTTGCTGTGGTGGGACGGCATGGTGCTTCTGTCTATAGCGCCATGTTGCCCGGTAGTCAATGTGTCCTTGATTTTAAAAGATAATTTTTATACTATGATCATGATTTGAGTGCAAACAGATTCTATTTAATCTTGACTAGAACTCTAGGACTAATTTTTTTGAATCAGAAACCAACATAGCTGGTAGACAAATGGGAGGACATATAAACTAGTGGTTAAGATTGGGCTCTGGAATCAAAGAACTCTGGGTTTAATGCTTCAATTCCACAACATACTAGCTGTGCAACTTCGGGCAAGTTGCTAAACCTCTCTGATCTTCAATTCCAGAATCTAATAATAACAGCTGCCTCATAGGTTTGTTGTGGGAATTAAAGAAAATTATGTATGAAAAATGCTTAACAAAAAGGCAAACAACCCAATTAAAAAAAGGGCAAAGGACTTGAATAGACATTTCTCCAAAGGAGATATACAAATGGCCAATAAGCACATGAAAAAATGCTCAATATCATTAGCCATTAAATCCCAACTCATTGCCATTGAGTTAATCCCCACTCATAGTGACCCTATAGGATAGAGCAGAACTGCCCCGTAGGGTTTCCAAGGCTGTAATCTCCACAAAAGCAAACTGCCACATCTTTCTCCCATGGAGTGGCTAGTGGGTTTGAACCACCAACCTTTCAGTTAGCAGCCGAGCACTTAACCACTGTACCACTAGGGCTCCTTTAGTCATTAGGGAAATGCAAATCAAAATCACAATGAAATACCACTTCTCACCCACTAGGATGGCTATCATTTTTTTAAAAAATGAAAATAGCAGATGTTGGTGTGGATGTCATTGGGTGTGTCCAAGTGTCCATTGCTGGTGGGAATGTAGCATGGTGCAGTCACTGTGGAAAACAATTTGGCAGTTCCTCAAAAAGTTAAACATAGAATTACCATATGACCCAGCAATTCCACTCCTAGGTATATACCCAAAAGAATTGAAAGCAAGAATGCAAACAGATACTTGTACACCAATGTTCAATGCAGCACTATTTGCAATAGTGAAAAGATGGAAACAATCCAAGTGTCCATAAACAAACAAATGGATAAACACAATGTGGTATATATATATGGTGGAGCTCTGGTGGTGCAGTGGTTAAGAGCTATGACTGCTAACCAACAGGTCAGCAGTTTGAATCCACCAGCCACTCCTTGTTATTCAGCCATAAAGAGAAAGGAAGTTCTGACACATGCATGGATGAGCCTTGAAAACATTATGCTGAGTGAAATAAGCCAGACACAAAAGGACAACTATTGTATGATCCAACTTATATGAAATATCTAGAATAGTCAAATGCATAAAGACCAAAGTAGATTAGTGGTTTCTAGGTTCTGTGGGGAGGGAGAAATGGGGAGTTTTCGCTGAAGGGATACAGTTTGTTTGGGGTGATGGAAAAGTTTTGGAAATGGATAGTAGTGATGGTTGCACAACACTGTGAATGTAATTAATGCCACTGAATTTTACACTTAAAAATGGTTAAAATGTCAAATTTTATGTTCTATATATTTTACCCACCACTCATCTGCCAGCTTGTCGTACTGTGGTGGGTAAAATATATAGAACATAAAATTTGACATTTTAACCCTGTCGTGGTGGCTTGCGTGTTGCTGTGATGCTGGAAGCCATGCCACTGATACTTCAAATACCAGCAGGGTCACCAATGGACTGCCAGAAGAAAGAACAAATCCGTCTTGGAAGAAGTACAACCAGAATGCTCCTTAGAAGTGAGGATGGTGAGACTTCATTTTGAGTACTTTAGACATGTTATCAGGAGGGACCAGTCCCTGGCGAAGGACATCATGCTTGGTAAAGTAGAGGGTCAGCGAAAAAGAAGAAGACCCTCAATGAGATGGATTGGCACAGTGGCTGCTATAATGGGCTCAAACATAACAACAATTGAGGATGGTGCAGGACCGGGCAGTGTTTCGTTCTGTTGTGCGTGGATCTCTATGAGTTGGAGCTGACTCCACGGCACCTAACAAAACAATATATTTTACCACAATAATAAAAAAAAAAATTCTTAGCACAGTTCCTGACACTGAGGAAAGCATCCCCTATCCCCCAAATGATCTTACAATGTTGTAGAACATTGCAGTGGACATCTACTATTTTGTCTACCCAATCCCACTCCCTTCTGCTGCTTGTCAATCTTAATACCCTTCCCTCCCAACCCCGGCCACATATGTGAACCCATGACCCAGGCAGGGCAATCAGAAACTTTCCTTGGGAATTTTCAAATAAGGTTTAAGGGAAGGTATCCTTTTTCCTTTGGGAAAAAGGAAAGGTGGCACTGGGAAGATGTGAACCCAAGAGTGGCTAGTAACCATGGTTTCTATCTCATGGAAAAAGTCAATCTAAAGAAAAAAAGAGAACAAAATTGATGTAGATGAAAGATAGAGACAATGTGGATGAAATTCAGGTTCTTGGTTCCTGCCCTCTCTGAGATCTAGCTGTACTTCTGACCTTCTGATGTTGATAAACTGGATCCAATACATTCTCCTTTTTTAAAAAAACTTTTTTATTATACTTTAGATGAAGGTTTACAGAACCAATAGTTTCTCATTAAACAGTTAATACACATACTGTTTTATGACATTGGTTAACAACTCCATGACATGTCAACGCTCTCCCTTCTCGAACTTGGGTTCCCTATTACCAGCTTTCCTGTCCCCTCCTGCCTTCTAGTCCTTGTCCCTGGACTGTTGTGTGCCCCATTATTCTTGTTTTGTTTTATGGGACTGTCTAATCTTTGGCTGAAGACTGAACCTCGGGAGTGACTTCATTACTGAGCTAAAAGGGTGTCTAGGGGCCATACTCTCGGGATTTCTCCAGTCTCTGTCAGGCCAGTAAGTCTGGTCTTTTTCTGTGAGTTAGAATTTTGTTCTACATTTTTTTCCAGCTCTATCTGGGACCCTCTGTTGTGATCCCTGTCAGAGCAGTCAGTGGTGGTAGCCAGGCACCATCTAGTTGTACTGGACTCAGTCTGGTGGAGGCGGTGGTAGTTGTGGTCCATTAGTCCTTTGGACCAATCTTTCCCTTGTGTCTTTGGTTTTCTTCGTTCTCCCTTGCTCCAGACAGGATGAGACCAGTGAGTATCTTAGGTGTCTGCCCACAGGATTTTAAGACCCCAGACACTACTCACCAACGTAGAAAAATATATTCTCCTTTTGCCAAATTGGATTTCATTACTTGGGTCCAAAAGTGTCCAAGTGATACTTATGTTTGAAATCAGAAATGTTTAGAAAAATCCAAGTTATGGGGACACTCCAACTATGACCCTTTGATAGGGGGATGAATTCAGGTAAAATAAGGCTATGTAGTGAGGTAATGACATTTGTAGAAGATGATGATAAGGAAGATGGCAGTGAAAGACTGGTCTCCCCCCACCCTCCTTGCCTTTCTCCCTCCCATTCGAAGGCCATTTGTGCAGCCTCAACTCATTGCATTTACTCAAACAAGTGAAAGAAACTTGTACAGTGATATACAATTTCTGGAAGTTTTCCAAAATATAGAAGGAAAAAAAAAAATCTTGGAAAGTTAAAAACCAGGGAGAAAGCAAATATTGAAGCATTAACATTGAGGTTGTTTATGGGCCTTCATTTGTAATCATTCCCTTCTGGAAAATATTCGTCATAATTGTGATTCAGTTTCCCTTGTGGACTGCATTTGGATTAACTCTACGGGGAATGTCTAGGTCAATTCTTTGTATATCTCAGTTAATCCACACATCCCTAGGCGAGCACATGAGTTATATAACTGAGCTTTTCATCAGAACAGGGCACTTGTATTTATTTTCAATTCTTATCTTCATGCGGTACTTGGGAGCAAAGCCTTTGATTTTCATCTCTCTGTGTGAGAACTCCATTTCTTTGTCTTTCCCAAAGAAACAAAATGAGGAACCTCGTAACAAGCCAACATTCGTTTATTGGGAAAAAAACAGGAAAATAAATGGAGATGCAGGCCTTAGTATATTGCTGCCCAAGGAGCACCCTGCTCCCAAGAAATGCTTTTATTTCTAGGCAAACCGTCCTGGATTTCTAAATCCCACAGCCCCCCTCTCAAAGCATGCTTTTCTCTTAGCAGCCAAGTGAGATGGAATCTCTGTGTGTGTGTGTGTGTGTGTGGTAAATATATATGCAACAAAACATTTGCCATTTCAACAATCTTCACATGTACAGTTCAGTGAGTTTAATTATGCTCAGCATGTTGTTCAACCATCCACCCTTATCTGATCCCACATTTTATGAGACGGAATTTTGATGGCTGCTGTGCCATTGCCTCAAGTTTCTGTCAGCCCACTCAGAACATAGCCTGGTTAAAACAGTTGAAACTCCAAGTTGGTTTCCCTATTTAATGCTTCGAATTTACTACTTAAATCTGTTTTACACGTAGCTTGAAAATTTCCTTTGAAATTAAACAAAAAAAGAAGTGACACCAGGGGGCGCTATTCCCTCTATAATGCTGTTAACATATCCGCCACCCTGGAGAAACGGATTCTGGACTTCTGTTTTTCTCAGTTACTTCGGCTGACAATGGACACACATTCCGGTGGTTTGAAACCACACACCCACTAGTGTTTTATCGACTCTGTCCCTCTCCCCGCTTGCCTTGTTTCTGTAAGTTGAGTGACCTCATAATTGGAAAAACACAGAAGAAAAGGAGTGGTCACTGGCAGTAGCTTTGCTAGGAATACCTGAGTGGAGGAACGTATTGTTTCTCTACAGCATGGCTGCCTAGCTGTCAGCTTTCAGTGCCCGAGAAAGGACTAGAAGTCTTGCGAGGACTAAATGAGTGGTTGAGATCTGTGTTGGGCCCAGCCCTGGAATTCTGTCACCCTAAGGGAAAGCAGACAAGAAGCTGTAAAATGCAAAGCATCCATACCTTCAGCCTCCACTCCTCATTGTTTTGGGCTGACACTGTTCCTGCTGTTTGTGTGTGGTAGTGAATGTCACACAGCACATGTTGGCGTCAGAATAGGGGACACTTGAGAGGCAGCTGTTGAGAGACTCGTGGGTGAATGTCACCCACATAATCTTCCCCGACAGAATAGTTGTCCCAGCAGTAGCTGGGAAATGCAGACAGTCAGCATTATGGCTGAAAGGAAAATGGGAGACATCATTACAGAAAGATGGAAGATTCTAAATATTTTCCTATGAGGCCTTTAAAAAGAGAAGGATATGGAAATCTTTATTCCTTGGATCCGGCTGTTTTCTATATTTGTTTTAGATAAAATGCCACTTCCTTTATCTGATTCTTTTTACTTTGGGGAGCTATTGTTGTTTTAATCTGGAATTTTCAGTCTCTCCCACTCCTCCTCCTACAAACAGGGCTACAGAATTCCCAAATAAGGCAGCAGGTTCCTGCATGTCACCTCATGTGGTCATGGCTGGGCTATGTGTCAAGGAGCCAGGGAAACAGAAAAACCGTAACCTTTTCTGTAAAGTCTCTGGCCTTTGTGCCTGGAGAAACGTGAGGATTGCTTTGGTGACTCATCCCCTAAAGGTTGAAAGGAGGATGAATTTTGGCTTAAATATCTTTCAACCTACAGGCTCAACTTACAGGCTCAAGTTGCCAATCAGAGCAGGGCGTGATTTCCCACCATTCATTTAGAATTCCTTCTTCAATTAGAGAGGGGAAAAATGTGAGCAATGTCTTCTGTCAGCATTCTCTACCCTTGAGCTACATGCAGGGCTTTGAACTCGTTTGTTCAGTTTTGAACCCCCTGGCTGCATGGTGTTCCCTTTCTTAGATTGACATCATCTCCTAACCAAAGATAAAGGCCCCAGAGCATTGACAGTGTCCTAAGTGAGAATCATCTATTCCATCTCCTTCTTCAATATGCTTTTTCTCAAAACACTTGTTGTTGTTAGCTGCTGTTAAGTCGGCCCTTGACTCACAACGACCCCACGCACAACAGAAAGAAATGCTGTGCGGTCTTGCGCCATCCCCATGATTGGTTGCCAATCAGACCATTGTGATTCATAGGGATTTCACTGGCTGATTTTCAGAAGTAAATCACCAGGCCTTTCTTCCGAGTCCTTCTTAGTCTGGAGACTCCACTGAAACCTGTTCAGCATCCTAGCTACGTGCAAACCTCCACTGACATATGGGTGGTAGTTGCGCGCGATGTGCGTTGGCTAGGAATCAAACCCAGGTCTCCTGCATGGAAGGCGAGAATTCTACCACTGAACCACCATTGCTCCCATCCTAAAAACACTAGCCCCTCCTGAAAATTCTTGCCCTAAAGCTGCTCAGGCACTGGGTGGCAGTTGACAAGTAGATCAGGGGTCTTGGTAGGAATTGTGGGCACAGTATGTATGTGTGTACTGTGGACTTTATCAGGTATGTGCAGACAGAATTGCTATATAAAGTCCATATTAGGTAGTTTTCAGGAACCACAGCTAAGTTAGATTCTGGGCTCTGAATGGATGGTTAACAAACTCTAAGCTTGTCCTAAATTTCTTCACCTCTTTCTAAAACCTATTTTTATCTTTGCTATCAAGGACCAATTGCTCATTAGTTGATTCAAAGTGGTATTCAGCGCCCTACCTCTTTTCTCCCTCTCTCTCCCTCCAGCATTCTTTTTCTTGACTAGATTATAATATGTTTAAGGATAGGGCCGGATTTATGTTTCTTTGATTCCCATTCCTAGCCCAGTACTTACATATTATAGGTGTCCAATTAACATGTGCTGAAAGAATAAAATTCAAAGAACTATCTCTCACTTTTTGCCTTTCCTTTGCAGAAACTCAAGGGTGTGGGAGCCCTGCCTAAGAATTTGTTCTGGTCCAAGGTAAAAAACAACTACAACAAAACATTAAATTCAAGTCTTGTGCCAAGCCTTTGTATAGCTGAAAGTAGAAATTAAGGGTAACTGGCTCTGCTGTTTGAAATGACCTTTTTATGGGACCTATTTCCTAGTCACTGATGTGCCTCTAGCAATGGTCTCGAAGGAGGAGGTTGAGACAGTCTCTGAGAGTTAGGTTGTCCTTTGGAAAGGTGTGTGTGTGTGCTTGTGTACACATGTGCATGCACGTCTACCGTGGAGAAGTTACTCATAGGAAACGGGAAGGCTGCAGGAAGAACGGAGAGAGCCTCTCTGTACTCCCACTGGCAGAGACTTCAAGGGGGTTTCGGAGTTCCCCAGACTGTGGCTTCTCCATTCTGACTTTTCCTGGGGATTATGATGTCTTGAGGGTTGTCATGGGGGGAAAGGACCTAGGGCGAGCCTAACTATTGTCAGTAGGGAAGTGAGCTTTCCCTAAAAAGAATGGAAATGTTAAGAATGGGCTCTGTCTCGAAGAGAGAGAAGCAAGGCCGAGATCTTGGTTTGTAATAACAACTCCTAGAATTTATTAAGGGCTTTCTATATGCCACACAGAGCCATTTGCTTCCCAGACTAGCCCAGAAAGATTTCTTTCCTAAAGTTTTGGAGATATTGGCAAAATCATTATTTTATTTTAGGTTAAGTGTTTTTAGCTCAAGGCTAGAGTGAATAGGCTTTGGAGAGCTTGGCTAGGGGCCAACCACCCATTTAAAACATTGCTCCGATATAAGGATGCTTTTGGAGTTCTTAAAAGAAAACGTTAACACAAGTTTCAGAACAGAACCTCTTTGTGCGTTGGGTGTGGTCTTGACTCAGCCTGTGCTCGTGGCTAAATATGTACAGGATGCCACTTTCATTATCACACAGCCCTTTAGTTGTCTGTATTTGGGAAAATGGGGAGGAGCATAGAAGAAAATGCTTCAGATTTTCAGGCATCTGTTTCAGGATTTTCTGGCTGATGAGAGCACCTGTTCTCCGACATCTATTTCAGGGGACGCCATCTTGCCATCTCAGCCAGTTCTAATATGTTCTTCATGTGCTCTGGACAGAGGGCCAAGTTTTTATTAACCCGGGACATACTATTGTTGGGCAGTGGTGATTTATCGTGGGGGTGTGTGTGTCCCTTCGTAAGCAAAAGGACAGGTGCAATTGAGCTGTTGGGTTGATTTATTTGGCTCTTTCCTGGTATTGTCAAGAGGCCAGGCATCTTAAAGAATTTACATATAACCTCAAGTAGCAGACTGAAGGCGGAGAAAGCGCAAAAAAGCATGAAAAATCATGCACTGGAAGCTGTAAAGTCAAATTAATAGGAAAACATGTAAGAAATGGTGCCAAAACAAACGCGTGGTATCTGAGCATCCCGTTGTGTTTTCCATGTCCTGGAAGATGGAATACTTCAACAAAGGAAAGCACAAAAGGGGCCACAGTCAGCTATGACTGCAAAACTACGGACCAAGCGAAGCACTGCCTAGGAAGTCTGTTTCCCTGCTCATTCCTGTTTTTTCAAATGTAATTCTTAGTCACTCTTGTGAGACAATTTTAAAATAGAAGCTCTGCAATGCATTGGCAGGCTACTTGTTGACAAGCTAAAACTGTTAGACTCTTGACTGCTCCAAAGAGAATGAGAAACCAACAGAGGCGTCTCGCCTATGTAGCAAATGCAGTCTTCCTCATATATTCTCTTTCTGTAACCATTCTTGTTCACCAAGTCCAAGGTTTGATGGATAAAACTCATTTTTAGGTCATGTCATGGATTGAATTGTGTCCCCCAAAAACGTATCAATTTGGCTAGGCCATGAGTCCCAGTATTTTGTGACTGTCCACTATTTTGTCATCTGACGTGATTTTTCTACGTGTTATAAATCCTACCTCTATGATGTTAATGAGGTAGGATAGGCAGCAGTTATGTTACTGAGGCAGGACTCAATCTACAAGATTGGATTGTGTCTTGAGCCAATTTCTTTTGAGATATAAAAGAGAGAAGCCAGCAGAGAGACTTGGGGACCTTATACCACCAAGAAAGCAGCGCCGGGAGCACAGCGTGTCCTTTGGACCAGAGGTTCCTGCTCTGAGAAGCTCCCAGACCAAGGGAAGATTGATGACAAGGACCTTCCTCCTGAGCCGACAGAGAGAGAAAGACTTCCCTTGGAGCTAAAGCCCTAAATTTGGACTTGTAGCCTGCTAGACTGTGAGAAAATAAATTTCTCTTTGTTAAAGCCATCCACTGTGGTATTTCTGTTACAGCAGCACTAGTTGACTAAGACGGGTCATGAAGGAGCCTTCTGGTGTGCTGCAGAATACTCTGTAACAGGGGTGGGCAAATTTTCTGTAAAGGACCAGCTAGTAAATATTTTAGCCTGGAGGCATGCGGTCTCTGTCACAAGTATTCAATTCTGCCATTGTAGCCCGAAAGCAGTTATAGGCAACATATAAATGAATGAGTGTGGCCGTGTTCCAATAAAACTTTATTTATAAAAACAGGGAGTGGGCTGGATTTGGTCTGCTCTGGGGCCATAGTTTACACACCTCTTCTCTACATCTTGAACTGAGTGATATTTTCACCAGGGTATACCTATGTAAAATTTCATCAAGGTACTGTTTACTTAAGATTTGTGCATTTTACAGTATGAATATTATACCTCCATTTAAAAAATGAGATTAAAAAATTCCTTATTAAGATGCATATTAACATTCTGTGATGAATACTTTTTAAACTGGTATCTGGAATAGACAGGGTATTGATTCAGCAGCTTGTAACAGGAGTCCAGAAGAACGGTGCCTTCAGAGGAGTTTATTTCTCTCTCTAGTAAGTATGGCAGCCCCTGTACACCAGGGATCCAGGCTCCTTCCACCTGATTGCTATGCATGGGAGAAGGAAAGGGGAAAAGGGCAAGGTAGGGCACCCCCTTCCTCTTCTAGGGCACATTGTTTTTTACCTCATCTCACTGGCCAGAAATTAGCCACTTAGCTACAAATAGCTCTAAAGAAATCTGGATATATAGTCTTTATGCTGGGTGACCATGAATCAAATAAAGACTGGGCATTCTGTTATTATAGAAGAAAGGAAGAACAGATATTGGAAGTCATCTAGCAGTCTGGTCTTCATTTGCTGGGGAAACCTCAAGTCGGTTCCAGCTCATAGCGATCCTAAGTACAAGAGAACAAAACACTGCCTGGTCCTGCGCCATCCTCACAATCGTTGTTATGCTTGAGCCCCTTGTTGAAGCCACTGTGTCAATCCATCTTGTTAACGGTCTTCCTCTTTTTCGCTGACTCTCTACCAGGCATGATGTCCTTCTCCAGGGACTGGAGCAAATTAACCTGACATCACTTCTTTGGGATGAATAGATGGCATGATTATACAGTTGGTAAAGAAATAAAAGCACAGAACTGTCTGTTAATTGCTTTATCAGACAGATCTTGCCGGTAGCAGATGGGGCATTAGAATTTTAAGAACTGGATGCGTTTCTGGACTGTGTCCCACTGCATGTTGCTGGTGTGGCGGTTCTTGCTTCATAGCTCTAGCCTTTGCTTCTTCAGAGTTGACTTACCAGTTCTCAATGTTCTGGATATCCCAGCATCCAAACCGAATCCATCAAAGGTGACCCACGACCTGCCTGAGCCCTGACCCTACTCCTCAGGGTCACCCTATTAGGTACAGAATGCAGGTCACTCCACTCAACCACTCAATCTCTGATGGTCCTCATGCCTCCAGCTGAGAAGAAACTGAGAAGGCAGGCTGGGTGATCTGAGCAGTTCTCCATAACAAATTGGATGGAGACCATCTCCCCTGGGTTTCCTGACAGCTGGGAATAAATCCAAGTTGCTGACCCAGATGGGAAGGGTGCTGAGTAGGTAAAACGGTCGTCTCTCAAACATCATTATTCTTGCGTGGCTGTACAACTTCAAGAAGATTAATTGCCTGAGCCGTCTGGCACCCCTGGAGAGATGGCCACTCAGGTGGTTCCCCAGTGCCCTATTCTGCTCTCTGCTCTCAAATGTCCTGAAACTGACTGCAACAGATGCGACACATGTAGTCTTTGTTGCCCAAGACAAATGCAACAAATGCCAGGTCTTTCTTTGGGATCGAGTTCATTAGAAGAAGGAAGAAGAGGAGGGGGAGGAGGAGGAAGAAGAAGAAAACCCTGGACACTGCTTTATTCTGTGTTCTTTTTAAAGAAGAAGGAAGCGTGTGTGTGTGTGTGTGTGCGCGCGCGCACAGTTCTGGTTTCAGATCTGTCTTATCAATCTATTGCCAATGAACTGTTACATAGCTAAGTTCCAAAACATAAATGATCTATTTTGAGTGAAAGTAAATAAAAAACCCATATATGCTTATTACCCTTCTTGAGATAAGTTTATGTCTTCAATTTCTGTACTGTTTATCTTTTCTACACAAATTGTTTTCAACCAGGCCTCTGAAACCATGTAACCCTGCCCCTGACCTCCCTGACTTCCTCCCATGGCCATTCTGAAATCTAAATTTAGGGAGGCCAATTGTTCACTGTGATCAACTGTTCAGTTGTTGCTCAGATGGCTTTATACCATTTAACCTCAAGGCAACTGTCTCACCACCAATAATAAAATTATTTTATTCAATAAAATAATTTAAGAGTATTGTTGGTAGTTGCTGTGGAGTCAGCTCTGACTTGTGGTGACCTTATGAGCAACAGAATGAAACTTTGCCTGGTCCTGAACCATCTTCATGATCACCGGTATGTTTGAGAGCATTGTTGAGGCTATTGTGTAGAGCCTTCCAACCTAGGGGGCTCATCTTCCAGCACTCTAATCTGACAATATTCTGTTGTGATCCATAAGGTCTGTCCATCATGGGTGACCTTGCTGGTATCTGAAGTGCTGGTGGCATAGTTTCCAGCATCACAGCAACACATAAGCCACCGCGGTACGACTGACAGGTGATGGAATTTAAGATTAGAATACAGAAAATGACTTATATTTCCCAAGTGTTGAAGAGGAGGAAAATACTCTCAATCTATTAAAATAAAAGAATCTAATGGTGAAAGGGGCTATTATAATATGGGTGTTTAAAGAAACTGAGAATCAGAGAGGTTAAATAGAGTGTGGAAACCCTATTTTGTAATCCAAAAGTTGTGGTTTTCCATTAAATTGTTATTTAAGCTTCAAGTCCTATGTGCAGTTGTTAATTCACAGCTTTCCAACCTGCTCTCTTTGAGGTTGATATTTTCCACCTGAAGTGGAGGACCCTAAGTTGGAGGTTAACTGTCATCCGGGTGATACTGATGCCTGAATCCACCCTGTCAAGCTTTCTTTTGATCACGCTTCTTTCAGCTTATCCCCTAGCCCACATTCAGCTTGGTGCCACCCGCAAATTTTGTAAACAAGAATAACAAGGTTATTCAGATTAGGACTGGACCTTAGCTAAAGCTTTGGAAACCTTGAAGAGCAGATACTGGGAAAATGGAAGGTTAAAAGTTTAGGGTTGTATTTGGCTTCCTAAGAGGTGGAGATGTGGATTTACACTTGAGGCAAACTCTCCCTTTGTTTTAAGAAAACTATTGCTATGGACATTTTGACTCTGCAAATACAAAGCAAGTGGCACCTACTGTTATCGGGAAAGGCTTTAAAGTGGTCAAAACCAGTTGGTGTGGAGTGCCACTCATGATGACCCCATGTGCATCAGAGTAGAGCTGTGCTCCATAGTGTTTTCAACAGCTGAATTTTGGGAAGTAGATCACCAGGCCTTTCTTTCGAGGCGCCTCTGGGTGGATTTGAATTGCCAACCTTTCGGTTAGCAGCTGAGCACATTAACAGGAACTCCAAAGTGGTCAAGAAACTCTCGATTTTACCAGGAAAGCCAGCTACTCCTGTTTGATTGTATAAATCTCACGCATTTTGCTTATATAAATTGCGCGTATCTTTCAGCTGGGCTAATTCTCTATAGACTTCACAGTTTTCTGAGGGATGGGCTGTTACTTTTCTCAGTAAATTTGTTAGTTATTGTTTGTTTAGGAGGAGTTGTGTGTGTTCTCACTCTAACAGCTGTTTACAGCAGACCTGAAGTGAAGAACCTGAGAACCACCACAGGAGGGACTTGCAGGTATGAGTTCTAGCTCAGCCTGGGCCATTGATATTATTTCATCCTGAATTATCCTGACCTTGGGAAATATATAGACTATTTTCTTCTGATGACTTTGGGGGCCCATGTTTCTAAGGTGTGGGTAGTCCCACTTTATTTTATCATAGACAGAGTTTAATTGTAGAGTAGAAAATAGGGATTGGGGAAGCAGACCTCAAACCTGGGTGATGGAAAGTTGCCCTTCCCTCTTGGTCGTCAACTGGATGAATAGTGATTGCCTATATTCCTCTGTGTGTCGCTTGCTTCCTGAGGCAGAGGGCATGCCTGCTTTGCTTATCACTTAGCCCCACACCTACCCTGATGCCCAGCACACTGTAAGCAATAACTATATATTTGTTGAATGAATGAATGATAGAATGAGTAAATGCTAAAAAGATTTGTTGACCAGAGTATGACTGAAGACATAGCATCCTTGTAGTAATTATACCTTGCAATTACAAGAATTCTTCCTTACTCTTATTACACTTAGGACACAAGTTTTGAGAGGAAAAAGGATAAGTTATGATCAACTTGTCACACAGCTTTTATTGAACCACACAGCCTTGTTTGGGTCCTAATTATAGTGTGCTTTCTGTAGCTATGTGGAAATGGGTTGGTTTTACTTTCCAGTGCATGGGGACAAGCTTTGAAACATGGATATCAAACCTCATTGAAACAAAAATGAAAGCAAGTTCAGTTTTCAAACAATCTTCCTTCCTTCATCATCGCAAGTTTACATTTAATGCTGGATCCTGAAACAAAAGTTTGCACAGGGGTCAAGCCTCCCTCCACCCAAGCCTGTTTCCCTTCAGAACTGGGCAATGTGTCAGGCTCCCAGAGGGAGGCTGGATCCCTGCAGATGTGGCTTTGAGGGTAGCTATTCTTCCGGAAAGTACACCGTATCTGTTCCTGGTTTGGCTTCTCTGCTTTCTGGATTTATTCTTTTGAACAGAGGGAGCAAAGCCTTGCTAAATATTGCAGCTCATTCAAATCCCAGTGTTGAATCTCCATTTCAGACTTCTTTCTTCCTTTTTTTTTTAAATGCATTAAACTCTCCTAGCTCTTGTGAACTTTCTTTTGGTACACTGTACAGGGTGGGTCTTTGAGTCCCGGGAGACTTCTCACAGGCTGTTGTTAAACTGCTGTTTACAGAGGCCCGTTATTCTCACACCCACACGAGACTGAAAATAGCGGCCATGTCCCTCCCCCTACAGTCTGTGCTTTCAAAGGCACAGTTTGCTCAGTTCTGCCTCTCAGTCTCCCATTTTCTTTCCTGGTAAACAAGGAATCAAATGCTTCCATTTAGTTGGTAGGAGCCATTTTCCATCAACCATGGAAAGCAATGGAATATCTAAAGGCAATAGATGTAAACCAGGGAAACAACTAAGTTTTGATGATCGCTTTTGGGGAAAGTATTGGCTCTTCTGGCATAAAGGAGATGTTTCTGCTGACTTGGAGTGCATTAGAGATGCCCAGGGCTTATTGATGAGGATTTAGGAAGAACAGCTCCCTGCTGCAGAAGCGGGTTCTGCCTCTGACATTTGCTTTCCAAAGCATTCTATTTCACTGATTCTTTTTTTTTTTCTTGAGGCAGAACCCACATAACGTAAAATTAACCATTTTAAAGTATACAATTCGGTGGTATTTGGTACATTCACAATGTTATGCAACCACCACCTGAATCTAATTCCAAAACATTTTCATCACCCCAAAAGAAACCCCACACCCATTAAGCAATCAGTCCCTATTACTCCCTCCCCCAAGCTCCTGGCAACCACTGATCTACTTTCTGTCTCTATGGATTTACCTATTCTGAACATTTAATATAAACAGAATCATATAATATGTGGACTTTTGGGTATGGCTGATTTACTTAGCATAATGTTTTCAGAGTTTATCCATCTTGTAGCAGGTATCAGTACTTCATTCCTTTTTATGGCTGAGTAATATTCCGTTTCCATTGTACGTGTAGACTACATTTTGTTTATCCATTCACATGTTGATGGACATTTGGGTTGCTTCCAGCCTTTGGCTACTGTGAATAGTGCTGCTATGAAAATTCATGTACAAGTATCTGTTTGGGTACTTGATTTCAATCCTTTTGGGTATATACCTAGGAGTGGAATTGCTGGGTCATATGAAAATTCTATGCTAACTTTTTGTTTTCACCAGCAGCTGCACCGATTTACATTCACACTGGCAATCTAAGAGGATTCCAATTTCCCTACACCGTCATCAACACTTATTTTATAACCATCCTAGTGGGTGTGAAGTGGTATCTCATTGTGGTTTTAATTTGCATTTCCCTAATGACTAAACATGTTGAGCATCTCTTTATGTGCTCGTTGGCCATTTGTGTATCTTCTTCAGAGAAACGTCTATTCAAGCCCTTTGCCCATTTTTTAATTGGGTTGTTTGTCTTTTGTTGTTGAATTGTAAGAGTTCTTTATATATTCTGGATACTGGACACTTATCAGATATATGAATTGCAAATATTTTCTCCCATTCTATAGGTTGTCTTTTCACTTTCTTGATAATGTCCTTTGGTGCACAAAAGTTTTTAAATTTGATGAAGTCCAATTTCATCCATCTTTCTTACACAAAGGCATGGAGTAATGGACTGAGGAAGGCTAGTTATTCCTAGGCCTAGCTGACCAGCTGTCTAATTTGACCCTCACTAGAATATTGTTGGGGTATACTTGTTCTGGCTACAAACCTGCCCCTACAGGTTTTATTCGAGGACCAATTTTATTTAAAACCATCGTGGCTTATATTTTACTTGTTTACAAATTGTTTTTTTTTTTTTAATTCTACTTTAGATGAAGGTTTACAGAGCAAATTAGTTTCTCATTAAACAATTAATATGCATATTGTTTTGTATATTGGTTGCCAACCCCACGACATGTCAACACTCTCCTCTTCTCAACCTTGGGTTCTCCATTACCAGCTTTCCTGTCCCCTTCTGCCTTCTAGTCCTTGTCCCTGGACTGTGGTGCCCCATTAGTCTCGTTTGGTTTTATGAGCCTGTCTAATCTTTGGCTGAAGGGTGAATCTCAGGAGTGACTTCAGTACTGAATTAAAAGGGTGTCCGGGGTACAAATTGTCTTAATGTTAGAAAAAGTTACTCTTATAAATCTAGAGCAGAGGCCTAGATGTCATTTACCATGAAAACCAAAAAAAAAAAAAAAAAGCCATTGCTGTCAAGTCGATTCCAACTCATAGCGACCCTATAGGACAGAGTAGAACTGCCCCATAGCATTTCCAAGGAGCAGCTGGTGGATTTGAACTGCCAGTCTTTTGGTCAGTAGCCCAGCTCTTAACCACTGTGCCACCAGGTCTCCCATATACCATTAGGGCTAGGGCTTAGAATATGTGATTGGTTAGATAGATGCTGCCCGATATTCTGTCTCCAACTCAGACCTCTTTCCTGGGCTCCAGATTTGTGATGGTTAAGATTGTGGGTCAACTTGGCTGGGCCATGATTCTCAGTGTTTATGTGTGATCACTCCCATGATGGGATCTGCTGTGAGTAGCCAATCAGTTGAAAGGGAGTTTCCTTGGGGGTGTAGCCTGCATCCGAATATAAGTGGACATTCTGGCTTTTACCCTCTCTGGCTCCTGCAGCTGCCTCCTGTTCGTCTGACCTCTGGTTCTTGGAACTTGAGCTAGCAGCTTACTGCCGATCTTGGGATTCGCCGACCTTCACAGCCTGTGAGCAAGAATCCTGCTCTCCGACCTACCGATCTTGGGTTCGCCAGCCCCTGCAGCTATGTTAATCAGGAGAAGCCTCTATCCTTATCCACGGACTTGGGACGTTCCAGCCTCTACAATTGCATGAGCTGTTTCCTCGATATAAATCTCTCTATATATATGTATATATTTATATGCTTTACTGGTTTTGCTTCTCTAGAGAACCCAGCCTAAGACAAGACTCATGTGTCCAACTGCCTACTCAACATTTGGCATCGGTGTCTAAAAGGTATCTCAAATTTAGAACATTCCACACCAACCTCCTATTTTCTACCCTGCCCTTTAAATGCTCAGCCCCCTCAGTGGTCCCCATCTCAGCAAATGACAGCTTCATTCTTCCATTTGCTCAGGCCAAAAACACTGGATTCGTCCTCAATTCTTGTCTTTCTCTCACATCCTACATCCAGATCATTGGCAAATTCCGCTGAGTCTGACTCTTCTTTCACTGCCAGTGGTACCAGCAAGTCATGCCATGTCCTATTAGCCTAGATTCTTGTCTCCTCACTGGTCTCCTTTTCGTCTCCTTCCCCCTTCCAAAATGTATTCTCCACATAGATCTAGAGGGATTCTTTGAAAAGGAGTGTCAAGTCATGCCACTTCTGTGCTAAAAACCCTTTGGGGGCTCTTATCTCCCTCTTTTCAGTCACTTCACATGCATGCAAAAGTTGGATAATGGAAAAGGAAGACAGAAGAAGAATTGATGCCTTTGAACAGTGGTGTTGGTGAAAAATATTGAATATTCCATGGATTGCCAAAAGAACAAACAAATCAATCTTAGAATACAACTAGAATGTTCCTTAGAAGCAAGGATGGTGAGACTTTGACTCACTTACTTTGTACAAGACATCAGAAAAGACCAATCACTAGAAAAGGACATCATGTTTGATAAAGTAGAGGGTCACTGAAAACGAGGGAAACCTTCAGTGAGGGGGAGTGACACAATAACCACAACAATAGACTCAAACATACCGACAATTATGAAGCCGACGCCAGACTGGACAGCATTTCATTCTGTTACATATAAGGTCACCATGAGTAGGCACCAACTCCGCAGTAACTGACAACAACGTCTCCCTCTGAGTTGAAGACCCAGCAAACTTTGCCTTCCTTGCTGCCTACCATCTACTCTGACATCATCTCATGCCCCTCTGTACCTGGCTCACTCTGCTCTAGTCCCTGAGCCTCCATGCTGTTTCTAGAACATTCCACTGGCTATGTACATGCTGTCACCTCTGCCTAAAACAGTCCCTCCACACAGCCACAGAGCTCTGTTCAAATTTCGCCATATCCGAGAGTCCTTCTTGACACCCCTACATACGAGAGCTACTCCTCATTTTTGCCCCTAGCCCACTCTCCAGCCTACCCCAGCAGTCCCTGCCCTCCATACCCTGCTTTCTTTTTCTCCATTGCACTTCTCCCATCGCTGCTTTTACATAGCACATAATATTTATTGTTTGTCATTATTTGTTACCCCCAACACACACACACACGCACACAATTTGAGATCCGACTGAATGGCCGAATAAAGACAAATGTCACATTCCATGCACCTTGTGCAGCTTGCCTTCATCGGTATGAAGAAGGAAAGGACCGCAACCAATTAAAGACGTGCAGTAGTTTCTGTTTCATGTGGCTCTTTAAGGTCTGCACTGCAGTGCTCTTTCTGAATTACCCAGTTCATTAATTCTTAAACGGGAGTGTCTCCATTTATGTGATGTGGTCCGTTGTGCCGGTAATCCACTCATTAGGGATTCTCAATTATGCATTCGTACAATAGACCATAACTACCTTGAGGAAAGCATTATGGAGTTCCATGTGGAGTATCCCAGAGGATTTAAGAAAAGCCTTGGATCTTATAGGGAGTTCCAGTCGTGTGATCTGTCCAGAACTCCGAGTCAGCTTGATGAGTAATGACCCCAGTCTGGGGACTCCAGGAAGTGTGATGGTACCGAATGACAGAGAGTGCAACCAAAAAGCAGCAACTCTTTTGGCTCCCTCTTCTTGTGACACAAAAGAACCTCAAACAAGTGCTTTTGGTGTTGCTGTTTCCCTCTGCTCTTTTCAGCTGGGAGAAAGAGTCTGGCATTCATGTTCTGGGTCATAAGCATGTTACAGGTAGACAAAGAAGTATAGATGGAAGTACTGGAGAGAGTGCTGAGTGCACTGTACCCATTTAACAGATTAAGAAACTAAGGCCTGAGACCCAAGCAGCTTGCACAGGACCTCAGAGCTAACTACTGGCTGAACTGGCAGAAGAACTCAGAACTGGAAGTGACCTTCAAGAGCTCTACATTATATCTGCAGGAACTGAAGTGTAGCAGATTGAGGCTACTTGCCAACAATCCCCCAGCCATTCAGGGGAGAGCAGAAACTAGGACACAGGCTTCCTAACCCCCATTCCAGAATTCTTTCTACCTAAGCACTGAACCACTGAGCGGTTTATTTCTAGGCAAAATGATACAGGCCTTCCATTCTTTACTGAAATTGTCTCTTGGGAGTTGGGGCTGGTGGTGGAAGAAAGAAGGCAATTTTGTAGTTGAGGCAATGGCCTGATAAAATCAGCGTGCCTACATTTTTGATTAGTCAACCCTCAATTTAACCTTTGCAAGTATGTTGATGTGCAAATGCCCATTGAGTGAAGCTATCCATGATCTAGCTTTCCAAAGGTGATTGATTGCTCTTTAAATCAGTTTTATGCAGTGGTTCTCAAAATGAGGTTCCTGGACCTGCAGCATCAGTATCACCTGGGAAATCTGAATTCTTAGAGCCCGTCCCAGTCTTACAGAATCAGACATTGTCGGGGTGAGCCATAGCGATCTGTGTTTTAACAAGTGCTCAGAGGATTCTGGTGTACACTTAAGTTTGGGAAGCTCTGGTTTAGCAGCTGCTGTTGGTGCTTTGCCTGATACCCTGAGATCCCTTTTGTTCACCAAGCTGCTGCAGGTGCTGTGGCTAAGAACTCACGCCTTAAACCTTCTCCCAGGGATGCCCTTGGGCAATTGAAACTGCCTCAACTGGAGAGCCTTGCCCCCCGCCCCCCACCCCAATACAGAGGGTGGCTGGGAGAGATGACTGATTGGTACAGGTTGCCAAAGCCCCTTTGCCTGAAGACGGGGCTGACTGCCATGCTGTTGATGCTCCAGAATTCCCTGTGGGATCAGGCAGGGGCTAGACCTCCTAAAACCCCATCCTTGCTTAGCTCTGTCTCCTGCCCTAACTTGCTTTCCTCACTCTCTTACAGATTTCTCCTGCAAGCACCCCCTCAATCAATCACTTGGCCAAGAATCACCATCTCAGGCTCTGCTTCTGGGGAACTTGACCCAAGACAATTAGCAAGTTCACCTCAAAGATATTCCTCCTGTGGATGAACATGTGGGACTGGGCATATAGGAAGACCATTCTCAGAGACTCACTCTACTCAGATCTGGGCATTTTGCACACTACTTTAGGACTCATCTCCACGGTTATCACACCCCATCTATAAATTTGGAGGTTTCCTTGACTAGATGGTAATTTAATCTCATACAGTTTGATTCTAGGCGGAATAAACTGGGTGATCAACTGTCTCCTTTTAACCAGTCAGAATTGCTGTTGTAAGTGTAACAGGTAGTTTGATTTTGTTGAGATTGGGATTAACTGGTGAATTCAGTGTGGTCATTAGAGAAATCTATTGCATTTGTTTTGGGTCATCTGGTCTCAGGAGGCACATATGGAATGTCCAAAGATCTCGTTCCAAGGATCAGCTTTTCTTTGGGGGGAAAAAAAAAAAAAACCCCAAAACTAAACCCATTGCCAATGGGTCGAGTCTGACTCACAGCAACCCTATAGGACAGAGTAGAACTGCCCCACAGGGTTTCCAAGGAGTGGCTGGTGGATTCGAATTGCCGACCTTCTGTTTAACAGTGGTAGTTCTTAACCACTGCGCCACCAGTGCCCCTTCTTTGGGAAAGGGCCACCATATTTCCAAGTTTGAACTCCAAAGGTGCGTATTAAGCTCCCCACCCCAGCCCTAAAAGCATAGGGAAGGGGGGCCCTAGGAAACGCTCCACCGTGGAACAGAACCAAGATTCAATGAAGAGTCTATTCGCCGGATGCTCTCCCATCTCCCTCAGCTCTGGAATTCCTGGTTCCCACAGAACCTGAAACAGATGGTTGAAGTTTGATTCTGGCATGTGGAACTTGAGCCTGCCCCCAGATGAAACTTACCTCTGAGTTGGCCGGGAGCCACATTTCCTAATTTGTTTACTTTCCATCCTCCTATGTGACCCAATGCACAAGTCAAGTATGGGCATGAATCAGTCTTATGAATCAATTTCCAGAACAATGGAATGAATTGTTGCAATCACCATGTCATAGGGTTGGGATGAGCCTTAAGCAGATTTTTCCCTTCTTTAAGACTGAACAGGACAAAACTATATTTAAAAGAACCTATTTTCATCGGAATTCACTGTAAAATTCAGTTCTCACTGTTAGGACGTTCTTTTTAAATTTGTAAAATAATTTATTGAGGTGAAATTCACATAATATAAAACCAACCATCTTTTTTTAAAGTTATTATTTATTTATTTTTATTTTTTTATTGTTGTAGTTTAAATGAAGTTTACATTTCAAGTTAATCTCCCATACAAAAATTTATACATATATTGTTATGTGACTCGAATTGCTCTCCCCATACTGTGACAGCACACTCCTCCTTTCCACCCCTGATTCCCCATGTCCATTCAACCAACTCCTAACCCTCTCTGCCTTCCCATCTCACCTCTGTACAGAAGCTGCCCCTTTGGTCTCTTGTATCTACTTGCGCTAAGAGGCACACTCTTCACGAGTATCACTTTACGTCCCACAGTCCAGTCCAATCCCTGTCTAAAGAGTTGGCCTTAGAAATTGTTTTAGTTCTGGGCTGATAGAGAACCAAGGGGCCATGCTTTCCGGGGTACCGCCAGTCTCAGTCAGACCATTAAGTTCGGTCTTTTTATTAGAATTGGAGTTCTGCATCCCATCCTTCCCCCGCTCCATCTGGGACTCTCTGTTGTGTTCCCTGTCAGGGTGGTCATCGAGGGTAGCCGGGCACCATCTAGTTCTTCTTAAAACCAACCATTTTAAACCGAACAGTTCAGTGGCATTTAGGACCTTCACAATGTTGTGAAAACCACTGCTCAGGATGTTCTTTTTTAACAAACCTGGAGATCTCACGTTGCAAATTAAGCTAATTTCCTTTTATGTAGCCTTTGCAGAACAGTATACCAGAATGCTCTGCTCAAAAGCCTTGTGAGGAAAAGTCAAAACTTGGTTGAGAGAAATGATATTAATGGAAGTTTATTTTAAAGATGAGCTGGCTATTCATTTCTCTAGACACTCCTCATCTTATTCCTGGTAGACAATTGGAGAGCTAACCATTTACTCACATTGTTGGAGGCCCTGTGAAAAATGGCTTTTGCTGAGAAGTGCATTGATGTTAACCCTTCTTAGCTTCATACAGAGGGGTCTTTTACTAAATACCCCAGCACACTAGCAATCACATTTATTTTAGAGGTGCTGTTGAGAATGGCACCCCATGTGGAAACCTGCATAGAAAAGTCTTTTTAGTTCTATGTGCTAGGAGACGCCTTATTTCTCCAGAATTACTGGCATGCTTTCTTTCTTGATCAACATGAATTACATACTTGATTGACTATTTTTCCCTTTTCGAGTGGGCCATCTGAAAGCTTAGAGCCAAATTTTTGGCTTATCTTTGGCATGAACCTGCATAATTATGCTCTCATTTTCCCTGGTTTTGTCCCTGTGCATGTTTCCAGACAGTGTTTTGATTTTTGTATCTATTTCATTTGAGGAACTCTAGGGATCCATCTAGAATACACTATGTATCAAGGCAGGGAGAAGATACAGCTGAAGCATTATAATCATCCCTAATCTTGAAAAACTTTATCAAACCACCCCTTGCTCTTCTTTAATACAAGCAAAAGTACTAAATAAATCATGTAGTAGCCTATATTCTGAAATGGGATTAGAATTTACAAAACCAAAAAACCAAACCCACTGCTGCTGAGTCAATTCTGACTCATAGCAACCCTACAGGACAGAGTAGCACTGCCCCATAGGGTTTCCAAGGAGCACCTGGTAGATTTGAACTGCCAACCTTTTGGTTAGCAGCCGTAGCACTTAACTACACAACCAGGGTTTCCAGAATTTACAAAGACAATTAAAATGTCAGCTATGGTAACAAGCAGGGGGAGGACCCAGATATAAGATCACTGAGAAGACAAGATAGTACCTGCCCCATGTGCAAAAGCAAAATGATCAGGAAGACAAAGTCTCTGTCTATTTAAGAAAATGTTGCAAACACACAGGGCAGTGAGGTGAGAGACTGTTGGAGAGAGGGAGTAGTTAGGGGGAAATGTCTCATGAGACCTTGCTTGCAACATGGATCTCCTGGCAACAGCCCCTGGAGGGCTAAGCAGGAACTTGTGGAACATCAAGAATGCAGCTACTGTAATCTTACTGTGTGACTGATCCCAAACAATATATCTCTTGTTAGATATTTGCAAGAGGCTATCTGATCATCTAGGTATAGGACGCATTTTTCCTTTTCACATAACATTGAGTTAAAAATGATTTTTTGAGGAACCAGAGTCAGTGAAAAAGGAGCCTGGGGAAGGTTGGTGAGAGGAAAAGAGTTAGGGAATTGCTTATACTTTGTAGTGGCCATGAATGTTTTCTCCCCTTTTTTGATTGTTTTTGGTATGGCACCCAGAAAACAGTTTTGAAGGAAAATGTAGAAAACCACAAACAAGAATAATACTTAATAAAAATACTAAGTATGTCCTAGTTCCCACACGGAATGTAACCATGATCAGTGATAAGAAAACTCAACTTTTGGAAAAACTCAGGCCCCCAAAGACACAAGAACAGTTTTAGGGCATAAGTGAACTTCACGGCATTGTGATAGACTTGGGAAGATCTGAGCTGCAAATGGCTGATTTATTTCATCAAAGCAGGTCTTTGTTCATCAGCTTCAATTCTTCAATTTAGCATTTTTTCTGCTTGTCATTGAAATGCTGCTGAAGCTACATTTAAAGACTCCATGGCTATTTCCTCTTACATTGCTTTAATCAATCTTTTGCCCCGTGGGTCATCCTTCATCCTGACCTTGGGAAACACTGCCAGCCCAGTTTCTCCCATCCCCGACCTCAGGCAGATGCCCAGTCCTTTCCCTGAAGGAAGACTAATAGTTTGCTCTTTCTTAAGGCTTTTGCCTATATAATTGGCAATGGAGGGCAGTGGTGGTTCAGTGGTAGAATTCTCGCCTTCCATGTGGGAGACCAGGGCTCAATTCCTGACCAATGTACCTCATGTACAGCCACCACCCATCTGTCAGTGGAGGCTTGTGTGTAGCTATGATGCTGAACAAGTTTCAGAGCTTCAGACTAAGATGGACTAGGAAGAAAGGCCTGGTAATCTACTTTGGAAAATGAGCCAATTAAAACCCTATGGATCACAATGGTCTGATCTCATTGTGCATGGGTTTGCTATGAGTTAGGGGCCCACTCAATAGCAGCTAACAACAACAACAAGTGAGAGTGATTGGAGAACCCCACGTTGGCTAGAGGGAAAGCCAAGAACCAAGTCAAGCCAGAACAAAAGCCTCCCAAATGCTCAGGAATTGGTGTCCCCAGGCACCTCGGGAAGTTGTAGGCAGGAGCAGCTGAAAGTAAGTGAATTTGCCAAACCTCTTTATAAGAAGCAGGTAGAACCCTGGTAGGAGGTTTTCTAGAAAGGTTGAATCAGTAGGATTGGACTCTGGAAGAAGGATCCTAACACCAGCCAAGGGTGATGGTACTGTGCTGGAAATAGGCCCGTTCTCTAGAAGTCTGCACACTGATGGGTAGTACCCAAGGCCTTTCCTCTTATTTGAATCTCAAGCTGTTATCTAGGCTTATACTCCTCCAGACAGTACATGGAAAGCTACTTCTCTGGATAAACTCTCATAGCCTGGTTCCTGGGGGATAAGCATGCCACACAACACAAAAAGACTGGCCTATGTGCATCAGTTATCTGTTGCCACAATAATACTATGTAAAAAAATCACTCCAAAACTCAGTGGCTTAAAAACCAACCACTTATTCTTGCTCATGAGTCTATAGGATGACTGAGTGGTTCTTTATTTTGGCTGTGCTCAGATGTAGGTGAAGTCAGTGGCTCTGCTGATCTTGGCTGGGCTCTCTCATATGTTTAGGGTTGATTGTCTAGCTGTTGGCCGATCATTGGGTGGTCTAAGATATCTTTGGCGGAGATAGCTGGTTTGACTCAGCTCTAATCCGTGTGGTCTCTCCTCTTCCAGTAGGTTAGCTTGGGCATGTTCAAATGGTAGATGCAAGGTTCCAAAAGCAAGTGGAAGCTGCAAGACTTCTTGAGGCCTAGGCTTGGAACCGACACATAGTCACTTCTGCCACAGTGTTTTGGCCAAAGCAAGTCACAAGGCCAGCCCAGATTCAAGGGGTATGTGTTAGTTTCTTAGTGCTGCTATAATACCACAGGTGGGTGACTTTAACAAACAGAAATTTATTTTCTCACAGTTTAGGAGGCTAGAAGTCCAAATTCAGGGTGCCGGCTCTAGGGGAAGGCTTTGTCTCTCTGTCGGCTCTTGGGGTAGGTCCTTGTCTCTTCAGCTTCTGTTTCTGGGTTCCTTGGTCATCTTCATGTGGCTTGTCTCTTCCCCTCTGTTTGTGCTTCCTTCTTTATGCCTAATCTACTCTTTTTAGATCTCAAAGGTGATTGGTTTAAGACACCCCCTACACTGATATGGTCTCATTAACATAACAGAGAAAGTCCTATTCCCAAATGGGACTACACCAGCAGGTATAGGGATTTAGAATTTATAACACCTATTTCTGGGGGACACAATTCAATCCATAACCGGGTGGGAAATAGATTCTGCCTGTTTAGAGAAAGGCACTGCAAAGTCACATGGCAAAGAGCAAGGATGTGGGAAGGGGTGAAGAATTGGGAGCATCATTTGCAATTAATCTACCATACTATTATTTTTTTTAAATAATTTTTGGATGTGTCATCATGACACAACTTTTGGATGTTTTCATTTTAACATTAAGAACAGGAATCCAGCAAAAATTAAATAGGAGTAGGTAGTCTCCTACAATTCCCTTTGACTTTTTTGTATATTCCTACCAGTAAGTAGCAAAGGTAGAAATTCATACTGAAATTGAAATAAAATAGCCAGCCTGTACATTTTCCCATGTGATGTATTGCATGACTAATGTCTCCATCTGTACTTAAAACACATAAGCATATGGCGATAGGAAAGGCAGACAGGGGCTTCAGACAGGAAATGCATCCTGTATGTAAACTGCAGCTGGCAAGAGAGAAGACACTCTGCATGAGAGCAGGGAATAGAATCATTCATCCGGTCACCTAACCAGGCTGACAGCTACAGCTTTGGTGTCTGATGCAATCTCACAGGCCCTGGCCATGATAAAACCCTTGAGAGAGTGGACAGTTTATTAAGAACATGCTCTTCAACTCCAGGGAAAGGAGAGAGGCTAAACACATTCTCATTTTCCCTGACTTAACAACTGCAGTCTAGAAAGTTTCACCCTTATAGGTAAAAACAAAAACTATCCCCTGGGGAAATTTAGTAAGTGGGCAGGCTCCCTCCAGAACAAGAATGTCTGTGCCAAACTTTCCTTTTCAGAACTGAGTTATTGGCCAGATTTTCCAGGGCTTCGCGAATCACGGAAGATCCTGTGAAATGGCACCCATGATGGTAAAGATTAGTGGCCTCCTGCTCGCTCCATGTAAGCAGAAGAAGCTGGGCTGGCCCTTAAAGTCATGTGTCTGGAGGGGTCCTGGAACATCTCAGCATGTTTCTAGGACTCAGTCTCCTCATCTGTGAAATGGGGGAGTGTATTAGTTATATATTGCTGTGTAACAAAAACACTCTCAAAACTTAGTGGCCTAAAACAACAAACATTTATTATCTCGCAGTTTCTGTGGGTTGGGAATTTGAGAGCAGCTTAGCTGAGCGGTTCTGGCTCAGGGTCTCTTGAGAGTGCAGTCAAGATGTCAGCCAGGGCTGCAGTCATGTGAAGGCTTGACTGGGGCTGAGGATCTGCTGAGACGGTGTGTTCACACGAGCATTGGCAAGAGCCCTTAGTTCCTCACCACAAGGACCCACCATAAGGCTGCTTGAGTGCCCTTACGACATGACCACTTGGCTTCCCCAAGAGCTAGTGATAAGACAGAGAGAGAGAAAGAAGCCACAGTGTCTTTTATAAACTAATCTCTGAAGTGACGTATGATTTCTACTGTGTTCTGTTGGTCACAGAGACGAAGCTTAGTATTGTGAACAGGGGGGATTATGTTGTTGTTATTTGCCATCAAGTCGGCTCCAACTCATGGCAACCCTACGTACAACGTAACAAAATCTTGCCCGCTTCCACACCATCTTACATGATTGTTGGTATGTCTGAGTCCATCGTTGCCAGCCCTATATCAGATAATATTCTGTTCTGATCATAGGGTTTTCATTGGCTGCTTTTCAGAAGTAGATCACCAGGCCTTTCTTCCTAGTCTGTTTTCACCTGTAGGTGTTAAGACCAGGAAGCAGAGAACATTGGCAGTCACCTTGAAGGCTGCTGTCACAGGGAATTAGACTTGATGAACTTTAAATTTCCTTCTAGCTCAGTGGTTCTATGGTCCTTGTGCAAGGGGGACACAGACGCACAGACCACTAGCACAAGTATGAATATAAAAGAGGCTTCACTGGGGGGAAACTTCACGGAGATAACAAGCAGGTGCATACAGTGCCCCCACCTCGAGCGCTCATGAAACCAGAGGGGGGGCCATAGCTCAACTGCACATACCTGGGAAGGGGCCCCATACGGTGGAGGCCCACCCCCCACAATGCTCTACATATCTATAGGGAAAAGGGGGCAAGGATACTTATCCTGTTTCATCCTGTTCAGAGATGAGACCTTGTTAAAAAGGGGGAGCTTTTTAGAGCCGGTGACTCGGATCACTCAGGATTCTATTTCTAAAAGGCAATACAGGTCCACAATTCCATATGATCTAAATGCTTTGAAGACTCCAAGTGTTTTCATTACTAATTTGTTAGCAAAATGTGACTTCAATTATCCTGAAGCTACTTAGTCTTTTCCCATTCCGGATGAATATTCAAACATTTCATTGCAGAAATAGTCATGAGTTTGATTGCAGGGTGCTGCCCCAGACCCTGCAGAGAGACTTAATAATAGACACTGTACACCATACAGCCTTTCTAAAATATAAAAAAGTTCAGATCTATGGGGTGAGGAGTGCCTTTATGCAGTTAACCCCAAGTAGGCAAGTTCTACAAAATACCACAGTTATCTGACCCCGTAGCAGAAAATGAACTCTACTACCTCATGGCTGGATTTTCCACCTCACTGAAATCTAACTCCTGAAACACTAGAAATTTAAATGGGAATCTTAATAAAATACAGGTCCACCACCCCTTACCCAAAACCTTTGGGGTCAAATGTATTTGGAAATGCATATTTACATGTTTGGAAATAAATACATATATAGGGACTCACACATGATAGAGTGTTTTGGAGCCTGGTCTGCTTTTTATTAGCTGCGTGGCTTTGGATAAATTACTTAACCTTTCTGAGACAGAGTTCCTCATCTGTAAAATGGAAATGATGGTATTGATCTCAGGGAGTTATAATAAGAATTTAATGAAATGACGTGGCTTTGAATTAAGTGTTGGATAAATGATAGCTATTCTATCGTCTTCTGTCATTTTCTTTATTTCAAGTTCTGCAAACTGAACCTTGACTCCAAGCAAACTCCTGCGATGTTGGCCCCTCTTTATTTGGTTGGAGTCCCTGGGTGGTGCAAATGGTTAATGTGCTTGGCTGCTAACTGAAAGGATGGAGGTTTGATTTCACCCTGAGGTGCCTTGGAAGAAAGGCCTGGTGATCTACTTCTAAAAAAATTAGCCATTGAAAACTCTATGGAACACTGTTCTACTCTGACACACATGGGGTTGCCCTGAGTTGGAGACAACTGGATGGCAACTGGTTTATTTGGCTAAGTGGATAAAATCATTCTTTCTTGCTTCAAGTATACTACGTAGCCGCACAAGCCTAAACAAGATATAATTGATTATACTGAAACAGTGATTAGTCAAAAGCAACAAATTCCCAGTTGGTCTAGATAACTGCCTTTACCTTATCAACAGATCTCAACTTTCCTAGATTTTGCTACATTTCCTGACTCACAAGATAGTGCATATCAAAGAAAGCATGCTGAAAGAAAGAGTATGTTTTAAACCCTAGATCTGTTGTTTTGCACTGAATTTGGAAGGCAAGGCAATTGGCATCCAAACGCTACTTTCTTAAATGATGCGAAGAAGTGTTTTTTGGTTATTAGTCCCAAATTAGAGATTAGAATTTCAAAGCTCTGCCCAGGGAGCCCAGTTTAAACCAGGGAGCTGTAATTATTTTTGTATATGTCTCATGTGGTTAAACTAATTCTTTCCTTCATGTCAGGCTCTGCAGTAAGCATCATACTTAGCTCCAACTTACCCCTGAATAAAACCTTTTTATTTTTATTTTTGCATTTTCTGGTGGTGGAAAAAAAAGGGCATAATCTGTAAGAAGTGGTTGAAACAGCTTTCCAATTAAAAAACTTTTTTTCCATCCACGAAGGTCTGTTTGTCTCCAGAGTTAGCATTATTTCCATTTGTCTTCGGTTGCAATGAGTCAGAGTTGACTCGATGGCAACGGGTTTTAGTTATCTAGTGCTGCTGTAACAGAAATACCACAAAGGGATGGCTTTAACAAACAGAAATTTACTTGCTCAAAGTTTAGAAAGCCAGAGGTCCAAATTCATTCAGGGTGCCTGCTCTAGGGGAAGGCTTTCTCTCTCTGTCGGCTCTGGAGGAAGGTCCTTGTCTCTTTGAACTTCTGCTCCTGGGTGGATCTTCATGTGGCTTGGCATCTCTCTTCCCCCGTCTCTACTTATTTCGCTTGCTTGTTTAATCTCTTTTATATCTCAGAAGAGGAGTCCTGGTGGCACAGTGGTTAAGAGCTCCGCTGCCAACCAAAGGTCGGCAGTTCAAATCCACCAGCCACTCCTTGTAAACCCTATGGGGCAGTTCTGTTCTGTCCTGTAGGGTTGCTATGAGTCGGAATCGACTAGATGACAACAATGGGTTTGGTTTTTTTATATCTCAAGAGAGATTGATTTAAGACACACCGTACACTAATCTTATGTCATTAACATAACAAAGACAACCCATTCCCGAATGGGATTATAACCACAGGCATAGAGGTTAGGATTTACAACACATATTTTGGGGGGACACCGTTCAATCCGTAACACCATCACATGTCTGAAAACCAACCTAAGCACCTCCATGTACAATTATTTTCTTCATTTGATTTTTCTCTCTTCATTTTTTAATCCCTGCAGAGGACTGATTAAATGTGGAGTTGAACGTGTTCTACTAAGGAAAGCAGTTTCATTGCACTAGAAAACAAAGGACGTTTAACAGTCAATGACCAGCTGTATAAGCGTAGCTCACTGGTGTTTAGAGTTTATAATCAAATAGCTAGTGAGCTCGTTGCTCCTGTGAGATTTCTAATTCATACAGTTTCATGGTCAGAAAAGGTGCACCCACAGAACGCGTGGAATGCTAACTCTGAGATAAGTAACGTAGTGTAGGTTAAGCATGCTGGATCTGAAGTATGAGGATAGGGGTTTGCTTGTCTTCCTAGTTACACACTTTTCAGTAAAGCTCGCCAAAGCCATGCTAAATATATAAAATGCTATGTCTAATCTTGTTATAATTACCTTCTAAGATAGTATAAGTTAAGCTGTTGGCTCTACAGTCAGAGTGCCTGGGTTTAAATTCTGGCCCCGTCACCAGCCCTACTAGCTGTGTGACCTTGGGCAAGTTTCTTAGCCTCTCTGTGCCTCAGTGTCTTTATATATAAAATGGGCTACTATAGCATTTTATTAAATCTAAAACAGCATATATAGATATTGTAGGACACACCATTATTTTATATACCACCAAGAAAGGAAAAACAATGCTTCTGATTGTAAGATGTGTTTGGTTATAAGACATATTCTGATTTCAGAGGAGTTAAATGTGAAAAGAAATGTGCACCTTAGAACTGATGGCATGTGTTCATAGAACTTACAAGGCAATTGCCCAATATATGTCAGTTATTCTCTTTTAAAATTACATAAAACTAGACACACACATTGTACCAGTGTCAATTTCTTGATTTTGATATTGTACTATAATTATGCAAGCTGTAATCATTGAGGGAAACTGGGTGAAGGGTACATGAGCCCTCTGTCCTGTTTTTGCAACTTCTTGTGAATCTATAATTATTTCAAAATAAGTTCAAAAATGTGCGTCTTAGAATTGATGGAGTGTGGTAGAGCTTACATGGCAATTGCTCAATACATGTCAACTCTTCTCTTTTGGGGTGGAATATTTGGCTACAAATTCCTTCCCACTCCTCTTATCATGAGGTGGCATCCATTTCCCTGCCTGTTATGGATTGAACTGTGTCCCCCCGGAATATGTGTTGTAAATCCTAACCCCTGTAGCTGTGGTTATAATCCCACTTGGGAATGTGTTTTCTTTGTTATGTTAATGAGGCAGTATTAGCATAAGGCATATCTTGAGTCAATCTCTTTTGAGATATAAAAGAGCAGAGATGGGAGGAGACAGATGTTAAGCCACATGAAGACTGCTAACGAACAGCAGAGGAAAAGAGACAAAGACCTTTCCCTAGAGCTGACAGAAAGAGAAAGCCTCCCCCTAGAGCCAGCTCCCTGAATTCGGACTTGTAGCCTCCCAAACTGGGAGAAAATAAATTCTGTTTGTTAAAGCCACCCACTTGTGGTGTTTATGATAGCAGCACTGGATAACTAAGACACTGCCCCTGAATCTAGTCTAGACTTGTTATTTGCTTTGACCAACAGAATGTGGCAAAGTGTCACTGGGTAACCTCTGGGGAAGAGAGCTGTAGTTGCATCCCTTGGAAAGCTCCTCTTGGAACAAATCTGTCATTATCCTGAGCAGGACAAGCCACACGGGGGGGGAGGGGGGCGGTGGGGGCCACACAGAGGAGAACTGAGGCTCCCCAGTAGACAGCCCCAACTGAGCGCCCAGCTGGCAGCGGCACCACCTCTCAGCGGTGTGAGGGAGCCAGTGGGGCCCAGTGCGAGTAGTGAGAAGTGACTGGCTTCTGGAGATTTCTTGTCCTTTTAATTTCCTCGGAAGCCAAGTGGAAGAAGCAAAGAGCTGGGAGAAAGATGTCATGAGGGGTATTATCTTGGGTAAAATTCGGATGTCCTTGTCCCAGGAAAATGTAGCCCATCATGGTGCAAACTAATGGTAGAATTTGGGATCAAAGCTTGGCTGGCCAACTCAGACATAGCTCAGCATCCTGTCTCTTCAATCATACACCTGTTTTCAATGATGAAGACTTCAATTAAACTCAAGATAAAGAAGACCTCATATGGGGTGACGAATTACAGCATTTAATAAAGATCACAGGAAGGATTTTCAGGTTTACTTATCTGGAGGAAATATACATCGTGTCTAGCAAAATACTAGGTCCCCATTTAAGTTCTTAGTAAATCAATCGGTGACAAAATGCTAATTGATGAATTAATATACTTGGAAACAGAAGTGTATTGTGAAACATGGTATTTCTATAATGAGGTTTTCAAAATATCCATGAATAGCCTTAAACTTGATTTTTCTCTGTCATCTTCCCTATGTTGTTGTGGTTGTTAGCTGCCATCGAGTCAGCCCTGATGGCCCCTGACTCATGGCGACCACATACACAACAGGACCAGACCATTGTGAGCCATAGGGTTTTCATGGGCTGATTTTTCAGAAGTAGATTGGCAGGCCTTTCTTTCTAGACTATCTTAGTCTGGAAGCTCCGCTGAAACCTGATCAGCATCACAGCAACACACAAGCCTCCACTGACAGACAGGTGACAGACAGACACGCATGAAGTGCATTGGCCAGGAATCAGACCCGTGTCTCCCCCATGGAAGGTGAGAATTCTACCACTGAACCACGAATGCGCCTCTCTCTCCCTATACTCTCTACTGTATAGATAGGTGCATACCAAATTTTTTTCATTTTGTTTCTTTTCCATAAGTAGTTTCTAAGAAGTTTGAAGTTTTTAAAGGTAGTTATTTTCCAGAAGGAAAGGAGAGAGGGAGGGAGGGAGGGGAGGGGAGAAAGAAAAAACTATCACACACATAAAACCCTTTCATAATTTTCTTACCCATTGATCTTATTCTCTGCCAACTGAGTAGTTAGACCCGTTGATCCTACAGCTATGCTATGAGAATTCTAATTCCCAGCTGGATTTCCAACTCCTTTCCTCTGAACGGGATCTGCCTAGACAACCCGTCTCTGTTGACTAGAGGTGACCCTGCAGAGCTTGTGAAAGTGGCACGCGTTCTCAGGATTATGGTTTGGCCAACACTTCCTTTATGGAGTCATTCCCAGAAGGTGCTTGCTTAGTCCTCAGAGCTTCTGTGACACAAACTGTAGGGAAGCCAAAACAAGGTTTCCACTCATGGGCGCCAGTCACTGAGGCCTTGTCAACTCTCCTGTGGAAAGCAGGGAGCACTTCTTCCTCAGGACTTGCTGTCTATTCTCTGAGAGGCGGCCATCTTGTTGTCATTGGCAGGGTAGCCCCATTTATATTCATGAACTGGGGCTGAAAGAGTCTTTTCCCTTCCAAGACAGGGCTGTTCCTAGAATTTCTAGGTACTAGGATGCAGTTCTTAGGACTCACTGTATCGTCTGAGGACTTAGAGAAATAATTCTTAGGATCTATTTCCTTCAAACTTCCTGCTTTTCCTACCTCCTGACAGTTTAAAAAAAAAATAGACTAAACAAATTTTAATAGGCTTTAAGTTTTAGAGCAGTTTTAGGGTTACAGAAAAATTGTGCAGAAACTATAGAGAGTTTCCATATACCCTTTCCCCCCTACACAGTTTCTCCTATTAACATCTTACATTTCTGTGGTATATTTGTTACAGTTGATGAACCAATATCGATACATTATCATTAACGAACATCCATAGTTTACACTCGGGTTCACTCTCTGTGTTGTACAGTCCTATGGGTTTTGACAAATGCATTATGCCGTGTCCACCATTACAGTAGCATACAGAATAGTTTCACTGCCCTAAAAATACCCTGGGCTCCTATTCATCCCTCCCTCCTTCCCCCTGAACCCCTGGCCACCACTGGTCTTTCTGTTGTCTCTATAGTTTTGCCTTTTGTCGAATGTCATATAGTTGGAATCATATGGTATGTAGCTTTTTCAGACTAGGTTTGTCAGTTATTCAAGTGACTGTTATATGAAGATAAGCATAACGGGAAAAAATATCACCCAAATCATAATGTGCCCCGGAGGTGTGGGGCCGTGGGTGTAGACTGCTGGCTTCTTCTTAGTCATCAGGGCATGCTGGCCCCGGGTGTTTGGTGGTGGTGGGAGGGTGGGGAGAGCAGAGGCAATGCGGTTGTCATTATGAGCCAACCGTGCTTCAGATCCAGTTTAGTCCCAGTGGGGAGACCTCACCCCGGCTTTGCCCCCATGGGCCACTCATCAAGGCAGCCGTGGGCTCCCAAACCCAAGGTCCATCACCCTGACTCTCCCCGCCTGGCAGCAACCTGTCCAAATCCCCAAGGCAACCTTCTGTGAGTGGAATTGTAAATGGGTTACTATGTCTGCTCTAAAGATGATTTTAAAACTTTTACGAAGAAAAGAGAAAGCAATTTTTTTTCCGACCACTGGTGGGTAGACCCCCCATATAAACTTCTAAGAAATTATGGTGCTTTAATTCCAGGACTGTTATTTTCTAAAACCATCCTTCCTATTGAAAGTTTTCCTGTATGAAGATCAGGGTTTCTGCACAGTGGCACTCCTGACATTTTGAGCAGGATCATTCTTCGTGGTGGGGGCTGTCCTGGGCATTGTGGGATGTTTAGCAGCATCCCTGGCCTTTACCCACCAGATGCCAGTAGTATTACCCCTCCCGCCCCCTCCACCCCCCAGTTGTGACAGGGTCTCCAGACATTGCCAATTATCCCCTGGGGGGGCAAAATCGCCACCGTTTGAGAACCATTGCTATAGCTATAGATATAATTGCAGATAGAGATCTATAGATATATTCACAGCAAATGGACTGGAAGCCCTTTTGACAAACGTTACCCTGGAGAAATGAGATAAAAGATGACTTAAGTGAGCAGAAGGCTTTCATTTTATGATTTCTAAACCTCTGTTTTGAATACTTTTTCATCAGCCTGCATTACCTCTGTAATTTAAAAAACCTTTGAAAAACTCTGATTCAGCTCTAGTTCTTTCCCCTCAGCTAAGATGTTCAAGTGAAAGCAGCCTATGGAAACACCTGAGAAGGTAGATAAGGGCCTCATCTGAGACTTGGAATTTGGAATTGCTTGTTCTTTAAAAGTAATTAAATTTGCCTGCAGAATCATCTCTTTTGCCTTGGTAATTCTCCAGAATGCTGAAATACCACATTTGCAAAAGTACACCCACGATATAACCTATCCAGTTTTTTCCTCCATTTAGGCTCACCCACGCAGGCATCTTGTGGAACCAGACAGCAAAAGCAAAAGACACTAATGGGGATACAACAGAACATCAGTCGAGTGTTGCCAGCAGATGTAGGAGTAGATTCCTTTTCGTATACATCTGAAAATCACATCGTGAGACCCACCATTGAAAGATGAGAAAGGCAGCAAATTCAATGGTGATGTTGATTGGCACTTGTCCCTCCTCTCCCAGGACACACTACCCTTGGCTTCATTCCTCCATAAATGAAAACTACCCGCTTTCTCATATTTTTAGTAAAATTCTCCATGTTCCTGTTACACTGTCAGCACAATCATTCACAATTCATAGAGCACACTTTGAAAATTACCATCATTTGTTACAGTTCTGGTTCTAATCATAGTTATTTTTTTTTTTACTTACATGTATAAAATAAGTTGTCCAACTGTATTTTTTTATGAAGTTAAATATATATATAGTTTCCCTTTAACTGAGTGGGACAAAGAAGCAACATTGGGCAGCCTGGACTGGAAAATGTCATGAGATGCTAGGAAAATTCTTAAGAAAGTGGGTGGGGTATTGGTCAAGATGGCATTGTAAGTTTATAGCTTGAGGACTCCTTGGCTCCAAATATTTCACAATCAGTAAAATACAAAAAGAATATTAAGAAGTATATACACCAAAACCAAACCAAACCCATTGCTGTCAAGTTGATTCCGACTCATAGCGACCCTACAGGACAAAGTAGAACTGCCCTATAGGGTTTCCAAGGAGCGCCTGGTGGATTCGAACTGCCGACCTTTTGGTTAGCAGTCATAGCTCTTAACCACTGTGCCACCAGGGCTCCAAACAGTATATAGCCATACTCAAAACAAGGTTAACATCTCTATGGGGATAGAATAGAACAGAAACACAAATTGGTGATCCAGGCAGAGCCTAGGCCAGGAAGCAGGAAGAGGGGACAGGAGTTTGGCAGTGTAAGGGAGTAAAAGTGCCCACTGGAGGCTGAGGACTAAACTAGTTTCAGTGGTGAACCAAGTGTCTGGGATGGGGCTCTCCCAGTCAAGCCAGGGAGATCTAAAACTTCAGCATCTCACCTCCAGCCCAGGTGAGTGAATGCATGGGGTTGACATCTGCCTCTAACATGTCTACCAACTTTCTAGCGTTCCAAGATTACATACCAAGTACTTTTCCTCCCAACAGTCCCAGAGCCCATCTTCATATCACTCTGTCTCTGATTTGGAGTCGACTTCAACTCATGGTGACCCTGTGTGTATCAGAGCAGAACTATGCTCCATAGGGTTTTCAATGGCTGATTTTTTGGAAATAGATCACCAGGCCTTTCTTCAGAGGTGCGTCGGGATCAAAATGATTGTCTGTACCACCCGGGGACTCTGACCTATGTCAACAGTGCCTTAAATGGTTTCTCTGCTTTTAAAGCTTCCTTATAAAACTAATTCTATTAATTCCCTCAAAACATTACTTTATCACATCATTACATGACTCCAAAACCTTGTTACTGTTCCTCCATTAGTAACAAAAAAATCCAAGTTCTTCTCTTTATCTTGCCATTCAAAGCCTTCTGTATACTGTCCCCAAATCTGAGGATTCTGAAAATAAAGGCTAACACGGGACACTCTGCTGCTGACTGCCAAGAAAGCAGGCACCTCTGATTCCCCAGTGAAGAGAGGTTGAGGTAGACCTCTGTCATTGTGCTTCCCAGCATCTGTTCCCTCAGCTGTTTTCTAGGAATCATCCCTCTACCACTCCCAGTCCAAGTGGGCTGGGTAAGGTTGATGCCATCTCAAGCTCCCAAATGAAATGGAATGCATAAAGATCGACATCCTAGGCATTAGTGAGTGAGCTGAAACAGACTGGTATTGGCCATTTGGAATCAGACAATCCTATGGTCTACTATGCAGGGAATGACAGCTTGAAGAGGAATGGTGCCATATTCATCACCAAAAAGAACACTTCAAGATCTATCGTGAAGTACAACGCTGTCAGTGATAGGCTAATATCTATAAGCCTACGAGGAAGACAGTTAATACGACTATTATTCAAATTTACGCACCAACCACTAAGGCCAAAGATGAAAAAACTAAAGATTCTTACCAACTTCTGTAGTCTGACATTGATCAAATGTTCAATCAAGATGCATTGATAATTATTGATGATTGGAATGCAAAACTCAGAAACAAAGAAGAAGGATCGGTAGTTGGAAAATACGGCCTCGGAGACAGAAACAATGCTGGATATCACATGATAGAATTTTGCAAGACCAATGACTTCTTCATTGCAAATACCTTTTTTCAACAACATAAACGGTGGCTATACACATGGACCTCGCCATATGGAATGCAGAGGAATCAAACTGACTACATCTGTGGAAAGAGACCATGGAGAAGCTCAATATCATCAGTCAGAACAAGGCCAGGGGCCAACTGTGGAAGAGATCATCAATTGCTCATATACAAGTTCAAGCTGAAGCTGAAGAAAATTAGAACAAGTCCACGAGAGCCAAAATACGACCTTGAGTATATCCCACCTGAATTTACAGACCATCTCAAGAATAGATTTTTTGACGCATTGAATACTACTGACCGAAGGAAGACCAGACAAGTTGTGGAATGACATCAAGGACATCATACATGAAGAAAGCAAGAGGTCATTAAGAAGACAGGAAAGACAGAAAGGACGAAAATGGATGTCAGAAGAGACGCTGAAACTTGCTCTTGAATATAGAGCAGCTAAAGCGAATGGAAGAAATCATGAAGTAAAAGAGCTGAACAGAAGATTTCAAAGGGCAGCTTGAGAAGACAAAACAAAAACCCCATTGCCATCGAGTCAATTCCGACCCATAGCAACCCTATAGGACAGAGCAGAACTGCCCCACAGGGTTTCCAGAGAAGACAAGGTAAAGTATTATAATGAACTGTACAACGACTGGGAGTTATAAAACAGAAAAGGAATAACACACTCGGCATTTCTAAAACTGAAAGAACTGAAGAGAAAATTCAAGCCTTGAGCTGCAATATTGAAGAATACCAAGGGGAAAATATTAAATGACACAGGATGTATCAAAAGAAGATGGAAGGAATACACAGAGTCACTGTACCAAAAAAAATTGGTTGACATTCAACCATTTCAAGAGGTAGCATATGATCAAGAACTAATGGTACGGAAGGACGAAGTCCAAGCTGCACTGAAGGCACTGGTGAAAAACAAGGCTCCAGGAAGTGATGGAATACCAACTGAGATGTTTCAACAAACGGATGCACCACTGAGAACGCTCACTTGTCTATGCCAAGAAACTCGGAAGACAGCTACCTGGCCAACTGACTGGAAGAGATCCATATTTGTGCCCATTCCAAAGAAAGGTGATTCAACAGAATGTGGAATTATCAAACAATATCATTAATATCACACACAAGTAAAATTTTGCTGAAGATCATTCAAAAGCAGTTGCAGCAGCACATCCACAGGGAACTGCCAGAAATTTAAGCCAGATTCAGAAGAGGACTTGGAACCAGGGATATCATTGCTGGTGTCAGATGGATCTTGGCTAAAATCAGAGAATACCAGAAGGATGGTTACCTGTGTTTTATTGACTATGCAAAGGCATTCGACTGTGTGGATCATAACGGATTATGGATATGGATAACATTTCAAAGAATGGGAATTTCAGAGCACTTAATTGTGCTCATGAGGAACCTGTACATAGACCAAGACGCAGTCATTCGAACAGAACAAGGGGATACTATGTAGTTTAAAGTCAGGAAAGGTGTATGTCGGGGTTATGACCTTTCACCATACTTATTCAACCTGTATGCTGAGTAAATAATCTGAGAAGCTGGCCTATATGAAGAAGAATGGGGTATAAGGATTGAAGGAAACTCATTTAACAACCTGCGATATGTAGATGACACAACCTTGCTTGCTGAAAGTGAAGAGGACTTGAAGCACTTACTGATGAAGATCAAAGACCACAGCTTTCAGTATGGATTGCACCTCAACATATAGAAAACAAAAATCCTTACAACTGGACCAATAAGCAACATCATGATAAACGGAGAAAAGATTGAAATTGTCAAGGATTTCATTTTACTTGGATCCGCAATCAACACCCACGGAAGCAGCAGTCAAGAACAACACATTGCATTGGGCAAATCTGCTGCAAAAAACCTCTTTAAAGTATTGAAAAGCAAAGACGTCTCTTTGAGGACTAAGGCGTGCCTGACCCAAGCCATGGTATTTTCAATCAACTCACATGCATATGCAAGCTGGATAATGAATAAGGAAGACTGAAGAATTGATGCCTTTGGATTATGATGTTGGTGAAGAATACTGAATATACCATAGACTGCCAGAAGAATGAACAAATCTGTCTTGGAAGAAGTACAGCCAGAATGCTCCTTAGAAGCAAGGATGGCAAGACTTCATCTCACATACTTTGGACAAGTTATCAGGAAGGATCAGTCCCTGGAGAAAGACATCATGTTTGGTAAAGTAGAGGGTCAGCGAAAAAGAGGCAGACCCTCAATGAGATGGACTGACACAGTGGCTGCAACAATGGGCTCAAGCATAACAACAATTGTGAGGATGGTGCAGCACCAGGCAGTGTTTTGTTCTGTTGTATGAAATCGACTCGACAGCACCTAACAACAACAACAGGCTTCCAGGAACAATCAAGGTACTCCACCCATGAGAGTGAATAACTTGAGGACAGGTGCATGATCAAAGTCAATCCCATCAAACCCAATCCCCGGACATGGGTGTGTCAATGACTGGGAAAGAGATGCTCTCTTTTGGCCCGGGTTGCTGAACTGTGAAGAGGGAACCTGGGAAAGCCCTTGGACCACCAAGAACATGCCTGAGAAAGGGGAACACAACGGAAAGAAGAGCTGAGAGATGGAGAGAGAGGAAGCTTGTTAACAACGCTGTTGGAGAACGATTTTATACAAGAGTCTGTTTAAATGACAGGGAGCCATTAAGAAAATAGGAAACACATGAGTTCACCAAGGACCGGTCCTCACTGGATTCATCTGCTGTCAATCTCTTGGTGCTCTCTGCTTTCAGAATGTGTTTGCTTTCTGTTTGCCACGTACCTGTAGACCTCTCAGAGTTTGCTCTAGTCATGGTCTCTTTCCCATTTAGGGGGACTGGCTTCAAAGCTATTTAACCCACTGACTTCATAGGGCATTTTTTTCAATGGCTTAATATAGGCTCCGAAAAATCAAAGCTCCAAGCCATCTCTGGGCCCATCTGTGGTCATTTGTCTTTCCTGGCAGGTGAAAAAGCATATGCCCTCAGGAAACAAAGCACAAGATCACAGCTGGGAGGTGTGATGTATATTCTTTTCTGAGTAAAAACAGGATCATGATATAATTTCTCCCTATTTTCCTCTCCCTCCCACCAAACCCAATTTTTGCAATGGGAAATATGAGGTGCAATTCTCTTTGGCTGGAAGACAGCTTTTGCTTTTTAGAAGGCTGATGACAGATGTGACCAAGGCAATAGCCGTCCTTGGAGTCCATCCCCTACAGGACACCTCTGTTTAGGCAACATCATGACAGGTGGTTCCACAAAGCAGCCAGGGTTGAATTTCAGCACGGAGCAGATTAGAATCTCTCCAGAGGGTCATTTCGGCTTGATGTTGTAACTGGTCTTGGTGTCTGCCTTTAAACTCTGTCCACATAAACTGTGCTCCATGTCCTGGCAGCGTGGGCCTCACCAGGGGTGGATTATCCAATAGGCACGGTAAGCACGGTGCTTACCTTGCTTACCAGATCATCTGTAGTGAACAATTTCACACTTTTTCACCACATCAAAGATTCTGCTTCTAGATATGGCTGGCATCTGTCTCTCTCCCAACCTCACAGCACCTTCCTACAGAACTAGAGCCTCTTTTCAAATTTACATTCCCTGACAGGGCCGGATGACCCAGTAAGCAAGGTAAGCACCGGTTTACCTTGCCTATTGGATAATCCGCCCCTGGGCACCACCCAGGAACTTGTCAGCAATGCAGACTCTTGCCCCCAACACCCAGACCTACTTAATCAGAATCTTCATTTCAACCGGAGTCCCAGGTGACTGTGTGCACATCAAAGTTTGAGAAGTACAGCTTTAAACCAATCTTTGCAGAAATGCAATAGGTGAGGGATTTTGTAAAGCAAAGACAAAAATACAGCTGTGAATATAGTCTGAGAACTATCAGATTGAGCAGGGAGGTGCTATGTCAGGAGTTATATATATCTGCTAGCTGAGTACCAGTCGCCAGCTTGCATAGCTTTCTTTAGGCCCTGGGGGTTACTATGACTAAATGTATTTAAATACTAGAACTATTACCATGGCTCCAGTTTAGATTCTAAGGGAGATGAAGAATGAAGGATACATTTGAGGTTGAAGTTCATGGGCAGAACACAAGAAGGGTGACAACCATTATGGATGTGAGTGATTTTACAGTACAGGTGAGGTTTTCTAATGAGGCTGACCACACTCTTAATGAGAGATGAGGGGTGTGGTCCTACTCTTTTTTCTTGGAGGGGGAGGAGGATAAACTGGCTGAATCACTTCCATAAAGTGCTTCTGCAATGAATTACAATAATTTTATACCAATACAGAGTTTTATGATGCATTGGGTAGGTTTTTTTGTTTGTTTGTTTGTTTTTGTTTTTCCATAAAAGAAGATATTTGATGCAGCCAGGCACTGTATTGCTGATGAAGTTTGTAAGTGGGCCTAGAATAATTGGTGAACAAGATGGTCCAAATGTGCACATAACAGGCACTCAACCACTACTTGTTCAAAGTATAATAGTTGCTGACATTTTGAAGCGCTTACCGGGTCTAGGCAATATTCTAAGTACTTTCCATGTTGCAATTCATTTCATTCCATCAGCTCTTTGAAGGAGGCATTATTATGATCCTCTTTTACAGTCAGGAAGCATTCACAGAGAGTGTCCATAATTTGCACAACTGGTAAGGGGTGAAGCAGGGATTAGAGCCAAGCGGTGGGACTGCAAGGTCCACATATGTAACTATTATGCTAGATCACCTCATGGATGAGCAACACCGCCAGAACTTTTGAAGTCACATAAAATTTGGGCAAGAAGAATGAATGGGGGTCAGTAGAGTCAGAGATGAGGCAGGATGCCTATATTTTTAGAGAGGGATGAGTCTGAGTCCCTCTCGCCTCCTTCTTTTCTCATTGACTTCCCAATTCTGGCCTTTTTCCACAGCTCTCTCCCTCCCCCATTTTTGTATTGTCAAGGCACTTCTTTTCCAGTGCTCTTATTTTTTAAATGAAAGGAATTCATATATACAATGTTGTGTGATGGAGGACAGAAATAAAGATCCTGGCCTGCTGCAGTTCAGGGATGAACTTTAATTCCACTAGGGAAAACTCGAGGGCCAATTAGGAACACAAGACCCAAGACAATGTAGCTAGACTGATCCAGAACAGTTGGCGTTGGGGAATAGCTATAGCTTAGCGAACACAAAAACCACAGCAGAGTTTACCCTGGCACACCCGTGGGATCATGAGACTTTGACAGCATTGATTAAAATGGCTCCAAAATTACACATGACTGAGCTTGCAGGTGGACAAGGCCAGTGCCCTCAGATGATAGGACTCAGAGGAAACTGAGAGAGAGACATGGGGGCTGGAAGAATTAACCTCAAATCATACTACCTGCCCATCTGTGAAGGTGACCCTGAGGTGACCCTAATTCCTGGAAGACAACCTTATCACTCCCAAAACCATAAGACCACCACTCATGATTGCAGCTAACCAGATAGCTCTTTACCCATTTAGGGGAGCTGGAGATGGGAAGACCAAGAGAACAAAAATATTGTCTTCAAACACTATCCTAGCCTTTTCTACATCAAAGAGGAGTGTGTGTGAATTTGACAACTTAGTTTTGGACTTGAGCTTGAGATACACATGGAGAAACATAGAGATGACTAATGGGAATATGCTAATTTGTAGCTCAGTAGCAAGGTCTGGCCTTGGTGTGGAGATGTGGGATTTAATGACTCCATGCCTAGAATCAGTAATTAAAGTCAGGGAAGCTGTGTGGACATCCCGAAGGGGCTACGGTGTGACGGACTGAAACACGAAACACCATTTAAGGATTTATAATAAAACAAATAATGATAAAATTTTATTTTTAATAAAATTAATTAACTTATTATATATGTTTTTGTTAGGTGCCATCAAGTCGGTTCCGACTCATAGCAACCCTACATACTACAGAACGAAACACTGCCCGGTCCTGCGCCATGCTCACAATCATTGTTATGCTTGAGCCCATTGTTGCAGCTACTGTGTCAATCCATCCTTGAGGGTCTTCCTCTTTTTTGCTGACCCTCTACTTTACCAGGCATGATGTCCTTCTCCAGGGACTGATCCCTCCTGATAACACGCCCAGAGTATATAAGACGTAGTCTTGCCATCCTTGCTTCTAAGGAGCATTCTGGTTGTACTTCTTCCAAGACAGATTTGTTCGTTCTTCTAGCAGTCCATGGTATATTCAATATTCTTCACCAACACCACAATTCAAAGGCATCAGTTCTTCTTCGGTCTTCCTTATTCACTGTCCAGCTTTCGCATGCATATGATGCAATTGAAAATACCGTGGCTTGGGTCAGGTGCACCTTAGACTTCAAGGTGACATCTTTGCTTTTCAACACTTTAAAGAGGGCTTTTGCAGCAGATTTGCCCAATGCAATGCATCTTTTGATTTCTTGACTGCCGTTTCCATGGGTGTTAATTGTGGATCCATTATATATATATATAACATAAATCTATATATATATATTATATACAGGGTCCCTGGGTGGTGCAAACAGTTAAGCAATCGACTACTAGCCAAAATGCTGATGGTTCAAACCCACCCAGAGATGCCTCAGAAAGATAGGCCTGGAAATCTGCTTCTGAAAGGTCACAGACTTGAAAACCTACGGAGCAGTTCTACTCTGCACACATGGGGTTGCCATGAGTTGGAATCAACAGCAACTAACAACATACACACATATATGTGTATATGTATATATATATATATATATATATATATATATACACACACACACACATACATACGACCAAAGCTGTTGCTGTCGTGTCAATTGTGACTCATAGCGACCCTATAGGACAGAGTAGAACTGCCCCATGGGGTTTCCAAGGAGCGGCTGGTGAATTTGAACTGCTGAGAGTTTGGTTAGTAGCCAAGTGCTTAACCAGTATGTTCTGCCAATGTATATATATATATATATATATATATATATATATATAATTCCACCACCTATCATACTATAGTGGTTTGTGTGTTGCTGTGATGCTGGAAGCTATGCCACTGGTATTTCAAATACCAGTAGGGTCATGCATGGTGGACAGGTTTCAGTGGAGCTCCCAGACTAAGACAAACTAGGAAGAAAGGCCTGACAATCTACTTCTGAAAATTTAGCCATTAAAAATCTCATGGATCACAACAGAACATTGTCTGACTTGCTTGCTTTGGACATGTCATCAGGAGGGATCAATCGCTGGAGGAAGATATCATGTTTGGTGAAGTAGGGGGCCAGCAAGGGTGAGGGTGAGACGGACTGACACAAGAGCCGCAACAATGGACTCAAACATGCTAGCAATTGTGAGGATGACGCAGGACCAAACACATTTAGTTCTGTTGTATATAAGGTCGCCATGAGTTGGAGTCAACTCGATGGCAGCTACCTACTTTCTTACCTACCTACCTACCCATCCATCTATCTAGTATATATATGATCTCATAATTACTGAAAGCAGAGGTGGAACTAGAATTCAGGTGCCTCATCTGGTCCAGAGTTACTGGAATGCAAGTATCTGCCAGCTTCCACAGATCACTTTCCTCCAGTGTATTCAGAGAAAAGGCAGGGTTTATCCCTTGTTCACTCTGGGGCAGGCTACTATCTCCATGGTGACCTGGACTTCCTGCTGGCTACCACCTAGACCCCTGGGGTCACCATCCCCTCTAGATACAACACTGTGAATGCCACACTGGACCCCGGGGACCAACGATACAGAGAAGATTATCACTCTCTTTCATGTCCCATACTCCAGTTCTTGGCTGTTGAAGGTTTTGGGATAACTAGATGGATTTACAACTTTGGGGGTGAGGGATTTAAAACCATGGTTTACACGATTTTTCTCGGAGTCCAATGAAAACCAAAATATTAAGCTCTTCATGACAGATTTGTTCTCAGGTACATCCCAGACCCCAGCCTGGTATCTCAATCTTGAGGTATGCCTTCTCCTTCCATCCTCAGGGATCCCTCCTTTAATTATGTATAGTGTGAATCTCAGCCATCCCTACTGTCAAGCTAATCTCTTCCCAATCCATGAGATTTGATTTAATCTTATGATACATCACCATTTCCCACCTGGGTAACCCATATGATGTTGTCATTGTTAGCTGTCGTCCAGTCGGCCCCCAACTCATGGTAACCCCACGCACAATGGGATGAAATGCTGCCTAGTCCTGCACCATCCCCATAATCAGTTGTGGATCGAACCATTGTGTTCCACAGGGTTTTCACTGGCTGATTTTCAGAAGTAGATCACTAGGCCTTTCTTCCTAGTCTGTCTTAGTCTGGAAGCTCTGCTGAAACCTGTTCAATATCATAGCAACACACAAGCCTCCAGTGACAGATGGGTGGTGTCCGTACACGAAGTGCATTGGCTGGGAATAGAATCCAGGTCTCCCACATGAAACGTGAGAATTCTACCACTGAACCACCAATGCCCCCAACCCATATGATAAAAAAAAAAAAAGTCCGTTGCCATCCAGTCAATTCTGACTCATAGCGACCCTACAGGACAGAGTAGAACTGCCCCATAGGGTTTCCAAGGAGTGACTGGTGGATTTGAACTGCTGACCTTTTGGTTAGCCGGCTACATGAGTTTCCCAAAGTCTGACTTTCTCAGTTTAAATAGCACCATGCGAGCGTGGAGGGCCTTGGCCAAACAGTCCAGAATGGAAGGACTTTGGCGTTTACTTGCAACTCATAAAAACATGCTTCTACAGACTTCCCGCTGACTTCTGGCCTCCTGTTGTAGCTCTTGAACAAAACACTCGTCTCCTGAGGACGAAGTCTATTGTAGAAAATACACTTGGAATACATTTTAAGGAAGAAAAACATTTTCTTAAAGGCAATATAATCCATAAGGATTTTCCATGCCCTGAATGGTGAGGCTTTTACTTCATTAATCCGAACAGTTGTGTTCCCCACACTCAGGCTCTCGGGGCATACTTTGCATAGCCAGGTGTTTCCATAGGTACAAGAACCTCCAACACCAAGTTTTAACCTCCAGCGCCACAAAGAATCAGCAGAAGCTATGAAATTAAAGTTTTCTTTTACATGACCAAGTATTTCAGCCAGGATTTCCTCCCTGACACACTTTTTAAAAGTGGAAGAGTTACATTATGATGCTTGGTCATACTCTGTCCAGAGCAAGTTGCCAGGGACTGTGGGTTTGTTCATCTTCCAGTTAACGGTTTTCACTAAACTGCACCAAAGACATGCCATGCATATAAAATGCTCATGTCTAATCTTGTTATAATTACCTTCCAATCAGGGAAAGAAACTATCTTGGTAAGATGTTAAGAACTCGTGTATTTTAATTCTCTCTCCCTTCCTTGATCAATAGGCAATTAGCGTGGAGTCTCTGTTTTGCTAGGTCTGCTCATGCCAATTTGACTCTTAAAGGGGTGGCAAGTGGGTTTGGAACTTTTTACCTACTGAGCACTTCAAACACATTCTCCCGTCACTCAAGGAAGAAAGCGAATCTGTTGCAATTAAAAAGAAAAAAAAGTACTGAAAATGAGTTTCTACCCTCTCGTAACTCTTCCTTCCAAAATGAGTAGTGCCGTTCAGTAATTACATGAGTACTGCTTTGTGCGGTGCTTTTGAGCTTCATCGTCTGACCCCTATTTCTGGGCTCCCTCTCAAGCCTTTCTAGATGACTTTGTTTCTCCTCTCCTACTCGTAGGCTCCCAACATTTACACATCCTGAGCGTAGTAGATCACCCACACCATCCAGACTTATTCCCAGAGACCTTTGCTTAATAGCCAAGTATGCTTATTTATGGGTGTGCTTAAATAAGACAGTACTCTTAACCAACCGGTTGCTGTGGAGTTGATTCTGACTCCTGGTGACCCCCTGTGTGTCAGAGTAGAATTGTGCTCCAAAGGGTTTTCAATGGCTGATTTTTTGGAAGTAAATTGCTAGGCCTTTCTTATGAGGTAGGTGCCTCTGGCTGGACTCAAACCTCCAACCTTTCGGTTAGCAGCTGAGTATGTTAACCATTTGTACCACGCAGGGACATAGTACTGTTACTGGGTGAAATTCGAGGGTTAGGCTTTCAAGTTAACACTTGTCTCCTCCCCTCTCCCAGCTAGAATTGCTTGCCATTATGTTATAAAGTACAGTGTTACATAACAACAACAACAACAAACAAACCCATTGCCGTCGAGTTGATTCTGACTCATAGCGACCCTAGGACAGAGGAGAACTGCTCCACAGGGTTTCCAAGGCCGTAAATCTTTACGAAAGCAGACCGCCACATCTTTCTCCCGCATAGTATTATAGAGTGTCAAGTATAATCTTCAAAAAAGTTAAAAACATAGACTCATACAAATATTTAGTAAGCATGTGTCAAAGATGTATTTAATAGTTCTCAAAGAGAACAGCAGCTTCGTTTAAACAAGAATAGTTGGAATAAGACCGCAAACTAAGATACCAAATTGGTTAATGTCCCACAGGGGAATAAAACTGTCATCTTTGCAGTTACTGTTTCTACCCCACAGAAATTGTTTTCAACTTACCAGTGTTCTACAAATTAATATCTAACTTTACAAAGTCTTGGCCTTGCTTAGAACTAAACAACAGCTTAGCTTAATTAGAAAAGTAGGTCTGCCTTGAGCGTTGAGCTCTTTGAAAGATTTATCTACATGGAATCAAACTGACAACAGCATCTTGAAAGGTTAGATGAGAAACGAGGGGCAGAGAGTTTATGTCAATGATGGTGTAATATACTGGAAAAAGATGAGAATGGTTACACAACAGGAAGAATGTAAACAGTGTCACTGAATTGGACATGGAGGCTTTGTTAAAATGATGTATCCCTTGCTGTGTCTATTTTCACCAAAATAAATAAATGAATTTTTTAGAAAAAGACCTTTGAACAAATATAAAATGAACTCATTGATTAATGAGGGAGCAAGTAAGATGTCAGCATCAGTTCAAAAGAGGATTCAAAGAACATGCATACACAGGCAACTAGCAATGCTGAAATGAATTTACAAATAGATCAAAACCAGTCAATAGCCGTACGGCAATAATCAATTGTATTCCCCCGACAGTTTTTTTTTTTTTTTAATTGCATTTTTGTGAGCAAGCCTAATTTGGGTTCCTGTCAGTTTTCTGGAGTCCGTGGATGGTGCAAACGATTAATGCGCTCGGCTGCTAACTAAAAGGTTGGAGGTTCGAGACCACCCAGAGGCACCTTGGAAGAGAAAAATCAGTCATGGAAAACCCTATGGAGCACAGTTCTATTCTGACACATACGAGGTCACCATGAGTGGGAGTTGATGCCGCCACAGCAGCTGGTGGTGGTGGTCAGTTTTCTACAATGCACAGAGTTGTAAAGGAGCACAAAGACACTGAAAGGGGCAGGTAACCTGGAAGAGTATCCTACGCAGAACATCCAGCAATCTTTCTTTCTTTGTCCATTTCAAAGTCTGTCCCAATGTTTCCTGATAGACCTAATCAATACTAAGTTCTCTCTCCCTGGAGCATCAGCTGATCCTTAGGGGGGCTTATTAGACAATGCTCTCATGTGACTTTGAAAGGGCATGCAGTAAACATTCTGCCTTATTTCCAAATTTTGGATAATTTTTCTTAACAACAGTTTGTGCCATGATTCTTTCCTTTTAATACTGCAGGTCAACACACCCTGTGAGGCTGACAGAGGACACCCACAGTGTAGGAGGAAGGCTGCTGATGAGAGATAAGGGGCTAGAGCCACTATTCAATGTCACTTCTCAAGAAGGGGCATCTATTCCTGTGGGTACTGGCTGTAGAGGGGCAGATTGCCTCCAATGGGGGCAACCTGTTATTCCATTACACCCTGCTGAGGGCTGTAGACACACACGTGTTTTTTCTGACGTGGGTTTTGGAGTGAGCCTCAGAACAGTCACATAGTCCCCCGTGTGCAAAGCATTGCCTAAGAGGAAGTCAAGAGAATCAGAAGGCCCTATAATTCTTCCTTTTCATTAGGAGACCATTTGGTACATGGTGGTACAGTGAAAGCGGGCAGCCATTGGTGACCAGAAAGAGTTGATGCTTTTAAATGCTGGACTTACACTCTGGGAGAGGCAAAGAGTTAGACCCAGGCTTGCAAAGTGGCCTCTAACTTAGAGAAGGCCTTACAGTAAGAAGGCCTTAATTTCCTCTGAGGAAATATGCTAAGAAGACAAATAATGAGGACTAGATATGCTCAGATTTCTGAATTTTCTGGATTTTTGATAGGTCATGTGGTGCCTATGCTGTAATAACCAAATACCACCAGCAGGATCAAGGCAACACCGTAGAGGCAAGTGCATTAATATTTCTAAAATATTAGTGTTAATATTTCTGCAGCTACATGAATGAATGTTCATATTAAGTGGGGAAAATTGATGGCAAACAGCTTCCCATCAGTTCAGGTCAGGTTTTGCCATCAAAGGAGTTATGAGAAAGCTGTTGGCTTGCAGAACCTTTCGATTTCAGACGAGCAGATGGGGGCGGTGGACATAATGGTGATTCTGGATTGTGTCTGCGTTAGAGTGGCTCTCTAAGTTCTGAAAAGCTTCATAGGAAACAAAAGCCACTGAATATAGAAGGTCTGGAGAATCCAAAAAGCCACATGCTACGAGTTACTCCTTTCTCTCCTATGAGTCGAGGATGATGTCTTAGTTACCTAGTGCTGCCATAACAGAAATACCACAAGTAGGTGGCTTTAAAGGACAGAAATTTATTTTCTCACAGCTCAGGACGCTAGAAGTTTGAATTCAGGATGTGGTTCTAAAGGGCGGTCCTTCCTTGTCTATTTCAGCTTCTAGTAGCTGCTAGCAATCCCTGGTGTTCCTTTACTTGCAGATGAGGCATCTGTCTTCCCCCTGTGTGTGTCTCCCTGTCTATTCTGTTTTTTTTTTTTTATTTAATAATTCAGAGTGATTAGGTGTAAGACCACCCTACTCAGGTATGGCCTAATTAACATAACAAAGAAAACCCTATTTCCAAACAGGATCCCATCCACAGTTATAGGGGCTGGGATTTCAATACATATTTTTGGGGACTACAATCCATAACAGATGATAAGACGCATTTTTTGTTTAATCACAGAGTTGCAAATTCAAATGTTTCCAGGACAGGCATGTCCCATACCAAGTGAAGATCTACCTACTGTTGCTTTGAAGGCGTGCCTGCCCATTGTACAGCTTCTGACCACTAAAGAAAATCAAGAAATCAATATTTTTATTGAAAGCCTCCTAAGTTTCAATGTTAGCTTCCTGTTTTTTTGTTTTGTTTTAAGTCTTTGTAACAAAACACAACATCTGGCCCTACTTTTATGGACTGACAGCCTGAAGTTTGGGACCTCTGGTTCTTGGGTTGCTTGCTAGTTCCCATTGATTTCCAGACTCCCTAATATGAGAACTTGAGGAAAATTAACCTAGGTTCAGAGTAGAGCCATCTGGTAAACTGAACTTTTTGCTTCGTTCATTGATGTGTGGGGAGGGAGGGGATGAATTAAAAGAAACTGATTCCCCAAAAGCCCTCGGAATAGTTTGTCTTCGAGCAGCTCTCTTCACGTGCTTGTCAATGGCCAATTTTAGTTAGCAAGCACAATCTGTGGGTCATTATCTAATCTGGATCTCTTGTTGGGAGATAATGTAGTAATTGAGAAAAAACTGGGCTTGATTTGAGCTGAGACAACTGCAGATGATTGAAGTGATTTCATTTTAGGTATATATAGATTTTTACATCCAGTACTCCCTCTCCTCTCCGGTTTCAAAGATTTCCCCCTCACCCGTGATTTTAGTGCTGGATTGTGTTTCCCTAGAAGAGGAAGCATATTTTCCTGGCTTGCTCAGGATGAAGGGTTTGCGTTGGTGGCATCTGGTTTCTTGAATTCCCAGTTCTCTGCCATAGTCATCCATGTTGTAAAACTGCTGTGTGTACTTGCATATCTCTGATAGAGACGCATACAAAGATAGAAAAAAAGATAAAACAGAAAGAGGAATAGAGAGACAGAGACAGGCCACAGAAAGAAGGAAGTAGACAACTGTCTTGGAGCTGGGTGGGTGGTTTCCATCTCTTTTAAAGGAGTTTAAATGGCTCAGGTTTAAATGAGTTTGGCCTTGTCTTGGCAGGGGAAAGAAGTAGCATCATCAATTTTTTGCACCGTACAGACTGAAGGTACATTTCATTTAAAAGAATCTTATCTCTGTGGAATTCAGTTCTTGAACCCTGAGAATTTGTGTTTCTAGACGCGCATGTTTTCTAAAACACGTTCTCTCATTCTTGAAGGTGTAGCCAGTGGTGTGCTTTTAAATGTTTAATAACTGGCTCTCCAGAAACAAAACGAAACAAACCAAACAATAAAACAGACAAACCTGATGTGTAGCATTGGTTAATTTCCATGGTGTAAATACTCCCACCATGGCTGACTTCAAGCTACTGAGGTGATGTGAATGCTGAGCGGGAAGAGATGCCCACCACTGGCAATTGTAAGCGGGTGGGAGCTCGCTCCCCGCACCACTGGGTGTAGCCAAAAGCACACTAACCAAAAAAAAAAAAAAAACCCAAACCCATTGCCTTAGAGTTGATCCGACTCATAGCCACTCTACAGGACAGAGCAGAACGGCCTCATGGGGTTTCTGAGGAGTGGCTAGTGGATTCGAACTGCTGATCTTTTGGTTAGCAGCCATAGCTCGCTGTAGCTCTTAACCACTGTGCCACCAGGGCTCCTAAAATCACACTAGACAGGATTAAGACCTGGGATAGCCCCTACTAGCCTTATAACCCTAGCTGAGGCACTTAAATCCCTTGAATTTCTGATTTCTCATCTGTAAAACATGCCCAGAATGACAGCTCAGATTGCCTCGTGGGGTTATATAGTCATCTTCAAATGGAAACAACAACAAAACGGTGAAGGACTGTGAAAATATAAAAAAATGTATACATTATCATCATTACCAACTTTAGAGAGCCAAAACTTGTTCAATACCCAAAAGTTTAAAACATGACTTGGATTATATTAGTGACTACTTTGAAAAATCTGTTTTGTATCTCTTGGTCATAAAAGATTTAAAGTATACGGAAAGAGCCAGCAGCCCATTTGGCCATAAATTGCGAACAATGAACTCATCAGGGTTATTTTTATGTGCAATTGTAGCTTGGCCTGGAGCCACTGGTCCTAAGAAAGCATGAGTGTGTTTTGGGCCTCCTTTCTGCCTTCAACAGCTCCAAGGCAAAGCCTCTAAGGCAATGCGGTTCTCATTGCAAACCTCCTGGAGGCCTCTGCATTGTTGCCAAAGTTTTAACTAATTAATGTTTAACTTGGTTTTGTAAACAATAGCAAACAAACAAACAGAATCCCTTTTAGTGGAGACATTCTCCCTAGAATTATCTTTCTAGAAGAGCCACGCCCAACAGAAATAACAGGAGAGCCACATATATAATTTTAAATTGTTTAACAGCCACATTAAAAGAAGTAAAAAGAAAACAAGTGAACTTGATGGTATATTTCATTTAACCCGAAGTACCCAGATCATCGATTCAACACATAATCAATATAAAACATATTAATGAGAGATTTTACTTTTTGTTTTGGGTAGTAAGTCTTTGCAATCACGTGGTTACTTTACAGTCTTTCGGTTAACAGCATATCTCAGTTGGGACTTGCACATTTCAAGGGCTCAGTAACCATATGTGGTTAGTTAGTGGCTACCATTTTGGACAGCTCGGTGCTATAACATCAATTAGCAGAGACTGAAAGGAGGCTTGGGATATCCTGATTCCAAGAAAACCCAATGTTTATATAAACTCTTTTATTCTGACTTCAGTGGTTTTTGTTATTGGAATTTATTATGCAGGGCAAACTCCCTCTCTCAAACCAATCAATCTCTCTCTCCATTACAACTTTCCCTTCTCCATTATCCAGCAATTGGGTTATGGGGCAACCTAAACGGCATGCGTTGGGGAAATATAACTAAAAACAAAGTCTGCTCCCAACCCAGAAAACCTCTCCACAAAAATAGAAGAGAAAGGAAGTGTAATCTGCTAAAGAGATTACAAAGACAGAAAGGAATCTGACCCTTTATAGAGCTAAGGCCAAGCACCCTGGTGGTGCAATGGTTAAGTGCTCAGCTGCTAACTGAAAGGTCCGTGGCTTGAACCCACCAGCCGCTCTGTGGGAGAAAGATGTGGCAGTCTGCTTCTGTAAAGATTACAACCTTGGAAACACTATGGGACAGTTCTACTCTGTCCTACAGGGGCACTATGAGTCAGAATCGACTCCACGGTATACAGCAGAGTGGACACAACCCATCACATTCATGTGTTCAAGATAAAACTGTGAATTTTCTACTATGTTTATGGCCTGGTGCCACCTGAAGTTATGCTAATCTCCTTCCGGGAATCCGGGAGGTAGGGGAGTGATCTTCCCTGATGATATATTTCAAAAGAGACTGTTCCTAGGTCTTTGAGGAAACATCCTCAATTGACATATTTTTCAATGACGAGTTCTCTAAAGTAAACGTTAAAAGAAGTGGGGGGAGGAATCTCTTTCCTTATTTTCAACAGGAAGAACGAAAACCTCTTATTTTAAATTTGTATTTGCCCTTACACATCATTTGTAGGATGACAACCACTCTAGTTAGCCCAGGATGAGGTGTTTCTCAGGACATGGGACTTTAGTGTTACAAGGGGGAGAGTCCCAGGCAAACTGGGAAGAGTTGGTCACCCTAAATTTGGAAGCAAAGTTTCAATGCTGCTGGGAGAATCTATGTGCAGCTTCCATTCTGAACTTGTCTGTAGCTGTTAGTGGAGGCCAAGGCCCCTCAGCATTTCTGCAAAGCACTGTGGATCCTCATGTTTTGTCAGCTTGTGATTTCGCTGGACTCTTGAATGTTTTGATGGCTGCTCTGGCCTCCTGGCTACTGTAGTGGCCTGGCTCCCTGAATCAGGTGAAACCTGTTCCTTGCACGCAATGAATTCCCAGGTTCCCTCCAGCCAGGAAACAGGTCCCTGTTTGTAGCTCCCCTAATGGACATGGAAACTGAACAAACCCCATCTGTCTGTATCACCCTGATTTCTCTGCCTACTTGACTTGAGCCGAGACTTGGTCTCTCTTAAAAAGTCAGTTTGAATATGCGCTTCAACCTTTATAGTGCCATACTATTTATTATACCCAGCCTTTTTTTGAAAAAGAGTTTACAGCTGCTGGCTTCAATTCTTAATTGGGTTTTTACTTTATATTACCATTCAACAAATATTTGAGTAACTTAATCTCAAGATTACTTAAACTCTCCATGCCTCAGTTTTCTTCTTGGTCTTAGTTTTCAAATTGGTGAAATGGGGATAATAAATATAACCTACCTCATTGGGTTACTGTGAGGATAAAATGTACACTTCAAGTGTCTAGAACAATGTAAATTGCTTTAAACAGATTTCGCAGATTTGTTCAGTTTATGTTGGCTATTATCATCATTAGATTTTTATGTCTTTTCTCGTGGTCGGGATGCACATCTAGTATCTCAGTATCTCCCCTCCCCTGCACCGCCTAACAGACTGTCCTACGCGGTATGAACACTCACTGAATATTCGTCGATTGGTCGAGCCCAGAACCCCACTTCTCCTGGCTCAGATCTGGATTTGGTAGTCAGGCTCTGAGGCCTCCAAAATATGGGCAATGTCGTCCCCCTTGTTCAGAACAGACTGACAGCTCCAGGTCCTGGTCTGCAGCCCCTCTGATGATCGGCCCTGGAATATGACGTCATCCGATGGCTCCATCTCTAGCCCGATCCTGTGCACCACATCAAATTGCTTTCCCATGGGGCCTCTTTGCAAAGCAAAGCTTTTCCGAACTTCAGCACACACAGAGTAGAAGCCTTCAGCGTGGCATTTAAGTGATGTAGTAGTACGATTGGTTGCTTTCCCAACTGCCAGCCTCCGTCCGAACCCGCCTTCCACAAGGGAGCCGGAGAATGCCAGACTCACTTTCCCAGCTTTCCCCGTCTGGATCATGTGCCTCAATCCTGGCTAATGGGACTAAAGGGGCTGTCTGCTGGGGGATTCTGGGAGAAATTGCTTCCCACCCTTTCTGATGCTTGCTACTTGGAGTTGAAGCAGCCATCGTTAAGACCACGATAGAGAACTAAGAGAACCACGAAGAAGATGGAATCAAATGGAAAATAAGGGATGAATATGTGAGTCACAGCTGCTCTGATGTCATTTAACTGCTGGGTTAACCAATTTTGGAACCTCCTGCCATCAGACCTCTTATTATGTGGGACGTATTAGTAAACCCCTATTGTTTAAGTCACTTTTCATTGTGTATTTCGTTACTGCCTCTGAAAATATTCTAGCTGACACGAATGAGTTCTTTGATGGCCCTGGGTAGAATTAGTCCTTAATTAAGTGTAATCCCATGTTCTCTTTTCAAGACTCCTGCTGCCAAAAGCTGACTGTAATTTGTCACTTCCAGAACTTTCTGGCACTTCACCAGAGGCAGTGTCGTTTGATGGTTATGAGCACAAACCCAGGAGTCAGACTTTGGCAAGTGTGACTTTCGGCAAATTACTTAAACTCTTTGTGTCTCGTTTTCTTCACCGGTGAACTGGTGATGATAATAATTAAAGAAAATAAACCTATTGCTGCCTAGTTGATTCTGACTCATGGCAACCCCATGCGTTGGAGAGTACAGCTGCTCCAGAGGGTTTTCTTGGCTGTACTCTTCACAGAAGAAGATTGCCAGGCCTTTCTTCTGTAGTGCCACTGGTTGAGGTTGAAGTCCCAACTTTTAGGTTAGTAGTCAAGTGTAAACCATTTGTGCCACATAGGAACCTGATGATAAGTAATGCACCTACCTTATAGGCCTTTGTGAGCATTACATGAATCAGTATACAAAAGGCACTTAAAAATAGTGCCTGACATATAGTAAGCGCTGTAGGTGAGAGCTGCCTTGCTTATTTACCGTTCATTTTATATAGCCTTGTGATATCTGATAGATATATATATACATAGATATTTTTCTCCTTTTTGTACCGTTCTTTCATGTTGCAGAGGTTGTTTTATCAGCCATGAAGACAAATTCCGTTTTCTAAAAGAGCATATTTCTAGGAGTCAGAGGATGAACCTTTATCATTTAACTAATGGTGCCATGAGCACTTCACTTATTTTCTCAGTACCTCGGTTTCCTCATTTGGAAATGAAAGGGCTGCTGTCTCTGTTTGGGTCCCTCCATAAGAAGAGCCTGAGAAGGAATTCTAGTGCAAGTTGTTTATTTGGGAGGTGATTCAAGGAAATTGCAATAAGGGAGTGGAGAAGTGAGACAAGGAAGGGAAGAGGGCAGCATCAAGCCAGTTCCCATGGTGGGCAAAGGAAGCTTCAGCCCACAGAGGACCACCGGCCGTCAGTGTAGGACAAGGGGCTCAGAGGTATGTCCCCAGGAGGTGAGCTGGGCTATTGAAATACCATCTCCCTTCAGGCATTGGTTGCGGGCTGCGGGGGCAGGGGGTGGTGGTGGTGGTGGTGCTGGTAATGAGATCATTCCCTGACACTTCTGGTCGGCCTCCATGGGTGGGTGTGGGCCAAGCAGGACCAGCCCCAGAGAAAATCGGCAGGCGAATGAAAGTCAGCAGCATGTACTCCAGCGGAAAGGCCTGAGGGCTGGTCTCTAGGCTGGAGTGGTGATTGATTCAATTCAGTAAATACAGAGGTTTTTTCTGCGGCGGGGTGGGGGGTGGTGGAAGAAGCTATTCTGTATAAGGAATTTTACTAGCTAAGCAACATGATACAAAGATTAGTAAGAAATGATCCCAAGCTTCCAGGGTGACACAATCCTGTGGCAGAGACAGACATGTTAACAAATATTACGTTAGCAATATTTACAGTGTGAGAAATGTAAGATTAGAAGTTTATTTTTACCTAACAGATTGGTAAATGGTGAGACTGTAGGAAAACAACCCGTCTCATGTGTGGTTGCTTAGGAGGGCAATTTAGTAACATTTTTCAAAATTATAAATGTGCTTACCCTTTGACCCAGCAATCCAACTTCTGGGAATTTATCCTATAGATCTGCCTGCACATGAATGAAATGATGAATGCACAAGGTTATTCACTGCAGCATTGTTGCAATGGCAGAAGACTGGAAACAATCCGAGTGTCCACCACTAGGCGATGGGTTAAATAACCTTTGGGACATCAGCACAATGGAGTACTATGCAGCTGTATAAAAAAAAGAGGGCACTCTTTGTCCTGATAGGGAGATATTGCCAGAATACCTTGTTAAGTTTAAAAAAAAAAAAAAAGAAAAAGATGAAAAGGCAGAGCAGGTAACACGTTAACTCTTATGTAAGAGTGTGGGAGAAAGAAGAACATGTATTTGTGGATATGAAAATATGAATAAAAAATATACACAAGAAACTAATAAAAAGAGTGAGACAGTGGAGTGGAGGATGGGGCAGACCACCCCATGGATGGGAGGAAGACTGCTCAGTAGATACTTTTTTATACCATTTTGAGTTTTGAACTATGTGAAAGTATTAACAAAAAAAAAAAAAGTAAAATTAAGGCAAACAAAGAAGTCTGTTCAAAGTTCCCAGGCATCATAGAGGCAGATGGTTAACCCCCTTGGAGGAAATGGAGAGATTATGGTTTTTGTACAATTCTACCGTTCACATATTTATTATTTACTGTCCACCTTGTTCCAAAACTTTTGATATGGCACATAGTAGGAACATGATGGAAACCCTGGTGGTGTAGTAGTTAAGTGCTATAGCTGCTAACGAAAAGGTTGGCTGTTCAAATCCACCAGCTGCTCCTTGGAAACTCTATGGGGCAGTTCTGCTCTGTCCTGTAGGGTCGCTATGCGTCAGAATTGACTCGACGGTAATGGGTTTGGTTTTTTTTGGTTTTAGGAACAGGATAAATATTTTTGGGGGGAATTAATAAACAATGCAGAATTTGAGAGGCTAGTTTTCAAGTTCAAATACAATTTCCGAGGACATTTTATGAACTGTGAGTTGCTATTCAAGAAATGCATTGTTCTTATGTTTCTTTGTATCCCCTAGAGAGTTTAAGAAAAGTCCGTTCGCTTAGCAGGCCCTCATATATTTATTGAGCAAACAAATGAAGAATTTAATTGAGAAATAATTTCAAGAAGGTTTCTGTCATGATGGTACATTTCCACTTAGGAAGCTTAGGTTAAAGTAAATTTCACCTAAAAAAAAAAAAAAAAACTTTCTTTCAATTATTAGTTTATTTCACAAATGTGTGTTCCACACTAACTCTGTACGTGGCTACATAGCCACCAAGCACATGACTAAAGCTTATTACACATCAGACTTTCATTTTATTTATGGCCTGTATAGGCATGTTAGGAGTCTCTGGGTGGTGCGAATAGTTAAGTGGCTACTAGCCAGAAGGTTGGTGGCTGAATCCCACTCACAGGTACCTCGGAAGACAGGCCTGGCAATCTGCTTCTAAAAAGTCACAGCCGTGAATACCTTATGGAGCAGCTCTACTCTGTGCCCACGGGGTTGGAATCAACTTGACAATAACTAGCTAATAACTAACAACAACAACATAGGCATGGTGAGGCCGTCGGAGAGATGAGTAGCATCTATAGAGTTTAACCTCATGGATAGGTTTTGCTCAAATGCAATCCCGAAGTTCCCTTACCAAGTGCAAAAGAGTATTCACTTTTGGGAGAAGATATTTGCAATACATATATCTGGTGGGAATATAAAATGGTACAACCACTTGGAAACCAGTTTGGCACCTGTCCTTTGACTCAGCTATTTCACTCCTAGGTATTACCCGAGAAAAAATGAAACATATGTCCACAAAAAGATTTGTACACAAATGCTAGAGACCCAGTCCCCATGTCCCTCTCTCCTCCGTGCTCTTTGCAGGCACTTCTTTCATACCACTGTCTCCAATACACTTACCTGTTTGGGTGTCTGTTTCTCAGCTCAGTTATGAATTTGCATAAAACACAAAATGTGTTCCATGTTGGATACTGCAGATACCAGGCATTCCTTTTGAAAAATCCCTAGAGCTTAGTTCATGGCCTAATGCATAGTAGGCACTCAATAAACGTTGAATTAGTGAATGACCTCCATTTGAAACTAATAGTTAAAAAAGAGAGCCCATGCCATGTTTTTAGTAAGCTTTGGTAACATTCCATGTAAAGGCGCCCTGGTGGCGCAGTGGTTAAGTGCTCTGCTGCGAACCAAAAGGTCGGCAGTTGGAAGCCACCAGCCTCTCCGCAGGAGAAAGACGTGGTAGCCTGCTTCCGTAAAGATTACAGCCTTGGAAACCCCACGGGGTCATCCTGCTCTGTCCTATAGGGTGGCTATGAGTTGGAATTGACCCCACGGCAATGAGGGAACATTGCACGTAGTGCCCCCTTAGACTGGTCTGTACAGGAAAGGAGCATTTTAATGGAAATGTTTAAGCCCAAACATCTGTGTATGTAAAAATGACTTGGGGCAGTATCTGACCTCCTCCAACCCCACAAGGGGGAAGGAGAACCAAGAATAACAGCCCAGGGCTGATTCCTATGAGGTGGAGGTCTGACATGCCTCCTCTCTCAGCCATCTTTACCAACTCTGACACCAACCGTCCCTCCCACAGCACTCTGTACTTCTCTGCTGGGTTTGATAATTCATTGCAATGGCCACGTAGAGCTCATAGACCGTACTCACAGTTATGGGTTTATTAGAGAAATAACAAGTTACAATTCAGGCTAAAAACACTCAGAATACAGTTCTTCCATCAGGATAGCCTCTCCCTGGCCCTCAGTCTCTGCCCAAAGGCACTCAGCTTTCTCTCTCTGTGGGCTGGGAAGCCCAACAGGCTGTCTCCTACTGCCGGGTCTCTCCTTCCTTGGTGGTGGTGGACTCATCTCTGCTCTGGAATTGGCTCCCTTTTAAGGCAAAACTGACCAGTCCCCTTGGTGGGCCACAATTACCCTATCACACGATCACCTGGGTGGGAGTTACAAGACCATAGCTAGAAAAGGCCACACACAAAAGTAATCAATCCACTGCAATGTACAAGATGCAGAAATCAGAACTTGGAGATGATTAATGGTGTCTAATTCAAGACAGAGTAGCCTGTGTACAGGAGACGTGGTGCATTCGGCCCTATTATATGCGGTATATAAAATGAAGCAGAATCAGTACTCATGGGCAGCTCTTCTAAGCAGGCTGCAAAAATTCCATGGAAACCCCTGAGTGGTCAGATTTGTGGCACATGGATGTCAACCTCAAGTGAATTATCTGGTGAACATAGGATCTTCTTATTATCCAGGATCAGCTATTTGCCGACATGAAGAGAGGGTGGGAGGGATGGAACAAAACAGAAACAAATTGGAGGAAAATGCAGTGGAACACAGCAAGAATATCTTTCCCTGAAGGTCTCTGGGCCCCATGTCCTAAGTATTTTTCTTCCATCATCCCCACTGAAGACAGAAGTTTTGAAATAATGCTGGAGAGTTCAGTTGGTGCAGCTTGGTCCCGCTTGAATTGAGATAAACTCTTTGTTCTTTTAGAGACTGTACGGTGTACAAAGACTTGCCAGTAGCAATTCTGCGATGCCTCCCAGGAATAGGTGAACCATCCTAAAAGAACATTTCCATTTCTGATTTCAGTTGTACTTTAGTAATGGAAGGGATTTACGTAGCTAGCCTTGGAACATTTAAAATCCAAGTACAATGTCGGTACCATATTCATGTTTTAATGATCACTTTTAAATACCCAGGAGTCTTTCTACGAAGGTCGATTTTTATTTTTCCACAATAAATACCATTGCGTTGTAATGTCACGCTACATTTATTTCAAAGACACGTGAAGGAAAATTAAACTCAGAATGGTTTTCTCTTATTTATTGCTTTCTTGTACTGTTTTTAGATTTAATATTGATTGTGGGGGGAGAAAAACCCTAATGTCAGTTTCTTTAAGAAACATCAAGCAGTCTTGCTGCAATATTCACTAATCTTGATTTAATGGAACTTTGGATTGGCATCCAAACTATTCTCACTGTGTTGTGAAATTTTAAATACAAACACAGCCCTTTCCCCTTTGAGTGATTCCGAGTGATAACTATGAATTAATTAGTTTAAGTCATTTTAATAAGCACAGATGTTCTTTTCTAATTTGTAAGCCAAGAAAAAAAAGTCACCTTTTTTTTTTTTGCAAGTTATTATCGATCATATTACTTCATGTCATCTTGGAAATTTTGGGTCCTGATTCTGATTCTCAACTTCTGGCTCTAGGGCACGTACAGAGTTCCCTCCTGGTGGTTTTCAGAGATGCTCAGGTGAGTGGCGGGCCGTGGAGGCCTTAGGAGAAGCCCCGGCTTGTGTCTTCCATGTCTCCACCTTTCCTCGGGACCATAGGAATCCACCGGAGGGGTAAGTGAGTGGTTAGACCACCGTCTTCTCTGAACCTTTGGGATAAGCTGTTCCTCAGCTTTCTGCCTGTGACAACGTTGCCTCTGTTTCAAAGCCCTCCTCTGTGTGGGCGATGTATGCTCATGCTCGTCGAATTGCCTGTCTGAAAACAACCATGCCATCACCTTATGATGTTTTGTTGGTGGCGGTTGCTGTTGAGTTGGCTCTGACTCATGGCGACCTTACATTTAACAGAACAAAAAGTTGCCCGGTTCTGCGCCGTCCTCGTGATCGTTGGTATATTCGTGTCCATCCATCTCATTGGGGTTTCCCTCATTTTCATTGACCCTGTACTTTACGAGCCGTGATGTCCTTTTCTAGCGATTGGTCTTTGGTCTTTCCTGATGATAACGCTACTTGATCACACTTCTATAACTTTGAATAAAATAGTGCAATTAGAATTACAAACACAACTGACATAAACAGGTTTGGGAACAAATACAACTCATTCAAGGTAAGCATACAACCCAACTGGTTGAGAGGAAAATGGTCAAAGGTAGGAGAGCAATATCTATTCATTGAAAGGATTTAGCGTGCCCTACCAGTGTGTGTAAGAGGGAATGGAGGTTGATTAATCCCTGGAGTTTGTTAGGCCGAGTGTCTTTCAGAGCTTCTGTACTTTGGATGGGCTGGCTTTGGGAAAAATGTGAAGAAATTTTCTCCGTTGATGTTGATGCCCCCATGCTTGTGGAATTTTCTCCCCACTCCAGACACAATCAGTCAGTGGCATCACTAGGGTTGGTGTCACCCAGTTCAGTAACTCATGGTGTGACCCTCCCCCATGCTAATTGCCATAATATTGTAGCTAAAACACCAGAAAATTTGACAAAATCAGTGACTGTAAAAACTCCAGCAGCAACGAAAACAGCATGTGCTTGTAGTGCGTGCAGACGAAACCAGGTGATTCAAAGTGTTACTGTAATTGGGTAAAAATGACAGCTCTGACCAGAGTGCATTAGAAGGTTCAAAAAATAAATTAGCATAGAGTTTTAGCCTTGTAAGTCTATTGATACGTGTAAGCTGGGCTTATGAAAAATGTTTTTGTTGTTATAACTAACTACAGGGATATATATATATATATATATACACATATATATATAGGTCTTATCTATCTATATATATATATATATATATATATATATATATTAAATTTTTTTGTGTGCTTTAGGTAAAAGTTTACAGCTCAAGTTAGTTTTTCACACAAACATTTATACACACGTTGTTATGTGACCCTAGTTGCTATCCCTGTAATGTGACAGCACACTCCTCCTTTCCACCCCTGATTTCCCGTGTCCATTCAACCAGCTCCTGTCCCTTTCTGCTTTTTCATCTCACCTCCAGACAGGAGCTGCCCATTTAGCCTCGTGTATCTCCTTGAACTAAGAAGCACACTCTTCATGAGTATTGTTTTATGTCCCATAGTCCAGTCTAATCTTTGTCTGAAGAGTTGGCCTTGGGAAAGGTTTTAGTTCTGGGTTGACAGAGTCCAGGGGCCATGCTTTCTGGGGTTCCTCCAGTCTCAGTCAGACCATTAAGTCTGGTCTTTTTACTAGAATTTGAGTTCTGCACCCCACTTTTCTCCTGCGCCATCAGGGACTCTCTGTTGTGTTCCCTGTCAGGGTGGTCGTTGGTGGTAGCTGGGCACCATCTAGTTCTTCTGGTCTCGAGTTGACGGAGTCTCTGGTTTATGTGGCCCCTTTTGTCTCTTAGACTAATATTTTTCTTGTGTCTTTGGTGTTCTTCATTCTTCTTTGCTCCAGGTGGGTTGGGAGCAATTGATGCACCTTAGATGGCTGCTCACTAGCTTTTAAGACCCCAGATGCCACTCACCAAAGTGGGATGCAGAACATTTTCTTAACAAACTTTGTTATGCTAATTGACCTAGATTTCTCCTGAAACCGTGGTCTCCAGAGCCCTGCCCCACTGCAGGGATATTTTTATAAAAAATAGTAAATTTCTGCTGAAACACTGCACAAAAATTTGATAGACAGTCATTTTGGTGTCACCCCCTCTGACATTGTCACCCAGTATAGTCCACACCCCCGCACCCTCCTAGTGACACCACTGCTCATAGTTCTCATGTTCCCTTAGCTTCTTGGGGGCCTTCCACCAAGTTGCTGCACCCAGGATCGAACTCACTGCCCCAACACTTTTAGACCCTAATCCAGTTTACATGATTTTGGGGCCTGAGGGTACAGAATGAAAAAAAATTAATGAAATAATATAAGTGGAGAAGTATGAGTTTCTAGCATGGACTTCCTTGAAATGTGCTGGCTTCCCCCCCACCCCCCATTGTGGTAAATATATATGTAACAAAGCATTTGACATTTCAATAATCTTCTCATATACAGTTCAGTGACATTAATTGTGTTTGTCATGTTGTTCATCCATCATCCCTATCCCATTCCCAAATTTTTCCATCACCCTTAATAGAAGTTCAGTGTCCCCTAAGCGTTGAGCCCTCCTTTCCCCCTCCCTCCTGCTCACCCTTGGTAACCACTAATAAATTTTGGTGTCTATATATACACTTGCCTATTCTAGACATTTCATACAAGTAGGGTAATACTTTTTTATCCTATTTTTGTGACTGACTTATTTTACTCAGCGTAGTGTTTCTAGGTTCCTCCATGTTGTGGCATGTATCAGGACTTCATTTCTCTTTATGACCGAACCATATTCCATTGTATGGATAGACTACATTTTATTTATCCATTCATCGACCTGGACATTTAGGCTGTTTCCACCTTTTGGCTATTGTGACTAGTGCTACACTGGACATTGGGGTACAAGTATCTGTTTGCATCCTTGCTTTCAATTCTTTTGGGTTTATACCTAGGAGTGGAATTGCTGGATCATATGGTAATTCTATGTTTAACTTTTTGAGGAACCACCAAACTGTTTTCCACAGCAGCTGTATCGTTTTACAATCCCACCAACAATGGATGAGGGTTCCTATTTCGCCATATCCTTGCCAACACCTGTTGTTTTCTGTTTTTTTAATCATAGCCACCCTAGTGGGTGTGAAGTGATAGCTCATTGTGGTTTTGATTTACGTATCCCTAATGACTAATGACATTGAACATCTTTTCATGTGCTTGTTGGTTATTTGTATTTTTTCTTTGGCTAAATGCCTGTTCATGTCCTTTACTTATTTTTTAATTGGATTGTTTATCTTTTTGTTGTTAAGTTGTAAGAGTTCTTTGTGTTTTCTGGATATGAAACCCTTAACCAATATATGGTTTCCAAAAATTTTCTTCCCATCTGTAAGTTGTCAGTTTACTTTCCTGATAAATTCCTTTGATGAACAAAAGTTTTTATTTTGATGAAGTCCCATTGGTCTATTTGTCTATTGCTGCTTTTGCTTTCCATGTGGTATCTAAGAATCCATTGTTAAAAACTGGGTTCCAGAGCATTACACCTGTGTTTTATGGTCCTAGTTCTTATAGTTAGGTCTTTGATCTGTTTTGAGTTAGCTTTTGTATATAGTATGCTGTATGGGTCCAGGTTCATTCTTTTGCTTGTGGATATCCAGTTGTCCCAGCACCATTTATTAAAAAGACCGTTTTTCCCCCACCGGATGGACTTAGCACTTTTGTTGAAAATCAGTTGATCATAGCTATGTGGGTTTATTTCTGGACTCTCAGTTCTATTCCATTGGTCTATATGCCTATCATTATACCAGTACTGTATTGTTTTGATTACTGTAGCTTTGTAATATGTTTCAGATCAGAATTGTGAGCTGATCATCATTGATTATTCACTAAATACAGAGCAAAGCCCTTATATAAGGAAGAGTTAAAACAAGAAAAAATGAAACTTTCCTTGCCCTTTGGAAGACTGCATTCCAAGCAAATTTGAAATGTGATATCTAATTAACCTTTAGAAGTAAAAACAAAAAAAGCCATAGCCAGTGAGTCGATTCCAACTCACAGTGACCCTATAGGGCAGTAGAACTGCCCCATAGAATTTCCAAGGAACGGCTGGTGTTTTTGAACCGCCAGCCTTTTGGTTAGCAGCTGTAGCTCTTAACCACTGCGCCACCAAGGCTCCAAGAACAAATCAGGAAACACAAATTAGGAAACATGCAAGAGGGAGGGACAGTATTACAATGGCCATTTCTAAATGCCCTTTTCTTCCAACCAGGCCCTGTGGTTTTCAGGATTATTGAAGTTTTCTTAGGATATCTTGGTATGCCTTGCAAGATAACGGAGAACCAAAAATGTGCCAGTTTCTTCCTCAAGAAGTGGATCTTTGTTTGGGCCCCAAGTTCCTTGCCAGCAATAAATGATGATATATGTATTTATTTCTATTCATCTTGCCTTGCCAACTAGAATATTCCATTTGGATCACAATATCTTTTTCCATTTAAATACATAGCTTCATATCTGTGTCCCCACTGGGAATGTAATAAATTTTAACTTACATAACATGACAAACCAGGCAGATACAGCCACCATAGGCACACGCCTTGTCCGTGGCTTTAATTTCCACATTCCCGTGTGTAAATTTCATTTACTCCTGTGCTTGTTGGGTTCAGACATCGTGCAGCAGAATGTTCTCCAATTGCTAAACTTTGTCCTAAGTGACTCCTGACCCCTGGCACCTGTCAAAACAGACCCAGAGGCCATCCTCTGCCCCTTTTAAGCCTTCCCAACAATGATTGCAGTTGTTGTCTCCCTAGAATTGTGTGTGTTCTAACGTTCTGTTAGGAACACAGCGCTGTCTTTTAAGAGGCTGATTAGAAGGAAACAGGAAATCGGGCGGTTGAAGACGAGTCCTATTCATATTCTAAAAATACTGGATTGTTGAGGCTGTGTTTGAAGTCTGGCCTTCCGTAAATGCACGCACAGTCCTTGTGCGATCGTCTGCTGTGATGAGTAAGGTGCTTTATGCACTAGGACTTAAAGGAGGTGGAACAGATCATTACTGCCATTTTTAGTTAGAACGGCGGTCAGGGCCCATTCTGCAGATGAGAGCAGCATAGCTTCAGGGGGTTCACTTGAGAGCCTAGCTCAGTGGAACTAATTTCCCAAACTGCCTCCTCCCACAGTGTTGTCACTATCCCATTTCAACCCACCCCACCTCACCGCCATCTTGTTTTGGCTTGGCCGCTGTTGTAGCGCAGCTTGCCGGAAGTGGGCTGGGGGCTTGGGCCTGGAGGTGAGCCCCCCTTCTTCCTAGAGTGCCTCCTGTCTTCTTCATCAGGCTTAGAAAATGCACTATCGAATTTTTCTTTCCCTTTCTTTTATCATACAAAGGTGGCAAGTTTATGTATAGTGAAGGAAGAATGTTTTCCAGATTTTTATTTCTGCTCTCTAGAGGTGGAAGGTAGAAGAATAATAGGAGAAAAAGGGTTACAACCCAAGTAGGTTTTGTGCTCAGGGACAAGGCTGAAAACACTGATACTCGGACATAGTTGTAAAATCAAAATTAAAATTATGAGGCATGGGCATGCTGGGATTACTAGGACAGACAGCTTCAAGAACTGCTTTCCTGGCTGTAGTAGATGCTGGTGGTGACAAAGACAATGATTTGTGTTCAGACATCGTGCAGCAGAATGTTCTCCAATTGCTAAACTTTGTCCTAAGTGACTCCTGACCCCTGGCACCTGTCAAAACAGACCCAGAGGCCATCCTCTGCCCCTTTTAAGCCTTCCCAACAATGATTGCAGTTGTTGTCTCCCTAGAATTGTGTGTTGTTATTGACCTAAGGTGTATGGAAGGGCAAACAAGCTAACCAAAATAATCTGCGTACCTTCTTAAACATTTTTTTATTCCGGTAAAAATATATGTAACAAAACATTTGCCAGTGCAACAGTTTTTGCAGGTATAGTTCAGTGACATTGATTCAGTTCATCATATTGTGCAACTATTACCACTATCCTTTTCCAAATTATTCCACCACCGTTAACAGAAACCCAGTGCCCCCTAACCGATGACTCCCACCTACCCGATGACTCCCACCTACCCACTTCCTCCCACCCCTGAGGACCACTAATAAACTTTGGTCTCTATACATTTGCCTACTTCCTATAAGTGGGAATCAGACATTATTTGTCCCTTCTGTGTCTGACTGACTTCACTCAGCATCCAGGTTTCAAGGTTCATCCACCTTCTAGCAGGTGTCGGGACTTCATTTCTCTCTCTGGCTGGGTAGTATTCCACTGTGTGCATGTACCACATTTTGTTTACCCGTTCATCTACTGATGGGCATTGAGGTTGTTTCTGCCAATCTTTCTACCTTTTTAAAACCAGAAATATCTTCATAGCAGTGACAGAGAATAAAGAGAGAACAAAACCCTCTGTCTCCAGGTGTCCGGTAATTTGCATTTCATTGCAATAAAAATAAAGTGCACTGTGGGCAAATGAGGGGGCCCTCGCTAACGAGTTCTGGCAGGCCCTGAAACAGGGGGATAAGGGATGAAGAGTTCAGAAGGGATAGAAAGTTACCTCCAAGAGAAGTCATCACGAGAGACCATATGTCTACCGTGCCCGTACTGACGCTGTAACACAGCCTACGTACAACTTGATTCAGAACTAACTACCTTTTAACTGAGTGGGTGAGGCTTTCACGAAGAGAACGCCAGTGGGAGCAGAGACAGTTGATTTATGTAACGACTCGCATGCCCCATCAAATGTTCTCTTTTCTAGAAAAAAATTCCCTTAAGAAGAGCAGCTCCAGGGACCAGAAATCTGCCTCCTCTCTGCATGGTACAAATCTTATTTATTTTTAACATTTGCCCTATCAGATTCCTCTTGGTCCCTCAAGTAGTCATCCAGATATACCACAGAAAGATGGAACCTCAAAGGTAGCCAGGAATAAAATAGGTTCAGTAGAAGAAAAAAAATATAAGCAGGCTTTAAAAAGAGAAATTTTGAATTATTTCCTAAAACAGTATTATCTGCGCAGCACCAATTGTTTGTAGATTCATCAATAGCAACTTAATCCGATACTCATTTTTAAAAACCCAGTTATCATTCTGGGTATCTTCGTAGCTTTCTGGGACAGATACGTGAAACAAAAGCCAAACCCTCTGATGAAACCTGGCCACAAACATCGGTACCAAAAACCTACCAAAATCACTTAAAAGACTTTATATAGCACAAGTAGCAAGTACTTTCTAGGTAGATGAAACTCGTGCTTGTTTATGTCGCTGGAAGGACACAATTGTCTGATGTCTTTGGAGTTTGAGGATCGCTCTGAGCAATTACATTATTTTTGACACAACCACTCGAGGCGACTTCGTGTGGTTGAGGCGGAGCTCTCTGAATTCTTGTTCATTTCCCTGCACCCAGAATTTCTCACGGGAGCCAGTTTAGCATGGGGAGTACTGCATAAATAATGGCCAATAAAGCATAAAGCGGAGGCAGTCTTTCAGAAGGAGTATCCTAGCCACCTGTGTGTTGGGGCTTTTGTTCTTAATCAGGTCTGTTAACGTCTCATCTCTGCTTTGTGAGGTTCTAGAAGCTGACATTTATGATGACATTGCTCGAAATGATCCACACGCGAAGGAATTCGATAGATGCTAGCTGGGTACCCTCTATAATGTATGTTTTGGGCAAGAGAGGAAACAATTGAGAGACAATGGCAAAATGTACAGAGTTGGTAGTGTCTGACAGGCAAGAGGAAGCAATCTTTCGCTCCACTTTTCTGCTGTTCAGACCAACTTGTTCCTTTCACATGAACGGAGCTGCGTGGGGGCCTCCGTACCCCACTTCTTGGAGGCTGGATTGTTTGTAGCAGCAGCAGCCAGTTGCAGAACATGATGCTTTGTGGGGGCTCTGCCTGCTTGGAGTCCCTGGGTAGTGCAAACGGTTAATGTGCTTGGCTGCTAACTGAGAGGTTAGAGGTTTGAGTCTACCCAGAGGCACCTCGGAAGAAAGGCCTGGCAGCCTACTTCCAAAAAAATCAACCATTGAAAACCCTATGGAGCACAGTTCTACTCTGACACACATGGTGTTGTCATGAGTCCGAGTCGACTTGCTGGCAGCTGACATTTTACTGGTTGCCTGCTTGGTGATAGCTTTCCAGATGGCCAAGTGGGTCCCTTCCTGCTTTCTCTGCAGGCTGCAGAGGGCTTCTGCCATTTGACTCTCCGACAGAGCAGCCAAGGCATGCTTCAGTCATCACTGAAAAAGGAGTCAATTACAGTAAGTTGAACTCTCCCCACCCCAGACATCCCCTCTGACCCTCTGATTCTTTTTCCCAGAGGCCTTCACTTCTCGGAGGTCGTCAGTTCTTTCCCCTAGCGGAGCCTGATCGTCTCACAAAGTCCCATCTCATTAAGTAGTTATTAAATCAGAGGTTCTCAACTTTGGAACTCTTGACATTTGGGGCCAGATAATTTTTTTGTGACGGAGGCTGTCCTGTGCACTGTAGGATGTAGCAGCATCCCTGGCCTCTCCCCACTAGGTACCAGCAGCACCAACCTCCACTGTGACAACCAAAAGTGTCTCCAGACATTGGTAAGTGTCTCTTGTGGTAAAGTTACCAGATTTAGCGAATAAAAATACAGGATGTTCAATGAAATTTGAATTTCAGATAAACAATTAATACTTTTTTGTTATATGTGTTTCATGCAATATTTGGGACAGATGTATGCTCAAAAATTATTTGCTATTTATCTGAAATTCAAATTTAACTGGGTATCTGTATTTTGTCTGGCAATTCTGCCTGGAGGGCAAAATGGCCTGGGTTGAGAACAACTAGGTTAAGTGCTCATGTACTTCTACTTTGAGAGATCAAAGGAATCAGCTTCTGATTGTGAAACTGCCACTTGAGCAAGATGGAGGATGGGCAAAGAGATACAAATGGCCAATAAACACATGAAAAAATGCTCAACATCATTGGTCATTCAAACAAAAAAACCAAACCTGTTGCTGTCGAGTTGATCGCGACTCGTAGCGACCTTATTAGGGAAATGCAAATCAAACCTACCATGAGATACCGCTTCACACCCACCAGGATGGCTGTAATCAAAAAGAAAGACAATAACAAGTGTTGGCAAGGATGCCAGCACCTCTTTGGACTAATGAAATGATGGATGTTTAACTTCCTGAAATGGAAAGAAAAATACCATGAGAACAAAACACAAACTGATACCTTTATATAATCTCTTCCACAATTAGGGCAGATTCTCGTTGTTCTCTCTGCTTCAGATTTTCCTTGCGCCCACCCATCCTCTACGCTGCTGAAACAGTGGTTTTTCTAAAACAAACATTTGATGGTATTACCCGACTCCTAGAAAATATTGATGGCTACCCTTTGATGACAGTTGAGTCCAAATGCCTTCCTAAGGCATTCAAGCTCTTCCCCACTCTAACTCCAGCTCTACCCCCAGTCTGTTATTGAGGTATAATTCACATACAATTCACCCATTTAAACTGTGTAATTTGATGGATTTTAGGATATTCACAGAGTTGTGCAACCATCTCTACGGTCAAATTTATAACATTTTTATGAACCCAGAAAGAACTGAAGGGTCTGCGGTTCAAATCCACCAGCCGCTCCACTGGAGAAAAGACCTGGTGATCTGCTCCCATAAAGATTACAGCCTAGTAAATGCTATGGGGCAGTTATGCTCTGTCCTATAGGGTTGCTATGAGTCGGAATTGATTCAATGGCACACAACAACAACAGCAACCTATTAGTAGTCACTCCCCATTTGCCCCAAACACCCCTCCCCCACCATCCCCTGGCAATCAATATGTGGTCCTTTGTATCTGGCTTCTTTCACTTAGCATAATGTTCTCAAAGATCGTCCCTGCTGTAGCACAAATTAATACTTCATTCCTTTTTAATTCTTTTTTTTATGTTTCCTCAAATAAGTTGTGTCAAGTGCTTTATCTTCAGTCTCACTAATTCTGACTTCCATTGCCTCAGTTCTGCTCCTATGATTTTCTATTGAGTTGTTTAATTCTGAAATTTTATTTGTTAATCTTTTGGATTTCAGTTTTCTGTCTCTCTATGGATTCTTGCAGCCTGTTAAATTTGTCATTATGCTCTTGTGTAACCTTCTTAAGTTCCTCTGTTGCTTTGTCTGTGTGTTCCTTGGCTTGTTCTGCATTTTGCCTGATCTCCTGAAGTGCTCTGTATATTAATCTTTTGAATTCTACCACCAGTAATTCCAAGAAGTTCTCTTCCTCTGGAAGATTTCTTGATTCTTTGTTTTGGGCTCTTGCTGAAGCCATCATGGTCTGCCTGTTTATGTGATTTGATACTGACTGTTGTCTCTGAGCCATCAATAAGTTATTATATTTATTTATTTTATGTTTGCTTACTGTGTCCTGGCTTCTTGTTTTGTTTTGTTTTGATATACCCAAATAGGCTGCTCGTGTAAGCTAGTTTGATTATTGGCGCCTTTGAAGTTCTAACGTCCTGTCACCAGGTGGTTAGAGCTGTTACTAGGTATGTGAGCCCAGGAGTCCGTTTATTTTTCTTGTATGGATTCAGCTCAGGTGTCCAGGTAGTCGGTCACCAAGTGTGTGGGGCAGCCTCTCACCTACAGTCCTAGATGGGCAGGGGTGATTGGAGTAGGCACAGGTATCTGGCTACAGTAGGGGGACATGCACTGAGCAAGGCAGGGGGCTGATGGCTGCCCCTGAGTGTCTGAGAGGAAGGTGTGTCCCTGTTTCTAGAGCACATAGGTGGGTGGGTTTTGCAGCCAGAGTATGGGCACCCAGTGCTGTTGGCTATAAGGACTGGGAGGCACCACTTATTCTTGGACCCCTGTCGTGGGTGGCTAGGTGGTGTGGGTGGAGCCACCAGTCCTCAGGCCCCTGATGTGGGTAGGTGAGGACCCTGCTTAATGGGCAGAGCAGTGTCAAAAGTCAAGACCCTGCCACTTCACAGCTGAAACAGTTGAAGTTAGAGTTCTGGTATATACCCTGTTGTACTGTGGTGATGAGGGCCTATGCTGTTGAGATGGGCCCACACAAGTCAATGCAGGGGGAAAGGGCACTCAAAGTCTGTGAATCCCTTATGCCTGTGCCTAGGCAAAGGGGCTATGCCTGCTCTGAGTTCCTGGCTTAGGGGAGCTGGCAGATTATTTTTTCCTGTTTGTTAATTTGTTCCCTCTCCAAAACCGGGAGAATGGCTCAGGGCACATGACAGGTCCTACTTCTGGCCCAGGGGACTTGGCAATCACTGAAGCCGTCCCGGGACCTGGTGCAGAGCAGGGAGTGGGTAGCTAATGGGAGAGAGGTTCTTCCCAAAGGTGCTTTTTGATCCACGTGGTAGGTTAGACGCATGTACTTTTACTAATTAAGTGCCACTTTTCACTGGTTCTGGAGGCCTGAGTAGACTCTCCGCCACTCTGTCTCTCCCAGTGTGGAAAATGCATCCTGAGCACCACTGCTTGCCTCACTGTGCACGCCAGCTGATCCGGCCTGCCGGGTGCCGGTTCCTGCCAGGTCAAGTCTGGCTACTCCTCGCTGCTTCTGAACCGTCTCTCCTTCCCCCTGCCACTCAGTCTGATTCCTCAACTTTGCCTTTGATGTTCAGGGCTCCTAGATTGTCACATATAATCAATTCACTTGTTTTTTTGGGTCTTTGTTGTAAGAGGGACCACAGGAAGCATCTGACTACTCCACCACCTTGGCCTCGCCTCATACTTCATTCCTTTTTATTGCTGAATAACATTCCATTGTAAGGATATACTACATTTAAAAAATTCATTAATCAATGCGGATGTGCATGTATAGGTGTAACTGTGTTGTTGTTGTTGTTGTTGTTAGGTGCTGTAGAGTTGGTTCCAACTCACAGAGACCCTATGTACAATAGAACGAAACACTGCCCAGTCTTGCACCATCCTCATGATCATTGTTATGCTTGAGCCCATCATTGCAGCCAATGTGTCAGTCCATCTTGTTGAGGGTCTTCTTCTCTTTTGCTGACCCTCTACTTTACCAAGCATGATATCAGTCCTTCTCCAGGGACTGATCCCTCTTGACAACATGTCCAAAGTATGTGAGATGAAGTCTCGCCATCCTCACTTCTAAGGAACATTCTGGCTGTACTTCTTCCAAGACAGATTTGTTTGTTCTTTTGGCAGTCCATGGTATGTATAGTCAACATTCTTTGGCAACACCATAACTCAAAGGCATCAATTATTCTTTGGTCTTCCTTATTCATTGTCCAGCTTTTGCACGCATATGAGGTAATATGAGGTGTAACTGTAGGCATATGTATATACATATTTATGTGTGCTGCATATATTTTCAAATGTAAAATGAAGTACATAGGGGGCATGATTATGGATACTTCCTAGACACAACCAAACACCTCACGGGATTGGTCTACTAGGTTTGAGGGTTTAGGACCATACTTTTATGGGGCAACTCAGTCAGCTGGCACAATGTAGTCCATAAAGACAATGTTTTACATCCTATTTTGGTGAGTAGCATCTGGGGTGTTAAAAGCTTGGAAGCTACCATCTAAGATAAAACTTTTGGTCTCTATTCATCTGGAGCAAAAGAGAAAGAAGGAAACCAAAGACTCAAAGAAGAAACTAGTCTACAAAGCCAACAATCTACACAAACAATGACATGACCAACCTTGAGACCAGAAGAACTAGATGGTGCCTGGCTACCACTACTGACCGTTCCAACCAGAGACTCAATAGATGGTCCTGGATAGAAAAGGGGAAAAAACTGTAGAACAAAACTCAAATTCCTAAAAAAAGGCCACATGTACTGGACTGTTACAGACTCGATGAACCCCCCAAGACTATCACCGTGAGATACTCTTTAAACTTAGAACTCAAACCACTCCCAGATGTCACCTTTTAGCCAAATGATAGATTGACCCATAAAATAAATATCACCCATGAGTACTGTGCACCTTAAAATAATCATCTAAATGAAACCAAATGGTAAACATTTACCCTAGACCAAAGATGAGATGGCAAGGGGGGACAGGGAAGCTAGATTAATGGAAACGGGACAACCAGAATGGAAATAATGAGAATGCTGATATATTGTGAAAAAATGTAATCAGTGTCACTGAACGATATGTATAGAAACTGTTAGATGAGAACCTAATTCCCTGTGTAAACTTTCGCCAAAAACACAATACAATGTTTTTAAAACATTTTGTATCACGCATAGTACTTGATGTTGAAATGGTAAATCTTCCCTTTTAAAAATCAAGTAATATGGTGATGGGAAATTTGGTAATGATTATGGGTGATGGCTGTACGACATGATTAATGTAATTGATATCACTAAATTGTACACCTGAAAAATGTTGAATTGGCAAACGTGTTATATATATTTTCACAACAATAAAAAACCAAAAATATTCATTCATCAGTTAATGGACATTATAAATAATGCTGTTACAAACATTCATGTACAAGTTTTTGTGGACATATGTTTCCGTTTCTCTTGGGTATATATCTAAGAGTAAAGTTTCTGGGTCATATTGTAAATCTATGTGTAACTTTTTGAGAAACTACCAAACTGTTTTCCACAGTGGCTGTACCATTTTACATTCCCACTAGCAGCATATGATCCAGTTTCTCCACATCCTTGCCAATACTTGTTATTATCTGTCTATTTGATTTTAGTCATCCTAGTGGGTGTGAAGTGGTATCTCATTGTGGCTTTGATTTTCATTTACCTGATGGTTCATGATGTTGACAACCTCATTTTATAGATAAGGAGATTTAGACTTAGTGATGGGATTTGCTCAAAAGCACATAAATACAAAGCTTGGTCTTCTGCTCAAATTTGGGATCTTGCTGCTATCCTGCAGCTGCTCATAAGTGGATAGATGGTCGTTTATGAAGCATGCTCAATGGATATCCTGCAGCCCCAGTGTTTGTTCATTGTCTCACTGGAATGTAACTACATCTTTTAATGTTGGAATGCTAGAATGTTGAAGAGGAGACCCCTAAGATGCATATCCACCACTTTGTGGTTTACAGAAACAAGAACATCAGTATCTGAGAGTCCACCTGTCAATTTCCTGATTTCCTTGTTTGTGTTTGGAAAGACAAAGTGGAGGAACAGCAGGGTGGATAGGAAGAGTTCAGGCCTCCGCAGAGGACAGATGTGGCTTGGCCGCTTTCTAGCTGTGCAGGCTTGGGGGAAGCTACTGATCTCTGAACCTTTATTCCTTTTCCTTTTTTCCCTTTCTCCCACTTTCCCCCTTTCCTTCTTCCTTCTGAGAATTTAAAAAATATAGGAAATAATGTAACAAACACCCACATGTGAACCTCCGTTTCTGCAGGGTTTTTGTGAGGAGTAAATGATAGATGGGGGCAGTGGTGGTTTGGTGCTGGAATTCTTGCTTTCCATGTGGGAAACCCAGGTTTGATTCCTGGTCAGTGGACCTCATACGCAGCCACCACCCATCTGTCAGTGGAGGCTTGTGTGATGCTATGAGGCTGAACAGATTTCAGCGGAGCTTCCAGACTAAGATGGACTAGGAAGAAAGGCCTGGATATCTACTTCCAAAAAATCAACGAATGAAAACCGTGTAGATCACAACAGTCGATCTGCAGTGGATCGTAGGGATGACGCAGGACCAGGCAGTGTCTCATTCCATTGTGCATGGGGTAGCCATGAGTCGGGCCAATTTGATGGCAGCAAACGACGACAACAATCTATACTGTTTCTCGTATTTTTAAATTAAAGTGGATTGAAATAGGTTTTATTTGAACACTTTTTGAGAATTTTGCTGTACCCATGTCCAACTCTGGGGCTCCCCCGGGGAGTCTGCAGGCAGGTTGGGAGGCACTGTAATAAAGAATGTAACGTTTATATTGTCAAACATCAGACCTGTGTCTGCTATAAGTCTGAAGCCTTTTCCCTCTTTACATCAATCTCAAATATATGTCCTGAAACGTTTTGCCACAGTTCTTATCAGTCCTCTACTACCCAGTTTCTGCTTGTGGGATTAATTATCTTGTCTTGGATGACATTTAACTGAAGTGGAAATGCACATTATCAGAGCTCTTCCTTTAGATCCATTGTATAGAAATTGCTAACTCTAAGGCTAGAGTGAATTTATTGCATTTGATAATCTACTTTGTAATTGCAAAACAGTATCGGCAAGGCTTGTTAAAAGCAACGACACTATACAAATAAGAAAAATCTTTGAAATCAAGATTTCATTTCCGTGTGGTTTTCCCCACCCAGTAAAGTAAAAAAGTGAAGACCGTCTTGCCGGAGGCTTCCATATCCATCTCTGCCTAGGCTGTTTTACGTGAGACAAAGGCCTGTAGGCTCATTTCAAATCGCAAAACCTGTTGTAGTGATTCTGGCCAAATGGCTTCAACAGCGAGAGACAGGATGAAAAAAGAGGAGACAAGGAAAAGGGTCAGTAACCCCCCTCAAAAAAGCCAACCCCCCTCACCCCCTCAAAAATAGCAAACCTGTTGCTGTGGAGTCGATTCCGACTCATAGCTAACCTATAGGACAGAGTAGAACTGCCCCATAGGGTTTCCAAGGCTGCAATCTTTTATGGAAGCAGACGGCCACATCTTTCTCCCACGGAGCAGCTGGTGGGTTTGAACCACCAACCAACCTTTTAGTTAGCAGCTGAGCATTCTAACCACGGTGCCACCAGGGCTCCAAAGGGTCAGTAACCAAAAAACCCAACCCAACCCATTTCCATCAAGTCAATTCCGACTCAAAGCGACCCTATCGGACAGAGCAGAACTGCCCCATGGGGTTTCCAAGGAGCGGCTGGTGGATTTGAATTGCTGACCGTCTGATTAGCAGCCGAGCTCTTAACCACTGCACCACCAGGGCTCCAGAGAGTCAGTAGTGACCCCAACTGTGGGCCCACAGGATTCTAAAATGACTTATCCATTCAGTATGAAAAATTACTTCATTAAAAACCCTTCAAACTTAATTTTATTAAGTTCTTCCCGTGATCAAGGCCCTAGGTGCTGCTGCCTAAGTAGACAAACCTGTAGATTGAATTCGTTGTTCTCCTTCTAATTAGTTGGACTGGCATTGCATGACTAGAGGCCCAAGAGAACAGAAGGCAAAGAAGGAGACTGGTAATTTTCTATCTTTATACATTCTCATGCCTTGCAAAACTAGCTCTTCCAAAATTAAGACTTGAGCAATTTTGAACAAGTGCTTTTCTCATCTGTGTGGACATTCCCCAAGCAGAAATTATATAAGCAGCAGCAATATTTGCCGTGATCTCATCAGTGGCAAGCAGTTTCAGTTTAATTTTAGTTAATAGCCAGCCGTGCCTATCACTGACAGGAGAAAGGCATTAGGAGATCATCCCGTCTAGCCTCAAGGCAGGTGAAGGTCTGACTCACCCAGAACAGATGGCCTTTCTCTTCCTGAAAGGTCTCAGGAGGAGAGAACACGGCTTAAATCGATGAGCAAAAGAGGTTTCAAGCTGGAATTGAACTCAGTTTGTTCCCAGCCTTCACATTCTCCTGACTCCCAAATGACCCTGATTTATCATCTTGTCCACCCAAAGAAGAGAGAGAAAACAGGAACACAGAGGCAAAGTTCAAGCTTGCTTTCGTTAAAAACGAGATTCCATTTTATTTAAGGTAGCTTTGCTTCAGGTTCTTGATTTCATTATTGTATTTATGTTTCTCTTAGATGATACGATAATGGTAATGTGGCTGATCACCTGTGTGATGATACTCAGTGTATTAAATATAATAGTAAATATATACTATTTAGTAATAATATATAGACAGACTAATATTTAAAGTGCTTTCCAGTGTACACGGCACCTCTCCATATTTTCTTCATTTAATCTTCAGCAACCTTCTAAGATGTAGCTGACCACCTCAGTTGCCCGGCCTTGCAAAAGTTAACTGGCTTATTAAAAGCCACTCTGTTAGAAAGTATTAGTACTGTAATCCAGGGATCCCTAAACTGTGGCCCTCGAGCCAAATCCTCGAGCCTGTGACCTGTTTATGTAAGGCCCTTGACCTAAGAATGGTTTTTGCATTTTTAAATAGTTAAAAAAAATCAAAAGAAGAATAATATTTGGGGGCACATGAAAATTATATGAAATTTAATCTCAGTGTCCATAAACAGAGTGCTGTTGGAACACAGCGCTCCCGTGTGTTCACCTATTGTCCATAGCTGTTTTTGTGCTACCATGGCAGAAACCACGTGGCCTGCAAAGCTTAAAATATTTACTGTCTGGCCCATTACAGAAAAAGTTTGCCAACCTCTGCTCTAATCCAACCTTAAACTATACCTTGGATGCCTTTGACTGAATGGGAATATGGAAAACTGTAATAAAAAGGAGATCGCTCATGGAAACTTGGCATTGACCTGCTGTTTTAGCAAACATGCAACCAAACTCATGAGACAATTTTACTAATATGGTCATGATCTTTTATAAACGAGAGCATGGGCTAAACAGTTGTTATTGTCACTCTATGATGCCAAATTCTATAGAAACATTTTAATTATTTAGAGCCTTAAAAAAAAAAAAAAGACTGTATCAATATAAAATCATCAATATTTCAGGAAGCATTATGAAATTTTTAATATGCAAATCTGTCTATTGCAACTGTTGAGACTTCTTTGAGAGTGCTATTTTTATGGGGAAAATTATGTATGCATATTCAGTAGTTTAGCTTTAGAACTTGGCCCCAGACTTAACCCTCATGCTGCCTCTTGAAGTATTCAATCAGCTGCTTCTGAATTGCCCAAAGGTCTTTCATTTTGTGCTCAGAAATACTTTACCCCTCCTCCCATTTGCCATAGAAATGACACACACAGCCTATTCAGAAAATGTGACATGAGAATGATTTTGAAACACTGAAAGTAAATGACCTTATTTTTCATTACAACATGAAGGAACCCCATCCCCCTAATCCCTGCTGCTCCAACTAATCACAACTTCCCTTTATCAACACCTCAAAGGGGAGACCTCCAGCTTATTAGCATCATTCATCACTGGGTTTTCTCTTTGGAAATACCTTTGTAGTTCTGCTTGCTTGGGGATGCCTGAACTACTCAAGGGATAATTTTACTGAGATGTAATGGACTTAAAATGAAATACCTAGATTTTGATGTTTACTTCTGTAAGTTTTGACAAATGCATACACCCATGTCACCTACCTCATCATGATTTAGAACATATGTATCACCCCAGAAAGCACCCCTCTGCCATTTCCGTCAATAGCAACACTCCTACCTGCAAGCAACCACTTATCTGATTCTGTCACCAAGGATTAGCTTCATCTGTTCCACAACTTCACAAAAATGGCATCATAGAGTATTAATTTTTTTGTATCTGGCTTCTTTCACCAAGCATGTCTTTCAATTTGTCTGTGTTATTGCTTGTATCGGTAATTTGTTCCTTTTTATTTCTCAATAGTAACCCATTCTGAGAGTATACCACAGTTTGTTTATCCATTCTCTTGTTGACAGACACCTAGGCTGTTTCCAGTTTTTGGCTATTGTGAATAAAACTGGTACAGGCATCCTTGTACAACACTTTTGTGCACATATGTTCTCATTTATCTTAGATAAATACTTACGAATTACGGATTACTGGGTCATTGGTAGATGTAAATAACTTAAAAGAAACTGCCAGCGAGTTTTAAAAAGTAGTTATAAAATTTTAAACTCCTGCCAGCAATTTGAGAGTTTCAGTAGCTCCACATCCTTGCCAACACTTGATATTGTCTGACTCTTTAATTTTAGCCATTCTAGGGGTTTGTAATGGTATCTCACTGAGATTTTAATTTGCATTTTCTTGATGACTAATGCTATCGAGCACCTTTTTTTAGTGTTCTTATTGGCCATTCATGTATCTTCTTTGGTGAAGTATCTAGTCATGTCTTTTGGCCATTTTTTATTGGCTTGTTTAACTTTTTTATTATCGGTTTGTTTGATTGAGTTCTTTACATTTTCTCAATCCAAGTCCTTTTCCTGTTTTATGTGTTGCAAATATTTTCACCCAGTCTTTGGCTTGACTTTTTATTCTCTTAACGATGTCCTTTGAAAAGCAGAAGTCTTTAATTTTGCTGAAGTCCCATTTTGATGAGCACATATTTTCTCTTATGGTTAAAGCTGTCTGTGTCTTCTGTAAGAAATCTTTACCCACTTCAAGGTTACCAAGATATTCTCTTGTGTTTATTTTAGAAGCTTTATAGTTTTAGCATTTATATTTAGATCTATGATTCATCTTGAACTAATTTTTTGTGTGATGTGAGGTAAGACTCAGAAGTTTTTTTTTTTTTTTTAACATGTACATCTAGTTGTTCTAGTGCAATTTGTTGAATAGGTATTAGTATTTTTATTCCTGTTATTTAAGAAACCAAGACTTGTAAAAGGCAAGTATCTTGTGCCAGTCACATGCACATCCATCTGACTCCACTTTTATACCGATTATAAATAAGACAAAACTTCACCAAGTTCTCTGGTGCTGTCCCATCCTCCTAAGCAGACGAGAACAACATACTCCTTCACTGTTACCCTGGTCCTTCTCTCTCACATGTGGCATCCTCAGGCTCCATCACCAATTCTCTAAACCTGGCCATGATGATCTTTCAAAATTTATAGTGCATTAAATATAGTACAGTGAAAGAAAGAAACACTTAAGATACAGTATCTGTCAGTCAAGAAAATGAGCATCTTTATGTGAGAGATGGGGCTGATAGACATTAATTAGACACTAAAACTTTACCGTGAAGATCATGGAAGCTCAAATCACTGCCTAGGATGAATCACTCAAGGGCTGAGGGGATGGGAGAGAAAGGATAAATTTGAGAGAGAAGACTTGCAGGGCCTGAGATTATGTCTGCAGGTGTCTGTGCTAGCCCCATTTTGAGAAACCCTGCATTAGAAGTCAAACATGTCACATAAGCAGATCACTTGACATGATGCAACCATCAAATGTGCAGCTTAAAATTGCATGGCAGTATGTGGTTGTAAGGTGGTTGACCAGATGACCCAGAATATGTTCTGCTCTTCTTTTTTTTAGACTAATATACAAACAAACAAAATTTAACAATTCTCATGGAGAACTTGGAGCCCTTGTGGCGCAGTGATTAAGATCTGTAGCTGCTAACCAAAAGGTCAGCAGTTCAAATCCACTAGCTGTTCCTTGGAAACCCTATGGTTCAGTTCTCCTCTGTCCTGTAGGATCACTATGACAACAACGGGTTGGTTTTTTTATGGAGAACTTGAAGGCCCCTAAGCGTATGTTCTTGGATCTTATCAGAAAAAGACAGATTTAGTATGAGTGGAGGACAACGGAAATGAAGACCTGAAAGCCCCAGGAGTGGTGAATAAATGTTCCATTCAGCTCATCCCTTCAAAATAAGGGTGGCCGGTGGCCTGAGCAGAGGCTCCTATGGCTCTCTGGTGAAAGGAGGTGACAGCCAAAGGCACAAGGAGCTAAAAGAGAAGATGACTGGAAAGGCAGGTCTATCATGGGTCTGCCTGTGGAGGTCCTCCCCACTATGTCTTACCTTCTTCAGTGAGGCAGAGATTTTCCCCTGATTGACTTGACTGATTCTAAGCTGCCTCTTCCTGTGTCTGGGTCAAGCCTGAAAGCATTTGCCTCACAAATCAGAGGGAACTCCCTACCTTGGACAGTGGACTTGTTGATTTCTGGCTTCCTTTTGAGCACTTGCAAGTACTAATCCCCTGACCAGCTCTGTCCACTGGAGACAGAATGTGAGCCACAAACGTGAGCCATGTATATGGCATTTTAAATTTCCTGGGAGCTACATTAGAAAGGTGAGAAGAAACAGTGAAATTAATTTTAATCATACATATTTTATTTAACCCAGTGTAGGGTTGCTGTAGAGTTGCCATGAGTCGGGATTGACTCAACAGCAGTGGGTTTGGTTTTTAGGGTTTATCCAGAATGCTATCATTTCAACATGTAATCAAGATAACAGTTTTTAAGGAGATATTTTATATTCTTTCTTGTCATACAAAGAGTTCAAAGTTCAGTGTGGATTCTGACAGCACATCTCGATTCAGACTAACCACATTTCAAGTGCTCATTGGTGACATGGGCCCAGTGGCTCTGTCATAGCCAGCCTCCTCCTGTGGGAGAGTGGCTGTGCCCTTTCTCTCACCCAGTCCTTCCTTCCTCTTTGAGCTGAGAAGGGGGAACAGAAGAATGGGGAAATATTTAATATTTACTGGGCACCAACTACTCTTGATAGACACCATGTTAGGAGACTTCTTGTGTTACCTCTTGGAAGCCTATTATCTCCCCGTGCAGACCAGTAAGAAAACTAAGGGAAGCACCAGAGATTCAGTGATGGCCCAAAGCCACCCAGCCAGTCAGTGCCAGTGCTGTCCTTTGAACTAAAGTGTGAATGGTCCCAAAGCCCATATGCTTTTGGCTACACCAATGGTAAATCCCAATAAACACTGGATCCCAGAGATCAAGTTCTTCAGAACCTAAGGGAGGTAGAGGCAGTGGGGGGGGGAAGCCTGCCCTGGCTTTAAAACTAGCAAAGCCATGGCCTGGTTCCGGTAGCACCTTGCTAGTCTCTCACATCTGTATTAGATCACACAGACCCAGGCAGGCTAAGGGCCATGCTCTTTGCCAGTTCAATGGAGTTGTGTTGGCTGGGATTGCTTGGCCATAAATTGTTTCCCACAGGTGGCTCTTGCATCCTGTCATACATCTGGATAGATATTGTTAACACGTAAGGAACTGTGTGTGTGTTTGTGTGTGTGTGTGTAAAGTATAATATTAATCTTGCTTTGTGGTCATTCTGAGCCCTGGTGGCATAGTGATTAAGAGCTGGGCTGCTAACCAGAAGATTGGCAGTTCGAATCCACTAGCCGCTCCTTGGAAACCCTATGGGGCACTTCTACTCTGTCCTGTAGGGTTACTATGAGTCAGAATCGACTTGAGGACAATGGGTTTGATTTTTTTTTTTTTTTTTTTGGTGGTCATTATCTGTAAATTTTTACCTTCTTGGCTGTAAAGACCATTCATTGTTGTTGTGAGCAAGTGAGTCATTTGATTAAGCATGCTAGTGAGTCTTCAGCAAGCCTTTCATCATTTTCACTGTGCTCATAATGGAGTTCTCATTTTTCATGCAAGGATAGCCACCCTAGTCAAGAGTCCGAGCGCTCCAGTGAAAATGTTGCAGGGATGGAGACATAGATGTTCAGGTCTCATCTCAGGAAGACAAAAGCCATTTCATTGTTTAAGAGCTTTCCATTTTCCCCTTGGTTTCCCTGGTTACACTCAATATTTTGGGTTAATGAGTGAGAAGGCTTAAGGCTCTTGCTAGTATGCTGACCTTCTCAATCAATACGTTTAGCTCCAGGCATTCGTGCGGTCAGTTCTCTGTGCCTACTGTTTGGCATGTGTGTTTATAAAATGACGGGCTAGCTGGCTTAGGTTAGAGCCTTCCTTCTCTCATCAACCTACCAGCCTAGACGCCAGCCTGCAAGGCATGGACATGTGAAACAATTATTTTAACCTTGGTAACTTGAAATTTCACCAGTAGCCCCCAGATCGTCTAACATTTCAAATGTCTCCCTATTCTTATAAATCTACCTACAGGAAAATCATGTTGTAGGAAAATGTGTTCTGGGCTATATACTTCTTCTTAGACGAGCAAGGGTTTTCATTATAAGCAAGACTGCTTGACCTGTCTGTATATCAAATAGACTAATGTAAGATAAAGCCTTAAAAATAAATGACTCGCATGGATTTTTCCCTCACCCCACCCCCTTATTTCGGTGTTTGAAATGACGAGCACTAATAGTATAGTTTATCATGAAGGAAATAGTTTTTGCACTCTGAAATTTTAAACCTTGAATTTTCTCACTGCACATAAAATAGAGCAGACTGATTCACACTGACTTTAATGGGAATCGGGCTTTGTTGTTCTGGTAAAAACAATTCATGGGGCTTGGAAATGGACAGTGGATATAAGTCTTAACGCCACTGCTGGTAGCCTATAAGGCCTTGGATAAACTACTTAAATTCAAGAGCAAGTTGCTTAATCCCTTCAACTGAAATTTTCACATCGGTAAAATGTTAACGTATTGGTAACACTTTATGGAATGCCTTAAGGGCGTATCTTATAGAATATTAAAGAATTTGAGTAAGAAATGTCTTTTAAAGTATGCAGATTCATCTCTATTAGAGCACCAGGTGGAAAGAATGGCGGTGGATAAAGCTGCCGTGCGATGGATCACTTTTGTGTGACTTTTCTAGCCCTGGTCTTGTTTAACTCTCAGCCAAGTGATTGGGTGGGACTGTGCGATGGGATAATTGTGGCCCACCAAAGGGATCGGTCAGTTTTGCCATCCCGCTGGGCTTGAAATGAGCCACCCTAGAGGTGTGAAAGGGAGGATCCCTCCAACACCAAGGAAGAACAGCCAGGAGTGGAGAGCATGTCCTTTGGACCAGAGACCCCTGCACTGAGAACCTTCTGGAACCAGGAGAGAGAGAGTGCTTGAGAAGTGGTGGCAGAGAAATGACGGCAGGAGACAGTGTGGTGGACTTCCCAGTCCACGGAGCGGAGCTGGAAAGCTGAGTGCCTTTGGGTAGGAGGCTTGCTGGTGGAGTAGAGTGCCTCTGGACACTTACTGGCAGAGCTAAAAGGGCTTTGTAACACTTGCCTGAGCAGGGCGGAGGCCTAGAGCCAGAGAGAGGTGTGCCTGCGAGCACAGCTGAAAAGAGGCTATCCTGATGGAAGAACTGTTTGCTTGAGTGTTCCTGAGCCTGAATTGTAACCGGTTATTTCCCTAATAAGCGCCATAATCATGAGTATTCTGTGAGTTCTGTGTGGCCATTGCAATGAATTATCAAACCCAGCAGAGAAGTAGAGAGTGCCGTGGGAGAGACAGTCGGTGTCAGAACTGGTAAACATGGCCGAGAGAGAAGGCATGTCTGACCTCTGCCTCATAGGAATTAGCCTTGGGCTGTTGATCTTGATTCTTCCTCATCCTTGGGAAGTTAGAGGAGGTCAGACACCACCCCCATGCCGTTTTTATAGAAGCACACTCGTTGTCACCAACACATGCTGACATTAAATTGACCCTTAGGAATACATATTGCCTTGCACCTGTTTACTGAATTCTTGTGTGTAGTTCCTTAAGCAATTCAACAAGACGTGTACAATGAGAAAGTAGTGATCCTGCGGAGACTTGAGATTCTCTGGAAACCGCAGGAAGAATTCTGCATACGAAGTGAAGTACCATCAGGTTTTGAAGACAGGCTGCAGTTCAGTGAGAAGAACAAGGCTGGACCCAGTCATGGAGGAGCTAGAGAACTAGGAAGATAGAATAAGGGCAGAGAGTCATTTTTAAAAACTGTTCCATAAGGAAGGAATGAAGTCACAGGACAAGAGCAGACACCAGTTACTAGGACTAGGATGAGGCAGCAAAGCAAAGCTGTATCTGTGAACTCGCTCTAACCAAGAACATGATTTTCCCAGAAAGCCGAGAAATGCTGAATCTGTACTCAGGAGCCTCTCATTCTCAGCTGGGTTTTTTTTTTTTTTTTTTTTTTTTTGTGGGCTGTGGGGAGGCTAATAACAGGTAATAATTGTATGTGGTTTGGCACCTCACCAGCCATGTGAGGTGGGTGGTGTTTATCCATTTTATAAGTGAAGCCAGGGACTCAGGAAGTTAATAGCTTTAAAAGTCACTCTGCCTGAGACTGCTTATTGCCTGCCTGATATCCATTCTTTCCTTCTTCCTTTGTCAGAGAATACTGATTTTTTTTTTTCCCCCCCAGGATGGCAACCTAACTGAAAGAGTATATTTTCCAGGTAGTTTTGGCAATGTGACTAAGTTCTGGCCAGTGTGAAAGTTGTTGAGTGGTGCTTCCAGGACGGTTCCTTAAGAAGAAATGAGGCATCTCTCTTTTTGCCTTACTCCCTTTTATCTTCCTGCCTTCTGGAATGTGGATGTGATGGCAGCAGTTAGAGCAACCATCTTGTAACCCTGAGAATAAAAGCCATGTATGTATGAGAATGGTGGAGCGGAGAGAAGTTCCCTGATTGCCCAGTGACTTTGTGAAGTCTCCCCACCAGCTTGGACTGACCAAGTCTGGACTTCCCAATAAGCAAGGCTAACCCTTTATGTGTTTAAGGCACTGTCTTTTTGGGTGCTGTCTTATATGTAAATGACCTATTCATAACCGACACAGTCACACAGCTAGGACTTGTAGAGCTGGGGCTTTAATTCAACACATTTGACTTTTGTTTTTTCTACTTTGTACAGGCACCCAGGCACGTCATTTAAAAACAATATTTAAGTGGGGGAGAATAATCAAGATTTAACAAGACTCTCATAATTTCTTGAATACTTTTTAGGGCGCATAGAAATTACTGGTCTTACAAAAGTCCTGTGGTAGAAAATTGTTTTATTTTCCAGTTCTTGGTTTGGAAGTTAAAAAAGGTTCAGGTTTCCTCTTCTTTGTCTAAACATTAAATAATTTCCCCTCCTTATCTGCTTGTGAATCTTATTGGAATTTTGGTCAGGTGGTTGCTGTGTCTGGATTGTGTGAAATACAAGAATTCACACGGCTCATATGGTCTCCTAACCCAGCCGACTAACCCATGACTCACGGCATTCCAGTCAAGGTGGAGCCGGCCTGGCCTCCAAACCACACAGCTGCATGCATTTGCTCAACATTCTCAGTGACTTTGGGAGCCATGTACTAACCCTCTCTCTCTAGCCATTAAGTATTAGGTCGCGCATGCCTATAGTACTTGTGGGACTTCGCCTCTGCTTTTGAAATGGGGTTGGGGTTGCCAAGTCTGCAGGCTTGAGACATTGCCAGATGACAGTTTGCTTCTTCCTCTGGCCTGGTTGAATCCTTTATGACTTGTTTGTAGCACAGGGAGTTCATTTATTCCCCCTTGGACGTGAAAAACGCTCTTGGGCAGTTAACCTGAGTCACAAGGCACAAGTCAAAAGTCTCTTCCCTTCAGAGTAGGAAATTCTTGACTTGCCCTTCTAGCCTTGGCTCCAGCATGGACGCAGGTGGTTAATATGAACTGTGCTGATGACTCTGCGTGATGTGCTCTCTGCTTTTCTCTTTTTGTTAGACTGTTTATCCCTCTGTCATAGTGTTACAAGTCACCACCATATCTGTGCCATGAACCCTTTACCTTATTTCAGCACACTTCCAGGACTATTCAGTGGATGTTTCAGTCTATGGTTTTGCAAGACTGTCTCTTTCCATATACCCATCCATAAACATAACTAACCGTTTCTTCCCAATCTGTACTAGTGACACATTTGTAGGTCATGGACTCTAATAAGAATTATGCAAATTTCTGCCTACTGACTTTTTTTTTTTTTTTAATTCTGAGAGACTAGATAAAGGGAAAGACTTTTATTTTCTGGTGTCTTCTTTAAAAATTAAATCCTCTTTTTCTGCAATGTAAACTCTACATCTGTTATAATTTTTGCTTCAGATAAAAGCCATTCTCACAGATCCTTTAACAAATTTCCAGAAGGTATAGTAAGAGTTTCCTGCAAAGCATAAAGGGGAGAGATCCTGTAAACAGACATTTCTAGTTATTGATAAGTTATTTGCTTCCTGGAAAATTCCAGTTATCTTGGTATACATGCTTTGGATTACAGACATCCCCTTGAATGGAGCTACCAGTTTCACTGGAGAAGGAAGCCGAGATTTCTGCCTCAGGCTCTTAAATTCGAGACACCATCTCTCACCAGGCAGCGAGGCTAATTTAGTTTCATAAATGATAATTTGCACCACACAGATGTAATGAACCATGGATCTCACCATTTTAATAAGCTAGTTAGTATGCACCTTGTTTTTAAAAAGTTCAGAGAAGAGGAACCATTAGCCATCCTACTTTTATCAATCAAAATAATTGAATTGAGAGTAAAATGAAACTTTCTGAGCAAATCACTTGTAACGATTGCTCTATGATTTATGAAATGCGAGTGGGCTGTTGTTGAGAAATATGCACTCTGGTTGATGGACCATATATTGTGTTGGCTGTTTCTTAAGGCTGCTGTTCTGAAAGCAAATCTATTGCTGAAAGAAGTACATTGAAGTGGGGAACAAATTGTACATTAGAAAGTACTAGAATTATGACTGTCAATCTGGAATGGAAAATGCATAATTCAAAAACATGCTTATTGGGAGGACAGGCAAAGCATGAAGTCATAGGCATGAAGGGTAGAGATGAGGATGAATCATTAACAAAGTTTCTGGATGTTAGATGTTATGCTGAACATCACTGAGTCACAAGTCAGTTTAACATTGTCTTTACCTTCCAATGGGGGGGCTCATGAGCATTTTTACAAAATTACAAAATTTGCATTCATATTTTCACAATTACTGATCTCCCTTGTTCTTTATTATCACTTCCTGACCAGTCTCCTCCGTATTCTTATTAAAAGCAAAACAAAACTTATTTCCACCCCATTCAGTTTGACCCTTGTACCACCTGCTGTCTCTCCTGCTGACCTCCTGGTGGCTCCCCATCATTCATGAAAGACTCTTGCTCCTTGCTCATGGCTTCATCTCCACTCTGAAAAGTGTTGTCATGCTAGATGACTTTAATATTAGTAATGGGATATCCTGTTTTGGGGACCACCATCTGAAATTCACCCTCCTTGTAAATATCTTCTGAGAAACCAACCACTTCTTCCCTTTCTTACCTCTTAAACCTTTCTTAGTCTTTCACGACATCGACATTTGTGAAGAACACAGGCCAGCTTTTTGCAGAATGTTCACGTTTGTCTCTTTTTTCATGATTAGACTGAGGTTAGGCATTTGGGTCAGGATTTGTACAGAAGCGATACCATGTTTTTCTCAGTACATCATCTCATGGGACACGTGATGTCAGGTGGCCAAATTACTGGTGATGGTAAATTTGACCACTTGATTAAGGTGGTGTACAATGGATTTTTCTACTATAAAGCTACTACTTTTCCCTTTGTAATTAATAAATATCTTGCAGGGAGAAACTTTGAGACTATGTAAATATTCTGTTACTCTTTGTGGTAGACAGAATAATGGTCCCTTAATGATGTTCAGAAGGAGCTCTGGTGGCACAGTGGTTAAGTGCCCGCCTACTAACCAAAAGGTTGATGGTTTGAACCCACTAGGGGGATTAAAGTTGCAGATAGAATTAAGGTTGCTAATCAGCTGACATTAAAATGAGGAGACCTTAAAATGGAGAGATAATCCAATATAATCACAAGGGTCCTTAAAAGTAAAAGAAGGAGGCAGAAGAGTCAGAGATGCGACTTGAGTCTGCCCAGTTGGAAGCAAGGTTGGAATGATAAGATGTGAGAGGGATTCAACCCTCCATTGCTGACTCTGAAGATGGAGGAAGGGACCACGATCCAAGGAATGTGGGTGGCCTCTAGAAGCTGGAAAAGGAAAGGAAATGAATTCTCTCCAAGAGCCTCCGGAAGGGACTGCATTTCTGCCAGAACATCGATTTTACCCCAGTTAGACCCTTGTTGGACTTCTAACCTACAGAACTGTAAGAATAAATTTGTGTTGTTTTCAGCCACTAAGTTTGTGGTGAATTGTTAGAGCAACAATAGGAAATTAATACTGTCTTGGACTGGGTTCTCTAGAGAAGCAAAACCAGCGAAGCATATATATATATATGTATGTATATATATATATGTGTGTGTGTGTGTGTGTGTGTGTGTGTATGTATATATATGTATGTATAGAGAGAGAGAAAGAGAGAGGGAGATTTATGTCAAGGAAATGGCTCATGTGGTTGTAGAGGCTGAAAAGTCTGAAGTCCGTGGGTCAGGCGTCAAGCTGGAGGCTTCTCTTGACTCATGTAACTACAGGGGCTGAAGAACCCAAGATAGGCAGGTCAGATGGCAGGCTGCTGGCTCAAGTCCCAAGAACCAGAGTTTCAGATGATGATGAGCCAAATGCAGGATTCAGAGCAGAAAAAAAAGCCAGTGAGCTTTGCCAGGAAGTCCATATATATTGGATGCAGGCCGTACCCGCAAAGAAACTCCCTTCCAACTGATTGGCTGCTCATAGCAGATCTCATCATGGAGAAGATTACGTTATATCAGATCTCATCATAGGGGTGATTACATCATTACATAACTGCCGAACTATATCATAACTGCCAAACCACTGAGAATCATGGCCCAGCTAAGTTGACACACAACCTTAATCATCACAAACACTCTTCTCAGATTTTCACTCACTAATGTTAGTATGCATTGATGATTCTTGCCTAAATCAGTTATTATTATGACTATTGCCAAATGGTGATTTTTCTCATTCCATTGTTCCTTCTACATTTTTTACTTGCTACTATAAGTATGAGCTTTTTTTCTCCCCCATTTTATTATTTATATCAATATGGACTCATGGTTTCTTTTTGTTTTTCTTTTTAATTGTACTTTAGATGAAGGTTTATAGAACAAATAGTTTCTCATTAAACAGTTAGTACACATATTGATTTATGACAATGGTTAACAACCCCACAACATGTCAACACTGTCCCTTCTCAACCATGGAGTCCCTATTACCAGCTTTCCTGTCCCCTCTTGCCTTCTAGTCCTTGTCCCTGGACTGTTGTGCTCCATTAGTCTCGTTTTGTTTTATGGGGCTGTCTAATCTTGGCTGAATGGTGAACCTCAGGAGTGACTTCATCGCTGAGCTAAAAGGGTGTTCGGGGGCCATACTCTCGGGGTTTCTCCAGTCTCTGTCAAGCCAGTAGGTCTGGTCTTTTTTTGTGTGGACTCATGGTTTCTTATTTTGTTCAGTAGGTTATAATCCTTTATTTAATTATTTATTTTTCCTGAATTTGTCAGTAGGAGCCCATTTAAGCTGGATCCTGTCTTTTTGACATGCCAATTGGGGAAAATGTGAATATGAAGATGATATAGTGGAATTATTATTAATTTTCTTAGATATGATAATGGTATTAAGGTGATGTAGGAGAATGTCCTTTTTTCTTGGGAGAGGCATTTAGGAGTGAAGTGTCATGATGTTTGCAGCTTTCAAATGGGTCAGCAACAAAAAGGTAATGTATTTTCAATACGTTTTGTGTGTATATTTATCTATATACGTATTTATGTGTGTGTCTCTTTCTCTCGAGAGTGTGCTCAAATATGGCAAAATGTCAACAATGATTGAATCTAGCTGGAGGATATACAGGTGTTCAAAGTACTATTGCCATTTTTCTGTATACTTAAAAATTTTCACAACAGAATTTTAGGGAAAAATAACAAAGAGAAGTAGCTTTAAAAAAAAACAGCTACTTTACCTTCCTCAAAATATGCTTGTGTATATGGCATACACTAAAGGCCTCATGGTCTTTCCCTCGGGTCCAGGGTGCAAGAAGATTTATTTTTTTAATGAACATTTCTGAGCATCAGCTTAAATCTGACCTCTGCAATTCAATTAAATGGAAAGTTTGTTCATAAAGTATCTGAAAGCAGTGACCTCCGTAAGTATGTAAATGCTGCTCCTCACATCTCATTTATACTTTTTTATTTTTCTTATGGACAAAGTTATTTTATAGTCAACCTCTGTGTTGATCACCATAAGTTTGAGATTAGTAAGGGCCCCTTAAGGGAGTTTTAACATGTAGCGTTTGTGGAGTTCTACATTCCAGTGAAAACCTAACAAAAGGGGACTGAAAAAGCAATGCAGAACTTAATGAACTTACTTGAAATTACTTCTGCCCAACTTTTCAAACCCTTTTATACATGACCAGGCTTATGCATTTATGATCATTGTGGTTTGGCAGGTACAGAATTGATATGGGGTATTGTAAGAAGGCTGATAGACCACCCAGACAAGGGTCTTGTGGCAGTTTTAAAATATGTCCACAGATTCTTTGAAACTCCCCGCTTCAAAAGGTGAAACGTAGTTAATTCCTTTCCCTTTGAGTGTAGGCTAAACTCAATGACTCACTTCTAACTAATAGAATATGGCAGAAGTAGTGATGTGTGACTTCTGAGACAAGATGGTAGAAGGCATGGTGGCTCCCTGCTTGCTCTCATGGCTTAGCTGCCATGTCATGAGGATGCTCAAGCAGCCCTCTGGAGAGGTCCACATGGTGAGGAGCTGAGGCCTTCTGCCAACAGCCATGTGAATGAGCCATCTTGGAAGTGGATCCAGCAGCTCCACTCAAGCCTTCAGATGACTGCAGCGCCAGCCGACATTTTGACTGCAACCACATGAGAGACCCCGAACCAGAATCACTCAGCTACATAAGCTGCTTCTGAATTCTTGACCCACAGAAACTATAGATAATAAATGTTTATTCTGAGCCACAACATTTTTGGATAATTTGTTACACAGCGATAGATAACTAATACAAGCCCGACAGTGTCATTATTTGGGTCCAAACATTGTATTCCTGGGTCTGGAATCTTCCTCCTCTTCTCCACCAATCCAACAGCAATATGAGCCTTCAAATAAGAAAAAGGCACTAAAAATATTTCTCTGAAATCGGTATTAGCTGTAGCATTTGACTCTTCACCTCTTCTTTGCTGAATCTAAAGGGCTTTTGCTTGAAGTAATTTGCCATTTGGGGCTGAAGCACCATTTGGATCCAGTGTTTTCTAGTGGCAGAATGTCCCTTAGGAAATGAATAAGCCAGCATCTCCGACTTACTTAAAGGATTGCATTTAATCCTTGTGACAATCCCGTTGACACAGGTACTAGTTGCCTAACTTAAAAACTGAAGGAATTAAAATATTATGCTTTAGGGAGGTATACAAATTTGGGAGACTGTTAAAAGTCTTTTGAGTTTTCCTCATAGTTCATTGACGTCTGCAATGTGGAAGAGACAAAGAAGGCAAGGGACCAGATACAAGGCACTGAGCTTGGGGAGAAACGCGCTCTCCTTCTTTCCAAATGAGACCTTCTCAAGGATTACTTCATGAAAAGCAGTTTGAAGACCTAATCAAGTAGACAGGGTCATCAATCCCCAATTCCCTTGAGGCCTTGGAAACCCAGCCCAGCCCTCGAGCAAACAATGGGCCTACACACTGCTACTTTCCTTTGAACTTCTGCCTCCTTTGAACGAAGCAGCAGAGGGTCTTAAAGGGCAAAAGTAGCCAATCTTTCTGTTTTTAAAGACAGTGGGCGCTATAGAATGGAAAGGTCTGTAGTTTTATGTTGTGGCAACAATTTGATAACCACCATATGGGAAGTTATGTGACATGCTTAAACCTGATAGTGGGTATAACAGACCCCCCAAACATGCTTGTCTGTTCTCAGTACTACAGCCAAGGGTATTCAGTCCTCTGGTCACGTTGCTATGAGGAAGGCCCAAGTGATCTGAAGCCAAAGAGATGCTCGCCCCTCCCTTGTCTTTCACGGAACTCCAAGCAAGACTCCAGTCTTGCTTCTGCTACCAACTGGCTGTGTCATCTCCACTCGGAATCTCAGTCTCCTCATCTGCAAATGTAGATAAAGTGCTTTCTCAGATCTTTCATAGCTCCGACACTTTATGATTCCCCGAACGAGCCCTGAGAGTTGTCAGTTCCATGAAGTGAATGGACCTAACCTGTTTTATTTGGCTATCTCTGCAAGTTAAGTGTTTTTGGTAACCTTGTACAGTGTTGAGTTTGCGAACACAAATCTCTTCAGCTCTGAAAGGATCTAGTACACCTTGTTCTTCCTGGAAATAGCCTTGGGAAAATGGTATGTGGCTGTTTATGAATAATTCTCTCCTGGTTAAAGTTGTGGTAGATTTTGTAGTCGTTTAAAAAATATCCGTACCCATTGCCATGGAGTCGATTCTGACCCATAGTGACCCTATAGGACAGAGTAGAGCTGCCCATAAGGTTTCCAAGGAGTGGCTGGTGGATTGGAACTGCCGACCTTTTGGTTAGTAGCCGAGCTCTTAACCATCGCACCACCAGGGCTCCAAGAGAAGTCCGTATTTGAGGAAAACGCCATAATTCCAAGTTAGAAATATTTCAAATAATTTCTCTTTGAAAAAAGACTGGTCAGCCTGAGCACTAACAAAGAGTATTGGAAAGGGGTGTTGAATCGGAAAATTATTACCAGACATCTTACTTTGATTTTAAGGTTTTTCTTATCCACGAAAACAAATATTTACCATAAAAAGTCTGACTCACACTGCAAAAGTCTACCAGAAACTGCTCTATAGCAATGTAAATTTGTTTTATCCTGCTGGAAAAGGATAGTCATCAAACCATTACCTCCTAATTTAAATCTCAAAAAGCCTCATGGCTGCAGGTGGGTACCAAAAACCCATTGCCATGGAGTCGATTCCTGACCCATAAGAGACCCTATAGGACAGAATAGAACTGCCCTGAGTGGCTGGTGGATTTGAACTGCAAATACTGCGCCACCAGGGCTCCACAGGTGGGTGGAAGGCCAAATTACTAGTAGCCAGGCCAGAAGTAAACTGACAATCAGTTGATCTCAGCAGAGGAGGAAGGCAAGGTTCATTAATCACGTTAACATGAACCAATGGTTGATCTTCTAACTGCATTTCTCCCTCCTCTTCTCTTTATAAACCTTATTCAAGCCATTTTGCTTTTTTTGGAATCAAAATGGTCTCCCTATATGTATATAGAATAACTGCTCAGAATAAACTTTATGTTCAAAATTTCAAGTTTTGATTATTTTTAACAGTGGAGAAGACATTAGAATGTAAGGGAATGTATGTTTGTGTGTGACTCAGTTATTAATTTAACAAGGAGTCAATATGAGTATAGGGAATACTTGACTTCTTTATTTCCTCTCTGGGACATTTCCCCAAACTGACATAAAACTAACAGCCATTTAAGGTGAGCAAACTTTGGTGGCTTTTTCTCAGAAATTTGTTGTAGTTTGAGGTATTCCTAGTGACAGTGACAGAACCACTGAGTTGGGCTTCTGTGGTTATTTCAAATGTGCAGCTGTTGACTAGAACTTTCTGTGATGATGGAAATGTTCTATATCTGGTTTCCAATACAGTAGTCACTAGTCACATGTGGCTATTGAGCACTTGAAATGTGGCTAGTTCAACCAAAGAACTGAATTTTTAATTTTACTTAATTTGCACTTAAATTTAAATAGGCATGTGTATCTAGTAGCTACTGTATTGGATAGCACTGATAGCCTTGATATGTAGATGCTACTTTGACGTTTGTTTTTTTCTCATTCATATTTTTTGAAGCAAGTATTCTGGTCAGACTGACTGGGTTCAAATCCCTGCTCCCCTCCTTACTAGCTGTGTGAGACTGGCCAAGTAACTTGACCCCTCTGAGCCTCATAGCAATAAGTGCTGCTCACGGAGATGGGATGACACAGGGTGAAAGGGCCTGGCTCAATCCTGTCCCTAAAACCTGCCATGGCTGAAAGGGTAGATGATGTCACAGAGATGATCTGGGCATCTGGTAGCTTGGGCCGACACCCAAAAGTCTGTGTCTTTTCTTTTTAATCTTTGCTCCCCTAAGGTTATGGCTCATTCCTTGCAATCATGGGGGGAGGAGTCAGGACTCCGTGGGAGGGGCTGGCAGCTGGGGTGAGCTGCAGCCCACCACCAGGAACAATTCAAAGCATTTGCCCCTTTGAAGCCAGGGTTGGCTCCTCAGTCCATGCTCCCAGGGACTCTGACCTTGTACCTGCAGAGTGGGCCTGGCCATGTGTTCGGATACCAAGGCATGGCAAAGGTAAGGAAGACCCAATCCTTGGGCCTCCAACTCAAACCAACCAGAAGATGTGGGTGTGATTTTCACTCCTAGTTTGTGATGAGGAAAGTAAAGTTCAGGCTGAACTGGGATCAAGCCAGGATCTTTCAGTGCAGATTTCTGGGCCCCATGCCCAGAGATTCTGATTTGCACTTTTTGCCAGCACCCTGGGGGATCCTACTGCAAGGTTTGCAGATCATGCTTTGCGAAACATGACCAGATTTCCCTCACTCTGAAAAGAGCTCAGAGGAGAGTTGCCTTAGATCAGAGGTTCTCAACTGGGGGTGATTTTGCCCATCAGGGGACATCTGGCAATGTCTGGAGACATTTATGGTTGTCACAGCTGGGGAGGGGAGTAGGTGCTACTGGCATCAAGTGGGTAGAGGCCAGGGATACTGCTAAATATCCTACAGCGCACAGGACTGTCTCCACCGCTCCCTGCCACCAACAAAGAATTAAAAAAAAATCCCAAACCCATTGCTGTCCACTCGATTCCGACTCGTAGCGACCTTATAGGAGAGAGTAGAATTGCCCCATAGGGTTTCCAAAGCTGTAAATCTTTATGGAAGCAGATTGCCACATTGGGCTGGTGGATTTAAACCAACGACCTTTCAGTTAGCACTGAGCTCTTAACCATTATACTACCAGGGCTCCTAACAAAGAATTATTTGGCCCCAAATGTCAATAGTACTGAGGCTGAAAAACCCTGCCTTACATTAAGCAAAGCCAGAACCTCTGGTGCTCCTGGGAAAGGAGCCCACAGCCTGAAAGTAAAGTGGAAAAAAAAAAAGAAAGAATTTCATTCTTGCCTTGGTTTCCAGAAGCCCAGGTCTGGTGATTTAAAGAAATATAAGCCAATGATTCTCAACCTTATCAGATGCAGTGCTCCTTTTTATTATAAATATTTTGCCACAGCTCCTTTCCAATCCTGAAATGAAATTCATAGATAATAAAACTTACCTATATACAACATGAAAAAAATCAATACAGTGCCATGACTATAATATATCATACAGAAATTAAAAAGATAATTTGTAATAATAAAATACTGTGAAAGAGCACTCTAAAACTGAGGTGCGTGGCATAAATAAAATGGCTGACACAGGTCTGGATCAGATTCCATTTTGTTTTAAACTCCTGCTGCTGCTTGTAAAGTATGAGCGCCACTTTTGGATGAACAAGCCTTGTTTTGCAAACAAATATGGTTATGCTTGCTTGACTATGATTCCAGGAAGTGTGTGCAGAATCGTCTCGGGAAAAATGCTTGCCCTCAGGAAGAATGCGTTTGAAAACAGATTAACTGGTGTGAAGAAAGGTCTGTTTGGGGTTGCTGTTGGGCTAGCCTTCTTGTATAAAAACCCTGTATTCCTTTGTGAACGTTGGAGCACTTTGTATTTTTTACTTTGTCCTGCCCAGCTCAAGCCGTATTCTTCCTCAGTAAAACTCTTTTCTTTCATTTCTAACAGAGTATGAAATTTTCTTTGTTGACATTTCTGGTGTCAGAAGCAGAACATTGAAGGTGCATTATCTTTCATGATCCCTGAGGCATGGGGAACACAGCACAGTACCGCTGAGCCATTTTGGGCTCTCCACCTCTCTGAATCCTCAGGAATCATTTAAGATAAAAAAAAAAAAAAACTATCAAATTCGAGCTCCTGCTCTTTTGTGTTGATAGTTCTTCAAGTTTTATTGTGGAATTTGTTTTGATTCTTGCAAGTAAAAGTTTGTTTTGCTGTAACCGTCATTATAAAATGGGGAATGCCAGGTCTAAAAGAGATTTGGAGCTACTTTCTGGGACTCCTGCTCACTACATGAGCAAGCATTTTGGTACCTTAATGTGCATGTTCATTGTTTGTTTGGCATAACCTCATTCGGGGCAATTTGGAAAATCAGTGGCCACTTCTGGATACTTTCCAATTGGAGAAACTAGTATGTTTAAGGTCTAAAATAAGAGACTAGATTTCCAGCCAGCAGAATGAAATTGGTTCAAAAAGAATGAAACCAGATTTTTTATGGTTGTTACGAAGGAATCCCAGAGTCTTTTAAGCTGCAAAAATATGTGGGCATCCCATAAAACCAAATGGGACTAATGAGGTACAGGAGTCCAGGGACAAGGGCCAGAAGGCAGAAGGGGACAGGAAATCTGGTGATAGGGAACCCAAGGTTGAGTAAGGATAGTGTTGATGTGTTGTGAGGTTGTTAACCATTGTCATAGGGCAACATGTGTACTAACTGTTAAATGAGAAACTGTTTTGTTCTGTAAGCCTTCATCTAAAGTGAGAATAGCAGCACAATTGGAAGAGCGTAGTCGATGTCACTGAACTGTGCATGTAGAAATTTTTGAAATGGTGTATCTTTGGCTATGTATCTTTTCACCAAAAAATAAAAGGTTGAGAAGGGAGAGGGTTGACTTGTTGTGGGGTTTTTAACCAATGTCATAAAACAATATGTGTACTACTGTTTCATGAGAAACTATTTGTTTCATAAGCCTTCACCTGAAGTACAATAAAAAAAAAAAAATGTGGGCATGGGTTTGAGCATCTTACAAGCTTCCAGGGTGCTTGCCACCAACAGAAGGACACCTATGAAAGGATAAGCTGGGACATGAGATGGATGAGGATTACAGTATTTCGAATGTGGATACTATTGGACTAAACCAAGATTTCTAGAACTCTTGTGTAGAAGCTGAGGTGGTTTTCAGTCTGCTGCTGATCTAGAATTTCATGGAACCAAAATTAACTGCATAGGACTGAGTAAACTAAAAGAATTACTGTAAGGTTTATATGAGAGTATTGCTGATGTTCAGTGTTCTATTTTCTAGATATAGGAAACCACTGTTTATTTTTCTTTCCCTTTTTAATGTAAGAATCTTACCAGCTATTTCAGTAACTAATAACAGTACGCTGGCTACAGGATATCCTATGGTAAGGGTTTTTCTCATCTCCTGATTCTTGCTATTTGACTAGCCCAGACAGCACATCTTGGTTATGTGGCTCTAACCTTGGCTCCCACCTGGATGGATTAGCAGATGTACTATGGGATTGAGCTGGACCCCAGGTCAAATATTAACTGACTTACCTTTTCCAGCTGACATCCCCCTTTTTCAGAACTCATTAGTCCAGATCTGTATTTCAGTGGTATAATCGTTTGGCTTCTATTTTTGTACCTCAAATAGGGTCAGAAGATGTTATGGCTCATGCCAAAGTTCTGACTGAATATGTTCAGAGTGTTTTAAATGATTCTTCCCATGGACTTTAAGAAATGAATACTGAAATGACTATGATGAGAGAAGTAGTTCTTCAAAACTGACTGGTCCTCGGCATCCTTACTCCTACTCCACAAAGAGGCATCTGTGATGGTTAAGGTTGTGTGTCAACTTGGCTAAGCTGTGATTCTCAGTGGTTTAGCAGATATTATGTAATCATCCTCCATTTTATGATCTGATGAAGTGAGCTAGCAGCCTGCTGCCCCTCACTCCTACCCTTGGTAGCTACTAATGGGTTCTGGTTTCTATATATTTGCTTATTTCATATAAGTGAGACCATGCAGTATTTATCCTTTTGTGACTGACTTATTTCACTCAGCATAAGGTTTTAAAGGCTAATCCCTGCCGTCTCCTCTCTCCCCCAAGGATATAATCCCATATATATGGAAAGCTGAATGTCATTTGTGCCTTAATGACCAAAATGTACCTTCATTGCTGACCATCTCTGCCATGCAAGATCTGGATTGTGACTCTTGTTAACATCCCACTCTGTAGGGTGTGTGGTCCCTGGAAGTGTGCCTTTTTCCTCCATATACTGACTGTTTCTAATGTTTTTAGCACAGAATAATATTACGAAGTTCAATGGACAGAAAACCATGCTGGAAAATGTTATATTGGTCACTGCTATTTGGAATTAATGAGCCCCTTCCCCCTGATGCCAAATTTTAAATATTTTAAATGTCTCTCAATTTACTTACAGTGGCTAAAATTATGGGAATCTTTCTCTTTGGCTTCCACTATCTCCATCCCCCATCCCTGTTGCTCAAACCCTTCAGGATCTCAAATGGTGGGCTCTACGCCTTGCCTTCTTGGGGCCCAGGAGCAGCACAGGGATCTCTGCCACATGCCCGAGACTCTGAAATCGCCATAAGTGGAGGCTCACATTCCTTGCAGAGAAGGAAAGGTCTTGCTTTCACAGTTGCCATCTTCTCTTCTCCTTTGCACTTTTGGTAACCCATATATAGCAATACTTTTCAACTTTTCAGGCAGAGAGAGTCACATCTGGCTGCCTTGGAAAGCTCCCTTAGTAATGTGCTGGTAAATGTTTAACAATCAACTCTGGAATAACAAAAAAGCCTACATTTATAACAGTTGCTAATCCCCGTGTTGTAAATACTCCCGCATTGTCTGATTTCAACCTTCCAACTAGTTATCACTGAATGTCGAGTTGGGGAGAGCTGCACAGTAGTACACCATTATATGGGATTTCCACTATTCAGATAGAATAGACATAAATAACCTCAAGAACAGAGGTAATAGTAAAAATCTGAAATTATTTTAGATTTACAGAAGAGTTGCAAAGATAGAACAGAGGATTCCTATATACCCTTTGCCCAGCTTCCCCTAATGTTAACATGCTACATTTATCAAAACTAAGAAATTAACATTGGTACCAGCACATATCACTTTGTGAAAGGGAGGTGATGTGTTATACCTAGCCCAAAGTCAGCTGTGCACATTACCCAGTCCATGTGATGTACGGCATAGCTTGTAATGAGTCCTTGTAACTTGCCGTGCTGAGCTTTATTTCCTTGAGAAAAAAAAAACAAAAACGTACGGTTTGATCAAAATTTGTCTATGCTTGTAGGATTGTGTTGCTCTGATGAATTTCATCTGTATGGTGTCTGTCAGGACACACAAAAAAAAGTTAAAAAAAAAACCTTTGAGAATGGGTAGCCATTCAAGAGTTGTAAGCAAGAAACGAATATGAACGGATTTGAGTTTTAGAGCGATTGTAGAAGCTGTAAAAATAACACATTGGAGCAAAATGGCTAGCTGAAAGAAACTTTTGTAACAGTCCAGGTAGAACCTAATGAAGGTCAGAACTAAGACAGTAGCTGTGGGTATGGAGAAGCCATGATATATTCAAGAGTTGCTAAGGAGATGGAAGCTACAGGACTTGGTGACTGATTGATGGTAGAGCTGGGCACTGGGAGTTTGGTTTCTCACTTGAAGGGAACACTGGAGAGGGAACAGGTGTCAAATTCAGCTTCTGATATGTTGTTTGAAGTGCTTATGGGATCACTAAGAAACATAAATAGATCAAGTTCATCCTCAGAAAACATTTTCCACATCTTGGACTGTGGAATCACTTTGTTGGGTTGAATTTCATATATTAGAGTTCCTTACCATTCCCTCTACAACATAATTTAGAGAGCAAACAGAGAACAAAGGCAGAGGTCAACAGGTTTCTTTAAAAGTCCAGTTTCTTTCCTTCTGAATTCTCATTTACCCTGAGAATAAAGAACAATAAAGGAGGGGAAAGGGAAGGACCTCTCCCCTTTCCTCCTCCTCTTTCCATCAGGGACAACAAGGCAGGCTGGAGCAGTATCCTCATCCCTCACGGACTCCCACAATGGACACCATTTGTGAAGCACCTCCATGTTGGCCTGAACTTGCTTGGAGCTTTGGGCCACTCACCTGGGTGTAATCTGACACATGACAGTAATCGTTGTCCGCTCTCTGGACTGATTGGTCCCAGCTGTTGGACCCTCTGCTCAGTATGTGGGGTGGCAGGGAAGGGGGGCGGTTCAAGCCTCCCCATCTGTTTTTGAGCCTCCAGCCATGACAGATGGCCCTTTCTCAGTATTACAGATAATTTTTCTCTGATCAGCGTCTCAGCCCCAATTTGTGCTTAACATTTTAAACTACCCCCCTCCACTGCCATCACCTTAGGCATTTATAGAGATTTACTTATACCGCATAGGCCTATGTGTGTGTGCATGCATCTAATGACCACTGTGCACACACATACATAGCTTCGTTCTTTTTAACTACACACAACTACCGAGGTTCATAAAGAGTATTTTATTTTTTTTAGTGTACTTTAGATGAGGGTTTACAGAGCAAACTAGTTTCTCATCAAACAGTTAATACACATATTGTTTTGTGACATTGGTTGCCAACCCCACAACATGTCAGCACTCTCCCCTTCTTGACCTTGGATTCTTCATGACCAGCTTTCCTGTCCCCTCCTGCCTTCTGGTCCTTGTCCCTGGGCTGTTGTGCCCATTTAGTCTCGTTTTGTTTTATGGGCCTGTCTAATCTTTGGCTGAAGGGTGAACCTCAGGAATGACTTCATTACTGAGCAATAAGGGTGTCTGGGGGCCATGTTCTCGGGGTTTCTCCAGTCTCTGTCAGCAGTCTCTGTCAGACCAGTAAGTCTGGTCTATTTTCTTTTTTTTTTTTTTGTGAATTAGAATTTTGTTCTACGTTTTTCTCCAGCTCTGTCTGGGACCCTCTATTGTGATCCCTGTCAGAGCAGTTGGTGGTGGTAGCCAGGCACCATCTAGTTGTGCTGGACTCAGTCTGGTGGAGGCTGTGATAGCTGTGATCCATTAGGCCTTTGGACTAATCTTTCCCTTATGTTTTTGGTTTTCTTCATTCTCCCTTGCTCCCGAAGGGGTGAGACCAGTGGCGTATCTTAGATGGCCACTCACAAGCTTTTAAGACCCCAGATGTTACTCACCAAAGTAGAATGTAGAACGTTTTCTTCATAAAGAGTATCTCTATGGCACTCCTGACCTAGAGGTAGAGTCTCTACAATCGCTGTGGGTGAAAAATGAGAGGGCCTCTGATGAGTCGAGGATCAACTCCAAAACCCCTCTCCATCTCACTTGTGAGTACTTGAAACACACAAGTTCAAGTCAACCAGTCCCCAGGGTCGATTGTATATCCTACTGCTCCAGTCAAGCATCTTCATTTTTGGCTCCTCGAACTTTATCTCTGTAATTATGATTCTTGAGTTCAAACAGTATGGGAATTTTCCAGAGTGGTTGAGAAGGACTGTCAGCAGAGAGAGTATACATGGCAGCTACAGCCCCAAGCCAGGGGATAATCTCCGCAGCAAACATGGAACTGGTTTCTGTCAATGTCTTTTCCAGCACACCTGCTATCACAGTTATCTTCACGGATGAAGGGATAGAATTTGCACAAATGCTTCACTTCCTTGAGGGAATGTTTCAGCGCAATAGTCATTTTCATTTCTTATTTTATCTCTAATTATTAGCACTGGTTTTGTTTTGTTTTTTTTTTCAGTGATGATGATAGTGGTTTCCTTTAAGACTTGGCATCTAAAATACTTGATTTTATGTCCTTTAGCAACCTTAATGCTTCATATGTTTGATAAAATATTACCCTATTGTAGTGGTTCTCAACCAGGGTTGATCTGCCCACTCACCCCCAGGGAATATTCAGCAAGGTCTGGAGACTTTATTGATTTTTGACACAACTTGGGGGTGTGGGGTTGCTATTGGCATCTCAGGAGTAGAGACCAGGGATGCAGCTAAACATCCTACAGTGCACAAGGCAGCCCCAGCAACAAAGAATTTTCTGGCCCCAAATGTCAATAGTGCGGAAGTTGTGAAACTCAGTTTTATTGGGAAGTGCTCATCCGTTATGTTGTTGCCCAGCTGACAGTAAAGCTGATGAGCCCTGAAAAGGAGAGGTCAAGGGTTTGGGACTCCTGGTGCCAGGCCATCCTGCTCCCAGAATGTTTGGACCTAGGGCAGGGGATCACTCCAGAAACCAAAAGTTTGCCTTTATCATGGCTAAATTCTGGAGCCAGCGAGCATTTAGGGGCTGGCCTAAGGCGATGGGGTTGTCTGTTCTGCCAGATGATTTGCATTTAATTTTGGAGGATATCTTGGGGCCTAGAGTCTTCCCCTCCCTCTTTAGTGCTTTTCTCAAGATTTGAGGGATTTTCTTAATCTGTAGCCTCTTGTTGCAGCACCTTAGCCCTTTCAAGACCCCTGGGACATATAGTATCCCACCTACTATTTATACCTGTGCAGTTCTTTGGAAAGGAGGTAGCCCAATTTTAATGTGTTTAGCCTCAAGGTGGGAGCCTTTCAAAAATGCTTAAAACTCAAGAACCCTGAGTTGGAGCCTCATTTTTTTGTAGATTGACCATTGTCTTAGGTGATGCCTCCCGGATGGGTGAATTTTATAAACTTTTGACAGGTTTGCCTTTATTTGTATGAGACAAGCCTCCTCACTATGTTTCCCAGTTACTGTGTTCTCATGAGAATGTACTTACTGTGAAAATAAGCTATTGCCAGTCTTCATTCAGTCATAGTGACCATTTTCTTCTTTACATCATTCATTGTTTCCAGGTGTTACTGGCTCCCTTCTTTTCCAGCTTCTGAACAGTAGGTAAATGGAGCCCTGGAGGCACAGTGATTAAATGCTCAGCTGCTAACCAAAAGATCGGCAGTTTGAACCTACCAGCGGCTCCTTGGAAACCCTATGGGGCATTTCTACTCTGTCCTATAGGGTTGCTGTGAGTTGGAATGGGCTCGACGGCAACGGGTTTGAGTTTGGGTTGGGTTTTGGAACAGTAAATAATGCCTTTCCAACAAGGAATAATGCATTGCTGTGGTGCTTTTCAAGAGATTGGAACTCCTATAAGTTATTCTTACCCTGCATTACATTTTAGAGGCCAGTCATTACTTCCACTTGTAGCAGGTGAAATGCACTGCTGTGAGCATTCTGCAGTATTCCAAGGCAGCTGTTTCTGCTTCTTAGCTGTTAGTACTGCTTTTGTTACAAAGAAGAATACATCGTAGTGGTAATTTTCCTGAGATTCAAATTCCTTTCCTTTTATTTATTTGGACTGTCAGTACTGCTTCTGCAGTAATGAAGAATGCATTGTAGTGGTAATTTTCCTGAAATAAAAAATCCCTTGGCTTTATTTATTTGGTCTGTAAGTACTGCTTTTGCAGTAAGGAAGAATGCATTGTACCATCTTTTGAAAAGTTTCGTGGAAATTAATAAAAAGGCTAAGAAGGAGACTAGAATAAAATGTATGTTCAGTCATTGCCAGATGCCTTCATGTTTTGCAAATTTTTAAGAAATAAAATAAATAAATAAATAATCCTGGTTTTACCGTTGACTCATATCGGCAGGACTTACGTTGTTCAGGGACGGCTGGGAGACATTTGATCCCAGATAATGGGTATCAGAATCCATAACTCGTTAAAAAAAAAATAAAATAAAATGCTGTATTGGTCCTTTAATCAGCCTGCCTTCATTAGTGAAAGCACAAAGTATCATCAAAAAATTCAAAAGAGAAAATAATTGGGTCTTGAAAGGGTTAGGAAGCAAAACGGAGTTGATATGCATAAAAACAAATGCAAGGCTTTTTAAGATCAATTTCTTTGGTTAAAAAAAAATATATCAGTGGTAAGTGCTGGGCTCTGGAGGAAGGCATGACCCTGTGAAGATTTTCGTGGGGTCTGTCTGCTTTCTTGTTCTATTAAGCCATACAACTTGTACAAAGCCAGTCTCACCCACAGCATTCTATTTTTTCTCATCTGCGGAGCCAGTATTCAAGAGAGGATTTTTTTGTTGTAAGCCCTCGCTAAAAAAAGTTACCAGAATATAGTCTCTTAAAAATCAATGATGACCTAAAAGCTCCCCCCCCCCGCCCCCAGCTTTCGAGAACAGCACTTCTGGATGGCAGCATTGTAGAGGGATGACATTTTAAGTTTCTGTCTCTCACCCCCAAATGTCATGCTGCTCCTGGAGATAGATCACTGAGTGGCAGACTCTATTTAGGTGGACATGTGATGCTTTGCAAGCACATGTTCAAAGGAAAGAACCAGGTGATTTTTTCTTTTGTCTCTAGTCAACTTCTAGTACTTTTTCTAGTCCTCAGTAAGAAATAGACTTTGTGAAAAATGCTAGCATTTTTAGGTGGGATAGGGGTATCATGGTTATATATTTTTAAATAATTGTAATTTTTTTAGAGATAAATGTTTATTTATGGATAAAATTATATAATTTCAGGAAGGTTATTTGGGGATCCTGGGGGAAGGGTATGGATGGAATAAGGTTGGCCACGAGCTAATAATTGTTTTAAACTGGTGAGGAGGACATGAGGATATATGTATGCTAATTTGAATGGTCCAGTAGAGACAAAGCTGTTGATGACCGAAAAGAGAGAAGAACTAGCTGAAGGAGCAAGCATTTAAGGATGTGAGGGGAGGTGGATTTCAGAGACTAAAGTCTCTCAAATCTTCATCATAAACTCAGAGACTGAATCTTGAGCATGTTGATTCCCTGGTCACTTTGCCAGCTCCAGACACATTTAGAAAATGAGGAAAGGCATTTCTAAGTCATATTAATTTATATGTTGGCTACATTTTGCTCTCAGCTGCATTTCTCAACATTGTGCAAGCCACACTGAACACATTTGGCTACCTTTAAATATCAAGGGTTTATTCAAATTTTGAACCAGTTCATTGTTTCTATAATCCTGACCGTACAAGTCTGAAATCTGGGCCAACACGATCAAAGGTTTTAGAATAACGTATTAGTTGATGTCATTTTCTTACTCACCCTCAAAGTAATGAGTTGCACAGGAATGTAATATTTCTTCCTTCATTAGGTCAGGAGTGGGTGAAGCTTTCAAACTGCTATCACTTTTTCCAAATAGTTTTCACTCATTCTTACTCCTAATTATCTACAGTATTATATAGCAACAAAATAAATAATCTCCTAAAGAAAGTATCCTCTCTTTGGCTGTTCCAGAAAACTCTGCTGACTTATTTGCAGTTGGACTTAAGAACATGAAAAGTTTGACGGACACATGATGCCAAAGAAGCCACACATTGTCTGAGCAATTCCCCTGCCTCCCTGACCTTATCAAACAGGGGAAGCTTACTAGAAGCTCATAGGCTTTTAAGACCCCAGACACTACTCACCAAGGTAGAATGTAGAGCATTATCTTTATAAGTAGTGTCATGCCAATTGAGCTAGATGTTCCCCGAGACCATGGTCCCCAGAGCCCTCCGTCCAACAACTCAGTCCCTCGGGGGCTTTGGATGTGTCTATAGGGCCTCCATGACCTTTCCTTGTGCAGGTTGTGTTAGTTTCCCCTGTACTGTGTACTATCTCACCTCTCACCCAAGTTACCACTTATCTATTACCTATTTAGTATTTCGCCCCCCCTCCCCTCCCATCCCTGGTAACCAACAAGGATTGTTACATTTTGCATGTGAATTTTTTCATGGGTTTTTACAATAGAGGTCTCATACAATATTTGTCCTTTTGTGATTGACTTATTTCACTCAGCATAATGTCCTCCAGTTTCATCCATGTTATGAGATGCTTCACAGATTCATTGTTGTTCTTTCTTGTTGCATAGTACTCCATTGTGTGTATGTACCATAGTTTGTTTATCCATTCATCTGTTGATGGGCATCTAGGTTGTTTCCATCGTTTTGCTATTGTGAACAATGCTGCCATGAACATAGGTGTGCATATGTCTATTTGAGTGACGACTCTTATTTCTCTAGGATATATTCCTAGGAGTGGGATTGCTGGATCGAATGGTATGTCTATTTCTAGCTTTCTGAGGAAACGCCATATCATTTTCCAAAATGGTTTATCATTTTGCATTCCCACCAGCAGTGCATTCTACTGTTTATTCTTGATGTGATGATTTTGGCTGATAGGAGGCCAGGTATTTGGATCTGGCTTGGCTTGTGTTTATACTTTCCTACTCAGTTACCTAACTTATTTAAATACTATGAATCCACCCCATGGCGGTATGGCCAACATGTTTGTACAAGTGGTTAGTTATTAAAATCATGCCAGGGGTGGATAATCCAATAGGCAAGGTAAGCACGTTGCTTCCCTTGCTTACCAGATCATCTGTAGTGAACAATATCACATTTTTTTTCAGTACATCAAAGACTCTGCTCCTAGGTGTGGCTGGCATCCGTCTCTTTCCCAACCCCACAGCACATTCCTACAGAATCAAAGCCTCTTTTCAAATTTACAATCCCTGACGGGTGGATGACCCAGTAAGCACAGGTAAGCATGGGCTTACTTGTGCTTACTTACTATCTGTAGTGAACAGATAGGATGTGGTGAAACCCATGTGAAATTGTTCACTACAGATGATCTGGTAAGCAAGGTAAGCACCATACTTACCTTGCTTATTGGATAATCCGCCCCTGAATCATGCCTCGTACTGTAATTCATAGCCAGTCTTCAATTTATAGCCAACGGCATTTTCATGTGTTTCCTTGAGGGAAATTCTACCCTTCAGAAGACATGCCTTTTAAGAGTTCAGTGATGGAATTTTCCTTAGAGTTCCTAGCCTTAGAGACCGAAGCCAATTAGTAAACCACCAATCAGTTAACAAAGGACACATGGAGTAAGTAAAAGGTACCCAGGGACTAGGGTAGTCTGAGGTCTAGTTTCGACTACCTGTATTTATTTGAGTACATCACTTCAATTTTCTGGGCCTTAATTTCCTCATCTATAAAATGAGTGTTAGAATATTAACCACTAAAGTACTTTGAGTTTTTCCGTTCCAATGGTATGTTTACTGAGGGCCATTTACAAGGTGCAGTTCCCTCTAAGAAATGCAAAGATTTCTAAGATACAACAGCTGCCTTCAGAATGCTTAAAATCTCATTGGAAAAGATATTTCAACTAAAGGAAAAGTTATTAAATGCCACATCACGTGGTAGTGATATGCACGTTAGAGGTGCTCTGTCCTCAAACTTGAAGGGGCCTCCATTTTGGCTGCTGTTTAGCGGGAAGTGTATGCAGAGGACTATGGTGAAGACTTGTCCCAAATGTTGATCCTAACTGAAATTGATTCATCCCCAGTACGGGGGTCGGAAGACAACACAAGAGTAAGGGCCCTCACAGTCTGAAAGCTCCCAAAGAGTGTACTTGGCTGGCAGTGCAATGCAATATGGGCTAATCTCCAAAGGAATTTATAAACTATGAGAGCTGTTGGGGAGGTTGAATTGCACTGGTCAAGGAAGGTTTCCCAAAGAGGTAAAGATTGAGATGGGCCTTGAATTTTGGAAGGAAGTTATATGAATAAAAATCAATATGGTTTTCATGGGTATGGTAACTCTCTTTCCCAATAGCTTTTCCAAGCAAGGGAAGTTATTATTTGAGGGAGACCCATTGTGGTTGGTTTTTCGTGGCCACAGAACTGGTGGGAAAATAAATTGAAGCTGCTCTTTAATTCTTTTGGATCATTTTACTTAACAAGTATAGGAAATCTAAGATAACAATTTAGATTAATGGTTCCCATACATGGGTGAGTGGGGCTCAGTAATCTATAGTTTAAAAATATGATTCTAGTGTTCAGCCAGATTTAAGAGCCAGTGCTTTAAGTATTAGTCATATCTTCATGGAAGCACTATCTTCAAATTGGGAACTTTTAGTTCAAGAGAGCGATGTAGAACTTGGAGAGAGTCCAGTGAAAAGCAATAAAAGTCATTGAAAGTTAGGATGGTGAAATTCTAGGAAAAAAAATGGTAAATGAAATGAAGAAAAGAAGGCTGAGGTAAGGATTAGACTGTAAATATGCAAATTGCTACCATATGGGTGGTAGTTGACAGTTGTTCTCTGGGCGCATCCAGAATGAGAAAAGTGAGAGCAAGCAAAAATGGAAGTGATAGGGCTTTCAAACAGACTTGCAGACAAGGTCCTGACAGAGCACTTTTAACCTGCCTGTCACTGCCATATGATGTGGCATCTGTGAGATGCTGGGAAGCTGAGGGGAGATTATGGTATTTGTGCCAATGTTTTAAAGGTATAATTTGCATTGATTTCAAAAATGGCAAAATATTATTGCTTCATTGATATTCAGATTACTCAGGGCTGACCCTTTGTCTTCCTCTACCAAGGGACCACGAGCCAAGACACATTTGCAGAATTTGGATTCCCATGACTAGGGAGACTGTGGACACTTTCCACGTGCCTGGAGGATGGTGAATAGGGAGGGAGAGGTCTTTTCTGCCCCTATGGTTGTTGGAGGAGGGAGGAATTGCACTGAGTTTTTAAAAATTCTCAGGCTCTGTTGCAGTTGGCAGTGATGCCAGTTCATGGCCTTGGTTCACAAGGTAGGAATGAGCCTGAAATTAGATCAATGAATGGTAGTTAGGAAGGGACCTTCTAGACACTCTGGTCTAGTGGTTTCCCAAGTGTGTTTTGTGAAACAGTCATGGTGGGGTTGTTAATGAGTGTTCCACTAAAAAAAAAAGAAGGAATTTGGTGGTAATATAAGTTCATATAATGGTAGCTTCACAAGTTAAATAGATTCATTATTTTTAGGGATCTCAGAAGCTTGATTCTTCCAGTGAGGCATAGTAACAAGCTTATAAAGTGGTATATCTTACCAGTTCATTTCTCCTTGAAGTACACTTTGAGACAAAAGGAATGATCTGGACTAGCCCCCTCCCCTAGCTTTTAAGAATAGTATCTTTTTTGATCAAAGATTCTATGATAGAATCTTTGATCAAAAGGGGTAAAAATGCAGAACAGAACTGAAAATTTTCATGGAATCCAGACTTTCTAGAACCATTGAGGCTGGATGAATCCCTGAAACTATTGCCCTGAGATAATTTTTAAGCCTTAAGCCTTAAATCAAAAATATCCCCCGAAGTCTTCTTTAAACCAAATAGTATGTTAGCTGATTTAGTTAATAAGAATGTTTGCCTCAACAGTAACAAAAGAATGTTTGCCTTAAACATCATGCTCTTTTGAAGAATTATCTATATGGGAGCAGATTGACAACAACAGCTGAAAAGGGCAGATAGGAAACATAGGGGGAAGTGAGTTTACAGTGAGTTTATGTTAATGGGGGAGGAAAAGTTCAGAAAAGCAGGGTGAGATTGGTTACACAACTATAAGAACGTGATCAATGTCACTGAATTGTCCGTGTAGATATTGTTGAATTGGTGTATGTTTTGCTGCCTATACTTTCAGCAACAACAACAACAAAAAGAATAGCAACCGGCTGTCATAAACAGACTGAGTAACAGCTTGAGGTGCAGAAACAAGTCTCCCAACTTTTTGGAGAGTGCCCTTTTCAGGACTCCACTCTGTCATACTTAACCCATGTGAGCCAAATAGGCACCATATCCAGTGTACATTCCAGACAAACCAACACAGGTTGGTATAATCCAGCGGAGCAGCGTTGATAACTGAAGCCAAAGGGCTCAGCTGCTGAGCTCACACTGCTATGAGGACATAACATGATACTAACTTATGAGAAAGTTGTGTTTGGAACTGATCTTGAAGCCATTATACTCGTAGACAGTCTCAGGTCACCATTTTAACATGCCCTGTATTATATTACATCAAAAAGTTCTGGGTGAAGGTCTCCATTTTTTATAGAGACATCCTTTATGAATGCTATTCTATGATTTTTACGCAACCACTAATACATGGCTTATATGTAGATACGCATTTACCTCAAGTGTGGGCTAGAGTGTAGACAAAGATAATGCATTGCAGATGGGTGTCAGGAGTCAAGTAAATTGCTTGATGATGCCACCAATTAGGTTTTCTGATAAAGGGATTCTTTATGCCTTATTAAAAAATTCTCTGTACCGTTTCCCCCTAAAGGATAGAAAATATTAATCTGTGTATCTGAGTAGCAGCCATAGATCATTATTTAAGCTGTACTCTGCATGTTTGACCATTTTGAACACAGTGGAATTAATTTCATTTTGTACAAAAGATCCAGAGCAGTAAAAACAAAAACACAAACTGGCATCAAATAATTGCTGTGCTTTAGATTATGCAAGAGCTTTTTCCAGTTGCCCAAAGCCAGTGATATTTGTGCCTGTTGGAAGGGCCCAAGAAGCTGACTCCTGCTGTCTGTGCTTGGGTCGCAGAGACAGCGTGTTTAGAGAATATATTTTAGCTGTTTTTATGCTGAGATGAATAGGCTATTTGAAGTGAAGGGCGGACTGGTAGTTCCTATTGGAATAAAAGGAACATAAATTTGTTCATGCCAAACTATGAACACAATTAGACAATGCACCGAAGGCAATTTTTATTTGGTAATTACTGCCTTTGTTCAGAAGCTTTGCCAATGCTAACTGATTGAAAAGCTCCGGGGGGGGGGGGGGGGGGCGGGGGGGGGGGATAGTGAAAGGACACAGCTCCCTCATTAGCCTAAACCGCATTTGAATTGTTTCTGCTGTACGTGGTGTTTTGGTTTTCCTTTGAAACAAAGAGTTAATGTGCCTTTTCAGTTGTGTGTTTAAATTGAAGGGATTAGGAAAGGGCCATTATCTCCCATCTTCCTAACCTTGCCTAGATGGGGCCTTCCAAATGAGACAAACAGGCTTTCCTATTTGAGAGCCTTGCATTTATGGCTGCTTTGTGAAAGGGCAGTAGTCAGCAAGCAGGCCAAGTGGCTAGAGAATCTACTGAAGACAGGAGAAATAAAGGAGCACATTAGGATATCTCCCCACTGAAAGCAAGTACACATGATTCCCAGACTAGCAAGTGCTTTTCTTTAGGGGCCTCTTGAGTCTCTATTATTGTAGACGTTGACATATTTGGCCCTTGTGAGCAACTGCCTTGGTCCTTTAGAATGTCAATGGCTACTTCTTTATACTAGATGAATGAATGAAAACAACTGGAAATGAATCTGATAGCCCAAGGCTTCCAAGCAAGGTTGGTCTTGTTTGAAGATCCAGTATTCAATTCAAAGAACATTTATGAAGTCCTTGGTGTGTGCCCAAAGTCACTTCCAGGTTGTCTTTCTAATCTTGCCAGTGATCTAATTGTGCTATGTGCGGTTTAGTATGTGGTTCTGGTTGACCAGGACTTATGGGAAGATAAAACCCTTAAGTGAAAAGCCAATCAGTTCAACTAAGACTAATTGATACCTAATTTATGGCAGTCATTGGAAATAGAAGATGAATTAAGGAGGCTGGTAATTAAATAATACCAGTGGGCTCTTATAATCAAAACATTTATGACCCAAATCCTTACGGTAGGATGGAGAAGCAAAAGGGGCCAACATAACATTAAACAAATATGCTAAGGAATTGACCACTTGTAAAATTTGTCCCCAACCACCATCCCTCTTTTCTGACACTAAGATGTATCCCTGCCCATTGTATCAGCGTCTTTGCTAGTTGAGGACGCACGTCTTAAATGAAAAGCCGTGCAATTCAACAAATGTTAATTGGTGCCTACTTTATGGCAGTCGTTGACGGCAAAAGGTAAATAAGTCACATCCCCTCCATTAAAGAGCTTGTAGTCCAGTGAAGGAGCCTGATAAGTAAACCGCCTCATTAAATGTGGATGTTGCAAAATCTAACGATGCAACACAAATGGTTTATAAACTGAAATCGCAAAGCTCGATGACATGAAGGGTTTACAAAGCTGATGATGCTGGAGAACAGTTCAAACCATTGGCAAAGCCAAAATGAGGATCTGGTAGAAAGCCTTGCATTGGAAGAAGAGAAAATGAACAAGGGTGTTGCCCAGGCCACACCCTGTTGTTGTTGTTAGCTGCCATCAAGTCTGTCCTGACTCGTGGTGACCCCATGCACAATGGAATGAAACGCTGCCCAGTCCTGCACCAGCCCCAGGATCATTTTTCTAATCAGGCCATTGTGATCCATAGGGTTTTCATTGGCTGGTTTTTGGAAGTAGATCGCCAGGCCTTTCTTCCTAGTCTGGCTTAGTCTGGAAGATCTGCAGAAACCTGTTCAACATCATAGCAACATGCAAGCCTCCAGGCCAATTAAATTACGATGTCTGGGGATCGGGGAACCCTGGTGGCAGAGTGGTTAAGCGCTTGGTTTGGTTTTGGGGTAAACCAGTGGGGCAGCGTACTACTAGAGATCTCACCTGGCCACCCCGAGGCTTGCGGGGGAGGTCAATATCTATATGCACGTGCAACCCACTCACAACCAGATGGGCCACGATGTTCAGGATGGGATACAGGACCTATCAGTGTCCAGCTGGCTTGACCCTGAGGAGTTTTAGAGTAGAGGTTTTCAATCTTGGCTGCACACTGGACTTCCCTGCGGAGGTTTAAAATACTGATGCTTGAGTCCTACCCTCAAACCAAAAAAACCACAAAAAAACAAACCCCATTGCGTGGAGTCAGTTCCGACTCGTAGCCACTCTGTAGGACAAAGTATAACTGCCTCATAGGGTTTCCAAGGAGCAGCTTGGTGGATTCAAACTGCTGACCTTTTGTTTAGCCACCAAGCTCTTAACCACTGTGCCACCAGGGCTCTGGCTTACCCCAGTGTGCCCTAAAAATGTGGTCATTTTCCACATGTGCCTTGACATGAAAGGTTGGGAAGCCTTGCCTTAGGAAATAAGCAGCTGCAAATGCAAACACAGTTAAAGTTATTGAAATTCCTTGGATAGTTATGAGTGGAGCATTTCTTTGATAACAATTAAAAAACATTAGTTACCTTCTTCTAAACTGAGGAATGTCAACACATTCAACTGACCTTTTTTCTTGGTGCTACATGCTACATTTAAAATTGTGATTTTTACTGGATTGTTTCTCTCTAGCAAAAGGAAAAAGAAACACGGTATTTTCTGCAAGTAAATCAGAAATTCATTCCATGACTCAGCTTCTTTTCAAATCTTCCAGAGCACTGCACAGTTTACCAGTGAAGGACTGGGTTAGACTCACACTTCCCTATTTTAATTAGAACCCGCGTTCAAGCAGATGAAAATGCTGTTCTAAATCATTCTAACTATTTCTAGAGACAAACCGTCTGTGGATGGGACTCTGTTACACCTGATTTATTGCTTCCCTGCTGTCATTTACGAAAGCCTTGCAGCTGGCCATCAGCTGGGAGACGAATCAGCTGCTTTTTCATTCCTTGGCAGGCCTTGACCTGTCTCGTACTTCCAAATGTGTTAGAAACATCCACCTAAGAAGAAAGCGCTTCACTCAGATTTCAGCACTAGTAAAGATATTTTGTCCAGTGCTGAGCTAGAATTACAAGGATCCAAGAGATGGTATGTTATCAGGAGGGACCAGTCCCTGGAGAAGGACAACATCATGCTTAGTAGAGTAGAAGGTGATCGAAAAAGAGGAAGACCCTCGACGAGATGGACTGACACAGTAGGCTCAAACATAGCAAGTATTGTAAGGATGGGACAGGATTGAGCAATGTTTCGTTCTGTTGTACATAGGGTCACTATGAGTTGGAACCAAATCGACAGCACCTAACAACAACAGAGACACAGTAAAACCCAGTGGACATGCCTTTCTTGTGCCTCTTGGTCTGTGGAGCACATGTTGGCTCATGGGCTTTGGGTTGAGTTGTTGCAAAGCCAGCTTATTGCGTCAGGCATGCCTTGGCAGCAGCTCATGGCACACACCCTCGCTAGTCCCCCACTTGGTTGACTCCAGAAAGGTTATGTGAGTTTATTGAAGAAGGCTCAAGGGCTGCTAAGGATCTTGGAGAAAAGGAAACCAGTAGAAGTTCCTTTTAACATCTCAAAAGGCTCTTAAGAGATGTTCTCATGAGGGTGATGACTCAAGGTGGCCCTCCCCATATTTGCTGTTTTTCCCACGGCAGCTCTAGGAGTGTAAGAACAGGGCCTATTTGGAAGGTTGGTGAGAGACAACATCGCCAGACCCTGCTCTGCTGCACCAAATCGGAGGTACAACATGGCAAATCTGTGATATACTCAGGTTGTACCCTATTTCTACATGGCCAGTAGGCCATGTAGAAAAAGGACAACAATAACTGATATGGATTGCTCCGTAAACATCACATTCTTATGTTAAGAAGTGTGAGCAGTCTCCCCGGCTCAAAGCTGTCTGGGCAGAGATGACTACTTTTCCATGCATACCCCACTTTGTGTCATAGGTGGGAGGCTTAAATGGGACACTCACAGGACTTGCTGATCCCCCTTGGCTTCTGGAAACTGTCCTGGTGGAGATAAGATTCTTCCACGCCTGCCCCCCACCTGTCATCATGGCTGAGGGACACAATGGGAGATGTGTTCTTTTTCTACCAGGGTTGCTAAGGTGGTGGTAAGTAGGCTCGAAGTTGCTGATGGCCATTTTGACACCACTCACAGAGAACTTGACTGAGACTGAATCCAGTATGGTAAAAAGGAGAACTGAGAGATGGAGAGAGGAAGATTCCTGATGAGATGACACTGTTTGAGAACTCAGATCCAGCAAAGCCTGTAAATTTATATCAGCCTAGCTGATACATTTCCCTTTTTGGTTAAGCCAGGCTGTTCTGGGGTTTCTGTCACTTGCAGTCTTAAGGGTCGTGACTTTTTCATCAAGTGTAAAATGTTAGATGGCAAAGATTCCTGGTCTAGGTATTCATCTGTTTTCCTCCCAAATATTCTCTGCAGTTCTCTGGGCTTTTCCCTCCCTCCAGTTCATCTTACATAAAACTATCAGTTATCCTTCATGTCATCTCTCATGTATAAATCTTCCCCTGTTCCCCAATGTTGTTATAAATTCCTTCACCTGACAATCGAGTTTCCATAGTCTTTTCCCAAATCATATTCCAGTACCCCACTCCCAGTACCAAATGTCTTAGGCTGGGTTCTCTAGAGAAGCAAAACCAGTAAAGTGTATAAATATATATATATATATATAGAGAGAGAGAGAGAGAGAGAGAGAGAGGGAGAGAGAGAGAGAGAGAGATTTATATAAAGGAAATGGCTCACATGGTTGTAGAGTCTGGAACATCCCAAGTCCGTGGGTATGGATAGAGGCTTCTCCTGATTCATGTAGCCACAGGGGCTGGTGAACCCAAGATTGGCAGGTCGGAGAGCAGGACTCTTGCTCACAGGCTGTGAAGATTAACGAATCCAGACATAGGCAGGCAAGATTGCAGGTAAGCTGCTAGCTCAAGTCCCAAGAACCAGAGGTCAGATGAACAGGAGCCAGCTGCAGGATCCAGAGCGAGCAAAAGCCCACGAGCCTTGCCAGAATGTCCACTTATATTCAGTGCAGGCCACATGCCCTAGGAAACTCCCTTTCAACTGATTGGCTACTCACAGCAGATCCTATCATGGAAGTGATCACATTATATCAGATCTCATCATGGAAGTGATCACAACATCATATGACTGCCAAACCACTGATAATCATGGCCCAGCCAAGTTGACACACAGTCTTAATCATCACACTTACCTACTGCCAATCTCCCAGGTACTTGCCTTCTGTCTGTCTTCCCCCGGCCAGGTAGGTCCCCTTAGGCAAGCTGTAAGCTTAATGCTAGACGTGCTTCCCATTCGCATCATAACCGAGGAGACCATGAAGTTCCCCATGTGGCACACTACGTACAGTCAAGTCTCAGGCCTAGGAAGGTGGGCCAGTGGAGGCTTCATCACAGCTTCTTCCCCTCCTGAGACTCCTTACTAAGGTGATCAGTTAGGTGCTCCCAGTTCATTTACATACGTTAAGTATGGCCTGACTGTTTTAGAAAACAAAAGGTACCTCAATTGCTCAGGCCATTCTCAGGAACCAGAGACAAAAAGCCAGACTTAGTTCTTTGTCTCACAGTTGGCATGGCCTCACAGCTATATTGGGGAAGAATTTCATGTTATCTTGAGAAAATATTACTGGTGCACATCAAAAATGGAAAGGGGGCCTGATGGAGATTGGGGAGAGGTATAAGGACCCCCTCCTTTAGCATCCCCCACTACCACCCCGGCATGGCTACTGAGTCCTTTGGGTTCCTAACTCGAATGATCATGTGTACACCTAGAATGAGGCCTGGTGTTGTACAGCTGCTAGCTCTCTCTCCCTGGAGTGAATAACTGAATAGTGATGGTGTTGTAGGGGAAAAACATCACAAAGTTTAGTAAAGTAAAAAGAAAGTTTTATTTGGCATGTATTCAAAAGGACAAAAGTGGGAAGCGGATAAGCATGCTGCCAGAGCTAGAATGTCTGCCCGAATCCAAAGAATATTCCAGAATAGGCAAGAATGGGAAAACGGACAAGCATGCTGCCACAGCCATGTCTGCCTGAGTCCATGGAAGGTTACAGAATCATCAGTATATATCAACATCACACAATCGGTAAAATCATTGAAAGCGTCACTTTTTCACCGATTGGCTAGAAATTGTAATCTTACATTTTGAATCATCTTTCTTAATCATTGGTACGGGTTTCAGTAACGAAAGTCAGGAGGGTCTTCATTGGTCCAACAAATTCCTATTCACTAAATGCTATTAGAAAAAGTTAAGAATGGAAAGTCTTTTGTGTTCTGTTTGATGGGATTTATGTGAAAGTTTCCCTAAAAGATAGTTTCCAAGATTATCTTAGCTATTGTCTTTATACCTCAGGGCCCAGTTGATGTGTCCTTGTGAGTCCTTGTGAGCTCAGCTCCAGCTGGGTCACATTCTGTATGCTCAAGGAGAGGGAATAGTACCTAAATCAATGGGAACGGAATAAACATATGCTACAGAGGGTAACAGGTTCCATTGGTGTCTTTGCTCAGACTTTTCTAGAAGAGTCACTTCTTGTTCTTTGCTTAGTCAAGGCCCATCTTTCCTGTTAACTTCTATCTTCACCATAAAGCTTTCCATAACTGCCCCAGACCTCATTAATTTGTCCTTTTCAGACCTCCAATTTTTTTCCTTAAATGAAAACAGCCACTAGTAAGAGTTTCCCAGTGCTGCTTAACAAACTATGTAACACATACTTAAAATAACAGAAATTATTCTGTCACAGTTCTGCAGGCCAGAAGTCTGAATTCAAGGCGTCAGCAGGGTCATGTTCTCTCTGAAGGCTCTAGAGGAAGATGCTTCTTTGTTTTTTCCAGCTTCTGGTAGCCTAGGTGTTCCTTGGTTTGTGGCAGTGTCATTCATTCTCAGCCTCTGTCTTCACGTGGCCGTCTTCCCTCTGTTTTTGTCTGTGTCTCTTCTCTTTTTATAAGGACAACAGTCATGTTGGAGTAGGGCTCACCCTGCTCCAGTATGACATCATGTTAATTTAACTAATTACATCTGCAAAGACTCTGTTTCCAAATAAGGTCACATTCATAGTGTTGAAAATAATCAAAACTCATTGGAATTTGAACCCAAGGTTTATTCTGAGCAGTTATTCTGTATATCTACAGGGAGACTATTTTGATTCCAGAAAGAACGAATGGCTCAAAGAAGCTAGGTACAACGAGGCTTATAAAGAGAAGAGGAGGGAGAAATATAGAAGAGCAACCGTTGGCTCATCTTAACGTGATTGATTGAACCCTGCCTTCCCCTTCACTGAGATCAACGGACATCAGATTACTTCTGGCCTGGCTGCAAATAATTTGGCCCTCTACCCACCTGCAGCTATGAGGCTTTTTGAGATTTAAATTAGGAGGCAATGGTGTGATGACTATCCTTTTCTAGCAGGATAAGACAAATTTACATTGCTATAGGGCAGTTTCTGGCAGATTTTTGCAGTTTGGGTCAGGTTTTTTATGATTAATGTTTGGTTTCATGGATAAGAAAAATCTTAAAATCAAAGTAAGATGTCTGTTATTAAGTTTCCTATTCAACAATAGGTGCTGGGGGTTAGGACTTCAACATATCTTTTTGGGGGAAACAAACCCGTAACACTGCTTAAAGAAGAAGTGAAGACTGTGGCCTGTGTATCCCCCTCCTCCTCCTGGGTTGATCTCTGAGGCACCTGCATTAAATACCCAGGGCTCCAAAAACCTAAGTTTGAAAGCCATCAGCCTCTATCATTTCTCTGGCATGTAGCATAAGATACCTTGTGTTGTGTTTTAGCTGTTGATTTTCCGTCTTACAGAAGTAATATATATTCATTATTAACATTTGGAAGATGCAGATATACAGAAAGAAAAAAATGAAAATCCCTGTAATCCCCAGACTCAGAGATGAACACTAGTAACATTTCAGATTTTATCATTTAATCATAAATCTAGGAATTTATATCAGTGTCTGAGCTCATATTGGACATATTAATTTAAAACTAGCCTTTTTTCAACTTAATGATTTAATGTGAATAATTTTCATGTCATTAATTATTTTTATCCAAGGTAATTTTAAATGGCTACATAATATTCCATTCCACGAAGGTACCATAATCCATTTAACCAAACTCGTGTTTTTGATGTTTATACAGACTCTTGTCTGAGACAAGGATTTGGGGCTCAGGTAATTTATTTGAGAGGTGATCCCAGGGTGCAAAAGAGGGGGGCGGGGAGCATGAGTCAGGGAAAGGAGCAACAGCAATAAAGGGTGTGTTATTTGAGGCCAATAGCACACCCACCATCTTGAATAAGCAAGGGGTGGTGCCTGCCATTCCTATGTGATGTGAGAGCTAACTCCTGGCATGTAAGCTATCTCCTTATTAGGTAACGCAGGAACTAACCCCCTGTCTTTAAGGTATCTCCTTATTTAGGTATACTTCCGGTTCCAGCTCAGTTAAGAAAAACAAGAGGCTGGGGTCTCAAGACCACTCAAAACTGATCTGGAACCAGGTTTTGCCCACCTGACATGCGCAGTACCTGACAACCGTGTCCCTTGGATGACCTATTGATGTCAGAGGCCTAAAAACACAGCCACCCCCACCCGCCGTCTGTACCCCGGACATAGGCAAAACGCTATTTCTGTGGCCCCCCCCCCCTTAGACTGAGCAGGCGCAGAAGATCGGACCGCCCCAGGAACGCCTTTATGGGCCAAACCAATCAGCAGGCTGACTCTACATTGGGGAGTCCCTGAAGACCCCAGACCCAATTTTCCTCTACTCATGTAAACCCCTTGGACCATTGTTCAGGGAGCCACCTAGACGACACAAGTCCCAGTGGGCTTCTTTACTTGGCCAGCTAAATAAAGCTGCTTCTTCCACTTTCACGGCTTCGTGTCTTTCTAGTTGCGCCGAGCAGACCTGGAAGGGTCGGGTTACATATCGAGCTGCTAGGAGCTCTGGTGGTGCAGTGGTTAAGCACTCGGCTGCTAACCGAAAGGTTGGGGGTTTGAACCCACCAGCCGCTCTGCGGTATAGATTTGGCAGTCTGCTTCTGCAAAGATTTGCAGGCTTGGAAACCCTATGGGGCAGTTCTGCCCTGTCCTGTAGGGTCGCTGTGAGTCAGAATCGACTCGAAGGCAATGGGTTTATTAAACTGCTGATCACTGGGGCATCTGGGGCGCAATGCCATGGGGACCCTGTCAGCAATCATGTAGAATCGGCCTCGAAATTTTCTCACTGGAGGATAGAGAGGCTGGGGCATTCACCCGCCGCCCCCATCTCTGACCCCCATTGGTGGAGGGTGGCCCTAGGGGCATTAATTATTATGCCTGACACAGGCAAAATGGCTTTCTATGCCTGGAAGCAGAAAAGCCTTGAACCACCAAGGTGAGCCTAGGATGGGAGTTTGGGGCCTTGCATGTAACCGTCCACCACAGAAGTGCTAAGAGCAGCTGGCTGCGGGATGTGGCGTGGCTCTCAACCCGTGCCTGCTTCAGACGATTTCCAACCCAGGATCAGTCATCTTTGCGCTTACAGTTTTATGTGTACCCTTCAGCATATCCTTGAAATTAGTTCCTAAAAGTAGAGTTGCTAGACCAGAGGGGATGTACATGTCAAGAGTTTTGATCCCAGTCACATTACTCCTTACAAAGGCCTCAGTTTACCTTCTCACAGGTTGCATATGAAGGTGCCTGTTTCTCTGCTCTTTTACCAGTACTGCGCATTTTCATTCAACAAACAAACAAGCAAAAACTTTGTTCATGGTCAAAATGGTGTACCATTTTATAGCCAACTTAATTATAAGTTCCATAAATCCAGAAACCACACCTTATTTATTGGACATAAATATGTGCCCATGGTGGTGGCACTTTGGGCCTCCAAAAAAGTAGCCTGTGGACAGACTGTAAAATTCTAGCCCCTGAGCCATTTTTCCCAGTCAGCCCCCGCGACATGACTTCCAGATTTGCCAGGTGACTGCTGCTTTGCTGCTGTACTGGCCCCTGGCCAGTGTCTGACTCAGCGTTTGCCATGCCGGTTTGATGCTGGGTTCATGCTTGTCCCCACCCCTGACCTCTGGCCTCTTTGTCTCTGGCATAACAGCTCCTCTTGGTCAGATCCTGCCATGTGGTCAGAACATATGAGACTTTTTGACCTTTGTCATCCTAGGACTCAGGTCAGTGGCCCTGGCTGTAGACTTTATTATGTCTGGTGTGGCTCGAGAGGTTGCCCCACAGCCCTAAATCTTAATTTATTAAGACATGTGAGGAAGAGTTTTCTTTGAGGAGAGAGAGCGAGAAAGAGAGAGAGGAGAACACTTGTCAGCATTTCATTTTGGGCATGAGGCATGATTGGACACCCCAGGCCATGCCCCAACTGTCTCAGAGCTTCTCAGCTCTTCTCTGCCCTGGGCTTTCACCTGTCAGGCTGGCACAGCCTGGAGCCCCAGCACTTGGCTCTCTCTTTCCCTGACAGCTGGGCTCCAGCAGGCAGGCGGTGTCAGCCAGGCTCACTGGCCAGCCGTCTGCACTGACATTGGATCACTTGAAGCTCTTTGTTCATTTCCATGTGAGCATTTTACTTCCCCGTCAGCTGGCTACCCAGCAGTTGTTTATAACCTGTGAGTGGCCATTCCCCTGCCGTACCTGCTCAGCTTCCCGGGGCTGACCACAGTCAGCCCTGCTTCAACTCTCCCAGATGGCTGTATTTCAGGGCTGCATTTGATCTGCTGTTTGGTTTCTGGGAAATGATATGAGGCGGTGAGTAGACACAATTCGTGGACAGAGAGTGGAAACGGCCAAATCTGGAAGCCTCTGAAGAAGCTGACAGCATTGTCGTGTGACAGAATCGACAGTTCTGATGTCAGAGATTGATCCCGCGGGGATCCTCAACATTTCTTTTTCCAAATAGTCTCTACTTAATGAACAACGATTTTACCATTTCACATCATGCTTTTTATGGCCATTGTAATCTCAGATTGACAGACTACGGCCCATGATGTGGGCTACGAAGAGAAACGGAAATTGTCCAGAAGGTTATGTCCAGTAAATATGATATTGCCACAAGGAAAGAATATGAAAAAAGAGGTATAGATATTGGAAAAAGAAAGAGAAAATGGTCCTCCCTGAAAGCTATTGTTACTAATTAAAGAGTCCAGTGAAAAGACTGCTATTTAAAATTTGGTAACTGTTTATTAAACCAGCAATGCCCAATAAGATAATGGAGCTGACTGGGAAGGCCAGTTGCTCACACTCCAGATACATAGTATTATGGGAGAAAGTATAACAAAAGCACTTCTGAAATACATAGAGGTACTCCAGAATGTGAAATCAGCATATACCAGAAGAAAGAAGAATCTCCAAGCATTTTCAACTTTGACAGTACCAAATAGTGACAAGCGTTTAGAGGAAAAAATAGAAACTCCCATTGACTGTTCAGGGGACATACTAATCATGGTAAAGAATCAGGTTGTTTTTCTTTGCCCTGATAAATTGTTGGTGATACCCACGCCCAGCCGCATACACAGCACGTATTTTTCTGACATAACCTTTAAAAATCTACAGCAAGTTTTTACACTTATCCTTCACATATCTCTTGAGAAACTAATCCTAAAATGTATTTATTTTCACCATGAAAAACTTAAAAAATATATTAATTTTTTTTTTACAATCGAACAATATATCAGATGTGGAGGTAACTAGGCTCTACCTCAAAATATCCAGATATAACCTCTATTTTAAAAATGAGTCCACGTGAAGACAATTCAAATGTGTACTGAGAGAGTTAAAAGAAAACTTGAATAAATGAATATATAGCGCATGTAGTGGGATGAGAGGAGGAGCCTTGGTGGTACAGTGGTTAAGTGCTCAGCTGCTAACTAAAAGTCAGCGGTTTGAACTCACCAGCCGATCCGAGGGAGAAAAGACCTGGCAATTTGCTCCTGTAAAGATTCCAGCCTCGGAAACCCTCTGGGGCAGTTCTCCTCTGTCCCATAGGGTCGCTGTGAGTTGGAATCGACTCAATGGCACACAACAACCAGAACAACAACAGTGAGATGCGAAGGCTGAATATATAGAGGTTTCCCACCTCCCCAGTTAGCATATTCATTGAACATAAGTCCAACTCCAAGCGTAATGAATTGACGCTAAAGTGCAGTATAATTTTTTTAAAAAATTCTGCCAGTGGACTCAGGTTCAATACTTCTTTTAAAAGAGATGCGTTATTTCATTGTTCTCAACTTTTTTCATTGTAAAAATAGAGATTTTAACATTTTTCACACGTACAATTCAGTGAGATCAGTTAACACCAATCACGTTGTACAGCCATCACCTGTGTCCTTTGTAAAGCGAGGTTACAAGTCAGTGGGGGAAAGTATGAACTATTCAACCAGTGAGGCTGGGAAAAGTCGTTTTCCTTCTGGAAAGAAAGTGAAGTCTCTAAATCCTCGCAAAGATAAATTCCAGACAGATTAAGTATCTAAATGTCAAAAGAAGACATTAAAATTTCTGGAAGAAAATAAAGGAGAGGGTCTTTATAACCTTGAATTAGAGGATTTCATAGACAAGCACAAGAAATCAAACCATTATGGAAAAGACAGACAAATATAACTACACTAAAATTATAAACTTATGTATAGCAGAAAACCACCTTAAACAAAATTAAAAGACAAGCCATAGACAAAAAGAAAATATTTGCAATGCATATAATCAAGAAATGCTAGTATCTAAAATATATGAAAACTTTTAGCAATTCAACAAGGAAAAGGCAGATACACCAAACAGGCAAAACATATGAAGAAGCAAATTCACAAAAGAGGAAACCTAATGCCAAATAAATGAAAAGTTGCTTAATTTCTCTAGTTATTGAGCTGCTAATTAAACAAGGATATGCCATATCATATCCAACCAATTGACAAAACGGAGGAAAAGGAACTTACATACATTGCTGGTGGAGGAGTACATTGATAAACCATGCTGGAATGGACATTCTCAACTCCACCTCTGTAGCTCTGTAACCTTGAGAAGTCCTCTAACATGTGCACAAGGAATCACAGACCAGATTGTCCTTCATGGCATTGTTCGTAATGGTAAAAATAGAAATAGCTTAAACGTTTCATCAGCAGAAGAATGGGTAAGTAGATTGTGACACATTAAACAATGGAATAGTATAGAGTAGTTCAAAGGAAGGAACAAGAACAACATAGATATAACTCACCAAAAGAACAAATGAGAAGGCAAGCTGCTGAATACCACCTCACTGTGATGCCATTTTCAGAACTATAGTCTGATTATGGATGCTGTCGTGGACTGGATTGTGTCCCCCCAAAATATGTGTCACCTTGGCTGGGCCATGATCCCCAGTATTGTGTGGTTGTCCTCCATTTTGTGATCTGATGAAATTATCCTCCATTTTGTGATGTGTTGTAAATTCTGACCTCTGTGTGTTAATGAGGCAGGATTAGGTTATGTTAATGAGGATTAGGCTATGTTTGTTATGTTAATGAAGCAGGATTAGGGTGGGATACAACACCCTTACTCAGGTCACAGCCCTGATCCAATGTAAGGGGAGTTTCCCTGGGGTGTGGCCTGCATCACCTTTTATCTTACAAGAGATAAAAGGAGAGAGAAGCAAGCAGAGAGGGAGGGACCTCACTACCATCAAGAAAGAAGAGCTGGGAGCAGAGTGCATCTTTAGACCCAGGGTCCCTGCGCTTAGAAGCTCCTAGATCCAGGGGAATATTGATGCCAAGGCACATGGAGATCTCCGAGGAATGTCAGGCCTACAGATGTTTAAAGGGGACAAGGACCTTCCCCAAGAGCTTACAGAGAAAGAAAGCCTTCCTGTGGAGCTGGCTTCCTGAATTTGAAGTTTCAGCCTCCTAGACTGTGAGAGAATGAATCTCTGTTTGTTAAAGCTATCCACTTGTGGTATTTCCGTTACAGGAGCATCAGATAACTATATATAGTAGAGAACTTCTCAAGACAGATGCATACATATATGGTAATAGTATACAATATGCAGATGATTGATACCAGATGGGGGTAATCTCTTTGGCAAGAAGAAGGTTATGATATCAGGCAGAGTACATGGGGGAACGTAAGAATGTGAACATCTGAGACATCTGATTGTTGAGCACAAGAATAAATGGAAAAAAATCATCACTTGTGCTTTATAAAGTTCTTTCAGCCAGTGGAAGGCTTCTGGGTGGAATCTTATTTACCCTAGAACATTTTCCATTACCTTTGCTCCATATCAACCATTATCCTTTGATTGTTTATTCTGCGATATTGACAATTGATATTTTTCTCAAACGTACAAGAAGTAAAAATAAAAACATTTTGAGAAAACCTTACTCTTCTTATTTACCATAATATAAATTCAAAATAAAATACTGTGTATTTGTGGTGCAAACACAGTTTCAAATGTGTGTACCAACCCCTCCTCAACCCCAGCTCCAAACAAATTGTAGCTTCTAAGTCTGTCCTGTATTGAAAATCTGGGACCACCAGTACCTGCAGCTTTCCAAAGACGCAGGGGCCATGGTAAGTGACTTAGGAAGCTCTGGATTTGTCCTTTTCCAAAAATGGCCAGAATTCTAACTGGAGAACTATGAGCTCAGTAGTGTATGGAACAAACCTATCCCTTCTTCCATATATGTTGTGAACAGAAAACATCTTGGGCACGGCTAATGCGTTGCTTCCATCTGGCATTTTTTGTATTATGTAAAATTGTTATGTCAGCAACAGATGGTAGAGCTAAGTGTTAGGCGATTTTACTTATGCCCAATTATCAGGTTTGCAAATCTGAACATGAAACAGTTCACAGGTCTGTAGAAATCCATGAGGTGCTAGATTGTCTCCTCTTGAGCTGCTCTACAAAGTATTCACATCTTACCCCTTTCTCCCTTCCTCCTTACTAACAAGCCCTGATTGTGTTCTGATAGCCTTCTCATCTGAGCTCGGGGCTGAGGCCCCGTGAGTCCAAGCCAAGCCCCTGGCCCACGTTTTCAGTACACTGAGGAAGGACTTACAAAGCTTGTGTGAGTGAGATATTTGTATCTCCTCTCTCTTTCTCTTGCCTGATGTGACCCAAGACACTTGTAGACCTGATTGCTTCCAGCAGTCATCTAGTGACCATGAGGAGAACCCAGGACAAAGGTGATGCTGAACAAAGGAGAGTCAGAGTGAGACTGATTCTTGAGCGTATTGAGCTATTGGTTGCCTCTTGGTTGCCCTGCCTTGGACCTGGTGTTTGCTAGATGAAATATTCCCTTACCGTTCAAGTCTCTGTGAAGCAGGGATTCTTCTTCTTAGACCCAAAACACCCTGATGGAAGATGGGGAAACTTTAATATTGATTAGATTGTAGCTCTTCTGCACTAAAGTCATGAAATACAATGAAAAGGAACCACAGGCATGGATCAAGAGCATCTGACATCCTGCTGCCCAATGTGGGGGTCACTCCAGTCATTGCTAACCAGACAGTAGCTCTGAAATCCAGCACAGGACTGCACGCTGATGATAGATCTTACAGTTGTCTATTGATTTACAGTTTCTAAAGTACTTTCATATATAGATATGTAGGCATTTTTAAAAAGTAGTTCAGTGACATTATCAAGTTAGAAACTGGCCTCTCAAGTTCAGAATCACTGAATTTTTTTGCTGAATCATGGTGACTCTTCAGATATTGCCTATGAAGAAGTGTTTGCTAGAAAATACCATATTAATACTTAATTATGTGAAGGTAATGTTTTGGGAATTGGAATGGTCAGAATGGGGTGGGTTATGCTTCGGTAACAGTTGCCCCCAAATCTCAGTGGCTTATGACAGCAAAGGGTGTATTTCTTATCATAGGTTAATGAGAGCTCCGTTCAGTGTTGGATTCACTTTGGGCCCCAGGTTGACGGAGCCACCTCTGTCTGAACCATGGCTGGTCATCGCGGCAGAGGGAAAAGCCCATGGAAAACCATGTGCTGGCTGTAAAACCTTATGCCCTGAGTCTCACAGGTCATGTCCACTCTCATTTCATTGGCCAAAAAAAGTTAGTCATATAGCCAAGCCAGTCAGCAATGTGGTAGGGAAGGATAATCCTTTCCTAGGGAATTCTGATGACTATTTATGAGCACAGGAAACTCCCTATATTTCAAATGAGCTGTTGTTCTAACTTTGTGTTCCTAGACCCCAATAGAAGTCCCTGAGTAGCTCAAAGTTAATATGCTCAGCTGCTAACCAGAAGATTGGAGAACTGACTCCACCCAGAGGCACCTCAGAAGAAAGGCCTGGTGATCTACTACCAAAAAATCAGCCATTGAAAACCCTATGGATCACAGTGCTAGTCTAACATACATGGGGTCGCCTTGAGTCAGAATTGGCTTGACCGCAAGTGGTAGACCACAGTAACACCCAGTCTGGAGAATGAAGAGTTCATGGGCCTGCGATGTAACTCATGATTGGATGTAACCCATGATTGATGTAGTAACGTGTTTCTCAAAGCGTGTCCTAAAGAACACTAGTCGTGGGAAACATCTGAAGAATGGGTTGCATGGTCTTATGATTTGGGAAAGTGCTGTATACCAAGTTCTCTATAACTTTGTCATGGACAGTAGTATGTTTAAGTCTCTGAGAAGGTCTGACAAATGCTGGACTTTTAAAAATTTAATCCAGAACTTTTCCAAATCTGTTTGATCATGGAACCTTTTAAACATTTTTCATAATTGTGTGTGAGTGTGTGTATTTGTTTGTTTGGCATGACACCCACTGGCATCCCTGTCCTCAGGGACTCCACTTTCGGCAAAGTTGCTCCAAGGAGATTGAGGATGGAGTCGGCTCCCTAGGGTTTTAGCTCCAGTTCCTTCACCAAATTGCAGTGTGAACTTGGCATGCCGTTCATAATTGTTTTAATTTCCACATTTGTTAAATGGAAAGAATACCCTGCTGCGCAGTGGTTAAGAGCTCGGCCCTAACCAAAAGGTCAGCAGTTCGAATCCACCAGGTGCTCCTTGGAAACCCTATGGGGCAGTTCTACTCTGTCCTATAGGGTTGCTAGGAGTCGGAATCGACTCAATGGCAACAGTTTTTTTTTTTTTACTTTATTTTTGTGAGCCTCTAGTGAGATCATTAATGCGAAGACAAAACCAGCCTTGAATGAACATTTCGAGAAGACCTGTCCCTGTCAGAGTCTTGGCTCCTCTCTTGGTGCTTCCCATCAGCCCGTGTCCTTGGGCCTGTGTCAGAATTGGGATAAACTGACGAATGTGCTTGATCTGAACTGCATCTCTACAGCTGGGCGGTAAGCCCCAAGCCCTCCTCTCCCTGATGCTTCGCGACCATCTGGACTCTGGTTTAGCAGTCTGGGCCCATCTCTAGAATCGCTGCAGGTGCTTGGACATTTTTGTCCTCTGGATGAGCCTAGATGAAAGGAACTCTGGAGGTGAGTGAGATGTGAGGTAACACGTCTCTGGCAGGTTCAGCAGACAGAGTTGGGGGTCTCCTTTCCCTTGGTAGTGCGCTAGGGCCCACAGCGAACAGCAGAGCCTTCAAACAGGGCAGGCCCTGAGACCCTCCCCACCCCCCCTCAGCTTAATTCTGTACACAGGTGGGAGCAATAAAGTGAGGTCCAGGAAGGATAATCTCCTTGCTCTGAGTCCCACAGGACGTTGGGAGCTGCAGTGGGATTAGCAGCCAGGGCTTCTCTTTCTCAGCTGACTTCCTTTTCCTGTTGACCATGCGTGAGAATACCTTATAGTAAGATTTCTTACTTCTGAAAGAGTCATTGTATTATATTTGTAATAAATCAGGAATTTCCTGAAAGGAGAAGTGTCCTAGGTAGTTTTGATAATCAAAAAAACCCTAACAAAACCATCATCAATTGTGTAAGAATAGAATATAGTCCCCAAGGGAGCTTTGGAAACCAGGTGGGCTTGGGGCTTGGTTAAGAGTCTGCTTAACAGTTAGGGGGTCTAGAGTAGAGAAGGAGGGAAGAAAGAGAGAGAGGGAAATCCAAGAGTCCAGGTTAATGGTATTCCTTGGCCGATGATGAAGTTTGTGGAATGACAAGACTGGACTCTTGGCACAGGAACGAGCTCTGATTGAAGTGGAGTGCACAGTAGGATGACCCATGACCATAGGGAACTTGGTTCAAGCACTGGATCCTTCACCTACCAGCTTTACAGTCTTGGGCACATTACTTTACTCCGATGAGCCTGTACTTCTTCCTGATGAAACAGGGGTAGTGACTACATCACAGGAAAGTAAGGAGGATGGGATGAAAATATGAACGAATGTGTGGGAAAGTGCTTTGTAAACTATGAAGTTCCGCATACCTGTGAGCTCCTTTAACTTGTGGATGCTATGTTTCTCCCCCGCTTATTACATACAAGTTCTTCCTAAGATTTTGTCAAACAGTAAGTTGCCCGTCAAATGTTACATTTCTTTCTGAACTCAAGGCAGAGTTTTCTGCAATGTTTTGAGACTACATATGGAGGCACACACACACATCTTCATTCATTCATCCTCTTAGCAAACTTGTATTGAGGGTCGGTTTAAAAATACATGTTTCACCTCCCCCTAAATTTGAAATGGATTATAAATATCCATAGGCTGCAACAAGAGAAAGATAAATCATTTGATGGAAGGGGGGACAAAAAATTAAGGGTGGGAGAAATGAAGTGAGTCTAGGAGCAGTCCAGCAATCCAGCCTCCTCAGCAGGTCTCATCAGGTCCTGCATGACTTTGCTAGTGGCATTGTTGGTCACAGGCTTGGCTTTCAGCTCATAAACTAGTTGCCATTGAGTTGATTCCAACTCATGGTGACCCCATGTGTGTCAGAGTAGAACTGTGCTCCGTGAGGTTTGCAATGGCTGATTTTTTCGAAGGAGATCACCAGGCCTTTCCTCTGAGGTACCTCTTGGTAGACTTAAACCTCCAACCTTTTGGTCAGCAGCGGAGCGCATTAACCATTTGCATCACCCAGGGACTCTTTTGAACTCTCAAGGCTGGCACAAAGACTGAAACACAATCTATTATAGATTTTCTTCAAGAAAAGCAGAGAATACAAATGTTTAGTTGCTAATGTCCCCAGTTTTGTTTTTTTTAAACTTTTTTTTTTTTTATTGCACTTTAGGTGAAGGTTTACAGAACAAATAGTTTCTCATTAAATAGTCAGTACACATATTGTTTTATGACCTTGGTTAACAACCCCACGACATGTCAACCCTCTCCCTTCTCGACCTTTTTTTTTTTGGTGAAAATATACATAGCCAAAGATACACCATTTCAAAAATTTCTACATGCACAGTTCAGTGACATCGACTACGCTCTTCCAATTGTGCTGCTATTCTCACTTTAGATGAAGGTTTACAGAACAGAATAGTTTCTCATTAAACAGTTAGTACACATATTGCCCTATGACAATAGTTAACCCCACGACATGTCAACACTGTCCTTTCTCAACCTTGGGTTCCCTATCACCAGCTTTCCTGTCTCCTTCCGCCTTCTAGTCCTTGTCGCTGGACTGCTGTGCCTCATTAGTCCCATTTTGTTTTATGGGGCTGTCCAATCCCCGGCTGAACGGTGAACCTCGGAAGTGACTTCAACACTGAGCTAAAAGGGTGTCTGGGGGCCATACTCTTGGGGTTTCTCCAGTCTCCTTTAGGCCAATAACTCTAGTCTTTTTTTGTGTGTGTTAGAATTTTGTTCTACATCCTTCTCCAGCTCTTACCAGAACCCTCTGTTGTGATGCTGGTCAGAGCAGTCGGTGGTAGCCGGGCAGCATCTAGCTGTACTGGACTCAGTCTGGTGGAGGCCTTGGTAGCTGTGGTCCATTTGTCCTTTGGACTAATCTTTTCCTTGTATCCTGTTCTCTTCATTCTTTCTTGCTCCTGAAGGGATGAGACCAGTGGAGTATCATAGGTGGCTGTTCACAGGCTTCTAAGACCCCAGACGCTACCCACCAAGGTAGAATGTAGAACATTTTCTTTATAAAGTGTGTTATGCCAGTTGAGCTAGATGTTCCCCAAGACCATGGTCCCCACAGCCCTCCGCCCAGCAGTTCAGTCCCTCAGGGAGTTTGGATGTGTCTGTGGAGCTTCCATGACCTTTCCTTGTATAAGTTGTGCTGGTTTCCCTGGTATTGTGTACTGTCTCACCCTTCACCAAAGTTACCACTTATCTATTGCCTATTTAGTATCCCCCCCCCCCAACCCCTCCCATCCCTCGTAGCCAACAAAGATTGTTACTTTTGGTGTGTAAACTTTTTCATGAGTTTTTACAATAGAGGTCTCATACAATATTTGTCCTTCTGTGATTGACTTATTTCACTCAGCATAATGTCCTCCAGTTTCATCCATGTTATGAGATGCTTCATCATTGTTCTTTATCACTGCACAGTACTCCACTGTGTGTATGTACCATGGTTTGTTTATCCATTCATCTGTTGATGGGCATCTAGGTTGTTTCCATCTTTTTGCTATTGTGAACAATGCTGCCATGAACCTGGGTGTACATATGTCTATTTGTGTGACGGCTCTTATTTCTCTAGGATATATTCCTAGGAGTGGGATTGCTGGATCGTATGGTATTTGTATTTCTAGCTTTCTAAGGAAGCGCCATATCATTTTCCAAAATGGTTGTATCATTTTGCATTCCCACCAGCAGTGCATCAGAGTTTCGATTTCCCGGCAGCCTCTCCAACATTTGTTATTTCCAGTGTTTTTGATTCTTGCCAGTAATGCTGGGGTGAGATGGTATCTTATTGTGGTTTTAATTTGCATTTCTCTAATGGCTAGTGATTGCGAGCATTTCCTCATGTGTCTGTTGGCCGCTTGAATGTCTTCTTTGGTGAAGTGTCTGTTCATTTCCTTTGCCCATTTTTTTAATAGGATTATTTGTCTTTTTGTTGTAGAGGTGTTGGATTTTCTTGTAGATTATGGAGATTAGACCTTTGTCTGACTTGTACTGTCCAAAAATTTTTTCCCAGTCTGTAGGTTCTCTTTTTACTCTTTTGGCGAAGTCTTTTGAGGAGCATAGGTGTTTGATTTTTAGAAGATCCCAGTTATCTAGCTTATCTTCTGGGGTTTGTGTGTTGATGGTTATGGTTTGTATCCTGTTAATGCCGTGTATTAGGGCCTGTAGCATTGGTCCTATTTTTTCTTCTATGAACTTTACAATTTTTGGCTTTATATTTAGGTCTTTGATCCATTTTGAATTAGTTTTTGTATATGGTGTGAGGTATGGGTCCTGTTTCATTTTTTTGCAGATGGATATCCAGTTTTGCCAGCACCATTTGTTAAAAAGACTGTCTTTTCCCCATTAATGCCCCCAGTTTTGAATGTTGGCAAGTAATTTTTTTTGGTAAATTGTAGGCTAAACAAAATACTTGTGGAAGCTGAATCTGACCCATCTCAAATGCATGGGTTATAGGGATAGGAGGAGGACAGAAGGTTCTGTGTAGGGAAAGGCAGGGATGCTGGTGTCTAATGTATACAAGGGATGCAGCATAGACTCCGGGAAAGGGAGGAGGAGGAGGAGCTTGATCAAATTCCTGGATCCTTTGAGGAATGACCTGCTGAGATCACCAAGGGCAATTGAGCTAATGACACGTTCAACTCTTCAGTATTCTGGAGATCTGTTTTGGCAGGAAATGAAAGGGGGAGAAAAAGACTTGGGAGAAGTCTTCTATTTGAAGGCCAGGATCCAAAACGGAATGACACAAGGGCTGTCTAGATGCACAGCAGTGAGCTCCTGGACTCAGGAAGACACACGGCCTCCAGGCTCCCGTCCCTAACACAGCTGCAGCTAAAGGTGTTTTGAACTGTAAGAACCGTGGCAGGTGCTGTTTTGGTTAATGGTGTCTGGTAGCCCAAGTTCCGGTTCTTTTCTTCTCAGGGCTTTAGACAAGCCCAGGAGATTTTGTCGGTGGTTTGTGTTATTGCCAGAGAGAGAGAAGCAGTGGCAGTTCTGTCAGCTCTCGTGGGGAGGCTCGGTGCCGCTGCCTTTCTCCTCCTGTTTGCACCTCCCTTTTATTAGCTGCTGTCATCAAGTCCCCCGACCCCATGTACAACAGAACAAAATGCTGCTCGGTCCTATGCCATCCCCATGATTGGTTGTGGATCAGTCCTTTGTGATCCATAGGGTTTTCACTGGTTGATTTTTGGAAGTAGATCACCAGGCCTTTCTTCATAGTTCACCTTAAGTCTGTAAGTTCCGCTGAAACCTGTTCAGCATCATAGCAACAGGCAAGCCTGCACTGACAGACAGGTGGTGGCTGTGCATGAGGTGCATTGGCCGGGAATTGAACCTGGGTCTTCCACATGGAAGGCAAGAATTCTACCACTGAACCACCACTGCCCCCTTATTGACATTCAGGGCCAGATAATTCTCTGTTGTGGGGACCATCTTGCATTATAGGATGTTAAGCAGCATCCCTGGCCTCTACTCATAAATACCAGTATCGTTCCACCCTCCCTGTCCCCCAAGTTGTGGCAAACAAAAATGCCTCCAAACGTTGCCAAGTATCCCCAGGGTACAAAATTGGCCCTGACTGAGAACCACCAATTTAGTTGAAAACAGCCATGAATTAATTTCACTACCCATCATGCCTGTATTTCTGCAGTTTGAAGGTGGACATACTGTTTCTCCAGGTGTTTCTGCGTCAGAATGAGGAAACGGAAAGAATGCTTTCAAGGAGCTCCGATTTTCTCATATCCTTTCTTCTTACTCACGCCTGCTAAGCTTTTTTTTTTCCTTCTTTCCTTTGTCCTCTTCCTATTAAGAAATAAGTAATGGCTTATTGAATTGATTTAGGTTTGTAGTTTATTTTCATAATGTACTGACTCAATAGATACACACTGTTCCATAAGAATAAACAAAGAATACTTTTTGACATTGGTTTATACTAGCTGGAACTCGTTTAATAAAGCACTCCAAAGAATTTCATTTTGTGAAGACTTCATTTTGTGAGCAACAGAGAAGTTCTAAAGCTACATTAAACCCTCTTTCAAGAAAAGGACTGTTCGGCTGAAGTCCCGGGGCTTCTATTTTCCTTGAGGACTTTGTGTGGCTTGGGGGAAAAGCCAAAACTGTGTGAGTATTCTTTCTGCCTAAGCCCCTGCCGGGGAGCTGTAAGCTTAATTAATGTTTGTAAACCATTTTTGAGATGAAAAACACCATTAGCTCAAAGCACTGCTATGAAAAGTGTTGTTTTCAAAACCTCGCCCACACATTAGCATCTGTCTTAACTAGTCCTGAGGGAGACAGAAAAGACTAGAAGTACCAAATGGTGACAGAGGAGATGATGGCGGGCCTAACGGGACTCCTGGCGCCAGGGAAGGGCCATGCTGGAGATAATGATGGATTGGGCAGCGGACCGGCTGGATACAGTCCTGCTTGCCAGAGCTGGCCTCTAGCAACTAATTATTCATGTGAATGAATAATGGAAAGTGCTTCTATTTGTTTTACACTCCGGATGTTGCTGAAACAAGTGATCAACACAGTCTCCTTTGCGGGGTGAGCACTAGGAGACAGAATTAGCCAGTGAGCCAGTGTGTCTGCTCACAGATTTATACAGTAAGGGGCCTGGTCGGAGGCTATAAGGGTGCCCTGAACACTGGGCACAGACCAAGCCTTCATGTCATATAGAAAAGGCATCCCTTCTGGGGATGGTCCTTTCCCTTCAAAGAAAGGTGCCCTTTCCTCTGAGCTGACATGATTTGGTGAGCAGAGTGTGACCTGGAATTTGGCCTTCACATTCTTGGGTCGGCACAACCTGTGTGACCAAACGCCACGGCCTTGGGAGACCAAGCCTGGCAGGATGGAGTCGGCTTCTGAGCTGTGTCTCTTTAAATGCCTCAGAAGGAACCTGGAAGCTGCCAAGGATTTCCGTGAGACTCCTGGCATCTTGCTACTCCCTTCTTCTACTGACTGATTCCATCCACAGGAACTGACACCAACCCAGTCGCCATGGAGTCAACTCCAACTCATGGTGACCCCGTGTGTATAACAGTACAACTTGTGCTCTATAGGGTTTTCAGTGGCTGATTTTTCAGAAGTAGATCCCCTGGACTTTCTTCTGAGTGCGTTAACCGTTTGCACCACCCGGGATCTCTGGGACTAACAGAGTCTGCCCCAAATTGCCACTCACTTGTCCCAGCTACTTGAAAACTGCATAATCTTTAACTAGTGGCACTAATGATGAGCAGTTTCTCTTATACTTTAATGCTTTATAGGACAGAGTAGAACTGCCCCATAGGGTTTCCAAGGAGCAGGTGGTGGATTCTAACTGCTGACCTTTTAGTTAGCAGCCGAGCTCTTAACCACTGCCCTATCAGGGCTCCTTAATGCTTTAAGGAAAAATGTCAGTATGTATGCATCTCAGGAATTTAATTTATGCTTAGTATTAAGCTTGAAGTCACATAATAATTTCTCCTTTGTTCCCAGGTAGGTAATAAACTGGTATTATTTTCTGTTAAATTGTGGTGTCTGTGGCTTTACTATAGGAGCCATTGTATTTTTACATATAGAAGAGCCTCACCAGATGGATTTGCTGTCCCATGGGTTTGAATATCAGTTGAGCCTGGGCACAAACGTTAGATCATGTTATTTCCCTTCAATGACTGCTCATTGCATTTCAAATGAAAGCCAAGCTCCTCCCCATGACGTCCACGCTTTTGCCAGATCTGGCCCTTGCCTATCCCGGGCCTCATCTTGGGCCACTCTCTCCCTCCCGTCCATTGCACTCCATCCACACTACCTCTTTCTGTGCTCTGCACACTTCCACTTGCATTTGCTTATCCTAGAATACTTCCCCTTGAATCTTCACCTGATTGACTTTTTCTAGTCATTCAGTCTTAGCTCAAATGTCACCTCCTCTGACAGAACTTCCTGACCACTCAAAATGAAGAAGCCCCTTGCCCAATTACTATCTTACGGTTTGTTTGTTTGTTTGTTTTTTTACAGTTTTCTTTATTTTTATTTTTTCCTACTTTAGATGAAGGTTTACAGAGGAAATTAGTTTCTCATTAAACAATTAATACACATATTATTTTGTGACATTGGTTGCCAACCCCATGACATGTCAACACTTTCCCCTTCTCGACCTTGGGTTCCCCATTACCAGCTTTCCTGTCCCCTCCTGCCTTCCTGTTCTTGCCCCAGGGCTGGTGTGCCATTTAGTCTTGTTTTGTTTTATGGGCCTGTCTAATCTTTGGCTGAAGGATGAACCTCAGGAATGACTTCAGTACTGAGTTAAAAGGGTTTGTGTTATTTTTTATAGCACTTATTACTCTGCAATTAATATTGTGTCTTTACTTATATCTGTTATATCCTTTACTTGTATATTATCTGTTATATGACTGTATAATGTACCACCCAAACTGGGACACCTTTGAGAGTGAAAGCTGTTCATAATTATGATGGGACAATCAGATAAACTGGGACTGTCGCAGGGACATCAGGACGTATGGATCACTATAGTCGTTGTTGTTAGATGTTATCAAGTTGGTTCCGTCTCGTAACGATCATATGTACAACAAAACAAAATGCTGCCCAGTCCTGTGCCATCCTCACAGTCGTTGCTATGTTTGAGCCCATTGTTGCAGCCACTGTGTCAGTCCATCTTGTTGAGGGTCTTCCTCTTTTTTGCTGACCCTCTACTTTACCAACCGTGATGTCCTTCTCCAGGGACTGGTCCCTCCTGATAACATGTCCAAAGTATGTGAGATGAAGTCTTGCCATCCTCGCTTCTAAGGAGCATTCTGGATGTATTTCTTCCAAGACAGGTTTGTTCATTCTTCTGGCAGTCCATGGTATATTCAATATTCTTTGCCAACACCGTAATTCAAATGCATCAATTCTTCTTCGATCTTCCTTACTCATTGTCTGGCTTTCACATGCATGAGATGATGGAAAACACCATGGCTTGGGTCAGGTGCACCTTTGTCCTCAAAGTGACATCTTTGCTTTTTAACACTTTAAGAGATCTTTTGCAACAGATTTGCCCAATGCAGTATGTCGTTTGATTTCTTGACTGCTGCTTCCATGGGCCGTTGATTGTGGATCCAAGTAAAAGGAAATCCTTGACAGCTTCAGTCTTTTCTCTGTTTATTATGATGTTGCTTATTGGTCCAGTTGTGAGGCTTTTTCTTTTCTTTATGCTGAGGTGTAATCCATACTGAAGGCTGTAGTCTTTGATTTTCATCAGTAAGTGCTTCAAGTCCTCTTCGCTTTCAGCAAGCAAGGTTGTATCATCTGTATATTGCAAGTTGTTAAGGAGTCTTCCTCCAGTCCTGATACTGTGTTCTTCATATAGTCTAGCTTCTCGGATTATTTCCTTAGCATACAGATTGAATAAGTATGGTGAAAGGATATAACCCTGACGCACTACTTTTCTCATTTTAATAGTCACTACTCATCAGAACATATAATCTTCATTAGGACATGGACTTTGTCTGGCTTCTTCTCTGTTGGTCCCCAGAGCCTGAAACTGTACCTAGCTCCCAAACCAAACCCATTGCTGTCGAGTCGATTCCAACTCATAGCGACCCAAAGGACAGAGTAGAACTGCCCTGTATGGTTTCCAAGGAGCGACTGGTGGATTCAAACGGCCGAATTTCTGGTTAGCAGCTGAGCTTTTAACAACTACACCACCAGGGCTCTGTACCTAGCACCAGTACGAAATTATTATTGAATAAATGAATGACTTATACATGCATAGATTTACATGTTTAATTTTTCCTTGTAATTTTTGTATTTAATAATTACAATATTTTATATGTATAGAGTGTGTGTATATATATAAATGTGTATATATTTAAATGTAATTTTAAGAGAAAGAAGTCAGTATATAAAATTATATCAACATTATGTTACTTATATAATATGTATAGATTAGTAATGGATAATGACTAAAAACAGAAAAATTGAAAGTCTTCATGAGTTATACTGGTGGTATAGTTGTTAGCTTTTTTAAAATTTTTTCAACCTCTTTTATCTCTGTGACAGTATTGTCTGTAAATTTTTCAAAAATTAAAAGGGAAAATGGAAAAATGAAAGGTTTCCTTAGATAGAATATTTGACCTAAGTTACATCACCAGTGTCAGTTTGCCTGTTTTATGAGTTCCAAACTCCTCAAACCCATCTGTCCAGAACTATGGTACCTCTGCCACAATCCATGCCAGCAAAAAAAGCCCCTGCCTTTCTACCCATGACTCAGTTCCAATATGAGTTACACACTGTTGAATCTGATGGTCAACCCTAAATCACACTCATACCTGTGTTAACAAGTCTGGGAAAAGGAGGTTTTAGCTTTCTTGCCTTTACACACTAGGAGAAACTCAAATGGTTGTATGAGCTAATGCACACTATGAAGAAGCATTAATTTACTTTAACAAGTATCTATTGAGTACCTACTACGTACCTGGCCCAGGGGAGTTGTCATTGTATCAATTTTTAAAAAAATTTTACTGTGGTAAAAATATACATAACAAAACATATGTCATCTCAACAATTTCTACTTGTACAATTCAGTAACTGATTACATTCTTTGTCAAAATTTTTGTTGTCTTCATGTCTTTAACTTTCTCCATCATCATCATCATCATCTTACTATTACAGATTAGCCCCTTTATGTCTCTTTTCCTGGAATTATGCTTAGTGGGTCTGGCTTTGACATATGTTCAATTGTGCTGAAATGCAGAGCAGTGATTGCATACTCAGGCAAACAATGGTTGTAAAATGGATCCAAGAAGAACACTAATGTCAGAGGTGGATGACATGAGTGGGGATCTTATTTGGCTCAATTGAAATTCAGAGTATGTTGCTCCCCTTCATTGGAGACTGTAGCTGGGGGTTTAGGACTGAGACCCAGGGCTCATGAAAATTCTACCTTTTATGTTTGAGCAAAAAACCAATGTCCATGAAGGAGAGGGAGAGTCTGACCAACCGGATGTGCATTTATGGGCTATACTGATTCAAACAGGGGCCCTGGTGGCACAATGGTTAAGAGCTTGGCTGCTAACCAAAAAGGTCGGCAGTTTGAATCCACCAGCCTCTCCTTGGAAACCCTATGGGGCAGCTCTGTTCTGTCCTGTGGGGTCACTATGAGTTGGAATAGACTTGACGGCAAGGGGTTTGGTTTGCTTTGATTCAGACAAGCATATGAGCACTTACTTTCTTGCTTCTTAATTGATCTCAGGCTTTCAAACAAAGGAAACAAGGGAGTGGGAAGAGCACTCCTCACTGCATCTAGATAACTGTGTGACTTTGATTAATTTCTCTGGCCTCAGTGATCTCATTTGTTAGCTGGTGGTGTTGAGCTAGTTGATCACCAAGTTCTTATCCAGCTCTTATTTTCTATGCATCAATAATATACTTTAAATAATAATTTAATAGCAAGAGCTATTCAAATTCCCCATTAATCTGCATCATGTTTCACATATTTTTTGATCATACCTTCTGTTCTAATATCTACCCATATCATCAGGATGAGAGTACAAATGTTTTTCTCTACAGTATGTACACCAATATTCCTCTTCCTTATCTCCCCTAACCTTTCAACTAAGAATTGTATCTAAAGCCTAATTTTCTTCAAGAATGACCAAATTTTACATAAAGTATGTTCGTACTGATGGCTCCTAGATATGAAAATATTTAATTAAATGTGTGACTAAGATGCCGGATGCAAATGCCATTGTGTAGACATCTGACAAATAGGAAATAAGTATAAGAAAATATGATGATGAATAACAATTCAAAACTCATTAAATATTAAAATTAATTTAACAAAATATATAGTTAACAATACAAACAATTGCTTCAGTTTTCTTTTAATCCCATGGACACCAACACTGTTAGAGATACCATCATCTCTTGACTGACTGTCTGCAAAATCCTGTGGTCATTACCATAGTTAGGAATACCATCATCTCTTCCTGGAACACCTAAAAAATCCAAAGATAAATAACATAGTTGGGGATACATGATTTCTTGCCTGGATAACTGTAAAATCCCACGGCCAATAATGTAGCTATTGAAACCTGATGTCTACCCTGTAAAACTGCAAAAATTTACGGTTAGGGGCATTAATGGTTAGGGGCATTACCTCTGACTAGGATACCAGCAAAATCTGATGACACATCATCACAAACATGGTCAGGATCATCATCATCGATTATCGGATACCTGCAAAATCTCATGGTAACTAACATGGTTAGGGACACATCACCCTTACCTGGACAACTAAAAAATCCCCAGGCCAGTAGCATGGTGAGGGACAGATAATCTCTTACTTGGACGCATGCAAAATTCCAAGGGCAACACAGTAGTTAGAGACATCATTATTTTGTGCCTTGATACCTGCAAAAACTCCATGGTTACTACTATAATTAGACAATCATCACCTCTGACCCGAATACCTACAAATGCCCAGGATAGATACCATGGTAGAGACATAACATCCCTTGCTTGGTTTAAAAAAAATCTCCATTGTCACTACCTTGACTGGCGACACCATCAACTCTTACCTGGATACCTGCAAATTTCCAAAGTAAACACCTTAGTTAAAGACCCCACTGTCACTGGAGAGGATACCTGCAAAATACACTACAGTGGTTAGAGTCATCATAACATACAAGAGTGCTTGCAAATACACAGGGTTACTGTGTTAGTGCAGTAACACAATCATTGCTTACCTGGATATCTGCAAAGTCACATGAGCTTTACTTTGGTGCAAACATTATCATCTTGTACTTGGATACCAACAAACTCCCACATCAATACCTCGGGGAGGTTCACCATAATCGCACAACTGGCAGCTACAAAAACCCATGTTGAAAACAGTGTTTAAGATACATCTTCTTCAACATGTAGGCCTGGAAAATTCCATGGTCATGACATACTGAAGAGAAACCTTCAAATCTACCTGCAAACTTGTAAAAATCCAGGGTTAACATGATACTTAGAAACACTTGAGACCTGCAGAGATTCTATGGTTACTTTGGTGAGGGAAACCATGAAAACTTGCCTGGATAACTACAGATGCCTCAGTCACTGCAAGAGTTAAACTTATGTTATCTCTAAATTAGAAAAAATTAAAAGGTCTCATGCTTAATATTATTGATAGAATACTATAATTTTTTACCAGAATTTCTGCAGAACAACATGGTAACAGAAAGGTTAGGGAAACCATCATCACTTACCTAGGAGACTGAAGATCTTTGCAGGTGTTTATACAAGAGATAATCTATACTGTGGATAAGACCCACATCATCACTTACCTAGACAATCAGGAAAGCCTCCCATTAATGACTGTTGTTAGGTTCACCATGATCTCTTCCTTGGAACCTTAAAAACACACATGACCAGTGGGTTTAAAAACACACCTTGTCTACTGTAACACATGCAAATTGGTTGGTCATTTATATTGATGCAAGACCATGAACTCTACCTGAATATTGGAAGAACACCAAAGTCAGCACCAACACTGTAGTTACAGACATGTTCCTCTTAGCACAGTAAACCTACAACAATGCAGGGTAACTACTGTTGTAGGAAACACCATGATGACTTACCAAAATACCTACAAATCCCTCAGTCACTGCTAAGGTTAGCCACACATTATCTCTGAATTAAAAACATTCAGAATCATGCTTTCTAACATTGGTAGGGCTTCTATTACTTCTTAACTAAAGTCCTTTAAAACTACGTTAACAAAAAATGTTAGGTACAATATCATTACTTACCTAAGTGTCTGAGGATCAGACGGTGTGTACTGTAGTTAAGGCCCACATCATCACTTACCTGGATAAGAACAAAGTCCTACATTATTAACCAACATTAGGTTCCAGATGATCTATTCCCTAGAACCTGAAAAACACATGGAACAAGTGTGTTTAAGGACACATCTTTTCTACTGAGATACCTACAAATTCCCTTGGTTATTTCTAATTCCAGGGGTCACACAGATTCTACCTGGATACATGCTGAACTTCATGGTCAAAGTGTAGTTAGAAACAACAAGAACCCAAGTGAAGACCTAAAAATAATCCTGTGGTCAATAGTGTAGAAAGATCACCATGATGAAATGTCTGCGCAAGTTGGAATCCCTCAGTCACTCGCAAGACTAAACACCCATTATCAATGAATTAGGCATGAGAAAGATCTTATGCTTAATATTATTGATAGTTACTCTTGCATTTCTTACTTGAAATTATATGAAAAAACATTGTAACAAAAAATGTTAGGAAAACCATAATCAATTACCTTGGTTTCTGAAGATCAGATGGTCTAGGCAGTTGTTAAGGCCCACATCATCACTCACCTGGATAACAGCAGAGTCTCTGGTTAATGACCACATTGTTATGTTCACCGTGAACTACTCCTTAGAACCCAAATAACACATGTAATAAGTGTGTTTAAGAACATCTCTTTTCTACAGAGACACCTGAAAAAGCCCTTCATCATGGATAGTCTCACAGAACCAAACAAATCTACTTAGATACATGTGGAACTCCACGGTCAAAAGGTAGTAGTACACGACAACTCTTGTATAAACACTTGCGAAAAGTCCAAGTTCACTACTCTGATGTTGAACACAATGAGAAATTAGCAGAATACCTACAAATCCCTCACACACTGAACTGGTTATTTCAACATTATTGTTAAATGAAGAAATACTAAGATCTCATGCTTCCTAGTAGAAGCAGAAAAAGGTATAATTTCTTACCTGAAATTCTGCATACAAAACATTGTCACGATAAATGTGGAAGGCAGAAAAATCACGTAGATTGTTTGAAGATCAGATGGTGTATACTGTGGTGAGAATCACATCTTCACTAAACTTGTTGTCAGCAACACCCATGTGAAGGAAGATGGTTAATCTCTCCCCGATGGCTTAGATCCAGTCTAAAAAAGAGAGTGGAAAGTGTTTGGAAATAGACAGACTTTTGCCAGGACTGCTGCCAATTCCACTGGTCATATCAGGTGACAGAGGAGCCCAATGTTATACCTGGATTGAGGTAGCCCTCCATCGCCGAAAACGCGGTTGGAAACAATCACGTCTCTTGAGTGAACACCTTCAAAGTGCTCATGGTCATGAGTCTGATGAGAAAGAAGGATGACTAGCCTGGACAACTGCAAAGAACTCAGTCCCTACCAAGCTTCCCTCTATTTTATGAATACAAATCAGATATATGTTAAGCTTAATAGTTTCGGTAGTGAAACTGTCATTTCTTACCTGAATTTCTGCATAAAGAGCATGGTAGTGATAAATGTTAGGGACAGGAGCATCACTTACCTGTTTGCTTGAAGATCAGATGGTGTCTATTGTAGTTAGAACCATATGACAGCTTACCCGGTAAACAGCAAACTCCCTCGGGAATGACGACTGTTACTTCCTCTATGATCTCTTCCTTCTCATCTGAAATACACAACGGACAAGTGTGTTTAAGACAGGCCATTTCAGTGTGACCCCGAAAACTGCATTCGTCCCATCAGGTGACAGGGGACCCTTATCGTCTACCTGGGCTCCCGTAGAACTCCTTGGTCAGAACTTAGTTGGAGACAGTCAAAACTCTTGAGTGAATACCTGCAAAGAGCTCCTGATCATTAACATGCTAAAAAAAAATCTCATGATGACCCACCTGGATTAACTCCAAAACCTTCAGTCACTAGCAACGTTCAATATACATGAGCAGTAGGCTAGGAACCACACTATCTCATGCTTATTAGTACTGCTAGTGAAATGTCATTTCTTACCTGAATGACTGCACAACAATATGGTAGTGATAAATGTTAGAGATGGAAAAATCACTTCCCGTGTTTCTAGACACTCGGATGGTGTGTAGTGGCATTCGAATCCCAGCATGACTTACCTTGATATCAGCATCGTCCCGCGGGAATGCCCAACGTTACTTTCTCCATGGTCTTTCCTCTCAAATCTGAAAAAGAGAGGTGATAAGTGTGTGGAAAGACGCACAGTCTTCCCGGGAAACCCTCCAACTCCCTTGGTCACTCGTAGGGTGAGGAAAGGCATGATATCTAGCTGGATCCACACAGAGATTACAGGTGAAAGCATTGTTAGAGAGTCAACATCCCTTGGGTAGACACCTGCAAAAAGCCCTGGGCAGTACGGTGGTGAGAAAGAGTATGACTTAACATGTATACCTGCAAATCCCTGGGTCACCACGGGGCTAAGCACGTATTATCACTACTTGAGGAAGCAATAAAATCGCATGCTGGTTACTATCTGTCGTGACACTTTCGTACCTAACCTGAATTCCTGCAAAAAGAAACGTGGTAACAAGGAATTTTAGGGAATCCATTTTACTTCCCTTGATTTCTAAAGATCAGATGGTGTGTGCTGTGGTAAAGGCCCATGTCATGCCTTGCCTGCATAAGAGCAAAGTCTCCTGTCAGCCACCGTTCTTAGGTTCCACACGATCTCCTCCGGAGACCTGGAAAAACATATGTGTGTGTAAAAGGACATATCTTTCCTGCGAGCACACAAGGTAATTCTCTTCTAGTGTGAATGGACCCAGCAATTCTACCTTGATTCAGGTGGAACTCCTTGGTCCAGACGTCACTTCAGACAACAACGTCTCTTGTCTAAACACTTGCTGAGAGTCCAAGTTCTCTCTTGTGCCGATGAACACCGGGAGGACTGACCTGCATACCTGCAAATCCCTCAAAAACCAAATGGTTGTTTGACCGTTGTTAGTACATAAGGAAATAATGAGATTTCGTGCTTGCTCTCGCAGTGCTACAGAAAATGTAATGTTTTCCATGAGATCCTTCCTATAACACATGGCCGTGATAAATGTAGGAGACAGAAAAATCACTTACCTTGTTCTTTGAAGATCAGATGGTGTGCACCACTGGGAGAATCACATCTTCGCTTACCTTGTTGTCAGCAACACCCACGTGAAGGAAGCTGGTTAATCTCTTCCCAATGTCTTAGGTCCAATCTGAAAAAGAGAGCGGACAGTGTTTGGAAATAGGCTTTCTCCAGGACTGCTGCCAATTCCACTGGTCATATCAGGTGACAGGGGAGCCCAATGTTATACCTGGATTGAACTAGCCCTCCATCGCCGAAAACTCAGATGGAAACCATCACGTCTCTTGAGTGAACACCTGCAAAGAGCTCATGGTCATGAGTCTGATGAGAAATAAGGATGAGTAGCTTGGAGAACTGCAGAAAACTCAGTCCCTACCAAGCTTCCCTCTACTTTATCAATAGAAATGAGATACATGTTAAGCTTAATGGTTTCGGTAGTGAAACTGTCATTTCTTCCCTGAATTTCTGCATAAAGATCATGGCATTGATCAGTGTTAGGGACAGGAGGATCACTTACCTGTTTGCTTGAAGATCAGATGGTGTCTATTGTGGTTAGAACCATATGACAGCTTACCTGGCAAACAGCAAAGTCCCTGGGGAATGACGATTGTTACTTTCTCCACAATCTTGTCCTTCTCATCTGAAAGACACAATAGACAAGTGTGTTTAAAGACAAGTCATTTCAGTGTGACCCCGAAAACTGCATTCGTCCCATGAGGTGACAGGGCACTCTTATAGTCTACCTGGGCTCCCGTGGAACTCCTTGGTCAGAATTTAGTTGGAGACAGTCACAGCTCTTGAGTGATACCTGCAAAGAGCTCATGATCATTAACATGCTAAAAAAATCTCATGATACCTGCCTGGATTAACTCAAAACCTTCAGTCACTAGCAACGTTCAATATACATGATCAGTAGGCTAGGAACCACACTATCTCATGCTTATTAGTACTGCTAGTGAAATGTCATTTCTTACCTGAATGACTGCACAACAACATGGTAGTGATAAATGTTAGAGATGGAAAAATCACTCACTGTGTTTCTAGATGCTGGGGTGGTGTATACTGGCATTCAAATCACAGTATGAGATACCTGGATATCAGCTTCCTCCTGCGGGAATGCCCAACATTACTTTCTTCATGGTCTCTCTCTCATATCTGAAAAAGAGAGGTGACAAGTGTGTCGAAAGACCCACGGTTTTCCCAGGAAACCCGCCAACTCCCTTGGTCACTCGTAGGATGTGGAAAGCCATGCTATGTAGCTGGATCCATGCAGAGCTTCCAGGTGAAAACATTGTTAGAGACAGCAACATCCCTTGGGTGTTCACTTGCAAAAAGCCCTGGTCAGCTTGGTGGTGAGGACGAGTATGATGACTTAACGTGTATACCTGAAAATCCTTCTGTCACCACGAGGCTAAGTACGTATTAGCACTACTTGAGTAAGCAATAAAATTGCATGCTCGTTACTGTCTGTTGTGACACTTTCGTACCTAACCTGAATTCCTGCAAAAAGAAACGTGGTAACAAGGAATTTTAGGGAAACCATTTTACTTCCCTTGATTTCTACAGAATAGATGGTGTGTGCTGTGGTAAAGGCCCACGTCATCCCTTGCCTGGATAAGAGCAAAGTCTCCTGTCAGCCACCATTCTTAGTTTCCACACGATGTCTTCCTGAGACCTAGAAAAACATATGTGTGTGTAAAAGGAGATCTCTTTTCTGCGGGCACACAAGAGAATTCTCCTGTAGTCTGAAAGGACCCAACAAATCTACCTGGAGTCAGGTGGAACTCCTCGGTCCAAACGTAACTTCAGACTAAACACTTACTAAACAAATTTGTCCCATCAGGTCACAGGGAACCCTTATAGTCTACCTGGGCTCTTGTAGAACTCCTTGGTCAGAACTTAGTTGGAGACAGTCACAGCTCTTGAGTGAATACCTGCAAAGAGGTCATGATCATTAACATGCTAAAAAAAGCTCATGATGACCCGCCTGGATTAACTCCAAAACCTTCAGTCACTAGCAAGGTTAATTATACATGATCAGTAGGGTAGGGAGCACACTATCTCATGGTAGTGAAATGTCATTTCTTACCTGAATGACTGCACAACAATATGGTAATGATTAATGTTAGAGATGGAAAAATCACTTACCGTGTTTGTAGAAGCTCAGGTGGTGTGTAGTGGCATTAGAATCCCAGCATGACTTACCTGGATATCAGCATCGTCCCGCAGGAATGCCCAACGTTACTTTCTCCATGGTCTCTCCTCTCAAATCTGAAAAAGAAAGGTGACAAGTGTGTGGAAAGACCCACGGTTGTCCTGGGCAACCCACCAAATCCCTTGGTCACTCATAGGATGCGGAAAGCCATGATATCTAGCTGGATCCATGCAGAACTTCCAGTGAAAACATTGTTAGAGACAGCAACATCCCTTGGGTGGACACCTGCAAAAAGTCCTGGTCACTACGGTGGTGAGGAAGAGTATGATGACTTAACGTGTATACCTGTAAATCCCTCAGTCACTACGATGCTAATCACCTATTATTAGTATGTGAGCAAATAATAAAATCGCATGCTGGTTACTATCTGTCATGACACTTTTATGCCTATCCTGAATTCCTGCAAAAAGAAACGTGGTAACAAGGAATTTTAGGGAATCATTTTACTTCCCTTGATTTCTAAAGATCAGATGGTGTGTGCTGTGGTGAAAGCCCACGTCATTCCTTGCCTGGATAAGAGCAAAATCTCCTGTGGACCACCATTCTTAGGTTCTGCATGTCTCCTCCTGAGACCTTCATAGACATATCTGTGCATAAAAGGACATATCTTTCCGGCGGGCACACAAGAGAATTCTCCTCTAGTGTGGAATGACTCAGCATATCTACCTATGTTCATGTAGAACTTCATGGTCAAAACATAGTTTCAGACAGCAACGTCACTTGTATAAACACCTGCCGAGAGTCCAGGTTCACTATTGTGGTAATGAACACCAGGAGAACTTACCTGCATACCTGCAAATCCCTTAAAACCCAAATGGTTGTTTGACTATTGTCATTACATAAGGAAATAATGAGATCTTGTGTTTGCTCTTGTAGCGCTAGAGAAAATGTAATTTATTCCATGAGATCCTTTGTATAACACATGGTCATGATAAATGTAGGAGAGAGAAAAATCACTTACCTTGTTTGAAATCAGATGTTGTGCACTGCGGTGAGAATCACATCTTCACTTAGCTTGTTTTCCAAAACACCCACCTGAAGCCAAATGGTTATTCTCTCTCCGATGTATTACATCCAGTCAGAGAAAGAGCGGACAGTGTTTGGAAATAGACAGGTTTTCACCAGGACTGCTGCCCATTCCACTGGTTATATCAGTTGACACGGGAGCCTAGTGTTATACCTGGATTGAGGTAGCCCTCCGTCATGCAAAACGTGGTTGGAAACAATCACGTCTCTTCAGTGAACACCTGCAAAGAGCTCATGGTTGTTAGTCTGATGACAAGTAAGGATGACTAGACTGGAGAACTGCAAAAAACTCAATCCCTACCAAGGTTCCTTATACTTTATCAGTATAAATGAGATACATGTTGTGCTTAATAGTATCGGTAGTGACACTGCCTTTGCTTACCTGAGTTGCTGCAGAAAGAACATCGTACTGATAAATGTTAGGGACAGGAGCATCACTAACCTGTTTGTTTGAAGATCAGATGGTGTCTATTGTGGTTAGAACCATATGACAGCTTACCTGGCAAACAGCAAAGTCCCTGGGGAATGACGATTGTTACTTTCTCCCATGATCTCTTCCTTCTCATCTGAAAGACACAATAGACAAGTGTGTTTAAAGACACGTCATTTCAGTGTGACCCCCAAAACTACATTTGTCCCGTCAGGTGATGGGGACCCTTAGAGTCTACCTGGGCTCCCGCAGAACTCCTTGGTCAGAACTGAGATGGAGACAATCACATCTCTTTAGTGAATACCTGCAAAGGGCTTAGGATCATTACGTTGCTGAAAAAATCATGATGACTTGCCTGGATTAACTCCAAAACCTTCAGTCACTTGCAAGTTTACATATACATGATCAGTAGAGTGGGAACAAGCAATATCTCATGCTTATCAGTACTCGTAGTGAAATGTCGTTTCTTACCTGAATTACTGCACAACAACATGGTAATGATCAACGTTAGAGATGGAAAAATTACTTACCATGTCCTAGTCACTCGGCTGGTGTGTACTAGTGTTTGCAGCATGACTTAGATCGATATTATTAAATCCCGCAGGAGTGACCAATGTTACTTTCTTCATGATCTCTCCTGTGAAATCTGAAAAAGATCAATGACAAGTGTTTTGAAAGATGCACGGTTTTCCCAGGAATCCTCCAAAGTCCCTTGGTCGATCTTTGGATGTGGAAGGCATGAAATCTAGCTGGATCCGCACAGAGCTTTAAGGTGAAAACATTGTTAGAGACAGCAACATCCCTTGGGTGGACACCTGCAGCAACCCATGGTCACTATGGTGGTGAGGAAGAGCATGATGACTTAACCTGGATAACTGCAAATTCCTCAGTGACAATGAGGCTAAAGACACGTTATCGTTAAGTTCAGAAGAATAAAATCACATGCTAAGTAATATCTGTACTGATACTTTCATGCCTAACCTGAATTCCTGCAAAAATGGAAGTGGTAATAGGCATTTTTAGGGAAAAGATTTTACTTGCCTTGGTTTCTAAAGATCCGATGGTGTGTTCTGTTATTAAGGCCCACATCATCACTTATCTGTATATTAGGGAAGTCCCATGTTAATAATGATTGTTTTTTTTCTCAGTGATGTGTTCCTTTGAATCTGAAAAACACTTGTGACAACTGTTTTTAAGGATATATGCTTCTACTGGGACACCTGCAGATTACTTTGATCAGGTAGCTACAGGAGATACATGAATTGTACCTGGATCCATTTAGAAGTTCAAGGTCAAAATGGAGGTAGTCAGCAATGTCCCTTGGGTAGTAATCCACCCTTGGTCACTACTGTGGTGTGGAACAGCATCAGGACGTACCTGGATACTTGCAATATCTTTAGTCACTTCTAAGGTAATTACCTTATCACTAAACTTGGAATCAGTAAGATCTTATTTTTAGTGTTATTGGAAGTGACACTTTCATTTATTACCTGAATTCCCATCATAAAAAAAGAAAAACCAACATGGTAACAACAAATGTTATGGAAATCATCCGCACTTACCTTGGTTTCTGAAGATCAGGTGATCTGTGCTGTGGTTAAGGGCCACATCATCACTCACCTGGTTAACAGCAAAGTACACCATTAACATCTGTTGTGAGGTTCACCATAATCTTTTCCCTAGGAGGTAAAAAACACATATGACTAGTATTTAAGGACTCTTCTTTTCCTTGGATCTCCTGAAAATTCCCTAATATTCTCAAATGGTTAAGTGCTGAACTACCAACTACCAATTGAAGGGTTGGTGGTTCGAACCTACCCAGAGGCACCTCAGAAAACAGGCCTGGTGATCTGCTTCTGAAAGGTCAGAGCCTTGAAATCCCTGTGGAGCAAGTTCTACTCTGCACACCTAGGGTAGACATGAGTTGGAATCGATTCGACAGCAATTAACAACAAAAACATCACCTTTATTTAGGTACAAGTAGAACTCCAAGGTCCAAACATAGTTTTAGATGACAATATCTCTTTAGTGAACACGCACAAAAAGGTCTTGGTCACTTTTGTGGTGAGAAACACCATGATGATTGTCTTGATTATCCAGCGCTGCTCTAACAGAAATACCACAAGGGGATGGCTTTAACAAACAGAAATTTATTCCCTTATAGTCTAAGAAGCTAAAAGTCCAAATTCTGGCTGCCAGCTCCCGGGGAAGGCTTTCTGTCTCTGTTGGCTCTGGGGGAATGTCCTTGTCGTCGGTCTTGCCCGGTCAAGGAGCTTCTCAGTGCTGGGTCCAAAGCACACGCTATTTTCCCAGCTTTTGTTTCTTTGTCGTGTGAGGACCACTTGTCTCTCTGCTTGCTTCTCTCTTTTATATCTCCAAAGAGATTGACTCAAAATACAATCTAATCTTATAGATTGAGTCCTGCATCATTAACATAACTGTCTGTAATCTTGCCTCATTAACATCATACAGGCAAGATTTACAACACATAGGAAAATCACATCAGATGAGAAAATGGTGAACAATCACGCAATACTGGGAATCCTGGCCTAGCCAAGTTGACACACATTTCTGGGAGACACAATCCAATCCATAAGAATGATTTACCTGATTAACTGCAAATCCCTCAGTCACTACCAAGGTTAAACTCACATTATCAGTCAACTAGGAAAGAATAAGATCTCATGGTGACTGCTATTGGTAAAGACACTATCATTTCTTAATGTAATCCCTTCATAGAAATCATGATAATAGTAAAGAGAAGGATCACTTCCCTTTTTTACCTGGATACCAGCAAATCCCATGTTAATGACCATTCTGAGGTTCACCATCCTCTGCTGACTACCCTTGAAAATCCTGTGTTCACTATCATAATTGAAGACACATCATCTCTTCCTAGGCCATCTGAAAATCCCATTGTCACTACCAAGGTTCAAGTAACCATCATTACTTTCCCACCTTTGAAATCCCATATTACTACACTTTTTAGTTTACCACTGCCTTTCAGGTGGCTACTTGAAAAATATGTTGGTGACACTAGTAGTTTTTGACACATCATCTCTTACCTGGATACCTACAAGAGCCTTTGGAATCTACCAGGTTTAGAAATACATTATCTCTTACATGGATATCTACAAATTACCTAGATAAATTCCATTGCTAGGGACACGTCATCTCTAACCTGGACACCTGTAAAATACCTTGATACTACTGTTGTTATTTACGCATCATTTTTCCCCTGGATACCTGCAAAATCCCTTGTTCACTGCTGTGGCTAAGGACATCATTATCTCTTTACTAGACCCCTGAAAAATCCCATGGTTACTGTTATCAATTGAATTGTGTCCCTCAAAATGGAAATGGTAAAGTCCTAATCCCTGGTACCTAAATGTGGCCTTATTTTAGAATGAGTCTTTGCGGATGTAATCAAGTTACGATGAGGTCATACGGGATTAGGGTGGGCCCTAACGCAATGACTGGTGTCCTTATAAGAGGGAAATTCAGATACAGAAGAGACACACGGAGAGGAAAATGTGTGTAAAAATGAAAGCAGAGATTGGAGTGATGTGTCCACAAGCCAAGGAAGCCAAGGATAGCTAGTAATCACTCCAAGCTAGGGAAGAGGCATGGAACAGATCCTTCACTAGACCCTTCAGAAGGAGCATGGCCCTGCTGACACCTTGATTTCAGACTTCTAGCCTCCAGAATTATGAGAGAATAGAATTGTTTTAGGGAGCCCTGGTGGTGCAGTGGTTAAGTGCTTGGCTGCAAACTAAAAGGTTGGTGGTTCGAACCTACCAGCCACTCCACGGGAGAAAGATGTGGCAGTCTGCTTCTGTAAAGATTACAGCCTTGGAAACCCTATGGGACAGTTCTACTCTGTCCTATAGGGTCGCTATGAGTCAGAATCAACTCGATGGCAGCCGGTTAATGGGTATATATTTATCTTGTTCTAAACCTCCCAGCTTGTGGTGGTTTGTTACGGCAGCCCTAGGAAATTACTACAGTCACTGTTGTGGTTAGGTTCACCATCATACCTGGACTACCACAAAGGCCAGGCTCACTAACATGGTAAGGGATACCGTCAGCTCCTCCCTGGATTCCTTCAGCAAACTGTGCTGACCACAGTGGTGAGAGTCCCCAGCATCTCTTACCTGAATAGCTGTGAAATTCTGTGGTCACTGAATCTCTTGGAGAGGCATTCAAGGCTGTCGGTGCTCTGACTTCCGCCTGGTGCGCCAGCCCACGCCCATGCACTCACCCCTTGTCTGTGTGATGCGAACATTCTAAGCATTTGCTCATCCCCAACATGCTTTTCTCCCCTGGTTACTTACGAGCAGTGGAGTTCTCACGCCAGCCGTTGCCCCCTCATGAGAGCTGATTACAGGCATCTCTTCACAAACTCAGTGTTCAGCAATCTTGAAATTGGCCATGGTGGGAGTATTTCTGCCACAGAAATCGTCAAGGCTTTAGTTTTAGGAGCCAGTTATTAAACATTTACCAGGATGTGCTGCTGAGTAAAGTAATGAACAGGGAGAGGCACTACTGAACAGTGGCAAGTCAGTCTCCTGTTTTCTCATGAATTTGATGTGGCTTTCGTGGATGAGGGAATGTGGCAGTTTGCTCTACACGGGCCTTAAAATACATTATTTTTCCACTTCATGAAAAAACATTTTGATTATAGATTATTCATTATAATATTAATGCTGGCCAGGAACTTCCATAATCTCAGTATATCTAAAGTGTAGACACTTGCTGGAAAAAACAAAACAAACATTACTAGAGCTAGCAAAGACTCAGTCTATATAGTCTGCACCCATTTACAAGAGCAACTCCTGTCCTTTCTTCGCCATGTTGATTTCTTACTGTGCTTTTTGTGACAACCTAAATTTCTATCGGTTACCACCTTTAGAGTTCATGAAATTCTTGTGACAATTCCTTTGACCAAAAAACCCAAACCCACAGCCCAGTAAAACTAAATGGGACTAACGAGGTACAGGAGTCCGGTGACAAGGGCCAGAAGGCAGAGGGAGAGTAGGAAACTGATGATAAGGAACACAAATTGAATAAGGACACTGTCGATGTATTGTGAGATTGTTGACCACTGCTATAGGGCAACATTTGTAGTAACTATTAAATGGGAGGCTGTTTTGTCCTGTAAGCCTTCATCTTGGGCGAGAATGGCAGCACAATTGGAAGAGCATAGTCAATATCACTTAAATGTGTAAGTAAAAAGTTTTGAAATGGTGTTTAAATAAAATAAAAATTAAAAAAAAAAAAAACCCAAACCCGTTGCCTTTGAGTTGATTCTGACTCATAGCGACCCTACAGGAAAGAGTAGAACTGCCCCTTAGGATTTCCAAGGAGCGGCTGGTGGATTCGAAATGCCCGCCTTTTGGTTAACAGCTGAGCTCTTAACCACTGTGCCACCAGGGCTCCAATTCCTTCAAAAACCAAGTAAAATGTCAAGAGAAAGAAGCAGGTTCCTGCAGTTCCTCCTTTTAGGTCCACAGTGTATGAGCCAATTTTCTGGCTATTCGGGAAAAGAAGAAAACAAAATGGCCAAGTAGCAGCAGTTCTGATGACTCTTTTCTTCAGATTGCCCAGGGACTAGCAGAAGCAGTCTGCAATTAATACAGGCTACTTTTCTAAATGCTCAGGATGGTATCAGCTTAATACTTCATTTCCCCTTGAGTCCTTAATTTTCTGCAACTTTTCCCAATAAGAGAATAAAACCTGTTGCTGTCAAGTCCATTCCAACTCATAGTGAGTGACCCTATCAGACAGAGTCGAACTGCCCCATAGGGCATCCAAGGCTGTAATCTTTACGGAAGCAGACTGCCACATCTTTCCCCAGAGGAGCGGCTGGTGGGTTTGAACCACCGACCTTTCAGTTAGCACCCAAGCGCTTAACCACTGTACCACCAGGGCTCCTTAATAGTACTGATATGTTAAGCAGATAATGGTGATCTAAATATAAAACTAACATGTTATTGTTGTTAGCTGCCTTTGAGTCAGGTCCCAACTCACGGTCACCCCATGCACAAAGCAACAGAACGCTACCCGGTCCTACGCCATCCCTATGACCGGTTGTGGATCAGACTGTTGTGATCCATGTGGTTTTCACTGGCTGATTTTTTGAAGTTGATTGCCAGGCCTTTCTTCCAAGTCCATCTTATTCTGGAAGCTCCGTGGAAACCTGTTCAGCATCACAGCAACACGCAAGCTTCCACTGACAGCTGGGTGGTGGCTGCACATGAGGTGCATTGGCCGAGAATGGAAAACTGATATACCACCAGGCAATTTTCCTTTTTAAAGAAAATGTTTTATTTCTTCATGATTATTCACCATGGTCAGCCAATGAAGCCATCAGTCACGAGAAGTAACATTGGTGCCGCAATGAAAGCACCAACAGGGGCGTGGGCTATCCCTGAGAACGCTCTTCTGTCTCCTAGACCCACTTCACACCCACCCTACCCTTTGCCTTTTGACTCACTGGTGAAAAGGTACCTTCTTTGGTAGAAGTGATATTGTTCCACATGAAAGGTTGAATTCACATGGAATTATTTCCTGCCTTGCAGGGAATTAAATGCACTTTAGAATCAATATAATGTGCCACCAACTGGGTTTTTATGTCCAAAACTCACGGGGTCTGAATCACTTGGGTTTCCCTTTATAATCTGATGTAAGTGGAAAAAATGTTTTGCAATCATATCTATTAGCAATGTGGTGATAGTGGAACTGAAGGGCCTGCAGCTCCGTGTTTATCAGCATCTATCTGGCATCAAGAGATAGTGGGCCCAGGTTTAGGCTGAGCAAAGAGTACGGTTGGGCACTAGGGCTTTCGGCCCTGCCACACCTGGATTCAGCAAGGCCCCTTGTCTACAGCAGCCTCGGTTCCTTCTCAAGCCACGAGGGATGTCATGGTGATTTGTAAAACTGATTGTGCGTTTTGCATATTTCATGTATTGACTATTATTGTCAGAATAAAATCACGGTACTATATAACCACTATTATACATATTATGTGGTCCCTGGGTGGTGCAATAGTTAAGCACTGGGCTGCTAATGGAAAGGTTAGCAGTTCAGACTCACCCAGAGGTGCCTCAGAAGAAAGACCTGACAATCTGCTTCTGAAAGGTCACAGTCATGAAAACCCTACGGGGCACAGTTCTACTCTGCAACACATGGGGTCACCATGAGTTGGAATCGACTTGATGGCAACTGGTTTGGTTACTGGCTTATACATATATGTGTTATATAATTAACCCATTGCCATTGAGTTGATTCTGACTCATGGTGACCCTACAGGACAGAACAGAACTGTCCCATAGGATTTCCAAGGCTGGAATCTTTACCGAAGCAGACTGCCACATCTTTCTCCCACAGAGCAGCTGATGGGTTCAAACCGCCAACCTTTTGGTTAGTAGCCAAGCGCTTATTCACTGCACTACTAAAGCTCCTTCTGTTACATAATACATATTAGTAGAAATACTAATAGCAATCATTTTATTTTGTGTAATACGTTTGGAACTCCTGGGATTAATACTAACAATGACTATTTTGGTAGACCTCACTTATATAAAAAGACAAGAAAAAGCAAATGAATAGAGACCAAAGTTTATTAGAGGTTACCAGGGGCAAGAGGGGGAAGGAGGGTTACTGCTTATGGAGTAATGATTTTTGGTTTACAGAGATGGAAAAATTGCATTAAGGGTAGGGTTGCACAGCCAATTAATGTAATTGCTGTCAATAAGTTGTACGTCTATAAAAAGTTGAATTGACAAAAGTTGTGTGATAGATATATTTACAACAATAACAAAAAGGAGCAGCTGCTGAGGCTCTTTATGTGTAATTAAATACCTCATGGATTTTGGTTTCTTGGTTTGGAGGTTTAGGGTCATGTTTTCATGGGGCATCCCAGTTAATTGGGCTAATATTGTACTTAGTGTTTCTGTTCTATCTCCTAGTTTGTTGCATAGTTCCTGGGGTCTTAAAAGCTTGCAGCAGCCATCCGAGGTACAATTGGTTTATATTCTCATAGAGCAACAGAGGAAGAAGGAGATTCAGGAATAGGAGGAAGATATGGAATGTGTGCCTAATTGCCTCCATGAACAACTGCCTCCTTTGCCTTGAGAGCAGAAGAACTGGATGGTGCTCGGTACCATTACTGAACATTTTGATCAAAGATTCTGTAGAAGAATCCTGATCAAAAGGGGGAAAATGCAGAACAGAATTTAAAATTATTATGGACTCCAAACTTTCTGGAGCCATGGAGGCTGGATGAACCCCAGAAACTATTGCCCTGAGATAATCTTTAAACCCTAAACCAAAAATATGCCCTGGGGTCTTCTTAAAACCAAACAGTAATTTAGCTTAACTAGTAAAAAATGTCTGCCTTGAGCATTATGCTCTTTTAAGAACTATTTATACGGGATCATCAAATTGACAACAGCAACTTGAAAGATTTGATAGGAACCTTGGGGGGCAGTGAGTTTATGTTAATGGGGGAGGAACAACTCAGAAAAGGTAGGTGAGGATGGTTGTACGACTCAAAGAATGTAATCAATGTCACTGAATTGTACATGTAGAAATGGTTGAATTGGTGTATGTTTTTGCTGTGTATATTCTCAACAATACAATAACAATAAAATAACTTCTTTTTCAAAAAGTGAACAAAGAGGATATACACAAAATGATGAGAAACTGCCAAAAACAAATAATTTTTTAAAAAGGGGGGAATGAACAACAAGAAAAATCATACACAGACACAGAGACAGACACACACACACACTCATACACACAAAACAGGCTGCCACTTCTGAGCTTTGGTATTTATCTTAAAAATGAAACCTGATTATGAATTCTCATTACTTAATTTCATTATCCTGTCCCTTTTTTAGAAGCAGACACCACAGCAATCAGATTTTCTGGGCACAGTGGAAACTATCGACATCTGTGTACACAGATTTGTATATCATTTAACAGATATTTATAAAACCCCTCATTGTTAGGTATGATGGAAACGTCAAAGATTTCTTGTCCAATTTTTGTGTTGGTGGTTTTTTTTTGTTTTGGTTTTGTTGTTGAAGTTTGGTGTTTGGATGCACCAATGTGCTCTTCTGGCATTTTTGTTCTTTTTGTTTTTTCTATTTTTATAGGACAATGTTGCCACACATCAAAGGGAATGGTTAAACATATCGTGAAGTAGTCATATGATGAATTATTGTGCAGCCTTTAAAAATCACACTTTAGAAAATATTGATTGACCTGCTAAAATACTCATGAAATAATATTGAGGGGAGAGGAAAAGAAGCATGATATGACATATACAGTATAAACCTAATTATACTTATAATGCATTATACATACAAAGACATAAGTTGCAGAGAAATACACTGAACACTTATCTCTGCAATAGAATAATTGATGATTTTTATGTTCCTCTTTAAACTATTGTAGCTTGTGGATTTCTACAAGACACATACTGACTTATTAACTGGAAAGGGAAAACTGTCTTTCAAGTATCACTCTGTACCCTTCTTGTTTTATTTGACAAGAACAAGGTTGCCTCGTAGGACTGCTATGAGGATTAAACAGAAAAACATCTGTAAACCACATCTGCAGCTCAGTAGCTCAAAAGACTTTGGTTGTCCACCCTCCATCAAGTCAACTTCTGTAACTGTATCAAAAAAAATCCATTGCTGTCGAGTCAATTCGGACTCACAGCCACCCTATAGGACAGAGTAGAACTACCTCATAGGGTTTCCAAGGAGTGGCTGGTGGATTCGAACTGCCAGGCTTTTGGTTAGCAGCCGCACTCTTAACCACTGCACCACTAAACCAAAAAAAAAAAAAAAAACAAACCCAAATCTGTTGCCATCAAGTCGATCCCGACTCATAGCAACCCTATAGGACAGAGTAGAACTGCCCCACATGGTTTCCAAGGAGTGGCTGGTGGATTCGAACTGCTAACCTTTTGTTTAGCAGCCAGGGCTCCCTTCATTTGGAGCCCTTAATTTGTATTAGTACCCTTAATTTGGAGCTACTTTGTGTCATTACTCATTTTTGTTTGTATAATCTTCCCACTAAATGGACTGTCATTTTTGCAAGGGTGTTTAACTCTTAGGACCCCAGTCCCTAGTAAGTAACTTCTTATTTCCAGTAAGTAGTTACTGTGAATCTTGACACATGGGCTTTGTGGAGCAAGATTTCAAGACTACAACCCTGGGCCTTATGAAAAAAGGGTGCACAGATGTAATACGAAAAATAATAAAAGAGTTAAGAATAATGAGATCATGAGGATCTGGGTCTAGCTGAGGAGGTAGGCCATAGGGGCTAATTTCTCAGATTGTAGCAAGGTTTCTTGACCTCAGCACTATTGACGGTTTGGACAGGATAGTTCCTTGTGTATAATTCTCTGTGGTGAGGGCCGTCTGGTGCACTGTAGGGTGTTTAGCAGCATCCTTGGTCTCCACCCACTAGTCATTGTCTGTGGTGGGGGCTGCCCTGTACACTGTAGGGTATTTAGCAGCATCCCTGATCTCCTCCCACTAGTCATACTCTGTGGTGGGGGCCATCTTGTGCATTGTAGGGTGTTTAGCAGCATCCCTGGTCTCCACCCACTAGTCATTCTCTGTGGTGGGGTTGTCCTGTGCACTGTAGGGTGTCTAGCAGCATCACTGGTCTACACCCACTAGTCATTCTCTGTGGTGGGGGCCATCCTGTGCACTGTAGGGTGTTGAGCAGCATCCTTGGTCTCCACCCACTAGTCATTCTCTGTGGTGGGGGCTGCTCTGTACACTGTAGGGTATTTAGCAGCATCCCTGATCTCCACCCACTAGTAATTCCCTGTGGTGGGGGCCATCCTGTGCACTGCAGGGTGTCTAACAGCATCCCTGGTCTCCACTCACTAGTCGTCCTTTGCGGTGGGGCGGTCCTGTGCACTGTAGGGTGTTTAGCAGCATACCTGATCTCCTCCCACTAGTCATTCTCTGTGGTGGAGGCTGTCCTGTGCATTGTAGGGTGTTTAGCAGCATCCTGGGACTCCACCCACTACATGCCAGTAGCACCACCCCCCAGTGTGGCAACCAGAAATTTCCAGACATTGCCAAAGGGCTGCCCCTCAATGAAACTACTTAATGGAGGCTTATCTGAGGGGAAGGACAATTAGACAACTCTACCCCTCTCTAGCCTTCTTGTCTAAGGTAAGGGGAGGGGAAAAAAAAAAAAAAGGCTAAGAAATGCTTCTGAAGTTCCCAGCCCAGGGACTCAGGCCTGTTTAAAAAAAAACCTGAGATTTAATAAGAACACTCTTCCCTCCCCCACTCCTTCTTCTTGTTGTTGTTGGGTGCCATTCGATTCTGACTCATAACAACCCCATGTTACGTAGCAAAACTGCCTCATAGGGTTTCCAAGGATTTACAGGAGCAGATTGCTAGGTAGTTCTCCCATGTAGCCACTGGGTGGGTTCAAACCGCCAACCTTTTGGTTAGCAGTCAAGTGCTTAACCATTTGCTCTACCAGGGCTCCTGTGTACCACATTAAACAGGACTCCAGTATAATAATAGTAGATTACAACCGAGAGAACTGCAAGACACGGACTGTATTTAAGAAGGAGTTCTTATGGAAACCCAGAGACAACAGAGGAGGGGGGGAAAGGGAAGTTAAAGGAAACTGAAGCCTCTGGCACCTAACCAAAACCAAACACACTGCCGTCGAGTGGATTCCAACTCACAGGCACCTACAGCTACAACAGATATTAAGCACAGCCCAGCTCTTAGCCAGATTAACATAAAACTTCACAGTAAAAAGGCAGATGATCTCAGTTCCTATTAACACATACACTGCATCTAACTTTCAACAAAAAACTAGAAGGCATGCTAAAAGGGAGGAGACAAAGCAAGCATCAGAACCAGACTCAGATATGGCAGAGAATTTAGAATTATCAGATGAGGATTTAACTGTGATTAATATGCTAAGGGCTCTAATGGAAAAATATAAAAAGAACTCTTAAAACTCAACTATAAGAAAATACTCAATTAAAAAATGGGGGAGGGGAGGCAAGAAGGGACAGGAAAATGGGATGAATGGACATGGGGGCCCCAGGGTGGAAAGGGAAAGGGGGAGAGTGCTGACACATTGCAGGGATTGCAACCAACATCACAAAACAATTTGTGTATAAATTTTTGAATGAGAAACTAATTTGTGCTGTAAATTTTCACCTAAAGCACAATAAAATTTTTTTAAAGTTACTAAAAAAAAAAAAAAAAAAAAGGGAAACAAGATCTGAACAGACACCTCACCAAAGAAGATATACAGATAGCAAATAGGCATATGAAAAGATGCTCAACATCATGCGTCATTCCAAAAAAAGAAAAAAAAAAAAACCAATGCCCTCGAGTTGATTTCGACTCATAGTGACCCTGTAGGACAGAGTAGAACCATCCCATAGGTTTCCAAGGCTGTAATCTTGAGGAGAGCAGATCACCAGGTTTTTCTCGCATGGAGTGGCTGGTGGGTTCAAACCGCCGACCTTTTGGTTAGTAGCCAAGTGCTTAACCACTGCACCACCAGGGATCCTTTCATTAGGGAGTTACAAATTAAAACAACAACGAGATACCACTACACACCTATTTGTTGTTGTGTGCTGTCGAGTTGATTCCGACTCATAGTGACCCTATAGGACAGAACAGAATAGCTGGTGGATTAGAACTGCTGACCTTTTGGTTAGCAGCCTAGCCTTAGCCACTGCACCACCAGGGCTCCTTACACACCTATTTAGAGGGGCTGAAATCCAAACGACGACAACACCAAATGCTGGTGAGGATGCAGAGCAACAGGAAGTCTCATTCATTGCTGGTGGGAATGCAAAACGGTACAGCCACTTCGGAAGACAGTCTGGCAGTTTCTTACAAAGCTGCACATAGTCTTAACATATGATCCAGCAATCACACTCCTAGGTATTTGTCTGAGTTGAAAACTTATGTCTATATTGTACACAAATGTTTACAAAAGTTTTATTCATAATTGCCCCAAACTGGAAGCAACCAAGATGTCCTTCAATAAGTGAATGGATAAACAAACTGTGGTACATCTGTACGATGGAATATTATTCAGCAATAGAAAGAAATGAGCTATCAAGCCACAGAAAGACATGAAGGAACCTTAAATGCATGTTTATAAGTGAAAGAAGCAAGTCTGAAAAGGCTACATACTGTATGATTCCAACCATATGACACTTTGGAAAAGACAAAGCTATAGAGACAATAAAAAGATCAGTGATTGCTAGGGGTTTGGGGGACAGGGGAGGGGTAAATAGATGAAGCACAGGGAAATTTTAGGGCAGTGAAACTATTTCGTATGATAAATGGTGGACACATGACATGCGTTTGTCAAAACCCATAGAACTATATGACAAAGAGTGAACTCTAATGTAAACTGTGGACCTTAGTCAATAATAATATATCAATATTGGTTCAACTTAATGTAACAAATGTACCACACCAATGCAAGATGTTAACAGGAGAAACTGTGTGGGGGAGGGGGGATATAGGAACTCTGTACTATTGGCTCAATTTTTCTGTACACCTAAAACTGTCCTAAAAAATAAAGTCTATTAATTCAAAAAAAAAAAAAGTTGCCCATTTCAAATACCTTCCAAATGTATCCCAATTAATAGGAGCAGAAGACTGCAGCTCCGTTTTTCCTGCTTGCTGTGTATCTCTCTCCTTAGCCTTCCTGATCTCCCTGCGGTCATAGCAAGGGGAGCCTGCCATGACTATTCTAAGCGTCTCCTTTCCTTTCCTCCCCTCCCATCCCGTGAAGGTGGCTATGCTCTGTTTTTGCATTCATTACTGGCTACCACGATCCCCTCTTGTGCCCGCGGCAGACACTGCTCATCAATCCCAGCCCTCTCTTTCACTCAGCCTGAACACCGTTTTGGAATCATTATCAGCACGCTCTTCAATGGCTTGGGGTTTAGCACACTAAATGATTACTCTGGTCTGTGTCTGAAACAGCTGTTACCAATTCATTCCACAGTGGAGGTGGAAGGGCCTCAAGCTGCTCCTTGGATCTCAATTTTTTTTTTTTTTTAGGGCAAATGACCAATGTCTGTCCTTATGGAAAAGGTTTTAATTGTTATTTTTTAAGACTATCTTGCTCCTAACCTACTTCATAAAAATGGAATTTTTATGAGTAATAATAATATTTTCCTTCTTAGAGGCTTAGTCACGCTGAAGCTCCCAACACTCGTGAAAATGTGACCTTTTCTGCTAGTTTTATGGTATAGAGAGGGATTGGCAGACTTTTCTTGTAAAGAGCCGAAGAATAAATATTTTTGGCTTTGCAGGTCTCTGTCATGACGACTTAGTCTGCTGTTGACAAATGGGCATGGCTATCTTCTAATAAAACTTTATTTAAAAAACAAGTGGCAGGCCAGATTTGCTCCACAGGCCATGGTTTGCCAACCCTTAGTATATACAGGGTTGCTATTAGTCGGAATCGACTTGAGGGCAAAGGGTTTAGTATATACAGGGAAATAGCAGCCATACAACTTAACAGGTATTGGACTTGGAGTCAAAAGACAGAGTTTCAATCCTCTGGCAAGTAAATTGATTCAGCTGAACATCCTCATGTTGTTGTGTGCCATCAAGTCAATTTCGACTTATAGTGACCCCATGTGACAGAGTAGAATTGCCCCATAGAGTTTTCTTGGCTGTAATCTTTACAGGAGCAGATCACCAGGTCTTTCTTCCAAGGAGCCCCTGGGCTCCTTCCAACATCCACATTACAAATAATATGCCCTTCTCATAGGATTTCACACAATATTTATGACCGTATATGAAAATACGGAGCCCTGGTGGTGCAGTGGTTATGTGCTCGGCTGCTAACTAAAAGGTCGGTGGTTCAAACCCACCAGCCGCTCTGCTGTGGCAGTCTGCGTCCATGAAGATCACAGCCTTGGAAACCCTGTGGGGCAGTTCTACTCTGTCCTACAGGGTTGCTATGAGTCTCAGTCGACTCAGTGGCAATGGGTTTGGTTTGGGGTTTATATAAAAACACAGAATACACCTCTTGGAAGGTGTTGTAGCAGATGTTTTACGTGCTCTGCTCATATCCCCCAGCACTCCTATGCCAGTGAGTACATGCCAGTGGCATCCATTTGCAAACATCTGTGACTCTCCCCCTGCAGGCTTTCTCTTGACCCCAGAGTAGGGCAGGTGAGAAGTCAAGGAAAGTTATCATCTCTAGGAGCAGCCCTCAGCCATTGCTGGATGGCACTTGGAGGAAAAATACCCTGGCTTCCTTGCTTCTCAGTGGGGAGAGCTGAGGCACGTTCTATGTTGTTCCCCAAAGTTCCCCAGCAGGATTGAGCCTCAATTGCCCTCATCTATAACCAGCTCTATACTGTGCCGATTTTGAGCTTCCTTCCCCTCCCTGTCTCACTTCCAGTGCTTCCTGGGGTCCCCTCCCCAAAAAACCACTTGCCCTAGGATACTTTTGTTGGAGTCTGCTTCTAGGGTAAGCTAAATGAAAGGTTGAGGCCAAAGAACGGGCTTTCGTGGGAGCCATTTTTATCCATTTCCATGGTGAATACACTCAAGCCTAAGACTGATAGTAACAGAAGTTGGGAATCTAAAATGAGAAGATAGATGTAAGAGTACTGGGAAAAGATAAAGCACTCCAGAAATACAAGGTGATAGCATTAATGCTATGGTTGTCATTAGGGTCTGAACTGGGAGATTGCTCTATAAACACTGGCAGCTCACAGCTACCTATAATTGTGGAGGCCAGAGGCAGCATGAATAATATAAAACAGTAGATTGAAAAATTAATAACACATGGCATCGAAGTATATCCTGTGAAATCTGAGCCCTGTTTTTTCATATTTTATTATGAACTTTTTTCCAAACTACAATAAAGTATGTAGAGCAGCATAATATCCGTATATGAACAAGCCGGAATGAAAACAACGATCAAATTTTGTAGCATTTGTTTCAGATCTCTTTTTAAAAACAAGCAAAACGTTACAGATGCAGTTGAATTTTCTTTTGTAGTCCTAGCCCATCCCAGCTCCCTCCCTCCATTCCCAGAAGCAACCATATGCACTAAATTGGTGTACTTTTACTCCATATGTTTCTATAAGCAATAGACACTACAAGGTTTTGTGATTTTAAGATTTACGTAAATAGTATCATGTTGTCCAAAGCTGTCTGCAGTTTGCTGTGTTCACTCAACACTTGTTTCTGAGCCCTGTCCACGCTGATACATATTCATTGAGGACATTCACTTATCTTTAGGGAGAGCCTCCCTTTCCTCTGGAAGGAACCATTTTGGCGGACCTTCAATAGATCAGTGGTTCTCAACTGGGGTGATTTTGTCTCCCAAGGACATTTGGCAATGTCTGGAGGTGTTTTTGGCGTCTAGTGGACAGAGGCCAAGAATGCCGCTCAATAGCCTGCAATGCACAGGGCAACCCCTCACAAGAAAGAATCATCTGATGGAAAATTTTAATAGTGCCATGGTTGACAAACCCTGATACAGATGAAGGTGAAGGACTCTACGTTCCTGAAGAATTTCTGGATGTAGGGAAGTAACCCAAACGCAGACCCTTCAAGTTGAGATATTACACGTTCTGCTGGTGGATGGCCAGCACTGCGCCTCTCTCCTCACTAAATAGTCCCTTCTTATGTCTAGATTTTCGACTGTTCTATGGCTGAGCATTATGGCTTAGTTTGAGGAGTTGTGTGTATGTGCATTTGTTACGTGCGTGTGTGTGAGAGAGACTATTATGCTGGGGTAGGGGGGGAACCATAGGCTTAATAGTTTATATGCCTTGTGCTGATGGAAAAATATAACACGGAACTAAACTAAACTTGATGTAGCAGAAACTAACCATGTGTTAGGGTCCCTCACGTGGTGTTAAAAGAAAGTTTTTAGAGGGTAAAATCATGACTTTCATACAGATATAAAAATTAACATGTGATAAAGATTGTATTCAACTCATTAATGAGGGTAATGGGAAGGTATTACCGTCAGTTCAAAGGAGGATCCAAAGAACGACCAGTTGTAGATCAGGAATATTGAAACGAATATGCAAATTGAGACCAAATGGCTTCTTCCACAGTGGGGGAGGGAAGTGAATTGAACCTCTATCCCTCTACTGGGTGGGACAGAATTTGCAGGTCTATAGACAAGAAGTGGAGGAGCCCTGGTGGCGCAGTGGTTAAGAGCTCAGATGCTGACCAAAAGGCTGGCAGTTCGAATCCACCAGCCACTCCTTGGAAACCTTATGGGGCAGTTTTGCTCTGTCCCAGAGGGTCGCTGTGAGTTGGAACTGACGCAACGGGTTTGTTCGTTTGTTGTTTTGGTTTACACAAGTATTGTGCATTGCTCTCAGTTATCAACAATTTACAGAACTATAAAATAGTGCCCATAAAATCAGAGAACCCAGAGGGTGCCCTCTCCCCTAGACAATGCACTTTTCCATTGACGCACACAGTTTTTCCTACAATGGGGTCATTTTAAGACTGTATCAGGCTTTGGAAAATCTACTGCCTACTATTGTGATTATCTTGTTCAGGCTATTGAGCTCAGGCTGATCCTGTTGAGTGAGGATAGGATTTCTACCCCCCTCCCAAAGAGAATGGATATTCCTCTTGTCAGTCATTCTGGGGAGAGGAAAATTCAGGGCAGGAAATAAAGCCAGGCTCAGGATGGGGAAGTTTAAAGGACTTGTTCTTTCTCTAAGTTGGAAAGTAATGAGGACTGAACTCCAAGGTGGGGAGACACCTGGAGTTGCTTGGTTCCTCTTGAACTGGCCCCCTGCTGCAGGAGGGGCTGCCAGGAATTAGGCAGGGTTTCATTTTTGGGGTTTGAACTTGTCAGCTCCAAAGATACCTACTTCTCTTGGCTGTTGTAAGTTATTCTGTTTTCAGTTTCCTTTTCCCACAGCTTTCAAGATATGCTTTTAAAAAGCATGGCTTCATCACAGTTTAGAGACGCACTAGCCTTGCTTTGAGATGGTAGCAGAGATGGCGCCATAGTGGTTCCCAGGGAGGACAGGGTGCCCAGCAGCAACACTGTCCAGAAAGGAGGCGGTGGAAGACAGACAAAGAGGCAGGGGTAAAAGATGGTGACTGGTCCTGAGTATTTATGAGGCATTACCCTGAGGACCACAGAAATAGCTTGGGAAACAATTTGAGGAGGGCCTGTTTGCAGCAGTTTTGCTGACTTGTGCATGCCCTAGTAGTTTGGGTTTGAGATGGAAGTGTGACTTAATTTTGTTGTCCCAGACTGAGAAATCCTGGGATTCAGGTTAGCAGTCGTTGGACCATTCTATAAAATCATGAAAGATTGGAAATAACAGTGATAAAGGTGATGGGATAAAAATACGCCATCCTTTAGAAGTGAAATCCCAGTGCTAATTTGGTTAGGAAAAGGTGAGCACAGCATCAAGATTTAATAAGCAATGAGGCTGAATCTACAGAGAGAAAAATTCATGAGTCTGGTGATTCAGTTCCGCAGAGGGCTTAATCACCTACAAATCTGAGTTACTAAGCATCTTACTCAGAATTCATCGCATAAGCCTATTACAGGGAGTGCTTCTCGTTTTGTGCAACAGATTCAGATGCAGGTAATTTATGTTTAGTTCTATGATCTTAAGTCTGGGATCATAAGAATTCACTTTCTTGACTAATTTATTTACTAATAATTAGTAATATCCTAAGCCTAAATTTTATAATACCCAGCCTAAACATCAAGGATTGTTAGATGTGTCATTAGCCCTCCAGTGGAATTTGCACCGGAGAGGTGTGTGGCATCCTAGAAAGATCCAAAACCTTGGTTTCAAATTTAAGCCTGCTACTTACTAGCTGCAGCATCTTGAATAACTTGAATCTCACTGGGTTTTTATTTAATCATATGTAAAATGAGAGGTTTCACCGGATGACTCCTAAGGGTTCATGTAGCTCAAACATTTTATGATTCTATAAGAAATGAGGGCCCAGAATACTTCCAATTTTTCCAATGGCAGAAGAGCAGATATAACATTAAAAGGGAAGAACCAAATCACCGATCAGCTGGGGATTGGATAGCCCCTTAAAACAAAATGGGAATAATGAGGCACAGCAGTCCAGGGACAAGGACTAGAAGGCAGAAGGGGACAGGAAAGCTGGTAATAGGGAACCCAAGGTTGAGTAAGGACAGTATTGACATGTAGTGGGGTTGTTAACCATTGTCATAGGGCAACATGTGAACTAACTGTTTAATGAGAAACTATCTTGCTCTGTAAACCTTCATCTAAAGTGAGAATAGCAGCACAACTGGAAGAACGTAATCAATCTCACTGAACTGTGCATGTAGAAATTTTTGAAATGGTATATCTTTGGCTATGTATATTTTCACCAAAAAACAAAAAAGTCCTCCAAGGTCAAGAAGGGAGTGTTGACATGTTATGGGGTTGTTAACCAATGCCATAAGACAATATGTGTACTGACTGTTTAATGAGAAACTATTTGTTCTGTAAACCTTCACCTAAAGTACAATAAAAATTTTTTTTAAAAAGGGAAGAACCAGAGAGCAGGAGAGTACCTCTTACTTTTTTTCCTTCTAAATTGTTGACTAAACATCAAAGCCTTTTCTTTTGAATGTTTTTTGAGTTATCTTTGAAATTTGTCTTTTGTTCTCTTTATACCAGTAGCTCCTTCATGTACAGAGTAGAACAGGAGAAGTGGGGCCAAGATGACAGAGTAGTCAGAAGCTTCTGGTGGTCCCTCTTACAAAAAAGACCCAAAAAAACAAGTGAATTGATTATATATGACAATCTAGGAGCCCTTAACATCAAAGGCAAAGTTGAGGAATTGGACTGAGTGGCAGGGAGAGGGAGAGACGGTTCAGAAGCAGGAAAGAGTTGTCAGACCTAACCCGGTGGGAACCGGCACCCTGCAGGCCAGATTGGCTGCCATGCACAGTAAGGCAAGCAGTGGTGTTCGGGATGCATTTTCCACATTGGGAGAGGCCAAGCGGCGGAGCCTACTCAAGCCCCCAGAAACACTGAAAAGCGGCGCTCAATCGGCAAAAGATCAGTAAATACATCCAACCTACTTTGCGGATCAAAAAACACCCTGTTTGGGAAGAACCTCTCTCCCATTTACCTGCTCCCTCCCCGTTCTGCACCAGATCCCAGGCCAGCTTCAGTGATTGCCATATCCCCTGGGCCGGAAGTAGGACCCGTCACATGCCCTGAGCCATTCTCCTGGCCGCAGAGAGGGAACAAATTAACAAACAGGAAAAAATAATCTGCCAGCTCCCCTAAGCTGGGAACTGAGGGTAGGCACAGCTCCCTAGGCACAGGCATAGAGGGTCCATGGACTTTGAATGCCTTTCACCCCACTTAGACCTGTGTGGGCCCATTTCAACAGCATAGGCCTTTACTAGCACAGTACAACAGGGTATATACCTGAAGCTTAACTTCAACTGTATCAGCTATATGGTGGAGTGGCAGGTTTGTGACATTTGACACCACTCTGCCCATTAAGCAGGGCCCTCACCTACCCACATCAGGGCCTGAGGACTGGTGGCTCCGCCAATGCCACCTAGCCACCAGCGACAGGTGTCCAAGAATAAGTGGTGCCTCCCAGTCCTTACAGCCAACAGCATTGGGTGCCCACAGTCCAGCTGTAAAACGCACCCACCTCTCAGACACTCAGGAGCAGCCATCAGCCACCTGCCTTGCTTAGTGTGTGACACCCTACTGCAGCCAGGTACCTCTGCCTACTCCAATCACCCCTGCCCGTCTAACTGTAGGTGAGAGCCTGCCACCACACACTAGGTGACCGACTACCTGGACACCTGAGCTGAATCCATACAAGAAAAGTAAACAGACTCCTGGGCTCTCATACCTAGTAACAGATTTAACCACCTGGTGACAGGTTGTGAGAGCTTCAAAGGTGCCAGTAATCAAACTAGCTCACACGAGCAGCCTACTGTGGGCATATCAAAACAAAACAGAACAAAACAAGAAGCTAGGACACAGTAAGCAAACATAAACTAAATAAATATAATAACTTATTGATGGCTCGGAGACAACAGTCAATATCAAATCACATAAAGAGGCAGACTGTAACAGCTTCAGCAAGCTCCCAAAACAAAAAATCAAGAAATTTTCTGGAGGAAGAGAATTTCTTGGAATGACTGGAGATAGAATACAAAAGATTAATACACAGAACTCTTCAACATATCAGGAAGCAGATCATGCAAAATGCAGAACAAGCCAAGGAAAACACAGAGAAAGCAACAGAGGAACTTAAGAAGATTACAGAAGAACACAATGACAAATTTAACAGGTTGCAAGACTCCATAGAGACAGCAAACAGAAATTCAGAAGATTAACAAGAAAATTTCAGAATTAGACAACTCAGTAGAAAGTCATAGGAGCAGAATTGAGGCAATGGAATTCAGAATTAGTGAGATTGAAGATAAAGCACTTGACACCAACTTATTTGAGGAAAAATCAGATAAAAGAATGTTAAAAAATGAAGAAGCCCTAAGAATTATGTGGGACTCTATCAAGAGGAATAACCTATGAGTGATTGGAGTACCGGAACAGGGGGGATAACAGAAAATACAGAGAGAATTGTTGAAGATTTGTTGGCAGAAAACTTTCCTGATACCGTGAAAGATGACAAGATATCTATCCAAGATGTTCATTGAACCCCACACAAGGTAGATCCCAAAAGAAAGTCACCAAGACATATTATAATCAAACTTGCCAAAAACAAAGATAAAAACAGAATTTTAAGAGCAGCTAGGAATAAATGAAAAGTCATCTATAAAGGAGACTCAATAAGACTAAGCTCGGACTACTCAGCAGAAACCATGCAGGCAAGAAGGCAATCGGATGACATATATAAAGTCTTGAAGGAAAAAAAAAAAAACTGCCAGCCACGAATTACATATCCAACAAAACTGTCACTCAAATATGATGGTGGAATTAGGGCATTTCCAGATAAGAAGAAGTTTAGGGAATTTGCAAAAACCAAACCAAAATTACAAGAAATACTAAAGGGAGTCCTTCAGTTAGAAAATCAGTAACATCAGATAACAACCCAAGACTAGAACACAGGACAGAGCAACCAGATATCAACCCAGATATGGAAGTCACAAAAGTAAATCAATGCTGAAAATAGGGAAACAAAGATGTCAGTATGTAAAAGATGACAACATTTAAACAAAAAAGAGGGATTAAAAAATGTAGACATAGATTTTTCATATGAAGAGGCAGTCAAGGGAATATAAAGAAATAAAAGACTGGTTTAAACTTAGAAAAATAGGGGTAAATATTAAGGTAACCACAAAGGAAACTAACAATCCTACACATCAAAATAAAAAACAAGGAAAATATTAAGACTCAGCAAATACAAAATCAACAACAATGAAAAAGATGAAAAGAAAATACATAAAGAAAAATGACTCCACACAGAAAATTAAGTGGAATAAAGAAAGTGTCAACAACACACCAAAAAAGACATCATAATGACAGCACTAAACTCATACCTATCCATAATTACACTGAATGTAAATGGACTAAATGCACCAATGAAGAGACAGAGAGTGGCAGAATGTATAAAAAACATGATCTGTCTGTATGCTGCCTACAAGAGACACACCTTAAAGACACAAACAAACTAAAACTCAAAGGATAGAAAAAAAATATATCAAGCAAACATCACTCAAAAAAGAGCAGGAGTGGCAATGTTAATCTCTGACAAAATAGACTTTAAAGTAAAGTCCACCACAGAGGATAAAGAAGGACACTATATAATGATTAAAGGGTCAATACACCAGGAGGACATAACTATAATAAATATTTACACACCCAACAACAGGGCTCCAAAATACATAAAACAAACTCTAACAGCACTGAAAAGAGAGATAGACAGCTCCACAACAGTAGTATGAGACTTCAATGCATCACTTTCGGTGAAGGACAGAACATCCAGAAAGAAGCTCAGCAAAGACACTGAAGAGCTAAATGCTACAATCAACTAACTTGAGCTCATAGACATATACTGAACACTCCACCTAACAGCAGCCAAGTATACTTTCTTTTCCAACGCACATGGAACATTCGCCAGAGTAGACCACATATTAGGCCATAAAGCAAGCCTTAACAAAATCCAAAGCGTCGAAATATTACAAAGCATCTTTTCTGACCATAAAGCCATAAAAGTAGAAATCAACAACAGAAAAAGCAAGGGAAAAAAATCACACATGGAAACTGAGCAACACCTTGCTCAAAAAGTACTGGGTTATAGAAGAAATTAAGGGTGGAATAAAGAATTTCATAGAATCAAATGAGACTGAAAACACATCCTACCAGAACCTTTGGGACACAGCAAAAGCAGGGCTCAGAGGTTAATTGATAGCAATAAATGCACACATCCAAAAAGAAGAAAGGGCCAAAATCAAAACATTAACCCTACAACTTGAAAGAGAGCAGCAAAAGAAGCCCTCAGGTGCCAGAAGAAAGTGAAAAATAAAAATTAGAGCAGAATTAAATGAAATAGAAAATACAAAAACAATTGAAAGAGTTAATAAGACCAAAAGCTGGTTCTTTGAAAAGATCAACAAAATCGAGAAACCACTGGCCAAAAGAAAAACAGGAGAGGAAGCAAATAACCCGAATAAGAAATGAGATGGGTGAGATCATAACAGACTCAACTGAAATTAAAAGAATCATAACAGAATACTATGAAAAATTGTACTCTAACAAATTTGAAAACCTAGAGGAAATGGACAAATTTCTAGATACTCACTACCTACCTAAACTAACACAAACAGAGGTAGAACAACTAAATAACCTATAACAAAAGAAGAGATTGACAAGATAATTAAAAAATTCCCAACAAAATAAAAGCCCTGGCCTGGATGGTTTCACTGGAGAATTTTACCAAACTTTCAGAGAAGAGTTAACACCACTACTACTAAAGGTATTTCAGAGCATAGAAAAGGATGGAATACTCCCAAAATCATTCTATGAAGCCAGCATAACCCTGATACCAAAACCAGGTAAAGACACCACAAAAAGAGAAAATTACAGACCAATATCCCTCATGAACATTGATGCAAAAATCCTCCACAAAATTCTATCCAACAGAATTCAGCAACATATCAAAAAAATAATTCACCATGACCAAGTGGGATTTATCCCAGGTATGCAGGGATGGTTCAACATTAGAAGAACAATCAGTGTAATCCATCACATAAATAAAACAAAAGACAAGAACCACATGATCTTATCAATCGATGCAGAAAAAGCATTTGACAAAGTCCAACACACATTCATGATAAAAACTCTCAACAAAATAGGAATAGAAGGGAAATTCCTCAATATAATTAAGGGCATTTATACAAAGCCAACAGCCAACATCATCCTAAATGAAGAGACTTTGATAGCATTCCCCTTGAGAACAGGAACCAGACAAGGATGCCCTTTATCACCACTTTTATTCAACATTGTAGTGGAGGTCCTAGCCAGAGCAGTTAGGCTAGAAAAAGAAATAAAGGGCATCCAAATTGGGAGGGAAGAAGTCAAAGTACCTCTATTTGCAGACGATATGATCTTATACACAGAAAACTCCAAAGAATCCACAAGAAAACTACTGGAACTAATAGAAGATTTCAGCAAAATATCAGGATACAAGATAAACATACAAAAATCAGTTGGAGTCCTCTACACCAACAAAGAGAACTTACAAGAGGAAATCACCAAATCAATACCATTTACAATAGCCCCCAAGAAGATAAAATACTTAGGAATAAGTCTAACCAGAGATGTAAAAGACCTATACAATGAACATTAGAAGACGCTACTGCAAGAAACCAAAAGAGACCTACATAAGTGGAAAAACATACCTTGCTCATGGATAGGAAGACTCAACATTCTGAATAATGTCAATTCTGCCCAAAGCGATCTACAGATACAATGCAATCCCGATCCAAATTCCAACGACACTATTTAATGAGATGGAGAAACAAATCACCAACTTCATATGGAAAGAGAAGAGGCCCCAGATAAGTAAAGCACTACTCAGGAAGAAGGACAAAGTGGGAGGCCTCACACTACCTGATTTTAGAACCTATTATGCCACCATGGTAGTCAAAACAGCCTGGTACTGAACCATCAACACACAAAGCCCAGAAGATAAGCTAGATAACTGGGATCTTCTAAAAATCAAACACCTATGCTCTTCAAAAGACTTTACCAAAAAAGTAAAAAGAGAACCTACAGACTGGGAAAAAATTTTTGGACAGTACAAGTCAGACAAAGGTCTAATCTCCATAATCTACAAGAAAATCCAACACCTCTACAACAAAAAGACAAATAATCCTATTAAAAAATGGGCAAAGGAAATGAACAGACACTTCACCAAAGAAGACATTCAAGTGGTCAACAGACACATGAGGAAATGCTCGCAATCACTAGCCATTAGAGAAATGCAAATTAAAACCACAATGAGATACCATCTCACCCTGGCATTACTGGCACGAATCAAAAACACTGGAAACAACAAATGTTGGAGAGGCTGCGGGGAGATCGGAACACTTATGCACTGCTGGTGGGAATGCAAAATGATACAACCATTTTGGAAAATGATATGGTGCTTTCTCGGAAAGCTAGAAATAGAAATACCATACGATCCAGCAATCCCACTCCTAGGAATATATCCTAGAGAAATAAGAGCCGTCACACAAATAGACATATGCACACCCGTGTTCATGGCAGCATTGTTCACAGTAGCAAAAAGATGGAAACAACCTAGATGCCCATCAACAGATGAATGGATAAACAAACTATGGTACATACACACAATGGAGTACTGTGCAGTGATAAAGAACAATGATGAAGCATCTCATAACATGGATGAAACTGGAGGACATTATGCTGAGTGAAATAAGTCAATCACAGAAGGACAAATATTGTATGAGACCTCTATTGTAAATACCCATGAAAAAGTTTACACACCAAAAGTAACAATCTTTTTTGGTTACGAGGGATGGGGGGGTGGGGGGGAAAATAAAAAATAGGCAATAGATAAGTGGTATCTGTGGTGAAGGGTGAGATAGTACACAATACTGGGGAAACCAGCACAGCTGGTACAAGGAAAGGTCATGGAAGCTCCATAGACACATCCAAACTCCCTGAGGGACTGAATTGCTGGGCAGAGGGCTGTGGGGACCATGGTCTCGGGGAACATCTAGCTCAATTGGCACAACACAGTTTATAAACAAAATGTTCTACATTCTACTTTGGTGAGTAGCGTCTGGGGTCTTAAAAGCCTGTGAGCAGCCATCTAAGATACTCCACTGGTTTTATCCCTTCGGGAGCAAGGGAGAATGAAGAGAACAGGATACAAGGAAAAGATTAGTCCAAAGGACAAATGGACCACAGCTACCAAGGCCTCCACCAGACTGAGTCCAGTACAGCTAGATGGTGCCCGGCTACCACCACTGACTGCTCTGACTGGGATCACAACAGAGGGTTCTGGACAGAGCTGGAGAAGGATGTAGAACAAAATTCTAACACACACAAAAAAAGACTAGATTTATTGGCCTAAAGGAGACTGGAGAAACCCCAAGAGTATGGCCCCCAGACACTCTTTTAGTTCAGTGGTGAAGTCACTTCTGAGGTTCACCGTTCAGCCGGGGATTGGACAGCCCCATAAAACAAAACGGGACTAATGAGGTGCAGCAGTCCAGGGACAAGGACTAGAAGGCAGAAGGGGACAGGAAAGCTGGTGATACGGAACCCAAGGTTGAGTAAGGACAGTGTTGATGTGTAGTGAGGTTGTTAACCATTGTCATAGGGCAATATGTGTACTAATTGTTTAATGAGAAACTACTTATTCTGTAAACCTTCATCTAAAGTGAGAACAGCAGCACAATTGGAAGAGCGTAGTCGATGTCACTGAACTGTGCATGTAGAAATTTTTGAAATGGTGTATCTTTGGCTATGAATATTTTCACCAAAAAAAAAGGTCGAGAAGGGAGAGGGTTGACATGTCGTGGGGTTGTTAACCAAAGTCATAAAATAGTATGTGTACTACTGTTTAATGAGAAACTATTTGTTCTGTAAACCTTCACCTGAAGTACAATTAAAAAAAAAAAAATGTAAATGAAAAAAAGAAAAAACAGCCTGCTACTGGTACGTAGACCAATGGAACAGAATTGAGAATCCAGACATAAATTCATCCACCTGTGAGCAGCTGATATTTGGCAAAGGCCCAAAGTCAGTTAAATGGGGGAAAAGACAGTCTCTTTAACAAATGGTGCTGGCATAACTGGATATCCACCTGCAAAAAAACTGAAACAAGACTCATACGTCACAGCATGCACAAACACTAACTCAAGATGGATCAAATACCTAAATATAAAATCTAACACAATAAAGATCCTGGAATAAAAAATAGGGACAATGCTAGGAGCCCTAATACATGGCATAAATAGAATACAAACCATAAGTAACAATGCACAAACAACAGAAGAGAAACTAGATAACTGGGAGCTCCTAAAAATCAAACACTTATGCTCATCAAAAGACTTTGCCAACAGAGTAAAAAAAGACAACCTACAGACTGGGAAAACTTTTTGGCTACAACAAAGAGTAGAATAGCTAATTAAATTAAAATAATAATGAGGAAACAATTTACAACTATTCAAGCTATTAAAAACCCAAGAAAAAAGTAAAATCTTATATGTTGGCAAAGCTTTAGGAAAATAGCGACACACATTGCCGATGTTGTTATTGGTAAAATCCTTTTAGAAGACATTTTAATATACATACCAAGTATCATAAATCTGTTTATACCTTTTGACTCATAAAGTCTCTATTTCAAATTTATATTATAGAAGTATTGTATTTCTCCAATTTTAACTATCAATTTTAAGATGCCACATCGATTTAATAATAACTTTTTTAGGGAAAAAAATACTGTCATCTTGATACTAAAATGTATCCTGATATCTACTGAAGAAAGAAAAATGTGTATCTTGGAATTGAAGAAATACAAAAATTTAAAAGGAGAAAAATCCATACGTATGAAGACTTTCACAGCAGTTATTTATAATAAGATAAACCAGCATTTACATCCAATAACAAGGAAATAATTAAATAAGTATGTATGTAGTTTGTAAATACAATGGGAAGTAACATGGCTATTAAAATTTTTATGATAAAAATGTAAAATCAAGGGAAAGTGTTTCTAAAATAATGTCAAGTAAGTCAAATATATAAAATACATATAATTTGATCAAACTTAGAAACAAATATCTCCATATGGATAAAAGTTTGAAGGAACTCCAAACAAATGAAAATCATTATATTGTTGGGATACTGGATTATGGATGCATTTTAGATATTCCTCATATATTTAATAAAAAGCACTTTAACCACAAATAAAAGTTCCTGCTAACATTCCCATCTTGATAGATAATCTCTTCCCTGTGGTTTTCCTTGGGTCTGGTTTTCTTCCCTCCCTGGCGTAGCAGGTAATTTTGCATTTAGCTGGGCAGCCAGGAAGAAGCCACGTTGAGATTTTCAGTAATGACAAGTAATGTGTTTATACAGTCACTTCCGTTCCCTTTCATGAGTAAAGAGTATAATTATGTAGCCACCGAGGGCCCGAGCCAATAACGCAGTCACTCTTCAGCTCTACTCATGAATCTTGCCCAGACTTGCAGGAACTAAATACTTTTGAGGAAGGGAAGTGGGGCTGGTGAGAATGCAGCATCCTGGTAGCTGGCAACAAACCTCAGCATCTTGGGGATGCTGATACTTCTCTTTCTTCACACGGTGCTATAGCTCTGCCAGAATTCTAATTTCAGTCTAGGAATCAGTTGGACTTCCAGTTTAAAGCACTGGCCGCCCTGAAGAATTTACTGGTTTGTCACATTATAGCATGGAATCAATATATATGGGCACATCAACCACTGGGTTTACATATAGGTGTGATCTGCCTTAAGGAAACTCAATCTATGAAAATCCAGTACTCAAACAGGTAAAATACCCACTAGGCCAGGCATCACCTCTCGTTTTCTTTACTTTGTCATCTCTTGCTCCATAAATCCACTCCAGCTGACTTCTGCTCAGAAATGGCTCTCACCAGAATGATTAACATCTGATCATTCATATATATATGAAATATATATATATTTGAAATAATTCAAATAATTCCAAAATGCAAAGTTAAAAAATAGTAATATATGTATTTATATTACCATTTTTATATAATGTATACATATTATATATATCTTACCCATTGCCGTGGAGTCAATTCTGACTCATAGCCACCCTATAGGACAGAGTAGAACTGCTCTATAGGGTTTCAAGGCCATAAATCTTTATGGAAGCAGACTGTCACATCTTTCTCCCTTGGAGCAGGATTTCAGTTAGCAGCAAATAACTTCAAGAGCATTAAAAAACCCATTGCCATCGAGTCAATTCCGACTCATAGCAACCCTATAGGACAGAGTAGAACTGCCCCATAGGGTTTCCAAGGAGCGGCTGATGGATTTGAACTTCCAACCTTTTGGTTAGCAGCCAAACTCTTAACCACTGCACCACCAGGACGCCATATATATCTTACTATATATAATATATATTACTATTTTATAATTTATGTATAAAGTATGGATTTTTAAATATTTTTATAATATAACTATTTTTGAACTTTGTGTTTTGAAATTATTTTAAAAATATATAGAACATTTGCAAAAATAGTACAGAGTTCCCATATATCTTTTACCTAGTTCCACTAGTTATTAACATTTTGCTTTCTCTTTTATACATATGTATGTCTCTCTATCCAGAGGTACTTAACATTTCCTAAGAACAATGGCATTCTCTAACATAACCACAGTGCAATTCCAAATTTAGAAAATTTAACAGTGACGCAGCCAGTACTATTATCTAATAGATAGTCCTAATTCAAATTTTGCCAAGTCTCAATAATTTTTGAAATTGAACCAAATTATTTTTGTTAAAAAGGGGTTTTTAAAACAATTTAAGTTAGAATTTGATTTCCTTTTCACATGTGCAGTACCTTTTAACCATATTTACAGTAATTATCCAGACTTACTTCCTGTAATTAATTGGTTTCCACACTCACCATCAGGACTTCTACTGGGCACTTCTACTCCAAAAGTTTTTATTTTGATTAATCTTTCAGTAGTCTATAGTACATCTGTGAGTGATTTTCCTCAGAGGGTAGAATCTTCATAGCCCATATAGAAATGAGAATTATTTCTGTGGCTTTCACACATGACTTAATATGTAATTATTGAGTCACACACAACCTTTCCCTCTCAACATATTATATATGTTGTTTCATTGTATCCTGTTACTCTGTGACACTCAGAAGCCTGATTTTGTACTTTTGTGTCTAATCTTTTCTTTTTTTTCCTGAAAATTTGTTGCATTCTTTATCTTTGAAATTCAAAATGTTAGCCATTCACATCCAAGTACTGGGCAATTTTTGCTTTGACCCTGGCAAGACCTTTTCATCTGAAGATTAAAGTTTTTCTTCAACTCAAGAAAACTTGATTCTCTTCTCCAATTGCTTCTTCCATTTGTTCTGTAATTTTCTTTTAGTCATATCCATAATCCATATATTGGATCTCCATCATATGTCCCTTATATCTATTTTTCTTAGGTTGCTATTACATAGGTCTTAGGATATGTTTATTCTCTGACTAAAGATAACAATAATGCATCACTACTCAGTGAAATTTCCTGCCTTCCTTCATAATCTCCTTGGTCTATTTTTCAGTGAATAAATGACTTTCTAAAATTTCTGAATCTTCCATACATTATATCTCTGGTAATTAGTATCTCCAGTTACTAATGTGATAGGCAGCCATCTTTCCCTCCCTTCTACTTCACGATTCAAACAAAATGTGAGGAAGTCTGACAGAGACAGGCAAAGGCAACTCAGAGAGAGGCAAAGTTTTCCAGGTTTCTTATTTCGTAGAACTAGACAGGGTGAGGGGGAACCAACCAAAGTTCTCAGAATATGAAAGTTTCTGTTTACTCTGACAGTGATGACCACTAGCGGCCGAGCACTCTCGGTCACTTCCGGCAGCGAATGGGGCTCGCGCAAGCACACCGGAAGAAGTCACTGTTGACAACCGTTAGCCAGTTGTCCAGTCGTGCAACACGCGGATGTTGCGCGTGCAGTGCCCATAAGTGGTGCATGCAGTTAGGTGCAGGTACAAGAAGTAACGGGAGTCTCCGCAGATACGGGCGCCCCAAACAACCAGGCCAGGGGTTTTGAGGGCTCGGCTGGGCTCATACAAGAACCTGGAGCTGGGTCCAGGGGCCAGCGGAGCACCGTGGGGCCTCAACAGCAATATCTAAATAATATATATATTTTTTTAAATAGCAGTCCCCCCCATCCAAGACCCCCATCTAGGATCACACATTGCCTTTGACTCTAATGTCTCTTTAGTCACCTTTAAGTGGCAACAGTTCCTCAGCATTTCTTTGGCATTGACATTTTTGGAGAATACAGGGCAGTTTCTTGGTAACATGTCCCTCAGTTAGGGTTGTCTGATATTTTCAGGTTATGAATTTTTGGCAGGAGAATTTAAGTGATATTACCTGCTTCTCAGTGTATTATATCAGGGAGCACATGGCATCAGTTTGATGTTGACTTTAAATCGTTTAGTTAAGGTGGAGTCCTCCAGGTTTCTCCACTGTAAATGTAGCTTTTTCCCATTAGTAATTAATAATATGTGAGGAACCACTTTGAGACTGGAAACCAGTCTACTTTAGTTCTTGCCCCACCTGTATACTCCACAGGCACTTGAATCACACATATCAAGAACCAGCCTCTTTAGGTTCATCCTCACCTAGCTCTTCTTTCTAAATTTCCTCTTTCAGCTAGTGCTATCATCATCCACCCAGTTTTCCCCACTAGACGTCTCAGGCATCTTTAACTTCTCCTTCTCCCTACATCCAAACAGCCAACAAGTCCTACTGATTCTGTCTCAGAAGCATCATATGAGGTCCTTTCTCAGTACTTCAGTAGCCTCCAAACTGACCTCTGTGCTTCTACTATATTCTCTTTATTCTAGTCCATCCTCCATTGCTATGGCTAGATTCCTCGTTGGTGGGTGACTTTCCTCCAAGCAGTCATACTGGCACCTAAGTTGCTTCTGTCTTATGGCTCTGCCATTTTCAACATACAGCTTCCAAGGTCACACAGAAATAGGAGAGCATATGGGGAATCCTGCTTGGAGGTGTTTAATTGGCCAGTCCTGGAAGTGACCGACTTCACACTCCTGTCTGCATTCCATTGGCCAGAATGCAGTCACATGGCCACACCTAACTGCAAGGGCAGCTGGGAAATGTAGTCTAATTGGGTGCCTGGGGGGAACTGGAAAGGGGTTTGCTCAACAGTCTATGCAAAGAAGGCCCAATCTCCTGTGTCTCCTTTATCAATTCCTAGAGGCCTATTCTGTGAAAAGTTATGGTCATAATTATGAACCCAGGCTACAAAAAACTTAATTGTTGAAACAAAAACCTTAATGCATTAATGCATGGTGCTTCCTAAAGGATGAAAGAGGTGAAATATAGCAAGGGTTGAAAACAGAATGACTTTATAAGTTCTTCCTGAGTTAAATGAAAGTTCAATAAAAATCCATCTCTGTTTCTTAAGGCTTGTAACTATTCCGAATTTTGCTGTCATTATAACTTGAAGAGCTGTCATTTTCCTTGATCCTTGAAAACTCAAAAGAGTTGATTTGTACCATGGATACTAAGAAATGTTATGGCACAAATGTTGCTGCTGAATGCGTGACAAAGGCAGCCTGGCTGAAGAAAACGCCACTCAGGTGGAGACAATTAACTGTGATTGTGCTTGAATGACTCAGGTGGGGGTTGGGGAACCACCACAAAACCAAGGAAGCAGAAGGGATTGTGTAGGAGTAGTATTATGTGGTTAAACCTAAGAAGTAGCTGACTAGTCTCAGAGGCAACCAATTTGAAGCCTTTTTGGGTAAATGGAGAACTGGAGTTTTGTGGAAAAAAGAAGGATCCAGAAAAGCAGGCCTCACATAGCAGTAGCCAAAATGGAGTGAGAAAAGAGGAGGGAAGAACCGCTTCTTCTTTGTCTGTGTCATAGGTAGCCTATCCATTGAATTGCTAAACACTGCCAACATCTCTTTGTTTATGATGAATGAGGTCAGGAAATCTCATGGGCTGCACATAAATGAAAGGAAATGCCTAGAAAGTCATCTTATTTCCCCAAGAAGTGCCCTCTCCCCATGCCTTTGTGTGAGGTGAGTTAATCAGGCCGCCTTTCCTGAAAGAGGAAGCACAAAATGATAACATCTGCCATCACTGAGCTTATGGCATGTCCCAGGGACCCTAGGAGACACTTAACCATGGGAACCCCGTTTCAGATGATGATGAAAGGAACTCACTTGCTACATTTTTGTGTGTGTGTGTTTTATGATTCTGCTAAATGAATAAGATATTTCAATCCACGTTAAAATAGAGCAATTTTGGAGGGATAACTCCCTCCCACTCTAAAAGTGGCAGAGGGTGGTTTGCAAAAGATGGATAATATTCAGAAGTATAAAAATTAAACTTGATGGTAAAAATATTAAAATGGGTTGAGTTTGATTAAGCAAGCTTTTGCTGTTTCCCAGAGTTATTTTCTAAAGAACTCGCTGTTGTTTTTAGGTGCCATCGAGACAGTTACGAATCTTAGCGACTCCATGTACAACACAATGAAACACTGCCTTGTCCTGCACCATCCTCACAGTCGTTGCTGTGTTTGAGCCGATTATTGCAGCCACTTTGTCAATCCATCTCATTGAGGGTCTTCCTCTTTTTCGATGACCCTCTACTTTACCAAGCATGATGTCTGTCTCCAGGGACTGCTCCCTCCTGATAACATGTCCAAAGAAAGTGAGACAAAGTCTTACCATCCTCACTTCTAAGGAGCATTCTGGCTGTACTTCTTCCAAGACAAATTTGTTCATTCTTCTGGAAGTCCATGGTATAGTCAATATTCTTCACCAACACCGTAATTCAAAGGCATGAATTCTTCTTCGGTCTTCCTTATTTATTGTCCAGCTTTCACATGCATATGAGTTGATTGAAAATACCATGGCTTGGGTCAGGTGCACCTTAGTCCTCAAAGTGACATATTTGCTTTTTAACACTTTAAAGAGGTCTTTTGCATCAGATTTGCCCAATGCAGTACATCGTTTGATTTCTTGACTGCTGCTTCCATGGGCGTTGATTGGGGATCCAAGTAAAACGAAATCCTTAACAGCTTCAATATTTTCTCTGTTTATCATGATGTTGCTCATTGGTCCAGTTGTTAGGATTTTTGTTTTCTTTATGTTGAGGTGTAATCCATACTGAAGGCTGTGGTCTTTGGTCGTGAAAGCAAAGAGAACTTGAACAACTCACTAGTGACTGAAAAACATTTTGAAGAATGTTAATGCACAGACTGTATGTATTTATCCATTTGCAGGTAGGCCTGGGTTTATAAGAGAGTAAAACCATGGTCATTGCTTGTCTAGAGTCTTCACCTGGGGAGGTAAAAGCAGTGGTCCTCAAACATAGCTGTGCATTGGAATCACTTGGAGAGTTTTCTTTGAAAAGCTGATGCCCAGGTCTCACTCCTAGAGATTCTGATGTAGTAAGCTTGGGGTGTGTGGCCAAGGTGGATACCCTCTGCATATGGACATGTAAGAAGGGTCTGGAGCATAGGTGAGGGGAGGATGAGTTGGACATACATAAAATTAGGTTCATACTATAGTGGCCTAAATAAAAAATCATGAAAAGGCAGAAAAGTTTAATATGCAAGCTGTTATGGATTGAATTATGTCTCCTGAAAATATGTGTTGTAAATCCTAACCTCTATGCCTGTCATTATAATCCCATTTGGGAATGGGTTGTCTTTGTGATGTTAATGAGGCAGGATTAGTGTAGGGTGTATTTTGAGTCAATCTGTTTTGAGATTTAAAAGAGATTAAATGCAAGATAAAATTACATCCTTATTTTCGTCAATCTCTAAATGACATTTAGCACAGATGAGGGAAGACAGATGCCAAGCCACATGAAGAACGCCCAGGAGCAGAAGCTCAGAAGAGACAAGGACTTTCCTCCAGAGCTAACAGAGAGAAAGCCTTCCCCTAGAGCCGATACCCTAAATTCGGCCTTCTAGCCTCCTAAACTGTGAGAAAATAAATTTCTGTTTGTTAAAGCCTCCCACTTGTGGTATTTATGTTATAGCCGCACTAGATAACTAAGACACAAGCCATAAAGCTTAATGTAGTTACTTTTAATAAATATAAAATTTGATGTGGGCAATAATATAAGCAACCCTCCTTGTTTTACAGAGACAAATTTTCTTTTAATACTAAAATCTAAACTATTCAGAAGACTTTGAACCATGTTACATAATGTTTTAAAACATTTTGCAAAAATCAGGGATGTTATTGAGGAGCTCTGGTGGTGTTGTGGTTAAGAGCTCAGCTGCTAGCCAAAAGGTCAGCAGTTCAAATCCACCAGCTGCTCCTTTTGAAGCTCTATGGGCCAGTTCTACTTTGTCCTATAGGGTTGCTACAAGTCAGAATCGACTCAACGACAATAGGTTTGTTTTGGTTTTGGTTATTGGCAAAGGACTGTTAAGCCGGAATACAGGCCAAGAATATACTCAAAAATGAAGGTCATTAACCTGGGATCTGCAGATCCTGAGTCTGTAGGTAGAATTCATGGCGTTCATGGACTTGGAAAAAAATTACATCTTTATTTTCATCAATCACTAACTGACATTTAACATTTCCTTCCACTATGTATGAAACCCTCCCCAGGTTTTAGCAATATTTGTAACCAAATATTTTCTATCCCGATACTGTTGTTGCAGATATCACAAAATTTCCTTTGCTGTCATCACTACTTCGAAATTACGATTGCTATTAGACCTCGGCCAGCTTTTGTTTGTAATGCATTAATTAAGAAGCCTATATATTGCTCTATTAATTTTTAAAAATATTTTGAGAACTGAATTTCAGTTTTAAGTGTTTTTTTTTTTTTTTTTTTTTTTTTGTAAACTCATACATTTAGCATTTAGTTTATGCATTGAAACCCTATTCTGAGAAGGGTTCCATGGGCTTCATGAGATTTCCAGTGGGCTCCGTGGCATAGAAAAGATTCAGATGCCCGCTCCATGGCATAACTTGGAGAAGGCAATTTTGGATAGGATAAAAGACTAACCTACCATGGTGTGGAGCTTTCTAATGGTCTAACTTGATATAAGGATAGGCTTACACAGCCTGGAAAGGGGATAAGATAGTATATCTCTTAAATTATGCATCTCTTTCTGCTTGAAAATCCTGTGAACCTTAATATCCGCTAAAGTTATGAAGAGTCCTCAGTGAGTGAGGTTCAAGGGAAGGCTGGAGGTTAGAGTCCATGCAGAGGCACCTAGCGATCTATTTCCCAAAAATCAGCCATTGAAAACCCTATGGAGTACAGTTCTACTACAAGTGGGGTCGCCATGAGTAGGAATTGACTTAACGGCAATTGGAACCGGATTCCCTGAATGACTAAAAATCGAACATTATTTTACTTTGCCTGTATGAGCCTGGCCTTTACTATCTTTATCTGACATCATTTCCTTCTAAATTAAGATCTCAAAGGGCAACCAATCTGTTGAATTATGGGAAAATGATGCCAAGGTGGACCAGATCCTGATATTATCATTTATCTGCCATCTAGGGGCCTGGAGACCACCTCGTGTCTTATCTCTGCTCCTCTTGAGTGTCCCTCAGCTAGATTCTGGCACCCACCTGAAAGGGGGATGGCACAGTTCTCCTGTTTACATGGCCCTCTTCCCTCCTAAGACTGCTTCACCTAAGGCTTGTCTCTTACCACCCAGTGTTTTTCCAGGATCAAACATTCTTTGCCTCTTAAGGTATTGAAATTCTAGATCGATCCAGGAGATATTTATGTACCATTTTATTGAAGTATAACATACATAAGGAAAAGTGTTGGAATTGACTTGACGGCAATGGGTATACGTGTACAGCTCTGCAAATTTTCACAAAGTGAGCATACCTGTGTAAACAGCACTCAGATGGAGACACTGACTATTACCTACATCCCAGAAGCCTCTCTGGTGACCCCTTCCCATCACTATGTCCCCTGCCCCACCAAGGATAACCAGTAGACTGACTTCTAACAGCACCGATTAGTTTTGCCTGGTTTTTATACTTTATAGAAATGAAATCATAAAGCATTTCATTTGTGTCTGGCTTCTTTTGGGCAATGCTATGTTTGTGAGATTCAGATTAGTGGAAACTTTTAAACTCAAAGGTTCAGTTCTTGTTTATGGCTTTTGTGGTTTTTACTAAATGGTATGGGGAGAAGAAGAAAAATATTTCTTTTAGAAATGTTGACTCTCGGGGAACCTAAGAATCCAGTCCTTGTAGTTTAGATAGCACTATTTTTTTTACTTGTTCTGGGTTTTCTTTTTCGTAGAAATTATGCTCTGATTATAATTCTGTTTCCTGTCAAGAGTTAGGGTTGAATGCAGTGAGGCTGTGGGCTTGGAGTTTTGGACGCCTTGCAGAGAAAATGTATCTGAGCTCTTGAAAGCAATTGTACTTGGAAGGTACCCTTAGTACTGTCAGTCAAAGCAACCCGGAACATCATACCTGCGAGTTTGAAGTCAACCAGTAATGTGTGAGATACAGTACTTGTTTAAAATTCTTGTCCATTGCTGCTTTTCTGTGTTAACATGCTTTAAAATGCAGATGAGAGATGGCAGCATGGTACAGCGGGAAGAATGCTGAACCAGGGTAAAAGACACATTTTGAGTTCTGACCACAGGCTCACACAGCTGTGTCACACAAATTTCTCTGAGCCTCATTTGCCCTCATCTCTCAGCTTGGTTTTGAGGATTGGAATGAGATGATGTGTGAAAAAGGCTTCACAGACTACTGTGGCATGCACTCGTGAGCTATCCCCACGTCACGGCACTCTCGTGCTCCACGCTGGCTTGTCTTATTCACAGTAGCTTTCAGTCCTGTCTGCCTAGTACTGCTTTGCCATGACTTTCTCTCCCTGATGGCCCGTTTGCTGTCCTACTCATCCTTTAAGGCCTAGCTCATGCTCCAATGTTACCATGAAGCCTCTGCCATATGTGCACTCATCCCTTTCTCTCTCTTCTTTAGAGTCTTATTTATTCGTGGTCAAGGTTGCCTTTCTTTGTTTGCTCTTTCCTTTCTCAAAGAGGTTATAAATGCCATGAGAAAAAAAGGATCTTATTTGGGGGATTCAGCATCTTAAAAAGGACACAGTTGGTATTTCATGCATAATGTTGATTGCTTGTGAGTTGTTTTTTCTAAGAAGAGACAAAAATCAATGGTGTGTTGGTAAACAGCTCTTTAAAATAACAATAATAATAATATGGTAATTATAAAAATAATCCCACCACAACCACCAATTACTGTTGAGTCATTTCTGACTCATGGCAACCCTATGTTTGTCAGAGTAGAACTGTGCTCCATAGGGTTTTCAATGGCTGATTTTTTGGAAGTAGACTGCCAGGCCTTTCTTCCAAGGCACCTCTGGATGGACTGGAACGTCTCACCTTTTGGTCAGCAGCCAAGTGCAGTAACTGTTTACACCATTCAAGGACTCTAATAATAATAATATTAATAGCCCTGATTTGTAGCATTTACTGATTCCCATGGTGCAAGTACTCCCACCATAGCGATTTCGAGCTACCAACATCATGTCAACCAGCTCACAAAATTCCTGAACGTTTAACAGTCAATTCTCATGTGTCAGTATGAGCGGGCTCCAGCACCCCATTAGACAAAATCCTAGTTAAGCAGTCCTTTTTAAATAAACATTATAACCTCCTTCCTGATTCATAGGAAAAGCTGGTATTTGATTGGATGTATAGTCATCCTCTTACTTCTCAATCTCTCAAAAGAAGATTAGATGCGAACATTTTTCAAAGAGTAGGTTTTCATGGACAGATGCTAGAAGCCAGTGCCTAATTTTTCTGAAGCATCTTGCTCTGCCAAGTATGCCGAATACCATAAAGTGATTCATCTGTAGCATGTGTGACTTGGTGTCACCTTAGTTAAAAAATGCTATTCTTCTAACCACAGAGCTGTGCTCCGATTTTAATCTTAATCATGAAAACGTTCCCACTGTGGAAAATTTCTCCCCAGCCTCTTGAAGCTTTGAGTAGAGGGCGATCAGTTGGTGAGGTGCGTGAGAATGGTTGCCAAAGCTGTAGGAGAGTGGTCAGGGCTCCAGGGCAGTATGGGAGGGAGGCGAGGGTCCAGGGAGTCTTCAGTAAATAAGACGTGGACACCTTTGGTGCAAGTCCGAGGGTTTGAGAGCTAGAAGTGACCTAAGCAAGCACCTGGCTCGGTTGGCTTTGTTGTATGGCAGACCTGGATTTGAGTGCTGGCCCTGCAGTTGGGTACTGCAGAGTGGGTGACCCTGCTGAATTGCTTAACCTCTTTGTTCTCAGTGCCTAGAATTTTGTGTCTGTTTTGAACATTATCCAAAACAAAAACAAACCAAACCCTTTGCCGTCAAGTCGATTCCGACTCATAGCGACCCTGTAAGACCGAGTAGAACTTGCCCCGTAGGGTTTCTAAGGCTGTAATCCTTACAGAAGCAAACTGCCACATCTTTCTCCCGCAGAGCGGCTGGTAGGTTCGAACTGCTGACCTTTCAGTTAGCAGCCGAGCACTTAACCACTGTGCCACCAGCGCTCCTTTGAACCTTATAAAAGGTGATAAACGTAGAATGCGTATAACACACATCCAATAAATACCTTCTCCCTTTGTCTTCCCCTCATTTCACAGATGAGGAAACCAAGGCCCAGAGATGTGAAGAGTTAGGTGCAAGGTCACATGCCTAGCTGATTCCCACCAGTGGAGGGTGATACATCAGTCCAATGGCCTCCATTTTTATGATGGATTTCCACTGGGAAGAAATGACACTTCTGGCCTTTCTCTCTACCCTCATTCAAATCTTCTGGAAGAAGAGGAGTGACTTATCTGATTGGAGAAACTAGAGGGACGAGCTAAGTGGACTCAACTCAGCCTCTTTTTTGTTTCCTCTTCTGGCGTTTTCTTGTCCAAGACTAAGTGATACTTAAGGTGATACGGTCAAGGCCAAGGTCTGGCTTCTTTAGAGTTTGGGTCTTACGGCCATTCTTCTCTGTCCTACCTATTGGAATTTGATGGGCACAAAGCTATAATTCTGGATGTCTGTTTCCTTTGCAGACCCAAGTCTGCCTTGCATAGATTGATTCAAAGTCTAACCTTGCACTGTGGCTGAGTGTGGTAGGGAGGTGAGTGAGGAATCCAAGATCAGAGTTGCTTATATGACATTTGTAGGGCTAGTTGTATCATAGAATTGAGAGTTTTTCAGATTTCAGAAAAGCAATGAGGTGCACACACTATGCCCACACATAATACCTGCAGGATCTACAGTAGCACCCCAACATCAAGTCCTTACTAATTCTCAAGCACATGTGAATATCCGTGTTAAGTAGAATAAATAAAGACCAAAATTATCACGTTAATTCAGGCCAGGTTTCACCACCAAATGAATTGGCATCAAACATAGGCTCAAAATTTGGTTTACAAAGCTTTTTGGATTTCCAAATTATAGATAAGAAACTATAGACCTATAATAGGAAAACTGACTGTGACCACACATCTCAGCTGTGTGAGCCAATCCAGCCTTGTTTGTAATCAATATTTTAATTTTTTTCCCCATCTGCCTGCCTCCTAGGTCTTTTTTTTTTTAATTGGTTTTGGCCTTAAACCTAACACTAACCAGTGTACTTCCCTTCACATCCCAGCTCCTTCACAAGTAACATTAAAACAAACGGTTGTCTGTGCCAGGGTTGGGCTTGTGCTCTCCCTGCGTTCAGCAAGCTTAGGAAACGTGAGTCCACCTCATTGACAATTAGAGGATGAATGCCTCAAGAATATGTTGGTCTTCCCTGCAAAAAAATTTCTAATACTAAGACTCAAAACCACAGTTGAGCCAAAATTGATGCTGCCCCTTATATTTCCTAGAGAGACCCAGGCTAAATGAGAGACCAACAAATAAATATTTTAAGCTATTTAAGGGGAGGAATAATTACATACAACTGAAATGATAGCATTATTGTCTGACCTTAAAATTAAATTTGCCTTATCACTCCCAGCACCCATATATACCTGTGACTGAGCAGCTAATCTCTCTTTGGTGGGCGCAGACTCACTTTGCTAAACTATGAAAGCCACTTTGCTTTCAAGTCAACTACACCTGGTTTCTCCTTGGTTATTGAGTGTGGTAGGCCACCTCAAAGATGGCGCCCATTAATGGCCACCTCCCAATGTTCAACCCTTGTGTAATCCCTGCCCCTTAAGTGTGGACTAATGAATAGAATATGGAAGAAGTGATAGAATGGTATTTCTGAGATCAGGTTGTACAAAGACTGTGGTTTCTATCTTGAAGACCCCTCTCTTGCTTTCTGTAAGGGAAACAAACTGCTATGTTTTGAGCAGCTCTGTGAAGGAACTGAAGTCTCTGGCCAACAGCCCACTAGGAAATGAGGCATACCAATAACCACACGAGTGAGCCTGCAAGCAGATCCTCCAGCCCCAGTCAAGCCTTCAGATGACTGCAGCGCTGGTTACCAACTTGATTGCAACCTCATGAGAGCAGCCATTCAGCTAAGGGGCTCTTGAATTCCTGACTGTCTTGATTATCTAGTGCTGCTATAACAGAAATACCACAAGCGGATGGCTTTAACAAAGAGAAATTTATTCTCTCACAGTTTAGCAGGCTAATAGTCCAAATTCAGGGCATCAGCTCCAGGGGAAGACTTTCTCTTCTGTTGGCTCTGGGGAAAGGTCCTTGTCACCAGTCTTTCCCTGGTCTAGGAGCTTCTCAGTGCAGAGACCCTGGTTTCAAAGGACGTGCTTTTCTCCTGGCACTGCTTTCTTGATAGTATGAAGTCCCCATGTCTCTGTGCTTGCTTCTCTCTTTTATATCTCAAAAGAGATTGGCGGAAGACACAACCCAATCCTGTAGATTGAGTCCCACCTCATCGACGTAACTTCCGATAATCCCATCTCGTCAACATCGTAGAGGTAGGATTTACAACACATAGGAAAATCACATCAGATGGCAAAATGGTGGATAATAACACAATACTGGGAATCATGGTCTCACCAAATTGACAGATATTTTTGGGGGACACAATTCAAGCCATGACACTGACCCACAGAAACTATGAGGCAATAAATGTTTGCTGGTTCAAGCTGCTAAGGTTTCGGGCAGTTTGTTATGCAGCAATAGATAACCATAGCACTAACATTCGGAATGGAATGGAGATATTTAAACGTAACTACAAGTCGCTATCCCTGTTTCTCAACTCTGGCTGCGTTTTACACTTCTGGGGAAAAGACACTCAGAGTTCATTGTTTAAAGTGCTTTTAAAATGTATATAAGCACGGTTGTTTTTATAGTGGTAAGAGTGTCATAATTAGCTCTCAGACTAGAACATGCAGAGGATTAAATGGGATCACGCTAGAATGTAGCCATGGTTGCTTGCTTAAGGGACCAAAACATCGTAAACTGTTTTGAATAATTGAAAACGCTGGCCTTGTGTGCCCTAGCGGTATTTCTATTTTATTTTCCAGATATACAGATTACATGCTGCATTCCTAGCTGGCATTGCCTGTCCCAGATCACAGAACAGAGCCTTCCTTCATCATAATTTGGGAACATTCTATTGCACTGCAATTATAGTTTTCAGGGATGACAGCTGCTGAATAATTATAGGAAAAATACTTCAGTGCGCTTCCATAAAATTAACATGTTCTCAAACCTGGCACTTGTTGAGATTGTAAGCCCATGGTTTGATGATGTGTAGACCCAGATTAAACATCTAAAGAAGACGTATATACATTTTATAAGACTTTCTTTGGAGTCCTTGGCTGCCTTACGGCAACAAGCAGAAAGAAAATTATATATGCAGATGATCTAGTCAACCAATTTATTTTGTTCTATTCTTCCACAATTTTCGTTCTGAAAAATATAGAATTTATAGAGCCTCCCTAGAATGAAGGAATCCCTGGGTGGTGCAATGGTTAACACACTCAGCTGCTAACCAAAAGGTTGGTGGTTCGAGTCCACCCAGAGGTGTCTTGGAAGAAAGGCCTGGCAATTTCCTTACAAAAAAATCAGCCATTGAAAACTCTATGGAGCACAGTTCTACTCTGACACATATGGGGTTGCCATGAATCAGAATCGACTCAATGGCAACTGGTTTCCCCTAGAATGAAAGTTTGGAATAGATGATAGATAATATTTAAGGTCCATTGTATCTTTAAGAATATAATTGTACCTAAGAAGTGCCTCATGAGGCTAAAATGAGGAAAATGAAGACACACAGGGCTTGTCTAAAAGCCCTCTGAGCAGCTAGGGTGTAGTCTTCTGGAGCGGGGCCCATTCTCTCCTAACAGTAGGAATGGGACGCCAGCTAACTCTGAGTAAGATGTAGGTCATCCGCCTAAGGATGGAATCAGGGATAGGAATGCTCTGGACCCCACATGATTTGCTATAGTTTTACATAAGGAAAGTTGGTTTTTCTGAGCAAATGCCAAAGAGAACCCTTGGGCAGAACCCTTGGTGTGTGGCCAGTCCACCCAAGTTTCACAGAGATGCAACTGGAGTCAAAGGAAGGGGAGATGACCCAAAAGGTGAAGCCACTTTATGTAAGCACATGGTTTCCAAAATAGTTTCTACTAGTAATCTTTGTATTCATAGTTAGACTCACAGCTAGGTTCATAGCACGTGTCCTCTTCGGTCAAACCCAGGAAATAATTATAAACCCTGTCATATCTGAGTAAGAAGGTTGGGCTGTGTTTCATCATAACTTCCAGAATCTATCACATCCAGAGGATGTATAAACTTGTACTACAAAACACCTGCCACACCAATGAGTAAGCACTTTCCTCATTGTGGCCTGTTGGATTAGGACTGTTAATGGGAAGGTAGATTTAGGCGCCATCCAGCTCAAGCCAAAAAATGCTGCAAAATATTCCCTCCCAATTTTCCCTTTAAAGTTCTCCAGTTGGGGGCTTTGCCTATTGTTTCTGTGTTCAAGTTCCTGAAAGCATTTCCATTTCAAGTTTTTTCTCTTTCAACTGGTTTCTGGATGCCTTTTGGAAAGATTTTTGCAAGAGTCTTAGATGTATGCTGACCAACTGTCCCAGGAGACTTTCAGTGCTCAAATCAGGCAAGTCCCAGGCAAACCTGGACAAGTTGTTCACCCTGCAGGTGAATGGGAGTCCCCAGCTGGTCCTTGACTTTTCTGTGTTGCCCTGGTTGAATCTCTCCGTTGATAGTAGCTTTTGGCAGCTTTTGTTGTTGTTAAATAAAAGCAAGCATTTTGTTTTTAAGCAAATAGATATTTTATTATTTGTTTAATGTATATAATTTATATATATAAACCCAAACCAAAAAACCCATTGTCATAGAGTTGATTCCGACTTATAGCGACCCTATAGGACAGAGTAGAACTGCCCCATAGGGTTTCCAAGGCTGTAAATTTTTACGGAAGCAGACTGCCGCATCTTCCTCCCACAGAGCAGGCGTCAGCAAATCCTGCCCATGGCCCGTTTTTGCATTTTTAAATGATTGATAAAAAAACAGGGCAACAAAGAAAACTCAAGGACTGACTGGGGACTCCCATTCACCTGCAGGGTGACCAGCTCATCTTGGTTTGCCCGGCACTCGCCTGATTTGAGCACTGAAAGTCTCTGGGGACAGCTGGTCGGCGTACGTCTAAGACCCTTGCAAAAATCTTTCCAAGGGGCATCCAGAGACCAACTGAAAGAGAAAAAGCTTGAAATGAAAATGCTTTCAGGAACTTGAACACAGAAACAATAATCTTCTTATGTAACAGAGGTCTTCTGTGGCCCACAAAGCCCAAAATATTTACTATCTGGCCCTTTACAAAAAAAGTTTGCCAACCTCTGGTTTAAGGTATATTTAGCTATCGAAATATTTTATAGCAAAAACACTAGGCTCATTTTTCTGTTATGAGGAAATATATGGCTTAATTACAAATTACTCTGCCACAAATTGCTTTATAAATTATAGACTATTTGGCCATGTAGTATATAAATTTATGAATTTATATGAATTTCATTATAAATTTATGAAAAATGCAAAATTTTAAATTGTTGAGTTTTTCTAACTTCATAATGATTACTCGAAGTTGTTTTTGTCTCTAAATTGGACGTAACCAAGAACCCTCATTTTATAGGTGAGTGAACCAAGGCCAAGGAAAGTGAGTTCCAGAAAGAGCCAGAGCTAAGAACACCGCCCGGATTCCAAAGTTCCTTCATTATACTACTCTGTCACTCTCAGTTCCCCTGGGAGACATTATCATTCAGGCTGGCAATTTAAAAGATGAATCATTGCTAAATTGTTACATACCAAATGCATTCCTGTGGGCGATTCCCATCCCCCTTCTACCCAAGACTAAGACAGAAAAATGTCCCTACTACCTCCGTGGGGCAATATTTCCCCAGTGTACCTGACGATTCTGTAGCCTATGATAATCAGTTGCTGTTGAGTCATCTTGGACTCTTAGCGACCCCATGTGTGTCAGAGTAGGACCGTGCTCCATAGGGTTTTCGATGGCTGTTTTTTTAGAAGTAGATCACCAGGCCTTTCTTCTGAGGTGCCTCTGGGTGAACTTGAACCTCCAACCTTTTGAGCCCATTAACCATTTACACCACCCAGGGACTCCCAAGCCATGATAGTCACTGCTTTATATCTTTATAGTCTTCTGCCAACCCACCCACCATGTGGGAGCTGACAGAGTAGAACTGCCTCATAGGGTTTCCAAGGAGCGACTGGTGGTTTCGAACTGCTGACCTTTTGGTTAGCACCCGAGTTCTTAACCACTGTGCCACCAAGGCTCCAGAGCTCCAGGAAAAGCCCAAGTTCAAAGCTACTAGGCAAGGCAGATGCCCTCAGGGCAGACACTGCCATCTTTGAACTTGTCTTTCTCATTGTATTCTGGACTCAGAATTTTCCTGTCTGCCTAAACATGCATTAAAAAAAAAAGGTTTTTCTTGTATTCTATCCAGTATTTTTAGGTGTTCTGTACCAGAAGTTTCTCTAGATACTTAGCCACATTTTGGGAATAGACTTTTCATTGCTGTTTCTACTGTATTCTCCTACCAGTTTATACATTTCTGTTGTGGAACAAAACATAATGTATTATGATTATTTGCTTATGCTCGTCTTTTTTTTGCTAGATTATTAATGTCTTGAAACCAGGGACTTTGTCTCATTCATCTCTGTACTTTCTTGTGTAAGAAATTGATCCCCCTGCTGCATCTACCATAAAAACTAGCTTTTCCTGAGTCATTCCAGGTTGCTAATTGGTTTATAATAATGCCTCAGTGAAATCAATATTATTAGGCACATCGATGTTGCAGGCCATACAATAAAATTAAAAACAAACTTTGGATGTTTTAATTCTTTAGACTTGGAGCGTCCATATATCCCAGTCTTTCTCCAACAGTCCTGCTTGATGCCACTGTAATTATCAGCACTCGTTCATTCTCAAAGCGTCCCAGATTGGATGATGAATTATCTGACTCTCTACCTTATCATCATTTGATTTTTTGACTGCTTCTTCCAACGGTGTTGATTGTGGATCCAAGTAAAATGAAATCCTTGACAACTTCAATCTTTTCTCTGTTTATCACGATGTTGCTTATTGGTCCAGTTGTGAGGATTTTTGTTTTCTTTATGTTGAGGTGTAATCCATACTGAAGGCTGTAGTCATTGATCTTCATCGGTAAGTGCTTCAAGTCCTCTTCACTTTCAGCAGGCAAGGCTGTGTTATCTGCATATCGCAGGCTGTTAATGAACCTTCCTCCAATGCTGATGCCACGTTCTTCTTCATATAGTCCAGCTTCTTGGATTATTTGCTCAGCGTACAGATTGAATACGTGTGGTGCGAGGATAAAACCCTGATGTACACCTTTCCTGAGTTTAAACCATGCAGTATCCCCTTGTTCTGTTCAAAAGGCTGCTTGGTCTATGTACGGGTTCCACAGGAGCACAATTAAGTGCTCTGGAATTCCCATTCTTCACAATATTATCCACAATTTGTTATGATCCAAACAGTTGAATGCCTTTGCATAGTCAATAAAACACAAGTAAACAGCTTTCTGGTATTCTCTGCTTTCAGCCAATACCCATCTGACATCAGCAATGATATTCCTGGTTCCACGTCCTCTTCTCAATCCAGCTTGAATTTCTGGCAGGTCCCTGTGGATGTACTGCTGCAACTGCTTTTGAATGATCTTCAGCAAAATTTTACTTGCATGTGATATTAATGATATTGTTCCATAATTTCCACATTCGGTTGGATCACCTTTCTTTGGAATAGGCATAATTGCATCTAATGTGAACCACTGTATTAGAGTATATGACACTGTTTTGCAGAAAGCAAATATAGTTTTACAAATGGTGAAATGTCTTTGTCAGAGAGCATAGCTCTGATTTTGGAAGGGTCTCTGGCCTGATAATTCCTAAAGGATAGAAAATTTTAATTAAGAATTTTTAAGGAAAAAAATGTGTATCGTTGCAGACCATAGATTATTGAAGATGAATTAACCCATTGCCATTCAGTCGATTCCGACTCATAGTGACTCTATAGGACAGAGTAGAACTGCCCCATAGGGTTTCCAAGGCTGGAAACTTTATGGAAGCAGACTGCCACATCCTTCTCCCACAGAGCAGCTGATGAGTTAGAACTACCAACCTTTTCGTTAGCAGCAGGTGCTTTAACCGCTGCACCACCATCCAATTTGACCTCCATTTAATGTTCCTTTTTATAAAGATCCATTATAATCATCTGCAATTTTTGTTTGTTTGTTTTTTGGCATCCAAAGTTTACCTTTTGAAAGAGATAGTTATCAAAATGATATACCAATGGCTATAATAAGCAGTGATCAATAATTCTTAGGGTTTTGAATCTGGAGTGGTTTGGGCAACATGTAGCTGCTTGAATAGAACAACTTGAAACTAAGGAGAACAATGTATGTTTTTGTATTAAGAGCTCGGCTGCTAACCAAAAGGTTGGCAGTTCAAATGCACTGGCTGCTCCTTGGAAACCGTACGGGAGAGTTCTACTCTGTCCTGTAGGGTCTCTATGAGTCGGAATCAACTCAATGGCAATGGGTTTATATCTATCTGTATATGTATATGTGTGTATATATATACATATGTGTGTATGTGTATACATTTATGTGTGTATATATATACATATATGTATGTGTCTGTATATGTGTGTTTGTGTGTGTAATCATAAATATATGATTACAAATGTTTTGTTTTATAAATACTGAACTGGAAAAAATTTGATCCAGAAACATGATATTAAATAGTACAAACCTACTACAACATGCTATTTTAAATGTAAATTTAATTATGTATTTACATAACTGACCAATGTATAGTGTACCTCAAGGCATCATTTTTCTAAGAGGTTATAAATATTTCCGAGTCAGGAGAAAGAATTCTTCAATCAAATTTTGTGCCTTTTGGATTATATTTAAGACTCAGCTAAGTGTGAAGTAAAAGACATATTGTTGGCTGTAAGAAAGTCAAATTGCTGGTTTGATTGAATCTTTCAATGCCAAAGATGAAAAATTATCATTTGGATACCGTTTCTTCGTCAAAAGCTGTTCAATATTCTAAATTAATATAGCCAGCCTGGGGACATGAGTCCCGCAAGGTGCCCATTTACAAGTAGCAATTTAACTCGATAAGAATTTTTAAATTATATTCACAAAGAAGGCTATAGAGCAGGATGTCTCCTCCTTGGCACCACTGACATTTTGCGCTGGATAACTCTGCTGTGGGACCTGTCCTGTGCTCTGTAGGATTTTTAGCAGCATCCCTGCCTCTACCCACTAGATGCCAGTAGCACCTCCCCCAGTAGTGACAACCAAAATCTCCAGACATCAGCAGCTGTGCCCTGGGGAGCACATCACCCCCGGATGAGAACTTTTACTGTAATGCGGAGAACACTGGTCTCAAACTTCAGAGAAGGGAAATCACTTAGGACAAGAATGTAAAGTTACTCTTTCACTCAATGTCTTTGCTCCCTTTCAGTATAAAAAAAATAAGATAGTTGATTCCTGGGGAAGAGTTTCTGTAACATAAAGAGTGATTTGGTCTCCACGAGGGTATTAGTAACTGCCCACCGACGCTTGTATTTATCATCGAGCTGTGTTTCAAATAAAACGTTCAGGTCTGAAAAAAGTGGCAGATCCTTTCTAGTCAGGGTTCAAGTTAAAGCTGCAACTGTGTCTTCGTTTTAGTTAGAGGGAGTTTTTGCCAGTATCCCCTGAGTGGGTTGGATGGAGGCACTCCTTGTATAAGGTCTGAGGAGCTGTTCTTTTGAAGGGGGATGGGCAGTCTTGATAGCGGATCAAGTGGTGGGGGGTAGAAGACGTTGGTCACTCAAGAAAACATGTCAGCATCTGTCTGTCCCTGAAGCCCTGGCCCGATTATCATTTTTTCTGCTTCTGTAACCACCAATGAGACAATGGCACTGAGCCGTGTCCTTTGTTGCCCGAAGCATTTCCCACCACTGCGCCACCTCTGATATGCTGATGGCCAAGCCCAGGGTTTTGTGTGGCTGAAAAGGCTTCGGACACGTTCAGCGGGCCAACAATCCCAGCTTCTGTACATCGACCCAGCCTGCTGTGTGAGAGGGCTCCTTCTTTCGAGGGTCCTTCCTCACACCTTTTCTGCTAGTGTGCATGTGCTTCAGAAAGGGCAATTAACCATCTGGCTGTTGTCCCCTAGACAAACGTACAGAACATAAAACAGAATGGCCGGTGACTGTCCTCTTTGGGGGAAAGCCCCTAAACCAAGCTCTTAAACCGGAGTCCAAAAATGACCCAATGGCTCTCGTTTGCAGCACAACTTTGACAGAAGCAATCCATGCAAGTCCTGAATCCATAATGCCTGGTTCGTGACGTAAATCTATCCAACGTGACTACCAAGGTTTAAAAACACCTCATGTAAATGTTCAGAATCATAAGGTCATAGAATTATGAAACGTTAACTACAGAAGCGTTTTCTTCTTCCTCACTTGGCACAGTAATTTGCTTATACTAAGCCTTCAATAATTATTCAGTGGATTGAAATCAACAGGTTTAAAAGAAATCTTGCAAGGATTCTATTTCTAAAATTGTGTCTACTTGTTAGAATTATTTGATGATGACTATTGTGTCTTCATGCAGACCAAGTAACACCAATGTTTTGTTGTTGTTAATCCAAATAAGTTTAGGCTTTTCCCTACTTTTCACTCCAGATTCTGAAGTTCCTACTAGTACCGTGGACCATTGCGAAGAAATCCTTGTTGCCCTCTGCTAAAACCTGAACTGCCCTCTCCCCAAGGTTTATTTATCTATTTAATAAAGATTTATCGCGATGCCAGTAGTAGGCAGTGAAGATGCAAAGAAGAATGAGAGAGAGTTTCTGACCTCAGGTAAGCATAGGCACATCGGGGAGACAGATATATAACGTTGTTGTTGTTGTTAGGGGCCGTCAAGTAGGTTCCGACTCATAGCGACCCCATGTACAACAAAACAAAACCCTGCCGGGTCCTGTAGCATCCTCACAATCGTCGTCATGCTTGAGCCCATTGTTGCAGCCACTGCATCAATCCACCTCATGGAGGGTCTTCCTCTTTTTCGCTGACCCTCTACTTTACCAAGGATGATGCCCTTCTCCAGGGACTGATCCCTCCTGATAACATGTCCAAAGTACATGAGATGAACTCTTGTCATCCTTGCTTCTAAGGAGCATTCTGGCTGTACTTCTTCCAAGACAGATTTGTTCAATTAATATATTCACTAACAGTGTACCTGCAATGTGCTTTTGCACAAGATTCATTTGGCAAACAGATGCTGAATCAACATTCTTATTGGAATGGCCAGTAAGAGATAGCTTCTGAAGAAACTCTCAAAAAAATCATAGTCATTTTTGAGATGAAGACTTTGAAGCCAAGAAAATTCACATGTAGCTTCAAGTCAGAAGGTCTGAGTTCAAATTCTGGCACTAACAATCGTGTAATTCTGAGGGAGTCGTTTGAGGTCTGAGCCTCAGTGTCTTTTTTTATAAAATGGGTATTCCCATTGGAAATTGTATTTAATATAGCTTACTGGGGTCGGTGGATGCAGCAGTTAAAAGGAATAAAATAAAAATATACCCTTTCTCTGTTGGCTGTGACTTTACCTTGTTCCCTACTCTCCATGCCACCCCCTTGGTGGTTTTCCTTCTACCTCACTGATGCTCTTTTTCATGCTCCTTTAGGAGTTCCTTTTTCTCTGCCTTCACCTGTAAACGTTGAGTGCCCTAGGACTCTGTCTTAGGTGTGTCTCTTTTCTGTCTACATACTAACTGAGCAAACTTGTCCAGCTCCATGCCTTTAAAATACTCATCCCCAGGATCCTAGGTTTGTTTTTCCAACTGCCAGGTAGACTTCTCTATGTGGAGGCCTCACAGACATCTCAAACTCAACATGGCCCAACCAGAATTTTTTCTTTTACCAGTTGGCTCTCCTCCAGTCTTTTATATCTCAGTCAGTGGCTCTACCACCCACTCAGTGCTCAAATAACTGTTAATGATTCCCGTTTTTTAGTTTCCCTCACCCTCCACATCCAGTCCTTCTGGGACAGCAGTCCAGTGAATTCCAAAACATCTCTCAAATCTATCCATTTTTCTCCACGTCCACCAATGTCACCAGAACCCAAGACGCTGCCAGTTCTTAACTGCAGCTACTACAAGAGTCTCCTAACTGGTTTTCTCTGCTTCCACATGAATTGTTTTATAAAAATATAAATCAAACTGCATTACTTTCTGGCTCAAATCTATCTAGTAACTTTCTGTTGCGCTTAGATTAAAAACCCACCCTTCTTAATCTAGTATAATGCCCTCCACGAGCTAATCTCCATCCACCTCTGAGGCCTCATCTATCTACTCACCCATTAGCCACACTGGATTTTTTCTGTCCCTAGATCTGCTTCCAAAAAGATTACAACCAAGAAAACCCTATAGGGCAGTTCCACTCTGTCACATGGGATTGCTATGAGTCGGAATCCTGGCGGTCTGCTTTGGGAAAAAATTAGCCAGTGGAGACCTTATGAATAGCAGCAGAATGTTGTCTGATATAGTGCCGGAAGATGAGCCCCTCAGGTTGGAAGGCACTGAAAAGATGACTGGGGAAGAGCTGCCTCCTCAAAGTAGAGTCAACGTTAATGATGTGGATGGAGTCGAGTTTTCGGGACCTTCATTTGCTGATGCGGCGTGACTGAAATGAGAAGCAACAGCTGCAACCATCCATTAATAATCAGAATGTGGAATGTACAAAGTATGAGTCTAGGAAAATTGGAAATCCTCAAAAATGAAATGGAACACATAAACATTGATATCCTAGGCATTAGTGAACTGAAATGGACTGGTATTGGCTGTTTTGAATCAGACAATCGTATGGTCTACTATGCCAGGAATGATAAATTGAAGAGGAATGACATTGCATTCATTGTCAAAAGGAACATTTCAAGATCTATCCTGAAGTACAACACTGTCAGTGATAGGATAATATCCATACGCCTACAAGGAAGACCAGTTAATACGACTGTTACTCAAATTTATACACTAAGCACTAATGCCAAGATAAGTAATTAAAGATTTTTTACCAGCTTCTGCAGCCTGAAATCGATCAAACAGGCAATCAAGATGCATTGATAATTACTGGTGATTGGAATGTGAAAGTTGGAAACAAAGAAGGATCCAGTAGTTGGAAAACATGGCCTTGGTAATAGAAACGACACCGGAGATTGCATGATAGAATTTTCCAAGACCAAGGACTTATTCATCGCAAATACCTTTTTTCAACAACATAAATGCATGGTGTGTTCACCAGAGAAGCGCTCTGTAATCCACTTTGTGTGACAGGTTTCAGGAGCCCCACAGTGATAAGACACTAAATAAAATGGGATGGGGGTAGGAACTCAGTTGTGGCGGAAGACCCCATGGGAGACACAAAACGGAAGCTTGTAGGAGTCAGATATTTTGGGATGGGTGTTTAGGACAGCATCATCTCGTTATACCGGTAGTTCTCAACTCTGGCTACATGTAACAATCACCTGGAGAGCTTTCAAAAGCCCCGATACCTGGGCTGGGGCACCACGCTCAGATTTTCGGATTTAGTTGGCCTAGAGAAGGACTAGAAAGAGTGTTAAGATTTGTTAAAAAAAAAAAAAAAAAAAAAGTTTCCCAAGTGATTCTAATGGGCATCGAGGGTTGAGAACCATGGCCTTAGACCTGGGCTTCTCTACCTCAGCACTGTTGACGTTTGGCCTGGATCATTCTTTGTGGTGGGGCTGTCCTGTGCTTTGTAGGATGTTCAGCAGCATCCTTGGCCTTCACCTACTAGATGCCAGTAGCACCCGCCTCCAGTTATGACAACCAAAAATGTCTCCGAACAGTGCCAAATATCCCCTGGGGAATGAAATCACCCTCACTGAGAATCACTGTCTTGAGCAATGGGTACAGAAGGTAGTTCATGGTGAGCGCTACATAGACAGTATCCTGAGGTTTGGAGTACAAGTTCAGCTTCTTGAAATAAAAACCTAAGGAACGAAAGAGCTGTTCAGTGGCCTATCCTCAACCTAGAGTGGTGTGTTCCATAACTCTACACTGACATACCTTTCATCTGGATTACAGCCATATGCTAAATTGACCCTATAATGTTTATAGTCTATATTTGAAGACACGAATCGTGGCCAAAAGTACTTCCTTTATGTTAAAGATCTACCTTTGAAAGACAAAGGAGACCAATTATTCTCTCCCTAATCTAGTCCATTTTTTTTCTGTAGGCAGCCTATTCCCCTCCATTCTGCATTGTTCCAGGGGTAACTTTCTAGCCCTGGGCTGTACAGTATAACAGTCACTAGCCACGTGTGGCTTGTTAAATTGAAACAGAAATTAGTTAAAATTAAATTAAAAATTCAGTTCCTCAGTAGCACTAGCCACATTTTAGCTGCTCAATAGCTGGTGGCATATATATATGCCACACACACACACATATATATAGCAACATGTAAAAAAAAATTGGCATAGCAGCACTTACAAACATACCTCACGGAGATGGGGCACGGTTGGCAAAGAAACATAGAAGGTACATGTTATTTATGTAAAAATATGGTAATACACATATAGAATGTTTTCATCAGCACAGAAAGTTCTACTGGACAGCACTGTTTAAACACAGAGCTTATGGTGACATTCCCCTACTTAAAAACCTCCATTAGCTCCCCATTGCCTCTAGAATCAAGTTCAATCTCCTGAGCTTGGTATTTAGAGCATTTCAGTTTCTAACCCCAGCTATCCCTTCCAAACAAACCCCTCTTTGCTCCTTGATCTCCATTGCACAGCCAATCCCTATACTGGAGAGTCCAGTGTACTTTACCTCCAAGCCACAGCTTCGAACCAGTTCAAACCAGTTCAGTCATGGCCAGCAAAGCAAAACCGGAACAGACCCAAATTGTTACAGTTTGGGTGATCTGGTACAGTAACTGGAACGGGAAAAATTACGAGTCAAAGCCCTGGAATGGGAGACTCAGAAGAGGCATAGTGAGCCCTTTCAGGAGCCTGCTACGTTAGATTGGATTATCGTCAGGACACACATCTTTGAGGAGGGCACCACTGTTTCCGACTCTGCTCAAAACCCCACGGGCAAGAGATTCGGTTGCTATGCAATGTGTACACTGCCCTTGTTTTCTAAGAGGGAGGTTAGGTTTCTAGGAAGGCTTTGACCCACAATTTTTCCTATTCTGGTTATCATTCCGGTTCACCCAAATTTTGAAAATTTGGATCTGGTCTGGTATGGCTTCCTTGGCCATGACTGAACCGGGAAGAACCAGTTTGAAGCCCTACTCCAAGCCTTTGCCCGTGCTATTTTCTTTGCCAGCGATGCCCTGTCGCTAACTTCTTCACTGAGCGAACTCATACTCATTCTTCAGATTCAGTTCAAATGTCTCTCCAATCCCTCTTCCCATCCCAGCCTTCTGGATCACAAACAATTGCTCCATTCATTGCTGCCCCATGGGTCTCATATACCTGACTAGTGCACACTTGTCCCATTTTATTATAAATAATTGTTTCCGTGTTTTAAATTATTTATAAATAATTTCCATGCCTAGCTCAGAGCTCCTCAAGGTCAAGGAGGGACTTTATTCCTCTTTGCATCACCAAAAGCTAGCACAGTGTAGGCACTCCCATTTTAAATGGGGGAAAAAAAAAATCAGCTAGCTAATGAATGAAATGGCATGATTGGACACATTTAACACTTTGGAATTCCAACAACCCATACCGCCATGAAATTGATGGCATCTCTTTCAGGTAAAAACAGCTGCCTTCATTTTCTGAGCAGAATGAGCACATCTGGTGGCTCTTTACTGGGATAGAAAATAAATCCATTTAAAGGTTCTATCTGATGGATTGATAGTCACAAAGAAAAAGAAAGAAAAGAAAGAGAGGAAATGTATTGCTCTCTCATGTAGACTTCATCTCTTAAACAGAAATATTCCAAGTGAAAGAACATGTGAGTGGAGAGAAACCTAGAAACGACCCCCTTAGCATTACAGCTACAGTGTTTCTTCCCTGGCACGTTCTTGAATCTCTTTAAAGGAGTGTTTGCATCACCAAACCCAGAGTTGTATCTTCCACCTCCTTTCTCCTCCCCTCAGCTCCTAACAGTGTCTAGCGCATAGCTGGTGCTCAGTTAATATTTGCTGAATGATTAAGATAAAAACAAACAGAAAACAGATGATTAGGGCAGGGGTAGTATTGTATGGGACACCATAGACACAAGACTTTGAATGAAGTTACCATTTAAGAATATATTCGTTTTCTATCGCTGCCATAACAAATGTTGAGCCTTAAAACAGCAGACATTTATTATATCATATTTCTGTAGGGTTAGGAGTCTGATATGGGTCTCCCTGGGCTAAAATCAAGGTGTAGGCAGGGTTATTTTCCTTTCTAGAGGCTCTAGAGAATCTGTTTCCTTGACTTTCCAGCCTTTAGAGGTCACCCACATTCCTTGGCTTGTGGTTCCTTCCTCCATCTTCAAAGCCAGCAGTGGCAGGCCAGGTTCTTCTAGCGCTGCCATGTCTCTGGTTCTCTTTCTGATCCTTCTCCTATAGTCACATCTCCCTCTGACCATGGCAAGGGAATGTTCTCTGCTTTTAAGAATCCACGTGATGACGTTGGGTTCACCCAGATCATCCAAACTCAAGGTCCATACTGTTAATCAATCTGCAAAATCCCTTTTGCCATGTAAGGTAACAGATTCATAGGTTCCAGGGGTTAGGACGTGGATATCTTTAGAGGGCCATTATTCTGCCTACCATAAAGAGTCACATATAATAACTAGAATTACAAACGAAAGCGAAACGAAACAAAACAAAAACTGTCCTGTGGGCCTGGTCTCCTTACATGTAGTATGAAGAATCAATTCCAAAGCTTTAAATTTGAATCGTTTCCTAGATATATTTTTAAAATAGCATTTTTCCCCTAGGATATGAGTAATATATGTTAATTGTCAACAGTTTGGGACTGCAGAAAGGTTTGAAGAAAAAAAATCACCCTAAATCCACCCCAAATCCTACCTAAATAACCACAGTTACTGTTTATGTGTATATTCTTCTGATATTATGATCACAGCGACCCTATAGGACAGAGTAGAACTGCCCCATAGGTTTTCCAAGGAGCAGCTGGTGGATTCAAACTGCTGACTTTTTGGTTAGCAGCCGTAGCTCTTAACCACTGTGCCACCAGGGCTCATTATGATCATAGAAGCATATAAAATTTGTATATCTCTTTTAAAATATTGAATTATCCTGTCTATTTCGTTTATATTGTTCCTCTCACTAAATTATATCCTAAGTATTTTCTCATGTCATTCAATATTTTTCAGAAAAGACCGTTTCCCCTGACTGTACAGTGCGCCGCTGTATTGCTGCCTCTTATTTTATCTGCTCAATATCCTATTGTTGGATGTAAGGGTTATTTCTGGGCTTTCACTGTTGTAAACCGTGGTTCCAGGAACATGCTTGTGCATAACTCTGTATGTACATCTCTGTTTATTTCCTTAAGGAGATTTAGCAAATGGGGGATTATTGCATCAGATGCTAGAGATCCCCGTGAAAGTGCCCTCCTCACTGAACTCCGGAGAGCACTTGCCAATTTCATGAGGGAAAAAATGGTGCCATTGCTCAATTAAAATGGCCAACAGGAAAGTGAGTGGAGGGAGATCATTAGCATCAACCAATTCCTTGGTGGCTGCATTCAAATTACACGGGACTATTCAGTAGCAGGAAAGGCAAGCCTTCTAGCAAGTCTGTTTAGCTTAATAAAGCAGAAAAGAACAACAGTTTTTTGTGCACGTTTTTAGGTGGAAAAACACACGTTCTGAAGTTGCCCTTGTTAATTTGTTGAAATGTCATTGGAAAAGATTGCCCCAGCAGAAGAAAAATAATTTCTATTGCTTTTTGCAAGAGATCAAAACACACTTGCCTACGTCACCGTTTAATTGTCAATAGCCATCAAAGGGGGCTTTCTCACCCTTGTTTCATATATGTCTAACAGCTTGGGGGAGAATCAAAGGCCTTTGTTTTCTGCAAATGCCCTGGGCAGCTATGTGCAGTGCGCAGGTCCAGGCTTTCATCGCTGTCCCCTGGGACTTTTGGAAACACAAGCCTTCCACACACACGGCTTTGTGTTCTAATTGTTTTATTCTTTCAGAGGGGTATGATTTGCTTGCGGTTATATAAACACTAAGCACCCTATTTATGCTTGCTATTACTTGGTCGGAAGGTACAAGCCTCTCCAGCACAGCTCGGCTTCTCTTTGTTGTCGAGGAGGCACTAGCTGGTCCTCCCCCGCAGCAGCTGAAGGGAGTGGTTGCATGAGGGTGTTCATTAATGCAGTGGGGTGGCTGTCAGCATAGAACTTTCCAGCTCAGGTTGTCCCTGACTCCTTCATCCCAAACACTGTGATGCTGTTTAATTTAGGCCAGGCTTTCTCGGCCTTAGTACGATTGGCATTGGGGGCCAGATCATTCTTTTCTGTGGAGTACTGTCCCCAGGTTGGCGATTTGAACCCCCCAGCTTTTCCGCGGGAGAAAGATGTGGCAGTGTGCTTCCGTAAAGATTTACAGCCTTGGAAACCCTATAGGGCAGTTCTTCTCTGTCCTATAGGGTCGCTATGAGTTGAAATCAACTCTATGGCAATGGAATGAGTCCCCATTGTGGAGTCCCTGGGTGGTGCAAACGGTTGACACACTCAGCTGCTAACCAAAAGAATGATGGTTTGAGTCCACCCAGAGGTACCTCTGAGGAAAGGCCTGGCGATCTCCTTCCAAAAAATCAGCTATTGAAAACCCTCTGGAGTACAGTTCCACTCTGACACACATAGGGTTGCCATGAGTCAGAGTCGACTCCACAGCAACTGGTAGTGGTCCCCACTGTAGGATGTTTAGCAGTATTCCGGGCCTCTACACACTAGATGTCAGTAGCACCCCCCAGTTGTGACAACGAAAAATGTGCCTGGACATTGCCAAATGTCCCCTCGGGGCAAAATTGTTCCCAGTTGACAAACTCTATTGCGGACTTATCAGCTTCCGGCCAATAATTCAAGGGGAAGCTGCTGGAGGGTTTTGAGTGTGTGAACCAATGAGGGAGGGTGGCATGAGGCATGATGGGATTGCTGCTTTGAGAAGGTCCCTCCACTGCTGTGTGGGGGTTGGGGACAGACAAAGGAGACAAGAAGGGGTTCTGGGAGAGTAGCTAAATCCACAACAAGAGGGGAAGATGGCGTAGATAGGATCTCAGCAGTGGGCATGAGAAGGAAATGATGGATTGGGGAAATGTTTGGAGAGAGCGCCCCCAGGACCAGCTGAGAGACTGGAAAGGGGGAGTGTGGAAGAGAGCAGCACCCAAGAGGACTCCTCGGTAGTTGGTCTCTGCCGTGTACTGGGATGGAGAATGTTAGAGGAGGAGCTGGCGCTGTGAGGGGACCTGGGGGGATCAGAGTTCTACTTTGAGCATGTTAGGCTTGCGATGCCAATAGAGTATTCTGCAGGGATGTTCCGGAGGCAACTGGGTATAAGAGTCTTAGAGCTCAGGGGAGAGGAGTTGGGGAAATAGATTTGGTCAGAACAGAGATAATATTTAAAGCTAAGGAGAAGCGAGTGTAGATGGAAAAGAAGTGAGGATTTCTTAACTCTTGGCAGCTCTGTACATCTGGTTTTCAACCTCCAACAGATTGTTGTTGTTAGCTGCTATTAGTTGGCCCCTGACTCATGGGGACCCCATGCACAACAGAATAAAGTGTGGCCCGGTCCTGCGCTATCCCCATGATCAATTGCACATCAGACCATTGTGATCCATAAGCTTTTCATTAGCTGATTTTCAGAAGTAGATCACCAGGCCTTTCATCCTAGTCCATCTTAGTCTGGAAGCTCCGCTGAAACCTGTTAGAGGCAGCAAATTAGAAGTGGGAAGAGACTAGTGGAGCCTTGGAGTGGCCAGATTTAGCCGCTTGCTCAGGACACCCAGTTAAACTTGAATTTCAGATAAACAACAAACACTTTTTTAGCAGAAGTATGTTTACAACATATTTTATCTGGCAACCCCGAGTGGAGGCCAACACACCAGCGAAAAGTGGCAGTGTTTGAAGGTCATGCCATGTGCCTTGAGGGAGAGCAAACTGATCTATACTTGACACCTTCATTGTTTTAGAAGAATGGAGAAATATGCAGCACGTTAAAAAATATATTTCCCAAATGTAAAGTGTGGTACAGAGTTAAGCATCCCCTAACAGTAACTAGAACAACCACAATGCCCAAAAGATGAAGCCTCACCCTCCCAGCTCTCTAGGCTACTAAACTCTGGCTGCCTTTTCTGGGCAACTCCATAGGCCTGATAGGCAAGAAAGAGCCTGAGCAGGTGGAAGAAAGAGACATCCCAGGGATGTGAGCACCCAATATTCGTAACTGGGCAAGAAACTCAAAAACCACAGCGACATTTGTTGATCGTGGCACAAAACAGTTGACAGTTTATTTAAATGTCATTTTTGCAGGGGAGGAAACCAAGACCTCGTCACGAGATGTGTACGTGGTGGAGCCAGATTTTAAAACCTGAGTCGTTTAACTCTGAAGCATAAGCTTTAACCAGGGACAAGATTCAGAAGATTTAACAACCCTGCAGATGAGGTGCAGGCCATCAGAAGCACGATGATGGCCCTCTAGCTAAGCTGGACCACACATGCTGGGTCATGGGCAGGTTGGGGTGGTGGCCCAGGGTACCCGACTGGCTCAGGACGGTGTTTATTATTTCCTAACTGCCACTCAAGTTCTGTATGTCAGTATTTTACTGCTCGGTCCAGATGTACCGGTGCATATGGACTAAATAGCCACCTTATTCCCAGGCCACCTTCCTGTGGGCCCCTGTCTCCACTTGTCACATAAAACACAGAAATATAATTCCAGTGCAAACTAAAAGTGAAGGGGAAACCAGATTGTCTGCTCCCTTGAGCATTTGTAGTTGACAGAACTTTTAAATAGAAGTGCAGAGTTCTGAGAACTGCATAGGAATGGAGTGTCCCGGCCAGAGATTCTTCTAGAAAGCGAATTTTGGGCTCCTGCCCTGCCTCTTGAAAAGGGGAAGATTCTGCTGTTCCGAGAAAACTTGCTTTCTTTGTCTCATGTTAAATCCCAAGATTACAAAGTGAATTTAAAATAGTCATAGAGCTTAGTCAGTAGTAATGCACCAATGTTGGTTTCTTAGTTTGGACAAATAAACCATGGTAATATGAGCTGTTAACCGTAATATAAGCTGGAAACTGGGGAGGGGTTAAAAATAAATAAATAAATGGAAGGGGGAAGTTTGGGGAATTTTTATGTGGTGAAGAAACCCTTCAAAAAAGCACAAGGGAGTTTTTTGTTTGTTTTGTTTTGAAGAGGATGTGATCCTCAGACGCTTCTCTTTCCTCTTCTGCCTGGATGCCCTCTCTTAGGTCAAGACCGCGAGGCAAGCATTTTCCAAGAGAGCCATATGGTTGGTCCGGACACCTCTCCTAGCTCTGAATGGTTTGGAACAGATGTTTCCCTGCAACCATTTCAGGCTGAGAACCAGTGGCCACGCTGAGACGCTCACACCCACTCTCGTTTGCATCCGTTCATTTCTTCCAAATGCAGGGCTTGCTGTTGTACCGCTCATCTTCCAGTTCCACACACAGGGAGTCCGGGCCTCTGTGGCCTCCTAGAGGGTGCATTCTTATCAGAAAGGGGTGGCTAGACCCCTGGATGAGGAAAGAGGAGCGTTTCACTTCATGGAATCTTCCATACAGGTAACCCTAGGTAAGCAAGGGCCTCTGTCCTTGAGCAGGCTTCTTCCATTTACTGTGGAAAGCCACCGCTGGAAAGCTTACCGCTGGCAGGGCAGGTACAGATGCATTTGGCAAACTCATTACAGAGAAGCTGTAATGAACTCCTCCCCCACGGGACCGCCAGATTGTCAAACAATGTGCTCAACATGACATCACCTAATAGTGACATTTTGCTTGGAGCTAGGGAGAGGACAGCCATCATTTTTCGGGGTGTGAACTTCCCAGCAAATAACCTGCTCAGATAATTACTCCAGGTTTTCCCTGAGGTGCTTTCTAAGGTAATGCGAGTAGGTAGAACTGAGGGCGTTTTGAACATGTCGGATAATAAGGCAGGATAGTGCGGGGAATAGTTAAGAGTCCGTTGCTGTTTTATGCGACATGCGCTTGCTCTCTGCAAGAAAGACTATGACATGGTTTTTAAAATGGAGGACCTCATTTTCATTCAAGATCGTGCCTGTTTTAAAAGCATTTGTTTTATCAGTATTAGGATATTGTTACAGAAACTGAAACAGATCCATACAACCAACGGCTCCCTTATTTATATGCCAGATAAAAGGGCAGACCTTATATAAATGTTAGTAACAATCAATAAGTAAACCTTGTTACAGAGAGAAGACACCAATGATAAAAATTACTTGTTAGAGCGCAGAAAAGTGATGTGAATATTGTGCTTTATTTCCTTCCTTTATTGATCATGTTCTTCTTCCATTGTGAAATCACATTGTCATTCTTTCTCTGCTGTCTTGGTCAGGCAGAGCAGCATGCGCGGGCTACAGCACTGGGCACAGGGAAGGGTTAACTTCCGTGTTATAGCTCCAAGATCTGTACACATGCTAGGGCCATATGGGATACAGTCTTCGTGGGATCAATTAGTTACTGGCTGAGGTCCTTGATTTCCCTGTAGAGTTTCAGAGCCCTCCCTCGGGTCATTTCACCATTTGGCATCACCTGTGGCAGAGATCAAGGGAATGGGAATGGCCTCGTTGAGCAGGCCCACAATCAGTCATGGTTTAATGAGATATCCGTGCTACTGAAATCCTGGGCTTCTCACTCTCAGCGCCATTCACATTTGGAGTGGATCATTCTCTGTGGTGGGGGCCGTCCTGTGCACTGCAGGGTGTTGAGCAGCATCCCTGATCTCCTCCCACTAGTCATTCTCTGTGGTGGGGCCGTCCTGTGCACTGTAGGATGTTTAGCAGCATCCCCTGGCCTCCACCCACTAGATGCCAGTAGCAGCCTCCAGTTGTGACAACCAAAAATGTCTTCAGACATTGCCAAATGTCCCCCGGCAACAATCACACCCCTATGCCCCCCCGTTGGAGAATCACTGCAGTAATCAACAAGGCAGAAGAGCTGACTCAGGGCATTGAGGGAGGAGGCCAAGAAACCCACAAGAAGGATGCTTCAGGTTTCAAGGCTTGCAAAGCCCATGTATTACTGTCCTCTTCATGCAAACAAGATGCTGCACATGAAGGCAGAAGGGCGAGCACACTGGGTCTCTTTGCATTGAGATGACCACACACTTTGCCAGGCCCTGAGGTGGCACTCCTGGAGAAGGCTGCCAGCATTCAGCCTGCAGGTGCAAACCAGCCCACCAGGGACATCACCCTGGGAACAGAGGATGGGAATTCAACCCTCTCTGAATAGCTCAGGCAAAGAAAGGTGGCTAGAACAAAGAAGGAGTAGCTGGGCATGCACTGCTTTCTTGACAGTAACTTTTTTTTTTTCTTTTGAGCTAAAGTTCACAGGACATAAAATTCATCATTTTAACCATCTTGAAGTGTACAATTCAGTGACTTTAAGTAAATTCACAATGTTGTGCAACCATCACCACTGTCTAATCCGGAACCTTTTCATCGCCCCAGAAGGAAACCTCATACCCATCAGCAGTTACTCCCCATTCTCGCCTCTGTGAAGTCAAAACTATTCTCAAATACTTCTGAGAAGACATTTGGCTTTTGTTGCTGTTGGTTTGTGTTTTTACTGTGTGCTAGTGTTACAAAGGTGCCAGCAGTTTTACTTCCCATTGCTTTGCAACACTAATCAAAAAACCCCCTTGCTGTCAGGTCGATTCCGACTCATAGGGTCATTATTTTAGTGTTGCAAAGCAACAGGAAGTAAAACTGCTGGCACCTAAGCATAAATCAAGTCCGTGGCAGCTAACTATACTAGTGGTTGTCATCCCTTCACCGCGGTGCACTTGCAAGAAAAGCACATGCCACCAAAAAATACTACTTTTACTAAATCTCAATTCTTTTTTTTTTTTTTATTTAACAATTTTTTTAAAAAAAATATTTTATTGTACTTCAGGTGAAGGCTTACAGAACAAACAGTTTCTCATGTAACAGTAGTACACATGCTGTTTTATGACTTTGGTTAACAACCCCACAACATTTTAACCCTCTGAATTCTCAGCTTTTTTTTGGTGAAAATACACATAGCCAAAGATACACCATTTCAAAACTTCTTACGTACACATTTAAGTGACATTGACTATGCTCTTCCAATTGTGCTGCCATTCTTGCCCAAGATGAAGGCTTACAGGACAAAATAGCCTCCCATTTAACAGTTACTACAAATGTTGCCCTATAACAGTGGTTAACAATCTCACAACACATCAACAGTATCCTTACTCAACTTGTGTTCCTTATCATCAGCTTCCTACTCCCCCTCTGCCTTCTGGCCCTTGTCACTGGACTCCTGTACCTCGTTAGTCTCATTTAGTTTTACTGGGCTGTAAATCTCAATTCTTGAGTACATGTCTTTTTAAAGTCTGCATGACAGAATGAACCAAAACCAGTTGCCATGGAGTCAGCGCCAACTCATGGCGACCCCATGTGTGTCAGACTAGAATTGTGCTCCACAGAGTTTTCAAAGGCTGATTTTTCGGAAGTAGATCACCAGTCCTTTCTTCCGAGGTACCTCTGGGTGGGCTCCACCCTCCAACCTTTCAGTTAGCAGCCAGGAGTTAAACATTTGCACCACCCAGGGACTCCATGACAAAATGAGAAGTATGTCTAAAACATTTCTGCGGTGTACCAAAGTTCACTGGTCGTCGCGAGGAAAAGCAGTCAGTGTCTGTTTCAGATGCCACTATTTGAATTACCAGCTGAACTAGCTGCTGTTTTCACGTAACGCCATTTTAACTTGAAAGGCGACTAACAACACACGATTATTCAGACTTGGGGATTAAGCAGAAACTGTCTCCAAAAGGAACAAAGCAAGCCTGTCACTTCAAGGAAAACAGTTGATAGAATTTGTTGCCAATAATAAAATTTGAGTTTTCAAGTGACAATTAAAATTTTAGAAAGCCTGAACTGCACTCCTGGGCTTGACAGCTTCCCAACACTTCAAGGCTTCTCCAGTGAGATCAGCGGTGTTATCAATGAGTGTGATTTTTATATTGTACAAGGAAGATCTGCAAATTCAATGAACCAATATTGTCCTAAAACGACCAACATGTGATGTTACAAAATCACGCATTGGGTAAAAGAGCCATTCAAAATGCCAGGGAAGCCAGTGGTTTTTCATGTAAATTCATTGCTAAGGTTTCAAATTTCACAATACACCTTTTCTTTAAGAAATTTCCACCTCTTGTGATTTGAAATGGTACCAGAGAAGAATATCCACAACTCTGAAAATGCTGTTAAGATACTCCTCCAATTTCCGACTACAGATCTGTGTGAGGTCGGGGTTTTTTCATATTCTTCAACCAGAACAACGTTTTGCAACAACAAATGCAGAAGCAGATACGAGAATCCATCTGTCTTCTATTAAGGCAGACAGAGATATGCAAAAAAATGTGAAGCAATGCCTCTCTTCTCAATACATTTTTTTATTCAGAAAATAGTTATTTTCATAGAATATGTTATTTATGTTAACATCGAATAGTTTTATTGTTCTTATTTTAAGTGAATGAATAAGTATTTAAAAATTTTTAAATTTAATTTCTAATACTAAAAACATTCATTGATATAATCCACACAACCAAAAGCTTTTTGGAGTCCTCAATGGTTTTTTTTTTTTTAATTTTTTTATTGGGTATTAGGCAAAAGTTTACAGAGCAAATTAGTTTCCCATTCGCTAGTTTGTACATAAAGTGTTCCATGACGTTGGTTGCATTCCTCACAGTGTGTCAGCACTCTCCTCATTTCCGTCCTAGGTTCTCCATTTTCTTTCGTCCTTATTTTCTACCCCTTCCTGCCTTCTTATCTTTGCGTTTGGGCAAATGTTGCCCTTTTGATCTCATATAATTGACTGTTCTAAGGAGCATGTTCCTCTCGGGTGTTGTCGTTTCTTTTGTGGGCCTGTCTATCATTTGTCCGAGAGGTGGTCTCCAGGAGTGGCTTCAGTTCCAGTTGAGAAGGGTGTCTTAGAGCCATAGTCTTGAGGGTTCCTCCAGTCTCTGTCAGACCAGTAACTCTGGTCTTTTCTGTGAATTTGATTTTTTGTTCTACAGTTTTTCTCCCCCTCTGTCTGGGACCCTCTGTTGTGATCCTAGTCAGAGCAGTCGGTAGAGGTAGCCGGGCACCATCTAGTTCTTCTGGTCTTGGGATCGTGTAGGCTGTGGTTCGTGTGGTCCATTAGTCCCTTGAACTAATTGCTCCCTTGAGTCTTTGGTTTTCTTTACTCTCCTTTGCTCCAGATGGTAAGAGACCAATAGTTGTATCTTAGCTGGCTGCTCTCAATGATTTTTAAGACTGAAAACGGTTCTTGAGTCCAAAATGTTTGAGAACTGCTGACTTACATTATAAATTAATACTTTTGTTTTAAAGTTTTAAAATTGAAATTACTGATAGTGTAATAAAGAATACAGTAACTTCCAGACTGTAGAAATGGGAAAGCAAATTAATAATATAGCTCACCCCAATTGTTTTCATAATAACCCTATTAGGTCAAACATCTAGCTGTTTAAATTCTAAATCAAAAAAGCTGACAGCAGAGTCGTTTACACAGATATAAGCACCCGCTTAGGGAAATAGGAGTAGTAATCAATTAGCTATTATCACGTCTAAGTGCCAATTTCCAAATATGTATACTATGTTGTTGTTGTTGGCCACCATAGAGGTGGCCCTTGACTCACAGCAACCCCAAGCACAACATTGTGATCCATAGGGTTCTCATTGGCTGGTTTTCAGAAGTAGATCACCAGGCCTTTCTTCCTGGCCCATCTTAGTCTGGAAGCTCCATTGAAACCTGTTCAGCATCATAGCAACACACAAGCCTTCACTGACACATGGGTGGTGACTGCACTTGTGGTGCGTTGGCCGGGAATCAAACTCAGGTCTCTCCCTCATGGAAGGTGAGAATTCTACCACTGAACCACACTACCCCCCTTGTCTAATATACAGGTGTGGGAAAAAAATGGCGAAAGAGTAGATGTTGATAGAAGGGCAACTCCAACTCGTTTAATCTATTTAATTACTAACAATTTAAGCACTAATTACTAATTAAAACACATTTTCAATCTTGACAAAGAAGTAATTTGACAAGACTGGACTGTTTTCTATACTTGAAATATTTCATGGTAATAAAATAAAAGAAGCAAACCACACTGGTCAAGTAGGAGAGTCAAGTGATATTCAAAGTGGGAACACAAAGGTAAAGAACCACCAAACGATTCAATTTTAATAAAATTTATCCTTTACTCACGTGCTTTTATAATTTTTTCTACAACCATCATGGCCTGCTGGATCTGATGTTAAAGCAAGGCCTCTCTTTTTCACTGCTGGTTTTTGGACCCGTTTCTACACTGACTTGGGGGAGTGAAATCAGAGAACCAGAACTGCTGAATTCCCACCACCCTGCAAAAGCTTCTCCTCCAGGGAACCTGTGACACACTTCCTGGGAGTCTTCAGCTAGCCCATCCTCCATACACACTCACAGCCAGCACTCTTTGACAGAAGATTTGACTGCTAAACGAAGCCTGCCTGTTGCTAGGGCAAAGATCTAATTTCCTGGCAGTGCCGGCAAAAAGACAATTGCCCCAGAAAATCCACCTTCTGCTTCGGAGAGAGGTTTTGGCTCCTGAGAATTTCCACCCACTCACCTCTCCAGTGGTGGTCAAAGACACTTGTATTTTGTGGTTGATGAAGATGATGACAGATAATAAATATGCAACTTTAGCACTTTTAACTCTTGACCGTATTGCTGTCTCAAATATTTTCTTGGTGAGTTTGTTTTATTTTAGGTAAAATTAACATATGTGAAAACACACAAAGCTTAAATGTACCATTCAATGAGTTTTGACGGAAGTATACCCCCTTGTAACTCTAACCCCTATGAAAATGGATCATTACCTTCACTCCAGAAAGTTCCTTCTTGCCTCTTCCTTCCCAGTCCATAATCTGCCCCGCGACCCCCACCCTTAGAAGCAGTTGCTACCTGATTTTTCTTATCTTGATGAATTTTTTAAATGTATCTGGGAATTGGAGAAGGGGGAGGCACATGTCTCAGAGTCCTTATTCATTAAATGAGTTGAACGGTGGATTTATCCAAAGGGGCTCTGCCTGGTCTTGAACTGGAGGCCAGATTCTCAACAAGTGGGCTTTTGATGAAGGTCTAACTGAAATCTATTTTCCCCAAATTTGCTCTTTTCATGAACTTAGCCTTGGCTCTATGTCCAGGAGATGTCAGCACTTAAGGGCAGGGAGGGAAAAATATAGCTAAGCAAGGAAATCAAGACTCAGAGTTTAAAATCTAGCTCTTAACTTGGAACTTATCATTTTTATGTTTATGTTTATGTCCAGGCTGCAGACAGGAGATCTAAATTTTAAGCCTTGCCCAAACCTGGACAGGCTATGACCTTGGATAAATTACTTCCCATTCCTGAACTTCTTCCAGCTATAAAGTATTACTGTATTGATTTCCATTATAATGGGTAGCGTAAATCCCATAGCCAAGGCATTTGGGATGATGGCTTGTTTACGTGTGTTTAGCCTTCTTCAGCCTCAAGGAAAGACAAAAAGTGATCCTTGTCCATGACAGCTAATGAACTGAGAGCAAACTCCTTCTATCACAGTGCAAAAGGAGTCAAAGAGCAGGTTCAATGACAAAATTAGACTTAAACTTATGGGCCACTTCATAGGGGATGAAAGAGGTTCCAGAATTTTATTCATTATAAAATAAATCTTGTTATTTTGTATTTCCCGTCAGATTATTTTTCCGCTGTCATTGTTCCCAACTCTGCTGAAGTCGCTTCAGTGCCATTGTGTTCATTAGCATATTCAAGAAGTACTCATTTTTATTTGGTTTATACCGTAAAATAGCTACAAATGGTAATGACTCCCAAACGGTACTCTGTTCCCAAAGAATCACACACCAGAACATTGAGGGGGCTGACTTACGCAGTGGGAATTCAGCTGCGCCATTTGTTCTAACAGAAACCCGTTCTCCCTGTGACCGAGTTCTCCTTGGCAGCCCAGAGAGCTTCCTTTCTTTCTCTGTCGGCATCTTTATACCCTGTGTGGCCTCTGCTTCCAGCCCTTTTCTTTCCTACTCCTCTCCTGCCCAGGAGGATTCGAGTAGCGCCCTGCGGTGACTATCCCAAAGAAGCAATCAAAAAGTCAAATCCTAAGGTATAGAAATCCTTTTCTGCTCTCCTCGCCAGCTGCCTGTATTTTTGTTCTTGGTGTGCTCAGGGTTAGTAGGCAAGTGCATTTTGAATGCATATTCTGTGTCTCTTGGTGCCCTGCAAGCCTGTAGGCAGGTACTGGTGAGTGTCTGTGCCTGAGATGAGCTTTCGAATCCTCAGTGAGAGGGTGGGAACACTGAAGAGGCACTCAGGGGCTCAAGCTTCCAGCCGCCTACCTGGGGCTAGAGACCTCCATTTTCTGAGCTTCTGTAGCCTCAGCTGGAACTGGAAAAGGAGGACCAGAGTGTTTCTAGACCTGCTCTTCTCAGGCTTAAATGTGCATAATTATTACCTGGGGGCTTCTGAAAATGCCCATTGTGATTCTACAAGTCTGGGTTGATAATCTGCCTTTCTAATTGGCATTTGTGAGAAATGCCACATCTAGGGCTCCTTCTCCGACCTACTACTGAATCAGAAACCTCAATTCCCTCCACTCACCACATTCTGTAGTCTAACAGCAGCACCCCCCCCCCCCCCCCCCGGTGATCCTGCTGCACATTAAACTTTGAGAACCACTGAGTTACAGCAGTGCTTCTCAGACTTTAATGTGCAGATTCCAAGTCAGCAGGTCCTGGCTCTGGCCTGCGATTCTGCATTTCCTGCAAGCTCCCTGCTGCTGCTGGTCCAAGGACTCCACTTCAAGTAGTGAGGCACTGGATGGTCTTTCCCTCCACTTGGGAGGCTCCCTTGAGTTGTCCGTGGAATTTTCGTATTTATAAACAGATGGGGCGAGGGGAAAAAGCAGAGGACACAATCCTGAATTTAACTGTCCAAAACTGGCTAAAACCAGAAAGTTTTAAATTCAATCAAAAACTTCTAGGGTATTGTTATGGATTGAATTGTTCCTAACCCCTGGTACCGGTAAATGGGACCTTGTTTGGAAATAGGGTCTTTGAAGATGTCATAAGTTAACATGAGGTCATACAAGAGTATGGTGGATTCTAATCTAATTATAAACCAGAAGACAACAAACTAATTGCCGTCAAGTCGATTCCGACTCATGGCGATCCCATGTGTTACAGAGTAGAACTGCTCCATAGGACTTTCCTGGCTGTAAATTTTTTTTTGTTGGTGAAAATATACACAGAAGAGCATATACTCATTCATCAATTTCTACATGGACAACTCAGTCACATTGGTTATATTCTTCATGTCATGTCACCATTCTCGCTAGCTCTACTCCCTGTTTCACCGCCATTGACTTAGACTCACTATCTCTAAACTTCTCATCTGTGCTTTAGAGTTACTGTTGACAATTTGATCTCATATAGACAGTTCTTTAAAAGAGCACAATGCTCATGGTGAACATTCCTTACTAATTTAGCTAAAGTCGTCTTTAGTTTAACGATGACTTCACAGGATAATTTCAGTTCATGGTTTGAAGATTTTCTCAGAGTGATAGACTTGAGGGTTCCTCCAGTCTCAATAGGTCCAGTAAGTCTGGATTCTGTAAGAATTTTCAGTTCTATTCCACATTTTCCCCCTTTTGATCAGGATTCATCTGTTGATTCCTTGATCAAAACATTGAGTAATGGTAGCTGGGCACCATTCAATTTTTATGGACTCATGGCTAAGGAGGTAGTAGTTCATGGAGGCGGTTAGACCTGCAGTCCAGTTCCTTCTCTGATTCCTGGGTCTTCTCCTTCCTGTGCTGTTCCAGGCAAATAGAGACCAATTGTTGTATCTTAGGTGGCCACTGCAAGCTTTTAAGACCCCAGGCACTAGTGGGAGCAGAACAATAACTCTAAAAACAGTGTTAGATCAATTAACTGGACAGTCCCACCAAACTTGGCTATAATCTTTAGAAGCAGATTGCCAAGCCTTTCTTCAGCAGAGCTTCTGGGTGAGTTTGAACTGTCAACTTTTAGATTAGTAGTCAAGCACAGGCTGCTTGTGCCACCCAGGGACCTAATCTAATTAGAGTGGTGTGCTTATAAAAGAGAAGAGCCACGGACACAGATGGCCATGTGAAGATGTGTCTGCAAGCCAAGGAAAGCCAAGGAACACCGGAGTTACCAGAAGCTGAAAGAGATGAGGAAGGATTTTCCCCTAAAAATTTCAGAGGGAGCACGGCCTGGCTGACTTGTTGGTTTAGACTTCCAGCCTCCAGAACTGTGAGACAATAAATTTCTGTTCTTATGGGCTACCCATTTTGTGGTATTTGGTTTGGGTCAGCAACTAAGACAGATAACAATACAGTAAAACACCAAGAGATAAGATGTGCGTGCGGTTGCTTCAAGTAGAAAACTGCTGTTGGCTTCAGCTGCCCCTGCCCTCAGAGAATGGAGATGTTTCTCCTGTGTAGAGCCTGTCCCTGGGATTCACAGCCTTGCTCTTTCTTTTTACTGGGAATGACCCTCTGAATTAAGTAGCACATCTGACCAGCTCATATACTCTAATGAAATAAACCCTGGACCAATAAGAACACACAGTTTCCTTGAGTTCCAAGATCAGGTTCATTACTCACTTCACTACAGAGGAGTAAGAATCCATTTCAATATGCGACTCACTATGTGATTTCCAGGCTGGCTGACAAACGGTCTTGGTGTGACCCAGTTTGACTTGCTGTCCTCATTGCCACATGAACCCATCATAGCCAGAATCCATATAATATTTTCCCCTAAGAAGTCCTTTCTCCATCACAGAAGGTTCTAGCCATCTCAGCTGAGCCTCTAATCTGCTTCCAGCCAATACTGAATTTTCCTTGTGAACTCATCATGTCTCTAAAAACTCTGTTTCCAAAGAGGGCCACCAAATAATAAAAACACGGTTTTTACCATGACCTGTCTCTTTGGGACATTAATCACATCTGACCTCCAAGTTTCTCTTTGCTTTTAGGGATGCCCATTGTCTTGTGTCTACTGGTAATTCAGGGGGAAGGGGAGAAATCCTTCATTTCATAGATTTTCAACCTGGCTAATCCAGTGTGCCATCTGAGAGCCTGAAAGATCAGATGAGGATTAGAGAGGTGGTTTTGGGTCAGCTGCCCAGAGGAGTTCCTAGCCCATTACTCCTGGTTTTGAAGGGCCCAGCAGTCAGGGGTCAGGTGCAATTAATCTTTCTTTCCTGTGCTGACTCAGTACAGCAGCTTAAACATGCCTTATAGGCACTTAATGAGTATTTGTTAAATCAACTAATTTCTCTAGACCAAACCCACAGCCGTCAAGTCGATTCCGACTCATGGCAACCCTACAGGACAGAGTAGAACTGCCTCACAGGGTTTCCAAGGCTGTAAATCTTTATGGAAACAGACTGCCACATCTTTCTCCCTTGGAGTGATTGGCGGGTTCAAACCACCGACCTTTCAGTTAGCCGCTGAGTGCTTTAACCACTGTACCACCAGGCCCCTCAAGTTGTCCAGAGCACGTTTTTGTATCTGAATTATTCCTGATCCCAATTTAACTCTTATTAGAGCATCAGCAAGGAGCCCTGGTGGCACAGTGGTTGATATTCAGCTGCTAACCAAAAGGTTGGCGGTTTGAACTCACCAGCCGCTCAGCAGGAGAAAGATGTGGCAATCTGCTACCATAAAAATTACAGCTCTGGAAACCCTATGGGGCAGTTCTACCCTGTTCTGTAGGGTTGCTATGAGTCGGAACTGACTCGACGGCAGTAGGTTTGGTTTGGGTTTTAACAGCATCGTCAATTATAGTATATTTCTATTTTGGTTTAAATGTAAGTTCTTGCTAATTCCTGTTTTCCAAATTTTGCTTTGCATCTATAATGTCCAATTCCTTTGCCATTTTTCACTGTATGAAACGGACATTATAACCACTTCTCACAAATTCCCACTGACAAATTCCCACAAAGACAAAATAAAACAAAATTACGAGTTTCAATTCAATATCATGAGAAACACAAAATGTGGGACTCCCAGAGCAAATAAAGCATTGATAATACAGTGAGACTTGTGAAAGACGGAACCTGTGTAAGGCGGAAACCTGTCAGAGAAGAAAAACTCAGATGTTTTCCACTAACAGAGAGTGATAGAGAAGTGGTAAGACTGTACCCTGTCAAAGGCGGAAAACTTGGGAGACCCAAAACAACAAGGCAGTCCCATGGAGCTCAGCTCTCACAGGTTTCACTGTACGACACCGACAATGAATATGGTCATAATTTTAAAATAATTATTAAATTTTAATTCATTTGAACCGTTGAATGAGAAGTTTAAAATAGTGTTGGTTTTTCCAGTTTTCTGAATAATTGGGTATGTTCTTATACTCATCACTATTAGTTTTAAATATGTCTTCTATCTATCTGTTTCCATCCTTCCTAGTCCACTGACACTCCCCCAATCAGCCCCTCACCATATCCGAGCTGGGCTGTTACAGTAACTCCTATCTACTCCTGCTACTCAAAGTCATTTCCACTGCAACCACCAAGCCCCACTTGCATCTTAGCCTGCTGCCAGCACTCGCCTGATTTGTCAATGGTGAGTCCTTACTCTCGCTCCACGCGGGGACAATAATTTGGTTTTCTATATATGGTGAGCTACAGGGAGAATTTCACTATTGCTCTTCTTGATAGTTACGTTTCTCATTGTGAACGAACACATGGACATCCTGGTCTGTACATGTCATTGTCATGTTTGGTGAATATCAGTCCACCTTTCCAAAACAGTTCCACTCTTAGAGTCTTGACCAGGTTGGGCTTGTGAGCCTATGAGGCTAATGATTAGACCCTGGACCATTTTTATTTCCCAAGAGTATGAATACCACTCTAAGAGGGAGATTTGCCTGCAAGAAGTTCACTGGAAACAACGCCTATAATAAAGAAATGAGGGACGCAGGACTGGGCAGAGGGCAGCAGAAACCTCGGCCGATGCCAGAGAGTGCTCTGGAGCTGGCATAGCCCTTCAGAGTTGGCCCAAACGGAACAAGAGGACCAGGTCTTTGTCATCCTACATGAACCAGTCATTGGACGTGGGCTGCCCCCAGAGAGGAGGCGTGACCTTGAGCTCGGCAGCTCCCTTGCTAGCGGGGACGTCGGCTGTGAGCCATCAATAGGCAACACTCCCAGCACCTGGCGAAATGAGCAGCCCATTGCTGAAGGGGGTTCTGAGGGGTGCCCCAGAGAAACTCTGCACGCGTGCAGGAGGATCTCTCCAAGTGGTGGTGATGCTTCTATCGATCATTTGTAATCTGTGTGCTCTCTTTCAACTTCTTTAGAATCCATCTCAAAACTAGGATACAGAGAAAGGTGAGGTGCAGAACTCAAATTCTAGTAAGAAGACCGGACTTAATGGTCTGACTGAGACTAGAGGCACCCCAGAAAGCATGGCCCCCGGATTCTCTATCAGCCCAGAACTAAAACAATTTCCGAGGCCAACTTTTCAGACAAAGATTGGACTGGACTGTGGGACATAAAGTGATACTCGTGAGGACTGTGCCTCTTAGCTCAAGTAGGTACAAGAGACTAAACGGGCAGCTTCTGTCCGGAGGTGAGTTGGGAAGGTAGAGAGGGTTAGGAGCTGGTTGACTGGACATGGGGAATCAGGGGTGGAAAGGAGGAGTGTGCTGTCACAGTATGGGGTGAGCAATTAGGGTCACATAACAGTGTACGTATAAATTTTTGTATGGAAAAAAAAAACTAGGATACATGTCTCTTTATCTTTAATAGATCCATACCTACACAGTATCGAGTGTGGAGGAGAGCCATACATTTTTATTGAAGAAAGTAAACATTTTTTGAAAAATAATACATATGATCTTACTATTATTGGGTGCAGCCCGTATGTCCTTATTTGTTTTCTCTTAGCCACTAAAACATATTTTCATTTCATTTCTCAGATGTTGTAAAATTTAAAACATTCGAAACCTGTATGTTATTTCACGAAATATTTTTAAAATTGGATCTTTAATCCTGGTTAATTTTTATCACTTGTTCTCTAGCTACAGCAGCTCTGTCCAATAGAACTTTCGATGAAAATATTCTAGTCTATGCTTTCCAATATGGTAGCTATTAGCAGGAGTCCCTGGGTGGGGCAAACGATTAACGTGCTCAGCTGCTAACCATAAAGGTTGGAGGTTCAGGTCCACCCAGAGACTCCTCAGAAGAAAGACCCGGCTATCTACTTGTGAAAAATCGGCATCGAAAACCTTATGGAGCACAGTTCTACTCTGACACACATGGGGTCACCATGAGTCAGAATTGATTTGATGGCAACTGGTAAAACTCGTAGCCACTAGCTACATGTAGGCAATGAGCACTTGAAATGCACCTAGTGCAACTAAGGAACTGCATTTTAATTTATTTAATGTTAATTTGTTTAAATTTAAATAGCCATCTGTGGCTAGTGGCTACCATCTTGGACCGCATAAATCTAGAGTTTGGGAAGTTTAACCTTTAACACATTATAGATGTATACTGGAGTACAGTCTAGCATTGGCCATTTTCCATCATAAGTGAAGGGAACTGTTTGCAATAAACAATAGTGAGACCTGAGAATGGATAATGACAGTGGGTGCTGACCTTGGCCTGCTGTGATTTGGTGTCACAGTTGGTGCCCTGGTACCAAGAACACCATTTCTGGTTGAATAGACCCAGTAGAAATACAGAACTGGTTTGTATCAGGGGCTGGGACTGATGTGACTCCTCACGATGCAAGTTCTTTGGGCAGAGGGCAATGTCCTCTGGCTACACCACATAGCCACTCCTGAAATCTATTCTTGGTCAGCAGTTTCCCCGACAGGGGACCGACTGGGAATCGCTGTGGTCTAGTTCAATTCTTTGCCACATGTAGTTTGGGATATTTACTTAATGAAACCACTGAGTAGCTGGGATTTGCTTTGCGGTATCTGAGTTGAAGCAAAATAAATTAGACGACACACTCATCTCTTCCCTCTATCTTACTTTCTGACTTAAGGACATTGTAACTCATTTAATCTTTATTTTTCTCTTCGTTTCCAAAGTTCATAAATTGAATCCTACCTATTAAATGAAAATCTTTCTTTCCTCTCAAGCCATATTCTAGCAAGACTGTCCAGTTGATTGGACTCATCTTTCCTTTAAAAAAAATGTTAAGTCAAGATGTTCAACCAACCAATTATTTTCAATCTTGAAAAAGCAGATTTCAGACTTCAAACCGTTGAGTTCTTTGCAAAGTTGTAACATTATCTTCTAACTTTGGCAATAAGTATTGTTATGCAGGGATTCACATAGCTCAATAATATTAATATTGTTAAAAAAAAACTAATTTGCACCTAAAACATGTTTGCCAGAATTCACGGCGGATCAGTGATTTTCTCAACAATGGCATTTTTCTGTGTCTTACTTCCTCTTGTTGTGATAGGGTCCACTTTCATAATCTTTCCCTGGAGAAACAGGAATAATGTTGTGATTTAAACACGTGAGGTAAATGGACGAGGGCCCTCCCTCTCGAGATAAACATATCGCAAAAGTCTTCCAAGGGGCGTCCTTGGTAGTTGCTGGATTAAGCTATTGAAAGTTCTTTTTTAAAATCCATTTAAGTTAGTTGCTTTTACTATAATCTACAGCCACCTCTACATTATTCCAATGCCAGCGATTCTGATCATGAGAACAGTGAGTGTCTTATGTGAGTGCCAAACCTATCACATAGTAGCTTGTATAAGAAGACTAGGGCGAAACAGCCAGGCCTGTTCCCTTGTGGAGAACCCGCCGGCTTTGCTGTATGAATTAAACAGAAAGTAGCAAGCGAATTTCAACACTTATGTATTCCTTATGGAATAGAAGCAAAAGTGTCACACCTCATTGGACGTCCCCACATATTGTCCCCCAGTAGGTAGGAATCTGAAGGCTAACTCTGCTTACATTAGGCAGTGAGGGATGCAGATTAGTTCCAGAGAGGACCACCAAATGCAATTTTCCCCCCGCTCCTTTTTTTGAAAGGAAGTCTAATCATTTGAAGCTTGCTAAATCTGTCTGATGGTGAATTGCCATTACTGGTACAGAGCGAGTTCTAAATCTCTAAGTGGGAGAATGCGTATCTATGACTTTTTAGGCTCAAATAAATGTTTCATGTTGGATTCCTACGTGGAACCATGAAGAATGAACTTGGGGAAAAATATGAAAAATGTATGCTTCGGGCATCTAGTACGTTTCAATACCAGATTATAGTGTATATCACAGTGATGGTTACCGTAGCAACAGAGCAATCTGGGGGTGTGTTTGTGCCCCAAGGTGCAGCAGCCTCTGTTCAGAAATAACCATCCTGTTTGTGTTGTTGTTGTTAGCTGCTGTCTAGTGGGCCCCCAACTCATGGCGACCTTATACACAGTGGCACAAAATGCTGTCTGGTCCTGTGCCATCCCTATGATCGGTTGGGGATCGGTTGTGGATCCATAGGGTTTTCACTGGCTGATTTTCGGAAGTAGATCACAGCCATTGCTCATAGTTATCTAGTTATTTCACCCTGTAAATGGTGTCCTCTACCCTGGTACCTGTCAATGTGACCTTGTTTGGAAATAGGGTCTTTAAGATGTTATGAGTTAACATGAGATCATACAGGAGTAGGGTGGGTCCTGATCCTACCTCAGTGGTGTCCTTATAAAAGAGAAGAGACACAGAGACACACACACAGGAAGACAGCCAGGTGAAGATGTAGCTACAAGCCAAGAAATGCCTGGGGCTACCAGAAGCCAGCAGACAAGAAAGGTTCTTCCCCTAGAGCCTTCTGAGAGAACATGACCTTGCCGACACCCTCAATTCAGACTCCTAGCCTCCAGAACTGTGAGACAATCCATTTCTGTTGTTTAAAGCCTCCCACTCCGTGGTACTTTGTCACAGCAGCCCTAGGAAGCTAAGATATACATAGTCTTCTGGATTTGGGCTCTTAAAATTGCTGATCATCTATCTAAACTTTAGTTTCTGAGCTTTTTCTCATCATGACTCCCAGAATATTAAAGCAGAAGAGGATAAACAAAGTAGGTGTGAGTCAGCTTCTCTGGTCTCAATGGCTTAAGAAAGCAACATAATTCATAAGATGGAGTGAATCAAAGGATACAGTTAAGGAAAGGAGGAGCCCATGTAATTTTGGATTAAATAATGTGATCATGAATAATTAATTATCTAAGTCATTAGAGGATTGCTTTAGAATAAAATATTACATACGTGGTCCAGAATAAGAAATGTTACTCTATCCTCCAACAAAATGGTTGATGGTCTTATAGTATGTTGGCCTAGCAGTGTGGGAATGTAGCTTATTTATTATTCTAAATTATTAGTAATGAAAACATATGTGTATAGACAATTTATGATAGGTTCTGAGTCATGGCACTATGATTTCCCCAAGAGGTTTTCACACCAACAGGTTTGAGAAAGACAACAGAGGACTTTTCGGATTAAACTCTCCAACTTTTCAGAACTGTCAGTGAAAATTCTGCCTTCCATAAAGGTGCAATGATTATACATTTCTGGAATGAAGCATGGGCTCTAACTTGAAGCCTAGGGGGAAGAAAAGCCAGTGATGAAAGTCTCCCTCTATAATAATTACAGGAAGCATTTATGGAGTGACAACGCTGCCAGGTACTTCATTTAATATTATTTTTCAACCAAATAACAGAAGTCACTAGTCTCCATTTTATGAATCGAAGCAATGTGAGATTAAGTAACTTCATCAGCGTCAAACATGTTTGACTGTCCTCTTTTCTGATTATGTGTTTGTAAAATTTGATTGTAAGCTACCTGAAGGCAGACTCTGGGCCTGTTTTTTTTGTTTTTGTATTTTACCATTATATGCCTACCATGTAGTCCAGAACTTATCATATGGTAGGCACTACAAGGCAACTACAAGGTCAACTGTTTCAAAAATGGTTGCAGCATTACATTGACAGGGAACTGCCAGAAAGTCAAGCTGAATTCTGAAAAGGACATAGAACCAGGGATTTCATTGCTGATGTCAGATGGATCTTGGCTGAAAGCAGAGAATACCAGAAAGATGTTTACTTGTGTTTTATTGACTATGCAAAGGCATTCAGCTGTGGGGATCATAACAAATTGTGGATAACATCGTGAAGAATGGGAATTCCAGAACACTTAATTGCGCTCATGAGGAACCTGTACATAGACCAACAGGCAGTCATTCAAACAGAACAAGGGGATACTGCATGGTTTAAAGTCAGGAAAGGTGTGTGTCAGGGTTGTAGCCTTTCACCATACTTATTCAATCTGTATGCTGAGCAAATAATCCAAGAAGCTGGACTATATGAAGAAGAACGGGGCATCAGGATTGGAAGAAGACTCATTAACAACCTGTGTTATGCAGATGACACAACCTTGCTTGCTGAAAGCGAAGAGGACTTGAAGCACTTACTGATGAAGATCAAAGACTACAGCCTTCAGTATGGATTATACCTCAACATAAAGAAGACAACAGTCCTCACAACTGCACCAATAAGCAACATCATGATAAACAGATAAAAGATTGAAGTTGTCAAGGATTCCATTTTACTTAGATCCACAGTCAACGCCCATGGAAGCAGCAGTCAAGAAATCAAACGATGATAAGGTAGAGAGTCAGCGAAAACGAGGAAGATCCTCAACAAGATGGATTGACGCAGTGGCTGCAACAATGGGCTCAAACATAGCAACGATTGTGAGGATGGCGCAGGACCAGGCAGTGTTTCGTTCTGTTGTACGTAGGGTCGCTATGAGTCAGAACCGACTTGACAGCACCTAACAACAACAACAAGGCCAAAGTACAAAACTTTTGAAGATGGTTTTCCAGTAATAAAGTTCTGTGATAAATTTTATTAGTTATCTATTGCTGCATAACAAATTACCCCAAAACTTAGTGGTGCAAAACAAGAAGCGTTATTATCTAGTAGTTTCTGTAGGTTAGGAATTTGAGAGCAGCTTAGCTGGGGAATTCTGAGTGAGGGACTCCCATGAGGTTGTAGTTGGGACATCAGCAGGACTGCAGGCATCTGAAGGCTTGATTGAAGCTAGAGGATTGGCTTCCAAGACGGCTTACTCACGTGGCTATTGGCAGGAGGCCTCAGTTCCTTGCATGTGGGCCTCTCCACAGGGCTGCTTGAGTGTCCTCACAACATGGAAGCTGGCTTCCCCAAGAGTGAGCGATCCAAGGAAGAGAGAAAAGAGAAGGCCACGATGTGTTTCATGACCTAGTCTCGGAAGTCACCCACCATCCCTTCCACCACGTTCTATTTGTTAGAAGCAAGTTACTAAGTACAAGCCCACATTCAAGAGGAGAGGAATTAGACTCCACTTTTTAAAGGGAGCAATCTCAAGGAGTTTGCAGGCATATAAAGCCACCACATAAGCAAACTTTGGATTTCAGAAAATACTGAAACCATGGAAATCCAAGAATATAAAAAACCACAATTTAACTTACTGAAGGAGCTAACATTATGCCCACAACCAACCTGCCTACGCTAAATAGGATGAGTAATGTTAGGAAAGTTTGTACCTTTCAAATACTTTGAGTCCTGGTAATATTACAGTGTGTCTGAATAATATTGGGATGCCTATTCAAATATTATTTTGTCTCTAAAATATAATTATAGCAGTGTAATATTTTTCTATAAAGGTCAGGCTCTCAGTCAGTGCCATTATTCATAGGGACACAAGAACAAGACAAATAATTGAAATAGAAAAATAAGGTAAGGATCATCTGTTGATATCTGTAGCTATCTCCCTGGCTCTTAGTAGGTCTGTGGATAAATTGTGTTATTATCTGCAATGTCATTGTCTTAGTTATCTGTTGTTGTTGTTAGGTGCCGTTGAGTCGGTTCTGACTCATGGCGACCCTATGTACAACAGAACGAAACACTGCCTGGTCCTGCGCCATCCTCACAATCACTGTTATGCTTCAGCCCGCTGTTGCAGCCACTGTGTCAATCCATCTTGTTGAGGATCTTCCTCTTTTTCGCTGACCCTCCACTCTACCAAGCATGATGTCCTTCTCCAGGGACTGATTCCTCCTGATAACATGTCCAAAGTACGTGAGATGCAGTCACACCATCCTTGCTTCTAAGGAGTATTCTGGCTGTACTTCTTCCAAGACAGACTTGTTCATTCTTTTGGCAGTCCATTGCATATCCGATATTCTTCACCAAAACCACAATTCAAAGGCGTCAATTCTTCTTCGGTCTTCCTTATTCATCATTAGTTATCTAGTGCTGCTATAACAGAAATACCACAAGTGGATGGCTTTAGCAAAGAGTTTATTCTCTCGCAGTCTAGTAGGCTAGAAGTCCAAACGGAGGGCACCAGCTTCAGAGGAAAGCTTTCTCTCTCTTTAGTTCTGAAAGAAGGTCCTTGTCATCAATCTTCCCCTGGTCTAGGAGCTTCTCAGTACAGGAACCCTGGGTCCAAAGGATGTGCTCTGTTCCTGGCACTACTTTCTTGGTGGTATTGAGGTCCCCATGTCTCTCTGCTCGCTTCTGTCTTTTATATCTCAAAAGAGATTGACTCAAGACACAACCTAATCTTGTAGATTGAGTCTTGCCTCATTAACATAACTGCCTCTAATCCTGCCTCATTAACGTCATAGAGATAGGATTTACAACACATAGGAAAATCACATCAGATGACAAAATGGTGGACAGTCACAAAACACTGGGAATCATGGTGTAGCCAAGTTGACATATATTTTGGGGGGACACAATTCAATCCATAATAGTCGTCTTCTTACATTCTTAAGGTTACAGCACCCCAGCCCCTGTTGTGTATTTTTTCAGTCGTGAAAAACACATCATTTAAACATGAATGATGAAACAAACCAAAGACAAGTGTAAGAGGAAAGGATCAGGATATTTTAAAAACTGAATAACCAAGCTGCTAGGGATTGAATTGTGTTCCCCCAAAATATATGCTGTAAATCCTAACCCCTATACATGTGGATATAATTCCATCTGGGAATAGGGGTTTCTTTGTTATGTTAATGAAGCTAGGCTATATCAGTGTGGGGTGTGTCCTAATCCAATCATTTTTGAGATATAAAAGGAGCAGCTTAGGCACAGAAGTAAGGACAAAACGATTGATGCCACATGGAGATCACCAAGGAACCAAGGAACAGAAGCTGAAAGGAGACAAGGACCTTCCCCTAGAGCCAACGGAGAGAGAAAGCCTTCCCCTAGAACCCGGTTCCATGAATTTGGACTTCTAGCCTCCTAATTGTGAGAAAATAAATTTAATTTTGTTAAAGCCACCCACTCATGATATTTCTGTTACAGCAGCACTAGGAAACTAAGACAAAACCTTATTCTATTATTCCCTAATGAGAAGATGAGAAAACAAGCATAAAACCAAAAAACCAAACCCGTTGCCGTCAAGTCGATTCCGACTCATAGTGACCCTATAGAACAGAGTAGAACTGCCCCATAGGGTTTTCAGGGAGTGGCTGGTGGATTTGAAGTGCCAGCCTTTTGGTTGGTAGCTGAGCTCTTAACCACTGCACCACCAGGGCTCTGAGGTTAAAAATGCCCCCAAAACACAAAACACAGAGTTGATGGTTGGGATCAGTTGCTCATATTCTGGGTTCAAACCTTAGATCTCTTTTTGTTTTCAGCAAGGTTTTTAAAACTTACTGTTAGGAGATTAATAAGCAGCTCTGGTGGCACAGTGGTTCAGCCCCTGGCTGGTAACCGAAAGGTTGGCAATTCGAACCCACTCAGTGGCTCTGTGGAAGAAAGACCTGGTGATCTGCTCCCATTAATATTACAGCCTAGAAAACCGTATGGGGCAGTTCTCCTCTGTCACACAGGGTCACCATGAGTCCGAATTGACCCAACGGCAGCAACGACATGAGAGAAATACATGCTCGTTATAGAAAATGGGAGATAGAGAAAAGTAGAAGGAAGTAAACAATCACCACCCAGAATCAGCCACTTTTATATTTGGTTTATTTCCTTTACATCTTTGGTTCACATATGTTTTTTACATTGCTGGGGTCACACTGTCCATGTATTTTTTTATATATCCTACTTCTTTCACTTACTATTAAAGCAGAAATGTTTCCCCAAATTACTGCAGCTCTTCATAGCTGTTTTAATGTCTGTGTAATAATCCAAGGTATGGGTCTGTATGAGTCGGAATGGACTCAGTGGTGATGGGTTAAGGTTTTTAGGTTTTACGGCTATTCATAATACTTAACATCTCCCTTTTATTGGATGATCAGAGTATGCTTATCGTTAATTTATTTGCTATTGTTAACAGTGCTGCAATAAATACCTTTGTGTACAAAGCTCTTAATGAACTTCGATTTACTTTCCTCGGCTAGATTCTGTGCAGTAGAATTACTGGCTCAAAAGTTAGGAAATTTTTATTATTATTATTTTTTATTTTTTCCCACATACAAAAATTTATACATACATTGTTATGTGACTCTAATTGTTCTTCCCAAACTGTGACAGCACAATCCTCCTTTCCACCCCTGATTCCCCATGTCCACTCAGCCTGCTCCTAACCCTCTCTGCCTTCCCATCTCACCTCCGGACAGAGGATGCCTATTTAGTCGCTTGTATCTACTTGAGCTAAGAGGCACACTCCTCACAAGTATCACTTTATGTCCCACAGTCCAGTCCAATCCCTGTCTGAAGAGTTGGCCTCGGAAATTGTTTTAGTTCTGGGCTGATAGAGAATCTGGGGGCCATACTTTCTGGGGTTCTTCCAGTCTCAGCCAGACCATCAAGTCTGGTCTTCTTACTAGAGTTTGATTTCTGCACCCCACCTTTCTCCTGCTCCATCAGGGACTCTCTGTTGTGTTCCCTGTCAGGGCGGTCATTGGTGGTAGCCGGGCACCATCTAGTTCTTCTGGTCTCAGGCTGATGAAGTCTCTGGTTTATGTGGCCCTTTCTGTCTCTTGGGCTAATACTTTCCTTGTGTCTTTGGTGTTTTTCATGCTCCTTTACTTCAGGTGGTTGGGACCAATTGCTTGCATCTTAGATGGCCGCTTGCAAGCTTTTAAGACCCCAGATGCCACTTGCCAAAGTAGGATGCAGAACATTTTCTTAATAAGCTTTGTTATGCCAACTGACCTATATGTCTCCTGAAAGCAGGGTCCCCAGACCCCTGCCCCTGCTACTCTGTCCCTCAAAATGTTTGATTGTATTCAGGAAACTTAGCTTTGGTTTAGTCCAGTTGTGCTGACTTCCCCTGTAGTGTGTGCTGTCCTTCCCTTTACCTAATTCTTATCTACTATCTAGTTAGTAAATAACCCTCACCCTCCCTCCCCACCCTCGGAACCATCAAAGGAAGTCTTCTTCTGTGTTTAAATCTTTTCTTGAGTTCTTACAACAGTGGTCTTATACAGTATTTGCCCTTCTGTGACTGACTAAATTCACTCAGTGTGGTGACCTCTAGCTTCCTCCATGTTATAAGATATTTCACGGCTTCATCATTGTTCTTTATCATTGCATAGTATTCCATTGTGGGGATATACCATAATTTGTTATCCATTCGTCCGTTGATGGGCACCTAGGCTGTTTCTGTCTTTTTGCTATTGTGAACAGTGCTTCAGTGAACATGAGTGTGCATATATCTATTCGTGTGACGGCTCTTATTTCTCTAGGATATATTCCCAAGGAGCGGGTTTGCTGGATCGTATGGTACTTCTGTTTCTAGCTTTTTAAGGAAGTGCCAAATCGATTTCCAAAGTGGTTGTACCATTTTACATTCCCACCAACAGTGTATAAGTGTTCCAGTCTCTCCACAACCTCTCCAGCATTTATTATTTTGTGTTTTTTGGATTAATGCTAGCCTTATTGGGGTGAGATGATATCTCATTGTAGTTTTGATCTGCATTTCTCTAATGGCTAATGATCGTGAGCATTTCTTCATGTGTCTGTTAGCCGCCTGAATATCTTCTTTGGCGAAGTGCCTGTTCATATTCTTTGCCCATTTTTAAATTGGGTTATTTGTCTTTTTGTGGTTGAGGTTTTGCAGTATCTTGTAGATTTTAGAGATTAGATGCTGATTGGATTTGTCGTAGCCCAAAATTTTTTCCCAGTCTTTAGGTTGTCTTTTTACTCTTTTGGTGAAGTTAGGAAAATTTTTAAGTTATTTTTATATAAGGCCACAAACTACCTATTTCTGAACAAGGTCAGATTACCTATAACTTGCAGTACTTTGTACATCTTCTTCCTCCGCCTTTTCACCAACAACTAAAAATGTTTTTCTCAAATGACACCTACGTGTGGTGCACTATGATAGAAGTGCCTTTGCTTGGCCCTGTGGCCTTGATCTTTTTTTTTTAATTTGGATTCCTTGTATCTCCAAATAGATGGCATGTTTAAACAGAATGAGAATTCAAATTTTATATCTTCATATGGTAGAAGGTATTTATGAGGCGAAATGCAGATTTTAGGAAAAAAAGTAGATGCAACTTTGACTAATGGCTAGATGCCCCAAGCTTTCAACCTCCCCTTCCACTCATGTTCACATTAAAGGTCAGAGGCCTTGATTTTTTCCGCATTTCATACAGCCTTTTGCAGGCTGATTGAGAAGAAACACTGATTCAGTTGTGCTCAACACAGCTGATGACGCTGTATGGAGAGAGAGACAAAGGAAGAGAACAGATACAGAGATATAGGTTGACTATTTGGTGAGCCACTTTCTTTTCCAGCATATTTTAGTGAGGAGAAAAAATGAAATACATATATAGATCTACACATGCTTCAGGGGAAAGATACCTAAGATATAAATTTTTTAAATGAGCAAACCAGGTTGTGAAATAGTACACCTTGCAAATATCATAGAAGATTCCACTTTAAATTATAGGGATGGGAATTGTGAGGCACATCCAATTTCTACTTTTTATGTGTCTGCAGTTTTAAACATTTCAATAACTACATATATTTTTTAATGATCAGAAAAAATAAAGATTTTTTTAATCAGGCAACATTAAAACTAATTCTTAAATTTCATGTTAATAAATATTGGGTCTTATAATTATGATGAAGATTTTCCACAGATGAGAGGATTTCTGCCATGGTGACTTTGCTCTAGCTCTGCTACATTCATCAAACAGCATGAACAATCTACTGGAAAAACTAAACTTGTCAGTCTCTTAGTTTTATTAGTTTCATTCTTGCACATACACTTTTTAAAAAACAAATAATTTTTCTGATTATAAAAAGCAATGTATATTCATTGTAGAAAATGGAAAAATATAGAAAGGCATAAAGAAATGTGCAGAAGAATATAAATATTTCTTCATCTCCCTAGGGGAAATCACTTATTTTTTATAACATTTTTCTGTGCATATACATGGATGTAAATTATATGTTCATATGTATATCTAGAGATATAATATTATTATTTTAGCAGATGGCAATCTTAGAAAGGAAGATATCTTTGTTTAGGAAAATATTGGATTAATTCTTATGAAATTGGCCTGATTAAAAATGATCAAATACCAAAATACCAAACCCATTGCTGTTGAGTCAATTTCCACTCATAGTGACCCTATAGGACAGAGTAGAACTGCCCTGTAGGGTTTCCAAGGCTGTAATCTTTAAGGGAGTGTCATGAATTGAATTATGTCCCCCAAAAAATATCTGTCAACCTGGCTAGGTCATGATTTCCAGTATTGTATGATTGTCTACCATTTTGTCATCTGATGTGATTTCCCTATGTGTCGTAAATCCTATCACTATGATGTAATAAGATGGATTAGTAGCAGTTATACTGATGAGATCTACAAGATTGGATAGTGTCTTAAGCCAATCTCTTTTGAGATATAAAAGAGAGAAGCGAGCAGAGACACATGGGAACCTCATACCACCAAGAAAGCAGTGCTGGGAGCAGAGTGCGTCCTTTGGACCTGAGGTTCCTACGCAGAGAAGCTCCCAGCCCGAGGAAATATTGATGACATGGACCTTCCTCCAGAGCCGACAGAAAAAGTGTTCCCCTGGAGCTGACACACTGAATTCGGGCTTTTAGCCTACTAGGCTGTGAGAGGATAAACTTCTCTTTGTTAAAGCCAGCCACTTGTGGTATTTCTGTTACAGCAGCACTAAATGACTAAGACAGGGAGCTATCACCAGGTCTTTTCTCCGGCCGAGTAGCTGGTAGGTTTGAACTTCCGACCTTCATAGTTAGCAGCCGAACACTTTAACCACTATGCAACCAGGGCTCCTTGGTCAAATGCTAGCCTTTGCATATGGTTCAACCAAATTGCTTGATAGACCACCTTGGGAGAAAAGTGAGGCATGGTCATTAAGAAGACTGAGAAACAAAGAGATAGCTAGATTTCACTGCATGAAAATTGACCAACAATATTGGGGCTGGGAGAGAGCCAAGGCAAGTGAAGATGGGGGAAGAAGCCAGGTAAAAATGGCAGCAGACTAGAGCTTGTGGACACAACTGACTTGAAAAAAATTCCCCTGTGGCGGGAAGGCTTTTAAAACTTTTAAGAACGTGGCATGTCTTTGACTCAATTTTAAGTAATTAGCATGACTGCAATATAGCCTTCTCTGTCTTTCTAGATAAAAGTGATAGACATGGTATTTCTCTACACACAATAGCCGTGTGAGAGGTCTTGAGGGAGAAAACTAGTGACTTCCCTGTCTGGGTTGGACATAGAGAGTAGATAGAAGAGACTAGCCACAGAGTCTGGGACAGGCGTTGCATGGGAGCAAGAATGCAGGGCTAGAAGTAACCTGGAACATACAAGTCCCCAGGAACGTGCGAAATATCTGGAAGGGTGTTGGGTTTCACCCAGGACAGGAGATGGGATGGCTGAGCCGCATCCATCTCCATAGTAAAGCACAGGCTATCTTGGCTGGTATGAGTGGGCATGCATGTACATGGAGACTGTAAGCTTCATGGCGGCAGGAGCAGTTTCCAATGTAAACACCACTGAACTGTCTTGAACATGACACAGTTCCTGGCACATAATTGACCCTCAACAAATATTTGTTCAGTGAGTAAATGAATAGATAGGATTTTTTTTTTTTTTTTAACATAGATGAGATCAGTTCACATGAGTTTTCTAACTGCTTGGCAGTAGAACTTAAAAAAAAAGAAGTTCATAGTTACAGAAGATGAGAAAGCGAAGATGTCATCTTGGGAGAACAGCTGGCTTATTGGACAGGTGATTACATATTCCTAACCATGTCCTGGAGTACTGTCATCTGGTCTACAGATTCATTAGCCTAACTAGGTCAAAACCAAACTAAACCCACTGCTGTTGAGTCGATTCGGACTCATAGCAACCCTACAGGACAGACTAGAACTGCCCCATAGGGTTTCCAAGGCTATAATCTTTCCGGGAGCAGATCACCAGGTCTTTCTCCAGCGGAGCAGCTGGTGGGTTTGGATGGCCAACCTTTTGGCTAGCAGCTGAGCACTTAATCACTGCACCACCAAGACTCCTAACTAGGTCAAAACCAAAACCAAACCTGTTGCTGTCGAGTCGATTCCGACTCATAACTAGGTCAGGGCCCCCATAATTGAGTGCTTTCTCAGGAATGACCCACGCTAACTAAACTCACAGTGAATGGGTACGTATAACAGAATCCTGATTTGTTCATTTAGCAGTGAAAACTACTCCTGCCAAACAGACCACAATCCTCATGACCCCTCTTACCACAATGTACTCTCTGGAGAGGCAGGAAATCAAAGCAAGGGGAGTTGTCTGAAATTGATAATTAGCGCTGCTGATGTCTCCACCCCTCTGTGGGGTCATGTTTGCCAAAGATTACTACTGTTTAGTGTTGGAGACATGGTGACCTCTCCTTTTGGGTTGGCCTTTGCTAAACTCTGTTATAACCATACCCAGTGTGTTTGCACCACCATATTCTCTTGACCCTGCACCTGGTTCCCTGAATTGAAACTTCTTAATCATCCATTTCCAAGCTATTGCTTTGGATCGGTTATTTCTACTGTTGGCTATCCCTGACTTCATCCTGAGGGATTAATTAGTCTTATTATCAGGTATTGAGGACATCTAGCTGTCATGCCACCTAAGACTACAGAAAGATGTTTAGTTGGTGGCAGTGATAAGAAGGGGCTTGGGCTAAATGGTGGGTGATCCATTTGGACATGTGGCCCATCATGGCTACAACCTACACATGGGCTCATTCAAATCACAGGCAACTTTGGAAACACACTGCACACACAACTCTGCCCAGCTAGACTGAGAGAAATGTAACACAGTCAGTCAACCAATTAGGATTTATCGAATGTTTGCTATGGGACCAGTTTGGAAGTGGCAACCCTGGTGAATAAAATGTTGCAGTAGATACTCTGTCCTTTCAAGTACTGTGACAGATTGTCTCCCCAGGAAACAGACTTTGAGATAGAGATTGATATAAGGACACTTAATGGGGTCAACACCTGTGAAAGGGAAAGGATGGAAGCAGGATTGAGCAGAGAGAGAAGTCAAGCTGCAACACAGGCACAACAGTCTCAGCTGACCCCTTGGGGGCTCTGGAGCCGGAATGGCCCTGCAGAGCTATCCTGAGTTGGGCAGAGATGACCAGACCTCTATATCCCTGAATCAATCAGGGATTTACCATGAGTCACCATGTGGAGGGGCTTGACCTTGAGTGAGGGGGGGTGGTCTCTGCAGTTGAATGAGCCCTGAAGGGGCTGCCAGCTAAAACCCATCAGCCACCAGCCCTCCCAACAGCTAGGAACTGTAAGTTCTTCATTGAGTGGCGATCTTGGTGGCAGATAACAAGACTAATCCCTCAGGATGAAGTCAACCTATAAATGAGATACCCAGCTGTAGAAGTAACCTACCCAAAGAAACAGTTTCTAAGGGGATCTGGGGAGTTTACAATCTGATTGAGAATGTGTGGCTTTTACATATAAATGCAACTATATGGTACAGAAGTACTGTGGGGGTGGGCACTAGCTGGATAAAGAACTTTACATGTCTGGCCCCACTCAACCCTATGGAGTAGGTATTATTAGCCACCATTTATAAATTATCTGTATTTTTATAAATAAGAAAATTGAGGATCAGAGAGGATAAGCCTTTGTCAATGACTAGAGAGGGTTTAGAGAGTGAAGAAGCTGGGGTGCAAACTCGAGTTTATCGTGAAGCCAGTGCCATCACCCGCTGGGTGACTGGGGAGGTGCATAGTACCTGAGCAGTGAATTGGTGACAACTGCTGTGATGCCTACGGGGAGGGAGAGCTGACAGAGGGTCCTGGGTGAGAGAAGGCATCCAGAACAAAGTGAACCTATTTTCGTCAGTGGAACATAGCTCAGAACACAGGTCATACAGATGGCAAGTTGGTGAGATCATTTCCAGTGCTTTTTGTGACAGTATTTTTTTTTCCAGAACTATATTAACACCATCCACTCAAAGAAATTAGCATTGCCATTTCAATCTGGCAGGAACAAAGAGCTCCTATGACAATGAAAATAAAAAAGATGGGAGAAGAAGAGAACAGAGTAGGATCTCATTTATGCAAATGCCTCTGCCTCAGTCCCGACCGTCCCTGCGTCAGATGACAGTGTGATTTCTATGCTCATATGTCATTAAATGTATTGAAACCAATCTTGGTGCTAAATTACAATCACAGGCTTAAACTACTTTAAAAAACACTTGGATATTCTGACTCAGATCATCCTCAACTAGACAGTATTTTGTTAAATTTCCACTTGGGTGGTGAAATGACTATTTCTGAAGTAATTCCCAGGAGTCAAGAGCCTGGGTGCTGTTTTTAAATAACTCAGCCCAATTTATCTCATGTCAAAAGTATTTATTTATTGTTTATTATGCATTCAGACTTATTTTCTATGAATACAGACATTATGTAAAAAGTTTCTATTCAAGAATCTCACAATCTAGTGGGGGAACATAGACTATATTGACGATTGAGTCCAAAAGGAACTGTTATACAGGTTCATTATAAGGTGCCATGGAAACACCAAGAAAGAACATTCAACCGCAGGGGAGAAGTAGAGGCAAGGTGACTGGAGGACTTTCCCGGTAGAGGGGACTCCAGAATGAGTCTTGAAGAAGGGACAGAAATTATTCCAGAGGGCAAAGGTAGAGAGATGGGCACCCTGAGGGATCATTATAGGAAAAGTTGAGAGAGAGTGCGCTAGACATTTCAAGGAAGACCAAGTCGCTTGGTTAAGTTCAGCCAAGTATACATGGCGGGTGGAGGGAACGGAAAGGGAGATAAACGGAGAGGAAAGAAGGGGCTAGATCCCATGAGGAGTTTTGGATGCCATGCCAAGGGGTTTGGACTTTACTCTGAAGGCAATGGGAAGCTACTAATCTGCATTTTAGAAAGATTACTCTGCAGTAGGGTGAAAACTAAATTGGAAGTAGGGAGAGGCTGGAGGCCGGGAGAAGACTTGGAAAGTTTTTGCAGTGGTCAAAGCAAGAAGCTGGAGGTCCTTGAGCAAGATAATCATCCAAGTGAAGGCAAGGAGAGAGAAAACAACACGGAATCAAGATTTTAGGGAGTGATTGTAGTTGAGAGTGGGGTAGGGAAGGATGTGAGCAAGGACAAAGAATCAAGAGTGGTTAATGTGCTCAGCTGTTAACCAAAAGGTTGGAGGTTCGAGTCCAGCCAGAGGTGCCTTGGAAGAAAGGCTTGGTGATCTCCTTCCAAAACATCAGCCGTTGAAAACCCTTTGGAGCACAGTTCTACTGTGACACACATAGAGTTGATATGCGTTGGAGTCAACTTGATGGCAACTGGGTTTTGTCATAATTAACCCACATGAGGAAGCCAGTGAGAGTTTGGGTGTGGAGGATGAAGATTGTAAACTTGATGTCTAATATGTTTGACTCGCAGTGCTGCCAGGAGTCAGGAGAAAGCACACACTTCTATCGAGGGAGAATCTGGTTTACCTTGTGTCCTCAGTGTGAATTAACCTGTAGACAAAGGAACATTGCCCAGAGAGGTGGAGTCATGAAAGCTACAGAAGGCAAGAGTTTAAGAAGAAGAGAATGGTCTATGGGCATATCCTACAAAGTGGTTATATGGGCGAAAAGGCCATTGGACGTGCGAATTGGACAGTAATCAGCGACCTTCCCGAAAGTGGCTTTGGTGGGATGGAGGGAGTAGAACTAGACTTTGGGGGTTGTGGGAAGAAAGGGGATCCTCCAGCCAAATGTATCTGCAGTTTGTATCTATATCACAACAGAAAAACCAGGCTCAGGAATGTGCAGCTGAAATTATTTTCAATGGATTTCTGACCTGTTAATTTTAAAGACAGTCATGACAAACACATTTATTTATCCATTCATTCAGCAAATATTTATTGTGTGCCAGTTTTGTACTTGGCAGTGACAAAAGAGACATATTAAAGATATGATTGGGAGCAGGGGGTAGACAGTAAACAAATGTATCATGAAATGTTTGGTGGTAATAAGGGCAGTGATGACAAATAAAGCAACGTAAGGGGAAGGAGTCTATGCAGTTATTAAATTATGAGAATTCAGAAACTAGTCCTAAGACCAGTTGTAGCTGTTGTCAAAGTGTTCAGAAAAAGGTGTTAGAAAACAAGGTAAATAGAAGACAAAGAAAAAGAAAACAGTTTTCTCTGAAGCCTCAAAAATCAACCATTAACCCTAGAATTGTATACTTTGGCTGCTGTATTCTAGAACTTGATTTTAATCAGGTTTAGTTGCCCTAATTTCCAAAGTGTTTTTCGTGTTTCCAGCACTTTCTGAGCCTTTTACAGTATTTCGAAATGGATCTGGTGTGAAACCCTACTGTTTATGCAGCAGTAACTAAAAACACTCTGACGCTATAGAATTGAAATTATTTTTAGAATGCTGAAAATTCCCCTGGTGCAACGGAGATAGCGATGATCATAATATTTTGAAAATGAAGTGTTTGGGAGGGTTGTGTGTAAGAGAAATACACACACACGTACACATACACACAAACACATTCACACTCAACAGACAGAGAGGGACCAGAAAGAATCCATCAAGAACCAGGAGGACACAGATTCATTTTCTCCCCATCGTGTAGGTACACAAAGAGTCTTTACAATTCCTGGGATGAATCTACTCGTGTCAGCAGGCTCCTGATTAAGATTTTTTTTGGGGGCGTACTGATGAAAGATATAGAAATGATTAATAAATCCAGATTCGATTATAAAAGCTTTTCTAGATGAGATTTAAAAAGAAAAGCGAATCTTCTTCAAACTGGCAAGCGCTGTTATTCAAAAGAATCAAGCCTTTTTAAATAACTTGTTGGTGGCTTTTTTTTTCCTCTTTTCACACTTTATTTGACCTCTTGTTTTCATAATAAGCTGAAACTTTTCCCACTGTGGTAGCGTAGAAATGATTTTATTTCCTTTAAAGTACCATACATCCCTGGCAAAGTATCAGCTTTCGTGAAGTAGTCAAGACTTGAAAAGTAAAACTCTTGCTTCATTTGGGAAAAATACTCTGCTAAAAAACTGTTTCTGTTTATAACAGATAGCTTTAAACTATGATTTTAGCATAGCTGTTTCAATTGGAAATGTTGGGGTAATGAGTGAAAGAGACATGGTACATATGAGTGTATATCTCAAAAATATGTATATGTAAGAACATAGGTGGATTCAGCAATAGAGAATAGAGAAGGTTCCAGTAAAGTGCATTTTCCAGTTATCTTCCCTTGTCCCCTGAGGTGGATTGATTGTGAAGTTAATGAAGCTTAAGGCCCCCACACTACCTGGGCTTCTTCCAAGGCAATGTGTTAGCATGATGGTATGTTTCTGTAAGAATTGCAGAAGCAATCTATCTCCTCTAAAATGAGTAAAGGCTACTGTCTCTTTCCACTATGTCTACCATTCCATATGTTGGCTGACATTGGATACAGCCATGGGCATTTTTGAAATTTGACCAAGGTGAAGATGAGTTAGAAAGAGTATGGGTTTAGTGGGATATATTTGCATTTTGCATTTAAGTTATTACTAGCTGTCTCAGGAGCCTGGTGGCTCAGTGGCTAAGAGCTCGGCTGCTAACCAAAAGGTTGGCAGTTCGAATTCACAAGCCACTCCTTGGAAACCCTATGGGGCAGTTCTATTCTGTCCTATAGGGTCGCTATGAGTCAGAATCAACTCGACGGCAACAGGTTTGGTTCTTTTTTTGGTTTTTTAATCTCCTAGGGCTGCCATAACAAAATACCACCAAGTGGGTGGCTCTAAAGAACAGATATTTATTTTCTCACAGTTCTGGAGGCTAGATGTTCAAATCCAGCTATGGGCCGTGCTTATTCCTTCTGCGGGCTCTGAGAGAAGAACTGTTGTATGCTTCTCTCCTAGCTTCTGGTTTCTGCCGGCAATCCTTGGCATCCCTTGGCTTGTAGAAGAATCTTCCCCTGTGTGTGACTTTGCTTCTGTGTCTTGTCCTTCTCTTTTATAAAACACCACTCAGAAAGGATTAGGACCCACCCTATTCTGCCATGACTTCATTAATGTAACTGATAACATCTGCAAAGAAAAACCCTGTTTCCCCAAACAAGGTCACACTCACCAGTGCAGGCAGGGGTTAGGACTTCAATACATCTTTTTAGTGGACACAGTTCAGTCCACAACACCAGCCATCCTGATGTAGGAATGGCTTTCAGGAATACTTCTACCATCTACTTGAATGACTCACCCAGAATCATGACATGAAGGTACAGGGCCAGAGGCCATAAATGTTAATGTGTGCAATCATATCTAGCAAACCAGAAGTATGGAGTAATGGAGGAAAAACATGGTTTAAAATATAGACAGCCAGAAGCTAGTCTATGGAAAATCTTCCAATCATGAGATATGTAGAACTGTAAATAGGACTTAGTTTTCAGCGACCTCAAGTCAAAATGGAAGTTCTCTCCTATCAGGAATATACACTATGATAGCTCAGGGTATATAATTATAAACTCATTATACAGTGGAAGTAGTTTATATATGTATATTTCTACCTGACATCAATAGAAATTATTCTGACATGGAGAAATAAAGTGTAATTAGAAGATTTTTTAATATCCTTTTGATTAGAACAAAATCAACAATACATGAAGAGGAAGAAATAAATTTTGACTAGATGTGACGAGTAGGCTCTGAATTGTTTGCTATTTGAAAAAAGAAGTGAATCATATGAACACTTTGGAAGAAAATTAAATTTCTTGCCAATTTGACAAGAAATATAATATTGATAACGATTAATATGAAAAGTACAATATGCCACTAAACGAAGATATCAATGACTAATTGTTTTAATGAGTGTCATCGGTTCATAGAGTGTTTAAGACTATTGTGTCACTACGTAAGGAAACTTGAAATGCCCTGAAAATCTGACAGTTTATATATGAAAGAAACTTGATAGGTTTTCCAAATTTGACAACAAATTCTAAAAATTTACATGACATTGCCTAAAATATGTTGTGAAGCTGGAAATCAATTTCTAGGCTATCAATAATTTTAAAATATTTAGTCAATCTTGCTAGACAGGAAAGACTGAAACTTTCTATTTCTGTTACAGCAAACATTACAAAATCATTATCATTTGAAGAGATGATCAAAGAAGGATACAAGTAAAAAAGTAGGAAAAATATTTTAGAGGCATATCAGGGAGTTAATTAATATGTTATTTTGTGATGCTTTTGGTATTTGCCAGTTTCTTTATATTTGTGATTTGTTGTGATTTTTTTTCTTGCTGAATATGTATTTGCTTTTGTATCTAATTTTGAATTGATAATGTAGTATTCTCTTTTTTTCTTAAAGAAGGCCCTCAAAATCATATAAGCTTCAAGCCTCACAAAACCTGAATCCACCCCTGCCTGCCCTCTCCCTCGCCACTTAGGCACCCACACGCACACACACCAACATCGCCACCACAACTCCCCCACATTTTTGGTGGCAAGTTTTGCCACCACTGCAGACATTAGACCTTTGGGATATCATCTGAACCCAAGGAAGTTCTGGATCATTGAGCTTTCAGAACAGGACAGGAGAGAACACAAGAAATCATCACCATTCTGGAGAGGCCATTGTGAACAGAGTTGGATTTGGCCCAGAAGATTTCTAGGGAAGACTTCTTGTTTTCAATCATGGGACCTCAGGAGCTAGGAGCTGTTTCTGGAGTGTCTTGGGAGGTTAAGTTTGTTCAGCTCCCAAGAGCACCCTGGAGGATATAGAATCCCCAGTGGGTCCTCTAACGAACTCCCCTCCTAGCATCTTCTGGGCTTTTGAAGACAGCCCAGGTAGCATGACTCCTTTGAATGACTGCAGACCCCTGGCTCTGAAACAATCTCAGACACTGGAGAATGGGTAACTGCTGAGTCCCTGGGGGAACATCAGTGGTGAGGAGCCTTCCACAGGTTCTCAGAGGTCTAGTTTAGTGATTGCTTTGCAACAAGCTGGCACAAATCCCAGGTAATCCAAGGGCTGGCTTCTAAAGTCATCTTGTATATGAAATGCAACTCAAGGTAATGAAATACTTCTGTGAATATTTGCAATTTCACAAAGGGGCCATGTAGCACCGCCTGGTAGCCAGGAGTGACCCTAGGAAGGGAAAGTGGTAAGCAGGGCAGAAAATCCTCCAGCTCAGTGACACTAGTTACTGAGCAAAGTTAAAGCACATGGTAGGCACACCACCCACTGCTGTTGACCACATTTTGAAGGGACATGTGATTCAGATCTTGGCTGCCTCTCCCCATCTACGTAGGCTAGACCAGTGTCAACCCTAAGTCAATCTTGATGTAAAACTCATCTCCTTTATTAATTCCCCCATGAAATCCAATCAACCATGGGTAGGTTACAGTTTTCTGAAGATTGGGGATAACAGGGAGGCATGACATCTACAACACACTTTGAAGTTTCTTTGAAAATATGCTGTAGGTGTGTTTTCTTTTAAATGTCTTCTTCCAGCCCCAGCCACCATATCGCTGCATTCTTCCAACTTCAGCCCCAAGCAGCCTCAGCCCCCTTGCTCCTCCCTCTCCCTTCTTTAATATGAAATCTGAGTACCAGCTCAATACTCAGGCCTGGGAATTCCCTTCTCTCCAGTGTACTCAACAAAGCTTCTTTTCAAGTTCTCAACTAAGGCGGGTCTCTTCCCTTCATAGGATTTTCAGTACCAGCTGCTAAAACAATAACGATTTCTCCATATGGTCGCCTATATAAAACAGGAAAGAATACTGCCATTTTACCACAGCTATAATGATTGGTGGTTGTCCTATCTGGCAACATTTATCATTGCAGCTCTATTAATGGGATTTTCACTTCCATAAATCAATTTAAAAATTAATTTCAGGTCTTTTTCTATTCTAGCCCATTAAAGGAAATTTGGAAAAATTCATAAAATTTGGAAGAAAAGAAAAATGAATTGGCATCATTCCACCACTCACATTATGCACCATTCACATTTTGTGAATCTTCTTCCAGATTTATTTTATATCCACTGAGCTAAAGTTTTCATTTCTTTGTTTTTCAAACATACTTGTAACCACACTGTAGATACATGTGTATATGCTGCTTTTTAAATGTAAATCCTAAATGTTTTCCATGTTAGTATATAGATCTTACACATATGATTTAACTGTTTGCACAATAGATCCTCAAGTAATTTTGGTGAGAATTGGGTTGAGAAAGTCCGTATTGACTTATTGTATTAGTTTCTAATTTGCTGCTGTAACAAATTGCCACAAATTTAGCAGCTTAAAACAACACAAATTTATGATCTTACTGTTCTGGAGGTCAGCAGTCCAACATGGATCTCCCTGGGGTAAATTCAAGGTGACAGCAGGTCTGCATTCCTTTCTCTCCAGAGAAGAGAATCTGTTTCTTTGCTTTTTCCAGCTCGTAGAGGCTGCTTGCATTCCTTGGCTTGTGGCCCCTTCCTCCATCTTCAGGGTCAGCAACGTTGCATCCCTCTGTGCCTTTCTTTCATAGTCATATCTTCCTCTCCCACTTTTCAGAACCCTTGTGATTACAGTGGGCCTACCCAGATAGTCTAGGATAATCTCTACAGTGGGTTGATTTCAGTCCCCTAGAAAGATCGGTTCGAGTCCTAACATCTGGTACATGTGAATGTAAGTAAGTAGGGTCTTTGTAGGTGTAATTAAGATGAGGCCATGCTGGATCAGGGTGGGCTCTACATCCAATGACTGTGGTCCTTATGAGAAGAGGAGAGGGCACACAGTGAAGGAAGAAGGCAAAGATTGGAGTGATGTAGCTACAAGCAAGGAATGCCAAGGATTGCCAGCAACTACCAGAAGCTAGCAAGTGGCAAGGAAGGATCTTCCCTAGAGCCTTCAGAGTGAGCGTGGCCCTGATGATGTCTTGATTTCAGACTTCTAGCCTCCAGAACAATGAGAGAATAAATTTCTGTTGTTTTAAGCCACCAAGTGTGTGGTCATTCGTTATGGCAGCCCTAGGAAGCTCGTACAATCTCCCTATTTTAAGATCAGCTGGTTTGCAGTCTCCGTTCCATCGGCAACCTTAATTCTGCTTTTCCGTGTAAGGTAACGTATTCATAGGTTCTGGAGATTAGGATGTGGACATCTTTGGAGGACATTATTTTGCCCACCAAATTTATCCATCTCTTATTATTGGGCTTTTAAGTTGTTCTCGTTTTTTACTACGATATGTAAGACTGTAATAAACGTCATTATTCATTTTACTTTTTTCTTATTAGGTAAACCAATCCTTTTAGCTACAAATCTTTTCTCTTAAAGAGAAAACATAGAGTGGAGATGTTCTGAGGAGGTACACTGGAAGCTGCTGACTGAAGCGGTATGAATTAGCAAAAATAATATTGAGGTTCTCATCAATAGCTGACCAACATTTACTAGCTGAGCAGTTTTGGGCAAATCACATAATACCTCTGAAAGGTTTCCTTGTCTGCAAAATGGGAAAATAACACTTTTCCAGGCATTAGTCTATATTATAAGTGGCCATGGTGGTGATCATCATGATTATGATAATAATCAATGTAATAATTGAAAGTCAGTCAGATAGCATGGCGTTATTTCTAATAATTTCTACTAATAGTACTATAGGGTTGCTATGAGTTGGAATCGACTCAATGGCAATGAGGTTAATAATGCCCCTGGCACCTTAAATCATTTATCTTGTCTAGATAGAGAAGGAAAAATAAAAAAAATGTAATTTTGGTGAGAATCAGGGTGAGAAAGAGCACTACTTCTTGAAATATTAATTATTATTTCAAACTACACTTCACATCCTCCCTCACTCCCTGCAGTCACCCTGGCCTCCACGCAGTTCCGTCATCACACCAGGGCAGGCTTTCCCTCTGTGGCCTTCGCACTTGCTATTTCATCTTGCTGGGATTCTCTCTCCCAGACATCTCCTTGGCTCCCTCCTTCTCCTCCTTCAGTTCTTTGCTCAAACATCTTCACATACGTCACCTTCTTAGACCAATCTCTATAAAATTGTACTACCACCATCACCACTGGCATTCCCTACCCTCTTCCCTTCTATCACTTTTTTTTTTTTTTTGTTATCGGCACTAGAATTGAAGTTTCACGAGGGCAAGGGTTTGTGTCTACTTTATCTGCTGCTGTGTGCCCAATGCCTAGAATGGTTATCTGGTATATATCATGCACTCGATAATTTTGTTAAATGATTGAACCGATTTTAATGCAGTCTAGGCATCTTATCCATTGATTCACAAAAAAAGAATCACCAAAAGATTATTTTCAGTAGTATTTTTCTCTATTAAGGCATACTCTTTACATTACAGTTTGGACAGAGACTGGCCCAGGGGAAAAGCAAGCAAACACAAAACAGCGTACACATTTATGAAGTCTGTATTGGAAGAAACAAATGTCTAAGATGGCTGTTCTCATTCTTCTGATTTTAAAAAGTGAGCTATCAAAAGACAGCCATATTATGTATTTTCCAGTGGTTGGGTTTAGAAAAAGAGGCAAGAAAGAAGGCATAAATGAAGGCTTTTGCATGAAGATTAATCCAAGGAGGCTGTCTCACTCACGCCTGTGAAACTGTCCTTGTGGCCTTTGATTTGGAGCTGTTGTCATCATCAAGCACATCTCCATTTAACGTTGAAAGGTGGAAGTAGAAAGACACTGGGATTTGCTCTGTTAGTTTAATGGAAAGCATTTGAGAAGGAGAACTAATTAAACCTCAGCAGCTCTTCACGCATCTGCAACAAGAAGGACCCGTGATAGAGAGAGATGAAAAGCATGCTGAGTACATTAACTTTATTCATCTTTATGAACTTTGCATGCACTAATTTTAATTGTCCTTGACCCACAAACAATACGGACTCACCACCAGCCTGCCCCAGTCGGCGTGCTGTTATTTTACACTTGTGTATTTCTAACTCTAACTCTTGTCTAATTTGATTCCCCCTGCTCAGAAAAATAGAACAGCTGTTATTCCCAGCTTCCTGGCTGTTCTCTCCGCTTTCCCCTTCCTTCCTGTCCGTCCACTCCACATCTATGTTATTTCTCTTAAAGCAAGTTTGCAAAACATCAAGATAGATAAAGATCTGTGAGTCATAACTCTTGTATACTCCTAAAGGACAATGTTTTTTTGTCTTGGATCCTGTGTCCCTAACAATGAAACTGTGCCAAGAATCTATTTCAACAGTAAAGCCAAGAGACATCCCTGTGCGCCCAGCAGCAGATAAACAGCTTTCAGTTTAATCCTAATGAGAACGAACAAATGGACACCGATCCTTGGCTTAGCATTTCACTAACATGATCCTTTTCCCATGCAGTGATACTCTTCTGTGATTTATCTGTGAGTGTGAGTGTGTGTGTGTATGCAGATATAGTTATTCTCCTGGGACACGCAGCTTTTTGTCCTTGGTGATATTTAGAGACTTTTAGACAATCTGTGTTCAAGTGAAACGAAGCATATGTCATGCTTGGCTTTGGCGAAAGCACATGTGCCTTGGATGATTTCAACTTGCAAAGATTATTTCCTGCAACCAAAATGGTAACACAACTATCAGGAAAATTTGGGGACAATCATTCCAGACTCTTTCAACCCAAGCCTGCTCCAGTCTTGCATAACTACTCAGTAATGGCCAACCTTCAGTTCTGGGGTTAAGATGAGAATGAATATACAAAGGCTCAACTTAAGTCCACGCAAGCTCAGGACATCCAGTTTGAGCCTGGGTTAATTACTGGTGGAGAGAAGTTGGACAGTTCCAAGAGAGTCCTAAATTAAATATGAATCCATATGTTGGGAAGTTTATGTGGAGACCAGAATATGGAACTGGGAATCAGGATCACAGCTCATCAGTCTGAAGATTCTGAGACTCCTTCAGCAGATCCAAACCAATATTGGTGGGTCTGAGGATGATCTATGAGACAGCTAGCCAATGTTTCAGTTTCTGGATAGAATTAAAAAGACTCATAACTCCGGATATTTGGAAAATGGATTTGATTCCTCCCTGAATGATAAAATTAGCTTGAGGGGAAGATGACTAAAGTGAAATAGTCAAAGAAATACCAAGAACTAACCAGTAAAAGGGACGTTGGGAACTGTGAGCCATCTGATAAATTATGGTAATTCTAGCAATTACATTTTATGTTGACAACCAAGGAAAGAAAGTTTCTTGATTCAGGGCTTACTTCTTTATCTTGGTTCCTGGTATGCGGGCAAAGCTATGATGTTGGGGAAGGGGTGGTTTTTGGCAGAAAGGATTCAAAGGAAGTAAAAATCGTCCACACAGATTTGGAGAGGAAAGACTGAATTGGGCATCTTCTCAGTCAATGTGGCTCATGGAGAGATGCAGAAATCATAAAAGCTGTGAGGAATAAGATACAAAGAATAAGGAACAGAAAATATGTGAAGAATTAACCTTCTCCTCTCTAGTTACAGTGGCCCCTGTTGGCCTTTCATTAAGAAGAAGCAAATCTTAGTTAATCGGGTTTTCCTGGAAGAGGACCTTTGTTTCCACTGAATTCTTTTATGCTATTCAAAAGTCCCTAGGAAATAAAAGTGATATACATTCATAGGATTTATATTAAAGAATTCAGAAAGTCCAGCAAACATAGTTTCCAATCTCATAGCTTTGAATGCTTTTTTAGGCTTTTTCACTCTTTCTTTCCCCCTCTTTGTGTTTCACTTTGGATACTTTATACTGACCTATTTCAAGTTCACTGATTCATTCTTTGACTGTGTAGCTTCTACTAATGACCTCAGCAAAGGAACGGTTACTCTGCTTATAATTTCCAGCATTTGCCTTTGATCCTTTTGTACAGTTTCCATCACTCTACTGAAAGTACCCATCTTATCTTGTATGTTGTCCACCAGAGCCTTTAACATATTAAACCCAGTTATTTTAAATTCCTTGCCACAAAGTTCCAACATCTGTGTCATATCTGAATCTGGTTCTGGTGATTCTTTGTCTTTGGGGATTGTATTGTTTTTTTCTTGTCTGTTTGTATGCTTCACGATTCTTTGTTGAAAGCTGGACATCTACTGTAGGACAATAGAGATTAAGGTAAATAGCATTTATGTGTGGAAATGGGCATGCCTCTTCTTATGCTAGTGTGAGGATTTATGTTAGTCTAGTCAGGATTTGGACTGGGTCTGAGTTTGGTGTTGCTCTGCTTACCCTAAATGCAACACAGGCTTCAAATTACTCCAGTGAAGGGTCTCTATGCACTATTGACATTTGGGGTCAGATAATTTTTGTTGTGGCAGGCTATCCTGTGTATTGTAGGCTGTTTAGCAATACTCACTAGATGCCAGTTTTGACAACCAAAGATATCTTCAGATATTGTCCAATGTCCTCTGGGGGGTGGGGGAGCAAAATCACTCCTGCCCCTTGAGTACCACTGCTCTAGCAGTACCTTGGATTTAGGGTGGAGGCTGGTTTGCCAGAGGGTTTTCCCCCTTGGCTCTTGGGTCTTTCCTGTGCATTGTGCTCAGAGTCTGTCTCTTGCAACTCTCCCAGCAGTATTCTTTTACTGGATTACTTTTACTGGGGGCTTATTAGCTCCGTGGCGGAGGGGGGCTCTGCTATTCTGATGAATCCTGGGTCACGCTCTGTGTCCCTGGGGCTGGGGGTGTGGCCTTCAAAGGACCCCACCCCTCCTCCTGATGCTGTTCCAGGCCCAGCATGTATTTCTGCCCCTCTAAGTGGTAGAGGGTTGTTTTGCTGTTCCTATCCCCTATCTGGAGCACTGGTGGCGTAGTGGTTAAGAGTGCGGCTGCTAATCGAAAGGTTGGCAGTTCGAGTCTACCAGCTGCCCCTTGGAAACCCTATGGGGGCAGTTCTACTCTGTCGTTATAGGGTCACTTTGAGTCAGAATTGACTCGATGGCAATGGGTTTGGTTTGGTTTGGTTTATCCCCTATCTGCAGTGGGTTTTCACCAGTGTCCTAACAGCAATGTGATTTTTGTTGCACTTTCCTCCACCAATTAAACCTTTTGGGGGAGAGGGGAGAAGGGCCCAGAATGAATTTGAGCCCCTCTCCAGCCATTCCCCTCCCGTAGGCCAGCACCCTGAGGAAACTTTTCCAGGATTCTCCTCATTGCCCTGTGGGCTTCGGGTGGAGTATTTGTAGAAAAAGCCTTCAAAAGTTTGTTAAAAACCAGTTGTCAAGTTGACTTCAACTCAAGGTGACCCCATCTGTGTCAGAGTAGAACTGTGCTCTGTAGGATTTTCAATGTCTGATTTTTTGGAAAGAAATCACCAGACCTTTCTTCCGAGACACCTCTGGGTGGACTTGAGCCTCCAACCTTTCAGTTAGCAGCCAAGGGTGTTAACTGTTTGCATCACCCAGGGACTCCCCCAAAGGGTGTGGATGCTTCTATATCTGTGGTCCCAGGGCTCCCCACTCTCTCCCCAGCCTGCACTTGTCCTTCACCAATTCCTCAACTATTCTATCAAATTCTTCTTACTCATCCCCTGCTGCATCCATCCCAGGTAATTGCTGCACATATCTGACTCTCCTTTGATTTGGGGTTAATTGGTTGCTCTGTGACCTCAGCTGTCTGATAGGTTTAGAAAAAGTCATGAACTTGCAGTTTGTCTGGCATTTTGATTGTTGTAATGGTGGGAGCAACCCTCTTTCCAGCTTTTTGCATCTCCAAGAAAAAGCTGGAGGCCCCCTCCACAGAACCTAAGAAAATGTAATTCTTTGCTGGTGGGACTCCACCTCTAAACTGCCATGTATGGAAGGTAGGAGCCAGTTCCTCCTCTGTATCCCCAGGTTGGGCATGGGGCCAGGTACACAGCAGGTGCTCAGAAAAAAATGTGTGGTGCTTCATAATGTATTTTTTCTTTAAGCAATTCTATTCTCCCTTGCCTTACAGCAGTTGTTCTCAAAGCCAGACCCACAGACTAGCAGCATCAGCATTCCCTAGGAACTTGTCAGAAATGCAAATTCTTAGGTTCCACCCCAAACCTACTGAATCAAGAACTCTGGAGTGGGGCCCAGCAATCTGTGTTTTAACAAGCCTTTCAAGTGATTCTATTTGAGAACCATGACTTAGATAAACATGAGATCTGCACTTCCTTCTTTCTGCCCTTTTCAGACAATTGCTGAGGCTTTTGCTGAGCACTAATGAAGCCGTGTAGGTGGAACCTGCCCCTAGTGAGGGTTCAGGCTATTGCCCCAAGTTCTCACCCCTGGACAAACCTTTGAGTTTCTCAGCTGCTTTGTACCTCTCCGTTTGTTTTGCTAAACCCTGAGCCAATGACCTCAATTTTACCTCCTCCCACTTTAAGCAGAAAATCAGTGCCAATCAGTAAACTGCAAAAAAAAAAGATGGATTTTTAAAAACCTAATACAGTGGTTTTCAACCTTAGCTGCATATTGGAATCACCTAGGAAGCTCTCAAAACAAAAACAAAAACAAAAACCTTCAGACCAATTCGATCAGAGTCTCCAGGGGTGGAACTCTTTGTTGGTTTTTGTGTTGAAAGTTCCCCAGGTAATTCCAAGGAGCAGACAGTCTAGTAGACAATCAGTGCTCTGACCTTGGCTTGGCAGGGAGACGTTGCCTTAATTCTTTGTAAAATCATCAAATTGGACTCCAGTATTGATTTTGTTGGAGTAAGGCATTTCTCCGAGAGCCCTCCACCCCAAACCATGCGTGTGACAATGGAGGCAAGATGGATGGATGTGTCCGTTCTGGGCACACAGACAAGGAATTGATTGCTATCTAGTGCCCAACCCTGGGTGTCCCCAGAAGGAGTCTGTAGTACACTAAGGCAGAGAGAGCTCCCCATTATTTGGTCTTTGTACTTCAAGAGGAAAGAAAATGCCTGCACTCTGTATCTGCTCATTACTCTGCATTCTCTGTCACGGAGAGGTGGAGAGAAGGTTTTGACAAGCAAGGCATCTACAGGAGAATGAGTTGTCATTTTCAATAAACGCCCAGCATTTTGCCTCGGCAAGCCAGCCAACTTTGAGGCAGGTGAACTAGGTCATTGTTTCTGCTCAACTTTTCTTGCAAAAGCAGCTCTCCTGTTTAAGAGCAGATTTGCAAACCTTTGCAGAAGCTGTCTGACCCATTAGCAAGTTCTCCAGTTTCTTCACTCTGACAGTGCCCGGAGTGCAAATGAAGACCACCGTGTAACCAGTGTCAGGACCGATGCAGTGTCAGGGCTGAGATCACTAAGCACTCCACCCTTCTCCCGAAACAGCCTCTTTGCCCTACCTTGCTCCAGCTTCACCACCAAAACTCACCTCCTCTGCCTCTGTAGTTGGCAGGACTGCTGCCTTATCTCCCAGGGCCATAGAGTTCCATCATCTGGTCCCACCACACTTCTGCATCCTCATCTACCACCATCATCTGGTCCTATGCAGCCTTACCTCCCAGGGTCCACGTAGTTACATCATCTGGACCTACTACACCTCTGCATCTGCATCCATTGCAACCATCTGGTTCTATGCAGCTTTATCACTAAGTGCCTCATCCCACCACACCTCTGCACCCTTATCTCTCAGGGTTCTATGTAGCTCCATCATCTGGTCCTAAAAGGCACTTTCCACCTCTCTTGTATACCCTTAAGTCCATCCCCTCACCCATGACCTCTTCTCTGTGCTTCCTCTGATAACTGTAGGCAGAAAGAATTGTGCTCTTATTGGTTCCAATAACACTTTATACATAATCTATTCTAGAACTTTTATCATAGTTGTTTATAATTCTTTCTTCCCCAATAAACTATGTTATTTGCAATCTATTTCTTACTCTTTACAAAATATAGACCGAGAGCCTCAAAGTGCCTGACAACAGAAAGTGCCTAATTATTGTTTATTGGCTTGATTTAAGTACTCTTAAAATTGTCTTGGTTGATAGTTTGGAGTTGGGTAGAAAAATCTTTAAGGCCTAGAGGAATATTAGAGGAATGTTAAGGAGTGTCCTGGGAGCCAGTATACATGGAAAGAGGCTACCACAACTGAGTAGTGTGGTCTGCAAAGAAGGCAGGGTTTTGAGTGAGTGACTGCGGTACAATGGATCACTTTTATATATCCTTTCTCGCCATGGTCTGTGACTCCCACCAAATGATTGGGTGGGGCTGTGCAAATAAGGTGCTTGTGGCCCACCAAGGGGATTGGAGAGTTTTGCCGTCATGCTAGGCTTCAAAAGAGAGCCAGCGGACAGAGCTGGAGAAGGATGTAGAGCATAATTCTAACTCACAAAAAAAAAAAAAGACCAGATTTACTGGCCTAAAGGAGACTGGAGAAACCGCGAGAGTATGGCCCCCAGACACCCTTTTAGCTCAGTGGTGAAGTTACCTCCGAGGTTCACTGTTCAGCCTGGGAGTGGACAGCCCATAAAACCAAATGAGACTAATGAGGTATAGGAGTCCAGTGACAAGGGCCAGAAGGCAGAAGGGGAGAAGGAAGCTGGTTATAGGGAACCCAAGGTTGAGTAAGGATATTGTTGATGTGTTGTGAGATTGTTAACCATTGTCATAGGTAGTAACTGTTAAATGAGAAACTATTTTGTTCTGTAAGCCTTCATCTTAAGTGAGAATAACAGCACAATTGGAAGAGCATAGTGAATGTCACTGAACTGTGTATGTAGAAATTTTTGAAACGGTGTATCTTTGGCTATGTGTATTTTCACCAAAAAAAAAAAAAAAAAAAAGGTTGAGATTTTAGAGGGCTAATATGTTGTGGGGTTGTTAACCAATGTCATAAAACAACATGTGTACTACTGTTTCATGAGAAACTATTTGTTCTGTAAGCCTTCACCTGAAGTACAATAAAATATTTTTAAAAAAAGCAAATATATTAAGGGAACACTCAGAAAGAGCCAAACTAAATTCAGTGCTTATTTTCTTTATTAATATATGCTTATGGTTTAATGATTTAGCATATTGTCATACTTTTATGAATAAGATTGTCCCTATATCATTCAATGGAGTAAAATAAAAGCTATATCACGTTTAAAAAAAAAAAAAAAGAGAGAGAACCAGTTCCAGAGCAAAGGGGGGAACTCACTACCACCAAGAAAGAAGAGCCAAGAGTGGGGCGTGTCCTTTGGACCTGGGTTCCCTGTGCTGAGAACCTCCTAGACCCAGGAGACAGAGAGAGAGCTGTAACACTGGAGATGGTGCAAGACAGCAGGAAGCAATGGCAAAGAAATGGCAGCAGAACCAGGAGACCAGCATGAAAAGGCATAGTGGGCTTCCCGGCCCATGGAGCTGACCTACAGAGTGAGAGAGCTGAGCACCTTTGGGCAAGGGGCTTGCTGGCGGAGTAGGGTGCCTCTGAGCACTTACTGGCAGAGGTAAAGGCTTTGTAACACTTGCCTAAGCAGGGCAGAGGCCAGGCCGAGAGACCAGAGAGAGAGAGAGAGAGAGAGAGAGAGAGAGAGAGAGAGAGAGGTCTGCCTGTGGCACGGCTGAGAAGCTGTCCTGATCAAAGAACTGTATCCTGAGTCATTCCTGATCCTGAATTGGAACCTGTTACTTCCCTAATAAACCTCATAACTGTGAGAAGGGTCTGTGAGTTCTGTGTGGCCATTGTAATGAATTACTGAACCCAGCAGAGAAGTAGAGAGTGCCGTGGGAGGGACAGCTGGTGTCAGAATTGGTAAAAAGTTTGGAGGGTGGAGGTGTGCTTGACCTCCACCTCATAGGAGCCAGCCTTGGGCTGATGCTGATGGTGATTCTCTCTCCCCATCAGGAAGTTGGAGGAGGTCAGACGCCTTCGCACTGCAATTTTTAGAGGGATGGTGGCAGACGATTGGCTACAGCAGTGCTGCCCAATAGGAATATAATGGGAGCCACAAATGCAAGCCACAGGTGGACGTTTAAATTTTGGGGGAAAAAAAAAAAACTGGTGAAGTTAATTTTAATAAGACATTTTAGGTAACCCACTATATCTAAACTATTATTATTTTAACATATAATCAATACGAAAATTATTGAGATATTTGATATTCTTTTAAATTTGGGAACTATGAAGTCTTTGGACTCCAATGTGAATTTTACATTTACTGTGAATCTCAATTTGGAGTAGCCACATTTCAAGTGCTCCCATGTGACTTCTTGTTGCTGGCTACCCTCAAGTTGGCCCCCGACTCATGGCAATGCCATCCAGCAGTGAACAAAGTGCTGCCCAGTCCTGCACCATCCCCATGCTTGGTTGCAGATCGGACCATTGTGAATCATAGAGTTTTCGCTGGCTGATTTTTGGCAATAGATCTCCAGGCCTTTGTTTTTAACCTGTCTTAGTCTGGAAGCTTCACTGAAACCTGTTCAGCATCTTGGCAACACTCAAGCCTCCACTGATAGATGGCTGGTAGCTGTGCATGAGGTGCACTAGCCAGGAATCGAATCAGAGTCTCCCACATGGAGGGCAAGAATTCTACCACCGAACCACCAGTGTCCTCATCATACGTGACTAGTGGCCACCATATTGGACAGCGTGGTCTAGAAGCTGAAGTAGTGGAATGGGAAGAGATGTTCAAGTCCTTCTCTTGGCTTCATTGCCAGGTAAGAGGAAGCCAGGTCTTGCCTAAAAGGCCTGGAGGTGGAAGAGAAGGAAGGGGCATGTCAGAGGAAAAAAACTGATGCTAACATCAAGCTTGCAGGCCACAGGGGCCCACAGCAGCTTGCGTGCAGGGGCGAGGTGTGGGCCAGGGCATGGGTGCCTCGGAACTAGAGGGGATCAGAGCAACGACTCCAGAGGTTCAAGACAAATGCAACAAAGTGAGCTATTCTAATGTGCCTCCCCACTTGATGCTGATTTTATGCCACTCACTTTCATTACCTGCCTTATGGGGTGATAGCTTTCAGGAATTGCCGACAAATGAACAGACCAGCAATTTATGAGGGGCCATTAATCTTCAAGCCTACCAGCAGGACTGAAGGAGAAAACAAACAAGCCGGTCCTCTGCAGTGAATACACCATTTACAAATCCAATTAGAAGCAGTAAGTGAAGGTCTCCCTGGAGTAGAAGAAATCGTATTTGGGTGGCAGAAGTACCACGAGAGCAAGAGGAGGTTAAGCAGATCCCAAGGCTTTTACATGGAGCAAGAGTGTTCAGATCCTTGAAGATGGAATTTTCTGAGAAATGCAGAGGAAAAACCTAAGCTAATACCTCCAAAAGGAAGCAGCAGTTTTTTAGAGAGATTTTTTTCAAACAATCTATTACAAGATCACCCGTGTGAAACCCATTTAAGGAAAACATTTTACTTTTAACCATAACCATAACCTGTCCTTTGAGCCGAGTCTGACTCATGGTGACCCCAAGTGTGTCAGGGTAGAACTGTGCTCCATAGAATTTTCAATGGCTGGTTTTCAAAGGCCTGGTAGATCACCAGGCCTTTCTTCTGAGGTGCCTCTGGATGCACTCAAACCTCCAACCTTTCAGTTAGCAGATGAGTGCATTAACCATTTGCACCACCCAGAAACTCCACTGTACATTTATGTTTTCTTTATATTCCTCTGTGCTTTTTTTCTTGATGAATAACAAAGTTATGTGGGAGGAGGGGGAGCCAAAGAAAGAAGAAGAAAACAGACGATTTAGCCTGTCCCTGTTTTAGAAATCAGTGAGTGTCCCGGTGAGTGCTGGGAGATCCAGGGGTAGGAAGAACTCCGATCAGAAACCTTTTTGGGGTGAAAGGGTAGAAGGGGGTATTGTTTCACCTTGCAGATATATAATGGGAAAACCCTCAACCTGTTTGAGTCTTCAGTTCTGCTTTCTAGATTTTGGAATAGATACAACAGTCTTAGGCTGAGGTAAAATAAAATGTGTATAAATTGACCATTTCGGTTGTTTTATGGTTTAAGAAAATGCATCCGACAATTATAAGTGCACTGTTCCGGACACTGGATAACCCTTTTGAATTTCTAGCTAATAACTGCAAAACAACATTGTAAAAAGGGTTATCAAAATAGGGAATAATGACTCTGGGTATTTTTAGAGAAGGAGACTTTTTAAAAATAAGATTGTCCTTTAAGCTATGTTATGATCACTTGGTCACCTAAATCCTTCAAACCAAAGCAAAACAAAAATCTCCATGAGGTTTGAGATCTGAATGATGTAGATAAACATTATCAGCCTATGCCTGCCGATGGCTATTTTCCTGACTGACGCAACTTAAATACACACGGGATGATCAAAACACATAAGTAACAGGAAGGGATTTTGTCAGATAAGAAACCAAAAAATCATTAGGCCAACTGACCTAGTAGGACTTAATGCCTGCTTCTTAAACAGTAACATGAAAAGATCCTTTTTGGAGTGGGGAACACAAAAAAGACTCCTCTGTAAAAAATACTCAGCGTCAGAACTATCCCCAGGCCCCAGCTGTTCAAATATTTTACTGCCAACAGATTTGACAAGCAAGTACTGCTAGCATTTACTGAGGCTAAGGTTTCTCCTTAGAGATTAGAAATCACTGGTGTTTGGGCTTTTCCAGGTTGCGTTATGAATTAACTGCTGCTCTAACGTGTGTCTTTGCGGCTGACGTTTAGACTCAAGCTGGTTTGCTTTACTGCACTCTTATCACCTGGGAAAGCCTTTTCATTTCCTGGTGAGGGCTCTGGGAAATGGTAGCCAGGTCTGCCCTCTGTCACGTGGCCTCACACTCCGGCTGCTTTCATTTTGTGCCAGTTACTGTTCTACGTTCAAATCCCCCAGAGCTTTCACCAGCACGTTACCAGGCAGGTTAGAGGCCACAAATAATTATTTACATTTTCAGATTCCTTTTTTAATTAAGGCTGTAGAAAAGCTTTTCCGGGGCTATGGTTCCTGAAGGGAAATTAATAGTATGGCTTGGGGGGGAAAAAAAAAGACAAAAAACGTAACTCTGTAAGGCAGAAGGTATGAAAGGATGAGAATAGTTTCACTGATAAATCTGGAACCTTCTTCCCTGACTGCATGTGTGATGACTGGCTCCTGCGCTGAACTTTCATGACTTGTTTCAAAGTATAATCTTCAGAACGTTGAAAACATGACTCGTGTCAAAGATTGTATTCAGTTCATTAATGATGGAGCCAATGAAGCGATCAAGGTGTTTCAAAGAGTATTTGAGTAACTGTATTTATAGGCATAGAAAAAGAAGGTTCCAGTGAGATGGCTAGGTTACATACAAAGCTGGTTAACGTCCTACAGGGCAATAAAACTATAACCTTTGGGGTTATCTTTTCTGCCCGACAGAAATGATTTGCATTTCTACCAGACAAAATAGACAAGTTGACACATAACTTCATGAAGTCTGGGATCTTTAATAAATAGTAAATGATGAGTCAAACACAGGTATATTCCCAAGGACTATTATATAATCCTTGGGTGGGCTTGTTAAACAACGCCCCATAATGACATTGAAAGAGCCCCTTAGTTTACCCCCTGTTAATTATGCAATTTTGTACGTGTTAATTTGCGATGGGCCAGGGATCCATCGGCAGGAAATAGAGCAGTGGGAACCAAAGTGACAAGCTGAGGTTTGGAGCTCGGCCCAGGGGTGGGGATGCGAAATGGGGGAAACTGCTGGGAAGAGAGAAGAGTGAGTCGGAGGTTGTGACCTCCTGTAAAAAAAAAAATGTGATCCTGAGCAGTTAGAACTGAAGCTGAAGGAAAGCCCCCAGATGTGGAGGAAAGTGGAGGAAAGCCCCCAGATGCAGTGAGTGACAGGGGACACAAGGAGCAGCAAGTTCAGGAAGAGAGCTGTCTAGAGTTACAGGGCAGCCTGGATACTGGGCTGTGCTTTCAGATCGAAGAGGAAAAGTGTCTGCGAAGCAGTAACATTACCAAGGGGGCCGGGATGGTGGGAGCAGCCCATCTCATCTAGGAGAAGTATCGGGTCACAAAAATTATTTAGAATTGCTGGTGCATGGTGATAATTAAAAAGCAGACTGACTTTTAGTCCGTTTCATTATTATGTGGAAATAAACGAAGACCATCCAAATGAGAACAAACAGAAGCTATTCATTCAGAGCAAGGGGGAGTCAGTCGCCGTCACTTGCTTTTGGCAGAGACACGAAAGAAAGGCAGACAGGCGACTGGGAAGGCTGTATAGTGAAAAGATCAGGTGTGCTTTGATTGGAGGTTGGCCAGGGATGCTGGAGCTGGGCTAACTGAAAGTGTTACTGTTTGCTGTTGAGTTGATTCCAACTCATAGTGACCCTATAGGACAGAGTAGAACTGCCCCACAGGGTTTCCAAGTCTTAATCTTTACGGAAGCAGACTGCCACATCTTTCTCCAGTGGAGTGGCTGGTGAATTCGAACCGCTGATCTTTTGATTGGCAGCCGAGCACTTAACCACTGTGCCACCAGGGCTCCTTAACTAAAAGTCAGACATTTTATGTGATTGGTTAGGGCACCATATTTGGCTTTCTCTAGTTGGTCCTGAGTTGGAAGGGGGAGGGCAAAATATAGGGAAGCTGGCAATCATTGACCAAGTTCTGACCGGTCAGGGTCCTTTGCTGCAGAGATGGTAGGTGCAAGTTCTATTGTCATATATGGTCTGGCCATTGTCTGTGTGTATATTAAGTCTCCCAATTGTTTAAATTGTCTACAGATAATGCATCCTTTTATTGCCTGCACCCTGGCAAACGGGCTCCCTTGATATGCCACTGCTATAAAGACATCTGACTGTAGTTATACTAAAGCTAGAATATGGATCAATGTAAAAAAGAGAAATCAGATTTATCTGGTAGCCAAGTAGGGGGTGTGCTGGCCATGAAGACACTCAACTCTGGGCCAAAATTGACCTGGGTTTTGTGATGGGTAGACGGTGCTAGGCTATTCCTGTCTTGATCATAGACTCTTGTACTCTTAATCAGAGGCTCACAAACGTGGCTGCACATTATAATCACTTGGGGCCACACCCCAGACCAATTAAACCAGAATCTCTGAGCATGAGGCTCAGGTAGCAGTAACTTTTTTTAAAATCTCCCCAGGTGATTGCAAAGTGCAGCAAGTTTGAGAATGAGTGTTTTATTCTTGCTATTCCAAGTGTGGTCCTCTGACCATTAGCATTGGCACGGCAAGGGATCTTGCTCCCGTTGCTTTTGAGTCGATTCTGACTGATAGCGACATAGGACAAAGTAGAACTGCCCCATAGGGTTTCCAAGGAGCGACTGGTGGATTCAAACTGCCACCTTTTTGGTTAGCAGCTGAGCTTTTAACCACTGTGCCACCTGGGCTCCAAGGGCTCTTGCTAGTATTGCAGAAACCCTGGCCCCACCCTCCACCTACTGAATTAGAATCTGCGTTTTAACTGCGCTCCAGGTAATTAGCACGCACATTAAAGTTTGAAAAGCACCGCTAAACAGTTGGCTCAGTGTGGCCTTTTTGTGAGGAGGAGAAACACTTGCGTCATTTCCAGTTTGCAGCCCAAAGAAGAGCTGCTTGCTTTCTTCCCTAGCCTCTTCAGCTGACTGTAAACATCACCAGAGGCCTTCTCTTGGAGAAATTTGTCACCAGAGCTAGACTTTTTGAAATTAAAACCCATGGTGTGCTAATGGACAGTGAACTTGCTTCTCAAAATTCCCAGAAACTTTATGGAAAAAAAAAAAAAAAGACCAAAAGCAAAAGCCCCAAACAAAACAATTTGCCTTTTTCCAGGAAACTCTTTTAGGTTGATAAATGAGTAATTTCTTTTATAAGGATCAGCCCAAGCTGGTTCCTGTGAAGTGGAGTTTGAAGATGTCCCAAATGTCCAGCTTTTCCAAACTACTGTCCAACTCCATCATCCCTAACATCAACTACTCCCCCTCCCCTCAGTACTCTTCCTCCCGTCCTTGGGTTCCCTAGTTCGCTGCAACGTCTCACAGAACTCACAAACCATATAAAGGAAATGGCTCACTCAGTCCCAAATCTGTGGGTCAAGCGTAGGCTTCTCCCAACCCACAAGTTACAGGGGCTGACAAACCCAAACCGGCAGTTCAGACCGCAGGCTGCTGGCTCACAAGGCTGCGGAAGCTGGTGAATGAGGTCAGACGATAAGCCACCGGCCCACGGGGTTGTGGAGGCCAGCAAATCCTAGAATCAGCAGGTCAGATGGCAGGCCCCTGGCTCAAGTCTCAAGAACTGGAATTCAATCAATCACGAACCAGATGCAGGATCTACATGCAGAGAGAGAGAGAGAGAGCCACACCAGGGCATCCACAGATATACCTTAGATGCAGGCCACACCCCATGGAAGGGCGTAACTTAAGCAAGGGTGGGACTTGAGTTACACCCTCCTTGCAAGGCTGTGACCCAAGGACCCAAAGCATACCCCACATCAGTCCTGCCACATCAACACGCACAGGTCAGGATCCATAACACATAAAATGGAGGACAACCATACAATATTGGGAATTATGGCCCAGCCAAGTTGACACGTAACCCCAACCATCACAGGTTCCATATACCTTATTTGCAGAGTCTCACTCAGTCATTGTGTGTGACTCACAAAGACCATGGCTAGAAGGGCCATATTAAATAATTCATTATACCACAGTTGAAGAGTCAAAGGCTCTTATTCCATTAGGTTACCCAAACTCCTGAAGTTTATTCAGATAAACCAGTGTCATTAAAAAGATCTCTTTAATTCTTCACATTTTAAAAATATTTTTACAGGAGAAAAATATTTGGGGTGAGATTAAGTAATAATAATGAAATATTTGTATTTATCTTCCTGTATAACTATGCTGATGAGCTAATACTGATATTCTTACTTTGGATGTGAGGATGTGAGGTTAAAATCTACTGACAAAGATCTTTTTTTTAATTAAAAAAAATTTTTTTACTGTGTTTTACATGAAGGTTTACAGAGCAAATTAGTTTCTCATTAAACAGTTAGTACACATATTGCTTTGTGACATTGGCTGCCAACCCCACAACATATCAACACTCCCCTTCTCAACCCTGGGTTCCCCATTACCAGCTTTCCCGTCCCCTCCTGCCTTCTTGTCCTTGCTCCTGGACTGGTGTGCCCATTTAGTCTCGTTTTGTTTTACGGGTCTGTCTAATCTTCAGCTGAAGGATGAACCTCAGGGGTGACTTAAAAGGGTGTCCGGGGGCCATACTCTTGGGGTTTCTCCAGTCTCTGTCAGACCAGTAAGCCTGTTTTCTTTCTTTTTTTGTGAGTTAGTAGAATTTTGTTCTGTGTTTTTCTCCAGCTCTGTCCAGGACGCTCTATTGTGATCCCTGTCAGAGCAGTCAGTGGTGGTAGCCAGGCACCATCTAGTTGTGCTGGACTCAGTCTAGTGGAGGCCGTGGTAGCTGTGGTCCATTAGTCCTTTGTACTAATCTTTTCCTTGTATCCTGTTCTCTTCATTCTCCCTTGCTCCCAAAGTGGTGAGACCAGTGGAGTATCTTAGATGGCTGCTCACAGGCTTTTAAGACCCCAGACACTACTCACCAAGGTAGAATGTAGAACATTGTCTTTATAAACTGTGTTATGCCAGTTGAGCTAGATGTTCCTCGAGACCATCATCCCCAGCCCTCAGCCCAGTATTTATGTTAATCTAGTGTCCTGCTACTCTGCTGAATCTTTCTGTTAGTTCCAGTTGTTTTCTTGTGGAGTCTTTTGGGTTTTCTGTGTATAGTATCATATCATCTGCAAATAGGAATAGTTTTACTTCTTCCTTACCAATTTGGATGCCCTTTATTTCTTTTCTTGCCTTATTGCTCTAGCTAGGACTTCCAGCACAACGTTAAATAAGAGTGGTGATAAAGGGCATCCTTGTCTTGTTCCTGTTCTCAAGGGGAATGTTTTTGCCTCTCCATTAAGAATGATGTTGGCTGTTGGTTTGTGTAGATGCCCTTTATTATGTTGAGGAATCTCTCTTCTATACCTATTTTATTGAGAGTTTTTATCAGGAATGGGTGTTGGACTTTGTCAAATGCCTTTTCTGTGTGGATTGAGATGATCATGTGATTCTTTTATTTGATTTATGTGGTAGATTACGGTGATTGATTTTCTGATGTTGACCCATTCTTGCATACCTGGTATGAATCCCATTTGGTTGTGGTGTATTATTTTTTTGATATGATGCTGAATTCTATTGGCTAGAATTTTGTTGAGAATTTTTGCGTCCATGTTCATGAGAGATATTGGTCTGTAATTTTCTTTTTTTGTGGTGTCTTTGCCTGATTTTGGTATCAGGGTTTTGCTGGCTTCATAGAATGAATTTGGCAGTATCCCTTCCTTTTCTGTATTCTGAAATAGTTTGAGTAGCACTGATGTAAGCTCTTCTGTGGGCCATCTGGGCCAGGGCTTTTTTTTTGGTTGGGAGTGTTTTTTTTTTTGTTTGTTTTTAAATTACATTTTGAATCTCTTCTCTTGTTATTAGTCTGTTCAGATTTTCAACATCATTTTGTATTAGTTTGGGTAGGTATTGTGTTTCTAGAAATTTGTCCATTTCTCTAGGTTTTTAAATTTGTTGGAGTATAGTTTTTCATAGTACTCTGTTATGATCCTTTTTATTTCAGTTGGGTCTGTGGTAGTGTCCCCCATTTCATTTCTTACTTGGGTTATTTGCGTCCTCTCCTGTTCTTCTTTTGTCAGTTTGGCCAGTGGTTTGTCAATTTTGTTGATCCTTTCAAAGAACCAACTTTTGGTTTTGTTGATTCTTTCTATTGTTTTTCTATTCTCTGTTGCACTGATTTCTGCTCTGATCTTTATTATTTCCTTTCTTCTGGAGGCTGTGGGCTTCTTTTGCTGTTCTCTTTCTATTTATTCACGTTGTATAGCTAATGTTTTGATTTTGTCCCTTTCTTCTTTTTTGATGTGTGCATTTATTGCTATAAACTGACCTGTGAGCCCTGCTTTTGCTATGTCCCAAAGGTTTTGGTATGATGTGTTTTCATTCTCATTTGATTCTAAGAATTTTTTTATTCCATCTTTGATTTCTTCTGTTACCCAGTGCTTTTTAAGCAGGATGTTATTCAGTTTCCATGTATTTAATTTTTTTTCCCTCTCTCTTCCTGTTATTAATTTCTACTTTGATGGTGTTGTGATCAGAGAAGATACTTTGTATTTTCTCAGTGTTTTGGATTTTGTTGAGGGTTGCTTTGTGGCCTAAGATGTGGTCTATTCTGGAGAACATTCCATGTGCTTGGAAAAGAATGTGTACATTGCTGCAGTTGTGTGGAGTGTTCTATATATGTCTATGAGGTCAAGTTGGTTGATTGTGGCCTCAACTTTGTTGAGTTTCTTTCTAGATGTTCTGTCCTTTACCAAGAGTGATGTGTTGAAGTCTGCTGCTATTATTGTGGAACTGTCAATTCCTCTTTCAGTGCTGTTAGAGTTTGTTTTATGTATTTTGGAGCCTTGTCACTGGGTGTGCAGATATTTACTATGGTTATGTCTTCATGGTAAATTATCCCTTTAATCATTATATAATGTCCTTCTTTGTCTTTTATGGTGGATTTTGTTTTAAAATCTATTTTATCTATTAGTATTGCCACTCCTGCTCTTTTTTGGTTGTTGTTTGTTTGATATATTTTTTGCCATCCTTTGATTTTTTAATATATGTATGTCTTTGTTTCTAAGGTGTGTCTCTTGTCGACAGCATATTGATAGGTCCTGTTTTTTAATCCATTCTGTCACTCTCTTTTTATGGGTGCATTTAAGCCCTTTATGTTCTGTGTGATTATTGATAGGTGTGAGTTTATTGCTGTCATTTCATAGTGCTTTTTTTTTTTGTGGTGCTGACATTTTCTTTGTTCTTCTTAACCTCTTGTGCTGAATTCCTTTTGTTTGTGGATTTTTTTTTTCTTTCATTTTTGTAGATTTTGTGTTTACTGAGACTTTATGTTTTTCTTCTTTATTTTGATGAGTAGGTTTGTTAAATTTCTTTGTGGTTACCTTGAAATTTACCCTTATCTTCCTAAGTTTAAACCAGTGTTTTATTGCTTGACCACGCCACCTTGACTTCTTCTACATTTGAAAGTTCTATACCTACACCATTTACTCCCTCTTTTATTGTTCTGACATTGTTGTCATTTACAGATTGACCTCTCTGGTTCCCTGCTGTAAATTTTTTAGTTTTGTTTTATCCTTGAGAGTTCTTTATCTAGGTTGGTATCTGGCTGATGCTGTCTTATGTCCTAGATTCAGGTTGTCGTCTGATGTTGTTGGTTCTCTAACTGAAGGACTCCCTTTAATAATTCTGGTAAGTTTGGTTTGGTTTTTACATACTCCCTTAACTTCTGTTTATCTGGAAATGTCCTAATTTCACCATCATATTTGAGAGAGGGTTTTGCAGGATATGTTATTCTTGGTTGGCAGTTTTTTTCTTTCAAGATTTTATATATGTCATCCCATTACCTTCTTGCTTGCATGGTTTCTGCTGAGTAATCAGAGCTTAGTCTTATTGTTTCCCCTTTGTATGTGATTTTTTGTTTTTCTTGAGCTACTCTCAGGATTCTTTGTCTTTGTCTTTCTTTGTCTTCAGTTTTAGTGAGTGCAATTATGATATGTCTTGGTGTTTTTCTTTTGGAGTCTATCCTATATTGGTATTCATTGAGCTTCTTGGATGGTTGGCTTTTCATCTTTCATGATATTAGAGAAGTTTTCTGTCAGCAAATCTTCAATGATCTCTGTGTTTTCCATTTTCTCCCCCTGTTCTGGAACTCAGATCACACGCAAATTTTTGCTTTTGATTGTATCACACATCATTCTCAGGTTTCTTCATTTTTCTTTGTTCTTTTCTCTGATTTTTTCCTCAAAGTGGTATCTGGGGATTTGTCTTCGATTTTGCTGATCCTGTCTTCCATTGTTTCAAATTTGCTCCTAAAACCTTCTATTGCACTGTCCATTTCTGAAATCATGTTGTTTATCTTTTGAATTTCTAATTGCTGTTTTTGTATGATTTCTAGTTGTTTATTTTGACATTTTGTTCCTATATTATTTTCCTGAATTCTTCCATTGTTTTGTCTGTCTTTTCCGTGATTTCTGTGTGTATTTTCCATGATTTTACCTAGTTTTTCCTTACTTTTGTCTGCATTTTCCTTCATCTACTGGAGAACCTTTATATTAGAGTTTTGAATTCCCTATCGGGTAGTTCCAGTGCCTTTTCTCCTAGCAGAAGGTTATCTGATGTTTTATTTTTGTCACTTCTGGAGCCATCCTCTCCTGTTTTTTTTTTTTTTTTTTTGTTTGTTTGTTTGTTTTTTGTTTTTTGATATTGTCTGCTGTCTCTGGAACATTCAGGAATTATTTTCTTCATTTATTGATTGTCGATTTGATTGTTTCATCCTGATTTTTTGTTTTATTTGGATATGTCTCGGCAGGTAGGTTGCGTGAGTTTTGTTGTTTGCTCACCTGTGGGCATGATACTTCTCACTACCTTGTCCAAGTGGGCATGGCCAGTCACTCAGCTATGGTGCCGCAAGGTGGGCCCAGCGGTTGTGGAGGGGCAGGGACATGTAGTTTGTGGCACTAACTGGGGGCAAGAGGGTGGGGCTGAGAGGCAGGGCAGGGTCCAGGGACTGTGTTGGTACTACTTGGGGGTGTGGCATTAAGTGCAAGTTGCAGCTAGGCAGGAGGGAGAGGAGAGGATGTGATGTGCAGAGCAAGTGGGTGGGTGGGTGAAAGAAGAGAGAGAAACAAAAGCAAAAAATCAAGTTAAGAAATAAACAAATAAAAAGGAAAATAAATAAATAAAATGGTGGCACGGTAAAATGGGGTTGGGGCAGACCCAGCGAGGCTGTGTTCTGGTGCTCTCTAGCTGAGCAGTGTGGCTTGGCCCGTTGAGAAGGGGTATTGACAAATATCTTAAATTGAATCAAGAAAGGCATGGATATTTCTCCAGAACTCTACCAAAAACCAGAGACTGAGACTTCTTATCACATCTTATAAAGACTATAAATTTGACTTCTAATAAAGAAGTTAAATTGTGAAGGTATGGAAGAAGGAAATGACACCATATGGTAACACAGATCCACAGGAAGAAATGAACAGAATCAGAGATGGTAAATAAGAAGGTTAATATAAGAAACTACAAATATATACATGCTCTCTGTTCTTCACTTGGCTTCTTTAAAAGACATAAGTTTATATAAAGCAATAATTATAACAATGTTCCCTCACTGTAGTCATGTTAGCTATGTTTTTTTAAATATATTGTTGGGTTTCTAACATATATAAATGTAATATGCATAACAATAATAGCACAAAAATATGGTAGGGAATGAATCTATATATAAATAAAGTTTCTGTATCTTACTGGAATTAAGCTGGTATATCTGAAGTGGGTTATGATAATTTAAGATGTATATTGTAAGCCCTAGAACAACCACTAAGAAAATAACTCAAAAAGCCAGTTAAAGTATCATTAAAGGAATTAAAAAGATACACTAGAAAGTATCCATTTAATACAGAAGAAAATAGTAAATGAGAAAAGCAAGAACAAATAGACGTAGAAAACAAAAAGCAAAATGGCAGACGTAAATCCTACCATATCAATAATAACTTTAAATGTAAAGGGATTAAACACTCCAATCAAAAGGCAGTGATTGTCAGATTGTATACAAAATTAAAAACAAGATCCAGCTCTTATGCTGTCCACAGGAAACACACTTTAAATTCAGAATTGTGAAAGGATGTTAATGTTTAAGGGTGGGCGGGTTGTTGGGTGAGGGTGAGTACATTTAATCTACTATGTGTTAAAAGCACTAAGGTACAATGACTTCTTGCTTTAACTGTAGCTTTTTTGTTATGAAAGATCCTAGATCCAGCATCACGACCATTTCCGCTCCTCCAATGAGCATCCTCAAACAGTCAAATACTGTCCTCTTCTAATCAATTCAATGAGAAGAGGGAAAAGACGAGGCTAGAAACTATCAAGTTGTAATTTTAAAAAGCATAGCTAACATTCCTACAGTGAGGGAGCATGTTTTAAAGATTATTGAATTCACTAATGAGGAAACCAGCAGGATGGTATAGTTGGTTGAAAGGAGAATTCCAAAGACTTAAGCATTTATAGTCTCTGAAAGAAAGAATACTGAAATAAGATCTCCCAGTTAAACGCAAAAATGTTTACTATATGATGGGGCAATAAAACTATAATACTTTTCTACTGGACAAAAATCATTTGCATCTCCACTAATAAAAATCATTCGTAGTTATCAATTTTCTGTAAGTTATCATCTAATCTTATAAACTCTTGGTTGTAATTAAGTAAATAATAAACAAAGTTGCCTTTACCTAAAACAGTAGCTACCTCTTAGGTGGGCTTATAGAACAATATTCTAGTATGGCATTGAAAGGGCACACTGTAATCTTGGTGTGTTCTAACTTTTGGAAATTTTTTCTTAACAAAGGTAAATTCAACTGAGAAATACTCTTTGCTGTAATGACAACAACAATCCCAAGGCTAATATTTGCTGCTGGCTCCTTTCCGAACACTCAACTGAGCACTCTCCGTCCGTTGTTTCATTTCCTCCTCACTGCAATGCTAAGGGATGGGTGTATAATGATTGTCTTAGTTTCCTAGTGCTGCTGTAACAAAAATACCACAAGTGGGTGGTTTTAAAGAACAGAAATTTATTTTCTCATAGTTTAGGAGGTTAGAAGTCCAAATTCAGGGCACCAGTTCTAGGGAGGGAGCCTTGGTGGTGCACTGGTTAAGAGCTATGACTGCTAACCAAAAGGTTGGCAGTTCAAATCCACCCGCCGTTCCCCTAGAGGACAGTTCTACTCTGTCCTATAGGATCGCTATGAGTCAGAATTAACTCAATAGAAGGCTGTCTTTCTCTTGGCTCTGGGGAAGATTCTTGTCTTAGCTTCTTGGTTCTTTGGTGATCTCCATGAAGCAGCTATCTTTTCCCCGTTTGTGCTTGATTCTTTCTGTGTCTAATCTGCTTTTTATATCTCAAAATTCATTAGGTTTAAGACACACTCTACATTGATATGGTTTCATTAACATAACAAATAGAACCCTATTCCCAAATGGGATCACATCTACAGGTATAAGGGTTAGAATTCCAACACATGTTTTTGGGGGACACAATTCAAACCATAACAATGATGATCTCCATTTTTTGGATGAGGGAATTAAGGCTCAGACAAATTAAGCAGGTTCCCCAAGGTCATGTATCCAGTAAGAGGTGTAGCCAGGATTTGAACTTGTGGTTTCTTGCTCCAAAAACCTTTGTATTTCACAAAGATGGTTTCTAAAATGCCTTTCTATCCACAATAGTGCCGTGAGCATAATATATGGTGAATATGTGTTTCTGATCAATTAACTAAAAATTCTATCAATACAGGCAAAAATAATGGAATTAATAAATAATATTAGAAGGTCTTTCTCTTTATACTTCTGTCCAATTTCTATCTCCCTGTAGAAGATTCTTCTCTTTATCCAGATTCCTCCTCTCCCCTCTTAGGTAAAGGTGCATGAAGTCACATAATGATTGTATCACTCCAAGATACTGTACAAGTTGGGAGTAAGTATGGACATGGAGCTTCACTCTATCACAAGGTAATGGCAACGGAAATGTACTAGACCTTGTCCTGGGAGTTAATTTTTAAATTCCATTGCCTGTTTCACTTAGGCATCTAAAAGAACCTCATGGACAACAATCATTCACTGGATCAATTGAGGAAGTTAACATGAACTTTAATCGTTTTTTTACAGATAGAAGATCAGATAGGCTAAGCAAATCCAAGGTCACAGAGCAAGTTCTTGGAAGAATACAGAAAAGCGAGTCAGATTTTTTGCTTACAAGCTCATAGTTTTCATTATTGGACAATCTCCCAATGTTTTCTTCCGTTTCAATGTCTCCTTTCTTAAACACAAATGATACCTAAAAGACAGCTGATTATAAATGGGGAGAGAGAAAACACTTTAGAAAAAAGAATGTTTCGAATACATCTGGCACTGATAATTTCCTTGATTTAATCACTGAGTGATCTTTGTATTTCCATGCAGGTGACCACATTCGGCAAGAACTGTAAAGTAATTGCCAAATACCTGGCATGTGTCACATACTCTTAGCCGAAAGCAAAGCTGTGGGAATCCAGAGCCCATCTGTGATCATGTGCTGGAGAAGGGTTGAAGTTAGTAATCAAACAATTCTGTCTAGATGTCTTTTTTCAAAAACTAAGCACTTACAGGTCTCTTTCCACTTAAGTAGCTTGAGTATGTGCAGGTGTTCTGTATGACCTGAATTGCCATTGTTGTCATATTCAATCTTATGTTCAGGAACATCTTAGTAATGGGCCAAATGAACAATCTTATCATTCCATTTCATAGCACACATAACAGAAACACCTGGGTTATGTCCCAACAGAAAGCTTAGACATATCATATGCCTAATGGCAATCATGGTGCTGGCCATGCTTGTCCTTTGTCCAGAGAATCATAGGGCATGTCTGCATTTGGAAAGAGCTTTGACAGAAAGGCATGAGCAAAGGGAAGGAGGAATAAGGGGTCAAGAGGCTAAAGAGGTGAGAGTTGGTGTTTTAGTTATCTAGTGCTGCTATAACAGAAATACCACAAGTGGATGTCTTTAACAAACAGAAATTTATTCTCTCACAGTTTAGGAGGCTAAAAGTCCGAATTCAGGGCATCAGCTCTAGGGGAAGGCTTTCTGTCTCTGTTGGCTCTGGGAGAAGGTCCTTGTTTCCTTTCAACATCTGCAGGCCTGGTGTTCCTTGGACATCTCCATGTGTTTTGGCGTCAGTCTTCCCCTGGGTCTAAGAGGTTCTCAGCACAGGGACCACGGGTCCAAAGGAGATGCTTCACTCCCAGCCCTTCTTTTTTGGTGATAAGGAAGTCCCTGTCCTCTCTACTTGCTTCTCTCTCCTTTTATCTCTTGTAAGATAAAAGGTGTGACTCAAGCAAGGGTGTGACTTGAGTCACACCCTCTTGTAAGGTGGTAACTCAAGATATACCCCATACTGATCCTACCTCATTAACATATAAAACCCGTTGCTGTCTAGTTGATTCCAACTCATAGCAATTCTATAGGACAGAGTAGAACTGCCTCATAGGATTTCCAAGGAATGGCTGGTGTCTTTGAACTGCCGAGCTTTTGGTTAGCAGCCGAGCTCTTAACTACTACGCCACCAGGGCTCCATTAACATACAGAGGTTAGGATTTATAACATATCACAAAATGGAGGATAATTACATCAGATCACAAAATGGAGGACAACCACACAATACTGGGAATCATGGCCTAGCTAAGTTGACATGTGTTTTGGAAGGACACAATTCAATCCATGACAAATGGCAACAGCATCAGAAGCTTCTCGATCAATCAGAGCAGATGGCTTTGTGGGCCATGCAATCGCTATCACAACTACTTAGATCTGCCATTGTAGGGTGAAAGCAGTCATAGACAACACATAAGTGAATGAGTGAGGCTGTGCTCTAATAAAACTTTATTGACAAAAAGAGGTGGCCGGCCAGATTTGGCACACAGGCCATAGTTTCCTACCACTGAATTAGAGGAAGAGGCATTCGAACATGACTTTTACCTTGAGCCTAAACTTTAGAACTGCAGATGTCATCATCTGAACTTTGGAGTTTCTTGCCTTCTCAGCACATCAAAGAAAGTGGATGCTTTCAAAATCTTTTTTTTTTTACATCTAGGTGAATTTTGCACAAATAGAACACACCCATGTAACCAGTACCCAGATTAAAAAAAAATTAAAAACCATCAACAGGACCCCAGAAACTCCCTCATGGCCCCTTACAATCACTACCTCTTTCCAAGGGAAAGCACTGTCCTGACAACTAACAACATAAGTTATTTTTACCTGTTTCTTAGTTTAGATAAATGAAATCGTACAATATGTATTCTGTCTGACTTCTCAACATCGTGTTTGTGAGGTACATCCCTGTTGTAGTTGCAGCTCATTCACTTCTGTTGCTCCATAGTGTTCCATTGTGTGACTATACCACAATGTATTTATCCATTCTATAGTGATGGATATTTAGGTAATGCCCAGTTTTTTCTATTATGAATAGTGCTGCTATTAGAACTCTAGCACATGTCTTTCTGTAAATATATGTACCATTATATGCTAGGTCTATATCTAGGAATGGAGTGGAATTGTTGGGTTGGCTTTAGTAGATACCTACAAATCATTTTCCAAAGTACTGTACCAACTTATGCTCCCACCATAGTGCACGAGAGTTCCAGTTTCTCTACCTCTTTACCAAGTGGTATTTTCCATCTTTCTTATTGCAGCCATTCTGGTGGGTGTGTAGTGGCATCTTACTGTGGTTTTTATTTGCATCTCCCTGATAGTGAATGAGTTGAGCACCTTTCATATGCTTATTGGCCATTTGGATATTCTTTCTTTGTGAATTGTCCCATCAAGTCTTTTGTCCATTTTTCTATTGTCTTTTCTGTCATTTTCTTACTGATTTACAGCAGTTTTTTTTTTTTTTTTTCTCCCCCTGGATTCTAGTTGTGTTGCTGTGTAACAGATTACTCACTCTCAGGGTCATTCAAGTACAGGGTCAGCACCTGAGAGCCAGTGCCTCCTTAAATTCTGGGCCCTAGGCTCCTCACTTGCTTTACCCTAGTCCCACCCTAGCTGGCATTCCCAGGTGGCACACAGTGCTTGTGTCCATTTTACCTAGGCCTTGGCCCATGTATACACAAGGATGACAATCCCAATGGTAACAACGTAAGGTTAAATCAGCTGCGATTGTCATTTTTCAGCCATTTCATGTGGTTCAACTTACTACCATTTACTAATTTACTCATTTGTCTGACACTTTGCTTGCATAATTATTAATCCTTACAACCACCTCTGCAAAACAGGCATCATCCCCATTTTACAGCTGAGGAAAGTGGGGCTCATCAAAGCTAGAAAACTTGCCCAAGTTCACACAGCTGGTAGAGTTAATGCCAGACATCCAAAGTAAGTCGAGGAGTCCTGGGTGGCACAAACGGTGAAGTGCTCAACTACTAGCCAAAAGGTTGGTGATTGGAACCCACCCAGAGGCTCCTCGGAAGACAAGCCTAGCGATCTGCTTCCGAAAGGTCACAGCCTTGAAAACCCTATGGAGCAGTTGTACTCTGCACACCTGGGGTCGCCATGAGTCAGAATCAACTTGAAGGCAACTAACAATAACAAAGTAGGTTGGCCTATGTCCCAAGTCTGGGCTCTTCCCCTTCACCATGCTATATATTTCTAGAGGAAGATAGAAATTGATGGCTATGGGTGTGGTGTAACTTGAGGCCATCTGAGCAGAGTTTTATTCTATTAACTGAGCAATGACCTGCAATGACCCACGTTATGCACACTATTAGTGCCACCTCTTCAGTGAAGCATAGGCAGGTCAGCTGTGCTGAAGATGCCATGGGCAGAGGTGGCTAGTAAGAAGTCTTTAAGAATGACTAAGTGTAGTTAAGAGAGCCCTTAGAGGTGGCGTAGGGTGGCTCTGTCTTCTTTTGTCCAGAGAGCTACAAAATTTTTCCATAGAAAATTCTGTTTCAAGTCCAACAGGGCAGTCCAGTCTTTGTACATTTTCTGTGAAAAGGAAGGATGATTTTTATTTTAAAAAATTTTTGTAGACGAGAAAGTGATTTTATTGATAAGCATTACGATGGTGAAGCTCTGTTTTGAGCCCCAAGAGTTACTTGCAAGTTTTAGCCTGAAAGAAAAGAAATGCTGTTTTTCAATGGAATTACTTTCCTTTGCTTTTTAGGATGAATCACATGAAACCGTAGGTCCAAAATGGCCAAATGTTGGCAATTTCATATGGTACAACCTAATTTATAATCAAGAGCAGGGATGGCAAACTTTTTCTGTAAAGGACCAGATGGTAAATATTTTAGGCTTGGTGGGCCACGTGGTCTCTGTCACAACTACTCAACTCTGCCATTGTAATGCGAAAGCAGCATAGATGATACATAAATGAATAAGCGTGACTGTGTTACAATAAAACTTTATTTACAAAAATAGGTAGCGGGCTGGGTTTGGCACTCGGGCCACAATTTGCTGACCCCTGATCTAGAGGCAGTGCCCGAGTATAATTTAGTATCTTTCTTTGCTCTTTAATATTTTGAATTTTTTGGTTTCTTTATTGTTTGTCGTATGGTTTTGTTTTGGTGTTGTTTTTTCACCATTGTTTGATGCTAAAATGATCAAACATTTTAATGATCAAAAATTAGTGGGATGAAAGAAGCCTAGCTGGTGCAAAGCATCTTGGACAGGCAGAGAAATGGTTTGGCCACGGTGCACACATTCAGGGGACCAGCTGTTTTCACTCTGCATTGCTACATGAAAGAGCCATCCGGTTTCATAACAAGTTGCAAGCTTCAGTTTGGTGTTTCAAAAATAGAACTTATTGGTGGAACATTTCTATCTCTAAGCATTCAGAAAAGCCATCAAGTCGATTCCAACTCATAGTGACCCTGTAGGACAGAGTAGAACTGCCCCATAGGACTTCTAAGGAGCAGCTGGTGGATTCGAACTGCGGAACTTTTGGTTAGCAGCCTGAGCTCCTAACCACTGTACCGCCAGGGCTCCAAGCATTCAGAGGCAATGCTAAATAAATGCCATGGGCCAAATATGTAATGTGTTCAATGCTGTTATTAGGTAATACATGGGAATCTTTGATTTCTGTATCTAAATATTCAATTCTGTGTGTGCAAATAAGAGCACTGTGTATGAAGAATGAATGCTGGAAGAATACAGAAGTAAATGAATAATATGATACCAGAATATACTAAAATGTGCCGGCATGTATGCACTGATTCACATACCCCATACCCCAGTGACTGTGACCCTTTCTCTTCACCTCCTACCCACTCCCTCCAGCAGAATATACTTCCACTTCCCACCCCAACCCTCAAACCAGGAGTGAGTCTAGGACTCAAGCCAGACTGATCAGAATCTGCCTGTGGTTTTTCAAACTATATCTATAGTGAGCTGGCTTGAGAGAGTGACTTTCACAAATAGAGAAGCAGAGGTGAGAACCAGGGAAAGTTGATGGTGTTTGAGCTGGCTCCAGTCACTCCTACATCATTCCTGTACTTTGAATGTGTGCGTCAGTAAATGCCTCCTCTTTCTGGCTTAGGTAATTTGAGTCAACTTTCTGTCACTTGCAACCAGAAAGTCCTGACTAATACACAGCTCAGCATTAGTAATCTGGCAAATGTGATTATCTAGCACCTGCTAAGGGTTGTAACCTGGATTTAGGGTTGTAAAATATATTGTAAGATAATCCTAATTCATTCAATTTTCTTTTGACTGAAAGACCCTCATGAATATTTATCACAGGAGCCCAATGTTAAAAGAGAGATGCTTTTGAATATTGCTGTTTTAGAGTTAATTATAATTTGACTATGAGGAAGATTTTCCCTTTTTTCTCATCTCCACATTGACTTAGAAAAAAATAATTTCCATGTTGTTTAGATTTTTTTTAAAGGACCTAAATCTCACCGAATAACCTGGGGGCTGGGAGAAGTGTGTGCTGGGATACGTGTGTGTATATGTTTGTGTGTATGTGTTTGATAAATAATCCCATAAATGAAGTTTAAGAATGTTCTTTTTCTTAAAATGATATTTCATATATGATAATAAAGATAGTAACTATTCACTAAAGGAAATTCGGCAAATCTGGAAGGGATAAAGAAGAAAATTAAACGGATGCATAATCCTATTATTCAAAGATAAGCATGATTAACAGTTTTTGTTTCTTCAAGATTTTTATTTTTTCTTCTACCCAGAGGTTGGAAAGTCCTATGTACTTCAGCTCTGAAGTCATCCAGCCCACCAGGACGTATCTAATTAGGCATACAGAGTTGTGTGGCGCTCTTTACAAAATAACCTGAAAAAGAACCGATGCCTTTGAATTATGGTGTTGACGAAGAATATAGAATATACCACAGACTGCCAGAGAAACCAACAAATCTGTCTTGGAAGAAGTACAGCCAGAATGCTTCTTAGAAGCGAGGATGGCAAGACTAGGTCTCACATACTTTGGAAATGTTATCAGAAGGGATCAATTTCTGGAGAAGGACACCATGCTTGGTAAAGTAGAGGGTCAGTGAAAAAGAGGAAGACCCTCAATGAGATGGACTGACACAGTGGCTGCAACAATCAGCTCAAGCGTAACAACGATTGTGAGGATGGCGCAGGACAGAGCAGTGTTTCGTTCTGTTGTACACAGGGTCAGTATGAGTCAGAACTGACTCGACAGTACCTAACAACAACAACAACCTGTTCTATGACCTCTAGATGCTTACAATCTAAATCAGGGGTTGGCAAACTGTTTCTGTAAAGGGCCAGATAGTAAATATTTTCAGCTTTGTGGAACACATGGTCTCTGTCGCAACTACTCAAGTCTTTCTACTATAGGATGAAAGCAGCCATAGACAATACGTAAAAGAGCAGGTGTGGCTGTTCGCCAATATAATTTTGTTTACAAAAACAGGCATGTGGGCTGTAGTTGCTAACACTTAATCTAAACAATTCATAGTGATCTCATGTATGTCGAAGTAGAGCTGCGCTCCATAGGGTTTTTGTTGGGTGGTTTTCAGAAGTAGATCACCAGGCCTTTCTTCTGAGGTACCTATGGGTGGACCCGAATCTCCAACATTTCAGTTAGCAGCTGAGGTCATTAACCATTTGCGCAGGTCATGGGCTCGCCGTGAGTCAGAATCAACTCTAAGGCAACTGGTGGTGGTGGAATCTGAACAAAACCAGCAGGTCATCATTTTAATGCCAATCAAAAGAAATCTCCTACATTAAGCTACCATTGTTTCACTTGGTAAAGACTAAAGAGTACTACAGTATTATCCCATAGAACTACCATGGAAGGAAAAGAGGCACAAGTGTTACTTGGAATAAAATAATCTACATCCTCAATGTTCTCACATCCTCAGAAACACAGATGTGTGTTAGGAAATGATTCCAGGACAATAAGCCAAGTAGGATGGTCTTAACTCTCAAATTCATAGCTAGACTAACTAGAACTTGACTATTACATCTGCTGGTAAAGCCAGTGGAAGCTGGATTGTTAACTTAATCTATGAGCCAAAGCCTCACTTTAGTAGCATAGATTTCTTCTGTGAAAGCCAAGAAAGCAGTGCATCATTAAGACCCAATGTGGATGAAACTCCCTGAAGTGACCTTGGCTGCACACAGAGGTCCCCAGTTCCCCTAGTTCTAGGGTGGTGAAGGTGCATGGCAATGACACTGAACTGGGTCGATTCTGGGACTACGTGGAGGTCTGGATGTTCTTCTGAAATGGGTCAGGAGAAGAGTGCTATGAGCCACCTCTGTGCATACTGCTAGAGGCCTGTGTCTTCTCAGCAAGCACTGGGACAGGGGCAGGTTTTCACTGCATCTTCTTCCACAGGGGAAGGGATGATCCCCACACACGACCTGACTTGTTGGTGAGCCATCTTTTCCTCTGACAGGACTGACTCATGGGATGTGTTGTAGCCAAGACACCCTAAGAGCTAGAGCAAAAAGAGAAGGTTGTGATAATTACTCCCCAGGGACAGCAGAAACTTGCTTGGGGATTTAATCTGGGGAGCCTGAGGGCACACTCAATGAGTGAGAGCTGAAGGAAGGCTAAAAGCTGAGGCTTCTGGGAAGCATACTCAGGAGAAGGTCTAGAATGAGAGCCAGATAGAGAAATTAGAACAGAACATGGAACTGACTCACAAATGGGAAGCCAGCTCAGGTTGGTTATGGGACACCAAGCTAGGACTGGAGCTTAGAAGATCAGCTGGGGCTTGGGGATGGGCAGGAAAAATCCAAATTTTCTATGTGTTCATGCTGAAGCCTAGCCAAACAGAGGCCAATCAAACACCCCAAGGTGGGGTGGCAGCCAGGTTCTCAAAACTCCAGTGTGCATAAGTCACCTGAGAGGTTTGTTTCAAATGCAGATGCCTGGTCCCCTCTTTCAGGGATTCAGATTCCATTAAAGCTTAAGTGGGGCTTGGGGATTTACATTTTAGAAAGCGTTCCAGGTGATTCTGGTTCACTGGTCTTTGAACCACTCTTGCAGAAATTCTGGAAATAAAAAGATAAAACAATGTCTTTCCTGCTATGCTACCTGTAACTGTCACTAGGCCACCATCCTGGACCTTTGTATTTGTGTAGTATTTTTCATCTTCAGAGTACTTTTGCACCTGTTGTTTGCTTTAATTTTCCTTCCAAGCTGCTTTATCTGGAAGCTTGTTTGAAATGCAGAATCTCCGGCCTCATCTCAGATCTGCTGGATCTGCATTTCAGCAAGACCCCCAGATGATCTGTTGTTGTTATGTATGTATGCACATTAAATTTGAGACTCAACAGCAGACACCCTGGTCTCTAATTTGCACTCAAATTAACACATTGGCCAGAACCTGTTGGAATAAAAACAGCCTCCAACATGAGGAGCAGAACATAAATTTTCATAAATCCTTAATTCTTTTCCTGGTCATCCCAGGCTGTTTACTCGAAAGTAAAGATTCACAACAGGCTTGAAAAAAACAAAAAGTGATTTACTTCTAATAAATATCCCTTAATAATTTATTAATCGTTAACTTATACCCTCCCCCCAAAATTTTGAAATAGTTTAAAAATATATGAGTAGCTGTCCACTGCCGTTGAGTCGATTCTGACTCATAGCAACCCTGTAGGACAGAGTAGAACTGTCTGTAAATCTTTACGGAAGCAGACTGCCACATCTTTCTTTCTCCCGTAAAGCTGCTGGTGGGTTCAAACCAGCAACCTTTCAGTTAGCAGCCTTAACCACCTTATGAGTAGCTGTAGCAAAGTATATTTTCCAAAAACCAGCCATAGCAACATTTCTCATCCTATATGCTCTTCCAGAATCTTGACAGCCCCCCTTTAAAAGATGGACTCTATTTCCCTTCCCCTTGGAACTGGGCAGGACTTTGCGACCACCCCCAAGGAAGAGAATGTAGCAGAAATAATGTGGAATAACTTCCAAGGCTAGACCATGAAAAGCAATATAGCTTCAAACCAGCTTGCTCTATCTTGGGATGCTCACCCTTGGTACCCAGGCACCATGTTGTGAGGAAGTCCAAGCTATATGGACAGATGACCTTAGGTGTTCAGGCTATAGCCCCAGCTGTTTTTGTCTTCCCATCCAACAGCCAGCATTATCCAGCCTCTGGCCTTTGAGCAAGTAGAACCGATCCTAGCTGGCCTGCCAAGCATATAAATCACCCGGGGGGGGGGGGGGGGGGCTGTCTTGTTAAAATGCAAATACTGATTCAGTAGGTCTGGGTGGGGCCCAAGATTCTCTATTTCTAACAAACTCCCAAGTGATATCAATACTGCTGTTCCCAGGACTACCCTTTGAAAAGTAAGTATGTAAGGCATGTTTGGCAACTTCTCTGCAATACAGAAAAACGAGTTTCATGACACTGTTTCTTATAAGAGTTCTTCATTGGAGAATAAACGCATAAGGCAGAAGGAAATCACCAAGTGATCCTGTGTAGGGCTCAGTCAATGAGGGTCAAGTACAAAGCTTGTGATGGATTGTCTTTGTCCCAGGGTGTATTTTAGAATATCTAAGGATGGACTTCATTACTTTGAAGCAATCCTCCAAAAATATGATTTCTTGTAAATATGCTTTTGATAAAGTTTGCAGAGCAGATTGTTCAAGGTTATTATCCCTGATGTGAACACAGAGTGCCAGACATTTCTGTTGCCAATTATGGGAAGATCCATATGTTTAGACCATCAAAGAGATAGGGTAGAGTTAAGGTCATCTTAGGAAATTTAAAATGCTGATCCAAGACAGGTATTTAGATGAATGTCTGCAGAGCCATCACATGGGGAGGGCAAATCAAGAACATGTCCACAGAAAGGGTCAATGTCTCCCTCAAGAAACAGTTCTGGACTATTCCAATCTACAGATAAACGGATTGCCAAAACCTCAAATATGGGCCACTTAGCTTTCAGACAAACCCTAGAAGATCAGTGCTATCTGCTCTGTTAGGGGACATTTTGTGTTGAGCTTGACCTTCAAGGTCATAAAAATGTAAGTTCTGAATGAGCAGTCGGTATAACTTACCCATAACCCATTTCCGTCCACAGAGGTAAAGGCTGAGAAATGACCAAAGGAAGCTGCAAACAACTGAGTCTTGTTCACACATTTCTCTGCAAGTGTTAGGGTCTGTAATATTTGTCAATTCCTAAAGCCGGCCTGTTACTCATGTAGAATATTGAACTGAAAAACCCAGGCCTCCAATTCAAAGGAAGAAATAGACAAAGAATGAAAAAGGGTAACCCAGTGAATGCAATTTAACCCATAATTTGGGGAGAAGAGAGAATTTAACTTTTTAAAAATGGAATTCTTACCCAAAGCAGGTCCTGCTTGGTGCAGCTTCTCATCAATAAAGACACACCAAGGTGAGGAGGGAGGAAGAGCATTTATTGCAAGCTTGCAGGCAAGGAGGTGTATACCTCAGATCAAGCTCCCGGAACAAAGGGAGGCAGAACCTTCTTATACTGTCTCTCACAAGGAAGTACATACAAACATTATGGACTACATAGGTTATCATGGTGCACAGGCGCAGTAAGACAATTGCATTTTTTTCTTTGGCAAGTAGGCTAGCAAACTGGATTTGACTGGCCTGAGCCACACCCAGTGCTTTGACAGGAGGGGGCAGGTTCTGCTCCGTCTGAGCAGCTCCCAGTTGAACCACACCATCGCCATCACCTAAGCTTTTGTTTGCTAATGGACAAGTGGAGTAGGTCTTGCTTGACAATGGCCAAGCAGCTCCTGGCTGCGTTGGCTTTCGGAATGGCCTATAGTCTGACTTTAACCAGATGGCAGTATACCCAAAAAGTAAAGTAGGGAAGGAAAGATAGATATATAGGTAGGTAGGTAGGTAGGCAGGCAGACAGACAGATAGACAAATAGATAAAGTGGATGGATAGATGCATGGATCAATGAATGGAAGGATGGTCAGACAGATGGATAGACAGGTGGATGACAAGCACAGATCAAAGTACCTGCTAGCAGAAACATCTTTCCCTGGTGCTTTCTTTACCTGGTGCTCTTTAATTAATTGTACTATATGAGTAAATTATCAGAGAGGGATCTGGGGTCTACAAAGTCAAGACAGTTTTCCTTAAATTTTAAAGGGGGAGAAAATGAGATTCCTACATGCCAAATGGGATCTGGACTTAGGGTATTTACAGCCAGGGATTTACCCTAATTCTTGGTTCTGACAACCAGGCCCAATCTGCCTCTAAGGATTTCGTCTACCTAAGCTTTAGGGGAAGTGATAAAAGTTTATAATAGGATTTAAATTTTATAATATTTCAGATAGCCTTGTCTAAATTCCATTTTACATCTCACTTAACCAACCTGTCTAAGGATTTTAATTTTTTCTTATTTTTTAATTTGCCAAAAGTCCTTATTAAAGCCAAAACTAAAAAATGGAGTCATATATTTACCCAAATGATGACCTAATTTTTTTGAATTGTACTTTAGATGAAGGTTTACAGAACAAACTAGCTTCTCATTAAATAATAAGTACACATATTGTTTTATGACATTGGTTAACAACCCCATGGCATGTCAACACTCTCCCTTCTCGACCTTGGGTTCCCTATTAAACCAGCTTTCCTGTCCCCTCTTGCTTCTAGTCCTTGCCCCTGGGCTGGTGTGCTCCTTTAGGTCTCATTTTATTTTATGGGCCTGTCTAATCTTTGAATGAAGGGTGAACTACAGGAGTGACTTCATTACTGAGCTAAAAGGGTGTCTGGGGGCCATACTCTTGGGGTTTCTCCAGTCTCTGTCAGGCCAGTAAATCTGGTCTTTCTTTTTGTGAGTTAGAATTTTGTTCTACATTTTTCTCCAGCTCTGGCTGGGACCCTCTATTGTGATCCCTGTCAGAGCAGACAATGACCTAATTTTTATATAACCATAATCTATTGATAAGCTATAATAAGTCTTGGTATTCAAACAAACCAACTATATATTGAGAGAGAGAAAGAGATTGAGATTAAGTTTTTTGAGACAATCAGGGAAATTTGATTATAAACTGGGTATTAGGTGTTCATGTTTGTTCAGCATGAATGGCATTGTGGTTATAGAAGAAAACATGTATTTTTAGAGATGCATATGGGAAATATTTAGGGGTAAAATGATATAACATTTGGGATTTATTTTAAATACTTTAGCAAAGAGAAAAAGGGCTGTATGAAGCAAGTGTGGCAAAATTGGATAATTGTTGAATCTGGATAAAGGGTATATGAGAGCCCAATTCTCTCTACTTTGGTGTATCTTTGAAAATTTTCCTAATAAAAAACTGTTAAGAGTCTCTTGGTGTGTAACAAAATCTCACCAATAAAGTCTAGACTTGCAAGGAGTAACTATGAAGTGGAAAATATATATTAGTTGGATATGTTCATTGCTAAAAACCACACACACACATATGATTGGAAATAATGAAATTTAAGCTCTTAATCTTGGCTTTGTCACCAAGGTAATCTATGACTGGGGAATCATTAATAGACTGGATCTTGGCCTTCTCATCTGTAAAATGAAGGGGATGGACAAGACGATCTTTGAGGTCCTTTCAATATACTTGCCCCAGTATAAAAATACTACTCTGGGTATATAAATGAATGTCAAATGGCAGACTGAAGATGTCATAGAAACTTAGACTCCAACAGTTCCTTGCAAGTCATGTAGCTCATATTCTCACCCAATGCAAGTATCTTCTCTCCAGTAGATGCCACGCAGCCTTGAATTCTTCCAGGAATGGGCATCTCACGAACTGGTTAAGCTGCTCAGTCCTTTAGAGACTACAGCTATCTTTAGGTTCAACTTTTAAGATGCAGTTTTTGTTACCTGCCTAAATGTGGGGTACTGTCTCATTTTGGATAAACATTATTTCATTATGCTAAAGAATTGTCAAGTTTTTTCTGAGGCACTAATGAGTCTAAAATGATGACAGATAAAACCTTTTCAATGTAAAGAATCCAGCTCTATCCATACAAAAAAGTTGGCCAAGGCCTACTTCCTTCTGCTGTTTTCCTCTCTTGTCACCCACTTGCTTTACCCCATCTGGTGTCCTCTTATCCTCGTCAGCTTTGGAATCATCTATAAGTTAGGTGCAGATCTAGAATAACTTTCACGTAAGAAATTCAGTCAGGGAATGCTGTAGCCAGTCTAAAGTTTATTCCATTTGTCTTAGTTATCTAATGCTGCTATAACAGAAATAACACAAGTGGATGGTTTGAACAAAGAGAAATTTATTCTCTTATAGTTCTGGAGGCTAGAAGTCCAAATTCAGGGTGCCAGCTCCAGGGGAAGGCTTTCTGTCTCTGTCAACTCTGGGGATGGTCCTTGTCATCAATCTTCCTCTGGTCTAGGAGCTTCTCAGTGCAAGGACCCCAGGCCCAAAGGACAAGCTCCACTCCTGGCACTTCTTTCTTGATGGTATGATGTCCCTCTCCTCTCTGCTTGATTCTCTCTTTTGTATTTCAAAAGAGATTGACTCAAGATACAACCTAATCCTGTAGATTCGGGTCCTGCCTCATTAGCACAACTGCCTCTAATCCTGACTCATTAACATCATAGAGATTAGGATTTTCAACACATAGGATAATCACATCAGATCACAAAATGGTGGACAACCACACAATACTGGGAATCAAGGCCTAGCCAAGTTGACACACATTTTTGGGGGATACAATTCAATCCATAGCACCACCTATTAAATTTTTTCTTTTATTTTTTGGCTTTGTTATGGATTGAGTTATGTCCCCCAAAAACATGTGTTGTAAATCCTAAACTCTATGCTTGTGGTTCTAATCCCATTTGGGAATAGGTTATCTTTCTTATGTTAATGAGGCAGGGTTAGTGTAGGGTGTATCTTGGGTCAATCTCTTTTGAGATATAAAAGAGATTATACAAGCGAGCAGAGCAGAAGTGGGGGAAGAAGGATGCCAAGACACATGGAGATCTTCAAGGAGCAGAAGCTCAAAGAGACAAGGACCTTCCTGCAGAGCTGACAGAGAGAGAAAGCCTTCGCCTAGAGCTGGCACCCTGAATTTGGAGTTCTAGCCTCCTGAACTGTGAGTAAATGAATTTCTGTTTGTTAAAGCCACAAACTTTTGGTATTACTGTTACAGTGGCACTAGATAACTAAGACAGGCTTTATCAAAGTTATATGTGCACAAACCTACACATCGATAAAAACAAAACAAACCAAACCCGGTGCCATTCAGCTGATTCCAACTCACAGCAACCCTATAGGACAGAGTCAAACTGCCCCATAGGGTTTCCAAAGAGCGACTGGTGGATTTGAACTGCTGACCTTTTAGTTAGCAGCCGTAGCTCTTAACCACTATGCCACCGGGGCTCCTACACATGAATCAAAACCCATTGCCGTCGAATCGATTCCGACTCATAGCAAATAGTTAATTAAAAATATCACTCCTATCCTCACTCATTCTACAAATGCCTCTCCCCAGAGACAGCCATCTTCAAATCTTTCAGCTGCTTCTTCTGGGATTTAATTCCACGTTGAAAACAAAACAACACCACTACAGCAAAAACAAAAACAGTACCCTGCTTCTTCTGCTATTTCGTAATTATTCAGTTTTAGATATCTATTCATTTCCTAATAAAGCAGTTCTCTTTCCCTCCCCCTTCCCCCTAATATAATTGTTGTTGTTAGGTGCCATCAAGTCAATTTTTGACTCATAGCGACCCCATATGACAGAGTAAAAGTGCCCCAAAGAGTTTCCTAGGCTGTAATCTACGGGAGCAGATCACCAGCTCTTTCTCCTGCTGGGTGAGTTCAAATCGCCAACCTTTTTTTAAACACAGAAGAAAACATTCTTTGATGGTTACGGGGGTTGGGAGGGAGGATGAGGGTTATTCACTAACTAGATAGTAAATAAGAATCATCTTAGGCGAAGGGAAGGACAGCACACACTATAGGGGAAGTCAGCACAATTGGACTAAATCAAAGCTAAGAAATTTCCTGAATACAATAAAATACTTTGAGAGACAGAGTAGCAGGGATAGAGGGTCTGGGGACCATAATTTCAGGGGACATCTAGGTCAACTGGCATAACAAAGCTTATTAAGAAAATGTTCTGCATCCTACTTTGGTGAGTGGCGTCTGGGGTCTTAAAAGCTTGCAAGCAGCCGTCTAAGATGCATCAGTTGGTCCCAACCACTTGGAGTAAAGGAGAACGAAGAATGCCAAAGACACAAGGAAAGTATTAGCCCAAGAGACAGAATGCCACATAAACCAGAGACTTCTTCAGCCTGAGACCAGAAGAACTAGATGGTGCCCGGCTACCACCAATGAATGTCCTGACAGGGAACACAGCAGAGGGTCCCTGATGGAGCAGTAGAAAGATGGGGTGCAGAACTGAAATTCTAGTAAGAAGACCAGACTTAATGGTCTGACTAAGACTGGAGGTGCCCCGGAAAGCATGGCCCCTGGACTCTCTATCAGCCCATAACTAAAACAATTTCCGAGGCCAACTCTTCAGACAGGGATTGGACCGGACTCTGGGACATAAAGTGATACTCGTGAGGAGTGTGACTCTTAGTCAAGTAGATACAAGAGACCACAGGGGCAGTTTTTGTCCAGAGGTGAGATGGGAAGGCAGAGAGAGTTAGGAGCTGGTTGAATGGTCATGGGGAATCAGAGGTGGAAAGGAGGAGTGTGCTGTCGCAGAATGGGGTGAGCAATTAGGGTCTCATAACAATGTATGTATAAAATTTTTTTATGGGAGACTGACTTGAAATGTAAAAATTACAACAATAAAAAAAAGAAAAAAAAAATCGCCAACCTTTTGGTTAGCAGCCGAGCGCTTAACTATTGTGCCACCAGGGCTCCTTCCTAATATAATTACATGATCATTTTTTTAATTCATTAATATTCAGTGTTTACATTTTATGACTATGTAAATATTGTTCATAAATATGCTTGCATTCCTTTTTTTTGTACAACTTTTGGTTACCTCTGGAGTTAATAATTGCCTTTTTAAATTTGTTTGGTTATTTGAAGAGTTTTCAGTCTGTCACTAATCTGTCCCCCCACCCCCGCCCTGATCTCTGATGGAAGGAAATTATTCTCTCGATATATTTGAACACAAAATATCAGCCATCAGTCTGGACCGGTGTACTCTAGGCCTGCTGTACTGCAGGCATCCTAGAATCTCCTCCACCATAATCTTGGAGACTTCCTTGGCTTCTCTCCTATGTAAGGTCAACAATTTCTTCATATATTACCTCATTTTGTGGAGCTCCTCCCCCTGTAGCTTTCAAAGGAAGAGATAGTTACATGGATAGATAGCTGCCATCCAGTCTGCTCCAACTCATGGTGACTTTATGTTCCACAGAAGGAAACATTGCCTGGTCCGGTGTCATCCTCACAATTGCTGGCATGTTCGAGTCCATCATTCTGGCTATGGTGCCAATCCATCTCACCGAGGGTCTCCCTCACTCTCACTGGCCCTCTACTTCATCAAACATGACGTCCTCCTCCAGTGATTGATCCCTCCCAACGATGTGTCCAAAGCAAGTGAGTCGGACAGTGTTCTGTTTCCATTGGCTAATTTTTGGCAGCAGATCACCAGGCCTTTCTTCTTAGTCTGTCTTAGTCTGGAAGCTTCACTGCAACCTGTCCACCGTGGGTGACCCTGCTGGTATTTGAAATACCAGTGGCATAGCTTCCAGCATCACAGCAACACGCAAGCCACCGCATAATGACAAACTGACAGACTGGTAGTGGAAAGAAAGAAAGAGGGGGGGTGAAATTTTTAAGAACTTTTATGTCTAAATATATCTTCTTTATCCTCACACTTGAATGACTGATGGTATATAATCATATAATTTCCACACACAATTTTGAAGCTACTTCTCCTAGAGTCTTTCAGGTTGCTGTTGAGAAGGCCAATGGTATGCTATTCCCGGTCCTTTTATATGATTTATTTTATAACTTTCTCTCTCTCTCTGTGGAAACTTTTACAATCTTCTGTTTAACCTTGGGTTTCTAAAATTTCACATCGATATGCGTTTAAATTTTCTTTCATTATGCTGCATACATGGGTGAGCCTTTTCAATCTGGAAACTCATGTTCTTCAGTTCTGGGAGACATTTTGTAATGTTTCCTTGTGGGCTTCTTCCCTTACAGTTTTCTCTGTTCTTTGTTTCTGGAATGGCTGATGTTTAGATGCTGGATTTCTTGAACTGCTCTTCTGATCTTCTTATCTGCTTTCTCTTACATTCCGTTGCTTCGTGTTTTCATTCTACTTCCTGCAAGATTTCCTCATCTTTATTTTCCGGAACTTCTATTGTTATTTTTAATACCTATTATTACATTTTAACTTCTAAGAGTTCAGTGAGTGCTCCTATTTTATAGTGTGCTGTTCTTGTTTCATGAATACAGTATTTTTCTCTTACACTTTTGAGGATATTAACTATAAGTTTGTTGTTATTATTTTTTCTGCTTACTGCATTGTCTCCATTTCTTCCAAGTTCCTTTTTGGTTTGTTTCTTTGTTTTGGATTCTATATTTTATGTTATAGGCTTCTCTCAAATATCTGGTGACTTTTGACTATTCATATTTGAGTGAGGTAGACTGGAAGATCCATGTATGGATAAGATTTTTGTTGTTTTTGTCTTTGTGGACTTGAATGTAAGATGTTCTGTTTGAGCTGTTTAATTGGGAGATCCTTAGCTGTCAGTATCTTTAGGCAATTTTCTGGGGCTGATCAGTATTTTTCTGAGAAGAATTATTTGATTTCTTGCCTATGTATAAGGCAAGTATATAATATTAAATACATTAAATATAGTGTATAAGCATTTACTATATTAAATATAGTATATAAGACTATTTACAGAGCTCTGAGATGAAAGTAGCAGAAGGGAACTGGATGTCTCACTGCTAACTGTGCAGATGTTCATTTAAACCCCTCCCCCTTTTTTAAACTATTGCAACCCTTTTCTTAGCTATTCCTGAAATCTCAAGTCCAAAGTGCCCCCCATTGTTACCTACAGTCTTCTGCCATTAGACGGAGGGATTTTGGATTCCAACTTCTTCTTATACAGACTTCCAATGAGTCCTCCTCATTTCAGCCCTCTCTGCATTCATCTTCACTTGTGAAAGTAGTTGGTAGCTTCAATCCTGAGCTTGGCTGGGGTTTCACAGTCAGAATCATCTTCTTCTGGTGCTTGCACCACCATTTGCTTAGATTTCAGCTTTCAGGTCTGTAAGGTCAAGTTCTACTCATCTAACCATTGCCCAGGTCCCTGGGTGGCACAAATGGTTTGCACTGTTGTTGTTGGGTTCTGTCGAGTCAATTCCAACTCATAGCAACCCCATGTGACAAAGTAGAACTGCCCCATAGGGTTTTCTTTGCTGTAGTCTTTATGGAACAACCACTAACTTGAAAAGGTTGGCAATTCAAACCCCCAGCAGTGCCACAGAAGAAAGGTCTGGCACTCTGCTTTCATAAAGATTACAGCCAAGAAAACACTATAGGGAGCACAGTTCTACTCTGTAACACACGAGGTCGCCATGAGTCAGAATCAACTTGAGGGCTATGGGTTTTTTGTTTTGGAACCATTGTCCACCCTCCGAAATGTACTTGCTGTCATCTCTCATCCCATTTTCTTTCTCATAGGGTTGTGCCTTTAAAATAGCTAATCTCTTTATTTCCATTTTAGTAGACTTCTGTAAGGAATAGAGCTAAATCTCCTGTGTATACTGGAAGGCCAGTTCATCTGTTGAGTTTTTATTTTAATGGCTATGTTTTGACTTCCTGATTGTTATTACATGTGTGTGTTTGTGTGTGGGGTGTGTGTGTGTGTGTGTGTGTGTGTGTGTGTGTGTGTGTGTGAGTTAATTCCAGTTGTCTCCATATGTGTTAATAGCTGTTGTCCCTGGGGTAGGATTATGGAGTGGTCTATCCACATTCTACTTCATACACTTTCTACTGTTTTAATATTTTGTTTTGTATTGTTCAGAAAGCATGCATTATTTTTAAAACCTGGAAAAAATATTTTGAAAGAGGTGAATGCACCCGTGACATTTGTTCCCTGTGGCTATTCATCTAAAACAAAAACAATTAAGGAGGAAAAAAAAAATTAAGTAAGAGAAATCAAACGGAATTTTTATAAACATCACTGTTGGAATTTGAAGTGTCATGAAACGAGAGGTTTCTTTTGTTAGCATTTTATTAGTTTTACCAAACTAGATTCAGAAGGGAAATAATGTGTATGACTTCATTAAGAATTCATTGAGATTTTATGAAGTATCAGGCACTGAGTTGGTCCCGGGGTTACAAAGCCATAACCTATGGTCAGAAAACCCAGCCCAGTAGAGGAGAAAATACATAAATCAATGATTGCATTACAGATTCACGAGTGCCGTTGCAAAGGGATGAACAAGATTTGCTGGACATTGAGACGCGAAATATTAGCTCTCCTGGGGCAGGAGTGGGTGGGGGATGGACTGAGAAAATCTTCAGAAAAGTGGCACTTGAAGTGAATCTTTTTACCAACTTACCTTTGTTCTCTAGTCCTCCCTGCGAATGTTCTGGAAATAACAGAATAGTTTCTCCCTCCCACCCCTTCTTTCATGGGTTTCTTTTTTTTCTTGCACTTTTTCATTTAGAAAAATGGGAATAAATGAATTTTTAAAGCATCCTTCCAAATGGAGTAATGAGAATTAGCTTAGGGGACGACTTGTTTTTTCACTCTCACTTGAAAATCTATTATTCATCCACAGAGCATTTCAAATTATATCAATTTGAAAGAGGAGGGTGCTTGAGAGATTAAATAAAACACTCTCCTTTTACATATTAGGCATCTGGACTCAGATAACAAACAGAAAAATATTACATGGTTTATGGCTTTTGGGAAGAGAGCCAATCATGCATTCAATTTGCTATTCTAGTCATAACAATATTGAAAATTTAAGGTCATTCTAAGGCTTACCCATTGCTAGAGTTTACTGGTCAACTGAACTTTCTAAAGAGGTAACACAGGAAAACCTGCAAATGCCAGAACCTGAGTAAGGTGGAAACTTGTCAGGGGAAAAAAAAAAAAAAAAAACACCAAACCCGTTGCCGTGGAGTCGATTCTGACTCATAGTGACCCATAGAGTTTCCAAGGAGCGCCTGGTGGATTTGAACTGTCAACCTTTTGGTTAGCAGCCATAGCACTTAACCACTACACCACCAGGGTCAGAGAAGGAAAGCTCAAGTATTTTCCAGTTATAGAGAACGATAGAAAAGTAGTTTAAAACTGCACCCTGTCAAAGGAGGAAAACTTGCGAGACCCAGAAAAACAAGGTGGTCCCGTTGAGTTCTGGCTCTCACAGGTTTCACTGTACATTCACGTGGTACAAAACCAAGAAAGTATAAATTGGCATCCAGTGGAAAACTCCCTGCCATTCCTACATGTCATATCTCAGTTTCTACTACCCACCTCCACTCCACCTCCCATCCCTAGTAAATACTATTCTTGGTTTCTTATATGGTTACTTTTTTTTTTTTTTTCCCAGAATTTCAGACAAACAAATATGAGTATTAGTTCTTATTTCCCCATTTTTATACAAGAATTTTTTCTGACAAATAGTAAGTTTGACCCAATAATACTGATATTACCTAGAATTTAAATTAACAGTAGAATTTCGGTTAAACGTTGAAGGCTGAACACCCACGTTATCTCTGATCCTCCCCAAAGCCATTAAAATGATAGTAAAAAATGAAAACAGTGTTAACTTCACAAAGGTATAGAAAACAAGAAACAGTGACACCAGTCAGCAAGAGATACTATGATAGGTTTTATTATTTGTTCATAATTATTTGTTCCCTGCCTGTACTTGCTCTGTTTTTCTATAAGTGGAATTACTTCTCCACCCCGTGTACTTTGAGCATGGCCATTTGACTGGCTTTGGCCAATGGAACGTGAGCAAATAATACATATGATATGTTCAGACAGAAGCTTTAATGCATTTCTTCGGTTTGGTTCTTTTCACTGTACTTCTGTCCTTCATCAGGAGAGCAAAATTTTCCACATAGTGTCTGCTCTTAAACCTGAGTCCCAGAATGCAAAGATACATGGAACCAAGCTGAGCCCAGCAGAGCCTGATGGAGCAACAACTCCCATGTAACTTAAGCAAAAAATAAATGTTTGCTGTTGTATGCTATTGATATTTTGGGGTTGTTTGTGGTTATAGCAATAGCTCATTACTACATATACCAACTTTTATTTTTGGAAATTGGATAGCAAATTGTGGAATGGTAACTGGAGAAAGTGAATGCCTCACAGAAAGGATCTCTAGATCCTAGTATCTGGAGATCCACCAACATAAAATCCAGCCCAGGAGAAAATCACCCCACAGCTCACAGTGAAAGTCAACTGTTATTAAGCCTCACCTCTGCTCACAGAGCTTCTGATTTTACTTGCCATGTTTTAGTCTTATATATGAACATACAACCAAGGAAAACCTCCAACATGAAAGACAGAGGCCAAAACACACACAAATAAAGGAACTTGTAGGAAGCAAAGATGAACAAGGAAAAAGAAAAAGTTTAAAAAAACCAGAACTAATATTCTCAGAGCTAGGAGGGACAATATTTTATACATGAAACAGGATTAGAATGACATGTTAAAAAGAATAGTAAACTGTTCTTATAGTGCAAAATGTCAGTAAAAGGTTAAGAAGATAAAGGCAAAGTAATCTCCCAGCCATACTACTCTACTGAACAATCCTGTGGAAAACTATCAACATTGTCTGATGTATCAAGGAGTTGTGCAACTGAGCAGCCCAAAGCAGAATAAATTACAAACAAATGGAAAATGGAAAAGAAAGGATAAGAAAAATCTGTCTAGCAGGTCCACTATCTAATAAATAGAGGTTCTAGAAATAGAGAACAGAGAAAGTAGAGGAGGAAAATCATAAAATAAGACACGAATATATTCTAAAATGGAGGAGGATGGGTCCCCCAAGATTGAAACTCACTGAGAGTCCCGCAAAAAGAAATGAAACATGATTGACATCAAGCATTGTAAAATTTCATACTACCAAGAATTAAAAAAAAAAAAAAAAGTCTAAAAGTTTCCTGGTTTAGGGGGACAGGGAGGTGGGTACATAACATACAAAGGATTAGGAATCAGATTGACCTTGTACTTCTTAATAGGGACACAGGTTGCTAGAAGTCAACAGAGCAATGTCTTAAATGTTCAACTAGACATTCTTTACCCAGCTAAAGAACCAATCAAATGAGTGGTTAAAATAATAACATTTTCAGACATAAAAATACTCAAAACTTTGCCTCCTATATATTCTTTCTCAGAAAAACACTGATGGGTCTACTCCATCCAAGCAGGAAAGTAAACAACAACAAAAACGATGAAGAAAGGAAGGGAAAACGTAAGGAGACAAAATGTGGTGGTGTGGTTCTATTTTGCTGTGTAATAAGCCGTCCCAATATGTAGTGGCAAAAAACAAAACAAAAAACAAAAAAAAACTATACATGGTCAGGAATTCGAAAAGGGCACAGCAAGGCTGGCTCTTTTCTTTTCCAAGACACCTGGGGTCTCTGCTGGGATGACTGGAATGACTGGGAGTAACGCGAATGGCTGGAGGCTAGAATAGCTGGGGTTGAAGATCCACTCCCAAGATGGCTTCTTCACTCACATGGCTGGCACCCTGGGCTGGGATAGCTGAAGGACAGGATCAGGTGGGACTGTCTGCTGAAGATCTACATGTGATCTTCCAATACGGTAATCTCAGACTTCTTACATGGTAGCTCAGAACTCTTAGAGCAAGTGTCCCCAGTGAACTAGGCAGAGCTGTATGGCCCTTCAAATCTAGCCTTCAGAATTCACATAGCGTCACTTCTGTTGGTTGAAGCTGTCACAAGCCGACCAGATTCAAGAGGAAGGGACGTAGACACCACCAGTAATGGGAGAAGAGTTAAAGAATTTGCAGCTATGTTTTAAAACCACTTACATATGGGATCCAATGCAGAATAGCAGGAAGAAATCCTCGGAGGATAGTTGTACAGCAGGTCTGGAAGGCAACAAGTTCAGGCTGGAGCATTTCCAAGGGAAATAAACAAATGAATAAATCTGATATACCTACTTATCACTTATTGACTATCTCCTTATCCAACATCTTGCATTTACAACAGTGAAAAAATCTACTATCTGACTATTTTGTACATTAACGAGGCGGTGGGCATGGCGGCAGTGGCTGCAGAGCATCCCGTCCTTTGAGGAGGGTCCCCCGGCAGCCTCTGGGAAGCTGCCTGCTCCCTCTGCTCCCTCCTGCCTGGGGGGCACTGCATCCAGCTGCCTCCCGGCAGCCTCCTCCAGGGCCACGGCCTCCCCACTGACACGCAGGCAGCACTGAGCCAGCAGGCACCTGTTTTGGATTCCCAGCTCTTATGCAGCCTGAGGCCCTGCAGCTCAAAATTGCTGTGGGGTGGGAAGGGAGGAAAGAAGGAGGCTTAGGAGGAGAGAGAGAGGCTTAGGAGAGGGTGTTTGGAAGAAATGCAAGCGAGTTTAATGACATCCAAAGTGAGCCGAACTCGGCCTGAAGCCTTCGCCTCCGTGAGGCCGGTTGCGCAGCCAGGCTTCCAGCACCCTTGCAGAAAGCCCTGAGCCTTGTTGACTCGCCAGGACCGGAGAGCAAAGCAGGCTGGGGATTGTGAACTCAGGACTTGCAGGGGTGAGAGTGGAGCCCTGGAGGCTCCATGAGGGAAGCTCTGAGCCAGCACAGGAGGAAGGTGAAGTGGTTAAGCCCTAGGCCCTCCAGTCACCCAGCCCGGCTTTATCCAGCTTTGTTTCCTCCACGCCTCCTTCTGCGCAGAGCAATAATCCATAACCGGGCTCTTCACACTGATGAGCACATCAGTAAATCTCAGCTGTTATTATTTATATGATCATATTTTCTCAATTAAAAAAAAAATCAGACAAATGGATGGTCTGAAAATAGGAAAAAAATCCACCGTTTTCGCATAACGCCAAATTTCAAATAACAACTTGAACTTTGGAAACTAATCATGTCGCTAAGTGAGGAGTGGGCGTATTATATTGTATTTTTGCCCATACATATGTTGGAACATATAAGACGAATTAGCAATGAGTACATAAAAACTAAGCAAATGAAAAATGATGTGATTTCGACTGTATGAGAATTACGGCATAATCAGTGTACATTACTTAGTAGAGAGTAATATTTATACAGTAATAGTCAACATTAATATTAATTTAACCAAATGTGATATCACCACTGGGAGAATGGGGACAGACATGAGGGGTACTATCTAATTTTTAGATATTTTATATTGACTTTATATTACAGTAGATAAGGATTCTACATTTGGTAGGAAGTAGACATAACAGAAGAAAAAGCCAAAGACTGGATCATGGTTGCTTCGGGAGAAAGAGACTGAGGTTGGGGAAGGGTGAGGCAAGGAACTCTTGTTTTTCTCATAAGTTTTATAGTATCATTTGATTTTAAAGTATGTTCATGTGGGTTTTTATTTCTTAATTTTATTAATCCTCAGCTATTCCATTTACATCAAAATCGAAAATTATAGCTATAATACCTGATCAACATACACAGGAAAAAAACGACAACCATCATTAGTTGATTACTGGAGAAAACGCAACATAGCCCTTCACAGCCAGCTTCCCAAGTGCGTTATACTGAAGCCGTTTCAAAATCTAAGCTGTTTCCCTAAATGCATCTTGTTTCTTCACGCCATTGAACTCTTCCATGGCCTTGGTGGCACAGTGGTTAAGCTTTTGACTGTTAACCAAAAGGTCGACGGTTCAAATCCACCAGCCGCTCCTTGGAAACCCTATGGGGCAGTTCTACTCTGGCCTATAGGGTCACACTATGAGTCGGAATCCATGGCAATGGGTTTTTGTTGTTGTTGTTCCCTCTGCAGGCAAATCTCTTTCACTCCTCCTTCTGACAAATCCTACTCACCCGCTATTTAGCCCAAACACTTCCACCGACTCTGCTGCTGAGCCATGGAAACAGAGTCATTTCTTTCTCTATATCCTCCTACATCATATTGTGCACACTCTTAGTATATAATATTTCACATCTTGTAAATATTTGCTCTGCGCCTGCTCCAACAGAACCTATGAGCCGATAGGAGTTACGATGGTTGTTGTATATCTTTATGTCTGTAGTGACTCATGGGGTGCCCAGCACATACCAAGTCCTCAGTAATTAGTTAAATGAATGAATGACTCAGTCAGTCAACTCATTTGTATCCTTTATCTGACTTTTGTAGACTGGCTTTTTTCTTTCATATTTCAACTAATTACTTTATATTTATAGATGCAATTTATATCATCACAGATAAGACAGTAAAGCTTGGTTTATCATGCACTGATCATTTATTTATGGTTGTGTAGAAGATTCTGTGATTTTATAGACAATTATGTTTGAGAGAGAGTCCCTGGGTGGTTAAGTGAATAATTTCTTTCATAAGGACCAGCACAAAGCTGGTTCCTATGAGGCGGAGGTTAAAGATGTCCCAAATGTCCGACTTTTCCAAACTGCTGCCTCACTACCTCATCTCTAATATCAACTATTCCCTCTTCTCTCAGTACTTTCCCTCCTATCTTTGGATTCCCTAATTCACTGCAATGTCTCACAGAACTCATGGACCGTTTAAAGGAAATGGCGCACACAGTTGTGGAGGCTGGCAAGTCCCAAATTCATGGGTCAGGCGTGGGCTTCTCCCAACCCACATGGCTGCAGGGACTGACGAACCCAAGCCAGCAGGCTGATGGCTCACAAGGCTGCAGACGCTGGCGAACCAGGTCACGTGATAGGCTGCTGGTCCAAGGGGCTGTGGAGACTGGAGAATCCCAGAATCGATAGGTCAGACAGCAAGCTTCTGGCTCGAGTCCCAAGAACCGGAGGTCAATTGATCATGAACTGGGATCCAGATGCAGAGAGAGAGAGCCCTACCAGGACACACACATATATCTTAGATGTAGGCCACGCCCCAGGGAAAGGCATAACTTGAGTGAGGGTGGGACTTGAGTCATGTCCTCCTGCAAGGCTGTGACCTCATCAACACATAAAATGGAGGACAACTATATAATATTGGGAATCATGGCCTAGCCAAGCTGACACATAACCCATATACTTTATTTGTATAGTCCCACTCAGTCATTGTGTGTGAGTCACAAAGACCATGATTAGAAGGGCCATATTAAGTAATTCATTACACAGCAGTGGTACAAGTGGTTAACACACTCGGCTGCTAACAAAAATGTCAGAGGTTCGAGTCCACCCAGAGGTGCCTCAGAAGAAAGGCCTGACCGTCTACTTCCAAAAATCAGCCATTGAATACCCTATGGAGCATAGTTCTACTCTGAAACACATGGAGTCACCAGAAGTTGGAATTGACTCAACTTTTTTTTTAATTTGAGAGAAATTTAACTACACACAAGATAATGTTTGATTTGTCTAATTCCAGTGATATTTCCTTAGTAACAACTTCACTTGAACCAATTCCTCTAATCCATCTGATTAATTTGGAGCTAACTATGGGTTCCAGGCTAGTGTTTACAACTAGAACATTAAAAATTTGATATTAGATCAAAGAATTTTACAAGTTCCTTCTTGATCCAAGGCATTATAATGTTTTAACATTTGTTTATAAATTGGAAAAGAAAAATGCATGTAATGGAAACGGGAAATCTAACCCTTAAATAGCTCACCTTTTTCTCAGAAGAGGTTTTCCATCGTAAGTTTCTTGAAAGTTGCTTATTAAAGAGACTCCCATATGAATAGCTGTGCCCTTGAACTCAGGTTCACCTTTCCTTACTGGGAATTAATTATAGTGTCTTCAAGCTTGTCGCCTTTTGCACCTATCCAAGTTACGGAGGCTTAGTAAAAACTCAATCATATACGTATATAATACTGCAACAAGCAAAATGAAAACAGCTCGTACCACCCAAGCCAGATAGGAATTTGTATAGGATTAAAAGCACAAACTAGCCTTAAATATATAAATCCCTGTGTCTGTCAATAGAAAACTCCTTATTTATTCTCAGTTTGTTGCTCCCCTCTTGAGTCACTTATTCTTTGCTAGAAGAAACTCTCATTTCCTGATCCAGAGGAAGCCATAAACATAGCTAGATTTCTTGGGGCCTCATTAACTGAGCATTCCTCAGAAGAGCCCTGTAGGAAGACGTGATGGGAGTCGACTGAGGGCAGTAAATTCTTAGGAACTAAAGATTTCTTGTGAGGCAGTGGTGGTTCAGTGGTAGAACTCCCCCCTTCCATACGGGAGACTTGGGTTTGATTCCTGGCCAGTGCACCTCATGCACAGCCACCACTTGTCTTTCAGTGGGGCCTTGCATGTTGCTATGATGCTCAACAGGTTTCAGCAGAGCTTCCAGGCTAAGATGGACTAGGAAGAAAGGCTGGTGATCTGCTTCTGAAATTCAGCCAGTGAAGACCCTATGGATCACTACAGTCTGATCCCCAACCCATCATGGGGATGGCACAGGGCAGTGTTTTGTTTCATTGTGCATGGGGTCACCATGAGTTGGCAGCCAACAACACAGATTTCTTATACCCACCCAAGACACAAATGAACATGTTATAACCTTTTAACAGCCTTGTTATTATATCACAGTGTGGACTATGCCAATAATATTTGCCAAAATCCATCATTCATTTTCCCACAAACTCTAAATTTCTGGAGAAATTCAGCTGTGAATGGCTGGCTTGATATACCTTCAAATAGATTGTAAAAATACCAGTTGTTGTTCTTCTCTCTTCTCATTCAAGGTTGCTGAGAGAGGGAGATAGGTGGAGACTGTATGAAAGCTCTGGGAAGTCGCCACAGTCAACTGAAAGGTTGGGTAAAGAGAAGAGAAACAACAGCATTTCAGAGGGCAGACTTCCTGTCAGAGCAGGAAGTCCGAGGGTTCACAAGTTCATGGAAGAGGACATCCAGAACAGGCCTCGCTAGAAACATTATCACCTCCATCAGGGATGTATTCTTCATAATGAGAAACAGCTGCCCTTGTGGGGTTTCGGGAAGTTTCTGCCCCAGCGGAAGTCAGAACGCATAGTGATACACATGTGGGGTCAAAAACAGCCTTTTGCCTTTAAACTGGAAGAAAGCAAGCAAGCTTTTCCTTCCTGCAGGTTCCTGGTGTGATAAGGAAGTCTGGACATCTGAGCCCAGTGGTTGGTTTCTCCACACCAAGATCTCAGTAATGCCGTTGCCCATTGTCCTGTTTTGTCACTTGTCTTAAGGTAATGATGTCATGGAAGAAAGGGCCTCAACAGCAGGCTTTGCACAAAGCCCCGGGCTGCAGCTGCAAACTACACTGTAATTTGAGATTTGAGTCCAAATTGTCTGACACCATAACACAGCAACAAAGAGGCTTTCTCCTGCCGGGATGCAGAGTAGCCAGCAGGCAAGCCCTGGGCTGTCACAACTCGGCCTTCCCTTGGGAGATAAACATTTCTTTTGAATCTCAGAGAGGCTGTTCTGGAAAAGGAATTGTATAAACTCGCAGGGCAAAACCAGGGCAGGTTTTCGGGTGGCTTTGTGAGCCTATGGAAAGCAGCTCCTTGTTTCTGAACAGAAATTGGTAGAAGTGCATTGTCTTCTAGCATCTAATTTGGTTTGCTATCTAGAATCATTCAGAGTTAAAAACTCCAAGAAAACTCTAAGATTTACTAAGTATACACTTTTGCTTTCTGACAAAAACAAAAAAAAGGAAAGGAAAGTAAAAGGGCATCTATAGTAAATCTTAGGATTTTCTTAGAGTCTTAACTCTGAATGATTCTAGGTAGCAAACCATACCAGATGCTAGAAGACACTTTTGGGGAGTCTTCACTCTATAGCCAACATGTCCCTTAATCTTTAGCTCTATATTCCAGCTGTCCTCTGTGCACCCCCACCTCTGTATAACCATCACTTCCAAAGACACACTTCCCAAACTAAACATTATCTGCCGCTCTGCACCCACCATCCCCAAACTCCCTCCTCCTGCCCTATTTCCAATCTGCTAATGGAAATGCCACCACCATCCACCCAGGTGTCCTTGCTACAAACCTTGAAGTAATGTTAGACACTCTCCTCTTCCCCTCTTGAATGGATTCACCAAATCCTGCCTAGTTACTGCTTGAACTAGCCCCCTTCTCTCCACGCTTTTCCTTCAGGTCCTGGTCCTCTGTCCCTTGCCTTACTCTAATCACCACCTTGCTGGTTGACTAGCCCCCAGGTTCCTTGTGAGTGACTCCAGGCTATTTTCCACATCGCAGAGTTACTCCCTAAAAAATAACGTTGATTTTGTGATTTAGCATGTAGATCGTATATTCAAAAAGTCTAAACTAAGGCTTACAAGTTGCTGTACAAATCAAGCGTTCTGTAGGTTTATAGGCGCCCTGGTGGTGCAGGGGTTAAGAGCTTGGCTGCTAACCAAAAGACTGGCGGTTCGAATCCACCAGCAGCTCCTTGGAAACCCTATGGGGCAGTTCTACTCTGTCCTATAGGGTTGCTATAGACTCGCTATGAGTCGGAATCAACTCGATGGCAGTGGGTTTTAGCACAATAGAGGCAAAGTAGCTGAGAGGTCCTGCTGTGAAACCTGAGTCCTGGTTTTGATTCCTGTTGTCAATACTTTTCCAGCTCCAGATGCTGGAAAGTTACTTCACTTATCTGTGCCTCGGTTTCCTCATATGTAACAGCAACAGCAAAAATACTAATTGTGAGGATTAAATGCAAAGAATAAAACATCTAGAATTGTGTTTGCCAAGAAGAAAGCATTCAATAAATGCTAGATGATAACCCATTAATATATAAAAACTTCAATTATCCTCCCTCTACCCACAAACCTAACCAGTTCACCACTTCAACCACCACAGTGCTACTTCCATTCCAGTTTGTAGTGGGTTGGATGATAGAGCCCCCCCCCCCCCCCGCCCCAACCAAAAGCTGTGGCCACGTAAATTCCCTGGAACCTGTGAATGCTAACTTATTTGGGAAGAGGGTCTTTGCAGATGTAAGTAAGCTAAGGATCTTGGGGTGAGATCTTCCTGAATTATCCAGGTGGGCCCTAAATCGAACGACAAGTGTCCTCATAAGAGAAAGGCAGAAGGAGACTTGAGAGACAGAAGAGAAGGCCGTGTGAAGACAGAGGCAGAGATTGGGGTGATGTGGCCACAAGTCAAGGAACGCCTGGGGCCACCAGGAGCTGGAAGAGACAAGGAACAGACTCCCCCCTAGAGCCCCCAGAGGGAGCGTGATCCCGCCAACACCTTGATTTCAGACTTCTGGCCTCCAGTACTGGGAGAGAACAAATTTCTGTTGTTTTAAGCCGCCCAAACCAAAAGGAAAAAAAAAAAAAAAAAAAAACCTATTGCCCACGAGTTGATTCCAACTCATAGCAACCCTACAGGACAAAGTAGAACTGCCCCAGAGGGTTTCTAAGGAGCTGCTGGTAGATTCGAACTGCCGGTCTTTTGGCTAGATGATAGTATTGTTCATATTTTTATTATAATATTAAGATCTCTTATTATGGACGCTCATATTTGTTAACCTCCATCTCTGCAGAGACTATAGTTAGAATATCTTCTACAAGGAATGTATGTCGCTTTTGAGGCTTCCAGGATCCGGTGCGTAAATCTTAAAACCTTACCTCTGACCATGGAGTTGGTGTCTTAGTTTCCTAGGGCTGCCCTGACAAAGTTCCACAAACTAGGTGGCTTATAAGCACAGAAATCTATTCTCTCACAATTCTACAGGCTAGAAGTCTGAAATCAAAGTGTCAGCCAGGCCATGCTCCTTCCCAAGTCTTTAAGGGAGGCTCTTTCCTTGCCTCTCCCAGCTTCTGGTAGCCCCAGGCATCATTCCAATCACTGCTTCCATTTTCACATGGCCATCTTCCCTGTGTCTGTGTCTCTGTGTCTTCACACAACGTTCTCCTCTTTTATAAAGACCCCGGTCAATTCATGGCAACCTCATCTGTGTCAAAGTAGAACTGTGTTCCATAGGGCTTTCGATGGCTGATTTTTCAGGAGCAGATGACTAGAGCTTTCTTCTGAGACATGTCTGGATGGACTCGAACCTCCAACCTTTTGGTGAGCAGCTGAGCATATTAACAGTTCGCACCACCCAGGGACTCCTGTAACGACACTAGTCATAACAAGATTAGGGCCTACCCTACCCCAGTAGGAGTCCTGCTGGTGTAGTGGTTAAAGTGCTCAGCTGCTAGCAAAAAGGTCAGCAGTTCAAACCTACCAGCTGCTCCGTAGGAGAAAGATGTGGCAGTCTGCTTCTGTAAACGTTTATAGTTTTGGAAACACTATGGAGCAGTTCTACTCTGTCCTACAGGGTCGCTAGGAGTCAGAATTGACTCCACAGCAGTGGGCTTGGTTTGGTTTTCTACTTCAGTATGACCCCATGTTAACTTAACCAAATATATCTGTAAAGACCCCATTTCCAAATAATGAAAATATTTATTTGCAAATAACTCAAGTGCTGGGAGTTAGGGCTAAAATCCTGGGGGGAGGGGGAGACACGATTCAATCCATAACAATTGGATAACACTTTCCATCTCATAAGATCAGAATTTAATCATTCATTGACTGAATTTTTATTGTGCCTCACAAGGACCAGTCACTGTACCAAATTAATTCAACTTTGATTTCACTATAATACCAGCACAGTTCCTGACACAGGGCAGAGATAAAAACACATGCTTGAAAATTAAAATATCTGTAGTTTCAGTCCCTGGACCCAAACAAGAGCAAACACAAATGTCATGAACTTTACAAAAAAAATTACAGTTCATGCTTCTCAAAGATTCTACAGTCCCACCCAAATGTTCCCAAGGCTTTAAAATGAATTTTCTAGAACTTTCTGGATAACATACATTTTTCCTGGTTTAAGTACCCATCTTCGATCTGCGTTAAAATTAAACTAGATCCAAGTATCACTAAAACCTCCATGCCCTTGTTTCCACATTCTTCAGAGTCAAAGCTTTTTATTTCATGAAATTTTTAATAGTTGGTAGATATATCGCATATTTTAGCTTTAGGAGTGCTATAGAGGGATTTTTTAAGCAATCAGTAGATAAAACAGAGGACTAAGTGATCTCACTAGCTAAATGATTAACATATCAAAACAGCTAGTTTCTCAGAGCTAAAAGATAAGGTTTGGATTTGGGCCCATAGCTGTTTGCGATTCAAATTAGCTGTGTCAAGGAGTTTCAGATTCTGCAGTCAGGACCCTGAAGTTACCCTTCAGGCTCTGATTGAAGGCTGTCATTTCTATTTTAAAAAATTTTTTATTGTGCTTTAGGTGAAAGTTTACGGAGCAAATTAATTTCCCATTTGATGCTTCGTACATAAAGTGTTCCGTGACGATGGTTGCATTCCTCACAATGTGTCAGCACTCTCCTCATTTCTGCGCTGGGTTCCCCATTTCCTTTCATCTGGATTTTCTACCCCTTCCTGCCTTCTCATCTTTGTTTTTGGACAGATGTTGCCCTTTTGATCTCATATAATTGAATGTTCTAAGGAGCATGTTCTTCTTGGGTGTTATTGTTTATTTTACGGACCTGTCTATGGTTTGACTGAAAGGTGGTCTCCAGAAATGACTTCAGTTCCAGGTCAGAAAGGTGTCTTAGGGCCATCGTCTCGGGAGTTCCTCCAGTCTCTGTCAGACCAGTAAGTCTGGTCTTTTTTGTGGATTTGATTTTTTGTTCTACAGTTTTCTCCCACTCTGTCTGGGACCCCGTGTTGTGATCCCAGTCAGAGCGGTGGTTCGGTAGAGGTAGCCAGGCACCATCTAGTTCTTATGGTCTCAGGGTCGTGTAGGCTGTGGTTCTTGTGGTCCATTATTCCTTTGGACTAATTGCTCCCTTGAGTCTTTGGTTTTCTTCGCTTTCCTTTACCCCAAACAGTAAGAGACCAATACTGTGTCTTAGATGGCTGCTCGCCAGCTTTTAAGACCCTAGACACTACTCATCAAAGTAGGATGCAGAACATTGTCTTTATGAACTAGAAGGCTGTCATTTCAAAGACGTGTTCACGTGGGTGAATTGAAGCCCTGTTGATGAAAACCAAGTGACAGCACCAGGACCTGAATTGCAGTGGCTGAGTCTAAGAGAAAAGGAAACAGCATATTGGTCATCATTTTACCTTGAGCGAGGCAAAGTCGCCAAAAGGACCAGAGAAAGGCTTAAAGTCTAGGGAAACCAATGTTAGATGTGGTCTGGACTTAAATTGGGGGAGGCATGTTTTGGATCCTTGATGTTGATGAGGAATGGGGAGGAGCCCAAGCAAAACCAGAATTATTGGAAAGTGGAAATATTAAGTGGTTTGTGCTTGTCACTGTCAATGAACACCCTGCTTTAAAAAGTTACAGTTATTATTAGGGTTGTTGTTGCTGCTGCTGCGGTTTACTGATTACTGTATGTTTTTTGCAAATAACTCACCCATGTAAATAATGCACCCACACATACAATGCACATAGTGCGCCTAGGAAAATAATGTGCAAGGGGATTGTGTGGTTGGCAAAATATATAACGCATGTTATTTGCGTAAAATACAGTATAAGAAAATGCAAGAATGTATAAAATACAGAGAAGCAAAACTTAGGAAATTTAAATTGCTGCCACCCAGAGATCAACTACAACAAACTTCTGGTGGTGATAGTCGTGGCAGATCCTGGGTGGTACAAATGATAAAGTACTCAGCTGCTAACCAAAAGGTTGGAGGTTTAAGTCCATCCAGAGGCACCTAAGAAGAAAGGCCTGGAGATCTACTTCCAATAACTCAGCCATTGAAAACCCTACAGAGCACAGTTCTACTAGACTCGATGGCAACTGGTTGGTTTTGGTTCTAGTAGTGGCAGGAGTGGTGGTGGTGGCAGTGGTGACGTTGATGGTCATGGTGACTGTGATGGACATGATGGTGGTAGTGATGGTGGTTGCAGTGGTGGTCATGAGTAGCTGGAGAGCCCATTGGATGAGAGGTGGGGGGTGGTATTTAAAATTCTAGCTCCATTCATTTAATTTGACATGAGAACGATGGGAAAATATAAGTGCGGGTCTCAAGTTATCAGGAGCCTGGCAGGCAGCCCAGAGTGAAAAGCAGCCAAGGACCTCCGGCACTCTTGGGAGCAGCTGCCAACAGGAAACTCCTCGTGATGGTGTCCTAGGAAGGGTAGCTTTCACTCTGGTTTATTCTAAACAACAACAAATGTTGCCAGTTCTAAGTGTCTACGGTGTGCTTAGTCTCTAAGCTAAATGCTTTACATACTTGATTTTGACAATGTTGAACTTTATCTGAGCCCTCTGATCACGGAAGTCAGAAAAGGTCAAGCAACCCCTCCATTCTTTTGTGTTTTGGGAAATGGCCAACTGCAAAAGACCACTCTTGTCTCGCATGTTCTGAGATGGGGCCCATTTCCATCCTTCCTCATGACTCCCATAACATTTTGTGAATGACTTCCTTGTTTCCCTGCCTCCATAAAACCCAGGTCCCCTCCCTTTTCTTTGACAAAAATGAACATTCTCCTTATTGCAATATCAGAAAACCAAGCCCACTGCCATCAGGTCAATTCCAACTCATAGCGACCCTATAGACAGAGTAGAACTGCCCCATAGGGTTTCCGAGGCCGTAATCTTTACGAAAGCAGACTGCTATATCTTTCTCCCATGGAGCGGCTGGTGAGTTTGAATCGCTGACTTTTTCATTAGCAGCTGAGTGCTTAACTACGCCACCACCAGGGCTCCACCTTATTACAACAGCCTGAACAAAACCTTCTCTTAAAAAAAAATCTAGCTCTAATTCTGAGGTCAGGAAATTATGACGTGCAGAACAAAATTGAGAAGAAGAAAACTAATATGTGCCAGATGCCGTCAAATGTATTATTCCATTTAATTTTCACAGCATCCCTCCAAGGTTGTTGTTGTTTTTTGTTGTCTTGAGTTGCCTCTGACTCATGGTGACCTTATGTATAACAGAACAAAATGTTGCCCGGTCCCACACCATCTTCATCATTATTGGTATGTTTGAGTTCATTGTTGCAGCTATTGTTTAGTACCTTCCAACACAGGGGGCTCATCTTCCAGCACTATATCAGACAATATCCTGTTGTGATTCATAGGTTTTCATGGGCTAATTTTCAGAAGTAGATTACCAGGCCTTTCTTCCTAGTCTGTCTGGAAGCTCTGCTGAAACCCGTCCACCATGGGTGACCCTGCTGGTATTTTTTTTTTTTTTTAATTGTACTTCAGGTGAAGGCTTACAGAACAAATAGTTTCTCATGAAACAGTAGTACACATGTTGTTTTATGACATTGGTTAACAACCCTACAACATAGCAACCCTCTAACTTCTCAACCTTTTTTTTTTTTTTGTGAAAATATACATAGCCAAAGATACACCATTTCAAAAATTTCAACATGCACAGTTCAGTGACATTGACTACGCTCTTCCAATTGTCCTGGTATTCTCACTTAAGATGAAGGCTTACAGAACAAAATAGTTTCTCATTTAACAGTTACTACAAATGTTGCCCTATGACAATGGTTAACAATCTCACAACACGTCAACAATATCCTTACTCCAACCTTGGCTTCCCTATCACCAGCTTCCCTGTCCCCTTCTGCCTGCTGGCCTTTGTCACTGGACTCCTGTACCTCGTTAGTCTCATTTGGTTTTACGGGGCTGTCCAATCCCCAGCTGAATGGTGACTCTCAGAATTGACTTCACCACTGAGCTAAAAGTGTGTCTTGAGACCATACTCTCGGGGTCTCTCCAGACTCTTTCAGGCCAGTAAATCTGGTCTTTTTTCTATGTATTAGAATTTTGTTCTACATCCTTCTCCAGCTCTGTCCAGAACCCTCTGTTGTGATCCTGGTCAGAGCAGTCAGTGGTGGTAGCTGGGCACCATCTAGCTGTACTGGACTCAGTCTGGTGGAGGCCTTGGTAGCTGTGGTCCATCAGTCCTTTGGACTAATCTTTTCCTTGTATCCTGTTCTCTTCATTCTCCCTTGCTCCCGAAGGGATGAGACCAGTGGAGTATCTTAGATGGCTGCTCACAGGCTTTTAAGACCCCAGACGCTACTCACCAAGGTAGAATGTAGAACATTGTCTTTATAAACGTGGTTATGCCAATTGAGCTAGATGTTCCCCGAGACCATGGTCCCCACAGCCCTCTGCCCAGCAATTCAGTCCCTCAGGGAGTTTGGATGTGTCTATGGAGCTTCCATGACCTTTCCTTGTACCAGCTGTGCTGGTTTCCCCAGTATTGTGTACTATCTCACCCTTCACCACAGATACCACTTATCTATTGCCTATTTTTTATTTTCCCCCCCACCCCCCCATCCCTCGTAACCAAAAAAGATTGTTACTTTTGGTGTGTAAACTTTTTTATGGGTTTTTACAATAGAGGTCTCATACAATATTTGTCCTTTTGTGATTGACTTATTTCACTCAGCATAATGTCCTCCAGTTTCATCCATGTTATGAGATGCTTCACAGATTCATCATTGTTCTTTATCATTGCATAATACTCCATTGTGTGTATGTACCATAGTTTCTTTATCCATTCATCTGTTGATGGGCATCTAGGTTGTTTCCATCTTTTTGCTTTTGTGAACAATGCTGCCATGAACATAGGTGTGCATATGTCTATTTGTGTGATGGCTCTTATTTCTCTAGGATATATTCCTAGGAGTGGGATTGCTGGATCGAATGGTATGTCTATTTCTAGCTTTCTGAGGAAGCGCCGTATCATTTTCCAAAATGGTTGTATCATTTTGCATTCCCACCAGCAGTGCATAAGTATTCCGATCTCCCCGCAGCCCCTCCAACATTTGTTATTTCCAGGGTTTTTGATTCATGCCAGTAATGTCGGGGTGAGATGGTATCTCATTGTGGTTTTAATTTGCATTTCTCTAATGGCTAGTGATCACGAGCATTTCCTCATGTGTCTGTTGGCCATTTGAATGTCTTCTTTGGTGAAGTGTCTGTTCATTTCCTTTGCCCATTTTCTAATAGGATTATTTGTTTTTTTGTTGCAGAGGTGTTGGATTTTCTTGTAGATTATGGAGATTAGACCTTTGTCTGACTTGTACTGTCCAAAAATTTTTTCCCAGTCTGTAGGTTCTCTTTTGACTCTTTTGGTGAAGTCTTTTGAGGAGCGTAGGTGTTTGATTTTTAGAAGATCCCAATTATCTAGCTTATCTATTGGGTTTTGTGCGTTGATGGTTATGGTTTGTATCCTGTTAATGCCATGTATTAAGGCCTGAAGTGTTGGTCCTATTTTTTCTTCTATGAACTTTATAGTTTTAGGCTTTATATTCAGGTCTTTGATCCATTTTGAAGTAGTTTTTGTATACGGTGTGAGGTATGGGTCCTGTTTCATTTTTCTGCAAATGGATATCCAGTTTTGCCAGCACTATTTGTTAAAAAGACTGTCTTTTCCCCATTTGATGGACTTTGGGCCCTTGTCGAAGATCAGGTGACCGTAGGTGGATGGATTTACATCTGGGTTCTCAATTCTGTTCCATTGGTCAATGTATCTGTCGTTGTACCAGTACCAGGCTGTTTTGACTACTGTAGCTGTATAGTAGGTTCTGAAGTCAGGTCGTATGAGTCCTGCAACTTTATTCTTCTTCTTCAGTAGTGCTTTACTTACTTGGGGCTTCTTCCCTTTCCATATAAAGTGAATGATTAGTTTTTCTATCTCTTTGAAGAATGTTGTAGGTATTTGGATCAGGATTGCGTTGTATTTGTAAATTGCTTTGGGTAGAATTGTCATTTTCACAATGTTGAGTCTGCCTATCCATGAGCATGGTATGTTTTTCCATTTATGTAGATCCCTTTGTGACCCTGCTGGTATTTAAAATACCAGTGACGTGGCTTCCAACGTTATAGCAACACACAAGCAACCACAGTAAGACAAACTGACAGACAGATAGTGGCTTCAAGGTAGATGCCCTATTTTATAGATATAAAAACTAATGTTGAGAGTGACTGAGTAACTTGTCCATAATTTGAACACAGACCCATCAGACTCCAGGGTCAAAGCACATTTCATGCCACCTCACTGTATCTCACTCCACTGAGGCAGAAGGGAGAAGAGGAAACAGAAGAAAGGAAAGGGGAGGGGGAGGAGTAGGTGGAAAAGTGGAGTAAAGGCGTTTCCTCCACATTGCCAGGTTAAGAGCTAGTCTTGCAGATGGTGGGACGCAGGTCCACAAGCTCCTTTTCCGTGCTTCTTTGCCGCATTCTATCACCCTTCTTTCTGAGTTGTCAGGTTTTCCAGGGCTCCCACTGACACCCTATTCTGCTGAGTCCTTGCCAATGCTGCACATTCCAGAATCTCTTCCTCTCTCTCCTGCAACAGAGGCTTCCTTTCCTTCCATACTGTTGTTTCAACCAGAAGGCAGTCTGACTGAATGGATCTACATTAGGGTGTGAATGACTAGAAGGCTCCCATGTTTGCTTTGCTTTGCCAAAGGAGGAGTCTTGATGTAGGAGTATCTGACTGATGACATTGCAAATACGGTACAGGTAGTCCCCGACTTACAATGGGGTTCTGTTCTGACGACTCTGTCCTAAGTCGGTTCTGATGTAAGTTGAATGCCTCTTTTTTTTTTTTTTCATTATTATTGCCTTTTATTACCAGTATCTCTATAAGTATGATCTTTGAACATCTGTGAGTGAACATCTGAGAATGAGAACATCAGCGAATTATGGACTGCAACACTGTATGTAGTACATATTACTCACGAGAAGATATACAAAAAAAGATAGTCGTAATGCGGTTCATCATAATTTGACCACATTGTAAGTCAGGGACTACCTGTAATTCAGTTCAGCAGAATAATGATGATGATGATGATTCAGGCTATTGGGGGAAGAGGAGATATTTGGGGACTGAGAAATGTCAGGAGACAGTAGGGGAGGGAGTGATTGTTCCAGCTGCAATTCCCACGGCAACAGGGATAGCTGAAAGGGAAGCTCAGAGGGTCCCTATCAAGTGAGGGGTTCCTATATAGGAGAGCGCCTGTGTGTCAAAAATAAAGGTGGTCCCCAGACTTACTGGTCTGACAGAGACTGGAGGAACCCCGAGCTATGGCCCCCGGACACCCTGCTAACTCAGAACTGAAGCCACTCCCGAAGACCACCTTTCAGCCAAAGATTAGACAGGCCTATAAAACAAACAATAACACCCTTGAGGAACGTGCTTCTTAGTTCAATCAAGTATACGAAACCAAATGGGCAACACCTGCCCAAAAGCAAAGGCGAGAAGGCAGGAAGGGACAGGAAACCTGGACAAATGGACACGGAGAACTCAGGATGGATGGGAAAGGGGGAGAGTGCTGACGCATTACTGGGATTGTGACCAACGTCACAAAACTTTGTATAAATTTTTGAATGAAAAGCTAATTTGCGCTGTAAACTTTCACCTAAAACACGGTCATTTTTTTTTAATTGTCTATTAAACCTGCATAAAAATAAATAAATAAATAAAGCCGGTCCCAAGCTGAAACAAACAGATGTAAAATGGAGCAGTGGTTAGAGAGAACAGGCGCGCCACTGAACTTGGGTCCATGAAGGTTTCCTACAGGAGCAGCTGTGTTTGCTCCCCAAGAGCAAGTCCCATGAAGACAAGGTGCTTCCCGCTTTCAAGGCCACAGGTTCGTACTGGTGGCTCTGGGCCTGGGCATTCAGCCACAGCTGTTGGCCCTGCCACGTACTCAGGTGTTTCGGGGGAGGGAAACGCCTGGGAATGGCTTCCTGTTCCCCACTCCTTGTGCTAAGTCCAAGAAAAGGGAAAAAAAAAAATTTCACCTGCAACTCTAGTGGAAGTTTTTCCCTCTAAAGTTTATTGTCACTGACTTAGCTAGGCTGCAGTGATTAGCTAAGTAAATACTGGTGACTCTATGCTTGTCCCTCTTGTTTACAAGTGACTTAGAATTTATTCCCTACTTCCAGGTGAGAGCGTGGAAGTAGCTTATCCAAAGAACTCGGCAAGTTGGTAGGTTCACCCCCTACATACTTAAATACACGGTTGGCCTGATTTCAGACACAGTGCGAGATCTCCCTCCCCCATACTCTTATGCAATTCCCTGAAATTTCTGGAGTTGAGCGTCATTCCTTGGTGTCTTAAGAGTTCTTATTAAAGTTCAAAATCTTAGTGGAAAACTCTCTGTCATTTACCTTTCTGAGACAACAAGCTGGAAGCCAGGTCTTCCGGGAATAAGACAGGAATGAAATGTCTCACCCTGGTGGTGTTGTTGTTGCTGGGTGCCATAGAGTCAATTTTGACTCATAGTGACCCCATGTGACAGAGTAGAACTGCCCCAGAGGGTTTTCTAGGCTGTAATCTTTATGGGAGCAGATCGCCAGGCCTTGAAGAAGGAAGGAAAAGATTGAAGGTTGGAATTAACCAAAGACAAACTACCCCTTATTACTGGCTGATCCTGCTCCCGGCCGAATAGCTACCTCAGTTTGCACCTTTATGAATTAATCTTCCTTGTGGGAGTGTGCTTTAAATACCAAGCAATAAAATAGTCTGGCAGCTGACATGTTTAATTACGTGGCAGTTTACTGAAACTTATTTACGTTCATTATTGATTCTTCTACCTCTTCTTCCTCCCCCTGTTCCCTAAACACACAAGCAGCCCAGGGACTGGCCCAGCTCTCCTTTTCCTCTCTCAGTTCGGGTCCCCCTCACTCTCCCACCTTTAAATATCACTGTTTGGGGGCCACACTGCCCAGATTTCTCTTGAACCTAGGGGTGAGCAAATGTCTTCTGTAAAAGGCCAAATAGTAAAACTTTTAGGCTTGGTGGGCCATACAGTCTCTGTTGCTACTACTCAACTCTGCCGTTGTTACGAGAACTCAGCCGTCAGCAATATCTAAACAAATGGGCACGGCTATGTTACAAGAAAACTTTATTTGTGGACACTGAAGTTGGAATTTCATGTAATTCTCACATGTCACAACATATTCTTTATCTTTATATATTTTTGGCAAACGATTTAAAATTGTAAAAACCACTCTTAGCTCACTGACCCTACAAACGCAGGGGGTGGGTGTGATTTGGCCTGCAAATCAGAGTTTGTCGACCCTCTGTTCTAATTCATAGTCTTCCTGGTGTCCTTTTCGACTGCACCAATTAGCTGTTCCTCTTGACTTCTTTATTTCTCTTTACCAGTTGCTGTCCAGTTGATTCCAACTCATGATGACCCCATGTGTGGCAGAGGAAAACCATGCTCCGTAGGGTTTTCAATGGCGGCTTTTTTGGGAAGGAGATCACCGGGCCTTTCTTCCAAGGCGCCTCTGGGTGAACTCAAACCACCAAAATTTCAGTTAGCAGCCAAATCTGTTAACTGTTTGCACCACACCGGGACTCCCTCATCTATGGCTGGACCAGTAACTATTTCGTCCTTGGCCTCCCTGCCTTCTTTCTCCATGCTAGAGGTGCTTCGCTTCAAGTTCACGGGACCCCAGAGAGGCCTCCCTGTCTATCTTTTTGTGAATTAGCTCACTGAAGTAAAATTTATGTACAATAAACAACATTCATTTAAAGTGTATAATTCTTTGAGTTTTGATACCCATGAAACCGCCACCACAATCAGCATACAGAATATTTCCATCTCTCCCAAAAGCTTCCTTGTGCCTTTTCACTCTCCATTTCTTTCTCTCTGCTTCCAACCTTAGGCAACCACTGATCTCATTTTTGTCACTATAAATTAGCTCGAATGTTCTAGAATGACATATAAATGGAATCGTGCAGGATGTACTCTTTTGTGTTTGGCTTTTTTCACCCAGCATAATTATTTTGAGACTCACCCAGGTCGTTGCGTGGAGCAGTAGGCCATGCTGTTTTATTGCGGACTTGTATTCCATTGCATGGATGCACCACTTTTTGTTAATCCATTTTCACGTGGTTTCTAGTTTGTGGCTATTGTTTCTCCTGTAATTGCTTCCTCTCTTCTGCCTCTTCTCCCTTAATGAAGAGATGTACTCAAGTGCCTTCCATCTTTAAAAAACACAACACTCTCTTGACTCAACAACCTTACGTGCCCAATCTTAGAACAATAATGAATTGAACCATTCTGGAATATTCTGAAGATTTCTGGGCAAGATCCAAATAAACCAGGCAGGCAAATCCAAGTGGTCTGTCACAGTCATGGGAAAAACTAACTTTTCTAGTCATAGTTTATCCAATCTGGACATTTCTTAGGGCTAGCAACCAGTCTCTAGAAGTGGCTGCCTTAGACTGGGATGCCCCTGGGTTACTTTTCTCCCTCTTTCTGGACCAATTAACCATTCTATGCCCCACTTTCTCCCTCAGAAATCAAGAAGGACTTTTACTTGCAATTACATATAATTAGAGAATCAGGTAAAAGTCAAAGCATGTGGCCCAGTGATGGGCATTGGGTTGGTGTCTTAGCTTCCCAGGGCTGCTGGAACAAAGTACCACAAAGTGGGAGGCTTGAAACAGCAGAAATGTATTGTCTTGCAGTTCTGGAAGCCAGAGGTCGAACTCAATGTGTTGGTTTGGCCATTCCCCCTACGAAGCCTCTAGGGGGAGATACTTTCTTGTCTTTCCTAGTTTCTGATAGTCCCAGGCGTTTCTTGGCTTATGGATGCATCTTCACAAGGCCGCCCTTCCTCTGTCTCTCTGTATTTCTTCTCCTCTTTTATAAGGACAACATTCAAATAAGATTAAAACCAAATCCAAAGCAAACCCGTTGCTGGAGAGTCAGTTGTGACTCATAGCGACCCAATAGAACAGAGTAGAACTGCCCCACAGTGCTTCTAAGGCTATAATCTTTACGGAACCTGACTGCCACATCTTTCTCCCACAGAATGGCTGGTGGGTTCAAACTGCTGACCTTCCAGTCAGCGGATGAGTGCTTAATCACTGTGCCACCAGGGCTCCTCAGACAGGATTAGGACAAAGCAAAGTGTGATTATCTAGGATTCTAATTCCCAAATCACTGGTCACCACCATTACAGGTTCCCAGGGAACACAGTGAGGACATTCCAGGCAAGTGGCTGCTACTTGTTATTAACTACAGCCATGGCCCCAAACTCCTAGGGGTTTGGAGAGCTTGGCCAGGCCCTGGGTGGATCTCAAGGAGCTAATTAATCTGGAAAATGAGGCATTAAGTCAATCTGTGGAAAGTCTGCCTTTCAAGGACCCTGCTTTGCCTACAACTTGGACTTTGCATTTTCCCTTGCTGAGTATTAGGTCATTCAAATTTAGATACTTGAGAGGCAAATGATTTTTTTTAACAACACTTCCCTGAAGTCAAAACGTCTAGTAATTTAATATATTGCCGCGTGTCTATTTTAAATAGTATTCTAGGGTAGAAAGTTATTTTGGGACCCTAGAATACTGTTGGAGCCCTAGTGGCACAGTGGTTAAGAACTCAGGCTGCTAACTAAAAGGTCGGCAGTTTGAATCCACCAGCTGCTCCTTGGAAACTCTGTGGGGCAGTTCTATTCCGTCCTATATTTGTCTTTTTGTTGTTGAGCTTTTGCAGCATTTTGTAGATCTTAGAGATTAGATGCCGATTGGATTTGTCGTAGCCAAAATTTTTTCCCCGTCTGTAGGTTGTCTTTTGACTCTTTTGGTGAAGTCTTTTGATGAGCATAAGTGTTTGATTTTTAGGAGCTCCCAGTTATCGAGTCCGTCTTCTGGTGCTTGTGCATTGTTACTTATGGTTCGTACTGTGTTTATGCCATGTATTAGGGCTCCTAGCGTTGTCCCTATTTTTTCTTCCATGATCTTTATCGTTTTCGATTTTATATTTGAGTCTTTGATCCATCTGGAGTTAGCTTTTGTGCATGGTGTGAGGTACGGGTCTTGTTCCAGTTTTCTGCAGATGGCTGTCCAGTTATGCCAGCACCATTTGTTAAAGAGACTCTCTTTTCCCCAATTAACGGCCTTTGTCAGATATCAGCTGCTCATGGGTGGATGAATTTCTGTCTGATTCTCAATTCTGTTCCACTGGTCTATGTATCTGTTGTTGTACCAGTACCAGGCTTTTATGACTACCGTGGCGGTATAATAAGTTCTAAAATCAGGTAGTGTGAGGCCTCCCATTTTGTTCTTCTTCTTGAGTAATGCTTTACTTATTCGGGGCCTCTTCCCTTTCCATATGAAGTTGGTGATCTGTTTCTCCATCTCATTAAAAAATGCCAGTGGAATTTGGATCGGGATTGCATTGTATCCATAGATCGCTTTGGGTAGGGCTGACATTTTCACAGTGTTGAGTCTACCTATCCATGAGCAAGGTATGTTTTTGCACTTATGCAGGTCTCTTTTGGTTTCTTGCAGTAGTGTCTTGTAGTTTTCATTGTATAGGTCTTTTACGTCTCTGGTTAGATTTATCCCTAAGTATTTTAATTTCTTGGGGGCTATTGTAAATGGTATTGATTTGGTGATTTCCTCTTTGAGGTTCTCTTTGTTGGTGTAAAGGAATCCAACTGATTTTTGTGTGTTTATCTTGTGTCCTGATACTTTGCTGAACTCTTTTATTAGCTCCAGTAGTTTTCTTGTGGATTCTTTGGGGTTTTCTGTGTATAAGATCATATCATCTGCAAATAGAGATACTTTGACTTCTTCCCTCCCAATTTGGATGCCCTTTATTTCTTGTTATAGCCTAATTGCACTGACTAGGACGTCCAGCAAAATGTTGACTATGAGTGGCGATAAAGGGCATCCTTTTCTGGTTCCCGTTCTCAAGGGGAATGCTTTCAAAGTCTCTTCATTTAGGATGATGTTGGCTGTTGACTTTGTATAAATGCCCTTTATTATATTGAGGAATTTCCCTTCAGTTCCTATTTTGTTGAGAGTTTTTACCATGAATGGGTGTTGGTCTTTGTCAAGTGCCATTTCTGCACTGATTGATAAGCTCATATGGTTCTTGTCTTTTGTTTTATTTATGTGATGGAATACATTGATTGTTTTTCTAATGTTGAACCATCGCTGCATACCTGGTATAAATCCCACTTGATCATGGTGAATTACGTTTTTGATATCTTGCTGAATTCTATTGGCTAGAATTTTGTTGAGGATTTTTGCGCCAATGTTCATGAGGGATATTGGTCCATAATTTTCTTTTTTTGTGGTGTCTTTACCTGGTTTTGGTATCAGGGTTATGCTGGCTTCACAGAATGAGTTTGGGAGTATTCCATCCTTTTCTATGCTCTGAAATACCTTTAGTAGTAGTGGTGTTAACTCTTCTCTGAAAGTTTGGTAGAATTCTCCAGTGAAACCCTCCAGGCCAGGGCTTTTATTTTGTTGTGAGTTTTTTAATTACCTTTTCAATCTCTTCGTTTGTTATGGGTTTATTTAGTTGTTCTACCTCTGTTTGTGTTAGTTTAGGTAGATAGTGAGTTTCTAGAAATTTGTCCATTTCCTCTAGGTTTTCAAATTTGTTAGTGTACAATTTTTCATAGTATTCTGTTAATGATTCTTTTAATTTCAGTTGGGTCTGTTGTGATCTCACCCATCTCATTTCTTATTCGGGTTATTTGCTTCCTCTTCTGTTTTTCTTTTGTCAGTTTGGCCAGTGATTTATCAGTTTTGTTGATCTTTTCAAAGAACCAGAACTCTTTCAATTGTTTTTCTAGTCTCTATTTAATTTAATTCTGCTCTAATTCTTATTATTTCCTTTCTTCTGGCACCTGAGGACTTCTTTTGCTACTCTCTTTCTACTTGCTCCAGTTGTAGGGTTAATGTTTTGATTATGGCTCTTTCTTATTTTTGGATGTGTGCATTTATTGCTATAAACTGACCTCTGAGCACTGCTTTTGCTGTGTCCCAAAGGCTCTGGTAGGATGTGTTTTCATTCTCATTTGATTCTATGAATTTCTTTATTCCATCCTTAATTTCTTCTATAACCCAGTACTTTTTGATCAAGGTGTTGTTCAGTTTCCATGTGTTTGATTTTTTTCCTTGCTTTTTCTGTTGTTGATTTCTACTTTTATGGCTTTATGGTCAGAAAAGATGCTTTGTAATATTTCGACGCTTTGGATTTTGTTAAGGCTTGCTTTATGGCCTAATATGTGGTCTACTCTGGCGAATGTTCCATGTGCGTTGGAAAAGAAAGTATACTTGGCTGCTGTTGGGTGGAGTGTTCAGTATATGTCTATGAACTCAAGTTGGTTGATTGTAGCATTTAGCTCTTCCATGTCTTTGTTGAGCTTCTTTCTGGATGTTCTGTCCTTCACCAAAAGTGATGTGTTGAAGTCTCGTACTACTGTTGTGGAGCTGTCTATCTCTCTTTTCAGTGCTGTTAGAGTTTGTTTTATGTATTTTGGAGCCCCGTTGTTGGGTGCGTAAATATTTATTATAGTTATGTCCTCCTGGTGTATTGACCCTTTAATCATTATATAGTGTCCTTCCTTATCCTTTGTGATGGATTTTACTTTAAAGTCTATTTTGTCAGAGATTAATATTGCTACTCCTGCTCTTTTTTGAGTGATGTTTGCTTGATATATTTTTTCCATCCTTTGAGTTTCAGTTTGTTTGTGTCTTTAAGTCTAAGGTGTGTATCTTGTAGGCAGCATGTAGATGGATCGTGTTTTTTTATCCACTCTGTCACTCTCTGTCTCTTTATTGGTGCATTTAGTCCATTTACATTCAGTGTTAATTATTGATAGGTATGAGTTTAGTGCTGTCATTTTGATGTCTTTTTTTGTGTGTTGTTCACAGGTTCTTTGTTCCACTTAATTTTCTGTGCAGAGTGATTTTTCTTTATGTATTTTCTTTTCATCTTTTTCATTGTTGTTGATTTTGTGTTTGCTGAGTCTTTATAGTTTTCTAGTTTTTTATTTTCACTTGTAGGGTTGTTAGATTCCTTTGTGGTTACCTTAATATTTACCCCTATTTTTCTAAGTTTATACCAGTCTTTTATTTCTTTATATCCCCTTGACTTCCTCTCCATATGAAAAATCTATGTCTACATTTTTTAAGTCCCTCTTTTTTGTTTTAATGTTGTCATCTTTTACATATTGACATCTGTTTCCCTATTTTCAGTGTTTTGGTTTTGATTTACTTTTGTGACTTCCATATCTGGGTTGATATCTGGTTGCTCTGTCCTGTGTTCTAGTCTTGGGTTGTTATCTGATGTTACTGATTTTCTAACTGAAGGACTCCCTTTAGTATTTCTTGTAATTTTGGTTTGGTTTTTGCAAATTCCCTAAACTTCCGTTTATCTGGAAATGCCCTAATTTTGCCATAATATTTGAGAGACAGTTTTGCTGGATATATAATTCTCGGCTGGCAGTTTTTTTTTTCCTTCAAGGCTTTGTATATGTCATCCCATTGTCTTCTTGCCTGCATGGTTTCTGCTGAGTAGTCCGAGCTTATTCTTATTGACTCTCCTTTGTAGATAACTTTTACTTTGTCCCTAGCTGCTCTTAAAATTCTCTCTTTATCTTTGGGTTTGGCAAGTATGATCATAATATGTCTTGGTGACTTTCTTTTGGGATCTACCTTATATGGGGTTTGATAAGCGTCTTGGATAGATATCGTCTCATCTTTCACAATACCAGGGAAGTTTTCTGCTAAGAAATCTTCAACAATTCTTTCTTCATTTTCTGTTATCCCCCCCGCCCCCCGTTCTGGTACTCCACTCGTAGGTTATTCCTCTTGATAGAATCCCACATAATTCTTAGGTTTTCTTTGTTTTTCTAAGTCCTTTTACCTGACATTTCCTCATATAAGTTAGCATCAAGTGTTTTATCTTCAGTCTCACTAATTCTGACTTCCATTGCCTCAATTCTGCGCCTATAACTTTCTATTGAGTTGTCTAATTCTGAAATTTTATTGTTAATCTTCTGGATTTCTGATGGCTGTCTCTCTATGGATTCTTGCAGCCTGTTAAATTTGTCATCATGCTCTTTTCTAATCTTTTTAGTTTCCTCTATTGCGTGCTCTGCGTTTTGATTAATTTCCTTCCTAATTTCTCGAAGAGTTCTGTATATTAATCTTTTGTATTCTCCCTCTGGTAATTCCAAGAAATTTTCCTCCTCTGGAAAATTTGTAGATTCTTTATTTTGGGAGCTTGATGAAGCCATCGTGGATTGCCTCTTTATGTGATTTGATATTGACTGTTGTCTCCGAGCCATCAATAAGTTATTATGTTTATTTATTTTATGTTTGCTTACTGTGTCCTAGCTTCTTGTTTTGTTTTGATAAGCCCAAATAGGCTGCTCGTATGAGCTAGTTTGATTATTCGCGTCTTTGAAGCTCTAATGTCCTGTCACCAGGTGGTTAGATCTATTACTAGGTATGGGAGCTCAGGAGTCCACCCAATCCTCGTGTATGGGTTCAACTCAGGTGCCCAGGTAGATAGACACCAAGTGTGTGGTGTAGGCTCTCACTTACAGTCCTAGACAGGCATGGGTGATTGGTGTAGGCACAGGCATCTGTTTGCAGCCGGGGGACACACTCTGAGCAAGGCAGGGGGCTGACGGCCGCCCCCGAGTGTCCAGTAGTCGGACTGTGAGCACCTAATGCTGTTGGATGTAAGGACTGGGGGCATCTCTTATTCATGGGCCCCTATCGCAGGTGGCTAGGTGGTGTGGGTGGAGCCACCAGTCCTCAGGTCCCAGGTGTGGGTAGGTGAAGACCCTGCTTAATGGGCAGAGCACTGTCAAATGTCAAGAACCTGCCACTTCACAGCTGAAACAGTTGAAGTTAGACTTCTGGTATATACCCTGTTGTACTTCAGTAATGAGGGCCTATGCTGTTGAGATGGGCCCGCACAAGTCTATGCAGGGGGAAAGGCACTCAAAGTCTGTGGATCCCTTATGCCTGTGCCTGGGCAAAGGAGCTGTGCCTACCCTGAGTTCCTGGCTTAAGGGAGCCAGAAGTTTATCTTTTTCCCCCTCTGTTAATTTGTTCACTCTCCAAGGCAAGGAGAATGGCTCCAGGCGTGTGACGGATCCTACTTCTGGCCCAGGGAACTCAGCAATTGCTGAAGCTGGTCCGGGACCCAGTGCAGAGCAGGGAGTGGGGAGGTAAATGGGAGAGGTTTTTCCCTAAGGGGGGTGTTTTTGATCCATGCGGTAGGCCGTATGCAATTTCTTATCTTTCACTGATCCAGGGCTGCTTCTCACTGGTTCTGGGTGGCCATGTAGACTCTCTGGCACTGGGTCTCTCCCAGTGTGGAAAACGGGTCTCCCGAGTACCACTGCTTGCCTGCCTCATCGCTCACCCCCGAGATGATCAGGCCTGAAGGGCTCAGGCTCTCGCCGCGTCAGGTCTGGCAACTCCTCACTTCTTCCGAACCATCTCTCCCTCCCCCTGCCACTCGGTCCAGTTCCTGAAGTTTGCCTTCGATGTTCAGGGCTCCCAGATTGGCATCTATACTCAATTCACTTGTTTTTTCGGGTCTTTGTTGTAAGAGGGTCCACTGGAAGCGTCTGACTACTCTTCCATCTTGGCCCCGCCTCCTGATTTGATCTTTTATAGTATGTTCACATGGTTGTGCAACCATCACCACAATCTAATTTTAGAACACTCTTGTATCCCACTGTAAACCCACTGCCACTGAGTTGATTCCAACTCATAGTGAACCTATAGGACAGAGTAGAACTGCCCCCCATGGTTTCCTTACCATAAGTCTACTTTCTGCCTCTATCTGTTTGCCTATTCTAAACATTTCATGGAGTCCCTGGGTGGTACAAACTGTTAACCTCCTCAGCTGCTAAACAAAAGGTTGGAGGTTGGAGTCCACTCAGAGGGGCCTCAGAAAAAAGGCCTGGTGATCTCCTTCCAAAAAAATGAGCCATTGAAAACCCTATGGAGCACAGTTCTACTCTGACACACATGGGGTCCCCAGGAGTCAGAGTCAACTCAACAAGCAACTGGTTGAGGGACTCACTGGATGATGTAAATTGTTACCATGCTCAGCTGCTAACAAAAAGGTTGGAGGTTCGAGTTCACCCAGAGGCACCTCAGAAGAAAGGCTTGGTGTTCTACTTCCAAAAGATCACAGCCGTTGAAAACCATATGGGGCACAATTCTACTCTGACACACATGGGATTGCCATGAGTCAGAAACAACTTGACAGCAACTGGAGGTTTCATAGATGAGGAGGGAGTGAAGAGAGAAAAGGGTGGTTAGCTACCATTTTTCTGAATGCTTCCTCAAAAGCTCCCTGCATCACTGTCCCTAGCAAAGAGTCTCCTTTTAATATCCACCTTCATGCCGATCACCATGAGGTCCATTCATATCTGAAGATTGGAGACTCACACTGTCACCTCTAAACCTCCAACCTATGCTACTCAGGTGGAATTTTTGCAAGGTCTAAGGTGCGCCTGACCCAAGCCATGGTATTTTCAATCACCTCATATGCATGCGAAAGCTGGACAATGAATAAGAAAGACAGAAGAAGAATTGACACCTTTGAATTATGGTGTTGACAAAGAACATTGAATATACCATGGACTGCCAGAAGAACGAACAAATCTGTCTTGGGAGAAGTACAGCCAGAATGCCCATTAGAAGCAAAGATGGCGAGACTTCATCTCATGTACTTTGGACATGTTGTCAGGAGGGACCAGTGCCTGGAGAAGGACATCATGCTTGGTAAAGTAGAGGGTCAGTGAAAAAGAGGAAGACCCTCAACGAGATGGATTGACACAGTGACTGCAACAATGGGCTCAAGCATAACAACGATTGTAGGGATGGCACAGGACCGGGTGGTGTTACTTTCTGTTGTACATAGTGTCGCCATGAGTCGGAACTGACTCGATGGCACCTAACAACAACGAGTCAAATGCTGATGAGTCAATTCTGACTCATAGCGACCCTATAAGACAGTAGAACTGCCCCATAGGGTTTCCTAGGCTGTAATCTTTATGGGAGCAGATCATCAGGTCTTTCTCCTGCAGAGCCACTGGTGGGTTCAAACTGCTGACCATTCGTTTAGTAGCTGAGTGCTTAACTGTTGAGCCACCAGGGCTCCTTTCTACTTTCATACACTTCTGAATCCAGCCTAGTCTTCAGGCTCTCTCTCCAGCTTGGTATGCCTGTCACACAGAGCCCCTGAGAGGCCTGCCCGGAACTGGCTGATGTGTCGAGGGGCGTTTCCTTTCATTTTTCCCTGTGTCCCTTTACTCCCTGGCAGGACCAGCAGCAATAAGCAGGTGAGAGTAGAGACTCCATCACAAAGTTTCAGCCTGGGAGGGGAGCCTGAAAGATGAGGATCAGCAAGTGCCTCTGTGGTTATCAGCTCTTTTACTTTACCAGCTACCGGAGTATATCAGACAGTATTTTGCAGTAACAAAGACTGCACCATAGCAACCAGACTACAAAGAAGGGAACAGGCTTCTTCTGGAAAGGGCTCCGAGTGTCTGAAGAGACGTTAGCTTTTCACAGCTTCCATTTATTTTTGTTTGTTTCCTTTCAGTAGCCACTGGAGATACACTGTGTTTTCTTTACACGCCCCCAAAACTAGGGGAATTTTGATTTACCACAGCTGGGTTGCTTGGGCCTAAGACTGGAATTCTTCAGCTGAGAGAAATGTTAGATTGAATTTTCTTTTTCCCCAGTCATTAAAAATATCCTCCTCAGAACATGTTCCTGAGTTGTTGTCTAATATCTGGTTCCTCTTTATATTAACAATAATCTCTTTTTCCTTCTGAAAAAACAGGAAGTCATGATGAAGCAGAGGAAGTACTGTGCTAGTTGATTATAAGTTTTTCACTTACAAGGATGAGGTTTTCGTGAAAGTTGACAGCTGTTCAGGGTCCCTGCCCTTGGGTTGACAGGACCTGCAATTGTTCTGCTGTGGTCATTTGGGCTTTTACAAAAATAACCATGTGAGTCCTCCAAAGAGGACTAAGACTGTGGACATTCCTGTGAAGGTGAGCCTGGCCTGGATGTGTCCATTTGGGGCCCAACCTGCTGGTAAAATAGGAGCCTGTTGGCTCTTATCTCTGTAGCTTCAAAAGACGACTGGCTACCAAAAGAATCAAAACAAGGATTCAGACAAACACTCCTACATTACTCACTGTAGCCAAAAAAGTGGAAACAACCCAAATGTCCATCAACTGATGAATGGATAAATAAAATGCAGTCTGTCCATACAATGGAAGATTATTCAGCTATAAAGAGAATTAGGAGCCCTGGTGGTGCAACAGTTAAGGTTGGCAGTTGGAACCCACCCAGCAGCTCCATGAGAGAAACACCTGGTGGATTCGAACTGCTGACCTTTTGGTTAACAGCTGAACACTTAACCACTGCACCACCAGGGCTCCCCCGTAAAGATTACAACCTAGAGAACCCTATGGGGCAGTTCTGCACTGTCACAGGGGGTCACTATGAGTCAAAATTTACTCCACGGCACCTACCAACAACAACATAAAGAGAAATGAAGTTCTAATACCTGCTACAATGTGACAGACCCTTGAGAACATTATGCTGAGTGAAGGATGCCAGACACAAAAGGACCACGTACTGTATGAGTCTACTTATATGTAATGTTCAGAAGAGGCAAATCCATAGACGCAAAAAGTAGATTAGTGGTTGTCATGGGCGGGGGAAAGGATGAATGGGGAGTGACTTAATGTGTAGGGGGTTTCCTGTTGGAAATGTTTTAAAACTAGATAGAGGTGGTGGTTACACACCGTTGTGAATGTACTAAGTGCCACTGAATTGTACACTTTAAATGGTTAGTTTTATATTATGTGAATTTTACCTCAATTAAAAAAAAATTCCAAGTCAAAATAGATTGTGATGATGGCACATAAAAACCTTTTTAATACAAATAATGCACTCAAAGATAAAAGTAGACTGGAATTTTTCTGCAAACCTGAAACTGCTCTAAAAAATAAAACATATTATAAAATACAGTGGTGCTTCATTGAATTTATTGTTCCAAGTGTTCAAATCTTCTGCTGTGAGGGTCAGTGAATCAATTTCTCTGTGTCCTACCTGTATTATCTATTTTGTCCGCTAACAGATTTTATCCATATTAACAAATAAAGCCTCTAGCAGGCAGGTGTATTTAATTCATTCTGTTACTATTAACTGAGCTTTCTGTTCCTCCACTAAGGGAGGAAATACGTGTACAGAAACCACCCACTGCTGTGATGAGAACAGGAAGGGGGCGGGCAGTAGGAGAGTGTGGGAGAGCTGCTTTGCCAAAAGGCAGCAAGCCTGGTAGAAGACAAATATTGACACAGGCCTGTGTACCAGGAGGTCACACCCTACCCCGACTTGTGTCTCACTGAAGGGCTAATTAGTAAGGCAAGGCAGAATTTGGATAGGAGCTCTAAGGTGTGATAAAGAGCACAGTACATGTTTACAAGAATTTAGAGATGGAAAATCTCTCTGGGGCTGGGTGCCTCACAGGCCGAAAGAGAACTTAGAGTAGGCATGAGTGGGAACTGAGAATCAGGAGTCAGGGCTTCTAGTGCCTGGTTGGGTCACTACGTGACTATGAACTTGGTCAAGCCATGGAAACTTTCTGGGTCTTGGTTTTCTTTGCTAAGTGTTTCCCAGACTGAGCTGACCTCACAATTGTGGGTGGAGCATTTAAAACAGAAAGATTCCCTAGGGTTGGAGAGATGGGGCCTTACAAACCAGTGGTCCTCCTTCCTGGGTGTGCATCAGAATCCCCTGGAGGACTTGTTAAGACACAGAGTGCTAGGCCCAAGCCCCAGAGTTTCTGATTCAGTAGGTTTGGGGTGGGGACCTGAGAATTTGCATCTCTCACAAGTTCCCAGGGGAGGCTGTTGTAACCCGGTGGAGGACCACATTTTGCGAACCACTGAGATAAACTAAACTAGTCATTACCAACTCTGGCTTGTCATCAGAAACACCTGGAAAAATATTTTAATAAGAGAATTCCAGGGCCCCACCCCATATATAGTGAACCAGGGATCTTCTTGAGTGTAGACCCTTTTGTTCAGCTCTAGATCCCAGGATGCTTCTGTGGGGTGGACTGGGACTGGGCTCTGACAGTGAGTAGAATTTGGAATAGGAGAGATGACAAAGACATTTCAGATGGTCAAGGCAGTAAGAGGTGCAAGGTCAGGAATCATCAGGTTATGATGGGGACCGTGACCCAACTCCCCTTGTTGTTAGGTGCCGTCACGTCAGTTCTGACTCATAGCGACCCTGTGTACAACAAAAAGAAACACTGTCTGGTCCTGCACCGTCCTCACAATCGTTGCAATGTCTGAGCCCATTGTTGCAGCCACTGTGTCAATCCACCTCGTTGAGGGTCTTCCTCTTTTTCACTGACTCTACTTTACCAGGCATGATGTCCTTCTCCAGGGACTGGTCCCTCCTGATAACGTGTCCAAAGTACATGAGACAAAGTCTCACCATCCTCGCTTCTAAGAAACATTTTGGCTGTACTTCTTCCAAGACAGATTTGTTCATTCTTCTGGCAGTCCATGGTATATTCAATATTCTTCACCAACACCATAATTCAAAGGCATCAATTCTTCTTCAGTCTTCCTTATTCATTGGCCAGCTTTCACATGCATATGAGATGGTTGAGAATACCTTGGCTTAAGTCAGACACACCTTAGTCCTCAAAGTGACATCTTTGGTTTTCAACACTTGAAAGAGGTCTTTTCCAGCAGATTTGCCCAGTGTAATACATCGTTTGATTTCTTGACTACTGCTTCCATGGGCGTTGATTGTGGATCCAAGTAAAATGAAATCCTTGATAACTTCAGTCTTTTCTCCATTTATCATGATGGTGCTTATTGGTCCCGTTGTGAGGATTTTTGTTTTCTTTATGCTGAGGTGCAATCCATACTGAAGGCTGTAGTCTTTGATCTTCATCAGTGAGTATTTCAAGTCCTCTTCGCTTTCAGCAAGCAACGTTGTGTCATCTGTATATCCCAGGTTGTTAATGAGTCTTCCTCCAATCCTGATGCCCCGTTCTTCTTCATATAGTCCGGCTTCTCAGATTATTTGCTCAGCATACAGATTGAGTAAGTATGGTGAAAGGATACAACCCTGATGCACACCTTTCCTGACTTTAAACCACGTAGTATACCCTTGTTCTGTTTGAACGACTGCCTCTTGGTCTATGTACAGGTTCCTCATGAGCACAATTAAATGTTCGGGAATTCCCATTCTTCACAGTGTTATCCATAATTTGTTATGGTCCACACAGTCGAATGCCTTTGCATAGTCAATAAAACACAAGTAAACATCTTTCTGGTATTCTCCGCTTTCAGCCACGATCTGTCTGACATTAGCAATGATATCCCTCGTTCCACATCCTCTTCTGTATTCGACTTGAACTTCTAACCACCCACTGCATTTATTCAGTACCTAAGGAAGTGAGAGAAGGAGATACAATAGGAAGATATCAAAAATGTAAATTCACAGAGAAGCACCAAAAAAATCAGTGTAACAGAATATATTTATTGTGAGTAGATAACGATTTGAATCAGGCAGCTGCCACCAGAACATGTTGGGAAAGTGCTCCGAAGAGGGGACAGTGAGAGTGGGTTATATAGGTCATTGTTATGTTAATTTCTCAAGAGATAGCATTGAAGCACAGGGCAGGTTACAGAAACAGTCACCAAGGACATGCCATACATCCTAAAACAGCCTCTAGTCAGACCCTGGAATTCCTGCTTCTCCTACCTGGCTGCATATAGATAATTTTCCAAAAGAACCCAATGCCTAAGGCCAAAAGGTCTCCCTAAGCTGCTTACTAAGCTATTGTTTGACCTGAAGGTGACTCTGGGCAACCAGTTCCTTCAAGGTTCAAAAGGACACCTAAGGGCGGATGGCCTGGGTGGGTTACTGCAATTCCATGAACCCAGAAATCTGGACTCCAGGAGAATCAAAACAATTTTGTCAAAGAGAAAACTGACTTTTTGCCCAGAGACACTTGAGAAAGGCCTGAGAAAACCTCACAAAAAGCTGCGGACAGTGTCACTGCTTGTTGCTGGTGTTGTTAAGTGCTACTGAGTTGATTCTGACTCATGGCGACCCCATGTGTGCAGAGCAGAACTGCTTCATAGGATTTTCAAGGCTATGACCTTTTGGAAGCAGATCACCAGGCCTGTTTCCTGAGGCACCTCTAGGTCGGTTCGAACCACCAACCTTTTGGCTAGTAGCCAAGTCCTTAACCATTTGCACCACCCAGGGATGTGTCACTGCTAGTCTTTGTCAATATTTATTCCTGGATTATTTTTATTTTTCCATAAATAAGTCTAAATAGCAATAAGAGCTTTTCAAATACAAATATTCTGGCATAAACTCCTAAGAAATTAATCCAATTTACCGTGTCACAGCATAAAATGAATGTTCGTAGGTACCATTTCATGGGGTACCTGGTAGAACTGATTACTCATTGGATACTTAGTTGGTGGAATGGAGAGAAGGAACTGTCTGTTCCCTCTGGTTAGTGCTTCCCAGCCCAGACATCTTACAGCACAGATCCAGACCTCTGTTGCTGATATTACTTACAGTAACTCATGAACAACAAGGTTAGGTCTGAACGTGCCAATTATTCCGATATTTGACCTTGGATTGCCTGTTTGACCTTAGTCAGCTAGAACAAAAGCAGCAGGTAAGAATGTCCTCTCACTTTAGAAAAAACAGGATGTATTCACTAGCAAGCACACTCAAAACGGGGTAACATGGTCAGCTTCTATAATGAGTAATTTAAAAACTCGCCCCAGAGTTTACTTAACTTGAGCCAACTGACAACTCCCCTCCCTGCCCCAATCTTGCAGTAGGACTGGTGGATTTGAACTGCTGACCTTTTGGTTAACAGCTGTAGCTCTTAACCACTACACCACCAGGGTTTCTGCAATAGGACTAAGCCTCTGTGATTGTCTTCTATACAAATGTGAGTGATGTGTTCATGCAGCTAATGGCATGGCTATTTGAAGAATCTGGGGGGGCGGGGGGAATGTCTCCCTGGTAACTACCATGGTTTTATAAAACTTCAAAAAGAGTATAAATTCTTTGAGGTCATGTTGTTTTATACTTCAGCTCATCACGGTACTTAGCACAATGCTGAGCGCTTAACACGTACGGAATTTTATTTATTTACTCAAAGGCATATATAACAGGATTCTTGGATGGTAGAATTGATTTATTTGCCAATCAGAAAATGCTGCCTCTTTAATACATATCTTCTTTAATAGTTTAATAGACCTATTCTAGGCTTCCACCATGTTGTCCCTGGATTTTTCTAATAGCTCTGATTCTGTGCTCTACTCAAACTGGTTTATTCCACAGACATGGTACTCTTGAACAAAGGCAATTTGGGGCAGTGGAAGAAGGGCTGACCTGGAATCAGAGATTCCGGGCTTTTCTTATTATCCAGTGCTGCTATAACAGAAATACTACAAGTGGAAGGCTTTAACAAACAGATACTTATTCTCTCACAGTCTAGGAGGCTAGAAATCTGAATTCAGAGTGCCAGCTCCAGGGGGAGGCTTTCTCTCTTTGTTGACTCTGTGGGAAGGCCCTTGTCATCAGTCTTCCCCTGGTCTAGGAGCTTCTCAGCTCAGGGGCCCTGGATCCAAAGGACACGCTGTGCTCCTGGCACTACTTTCTCGGTGGCATGAGGTCCCTCTCCTCTCTGCTCAATTCTCTCTTTTATATTTCAAAAGAGATTGACTTAAGACACAACCTAATCTTGTAGATTGAGTCCTGCCTCATTAACATATCTGCCTCTGATCCTGCCTCATTGACATCATAGAGGTAGGATTTACAACACATAGGAAAATCACATCAGATCACAAAATGGTGGACAGCCACACAATACTGGGAATCATGGCCTAGCCAAGTTGACACACATTTCTGGGGGACACAATTCAATCCATAACAGGGCTTCAGTCCCTAGGTCCATCTGAGTTAGCTGGGTGACCCCAGACCAACCAGGTAAGCTTTTTTAGCCTCCAGCTCTTTATCTCTGAAATGCGCATAATGACGTTCACTTTAGCGGAGCCTTGTGATGACTGAAGCATACCTGAATATCACCGTGAACGTAGAAGCTCCTCGCTGAGTTAGTTCTAGTCTTCATGTCCTTCTATATTTTTTCTCATAATGCTATTGTGAGGATAAGGTGAATCCCCCTTCCATTCTTGTGGAAGAATTGCACAACCCGCAGTTCTTTCCCAACTACTATTCTGTCTCCTTCTCTTCACAACATAACTCTTCAAAATAAAAATACACAAGCAAAAACAAAGCTCAAACCAAAAAAAAAAAAAAACAAAACAAAACTCAAACAATCGACAGTCTATCCTCTCCATCTGCACATTCTTACTCCCCGTGCATTCTGAACCTCATGTTGATATTTCCATCCCACTTGCCCTCCTGAGCTCCTGTCCAGAACAATTTATCCAACTACTTCCCAAACTCAGTATGTTCAAAAATGAATTCATTGTCTTTCTTCCAAATCCCATCCCTTCTCTTGCATTCTCAATCTTGGTGAATGACATTGAGATCTACACTCTGTTTTCTGTAACCCTACCATGTGCCTAGCACCATTCTAACACAAGGAAGAGGGCAAAATGAACATGGTCTTGCTTATCATAGAACTTTATTCCACCCAAGCCAGAGACTGGAGGATCATCCTCAATGTCCCCTGTTCCCTCAACTTCTTCATCCATTGGAAAACTATTACAGATTGAATTGTGTCCCAAAAAAAATATCTGTTGTATATCCTAAACTCTATGCCTGTGGTTATAATCCCACTTGGGAACGGGTTGTCTTTGTTATGTTAGTGAGGCAGGATTAGGGTAGGGTGTATCTTGAGTCAGTCTCTTACAAGATATAAAAGGAGCTGATCAAGCTAACTGAAATGGGGGTAAGATAGACGCCAAGACACATGGAGTTTTCCAGAGAAGCAGGAAACAGAAGCCGAAGAGACAAAGACCTTCCCCCAGAGCCAACAGAGAGAGACAGCCTTCCCCTAGAGCCGGCCCCCTGAATTCGGACTTCTAGCCTCTTAAACTGTAAGAAAATAAATTTATGTTTGTTAAAGCCATCCACTTGTGGTATTTCTGTTATAGCAGCACTAGATAACTAAGATAATAACCAAATTCTGTTGATTCTACATCTTCATAATTGTTCTCCAAGTCCACTGCTAAGTCCACTCACTGGTCTCTCTAGTGGCCCAATTAATTCTGCACCCTACTTTCATGGTAGGATCTGTGTGGGACTGAAGATGCAGGTGAAGATGTTCAGTGTTAGCAAGTAGGGCTAAAGATATTGGGGGCCTAACAAAGGCCATACTAGGGTGATCAGATTATCCCAATTTGCCCCAGTTGTTCCTTGTTTTAACAGTATAATCCTATGTCCCAGGAAACCCTCAAACCTAGGCAAACTGGGGTCCTAGCTGGGAGTGACAAGGAAGAGTCAGTTATGACTAGAGTGACCAACTATCCCAGTTTTCCCAGGACCAAGGGAATTCCCAGTTAACAGTACTTTCAGTGCTAAAACCAGAACAGCCTCAGGCAAACTGGGATGGTTGGTCACCCTACATCCCTGTGACATCCCTTCATGTCTCAAGGCCTGTTGAGTATATGATCTCTCTCCTCCTTGTTAAGCCAGCCACTAGTTCAGGCCCACAGCCTTTTGATGGGAATAGCCTCCTAACTGGTTTTCTTCTTCCACTTCAATCCGTTCTACTCCAGAACTAAAATATAGCTATGATCATGTCACTCCTATGCAGAAAATGTCAATGGTTCCATTTTGCCTGACAAATTTAGGATGAAGCCCAAACCCTGACATTCTCGTTCATCTTCACGTCTCCCCTACACTCTTGCCAAATCGTACCACGCTATTCCTGAAGACACTGTTCCTTTCATGCCTCTAAGTCTTTACCCATCAACTCTTATGTTGGGCAAAGGCTTCTTTCCTCCCTATTCATTTCTACTTGTCAAAATCTTACTGTCTTTTAACACCCATCTCAAATACCACTACTACCGGAAGTCTTTCCTGAACACACTGCCCTGACCCTGAACAAATGAGCATTCTCTTTCCTTTGAGAATGAAAGAAGAACCATGTGTTCCCTTCTTTTTAAATTATTTCCTTCATTCCCAGTCTTCTATTGTGTGCCTTCCCTGGGCAGGTGCTTGTATTTTGCCTTTCATTTGTGTGCTTATCATCTCTCCATCCATCCCTAACAGCTCTGAGCTCCCGAGGCGGGGGACACTGTGTTATTTATATACTTTTGTAGCTTTAATCTTGTACATGGTAATCTCCAAATTAATATTTGGCTGTTTGAATTTAACAGCTTCCTTAGCATTATCCTCTAGCTTGACATCTTCCAAACGCTCATCTTAACAAGTAAAAGGCACCAGGTTCAAAGGTTGCCTCCATATGCCCCTCTTGGGAATTACTAAATCTCATTAGTACATTAAAGGCCCTGACAAGTGCTGCAATAGACACAACCACTTAACCTTTAACTCAGTGTGTTTCAAACTTATTCATAAACATGGAACTCTTTTTGAGAAATACCTGTTAGCATCTCATTGAACACATTCCTATAAGAAACACACTTTGGAAAACTCTACTTGTTTCAGTTGTACATATAGCCATGTCTTACCTCTCCAACTTGATTATTTGCAACTTAAAGGGAAAGACTGGATCTTCTGCCCTTCCCATCTACTCCATGTCACCTGCTGAGCACCCTGATAAGCTAAATAATTGCTTCTAGAACTGGTGTTAGAAAGAAGACAGGGACAAAGGGAGAAATGACTCTAGGATTCAGGCAATATGTCAAACTCAGAATTCTTTTCCCCCATTTTCTTCTATTTTGTGCTTTCTTAGCCTAAGGACGGAGGATAGCAATGATGTTTGTAAATATCACCAGGGAGCGTGACGTCTCTGCAGGCTAGTGAAACTTGAGGAAAGCTGGGAGACTTCGGAAATCCATTTTCTTGACGGTTAGTGAGTGAGGCTTCCAGCCTCCCAAGCTTACAGTGTCCATCTTTGAATGCACAAAGGAACATTTGCTGGTGAATTATGTTTTCTAGGCCTTTGCAAATCCTCAGAAGAATGATGTGACGTAGTAACATGTCAGATAGTATCGTTGTGTTTATCGTAGGCCCCTGGAAAGTAATCATGGGAAGACGTCTATTAAATGCCAGAGACTAGACCTTTCTTTGCCGTCTCTTGTCAACAGGTCCCACGTGAAGGTTACTATGGGAAACACTCCCTGCTGAAAAAGTAGTCATGTCTGCAGCCCATGAGGTTCCAGCAGCAACGCTATTGTGCTCAGTGACATAGCCCTCTGGGACTTCACCCAAGCTGCTGAAGGGCAGCTTGGTGGTGGTGGTGGGGGGGGGGGGGGAGGACCTTCATAAACAAAAGGAAAAGAACAGGGTGTTCATTTACAGCGTTGGGAAAAGAACCAACAAGGGCTCTGACTTGGTTGGATCAGCAAAACTGATTAATTTTTAGGCTCCAGTTTACTCAAGAATAGTTGTGTTCCACCTATGCAGAGGGAATTCATTTTTGAGTCATTTCTTGAGGCCACTTTGCATGAAAAGTAGAATGAAATCAGAAAGCAGGTAAGACGAGAAGCTTCAAAGTCTTTTTAAAGAGCAGCGTTTCATACAAAAATTAGTGTTTAACCAGAAGAATGATGATGTATGTGTTGGTACAGAAATCACAGAGGATATTGGTGACTGTAAGTTTTGACTAACATTTTGGGCAGAGAAATCACTCTGGAACAGAGCTCTAGCAAAAAGGAGAAGGAAGATGTTGTTGTTGTTGTTGTTAGGTGCCTGTGAGTTGGCTCCAACTCATAGCGACCCTGTCTACAACAGAATGAAACACTGCCTGGTTCTGCACCATCCTCACAGTCATTGCTATGCTTGAGCCCATTGTTGCAGCCGCTGTGTCAATCTGTCTCGTCGAGGGGCTTCCTCTTTTTCACTGACCCTCTACTTTACCCAGCATGATGTCCTTCTCCAGGGACTGGTCCCTCCTGATAACATGTCCAAAGTATGTGAGACGAAGTCTCACCATCCTCGCTTCTAAGGGGCATTCTGGCTGTACTTCTTCCACGACAGGTTTGTATAATGTTGGTTTTCTAAAAGCCAAGCCTGAGACAGGGGTTTGGGTGCATGGGAATTATTGAAGTAGTGCTCTCAGGAGAAAGGAGCAAGGGAGGCAAGGTAGGGTGAGGGCAGGAGCAAAGCAAGGATTTCCTTTCAACTGGAGACTAACTTCAGCCTGACCCCACAGGGAGTTCTGGAGAGTGAACAGCACCATTGAGTCTCCCTTAAGGCAAAAGAGCCTACCTTTCATATTGGTCTAGCTGGGCTGAGGAAACCCTGGTGGCGCAGTGGTTAAGAGCTACGGCTGCTAACCAAAAGGTTGGCAGTTCAAATCCACCAGGCGCTCCTTGGAAACCCTATGGGGCAGTTCTACTCTGTCCTATAGGGTGGCTATGAGTCGTAATCAACTCCATGGCAGTGGGTTAGCTGGGCTGCAGGAGACGGGGCATAGCTTCTGAGGCAAGATGGCTCCCTTCGGCCAGAGGCAGTTCTTTGGAGGAGGGGGCAGCTGTGAGCACCCAGCAGCTGAAGGAGGGTGTACCTGCCCAACAGAAGGGATCTGGATGGGGTACCACCAGCGTCCACTCTAGTTATTTACCGATGATAATATCCTACTATTATGCGATGCTTGATACAGCAGCGCTATTTTCTCAGTTCATGCCCACGATAACCTTGGAAGATAGGCAAGGGCAGATGTGCACAGGCCTGTTTTACAAATGAGGACGAGGATGCTAAGTAGGAGAGGGACCAGACCCAAGGTCACACACCTGCAAGTAACAGAGTTGAGACTAGAACCTAGCGGGACTAGTTCTGTGGGACAGCACCACCTTTCCTAGGTCAGAGGAGGTGTCTCATAGCAAGCCACCGTCTAGTCCTTTATGCTGGGCGCAAGCTTGCTGTCATTGGCTTGGCTTTGTCCTTTGTCCCTCACGTGAGCCTCAAACAAAGAGCCCCATCCCAGCAGAGGCTTACTCACTGGGACTGTCGTGTATAGTCGTGTATCACCAGCTCTGGCATGGGGTTTATGGTTTCTGTTTCTAACTTTTGGTGCCAACTCTTAGTAATAAGACACAAATAGTCTATTTTTATGAAATGACTCAGTTGTCTCTGGAAATGTTTACAATGCTTGGTATGTTTTGTTTTAATAATTTCCTCATCTGTATGCAGTGAGGCATTTTAATGCAATAGCCAATACGAACATCCTCATCGTTGTTGCGTGTAGATTTTGCTTTGCACTTCCCTTGCATTTAAATTTAATCGCAGGAGAGCCTGTGCTCTGAATTCGTTATAACTTCCTTGGCCGTTCACTTATTTATGGAGACTTCACTCTGTTTTTCATCTTCCATCCCCTGAGTCTCAGAACGTTTCTCATAATCCGATGGTTTCCTGCACTGGTATCTGGATATCCAGAGCCCACTCTGGAATGTTCCTATCTTTGGTGAGGTCACCTGGACAAGGCCATTGTGGAGTTGTGAAGTTGAAAACCTTGGTTCCAGACACAGTCTACCTTACTCTGACCTTGTGATCTCATAGCAGAAACGAGCGTGAGTGCTTACACTGTGCATGCCCTTCGCTGTAACAGTCACATCTCTTAGATGATTCTAGGCAAAAGATCACGAATCCGCACAAAGTTTTAGTTATAAGGATGTTTACCATTGCGTTTTTTATAAGAAAAGAAAATGATCAAGAACCTCCTCAGACTCCAATAAAAGTGGAATAGTAATACAGAATGGATCATATGATGAAATAATATACAATGGTTCTCAAACCTTATTTTGCATCAAAATTCCCCAGTAGGCTAGTTGAATAAAACACAGATTGCTGGGCTCCACACCCAGGGTTTCTGATTCAGTAGATCTAGGGTGGGGTCTAGGAATTTGCATTTATTCAAAGTTCCCAGATGATGCTGATGCTGATGCTGCCGGTCCATGGACCACACTTTGGAAACTACTGCTATACATTTTGTAACAACACATTGACCATGTATTATTATTTTTAAAAAGACAGTTTATGTAAATAAATACCAATTATATATATTATTGGAAACACTGTTTGGGTTTTTGGTTTTTTTTGTATATATATTATTAAGGAGCCCTGGTGGCACAGTGGTTACAGCACTCAGCTGCTAACCGAACCCACCAGCCGCTCCATGGGAGAAAGATGTGGCAGTCTGCTTCTGTAAAGATTACAGCCTTGGAAACCCTATGGGGGAGTTCTACTCTGTCCTATAGCTTCACTACGAGTCAGAATCGACTCAACGGCAGTGGGTTTGGGTTTTAGTATATATATTATTATTTTAAAAAGACAATTTATGTAAATCAGTATTTTGTAAATCAATACCAATATTAAGAAAGTTGAATGGTGGTTCACTTTGAGTGATAGGATTATGGAGAAGGTGGATCTGTTTTCTTTTCTTCTCCTTCTCCCTTGTTTGCATTGACTTGGAACTCATAAAAACAAACAAACCAGCTGCCTTCAAGTCGATTCCGACTCATGGTGACCCCCTGTGTTGCATAGAATTTTCAACTCTTGGAAGCAGATTGCCAGGTCTTTCTTCCAAGACCCTCTGGGTGGGTTCATAATCAAGCATTTAACCATTTGGGCCACCCAGGGACTCCTTGGAACTCACAGACCTGGGTTTAATCTCATTTCCAGCTGTCATTAGCCACATGATCTTCAGCAAATTCCCTAACCCACACCAGTCTCAACTTCCTTGCCTGCAAACAGATAATGACAAACACCTCAAGGGATTATTTTGAGTATTAAGCACAATAATGTAGCATTCATGTATCATTCATTCCACAACTATCTAGGAACCCCTAGTGTATCAGGGCATTGAGCTAGGGATTGAGGGTGAAATGCTGAAGAAGACGAAGAGTCTCAGCCTCACACAACTTCAAGTCTAGAGAAAGACATTCAACACCCCTTGTCCTTTTCCACGTACAGATATACTTCAATGAAAGGAAATCTTAAAAAATCGCAGATTTCCAAATGGCTAATTTATGGGGTCTTAGTATTTTTTCCCCTTTACAAAGGAATCACTATGGGACTCCTATAATGAACCAGGCCCTGCTGTATAATTTGATTTAAACAGATCTTTGCAGGAACAAGCCTGCTGCACGAAGTAAGTCGAGCACCCCTTATATTGTGGCCATTCCTAGGCCTGCAGGCCCTGGGGTGCTGTCTCATCCTTGGTGAAGGGTCATCCCTGCCTTACAGAGGGCCTGGGAGGATGAAAGTGTCCTGACAGACAGTCCCCAAATCCCTCATGCAAAGGGAGCCAAATCTTTACTGAACTCTCCTTGCATAGCCAGCCCCAGAGGAGGGAAAAAGGGCACCGATAACAACGTGTATTTATGTATTAACCACTGCACCACCAGGGCTGGTATGTATTTATGTGATGGAAGAATGAGTTCCTGTGTGCTCTAGGACTCGGAAGTAAATGCCTCCTTGTCCTATCAATGAAGGCGTCCGAGGCAAACTTCCTGATATGACCCAACTTAAACCAGTGTTTAAACACTGTCTGAAATCCACACAGCACAGGGGAGCACAAGCCTCCAGTGTCAGGTTCTACCCCAGAGGAGTTTGGCTAATAGAGAAAGAGAAGTTGGAGCTGTGGTTGTGATGAAACTTGCCCACCCCATGGACAGTGGGAGGGGCCCCAGGATATGGTTTATCTGGGCAGAGCCCCACCTTCCTGAGTACCATCTCCCCCTCCCTCCTGGCCAGCCTCTGGCTTTATCTTTTGATAATGCAGTGTTTATCCAACTTGCTCCTGTACCTGGGAGCAGTGGGTGTGTTTTACAGCCCTTACTCCAGTCTGGCTTGGAAGAAGTCAGCCAGAATGTTCCTTAGAAAAGAGGATGGTGAGACTTTGTCTCATGTCATGTACTTTGGACATGTTATCAGGAAGGATCAGTCCCTGAGAAAGCCATCATGCTTGGTAAAGTAGAGGGTCAGCGAAAAAGAAAAAGAGGAAGATCCTCAACGAGATGATTGACACAGTGGCTGCAAAAATGGGCTCAAGCATGGCAAGAATTGTGAGGATGGTGCAGGACCGTGCAGCATTTCATTCTGTTGTACATAGGGTCACTATGAGTTAGGACTGACTCCACGGCACCTAACAACAACTCCAATCTCTAGGCCTGTAACTATAAAAAGAAAGAAAAGGAGAGAGATGGATCAGCCCTTTCAGGAAAAGAGAAAAAACTCCAAGAGCAAAAAAATGAAATAGTATAGGTTGCTATATTTTAGAAGGAGACCATTTTTCACTAGGTAACTTCGGCTTTATGTTTCCCAGCATTTCTTGAACTTCCAGAAAAGAGTTGTAAAAATGCTCACAAAATGTCATTGTGGAAGGAAGGAAACACATTTCATGAGACAGGGTTCAATAAAAGGCACCAAACCCAAACCAAACTCACTGAAATTAAGTCGATTTCAACTCATAGCAACCCTGTAGGACAGAGTAGAACTGCCCCCATAGGGTTTCCAAGGCTGTGATCTTTATGGGAGCAGACTGCCATATCTTTCTCCTACGGAGCAGCTGGTGGGTACGAACCACCAGCCTTTTGGTTAGCAGCCAAGTGCTTAACCACTTCACCACCAGGGCCTCTAATAAAAGCCAAGGCGGATATAAATTCCATGTCGTTTCCATTTAAGGTTACTGCCAGAAACTTAAGCCAGATTCAGAAGAGGATGTGGAACGAGGGATATCATTGCTGATGTCAGATGGATCTCGGTTGAAAGCAGAGAATACCAGAAAGATGTTTACCTGTGTTTTATTGACTATGCAAAGACATTTGACTGTGTGGATCAAAACAAACTATGGATAACATTGTGAAGAATGGGAATTCCAGAACACTTAATTGTGTTCATATGGAACCTGTATGTGGATCAAGAGGCAGTCGTTCAAACAGAACACGGGGATACTTCACGGTTTAAAATCAGGAAAGGTGTGTGTCGGGGTAGTATCCTTTCACCATACTTATTCAATCTGTATGCTGAGCAAATAACCCAAGAAGCTGGACTATATGAAGAAGAACAGGGCATCAGGATTGGAGGAAGACTCATTAACAACCTGCATTATGCAGATGACACAACCTTGCTTGCTGAAAGTGAAGAGGACTTGAAACACTTACTGGTGAAGATCAAAGACCACAGCCTTCAGTATGGATTACACCTCAACATAAAGAAAAGAAAAATCCTCACAACTGGACCAATAAGCAACATCATGATAAACAGAGAAAAGATTTAAGTTGTCAAGGATTTCATCTTACTTGGATACACAATCAATGCCCATGGAAGCAGCAGTCAAGAAATCAAATGACGTATGGCATTGGGCAAATCTCCTGCAAAAGACCTCTTTAAAGTGTCGAAAAGCAAAGATGTCACTTTGAGGACTAAGGTGTGCCTGACCCGAGCCATGATATTTTCAATCACCTCATGTGCACACGAAAGCTGGCCAATGAGTAAGGAAGACTGAAGAAGAATTGATGCCTTTGAATTATGGTGTTGGTTAAGAATATTGAATATACCATGGACTGCCAGAAGAACAAACAAATCTTTCTTGGAAGAAGTACAGTCAGAATGCTCCTTAGAAGCAAGAATGGCAAGACTTTGTCTCATGTACTTTGAACATGTTATCAGGAGAGACCAGTCCCTGGAGAAGGACATCATGCTTGGTATAGTAGAGGGTCAACAAAAAAGAGGAAGACCCTCAACGAGATGGATTGACACAGTGGCTGGAACAATGGGCTCAAGCATAACAATGATTGTGAGGGTGGCGCAGGACCGGGCAGTGTCAGTCATACAGTCGCTGTAAGTCTGAACCAACTCGATGGTACCTAACAACAACAAATCAGATATATGATTTGCAAATACTTTCTCCCAAAATAGTATGTTTTTAGTAAGTGCAAAAAAGTTCTGATAATACTAGTTAAAGGCTCTTATAATCTACTGAGCAGTTAACATGTTCCAAGCACTGTGTTAACTTGGTGGGTGTGAGTTATCATATCTTCCCCAAGGTGTGTACTCTAATCATGCCCATTTTTTAGATGAGGAAATGATGCTAAGAAAGCTTGAATGACTTGCCCAAGGTCAGAACAGCAGGGAGTGGTGAACCCAGATCAGGTTGACGCTAGAGCCAGTGTCAGGCCAGGCTGCCCTCCTAGTCCCTTCCACTCATGCCCCACAAATCAGCTACTCACAGCTCCAGGACAAGGAAGCCACCGGTGGTCGAGAGCTCATCTGCACCGGTGATCAGTGGTAGGTATGATCTGAGATGGGAAAATAGTATTATATTTAAAGCTATATTGAAACCATATAGCTTGCTTTGGACCAGGCCTCCAGACACCCACCTAGTGGGTGCCCACCTAGTGGCCTCAGCTGACAGGATTTCCCTGGGGGAAAAGTGTGTGATGCCCTGTATCTATGAAGCTCTTTATTTTCAAATTAACCAAATTGCTAAGCTGGTGGTAAACATAGCGACCAATTTTCAAGTGTAAATTGTCGTTCAGAGTATATTCAGACTTTGAGGTATTCCGGGAATTAAATGTTAAACATTCTAGTAGAGTCCTTGATACTAAGAGTGTACTTGCTAAATATTTGCTGATAACTGGACCATGTTTCCTCCTTCTAACTGTTGGATCTCCTCCAGTCAAGACTTTTAACCCTGAAATGCTAGTCTCTATGTGTGAGGGGTCTAATTTAGAGAGTTTCAAGACTGTTCATTTTAGTCCACTGCCCTGGGATCAAGTCCTAGCCTACCATTCACCTCTCTGGAGCTCGATTTCCTCATCTGAGAATGAAGGAGTTGGCTTAGGTTATCTCTAAGGTCCCTTTTGGCTGTAACAGTCTGTGAGATGGGGCAGTTGGGCAGAAGTCAGTGCATATGGTTAATTCCAAAAATGTGACCCATGCCCCTTTGTCTTCACCCTGAGGCACAGTAACCATGGTTTTCCAATCAAAACGCAGGGTTTATGATCCAACAAATGATTGTTCTGTTTGAAAAGTTATCTGGGCTCCCTAGTGTCATGTATGTTCAATAAAGAAAAACTTGGAATGTTTGGAATATATTGTTACTGTCAGTTGCCATCACATTAGTTCCAACTCATGAGGACGTTATGTATAACAACAAAACTCTGCCCAGTCCTGCGCCATCTTCGTGATATGTTTGAGTCCATTGTTGAGGCTATTGTGTCAATCCACCTCGTTGAGGGTTTTCCTTTTTCATTGGAGCCCTGGTGGAGCAGTGGTTAAGAGCTACAGCTGCTAACCAAAAGGTCGACAGTTTGAATCCACCAGGCACTCCTTGGAAACCCTATGGGGCAGTTCTACTCTGTCCTATAGGGTCGCTATGAGTCGGAATTGACTCCACAGCAATGGGTTTGGTTTGTTTGTTTTGGGCTTTCCTAGAGAGGATGGCACTAACTGACTAATCAAGCTCCTGCAGACACGCACACGCACTGTGCCCCTTAGTGTTGTCTTCAGCTGCAAGTAACTGAAACCCAACTAGAGTGGCTTAAGCCTAGAGGGTTTTATTTTTCTCATGCAACAGGAAGTTTGGAGATGAACAGTTGTCAATATTTGTTCAAGAGCTCCACCACCACCATGGCTGGGCCACACCTTTGCAGTTCTCTTGGCCTTTCCCTCACTTTCAGGGCTCCAAGCATCACTTCTGCATTCAAGGCAAGAGGAAAATGGGAAGAGAAGAGGGAAAGACCACACAGCTGGCTCAGTGAAGCTGTCCAGAGTTCGCTTCTGTCCCAAGATAACTTCGCTTAGGTCTCACTGCCCAGAATTAGGTCATGTGGCTAGCCGCGAGATGGTCTGGGGAACAGAGCTGGGCATAATGGCTACTACAAACAAAGTTGAGGTTATGTTGGTGTGTGAGAAGGGGAAAAAAAGGATATTGGTGTGCAAGTAACAGTATTTGGCATACACTGTCCTACTAACTAACAGCTGTGTAATGCTTTATGAGATTTGAGTTAATGTATGTAAAGCACCCATTTCAGTTGGTGTCCAGGGTAGGGTAGCCTTTAATAATAACGATAACTGCACTTATCATAGCTCCCCTCGGTGGTGCAAAAGGTTAACTCGCTAGGCTGCTAACGAAAAGCTTGGAAGTTTGAGTCCACCCAGAGGCACCTCAGAAGAAAAGCCTGGTGATCTACTTCTGCAAAATCAGCCACTGAAAACCCTATGGAGCACGGTTCCACTCGGACACACATGGGGTTGCCATGAGTCGAAGCAACTGGTACTGGTACACTTATTATAACAAGTTCTTTGAACAGCACTCTTTGTTCTGAAAACAATTCTGTAGAGTAGGTAAGTTAAGCCTTATCATTCCCACTGTAGAAATGGGGAAACAGAGACTCAGAGCAGTGAAAGTGATTTGTGTAAGCAGTGGACACAGAATTTGAATCTAATTGTTGTGCCTCCAAGGCTTGTGTCAAGAACTGCAATGTTGTCTTCTGCCTGTTTAGTCAGCACCACACGTTGAACCTTCTCTAAGATCATAGGACTTAAAACACCAAGAGATGAACAGGGTCAACTAGAGTTGGGAGCCTGTGAAAGACAGCGAGTCTGTCTGTGGTTTCCTCTGCCTGAGATGGCCTGTGGGTTTTGCTCATTGCAACATTCTGAAGGACTCGCCGCCGGCAAGTGTGGGCTAGCAAAATGTGGACCGAGGAGTTGTGGCTGGCTGTGGGCAGTCACACCCCTCAAAACCTCAGCTTATACAGAACATGAACAAACACAGTCCACTGCAGAATTCTAGGCAATAACCCAGTGAGCTGCTGGCCGCGGAGGGGGGCCCCTTTGCCTTGGGTGCGTGGCCAAAACTTGCTTTTAAGAAAGACCAAGTCGTCCAAGATCTCCAATGTGAAACAGCAGGGTTTTCCTTTGGTTACTGAAACTTCATAACATAGGGCTTTTGGGGAATTTAGAAGGGAATTTCAGAGACCAAGACCTGTAAAACCCCCTTCCACTGAACTTTAAGACAGAATGCCTCATGGGTAGCCTTGTTAAGAGAAGTGATAGAGTACTTGGAAAATAAGCAAAAGAATGACTGCATGTCCTTTCAAAGTCACACCAAAGCACTGTCTAGCTCACCCAAGGGAATTTAATTCTCTAGGGAAATGCCTGTTTGTTTGATTCACTACTCACCATTGATTAGGACTTGGAGTCTATGGAGTTAGATGTTAACTTGTAGTCTGATAAATCACAGATGATTTTTGTCCAGTAGAGTTGCCAATAATTTCTGTTTGGTAGAAAGGTGGTCCCAAAGGTTACAGAATTATTGCCTCTTAGGACATTAAAAAGTTTCGTATCTATCTTTACAAACTTATTTTAGCATTCTTTTTTTCCACTGATTGTAGATACATCACAGTCCCTGCGTGGTGCAAATAGTTAACGTGCTCAGGTGCTAGCCAAAAGGTTGGAGGTTTAAGTCCACTCAGAGGCACTTCAGAAGGGTCTGGCAATCTACTTCTGAAAAATTAGCCACTGAAAACCCTATGGAGCACAGTTCCACTCTGACACACATGGGGTCGCCATGAGTTGGAATCAACTCTACGGCAATTGGTTTATATATATATATATATATATATATACGCATCAGTCTCTCCTACATGCTGGTTTCCTCATTAATGAATTAAATATGTCTTTGGTACACGTTCACCATATATTTGTATATGGGTCTTGTTTCTAGCTTTTTGAAGTCTGCTTTGGCAGTGCCTAGGCAATTCTTGTAAAGAGTCTCAATTGTAATTTAAGAAATTCAGCAATGCGAAGATTATAAAGTGCAAAGAGGAAAAATCCCACTGGGAGTATATGTGCTATTTAACTTGATCCTCGCCGTCAGCTATTCATAAACACTGCCTAGAAGCTCTTCCTCACAGTGTGTTGGTACTGGATTCCAGAACAAAATCAAAATAAACAAAACAATGCAAAATGAGAAAGCCCTATGCAAACGGATGAACATAGAAATTACAGTTTTAGAAATGAAATGGAATCTGGTCATGGCGGCCACCCAGAGAGCAGCCTTCTCGCTTCCAAATTCTGTCTCTCTCCAGGTTCTTGCTTTCTTTTCAAGCCCAGAACCTATTTTCAAGGTCACATGCGTTGGATGGAATTCCTCATGCAAAGAAAAACAAGCAGCATCAGGCATATTTTATCCTAATCTCAACGTCAATCATTTCCTCCTCCAAGGGATAGGGGACACATTGTAAAGATCCAGAATCCAGCACCTTCTGAAATAAATACCGACCCCAAACAACCTTTGACTCATCCCATTTGATGCCTCTAGTCCATTAGTAGAGACTTGCCTGAGTTCTAGGCTCTAGAAATAATTGCTTGGGATCTGGTAGTGAAGGTGTCTTAGTCACCTAGTGCTGCTATAACAGAAATACCACAAGTGGCTGGCTTTAACAAAGAGAAATTTATTCTCTCACAGTCTAGTAGGCTACAAGTCCAAATTCAGGCCGTCAGCTCCAGGGGAAGGCTTTCTTTGTCGGCTCTGGAGGAAGGTCCGTGTCATCAATCCTCCCTTCGTCTGGGAGCATCTCAGCACAGGAACCTCAGGTCCAAAGGACGCGCTCTGCTCCCGGCACTGCTTTCTTGGTGGTATGAGGTCCCCATGTGTCTCTGCTCACTTCTCTCTTTTATATCTCAAAAGAGATTGGATTAAGACACTGTCCAATCTTGCATACCTCATCAATATAACTGCCGCTAATCCATCTTATTACAGCATAGTGATAGCACTTACAACACAGGGAAATCACATCAGATGATAAAATGGTAGACGATCATACAATACTGGGAATCATGACCTAGCTACGTTGACAGATATTTTGGGGGGACACAATTCAATCCATGACAGAAGGATTAAAATTTTTATTTATTTACTTGTTTGTTGTTGCTTAAGATAGGTCCTTTCATCTGTTACTAAAAATAATATTCTATGTATTATGTTCTTAGGTGCCAACTGGTAGGTAATTGCATATAAGGCATACAGTCGTTGAATTGTGTGTTGTGAGACAATTGATTCATTGTCTTCTTCCTGATAGTCTCATACCATTGGTCCCCCAATGCAATAACATCATTAAAAAAAGATATTAGGTTGGTCTGACATTTCTTATTCTTAGGAAGTCCTCACTAGATTCTGATGATTACTGGCTTTTCTATTAGGAGCTCAGAAACCAACCCTTTGGTAATCATGCTGGACTCTTGTCCACTGGTCAACAATATTCAGAATCCACATCCTGACCTTCAGTCCTTTGGTGTTCTTTCCGTTCTCTCTGATTCCTCAAGATCCTCAATAGTGGTTCAGAGGGCTCAAGTTAAGTTTTCTCAGTGCCCTAAGATGTCACTTGTCCTAACAAGGAGACTTGAGAATACTTACAAATATTAGCATTTACACATTTTGGAAATATTTCTAACAAAATCAAACTACTTTCAAGTGTGGCGAGTGGTTCTCACCAAAACTTAAATTCTCTTTCTGCCCCGTAAAGTAATATACCCATATATCTCTATGGAAAGTTTCCTTCTCTTGTCTTTTCTTTTGAAATAATCATGTTAGTTTTTTGCTTGCCTTTTGGGACTAGAACATAATCATTGTGCTCTCAATTTTTTTTTCTTTCTTTTCATTTTTTTGACAAAATTCTCTTTAACAATTAATGGGTGGAATAAGATGGCTTTGTGACTTGTTATGTGGGAATCAACTCCACGACAGTGGGTTTGCTATGTATCCCCCAAGGCATAGTATGTTGGGAAAAAATTTTTTTTGAAAAGGGTTTTTGACCATATTTTTCTTAAAAAGAGAGAATCAATTATATAATAATATCTTGCACTACCTCCTACTCCTTTTGCGATATCATTCTTTACATGACTCAGTCAGGAAAAAAAATGGTCGACGTTCTTTTTCGATAGCCATCCACCATGTAGAATAAAGTCACCAAGGGCTCTTAGATCAAAAACAATCCAGGCACCAGATTGTTTGGAGACCTTTCCACTCACGAAAATGTCCCAGGAGCTCTTCTTTCCCCTTCTAGTACTGTAAAGATGAAGGAGTAAAAACAAAACAAAAACTTCATGTTATTATTGAAGTCTTCTCTCATTGAATTTGTACTTCAATGAATTCTTGACTTTTTCTTTAACTTTTCTAAAGAAGTGCTAGTGCTTAAAACTTCCTTCAAAAACCTGGACAGAAAGTCCTTTAAATGTTTTCTCCCATATAAAAGGCTTACGTTCTTTTCTGTCTGTTTGGTTTCTTACTGTGCTGTTAGTTAGCTGACATCGACTTGACCCTGACTCATGATGACCCCATGCACAATGAAACAAAATACTGCCCAGTTCTGTGCAATTGTCTGTCTTATCTGTCTGAGTTTAGTCTGGAAGCTCCACTGAAACCTGTTCAGCGTCATGGCAACAAACAAGCCACCAGTGACAGATGGGTGGTGGCTGCTCATGAGGTGCATTAACCAGGAATCGAACCAGGGTCTCCCACATGGGAGATGAGAATTCTACCATTGATCCACCAGTGCCTCATTTGGTTTCTTATGGGCTCAAACATAGCAATGATTGTGAAGATGGCACAGCGCTAGGCAGTGTTTCGCTTCGTTGTACACAGGGTCTCTATGGGTCAGAACTGACTCAACGGCACCTAACGACAACAAGCCAAGCGGAAAACAAGTTAAGATTAGCTGCCCTTTGTTCTCCCACAGTTCCTTCATACTAGAGTAGTGGTTCTCAACCGAGGGCAGCTTTGTTCCTGAGGGGGCATTTGGCAGTGTCTGGAGACATTTTTAGTTGTCACAGCCAGGGTAGGGAGGGTGCTACTGGCATCTAGTGTGTAGAGGCCAGGGATGCTGCTCAACATCCTACAATGCACAGGACAGCCCCCACAATAAAGAATTTTCCAGCTTCAAGGTCAGTAGTCCAAGGTTGAGGAACCCTATACTAAAGGACTTTGTGCACGTTCAACAGCTGACCAGACTTGCCCACTGCCTCCTGCTTTGGTTGACACAGTAGGGGAATGAGGGTCGCTACTGCAAAAGAAGCAACTGGAGAAAATGCACGACTCCCCAGGCAGTTTTTAGGGGAGAATTTCAACCGGTTCCTCTGTGTCATAGCAGCGGAAAGTTACCCAAGCTCAATGAAACAGCTCTGGGAGCCTTCTGTTCAGGATAAATTTCATCAGAAGGTGCACTCAGGTAATACCAGAGCATTTAAAATTAGTCTAAGTCAAACACCATCAGAGGCGTGAATCTGATGCAGCAGACACCATAGAACTCATCCCAAACTAAACAGAAATGGCTTTTGGATGCTGCACACCCCTGCCTCCCCCAGCAGTGCAGCTAATTGAGAATTAACAAGGTGCTCCTTAGGGCTAGCTCCACCGTGGGTGGAAATTTGAAGCCCAAAACTGAAGCGCCTTGAGTTCAGAACCGCAGTTGCTTATAAACATAAACCAGTTGTTTATATGTGAAGATGACCGTGTTTCTCTTTCAGTCAACTTGCTTTAAAGTATTAAAACATTGAAAATAAGTGAAGATGTGCCAATTGGATGTGCTCCTTTTTTTTTTTTATAGTCTTAAATGAAGTTTCTTTCTATTCTACGAATTGGCTGTTAAACTGGCGTCAAATAGCTTGGCCCGAGAAACTATTTTGTTCTGTAAGCCTTCATCTCAAGTGAGAATAACAGCACGATTGGAAGAGCGTAGTCAATGTCACTGAACTGTGTATGTAGAAATTTTTGAAACGGTGTATCTTTGGCTATGTGTATTTTCACCAAAAAAAAAAAAAAAAGGTTGAGAAGTTAGAGGGTTGATAGGTTGTGGGGTTGTTAACCAATGTCATAAAACAACATGTGTACTACTGTTTCATGAGAAACTATTGGTTCTCTAAGCCTTCACCTGAAGTACAATAAAATATTAAAAAAAAAAAAAAGAAAAAAAAAATAGCGTGGCCCTCTGACTTTGCAGACTTGCTCACTTAGAGTTCTTCTTGCCTTCTTTTCCCCCCTCTGGAATGCTGTGCTTTTATTGTCGGGCCACCCAGCGACCTCCTTGATCCTGCAGAGTGTTGTGACATAGGTTTACATTCTTAGGAACACTACCCCCGAGCCAGGGAAAGGCTGGGAAAAGGTCAGGGGCAAGGAAACACACAGGTCCACCATCAGAAAGCTTGTGCTGAGCTCTTCAGCTGGGCTACAGCTGCTGCCCTCACCCTCCCGCTCCCTCTTCCTCTTCTGACAAAGCCTTATGTCCCATTGCCCCTATCAAAGGCCCAACGGGACACAAGCAAATTATCCAAAGAGGAGTCAGAGAATGTTCCCTCCTTCCAGCAGGGGTGCTGGCAGGGGCAGGGCCAAGCCTCTCCCAGGCCTGGGGGTATCCATCACCATTCCGCAGCCAAGCAGTATTCCATTTCCGTTACCCCATCTCCCGAAGGAGCGCAAAGAGTATTGGGAGTGGTTCTCTGAGTCAGTGTTATTTTCATGGAGTACAAGGACTGTTCCAAAAGTGATTATGATTCAGATTTTCTAAGTGGAAATCTTTTGGCAGAAATAAATTAATTTTATGGGGTCAAAAAAGATATTTTGGTTAATAAAGTTACTTTATGTATGCAATCTGTCAGCTCGACCAGAGGTGATGGTTTACAGAAATCATAAGAAAAGAATCTCAAGCCTAAAAACCCACGTACTGGGGTTTAAGTTAGTGCTCCTAAGGGGAAGAATAAACGAATGAAGGGTTTGGAGAAAATTAATTTTGTAACTTTAGAAAAGTTCCTGCAGCTAAGGCTGTTGAGGTTAAGGGGCAAGTTTATGGTGACACTCAAAGGGAATATGATGAGTAATTGTGCCTGATGTGAAAATAAATATGCAAGAAAAAATATCAGCTTAGAATAGCTAACAGAAAAGCAGAATAATCACGTATACTCAAAAAGCATGCATGCGTCGTTAGAAAAGCAGAATAATCACGTATACTCAAAAAGCATGCATGTGTCGTTAGAAAAGCAGAATAATCACGTATACTCAAAAAGCATGCATGCGTGTTGAAGATGCATATTATAAAGATCAATATTACATTTAAAGCTGTAGTATTTCTGAGCTATGCCTGGAATTCCCCCCATGAAAAAAGCATCCAACTACCTTGTCACTATGTGTGCAGGCCAAAGGGCTAAAGAACTTTGCCACAAGCTGTCATTACCATCATTATTACAAGAATAAGAGTACATAGTTTAGAAGGTTTCAGTGAAATGAATTGCTCAGAATATATTTCTTTACAGAAAATTACTACTCACGTTTCCAAACTATTGCTATGAATATGGTCAGTCTTTGGAGCTAAAATAAATAGACACAAAATGAGGGTCCACGAAAGGAATTCAAACAAATATGGAAACGTAGCTACTTGAAGTTGACGGCACCACATTCGTAAATTAAACAGCCCCAGGAAATGAGAATGTATTAGATTCTGGAGGCGAGCATGAAAAACATTTGCAGAATTCTTAGAACAATCCCTGGCACACAGCTTTGGTTTCCTTTCAACCAGCCATCATAAACGCAGGAAACCTGGAAGTCTAGTCTCCATCCAGTTTTTAACATTACAATATATGAGAACGGTGCGTTTGGCTGTGCTCATGTGACTCTAACATAGGGGTCAGCAAACTGTGGCCTGTGGGCCAAATCATGCCTGTTTTTGTATGGCCTGCAAGTTGAGAATGGTTTTTACGTTTTTAAATGGCTGGGAAAAAAAATCAAAAGAAGAATAATATTTTGTGGGATACGGAAATTAATTGAAAGACTAATTTCAGTGTACATAAATGAAGTTTTATTGGCACACAACCATACAATTTATTTACGCCTTGTCTATGACTCTTTGGCGCTTCAGTGGCAGAGTTGGGTAGTGACAGAAACCATACAACCTGCAAAGCCTAAAATTTACTGTCTGTCCCCTTACAGAAAAAGTTTGCCCACTCCTGCTCTAATATGCAAAGACAAGCTTAATATGAAAAGTAAAAGTACCAGAAATGAAATAAGAAGAAAGAAAAATGTACTCCTTATGAGTTGTTTTCCATGAGCTGCGCTTGAGCCTCTGCTACACATCTGCACCTACTTTCTTGATATCTTGGACACATCAGCTCAAAGAGGGCGGCCCTCCTCAGGAAAACCTTGTCACGCCTTCTGCCACTTGATCGGTGGGGAGCTCAGGTGCGGCTGGAAATTTGATGCAAAGGTTAGAATTAAGTTTTTATTTTAGCTGGTTTAGGTTACCTAGGTTACACAACAAATCAAAAATAGCTGAAATATCTGTGTAAATGAGAAAAAAATGTATCCAGAGAGGGAGAGATTGGTTTTCAGAAGAAAGGGAAATGTTCTTTTGGACAGAGCCCCCCATTGGTAATGAGCTCCCGGGTGCTGAGTGAAGGGACTTGTGTGGGCCCCAGCAGGATTTCCGATCAGCCCACAGAGTAGAAACCTTTCTTCACTGCGGGCCTTGGCAAATTTAGGGCTGCCTGTTTGGACTGATGCTTTGAGGCTTGGTGGATATTTTGGTTATAAACTCTCAAGTAAGTAACTTTACAGTAGTGAGAGAAAGATAGCTTTGGGGGTTATGCCCATGGCATGGTTTGTGATTGTTCTGCACACTTTTTTTTTTCCCTTGAACTCTGATCAAAATTAGTTTCAAGGCATCAGAAATACCAGAGGTTGATGCCACCAGTTATAGACCCTTGCTACTCCAAGTTGGGGCTGTGGACCAGCAGCATTAGCATCTCCTGGGAGCATGTTAGAAATGCAGAATCTCAGGCCTGGTCCCAGACCTACTGAATCTGAATCTACATTTCAGCAGGATCCCCACCTAATCTGTACGTACATTAATTTTCGAGAAGTACTGGTTGACTAAAGCCTAAGCCTTAGCGTCTTGGAGATCTGGTTCCAGGTTCAGCTGGTGTTAATTCACTGGTGACCTTGGGCAAATTTCTCACCATTGCTTTGCCTCAGTCATCTTCTCTCCAAAGTTGGGCTAAAAACTCCTCCCTCACTTTTTGAACAATACCCCCTGACTGTCAAATGAGATAATGAGCATGAATGTGTTTGAAAGGATATTAAGGACTCTGTGGTTGCAGCATATTATTGATGGTAACGGCTGACATTTCTAGAACCCTAACCATGTGTCCTGCTCCGTGCTGATTTCCGAAGATGGATCTTTCATTTCAGTCTCTCAGAAACTCTCTCATGAGAGTAGTAATATCAATCCTACCTTGTACGTGGAGAACTGAGCCATGGAGAGATTAGATGTCTCGTTCAAGGCCACGCATCTAGCTAGTGGCAGACGTGGAATTTGAGCCCCAAGGCCATGTTCCTACCACTGCACTACTCTGCCTCTAAAATGCAATATTGAACAATGGGAGCAGAAGAAATTATTATCATGGATGATAGTCTAGAAAACACTGCATAGTGAGAACATAAGCATCACATGTTTTAAACGCTCTCTTTTTAATAGATGAAAAGGGAAGAAAAATACAGAGAAATTCCCTAGAAATTAATGACTTGATGTCCCAGAGCACACAAACCCTATTAGAGTGTTATAAGAAATGGTGGCCAACTGGTTTCCATTGTGATTTTACTTCTAGTAGTTAAGTATGAAGCCACTGACTAGTATATGAAGAGGCAATGAGATTTCCCAGGCTCTTATCTGTTGAGACTCACTGTATTCTTACTTTCTAAAATAAGTAGATGGAGTCACATCTGAAGGAAGGTCAAGTCAGAGCAGCAATTTACAGAGCTGACTGTAATCTTACTTTTCGGTTCTAAAATGTTGGTGGTAAAGGATGTTTTGTACATTTTGCCAGATCTATCCCTTTGGCAGCAGAAATGTAAAGCTTCCAAATAGTTCTAAACAAAATGTGTGCTAATTTGGAGACTCTTTGAAAATCCCCCCATTTTTGGCATTGAGCTATTGCTTATGTCTTGCTTACTCTGAAAAACTAAGAGCTTATCAAATGTTTACCCAAATATTAACCCTCCCAGTAGCCCTATTTGGCATGTGATGTTATTAGATTATGATATAGATTAATTGGATTATTATTATGGCCAAGGAGGCACAGAGAGGTTAAGTGACTTGCCTGAGACTGCACAATAGTATCTAGTAGAACTGGACTTCAGATGGAAGCAATTGGTCCCGTACTCTGCGCTCTTAACCACTACCCTAGAGAGCTTGCTAGTAAACCCAACTCTCGGGGCTACTTTTTTTTTTTTTTTTTTTAATACTTTAGTTTTAATGTGATTTAAAAAAAAAAAAAAAAATTTAAGTAGACCCTGAAGGCTGTATGGGTAACACTTAGTGCTTTCTTGAAAAACATGTAAGGGGCAGTTTTGATAGCTTTGGAGCAGCCACATGATTAAAGACCATGTAGACTAAATCCTTCAACTCACATTTTAAATATTGTTCTATAGCAGTGGTTCTCATTTGGAGAAGATTTTGGCCCCCAGGGGACATTTGGAGACAATGTGTGGGGGTGGGGTGGGGGGAGGGTTGCTGCTGGCATCTAGTATGTAGAGACAGAGATGCTGCTCAAGATCCTACAATGCACAGAACAGCCCCCACCACAAAGAATGATCTGGCTCCAAAAATCAATAGTGTGAAACCAAAGATACAAGGGAAAGATGAGTCCAAAGGACTAATGGACCACAACTACCAAGGCCTTCACCACACTGAGTCCAGTGCAGCTAGATGGTGTCCGGCTACCACGACCGACTGCTCTGACTGGGATCACAACAGACGGTCCCGAACAGAGCTGGAGAAAAATGTAGAACAAAATTCTAACTCATAAAAAAAGACCAGACTTACTGGCCTGACAAAGACTGGAGAAACCCCGAGAGTATGGCCCCCGGACACCGTTATAGCTCAGTAATGAAGTCACTTCTGAGGTTCACCCTTCAGCCAAAGATTAGACAGGCCCATAAAACAAAACAAGACTAAGGGGGCACACCAGCCCAGGGACAAGGACTAGAAGGCAGGAGGGGACACGAAAGCTGGTAATAGGGAACCCAAGGTCAAGAAGGGGAGCATGTTGACATGTCATGGGGTTTGCGACCAAAGTCACAAAACAATATATGTATTAATTGTTTAAGGAAAAACTAATTTGCTCTGTAAACCTTCATCTAAAGCACAATTTAAAAAAATCAATAGTGTGAGACTCAGAAAAATTGTTCTATAGAAATAAGAGTAGATAACCATTGATGCAGTACTAGTTAAGAATATACACAAGGATCACAGAGTAAAGGAGAGGATGCTGGATGACAGACGAGTAGACAAATCGTTACAAAACCATGAGGTGTGTGCAAGAACAAAGACTGTGCAGGGTGCTTAAGGTAGCCGGGAGGGACAGGCACCAATTCAGCCCTCACAGTGATGCCAGGTCTGATTCTCCTAGACTGAGGAGAACGGGTGACAGGAGGGCGAGTTCACCAGGCAGATGAGAACCTTCGGAGAGAGGAAAGAGTAGGCTGGGCCTTGAGTTTTGTTTTATTTTGCTGCTAACTCCTAGACATCTTTTTTAGCACCTCGTGCGTGCCCACCACCCGTCTGTCAGTGGAGACTTGCGTGTTGCTATGATGCTGAACAGGTTTCAGTGGAGTTTCCAGACTAAGATGGACTAGAAAGAAATTCCTGGTGCTCTGCTTCTGAAAATCAGCCAATGAAAACTCTATGGATCACAATGGTCCGATGTGCAACCAATCATGGGGATGGCGTAGGACCAGGCGGTGTTTCGTTCTGTTGTGCCCATGAGTCAGGAGCCAACTGAACAGCAGCTGACAACAACCTCATTGCCTGCTCTTTGTCTTGACCTTTAAACACATTTCCTTTTTCACCTTGAAGGAAACCAATGGAAACTTTTGGAAAAGCTTATTTCCAGCTAAACTGGAATTGTGAATTTTTCAATGTAGAAATGCTCCGTGGAGAGTAGAAAGACTCAGAAAAACGTGGTCAAAGTAAATGGCCTTTTAAACATGGACAATCCTAGATTAAGGAGCCCTGGTGGCACAGTGGTTAAAGCACTCGGCTGCTAACCAAAAGGCCAATGGTTTGAACCCACCAGCCACTCCACAGAAGAGAGATGTGACAGTATGCTTCCGTAAAGATTACAGTCTTGGAAACCTTATGGGGTAGTTCTGCTCTGTCCTGTAGGGTCGCTGTGAGTCGGAATCGACCCGACAGCAATGGTATCGGTTTTTTGTTTTTTTTTTTTTTAATCCTAGATTAGGACACAGGGTACTCGGATTGCAGAAAGGGAGATGATGTAAAAGCTCTGGCTGATCTGGGACCATGAGAAGCTTTACGGGATCAAAATACAGCATCAGGAAAGGAGCTATGTGGTGATAAGAAAAGCTTCTTTATTCTTCCAGTCAGTTCCATGAGAGCAAATGGATGAAAAGCTTGTTAAAGCCTCTGATTTGAAATGTTTTCCATTATTCCATTTGCTTGTCAGCCTCTAAAGCGGAGAAGTTAATCCAAAGGGCTTTAGGGATTAAACTACAGATGGAAGATGGGCAGGCCCGTGGCTAACCCGCCTAGGTGTCAGATGACCTGTGCTGGTGGTGGTGGCTATAAATACAGCATTCTCTTCTACAGAAGTTTAAGCTTTCAGATGAAGTCTTGGGGTTCTAAGTTTTCTCAGAATTCCCACTCTTTGCCAAAATGGAGCAGAGCTAATTTGCCACATGGGTCTCACTCAAACCTAGGAGATCTTTGGGACTCTCCTTTCTAAAGTTTAATTTCCAGCAGCACTGGAATACCTAACTTTGGGGAAAGTGGGAGATGGTTCTAATCAAACTGAATTAGTCATTTCAGTGAAAACTTGGGTTCCTCTGGGTTTAGTTGCTTTTTTGAGAGTTAGGATGGGTTTGGTGAAGAGGTTGAGAGAGAGAAAGGGCCACCACCCATTCTTCATACGGCCCCCGCAGCTGGGATTTTTGATCAATGTTGTTCATTTTCAGTTTACACGTACAAATTGACTCGAGCAAATACATTGCCAATGAATTAGCTTTGCATTTCGGCATCACTGCTGCATGGCAAACAGCTGCTTCTTCATGGAAAAGGAATGCATCTAAATCCTGTGCTTGAGAGAATTTCTGCTTTGTCCTGGCTCTCCCAGAGAAAAAGGACTGGTTACTAAGCCCCACGTGGGTCCTCAGTAAAATAGCTAGAAAACAATTTCCCGAAACAACAGGAATTGGTTTCAGAACTTTGCACTGTGTAAATTCAGGGAAAGTTTGTTTCCAAGTCTGAGCGAAAGGCTTTTAAATGAGACCCACTACGCAAGACACTCTGGCCAGAGATCTTTGAAAGTTCTTGCATTTGCTACAAGTGTGGCTGGCAACAGGAAGACCAGCGGATAAACACGTTCAGAATCCTATAAAGAACTGCTCTCCCAGGCTGGAAAGGAAGGTCAAGACTCAGAATGATCTGAACTCCCCAAACAGTCCAGCCCTCCCTCCGGGGCCACCCTTTCTTTTAACGCTAAGTCAAAGAGCTCCAGGCTCTCTCATACGTGCTTATAGGAAGTCTTGCACCCACCCTAACAGGTCTGGGAATTCCCAGTAGGATGCCTTCTTTCAAGAAGCCCCAGTAGCACAGTGGCTAAGCGCTCGGCTGCTAACTGAAAGGTCAGTGGTTTGAACCCACCAGCTGCTCCACGGGGGAAAGATGTGGCAGTCTGCTTCCATAAAGATTCCAGCCTTGGAAACCCTCCGGAGCAGTTCTACTCTGTCCTCTAGGGTCACTGTGAGTCGGAATCGACTCGCAGGCAACAAGTTTGGTTTTTTTGGCTTGCCTCCTTCCTCTTGGTGATTGCCTGCCTCTTCTAGCTCCAGCCCCAGGCTCAGACGCTGTGAGTCTTCCTTGTCCTAGGTCATTTTTGGAGTCCCTGGTGGTGCAAATGGTTAACATACTCGGCTGCTAACCAAAAAGTTAGAAGTTTGAGTCCACCCAAAGGCACCTCAGAAGAAAGACCTGGTGATCTACTTCTGAAAGTTCAGCTATTAGAAACCCTGTGGAGCACAGTTCTACTCTGACACACATGGAGTCACCGTGAGTAGGAAATAACTTCACCACAATTGGTAACTTGATAGGTCATTTTTAGAACTCTTGACACCTTTGCAGGGGCCGGCTACCATTCCCTCCATCCAGAGACGTTTAGCCCGGCACCTCATTTCCTCAGAGTCTTGAAGTCCCACATTCTTGACTTTTGATCTTTGAGGCAGGGGTGGGTGGATGACTCAAGGCCGTTATTATCACCAGCTAGTTACTTCCTTTTGTATCACCTTCCCCTTTTCAGACCATGCCTGGGGCCCCAATACCTCAACAAGAGAGGGATCTGTCTGGGGTGCACATTTAGCCACACAAAGTTCTGGGCCAAAATTCTGAAAGTAAAGGTTTTCTTTAAGGGTTTTTCTTGTTTCCTGAGCCTGATCACATCCTTAGAGAAAGAAAAGGTCACGATATATGTATATTATATATTATAATTATATATTATATAACACAATTATTATATAATATAATATGATTATATATATAATATATATATATAATCTCCCCACCCCGTTCAGATGAGCCTGCAGGGATCAGCTGTTACACACTTAAACTAGGAAATGAAAGGTAGAATGTAAATTTCTTAAGGACGGAGATCTTAGTTTGATCTGTTTACAGCTTGTATCCCAGAACTAACCGTGACTGGCATATTAAAACAAAGTTGTCGTTGAGTCGATTCCAACTCATGGTGACCCCATGTGTGGCAGAGTAGAACTGTGCTCCATAAGGTTTTCAATGGTTGATTTTTCACAAGTGGATCACCACCCTTTCTTCTAAGGTGCCTCTGGGTGGACTCAAACCTCCAACCTTTTAGTTAACAGCGGACCATGTTAATAGTTTGCAACACCCAGAAACTCCAATAATAATAATAATAATAATAATAATAATAATCCTTTTAAAGCCATATTTCCTAAATCATTAGCATTTGTACGAATGCTATGAATATTTGAACTATTGTTTTTCTACATTGGCACTCCAAAAACAAATACCTTTTCCAAAAGTGAAAGCCAAACGTACGACTTTATTAAAACGTGAAAATGTCTCTAACAAGTCCAGTTTGCAATCCAAAGAGAAGATGCTTTTATGAAAACACAACTTTCTCCCTTTTCTTGAAGAAAGGCCATGCTTCTGTCTCCCCAGGTAAGAGAACGGATACTCTCCCTCAGGGACTTCCTGAACTAGCATTAACTAAAACAAAAAACCAAACTCGTTGCTATTGAGTCCATTCTGACTCATAGCAGCCCTCTAGGACAGAGCAGAGTCACCCCTTAGGGTTTCCAAGGAGCAGCTGGTAGATTCGAACTGCTGACCTTTTGATTAACAGCCAAGCTCTTTAACCACTGCACCACCAGGGCTCCAAAGATTACAGCCTTAGTTAAGAAGCTAGTTTGTTCTGGAAACCTTCATCTAAAGTACAATAATAATAATAATGTATAACAATGTATAAGGCATACAAGAACACAAGAGAAAATGGCTCAATTAAAAGAAAACCATAAAAAAAAATCAAATTAATTCTATGGAGGTCAGTTTAGTGGGAAAAATAGAAGACCTTCAGACAACAGTGTTAAATATGTTCAAAGAAAGTGAAGAACACACAGGGAACAAGCTAATGGAGATCAGGCAACAAGATGAGAAATTCAAAAGAAGAAGATAGAAAACATTAAAAAAATTAAAAAATAAGAAGACCAAACTACTGGAATTGAAGAATAAAATAACTGAATTAGAAAATGCAAGGAAAGGATTCAAACTTAAATTTAAGCAGACAGAAGACAGAATAAGTGAACTAGAAGACAGAGTAAACTCTTCAAGCACTCCCCTGTTAAATGAAAGATTAGCAGTTCAAACCCACCAGCAGCTCCATGGGAGAAAAGACCTGGTGATCTGCTCCCGTAAAGATTACAGCCTAGGAAACCCTATGGGGCAGTTCTCCTCTGTCATATAGGGTCTCCATGAGTCAAAATAGGCTTGACAGCACACAACAACAACAAACTTAGTATTAAGTTCCACAAGCAATACATCAAATGCATAAAAAATAAGTAGGAACTTAAACTAATGGACATAAGATGTATAATGATGTAGCTGGTGCCATAACAACAGAAATGGGGGAGGGAGGATTTTGTTACCTGAAAAATCCTCAGGGACTTTTAGTTTTTCCACAGGAGTTCTCCCTGCTGTTGTTGTACAGGGAGTGTTTACATGGCCTGTACTGAACACATTTGGAAGCTGGTCCATTGGCAGCTGTAGAAAAAAATAACAAAGTTTCAGAACACAAATCCACACATAACATTATGTTAAATAATATCATTAACATGTAAGAGTGACTCGTATTATAACCTCATATCTGTGCAGTAAGATTTCTTCTTTGTTTTTTCCTTATGTGCCTTTGAAAGTCCTGTTTTTTAACTTTAATGTGTGGTTTTTTAGTGCCTAGTTAATTAAGAATTTCAGTTTTTTAAATCATGAAGCAACAAATATCTTAGCCATGCTTCCTTGTATGTGAAGACTAAGGTAGAGATGGTTGTCATTCCCACTCACTAGAGGAAAAAGAAAGAAAATTCAAGCAGCAAGCAGGTTCTAATAAAGGAATGCCAGGGAGGAAGATGGAAGGAGCCTCCTGATGAGTGAGGGGCAAGCATGCTTTGGTCCCGGTCAGAAGAAATATCTCCCGTGGGGTCCAACCCGCTTTGGTCTATACAGAAGGTGGGCTGTTCATTTCTAAGTCCCTATAAAATGGGAGGAAACTACCCATCCCTCACCACTCCTTTTGGTGCAGAAAAGAAGCAGAGAGTTCACAGGCCCTAGATGAAGGTGAGCTATGGAGCTATACCTTTACAGAAGTCTAAAAATAAGAGAGGACAACCTAGGTATAGGTGATAAAAGGTTCTAAATAGCTGATCATGTATAGTAGAGGTGTTCTGTCATTCACCAAAAACAAAAAAAACCCAAACCCGTTGCTGTCGAGTCAATTCCGACTCATGGTGACCCTATGGGACAAAGTGGAGCTGCCCCGTGGGGTTTCCAGGGAGCAGCTAGTGGATTCGAACTGCCCACCTTTTGGTCAGCGGCCAATATCTTGACCACTGCACCACCAGGGCTCCTCTGTCATACAAGGTTTCTTTTTCACCCAACAGTTAAGGACTTTAAATATAGTCTCAAATTTCTAAAGCAAAATAATACAAAAGCCCATATGGTTATGTTTTGGAGCCCTGGTGGCACAGTGGTTGAGAGCTTGGCTGCTGGCCAGGAGGTCAGCAGTTCAGGTCCACCAGCTTCTCCTTGGATGCTCTATGGGACAGTTCTGCTCTGTCTTATAGGGTTGCTATGGGTCAGAATCGACTCAACAGCAATGGGTTTTATGGTTGTGCTTTAAGATATACACAAATTATTTTTAGTGGCAGATTTTTTTACTGTAATTGCAGGGTCAGTTATGTGTCCCTGTACGAGCGGCTGGCAGGGGACCTAACAAAACTTTGTTATTAAATGGAAAGGCTCCATGGCTTATCTGTGCCTGGGCTGTACAAGAACCATAGTTAAGAACCAGATTTTTATTTTCCAGCATCCAAATCAATGAGCTTTTCTTTAGACTTTTTGTAACTTAATTTTGTCAAAAAAAATTCCTTAATTGAAATTCACCCTGTGTCAGGAGTTTGGAAAGACTATGTACCAAACATGTACACGTGAAATATAAGTGGGGAAAAAAAACAAAGATTACAGCCTTGGAAACCCTATGAGGTAGTTCTACCCCATCCTATAGGGTCCCTATGAGTCAGAATCTACTCCATGTCAGTGGGTTTTCGGTTGTTTTTTTTTTTTTTAGATCTTAACTGGAGCAAATCACCAGGTATCCCTAGGAGCCACTGGGTAGGTTTGAACCACTAACCTTCTGGTTAGCGGTTGAGCACTTAACCATTGTGCCACCAGGGCTCCTTCGGCATTAACTAGCAGAGCACAGTTCACCAAGGGGAGGTGTTAACTGCTGCTGACAACCAGTGTGGACAGTAGAACCCCGGTGGGATCCCAGAGGCCTCTTGGAAAAATTAGCAGAGCAGTAGGCTTTGAAACACACACCGCTCCCTTCCCTGGTTCCTGTTCTGCTCAGAGCTTCAGTTGCAGCCCAGTCATCACCGGTTCAGGAGAGGACTAGGGACACATTCTCAGGAGGCTTCCCCCAGGTAAAAGGAGGGGCAGATCTCTTCCGAGAGGACTTCCGGCAAGGCCTTGCAACTAGGCCTGGGTGAAAGGAGGCCAGGCAAGTCCTCAGTCAGAGGTGGCCCCATCCATGTGGCTGCGGACCGGCCTCAGGAGGTCTGAGGCTCACCAGTTCTCTTTACATCTCATGAATATTTTTCTAAATATAGCCTACTTCCTTTTTATGTGATTGTGGCAGTAAGAGTTTATTATAGAATTTTGGAAACTATAGATGAGCATAAAGGAGAAAAGACATATCAGCAACAAACTCAAGCCCCAGTGTAACCTCTGCTAACTTTTGGTGTCTGGAATCTCCTCCAGTCTGATTTCTGAGTGTGATTTTGTTTTCTTTATACACTCGGGGCCATTTTGTATCCATTGCTCCTTAGCTTTTTCTGTCCTCGTTTAATAATACCATATAGCTGGTTAAGGGCTGCTTAGGGAGTCTGACAACCTCTGGAAGAAAAGGAATAGGTGATTTACCACCAGACACGCTGGTGCTGGGGCCGGATCTCAGGGGGGACACCTACCTGGCATCTCAGAGACCTGGAAGAGTGCCTGCACCTCGGGACCCAGCACCACATCATGCTTAGTTATTTATTTATTTATGTATTATTTTTTTGCGTCAGGACTTCATTTCTTCATTTAATCCATCTTTCTTCAGACCATGAAGTGATTTGTTTCAGAGAAGTTTCAGCCACATGTACTCACTCACAAGCCAACCCCAAAGGCCTCTTCCTCTGGCTGCTTTATCCACACGGTAGCCTCCAGGGCTGCTTCTGTGGAAGCCAGCTCACAGCTACAGCCTTCTCCCCCAAATGCCAGTCTCCTTGAGATTTAAGTCTTTCCTCCAGTGTAAGAGGGGTGCTTGGAAGAATGGTCAAGACGCAGTTGGCATATAACTTTTCGAACCTTCTACAAGGACACAGGCAGACATTTTCTTGAGTGGTGGCAATGTCAGAAGGTTTATTGGTAAAGCACTTTATTGAACTCTTCTGACTTTGTTCCCATTGTATGTTGTTTTTATTGTTAGATGAGGTCGAGTCAGTTCCGACTCATAGCGACCCTATGTACAACAGAACGAAACACTGCCCAGTCCTGTGCCGTCCTCACAATCGTTGCTATGTTTGAGCCCATTGTTGCAGCCACTGTGTCAGTCCATCTCGTTGAGGGGCTTCCTCTTTTTCACTGACCCTCTACCAAGCATGATGTCCTTCTCCAGGGACTGGTCCCTTCTGATAACACGTCCAAAGTACATGATACTAAGTCTCACCATCCTCCCTTCGAAGGAGCATTCTGGCTGTACTTCTTCCAAGACAGATTTGTTCATTCTTCTGGCAGTTCCCATCGTATAGTTTAGAATTAATAGAAAATAGCCATGGATAAGCAAATGCGTTTTATGTTTAATAACTGAAAATGTGTCAAAATGGTGTGGCAGCGGCATCTGACCTCCTCTCTCTTCACAAGGGGGAAGGTGAATCACGATCAACAGCCCAAGGCTGACTCCTGTGAGGTGGAGTTCAGACATACCTCCTCTCTCCAACCTTTTTACCAATTCTGACACCAGCCGTCCCTCCTATGGCACTCTAGTTCTCTGCTGGATTTGATAATTCATTGCAATGGCCACACAGAACTCACAGACCATACTCACAGTTATGGAGTTTATTAGGGAAGTAACAGGTTACAGTTCAGGTTCAGGAATGCTCAGGATACAGTTCTTCGATCAAGATAGCCTCTTCTCAGCTGTGCCCACAGGCAGGTCTCTCTCTGGCCCTTGGCCCCTTGGCCTGACCTCTGCTCTTCTTGGGCAAGTGTTATAAAGCTCTTTTAGCTTTGCCTATAAGTACCCTGAGGCACCCCACTCCTCTGGTAAGCCTTGGCCGAAGGTGTTCCGCTCTAGCTCCACCAAGTGCCTGGAGGCACCCTACTCCTCCAGCAAGCCTCCTGCCCGAAGGCACTCAGTTTTCTCGCTCTGTGGGCCGGAAAGCCCACTGTGCCATCTCTTGCCAGCCTTCTGCTAGTCTCCTGCCTCTGCTGCCACTGTTTCTCTGCCACCGCTTCTCGCCATCTTTGGTGTTATAGCTCTCTCTCTCAGACTCCTGGTTCCAGGAGCTTCTCAGTGTGAGGATCCCAGCTCCAAAGGACGCACTCCACTCCTGGCTCTTCTTTCCTGCTTGTGGTGAGAGCCTCCCTTCCAGCCTCTAGGATGGCTCATTCTAAGCCTAGCGGGATGGCAAAACTGACCAATCCCCATATTAGGGTCCCATACACCTTATTTGCATAGTCCCACCTCCCACAAGGGTGCTGTGTACCTTATTTACATACATTATTAGCAAGCTATCCAATCCCCTTGGTGGACCACAAGCACCTCGGTTGCATAGCCCCACCCAATCATTTGGTGGGAGTTACAAAGACTATGGCTAGAAGGGCCATATTAGGTAATTAACTGCATTGTAAAATGATTAAATGTCACAAATGCTTAGGTCACTAAGAGGTTGACATGGCTTCAAAAGTACCTCCCTCTTTGTTTTTTGCACTGTATAGTGGAACCATTATAAGGGAGATGGTATGATATATAATGATTTAATGTTAGAACATACCTTATCCAAGGATTACTTTGTTGGGAAGCAGTGAGGATGCAGCAGTGTTGTAAGTACAAGGAAGAGGGGCATCACTACATTTTTTTAAATAATAAACATCATTCACATAGTTGAGTGCCTACCATTTTCTAGGCAACATTCTAAGTGTTTTACATGTATTAACTCATTTAATCTTCACAAGAGTCTAAGACATATGTTATAGTTATTATACACAATATAAATACGGCATAACTAAGGCACAGTTACAAGTAAAGAGAGAGCCAGGATGTAAGACCAAGTAGGCCGGTTCTATAATTTGTGCTCCTAACCACTATGCTAGGGGACAGTGGTGGTTCAGTGGTAGACTTCTTGCCTTCCATATGGGGGTCCTGGGTTTGATTCCCGGCCAATGCACCTCATGCACAGCCACTACCTGTCTGTCAGTGGAGTGTTGCGTGTTGCAATGATGCTGAGCAGGTTTCGGCAGAGCTCCCAGACTAAGACTAGCAAGAAAGGCCTAGTAATCTACTTCTGAAAATCAGCCAGTGAAAACCCTATGGATCACAGCAGTCCCATCCCATTGTGCATGGGGTCACGGAGATTCAGGGCAGATTCAACAGCAGCTAACAACAACCACCACCACGGTGCTATACCTGCATGATCATAGACTCCTGCGCTATACAAGATCTTGAGAAGGTCTCTTTCTGCTTCATTCATCCAACAACCACTCATGAAACACTTATTAAGCACTTACTGTGTGCCAGGCATTGTAGCAGGCCCTGAGATCTAATGATTGACAGATCGAAATACCTGCCCTCGAGGAGTACATTTCAGCAGGGGAGACAGATAAGTACAAAAGCAATTATAGTATCACTCCACCTGCCAACAGCAAAGTTCAAGCAATTCCAGGCAGATCAGAAGGACTGCCATTTTTAGAACTTGAGATGTAAAGTTATGCATGTAGCGTCAGGTACTTCTCCGTATGGTAGACCTGGATAATCGTGAAGTTGTTGACCCCTGAAGGCAGGCTAGGTAAGTGCTCTCAGGGCCCTTTTTGCTGCAGGAAGGATTGCTTGAAAACAGCCTTGGATTTGCACTGTGGAGTTAAGAGAATGGAGGGAAAAGGTATTACAGAATCTCCCTCCCACAAAATGCACCAAATTCATGGCTATAGGTGAGCCTGTCTCTGTTATTTCTGCCTTAAGCTTTTAAGCCTTTTTTTTTTTTTTTTTTTTTTAACACAGGCTCTGAGCTGTAAAGGGGATTCAGGGATGTAGACAGATGTCATAAGAAACTTACAAAAAACTACAAATATGCTTATATTTCTCACCATTGCCAAGCACCTCCACGCTTTACCTTTCTCTACGAAAGCGAGTCCTTCAGCTTTTGGTGTCCAACTTGGCTTCTCCTGATACAGGTGACACCTCAAATTGCTGCCACAATGTCAAACTGTTGGTTGTCATTCACGATGTCTCTTGAAACACGCCATCTAATTACATAATCACATCTCCACTAATCTGTTTTATTGGAAGGGCTCCCAACAGGGTTGTTTGACTAATTGGTCCCCTGAGGACCTGTCTCCCAGGATACCTCTCATACCCACTCGTAACAAGGAACGAATATGGAGGTGGCCAGCTCTTCCACCCCAGTGTGCACCCTCTGTCTCTGTTGACCGTTGTAACTAGGGAAATCTTGGGGAAAGGACCCACGTAAAGAACCCACGTGTGCACCCACGTATAGCAAGATTTCTTTAAAGAAGTCAGAATTGAGCAATCACTCAGGGGTTGTTCAGAACCAGCAGATGGAACAGATAAGGAGGCCCAATCAGCTTTTTGACCCCTTGTGATCCCACCCCGAATTTAAGACGTGTTAGCTCTTATCTTTGGAAAAATCCAGGCCCTGCTCTCCCTGCTCCTACTGGAAAGTGTAGGGCCGAGTTTAAAACTTATCAGTAACTCATTTATTTTTCCTTGAGCCTAGGAAGCCTGATTTGTCCTGCAATCAAAACATTATGGCAGGCTATTTCAAAAGTATTGTTTTCTTTAAAATTCATCTCTGGGGGCCACATCTTGCTCTCAATTTCATCTGGCCCTGCCAAGCACGGGACACCACTCAGTTCTACTTGAGGGCAGAAGATCTGAAGCCTCCTGCTTTATCTTGGAGAGGAGAAGGAATGTGTCTGGTTTTAGTCCTTATTTGGGCGCAGTTTCCAGCGATGGCTGCTTTGAGTTCATTTCTAAGGCCAACAATAGTAGACGTAGACACAGCAAATTCATTTTGTGGAAACTCTGTCTGGCTTTGGTTTGTTGTCTGTGTCTTTAAATATATTTGAGTTATTCTATTACCACTTGATTTAGTAGCCACCCACATTTGGAACACTTCCACCTTGAGTGGCAGACATGTTTTTTTTTTTTTAATTCCCATTTTAGAATTTCTTTTAGAATTTAGAATTTGTTTTTTAGGGTACAGGATAGGCATAGGTAGACGCTGTTAATTCTCAACAGGGCCACATACATAATTTGCATGGCCCAGGGCAAAATGAACATGTGGGGCTCCTTGTTCAAGAATTATTAAGAATATCCAGACGGTGACAGCGAGCATTAAATCAAGCATGAAGTCCTCTGAGCACTGGACCCTGTGTGACTCCACAGGTCACATTCCTGTGAAGCTAGCCCAGATGCTTGATTATTCTTGGGCAATTTGAGGGTTATCCAGGCCCCGTGTTTTCACTTGTCCACGTACCTGCTTGCTGGCTTGGGACCAGTCTCTGGCCCTTCAGAAACTGTTTTGTTAAGTTGTGGACTGGGAAAATAAATGAAGTAAGAGGGAATTTATTGATTCGGCTACCTGGGAGAACTACTGGCATCAGGGCGGGGGGGGGGGGGCTGGAGGGGGACAAAAGGGACCCTAAATGGTGGGAAGCTTCTCCATTGCCCGTTTATTTCATTTGTCCTTATTGTGAAATAGGGTGATAGAATGGGAGACAAGGAAGACCAGTACAATGAAATTCAGAGGCCCTAGATGTCAGTCCCAATCCTCTCTTTTTCCCGCTCTCTCTGTCTGTCTCTCACTAGCTGTGTGACCTTAGGCAAGTCATTTAGCCTGAGTCTCGGTTTTCTCATTTGTAAAGCAACAATCATCATCCCTGCCCCCACCCACAAGGTTGTCGGGACTCTCAAATGAGACTCTCTGCATGAAAGTGCCTCCAACCTCCTAAAGGGCCACACGATTAGGAGAGAGACTTGTGGTAGGGTGATGAACTGGTGACAGGAATTGGAGCGAATATTTTTGGGGGCTTTTCTATATGCTGGCAACCCTGGTGGTGTAGTGGTTAAGTGCCATGACTGCTTAACTGAAAGGTTAGCAGTTGGAATCCACCAGGCGCTCCTTGGAAACTCTATGGGGCAGCTCTGCTCTGTCCTACAGGGTCGCTATGAGTCGGAATTGAGTTTGGTTTTTTGTTTTCGTTTTTGTTTTTTTGCAGGTGGGTAGAGAGCCAGAGACTACCTTGTGACCTGATACCAGTTGATCTCAATAAAAGGGGGAGGGCAGGTTTCAATCAATCATGTTAAGATTAGCCAATGATTGATCTTCTCTTCTTGCTCCTCTTCACTTTATAAGCTTCATTGTGAATAGCAAATTTCAAGTTATTTGCTTTTTCTGGAATCAAAATGGTCTCCCTACATGCATATAGAATAACTGCTCGGAATAAACCTTAAGTTTTAATTTCTTTGAGTTTTGATTTTTTTTAACAGTAAGCTGGGGGTGGGGGTACTGCTCTCAACCCAAGTGCACCTGCTATCACCCTCGTGCTCTGGACCATCTCATTCTGACACAGGGATAAAAAAAAAACCAAACCCATTGCCGTCCAGTCGATTCCAACTCATAGGGACCCTGTGGAACAGAGTAGGACTGCCCCCATTGAGTTTTCAAGGAGCGCCTGGTGGATTCGAACTGCTGACCTTTTGGTTAGCAGCCGTAGCTCTTAACCACTACACCACCAGGGTTTCCAACATGGGATAGGAAACCAAGTAAATGCGGACTACAAATGTAGATTTGCAGGGTAAACAGGCCAGGGCTTTAAAGCTACCGCCCCAGTATTAGTTTCTTGTGGCTGCCGTAACAAATACCACAAACATGGATGGCTTAAAATGACAGAAATGTATTCTCTCACAGTTCTGGAGGCTGAAAATCTGGAATCAAGGTGTCGGCAGGGCCGTGCTATCTCTGAAGGCTCTAGGGGAAGATCCTTCCTTATTTCTTCCAGCTTCTGGTGGTTCCTGGCAATCCTTGGCGTTCCTTGTCTTGTAGATGCATCACTCCAATCTCTGCCTCTGTCTTCATATGGCCGTCTTCTCTCTGTATGCCTGTGTCTCTCTGTCTCTTCTCTTTTTAGAAGGACACCATTCATACTGAATTAGGCCCATTACTCCAGTATGACCTCATGTTAATAAGGTCTTCAAAGACCCAACTTCCAAACAAGGTCACGTTCACAGGTACCAGCGGTTCAGACTTCAGCATATCTGTTTGGGGGACACAAGTTGACCCATAACAGTACCAAACTACCTGTCATAGTATCTGAAATCATTACCATTAGACTCTCTCCAGAAAAATCCTGCTTCACCACAAGGAAGTTATCAGGGTAGTGGGACATAGCTGTGCCCCGATGCCAACCGAACACTTATTTCTTGGTAACTTTTAGGCCATTTAGAAGGGGCCTGCTGGGAAAGAAGGAGAGGACAGAGGGAGTGAAGACCATGGGCTGGAAGCTGGGGGCCTTGACATCCCGGTCCCATCTTTGTCACCTTAACAGAGACATCAACTTTGAGGTACGAGCTGTCCGTGAGACGTTTGTAACCGAGGACTGCCTATAATCTATACTCTTTAGCTTTCATCATCTATTAAAATTCCATGCCTAAAGGGTTTAGCCACAAGTCACTCAATGATACACAAGGTGCCAACCAACTTGCTGCAAGAGCTTCTAAAACCCACTGACAGAAAATTGAAGTCAGAACTTCTGTGATGCTATTTTTCCTCAATTAATTTCTTGACTTGCAATTCATTACAACCTGATGATAACTTCATGGCTTATAAATAAGTTTCCATAAACTCAAGCTGCTCATGTCTGTTTAAAAGACCTTCGGAAGGCTCTCTCCATTTTCTACTGCAATGAAAGAGAAAAAGAAGACTAAGGTACCTTGTTATTAGGGCTACTTACACAGTAAGAAATCCATAGAAATATGAAGAGATAGCATCTCTGAAAGCCTCCATCAAGAAATGGGGTCCATAATTTGATGGAAGCAAAGTTGATTGGTGTTTCTTACTTGGATAGGGAACTTCCTCATGCAACTTGTTTCAGAATTCATATAGCAGTGAACTGTTTTTATCCCAAGGCTATTGTTGTTGTTAGTTGCCGTGGAGTCGACTGTGACTCATGGCAACCCCATGCGTACAGAGTAGAACTGCTCCATAGGGTTTTCAAGGCTGTGACCTTTTGGAAGCAGATTGCCTATCTTCCGAGGCACCTCTGAGTGAATTCAATCATCCTTAAAGCCAACTGAGATTTGGGTAACTTTCTTCTGTTAACTCAGACTTCTTTTTTTTCCCCCATTATGTGAATGTTTGGAGTATAAATTGTCCCAACCTGTATGAAAGTAATTTTACAGTAGAAATCAGTTCACGGTATTCAAATTTTTTGACACTATTGTGGTATCCTTTGAATTTATCCTCTGAAAAGAATCTGAAATATAGGGAGAGAAAATATAAGCCCAAAGATGTTTATCAGAGCATTACCCCATATTTGCAACCCACTGGTAGCAACCTAAATTTTCAACAAAAGGAAATGGTAAAAATAAGTTAGGATACAATCGTATGATGGACCATTACACAGTCATTGAAATGTTTACGTAAGTAAATTATTTCAATTTATGAAGACCCCTTGAGGTACTAAATGACAAATGTAAAGCTTTTAAATTTTCAGATGAAACATTCACATATTCATATACTTAAAAATCAGGAGAGATAACTTAAAATAAGATTACAGAATTAAGACCAACTGTATAGTTAATGTAACAATAGAAGTAAATAAGATAAACATATTTTTGAAAAGACAAACGATTCTCAGATTGAATCAAAGACCAGCCTCCAACTATCTGTGATATACAGGAGATGTATTTAAATCAAAGTGACTCAGAAAGTAGAAGAGAAGCAAACAAACCAAGTAGAGGCAGAAAGAAAGAAAAGGAAAAAAAGAAGAAGAGTGAGGGACGAAAAAAAGAAGGAAGCAATGAATAAAATTAGGGCTCATGACAATGATTTCAGGCAGGATTGAATTCAAGGAAAGGCTCATCAAGCAAGAAAAGGGGGGATTTTATTAAAATAAAAGTTTCAGTCCATAAAATGAAGAAGGAACTGTCCTGACTAATCTATGTGCCAGAACTCATCACATCAAAATAAAGCAAAAACTGAAAGGAAATACTAAATAAATGATAGAAAAAATTCTAAACCAACACTTAACTCACTTTTCTCAGCTCATGCTAAAACCTGTTGCTGTTCAGTCGATTCTGACTCATGGTGACCCGACAGGACAGAGTAGAACTGCCCCATAGGGTTTCCAAGAAGCAGCTGGTGGATTTGAACTGCTGACCTTCTGGTTAGCTGCCGTAGCTCTTTACCACCGCCCTAGCAGGGATCCTAACTCATGCTATTGTTGTTGTTAGGTGCCGTTGAGTTATGTGAGCTTACTGAGGCTCTGAATTAATTAACAACCTAGAAGATGCCTTCTTTACAAATACTCATGGAACAATGGGTGTTTGTCGTCAACTGTGACAAAAGTAAACTTCAACAACTTTCCAAATATTTAAAGAAAATAAAAGCCATTCTGTAACCATAATAAGTAAAACTATAAAATAACAGAGAAAACAGACTTAAAAAATCCAACCCTGGGATTAAAAAACAAAACAAAACCTCTCCTAAGAGAACACAACAGAGAGTCCCGGACAGAGGAGGAGAAAAGTGCAGAACAGAACTCAAATTCATGTAGAAAGACCAGACTTAAAGCTCGGACAGAGACTGAAGGAACCCCCGAAACTATGGCCCCCAGATGCTCTGTTAACCCAGAAATGAAACCATTCCCGAAGCCCACTCTTCAGACAAAGATTAGACAGGAGTATAAAACCAAAAATAACACACACGAGAAGGGTGCTTCTTGGTTCTATCGGATACACGAGACCAAAGGGGAGGCTCCTGTCTGGAGGCGGGATGAGAATGTAGGAAGGGACAGGAGCTGGTTGGATGGACACAGGACACCCAGGGTGGAAAGGAGGAGTGTGCTGTCACATTGTGGGGATTGCAACGAATGCCACAAAACAATATGTGTATAAATTTTTGTATGAGAAATTCACTTGAGCTGTAACTTTCATCTAAAGCACAATAAAAAAAGAAAATAGCAGAAAAGCAAAAAAAAAAAAAACTCTCTTAAGAAATCTTGTGTCTAAATGAAAATATAAACCAAAATGTCAGAATATCTAGAAAATAATGATAATGAAAATACTACTTGTCAAAACCTATGGAATATGGCTATACTATGGTCAGCATAAAAGAGGTTATTGATTTAAACACTTGCATTACTAAAAATAAAATAAAATAATTAAACATGTTGTTGGATGCCATCGAGTCGGTTTTTGACTCATAGCGACCCCATGTAACAGAGTAGAACTGCCCCATAGGGTTTCCTAGGCTGTAATCTTTACAGGAACAGATCGCCAGGTCTTTCCTCCCGAGGAGCCGCTAAATGAGTTTGAATCAGCGTCCTTTTGGTTAGTAGCTGTCTTAGTTATCTAGTGCTGCTATAAGACCCAGACCACTAGTGGATGGCTTTAACAAGCAGAAGTTTATTCTCTCACAGTCTAGTAGGCTAGAAGTCTGAATTCAGGGCCCCAGCTCCAAGGAAAGGCTTTCTCTCTCTGTCGGCTCTGGAGGAAGGTCCTTGTCATCAATCTTCCCTTAGTCTAGGAGCTTCTCCACACAGGAAACCCGGGTCCAAAGGACAGGCTCTGCTCCTAGCACCGCTTTCTTGGTGGTATGAGGTCCCCCTGTCTCTCTGCTTGCTCCTCTCTTTTATATCTCAAAAGAGATTGACTTAAGACACAACCTAATCTTGTAGATTGAATCCTGCTTCATTAACATAACTGCATCTAATCCTGCCTCATTAACATCATAGAGGTAGGATTTACAACACATAGGAAAATAACGTCAGATGACAAAAGGGTAGACAATCACACAATAGTGGGAATCACGGCCTAGCCAAGTTGACACACATTTTGGGGGGACACAATTCAATCCATAACAGCAGCTGAGTGCTTAACCATTGCACCACCCCCCCAAAAAAAACCAAACCCCTTGCCACCAAGTTGACTCTGACTCATAGTGACCCTATAGGACAGAGTAGAACTGCCCCATAGGGTTTCCAAGGAGCAGCTGGTGGATTCGAACTGCTTACCTTTTGATTAGCAGCTTAGCTCTTAACCACTGTGCCACCAGGGCTCCATTGTGCCACCAGGGCTCCTATAATTAAGCAAATAGCTCAAGAATTTAGAAAAGGAACCACAAAATTAACCAAGGAAATGAGAAGGAAGGAATTAATAAATGTGGAAGCAGTAACTAATAAATTAGAAAATATGAAAACCATGGAACTAAGAAACACAAGAGCAGGTTCTTTGAAAAGTCATAAAATAAAACAAGGCCCCAGCTAGCTTAATCAAGAGAAAAGGAGACAGCACAAAATCAGAAATGAGAATAGGGAACTAATCATAGATAAATAAGGGATTTTAAAAATTATGATTATTTTTCAGTTTCATGCAAATAAGTGTTAAAACCTCAATGAAATGGATGTGTTCCTAGGGGAAAAAGTCATCCTAATTGACTCAAAAAAGACATAGAAAAATGAAATAGATCGTAAGTGCGGAAAGGGGAAGCTGGTTCCCTACCTCACTCCTTACCCTCCCCAAAAAAGAGTAAGGATTTGAATATAGAAAATAAAAATATAAGGACTAGAAAATAATTTAGTGGCCATATTTTTAATGTGGGTGGAAAGGAGGGCCTTCTAAGCAAGACATAAAATCCAGAAGCCATGACTGAAAATACTTATAAATTTGATTGCATTAGGAAAAAAAAAAAAAAACTTATTTCAGAAAACACTTGTCAAAAACCTTAATTGCTTAGAGAAACACTAAAAATTAGTATAATTAGAATATATTTCTTGTAAGCAGGTAAGATTCCAATCGGACAGCGTCACCAGAACATGTCCGGGAGGCACTCCAAAGAGGGGACAGTGAAAACTGGTTCTATAGGTCATTGTTACGTTAATTTCTCAAGCGATAGCATCAAAGCACAGAGCAGGTTACAGAACCAGTAACCAAGGACATGCCATAGATCATAAAATAGCCTCTGGTCAGACTCTGGAATTCCTGCTTCTCAAAGCTGGCTGCACATAGGTAATTTTCCAAAAGAACCCATTGCCTAAGGCCAAACGGTCTCCACTGAGCTGCTTACTATGTTATTGTCTGACCCGAAGGTGATTCCAGGGAACCAGTTCCTACAAGGTTCGAAAGGGACACCTAAGGGCAGAATTTTGCAAGACCAGCGACTTCTTCAATGCAAATACCTCTTTTCAACAACTTAAACTTCAAATATAAGCATGGACCTCAAAGGATGAAATGCACAGAAATTAAATCAACTACATCTGTGGAAAGAGATGATAGAGAAGCTCAATATCATCAGTCAGAACAAGCCAACTCTGGAACAGACTATCAATTGCTCACATGCAAGTTCAAGTTAAAGCTGAAGAAAATTAAAACAGGATCATGAGAGCCAAAATACGACCTTGACTATATCCCACCTGAATTTAGAGACCATATCAAGAATAGATTCGACACATTGAACATTAATGACTGAAGGCCAGATGAATTGTGGCATGACATTAAGACATACGTGAAGAAAGCAAAAGGTCATTACAAAGACAGGAAAGAAAGAAAAGACTAAAATGGATGTCAGAAGAGACCCTGAAACTTGCTCTTGAATGTAGAGTAGCTAAAGCGAATGGAAGAAATGATGAAGTGAAAGAGCTGAACAGAAAATTTCAAAGGGTGACTCAAGAAGACAAAGTAAGGCATTATAATGACATGTGCAAAGACCTGGAGTTAGAAAACCAAAAGGTAGGAACACATTTGGCATTCTTCAAGCTCAAAGAATTGAAGAAAAAATTTAAGCCTCAAGTTGCAATGCTGAAGGATTCTCTGGGCAAAATTTTGAACGACGCAGGAGTAATCAAAAGAAGATGGAAAGAATATACAGAGTCACTGTACCAAAAAGAATCAGTCGATATTCAACCATTTCAGGAGGTACCATATGATCAAGAACCGATGGTATTGAAGGAAGAAATACAAGCTGCACTGAAGGCAATAGCAAAAAACAAGGCTTCAGGAATTGGCGGACTACAACTGAGATGCTTCAACAAACGGATGAAACGCTGGAATCACTCTTTCATCTATGCCAAGAAACTTGGAAGACAGCTACCTGGCCAACCGACTGGAAGAGATCCATATTTATGCCTATTCCAAAGAAAGGTGATCCAAGAGAATGCAGAAATCATCTAACAATATCATATGCAACTAAAATTTTGCTGAAGATCATTCAAAAGCTGTTGCAGCAGTACACTGACAGGGAACTACCAGAAATTCAAGCCAAATTCAGAAAAGGATGTGGAACCAACCAGGGATATCACTGCTGATGTCAGATGGATCTTGGCTGAAAGCAGAGAATACCAGAAAGAAAAGACGTTTACCTGTGTTTTATGGACTATGCAAAGGCATTCGACTGTGTGGATCATAAGGAATAATGGATAACATTGTGAAGAATGGGAATTCCAGAACACTTAATAGTGCTCATGAGGAACCCGTACATAGAACAAGAAGCAGTCTTTCAAAGAGAACAAGGGGATACTGCATGGTTTAAAATTAGGAAAGGTGTGCGACAGGGTTGAATCCTTTCACTATTCCTATTCAATCTGTATGCTGAGCAAATAACCCGAGAAGCTGGACTATATGAAGAAGAACTGGGCATCAAGACTGGAGGAAGACTCATTAACAACCTGCGTTATGCAGGTGACACAACCCTGCTTGCTGAAAGTGAAGAGGACTTGAAGCACCTACTGATGAAGATCAAAGACTACAGCCTTCAGTATGGATTACACCTCAACGTAAAGAAAATAAAAATCCTCACAACTGGACCAATAAGCAACATCATGATAAACAGAGAAAAGATTGAAGCTGTCAAGGATTTCATTTTACTTGGATCCACAGTCAACGCCCATGGAAGCCAAAACAAACAAACAAACAAACAAACAGACCCATTGCCGTCGAATCTATTCCAACTCATAGCCACCCTATAAGGACAGAGTAGAACTGCCCCACAGGGATTCCAAGGAGCGCCTGGTGGATTCGAACTGCCGACCTTTTGGTTAGCAGCTGTAGCTCTTAACCACTACGCCACCAGGGTTTCCCCCACAGAAGCAGCTGTCAAAAAAATCAAAGGACGCATTGCATTGGACAAATCTGCTGCAAAAGACCTCTTTCAAGTGTTAAAAAGCAAAGATGTCACTTTGAGGACTAAGGTGCACCTGACCCAAGCCACGGTATTTTCACTTGCCTCATATGCATGCGAAAGCTGAACAATGAATAAGGAAGACTGAAGAAGAATTGATGACTTTGAATTATGGTGTTGGCAAAGAATATTGAAAATACTATGGACTGCCAGAAGAATGAACAAATCTGTCTCGGAAGAAGTACGGCCAGAATGCTCCCTAGAAGTAAGGATGGTGAGACTTCGTCTTACACTTTGGACATGTTATCAGGCGGGACCAGGCACTGGAGAAGGACATCGTACTTGGTAGAGTAGAGGGTCAGGGAAAATGAGGAAGACCCTCAATGAGACGGATTGACACAATGGCTTAAACAATGGGCTCAAATATAGCAACAATTGTGAAGATGGCACAGGACCAGCCAGTGTTTCATTCTGTTGTACATAGGGGTCACTATGAGTTGGAAACGACTCCATGGCACCTAACAACAACAAGAGTGGATGGCCTGAGTGGTCACCCCAGTTCCATAAACCCAGAAATCTGGATTCCAGGAGAATCAAAACGATTTTGTCATATTCTTTCTAACGCCAGAAAAGACTGGGAAATATATTGCAACTCATATGACAGGCAGTTTTATGGATTGAATTGTGTCCCCCAAAAATCTGTGTTGTAAATCCTAACCTCTGTGCCTGTGGTTCCCATTTGGGAATGGGTTGTGTTTGTTATGTTAATGAGACAGTATTAGTGTAGAGTGTATCCTGAGTCAATCTCTTTTGAGATATAAAGAGATTAAACAAGCAAGCCGGTAAGCAGAGATGGTAAGATAGATGTCAAGACACATGGAGATCTCCAAGGAACCAGGAAGCAGAAGCTGAAGAGACAAGGACCTTCCTCCAGAGCTGTCAGAGGGAGAAAGCCTTTCCCTAGAGCTAGCACTCAATTCCAGCTTTTAGCCTCCTAAACTCTGAGAAAATCAATTTATGTTTGTTAAAGCCCTCCGCTTGTGGTATTTCTGTTATAGCAGCACTAGATAACTAAGGCAGGCTTACAAAAATTGATAAGAACAAGATGGATAATCCAATAGAAAAATAGGTGAGTAGGAAGTTTCTGGAAAGGAGTGGAGGGGATGAATACAAATGACAAACGAACTTCTGGAAAAGATACTCATCCTCACTTATGCTTAAAAACTGGCAAGTCAAAACAATGAGAGAGAGTTTTCTGAACCACTAGTTGCCCCAAACGTTAAAATTTTCTAACACCCAGTAGTGGCAAGGGTGTTCGGAAACTTTGCATTCTTGGTGGACATATACATTTTTTCAACATTTTTTATGAACAAAATTAGGCAACTTCTGTCAATGTTTATAAGGCACGTAGTTTTTGTTCCAACAGGGATGTAGATACAAGAAAGTTCGCTGAAGCATTGTTTGTAATGGTAAAAGGTTGAAAGAGCCCAGAAGAACTAGATGGTGCCCAGCTACCACCACCAACTGCTCTGACGGGGATCAAAACAGAGAGTCTTGAACAGAGTGGGAGAAAAATGTAGAACAAAATTCATATTCATGAAAAAAGTCCACACTTACTGGTCTGACAGAGACTGGAGGAACCCCCGAGACTATAGCCCCTGGACTCTCTGCTAACTCAGAACTGAAAACAATTCCAAAGCCACTTTTCAGACAAAGATTAAACAGGCCTATAAAACAAACAATAACACATGTGAGGAACATGCTTCTTAGTTCCATCAAATATACAAGACCAAATGGGCCACTCCTGCCCAAAAGCAAGACGAGAAGGCAGGAACGGACAGGAACTGGACGAATGGACACAGGGAACCTGGGGTGGAAAGACAGGGATTGCAACCAATGTCACAAAACAGTATGTGTATAACTTTTTGAATGAGAAACTAACTTGAGCTGTGAACTTTCACCTAAAGCACAATAAAATTAAAAAAAAAAAAGTTGGAAGAAACCTGGAGGTCTATCATTACAAGAGTAATGGAATTATTATAAATGCAAACAATGGAATGCAGTCAAAGATAATGATAGGTTAGGAAGAATCCAAGTTCTCTAGTCTTTTCTGCCCCCAATGGACTCTCTTCACCAGGTTTCAATGAATTTAAAATTACCTAGCATGGTGCTTGATTTGTGTGTGTGTGTGTGTGTGTGTGTGTGTGTTCATATCCTTGTGTGTGTGTGAGAGAGAGCCTGAATCTTCTACTGTAATTGTTTTTAACTGCTGCTTCTCTCATATATTGCTTCTTGTCTTGCTATCGTCGCTGCTAGGAATGGTGAATAGAGGATTTTTCCCGATGATGCTGTCATTTCCAAAATAGAATCTGGTGTTTCCAGAAGTTTCCAGGTCTCACGCTATTGAGGAACTTGGAACAGGGTCTCAAGAGCCTGGCAATCTTTGGGACCTTGGCAGGTGTCACACTCAAGCTTGTTCCTACCCACTTGCTTCTGCCCATGTCTATGTCCCAGGATGTGCACACACCCTTCAGCTGTCTTCCCACACAGATATGTCCCTTGCCTTCCTGCGATTTTCTCTTGCCCTCCCTGCAGCTGGAAAAGCCCATCTCCCTTCTCTTCTGGGAGTATTTCTCTCAGAATCCCTGAAATGTATCATTAATTTCAATAGTGTCTTCAGAGTTTTCAGTGGTTTTAGTACATTCACAGAGGCGTGCAACCATCACTGTTATGGGTTAGACTGTGTCCTCCCAAAAGATATGTTGAAGTCTTAACCCCTGCACCAGCGAATGTGACATTGAGGAAATAGGGTTTTTCTTTGCAGATGTTATCAGTTAACTTAATGAGATCATACTGGAGTAGGGTGAGTCCTAATCCTGTATGACTGGTGTTTTATAAGGAGGAGAACAGACACGGAAACAATTACACCCACAGAGAAAAGACAGCATATGAGGATCCATCCACAAGCAGCCAAGGAACGCCAAGAAATACCTGGGGCTACCAGGAAGGAGACAAAGAAGGATCTTCCCCTAGAGCTGACAGAGAGATAGGATAGCCCTGCTCCTGTCCTGAATTTGGACTTCTAGCCTCTAGAACTGTGAGAAAATAAATTTCCGTTCTTCCACTTAGTGGTGTTTTGTTATGGAAGCCCTAGGAAACTAAGACAAGCATCGTAGTCAATTGTGGAACATTTTCAGCACCCTAGAAAGAAACCCCATACCCATTAGTAGTCACTCCCCATTCCCCTCTCTCCCCAGTCCCTGGTAACCACTAATCTACTTTCTATCCCCATGGATTTGCCTATTTTGGATATTTCATATAAATGGAATCCTACAATGTGTGGTCTTTTCTAACTGGCTTCTTTCACTCAGCGTAATGTTTTCGAGATTCATCCACATTATAGTGCTTAATTCTGTTTTATTGACGAATAGTATTCCATTGTATGGTAGACTACATTTTATTTATCCCTTTTCAGTTGATGGACCTTTGGGTTGTTTCCACTTTTTTGGCTATTCTGAATAATGCTGCTATAAACAAGTATTATAAATACTTATAAGCATTACAAGTATTTGTGTGGATGTACGTTTTCGTTTCTACTGAACATATATCTAGGCGTGGAATTGCTGGGTCATAGGGTAACTCTATGTTTTACCTTTTGAGGAACCGCACCATTTTACATTCCCAGCAACAGTATATGATTGTAACAATTTCTCCACATCCTCACCAACGTTTGTTATTGTCTGTCTTTTTCATTATAGCCATCCTATTTGTGTGAAGTAATATCTCATTGTGGTTTTGATTTGTATTTCCCTGATGGCTAATAATGTTGAACATCTGTTCATGTGCTTATTGGCCATTTGAATAGCTTCTTAGGAGAAATGTCTTTTCAGATCCTCATCACTTTTTATAATGATTTGTCAACTTGTTCGCTTGTTAACTACCTGCCCCCACTACCTTATAAGCTCCAGGAGGGCAGGCACTGTGATGCTTTTCTTCAGCCTTGCATACCATATACTCAGTAAGGTGTCTGCCACGTGGTAGAAGCACATTAAATATTGTTGTAATCTCTTGTTGATTACATTAATGTCTTCCTTACTATTCTAATTAGAGCCTATCGAAATAGCCTAATAAAGGGCCCATGCTTTCTAACTCTAGTTCTACTCTCTTCAGAACTCATCAGATTGTTCTACAACCTACTTTTGTTGTTGTTAGCTGCCGTCAAGTCAGCCCCTGTGTGGGACAAAGAACTTGATTTGGCCTTTGTCTCTGGTTCCATAAAATAGCCAAAGCAAAGGTGCTGTTTGTTTTTCTAAAAGGTTGTTGCTAGGTGCCATCGAGTCAGTTCCAACTCATAGCGACCCTATGTACAACAGAACGAAACACTGCCAGGTCCTGCACCATCCTCACAATCATTGCTATGTTTGAGCCAATTGTTGCAGCCACTGTGTCAGTCCATCTCATTGAGGGTCTTCCTCTTTTTCGCTGACCCTCTACTTTACCAAACATGATGTCCTTCTCCAGGGACTGGTCCCTCCTGATGACATGTCTCACCATCCTCGCTTCTAAGGAACATTCTGGCTGTACTTCTCCCAAGATAGACTTGTTCGTTCCTCTGGCAGTCCATGGTATATTCAATATTCTTCACCAACACCGTAATTCAAAGGCATCACTTCTTCTTTGGTCTTCCTTATTCACTGTCCAGCTTTCCCATGCATATGAGGCGATTGAAAATGCCATGGTTTGGGTCAGGTGCACCTTAATCCTCAAAGTGACATCTTTGCTTTTCAACACTTGAAAGAGATCTTTTGCAGCAGATTTGCCCAGTGCAATACGTCGTTTGATTTCTTGACTGCTGCTTCCGTGGGCATTGATTGTGGATCCAAGTAAAATGAAATTGTCGACAACTTCAATACTTTCTCCATTTATCATGATATTGCTTATTGGTCCTTTTGTGAGGATTTTTTTTCTTTATGTTAAGGTGTAATCCATACTGAAGGTTGTAGTCTTTGATCTTCATCAGTTAAGTGCTTCAAGTCCTCTTCGCTTTCAGCAATTTTATTTCTAAAATAGCCAGGCAATACTTAAACAAATGTAAATAAGTAGGGGCTACACAGGCCTCACCCTGGCAACAGGTCTCAGGAAGGGAGGGGGCACGATACAGGCATACATATTCATTTATTGGATTGATCATATATATTTACAGAGGCTCTAGTCATGCATATACATGGAGGCCCCAGAGACTTACAAGGAACCTAGAGGCTGGAGCTCTCTCTTTCAGGGCCTCCTGGATTTGGTGAGAATATCCATGAATGGGAGAGGGTGGTACGTCCTTAGGGACAATGGAAGTTTCATGCCAGGAACTCTCTCAGACTTTGTCTGATGTGTCTTTTTGCTTGTATCCTTTCTGGTTGTAATCAATGGGTAACTATAAGTATAGGTAATAATTTCTGTGAATTTTGTGAGCTGTTATAGATAATTAATGAACCCACAAGGGGCAATGGGATTCTGACTTAGCTCAGGATGGCTAGTTCAGAGGAGGGCTGCACAGGCAGTCGTAAGGACAGAGTCCTAATTCGTGAGGAGCCAGCTTTGGGTGGCTGGTGACAGAGAAATGCTGCAGGGGCAGTCAGTGAAGAACAGAGTCCTTCTAGCTTGTGACCTAGTCCTAGAGGAAGAGGGAGGGACTGGCTGGTCTGAAGTGCAGGGAGTTGTGCAGACTCCTGAGCCTACAGTTGGTCCCTGATGACCTGGCCTCAGTGGCCAGAGATGTGTTGACCTAACTCTAGGTGGTTAGGGTGAGAGAGGATGTGCCACAGAATAAGTGGCTGACAATAAGGATCTTGGAGATGTGGAAGGTGAAGCCTGGATCCATTTCCATGCGGAAATTGGGATTAATGCTGATCCTTGCCATGCAGTTAGTGATAAAGGTGAGGTTTGCCCACACCTTGCCCCTTTGGTAGTGCAGTTAGTTACTAGCATCGCAGCCCCCAACTCTTGGTGACCCCATGCACAACGGAGGGAAACACTGCCTGGTCCTGCACCATCCCCATGATCAGCTGAGGACAGGACTGTTGTGATCCATAGGGTTTGCATTGGCAATTTTCTTCCTAGTCCGTCTTAGTGTAGAAGCTCTGCTAGAACCTGTTCAGCATCCTAACAACACGCAAGCCTCCACTGACAGATGGGCAGTGGCTGTGCATGAGCTGTGCTGGCCGGGAATTGAACCCAGGAAGGTGACAATTCTACCACTGACCCACCAATGCCTCACAACTTACTTAACCAAAAAAACCAAACCCATTGCCGTAGAGTTGATTCGGACTCACAGTGACCCTGTAGGACAGAGTACAGCTGCCCCATACCTACTTAGACACTGTTAAAAATATAATCATGTATTAATTCAAAAGAATGACACGATATTTGAAATCTTCATGGTTTAATAAACAATTTTGCAAATTGGAGAAACATCTCCTTATGCAAGAGGAAACCGCTTCTAGAGAATGGAGAATTCACAGAGACTTAAATTTGCTTAAAGACTACAGGTTTCCATGGTGATGAAGTATTTAATGGCTACTGAGTAAACATTAAAAATGTAACTTCACGGAAGATTCGCCCCTCCACCCACCTGCAGTCTCTAGACCTCCAGAAATTCAAATTGAAGAAGCCCAGTCTTTCTCATTTAATCACAGGTTAATGGTTTTGTTATGGTCTGCTTTTTGGAACAGCCATGCTGGGTGTGAGGAAGAAAAAAAAAAAAGCTGGCGGATTAATTTTGTGTCAGAAATTTCTACACTTGTGGATAAGGAAAGCCCTCTTGAACTAAAAGTAAAACGTCTATTTTTAATGTAAATTTGATTTCACAACGCATATAACATATGAGCATTTTTTTTTTTTTGGTGAAAATATACACAGCAAAACATATGTCCTATTTAATCAACACTTTCTGGGCTGGTGTTTAACGCTTGGACTGGCTCTCCCGGGAATGCCCTGTGTTTTTAGCCCTGGAGCAGGGCATGCTTTGCCATTCCTGTGACTGTTTTTGCTTATAGCTTTGCAGCCTGATTTTCCTGAATGCCTTAGCATGTGAGAGTTGAAGAAAAAGGGAGCGGGTGAGGAGGGCATTTTAATTTTTTGTTCTTTCAAACTGAGGGACCCTCAAGAGAGGGACCAGATGGAAAGCTAGTCGCCTCTGCTCATTCTCTGAGAGCCTTTGTAATTGAATTCTTCGGCCATCCAAAGTAGTTGTGAAAAAATTTTTAAGGAAGAGGTTTTGTTCACTCCTGAAATCCAAAGTCACCCTCCCCCACCCCCACTGTTTTTTCTTACTTAATTGCAGAGGCATTTGAAAGTGACCCAGATCACCCCAAGACAGGATTAAACCAAAAACCAAACAAACCCATTGCCATCGAGTGGATTCCAACTCGTAGCGACTCTATAAGACAGAGTAGAATGATCTGGTAAGCAAGGTAAGCACCTTACGTTGCCTATTGGATAATCCACCCCAGTGTGGGGTGAGCCAGTGATACCTTATGACCCGATACCTTATGACATGAGCAGAGAAGTGCCCACCTAGCTCTGCTCCCCCTTCGTTCCTCCTCCCTTGGCCCTGCCTCGTCTGCTCGTATGTTTGTGAGTCATCCTTTGCTCCACTTCCACAAATGAATGGTCACTTCCTTGTCTTCAAGTGGATACTCGAATCACAGAGAAATTCTATTTCTCTCTTCGCAATAGGTCAAAGTTCAGCCTGCAGAATATCGATTCTCAATTTTGATCACTAGGACTACTCTTTTCTACTCCGGACATGCTGTTTTTCTCCCGTACATCTGTTGCTGTCTAGTTGATTCCGACTATAGCGATCCTATAGGACAGAGTAGAACTACCCCGTAGGGTTTCCAAGGAGTGGCTGGTGAATTCCATCTGCCGACCTTTTGGTTAGCAGCCTGAGCTCTTAACCGCTGTGCCACCAGGGCTCTCTTCTCGCAAATGGTGGAGTCCATATCTCATCCAGCTCTACAAATATGCCTCCCACTCATACCTGAAGACGCCCCCTTCCCTAAGTAACTACAGTGATTTTATGGACTTCACTAGCTTTACCATGAGCGTGAACACCTTCCTTAAGTATCTACTCTATTGAAAGCTTAAGGAGGCACAGTTCTGCTCAAGTAAGCAGTGGAATCAGATCTCCTATCTCTCATTCCGGGCTTCTTCCTACAGCACCACCTTTGAGAACAGCCATTGATCCCTTTTGTTTGCTACAGCCTGAGGTGCCCTTGTTGCCCTAGAAGATTGGTTGACTAGTTGTAGTTTAAAGAAACATTCAACCACAGAAGTCTAATCACAGGCCTTTTGAATTACTTCTGCTGTAAGGTACCAAAAAGTTTGAACAATACCATTTGATTAACATAGAAAATCAGGTCAGTCACAATTGTGTTCTGTCAGTAGATGAGACTGAAATCACACCGGCTGAATTTGTGCAAGGTCAGGAGAGTTTGTCCAATTCAGGAAAAACCTCAGACTACCTAGTTGTTTGGTATTACACAATCCAAACATCTGGATGCCTGAGTTTTATGCAGAGTGGGTGTTTTGTCGCTATTGTCTTTGTTTCCTTTTCTGAGGGGGAGAAAAAAAGGTAATGATTCATACCCCAACATTCTTCACAGATTGGTTTGAAAACAAGCAGGATAAGTTCTGCCTTTGTCCAAAAAATTGTTATGGTAAGACCAAAGACCTTCCACAGATGGCTGGTAAAAAAAGCTCAGGATGACTTCCTGTCAGAACAGTGGACCTAAAAATTGGACCGGAATCCATTGTAACACCACAGCGGGCAGCCCAGTACCAGGTGACGGAAAGAGAAATGTTATTATTCAGGGTCAAAGTTAGGAATGAACTGACATTGTTTAAGCTGCCATATGTTATTTATTTATTTACTTATTTATTTATCAGCCACTTACCCCTCCCCCATATCTACTCAAATAAAGTATCTTTTAAAGGCACTTTAAAAAGATAGCTGCTCAAGTTAAGATGTGCCTATAAAACAGAGGAGTCCCTAGGATGGTGCTAACAGTTACTGTGCTTGGCTGCTAACCGAAAGGTTGGAGGTTCGAGTCCACCCAGAGGTGCCTCAGAAGAAAGGCCTGGTGATCTACTTCTGAAAAATCAGCCACTGAAAATCCTATGGGTCACAGTCCTACTCTGACACACATGGGGTCACCATGAGTCGGAATCATCTCAACAGCAGCTGGTTTTTATAATTACAGAGATGAAGCATTGGTGGTCCGGTGGTAGAATTCTCCCCTTCCGTGAGGGAGACCCGAGTTCAAGTCTTAGCCAATGTACCTTACGCTCCGTCACCACCTGTTTGTTATTGGAGGCTTGCGTGTTGCTATGATGCCGAACAGGTTTCAACAGAGCTTCCAGACTAAGACGGACTACAAAGAAAGGCCTGTGGATCTACTTCGGAAATTCAGCCGGTGAAAACCATTTGGGTCACAACAGTTTGATCCTCAGCTGGTCGTGGGGATGGTGATGAACTGGGCAGCATTTAGTTCCATTGTGCATGAAGTCACCATGAATTAGGGGCCAACTTGTGGGCAGCTAACGACAACAAAATAAGAGAGAGAGAGAGAGAGATGAGTGAGGGGATAGGCTGAATGTTCAGTAAAAATGTCCTAAAATTCCGGTGATCCTGGTATTTCTTCTTCTTTTTGTCTAGCTGCATGGTAACGTTATCCTCCTCGTACTTATCCCACGCCATTTTGTTTAGGCCTGGAAGGAGACTTTACATCCTGACCGCGGCAGACATAACACGTTCTCAGGGTTTCTCAAATATGGTCCAGGAGCTACCTATATCAGGATAATTATTAAATAATGCAATATCTTGGGCCCCACCTCACATCTACTGGATACAGATTGCTGGGAGTGGAGCCTGGAAACCTGCATATTAATCAAACTTTCCAGATTATTCTATGTACACTAAATTTAGAGAAGTGAAGCATCCACTGTTTAGGCCAAAATTCTTCTCTCAGGAGACTGACCTTAGCCTAAAAGTCAGAGTATTACGCATTAGACAGAAAGCCAATGGTACCTCCTAGCTCCTCATTCTGCTGTCCAAGATGGTGGAGGGGTTGACGGTGAGGGAGCGAAACAATCCCACCAACTCTTTGCAAATGAGAGTATGAAACAGGACATGGGTAAGAGAATGAAAAGGCATGCCACAGACTGAAAATATTTGCAAATCACACATCTGATAAAGGACTCACATCCAGAATATCTAGGGAACGCTCACATTCCAATAATAAAAACAAACAACCCAATTTAAAAAATGACCAAAAGATTTGATCACACACTTCACTGAAGAAGAGATGCAGGTGGCAAGTAAGCACACAAATTAGTCATCAGGGAACATCATTAGTCATTAGGGAAATGCAAACTAAAACCACGATAAAATGTCACTACAAATTCATGAGAATGTCTACAATTTCAAAACAAAACTGACGATACTGATGAGGATGTAAAGCAACTGGAAATCTTATACATTATTAGTGGGAATGCAAAATGGTATTGCCGCTTGGGAAACCAATTTGGCAGTTTCTTATAAGTTGAACTCAGCCATCTCATTCCTAGGTATTTACCCAGTAGAATTGAAAACACAGGTCCACACAAATATCTGTACATGAAAATTTATAGCAGCACTCTTCATAATTGCTCCAGACTGGAAACAACCCAAATGCCCCATCAACAGGCGAATGGATAAACACACAATGGAATACTGTACAGCCATAAATAGTACTAGTCCATGCAACATGAACAAATGTCAAAAGCATCATGCTAAGTGAAACCAAAAAGAGATTAAAAAAAAAAAAATACATACTGTATGGTTCCATTTATATGACATCCTGAAAAAGGCAAAACTATAGGGACAGAAAACAGATCAGTGGTTCCCAGGGCTTGGGGTTTGTGGGGGTGAAGACTGACTTCAAAGGAGCAAAGGAGAACTTTTTGGGGTGACACAAATACTCGATACCTCAATTGTAGGGGTGGTTACATGACTGTATTCAGTCTCAAAATTCACAGAACTGTATACATGAAAAGGATGAATTAATAGGTAAATTATACCTCATTAAACCTGGCATTACCAAAAACTGAAAACAGTTTACAAAAGAGTCTATGGGCCCTCAAAGGCATTTGCAGAAAGAGATTCACAATTTCTCAAATCAAAACCTGGTTGTGCTGGTGGAACTGAAATAAGAAGGAAGTGTTTTCGTAAAGAATATACTGGGCAAGGAACCTAATTTCCCACTAGGCTACTGATGTCTGCCTTGTGAGGTTCCAGTAGCAGAGGCATCAACCTCTATAATAAGACAGGTCTTTACTGGAGCCCATGGCCAATTCGTCCCAAGAATCCTGTGTGTCCTTTAGAATAAGAGAGAAATGAGCTCCAAATCATGACAGATCCAATAAGTTATACCTTAAAACAACTCATACGAAAGCCAAGTTGCAGAAAAGCCGTGGGAAAAACCATAGGCCCAGTCCCCGTTGCATACTCTTGAATGTTGACCAACCCCACTGAGAAAATGCAAATCCATTCTGAAAACTGTTCCAGGACAAGTTCACCAGTCACTCAAAAAAGGCAAAGAAGAATCAAGAGGCAGGTGATTTATTTTGTCCAGAAAAGACTATCTACACAGCAGGTGAGCAATGGGAAAAATGTGTTTAAAAAGAAAGGAAAATAAAGGAAAAGATCTCCAATCACCCTGTTGTTTTGATTTCTTGGTGCCAAATTCACAGCCTGGGGAATTGCTATTCCTTATTTGCTGACTTGATCAGACTGTTTGGTGTCATACGCACATGGCCAATTATTTTCATGGGTGGGAAGAAGGAGGCAAAGGACATGATGAGGATTTCAGGGAAACCAAGTAAAAGATAAGACATAGGCAGATTGAATCCCGGGAAGTGGCAGGTGAAATTTATGTAAGAAAGGGCCAAAGAATGTATAATTGCACCAAGCCGCCATTGGTAAGGCAGAAATTGCACCTCATAGGTAGTGGTTAAAGTTTTAAATAGCTCAAGGGGTGGGATGCTAGTTAATCTGAAAACAATTAAACACTGCATGTCATTAGAAAAATTGTATGAAATGCCTACCTGAGTGAAAGGAATCTAACTTGTAATGAGTAATGGCTATTGTAAGACACACCTTTGCAGAAAGTCAAGCTTGGAAATTTCTCTCCTTTCCTTTTGGCATTCCAGCCTTAATTCTAGAGTCTCTTGACAACACCACAGGATCTTAAAATAGTTTCCCCTTCTCTAGTCACTTTAGCAAAGCTGTTTCAGATTTCTAGAATTCAGTGGCACTCAAGTGGGAAGCAACTGGTCACTCAGGAATTCACTTCTGAAGGAAGCTGGAGACTGAGAAAAGCAGCATATTTCTCTTGGTGCCCAGGCCTCAGGAGAGCTGTGAATTTGCCAGGGAAACAAGACTTCTCCAAATACTCAGAAGGGAGTATTTGTATTTGTAAGGGAGTATTTGTATAACAGAAGGATCTGATTGCCCTCATTCTACATATTCCACATACGTCTCACTTCCTGCAGCTGTCATTTCAATCAAGGCTTCATTACAGAGCAAATCGTCCCCTTAAAATATTTGCTTTCATAGAGATTCCGCCTGTGTGAGCATTGTAGTCCATCCCAATACCAGGAAAAACCAGTCTTAACAATTTGAGTCGGTGTGAATGTGTAGAAAACGATATGAATATAAATATGTGTGTTTGTAGGTGCGTGTTTGCTCTATTCTTCATGCCTCATGACCTTCCAACTTTGTCTGTTGTGTTAGTTGCCATCAGTCAGCTCCGATTCATGGGGACCTTATTTATAACAGAACGCAACGTTGCCCAGTCCTGCGCCATCCTTACAGTCGTTGGTATGTTGGCGCCCATTGTTGCAGCTCTTGTGTCGCGCTCTCTCGTTGAGCGTTTCCCTCGTTTTCGCTGACCCTCTACTTTACCAAACATGATGTGCTTTTCTAATGATTGGTGTTTCCTGATGATGTGTCCAAATTAAGCAAGACAAAGTCTACTTCTGCTTTTCTTAGCAGTGCATACAGCACAGGGCCAAAACCAAACCAAACCCACTGCAGTCAAGTCGATTCCAACTCATAGCAACCCCATAGGACAGAGTAGAACTGCCCCCAGAGGGTTTTCGAGGCTGGTGGCAAAGTGGTTAAGAGCTACGGCTGCTAGCCAAAAGGCGGGCAGTTTGAATTCACCAGCTGCTCCTTGGAAACCCTGTGGGACAGTCCTACTTCGCTATGAGTTGGAATCGACTCGACTCGAAGGCAATGAGTTTGTTTGTTTGTTTTTTAAATCTTTACGGAAGCAGATCACCAGGTCTGTCTCCCACAGAGCCACTGGGTGGGTATGAAAGGCCGACCTTTCAATTAACAGCCGAGCACTTAGCCACCGAGCCATCAAGGCTCCTTAAGTGCTGGGCAGAGGCACCCCATTTCCTTAAGTTAATACAGTGGATGCAATCGGGAAAATAAGCGCAGAAAGATGACCACTTCATTTTTTTTCTCTAAAATCTCTTTTCTTGTATCCAAATCAAGAATACTGGTACTAGTTTCTCACTAAGTTAAACATACCCCTTCCTGATGACCCAGCAGATTTTACTCCTAGGCACATAACCAAGAGAAATGAAAGTTCATGTCCATAAAATACAAGAATGTTCATAGCAGCTTTATTTACAATAGCCCCAAACTGGAAACAACCCAAATGTCCATCAATAGGAGAATGGATAAACAAGCTGTAGTATGTTCTGACAACGGAATAATACACAGCTGTTAAAAAAAAAAAAAAAAAAAAAGAACAAATGACTGATCTGCACAACACATGAATAAATCTCAGATACGTTACGCTGCGAGAAAGAATCCAGACACAAGAGTACATTCTGTACAATTCCATTTATATGACGTTGACAAACAGCAAACCTAGTTTATGAGGATAACAGTCAGAATATTGATTCACTGGGGTGTGACTGGGGTGTGGGAAGTGCGGGGGTTAATTGAGAAGGGAGAGCAAGAGAACTTTCTAGGGTGATGGAAATATTCTCTGTCTTGATGTGGGCAGTGATCACATGGGTGTATACACAGGTGAAAAATTCATCAAGCTGTGCACTTAAGATGTACACATTTTACTATATATAAATTTTACCTCAATTTTTTAAAAAAGAACACAGATGGTGTCCATGTCCAGTGTTGCAGGCCTAACAAAATACATGAGAATTACTGTTAATAAGCATCAGATTTTTAAATTTTATTTTATTGTGGTAAAATACTTATAACAAAAAGTTTGCCATTTTAACTATTTTTAAGTATACAGTTCACTGACATTCACCATGTTATGCAACTATCATCACTAGCCGTTTCTCGAAGGTTTTCATCACCCCAAACAGAAACTCAGTATCCCTTAAGCAATAACTCCCTACTCTCTCCTCTCCGAAGCCCCTGGTAACCACTAATAAACTTTGGTTTCCATGCGTTTGTCTGTTCTAGATATTTCATATATGTAGGATCGTACAATATTTTTCCTTTTGTGACTTATTTCACTCAGCATGATATTTTCAAGGTTCATCCATGTATCAGAACTTTGTTTCTCTTTATGGCTGAGAAATATTCCATTGTATGGGTGGACCACATTTTGTTTATCCATCCGTCTGTTGATGGACACTTGGGTTGCTTCCACCTTTTAACGACTGTGAATAATGCTGCAGTGAACATTGGTGAACAAGTTTCTGTTTGTGTTGCTGCTTTCAGTTCTTTGGGGTATACACCTAGGAATGGAATCGCCAGAAGTCAGAATCAACTTCAAAGCAACTAACAACAGTAATGGTAATTCTATGTTTGACTTCTTGAGGAACTGCCAAACTGTTTTCCACAGCGGCTGCACCATTTAACATTCCCACCAGCAATGCACGAGGGTTCCAAGTTCTCCACATCCTCGCCAACTCTTGTTATGTTCCATTTTTCTGATAATAAGCATCAGATGTGAGCTTCCTGACTACCAGGCCATAAAGAGACCTAAGTAACTTTTCTCACAGACAGGAAGGAAAAAACATGCACTAACCATTGATTGAGCACCTACTGTGCACTTGAAACTATGCTGGGGGCTTCGGGAGGCTGAACGATGAAGCCTACAGGGCTCCTGCCCCCAAGAACTCATAGTCTAGTAGAGGATGCACCGCATATACACTGGTGACCAGAATTCAAGGGAGAAAGTGATAGGCGGCCGCAGACAGGACTGGACCAAGCCGTCTGAATAGCAAATGATTTGCCCAACTTTCCCTGGGAATTGTTTACTGATGGAGGTAGAGGGCAGGCAGGTGCCATGTTTTCACAAGAGGAAGGGTGCTTCAATGGGAGAGTGGAAGAGGTAAGTGTGTTGAGGGAGGTGCAAAGGAATTTCCGTTCCTCCCTTAAATCCTGCCCCAAAGGGGCTCTGGCTTTGTCCATGCTGGAAGAGTCTGCCCCTCAACCTCCAGTGCACAATTTGGAGGCTCTAGGGCTGCTGACACGCGCTTCTTCGGTGACTCTCACTGAAGAGATTGGACGTCTTCGGGGCTCTGGGCTGTCACCGGCCCACATGCTGGAAACCCTGGTGGCGTAGTGGTTAAGAGCTATGGCTGCTAACCAAGAGGTCGGCAGTTCGAATCCACCAGGCACTCCTTGGAAACTCTATGGGACAGTTCTACTCTGTCCTATAGGGTCGCTATGAGTCGGAATCGACTCGACGGCAGTCGGTTTGGTTTTGGTTTTTGGTTTAGGGGTGCCAGGGTGTTTCAGTTTCCTAGGCTGCTGTAACAAATTACCACAAACTTGGTGACTTAAAACCCAACCAACCAAACCCACTGCCGTGGAGTCAATTCCAACTCATAGTGACCCTACAGAACAGAGTAGAACTACCCCAGAAGGTTTCCAAAGCTGTCAGTCTTTACAGAAGCAGACTGCCGCATCTTTCTCCCATGGAGTGGCTGGTGGGTTTGAACCACCGATCTTTTGGTTAGCAGCTGAGCCCTTTAACTACTGCACCACCAGGGCTCCTGGTGACTTAAAACAACAGAAATTTATTCTCTTACAGTTCTGGAGATCAAAAGTCCGAAATTGTTATCACTGGGCCCAAATCAAGGTGTCAACAGGGCTGTGCTCCTGGAGGCTCTAGGGGAGAATCTTTTCTTGCCTCTTCCAGCTTCCGGTGACCGCCGGTGTTCTTTGGGTTGTGGCTGCATCACTCCAGTCTCTGCCTCCGTGGTCACATTGCCTTCTCCTTTTCTGTTTGTCTAATATCCCTCTGCCTCCCAATCACATCTGCAAAGATCACTCTACCATTCACAGGTTCCAGGGATTTGTTGTTAATTTCCATTGAGTTGCTCCAACTCATGGCGACCTTATATGTAACAGGACACAACATTGCCCAGTCCTGTACCATCTTCATGATTGTTGGCATGTTCAAGTCCATTGTTGCAGTTATTGTGTAGTGCCTTCCACCCTCGAGGGTTCATCTTCCAGCACTATATTGGATAATCTGTTGTGATCCATAGGGTTTTTATTGGCTTATTTTCACAAGTAGATTGCCAGGCCCTTCTTTCTAGTCTGTCTCAGTCTGGAAGCTCCACTGAAACCTGTTCACTATGTGTCATGGATTGAATTGGGTCCCCTAAAAATATCTGTCAACTTGGCCAGGTCATGATTCCCAGTATTGTATGATTGTCTACCATTTTATCATCTGACGTGATCTCCCTATGTGTTGTAAATGCTATCACTATGATGTAATAAGATGGATTAGCGGTGATTATATTGATGAGGTCTACAAGATTAGATAGTGTCTTAAGCCAATCTCTTTTGAGATATAAAAGAGAGAAGCAAGCAGAGAGACATGGGAACCTTATACCACCAAGAAAGCAGCGCCGGGAGCAGAGCACGTCCTTTGGACCTGAGGTTCCTGTGCTGAGATGCTCCCAGACCAAAGGAAGACTGATGCATCACAAGGACCTTCCTTCCAACAGAGAGAGAAAGCCTTCCCCTGGAACTGATGCCCTGAATTTGGACTTGTAGCCTACTAGACTGTGAGAAAATAAACTTCTCCTTGTTAAAGCCATCCACTTGTGGTATTTCTGTTAGAGCAGCACTAGATGACTAAGACACTATGGATGACCCAGCTGGTATTTGAAATGCCAGTGGCATAGCTTCCAGCATCATAGCAACACGCAAGCTACCACAGTAGGACAAACTGACAGATGGGTGGTAGACGGGTGATAGATTAGGAGCGGATATCTTTGGGGGCCATCGTTCAGCCTAGCACACAGGGCCTGCACATGCTTCGGTCCTGGTGCCTAGGAAACAGAGGCAAACACTGACCTCTCTCTGTGGGAAAGAAAGATGCAGTCAGTTAAACCTCGTGAGCATGGTCCCGCCTTCTCTCTCCCCACCATCTACCTTATGTACAGGGGCTGCTGGCTTCCTGGTTGCAGAATGATTCTTTGAGGAAGCCCCATACCGGACTTCTTCAGAGCAGTGGGTGGAGTGCACCAAACCAAGACTCTAGAGCAGGGTTTCTCAACTTCAGCACTAGTGACATTGGGGGCGGATCACCCTTTGCTGTGGGGACTGTCCTGTGCATTGTAGGATGTTGAGCAGCATTCCTGGCCTCTTGATGCCAGTGGCAACCCCCACCCCCAAGTTGTGACAACTCAGGTATTGCCAGACATTGCCAAATGTCCCCTGGAGGGCCAAATTGCTCCGCTGAGCATCACTGCACTCCAAGATGGAGGCAGGGGCCTCTTTGTAGTCTCAGGTAAGCCTGGCCTGCCTGGCTGCTTCTTCCCCTTTCTCTGGGTCTCCCGAGTTTTGAGAACACAGATAAACCATGTTGTTGGGTTTCTGCTCCAGCCCCTGGGTCCTACCCTGAATCCTCAGTCCTGAGGGCGAGGGGCTTCTAAAGCTGAGTTTCCTAAGACTAGGAATAACTGGGGCCCTGAGTGAGGGTCTCAAATGGTGCATCTGGAATCCCTGTTTGAGCCCGATGGCTCTGGACATCAACTCCTAGGGATCACTGAGAACTCACCCAGCCTCAGGCCTAAGACAAGTTGAACAACCTCTCAACTTTCTCTCCCTTGGGTCCTGAGAGTGGTGGAGGTTGGTGACTTAGAGACTGGCGTGCCCCCAGGGCATTCCTTATGGCCTACAGCCTCTGCTCGTGGCCACGAATTTAAGAAACCATCCTAGTGGAGTAGAGCTTCAAGAGAAAGGGGCTTTGGCACCCCAGTGCCTGGGGTGGAATCCTAGCTCCACCTCTTATTAGCCGGGGCGCCTTGGGCAAGTTAAGCATCTTCTCTGTGCCTCAGTTTCTTCATCTGCAAAAGTGGCTAAGAATGGGATCTCCTTTGTGGGGTTTTGGTGGACAGTACATGTAAATCAAAAACCAAACCCACTACCATCAAGTCGATTCTGACTCATAGCAACCCTATAAGATAGAGTAGAACTGCCCCATAGGGTTTCTGAGGCTGTAAATGTTTACGGAAGCAGACTGCCACATCTTTCTCCCGCTGAGCGGCTGGTGGGTTCAAACTGCTGACCTTTTGGTTAGCAGCTGAGCCTTAACCACTGCACCACCAGGGCTCCTAGTACATATAAAGTGGACAATAAATATTCGGTTAAACATATAATGAGGTTTATTATGTTTGTTTCTTCTTTCTTGATCCTTCTTAAGCAATCGTTAAGAAGAAACCTCAACGCATATGTTTATTTCCGGAGATCTCTAAGAAACGGATCTCCTACACATCATAGATAAAATACAATAATGCAAGTGGTATTTGTCTTAATTATCTAGTGCTGCTGTAACAGAAGCACCAGAAGTGGGTGGCTTTCACAACGAGAAATTTATTTTCTCACAGTTTAGGAGGCTGGAAGTGTGAATTCAGAGCACCGGCATAAGGGGAAGGCTTTCTCTCTCTGGCTCTGAAGGAAGGTCCTTCTCTCTTCAGCTTCTGCTTCCTGCTTCCTTGGAGATCTCCATGTGTCTTGGCATTTATCTTCCCCCATCTCTGCTCTGCTGGTTTATTTAATCTCTTTTATATCTCAAAAGAGATTGAGTCAAGATACACCCTACACTAGTCCCATCTCATTAACGTAACAAAGACAACCCATTCTCAGATGGGATTAGAACCACAGGCATAGAGGTTAGGATTTACAACACGTGTTTTGGGGGGACGCAGTTCACTCCATAACAGCATGATATGTTTTTCAGTATCTACGTAATCTCATAAACCACTTCTTGTTATTTTTTCACAGGACGAAACTAGTTTCTGTTTTCTATGTATTTTCATGTAAATATTGTAAAATTTACAGCTGAAGCTTTTTTTAATTTTTTAAAATAAAAGTAAAAAATAAATCTTCCTCACTGGCTCCTTTCTTTGCTTTGAAGCTACCCTGTAAGTCTGCAGGCGCGCCCAAATGCATAAAGATAAGACTTCTTTTATAACAGGGAGAGAGACACTTCCCAAAGCCTTGCTTTTCGAGTGCGTATATTCTAAGTTTAGTTGAATGAAGCAAGATTACAGCCAAATATGGGCAGAACAGGCTCAGAAACCTCAGTTGTGATTGGCTCTTAACTTTGCCCCAAAAGAAGAAAATTGTGGTTTAAAACGTCGGCGTCCCAGGAAGTCTTGAAATCAATCGAACAGTCTGTCAAACTCTTCTTTGATATTTAAACCGAGGCCTGGGCCCGCTACTATCGGTGGCTGGAGGAGCCAACATTAAGTCTGGGTTTACATTTTCAACCCTTGCTTGACAGAATATAATTAGAGGAGAAGCTGCACCCCAGTGTTGGTAACAAATAACAACTGAGTCTCAAGAGCTTTCGATCCCAGCTTTGGGTTGGGTTTCAGTTTTCTTTCTTGTTACGCTGCCAGTTCGTACTGCTGTAAGCAGACCAGCTTACACACTCTGAAAAGCAAGCTACAGCTTGGCTGGTTTGAAAAGACCCGTTGGAAGCCCGGCGCTTGTTAAAGGCCGTGGGCAGGGTAGTTTCAGCTGGCCCCTCGAAGGGATGGCCTGAGATGATAAAATGCTTTGCGGCTTAAATTTTGACCAGGTGTTTTAAAACCCTGGTATTTGTTCCAGGCCTTGTGTAATTCTTTGTTATCGGCAACACAGGCGCTCTTTTTTCTCTTGTGATCAGATTATGAATCTCTTGCACAAGCACCCCAGGAGCTCTGTAAGGATGAAGACTATTAACCCCAGCTTCGTTTAGGGAGCAAGCCGAGGCCTCATTAGATAGCCACCTGGGAGCGACAGCTGGGATTCCAAGCCCGCGGCTGGATGTCCCTTATCAATCTCTTGCACATGCTGTCAGAAGTCCTGTCTCCTGAACCTTTGATGAACAGGAACTCAACCACAACTATCCCTGGGGAAGCCGAGGGCTATCATTACCCTCAGTAGAAAAAGAGACAGTGATGAAGCCAGTGCTGGCCAGAAACAGATGAGAACCAGGGTTAGTTCACCCCTTCTGGCCCACTGTATGGTGCACACCATGTGACCTCAGAGGGCACCTTGGACATCCTCTTTCCTTTTTTGCAAGAATCAAGCACATCCGCATGCGGACTCCACTTACTGAAACCTCAAACCCTAACTGGCTACCGTCTCATGAACCCTAACTTGAATAGAGGAAGTGTGGGCTTGAGGGACATGAGGGAAATTTTAGATAAAGACTGCGTGTCTTTACAAGTTCAAGTTGAGTGCATTATGTGCTGGTCTGTTGAGTAAAGGTTAGTCGCTCAACCAAAATGGTCCTCGAGGGGTCGTTTCCTTCTGGGACAACCCTGGGAAGCACCTTCAGCTCCATAGCTGACCACAGTTTTCCTCCTGGATTTTTAAATCCTAGCTATGGAGCTGATCTGTGCCTTTTATTCCCACTTAAGACACTTCAAGGTTACTATCAGCCCTCAATAAAGGGATCTTTTGATAATGAAAGTAACGAAAACCTCATGTGACTATAAACTGGTCTAGCAGTTTTGAAGGGCAGTTTGACAATGTGCATCAAAGGCCTTAAAAATATTTACACCTTTTGTCCTGAAAATTTTGCTTCAAAGATCAGATGGCTCGATCAATATTCAGAGATATAGTCTGAGATCTATGGACAGAGATGTTCATTGCAGTGTTGTTTGTTATGGAGAAAAATTGTAGGCCTCTTAAATGTCCAACAACAGCAACTGTTGAAAAATACATGATATATTCTTACAATGGACATAGCCGTTAATAATCTTATTGTAGGATAATGGGATAATGTGGCTAAAATCCACATAACATGAAAAAAGATAGGATACAAAATTGAATACCCAGAATGACCCAGGTTTGTATAAAGAGATACATGTGTTTATGAATATATGTATAGGCAGAGAAAAAAAGTACTGAGAGATACATTAAAATATTAACAACTTTGGCTAGTGGAGGATGAGGTTTATCATTGTACTTTTCTATATTGTTCAAATTTCCCACAGTTATTAAGCATTTTTCATTTATGAAAATAATATCCCATCTAAGCTTGCTGATTCTTAATTAATTAATTAATTCAATAAGGGAAAGGTAATGTGCTAATAGCCCAGTTGACATCATGGGAACTCGAATGTCAGTTGTGAGTCCATTCTGAACTTTCTCCACTGCTCTGCTTATAAACGAGTCACTATGGTTACAAAGAACACGAGGCATGCAAAAAAAAAAAGCCCCAACTTTCACACTCAGTAATGGTGACTAAAAAGTTTGCCCTGGCAAGTTGAGAAGGAGGCGGAGCCAGAACGTCCTTGCTCTTGCATGCTAACTAAGGAGTAATGTGGGGGCCATTTGCCCAAGTGATCAAGAGAACCCAGCAATTACCAGCTGCCAGAGCAGAGAGGGGGAAAGAGAGGAGGCCAGGGTGGCTGGGGTCTAGTTGAGGCGTTCTCTAGTCTTCTTGAATTAACGCAGGGGAAGAGAAAGCTCTCAGCAGCCTGGGCCCCTCGATGCACATTAAGCAAATACTGTGCAGAATGTGAGGCCGGGCCCATCCAGTGTCTATTCTGGGACCTGCAGCCGTGGCCTTGAGTGCTTTTCTATCTTCAGGGAACTCCCCACTGTATGATCAGAACTTCGATACCATTGACCACGGGCTGACCACCTGCTTGTCCTTAACAGCCCTAAATGTGTGTCCACTGTAGTTTGCAAGAGAAGCCTCAGCCACTCCTTAGCAAATATATTGAGCTAATTTGTGAGGTCTGATAGGAACTTTACAAGAGTTCGTGTTCTCCTCAAAGCTCTCTAGTGGGTTCCAATTATTCTTTGGTTGGTATTGAACTCAGTAGAAGAGGCTGCAAACCTTCTGGCCTCACAAACCAACCCACCCACGCCAATCCCATCTGCTCCATCTTGGAGACCCGTCTTGCTGTTGGTGAACCATGCTCCCCTATCTCAGGCTGCTGCTTCTTTGGAACTCCCACTGCCAAAGCACACTGCTTTCAGCCCTGGAGATGTCCCAGCTCCTCCACAAGGCCTAGACCGACTGGCTAAAGCAGATCTACAAGGCTCTCCTCTACAGTCTTATAGTATCTACATATTGATGGAGCATTTTATAGACGTAAAGTATTCAGAAATACCTTGAAATACAAAATCTACATTCTCCTTCTTTCTCCTAGCTTGGAAATAGCACAAAGGCAATGAAGCCCATTCTGTGCAACCCTTCTCATGAGCCACATGAAACAGGAAGTTTCAGGGGGAGGGGGTTCTCACAAGCATGTGATGGATAACCACAGTTTCGGTGCAACAGTCAGGTAGATTTTGCAGCCGGAAACGTTCACACAAGACACCCTTTATGTCTTCTGTCTAGCTCCAGTGTTAGTTAGATACAGTGCCTTTTGTACTTTGGCAAAGCTTACGGGATTTTTCATACTGTACTTTCTTTTTTTCCTATTGCAGTACCTGAAGGTACCGTGTGAAGGATGATGAACTGGACCCAGCTGAGGAAAGGCCTGGATGGAGGGCCTCTTCTCAGCTACTCTTAAAGACGCCCTCGAATTGAGCTATAAACCCCTTGAGCTGCTGGAAAGGAGGAGGACCCCAACTCCTCTAACGCAGCTGAGCAGTCCCTTTTGGGAAATGAGGCTAAACAGAAATACTTCTCAGCTGCCCTCCCTTGTTAACCAATGTGATTTGTCATGACTGAACAAGCATTAACGGAGAGCCGGAGAAGGCCCTAAAGTCGCATCTAAGATGCTCCCAGGAAGTACATTGTCAGATCCAGTGGTCTTGGGACCTTCCACAGTTTGGGACGTGAGCTCCCAAGCTTTGCACGCGGGTTACCCTTCCATCATGCGAAACACGCACACAACACCGTTTGCACCATTTATTTCAACTGCGACCACCCTGCAAGATGATGTGTCTTGCACAAGGGCACTGTGGATAGAGGGGAAGCCTCTGTAAACATTTAGATAGTTCCCCACTGAGTTTCTTTTTTTACATGAGACAGAGGGTTAGCCAAGGAAACAGCTGGATCACACGATCTCAAATGGGAGGATGATTTCTCTTCCTCTCCTTCTGCTTTCTCCATTCCTCCTCTCAAAGTCACATACTTGATGAACAACCCAAAAGGCACTGGTAAACACCCAATACCCAGTTTTAAAAAGTCGCCTTACGCAGCCAATCCTCGATCGTCTAGCTGCGGCTTCCACTGTGGCCTGCCTTCTTAAAACTCCCAAATAGCTTCCTACAGAGTCCCTGGATGGTCAAACTCAGCTGCTAGGAAGAGTTGCTGGTTCGAGTCCACTCAGAGGCACCTCGGAAGAAAGGCCTGGCCATCTACTTCTGAAAAATCAGCCATTGAAAACCCTATGGAGCACAGTTCTACTCTGACATATATGGGATTGCTGTGAGTCCGAGTTGACTGGAGTCAGCAACTGTTTTTTGAAAATAGCTTTCTAAACCCACATTTTTGTGTCGTCCTATTAACCGTCTTTCTTGACAAGCTCTTGCTGACTTGAAAATAAATAAACAAATGAGTGAATAAATGAAAGGGGCTTCAGATTCACTGCCCTTTGCTCTTTATGTCCCATCTAAATTCAAGTCCAAGAAGAGATGAGAAGTCAAGGCAAAGTCTTGGGTGACCAGACTGTAAAACCGTCCCCGAATAATTGAAAGCAGCTGCAGAAGGAATAGCCTAGAGAGCTAGGTGGGAGGGTGTGGGCAGGGGAATCAAAATGGCTGAGAAACCGGCAAAGCCTGCCTTCCCTAGAGCTCTGTCCACACCGTGTGGGTTGCCTCTTTCTCTGCTCGCTTCCTGCGTGCTCGTGCTCGGTGGCTTGGCTTCTGGCAAGAGACTTCCTGTAGAGGAAAAAACATGTAGTGATTTTCTAGCCCTTGCCCCATGATTTCTCCTGTTGTCAGTTTTCAAGACTCTCTCCTAGAAAATCCACTGGAGGCTTATACTCCACACTGTCGAGCCATCTATTCTGCATACAGGCTTGCTTGGAAAACTCTAAATTAATTAACGTTGACATTCAGACTGATGGTCAGAGAGAGAGATTACCACCTGAGGGGATCTGCCAAGGCCAAATTCGACACAGAAATGGCCAACAATTATATAAATGCCCAACCCCAACCATTACAGAATAAAACCTAAATTTAGATGCTGGGGAAATAATCAATTCTCCATCACAAATTCCTTGGCTTAACTTATTCTGATGAGGGAAAGATGGCCTTAATTATTTATGAAACTTCTCCAGCAGATACTAGTCAATATTCTTTTCTCTGTTGGGTTAAACAGCAAATCCACAGTTTTATAGCTGCACTACTTCTAAGTCGGCCAAAATTACTGAACAGAGACAGTTGGTGGTTTGGTGGAAATCACCACGGTCAGCCTGTCCTTAATTATTTTTATGTTACTGGTTCTATTGTTGGAAGTGACCCTGGAGATCATAACCCAGCCCCTTTGTTTTACAGATGAGGAAACTGAAGACCAAGGTCACACAGAAGTGGTGGTGCCGATTGTTCTAAACCCCCCAATCTCCCGATTACCCAGATTCATGCTCTTTGCACAAAACTCCACAAGCCTTGGACAAGACTTTCAGTATTAACATTCTCTAAAGTTCCTGGGCTTCATATTTCACTACAGATCATCAAGTTTCCTAACTAGGAAAAACAACTGAAGCTCAATTTCCTTTTCTGGCCAATAGATTAAAACAGCAATGAGCTCAGGGCTGCTGAAACAAGCATTGCTTTATTGGGTATGAATATTTATTATATATATATGTATATATATATATATATATACATATATATATATACACATATATATACATATATATTTTATATATATACATATATATATTTTATATATATATATATATATATATATACATATATATGGAGCCCTGGTGGCGCAGTGGCTAAGAGCTACAGCTGCTAACCAAAAGGTTGGCAGTACGAATCCAGCAGCGGCTTCTTGGAAACCCTACGGGGCAGTTCTATTTTGTCCTATAGGGTTGCTATGAGTCGGAATTGACTCGATGGCAACAGGTTTTATATATGTGTGTGTGTATATATATATATATCACTTTTTGCCCTGCATCTAGAGCCACTTTTAGCCAAAAAATTCCAGCCTTTCTCCGCCTGAAACTATAGAACAATAGTCAAACTAGCTACCTTTTATTTTATGTGTTCCCCTCACCTGTCATTTCAGCGAGTTTAGCCAAGAGATACTAATGCAGCTGTAAATGTTTATTATTACAGTACTCTCAATAATTGTCCTGGGCACATATGAGCCTCTAGAGAATGGCAGAAATTTCGGCGAGACATATTTAAGCAGATAGCTTACAGAGTCAGGTTGTTTTTTGTTTTGTTTTGTTTTAAAGGCCACGCTCACATTTACTGAACGATTTTCTGTGGGGTGGGAAAGAGGAAGAAGGAAAAACTTTCTAACTGGGTTGCTCGGTTGTTTTATCAAACCGTTGTTCTGGTTAATTCCACCCACTGAGGGACGTTTCAAACAGGTTTCTGTTTAGGATATATGTGAGGATGAGGGTTTCTCAACCTCGGCACTATTGACGTTCAGGATTGGACAATTCTTTGGTGGAGAGTGGGGGTCCTGGGCATTGTAGGTCCTCTGCATCCCTGGCTTCTACTCACTAGATGCCAGTAGCACCTCCACCCTCACTGCCCCACCCCCGGTGCAAGACCCCAAATGCTCCAGATATCTCCATATACGCCCTGCGGGACAGAATTGACCCCTGGTGAGAACCTCTGGGGTAGGGAATATTTGAAATCCTCGTCAAGTCTCACTGTACAACCTAAGAGCTCTAGGAGGAACTGGCTTCTTTGGATATTTGTTGCTTGTTTTATGTTCCAAGGACATACGAAAAATCCTGAAGGATGACATCTACCTCACGCCATCACTAATCCTCCATCCGGCCCTCCCTGTGAAAACCCAAATGCATGCTATTAGAGAGGGTTTAGGTTATAATCAAGGATTGCTTTGCACCGAATTCAGAAAAGTCATTTTTCTTTCCCCAGCAGGCAAAATTCTGCGGTCTGTTGCAAGACACAGGTTTGCGTGGGGCTTGCCTTTGCAGGTCCCTCAACTGGCCAGTTCTGCCCCAGAAATGCAGTGGTTTCCTATGTGGCTGTGAACAGAGCATTCTGTGGCACGACAGTCACCAAGAGCGGGTCATGCTATCTTTGCAGTCTCTGCAATGAGAGCATTCGCAAAGAATCCCACCTCCCCTCTCCTTCCTGAGCTTGTCTTTCCTCAGATGGAATCCATATGGGCGGCACGTACAAATCGATGTGGGCCCAATGGAATGTGGATTCACAAAGCATTTCCCTAAGCAAAATGAGATGGGGGCCAGAGACGCGGAGGAGGCCCGCCTGGTCTACAGCAGGCACTCTCCTGTCAGAATTAGGCACGCTATGGGAGATGCCTGATACATTCTGGTAATCTGCTACTGAGTTTCCTTAGGCTTGGGATGCACAGATGCACATACAAACATTTTTCAGCTTTAGTGGGAGAAGAGCCGTCCCCCGTCTTGTCTGCCTTTGCATCAGATAGCAAGATCTCTCCAAATGCATGGAGCCGCCGCGCCCTTTGCATTTTAAGCTTCATGCCTTTACACTCATGATGCTATTTTCTAATCATAGAGCTACTTGTGCAAGGTCTGTGTGCAGGAGTCTGCGGCTTGCCTTGCCGAAAGCAACTTCCTGCTCCTGTACAAAAATATTTCAGGCCGAGATCTGGTTCTAAATTCTTGTCCTTTCTTTTCTCTCTATTCCTCCCTCCTCCCCATGCTTTCACTTCCCCGGGAGATCCAGTTCTCTGGCTTTAAATACTAATATGTGTGTTCTTTGGACCGCCAAGGTCACCATCAAGGCCTTGCACACATTTGGTAAATAAACACAACTGAGGAAATAGGTTTTTATCTTCTCCTCTCCCCTACCCTGAAAAAAAAGCCATAGCAACCTAAATAGGCCCTGGATAAAAGGACCAGCACCATTTGTTAAAAACTAAGATTCTTCTCCCAGTAGAAAATGTTTTATAATCCTGCGACCTTCTATAATTAATAACGTTCAACGCAGAGTTCCTCCTCCACGTTCAAAACTCAGAGCAACTTGTGAGAAAGCAGAAAAGAGAACAGAGGGGAAGAGGAATTTCTGAACTGAAAGCTGTTTAAATATTGGCAGAAAAGAAAAAGCCATCAGATGCTTTGCTATTAGATTTGCCTCTCCATTTTCTATCGCTATTTCCTCCGCTTAATTAATCTGTTTGACTGTGCAAATCTTTGTTATTTGATTTTATGGACTTTTTTTTTTTTTTTTTTAATGGACACAAATTGAGCCCAGAATACAAAATCATTCTGAAATTTGCCTTTGCCAGTGATTTGGCTTAATTAAAAACACACACTCCATCCCATTTTCAGCCCTTTGCACTTTAGACAGCAAACGTCTCTTTAATATATATTAAGCAAGGAAGGAACAGCATCTGTCGTATGCAAGATTTTATATGATTTTTGAATTGAGGTGGAAAATGGAAGCACTGCCCCCTGAATCAGGATGATCCACATACAACAAACTGACAGAAAGGTGGTGGAAAATAGAAAGGGAGGGGAGTGCAAATTACCGGTAGCAAACTGAATTGCAACATACTTGAGTTACCATGAACCCCACTTATCGTTAGTAATATCACATACAGTCTTGCAGCGTGTAATTTGCTGACGTTATCACTCACAAATGTTCACTTGGCAGATGTTTTATGTTATGATTTATAAAGATACTGATAATAAAAGGCATTAATAATGAAAACTAAAACAAAATGAGGCATTCGACTTATGTCAGAACCGTATTGCAACGAAGTCGTCAGGAGGGACATGACTACCTGCATGTTAAAATGTTTGTGTCTCTTTATTTCCTTTATGAAATAAAGGAAATAACTCATGTCTTCCATAGCGCGTGAGACCGTGAGGATCCACGAGACAAAGCAGGTGAAAAGCTTTGAAAATTCCCTAGTATCATCTTAGTGTTGCGATAACACTGGTAAAATAAATAACCAGTAAAAAGAGGGAGAATTACCATTCTTCAGCACCTTCTCTTCTCCTCTCTCCAAGCCCATCCGAACATGGGAGAATGGATCACTGCTATCAATCTATAATCTGTGGCTTTTAATTTTTTAATATTTCACTATGATCTGAGGTTGATAGATTTTTATTTTAAGGAGCCCTGGTGACACAATGGTTAAAGCACTCGGCTGCTAACTGACAGGTCAGAGGTTTGAACCCACCAGCCGACGGAGGGGGGGAGGGGAGGGAGAAAGAAAGACGTGGCAGTCCGCTCCCGTAAAGATTACAGCCTGGGAAACCCTGTGAGGCAGTTCTACTCTGTCCTACAGGGTCACTATGAGCCAGAATCGACTCGATGGCAACAGGTTTGGTCTTATATTTTTATTTTATTAAATGTAGAAGAGATGTGACATCATCTTTTAAAATGTCTTTGTTTAAATAATAAGCACATGATGATCCTCCATGTATCCAGCACCCAGCTGAAGACAGAACATTATCGTTGTTCACATGATGCCCTGTGTGTCTTCCTTCCCCTCTCAGAAGTAAACCACTATCCCTTATGATTTTGCCACATATGTCTATAGACATAACAAAATATTATTTAGTGTGTCTGGTTTTTTAACTTCATATAAACAGAATAATACTCTGGATCTGAGATTTATCCATATGGTTGTTCATTTTATATAGCACTCCATTATGTGACTGTATCACAATCTATTTATTCATTCTAGTTTTGAGGGACTTTTGGGTGATTACTGGTTTCTGCTAGTATCCACAGTGTGGCTGTGAACATTCTTTTCTATATCTAGTGGCATATAAAAATTCCTCTAGGGTATATACCTGTTGGTGGAGTAATGCCAAATGGTTTTCCCAAAATGTTGCACTAGCTTCAAACCAAACCAAACCCACTGCCAGTGAGTAGACTCCGACTCATACGACCCTGTAGGACAGGGGAGAACTACCCCATAGGGTTTCCAAGGCTGTAATCTTTACGGAAGCAGACTGCCACAACTTTCTCCCATGGGGCCACTGGTGGGTTCGAACTGTCAACCTTTTAGTTAGCAGCTGAGGCTTTAACCACCGCACCACCAGGGCTCCCTCAGCGGTTTAAAGGGTACCAACAGCTTCACATCCTCGCCAAGACTTGGTATCACCAGAATTGTTACATACACACCTATATACCTTCCAGTCTGGTGAACGTGAAATGGTACTTTATTGTGGCTTTAATGTCCATTTTCTCGGTTGCTAACGAAGTTGTGCATCTTTTCATGTTTATTGGCCATTTCTGTAATCGTTTCTGTGAAGTGCCTGTTAAAGTCTTTTGCTCCTTTTTTCTACTGTGAGTGTAGGAGATTGTGGGTAGTCGTTTTTTTTTCCAGCTGTCGTTTAGTTGACTCCAGCTCATGGCGACTCCACGTGTGTCAGAGTAGAACTGTTGTACTCCATAGGATTTTCAGTGGCTGATTTTTTGTAAGTAGATCTCCAGGCCTTTCTTCCAAGATGCCTCTGGGTGGTCTCCAACCTCCGACCTTTCATTAGCAGCTGTTTGCACCACCCAGGGCCTCCATTTTCCCTCCTCTGCCAAATAATTGCTAGGCGTTGCCAGGTGGCCGAGAGCAAATAATAATGACATCTTCTCCCTCCATCCCAAAGCAGCTATGGAAACCAAATGGGGTGGAGCCGCAGGAGATGGTGCCCAGGGGACCCAATCCCTGTGCATCAAAAGTCTCACCACGAGTTTGAAAGGGCCTTCAGGCTCCCTGCTTTGCGTCCCCCAACCTGCTCTGAGTCATAGAAATCACAACTAGAGGTGTGCCAGTGACCCCATCTCCTACTGGGTCTAGGCCTGGCTGGGTGGAAAGGCAGCAGGCGGCCTCCAGCAGACTGAATTACAGGCCCAAACAAGAAACACTTCCCTTGCTCCGCAGGGAGCCTCCTTCAGATTTCCCAGTGATGGCGGTGAAGAAGCCTGAGGCAGAGCAGAAAGAATCTGTGGGCGTCTCTGCCTCTGCGGGGCGCGCCCTCAGAAGCTGGGAGGGTCTTTGCAATTCCTGGCACGGGAGGGGCTGGGGGCTGGTGGAGAGGAGGAGAAAGGGCCAAAAGAGAGAAAGGGATGGGTCACAGCCTGAACCTACATTGCTTACCCAGGCTCAGTCGGATAAAACCCAGCAGCCTGGAAGAGGAAAGTGCATCCCTAAACATGATTTCCGGCCTGAGCACCCTCTTGGCTGGGTCCAGGGGTGAGGGGGAAGGGGAGAGCACAGACCCATGTGGCGTTCAGAGCGTCTCCGATGGACCCGTCCACATAACTTCCGATGAAACAGTGACTCAGAGGAATTGGAAATGGGCCCGAGCTTGCTCCTGGGCTCCCCTCCCCAGTATCCCCAGTTTGAAAGTGGAAGGGCCGCTTGGAAAGGATTCAGTTCTAAGCGTAGGTTGAAAGTTTGCAAAATACAGCTGTCTGCACCATCCCCTAATCAGAGCACACTACCATCACCAGACCACTTGCTGGCGAAATGTGGCTCTGAGAAGTACAAATACATCAACCCCACGGACAAAAATAAAACCCTGGCTTTCTTGACTAGATGTGGGGCCCTGGTGGTGCAGTGGTTAAAGCGCTCAGCTACGAACCGAAGGGTCGGTGGTTGGAACCCACCAGCCGCTCCATGGGAGAAAGATATGGCAGTCTGCTTCCGTAAAGATTCCAGCCTTGGAAACCCTATGGGGCAGTTCTACTCTGTCCCATAGCGTTGCCATGAGTCGGAATGGACTCCAGGTTTCGTTTTTTGGGTTAGACTAGGCGTTCATTCTGACCACCCCAGAATTCGTTCTCTAGGAGCCTTTATCACACTGTATTCTAATATCACCACCACCCATCTGTCAGTTTGTCATACTGTGGTGGCTTGCGTGTTGCCACTGTTAAAAATAATTAAAACTCACCAAAATTTGAACATGAGGTTTATTCTGAGCGGTTACTCTATATGCATATAGGGAAGAAGCTAGGTACAATGAGGCTTATAAAGAAAAGACAAAACCAAAAACCCGTTGCCCGTTGAGTCGATTCTGACTCATAGCGACCCTATAGGACAGAGTAGAACTGCCCCATAGGGTTTCCAAGGAGAGCCTGGTGGATTCGAACTGCTGACCTTTAGGTTAGGAGCTGAGCTCTTAACCACTGCGCCACCAGGGCTCCTCCATAAATATTACAGTCTTGGAAACCCTGTGGGGCAGTTCTGCTCTGTCTTTTAGGGTCATTATGAGTCGGAATTGATGCAACAGCAACAGGTTTGGTTTGGTTTTGGGACTTCACAGAATTTTTCATAAGCAGAAAAAGGGACACAGTTGGCAATTGTGTCTCAACATTCAGGCATCTCAGACTCTCCCTGTTCATACTTACGAATCACCTGGAGGGCTTGTTAAATGCAGATTCTGATTCCTTAGGTCTGGGGTGGGGCCGGGAGAGTCTGTGTTTCAAACAGGTTCCCAGGAGATGCCGGTGCCACTGGTGAGGGGACCACCAGACTTTGCGTAGCAAGAGGCTTGAGGGCCCTCTTCAAGGAACTTCTCACAAGACTGCAGTGAGATTACAGTCTGAACACTAGCTCTGCTCCCGTGTCCAACAGAACATGGGAAAAACAAGCCCAGAAAATTCTTCAAAGCAAAATCTCCATGATTTGTAATTCAGGTCACTCAAAGCTGGTTAAAAGTAACAAGTATAAATACTAAAATGCTAAGGAAAGTTCTAAAATGATAGAGTTATTTCCTACAGCCTAGACATAAGCCACAGAGGAGGGCCAAATAGCAATGCAATTCAAATTCTGCCATAATGATAACTTAAAACACTAAAATCACACTAAGCAATTGAATGGGATTTTGCAAAACAGATGAGCTCCAAGCTAATGAGAGTCTGAACCCACAGAGGCCAGAGACTGCTAAAGGAGCTGGTGAAGTCTTCCTGAGCTTCATATCACATGGGGACCCTGAGCCACCCTAGTCCTTATTGGCCATTCACCACAGGTGGGACAGAAGGCTGTTTCTAAGTGGTTTCTCCACAGCCCCTGGGCAAGAAAGGGAGCATCAAGAGTGGACAGAAATGACTCAGCTGCACCCAGTCACCCGCTTGTCTTCCATACAACTGTGGTTCTCAACCCTGGCTGCACATTAGAATCACCAGGGACGCTTTGGAAAAAATGCAGATGCTCCGGCTCTTCCAGAACGATAGAATAAGAACCCCTCGGGGCAGGGACCATGCAGCGGTATTTAAAGAAATCTCCCCAGTGGTTCTGATGGGAACTTTACCCGTAAGCCTCTGACAGACTTCAGGGAAGGAAGTGAAAGCTGTAACCAAGGGTAACAAGGTACACCTGCCCTCTCATCTGGTCTGCCTCTCCGCTTCAGCTACGAAGCACTAGCACATTTTGAGAAGAGAGACCAACAAGAGCGCAGCTCATTTCCTTCTGAAAATCACCACAACGTGCCCCAACGCTTTAGAGCTCATGTTTGGCATGACCTCATTTTTAAGGAACAAGAGCTTAGAAAAACTCCCTATGAGGGACTTTTAACCATCGCGAAATTAATTACAGTTCATAGTTACAATGACTTGAGTATTATATTATCTCGATTATTTTAACAACTAAAGGAATTGTGCAGTATAGTGTCATTCAGTTAAAATTTCTGATTTTGAGTCGCAGCCTTCTGTACTACTAGCTATGTGACCAAGCTGAGCAAGTTACTTCTTGGTTTGTTCATACATTGTTGTTGTTGTTAAGTGCCATCAAGTCCATTTCAACTCATAAAGTGGGGGAATTCATAAAGCTCATAGAATTTGTTAGGAGTGTGAGTATAAAGTAATTCATGCAAAGGACTGTACAGAATCCAGAGGACTGTAAGAGCTCCATAAATACCAGCTATTTTTATAAATGTATTTGATGTAATTCCAATGTATGATCCATAGCTGCCACCCATCTGTCAGTTTGTCCTACTGTGGTGGCTTGCATGTTGCTGTGATGCTGGAAGCTATGCCACCGGTATTTCAAATACCAGCAGGGTCACCCATGGTGGATAGGTATCAGCAGAACTTCCAGACTAAGACAGATTAGGAAGAAAGGCCTGGTGATCTACTTCTGAAAATTAGCCACTGAAAACCTTATGGATCACAACAAGATATTGTTTGATATAGTGCTGGAAGATGAGCCCCTAGGTTGGAAGGCATTCAACGGTGGCTGCAACAATCAACTGGAACATATCAAAGATCGTGAAGATGGTGCAGGAATGGGCAATGTTTTGTTGCGTTATACACGGGGTCGCCATGAGTCAGAATCAACTCCACAGCAACAACAGCATGATCCATAGTCCTCAGAGGCCCATTCTCATGAGATAGAGAAACTGAAAGTAAATATTTAAGAACATTTATACTAATTTGACAGAGGAATTACATGCTGACTGAATCTAACAATAAAACTATAAGGCTTGCATTTTGTATGTCTTTTTATTTAATTTTGCTAATAATTCACGTTTACTGTATTTTATGAAGGCATTTTTCCATGATGGACTGGAGATTAAAACACTGTTTTTTGTTTTTTTTTTCAACCAGAGAGAACTGAGAATAACTGGTTTCAAGTTAAATTTATGAATTCTGTGTCTTAGAAATTGATTGAAAACTCATTGTATTTGTTTTCTATGTTGCATAACAAACTATCACAAATTTAGTGGCTTAAAGTAATACCCATTTATTATCTCACAGTTTCTGTAGACACAGCATAGCTGGATTCTCTACTCAAGGTCTCATAAGGCTGCAATCATGGTGTCAACTGGGCTGCAGTAGCATCTGGAGCTCAGAGATCACTTCCAAGCTCATGAGATTGTTGGCAGAGTTCAGTTCCTTGCAGCTCTATAGGGATCCCTGTTTTCTTGCTGGCTGTCAGTCAGGGACCCCTATCAGCAACTAGAGGCTGCCCACAGTTCCTTGCCACATGGTCCCCTCCATAGGCCCTCTCATAACATGGCAGCTAACTCCTTCAAGGCCAGCAAGAGAATCTGTCACTCCAGCCAGCTAAGACAGAGTTTAATATAATGTAGCATAATCAAGAGAGTGACATCCCATCACCTTTGCCGTATTCTATGGACTAGAAGCAAGTCACAGGTTCCCTTGACACTCAATGGGAGGGAACTATATAGGGACAGGACTCATTGGGGTCACTTTAGAGTGTGTCCATCACACTCATCTACAAATAATCTTATTGTAAGGAGGTGATTCTCCCAATAGTAAGCCACCAATCACCATATATATCAAACTTGGCACCAAGAAGCATGCATCCATTTATTTGAAACAGACTAAAAGAAGCATAGCGATGTTGGATAATTTGATGATTATACAACATCGAACATAAAATAAGCCACTCTATAAATACAGTCTTGAGGAACTACCATGGCACAGTTTTCACATAAGGCCCAAAAGGAAATGGTACTTTTGATGTCCACCTTTTGTATTGCTGGTGGTGCTTCTGAAAAATTGGTGTGCATGGCATATTTTTCTGTAATTATTTTCTGATGAATATAGAGTCCAACATAATTGCCCTTGAAATGAGATATATAGTGATGTGAAAGCTAATGGCCATGTTAATGGTGGTTCCCAATAAAGATCTACTTATCCCCATGAACTCCCTGAAATAGAACACACTAACTATGGAAATTGCTTAATAAGCCTCTTTTAGACTTGGCTAATCTTTGCAAACCCTGGATTAATTTACAGGGACTTTTTTTTTTTTTTTTTTAAAGCCAGCTCTCCACCTGAGTCTATAAGCAAAATTCCCAAGGGACCAGACCTGGTGTGTCCATTTGTACCACAACGGATGTGCACGCAGAATTGTTTTCTTTCCCTAGAAGCCCTAGTTTGACAGACAACAGTGGGAAAACATGTCTGCATGTAGATGAAGGGTATATGACAGCTTCAATAACTTTTGGAAAGTGCATGGCATATAAATGTTGAATTAATGAAGGAATGAGTGAATTAATGAGTGAGAAACATGTCACTTCAAAGGAGAGAAAGTCATCAATAATGGTGCATGGCTAAAAACATCTCATCTGATAGACATCTCTACAACAGAAGCGATTTGGTCAGTAATAGCTCCTTCCAATTGTTATAGACTTTTAATGGGAGAAGGAGATACGGGAACGAGGGCAGTTTCTATGAAAACAGGTAGAGATTTTTTAGGGGAAATCAATTAGAGACCACATAATATTGATGGTAAGACCACTGATTGTCCTTTAGCAGAGAAATTTTTGTAGAGAATAGTTGCAGAATATTTTGTGCCGACAATGTTTGGTTTAAAGACACTAACCCCAAAATACCTCCCTCCCAACTGCAAAGTCCAAAGAGGCATCCTTATTCTCCAGAAAAGAAGGTCTCCTGGCCTCTTCAAGATGAGACTCGTTCCTGCTCCTCTTTTGAAACCATCAACATTATTCAAGAGTCATTTAGTTTTTGGAAACAGAAGTCTCTCCAAGTGGTTTAAGAGAAAATGGAGAAGTTATCGAAAAAAACATTCAAGCATTTCATGGAACACAGGGCGCTGCACACAGGGCTAGATGGAGAAGATGCACAGGCTCCGAGGAGCTCCCCGCCCGTTTCAAGGGCTGCATGGACTCCATTTTCTCTCCTCCCTCTGTGCCTCCTTCTACCTTCTTTCTCTCTGTGACTGGTTTTCTGGGTTCTGCTAGCACAGTGTCCAAACATGGCCACCCCAGCCACCAAGATCGACTGATTGGCCAGATGATAGTACATTCCTACACTCAAATAGTATGCAGTTATGAAAAATATTTATAGAACTTTTGAAAAAATGAGAAAATTCGTATCCTACAATGTCAAGTGAAATGTACTAAAAACCAGTGGGATTTATTATATGAGTGCAACTCTCCTGAATGCTTTGAGAAACCAAACCAAACTGCGTTGAGAAACCAAACCCAAACCAAACCCCTTGTCATCAAGTTGATTCCGACTCATAGCAACCTTACAGGACAAAGTAGAACTGCCCCATACGGTTTCCAAGGAGTGGCTGGTGGATTTGAACTGCTGACCTTTGGGTTAACCGCCAAGCTGTTAACCACTGTGCCCCAGGGCTCTGCTTTGAGAAAAGACACTGAGAAAACATCCTAAAATATAAAGGGGCATTTCAATGATCACTTGCAGCTGAATAACAACCCTGCAAAACTTCATGTCATAAAACAATGATGCTTTATTATTTCTCACTATTCTGTGAGTGGACTGGTCTTAAAAGCAAAAACCAAACCAGTTGCTTCGAGTTGTCTACAGAAACTGGCAATTCATAATTCTCACGTGCACAGGGAAAAAAAAAAAAAACTGCAGCTGTAATTGATTTACAAGAATCCAGAGCTACTTCCTACTCAGAGTCAGAAACCCAGTTGCCATGAGTGTCAGAGTAGAATTGTGCTCCAGGGTTTTCAATGACTGATTTTTCAGAACAAATCACCAAGTCTTTCTTCCAAAATGCCTCTGGGTGGACTTAAACCTCCAACCTTTAGGTTAGCAGCCATTTGCACCACCCAGGGGCTCCTTGACTGGTCTTAGTTTGGTGGTTTTCTGCTCCACGTGGCGTCAGCTGTGGTCACCCATTTGGCTCGGGTGAAAGGTTCAAGAAGGCTTTCCATGCATATCAGGCATCTTGGTTCTCCTCTACATGACCTCTCCATAGCACTAGCTTGGGCTTCCTCACAGCATGGTGTCTCTGTGGAGTCAGACTTCTTACATGGTGACTGGTTTCCAGAGGGAAAGTGAAGTTGCTAGGGCTAGAGTTGGCACAGCATCACTTCTGCAGGCTTCTAGTGATCAAAGCAATTCAGAAGGTCATCCCAGATTCAAGGGAAGGGGAGAGAGACTCCACCTCTTGATGGGTGGAGCAGCAACGAGTAAGCAGAGGGAGAGTAGGAATTGATGGTGGCCACCTTGGGAGACAACCACAGAGGGATAAGAATTTGGGGTTTAGACTTATAACAGAGGGAGTATCTTTCCTACTTCTTTTTTGTTTTTCTGTGCTTTCAAAGTCTACTTCAATGAGCAGCATTTTGATAATACCTTCTAAAAATGATGCTAAGCTTGTAATAGTAATATAGTAAATGATGCTAAGTTGAATGTCTAGAGCCCTGGAGGCACAGTGGCTAAGCACTTGGCTGCTAACCAAAAGGTCTGTGGTTCGAACCCACCAGCTGCTTCACAGGAGAAAGTCTGCTTGGTAAAGATTTACAGCCTTGGAAACTTTATGGGGCAGTTCTACTCTGTCCTTTAGGGTCACTCTGAGTCAGTATCGACTTGACAGCAACGGGCTTGATTTGGTAAGTTGAATGTCTGGAATAAACAGATCAAGGGGAAGATGTTTGTATGCGTTTTAAAACATGATGCATGCTGGGAATTAATGTCTACAACAGATTTTTGGCTTTGCTTCTCTCCAAAGTAATAAAAACTAGCCACAATGGCAGCTGAAGTACATTTCTTGCTGTCAGCTAAAAATCAGGCCCTGCTCCCTTAAGAATTCTGCTTCTTACTTGTGTAGCTTAGTGTACAACTGCTTTCTCTTGTGCTGTAAGAGCTATGCCCTCATCCTTGAGGATAAATGGACTTACCAGCCCAGGGGCTGTGCACTGTCATCCACTTCAGACCTTGCTCCTGCAGAATCGGACCAGCGGTCAGTCTGGGATCAGCAGGCTCGTGTTAGCTGTTGCTCAGGAAAAGCACTTCCATCTCACCTAAAAGGCCCTGCGTATTCATCACCCCACCCGCCAGCACTGAGCCTTCGTCCATGTCGCCTGTCATCCAACTGTCCTGAAAGGGGCTCGCACTCACGTGCATCTCCTGCAGAGGATTCCTTTTATCTAAGCGACTTCTGACGCAAGTGACTTCCTGCCCTCACTGGCTTCCCAAGCTTTGTCCCCACCAGCCCCTCACCCATGGACCCTCTGCCACATTGATCAGCTCCCTCTTCCTGCAGGAGATGTCCCTGCCCTGGCTCAAACTGTTCAAATGACAGCTTGCCCTTCCTCCCGCTGCCTCAAGATCAGGTCCAATCCCCTTCCTCCAGGAAGTCTCCCTGGAGCTCCAGGTCCAATAGTTCTCCCCACCCCCATGCATGGGCAGCACATTGCTCTGTGTTTCTGCCCTCCTCGCTGGAAATGTGAAGAGGGCTAACCTCTAAATCTCCACCTTCAGGGGGGCTCTCAGCCTGGTGTGCAAGGTGGAGGGAGACACCTGTAATATGGTGGCAGCCGTGATGGAGCTGTCGTTGGGATACTGCTGGAGCGCAGGGGAGGACGGCAGGCCCGCAGGGCACCGCAAGAACAAAAGCAGAGGCAGGAAGGCGCACGGGGCACGAGGAGACAGCACACAGAGTAGTTCTGTAAGACCACAGTCCGTCACAAGCTGCACGGGATGGAGTGTGATGTGCTGGTCACCTCCGCGGTGGCGTTAAGGTCTCCCGGAAGGCAGAGTCCCCGTCTTTGTCCTGCCCCACGGCTCATGCAGAGAGGGAGTTTGGTATGGTTCAAACTATATGCAGGGGAGGCCCTGGGGATGCTGAAACCCTTCCAGGGAACCTGCCAGGGCCATTCTGTTGTCATTCTAATAGATAGATAGTCCAGTTGACTCTGATTCCTGTGACATTATGACGACAGAATGAAACGCTGCCCAAACCTACGTCATCCTCACAATTGCCAGCATGTTCGAATCCGTCACTGCGGCCATTGTGCCAGTCCATGTCACTGAGGGTCTCCCTTGCCCTCAATGGCCCTCTACTTCACCAAACATGATGTTCTCCTCCAGCGATTGATTGATCCCTCCTGATGAGGTGTCCAAAGCAAGCGAGTTGGACAGTGTTCTGTTGTGATCCTTAGGGTTTTCACTGGCTGATTTTCAGAAGCAGGTTTCCAGGCCTTTCTTTCTAGTCTGTCTTAGTCTGGAAGCTCCTCTGAAACCTGTCCACCATGGGTGACCCTGCTGGTGTTTGAAATACCGATCGCATAGCTTCCAGCATCACAGCAACATACAGCCACCACAGCACGACACACTGACAGACGGGTGGTGGTCATAATAACACCAGCGTGTTATTTGCCTTTTCACTAGCATTCTCTCACAGGGGACAGCGGAGTTTCCCAGAGGCTCCAAGATAGCTCGCTGGACTGAACGCAGAGCAGCTAGGAGAACGCAGCTGCCTTCCATTAAGGCAGACATCCAAGAGATTTGCAACCATGTAAAATATTGCCACTCTTTTCACTACATTCTTTTTTAACTTAGGAAAATACAATTTTCTTTCAAAAAAAATTGTCATGTTAATATACAATGGGTTTATTATTGTCATGTTTTAATTAACTAATGTTTTTAAATTTCTCAAGTTTAATCTCCAATACGGTCAGCTTGGAGAGATTTCACCCACATAAAGAAAGGCTGTTTGGGATCTGCAATAAATTTTTAGAGTATAAAGGGGGCCTGAGACCAAAAACTTTGGAAATCGTCGGCTCTGGAGCCAGAGTCCCCGAGTTCAAATCCCAGCTCCTGTACTTACTAGCTGTGTGGACTTGCGTTAGGTTGTGAACTTCTCTGTGCCTGTTTCGTCATCTGTAAAACTGCAATAATGATGACAAGGGTGCTGTTGTGAAGATTCAAAAAGTTAATCAGGCAAAGTGCTTTGGAAAGGCGCCTGGAGCATGGTTCGCATTCAACAAGTCTTGTTGTTAGGTGCTGTCTAGTCAATATCTGACTCATAGTGACCCCATGTGACAGAGTAGAACAGCCCCATAGGGTTTTCTTGGCTATAATCTTTACAGAAGCAGATCACTAGGTCTTTCTCTTGCAGAGCTGCTGGGTGGGTTCAAACCACCAGCCTTTCCGTTAGCAGCCGAGTGCTTAACCGTTTGCGGCCCCAGGGCTCCTTTCAACACGTCTTAGTTAACATTAATTTATCCAACACACGCTCACAGGACCACTCCATCAGACATCAGGCACCATGCTAGTCCCCAGAGATACAAAGGTGGCTAGTTCACAGTCATGGTTCTCAAGGAACCCAAGTAGGAGAAGGAGATCCAGAGAGACAGATCATGTTAGTGAGGACTTGGACAACAGGGCCTGTGGGAGTACACAGCCAGGACTCTTAGCAAAGCAATTAAAACACCTCACTCCAGTGAGATGCCGCTGAGACGAATTCCTCAGAGAATCCAGAATGTTCTGAACGGTTATATTTTCCCAGAACATTTTCAGAACTGAGACTTAGTGAAAGGAGAGCTGGCTGGGAGTCCGGTTTCCAGGAGCATGCCTCTTCTGACTTGCTTTAACGAACAACAAACAGCTTCTGCCTTCTTGGCACTCTCCTTGGACAGAGGGACATTAAAATGATTCAGATACTCCCCCTGCCTGGAAGGAACTCCCAGAACTGAGGGGAACACAACCTGACCGTTATTCTGCAACACAGGAGAGGTGAGAAACAAGATGGTGGAGGCACGCAACTTTTCTGACCCTATCCTCTCATCTAGCAAATGAGTATTGTACTGGATAACCCAAGAAATTTCTTCCTCATCTAAGATCCTAGTGGTGGTGGTGGTGTTAGCAGCTGTAGAGACAGACCCTAACTCGTGGTTGTCCCCATGTACAATGGAACAAAATGCTGCCTGGTCCTGGGCCAGCCCCATGATAGGTTGTGGATCAGACCACTGTGATCCATAGGGTTTTCACTGGCTGATTTTCAGAAGCAGATCACCAGGCCTTTCTTCTTAGTCTGTCTTAGTCTGAAAGCCCTACTGAAACCTGGTCGGCATCATAGCAACACGAAAGCCTCCACTGGCAAATGGGTGGTGGTTGCCTAATCTGTTCCGGTGTTACGGGTTCTCTCCCCAACAGTGTTTGGAATCTGAGAGCCCTTTGTTGTCATCATTAACCTTGGGACAGTGATGCTCCGGTGAGCAGCAGTACTCTCGGTTTATTAATGGAGAAACTGAGACCCAGAGAAGCCTAGAGTCGTGCCCACGTGAGTCCTGGCTCAAGAACTAGGGCCTTTTCCAGGTTCATGGGGAAAATGTGTCTCAGCAGGAGATGAATTTTCCAAATTTCTATTTGGGATTTAAAATTTAAACTCACCCGCTGGTTATTGCTAACAATTTCCCCAGCCCTTATTACCACACGTGTTCTTCTTCATGTATTTCCCCTCTTGAAACAAAAATCAACTAGAATTACTATACTATCTAACACAATGATATCGTCTAAATTATTTATTAACTTCCTCAGATAACAATAAACATTAAGTTTGTTCTCTTAGCATAACCTCAGATGAAAGGGTTACACAATTAGGCACCATAGTATTCAATTTTATTCTAGAACTTGGACTTTTACATCCTGTACCTTGTAATGGTTTGATTGGAATGGTCTGCAATAAGCTAATATTCACGGAACTATGCCAGGACTTGATTTTATTTCTGCCCTATATGCAGAGAAACATCTGAGCTATCGCTTATACTTGTATAGGGAACACTGATTCTAATTACTTGAGTATTGTATTTCCAGCTAAAATGTCTGTACACTAGCAGGAAGCATTTTGCTAATGTAATGCTTTGGTAATTAGCCAAAGCTAGAAGAAATTTGGGTCAATCAAGTGAAGGAGACATTCACCGTAGGATTTTAGACCTTCATTTTCCTTTTATGAAACAAAATCTGTAAATTCAGAGAGCCCTGTTTGGGATCTGGCTGAGCGTCTGGCTCATTACTTACCCAATTTCCTGACCTAGGTGAAGCCTCCTACATTTTATTTTCTCAACTTCTCATTCCCAAAGTAGTCAACATTATACTTGATCGCCGATGGCCTACTTTTTTTAAAATGATAAAAGATTCTTAAGGTAAAGTCTTTAAGTTGAGAATGCTTAATTTTTACAGGTATTATTACATACCCACCTAACTTTTCCATCATAATTGTAGAATGATGGGTTTCACATCATGGAATTTTCCAGAAACTCTTTAAGTTCTGTCCATTTTTGCCTTTGTCAGGGTGCCTGTGTCTGCATGTCCCCCCCCCTTGGTCTTCCAAATTGCTTCTGATCGGCTGTTTCCTATTTTCAGTGGCCTGAGAAATCAGATAACCAATCCTCTGGGAATTGTGCAGAAAATAAGAATAATCAGGGTTAGAGTAAGGGCCACGTCCCAGTCAGCTTGGAGGATGCACAAACTATTTTACTGTAATGTATGGATTCCTATAATATGTGGATACAGCTTAGACCCTATACACAGGTAAATCATTAAATAATTAAAGCTACAGCTCTTGCAATTTAGATACCAGTAAATCATCCCATCTGTTCTGCAAATATTTATTGAACCAAGAGCCTGGTCTGACTCACACGATGTCCCCCTGTATCAAGCCAGGCTAGGCATCCTCTTCACCCTGTCCTTGGATGACTCATCCTGTTTTCTGTCTAAGGCTCAAGACATAACCTGTCAGCGTCAGATAAAAACTACTTTCTCCCCACTCGCCAGAAAGCTTATATCAAGACTCTATCCTCTTCCTTCCATCCCTAAGAAGGCAAACTGGGTGACCTCATCCAGCATGTGTATTAGGGGAGGGAGCTTCCTGGGTGGATACAACAGAAGATAAGGATGCTGGAGAATTCCCTATGGATGAGGTGGACAGACCCTGGGTTTAAGGTAAAAGGCCATGGTTCCCAAATTTCAGGATGCACTGGAATCTCTTGGGAAGCTAAATAAAAATACTGTCTCCTGGGCCTGGCTCTCAGAAATGCAGATTCCGAAGCTCTGGGATACAGCCAAGAAATTGCAATTTCAACTTGTACTCCAGCTGATACTGATGCAAAAGTTCTGAGGACTACTCTGCGAATCCGGGCTTCAGGTGATCACACTGTCCCCAGAGTGCACGGGGCAAGTCAATCCAAAGCAGAAAGTGGCTGGGCCTGCCTTAGAAGGGCTTCAGAAGCCCTCGTTCTGATTTGGAGCAGTATTTGTGCAAAAGTCAAAAAAAGCCTTACTGAACAGAAAGATATCAAAGACAGAATAAAGAACATGTAAATATGGAGTCTTTGAATTTCTTGTATCCTCATTTAACAAGAAAATTCTGGCAACAAAGATAGCTACCGGATTCACTTCCAGAGTTGAAATGGCATCAGAAAGTGTCTGCATGCCACCTGGGAGATGGGTTTAAAAACAGTACCTCCAAGGGACAGAGAGTTTATGAGTCTTGAGCACATTAATAGCACAACAGACGGACTGGACTGGATCGTGTGACTTCTTTGCTATGGGCTCATTCAACACAGTTACTTTAGGTCTGGAGTATCTTAGCTCAGAACGAATTCTAAGAGAGCATATCTCCCTGGGGTAGCCCCTTCCCTATCTCCCAGCATTCCTGCCCACTGTCTTCCTATAGCTGAGAGTCCCTCCAGCACCCACACAGCTTCCACTTCCTGAGCTATTGTTATTTTTAGTTGCCATCCAGTCGTCTCCAATTCATGGCGACCTTGTGTACAACAGAACGAAACGTTGCAGGTCCTGCACCGTCTTCACGATCATCGGTATGTTTGAGCCCATTGCTGTGGCTATTGTGTCAATCCATCTCATTAAGGGTTTCCCCTGCGTTTACTGACCCTCTACTTGACCAAACATGATGTCCTTTTCTAAATGATGTCCAAAGTAAGCAAGCCAAAGTCTCACCAGCCTCACTTCCAAGAAGCATTCTGTTCTGGTTGTACTTCTTCTAAGATTGACTTGTTCATTCTTCTGGCAGTCCACGGTATAGTCTGTATTCAGAGTTCCCCTTACTCATCCAACCTTCGCCTCATCCAAATTTCCATCCCCTCAGAACTGCTGGGTCAGAGAGCCCAGAGGGAAACATTTGTAAACAACCCTCACACTAAAGTACACAAGCCTAACTCTCCCAAGAAAGTGAAAAGCAAGTAATTTGTTAATCAAAAGAAATGGCCCTTGATGATCAGGTTAAATTTGGTGGAAGGGGCCTCTTCTCCCAGACCCTCAAATTGTTCTAGTTTACTCCGTCTGGCAAGATAAGGCTTTTTCCAGTTGCTGTGGAGTTGACGCAATTCATGGCAACCCCATGTGTGACAGAGTTGATCTGTGTTCCATAGGGCTTTTAATGGCTGGTGTTTTGGAAGTAGATCGTCAAGGCTTTCTTCCGAGGTGCTTCTGGGGGGACTCTAACCTCCAACCTTTCCATTAGCCAAGTGTGTTAACCATTTGCACCACCCAAAAAAACCAGATTGCCAGCTTCTTTTTACCAAGGAAAAATTCATGGAAGAGTTGTACAAAATATAGAACTCCAGTAAGTGACTTGTTACTTGTATATCCTAGAATACTATGAAATCAGAATAACTTAAAATATGGACATTTTTGCATTCAAAATCCAGGACCTTATTTTCATTTAGGGTGATATGTACCCTACAGGTAAAGAACCAGGATTGAGCTAGAGCGAAGCCGCTGGCTGAATGAATGATTCATGGCAGTGAGCAGAGGTTTGATGGGCAGGAAGCGTGGGATCAAGGATCCTTGAAATCCACAAAGAGGAGTTTAGTATTAATTCTGATGATTAACACGGAGCTCTGCAATGTTGCTGAGGAGGCAAGTGGAAATAGCCAGATTAGTGTTTGGATAGGAAAGAGCCTTAAAAAAAAAAAAAAAAAAAAGCATGTAAGCAAAAGTAAACATGATAGGGAGGAGTTATTTCTACTACATATGGGTGATTCATTAAATGCTGCCCTACATGGAAAAGCATTTGGAAAACCCAAGCACTAGGTGACTATGAAGCATTATATCGATATTGCTGAGAATCATCAAAACAATAACAACATGAACCAAGACATGGAGGTTAGATGAGGTAACAAGGAGCCATCTGCTGCTTTTAAGGAGACATCAATAAAGAGAATCATAAATAAATTACAATTCATTCCAGAAACAGAAGTGGAGACCTTGCTGTAGTGAGGTGGTCTCATTTTTTGGCTATGAGGCATTGAACTGTCTTTCTGTTTGGGGACAGTTCCCCATTTCAGGGTCTTAGTAGGAGATTTCCCAAGGGGAAAGCCAGAGGGATCAGATGATTTCCTTTCCCAGAGTTCTCTGCAGCTGGGGCTTGAGCACATGACCTAGGCTTACCCAATCAGATATTCCCCCTAGGACTTGGAGTCTTAAGGGGTGGAGGTATGAGATTACTCTTGGTGGCAGTGCTGTAGTCAGGAGCCTGGAGGTATGGGGAGTGCCTAGGAGTGGTGGTGCCAGCAGAAGGGCCCTAACCAACGTGTAGCATGATCTCAGTCATGTTTTTAACCATCAGGCTCCCCTTGGTTCCTGCCTATTTTCTGAGCCTGATCTCTAGCTTGTCTGATGGTTATATAAACTACCCTATGTCCTTCCAATCAATTCACTTTCTGCTTAAGATATCCAGAGTTGGATTCTACGTTTTGTAAACAAGAATTCATATTGGTTCACACGTCATAGAAGAAAGACCACCCAATGGACACTTAGAATAGCCTGCGTTCTAAGAAATAATAAATAATTTAGGGCAAAGGCTTGTGTGAGTAGTTGTAATACCAATAACAAGATTTATTACTCTATGTCTGCATGCCAAATACGCAGATCCACAATAGTTTTCTAAATAGCAATCTTAAGCATTTATCTTGTCTTCTCTGTTTTCCTGAAATCCTTAAGCCGTATCTTCACAAATTGAAGTTCGGTGTGTATGTTGAAGACCATCCCATAACCAAAACCAAAAATCAAATTCGTTGCCATTGAGTCAGTTCCAACTCATAGCAACCATATTAGGGGGTAAAATCCAGTGTAATCAGAATGTGCAGTTTGCCACAGAGTGCTGTAAATACAAAATGTCATCTACGCTGCTCACAAACAGAGGGTCTAAAGGAAAGAGAGGGTGAGCAAAGGCAAATGCTAAACGAGTCCAGGGACACCTCTGCTAGCACAGACGCCTTACCTTCCTAACTAAACGCTGAGGTTGCCTTTCAGTCCCTGCAGGTGAAAATTTATATTGAGACAATTTTGGGGAGTACAAATTAGCAATAGATCAAAAGATTTTTAAATAGGCCATCTGTTGATCCAATTATTTTGTTTCTAGGAATTTACACAACTCAGCAATGACATAAAAATGCAATGTTTATACCAGTAAAGAAAAACAAAACAAAACAAAAACCTAGAATCAACCTAAATAGTCATCAGGAGGGAACTGGTTAAAATATGCACCCTCCATACAACGCAATGGAGTTCCTGGGTGGTGCAAATGGTTAGGAGCTTGGCTGCTAACCGAAAGGTTGGCAGTTTGAGTCTACCCAGAGGTGCCTCAGAAGAAAGGACTGGGGATCTATTCCTGAAAACTCAGCCATTGAGGACCCAGTGGAGCAGAGTTCTACTCTGACACACATGGGGTCACCATGAGTTGGAATTAACTCAATGGCAACTGTTTTTTTTAATACAATAGAATACTGTGTAATTATGAAATGAGGCAGCCATACATGTAATAATACATAAAGATACACAATGTACATTATTAAGTTTTAAAAGAAGGCAAGTGCAGATATATAGTGTGATCCTATTTACATAAAAACAGAAATCTAGGTTGATACGCCTCCACTCACAGGGTTGCTGAGGATATCAACCAATGTCAATTACATATCATGTGTACAGTAAAAACATTCTGAAAGCTTATTTAAGGCAGCGTTAACATCCCTCTGAAGAATGAGACTGAGAAGGGTTGAATTGTTTCTTTATCGTGAATCCACATTATTTTTAGAATCGTCTAAAAATGTATTAAAATCTTTGTGATTGTATTAAGTAGAAAACATTGATTTGAGTCTTAAGTACAGGTCTGTGGAATATTCGGGAAACTTCAGAATGTGTAATTATTACTCATAATTAGTGTGCTGAATGGATCATGCTGATTTAGAGCACTACTGATTTGAAGCACATTACAATTCTGATTGATTTTGATGATATTTTAAGATCCTCAGTAATTGCCATGGTGAATCATAGCAGCCAAAGATTATCTCTGTGTCTCAGTTCCTTTTGTGTTGATGGAGACATACGGGTTTAAAGTTCAAGTATGTGCATGAATCTTGACCCTCCTGAAATCTGAACAGAATAAACTGATGGTTCAGAGACAGTTCAATACTAAATACTGACGAAGTCTAATAGCTTGGTAATTAAGTATTTGAAATCATAAAGAGGCCAGTAAACCTCTATGAACAATGCACCTTTAAAAGAAAGCTTTCTGAGGTGGTCTTAAATAAATATAGAAAACCTTCTTACCTAAAATGTCACTGGTCCCTTCAACGACATTTTTTTGTTTTGTTTTGGTTTGTATTTTTGTTTGTTTGTTTGGTATATGTTTTTTAGCTTTTTTTGTTGCTTCTCCCTCTCTCCATTCCTTCCTTTCCTTTCTCCCACCCAGCCAGCCCCGTGTGCCATCCCATTCTCTTCTTGACAGGCTGTGATTTTTTTGGTTTGTTTTTCTTCTTCTCCTTTTTTCTGTTTCTTGTCTCTCTCCTTTCCTTTCTTCCGCCCATCCACCTTCTGGAGGGGCCGTGTCGCACAGCTCAGTGGGAGAGTCACTGCACGAGGCCTCCCTGGGTCTGCTCTGCTGTCACTGACCGGCTCCCTCAGCACCATTTTATTTATTGTTTTTGTTTTTTTGTTGTTGTTGTTTGATTGTTTCTTCTCTCTCTCTCTCCTGTCCTTCCTTTCCTTTCTCCCATCCACCCAGCCCCATGCACTGCCCCCAATTTCTTGGCGGGCTGTGCTGTACCACTCGGCTGGAGAGCCTCTGGCACATGGCCTCCCTGGGTCTGCACCCCGCCACCCACCAGGCCACCTCCTTCAGAGCCATATTTTTTATTTTTCTTTATCTTTCCCCTTCTCCTTTTCCTTCTCCCTCACACCTAGGCCCTACTCTGCCTCCGTCCCTTCCTGATGGGCTCCATGCCACCTGGCGAAAGAGATATCAGCTCGCCACCATCCCAATTCCACCCCGTGCCCAATGACCGGCTCCCCCACCACCATATTTTTTGTCTTTTCTGTTGTTGATGTTTTTATTTTTATTTGCTTGTTTGATCATAAGTGACCAAAATAAAACACCAGATAACCTTCTGCTAGAAGAAAAGGCCCTGGAACTACCTGATAGGGGATTCAAAACTCTAATATTCAGGGTTCTTCAACTGATGAAGAAAAATACAGGCAAAAATAAGGAAGAGTCTAATTTTTAATTGTGGCGGTCTGAGGCCAAGCCATTCAGGTCTGTGCTGGCCACATAGGTCTCAACCCAAAGCTCAGGTCAGTGGGTCAATTTCATAGCAGTTTTTAGCAATTTGAATTCACACGAAGTAATCTTCAGAGCCCCTTCTACTCAGCGAGCCCTCCAATCCTTCCATAGACAGCTATACACAGTCAGCGCTGAAAGATGCAATCAAAATCTACCATGACCTTCTGAGTTGGCCCAGTAGATCCACCCTCTAAAAAGCCATCCCTCTTGGCATTACTTGGAAGGATTTTCAACCACACCAAAGCCAAAGTTGTGAATGCAAGTGGCAATGACATGCTAGGCAGTCTGAGAGTGTGGCCTTGGACTTGGAGCTGGATTACACGGGCTACATGGGCCAGTAGCATAATTTAAAAATTGTGTGGGGGATGTGTGGGACAGGCAGGCTGAGCAGAGAGGAAAAGAGTGGGGGCAGTAGATTATAGCACCAGTAAGAGGCACCATTTCATGTTCAAATGCCTGCACATGTGTTGCAAAAGAAATTCCCTCAGTATAGATCAAAGGGGAGGGATTTTGATGTCAAGCTATATAAATATTGGTTGAAAAATTAGTACAAATATCTTTCCTTTTCCAAAACTATTGTTCCACTTCTTCGTGTGTAATCAATTGCAAATTTAGAAAATACCCTAGTGTTGCAAATCTTCACTAATTTCTCTATAATTAGTTGCTTAGATCAACAAAAAGGAAATTAGGAAGCTTAATTTAATTTCAGCAAGAATCTTAAAAGCATAACAAAAAAATATCAGGGGGGCAGAGAGAAGAACACAATGGGGAGGGTGCCATGACCCCTCAGCATCAAACAATAAAGCAAATGAAGGCCCTTGGAGCTTGTCTGGCCCTGGCAAACAGCCATTTTTGTCTTTGAAGCCTTCAGTGATATTGTTGAAATCCATCTTCAAAAACAGGAAACTGTGATTTTGAGTTTCTAGTAACCTCGCCCTTTCTTGTGAACCACCAACCTGTCCATGAGCTATTAACATTTAATTCACACTAAAATAGGATGGAGGCAGAAACAAAAGTATTTCCTTTTTCCCTTAAATTGCCATGTTTTCAGAAAGTGCACCAAAGGTAGGTCACTTCTGTTCATTAGTGTGCCCAACAAACATCCTTAAAATTAGTCCCATACAAAGAGCAAAGGTGTGTTTAGCTTTAGTTTTGGTTTGTATCTAGAATGAGGAGGAAAATTCATCTGGCAAGAGTAGAAATGGTGACCTGTTTTGCATTAAAATAGTATGAGTAGCACTTAAAATTTGATGGGTGTTGAGGGACATACTAAATATGACAAGGGGGAGGATGGGTCAGTAGAGGAGGGGACGGATGATATGTAAAGTAGGAATTTACCAGCTTAAGGGTCAAAGGTGAGGGGTCAAGGATGACTCCAAGATTCTCAGCTCGGGGATTTGGGTGAACAGGGGTGCGGTTATCCAAGACAGGAAATACCATGAGAGAAACTGGTCCATGGGTCTCACGGAGAAAGGGACTGGAAAGGGCCGAGGTTGACCCTGGAAGAGAAGAAGGAAAATGAGCCAACACTACAGACTGCGAGGCAGCCAAGGAGGTTGTGGCTTAGGTGGCCACCCCTAGCTCTGACCATCTGGAGGACACCAAAAGTCTTTGCCTGGTAGTTTCTGAAGTGTAGTGTAGGGAGAAACCAGATTGCATTGGATAGAATGGGTGTATCTGTGTTCCAATAAAATTTTATTTACAAAAATAAGTTGTAGGCCAGGTTTGGCCTGCCAGCTATAGTTTGCTGACCTCTGGCTCTTCACTGTGAATATTGGAATTATATTCATCCATATAAAGTAATATTTTATGACAGTATTAGATATCGGTATAAGAACAGGAAAATAAATACCAACATGCTCTGTTTGTCCTTTAATAATAAAATTAAAGCAGCTATCACCTCTTTTGGCTACCATTAGAGAAGTCATCAATCTCAAACAAAAACTCTCTAGATTTTCCATTCTAGAAATCTCTTCAGTTTGTTGCTTTTTATTCTGATTCATTTAATTTACTTCATTGGTGCCTCCAGCAAACATTTATTAAACACAACTCTTGTGCCAGGAATTGTGCTAAGCAATACATAGATTAAGTCCGGAACCTTCTATTTTAACTGTGACATTTAGTACTATATTAACAGACCTATCATTAGATTCCTCAGAAGCTGCTATTCACACACTCAACCCCATTGCCAGCAGTCGATTCCAGCTCATAGCGACCCTACAGGACAGAGAAGAACTGCCCCATAGGTTTCCAAGGAGCGGCTGGTGGATTTGAACTGCCGACCTTTTGGTTAGCAGCCAAATACTTAACCACTGCTCCACCAGGGCCCCTATTCACACACAGTCACTTCAGTTATCCATGACAACAAAGATCAGCGGCAGCAGTGATAATGCGAGTGATTTCTTCCTGTTGAGGAGGAAAAGGGTGGGATTCCCAGGGAAGGGCACCAGTATGCCTTGCTAATGACTATGCTTCTATGGCATAGTAATTCCATTCCCTAAGAGCAGGGAAGGTGAAGAATGTTTTAGGCCTGTGTTTCTCCACCAAGGGGGGTTTGAGAAATATGGTGGAGTATTAATTTTATATTAAAACAACACAGACCAAAAAATTTAAAAAAACAAACACACACAAAAACCAACACAGACCTATTAGTGAGCAGAGTCGACCTCTTATCCTTAATATAAAACTTGGGGCTTGAGCCCTCAGACTCCCCAACAGGAGGCCCCTGATTAAATGTGTGGCCTTGTGTGACAAGTTGAGTTTTACCCATTTAGGATATCTATCTCTCAAGAAGGTTGGGAGGAGCATATGGCCCTGTATATAAAGTGCCTGTATAAAGGTACACTAACTGAATGCCACTTCCCACATTCACTGGAGCCATCCAACTTGGACTATCAACAGTTGGCTAAGATGTACTTTGGGATGAACTACAGTGCAGTTGTCTGTCTCACCAGGGCATGGACACAGCGTGCATGGAGGAATGGCGGCAAAGAAATTCCTTCGACTAAAAAGCTCTGGCTTGGCTAATCTAAGGGTTACCATAGACCAGGGGTCTCAGTCTCAACACGATTGACATCGGGGCCTCATAGTTCTTGTTTCCACCACCCATCTGTCAGTTTGGGGTACTGTGGTGGCTTGTGTGTTGCTGTGATGCTGGAAGCTATGCCACTGGCATTTCAAATACCAGCAGGGTCACCCATATGGACAGGTTTCCGCGGAGCTTCCAGACTAAGACAGACTAGGAAGAAAGGCCTGGTCATCAATTTCCAAAAATCAGCCAACGAAAACCCTACAGATCGCAACAGAATATTGTCTGATATAGCGCTGGAAGACGAGCCCGCTAGGTTGGAAAGTACTACACAATAGCTGCAACAGTGGCCTCAGACATACCAGTAATTACAAAGATGGCGCAGGACCATGTTATACATAAGGTTGCCATGACTCGGAGCCGACTTGACGGCAACTAACGAGTTCTTTTTTGGGGGTGGGGAGGTGGTCCTGTGCATTGTAGGGTGGTTAGCAGCATCCCTGACCTCTACCCACTAGATACCAGTAAGCACAACCCCCCCACCCAGTTGTGACAAAAAGAAATATCCCCGGGGTGGGCGGTGGGGGGCATGATCAACCCCAGTTGAGAACCACTGACGTGGATGATAACCTTCTGCCCCGGCAGCTTGGTAGCTTGTCCTGAGAATCAAATAAGTGAAAGTGAAACTGCCTGGTACCGAAAAGCCCTAACCCAGGGCTTCCAAGTGCTGGCTGCACAGTCCTGTCGCCTAGGGGAGATTTTAATGTCCTGTGGCTTCCTCCAGGGTCGCTGTGAGTCGAAATCAACTCCACAGCAATGCGTAAGGCCCAGGCCACATCTCAGATCAGTTGAATCAGAACCTCACGGGTAGGAGAATGGAGGCAGCAGGGTGCTTTGAGACTCGCCAGATGATTCCAGGGGCCAGAAAGCATGGGGACACTCTGCCCTACGCAGACATGGAGTTCTTAGGACTGGGCATGTTGACTTTGCCCTTGGATGGGAGGCCCTGAGCGTATGTCACTACATGTGTGCACAGCATGAATCACCTATAGACAAAGGCAGCATTCACTGATGGCTCGCCGCGCGCCAGCCCTGGTGCCGTGTGCTGGAGAAGCCAAGACTGTTCTTGCCCTCCGGGGAATTATAATCTAGTTGGAGAGGATCCTCAAAAGCCCATTGAGAAGGGCTGAGATAGATCCCACACAGAGGAGAGCACAGGAGAGGGGCATTTAGGATTTATGAGCTGGTGTGAGGGGAGAAGTAAATCAGAGAAGCCTTCTTTCTGGAAGAGATGAATGCACTCATTTATTTTTAGACAGCCAGACCGGAAAACTGGATGTTGCCTCCAAGTCAAACTTTTGCTAAGAATTAGAGAAAATGCTGCAGTATAAATTACTATGAAGCAGTGAAACAGTTACAGGATTCTTGGTAGTGACACCCCCATCTCCTGTAGTACCAGCCCCATTGGATAAATTAGCAAAATCTGACTGACTGTTAGAGGTTGCATCACTAATTCAGCTTCCAGAGTATGACTATTCCCAGTCCTTAGCCCAGCGGTCATATCTTAGATTTCTAGACGTTTTCAAAACAAGTGGTAGGTTTTTTCTAGCATTTTATTACAAACAAGTACAAATATAGAGCAAAGTTGAAAGAATCTTATAAACACTCGTATTCCCACCACCGAGATTCTACCATTGACATTGTGCTGTCCTTGTTTATCACATACCCATTCATCTAACCATCCCTCTGGGAGTCCCCGGGTGGTGCAAACAGTTAATGGGCTCAGCGGCTAACCAAAAAGTTGGAGGTTCGAGTCCACCCAGAGGTGCCTCAGAAGAAAGTCCTGGTGATCTAATTCTGAAAAATCTGCCATTGAAAACCCTATGGAGTGAAGTTCTACTCTGACACACGTGGGGTCAACTGGACGAAATCGACTCGACAGCAGCTGGTTTACCGGTATCTGTCTCTCTCTCTATCCATCCATTAATCAAGTGTTACATTTGTGAGTTCATTCTTAATGAGAACAGTCAAATAGTGAACATGAAAAAAAAAATTCTCATTCTGACTCTGGGTATTAGGTATAATTATTATTTGATAGCCAATTTTCATAAAGAGGTGGAGTCAGGTGTTGGAGAAGGGAGGGGGTCAGGCCCTCCTGTTAATAGAACCCAACCCTCTAAATTGCTGTGCTTATCCTGGTAGCTCTTGAGAAATAGCTTCTAAATTTGCTCAAACATTTCCTGTGGTCTTTGCAGATAACCTCTAGTGGCATTTAAAAAATACCCAAGGGGCCATGTTCGCCCTAAATGCTTTGGTCAGTTCACAAAACCTATGTAAAAACACGTTCTAGTCTTTCTACCTGCTCAACTCAGAGTTGCTTCAAGTAGACTTCCTCCTTTTACAAAAGCTTAAGAACTTGCCTCTCGAGGTCTGTCTTTCTGCGAGGCATCTCACAAATACTCTGGCTGAGAAAAGAGACAAATTGCCGCATCAGAGAGTTTAGAAGGAGGACTTCTTCTTCGGGGTTTTGTGACTTGGACGCTTGGTGTCCTTAAAGGAATGCCTTACGCCGGTGTCCCATGGCAGACTCCTTTTTGGTCTGCTTCTAGGTGCTTGTGCCAAGTGAGTAGCTCTGTAATCTTCATTTGTCTCCAGCTGACAGCTTGTCCTGCTTTGTGACGGAGAATTGGATGTTCTTTTAGAGAAAAAGGAGACACCATTGAACTCTTAGCTGAGCCCTGCTCCTTTGTGTGTGTGTGTGTTTCCGATTACGGACCAGCACTGGCATGGTACTTTCAGCTGAACTCTTTGATGAAGTATTTGCAAATCGCATTGATCCAGATGGGATATAAAATAGTGAGACTGGTCGCACAAAGCTCTGTGCAAAATCTGTCTTCTTTCTTAACTGTTACACATCTTAAGCTCAAAATAGAGGGAAGCCTGAGGCAATGATGGCTTAAAATTGCCCAAGACGTCTCATTGGCTAATTTGGATACCGAGTGGATTACGGGAAAATGAGGAGATATAGTGTCAGGAGTTAGAGATTCCTTTCGAGTTACTGAGAACGGCTGCATTTAAAGGTCAGGGGAAGATGACTTCCAACCCAGCAATGGAGACACATCTAGACGTAATAAGGTGTGGTGGTGGAGCTTTCGGCTGAGTGGCTGAGTGGTGCATTCCAGGCTAGAGTGGTGTCTATACCTAAAGTAGGAACCAGTCCTGGGGTGTTGGTGGGGGCGTTTGTCTGCATGATCGTCAGGGCGACAGGGAGGTCTGGAGCAAACCCTGAGGAAGCCGGCGCAGGTGCAGTCTATGGGACCCAAAGATGAAGGAAGCGTGGTGGCCATGATAGTTCCTGCTCTCTTCGAGGCTCCATCCCATTGCTGTTGAGTCAATTTTGACTCATAGGTACAGATGCCCATGTTTCAGAACTCAACATTTTAGGCAGAACAGACACTTTGCGATGTTCATGGGTCCAATCCCCAAACCAAAAATACCCAAACCGGTTGCTGTTAAGTCGATTCCGACTCGTGTGTGTCAGAGTAGAACTGTGCCCATATGATTTTTAATGGTTGACTTTTTGGGAAGTAGATTACCAGGCCTTTCTTCCAATGTGCCTCTGGGTGGACTTGTACCTCCAACTAACTTTCTGGTTAGTGGCAGAGCGTGCTAACCATTTGCACCACCCAGGAACTCAGGTCTAATCCCCAGGGGATTGGATTCAAATCCATACTTAGCATTGGTGGTTGTAGTCAGGGCTGGGAAGGTGGAACAGGATTTTGAGAAGTTTCCTAGTGGAGGAAATGAGTCTGTATCTGTAGTTAAGGGGCATCAGGTTGGTTGTTTCTTCCTTCATGATGTAAGAGATGAGGTACCTTCGGCAGCTAGAAATGCTAAGCTGTGTTCCTCAGGCTCCAGGACCTTCTGAAGACCGGGAGAGCAAAGGTGTAGGCAAGGGGTTGGCACACATAGGGGGAGGCCTGGAAAAGGAGACGAAGCAATAAATAAAAAGGGTGTGCTCTTGATGTCCCTGATCGCGGTTTCCTGTTCTTTTTACTTCGTGAAGCTATCCTGTTCAGATGATGGTGAACCCAGCACCATGGCGAAGCAAGCCCAAGTTGCAGAAAGACACAGACCACATCTCCCAAAACATTCTGCCTGCTCCATGTCCCTGCCAGCCATTGGTTGGGCAAGTCTTTAACTTTGCAGATTCAACTACAGAATCATGTAATGTCTCCAGTGAGTGAAATGAAGGTGCATAGGACAAAATTAAATGCTTGGAGCCGGTGGCTGGGCCTCCCCCCTGGTACGCAAGGCCAAACAAAGGCTTGCTAATCACCTCTAAAAGTAGAGAATGAATACATCCTTGAAGATATCTTAAAAGACCCAGGCCCTTATTTTCACTTACCCCATTGTCACGGTGAACTCCCTTGGCCTTCATAATACTTAGCCCCTACTTCAATGAACTTGAACCTCCAGAAATTGTTGTCCATGACATCCCTGAACTCTGCCTTCATCCTGGGTAAAGAAATCCATCTACCGTGCAAAAACACCCCACAGAGCAAACTGGAGATGAGAGAGCGTGAAGAGCAGAAAAAGAAGAAAACAAATTAAAAACACTTGAAGAGAACTGGAGAACTATTAACAAAGCATAACAAAATGCATCATCGGTAAGTAGAAGACCCAGAACTGAGAAGCTATGGTATTTATTCCTCCAGCTATCTGAATGAGCATGGCTCAAAGCCCTCACCAGTAAAAATGACTCATTCTTTTTTCTTTTCTTTAAATTTATTTTTTAAAATAATATTTTATTGACTTTTTGGTGAAAATTTGCACAGCAAGTTAGGTTCCCATTGGACAATTTCCACTGAAATCGTTCAGTGACATTAGTTACATTTTTCACAATGCGTCAACATTCTCTTTAGTTGGGTTCTGGTTGTTCCATTTCCAGTACTCTAATTTCCCTGCCGCCTTATCGTCTCATCTGTGCTTTAAAGTAAATGTTGACCTTTTGGTCTCATACAGATGGTTTTTAGGTAGAGCACGGATCTTATGAGTAATAGCCTTTATTTTCACTGAAAGCTGATCTCAGGGGATAGATTCGGTTCAAGGTTTAGAGTGTCTCAGGGAGTCCTCTGGTCTCTACTCCTCCTGTTAGTCTTGCCTTTTTTTTTTTTTTTTTTTCAAGAATTTGATTTTTGTTCTACATTTTTCTCCCATTCTATCCGGGACCATCTATTGTGACCCCGGTCAGAACAGCCAGTGGTTGTAGCCGGGCACCATCAAGCTAGAAGAGGCTGTGGTTGTGGTTCCTGTGGGCTATCAGCCTTGCAGACTTGTTTCTTCTCTGAGTTTTTGGTTACTTTCTTACTCTTTTGCTCCTGGTGAGTAGAGACGAAAACTTTTGTCTTAGACAGTAGCTCATAAACTTTTAAGACCCCAGACGCTACTCACTTCACTAGGACGCAGAACGTGAATTTTGTGAAACTACATTACATTATGGCAGTTGGCTTAGTTGAAAAAAGACGCATTCTTGGAATACCGAGACTAATATCTGTTATAAACCAAAAACTGAAGGAGGGATCAATAAATCGGCCCTGGCCAGCAAGCTTCAGCTCTCAAAGTAAACATTTGAACTAGAATTTAATATTGCTTTAACCGCAGGAGCAAAATTTATGAAGAATACTCATAAGGGGCAAAACAACCTATTATGTTGATCTTGTTCTTAAGGAATATTATTAAAGAAGAGAGAAAGTAAACATTTATACCCTACAACATTTTCTGTTACCACTCAAAATTAAAAGTTTTTTTTTTTTTTTAATATATATTTTATTGTACTTCAGGTGAAAGCTTACAGAGCAAATAGTTTCTCATGAAATAGTAGTACACATGTTGTTTTTTGACATTGGTTAACAACCCCACAACGTATTAAGCCTCTAAATTCTCAACCTTTTTTTTTGATGAAAATTACAGATGGCCAAAGATACACCGTTTCAAAAATTTCTACATTCACAGTTCAGTGACATTGACTACGCTCTTCCAACTGTGCTGTTATTCTCACTTAAGATGAAGGCTTACAGAACAAAATAGTTTTTCATTTAACAGTTACTACACATGTTGCCCTATGACAATGGTTAACAATCTCACAGCACATCAAGAATATCCTTACTCCACCCTGTGTTCCCTATCACCAGGGGGCTTCCTTGTCCCCTTCTGTCTTCTGGACCTTGTCAGTGGACTATTGTACCTCTTTAGTCTCATTTGTTTATTTATTTATTTATTTTATTTTATTTTATTTAAACACCATTTCAAAACTTTTTACTTACACATTTAAGTGATATTGACTATGCTCTTCCAATTGTGCTGCCATTCTCGCCCAAGATGAAGGCTTACAGGACAAAACAGCCTCCCATTTAATACTTACTACAAATGTTGCCCTATAGCAGTGGTCAACAATCTCACAATACATCGACAGTGTCCTTATTCAATTTGTGTTCCTTATCATCAGTTTCCTACTCTCCCTCTGCCTTCTGGCCCTTGTCACCGGACTCCTGTACCTCGTTAGTCGCGTTTAGTTTTACTGGGCTGTCCATTCCCAGGCTTAACATCGAACCTCGAAGGTAACTTCACCTCTGAGCTGAAAGGGTGTCTGGGGGCCACACTCTTGAGGTTTCTCTAGTATTCTTTAGGCCAGTAAATCTGGTCTTTTTTTTTTTTTTTTTTTTTTTTTTTGGGAGTTAAAATTATGCTCTACATCCTACTCCAGCTCTGCCCAGAACCCTCTGTTGTGATCCTGGTCAGAGGAGTCATTGGTGGTAGCCGGGCACCATCCAGCTGTACTGGGCTCAGTCCCGTGGAGGCCTTGGTAGCTGTGGACCATTAGTCCTTCGGACTAATCTTTTCCTTGTATCCTGTTCTCTTCATTCTCCCTTGCTCCCGAAAGGATGAGACCAGTGGAGTATCTGAGATGGCTGCTCACAGGCTTTTAAGACCCCAGACGCTACTCACCAAAGTAGAATGTAGAACATTGTCTTTATAAACTGTGTTATGCCAATTGAGCTAGATGTTCCCCGAGACCATTGAGGATTTTTTTTTTGAACTGATCTTAATTTTTATTTTTTTAAATTTTATTATAAGACTTTTATTTTATTTTTGTTGTACTTCAGGTGAAGGCTTACAGAACGAATAGTTTCTCAAGAAACAGAAGTACACATGTTGTTTTATGACACTGGTTAATAACCCCACAACATATTAACCCTCTAACTTCTCAACCTTTTTTTTTTTTGGTGAAAATACACATAGCCAAAGACACGATTTCAAAAATTTCTACATGCACAGTTCAGTGACATTGACTACGCTCTTCCAATTGGGCTGTTATTCTCACTTAAGATGAAGGCTTACAGAACAAAGTAGTTTCTCATTTAACAGTTATTACAGATGTTGCCCTATGACAATGGTTAACAATCTCACAACACATCAAGAATATCCTTACTCCACCTTGTGTTCCCTATCACCAGGGGGCTTCCTTGTCCCCTTCTGTCTTCTGGACCTTGTCAGTGGACTATTGTACCTCTTTAGTCTCATTTGTTTATTTATTTATTTATTTTTTAAATTTTATTTAAACACCATTTCAAAACTTCAAAATTAAAAGTTTTACTTTAAAAAAGTATCTGTTCCCTTCTTGTTTCCTAACTCCCTTTACACACATGATTTATATTTTAGGGCTTGTTTACTATGGACGTTAAGGAAGAGGCCACCATATATTCTTTCAATTCTTTTGAGGGATTTCTTTCGCAAATAACAAATCCTTGCGTTTTCAAAACCAGCTGGGATGAGTTTGAGAGTTCTTGGTGCCACCTGATTTCAGCCTGTGCTGGTTTTTCCAGTTACTGGAGCATCTGGTTCCTTGGTAAATTTAGGTTCTTTCCCCCTCGGGTGATTATTGGGGTTGATTGTCTCAGCTCTGAATTTCACTCAGGACCCTGTCTTTTCTGTGGCTTGCCTCTGTTGTCCCTCCTTATCTGTAGACCGCTGAGAGGAGACACGTTTCCTTTAAATGTCATTAACACTTTGTAATTAGCCAGAAGGCCAGCGAAGATCCCCAGTGTCCCTTTCCCATCACAGCTGGCCCTGTTTTGTTTTCTCTCCTGAAGCCCGAGCAGGACTTGGGGCGGATATAATGGCCCTTCTACTGGGAGAGTGATTGATTTCATTGGAAAGCGAAATTGCACATTCTCAGAAGCTCTGGACCGGTCAGGCCCAGGACTCTGCAGGCTTTTCTTTCCCAGTGCTGTGGTGAACGGCTTTCTGCTGCCCAGCCTACGCAGTTCGCAGTTCTCAGCTCCCTGCTCAAGCGCCTGCCGAGGCTATGGATTCACAGCAGTGCTGATCACGCTTCTCAGAGACTGAGCGTAAAAGTGCCCTGAGTTCTAGAGTCCAACAGACCCTGGTTCAGGAGGAGGCTATGATAACATTTGCTTGCCCGGAGCAAGTTAGTTAACTTCGTGAAGCTTCTTCTACGGTTAAAAGAGGCTATTGACACCTACCCTCAGGGTACGTCGTCGTGAGGAAGAAAAGAGACAAAGGGTGTAAAAACCACCAGGACTTCGCCTGTCAAAAAGTAAACACTCAAACTCCATTCATTTGTTCATCTGTCAGTGTGCCCCTCCAGCATCTGACATGGCCTGTTTCATCTCCATGGAACCCACAATAGGAATTTAGAGTCGCTGTTAAGGCCTGATTTTTTTTAAAAGTCAGGTCGTGAGGTATAATTTACATACGGTAAACCTCACCCACAGGAAGGCCTGGTGTTTGGATTTGTACTCGTGTATAACCCGAGGAGGAAATCGCACCGCATTCAGAGTCAGGAAGCGAGTCTTCTGTCCCCACCCTCTCCACTGTCCCTTAATAGCTCTGAACCCTGCATTGCCTCATCCGTAAAATATGAATTGAACTAGATGATGCTGAGGTCCCCTCCGGATTTTAAAAAGTCTCAAGTTTTATGTTGTAAATGACTCCGGGAAAAAAATAAGTCTTCCCCAAAGATTTTTGAGACTCTCGTGATTCAGGTTCACTGTTGAAAGAGCTATACGTTTTTACATCTCAAACTTCTGTTTTTACAGTGGCGGCTGGGAGACTTTCTGAGCATGTCAGAATAAACCGTTCCCACCCCTGCTCCTCAACTAACCCATGCCCCGTGCTCCAGGGTCACCCTAGTCCTCTGTGCGGCTAAAGCAGTGGGAACAGGAAATCGAGTTGCTCACAAAGCTCAGGCTGCCTTGGATGGGCGCCAGATCGCGCTGAAGTCAAAGTGGGGAAGGCAGATGGTGGGGGGGGGGGGGGGGCTTCGGCTCCCACAGGTGCTGTCCTCTAGTTACCGAATCGCTCCGTTTTCACTCCTCTGCTAAACCTTCCGTTGTTAAACACGAAGGCATTTCGGAGGCAGGGGAGTGGCCAGCCTTCTCTGGCTGTGGATTGGGCTCTATTTCATCAGTCTGAGCAAGACATGCTGGCGTGGGGCAACTTGCAGCTTCGTTCATTCACCCTTGTCTCTCCTCCTTCAAACTAAACAAACGAAGACTGGGAATTAGCCAAGCACACCCGTTCTTGGGTCTAGGTTTATGTCTGGGACAGGAATGGGACATCTACCAACATAATGTGACTGGCTTTGAGGTTTTGGAGCGTGTTCCCCCCCCACTGAAAGCTTTTTGGCTCCATTCCTGCAGTTAGGGGTGGAGGCTGCAGCAGCCACCGCTCTCTCCTTTCTCCTACAGGTGGACAGAAAAGCTGAAGACCTGGGTGTGGTCACAAGGAGAATGACCTCATTCCCTAACCCCTGGCCATGCGTGGCAGCCTTTGCTTTCTTCTAAGTCCCCTGCAAAGTTGCTGATTACCAGGGGGCCCTTGTGAGTTTGACTGAGAAGACCACACGGAGATGTCTACGTTCAGTCCAATTTGTGGGAGGTGATCAGAACCCAGGCTGCATTGATAGGCGACTTCTCATGGCCTTATAGCCTGTTCTGTTCCTTTAAAATTGCACGCAGCAACTTCCACCATACTATTTTCATTTTTTATTGTGTTTATTATCCTTCTCCTCTCAGTAGAATGTAAGGAGGCGAGAGCTCGTATCCATGGCTGTTTTCTTTATTACTGTATTCCCGGGGCCTAGAACAGTGCTTGGGACTTAGTCAAGGGCTCAGTCGATATTTGCTGAATGATCGCATGAATGAATGACTGCTCATAGAACCCTCTTGAAAAGATATTTTGGGGACTCAAGTCCCTAAATAAATCAATATAAATATTTATTGAGTCTTTGATGGGAATTGAACAAAAAAAAATATGAAGAAATAGAATAAGAATGTGCCAGCTGGCTAATTTATCCAGGGAAGTAATAATTTAAGCACCAAAAAGAAACGGTATGAAATACCACACCCAGCGATAAAAAGAAATGAAATATTGACACTTGGCAGCAGCATCGATGACCCTCAAGATAATTACGCTGAATGAAAGAGATCAGACTAAAAAGACTACCTACTCTATGAGTCCATTTATATAAAATTGAGTCCATAAAATGCAGTCTATAGGAACAGAAAGCGGATGACTGTTTGCCTGGGCACTGCACCATCCTCACAATCATCGCTATATTTGAGCCCACTGTTGCAGCCACTGCGTCAAAATGCATCAGATTGCACGTGTCAAATATGAGCAGTTTATTGTATGTCAGTTATGCCTCAGTAAAGCTAGAAAATGCAAAACGAGTGCATGCTAATGTACCTATCAAGAACTTCCCTGCGAGTTCCATCTCCACCTTTCCCAGCCGTACCTTGCGTTTTTGTCATTCATTCAACAAGCATTTAGGGTACTATTTTGTTTCTGATTCCTGTTTCAGTTCCCTCTGATCCCTCTTGAATTCTGACCTTGATTTCCAAGCTGCTGAGTACCGCTCCTTCCAAATTCCATCGTCCTCTCCAGAAACTTCTGTTAAAATCTAGTGAGCAATATTGTATGATTCCATTTCTGTGAAATGTCCAGAGTAAGTAGACAAATCCATAGAGACAGAAAGCAGATTAGTGGAGCCAGGAGCTGAGGGGAGGCGGGAACGGGGAGTGACTGCTAATGCGTACGGGGTTTCCTTCTGGGGTGATGAGAATGTTCTGGAATCAGATAGCGGTGATGGTTGCACAACCATGTGAATGTACTAAAAGCCACTGAGTTGCACACTTTGAAGTATTTTAAATGGTGGATTTTATGTTTTGAGAACTTTACCTCAGTTAGGAAAAAAAAATCTAGTGAACAAGGTTTTCTCTTCCAACCTATAAGTCACTGATAAAATGATGAACCACACCAGGCCCATGAAAGAAGGGAGTGAAGGGTTTCCAAGGCAGTTTATTTAGAAAGCAACCTCTGTCCATTGAAAGCCTGGAGGTTCACCCCAAGTTTGGGTCTCACTGGAGGCTCAATCTAAACAGAGTGTCAGTTTCCAACTCGATTTCCTCTTGTTTTCCGCTCAACCAATAAACTCACTTTGGTTCAGGGCGAAGGGATATGTCATAAGCAGGAATAACTGCTTAAAAGGAGAAGAAACCGGAGATCTTGATCTTTGCTTGACATATAACCCCATGTGGCTTTTCTGCTTGGCCTTCTCTCCACGTAGGGGTCACCTTTTTTCCAGGTGGTGCGCTCAGCTGTGTTTGGGCCATTGGCGTGTGCATTGTGGTTTACTAGTTGACGCTCATTCCCTACTCATTTCATGACCTGGCATGCCAGTGAACTAGCTTCCCTTGTGGATACTCTCGGGCCCAGTTATCATCCTCCCCCTCTCCCTACATCCTTACTGTTTAAAAACATGTGAAACCATCTTTCGCCAGTGAGCGTAGTTAAGGTGAGACTGTCTAGAGTCCCAGGTCCTGGGTTTGAATCCGGGCCTTGCCGTCTTCTAGACTTTACGGTTGCTGTTGATTCTCAGAGCCTCTGTTTCTTCATCTCTGAAATGAGGCTGATAATACTAACCTGCGTTTTATTAAAACACAGGATTTTCTTTATACCAACCTACATTTTATTAAAACATTGAGAATGAATAGTGCCCGGGACTGAGCAAAGGCTGAGCAGTGGGTTCTTTTCAGTCACACTGATAGTATGAGTTCATTTGTTTGCCTGAGGGAAAATCCTAGGTCCTTAATTGCATTAGTAGTTACGGGTGTTTTTTGGTTTGGTTTTTTGTTTCCTTCTCTGCACTTGGATATGTTACTAAGTCTAAGGGGGCCCCTCGGTTGGAGAAAGATGTAAATCTCAGATGCCGATGACTTGCGCTGCTGTTGATCTCATCACACAGAAGATCTCTGGGGCCTGTTAAGCATTTCATTAATTGTGTTTAATCTAAGACAATGGGGAAGTTGGGTTGTTTCCCTGGAAATACCCTGAGTTCAGAGATTTAGGTCATGGATTTTCTGCAGCTTTCTTACAGGGGATCAAACCTGTGTCCAAGTGTTCAAAGTTCTTGAGTGCAAGTCAGCCTTTGGGTTTCACTAACCATTTTCTGGTAGCCTAACTGGTACTTTATGGCTGTGAACGCTGCTGTCCAGGTTGAATTGACTTTGCAGACAAAATGGTTTCCTATATTTGTTCTTACATCAAAACCAATCTCTCGCTCTCATTTTTGTAGAATGGCCTACATTCATGGTCTACAGAAGACGGTCAGGGTGATGCTTATGATCTGCTGTACTGTGATCCGTGCACCCTTGCATTGTTACAGAGCAGATTCTTGTAGAGGCCAAAGTGAGAAAGTGAAGTGAGCTCCCTTTCCTGCCAACCCCAGAAAGGAGAGAACCCCTTCTGCTCTCCCCTAAATGCGGCCGGTCAAAGGACAGAGATGGTCACCCTTTCTTCTGATTCCCAGACTTACTACCAGAACCGTGGTCTCATGACAATAAGGTTTTCTTTCTTACGACCCTCCCCCCCCAATTTGAAATTACTTTCAAATTGCATTCAAACCTTCATAAATGACCATTCACGAAAGAGTTCAGAAAGTCTTCTTTTGCCCTGGAAGAAAGCAAGCATTTCAGACAACTTTATATTTGCAAATAGCCATCAGTGAACACAACAGCAGCTCTCAGAGATCCAAAGGGATGAAAAACTCCTTAGCTGCCTATTGAAGTCGAAGGAAAACCAGCATTTCTCCCCAGATGTGCAAGCCCAAGGGATGGATTCCTTTCCACGGCCCGCACCAAATGATATCATGCTCGTTGTAAGACCGGCCCCAGGCACAGGGTGTCCTCCCATTCTCCCTTGGAGGAAAGGAAAAGAGAACAATTAGGATGAAATGGGGGACGAGTAAAGGGGAGAGAAAAAAGGAAGGACCCTTACAATGCACAGGAAGGGCCCCATCCGTCCCTTGAAGACAAGGTTCCACACTGAGGATGCTGAGTGAGAAGCAGGGACACTGTGGGCTTGGTAAACAGCTACCTAATCCCGCTTGAACTGGGTGGCTTTTGTATTTGCTTTTGTCAAGCTGCCCGGCACTGTGCAGTGAATCAGAGAGACCCCTAGGGCATTGTAAGCCACTTCCTATCATGCGGTGCTGTTCACACTTTCCCTTGGAACGGGACCCTCAGCCCCATTCTTTATCAGTGACGGGGAGAGGAAGCAGTTTGACACCAAACACTCAAGACTCTGCTTTCCTCGGGTTTTCTGCAACTCCAAGATTTCAAATAGGTTATGGCAGGTAGCCCCAGGCAGAGAGAACGGCATAAAGGAGCCCACAGAGCAAATGGGAAGAATAGGGAGGGTTCGTTAGGGAAAGAGAAAAATGCTCCCTGGGCTGGTTGAAGCTGTCTGCGCGACAGAACTACTGGCTATAAAACGCAAGATTCAAGCAATTAAAGGCCTGCTACTGTGTTGTTTGTCTTTGGCTGCCATGGAGTCGCTCAACACATGGGGACCCCATTGTGATCCATAGGGTTTTCACTGACTAATTTTTGGAAGTAGATCACCAGGCCTTTTTTCCTAGTCTGTCTTAGTCTGGAAGCTCTGCTGAAGCCTGTTTAGCATCATAGCAACACACAAGCCTCCACTGACAGATGGGTGGTAGCTGTGCATGAGGTGCATTGACCAGGAATCGAACCCAGGCCTCCTGCATGGAAGATGAGAATTCTACCACTGAGCCACCACTGCCCTCTGCCACTGTGTTTACTTGACACCAAATCACTGTTTTGACTGGCTTCCCTTCCTTTTATTGGTCGGTTATTTGACTGACTTGATCCCCGTCGCTCCCGTGTAGAGAGAGACAGCTTCAGAGCAAGTTTTGTGTAGTGAGTCCGATGATGGGAATTTGATATCTAAACTGCTATTGAGTAGTGAGCTGAGCAGAGTGAGAGTTGCAGCAATTCAGAGAAGATCTAAAGTGAAACTGGAAAGAGTGGACGCTGAAAACAGGAGTCTTAACTCCAGGGTTAGTACCCTAAATCCAAGCTTAGCTGATCCTGATCTTGTCCACGTTAAAATGCAGACTGAGCTCATAATTTTGGAATCCTTGAGAGCTGGTAAGTCTTGTACCAAGGAATTTTCCATTTCAGGTAAATAAGCCCTTGTTCTCCCATGGGTGTTTCCTTTCAAGTTTCTCTTATCTTTTATGGAGGCCAAAGAGCGGAGGCCAAAGGTGACCATAAAACAAAGCAAACACAAGAACAAGAAACCGAACGTGTCCCCACCCTGCAGTCCAGCACACTCTCCTGTGGTTGGGGGCCTCAGTTCCCACTCTCCTTTGCCAATCCCTTCATCTCTACCTATTCCTGGATTGGGCCTCCCATCCCAGTCTAGCCCTCCAGTCCAGAGTCTCCTTCCTAATCCTATTAGAAGGATGGTAGCTCAATGATTATCATATGGGTTATACTAGAGCATTGTCCTTATGGCTCATCCGATCACTTCACTCCCCTGCTTTGAGCCTTCCATTGGCTGCCCATTGCATGAGAATAAGATTCAAACAATAAAAGGCCTGTGGACTGAGCCTCATGAGCCTTCTTCTGCATCACTCCCACCTTGTTACTGTGCAGCAGTCACACATAGGTCTTCTCTCCGTCCCTGCAACCCCAGGGCCTTTGCACTTGCTGCCCTTCAACCTGAGACACTTCGTGCCCAGCTCAAGCTCTCCATCTCTGCAGTAAGGTTTTCCCGGACCATCCAAGATAAATTCACACACACACCCAGCCCTCCACCATGCTCTGTAGCACATCACTTTGGTTTTTGTTCTTCATAGCAGTTATCACACTTGGAAATGATCTTGTTCATTCCTTGGTTGAATTGCTGACTGTCCTAGAATTTATTCTCTGTAAGGCCATGGATCTTGTCTAACTTTTTCAAGCTATATTAATTGAGTGCCAGCATACACAGGCCATGGGTCTCCCACTGTTTCCTTGCCCAGGATCCAGTTTAGAGGTCATCAATTACTAGAAGCTTCCACTCACCTTCCTTCTCCCCACCACACACACATACCTCTATCATACCACCTCAACCCACTCCAGCCCCCACCCCCCACACCCCTACCCCCCACTATCTAGGAGTCCTGGACATATCTGGATCAGCACTATCCTCCCAACATCTTTTGAGCTACTTGAGGGTGGGGACTCTGTCTTATTCATATATGAATCCCTAGCACATGCTTGGCACATGTCAGTGCTCAATAAATTCTTATTGAATGTGTGAATAAGCTAAAGAATTAATGAAAGTGGCTTATTAGCTCAGCTCATATCCTATTTTTATGTAGGGTTTTACCAGGAAATCAGCAAACTTTTTCAGAAAAGAGCCAGGTCATGAATATTCTGGGATTTTCAGGCCATGCAGTCTCTTTTGGAACTACTCCCCTCCGCCGCATAACTTAAAGCAGCCATAGACACTATGAAATGAATGGATGTGGCTGTGTGCCAATAAAACTTTATTTACAAAAACAGGCAGTGGGCCCCATTTGGCACCTACTTGGCTAAGACCTGTACGGGCATCACCTTGTTCAGCCCTAAAATCATTTGAGGTAAATGTTATAATTATTTCTTTCTTACGAATGAAGAACTTGAGACTCAGGGGGGGTCGAATAACTTGCTCTAAGGGATAGAGCTGAATCTGTCTGCTCCAGAGCCTACGCTTGTAGCGGCAATGTTTTCCAGGATTAGTTGCGAGGAATAATCTAGGAATAAGGAGATTCTTGTCAACTGGAAAAGATTGAGGAATCAAAGTTGACCAGCAGAGTGCTTTCCTGGAAGACAGATGAACACTTAAGATCAACAAGAAAGACAGCTTAAAATGAAAGATCAAGCATTTTCCTTTCTACTTGACGACATGGAACATTCAAGTGGTTTGGAAGAAAAAATAATCCCAATGTGCTGTAGGCTTGGAGAGAGTCTTAGGCTCTTGCCTGGCACAAAATACTAGGCTATCCCCCCCGTCTGTGCCTTTTGGACTGGAAGTCTGGCAGGGGAGGGGTATTCAGGGAAAGGCGACTGCCAGCACGTGTTGAAGGCCAGCTCTGCACACTTAGTTTCACCTGATTCTCAAAATTACCCTCAGTTTCCATCAGCCAAGGCCCTTCATTAACAAGAAAAGGGAACCAACTCCGATTTCCTCGTGGACCACAGAAGCCCACCCCGGTGGGAGTACATATTAATGCTGATCTGCCAGAGAAAGTAACTCGATTCGAATTAAGGAGGTCCCCTCCCACCACGGTTCTTTTCTGCCTTTGTTTCCGTGCTGCCAAGCACGGTATCCTGTAAAAATTATAAAACATAAAACTAACCTCTAGAAAAAGACTCTTAATCTTAAAGCATAAGGCAGAGAGAACCGATTTTGAATTTAGACCTTCAGTTGGACATAATTTAAGAATCTCCCTTGGAACAGAGAACTAGACATTGTCTAGCTAGGCTAGGGACTCCCTGGATGGTGAAAACGGTTAAGGCTCTGGGCTGATAACCGAAAGGTTGGAGGTTCAAGTCCACCTAGAGGCACCTCAGAAGAAAGGGCTGGCCATCTGCATCCCCCAAATCAGCCACTGGAAACCGTATGGAGCACAGTACTACTCTGACAACATGGGGTTGCCATGAGTGGGAATCAACTGGATGGCAACTAACCGCAACAATAAACACAATCTGTAATATATGACGTTCTTATGATAGAGGAAGAAGGTTCTCCTGGTTATTACAATCAGTTGTTAAGAGGAGTCGTGAAATCATCGCATTTTTTGAGCTGACATGACATGGACCTTAGATTCCAGCCCCTCATTTTGAACATGAGGAAACTGAGGCCCAGATCATGTTAGTGACACATAGCAACTTAGACACAAAGCTGGGTTGTCTTTACACAGACTGAAGTTTTAGAATGTTTAAAAAAGCATGTTTTCCACTATTTATTTTTACAGTGTATGCCCTTGTTGTTGTTAGCTGCCATCAAGTTGATTCCGACTCGTGGAAGCCCCCATGTGTTACAGAGTAGAACTTCTCCAATAGAGTTTTCTTAGCTGTAATCTTTACAGAATCAGATCGCCAGGCCTTTCTTCCACGGTACCTCTGGCTGGGTGGGTTCGAACCACCGACCTTTAGGTTAGTAGCCAAGAGCAAACCATTTGCAAAATAACTACACTTTTTGTATCCGCAGTTCCACTCCCGGGAATATCTCCTACAGAATTTCTTGCATAAGTGTACGTGATATAGTGCAAGGATATTCACTGTAGCATTATAAACTTTCCACGGCAATAAAATACCCTTTAGACACCTCATGTTAACTAGATGCTTAATATTCCATTTTGCTCTGCCGTAATTTATCTGACCAATGTTCTCGGATCGGATATTTGGGTTATTTCAAAATTTCTCTTATTATGGTTACTCTGAAAACTCCTGCAGGGAATCGTCGTACAGAATAGCTTAGCTGAAGACTGAAAAATTGTGAGGAGCTGTAGCTCTTATACTAAAACAGCCACAACATCACACAGAGAGTAAGAGACGGTGCAATTAGTGAGATAATTAAGAACTACTGCACGCGGTTTGGTGTCCTCCGATAACAGAGAAGGTAGCCCCGGGCTTTGAAAGCCACTCTTTATGAATAAAGGAACAGTCCCCAGGATAGGCTGACAGTCATTCTATCTGCCAACTTGTCAACAGCTGATTCTGTGGTGATTTATGGAGAGAAATAGGTGCCCACTATCTCTGATTTTTAAACTACCCCAGGGACAAGCACATACGGAGAATTTACTGTGCAGAAAACCTTGTATGTTCTTTGTCCAGGATACAGAAAAAGGAAACGTAACAGGGACAAGCACATACGGAGAATTTACTGTGCAGAAAACCTTGTATGTTCTTTGTCCAGGATACAGAAAAAAGGAAACGTAACAGGGACAAGAGGTATTCTGCTTGTGGTATTTGTTACAGAACCTCCTAATTTGAAGATTCCAGTGGAACAAATGGAAGTGAAGATGACAAAGAGAGTTAAACATCTCTTCACCACAGAGCTTTGAACATGATCACGCCCCCCAGAATCAAATCCACAGATGAAACCTGGTAAAGGAGCCCTGGTTGCGCAGTGGCTAAGCGCTCGGCTGCTAACCCGAAAGGTCGGCGGTTCAAACCCCCCAGCCACTCCACGGGAGAAAGATGTGGCAGTCTGCTTCTGTGAAGATTTCGGCCTTGGAAACCCTATGGGGCTGTTCTACTCTGTCCTACAGGGTCGCTGTGAGTCGGAATTGACTCAATGGCAACAGGTTTGTTTGTTTTTTGTGTGTGTGGTGTTTCTGGAACAGAAACACTTGTAGCAGAATGAATGTACCATTCATTTCAGAGCTCAATCATCAGTTGTAAATCAGTGACGCTGAGGTGTGAGTTAGTTTGAGGGAGATTCCAGAAATAAAGCAATCATTTTGGCCTCCACTGTGGCAACTGCTCCATTACTGTACCATAGAGAGAGATGTCAGCCTAGAGAGTCACATGGAGGGGAAAGGACGCAGATTATTGGACGACCAAAGCGTGTGGAGGAAATAGTCCAAATGATCACTGGCATAGAGATTAGCTGATTAAGTCAGTTTATCAAGTCATTTCATGAATGCATTCATCGGATAGAACCAGAAGATATAGCGATTTTATACCGATATCTCATTTTTCCAGGTGAAACAGAGGAGAAGAAAGGACTTTTCAACACAGGATCATTCTTTATGTCAGTCATAAAAGTGACAAAATTGTAAACAGAATCAATTGTACTTCAGTCCTTAGCAGAAGGGCACTATGGTCGGCGCCTTTAAGACAGGGAGTGTCTCCTTCCTTTTCTTGTTTGGTCGTCATGGGAGCCCGTGTTTGGGGGAAATTCTGAACGTATTTGCTACAAGGAGCCGTCTCTGATTTCTTAGACCAGTGTTCTTCTGAAATAGTAATAGCTGAGATGGGTGGATTTATTGAATGTGAATTAAGCCAAAGCACATTTTTTCCCCATTAGACTCAATCGGAAAGATATATTTTTGGAGATGTATGATGTCAAAGCACTGTGTGAGGCAGCAGGTGGAATATGTTAATTCTGTCCAAATGACTCTTGTAATCTAGTTGAAAGTCCGCCTCAAGCTTATCATTTTGGAAAGCATGCAATGAATGGCTTTCTGACACATCTAGGAAGGCTAGAGAGAGATGAAAATATGTGGGAAAATTGTCCTCCAATGGTCAGAGAAGTGGCTTATTCAGAAGACTTAGCATATGTATTGGTTTGCCAGGGGCTGAGATGGAAAGCGGCACCTGAATTAGACTGTGAAAGGTTATGAACGGTGGGAAACAGGCAGTCTAAGAAGGCCTGGCTGTGGTTTTCCCCTTGGAAAGGCTGGGAACTAGACAGCAACATTGCCACAGTACCCAGAATACGTAGACGACCAGTCCATATGAGTGATCCGACAAGGGTGCTATTCAATTCCACCATGAGGTTGCGTCAGAGAGAAGGCTCCAGAGGTTTAAATGCCAGGCTGTGAAAGGCCCGGATAATATGCCACTAAGTGAGGCTGTGTAAGACCTTCCCCTCAGTGAATGGATCTCTTGTCTTCAGCATGAGCTTCATACAAAAGACATGAAGACACAAGAAGATACCATGCTAATTGTCACCACAAGTCCTCACAGTGTCCCCTGCCTGGGCCCTGCACCCATCAGAACAGGTGAGGAACCTACCTTCCTTACATTTCCTGGGTGAGACGCTCAAAGTTGAAAGTCTGAAACTATCCTACGTTCCCCTGCAAAAGGAACTCAGTAGCCATGTTCCTAAAAAAGGAGGCAATCTGGTGCCATTTGCTGGCCTCCAAAGCCTGCCTCAAACACTGTTGTGTGTTGTCGAGTCTACTCCGACTCACAACTCTACAGCCCACCGAACCTGAGACAAAGGAGAACAAAGCAAGTCTGTTAGTCTGTTCTCCTTTTGCCTTTTTTTTTTACTTCCTTGTACACTGCATCCCATCATGAGAAATGAGCTGTGGTTTCACTTCCAGTGTGGTCAACGGGCAGGATGCTAAGGACACGGCATTGAGGTAGGGACCAAAGTCTAGGGGAAGAATGCAGAATGCTACCCACTGTGATTAAAACAGCCAGAATTTACACTCAGGTTCAGGGTCCACGCTTGAGATGGGTGCACCTCTCCACAGTGCCTTGGCGTGGGGGGCACAATCAGCCTTTGATGGTTGTATTAGAAGAGAATAAGCCTTCTACTTGTCGAATCAATGAAAATGTCAACAAATATTTATACTAATGATTCTCAATAGTATCAAGATGTGAGATTTGGATTTGGAAAATACCTTTGGGAATACAAAGCTTACACCTGTTTGCCTCCCTGGAGCACTTAGAATCAAAGGGAGAGATAAGAAACCAAACCCTAAAGGCTAAGCAACGATGAGGAATGGTATTCAGTATGGCCCAGTGGCGAGAGAGTCAACAACCAAGGATTTAGTCCATATTTTCTGAGTAGTTAGTTGAATCAGATGGTCAGGCTATGCTATTTCTTTGGCCCAGGTGTTCTCAGTTATAACGTAAGCAAGATGAGATCTCAAGTCCCTTCAAAGGATTTTTAGAAATGAAATAAATAAAAAGCCTTGTGATTTTTAGTGTGTGAGTTCCAAGTAAGAAGATTTCAAAGAGAAAGAGAGAAAGTCTCAGTAGGATGGATGGCAGAAGTAGGGACATAGGGAAAGAAAGCATGGGAGCCCAGAAAAGGGGATGGGAAAGTCCAGGGGACTGGCATGGCTGGAGTGGAAGCTTCCTGTAGGGTTGCTGTGGGGAATGAGGCTGGAAAAGAAGCATGATGGAGACAGTGGGGAGCCCCGAACGCCAGGTGCAATGATACCATACGTGTTGGTGGGCGGCGTTTCCTGGGCTTCGAAGCTTTCCTTCACTGCACATGGCCCGTCTGCTTCTGTACCTATCGTTCCTCTGTCATGAATATACATCCATTCTGTCTAATCGAAATAGCTAACATTGACTGAGTATTTTGTAGCACCAGGCACGGTTCTACTTACGGGCTTTGTATATTGATTACTTAGTTCTCACAACAACCATAACCAATCCAGTTGTCAGCGAGCTGATGCCAACTCCTGGTAACCCCATGTGTGTCAGAGTAGAACTGTGCTCCACAGGGTTTTCAATGGCTGATTTTGGGGAAGTAGATTGCCAGGCCTTTCTTCCGAGGCACCCCTGGTTAGACTTGAACTGCCAGCTTGTGAGTTAGCAGCCAAGCACATTAACCATTGGTACCACCCAGGGCCTCCTACAATCATATGGCATAAGTATTGTTACTCTCCCTATTAAAGATGAGGAAACTGAGGCACAGAGATGTTAATCACCTTAACCAAGGCCACACAGTAAATGGCCCAACCCAAGTTTGAACTCACACAGTATGATGGTAGAGCCCAACCCCTATCCTCTAATCTGAAAGATCTGTTTACTGAAACATCTAGATTTTTGAATATTTATCCAATGAGCTATCCCAGATGTCTCTTCAGGTATTCACTCTATTTACATGTATAAATCTAGCCACAGGGTCACTTATTCTCAAAAGGAAGGAGGCAGGTTATAATGTCTCCCGCCAAGCTTAAAATTTTGTTGCCCAATCCTCTGGCTGACTGACCTTCCAGGCAAAATCTGCAGCAAAACCAGTTTTCATGGCATTTGTGGCAAAGTTAAAGGAAAAGAAAGACATCAACCTGATTCCTTTTTGTAAGAACTACACTGGCTTTTTGTCGCTCAGAGTTGAAAGTCTGAAATTCAGTAGTCTCAGCACAGCCAGGAGCGACTGCTAAGGCATACTACAGGGCCACCCCTGGTGGGTGCTTATCTCTTTAAGCTCTTTTAATCTTCACACAAGCAAGCAACACACCCAGGAGTAAAGGATATGCTGCATACTCAATCATATTATCTGTGAAAATATATTTCTGCAATTAAAAAAAGAAAGAAAAAGCGATATCATTTTTACAAGAGCAAGAGCCCCGTTCTTCTTCCTACGTTGTTTCACTGCCCAGTAGTGGTCGTTAACTTGTGTAGTATGGAGGAACCAAGAACGCTGCTTCCTCATTACTGCAGCCCCCGGCTGCTATGAAACAGAGCTGAGCTTCACAACAGGAAGTACGATTCCCGGCCAGTAAATAAAGCCCTTCCTTCCCTTGTACAAGGCCCCAGAATTTCTTTCTCCTCAGTTCCCAATCCTTTTACAGATGTTTACTTGGGAGTTGGGATTTTTCTCTGTCCCTATTGGTTCTTATAGGGGGTCCAACCACGTGAAGCTGGCTTCTATCACTTTCCCCTTGGCAAGCAAAGGGGAAGGTGAGGCTATCTGCTTTGTTGCCAGGGAGGCCTGGGGGTAGCAGGGAAAAGGCCCACTTGACCGCACCCGCCTTGCTACTCTGTAAATATTTGAACTTAGACTCTACCAACACCGCTTTGTCCTTGAGTCAGAATTTCCCTTTAAATTTATCCCTGGCACACTCTGTTCAAAACCCAAGCAGGGAGCCGGAATCAGGCAGCAGTATTTTGTATGTGCATTTCTGCAACCATAATAACCCATTGCCGTCGAGTCGTAGCGACCCGACCCTATAGGACAGAGTAGAAGTGCACCGTAGGGTTTCCAAGCAGCGCCTGGTAAACTCCCAACTGCTGACCTTTCGGTTAGCAGCCGAGCTCTTAACCACTCTACCACCAGGGCTCTGTAAACATGATAGAAAGTGTAAAAAGAGCTCTTGGAAATAGCTGTTTTAGAACAGCAACTGCAATTCACGCAGAGCAAATGGGAGGAAATACTACTTCATCTGTGATTATACACGAAGGAGTTTCCTGAACAACTAGGCAGCTAATGACCGTTTCATCCCTAGAGCCAAGAACGCCCATTACTCTGAGATTCCCATTGACCGGTGTATTCATTTTCTACTCCTGCTGTAACACATGTGACAAACTTAGTGGCTTAAAATAACACAAACTGATTATCCTACAGTTCTGTAGATCAGCAGAAAATTCCAGAGTGAAGTACAACCTTCTGGGCCATGGTTGGTGGTCCGGAGCATTCCATTTGTCCTTCCTGAGAGCATTTAGGGATGTCCCAACTGTTCCAGAGCAAATGACCATTTTCCCCGAGCGGGACAAGTCTAGGCTGTAGAAAGAGTGAAGCAGCCTGAAAGATCTTGGCAAATTCTTAGAAACCCAAGTCAGATATCCATCACCCACTCACCACCCCATCATTACATCCCCGCCTGGTCTTACTGAATACAGATGAAATGGTGCAAAGTCTCAGAATGTAATGAAACCTTAGGCCAGCCAGAACTCAGTCAGAGGAACGGGAACTGTTACAGCCTTTGTCCCTTAGAGATATGGTTTTAGCTTTTACTTATTACCATTGCTCTTGCTTTCCTCTGAGATATAACTGAGTTTGCAGAAGGATTTGGGGAGCCCAGTTCTCCCGAGCTCAGGCAGATAACAGCGTGGGAACCTTGCTTTTCCCTCCTGAGCTGCCTTCTGAGTCCCCCAGGACCTGCATTGACATTGTGCAGTTTGCTGACAGCGAGACCTTCCTGCAAGCTAGCAAGTCTGCTTAAGTGAAAGAGAGGACTTGCAAGGAGTATGTCTGCGGGCCTGCTTTCCACAAATCAGTTCCACCATCTGTCCAAACTAGGTCCTGGTTCACAGTCACTCCTCTTTCAAGGAGGCAGCGGCAGTCCCTCGGAGCAAAAACCCCTGCGCGGCACTCACCGTGCGCTATTTTTATGTCACAGCCAAGGATGAAACCTTTCATTTGCAGACACAGAGACTGAGTCACTCTGCAGCCAAGATCAGCATGCAGGAGTCTCAGCTCGAAATCTGGTGGGGAGGGAGAAGCTTCCAGAACGACTTGTGAGGTGGTATCCCTTGCTCACTTCTCACCTCCCCGAGTTTCAGGCACGCGTACCCCTGTTTCCCTTGCATATGCTGTGTGGCCTTGACCTTCACTTCAGTCTAAGAACTTTATCATCTGGCCCTGGCAGTGGGCTGAACTAACGCCCAGTCTGAGACATCTGTTTTTTGCCTCGATAATTACGTGCCTAACATTGTAATTCAGGTTTGGCACTGGTGTTTCATAACATTTTCTTTTTTTAAGCCAGATTTCCTTCAAGGGAGGGGAGTAGGGGGTGAGCAAATGAAGAAAGAAAATGCCAGCTTCATCTCTGAAGCATCTTTCTCAGCTGCACTGAGCAACGGAGCAGAGGTGCCTACACCCTCGCTATTCAAAGTGTGGTCTGTGGACCCACAGCAGCAGCATCGCCTGGAAAGTTGTTGGAAATGCAGTATCTCTCTGGCCCCACTCCTGACCCACACCTTGAATCAGAATCAACATGTTAATAAGATTCCCAGGTGACTCATGTGCACGTTAACATTTGAGAGGCACTAAATGTATACACTTCACAGTAAGACCTGCTGAGCTTGCTATCAATGCTCATGAATGCTCACTGACCACCTCGTTGGTTCAGTCAACTCTAGACAACTCCCACGCCACCAACTGGCAAATCACCCTTTTCTAAATCTGAGGTACCATTACTGCTGTTATGAGCTGGTATGGAAATGTTGTTGGGAAATTCATTTTGCGCTCATAAGAGAATCAGTACGAACTGATTGCAATGGGAATAAATGATAGTCCCCAAAATCCAACTGCAGCGCTCATTTCCAACGGGAGGCAAGCCTGGTGCCCAGGCGAGGGAGAAGAGCCCTGGTCTTGGGTCAGGAGAGCTAGATTTTATTCCTGGTGGGCCACTGACCAGCTGGAGGATCCTGAGCCCGTTTTCTCATCTCTCAGTGCCTCAGCTTCTTCATCTGTACAGAAGGAGAGTGGAGACTAGACTTAATGATCTCTACCATCCTTATCTGTACAAAATAGCAGAGACCCCTACCCTCCGGACTCTCTCCATCCCTTTTACTCTATCTCACTTTTCTCCAAAGTGCTTATCAACACACCTGACATTCTATATTCCTTTGGTTTTTGTCTGTGTCCCCTCACTAGAACGCAAGCTCCTTGGGGGAGGGGACTCTGTATATCTTAGTCACTGTGTATCCTCAAGACCTAGAATGGTCCCAGGCACACAGTGGGTGGTCATGTATGAATCAATCTTTCCCATTGCCAACATTCCATGGGAGAACTGTTGAGTGTTTATTTTTAATTGTCTCCCAAGCTTTCTAAGCCCAAGAAAAAAAATCAACATTGCTGTTAGTTCTTATTTATTTTATGATTCTCTAGCTACATGTCTTTATTCATCTCTACCCACTGTCAGATTATGTTATTTTCTCCATGAGATCTAACTCCCTTGAACCCTTCCCCATAAATCTGTGTATCGTGTTTTCTTGAAGTTCCTTCACATAACTGACGATGCTTTTAAATTCGCTGTATGCGTCATATTGCCTTGCCCTATTTATCACTCTGTTGACAGACGTTCTCCAAGGGGGTCCAGGATTTAAACAGAAAAACTGATCTGCCCCCCCCCCCCAAAAAATCCAAGGAAAGCTTGGAAAAGGCACTCCTGGGCATATAAGTAACAGCTTATTTCAAAAAGTTAGCCACAAAAGCTGAAGGCGTGTACAAAATATTGTCGTTTATAGACTTCATTTTTAAGTGATGTGAAAAAAAATCAGAGAAATAACTCGAGAAGAGTGGTGACAGCTATGGGGATTTAGGAATGGCCAAAAAAGGAAAAATTCCTCTGCAGTAGTGTGATTTGTTTTTCCTCATTAACTCCTCCTCTTTCAATCCTTAGCGTTTCCCGCCATCTTCTTTTGATCCTCCTTGTATAAATGAGCTCCCAAGCTACATTCCTCACCTCCCTGCCTTCCCGACTGGTTTTGTATTTCATCTAAAGGTTGGCATGACCAAACCCTATGAAAAATCACACAGATGACTATTTGCCTGGAAGACATTTGTCGGTCAGGACTCCAGTAAATTTAAAAGTTGCAAACATAGTATTTGCAGGCAATATGCTCAGATTCCTTCTTTTTTCTTTATTTGTTGTTAAGTGAGAGTTTACGATTCAAGTTAGTCTCCCATACAACAATTTATACATACATTGTTATGTGACCCTAATTGCTCTCCCTCTACTGTGACAGCACACTCCTTTCCACCCCCAATTCCCCGTGTCCATTCAACCAGCTCCTAACCCTCTCTGCCTTCCCATCTCACCTCCGGACAGAAGCTGCCCATTTAGTCTCTTGGATCTACTTGAGCTAAGAGGCACACTCCTCATGAGTATCGCTTTATGTCCCAGAGTCCAGTCCAATCCTTGTCTGAAGAGTTGGCCTCGGAAATTGTTTTAGATCTGAGCTGATAGAGAATCCAGGGGCCATGCTTTCCGGGGTACCTCCAGTCTCAGTCAGACCATTAAGTCCGGTCTTCTTACTAGAATTTGAGTTCTGCACCCCACCCTTCCCCCGCTCCATCAGGGACTCTCAGATTCCTTAAGAACAGGGTCAATTGCCTTAGTAGGAGGCTGTAGGAAGCAATGGCGGTGCACTGTCATCCACCATTCCAGGCCCCAACGGTGTCACACTTCCCAACTCAAGTGCTACGCATCCCACAGAGCTGCTTTGTTGTTGTTGTTAGGTGCCGTCGAGTCGGTTCCAACTCATAGCCACCCTAAGTACAACAGAACGAAGCACTACTCAGTCCTGTGCCATCTTCACAATCATTGTTATGCTTGAGCCCATTGTTGCAGCCACTGTGCCAATCCATCTTGTTGAGGGTCTTCCTCTTTTTCACTGACCCTCTACTTTACCAAGCATGATGTCCTTCTCTGGGGACTGGCTCCTCCTGATAACATGTCCAAAATATGTGAGACGCAGTCTCGCCATCTTTGCTTCTAAGAAGCATTCTGGCTGTACTTCTTCTAAGACAGATTAGTTTGTTCTTCTGTCAGTCCGTGATATATTCAATGTTCTTTGCCAACACCATATTTTAAAGGCGTCAGTTCTTCTTCGGTCTTCCTTATTCATCGTCCGGCTTTCACATGCATATGAGGTGATTGAAAATACCATAACTTGAGTCAGGCGCACCTTAGTCTTGAAGGTGACATCTTGGCTTTTTAACGCTTTAAAGAGGTCTTTTGCAGCAGATTTGCCCGGTGCAGTGTGTCGCTTGAGTTCTTGACTGCTGCTTCCGTGGGTGTCAGTTGTGGATCCAAGTAAAATGCAATCCTTGACGACTTCAACCTTTTCTCCATTTATCATGATGTTGCTTATTGATCCAGTTGTGAGGATTTTAGTTTTCTTTCTGTCGAGGTTGTAATCCATACTGAAGGCTGTAGTCTTTGATCTTCATCAGTAAGTGCTTCAAGTCCTCTTCGCTTTCAGCAAGCAAGGCTGTGTCATCTGCATATCGGAGGCTGTTAATGAGTTTTCCACCCATCCTGACGCCACATTCTTTTTTCGTATAGCCCAGTTTGTTGGATTATTTGCTCAGCATACAGATTGAATAAGTATGGTGTGAGGATACAACTTTGACACACACCTTTCCTGACTTTAAACTACACGATATCCCCTTGTTCTGTTAGAACCACTGCCTCTTGGTCTATGTACAGTTTCCTCATGAGCACAATTAGTGTTCTGGAGTTCCCATTCTTTGCAGTATTATCCAAAATTTGTTATGATCCACACAGTCAGATGCCTTTGCATAGTCAATGAAACACAGGTAAACATCTTTCTGGTATTCTCTGCTTTCAGCCGAGATCCATCTGACATCAGCAGTGATAGCCCTGGTTCCAGTCCTCCTCTGAATCCAACTTGAATTTCTGGCAGTTCCCTGTCGACGTACTGCTGCAGCCACTTTTGAATGATCTTCAGCAAAATTACTTGCGTGTGATATGAATGATATTGTTTGATAATTTCTGCATTCATTCAGAGCTGCTTGAAAGATGCAATTGCTTGTGAGTCCCAACAGTGTTTTCCCTCCTAGCACTGGATTTTCTTGGAAATCTTGAGGCTGGGGGCAAACTTCTCTGCCTTCAAGGGCTCAGTAAAAATCTCCATCCCAGAAATTACCCAGATATATGCCGGTGTTGCAGCATTAGGGAGCCCTGGTGGCGCAGTGGTTAAGAGCTCAGCTGCTAACCGGAAGGTCGGAGGTTTGAATCTACCAGCTGCTCCTTGGAAACCCTGTGGGGCAGTTCTACTCTGTCCTAGGGGGTCGCTATGAGAGGGAGTTGACTCGATGGCAACAGTTTTGTTTTTCTTGGTTGGCAGCATCAGAGGCAGAGAGGTTGGCCAAGGGCCTGTGTGGATTCACATGCTGCCATGTTCTACATCTGTTTGTGCAATAATGCCTCTCATGTAGTGCGGTGGGCTTGCTTGCTTGCTTCTTTCTCTTTCTTTCCTTCCTTTTTCCGTTCTTCTTCTTTCATTTTTGGCAATTGAGCTTTGAGCAGTGACATGTTTTGTTCCTAAAGAGGGGCTGCACATTGCTCATCCAGCCTCAAGGTTCTCTTTCTGTAGGATTCTTCGGCCCACTCACTGCTTCATATGAGAAAGCATTCAAATTCAAAACTCACAAAGTCAGAACTGAAACTATGTGGGTTTCAGGTCTCCTTTTCCAATTGCCCTTCTTCAAAAACCAGGGAGGCCTATTTGGAGATGTGCGTGCCTGCCAGCAATGGAGAGTGAGGCTCTAGTGTGCTGTGCTGGAGCCCATGAGGACGTGGCACACCTATTCATCATCAACCTTTACAGAGGGAAAGGACCAGAAGGAGGACTGGAAAGAACCTAATCCAGTTCTGTCATTTTACAAATGAGAAAATAAAAGCCAGAGAGAGTGACTTGCCTAAAATCACATGGCTAATTTGAAGGCAAGTGCAGACCCATATAACTTGGCTGCCCAATGAGTACAGTTACCACTGCATGCCTGAATGTGGAGCTCTTCGGTCCACAGCTCCCCAACAATGTCACAAAACCATGCGATATATATAAAAACAAAAACCTGGAACCAATGACAAGATCCTTACATTAATTAAAATGAAAAAACACCTCCACTTATTCTTGGAAAAAGCAACAAGCCAGGATCCTGACCCAAAGTGGAGTTCTTAGAATCCTTACACAGAGAAACTCAGGTGCTGCCAACCAATTCTACGCAAACACATTTGAGATGGTTTAGGTTCAACACCCGGCAACCTAGACAACCGAAGTAGTAATGAGGTTTGGAACCCGAATTCCCTGGGAAATTTTGGTCATAGGTTCTGGGGTCATTGCCAATTAGATAAAGAAGCCCCTTACAACCAGCCATGAGGAGGGTGTCGGTGTCTTTACTGGGTGAAGATGTGCTTGCTCCAGTGCAAGGATTTTCAAACACAAGCTCATACCAGCCACAGTGTAAGAGCAAAGCAATCATCATAAAGGAATCCAAAGGAGAGTTTCCATACTGAGAATTCATGGTGCCTTCTTAACAATTATTAGGATGCCTTGTTGGCAAGATCAAGTTGAAAGACTATGATGAAAAAAACATTTAAAAACAACAACAACAACAACAACAACGCAATATACAAGCAAGACTGAAGGACAGGGAGAAAAAGTGGTTAATGGGGCCATCTTTTTTCCTTGGCTCTTCCAGCAGCCAGTGGGTCAGGCCTGGACCCTTCACCATTCTAGCCAGCGGTCCTGATGTTTGTCTCTGAGTGGAATGGATGTTTGGAGATGTTATACTCATCAGAAAATCGAAGGGCCCTGAAATAGTGAGAAAAGAGAAAGTAAAACAAGCTTGAAAGGACAGAAAAACTCTGTAAAGTTGGAAACTGTTAATCCACGAATATGTGGTCAATTTCTTACCACATGGAGGTTAGATGCTCTTTGCTTTATACTAATATGTGAAATGACTTGCAGCCACCAAATATTTGTTGGAAAGTTATTTTAGTTATTTAGCGCTGCTATAACAGAAATACCACAAGTGGATGGCTTTAACAAACAGAAATTTATTCTCTCACAGTCTAGGAGGCTAAAAGTCCCAATTCAGGGTGCCAGCTCCAGGGGAAGGCTTTCTCTCTCTGTCGGTTCTGGGGAAAAGTCCTTGTTATCAATCTTGCCCTGGTCTAGGAGCTTCTCAGCACAGGGACCAGGGTCCAAAGGACAAGCTCTGCTCCCAGCTCTTCTTTCTTGGTGGAAGGAGGTCGCTTTCCTCTATGCTCGATTCTCTCTTTTATGTCTCAAAAGAAATAGACTCGAAGTATAACCTAATCCTGTAAATTGAGTCCTGCCTCATTAACATAACTGCCTCTAATTCTGCCTCATTAACATCACAGAAGTTAGGATTTCCAACACATAGGATAATCACATCAGATCACAAAATGGTGGACAAGCACACAATAATGGGAATCATGGCCTAGCCAAGTTGATACACATTTTTGGGGGACACAATTCAATCCATAACAAAAGGTCCGTTCAGTATCTCTTCCCAGGCAAAAGAGAATTGAGAAAATGAACCAAGTAGTAAATGGGCAACCAGTTTCTGAAGCATTACTGTGTGGCCAACCCTGTGCAAAATAACCACCACCACCACTAATTGCCATCAAGTCAATTTCAACTCATGGCTACCCCATGCGTGTCACAGTAGAACTGTGCCCATAGGGTTTTCAATGGCTAATCTTTCAGAAGCAGATTGCTGGGCCTTTTTTCTGAGGCACCTCTGGGTGCGCTTGAACCTCCAACCTTCAGTTAGCAGCTGAGTGCATTAACCCTTTGTACCACCCCAGGACTCCTTGTGCAAGATAAAAGATGACCTAATTCTCCTCCTTTAAAACTAAGCATTTGGAAACAATGAGAAAACAATGCATTCAGCAACCAGATTGGTCGACTGAACTCAACCAGAGGTTTCTTACCTGTGGGTCTCAGAGTCCTGGGGACTTACAGGGTTATAACGTGGACAGAGAGATTTGATATCAAAAATGTATTTTCCCAGTCAAATGACTGCCCTTCCTTAGCTGGAAGATTCTCCTTGCTCTAATTTATGATTACAGTGTCTTGTGGGAGGCCACAAAAATTTTAGGGTGTATAAAAGGGGTTGCTTTTTAATTTTTTTTTTTTTTAAACTTGGGAATCATTGATATAAGCGATAGGAGTTGAAAATTCAGGCAAGGAGAGATCAGGGGTTTTTTATCGAGGAGAAAGACCATAAAGGATTTAGTTCTTGGAAAGGAGGATTTTAATTATTTAGCCAATTTCTTTATGGCCTATCCTGATCACCTGATCACAAAGGCAGATGGCTCAATAGGTTTCATAATGGTGGGTGAGTTAGCAGAATGTGTAAATAAAGCTCAGGTTGGAAAGAATTAAGAATCATCAAAATCTATGTAAATGGTTTTGTTTTAACCCGAAGGAGAAAAATCTGATGCTTTTGTTACTGTACTAAACGATTTATTTATATACTGCATATATATTCAGAATTAGGAAAGAGAAATACCTTTGCAGCTTCTGGGCCTTCACTTTCCAGCTTTGAGATGAGCAAAGCATTGTCATACTCCTCCCAGAGACGAGGAGTATAGATGAATTAAATTACTGCTCACATTTTATGAAGTACTTGGAGAAATGCAGGTGATTAATAGGAAATGAGAGAGACTGCAGATGCTTTGCCCTTGTGGCAGCTCAGCTAAAGGTGGATGTTTTAAAATCTATTTCCAGACTCACAGAGAAAAGAAAAAAGAGACGGATGATCTTCTGAACGGCCTAATTTAATCCCAGAGAAATTGTACTTCAGACGCAGGATCTTATTCTTCAAATCGAACGTTATCCTAAATAGAAGATGCATCGACTCAAGATAAGGAGGGTGAAAAGTCCGTCATTCAACAAACACTAACTCTGCCATTTCTGGCAGTCTGGAACGCAAAGGTGAATAAAAGCACAGGGTCCGTCTCCCTCAGAGCTCATACCTGCTTACATTTAAAAGTCTTTAAGGTAGTGTAGTAAAGGGAACCACCTCCCATCTAGCAATTTGTTATAATGTGGTGGCTGTGTGCTGCTGAGATACTGGAAGCTATGCCACCGGTATTTCAAATACCAGCAGGATCACCCATGGTGGGCAGGTTTCAGTGGAGCTTCCAGACTCAGACAGACTAGGAAGAAAAGCTTGGCAATCTACTTCCAAAAATCAGCCAGTGAAAACCCCATGGATCGCAACAGAATACTGTCTGATGCAGTGCTGGAAGATGAGGCCCCTAGATTGGAAGGCGCTCAAAATACCCAGTGGCTGCAACAATGGACTCGAGTGTACCAAAGATCGGGAAGATGGTGCAAGACCGTCAACCTTTTGTTCTCTTGTCAGGAAGGGGGCACTATGAGTCGGAGCTGACTAGCGACGAGTAAAGAAAAAGGAGCCCTTCAAAATCAGAGAAAGGAAACTCAGAAGCCCTTTATACTTTCACATTCTATACTGGTTTTTTTTGTTTTTTTAAATCAATCCAGTTTATGTTGTCTTAAAAAAACAAAAACATTCCGGTATTAGTACCAGGAGCCCTGGAGGTATTAGTACTGAGAGACTGTAATCCCATAAATTTGTGTATTTCACCACCTGTTCTATTGAAGGGCTAGAACAAATGGATTTAAATCAGTGAGTGCTATTTGAGCTGAAGGCTTGCAGTTCATTATCTGTCTGTCTGCAAAACGATTTGGTTACTCTGGGGGTTTTGATTTTTATTTGCATGTGGTTCTGCTCGGTTTACTGTTGGCCAGGTCGGGAAGAGGAAGCACTACGCCCGGCCCCAGTCCTTTTCGTACTTACGAAATGGCTGAGCCTGCTCCCGGGACGGCTGCAGGTGGGGGCGAGAGTTTATGCTTCTAGAACACTGCCGGCTTGTCAAGCCAGCCATCATAGTCACAACAGGGCTGCAGTTGCTGTAGCTTCAGACCCCAAATCCAGCGTCGTGTTTTGTTTTCATTTCGATGCAGACGAGCAGGCGGCAAAACAGATACAGTCTTGCCTGCTATTTTCCACCCTTTCTTAGCAAGTCCTTAGAAGAATGTATGGGCGGGCGTTTCTGTTTTGTCTGGGAAAACAGCGGGGCAAAAAAGTACAAAAGGTTTCACTTCCTTTTCAACCTTTATTGAGCAGAAGAGAGCAATTTGAAAATGCTGTCTCTGGGCAATAGAGAGTCACTTCCTGGCTACTTTTGTCAAGAGAGACCCTGCCGCGTGACACAGCTTCCCAAGGAATCAAGAGCCACAGTTTAGTATACCTTTCATGAACACATTTAAGTCATGCGGGGGCTTGGTTTAACACTCGTTCCTCAACATTCCGGGACTCTTCTACCCAAAAGGATGGTGTAACTCGGGTTAACGTGCCTCTTTGGAAAGTTTTCAAACACGCTTTAAGAGTTTCACCAATGGGCAAGCTGTTTAAATGGCTCCAACAATGCAGCAATATAAGACTAAAATTACATTGGAGCTCACACGGAGTATTTGCAGATGGTGTGAGTAATGTGTATATATATATATATATATATATATATATATATATATGTATGTGGTTGTTTGTTACTTTATGAGAATTTGAGAAGCCAGTCATACAAGGTATTTGTGCTCAGATCTTCTTAGCATAATCCGCAATATCCGTTGGCAAGACAGACCCCCAGTTATGTTCACTATGCTGTTCCTTTGGTTAAATGCAATGACCTCCTAGTTTTTAAAAAGATAAATCTTGGGCGTAATGCTAAGCCTCAGATAATAATAAGGGTATTTTTCCCTAGTTTGAAGGAGCCCTGGTGGCACAGTGGTTAAGCGCTCGGCTGCTAACCAAAAGGTCGGCAGTTCGAATCCACCAGCTGCTCCGTGGGAGAAAGATGTGGCAGTCTGCTTCCATAAAGCTGACAGCCTGGAAACCCTATGGGGCAGTTCTACTGTAAACTGTCGGGCCACTATGGGTCAGAATCGACTCAATGGCAAGCGGTTTTTGGGTTTATCCTGGTTTGCCATTGATAACTTACAAGAAAGTGAAATGAGCTGAACAGGGAAAACGCAGCTGTCGAACACCGAATGCACCAAGTCCCCTGGAGGAAGCATGTAGGTGTAGGTGAAATACAACACTTGGTTCAGAGGTGACAACGGTATCTGACGCGCTGGGTGCAGTTTTGTCTTCCTGCGAGCAGTTGGAGAGATGATCTTTTTTCCTCTGGTAGACCCAGAAAAGATCAGTGAAGGTCAGAGAGCTGACTTACTGCTCCCATTAGAAGCCTTTGGCTTGGTTCTTGGTACGACCTGGGAGAGACTGAGTTTACGGGGACTTTAAACTGGAAACTAAGTTAGTCACATTTGTTGAATTACCAGTCAATTTAATCTCACCGTTGTTCTCTTCTAGAATGAGACAACCCGTTGGATGTTTTTGACCAGCTTTTCTGGACTATGGGTGAGGTGTGTGGATGTCAATGCTTGTTCCATGGTTTGTAGTCTGTGGGCTAGGACTACCAATCTCTTGAGGCCCGCGTCCCTCTGTGTTTCAGCTGTGTGTCTCTCATAGCAGATGCTTCATAAATATACGTGGAATGAATGAAGTCTCCTCACAGCCCACCCATTCCATCCCCCTCCAAATAAATATATGCAAATAAACAAATACAAATAAGGATAGAGAACGAGCCCATGTAAACTCAGAAAACATATCCATATAGTTCCACAAAGTCAAACATCTGGATGTTTAGAAAATTCTAGATGGTTGCTCCATTCGTATTTAATGATACAGTGGGAAGCTTATATATACAGGGATTCTAAGGCAAGGCAAGAAATGATCGACCAAGACTTTGTTCTTACTGCCCTCTAGAAAATTCCTACGTTAACAGAAATTTCACAAGACCTCCTGGATCTGCCGCTGAGGATGGGTTACCCCTACTTGACATTGAGACTCAAGGTTGGCTATATGTTGATGCAATTCATTCTCTCTCCCCTCCTGTCTCCCTCTTCCTCTTCCCCCTCCCCCCTTCTTTTCCATAAAGCTTTAAGATAGTTAGCTCTTTGCCTCACTCTGGGCCTCCTGGAGTCCAAAGCGCAAACCTTCTCAGGAATTCCAGGGCAACTCTGAATTACTGGAGCTACTACACTCTCCCCTTCTCCCTGGAATTTTCCTTTCTGAGTCTCCCCAGACATGGCCCACAGCCATACCAGGCACCGTGAAAAGGGTCTCTCGGCAGTCAGGCCTCCCCCCCCCCCCCATCACCAGAAGCCATTCTGCAGAACCAGATGACAATACTGTATACCGAGAAGACAAAAGCCTGTACTGTGTGCCTTTCTGCCCCATTGTTCCCGAGCACGAGGTAACTCGGGGTTGGCATCCTCTTCCCCGCAGATCAGGAAGTCTGCAATCAGGGGAACGGTTTCTGTTTATTTCCAAGGACATGAGCAAATTTAGAGTGGTGGTTTTCTTGGGTTTTCTTGTTTTGGGTTTTTTTCCCCCCCTTCTCCCCTTCATAAAAGAGCTTAGTGCAGGCTTTTAGCTCTTGGGTGGTAGGAACGGTTTTTCAGTATAGAAACTAAAAGAGCCGGGTTTGATATTTGTGTTTCTCCTTTGTACACAACCACACTTGCTCAAGACCTTTGGCAAATGTTCCTGAACACTGGCTTTCTTCACTGGTTTCATATTAACAGACCTCTTATCTGAGCGTGGGGAAGAAGGGAGGGGTCGCCTCTGCAAACTCAACGAGCGTCCTGTGAAAATTGTTCTATGGCAAACACTAAAGGAAAAGAAAGAATTCGGATAAGGAGGTGATTGGACTTTGAGAAGCAGATAAGCAAATCGATTAATCCGCAGACAAAAAGTAAGCAAGTACTGCTGTCCAGACTGATATTCAACTAATTCTTAGTGAATGCAGATGCTTTCACAGACAGTATCTCACTTTGTGTTAAAGCTTGCTCTTCATCACTATCAGAATAAGTCCTTTCCCTTCTAAAACCAGAGTTCAATTGTATTCTTGATTTCCCCCCTCTTGTCTGGTTGTTTTCTTGGAGATCTAATGATGCGTACTCTGGTGATGTCCAATATTATTTTTCTGGTGTATGAAAATTAGTATCTAACAAAAACATTCTCTATCTATTGACCTCTTGCTGTTTGCCAGTCACTGTGCTATACCCTATATAAATGTTACCTTATTTAATTCTGGCATCAACCCGAAGAATGATCTAGAACGAGCTCCAGATTACAGTTGAAGGCATGGAGGCTTGGAGAGGTTAAGTTACTTGTGCGGTCACACAGCTAGTAAGTGGGAGAGCTAAGATTCAAACTTGAGTTCCTTGGGCTCTGGGAGCCATGCTTTTCTTGGCCAGAAGTGTGATAGACAAAATTCTAAGATGGTATCTATGATCTCCATGGCCTGGTGTTAAACCACGATTAAGCATTGTTGTGTAACAAAGACGATGGGTATCACTCTCTTGATTACGGTACATTATATGGTAAGAGTGACCGGAGTTTGCAGATGTAATTAAGGTTCCAAATAGGTTGACTTTAAGTAATCAAAAGGAAGATTATCTTGGATGGGCTTGACTTTATCAGTTGGACATCCTTTAAAAGAAGGTTTAAAGCTAGAGATAGTCTCTTGCTGACCTTGAAAAAGCAAGCCACCAAGAGTTCTACAGTTTCTAGAAAATGAAGTCTGCCAAAAATCACATGAACTTGGAAGAGGACTCCAAATGTCCAGATGAGACTGCAGCCCCAGCTGACATCTTGACTGTAGCCTTGTGAGACCCTGAAAGGAGCTAAGCCGTGCCTGGACTACTAACAGATAGACACGGTTGTTGTGTTAGGGGCTGTCAAGTTGGTTCCCACCCATAGTGAACCTATGTACAACAGAACGAAACGCTGCCTGGTGTTGTGCCATCCTCACAATCGTTGTTACGCTTGAGCCCATTGTTGCAGCCACTGTGTCAGTCCATCTCGTTGAGGGTCTGCCTCTTTTCCGCTGACCCTTGACTCTACCAAGCATGACGACCTTCTCCAGGGACCGGTCCCTCCAGATAACATGTCCAAAGAACGTGAGACGAAGTCTCACCATGGAAACTAGGAGATAATAAATGCGCTGTTTTAATCCACTAAATTTGTTATGCAAGAATAGAAAACTAAGACAAAAAATCACCAAACTTTTTGGTAACACACATACAACTATTAATAAAAGTTTGAGCACACAAATATGTATAAAGATGTATATGTGTTATACATATATTTATAAATTATATACATGAACTACTATACTAAGAGATCATCACAAAATAAAACATTAGACACACACCCACATACAAACTGGAAATTACAAAGGATGACCACTAGTCTTAGCCGTGTCCCCTGTTCACCACTGCTAATTCTCTTCCCTGCTGTAGGGGTTATAACAAGTGTCGGGACATTAATTTTAGTTACCCCTCCCTATTGTTGTTAGTTGCTATCGAGTCAACTCTCGACTCGTGACTACTCCGTGTACAACAGAATGAAATGTTGCCCAGCCCTGTCCTGGCTTCATGATGGTTGGGATGCTCGAGTCCCTTGTTGTGACCTCTGTGTATTTTGAGTGCCTTCCAACCTAGGGGGCTCATCTTCCAGCACTGTATCGGATAATATTCTATGGTGATACATAAGGTTTTCACTAGCTAATTTTCAGTAGATCGCCAGATCTTTCTTCCTCGTCTGGCGGCTCTGCTGAAACTTGTCCACTGAAGGTGACCCTGCTGGTGTTTGAAATACTGGTGGCAGAGCTTCCAGCATCATAGCAACACACAAGCCACCACATTACCACAAACTGACAGATGGGTGGTGGAGTTACTCTTCCCAAATGTACTAAAATATGTCCAAAATAAGAGGAATGAGTAGGCTTTTTGGGACTGTGACAGTAGCGCTTTTAGGGGGCCAGTAAGGGAGGGATACATGTTCAGCCTTTTCACAGGACCCCTCATGTATGTTTACTTTGAGATGCTAGACATTCAAAGGTCACCCTCATCATTTCCTGCTCAGACCAGAATCAAAGCTGGGCTTTGTGATGGCCTACCAGTTGCACAGCTCTTCTCTGAGGAAGGAACGCGTGGTATTCCAGAAAGGCCACGTGTCGGCAATAGGTAATCTTTGTGTTCGATTCTTCTCCCTTTCCCACTATGCAAAGTTCAGGGTTTTGATGCTTGTTTTTTTACTTTGATCCCCCAATTTTGATTTTCCCTGCTTAGGCAAGATGCTCCCTGAGAAATTACATCACATGGGAAGTTAGGTTTATGATCCATGCCAGTCCACTGTGATAATTTGTATGAGTCTGCACATTTCATAGGAGCCCTGGTGGGGCAGTGGTTAAGTGCTCGACTGCTAACCGAAAGGTCGGCGGTTCAAACCCACCAGCCGCTCTGAGGCAGAAAGAAGTGGCAGTCTGCTTCCGGAAAAATTTACAGCTTTGGAAACCCTACGGGGCAGTTCCGCTCTATCCTATAGGGTCTCTATAAGTCAGAATCTTAACAGCAGTGAGTTTGGTTTTACACACATTTCTTGCTATGCTTCAATTATCCTTCTGAAAATAGCTTTGTCTATACCAGAGATCAGGGAGCGTTGGTGATTCCGTGGTAGAATTCTTACCTTCCGTGTGGGGGACTCAGGTTCAAAAATCACATGAAGTTGGAAGAGGACTCCAAGCTTCCAGATGAAACTGCAGCCTCATCAGGGGAGGCTTGCAAGGTCAGCAGATTTTTTTCTATAATTGGCCAAATAGTAAATATTTTCAGTTTTGTAGGCCATATGGTTTCCGTTGCAGCTACTCTACTTTGCCATTGTAGCATGAAAGCAGCCGTGGACACTTTATAAATGAACAAGTGTGGCTGTGTTCCAATAAAACTTTATTTCTGGATATTGAAGGTTGAATTTCATATAATTTTTATGTGTCGTGAAATATTACTCTTCTTTTTGGGTTTGTTTTTTTTTTTTTTTTTTCCCAACCATTAAAAATGTAAAAACTATTCTTAGCCTGGGACCATAGGAAAACAGGTGGCTGGCTATTTTTCGGCCCGTGGGATAGTCTGGCAACTCCTAGTCTATAGAAATATATTATCAGGGGTAATGAATTTTTAGTTAAAAACATATTTTGTCTTTTAGGAATGAAATTTTGTATGGATGAAAAAGTAGCAGTAAGTACACAGACATGGATTAAATCAGCAAAAGATATGCTGATAGTGGCCAGATTCACAAATCATGCCAAAATCTTCAAGGAGGACCCAGTTTCTGCTTTTGCTAAGTGAACTGGTTCTGTATGTGCATTTCTGTCTATGCAATACACTCAGTAAACTGGTGTCTTAGTTATCTAGTGCTGCTCTAACAGAAGTACCACAAGTGGATAGCTTTAACAAACAGAAATTTATTCTCTCACAGTCAAGGAGGCTAGAAGTCCAAATTCAGGGTGCCAGCTCCAGGGGAAGACTTTCTTCTTTCTCTGTTGGTTCTGGGCGAAGGTCCTTGTTATCAGTCTTCTCCCAGTCTAGCTGCTTCTCAGCAACGAGACCTCGGGTCCAAAGAAAGGATGCACTCCACTCCTGGCACTACTTTCTTGGTGGTATGAAGTCCCTCTCTTCTCTGCTTGATTCTCTCTTTTCTACCTCAAAAGAGATCGACTCAAGATGCAACCTAATCCTGTAGATTCGAGTCCTGCCTCATTAGCACAACTGCCTCTAATCCTGCCTCATTAACATCATAGAGGTTAGGGTTTACGACATTTAGGTTAATCACATCGGATGACAAAATGGTGGACAAGCACACAATAATGGGAATCGTGGCCGAGCCAAGTTGACACACATTTTTGGAGGATACAACTCAATCCAAAACAACCAGGATATACCTTGTGGTTATCACCACTGAAGCCCCGCGTGGTAGATTAAAGTGATCATAGAGTCCTTTACACTATTTGACATACGCCAAGTCAGTATTATGAAAAATGGGCCGTGTGATGACAGAATCTTTAGATGTGATTGGTGGCAATCAGCCAGTATAATCAAATCAGAGTGCCCCAGCCATATCCAGATCTCTATCAATTTAAGATAATCACTGGCAAACTCAACTGTACTGTTTTTTCATGTCCTCATCCATCCACTTTGAACACAATACGTTAGTCTGGGCTACAGCTGACTGTAGGGTCATGCTGGTATTATACAGTAAACAAGCCTAACTTTAAAAGATGTAAAAGACATTACCAATGTCTGCGTATTCTTGGAAAAGGCATCTCCTTAGCCTATGGGAGATGTGACAGGTGGCAATCCTATTTCACAGAGTCCAAACTGGTAGGCACCGAATTACTCCAGCTGTCATTTTGCCTCTTTAAAAACATTGAAAAGAAGAGAAAAGAAAGAATACACTGACAGATAATGAAAAATCAGGGGTACCCCACTTGAGTGGTCTGGCAAAAATTCAGTTTAAAATAAATATAAGCTCTCTGGAGATCTCCACCATGAGGAATGTTCGGTTTTAGGCTCATTGTTTGTTTTAATCCAATGGAAAAAGAGAGATAAAAACTGTAGAGTAATATCTATAAAGAGAAAGTACAAATATTAAGACTGGCAAGTGGAAAAAGAAAGGCAGGGAATGGACGGAAGGCCAAGTTCAACCTTCAGATTGTCCCAGCAACATTCTCATTAAAGCGAAGGATTGAGGCCCACCTGACCACAATGCCTTAGTTTAACTTAGTCAGGCTTAATGAGAAATCCATTAGTATATGTCCTCACTGTGTTTTCAAATACAGTTTTCTATTTTATTATTAAAGTGATACACGATCATACAAACACACACACATTTGGAAAATATAGACAAGTGCAAACAAAAGAGTATACAAATGATTAATAAGCAAACCTACCACCCAAAGGTAACTAAATGCCTTCAGTTTTTAAGTGGAGGGGACGGTAGGGATTATTATCTTCATTATCACAATAAAAACTCCAATCTTTTTGAACTGGAAGAGTCAAATAAAGTGAATAACCCAACATTTAACTTCAGAGATACGGAGGCTAATCTGGAAAGGTCACGGCCTGACCTAGGCTTAGACCACCCAGATTCTCATCTATTCAGTGAGGATGAGAAATCAGTCTCTTAACTCGCAGCCCAGTTTATAAAGGCAGAAGGTTTCAGGCAACAACCCTGGGCCAGAACCCAAATTTGTCCCCAGCCCCAGAGGAGCTGCAATTTATACACCAGCTTTCTTGCAAAATGAGGCCTCAATGCCAAGAAGACTTAGTGTTCCTTAAGTCTTATAGTTTCTAATTACAGAGAGGTTTTTAAGATTTATTCCCAGAGGTTTTAATATTGCTACCTTAATTTATAGCTGTTCCTTAATTTTAATAGTCAAATGAAAGTTTTAATTATAAGCAAGCAGGTCTTCATATGGAAAGATAGCATTGCTGGCTCATCTTCAGGAGATCATGTGGTTTCAGTTATTTTCTGGGTGTGGGGGAGCCACAGTGAGTAGTTACCCGCCCTGATTCAAGCAGTATACATTTGCACACGGTCTCTCTAGACAAAATCAGGGCTGACACTGTGGCTCTGGAATCAACCAGAATTAACAAGTCCATGTCAAAGCTATAGTCTTGATTTTAACTGCATTACTGAATTGTGTCCCTCGTAAAAAATATGTTGAAGTCCTAACCCCTGGCACCTGTGAACGTGACCATGTTTGAAAAGAAGGTCTTTGAAGAAGCTATCAGTTAACATGAGGTCACTCCAGAGTAGGGTGGGTCACAATCCAATGTGAGTGGTGTCCGATGAAAGAGAAGAGACGGCGAGATGAACACACAGAGGGAAGACGGCCACATGGGGACGGAGGCAGAGACTGGAGTGATGCATCTATAAGCCAAGGAACGCCAAGGATTGCCAGCTGTCATCAGAAGCCAGGACAAAGGCATGGAACAGATGCTCCCTTAGAGTCCTCAGAAGGAGTCAACACAGCCAGCCCCCTGGTTTCTGAGTTCTAGTCTCCAAAACTGTGAGCCAATGAGAGTGTGAAGAGCATAAGGTCAAGTTAGCTCCTTGAGGAAACCTATATTTCAGGGACAAGTGGAGGGAGTAAAGCCAGAGAAAAAGATGAGAGGGAAGAGAAGCAGGAACATTCTGGACAAGGAAGATACTAGAATGACGACTAAAGAAGTGACCGGCTAATGAGAGAGGAGACTGTCCAGGCTGAGGGAGCGCAGGTCTCGTCTACTTGGGCATTTGGATAAAAAAGGGAAAGGACATTTATACATCTATGAGAGTTAGCAATTTTTTGTTTTCTAATTAAACAACGTCATTATAGTAATGCTGATTTTATGTTTAAAAATGATTATGTTTTAGCAGGCAAATGTATAGAGTCCAAGGTTTGTTAGCAGGAACTGGAAGAGGTTCTCCTTGTCCTGTACCATCTGCATGGGAGAAAAGACCTGGCGGTCTGCTTCCATAAAGATTTGCAGCCTTGGAAACCCTATGGGGTAGTTCTGCTCTGTCCTATAGGGTTGTTATGAGTCGGAATTGAATCAATGGCAGTGGGTTTGGTTTTCTGGGTGTGGTTAACCACCATCTCTCAAATTTCTGGAAAATTTAGCAAGTGGCTCTTGAGAACCATGGTGCTGTTAGAAAATGTCTGGAATGATTCCCATGAAACCGTTAGCAGTAGCTACCTCTGGAAAATGAGGTGGAGGCGAACGGAGCTTTTCCTTTCCCCTTTAGTCCACTCTATACTGTTTGATTTTTTAAAAAAAACAAATATGTATTACTCTCACAATAATAATTTTAAATGGTTAAGAACACTTATTGGTTAGAAAGATAGCTTATGATACCAATTTGCAAGAAAGAGGAGGGGAGATAAAAATATGTATTTGTTTTTGCGTGAATATTGGAGGCTAAACGAGAAACTAATAAAAAGGGTTACCCAAAAGGGATAAAGGTGAAATCGAGTGAATTAGAATATACTTTTCATATTGTTTTGCTATGTGAACCATATAAATGTATCATGTGTTCAAAAAAATTTTAATGATAAACTTTTAAAAGGACAACTGCTATTTCCCCTCACACACACACACACACACACACACACACCCCAGAAGAAAGCCTTTTATTATTATTATTACATATTGGATAATCTGCCTGCTTTAAGGACATGCCCCACTGAAATCATAGACTTTGTCCTGGTTTCCGTTAGCAAACACACGGCCAGGGTGGCTTTCAAATGACTTTGGGCGTAAGTCATTTTTCAGATATGTGCCTGTGTTAGCGCTAGCTTCAATAGGACAGGGCACAATTGTTATAAGCAAACACCAGCACTTCGGTAATGAAATTTTTTCCGGGTCAAAAATGGAAGCTGGCCAGACATCCTTGAAGCTCTAGACCTTTTTATTCCTCCCTGGTGCTCGTGCTGCTTAGGGGAGTGTTTGAACAGAAGAACAGGTGACGTTTGCCGAAGGCATGTTGGAAAGCAGGCACCTGACCCAAGTCCAGCTGGAAGTTCCGAAGCCAGAGAAAGAGCAGAAGCCTTTGCCCTGCGGTGCTGCTGTGGAAAGGACCGTGCTGATGGTCTCGTTCCAGCCAGCTTTGGTTTTCCCGCAAGAAGCACACATCTATGGACGAGCAGGAACCGGAAGAGGATCTCCTTGTCCTCTACCTTCCCCCGTCACTCCAAGCCTTTGCTGTAGCCACACAGAACCAGCAAAGTGGCTGCCAAATCCTGGGGACTCCGAATAAGATTCTAGTGGAGATCAAGTGGATGTTAAAGATGTAGGCTGGGCTGAATGTGAATGCAGTGTACACATAGGCACCTGTATTCTTTGTGAAAATCACCGCCATATAAAGCTACAGAGACCGGGGAAGATCTGGGGTCGGGGCTTAGGGGGACGGAGGGGTCGTTGGAGCCTAGGGGATTTTTAGGGCAGTGATACCATTCTGTATGATACTGTAACGGTGGGCACATGACAGTCTGCAATTGTCAAAACCCATAGGACTGTACAACGCAAAGAGTGAACCTACTGTGCGCTACGGACAGTAGTTAGTATTAATGCATCGATATTGGTTCATCTGTTCTCACAGACGGACCACAGGGATGCAATGCAGCATGTTAATAATAGGGGAAACCATGTGCAGGGGGCAGAGGAGGTACATGGGAATGCTCTCTACTTTCTGTGCAATTTTTCTATAAACCTAAAACTGCTCTAAAAAAAGTCTATTAAAAAAATAATAACTGCCATAACACGTGAGAAGGGTGATGGCAAACAGGCCCTAAGCTGACTCCGTAAGGGTGAAATGAGAGCACAGAGCTGCACCAGCCACATCGCGAACGGACCTTTGAAAACGGTCTTCGTAACACGGCCCCTCTATAATGTTGAGCTGAGTCAAGCAGAACAGGACCAGGGTTCTACACGTGTAAGCTCCTTTTATTTTTCGTATTGTTAACATGTAAACTTTGAAACTGCATTTTTATTTGTTTGTACAACTAAAGTGGAACACAGAAAAATAATAAGGCACATTAGAAGGGATGATAGAGTTAGAAAGTCACCATTTTTGCTGACACCATAGAAATAACTGATTCAGGCAAGAATCATCAGTACATGTCAAAACTATTTGGTGACTTTCACCTGAAACACAATAAAATGTTATTTTAAAAAATTAGCCAATTAGCACCCTATGAATCACAACAGATAACTGTCTGATACAGTGCTGGAAGCTGAGCCCCCTAGGTTGAAGTCACTCATAATACACAGTGGTTACCAAACAATGGCCTCAAGCGTACCAATGACAGTGAAGATGGCGTAGGACCAGGCAGCATTTCGTTCTGTTGTCCACGGAGTCGTCATGAGTCAGAGCAAACTAGACAGCAACCAACAACGTTAACAGTGGTCCCTTAATTAATAAATGTTTAATGAATAAAAACAAACAAGCAAAACTATTGGTACAAGTTTGGTGAGGAACAGGATATCTGAGTCTCAAGGTATCTCCCCACAGGTTACTTATTAATTAAAACCAGTTGCCATCATGTCAACCCCAACTCATGGTGACCCCGTGTGTGTCAGAGTAGAACTGTGCTCCATGGGTTTTTCAGTGACTGAGTTTTCAAAAGTAGATCGCTAGGCCTTTCTTCCAGGGCAACTCTGGGTGACTTGAGCCTCCAACCCTTCAGTTAGCAGCCAAGCGCGTCCAACGCAGCGCAGGATATGCAGGTCCACACTCATCAGCGCGGTCAGGGCTGACGCTCAGGGTTAGGGAATCAGTAAGTTGGAGGAGATGATTGAAGATATGGAGTGGATGATTCAGCCATGAGGAGTAAAAAGGGAGCAGGGCTGAGGATGGTGTCTAGGGAATCACAACATTCATGAGGAGAAAAAAAAAAAAGGCAGTAAGAGAAGCTGACTGAACAAGAATAGCCAGAGAAAGCAGAGAAGAACTAAAAATGTCGTGAGACAGGAAAAGGATTCAGAAAATAGAGTGTGGCCTGCATTGTCCAAAGCTCCCAAGAGGCCAACTAAAAGGAGAAATAAAAGCGTGCATTTATTTGAGAGCTAAGAAACCATTGCTGTAAAAAACCAAAAACAACCCACCATATATTGAACACCTATAATGTACTTCTAGTTGTGTGCTGTCGAATTGATTCCGAGTCATAGTGGCCCTGTGGGACAGAGTAGAACTGCTCCATAGGGTTTCCAAGGCTGTAATCTTGACGGAAGCAGATCACCACATCTTTCTACCGCAGAGCGGCTGGTGGGTTCGAACTGCCGACCTTTCGGTTAGCAGCCGAGCGATTTAACTGTTGCTTAAGTCCACTTATTTCCTTCAATCCTCACAGCAGCCCCAGGTGTTATGACCACCTTCCCATCCCACCCCTTAAAAAAATTTTTAAAAACTTTAGCTCTTTTTTAATTTAATCATGGTAAATATATCTGTAAGAAAACATTTGCCATTTTAACTTTTTTTTTTTACATGTGACATTATGTTCATTATGTTGTTCAACCATCACCACTATCTGGTTCCAGGTTTTTCCATCACCCTTAACAGAAGCTCAGTGCCCCCGAGCAGTGAGTCCTCCTTTCCCCGTCCCTCCAGGCCGTCCCTATGGTCTCTGTGCGTTTGCCTATTCTAGGTAGCTCATATGAGTGAGATCATACTCTATTTGTCCTTTTGTGCTGGGCTTATTTCGCTCCGTATAATGTTTTCAAGGTCCATTCGTGTTGTTGCTGGACTTCATTTGTCTTTATGACTGAGGAATATTCCATTGTCAGGATAGAGCACATTTGGTTTATCCATTCATCTCCACCCCCTTTTGGCAGATGAGAAAAGTGAAGCTCAACCCTTCCGCAAGGTCACACAGCTAATAAGGGCCAACCAGGAACAAGTGACAAGTTTAGTGGTAATGGCATGAAAAATTGTGTTGATTTGTCTGTTAGCACTCGGAGACCTGGGCAAAGGAATGGAGCGGAGTTAGGACAGGACTTGGGAAGGAAGACTTCAGCGGGGCATGGGGACTTGAGTGTTTCAAATCAATCTCGTGATGGGTTAGGAGTCTGAGCTGGGCAGGGACAGGAAAGGACAGGCGGCTGAGGAGGTAAAAGGAGAGGCAAAAAGTGAGGGTTGGGGGCAGGAAGTCTTGACATGTGTGGCTCTGACTCCCACCGAGAAAAAGATTTTTACGTCAGAAGCCAGTAAACGCGCGCACACACACACACACACACACACACACACACACACACACTCACTCACACAACAGCAACTGAAATAGAGGTTTGATTAAACAACATTTACCCTTACTACGTGCTCCCTGTGGTGTGCAAATGTTAAGTGCTCAACTGCTAACAGAAAGGTTGGAGGTTTGAGTTTACCCAGAGACACCTCGGAAAAAAGGCCTGGAGATCTACTTCCTAAAACTCAGCCATTGAAAACGCTATAGAGCACTGTTCTACTCTAACACACATTGGGTGGCCACGAGTCAGCGTCAACTCGATAGCAGCTTGTTTTAGAGTCCCTGGGTGGTGCAAACGGTTAACATGCTTAGCTGCTAACCAAAAGGTTGGTGGTTTGAATCTACCCAGAGGCACTTCGGAAGAAAGGCCTGGTGATCTACTTCTGAAAACTCAGCCATGGAAAACCCTATGGAGCACAGTTCTACGGTGACACACATGGGGTCACCGTGAGTCGGAGTCGACTCCACAGCAGCTGGTTTGGTCTGGTCTGGGACCCTTACCATGTAGGGGATTCTGATCATTTCTGCTCTGTTTTCTTTCTAGTCGTTTGTTTTGTGCATTTGCTTTTTTTTTTTTTTTTTTTTTCTTTTAGCGCTGGTAAGAACCAACTAAATTGATTTCATGACACTCTAAGGGTTCAAGACCTGTGTTTTGAAAACCATACTCTAAGGTGTGGTCAGAAGTGTGGTGGCAGAGGGGTGGAGGAGTAGAGGTTAGAATTGCAGGCAGCTGTCTGCTGGGGATACAACTACCTCAACCTTCCTTCCGTAGCTAAGCCTAGGCCCCTTGTGCGTTTTGTTTCACAGGGCCCATGACGTGAAGCCCTAGCTCACTCTCACACTCTGATGAGGCCCTAATTGGAAACACTGTGGCGCAAAGACAGTGATAGGAGGCCAAGTCACAATTGGCGGTGGTCCAACCAAAGGCCTAAGAAATTCTGAATCTAAATAGACCTCAGCTTCCAGGAGAAGAGGAGTGAGAAAAGAACTCAGAGCTCTTTCGAAGGACTATGGTCACAAGTGTGGAGTCACCTTCCTTGGGGCAGATGGTTCTTAATGTCTGGGTTAGATTCACTTGATCCCTCTGCTTCCCAAGCTGCAGAATTCCTTCTATAAAACTTGGGTTGAGGACCTAGGTGGACTCACCCTTTGGTATCTGACCCTCTTGTTGGAAAACTTCATGACCTATTTCAGAAAAGAAGCTTTGACAGAAAAAAGGTTCAAAACACGAATTGCCCATGTGTTTGTTCTTGATGCGTGTGCATATTCATGTGACGCTGTTATAACGTGGAGCATGCTCATGTGTTTCTGTTATAACGTGGAACATATTCATGTGTTTCTGTTATAACGTGGAGCATGTTCATGTGTTTCTGTTATAACGTGGAACATATTCATGTGTTTCTGTTATAACGTGGAGCATATTCATGTGTTTCTTTTATAACGTGGAGCATATTCATGTGTTTCTGTTATAACGTGGAGCCTTTACAGAGAAAGTCAGTGGAACTGTAGAGGAACCCCTTAGACGTTATATGTATGGCTTTGAGAATTTGTGTTTGATATATGGGTGCTCTCACCTTCTTAGCTCGTTACCAATACTTTTGGAAACAACAAGTTCAGGGTTATATATTACAGCCCTTTCTTTAAACAATCCAGTTTATATTCTGTTTTACTTGTTAATTTTGTTTTGTTTTGTTTTAACTCTCGGGACTGGCTTCTCCAATTCCTTCTGACAGTATATGCACTTAGTTTCCAAGATGATATTTTTCACTTGCCTTGAGGATATTTCGAGTGATTGTACCAGCACAATTGTTTCCTTTGATGACCAACCATGTTATTCATCTCTAATCCCAGTGAACACATAACCGATCCCAAACCGTTGATTTTCCTTCCGTTCGCTGCCCATTAGTCTCCACTCACTTACCCAAAACCAAAAACCCAAACCCGTTGCCGTCGAGTCGATTCTGACTCATAGCGACCCTATAGGACAGAGTAGAACTGCCCCGTAGGGTTTCCAAGGAGCAGCTGGTGGATTCCAACTGCCGACCTTTTGGTTAGCAGCTGAGCTCTTATCCACTCACCTAAGGCCTCTAAAAGTGTTTTCAGGTCAATCCTTATATCATGGAGCAACTTTCCAATTAGTATGCAAAAACTTCGATTATCCTCTGTCCGCCCTCAAACCTAACTGACCAGCTCACCGCTTCAACCACCACAGTGCTACTTCCATTCTGATTTGTAGCCCCCGCCAAAAGATACATCCACATAAATTCCCTGGAACCCGTGAATGTTAACTTATTTGGGAAAAGGGTCTTTGCAGATGTAAGTAAGCTAAGGATCTTGAGATGAGATCTTCCTGAATTATCCAGGTGGGCCCTAAATCGAACGACAAGTGTCCTCATAAGAGAAAGGCAGAAGGAGACTTGAGAGACAGAAGAGAAGGCCGTGTGAAGACAGAGGCAGAGATTGGGGTGATGTGGCCACAAGTCAAGGAACGCCTGGGGCCACCAGGAGCTGGAAGAGACAAGGAACAGACTCCCCCCTAGAGCCCCCGGAGGGAGAGTGATCCCGCCAACACCTTGATTTCAGACTTCTGGCCTCCAGTACTGGGAGAGAACAAATTTCTGTTGTTTTAAAGCCACCCAGTGTGTGGTAATTTACTATAGCAGCAAGAAGAAACTGATGCACAGTTGGAGACCTGCTGTGAATATGCAAACCCTAGTATAAGGCATTGCCCACCTCAGAGATCCTACAACCAAATATAATTTTAATCACTTCAAATCTATTAAGCCCCTGTCCACACCAGTATAAAACTTGGTAGCAAATGAACCTGAAAAGTATTTATACTGTGTATGTGTTACAGCCTGTCTTACTGAAACGTGGACTAAGAAATACCAAGAAAAGTAAGGTTTATTACTTTGTCATACTAGTTTAGTACAACACGGACGGTCTTAATCTGCTCTCTCGGTGACAAGTGTGGACAGTTTCTTCTTTGCCCTACTCCATAGAACTACATCTTCAATCAGAAATAGTCTCCAAGCTGCCTCAGGTAGGTAAAACAATTTTATTTCTGATGCCGCCTGTCTTAGTCATCTAGTGCTGCTGTAACAGAAATACCACAAGTGGATGGTTTCAACAAAGAAAGAGAAGTTTATTTCCTTACAGTAAAGTAGGCTAAAAGTCCAAATTCAGGGCGTCAGCTCCAGGGGAAGGCTTTCTCTCATTGTTGGCTCTGGAGGAAGGTCCTTGTCATCGATCTTCCCCTGGACTAGGAGCTTCTCAGTGCAGGGACCTCGGGTCCAAAGGACACACTGTTCTCCTGGCTCTTGTTTCTTGGTGGTATGAGGCCCCCCTGTCTCTCTGCTCATTTCTCTCTTTTATATCGCAAAAGAGATTGGCTCAATACACAATCTAATCTTGTAGATTAAGTCCTGACTCATTAACATAACTGCCCCTAATCCTACCTCATCAACATCACAGAGATAGGATTTACAACACATAGGAAAAGCACATCAGATGACAAAATGGTGGACAATCACACAGTACTGGGAATCATGGCCTAGCCAAGTTGACACATATTTTGGGGGGCACAGTTCAGGCCATGACACCGCCCAATTGCCTAAAGACAATTTTCAAACTCTTAAGCCAGGCAGAACAATCTAGTTCTAGTTTATCACGCAGCCCAGTGTCTTAGCTGGCAAAAATAGAAGCTCGATGAATAGTTGTCGGGTAAATGAACAGATTCATAGTTCAGGCTGTTGTTGTTAGATGCCACCAAGTCAATTCCGACTCATAGCGACCCCATGTGATGGCGTAGAACTGCCCCCATAGGATTGTCTACGCTGTAATCTTTAAGAGCTCAGCTGCTAACCAAAAGATCGGCAGTTCGAATTCACCAGCCACTCCTTGGAAACCCTATGGGACAGTTCTACTCTGTCCTATACTCTGTCTCACTATGAGTTGGAATCGTCTTTACGGCAACAAGTATGGTTGGGTTTTTTTTTTTTTTTTTTTTTGGTTAATCTTTGTGGAAACATATCGCCAGGTCTTTCTTCCGCAGAGTCGTTGGTGGGTTCGAACTGCCAACCTTTCAGTCAGCAGCTGAACGCTTAATTGTTGTGCCACGAGGACTCTTTAGGCTATTGTTGTTATTATTATTATTACATTATTATTATTGTGGTTATTAGCTCACACACGTTTGCGTCTTCCATTAAACCGCGACTTATTCATCTTCCTATCCCCAGTGACTAGGGAAGAGCCTGTCACACACGTGCTCAATAAATGTTTGTTGAGTAAATAAAGAATGAGTCTTTCTACTCTCCAAGCAAGTCATTATTTTAGGTGAAAATGACCAGATGATACTGGACATTTTTTTTTTTAATCTTATGAAATATTTTAGTTTCTAGATTTGGGAAACCCTATCACAAAGTCATTGTGTATTCGTAGGGTATCAACCCCTTACAGAGCTCAGTGTGGTAATGAGGAAAGGCAAAATTTCCGGTGGTTTGACAGTAATGTGACAGGAATAGCTCCAACTGCTTTGAATAGGTCATGAATGTAACTTGTCCTTCGCCATTGAAGCTCAAAGCTGTGAATCCTACAAAACAAATGTGACCGAGCCATCGGCCAACCAGGTGCTGTGCTTAGCGACATTCTCATGTGGTCATCATATGTTAGGTTCCCTGAGGGATTTCAAAACGTGGAGCAACCTCTTACAGTCTCATTGGAGGGGGAAGATTGACTAAGGAGGACTAAGGATTTAGCAATGGGAAGTGTTTCTCTGGAAATATGGCATCTAAATCATAAAATTCTAGAAAAAGATAGATTTGACAAGGATATCTATCCACTCCGTTCCTAAATCTTGGACATTCCTCTGAAAGGATGATCAAAAGATGATCATGCCCAACCTTTCTACGCAGATAAACTATTTCCTGGTGAGGCTAAGAATTAGTTGGTTTTCATCAAAGTTGACTCATCACTGAACTTTTGGAGGGATTTGAAGATAATTATTATAGATACATTTAGGAAAACGTCCACACTAAAGCAAAGAGTATGCCTTAAAACATTAGAAACCCTTAGGTTCATGCTTTATCCTAAAACTGAAAAAGAAAAGTTTCTTAGCATTTTTCACTCAGATTTAGATGAAAAGGGCATCGTTTAACCAATGTAAGACACACGAGGAGCCCTTGGGTGGTGCAAACGGTTAAGCGCTCGGCTGCTAACTGAAAAGTTGGCAGTTCTAGTCTACCTAGAGGCACCTCAGAAGAAAGGCCTGGCCATCTACTTCCAGAAAAATCAGCCATTGAAAACCCTGTGGAGCACAGTTTTACTCTGACACGCAAGGTCACCAGGAGTCATAGTCGTCTCCATGGCAACTGGTTTAAGACACGTGGGGGCAGGGACTACTTATTTACCACTGCATGTCTGTGGCAAATAAAATACCTGGCACATACTGGGCAATCAGTAGATATTGGTAGAGTGAACTAATGGTCCAGTGCTTTGGCTTAATAATGGTAGTTGGCTATAAGGATAGATTCAAATCAGCAAACTCAAGAACACTGGCAAATTACAGTTTCAAACCTCTTTATGTATTTCAAAATTAGCTTAAAATTGTGTTATCTAGCATACCACTTACATGCTCAAAGGTACCCCAAAACAAGCCTGTTAAATGAATTCTCCACCAATTAAGCTGGAAAAGCCCTCGATGTGAACAATATTGGCAATGACATGGACATCGACAATGTCAGTGTTACAGCCCTAATCTGCTCCCTTACTATGCCAGGCTGTGCTGGGCACATAAGGAAGAGTATGCAAATATGAACGGTAGAATGCATGGACCCTGCCGATCTCAGAAACCAAGGGTAGGGATAGCACTAGCACAACAATATGACCAGAGAGATGTAAGGTTATACAAGCATCCAAGGGAAAAAGAAGCAAAGTAAAAACAGGTCTTGGCAACGTATTTCCTTCTAAGCTTATTTCATTACACATTTGCGGCTTAAAATTATAATTTAGCCCCTTCTCATTATATGGAAATAAAATATCATTGAACCCCAAATTGATGTGTTTAGTTCTCTTAGATTGCAACGTAAGCCACTCTTGAAAATGCAATGTAAAAGTGAGAGGAAAAAAAAAAAAAAAAATGGGGAGGGGCAGGGGGAGAGTATTTTTCTTGTTCTCTTGCGAGGGCCAGCGTAGACTATCAGGGTAGATCAAACATTAAATGCTTTCCTCGTCGTTAAACGGCTCGATTTTAAGTGTACACGTTCTTGCATTAAGGAAGGCTCAGGGTATTTTCTTTTCCTTTTTTGGCTGTGATGTTGTTTCCAAAATGCACTGTTCATTGCGGTAAGCACCAAACTGACCTCTTAGGTTTTAGAAATAATACAAAACTATTTTATGCTTGCATCTGGAGGTGTTAGATGCTTCTTTCAGGAAATAAGCAGATCTTCCTCCTGTGTTTAAAGAGGACAATAGTTAACTCACAAGGGGGTAGGGAGAGTCCAATGATTACGAGAGATATTAGAGGCCCCGTCCAGAGGAGAAGCTCGAATGTTTGTTAAGACTTTGCAAACAGCACCCACCCCCAGTCTGTGAACACAGCCCAAAAGCTATGTTATCCTCCTGAAAGAATCAAAGAACTCAGTTCCATCCATTGGAAGACTGGAGAAACGCAGCCGCCATGGTTGAGACCATCTGTGAGATTTAAAAGTGAAGACAGCTGGGTCCCCAACAGTCGGTCCCTCACCGGCCTCTTTTATTTCCTCTATCTGTGCTTTATTCGTCCTGATCAATTCAAAATTTGCAGAAGTCCCAGAGCAGGCGGTGTGACCTTCAGCTATCACTTAGGCTCCCTTGGCCTGTTTGCTCCTTGGGGGAGACGAGAGGGCTGAAGGTGCTGTGGTTAGGGTCGCCTTCCATTGGAACATTCTTTCATTTTAATTGTAAACCTAATGTCCCATTTTTATCTGTAAAAAAGACCGTAGACTCCTAAATAGCAGGAATATGGATTCCCATACTGATTCATAAATACCCCCGTCTCTTCCGGGAAGTTCCTCTCTTGGGAAGAAAGAATAATTCTCTTCCCACACCAGAGAAAAAACATAGCCGCTCCCAACCTCCCTGCCCCCAGATGTGCATCACTTAAGTGTGCAAAGTGAATGTGATTTGGGCAGAAGCTTCTGGATTCCCTCATCCCACACACCAAGCAGCCAAAATTCAATCATTACTACTGGAGTTTTCATGTTAATTTCCCCCCTGCATTTTAGCTTTGCCATCCCGGGGGAAAAGGCCCTCTCTTAGAGCCGTGACTGGATCTTCAGAATCGCCCCTTTCCCTCAATACTCATTTTTACTTTTAAACTTAGGATACTGGAGTTGTGTTAATTTCTTATCATCTCATTGCATCTTCTCGTTTGAAACATGCTCCCGGCAAAAACCTGCCCTGACACTGGTTTATCTGTGTGCCTTGGGGCATTTTCATTTTTGCCCTCACCTTTCCGCTCAGGCAAGAAAGGAACTTGGAGGCTGGAGGGCCCCGTCTCCATCTTTCGATGGTACGGAGGACCTTTGTGCTGACTGATGTCGTTTTCTATTGATCCAACAGCTCAGGTTGTGCAGCAGCCGAGTACGCATCCTCCCCTTGCAGGGCAGATAAAGGCTTCTAGCTGATGCTCTACTTTTGATTGTCGAAACCACAGGTAAATGGTTTCCTGTGCATTTCTCAAAATAAGTCTTGAGCAAAGGAAATGAAATGAACCAGCTTGATAATGACCAAAAACTTGCTCCACCCTAAGGCCCAGACCTTCAAAATGAGTATTTTTATAAATCAATTTTGAGGGGGGAAAAATTTAGCTTCTTGGACATTTGCATTGTAAATTTTAGCGTTGCTGCAACGGTGGGTAAACTTCCCTTCATAAATGCCGTTCTGTGTTTCCACTTACTAAAACTGGTACTTTTTTACTTTTTTACATCTGTACCGTTTCTTACAGAGCACAGGAATTCATTAGGGACTGTGTTAAACGACACACTTCTAACTTAAAAAAAAGAAAAAATACCTCACCCGCCGCCATCCTGCACTTTAGACTATTTCCAAATCATGAGGATTCAGTAATTTTAAGATCATATTCATTAACGCTAAATGCATTCATCATTTTATAACAGCAATTTTAAATACTGAATTTTAATGAGAAACCAGCTATCGGGCAACGCGAGGGCACGAGTTCCAGATTCCTACTAAGGTGGTTGCTAAAAATTTTTTTTACCCAACTTTGTTATCTGCCAGGACTGCTTAAATTGTGTTGATGCTAGTAACTGGTGAAATAACCAAGTTCAATCTGATACCCAAAGTAAAATACTAGGCTGTAAAAATTATCACCGTCTTATTTTCTTGATCATATGAAATAAATTCAGTGTTTATCAAAACCCCTAAGTTTGAAGAACTGCAAGTATCTTCTTGTTAGATCTTTCATACAACTCATACTAGGAATTCAATCAGCCCAAGTAAATGTTCTCCCAATTAGCTAGTATAGACAAGGTACTGCACATACCTGGGCGAAAGCCATTTCCAGGCGTAATACAAGTCACCCAGATCCCCGGATGTTTTGTCATGTATTGCTGCTCCCCTGTAAGAAGACCCACCGCAAAGGCGCAATAACCGCTCCTTCCAAACAGTCACACCAGCCAGGTTTTAAAACTTTTTATTTGCATATTAAAAAAATTGTGCATTCCAATAATTAAAATCATTTGAACAACAAAAAAAAAAAAATGGCACTCTGATTAAACTGCATTTTACGCCTGCAGGACACCTTGGACCAGCTTTGCTTTTACTCAACATATTTATTCACTGTCGTCCCACCCAGCTCCTTCCTCCACCAACATGCAAGTTCTCTTCCTTCCCTGCCGGCCTGTCAGGCCGACGGGGGGGGGGGGGGGGGGGGGGTGTGGCAGGCGCCGCCTTGGATGTCAGTAGTTCTCGATTCTTTGATGTGAAAAGGGGCAGCACAGTCATTTAAACTTGATCCGACCTCTTTGCATCTCGCGAAGTTAAACAGCTAAAACAAGGAAGATAAGAAGGCAATGCTTGTGGAATGTACAGTGCGTGTCGGCGGCGCCGCCTCATGACGATTCACCCGCTTGCTTCTCCTGTTCAATCGCTGCAACGGGGAAACAGACAAAAAAGATGGAGGCCGATTAACATTTCCCCAGAAAACCTAGCTACACAGTGATAGCACTTACATTTAAAACAGCTTTTCCTATCAGAAAAGGTCTACAAGCACAATTAACCATTCAGTACTATTCCTATGAAATATAATATTTAACACAAATAGACGTTCATTTTAACAGATTAAGTGTCTGGGAATATTCATATAGTAGTTATCTATTCCAGGATTGAATTACCAAAGCCTTGCGTTTGCTGGCTGCAAAATCATTTTTAATTAACCTTTCCAAGCACATTCATCAGAAAGCTGCCGGCTCCACCCCCGCGCTCCTCGGCTCCCCCCCCGCCCCGAATTCTTCCCGCTACCCCTCCCACCGTCCCACCCTCCCGCCCAGCCTGGTCCCAAGATGGGGGGGGGGGGCGGGGGGTAGGGAGGGAGCTTACTTTCTTTTGAAGGCAGTGGGTTTTTCTCTTGCGTTTGTGTCTTCTTCAATTTCGACTTATCGAATTTCTCAATCTCAGCCATATCGGGTTTGTCAGACATGGTTGTGATAGAAGCTGCGGATGCAAAACCAAGAAGGTGGGTGAGCCACTCATCCTCGTCTCTCCGGGCTTTGAAACGCGCTTCCTCCCCTCCGATCTCCTGGCTGAACCCCCACCCCCTCCTTCCGTTTTTATTCAGGGCTAAAGAGCTTCCACTTTCTCCAAAAAAAGAAAAGAAACACCCTCCCCAATATTTCAAAACGCGGGGTACCCAGGGGCGGAAACCGCGCTCGCAGCCAGAGGCCAAATCTTTCGGAGAATGAAATTGACCAGGTGGCTCGTTAATTGCAGCGTGTTAAAAATGAAAATCTGGCTAGCACGAGCAGAGAACAGTAAAGGCACCCCAAGTTAAAAGAGTGGGGGGGGGGGCGTGAAAAACGGGTAACAATTCTAAAACTGCAGCCGAGGCTGCACAGGTATCTCCCTTTTCTCTGCGTGGTCCCTCCCCCAAGCTGCGGCCCGGTCTCGCTTTCTTCTCTGGCACAAAGGCGGCAGCTGCTGCCTGCGCCTCCGACCACCGCCCTGCCCGCTTCCTCCTCCCCGTGCAACAAAGCCGCCCTCGGCACACAAAGCTCTCCCACACCCAGCCTGCAATCCCAGGCCGCAGGCGAGGGCAGCTCGGCGGCCTTCGCACGCATTCCTTCGCAGGAGGGGCTGCCACCTTAACCCTGGGTCCCGCAGCCCCGAAACCAGCGGAGGCTAGGAAAAAAATGGAGCTGCTGAAGCTCGGGGCCGGGGGGTGGTGTGAGCAGGAACAAAGGGACTTTCTGTGCCTGCTCGATCCCTGCCTCGGTGGCAACGGAGAATGCCTTTGAAGGGGAAGAAGGAAAGAAAGGGGCCTGTTCCCTCGAGGCTGCGGGGCAAAACGCCCGTGTTTTTTTTTTTAAAAATCGCCAAATCCCGACCCGGTTGGCAAGCATCTGGTGGGGCTCTGCCGCGCCATGCTCCCCGAGCAGCCCGCCCAGGGAGGACCCCGGGGCTGGGCTTCAAGGGTGGCTTCAGAGGGGTGCAGTGGTGAAGGGACGGGCGGCGGAGGGGACCACAGGGCAGGGGCAGGGCAGGGCAGGGGCAGGGCAGGGCCCGGGGCTCACCGAGCGAGGCGCGACTGAGCTCTGTCCGTGTGTGCAGTGGCCGCCACCGAATGCCGGGCGGGGCGCGCGGCGCCGCTATATCCGCGCTCCTATGTAAATGAGGTGATGTCACCCGCCGGACCGTTTAACTCCTTCGCGCCTTGGCAGCGGCGTCCGCGGCCCCGCAATGCACCCGAACCGCCGGGGGGGCGGAAAAGCAAGCGACCGAAAGCCCACCCTCCGACACTGCCAGTTCCATGCCCCCACTTTGATGTTTATTGTCGTGGATTTTTGCAACAATAGCGCAGACTTGCTCTTGGGGACCGGTTCGTGATCACTACGGGCTTGGGTGGGACCTAGGGGGACCGGCATTCCTTTACTGCGACACTGCCATTGTCTGAAGCAGACAGCCCCGAGCGAAGGCGCGGGGCTCCCTCGCAGCAGGGCCTCCCCCACTGCCCGCGATGCCTGTGACTCAGCTTGCAGACCGGTGGAGGGCCATCGCCCCACCCCGGCCCTTTGTCTTCCTCAATGGCTTTCTCGATTTGGGTGGGAGGTATGCACTCTGAGTGATTTAAAAAAAAAAAAAAAAAAAAAGTTTCGTCACTGCAACATCCATATTTTTTTCAACACTATAATTTTGTGAGCACCCAAGTCAAAAAACGGTAATATTTGCTGGGTGTAGGGTAATGTGCCTGCAGTTTGTCGAGCACAACGCCTCCCCCTTTGAAAAACCAGTCGAGTTGGAAGTCGGCTGTTGTCTTGCTGTTTGACAATGAGGAAGTTCTCTTACTTTGCTGTTCCTTATTTTCCTCAATTCTAAAAGTGATTGCTAAGGAGGCCCCTGTTGGATCCCAAACACGTGGATTCCCTTATCCCTAAAATCTTAAGATTATATTTAAAACTCCACCCCTGTGTGTGGTGGGCCACGTTTCTCAGCGCTAGGTTTTTGAAACGCTCTTGTAACTTACATCGGCAATATTCTCCGCGGAAGATGTGGGTGGAGAGAGGAGTTTTCAAAATGGCACCTGATTTCGTGAGTGCAAGTGACCCACTCGTGCTGAAAATCAGTTGCAAATACCATGCTAATGCTTGCGCGCGGCATGTGAACGGAAAAAGACCTGCTGCTTCTAGAAGGGCCTAGTTGTGATTATTTCTAAGGGAGTGTTCGGAATAGTCCTCCTTTTCTGTGTCCCAGGGAAATGCTGTTCGAAGCCCCCTGGTAATCGTGCCTGGGAAGAGGCCTTTGTCGCACTGGGGAGTAAACTGTCATATACACGCTGAAATGGCACTGCCAGCAGCTTGGACTTCCCCATTTCTGCACCTCCTTGACTTCCTTTTTCCTGGGGAGGAAGGGGGAGGGGCTGGGCAGGGGCAGCTGACCCCTCTGGTTCCCCAGTTAATGCTCTGCTGGGTGGCTGCCATCCTGCTCTCTAAATGGGGACACTGGGCCTTTTCGTGCACCAGATGTCAAGTCTCTGGTGCCATGTCCCCTGACCCTGCCCTCCGCCAACTTGCCGGAGAACCGCTTCATGGTCCAAACACAGACTAGATCTTGCGGCGGGATTTTTTGGCTGGTTTCAGCTGGCAGCTGCGGTCGTTACCAACCCCATTTCTGTAGGTCCTGGGATTCCATTTCCCAGCACTCAGCTGCTGTCGAACATCCCATCTGACCTCTCTGATGTCTCCCGGGATTACAAAGAATGCCACTACCACCTCGTGGCCTGTTCTCCCAAGGGCTTCCTTGACACAGGATTAGGCCTTACAGAAGCAATGCCTCGGAAGGAGAGGGAGAAGCGGACATTTTTTGAACGTCTGGAGGATTTTTCTCATCTGGTAACAAGCAGCCTTCCTGCCTCTGGGTTTAGGATCTGATAGAAACTGGGCAGGTGGAGAGATAAGGAGGGGAAGAGAGAGGGAGTGAGAGGCAACTGGCTGAAAGCAAGAGAAAAAAAAGAGCCCACCGTAATTGAACTTGACTTGCCAACTGGTCAGGTGACTCAGAAAGAGTGAGACCGAGGAGACGAAAAGCAAAAAGAATAATCTTGAAGGTTGTGTGTGACCTCGTCAAGTTCATTCAGCTTTCTGTGTCTCTGTTTTCTCATCTGTAAAATGGGGTCATTGCAGTACGTATCTCACAGGATTGTTGGGAGGGTTGAGTGCATGACAGTGCATGGCACTTATTAAACGCTTTGTATGGTTCTTACCATTAGTACTGTTATTACTACTATTAGTATTATTGGAGCCCTGGTGACGACCTGGTTAAGAGCTCAGGCTGCTAACCAAAAGGTCAGCAGTTCGAATCCAGCAGCCGCTCCTCAGAAACCCTACGGGGCAGTTCTACTCTGTCCTGTAGGGTCACTATAAATTGAAATCCACTTGACGGCAACGGGGATGTATATGTATTAGTATTATTTAGGATCAAAGACTGAGAAAAAAAATAATGAAATAAAAAAATGTTTTAGGTGTTTGGAATTAATCTAAGAATTTGAGATGTTTTTCTTTCTTTCTCTTGTACAGTGCTGGTAAAATGAGATCTTTTATTCACTTTAAAAGCAAATAAAAACTAACGACTTTCGTGGGCCGATGCCAAAGGTGCTTTCCATTTGTTTTCGCCTTTGGTCTCCACCACCCCTCTTTGAGGAGAGGTTGACAGGTGGGGAAACTGAGGCTTAGAGAAGCTCAGTCATGGCGATAAATGAGCTGATAGCTGCTGTACATTATTTATGCTCGTTGTCGTTGTTAATTGCCGTCCAGTCCATTCTGACTCATGGCTACACCAGGTGTGCAGAGTAGAACGGCTCTATAGGGTTTTCAACTCTGTGACCTTTTGGAAGCAGATCGCCAGGCCTTTCTTCCAAGGCACCTCTGGGTGGATTTGAATTGCCAATCTTTCAGCTAGTATTTATGCTAAGAGGTAGATAAAAGCCATCACCTCCAGCCTCCCAGGTCTGTGTTTGACAGTTACCAGGAAGAGTGTGAGGCGACAGGCTGTTTTGTCCCCCGCCATGCTGGCCCCAGAGTATTTGCTCAATAAATTGTGATCACACTTCACTGAAGTAAATTGCCTAAGTGAGGAATTGCCTCCCATAAGCAAGTTAAGTGGGTCACCATGTACTGGATACAAGCACCACTGAGGTGGGCATTTTCTTTTTTTATTTTATTTTATTGTTGTACTTTAAGTGAAAGTTTACAATTCAAGTCAGTCTCTCATACAAAAATTTATACATACATTGTTATGTGACCCTAGTTGCTCTCCCCATACTGTGACAGCACACTCCTCCTTTCCACCCCTGATTTCCCGTGTCCATTCAACCAGCTCCTGACCCTCTCTGCCTTCTCATCTCAGCTCCGGACAGGAGCTGCCCATTTAGTCTCATGTATCTACTTGAGCTAAGAAGCACACTCTTCACGAGTATCTTTTTATGTCCCGTAGTCCAGCCCAATCTTTGTCTGAAGAGTTGGCCTCGGAAATGGTTTCAGTGCTGGGCTGCCAGAGAGTCCGGGGGCCATGTTCTCTGGGGTTCTTCCAGTCTGAGGTGGGCATTTTCGATCGCAATTTAAAAGGCAGGAGCCAGAGGGTTCGAGGGGCAAAAGAACTGTCTACAAAGTCCCATTGGTGATGGCAGCCCCACGTGTGTTGGAGTAGAACTGTGCTTCATAGGGTTTTCGGTGACTGATATTTGGGAAGTAGATCGCCAGGCCTTTCTTCCAAGGTGCCTCTGAGTGGGCTTGAACCTCCAACCTTTCAGTTAGCAGCTGAGTGCATTAACCATTTACACCACCCAGGGACTCCAGAATTACCATGTTGTCTTTTGCCTTCGAGTCAATTCCAACCCATGGGAGCCCTGTGTGTTACAGAGTAGAACTGCCCCATAAGGTCTTCTTGGCTGTGATCTTTATGGAAACAGATTGCCAGGCCTTTTCTTCCATGGTGCTGCTGGGTGGGTTCAAACCGACAACCGTTTGGTTGCCAGCCGAGCACAGACCGTGCCACCCGGAAACCTTCAGAATTACCATATGACCCAGCAATTCCACCCCTAGCTATATATACCCAAAAGAATTGAAAACAGGAACTCAAACAGATACTTGTAATGAATGTTCACAGCAGCATTATTCACAATAGCCATACATTGTAAACAACCCAAACACCCATCAGCGGATGAATGGATAAACAAAAAGTGGTATATACGTGAAATGGAATGCTATTCAGCCATAAAAAGGAATAAAATACTGCTACACGCTACAACATGGATGAACCTTGAAATCGTTATGCCAAGTGAAAGAAACCAGACGCAAAAGGCCACATATTGTCTGATTCCATGTATACGAAATGTCCAGAGCAGGCAAATCTGTAGAGGCAGCAGATTAGTGGTTACCAGGAGCTGGGGGAGGGGAGAACGGAGTGCCTGCCAGTGGGTACAGCGTTTCCTTTTGGGGTGATGAAAATGTTCTGGAATTAGAGACGGGTGGTAGTTGCACAGCATTGTGAATGTACACTGATCTGTGTACTTTGAAATGGCTAAATTTATGTTAGGTGAATTTCACCTCAATAACGATCATGCAAAAAAACAAAACTAAAAAAGAATTCATAGCCCCATTTCCCACACCCCAGTGTCGGGTTATGAGGAGATGGAAGGGGAGTCCAAAGTGGGGTGACAGTTAGGGGCTCTTAACCCTTTGTGTGCCTTGGCGTCCTTTGCCAGTGTGATGAGGCTTCTCAGAATTATGTAAATGCATGAAATAAAAAAATGTGGGCTCTCAAATGAAAGCAATTAGGTTTACATACATTTATCAGAAGGCTTTTAGGAATTGTGATATAGTAATATACGTGCTTCTTTATGCATGCAATAATACAATCTAGTAGTAGAGCTCATATCCACCATAAATTCAAAGTTGTGATGAACGTTTAGATAGCTGCAGAAACGCTAATGGACATAAAAATACCTGTGATTTCTATTGTTGACCAAATCCCAGGAACTGCTAATATCACAAAGGTTCCTTGCATACTTGAAGGGAATACTCACATTCAGTTAAAGGTTAATGAAAATAAAGATGTAATTTTTCCCCTTCTACGTTCATGGACTCCCTGGATTCTACCCGAAGATCTCCTGGGTGTCTGTGGACCCCAGGCTAAGGGAGAGATCCCTTGAACTAGAGAAGGTCACCAACAGGGTTTCTGAGAAATGGAAGAGATGGCATGGATCTCAATGAACGGACTAAATCACTGAATAAGTCTGTGTTGGAAATTTAATTTACCCTTGAACTCTTCATGTTCTCTGCATGGCCTGAATTCCACAGTCTATACCAGCAGCTTACCTAAAAGGGTTTAGGTGCCAGCTCAAAGGAGCCAGCAAATTGGAAGTCAAGGTGGAGGGGGAGAAAAAAGACCAGCTTACAGGTGTCACCTTACATTTTGTGGTTTAGTAATTGCCTATGTAATAACGACTCATATTTATCTGGTGTTTGTGAACTTTGTCAAAGCATTTCCTCATCTTTTGTGTTGTTTTATCCTTAAAGCACCCCTTTGCAAATAAAAGGGCTAAATGTTTGCTGTACCGTGGTGGATTGGTGTTGCTATGATGCTGGAAGCTATGCCACTGGTATTTCAAATACCAGCAGGGTCGCCCATGGTGGACAGGTTTCGGCAGAGCTTCCAGACTAAGACAGACTAGGAAGAAAGGCCTGGCGATCTACTGCCAAAAATTGGCCAATGAAAACCCTATGGATCACAGCAGAGCAGTGTCCGATACAGTGCTGGAAGATGAGACCCTAGGCTGGAAGGCACTCAAAATACACAGCGGTCGTAACAATGGACTTGAGCGTCCCAATGACCGTGAAGATAGCGCAGGACCGGACAACGTTTTGTTCTGTTGTCTGCTGGGTTGCCATGAGTCGGAGCCGACTCGACGGCCACTGACAACCACAACAGTAGTATCAATATTTTGCAGTGTGTGAAACTCAGCACAGAGAGGTTAAGTGACCTGCCCAAGGATAATCAGCTGGTGAGCAGAGCCAAGACCACAAACCAAAACTCCTGACTTTGAAGGATTTTCAAGGACCACGGGCCCCATCATCCTTTAAGCATGATTTTAGGTGCTAGAGCCCAGAGAGTCAACACCCCCAGAAGGAACGTTATATATCAAAGATGAGAAGGCCATCGTTTCCAGTGTGAATAAGAGCTACCGGGAATCGAGTTGACTGTGGGTCATTGCTTGGCACCTGCTGTGTACTTTCTACGTGTCAATTGGGTGAAAGAGGTTTAAATTTTATACAAAGGCGAATTTGGAAAAACAAACTGAATTATTATCATCCTGTGCCCAAGGATCCCCAAACTGCCAGGCGAGGGAGATGGGGCATGATGGCGGGTAAGAAGGGATGGAAGGAAAGAAGCACTCTGTCATGAGAGATGTGCTATTTCTTTCTTTCTTTCTTTCTTTTTTTTTTTTTTAATTCCTGCAACTTTAAGATTTCATTTCCTTTATTGATTACTTAGTCTGTAATCTGCACCACCCTGGCGTCACCAGAATGTTTTACACTTTTCACTGTAGGGTAATTTCAAGCCTACAGAAAAGTTACAAAGATACAATGAAGAACTCCTGTACCCTGAACCTAGATTCACCAGTTGTTAATATTTTGCCACAATGGCTTTGTCATTAGAGTCCCTGGGTGGTGCAAACAGTTAAGTGCTCGACTGTTAACCGAAAGGTTGGTGGTTTGAACCCACCCAGAGGTGCCTCATAGGAAAGGCCTGGCAGTCTGCTTCCAAAAGGTCGCAGCCTTGACAAGCCTATGGAGCACAGTTCTATTCTGACACTTGTGTGGGTGCCATGAGTCAGAGTCGACTCGATGGCAACTGGTTTGGTTTTTGGGTTTTGTTTTTCTTTTTTTGGCTTTATCATTCTCTCTTGCTTTTTCTTGCTCTCTCAAAGATCAATCTGTCTGTTTGTTTTTTTCTAAACTATCTGAGAGTAAATCTCAAACATGACATCGCTTTACCCCCCCCCCCCCCCCCCCGCCAAGAACCCACTTAACTAGCTTCTGGGAGGCAGGAATGATCCCTGACCTCTGGAACCTTAATACAAGTGGCATGAATTATCTGTGGATGGAAAGCAAGGTGATCAGTGGCCCAGGTAGGGGGTCAGGAGGATCTGGGTTCAAATATCTTCCTCACTTAGGCAGTTCAATTCAGTGCACTGTGATCACAATTTATTGAGCAACTACTTTGGGCCCAGCACCAAAAAAAAAAAGAAAACCCGTTGCCATTGAGTCGATTCTGACTCATAGTGACCCTATAGGAAAGGGTAGAACTGCCCCGTAGGGTTTCCAAGGAGCGGCTGGTGGATTCGAACTGGTGACTTTTTGGTTAGCAGCCGTAGCTCTTAACCACTGTGCCACCAGGGCTCCAACACAGTGGGGGACAAAACAGCCTGTCACTTCACACTCTTCCTGGTGACTCTCAGGCACAGACCTGGGAGGCTGGTGGTAACAGCTTTTATCTACCCCTTAGCATAAATACTAGCTGGAAGATTGGTCATTTAAACTCACCCAGAGGTGGCTTGGAGGAAAGGCCTGGCAATCTGCTTCTAAAAGGTCACAGCCTTGAAAACCCTATAGAGCCGTTCGACTCTGCACACCTGGTGTAGCCATGAGTCAGAACGGACTGGATGGCAACTAACACCAACAACCAGCATGAATAACAGACAATAGCTATCAGCTTATTGGGAACCTTTGTGGTACAGTGGTTAAAGAGCTCAGGCTGCTAACTAAAAGGTTGGCAGTTCGAATCCACAATCTGCTCCTTGGAAACGCTGTGGGGCAGTTCTACTCTGTCCTATAGGGTCGCTCTGAGTCAGAATCGACTTGATGGCAACGGGTTTTTTATCAGCTTATTTATCACCCGAGTACTTCAGTGTCCATTTACCAAGAACAAGGGCGTTGTCCAACGCGGCCACAGTGCGGTTAGCAATACAGCAAATCTCACGTTGCTGCTGTGCTGTTTCTGGTCCAGGTTCCCATCCAGGATCCTGCGTCGCATTGACTTGTCGTGTCCCATTTTGTGTGCTTTGATTTAGAACTTGATCAGCCTCTCCTGGTCTTCCGTGACACTAACATTTTTGAAGAAGACAGACTGGCTTTTTTGTAGAATTTCCCTCAGTTTGGATTTGGCTGATGTTTCTTCATGATGAGATTTGGGCTTTGCCTTTTGGGGAGGACTACTACCCAAAGGGGGGTGGGGTGGCGGCTGTGGCCTTAGTAGCTTCCGTTAGAAGGCACATGTAGTGTCGGTTTGTCTCATCGCTGCAGATTTCCACTCTGATCGCTTGATTAAGCTGTTATCCGTCAGCTTCTCCCCTGTAAAGGGACTATTTTCTGATGTATCTCTATTCCCTGCACGGAGTGGGTTTTCTGCTGTCTTCACAGAAGGCTCAGCTATGGTGGCGAACCAAAAGCTGGGCGGTTCAAACCTGCCAGTGGCTCTGCAGGAGAAACGACCTGGCGATCTGCTCCCGTAAAGATTACAGCCTAGGAGACTGTATGGGGCAGTTCTACTCTGTCCTATAGGGTCGCTGTGAGTTAGAATCGACTTAACGGTACACAACAACAATAACAACATATACACGTATATATACAGTGAAACCTGTGTGAGGCCGAAACCGGTCAGAGAAAGAACACTCAAATATTCTCTGCTAAAACGAGCGATAGAAAAGTGGTCAGACTGCACCCTGTCAAAGGCAGAAAGCTTTCCAGACCTGGAAAAACACGGCAGTCTCGTCGAGTTCCGGCTGTCACAGGTTTCACTGTACCTATTCACATACGCATACACAAACATACACATATAAATCTTTTCCCCCATAGCATCGTAGGTAAGAATAAAAACTAGACTCAACCTTAGTGTATATTATTAGAAGGCTAGTTAAATACAGAATAGAATATGCAAGCAGTGGAAAACTATTCAGCCATGAGAGAAAGACTGAGGTAGATCTGTTTTTCTAAAAAAATTTCTGTTGTAGTTGCTGTTGAGAACATACACAGCAAAACAGACACCACTTCAACAGTTTCCACACATACAATTCAGTGACATTGATGACATTCTTCAAGTTGTGCGACCATTCTCACCCTCCTTTTCTGAGTCGTTCCTCCCCCATTAACATAAACCCACTGCCCCCTAAGGTTCCTAGCTAATCGTTTGAGTTTGCTGTTGTCATTTTGATCCCATATAGGTAGTTCTTAAAAGATCACAATGCTCAAGAGAGACATTTTTTACTGGTTAAGCTAGACTTCTTTGGTTTTAAGAAAACTTCAGGGGATACTTTTCGTTTAGGTTTTAAAGAGTATCTCAGGGCAATAGTTTCAGGGGTCCATCCAGCCCCCGGGGCTCTAGAAAGTCTGGAGTCCGTAAGAATTTGAAATTCTGTTCTGCATTTCCCCCGTTTTGATCAGGATTCCTCTATAGCATCTTTGATCAAAATGTTCAGTAATGGTACTGAGGCAGATTATTCACGATGCTATGGAAGGATGTCCAGAATATACTCTGATGTGAACAAAAAGACCTCGTAAATATTGTAGGATCCTTTCTGTGTAATAAAAAAGTGGGGTATAGAGACAATTTCCAGAAGTGAGTTTAACAAACTATTAACAGCGGTTACCTCTGGGGAGGGGGGATGGAGAATCCTCTAGCATTTACCTTTTCACCAGAAGCATGTACATTACTTTTATATTTCTAAATATTTTACGTATTATTTTTATGCGTTTTGTTTTACTTTTTTATATAATATTTTAAGGGCTTTTGGTGAAAGTTTACACAGCAAATTAGGTTCCCATTTAACAATTTCTATGCTTATTGTTCCGTGACATTGGTTACATTGTTCACAATGTGTCAGCATTCTCGTTACTTCCATTAATCCGGCTTCCTTGCCCCGCCACCGCCCCCCCCCCCCCACCGCCCCCGGCCCTTACCTTCTCATCTTTGCTTTAGGGAAAATGCTGACCGTTTGGTCTCATATAGATGATTTTTTAAAGGAGCGCAGTACTCATGGGTGATACTGTTTATTTTATGAGCTAATCTGTTATTTAGCTGAAAGGTGACCTCTAGAGTGGTTTGAGTTCCACCTTTAAAGGGTATCTCAGGGAGATAGTCTCGGGGGGTTCCTCTAGTCTCTACTGGTCCAGTAAGTCTGGCCTTCTTTAAGGATTTGTTTTGTTCTACATTTTTCTCCCATTCTATCTGGGAGTTTTGTTGTACTTTATTTTTTCTATATTAGTTTATTTTCCTGCCCAAGAAACTTCATAAAACCAACGCACAGGCAGTTAAGTATGCCTTTGAAAGAAATAGATTCTGACAGTGGGCTTGGGGTTTCTTTAGTAAGAAAACACTTTTGAAAGGAAGTGAAACACACAGCCAAGAACAATGAGGGTGACTTCCTGTTTAACTGCAGTTGTAGGAACTCGTGTTCTTAAAGGGGCAGGAGGACGGTGAGCTTTCACGTCTATGGCTATTGTAATCCTAAATCAAAATGATATAGACAGGTCTGCAGCAGGCCTCTGTTCTAGAACACAACAGAAGCACCCGAGTTTGGTCAGTCAACCCACAGCAGGCCCAGTTAAGAGCCATCCTTCATCAGAGCAGCTCTATCACAGATGGTTTCCCATCAAATGTGAGCACGACATCACACTTTGGTGAATAGAATCATATTTTCAATGGGGCAGGGAAGCTGCTCCTGGAATCATATAGTGACGTCTTTTATAAAGTTAATGTTCTTCTCCAGATGGGGTGTGTGTGCATGCGTGAGAGACACAGAGTGTATGTATGTGTGTGAGAGAGAGAGCGAGCGTATGTGTGTGGAGTGTGTATGTGAGAGAGAGCGAGAGAATATGTGTGTGGAGTGTGTGTGAAAAAGAGTGTGTGTGTGTGTGTGTGTGAGAGAGAGAGTGTGTGTGTATGTGTGAGAGAGACAGAGTGTGTGTATGTGTATGAGAGAGAGCATCTGTCTGTGGAGTATGTACGAGAGAGAGAGAATACATGTGTGGAGTGTGTGTGAAAAAGGGTGTGTGTGTGAGAGAGAGGGAGAGAGCGAGAGAGAGAATATGTGTGTGTGTGTATTCTAGTATGGCTTTTCTTTAAGCAGAAACACCTCTGGCCACGTTGAACCACTATAAAAATGTACCTTTGTAGAGGTGCTTTGGTTTTTCATGTTTCCATTATTTTTTGCATCTGCTAGCTCAGTCTTGCCTCCGACAGCCCTGTGAGGGTGTGACAGGGCAGCCGGCACCCCATCTATAAATGCAGAAATGAGGCCCGCGGTGAGTGACTTGCCCAAGGTCTCAGGACAGGTAGCAAGGGCCGAGCGGGGTCCCAAGCCTGGCAGCCTGGCTTCTGGCCCGGCGCCCTGGCAGAGGAGGAGCTGTGCTTTCCTGGGGTTTCATCATGAACCCCTCTGGCGTTTAAGTGGAAGGAACTTTCCACTGATTTCTCCTAGGCCTCCCTCTTGGTCAAGTGCCAATGGAGCACTGAAGTGGGGATTCTGCTTTGCGTGGTTTTAGAGCCTGGGGGTGAAAGGAGTCACGCAGAGGAGGTATGTGTGTTGGGGGGGGTGGGTGGAATAGAGCATATTCATAGCCCCCGCTTTCCTCTTCATGTCTGCCAACTGCCCAGTCCCCGCACAAATGATTGGATCATCACTTCCCCGGAAGCCAGCAGAGAAGCCTCCCCCACCCGCTCTACAATCATGTCAGCACTGCCTGCATTGGCAGTGATGACCCTCCTGGCGAAGGGGAATTCTGTCCCCCTGAGAGTGCCAAGTGGGGACAGAAATGCATGCTGTGTTCTCTCCCCTTCCCACCATCCTCCTCACACTCCAAGGTAGGCTGGCCTGACTTAGCGAACAAAAATGCAGGAGGCCCAGTTAAATGTGAATTTCAGATAAATAACAAACACCTTTTGTAGTATATCTCACACAATATTTAGGATATACGTATACTAAAAAAAAATTATTCATTATTTATCTGAAATCTGAATTTAACTGGGCGTCCTGTGTTTTACCCAGCAACCCTACCCTGAGAGAGACAACCTAGAGACCTTCACAGATGGGTCGCGACTTCAGCTGCCTGTCCATCCAGCACCATCCAAACACAGACAGACACACACACACCCCCTCGGCAAGTTTCAGGCCTCTCAGTTCTCCTGCTAGAGGCTTCATCAGCCCTTGGCCCCGCTGGGTCCTCTGGTGGAGGAGAGAGAGAGAGAGAGAGAGAGGAAGTTTCCAAAGAGAGCAGGGATGGGAGGCGGCTGAGAGCTCAGCCTCAGATTGGCAACAGCAGATGGGAGCCAGCACGTGCTCGAAGGGCTTGGGGCCCTGGGAGCTGGGGTGCCAATCTGAGGCCTGCGCTCAGACTACGGGAGCAAACACACGACTTCCAGGACTCACTGAGGCCTTGCTAGGCTTCCTCCCTCCAGCCCTGCGTTTGGTAAGGCTCCTCGTGGAGGCTGCCTTCAGCCTCCTGTCTTCTTGTGACCACACAAAGGCAGGATTCAGAGCCAGGAGCAATGGACATCCGGCCCCTGGGGGTGGATCAGGCCTCACACTCTCAGCCCCTGTACTCTCTCTGTTTACATTCAGACCGAGGGCTCACTCTATGCCAGGCACTGTGCTGACAGGATGCCATGTACCTGCCCTCGCGGACTCGTTTGAGAATCAACTTTATTGAGGTTTATGTAAGAGAAAATGCACACATTTTAAGGATACAGTTTGATGCTTGTTGACAAATGAGTACACACACCCATGTCGCCACCATCCCAATCAAGATACAGAATATTTCTTCCACCCCCGAAAGTTTGCAGTGGAGTGCAGTCCTCACAACCCCACACCTTGGAATGTCTTCTGTTATGGCATCTGTCACAGCTGTTGCCCTTTGTGTCCCTGTCTTCTCTCCTTGTCAGGCTGAGGCTCCCCTGTGGTGGGCCTAGGTCCTTTTTGTATCTCCGGCACATGGCCACGTTGATGCTTATTGAATGGGTAGGAGCAATACTGCGGCAACAGAATTTGAATTCTGAATCACTGAAAGTAGAGAGGTGACTATTATTCTGGAGAACGCTTCAAAAACAAGGAAACACATGGGCCGACTTCCCCCTCCTCTGTGGCCTTGCTCATGGCTGGATATTCAGATCTGCCAGCAGAGACCTGTCCGTTCCAAGCTGATGTGGGAAGGCTTCTTTCTGGCTTCTAGGGTGCAAATGGTTAACGCACTTAGTTGCTAACCAAGAAGGCTGGAGGTTTGAGTCTACCCAGGGGTGCCTTGGAAGAGAGGCCTGGTGATCTACATCTGAAAAATCAGCCATTGAAAGCCAGATGGAGCACAGTTCTACTCTGATACATATGAGGTCACCAGGAGTCAGAATCAACTCCATGGCAACTGGTAGTAATAGTAGGGTGGCTGTAAGTCCTGAGTCAACCTCACAACCATGGTGTCAACAGATGGTCCCTTTGATTCCCATTGGGAATGAATACCTAATAATTATGGTAATAACGTGATGATTTTATGCAGATGGTTCTGATTTTAAGTGTCATTCAGAGTCATTGTAGGAAATCTGGACGCCATGATAACAACTGACACATATGGTCTGCTTATTGCAGGCTGGCTACCAGGCTAAGCATTTTACATTCCACTCCCAGGTGTGGTGCAAGTAACCGCTGGTATTGTTACCTCCACTTTTACAGAAGGAGAACCAGGTTCTAGAACTTATGCAAAGTCCCCTTGCTAGTCAGTGGGAGCTGGGATTTGAACCCAGGCAGTCAGGCTTGTGGTGCCCCACTCCTTGGGTTCCTGCCAAGTTTGAGAGACGAATTTAGAGAGATCTGGTAGTTGATTATTTTTTCCTTTTCTTTTGGCTTCGTTTTGTTTTAATTGCATTATTTCCTTCCTCCAGAGGTTGGAATGATGATGATGGTGGTGGTAGGATATGATTATACGCGAGGGGCATAATCAGAGAATTGATTACGCTTCAGAACATTGCAAGGAAATATTTGGGAGAGAAAAAGCCCAGATTGGGAAATGACCAAGTTGATAGCCAGTCACAGCAGCTCTTTTGAGGAAGTTCAATCAATTTTTTTTTTTTTTCCTCAGAGTTTCTACTTCTCAAAGAAATGTATCCTGTTTGCTGTGTGCTCAAAGGCAAAGTCTGTATATGACGACACCCCAAGTCAGGCCTGATGGCCCCCAAAACGAAAGGCCAGGCCACCAAGTGTCAGAAACTTTTCCTTTGTCCCCAATTGTCTATATCCAGGTTATAGCCAAAACTTATCATTTCTGCTTACCTCGAAGTTGGCCACTTCTCCCCATTGTCCCTGCCTCTACTTCCAAACCTGTTGCCATCGAGTCGATTCCAACTCCTAGCGACCCTATAGGACCGAGTAGAACTGCCCCATCGGGTTTCCAAGACTATAATCTTTACGGAAGCAGACTGCCACATCTTTCTCCCACGGAGCAGCTGGTGGGTTCGAACTGCCGACCCTTCGGTTAGCAGCCAAGCGCTTTAACTACCACATCACCAGGGCCCGTCTCATTTTTGCTCCCCTGAAGTGTTGTTGTGGCAACCTCCTCCCAGGGGTGCTCTTGTCTTAGTCTGCCCTGCTCCACACTGCCGCCTAGGGTTAGTTCCCTGATCTGTGTCCATATTACCTCCTGCCTGTAAACCTTCCAGCACTCCCCACTGCCAGCCGCATAAAGGGCAGGGGACTCCGTAGGGCCTTCAGAGAGCACCACAGTTTGGAACCGGCACGTTTTACCAACATGCTTTGCTTCCTCCAGGTAACCAAAGCTTTAGCCACAAGGGCTTATCATTCCTTACTCGTATTCTCTCCACACCTCAACTTCCAGACTCTTATTCACACTCTTCCCTCTGCCAGGAATGCACTGGAAGTAAGACTACTCACTTCCAATCTCACACAACCTTAGAAGACAGCCACTGGAGCATAGATGTAAAAACAGAAAGCTCTGGAATCAGACTGCCAGGACGTGTATACTAACTCTGCCCAGGGCTGGCGGCATGGACGGGCGTACAATTTGTACAGTCATTGCACAAGGCCCTGTGCTTAGGAGGGCCCCACGCTTGGTTTAATCCTCTGCTGCCACCCTGTTGAAATTCTTAATCATTTTTGGTCAACGGCATTGGGCCCCGCAAATTATGTAGCCAGTCCTAATTCTGAAACTGACAAGCTGTTTAAATGTAAAATAAGGATAGCAGTGAAGCGCTTAGAACAGGATCAGGCATATTGTAAATGGTCAGTATAAAGGACCTATCATTATCAATCTCCAAAGGAGCCCTGGTGACACAGTGGTTAAAGCGCTTGGCTGCTAACCAAAAGGTCAGCGGTTCAAACCCACCAGCCACTCCGCGGGACAAAGATGTGGCAGTCTGCTTCTGTAAAGATTACAGTCTTGGAAACCTTAGGGGGCAGTGCTACTCTGTCCTACAGGGTTGCTATGAGTCGGAATCGACATGACAGCAACGGGTTGTTATTTATTTATTTATTTTCATTACCTCTAGAGTTCCTGGGTGGTGCAAACAGTTAAGTGCTCGGCTGCTGGCCCAAAGGTGGGAGGTTCGAGTCCACCCAGAGCCACCTCGGAAGAAAGGCCTGGTGATCTACTTCGGAAAAATCAGCCATTGAAAACCCTATGGAGTGCAGTTCTACTCAGACACATATGGGGTTGCCATGAATTGGAATTGACTAGAAGGCAACTGGTTTTATCATGATCTCCATTTTGCACGAGTTGATCGGCACCACACAGTTATCACGTGAGCGAAACAGTGACGTCATTCGCCTCCACTTCCCATGCAGATGTGAACTTCCCTTCATAGCCCTGGTTCTACTTAGCGCGTGGTCACATCTGCCCTTTGTGTATTAATTAGGGGCAGCATTTTCTCTTTTCAAAGCCTGTCCGGACCTCTCCTTTCATCCCTTTGTTATAAGCCTCTGAAAGAGGCAGAGCACAGAGCTGGCATTTCTCACATTTGATAAATGAGGACAGAGTAAGTAAGCGACTGGCCTAAGGGCCCAAATCTAATCATGGGCTTTGCTGAGACAGAGATGCCGGCATCGGAGGCCGGGGCTCCGTGACCCCATACATCATGCCTGTTTCTCTTCAGTCTTGAGGCAGAATCTTCCTTCCTCTGCACATGCATGCTACCTCTAACCCTTTGACTCTCCTTGGGAAAGGCGGCTTCTGTGGGCCAAAGGGGAGACAGACGGTCTCGGTTGTTCCTGCAGGTCCCAAACTGCACTGCGGGAAGGGGGTGGGTAGCTCATGACTCTACCAAAAATGCTTTTAATTGCCCCGCCACATTGCCAGCTCAGACACCATGATTGCTGGTGGTGATGAGGTGCGGCACTATTGCTAACATCAGACCCAAGCATCCACCCGTTCATTCACTCACGCATTCACACATTCTGAACCTAATTATTATGTGCTGGTCTTGGGGAAGGAACTGTGCTGGTCGAAAGTGATGGTAAGTGAAGAGAATATTGTTCTTGCCTCTAGGGATGAGGGCAAAGACTGATATACGCAAAGAATCACAAACGTATGGTAAGTGCTAAAAGTCAGGTATTATCGAAACTCAGAAGAGAAAGCAAAGACCTAGAAAGGGCAAGAAAAAGAAGGTTCTCCCAGGAGGTGGGATTTGAGCTGAGGCTGAGGGATGAGGAGACAGGATTTCCAGTGCCAGTGTCTTCCTTTCCTTTGGCTGCTGTAACAGCTCTCGGTATTATCTTACAGTTCTGGAGATCAGAAGTCCAGGATGGGTTTCAGTGGGCTAAGATCAAGGTGTTGACAGGGCTGCATTCTTTCCTGGAGGCTCCGGGGAGAATCCATTTTCTTGACTTTTCCAGCTTTTAGAGGCCACCCACATTCCATGACTCGTGGCCCCTTCTTCCCTCTTGAAGCCAATAATGTTGAATCTCTCGGACCATCCTTCCGTAGCCACATCTCCCTTTAACTCTCCTCTTCTGCCTCTCTCTTCCACTTTTAAAGAACCCTGTGATTACATTCAGCACACGGGGATGATCCCAGGTAATCTTTCTATTTTAAGGTCAGCTGATTAGCAACCTTAATTCCACCTGCAACCTGAATTCCCGTTTGCCATATGTCTTAGTCATCTAGTGCTGCTGTAACAGAAATACCACAAGTGGATGGCTTTGACAAAGAGAAGTTTATTCTGTCAAAGTCCAGTAGGCTGAAAGTCCAAATTCAGGGCGTCAGCTCCAGGGGAAGGCTTTTTCTCTCTGTCGGCCTTCTTCTCTTCAGTGTTCCCCCGGACTAGGAGCGTCTCTGCGCAGGGACCCCGGTCCAAAGGACGCGCTCTGCTCCCGGCACTGCTTTCTTGACGGTACGAGGTCCCCCTGTCTCTGTGCTCACTTCTGTCTTTTATAGCTCAAGAGAATGCCTCAGGACACAATCCAGTCTTGTAGATCCAGTCCTGCCTTACTAACACAACTGCCACCCATCCTACCTCATTATCATCACAGAGGCAGGTTTACAACATACAGGAAAATCACACGGTACCAGGAACCATGGCCCAGCCAAACTGATATACACATTTCTGGGGGGACATAATTCAAACCAGGACACCATATAACATAACATATTCACAGGTTGTGGGGATTAGGACACAGGAATCTTTGGAGGGCTGTGACTTTTGCCTACCATACCCATTTTGTCAATTACTAGTTATGTGGCCTCGGGCAATTTACTTTAACCCCTCTGAGTCTGAGGCTTCTCATCTGTAAAATGTAGAAATAATACCCACCCTGCCCTTTTTGACTTTGATCTGAGAGTTTAATAAGATGTTCTTGTTGTTGTGTGCCATCCAGTCGATTCCAACTCATAGCAACCCCATGTGAAAGAGTAGAACTCTTTCATAAGGGTTCCTAGGCTGTAATCTTTACAGGAGCAGATCACCAGGTCTTTTCTCCCGTGGAGCTGAGGGTAGGTTTGAACTGCCAGCCTTTTGGTTAGCAGGCAAGCGCTTAAGCATTACAACATCAGGGCTCCCTTTAAGAAGATAGTGGTTGTGAAAATGCTTTAACAATGGTAATGCCCTATGTCAACAGAAATGTTCCTGTTAGGGGAAAGGGAAGGGGATATAATCTTTTGTGAGAGTCCGCTACCTTCTAGGCGGGTACTTTAAGATGGTATATTTCAGATGGTGCACATCTCTTCTCAACTCCTCATTCAGTCACGTCACATTGGTATCTCGAAATCTGCCACACAGTGGGAGTATTTACACCAAGGAAATCGGCAAACACTAGGAATCACAGCCCCTGCCCTCCCCTCCCCCATTATTTGTTAGTTACCAGGACACCACAGGTTTCTCCTACTGACTTAAGAAATGACCTAAGATGGTTATTATTACCTCATAGTAGAGATGAGCTATAAAGCTCAGAGGCAGTGGTATACCTGCCTGAGGCCATACAACTGGTGAAGGCGGGCTGAAACAACTGAGGTATGGCAGGGAGGGCGGGGGCTCTGGGTGCTAAGGAGCAGTTTCTGTTGGTCATTGCTGTTTCCATTGCCAGCTGTGAGAGATCATTCAGCAATTTAACACTAACTGCCATAGGCACTATCTTCTGTAGAGGCCCCTGGTGGTGCGGTTAACTCGTCTCACTCCAAAGCTTTGGTCTTTCCATTCATACCTTCACAACCATTCTGTTGTTGGGTGCCGTTGAGTTAATTCTGGCTCATAGTGACCCTATGTGACAGAGTAGAACTGTCCCATAGAGTTTCCTAGGCCGTAATCTTTGTGGGAGCAGATCACCAGGTCTTTCTCCCTTGGAGCCACTGGTGAGTTCGAACCATTGACCTTTTGGTTAGCGGCCGAGGGCTTAACCATTGTGTCACCAGGGCTCCTTCACAACCATTCTACCCTCCTCCAACTTTGCCTCCCCTTGAGAGGTATGCTTAGTCTAACCCCCCCCAAGAGGGTTACAGGCCTTAACGGCACGTTCAAAATGTGAAACCAGCGAATTTTCCCCTGTCAACTGCAGAGTTTACAGGGGAGAATTGATCTGATGCAGACAATTGCCAGGTCACTCAAAAAGTGGAAATATCACACGGCTTACGTTTAGACAACCTGGAAGTGTTTGAAGGTCAGCAAATACAAGCGCTTCATTCAGGAGTGTATAAAGTAAATAGCAGGCTGGTATAATTGACCTTTGGGGATACAGAGACAAAACTGGCTTTGCTTTCTGCTCAGTTTTAATCAGGTTCCTAATACTCTGACCCCATGCTAATTTTTCTTATTTAAGTTTGGTTTTTCATTTCAATGTACTCAAGGCGTACTCAAGGCGTAAGGAATCTAAACTTGTTAGTGGGTGGGAGGATTTAATTAACGTAGGAGCAGAAGCTGCCCATCTTCCTAACCGTGGCTCTCGGCCTTGGCTGCACGTTTGGAATCATCTGGAACTTTTAACAACTCCAGCTGCCGGGGTTGCACCTGGACCCGTTCATCAGAACCTGTGGGTTAATCAGAACCTCAGTATGTGCTGAAGCTCCCATGTGATTCCAATGTGCAGCCAGTACATCCACTGCTTGATTTCTGCAATAGTAAGAGCCTGTTTGGTGAAAGCATTCTATCAAGTTACAGCTGGAGGCCCAGGCTCTGCTGAAAGCGTGAGGCCTCAGGGCCTTTCCTGGAGGGTGTTTCAGGCCTAAAGAATCCCCACACCTAGAAAACCAGTTCTCCCCGCCTAGCGTGACATCATCAGGAGCCAATTAAAAAAACCACTTCTACTTGAAGTTCCCGTTAACGTGTGAATTAATTAAACCTAGAAATTGCTGGAGAGCCCAGTCCCTGAGTTCCCGCCTCTACCAGCCTTCTCCGTTTCAACACATTTGCCCAGCGGCTGTTGGCGTATTTGGGTAGGAGGGGAATTTGAGTCCAAGGTCTGGTGAGATGCCAGGTTCAGTGTAGACAATGAAGATTCCTTGTGTAAAATGGGAGTTTAAAAGGGAAGCCTGAGGACGCTAGACAGACCGCTGCTGCCACCTATTGGCAGAGAGAGACTCGTGGAACAGCGTTGCAGGCCCCCTGGTGGTGAATCTGAGCTGGCCACTTCCCAGGCTGTTTCTCACTAACGATGCTGTGGGCAGAAAGGCATCCCCCTTAAATATACAAAAGTGGAGGGCAGTGAGAAGAAGGAACTACACTCATCTAGGAGTTTACCTCAAAGCCCGAAGTCTTTGGACTTGGTTCGTGCAAATCTTAAATGAGCCTTCACTTCCTAATGGTTCATGTGTTGACAGAAAATTATAATCGTGCGTTCAGATGAGTGCCGACTTGTAGCTTCTGGCCATTGGCGTCTGGGAAGGTTTGCAAAGCTGTCCTGATAAGTCAGAGGAGTAGGAAGACCAGAAGCAGCAGACTTGTTGCTGTTTATGAGCCATTCAACAGGTCTTTGCCCAAACTATATCCCCCCATCAGGCCTGGTGTTTTGCCTCAACAGACATCGTTAGAAATGTATTCATTTGATTTTAAGATATTACCATCAGCAAACAAACCACGGAAACCTCTGGAACGGTTCTTATAGACCTCATTTATAGAGTAAACATAGTTACTGGATCATTTTCCAAAATATTATCCCACAAGCATATCTCATGGCACTATGCGCATTGCATCTTAGTGTTCTGGAAGATTCAGATGTGTATTATAAAAGCTTGTGATTTCCATCTTGGCAGCAGACGCTTTCTTTTGCTGGCTTTTATGAAACAAACTGGCATGTGGGAGAGGCCCACATGGCAAGGAGCTGAGAGCAGCCTTTGGCCAAGAGGAATTGAATCCTGACAACAATCACAGGAGTATGAGCTGATAGGTACATGCTTTCAACCACCGAGTTTAGGGTGCAATTTGTTATACAGCAATAGATCGTGAGACAGAAAAGTAGTTGCTTTGCATTTTTATTACGTCGTTGAACAATGACTTCACATCAGTTAGTATTACTTAATGGAACCAACGTACAAATTGTTATACCGTGAATCATTTTCAGTCAAGACCACGTTTTTCAGACTTTGCCAGAACAGGCCTTCTGCCTTGGGGTTGTCAGGCCACTGGAGGATGGAGCTCTTGCAGATCCGCTGCCGCAGCCTCAGATACTGAGAATGCTGTAGCACTGGCTCCAGCAGAATGAAAATAATCACGTCCATGTTCTCCTCCATTAGCCTCTGCAGGGCCAAGTAGAAAGCTGTCTTAAAGTTCCAGTTCTTTGCATATTTTTTGGTTAAAACAAATATGGTTTTTTTGCTTTGGTTGATGCTCTGCATGAGGTTGTCGATGATGGCTAATCCCGGGTCCCAATCCCTCTCCTCCAAACACAGGAGAACATTTTTGTCTTCACTCTCCTCTAGGTGGTAGCGCAGCTCATTTAGCACCCAGTCGGTGACAGAGGCATCTTTGGTGTCATAAGAAATGTAGGCATCATAGAAAGTTTGAGATGTGGAAAGAGACCTGTACCCTCTTATCTTCGCTAAACACACATGGTAGATAAACCAAACATCCCAGTAAAACAGATGGTGAGCCACGGCAGTCAACATAACCATGGTGGTAACAAAGAAGGTGAAGAAAAATAATATTGCCGCGATGGCATCTGAAACGCAAGTTGTTAGCTCTAGACTCACAATACACTTCCCTCTTTGATCTCCAGGACTGGCACAAATGACATCTGTCAGTCTAGGAATTGAGACATTCAGATTTTCATCCATCCATCTTCGAAAAGCTCCGATGTCACATGTGCAGTCAAAAGGGTTTCCTCCTAGTTCTAAAACAGCGAGGTCGGTGGCTGTCTTAGTTTGAAGCGTGGATTCGTTGATCATCTTTATCAGGTTGGAACTTAAATCGAGGTGGACCAGACCTCTGGCTTCAGAAAAGAAACCAGAGGGCAGGTGGGAGATCCTGTTCTGCCTCAGCAGCAGTGTCTGAAGAGAAGAGGTAAATGTAGACAGGCTGTTAGTTAAGGTGGACAGCTTGTTCCTGCTTAAGTCAAGCAAGCGGAGGTGGGGAAATTGCTGGAGTAGTGTCCAGTTAAAGAAATGTAACATATTATTGTTTATATATAGTTCTGTGAGGCTCTGGGGCAAGTTAGAGAAGGCTTCATTCGGGATGCGCCGAAGGTTATTAAAGGATAAATCAAGCCGTGTCAGATTGCTGAGAAATGTGAAAAAATGCCAGTACCTGTCGTCCTCATCATTCCACAAAAGATCAAGGCGGTTTCCACTGAAGACTAATTCTTCCAGGGACATGCTTGTCAGATTATACTCTGTTAAAGTGTAAATGCCGTTATGGCTCAGGTTTAAAACTTTTAGCTGTGTTAAATTTTTGATAAATCCTAGACGGTGTGTTACCCCAGCTATTCTGAAATAGTGCGCGTTGTAGCTAAGATCTAGAACTTCTAATTCAACCAGTTCAGTGAGAGCTTTGTCATCATCAAAGTCTAGTCTATTGTTTGTCAAATCCAAGTATTTGACATGAGGCACAGCCGAAAACTCAGTTCCATGTAACACTTGGCCATTGCCATTTGCAGACAGATTTAAACAGGCGATGTCACCAAAAGCTTCAAATTGCTTTTGCCCAATGAAGAAAATACTGTTCAAGCTTAAATCTAAGGCTTTGCCGTAAGTGCTACATTGTGGCTTTATTAACGGTCTGGTGTCATGATAAAAATTCGAATGTGGGTCAAACTCAGTATGTGCTGAGCGTGGTTTAAGGATATGACTTTGGGAGGATGATCTGTTTGTATAATCTTGCCTCATGTCATTTACTAGGGGAGATATTCTGTTTTCTGACAGATAAATGATACTCAGTTTGTGGAGATGCTGGAAGATGGTAAAATCAATTTGCTTGATAAAGTTAATGCCCAGGTTGATAGCCTTTAAGTTGGGGAGCCCTAGCAGAGGCTGGAGGTCTTCTTTTCTAAGTTCCTGGAACACATAACCTCTTAAATGCAATACCTGGAGAGACATAAGCTTAGAGAAGTTTTCGGAAATATTTATATATTGTGGATATTCCGTCCTTGCATAGTTGAAAGATAAGTCAAGTATTTCTAAAGATGGAAGGTACCTTAAAAATGCCCCAGAGGCTATTTCATGCACTAAGTAGTTAAATTCAAGATACAGCACCTTTAGTTGACTCATATTGTAAAACCAGGTTGCAGGAATCTTCTGGAGGGAAGTGCTAGAGAGGTTTAGGTAGCGAAGTTGGGTCAGGGTTTGAAACGCAAGGGGATGGATCTGAATTGAAGAGTTTCCATAACAAGGTTTGCATGGAAATGGTGCATTGAAACACCTCGGACAGTTACCACTTAAATCGAGTATGGTTAAATTTTTCAATTCCTTGAAGTCTTCTTGACCGATATTTTGGATGTTGGTGTTGCTAAGGTAAAGTTCAGTTAGGGAGCGAGGCAGTTTTGGTGGCACATGGGAAAGATCATTGAAAGATAGCGATAGCACTTTCAAATGTGTAAGCTTCTCAAATGTTCCATTTTCTATGTTAAAAATTTTTTTACAATCGTGGCCAAAATAGCAGTTCCAGCCTAAATAAAGACTTTCCAAGTTCTTTAGTCCCGAAGTGTTCTTTTTAGTTACCACAGTGATATTGTTTTGGATTAGACTAAGTTCTTTCAAAGACTTTGGCAAACCAGCAGGTATTTGGTGTAACTGGTTGTCTTCAAGCAGTAATGCCCGTAGGCTTTTTAGATGCAGGAATGCCCCGTCTGTAATATTCATGCCGTCATTATTCATTGCATTGTGATTTAGATTTATTTTAGTGAGATTTTGCAGCCCTTGAAATGATTCATTGGTTATGTGCTTGATGAAGTTATCAGACAGGTCTAGTTCTGTTACATATCTGCCCACTGTTTGGGGAACTTCTTGTAGTCGACGATTGTTACAGTCGGCGAGAACGGAGCCATTCTGCTCTCTCTCATCGCAAGGATAGCTTCTAGAATAATTTGCTTCAGCAAACAACTCACAGGAACCAGAGATAAGCAGGAAAAGGCAAATGAGAAGCGAAGACTGGACGATCATGTTTTCCTAAGGAAAATAAAAAACGGAAGCGCAACATTAGAGCAGCAATGTTCGTTACACATTTCATGCTGACATGAACAGCGCTTCGCCCTACCTCGTATGAGTTTTGAAGGGTAAATTCTCTCAACAATGAAATAAATTGCATCAGATTAGGTTCACAAGTTAAAAAATAATTAGGTTCAGAATGATCTTAATTTTTCAATGCGTTCAGCTTCTTGATGCTAAAAGAAGTCAAAGAGGAAGCCATCGGAGATCATGATGAAGACCTGGGAAGCTTTTGCAGAGGCGTCAGTCAAGACGCCTCACCACTGGAATAAGTCTGATGCTGGACCACTGTTACGGCTCATGCTGAGTCTATAGTTTTTTGCTTGCTAACATTGCAAACTTCTGTAGGGAAGATGCGATGGTTCACATTTTTACGCACGCTCTATAACACTTGGAAACCCTGCTGGCGTAGTGGTTAAGTGCTACAGCTGCTAACCACAAGGCTAGCAGTTCAAATCCGCCAGCCACTCCTTGGAAACCCGATGGGGCAGTTCTACCCTGTCCTAGTGTTGCTATGAGTCCGAACTGACTCGACAGCAACGGGTTTGGCTTTTTTCTTTTTTTCTTTTTGGAATCCTAAGAGCAGTACCAGGAGCAAAGGTCATGGGGGCCATCTTAAAATTCTGCCTACTACAACCAAGTAAAGCAAGACTTTCTCTTAGAGAGGAGAATTTAAAAAGAAGGCAATTCCCTTCTTTACCTCACAACAAAGGTGTGAGCTGGGCTTTAATGAAAAATCTAGTTTAATAAAGGTTGGTCTCTATACCTAGTGAAATAGGATCTTGAGAGATCCTGTGACCACAAGCCTTGATCAAAACAATCACATTCATCTGTTGCATTGTATAGTTGCCAAAAGTAATACATTCAGCCCTCTATTTATTAAAACACAGTCACAGAAAGTGAAGCATTCTGCCGAGTGTTACAGAAAAACCAAAAACCAAACCCGTAGCCGTCGAGTCGATTCGGACTCCTAGCGACCCTATAGGACAGCGTAGAACTGCCCCAGAGGGTTTCCAAGGAGCGGCTGGTGGATTCAAACTGCCAACCTTTTGGTTCGCAGCCGTAGCACTTAACCACTACGCCATCAGGGTTTCCAGTGTTACACTATATGGCAAAAGGGAGATTTTCTGAATGGACCTAATCTAATCATATGAGCATTTTAAAAGCAGAGAGTTTGCTCTGGATGGTGGCAGAAGGGCAAGTCAGATGAACTGGAAGCATGAGAAGGATTTTACTCACTGTTGCTGGCTTGAAGTGGGGGAGGGAGGGGACACACATAATGAGGAAAGCAGGCAGCATCTAGAAGCTGAAAGCAGCCTCCTGTGACAGCCAGCACAGAAATGAGGACATCCGTCCTACAACTGCAAAGAACTGAAATTGACTGGCAACCTGAATAAACTGGAAAGTGGGTTCTTCCCCTGAGCCTGCAGTTAAGAACCCAGCCTAGGTGACACCTTGATTTTGTCCTTGTGAGACCTTGAGCAGAGAACCCAGGAGAGCCCGCCCACACACATAACCTGCAGAGATGTAAGCTAATAAGTGAGTGTTGTTTTAAGCCTGTTTTCCTTGCAATTAGACTGTGGTTGTGGGTTTGGGGGCCCACAGAGGGCCTCTCATCAGATTGTGCGAAGGGCAATCACATGCTATCAACGTGACTTTCACTGTTGATGTGGACTTTGACTACCCGGGTGAGGTAGTGTTTGTCCTCTTATAGTTTTTAACAATAAATTAAGAAAAATTAATTTTTAAAAAGGGATGGGAGGAGTTGGGGGGAAACACTAAACAGACAATAGGTAAGTAGTAACTTTGGGGAAGGGTAAAACAGTACACAATACTGGAGAAGCCAGCACAACTTGTACGAGGAAAGGTCATGGAAGCTCCATAAACACATCCAAACTCCCTGAGGGACTGATCTGCTGGGTGGAGGGCTGCGGGGACCATGGTCTCGGGGAACATCTAGCTCAACTGGCATAACACAGTTTATAAAGACAATGCTCTGCATTCTTCCGTGGTGAGTAGCGTCTGGGGTCTTAAAAGCCTGTGAGCAGCCATCTAAGATACTCCACTGGTCTCACCCCTTCGGGAGCAAGGGAGAATGAAGAGAACAGGATACAAGGAAAAGATTAGTCCGAAGGACAAATGGACCACAGCTACCAAGGCCTCCACCAGACTGAGTCCAGTACAGCTAGATGGTGCCCAGCTACCACCGACTGCTCTGACCAGGATCACAACAGAGGGTTCTGGTAAGAGCTGGAGAAGGATGTAGAACAAAATTCCAACACACACAAAAGAAGACTAGAGTTATTGGCCTGAAGGAGACTGGAGAAACCCCAAGAGTATGGCCCCCAGACACCCTTTTAGCTCAGTGGTGAAGTCACTTCCAAGGTTCACCGTTCAGCCAGGGGGTGGACGGCCCCATAAAACCAAATGGGACTAATGAGGCACAGCAGTCCAGGGACAAGGACTAGAAGGCAGAAGGGGACAGGAAAGCTGGTGATAGGGAACCCAAAGTTGAGTAAGGACAGTGTCGTAGTGGGGTTGTTAACCATTCTCACAGGGCAACATGTGTACTAACTGTTTAATGAGAAACTATTTTGTTCTGTAAACCTTCATCTAAAGTGAGAATAGCAGCACAACTGGAAGAGCGTAGTCGATGTCACTGAACTGTGCATGTGGAAATTTTAGAAATGGTGTCTCTTTGGCTATGTATACTTTCACCAAAAAAAGATTAAGGGGGAGGGTTGAATGGCGTGGGGTTGTTAACCAATGTCATAAAACAACATGTGTACTACTGTTTCATGAGAAACTATTTGTTGTGTAAACCTTCACCTGAAGTACAATTTAAAAAAAAAAAAAAAAACAAAAGGCCCGTGAGGAACAGAAGGCAGGGTGAGGCCAGATCCCAGACTCTCCTTCGTGTGCTTAGGGGAGACATCTTTAGGTGGTTACTTGGGCCAGTCCGGAGGGCAGAGGCCATCCTCTGCAGCCTCACTACCCTCAAATGAAGGCTTTCCACATCTGATTTCAAAATCTCAGACAAAACAGACTGACAGAGGGGGGAAGAGCCTCTAGGGGCCACTAGAGACCAGGAAAGGAGCCCTGTAAGATTCACTCTGTTCTTTCAGGGTGAAAATGGCCCAGAGGGGTTGAGGGAACTTAAGAGTAAATGTTGGGTCAAGGAAAAGGCCAGAATATTCTGGAGGGGATTTCTGAGTGAAGAGCTTGAGGTCTTTAACTCCATAAGGTAAGAACATGAGTTGACAAGTTCCAAATAGCATGGCAGGAAGCGTGGGAGGTGGTGAACCGGCAGCTAATGAAGTTGAGGAGAAAACTCTGAATGTTCAGGCTTTCACGGGAGCCGAATGGGTTGCTAACGGCTGTCATTTCCTAGGACACTTAACTGACGTCTGCACTCAACTAGATCTCTGAAAAGAGGGCAGAAGAGCCCAAAGGCCAAGACCGATTCAGACCACTATAAGAGGTTACCAAGGAGAAGTTATACTCACGATGACGTCACCACTAAACTGCCGCCACTCGGCCAGACAATCTGCCAGGGACGGCACTGGGAGGATCAGAAGTGCTCCAACTTCAGACAACACGGCAGCTCCCAGACAGTCCTCCCGCCCGCTCCCTGCCCCGAGATGTGCCCCAACTTCAGACAACACGGCAGCTCCCAGCCAGTCCTCCGGCCCGCTCCCTGCCCCGAGATGTGCCCCAACTACAGACAACACGGCAGCTCCCAGCCAGTCCTCCGGCCCGCTCCCTGCCCCCGGAAGCCCTGTGCCACCTTTCCCTGCAACATCGGGAGCCGTGTTGGGTCGCAGGGTCGTGATCAAGAACGTGGACATGTCAGAAGGGATGCAGGAAGACGCGATAGAGTGTGCGTCCCAAGCCCAGGACAGGTTCAGTGTTGAGAAAGACATCGCTGCCCACATCAAGAAGGAGTTTGACAGGAAGTATGGCCCCATCTGGCACTGCATCGTGGGTAGAAACTTCGGTAGTTATGTCACACACGAAACCAAGCATTTCATCTACCTGTATTTTGGCCCAGTTGCCATTCTTCTGTTTAAATCTGGTTAAAGCATAGATTCTCCACGTGCCCAGAATCATCTGAAAATAAGAACTGGGGCCTAACTTCCAAACACCAGAGACTACCATCTTCCGGCCTTGTTGAGAGAATGCCTACATCTCTTAAACTTGTGTTATTTTGGATGGGGGCATTCCCTGTAGTCTTTAGTTGTAGTAAAAACCAATGAGCACCACAGCTTATATTTGTGTTTATTTTCTAGTCCATACTTTTCCTCTGCCTTGTGTTTTTTCTTTCCTCAAAATCTGTTCCTTAAACAAAAAAAAATAGTAAATCTGTTCGAGATGCGTGTGTGTTAAGAATAAGGAAGGGAAGGAGAGTGGGAGGAAGGAGGAAGGAGGGAAGAAGGGGGGAGAGAGAGAGGAAAAGGAGAGGGAGGGAGAGGGAGGAAAGAAGGGGGGAGGGAGGAGGGGAGGGAGGAAGGGAGGGAGGAGGGAAGGAAGGGAGGGAGGGAGGGAGGAAAGAAAGAAGGGGGAAGGGAGGGAGCAAAAGGAAAAGAAAACAGCTACCCTCCAGATAAAATAGAGAGCCCATGAGAGAGAGAGACTCTTCTGTTGGTTAAACCTGACTCTGTTTTGAAGGCTCATGGAAGTGACAGTAAAGGAGTAGAAGAACTCTACAAAATCAAAGAGGGCACAGGGGTAGGGAACAGCAGACAAAGATTGTCAACAAAGTTTGGGAGGATGGAAGGCACATAGGTGAACAGTAGGTGGCATAGCAGAGCAGAGAAGGCTGAAACCCAAGGTTCAGCCAGAGAGGAGTGAATTTACATCACAGAACCCTGGCAAGACTCAGAAATTCGAGGCATCAGGCACCTTGGAAGGTGGCATGCCAGAAGAAGTTAGATCCCCCTTCCAGCCCTTCCCCGAGACTTACTCTCTTCAACAGTTGAATCCAAGAGCCTTGGGCTCAGGTCCACAGGCACAAAGGAAAGCTTGGGGCAAACTGCCAAAGACAAAACAGGCTCTGGGAACTCTGACATCCCTCCACTTACGAACATCCCAGCCCAGCTCCCCAGGCAGGAGATTGGAGGATCTCTTTCTGGGAAAAAGGACTGGCACGGCCGCTGGGCCAGGACTAGGGTGAGGTGAGTGAGGCAATCGCCTGGTATGCAACATGCAAGGGGGCACCAAAATACTCAGTCATCAAGATGAATGATATTTTAATGACATACTTTAAAAAAATCAAAATTAATACCACATTCCATGATGAACAACACATCAAAGTTTTCGAATAAAGGCAACATCTGACCTTGTACTTATATGACCCGGCATCGCTTGCCTCACCCTCACTCAGCCCTGGGTCCAATAAAACTTTATTTATAAAAACAGGCAACCGGCCCACAGATCATAGTTTGCTGATATGCTTTTGTTAAACATCATATTAAAATATTATTTCTCCTGAATCCTGAGCTTTTTGGTGGCCTCCTAAATTTCGCACTGGAGGAGATTACCTCGCCTCACCCTAGTCCCAACCCTGCACAATAGAAAAGATCTTCAGATGACATTGGGGCACACCCTAACCAAAAAGCCGACTCAACCCCACTCATCCTGTGATGAGACTTATCAGTTAGCAAGCTCTGCCCATTGCAATCAGAGCTGATGAGTCGGAATCGACTCCACGGCAACTGGTTCGTTTGTTTTTTTTTTTAATCAGCTCTTTGGTGCCCCACTCTTAAATAGGGAATAACAGCCATCTCCAGGTACTCAAGGAATTCATCCAACATGAAAGACAGAGATCGAAGCAGGCCAGCAGAAAACAACCACCAGAGGAACAGCAATGGGTAGAATCAGGCCTTCTGGCTCCCGGGACGGTGGTTTATGGTTTTATTTTCTTAAGGCAGGTCTTCCAACCCATCTCTGCGATTCTGAAATCCTAAAAGGTTTGGTTTGGTTTTGTCTTTGGCAGCTTATTTAGCAGCTAAACCTGGTCTGAACGGACCTAAGGGTGTTCCGACCTTTATTTACCACTTAGTGGGAGCATTCCATGTCCCTGCAAAAGTAGCCGTGCTGCCAAAGACCTGTTGGACGTGTTTTGTAATGTATGGTATATGTACCGTATTATCTTGCCAAAATACAGGGTCTGAATTCGGACACCATTCTGGCCCACAGCTTTCAGCTAAGGGATCGTGGATCTATACTTTTATCTCCTTCACTGGGGACTGTTATGGGTGAATTGTGTCACCCCAAAATATGTGTTACAAATCCCTAGTGGCATAGTGGTTAAGAGCTCATCTACTAACCAAAAGGTCAGCAGTTCGAATCCACTAGCCGCTCCTTGGAAACCCTAGGGGGCAGTTCTACTCTGTCCTATGGGGTTACTATGAGTCGGAACCAACTTGACCTCACCTAACAACAACAAGAGCTGGGGGGAAAAGAATTAAAAAACGTTAAGAGTGGACTCCGACACATAATGAGCCCCTGTGTGTCAGAGTAGAACTGTGCCCCATAGGGTTTTCAGAATTAGATTGCCAGGACTTTCTTTGAGGAGCTTCTGGGCGGACTCAGACCCCCAACCCTTTGGTTAGCAGTCGAGTGCTTAACCAATTGCACCACCCAAGGACTCCGCAAGAGCTGAGAGTAGCCGAATAGAGTTGCTCACTGGCACCCCCTGCAGGGACAAGTTAGAGCTGCCGGTTTTTGATAGAAAAATTCCTAACAGGTATCTTAACTGTGATTTTAAAGTTTTTCTTATCCCCGAAACCAAATATTAACCATGAAAAGCCCAACCCAAATTGCAAAAGCCTGCCAGAAGCTGCTGTATAGCAATGTAAATTTGTCTTATACTGCTAGAAAAAGATAGTCATCAAACCATTACTTCCTAATTTCAATAGCATAAGAAGTCTCTATAGGTGGGTGGAGGGCCAAATTATTAGCAGCCAGGCCCCAAATAACCTGATATCAGTGGATCTCAGCAGAGAGGGGAAGGCAGGGTTCAGTCAATCATGTTAAGATCGGCCAATGGTTGATCTTCTACATTTCGCCCTCCTCTTCTCTTTATAAGCCCCATTGTACCTAGCTTCTTCCAGCCGTTTGCTTTTTCTGGCATCAAAATGGCCTCCCTACATGCACATAGCCCTGGTGGCGCAGTGGTTAAGAGCTGAGCTGCTAACTCAAAGGTCAGCAGTCCGTAAACCACCAGCCACTCCTTGGAAACCATATGGGGCAGTTGGACTCTGTCCTATAGGGTCGCTATCGACTCAAAGGCAACAGATTTGATATGCATATAGAACAACTGCTCAGAATAAACCCTGTGTACAAATTCCCGTGAGTTGTGATTATTTTTAACACCAGCAAAAGTCCTTTTGCCTGGACATGCCGGTGAGCTCACTGTACAGAAAACCTGGTAGCAAGGAGCGGATCTGCGCGATCCAGAGCTTGCACGGGGTGTTGCCTGGGAGCACTCAGAAAAAACAAAACCAGAACGTATTTCTTTTATGAAAGTATATGAATCGCGAAACAAAGAAATTGGCTTAACTTCCTCCCTCCACGCCAAATACAGCTATTGCTAGCTGCCCAGGAAGTGGTTTCACAACTGTTTTCCTATTTTCCGGGCAAAATCAGTTCTTTGGATGCGCCCAGGACACACGACAAGACGATTTTGTCCTGCGGGTTCTCCAGGAACCAAGTACCACGACGAAAACAACCCCTCTCAGGCCTTGTCCTCATCTGCCTCTCACATTGGACCCCAATGGGCCCGCGCTTGATAAGGATCAGTGCCATTTTGGAGAGCAGCTCAGGGGAGCTGCCTTAGCTGAGGACACCCTGAGAGTCAGGGAAGTGAGGGGCCACCCCAGAGTCCAGCCCGCTGTGGAGTGATGGCTGCAGGCAGGTAGCAACTGGGCGTGCTGAGTGCGAAGGAAGCAGCACCACCAGGTGACGCTTAGAGCGATCCTGCTCAGGCTTTCTTACACAACCTCACACCAGGAGATCTGGGAGGGGCCGAAAGCCGCCTGCCCGGAATAAACAGCTTTTTCTCTTTGTCCACCCTCTTCCTAGACTGTGGAGTCCCTGAATGGTGTAAACAGTAACACCCTAGGCTGCTGTCTGAAAGACTGGAGGTTCGAGTCCACCCAGACGTGCCTCGGAATAAAGGCCTGGCAATCTACTTCCAAAAAATCAGCCATTAAAAACCTTATGGAGCATATTTCTGCTCTGACACGCACGGGGTCCCCATGAGTCAGAGTCCACTTGACCGGCAACTGGGTTTTTCCCCCCTAGGCTTCAAGCAGCTATTTTGCATGATGTCCCCTTGTTCTCCCTCTTTAAAGGTATCATCCCTCAAGGTCAGCCAGATTTCCTTTTGAGGAGGTGTGATTTGCCTCAGGCCAGCAGGATGCTGATGTCCTGCTGATATCCCCAACACTGAAGAGACAAGAGAACATATTGATTATAAAATGCGATTAATCCCTGCCCCCAGTTGAACTAATGAGCTATTTGGGCATAAATGTGGGATTAAACCAGAACTGATGTTCTACCAAGCTGGCGATATTTCTCATTTTAAATAGATTCATTTGCGATTGATGGCATTGACAAGTGATGTAAAAGCAGATTAATTAAGAAATGGAGAGTTGTGTGAATAGGATTTGTCACCTTAGATGAAATGTACAATTACTACTAGGCACTTTCTTTTCTCCATTCCAAATTTGATCGGTTTAACAGCTTTGGAAGACACTGCCATGCCAAATGCACATATCAGTGAACACACGGATCCTGATTTCATATACTTTAAAGTATCAAACATTACGCAGTTGGGATTCCAGCAAATGTGGTAGGAAGCACCCGCTGAGTGCTTTACTAGGAGGTGAACACCGGGGTGAGTGCTTTTCATGGATTTTCACATTTAATCCTTATAAAAACCAACGCGGTGGGTGCTATCATAAGCTCATTTTACAGACCTGGAAGCTGAGGCTCAGAGAGGCTAGTATGCCCAGTGCCACTCAGCCGGTAGGTGGCAGAGTTGACACGGAGCCTGGATCTACCTGAGTAGTTAAGGCATTGGGAGAGCTAGAACAAAGGCTCTGGCAGCCAGTGATCTGTTCCAATTATCAGCAGAGATACCACAGCCATACCTGGAACATCTAGGACTCAAATGCCGTAGTGGACTCTTCATCTTGCCCTGCTGCACTGAACAGGCTATCACAGAAAATAAGATTCTCTGTCATCCCTTAGAACAACTGGAAGTCTGAAGAGCCAAAACAGCCCGTGTTTGCTATTGCCAACCCAGGACCACGGGTTATGCATTTCAATTTACTATGTCTTTATGGCCCTGAGTAGTCATAAATTGGGGCTACTGGTTAAAACTAAGGAGCCCTGGTGGCATAGTGGTTAAGCGCTTGGCTGCTAACCGGGAGCTTGGTGGTTCGAATCCATCAGTGGGAGAAAGATGTGACAGTCTGCTTCCATAATGATTTACAGCCTTGGAAATCTTACGGTGCAGTTCTACTCTGTCCTACAGGGTCACTATGAGTTGGAATCGACTCGATGGCAATGGGTTTGGTTAAAACTAACCCCTCAACTCCATTTAATAACTAAGTTGAACTCAAAAGACATTTCATTAGAATGATGTTCCCCTTAATGGACCCTGGAAGTGACACTAAGGCACACTCGCAAATAAGATCCACTGAGTTTCAAGGACATGGTAATAACATTCTCCCCTATGAGAAACCCTGACGCTCTGTAAGTCTGCAATTTTCCATGAGACCTCTCTCTCTCATGAGCTCTGTGCAGTTTTTAGGATTGTTATATGGAACGATGAGAAGCAGTGATTGAAGGAAGAGAATGAATGTCATCAACCACACTTACCCTTATCCACAGCCTCAGCTTCTCAGGTAAAGCATACTTGGAGCTTTTATTTTGCTTCCTGAAATCAAATCAAGGGCATCTTAATTATCCAGTGCTGCTGTAACAGTACCACAGGTGGGTGGCTTTAACAAACAAATTTATTTTCTTACCATTTAAGAGGCTGTTGTTATTAGGTGCCATTGAGTCGATTCTGACTCATAGCGACCCCGTGTACAACGGAACGAAACACTGCCCAGCCCTGCGCCATCCTCAACGATCATTGTTATGTTTGAGCCCATTGTTGCAGCCACTGTGTCAATCCATCTCACTGAGGGTCTTCCTCTTCTTCACTGACCCTCTACATTATCAGGAGCCCTTGTGGTACCGTGGTTATAGTGGTTAAAAGCTTGGCTGCTAACCGAAAGGTCTGCAGTTTGAATCTACCAGCCGCGCTCCTTGGAAACCCTGTGAGGCAGTTCTACTCTGTCCTGTAGTGTCGCTATGGGTCAGAATCGACTTGACAGCAATGGGTTCTTTTTTTCTACTTTATCAAGCATGATGTCCTTGTCCAGGGACATTAATTCTTCTTCAGTCTTGCTTATTCATTATCCATGTTCTGCATGCATATGAGGCATGGCTTGGATCAGGCGCACCTTAGTCCTCAAAGTGACACCTTTAAAGAGGCTAGAAGCCCAAAATCAGGGTGCTGGCTCTAGGGGAAGGCTTTCTCTCTCTGTCGGGTCCTTGTCTCTTTGAGCTTCGGCTCCTGGACGATCTTCATGTGGCTTGGCATCTCTCTTTCCCCATCTCTGCTCACTCACTTGCTTGTTTAATCTCTTTTATATCTCAAAAGAGACTGACTCAAAACATACCCTACACGAATCCTGCCTCATTAACATAACAAAGACAGCCCATTCCCAAATGGGATTATAACCACCGGCATAGAGGTTAGGATTTACAACACATATTTCTGGGGGACACAATTCAATCCATAACAAAGGGGCTAATGAATAAGCTTCAGGTCTCCCCAGAGCCTCCCCAACCCCAAATAAAGGACTGGGTTCTTTAATGAAAGAACAGAACTGTTCATCTGTTGCTCTATAGCACTGATTATCAGCTTTGGCTGCACTGGAGACACCTGGGGATTTTGAACGCTAACAATGCCCAGGCCCACCCCCAGAGATTCTAATTTCATCAGTCTGGGGTTCAGCCTGGGCAGCAGGACTTTTAAAGGTTCCCCCATGATTCCCATATGTAGCCAAGCTGAGAACCTTGGCTCTGAGGCCAGGCGTCTCCTTGGTCCCTGGCCTCCACCTGCCTCCAACGGAAGGGAGTCCAAAACCAAACCAAACCTATTGCTGTCAAGTCGATTCCGACTCATAGCGGCCCCTATAGGACAGAGTAGAACCGCACCATAAGGTTTCCGAGGAGCAGCTGGTGGGTTGGAACTGCTGATCTTTTGGTTAGCAGCTGAGCTCTTAACCACTGCGCCACCAGGGCTCCAGTGGGAGGAAGGTGGGCCGTATTGCCAAGTTTGGTTTGATTTTATTGTGATTCTATTTCCCCCTCTCTTATAATGCACTTATACTGGCTATCACAGCAGTTTACAAATATCAAGTAGATTCAAGATACAATTCCGTCTGCGTCACTGGGCCCTTGCAGTCATTTTGTAAAGCATCATAAAATTTGAGTGCAGAATTAATTTACCTCCGAGATCTATAATGGGCGTTAAATGGCTGTAAGAAATTAACTTCAAGAATCTACACGCAATGATTGTAAAACAAATGACTCCATAATCTTTAAAAAATATATAAGGTACGTTTTGGATGAGATTCTCTGGAAATCAGATTTTTCAGGCGATGAATTTTCTAGAAAATATATCACTTACAAATAGTTGTAAAGTTTATCAATCTGACAGTTCTTTGAATTTCTATTGTGGTGAAGTCTATATAACAAAACATTTGCCATTTCAACCATTTTTACGTGTACAATTCAGTGACATTAATTACACTCACCATGTTGTACAACCGTCACCACTACCCGTTTTCAATTTGTTCATCACCTTTAACAAATTCTGCACCCTTAACCAAGACTCCCCTCTTCCCCTCTCCCACCTGCCCCTGGTAACCACTAATAGACTTTGATTTCTGTGCATTTGCCGGTTCTAATCTGACAGCTCTTGACAATAACAAAAACTGCTATATCTAGGCACTATAGGATAGTAGTTACAGAAATAGTACCATGTTACTTAAAAACTCTGAGCAAGAAAAGTAACAATTAATATAGATCTTTAAGCTTTCAATTATATTTTAAGCTCCAGCTTCCCCTAGACACTAGTAACTGACCCATGTATGTGAGACGAGAGACTCTGCCCTTTTCTACAGAGGTAGCAAAGGAAAAATACTTCTCCTCCACCTTCACCTCCAACCGTATTGCTCTAGAAGAAAATATAGCCTCTGGCAGGGCCAGAAAGTAACATTCCAGTGTATCTTAGATGGATGTTGACATTCCATTCTAATTTGGAATTTTCTTGTTTTCCTGTTCGAATTAATAGGACTACTACTGCATTTGATTTTCAAACTGTCCCACCTAATTAGTTTGTCTATTACCCGTCTATCAGTTTGTTGCCCTGCGGTGGTTTGCATGCTGCTGTGATGCTGGAAGCGATGCCACTGGTATTTCAAACACCAGCAGGGTCACCCATGGGGGACAGGTTTCCGCAGAGCTTCCAGGCTAAGACAGGATAGGATGAAAGACCCTGCCATCTTACTTCTGAAAATCAGCCAATGAAAACCCTACGGATCACAACAGAATATTGCTCGAAAAGATGGCTTAGGACCACCTGGCATTGTTTCGTTCTGTTATACCTGGGATCACCACGAACTGCAGCCAACTTGAGGGCAACTAACAACAACAACAACAATTAGGTTGTATTAACGTGCACACAAATCAAAGAGCGTCCCAAGCCACTTTATCTACATTTAGATTTATTTCAATACAGAACGTGTTTATACTTATTTTCCTACTCATTACTGTCTTTGTTAGCACCATTTGTCACCAAGACATATTTCTGTGTGAGAATTCACATTTTGTTGTAAAACTTTGTTAAAAGAATAGAAGTGGCTTACCGTTTTTCTGCTGATGTCCTTTCTACTCTCTGCCTGCAAAGCCTGCGGCGTTGTAGAGTTGGTACCCTGTAGGCAGGAGGTGCATGCAGAAAAAAGAAACTGCTAACTTCCTAAAATTAGAGCTTTACCATCAGCAGAACCTATCATGTGGTTTGCAGAAGTTTACTTGGGAAGAAGGGAACTCGTGATTTCTTAACTGTTGCTAAATCATTTGTTGACTGAGCTTTAGAAGTTTCAAAACTGAAATGGGAGGGGTGTGAAGTGATTTATAAAGAGTTAAGTGTAACGTAGGCCAGATATATACGGTGTGTCTTTGTGTGGATGTGTGTTGGTTGGAGGGATATCTGAGATGATACTCACCAAAATGTTAGCACCAGTTAGCTCTGGAGAGTGGGAGTGGGTGAAAGTGAGGGAGAAAAATGGAGGAATTTTTCCTTTTCCTTAAAAAGCTTTAGTGTTCTTTTTTTCCAAAAATTGTACTGTAGATGAAGGTTTACAGAGCAAGCTAGTTTCTCATTAAACAATTTATACACATGTTGTTTTGTGACATTGGTTGCCAACCCCACGACATGTCAACACTCTCTCCTTCTCGACCTCGGGTTCCCCGTTACCAGCTTTCCTGTTCCCTCCTGCCCTCTCGTCCTTGCCGCTGGGCTGGTGTGCCCATTTAGTCTCATTTTTTTTAATGAACCTGTCTGAAGGGTGAACCTTTGGCTGAAGGGTGAACCTCAGGAGTGACTTCAGTACTAAGTTAAAAGGGTGTCTAGGGACCACCATTCTCTCAGGGTTTCTCTAGTCTCTGTCAGACTAGTAAGTCTGGACTTTTTTTGTGTGAGTTAGAATTTTGTTCTACATCTGTCTCCAGCTCTGTTCGGGACCGTTTGTTGTGATCCCTGTCAGAGCAGTCAGTGGTGGTAGCCGGGCACTACCTAGTTGTGCTGGACTCAGTCTGGTTGAGACCGTGGTAGCTGTGGTCCATTAGTCCCTTCTATCTTTGGTTTTCTTCATTCTCCCTTGCCCCAGACGGGGTTCCCTTCCTCCAGACAGAGTGGGACCAGTGGAGTATCTTAGATGGCAGCTCACAAGCTTTTAAGACCTCAGATGCTACTCGCCAAAGTAGGCTGTAGAACATTTTCTTTATAAACCATGTTATGCCAACTGAGTTGGAAAAGAATGTGTACTTTGCAGCTGTTGGGTGGAGTGTTCTATATATGTCTATGAGTTCAGGTTGGATGATTGTGGCCTTTAGATCTTCTGTATCTTTGTTGAGTTTCTTTCTAGACGTTCTGTCCTTTACCGAGAGTGGTGTGTCGAAGTCCCCTACTATTACTGTGGAACTGTCAATTTCTCTTTTCAGCGCTGTTAAAGTTTGTTTTATGTATTTTGGAGCCCTGTCATTGGGTGTGTAGATATTTATTATGGTTATGTCTTCATGCTGGATCATCCCTTTAATCATGATATAGTGCCCTTCTTTTTCTTTTGTGGTGGATTTGGCTTTAAAGTCTATTTTACTCACCAAAGTAGAATGTAGAACATTTTCTTTATAAACTATGTTATGCCAGTTGAGCTAGATGTCCCCCAAGACCACGGGCCCCAGCCCTCAGCCCAGCAATTCGGTCCCTCGGGGAGTTTGGATGTATCTATGAAGCTTCCATGACCTTGCCTTGGTCAAGTTGTGCTGGCTTCCCCAGTAGTGTGTACTGTCTTACCCTTCACCAAACATACCACTTATCTATTGCCTATTTAGTATTTCCCCCCACCCCTCCCATCCCTGGTAACCAACAAAGATTGTTACATTTTGTGTGTGAACTTTTTCATGGGTTTTTACAGTAGTGGTCTCATACAATATTTGTCCTTTTGTGATTGACTTATTTCATTCAGCATAATGTCCTCCAGATTCATCCGTGTTGTGAGATGTTTCGAAGATTCATCATTGTTCTTTATTGTTGCTTAGTATTCCATGGTTTGTACATACCATAGTTTATTTATCCATTCATCTGTTGATGGGAAACAACTTAGGTTGTTTCCACCTTTTTGCTATTGTGAATAATGCTGCAATGAACATGGGTGTGCATGTATCTACTCGTGTGATGTCTCTTATTTCTCTATGGTATATTCCTAGAAGTGGGATTGCTGGATCGTATGGTATTTCTATTTCTAGCTTTTTAAGGAAGTGCCATATTGTTTTCCAAAGTGGTTGTACCATTTTACATTCCCGCCAGTAGGGCATAAGACTTCCAATTTCCCCACAACCTCTCCAGCATTTGTTATTTTGTGTTTTTTGGATTAGTGCCAGCATTGTTGGGATTAGATGGTATCTCAGTGTAGTTTTGATCTGCATTTCTCTAATGGCTACTGATCGTGAGCATTTCTTCGTGTGTCTGTTAGCCACCTGAATGTCTTCTTTGGTGAAGTGTCTGTCCATATTCTTTGCCCATTTTTTAATTGGATTATTTGTCTTTTTGTTGTAGAGGTGTTGGATTTTCCTATAGATTTTAGAGGTTAGACCTTTGTCAGATTTGTCATAGCCAAAATTTTTTTCCCAGTCTGTAAGTTCTCTTTTACTCCTTTGGTGAAGTCTTTTGATGAGCATAAGTGTTTAATTTTTAGGAGATCCCAGTTATCTAGCTTATCTTCTGGTGTTTGTGTATTGTTAATTATGGTTTGTATCCTATTTATGCCATGTATTAGGGCCTCTAGCATTGACCCTATTTTTTCTACTGTAGTTTTTGATTTTGTATTTAGGCCTTTGATCTATTTTGAATTATTTTTTTGTGTACGGTATAAGGTATGGATCCTGTTTCATTTTTTCTTAAACAGATGGACATGCAGTTTTGCCAGCACCATTTGTTAAAAAAAGACTATCTTTTCCCCAGTTTAATGAACTTTGGGCCCTTGTCAAAGATCAGGTGACCGTAGGTGGATGGATTTACATCTGGGTTCTCAATTCTGTTCTACTGGTCACTATGTCTGTCATTATACCAGTAGCAAGCTGTTTTGACTACCATAACTGTATAGTACGTTCTGAGGTCAGGTAGTGTGAGTCCTCCTACTGTATTCTTTTTTCAGTAGTGCTTAACTTATCTGGGACCTATTTCCTTTCCATACAAAGTTAATGACTAGTTTCTCCATGTCGTTAAAGAATGCTGTTGGTATTTGGATAGGGATTGCATTGTATTTATAGATAGCTTTGGATAGAATTGACATTTTCACAATATTGAGTCTACCTATTCATGAGCATGGTATGTTTTTCCATTTATGTAGCTATCATTTGTTTTCTTGCAGTAGTGTTTTGTAGTTTTCTTTGTATAAGTCTTTTACGTCCCTGATTAGATTTATTCCTAAGTATTTTATTTTTTAGGGGTGATTATAAATGGTATTGTTTCCCTGATTTCCTTTCTCTTTATTGGTGTGTAGGAATCCAACTGATTTTTGTATGTTTATCTTGTGTCCTGCTACTCTGCTGAATCTTTCTATTAGTTCCAGTAGTTTTTTCGTGGAGACTTTTGGGTTTTCTATGTATAGTATCATAGCATCCTCAAATAGGGACAGTTTAACTTCTGCATTACCAATTTGGATGCCCTTTATTTCTTTTTCTTGCCTTATTGCTCTAGCTAGGACTTCCAGGACGATGTTAAATAGAAGTGGTGATAAAGGGCATCCTTGTCTTGTTCCTGTTTTCAAGGGGAATGTTTTCAGCCTCTCTCGGTGAAGAATGATGTTGGCCATTGGTTTTGCATAGATGCCCTTTATTATGTTAGAAATTTCCCTTCTATACCTATCTTATTGAGAGTTTTTATCAGGAATGTGTGTTGGACTTTGTCAAATGCCTTTTCTGTGTCAATTGAGATGATCCTGTGATTCTTTTATTTTATTTATGTGATGGATTACGTTGATTGATTTTCTAATGTTGAACCATCCTTGCATACCTGGTATGAATCTCGCTTGGTCGTGGTATATATGTTTTTTTTTTATATCGTGCTGAATTCTATTGGCTAGAATTTTGTTGAGAATTTTTGCATCTATATTCATGAGAGATATTGGTCTGTAATTTTCTTTTTTTGTGGTGTCTTTGCCTGGTTGCGTATCAGTGTTATGCTGACTTCATAGAATGAATTTGTAAGTGTCGCTTCCTTTTCTGTGTTCTGAAATAGTTTGAGTAGTACTGGTTCAAGCTCTTCTCTGAATGCTTGGCAGAATTCTCCAGTGAAGCCGTCTGGGCCAGGGCTTTTTGTTGGGAGGTTTTTTTTTTGTTTTTTTTTTTAAATTACCTTTTCAATCTCTTCTCTTGCTATGGGTCTTTGCAGATTCTCAACCTCAGTTTGTGTCAGTTTAGGTAGGTAGTGTGTTTCTAGAAATTTGTCCATTTACTCTAGCTTTTCAAATTTATTACAGTATAGTTTATCATAGTACTCTGTTATGATCCTTTTTATTTCAGTTGGGTCTGTTGTAGTGTCCCCCATTTCATTTCTTATTTGGGTTATTTGCATCCTCTCCTGTTTTTCTTTTGTCAATCCGGCAAATGATTTGTTGATTTCATTGATCCTTGCAAAGAACCAGCTTTTGGTTTTGTTGATTCTATTGGTTTTCTGTTCTCTATTTCATTTGTTTCTGCTCTGATCTTTATTATTTCCTTTTCTTCTCATGGCTGTGGGCTTCTTTCGCTCTTCTCTTTCTATTTGTTCGAGTTGTATAGCTGATGTTTTGATTTTGTCACTTTCTTCTTTTTTGATGTGTGTATCTATTGCTATAAATTGATCTCTGAGCACTGCCTTTGCTGTGTCCTAAAGGTTTTGGTATGATGTGTTTTCATTCTCATTTGATTCTATGAATTTTTTGATTCCATCTTTGGTTTCTTCTATTACTCGGTGGTTTTTTAAGCAAGGTGTTATTCACTTTCCATGCATTTGATTTTTTTCCTTGCTCTTCCTGTTATTAATTTCTACTTTGATGGCATTGTGGCCAGAGAAGATGCTTTGTATTATCTCAATGTTTTGGGTTTTGTTGAGGGTTGCTTTGCGGCCTAAGATGTGATGTATTCTGGAGAACGTTCCACGTGCTTTGGAAAAGAGCTTGTACTTTGCTGCTGTTGGGTGGAGTGTTCTATATATGTCTATGACGTCAAGTTATTTGATTGTGGCCTTTAGATCTTCTGTATCTTTGTTGGAGGGAGTTTCTTTCTAGATATTCTGTCCTTTACCAAGAGTGGTGTGGTGAAGTGTCCTACTGTTATAGTGAAACTCTCAATTTCTCTTTTCAGTGCTGTTAGAGTTTGTTTTATGTATTTTGGAGCCCTGTCATTGGGTGTGTAGATATTTATTATAGTAATGTCCTCATGGTGGATTGTCCCTTTAATCATTATGTAATATCCTTCCTTGTCTTTTAGGTAGATTTTTTTTTTTTAAAGTCTATTTTATCTGAGATTAGTATTGCCACTCCTGCTCTTTTTTGGTTGCTGTTTGCTTGATACATTTTTTTTCCATCTTTTGATTTTTAATATATTTATATCTTTGTTTCTAAAGTGTGTCTCTTATAGACAGCATATTGATGAGTCCTGTTTTTTTTTATCCATTCTGTCACTCTCTGTCTCTTTATGGGTGCATTTAAGCCATTTACCTTCAGTGGGATTATTGATAGGTGTGAGTTTATTGCTGTCATTTTAAAGTGCTTTTTTTGTGGCGCTGACGTTTTCTTTGTTCTTGTTACTCTCCTGTGCTGAATTCCTTTTGTTTGTGGAAATTTTTTTTCCATTTCTTTCATTTTTGTAGATTTTGTGTTTACTGAGACTTTGTTTTTCTTCTTTATTTTGATGAATACGTTTGTTAACTTCCTTTGTGGTTACCTTGAAATGTACTCCTTTCTTCCTTAGTTTAATCCAGTCTTTTAGTACTTGATATCGCCTTGACTTCCTCTCCATTTGAAAGTTCTATACCTATACCATTTATTCCCTCTTTTATTGTTCTGACATTGTTGTCATTTACAGATAGGCCTCTCTGGTTCCCTGTTGTAAATCTTTTAGTTTTGTTTTATCCTTGAGAGTTCATTACCTAGGTTGTTATCTGGCTGATGCTGTCTCGTATCCTAGATTCAGGTTGTTGGCTGATGTCGTTGGTCCTCTGACTGATGGGCTCTCTTTAATAATTATTGTAAGTTTGGTTTGGGTTTCACATATCCCCTTAATTTCTGTTTATCTGGAAATGTCCTGATTTCACCATCGTATTTGTGTGAGAGTTTTGCAGGATATATTATTCTTGGCTGGCAGTTCTTTTTTCTTTCAAGGTTTTATATATGCCATCCCATTGCCTTCTTACCTGCATGGTTTCTGCCAAATAATCAGAGCTTAGTCTTATTATTTCCCCTTTGTATGTGACTTTTTGTTTTTCTCAAGCTGCTGTCAGGATTCTTGCTTTCTCTTTGGTTTTAGCGAGTGTGATTATGATATATCTTGGTGATGTTTCTTTTGGAGTCTGTCCTATATAGGGTTCGTTGAGCTTCTTGGATTGTCCACTTTTCATCTTTCATGATATTAGGAAAGTTTTCTGTCAGCAAATCTTCAGTGATCCTCTCTGTGTTTTCCATTTTCTCCCCCTGTTCCTGGAACTCCGATCACACGCAAATTTTTGCTTTTGATTGTATCCCGCATCATTCTAAGGGTTTCTTCATTTTCCTTCATTCTTTTCTCTGATTTTTCCTCAAACGAAGTGGTATCCAAGGATTTATCTTCAATTTCACTGCTCCTGTCTTCCATTGTTTCAAATTTGCTCCTAAAGCCTTCTATTGCACTGCCCATTTCTGAAATCTTGTGGTTTATCTTTTAATTTCTAATTGCTGTTTTTGTATGATTTCTAGTTGTTTATTTTGACACTTTGTTCCTGTATTATTTTCCTGAATTCTTCCATTGCTTTGTGTTTTCTCTGATTTTGTTTGCATTTTCCATGATTTTGTCTATTTTTTCCTTATTTTTCTCTGCATTTTCCTTCATCTCTCAGAGAACCCTGAGTAGTAGAGTTCTGAATTCCCTGTCAGGTAGTTTCAGCCCCTTTTCTTCTACCAGAAGGTCATCCAGTGTTTTGTTTTGATTGCTTTCTGGAGCCATCCTGTCCTGTTTTTTTAATATGTTTGGATATTGTCTACTGTCTCCAGGACATTCAGGAATTATTTTCTTCATTTATTGATCGTTAGATTTGTTTGTTTCATCCTGATTTTTTTTTTTTTTCATTTTATTTGGTTATGTCTGGAGAGGTCAGCTGGCCGTGCTTTGTTGCTTGCTTACTGGTGGGCATGATACTTCTCACCCCCTTGTCCAAGTGGACGGGACTGGTCACTCAGCTTTGATGCAGCAGGGCAGGTCCAGCAGGGGTGGAGGGGCAAGGATGGGTAGTTTGCAGCACGAACCAGGGCCAACTGGGCGGGCTGGGGGGCAGTTCAGCATGGAGTCTGGAGGACTGCGTCAGTGTCATTCAGGGGCATGGTGCTCGGTGCATGGTGCAGATAGGCAGGAGGGAAGGGAGAAGATGTGATGTGCAGAACTAAGTAGGTGAGTGAAAGAAGAGAAATAAGAGAGAGGAACAAAAGTAAAAAAAGAAAAAAGAAAAAATAGAAAAAAAAGTAAATAAAATGGTAGCATGGTAGAATTTGGTGGGTGGGGGCAGGGCAGACCTGGCAAGGCCATGTGCTGTTGGCTCTCTAGCCGAGTGGTGTGGCTCAGCCTGTTGAGAGGGGGCATTGGCGGCACACAGGGCTAGGTGGATGGGAGAAAAGAAAGGAAAGAGGGGTAAGAGAGAGAAGAAACCAACAAAAAATAAGTAAAAACAACAAGCAAAAAAAAAATATGGTGATGGGAGAGTCGGCTGTTGGTTATGAAGTGGAATTGGGATGGCAGCAAGCTGATGTCTCTCTCGCTGGGCAGCACAGCATGGCCCTTCGGGAAGGGGTAGAGACATTGCAGGGCCTAGGTGGGAGGGAGTAGGAAAAGGGAGAAGGGGAAAGATAAAGAAAAATATAAAATATGGTGCTGAGGGAGCTGGCCTGTGGGGGCAGCACAGACCCGGGGAGGTCATGTGTCAGAGGCTCTCCAGCGTGGTGGTACAGCACAGCCCTCCAAGAAGGGGGGAGTGGCGCACAGGGCTAGGTGGATGGGAGAAAGGGAAGGAAGGAAGGGGGAGAGAGAGAAGAAACAATAACAAAAAGAAAAGAAAAAACAAAAGCAAATAAACAAACGATAAATAAAATGGCACTGAGGGAGCCAATCGGTGATGGTGGCACAGACCTGGGGAGCCGAGTACAGTGACTCTCCAGCCAAGCAGTGCAGCATGGCCCCTCAAGAAGGGGCAGGGGCAGTACACAGGGCTGGATGGACTGGAGAAAGGAAAGGAGAGAGAAGAAACAGAAAAAAGCAGGGTGGGGGGAGAATAAAGCAAACAAACCAAAAAATTACAGCCTGGTCGAGAAGGGGAGGGGACAGCACATGGGGCTAGCTGGGTGGAAGAAAGGAAAGGAAGGAAGGAAGAGAGAAACAACAACAAAAAAAGCCAAAAAAACAAAAAAAGAGGAAAAAAAAATGATACTGAAGGGGCTGGCTGGGGGGGAGGGGGGCGGAGTGGACCCAGGCAACAGTGAGCTAGTGTCTCTCTGGCCAAGCGACCGTGGCCCCTTGGAAAGTGGCAGAGGCCTTGTACAGGGAAGAAGGGTGAGAAGTGGAAAAGCATGTATCCCTAGTCACCAGGTGCTCTGTCTGCGTTCCTTGGTGGCTGTAGTCCAAGGTGGCAAATCTGTGCCGCATTAGCTGATAGGGGACCTCCACTCCGTAGCTCTCCTATTCTCTGTTCTCTGTCAGTTTCTTATTCCATTCAGGGCTTGACTGAGTTCTTTATTCTTCCATTTGATGCTTAGTATTCCAGGATTGACGTTTGTGTCTCTTTTACTCAGTTTTTTGAGTTTTTGCTGCAGAGGGATGGCACGGTGCTTCTGTCTACAGAGCCATGTTGGCTCTGCCTCCTTTTTCTGTTTTTAAACTTTACTACCAATTACTCAATTTAAGATGGTCCAAACCCATCTATTGTTATATGATTCACAGATGTAATGAAATAACAAGAGTGTTGCTTCATCTTTGTTCCACACATTTCTAGTATAGTACCTAGCACAGGTAGGTGTGGGTCCCCCAGCAGGCTGTGACCGAAGAGAGGGAGTCTTTCTTCTGGGTGTCTCAGCACCTGGCACATAGGATAAAAAACCAGTTGCCATCGAGTCACCTCTGACTCATGGAGACCTCATGTGTGTCAGAGTACAACTGTGCTCCAGAAGATTTTCAATGGCTGTGACCTTTCGGAAGCAGATCGCCAGCTCTTTCTTCTGAGGTGCCTCTGGGTGGACCCAAGCCTCCAGCTTTTTGGTTAGCAGCCAAGAACATTAACTGTTTGCTTACTAAATGTTTGTTGAATGAGTAAGTGAATGGATTATGACATTCATGAGGCAGGGAAATTTAATTTTCCTTATTTTGTCTGATAACTGAATTGGACTTTAAACTCTTAGCAAGAGGACCTTAGAAGGCATAGCAAAGAGCAGGGGTCAGCAAAGTACTGCCTGCAGGCCAGATCTGGCCTGTCACTTGTTTTTGTACCACCCAGGAGTGAAGAATAATTTTTTTAAATTGTACTTTAGGTGAAGGTTTACAGAACAAATAGTTTCTCATTAAATAGTCAGTACACATATTGTTTTATGACAAGGTTAACAACCCCATGACATATCAACGCTCTCCCTTCTTGACTTTTTTTTTTTTTGGTGAAAATATACACAGCCAAAGATACACCATTTCAAAAATTTCTACATGCACGATTCAGTGACATCGATTACATTCTTCCAGTTGTGCTGCTATTCTCACTTTAGATGAAGGTTTACAGAACAAAATAGTTTCTCATTAAACAGTTAGTACACATGTTGCCCTATGACAATGGTTAACAACCCCACGACACGTCAACACTGTCCTTACTCAACCTTGGGTTCCCTATCACCAGCTTTCGTGTCCCCTTCTGCCTCTAGTCCTTGTCCCTGGACTGCTGCACCTCATCAGTCCCTTTTTGTTTTTGAGGCTGTCCAATACCTGGCTGAACTGTGAACCTCGGAAGTGACTTCACCACTGAGCTAAAAGGGTGTCTGGGGACCATACTCTTGGGGTTTCTCCAGTCTCTTTCAGGCCTATAAATCTGGTCTTTTTTGTGTACTTTAGAATTTTGTTCTACATCCTTCTTCAGCTCTGTCCAGAACCCTCTGTTGTGATCTCGGTCAGAGCAGTCAGTGGTGGTAGCTGGGCACCATCTAGCTGTACTGGACTCAGTTTGGTGGAGGCCTCAGTTTGGTAGCTGTGGTCCATTAGTCCTTTGGACTCATCTTTTCCTTGTATCCTGTTCTCTTCATTCTCCCTTGCTCCCGAATGGGTGAGACCAGTGGAGTATCTTAGATGGCTGCTCACAGGCTTTTAAGACCCCAGACGCTACTCACCAAGGTAGAATGTAGAACATTGTCTTTATAAACTGTGTTATGCCAATTGAGCTAGATGTTCCCCAAGACCATGGTCCCCAGAGCCCTCTGCCCAGCAATTCAATCCTTCAGGGAGTTTGGGTGTGTCTACGGAGCTTCCATGACTTTCCTTGTACAAGTTGTGCTGGTCTCCCCAGTATTGTGTACTGTCTCACCCTTCACCAAAGATACCACTTACCTGTTGTCTGTTTAGTATTTCCCCCCCCCCACCCCTCCCATCCCTCGTAACCAACAAAGATTGTTTCTTTTTGTGTGTAAACTTTTTCATGAGTTTTTATGGTAGAGGTCTCATACAATATTTGTCCTTTTGTGATTGACTTATTTCACTCAGCATAATGTCCTCCAGTTTCATCCATGTTATGAGATGCTTCACAGATTCATCGTTGTTCTTTATCATTGCATGATACTCCATTGTGTGTATGTACCATAGTTTCTTTATCCATTCATCTGTTGATGGGCATCTAGGTTGTTTCCATCTTTTTGCTTTTGTGAACAATGCTGCCATGAACATAGGTGTGCATATGTCTATTTGTGTGATGGCTCTTATTTCTCTAGGATATATTCCTAGGAGTGGGATTGCTGGATCGAATGGTATGTCTATTTCTAGCTTTCTGAGGAAGCGCCATATCATTTTCCAAAATGGTTGTATCATTTTGCATTCCCACCAGCAGTGCATAAGTATTCCGATCTCCCCGCAGCCCCTCCAACATTTGTTATTTCCGGGGTTTTTGATTCGTGCCAGTAATGTCGGGGTGAGATGGTATCTCATTGTGGTTTTAATTTTCATTTCTCTAATGGCTAGTGATCGCGAGCATTTCCTCATGTGTCTGTTGGCCATTTGAATGTCTTCTTTGGTGAAGTGTCTGTTCATTTCCTTTGCCCATTTTTTAATAGGATTATTTGTCTTTTTGTTGTAGAGGTGTTGGATTTTCTTGTAGATTATGGAGATTAGTGAAGAATAATTTTTACAGATGAACATTTGCAATGAATTTGATAATAAAGAACATTAACTCTGAACTCCAGTTGAGCAAACTGTTTTCACCCTCAGAAGTAATTCCATTCTTCTCATTATTAGACCTATATTACAAAAAACTGTACTTGCTTTTTATTATATTTTGGATTTCATCAATAAAAAATTATGGGTATTTTTCCTCTCTTCTTATGTACCTACATGATTCCTTCTATTTGCTTTTGATGCTTCCTCCATCGTTTAATAATTTCCCCATAGAATCCTTCAATATTGCAACTTGGGGCTTGAATTTTCTCTTTGGTTCTTTCAGCTTGAGAAATGCTGAGCATGTTCTTCCCTTTTGGCTTTCTAACTCTACGTCTTTGCACATTTCATTATAATACTTTACTTTGTCTTCTTGAGATGTGCTTTGAAATCTTCTGTTCAGCTCTTTTACTTCATCATTTCTTCCTTTTGCTTTAGCTACTCAACTTCAAGAGAAAGTTTCAGAGTCTCTTCTGACATCCATTTTGGTCTTTGCTTTCTTTCCTGTCTTTTTAATGACCTTTTGCTTTCTTCATGTGTAATGCCCTTGATGTCATTCCACAACTCATCTGGTCTTCGATTATTAGTGTTTAGTGTGCCAAATTTATTCTTGAGATGGTCTCTAAATTCAGGTGGAAAATCTTCACAACTGGACCAATAAGCAACATCATGATAAACAGAGAAAAGATTGAAGTGGTCAACAATTTCATTTTACTTGGATCCACAATCAACGCCCATGGAAGCAACAGTCAAGAAATCAAACGACAATCAAAAATCAAACATTGCATTGGGCAAATCTGCTGCAAAAGGTCTCTTTAAAGTGTTAAAAAGCAAAGATGTCACATTAAGGATTAAAGTGCACCTGACCCAAGCCATGGTGTTTTCAATTGCCTCATACGCAAGCAAAAGCTGGACAATGAATAAGGAAGACCGAAGAAGAATTGATGCATTTGAATAATGGTGTTGGTGAAGAATATTGAATATACCATGGACTGCCAGAAGAATGAACAAATTTGTCTTGGAAGAAGTACAGCCAGAGTGCACATGTACTTTGGACATGTTATCAGGAGGGACCAGTCCCTGAAGGAGGACATCATGTTTGGTAAAGCAAAGGGTCAGTGAAAAAGAGGAAGACCCTCAATGAGATGGATTGGCACAGTGGCTGCAACAATGGGCTCAAGCATAACAACGATTGTGAAGATGGCGCAGGACCAGGCAGTGTTTCATTCTGTAGTACATAGGGTCACTGTGAGTCGGAACCAACTCGACGGCACCTAACAACAACAAGAGCCTACATAACATCCTCAATTTTGCTTCTTGACCCTCAAAGCCTAAAATATTTACTATCTGGCCCTTTACAGAAAAAGTTTGCCAACCCCTGGCCAAAAGAATAGGGTTTGGAATGGGATGTAATGTGCTTCATTTTGCCTTATACCCCGTGGATGGGAGGAAACCATGGCGGGGACAGGGTGGATAGGGGTGACGTTCTCATAAAGACCTCTATCTATGTGTATGTATGTATATATTTTTCTCCCAGGCCTTTGGTCTCCCTCTCTCACATCACCTCTCTGTATGACAGCCTACAGACATTGGAAAACCTTGTTACAAAGAAATGTCTTTCAGAAGTCAAAGGCTTGGGTGGCCATTCCTAAATTGACCTCTAACGACCAGTCCCTAAGGTGATTTAAGGCTCATGCACGGTCTTGGAAGAGATCTCCCCGACATCAGAAAGTTTGGGCTGTGGCGTCATGGGTTGACCTTTTGTGATAGTTAGCTCAAAGACCTCATCTGCCTGCCACCAGGTCTCTGGGTTTCCCTTGGAATGTTTGCTTAGAGAAAGTAAGTAAAAGTGACTTCAAGTAGCGACTGAACAAGGCTCCCTGTGACTGGAGAGTCATTCCCTCAGTTGTAACCTTTTCCTGTGTTTTTCAGTGTCTCCCAAATAATGGGTTAAGACACCACAAAGAACCGCAGCACTTCAGAGTTGGAAGGACCCCTCCCTTACTTCATGGATAAAGGAACTGAAGCCAAAGGTCAAGAGTGCAATAGTGGTAGATCAAGTATTGGAACTCTCAGTGCTCCACTTCTGCTCTTGAGTTCTTTCAACTTCTCCCTTCATGAGTGTCTTAAGTCAAGAGCCAAACAATATTAAATATTCAGTGTTTTTTGTTTTTTTATATATATATTTTTGTTATGGTAATATATATATATATATATATAGCAAAACACTTGCCATTTTAACTATTTTTAAGTGTACAATTTAGTGACATTAATTACATTCACCATGTTGTACAATTATCACCCACTATTTATTTCTAATGGGGCCCTGGTGGCCCAGTAGTTAAGGGCTATGGTTGCTAACCAAAAGGCTGGCAGTTCAAATCCACCAGCCACTCCTTGGAAACCCTATGGGGCAGTTCTGCTCTGTTCTATAGGGTCGCTATGAGTCGGAATCGACTCGATGGCAACGAGTTTGGTTTTCAGTTATCTATTTCCAAAAGTTTTTTGTCACCCCAAACAGAAACTCAGTATCCTTTCAGCAATACTTCCCCAGCAATCAATATTTTGAGAAGAGGTTGCTGGTGGGTTTTCTAGTTCCTGTCAACACTTTGTCCTTATTTCCCACCTCTTTTTTTTTTTAATTTTATTGTAGTAAAATAGATAAAACAAAGTTTGCCATTTTAACCATTTTAAATGTACAATCAAATTCACCATGTTGTGCAACCATCACTGCTACCCATTTCCCAAAGTTTGACCTTCCCCCAAACAGAAACTCAGTACCCCTTCAGCAATAACTCCCACCCCCTCTGACCTTCATCCCCTGGTAAGCCACTGATAAATTCTGGTCTCTATGCATTTGCTTCTTCTAGATATTTCATGTAAGAGGGATTATATAAATTTGTCCTTTTGTGACTTACTTATTTCACTCAGCATAATGTTTTCATTATTCATCCATGTTGAAGCATGTATCAGAGTTCCATTTTTCTTTATGGCTCAGTAATATTCCATTGTATGTACATACCACATTTTGTTTATCCATTCATCTGTTTATAGACATTTGGGTTGTTTCCACCTTTTGGCTGTTGTGAATAATGCTGCAATGAACATTGGTGTACATGTATCTGTTTGAGTCCCTGCTTTCAAATCTCTTGGGTGTATACTTGGAAGTGGAATTACTGAATCATATGGTAATTCTACATTTAACTTTTTGAGGAACCATCAAACTGCTTTCCATAGCAGCTGCATCATTTTACATTCCCATTAGCAGTGCACGAGGATTCCAATTTCTCCACATCCTTGCCAACACTTATTAGTTTCCATTTTTCTGGTAATAGTCATCCTAGCGGATGTGAGGTGGTATCTCATTGTGGTTTTGATTTGCATTTTCCTAATGATTAATGACTTTGAGCAAATTTTCATGTGTTTATTAGACATTTGTATATTTTCCTTGGAGAAATGTCTATTCACGTCCTTAGTCCATTTTTTAATTGAGTTGTTTGTCTTTTTGTTGTTGTCGTTCTTTATATACTATGGATATTAAACTTTTATCATATATATGGTTCCCAAATATTTTCTCCCATTCTCTAGATTGTCTCTTCACTTTCTTGATAAAGTCCTTTGATGCACAAAAAAATTTCACTTTGATGAAGTCCAATTATCTATGTTGTCTTTTGTTGCTTGTACTTTTGGTGTCATTTATAAGAATCCTTTGTTTAAAACAAGGTCTTTAAGTTAATAAAATATACACACGTATAAAAGTTTTATTCCTGGTTTTGGGGCAGTTTCAGTTAAGGCAAGCCAACTTTCCAAATAAAAACAATTTTTATTCATCATTTTCCCTAAGGGTCTCAATGCATTTGTTTCTTCCTTTCTACGTGTGCAGATCACCAGGCTTTTCTTCTGAGATGCCTCTGGGTGGATTCAAACCGACAAGCTTTTGGCTAGTAGTCAAGTGTTTAACCATTTGCACCACCCAGGGACTCCTTTGGATATATACAAAACAACACCCAAACCGATTACCATCAGGTTGATTCCGACTCATAGAGACCCTATAGATCTGTCTTATTCTCTTCTTAAAATGGCAATGCTGTACACACTGTATGGATGTTACATTTTATTTAACGAGTCTCCCATTGACTGACATTTGGGTCTGTCCTAATTTTCTGAAATTACAAACTATGCTGCAACAAACATCTTAGGAGAGACGATAATAAAAAGATATGTGTTCAGATGAGGAGAAAAAGCCAACATAATGACAAAGAGTGATTATACAACAGACTGTGTGTATCTGATGGGCAAGTTTTCCAAGTAAGGGGGAGGAACTGGAACCAGGAACAGGGGAAGATGGGTTTTCCACTTACCCAGTGGAAGGACCATCTCCTCTTGGGAGATAGGAAACAAGGAGGGTAGGCTCTTTGGTAAGAATCTTGCGGTTGTAAGATGGTGAGGAAGACAGGACATAAAACTTATTTTGATGTACAGAGGAGGGAATTGGAGGAAGTGCATATTGGCGGGCCTCAAATTTCTTGGTAAAGTAAGAGTTAAGGTTGTGTTCTGGGTTGAGAGGGCGTGTGATGGAAAGGTTAATACCAGAGGCTGAAAAAGTGTAGGAAAATTTGGGGAGGGGGCAGCCACTTGATTCAAAAATATGAGGGCAGCCTGGAAAGCAAGAGAACAATCTGTTAGGTTTGAGGCCTAGGGCTTGGCATGGAGAGAAGATTCGAGAAGGCCAATTTCTATAATTTAGGCTGGTTCTCCACGCAGAGGTCTTTATTCGATTGTCAGAAACCTCTTCACACTTCGGAAATGACTAGCATTAACAACCAATCTGCCACTAGATGGCGCGCACCACCCAACACAAGCAGTCCCAGGTTACAAACGTCCGATTTAGGGACAACCAGGCTGCTGATGGAAACCCTGATGGTGTAGTGGTTAAGTGCTATGGCTGCTAACCAAAAGGTCAGCAATTCGAACCCACCAGCCACTCCTTGGAAACCCTATGGGGGGCAGTTCTACTCGGTTCTATAGGGTCACAGCAACGGGTTTGTTTTTTTAGTACTTGCTTTAATGTTACGTAAATTTGCCCTCACTTTGAAACGATTGAACCAACCCCCACTCTCAACAAAGTCTTCATCACAATCACCTTCGCTTGCTCCACGTTCAGCTTTTAAATCATTGAAGAGTCTTCGAGCCTTTTCTTGCACTAAAGTAGGGCTAAATAAGAACCGTGTGCACCTCTTTCAACCTCCCTACAAATTCGACTTAAAGACACACTCAGGAATGGATCTCGTTCCTAACCCGGGGACTGCCTGTATTTTGGACTTCCTGAGCAAACAGCTCAGTAATTTTTATATGTAATCATGTTTAAGATAAAATGAGTATACAATTTGAAATTTCTGTAAAGGTTAACAAAATACACACATGTATAAAAGTTTTATTTTTGGTTTGGGGGCAGTTTTAGTTAAGGCAACTCAAGTTTCCAAATAAAAACAATTTTTATTCATCATTTTCCCTAAGGGTCTCAATGCGTCTAAGATTTAAGAAAAGTCAACACCAGCAACAATAATCTTTTGTTCCTCCCAAATGGAGACAGGTAGAGGACTTTAACTCAGTTTTGAACTAAAGAGAGGTCAATTTCATAAATTTAGACATGATATGGAATAAAGCTCAGACTTCCCAGCCTATTTTATAAATTCACCTGCTGAGTTAGATTTTGAAAACAAAAGTACATACCAGATTATATAAGAATATAACCAGGTGGAAAATGTCCTAATAGTTGAACACATATTTAATGTATCTGGTGTGAATTTCAGTCCACCAACTCAAGTGTGTTCTCATCTCAAGATCCTTAACTTAATTACATCTGTAAAGACCCTTTTTTCAAATAAGGTCACATTCACAGATTCCAAGGATTTGGATGTTGTCTTGGTCATCTAAGTGCTGCTATAACAGAAATACCACAAGTGGATGGCTTTAACAAAGAGAAGTTTATTCTCTCACAGTCCAGTAGGCTACAAGTCCAAATTCAGGGCGTCAGCTCCAGGGGAACGCTTTCTCTGTTGGCTCTGGAGGAAGGTCCATGTCATCAATCTTCCCTTGGTCTGGGAGCTTCTCTGCGCAAGAACCTCAGGTCCAAAGGACGCATTCTGCTCCCGGCACTGCTTTCTTGGTGGTATGAGGTGCCCGTGTGTCTCTGCTCGCTTCTCTCTTTTATATCTCAAAAGAGACTGGCTTAAGACGCTATCCAATCTTGTATACCTCATCAGTATAACTGCCGCTAATCCAACTTATTAGATCATAGTGATTGAATTTACAACACATAAGGAAACTACATCAGATTACAAAATGGTACACAGTTATGCAATACTGGGAATCATGACCCAGCCAAGTTGACACATATTTTTGGGGGACACAATTCAATCCATGACAGATTTAAACATATACTTGGTGGGGCACCGTTCAGCCCACTTCATTAACTATGGCTGCACGTTGAAATTCCCTGGGGAGCTTTAAAAACTACTACTGTCTGACCCCACCTGTGGAGATTTGGATTTAATCAGTCTAGGGTATAGCCTGGGTCTCTGGAGTTTAAAGATCACAGGTGATTACAATATGCAGCAAACTGAGAACCACAGCTTTAGGATTAGTGCTCAAAAGTGGGTCTCGAACTGGAGTGGACATCAGAATCACCAGGGCGGGGGGGGGGGGGGGCAGTGCTTGTTAAAACACAAATCACTGGGCCCCAACTCAGAGTCACTGATTCAGTAGGTTTGGGGTTGGGGCCTGGGAATTTGCATCTCTAACAAGCTCCCAGGGGATGCTGATGCTGCTGGTCCGCAGGTGATGCTGATGCTGCTGGCCTGGGGACCATGCTTTGAGGGGACCTGGTCTAGTGAGTGGTTCTCAAATGTCCTTGGCTAATAGAATCACCTGCAGATTCCTAGGCCCCCGAATTCAGTATCTCTGAAGGTGGATATTTCTGGAGCCCCTGAATCAGTATATCTGAAGGTAGAGTCCCGATGTCTGCATTTTAAATGAGCCCAGATGATCCTGATACAAGTGATCTAAAGACTAAGCTTGGCAAAACCCTGCTCTAGACACAACTTATAACTCTCGACACTGAGATGACACTGGGAGGCAGAGTAGTCGCTGAGGATGTCATCTTTTTTCTTTCCTTTTCTTTCCCTTCAAGCTGACCTTAAGCTCCGGGCACTGACACTGCCTACGGGGTGTGTGCTGGTGTAGTTATTTGAATTTTGTCTTCTAAAGGCCTAAAGGTCTTAGGGGACCACAGGGGGTTTGTGGAGGTAAAGGTATTCAAGGGCATCAATTGGGTCTCCAGGAAATGCAAAGGGAGAAGGCTGTTCCTCTATCCCTTCTGAAGAAGTGAAGAGGGAAGGGAGGGAAGGGAATAGGAGCATTGGGGGTGGGGGATCTGTTGGTCCTGAGAACAGACTTGTCTGCTACAGTGCCGGAAGATGAGACCCTCAGGTTGGAAGGCACTCAAAATACGACTAGGGAAGAGCTGCCTCCTCAAAGTGGAGTTGATCTTAATGACATGAATGGAGACAAGTTTTCGGGCCTTCATTTGCTGATGTGGCACAACTCAAAATGAGAAGAAACCGCTGCAAGCATCCATTAATAATCAGAACTTGGAATGTACAAAGTGTGAATCTAGGAAAATTGGAAGTCATCAAAAATGAAATGGAATGCATAAAGATCGATATCCTAGGCATTAGTGAGCTGAAATGGACTGGTACTGGCCATTTTGAACCAGACAATAGCATGGTCTACTATGCCAGGAATGACAAATTAAAGAGAAATGGCATTGCATTCATCCTCAAAAAGAACATTTCAAGATCTATCCTGAAGTACAACGCCTTCACTGACAGGATAATATCCATACGCCTACAAGGAAGACCAGTTAATATGACTATTATTAAAATTTACACACCAACCACTAATGCCACAGATGAGGAAACTGAAGATTTTTACCAACTCCTGCAGTCTGAAGTTGATCAAACATACAGTCAAGATGCATTGTTAATTACTGGTGATTGGAATACAAAAGTTGGAAACAAAGAAAGATCAGTAGTTGGAAAATATGGCCTTGGTGATAGAACCGACGCCAGAGATCACATGAAAGAATTTTGCAAGACCAATGACTTATTCATTGTGAATACTTTTTTCAACAACATAAATGGCAACTATACACGAGGACCTCATCGGATGGAATACACAGGAATCAAATCAACTACATCTGTGGAAAGAGACAATGGAGAAGCTCAATATCATCAGTCAGAACAAGGCCAGAGGCCTACTGTGGAATAGACCATCAATTGCTCATATGTTAGTTCAAGTTAAAGCTGAAAAAATTAAAATAAGTCCACAAAAGCCAAAGTACGACCTTCAGTATATCCTACCTGAATTTAGAGACCATCTCAAGAACAGATTGGACACATCGAACATTAATGACTGAAGACCAGACAAGTTGTGGGATGACATCAAGGACATCATATGTGAAGAAAGCAAAAGGTCATTAAAAAGACAGGAAAAAAGCAAAAGACCAAAATCAATGTCAGAAGAGACTCTAAAACTTGCTTTGAATGTGGAGTAGCTAAAGCAAACGGAAGCAATGATGAAGTAAAAGAACTGAACAGAAGATTTCAAAGGGGGGGGGGGGTTCAAGAAGACAAAGTAAAGTATTATAATGACATGTGCAAAGACCTGGAGTTAGAAAACCAAAAGGGAAGAAAGAACACACTCGGCATTTCTCAAGCTGAAAGAACCGAAAAGAAAATTCAAGCCTTGAGTTGCAATATTGAAGAATTCTATGGGCGAAATATTGAACGATGCAGGAAGCATCAAAAGAAGATGGAAAGAATACACAGAGTCGCTGTACCAAAAAGAATTGGTTGACATTCAACCATTTCAAGAGGTCGCATATGATCAGGAACCGATGGTACTGAAGGAAGAAGTCCAAGCTGCACTAAAGGCAATGGTGAAAAACAAGGCCCCAGGAATTGACGAAATACCGGTTGAGATGTTTCAATAAACCAACGCAATGCTTGAAGCACTCATTCATCTATGCCAAGAAATTTGGAAGACAGCTACCAGGCCAACAGACTGTATGAGATTCATATTTGTGCCCATTCCAAACAAAGGTGATCCAACAGAATGCGGAAATTATTGAACAATATCATTAATATCACATGCAAGTAAAAGTTTGCTGAAGATAATTCAAAACAGTGCAGCAGTACATCGACAGGGAACTGCCAGAAATTCAAGCTGAATTTAGAAGAGGATGTGGAATGAAGAATATCATTGCTGATGTCAGATGGACCTTGGCTGAAAGCAGAGAATACCAGAAAGATACTTACCTGTGTTTCATTGACTATGCAGAGGCATTTGACTGTGTGGATCATAACAAATTACAGATAACATTGCAAAGAATGGGAATTCCAGAACACTTAATTGTGCTCATGTGGAACCTGTACATAGATCAAGAGGCAGTCGTTCAAACATAACAGGGGGGGTACTGCGTGGTTTAAAGTCAGGAAAGGTGTGCATCAGGGTTGTATCCTTTCACCATACTTATTCAATCTGTACGCTGAGCAAATACTCCAAGAAGCTGGACTATATGAAGAAGAACACGGCGGACCCATTAACAACCTGCAAAATGCAGATGACACAACCTTGCTTGCTGAAAACGAAGAGGACTTGAAGCACTTACTGATGAAGATCAAAGACTACAGCCTTTAGTATGGATCACACCTGAATATGAAGAAAACAAAAATCCTCACAACTGGACCAATAAGCAACATCATGATAAACAGAGAAAAGATCGAAGTTGTCAAGGATTTCATTTTTCTTGGAACCACAATCAACGCCCATGGAAGCAGGAGTCAAGAAATCAAATGATGTATTGCATTGGGAAAATCTGCTGCAAAAGACCTTTTTAAAGTGTCAAAAGGCAAAGATGTCACTTTGAGGACTAAGGTGCACCTGACCCAAGCCATGGTATTTTCAATTGCCTCATATGTATGAGAAAGCTGGACAATGAATAAGGAAGATTGATGCCTTTGAATTAATTGGTGAAGAATATTGACTATACCACGGACTGTCAGAAGAAGGAACAAATCTGTCTTGGAAGAAGTACAGCCAGAATGCTCCTTAGAAGCGAGGATGGCGAGACTTTGTCTCACATACGTTGGACATGTTATTAGGAGGGACCAGTCCCTGAAGACAGACATCATGCTTGGTAAAGTAGAGGGTCAGCGAAAAAGAGGAAGACCCTCAACGAGATGGACTGACACAGTGGCTGCAACAATGGGCTCAAACATAGCAACTATTGTGAGGATGGTGCAGGACCGGGCAGGGTTTTGTTCTGTTGTACACAGGGTCGCTATGAGTCGGCATCAACTCCACGGCACCTAACAACAACAACAACAGGACACAGTCATGATCTTCTGCCCCCCAGACAGGGTCCTCTGTCAGTGCTGTCTTCAGTTAACTCACTTGTCACATCTCAACTTAGATGACCTTCCTTAGGGCAGCCAACCCCTCCCGCTTCCCAGTCTGACTCAGTTCTCTGAGTTGTTACAAGAGAATCATATAATCTTATAGAATCCTCTTCGTTTCCTTCAGTGCACTTAAATCTCCCTCAGTGAGTTGATCTGTTAACAGGCTTCTGAATGGTTCTCTGAGAACAGGGAATATTTCTTCCTTCGCTTACGAGTTTCGCCTCAGCCGTTAGCACCATGCCTGGCCCATGTAGGTCACAGGATAAATATGTATTGACTGACTGAGTGAATGAATGAATGAACCAATGGATGAATACAATCCAACGAATGTAGGATACAAATTTCATAGCTACATCTTGTACCACCTCGTAAATATTATAGGAAATTATGGAACCTGATCAATAATAATGAGCCTTGGAAATTCTACCTTTAGCCCCCCTGAAGGTAGGGACTCTGTCTACCTTCCGTAAGCCTCTTTGTGTATCCCTTTAATTTGTATCAACATTTATGGACTAACAAGCGCACAGGACTGGGTTGGATGTATAAACGTAGTCCTCAATGAGAGGACAGCTAGAAGCTCTGGTCTCTGGCTCTAAAGAGAAGAGTCTTTCTCATCTCTTGAATCCAAGCATGGCATCATGTTCACAGACCTAACTCATTAGTATAAAACCCACCGCCATTGAGTCGATTCTGACTCATAGTGATCCTAAAGGTCAGAGTGGAACTGCCCCATAGTCCTTTGTTATAGATTGAATTGTGTACCCTCAAAATATGTGTCAACTTGGCTAGGCCATGATTCCCAGTATTGTGTGGTTGTCTTCCATTTTGTGATTTGATGTAATTATCCTCCATTTTGTGACATGTTGTAAATCCTAGCCTCTATGCCTGTGGTTATGGTCCCATTTGGAAGTGAGTTGTCTGTTATGTTACTGAGGCAGGATTAGGGTGGGATGTATCTTGAGTCACTGAGTTACTAAAGGGTGTGACTCATGTCACCACCCTTACCCCAGTCACCACCCTTACCACCCTTATTCAAGTCATGCCCTTACTTGAGTCACACCTTTTATCTTACAAAAGATAGAAGGAGAGAGAAGCAAGCCGAGAGAGAGGGACTTCATTGCCACCAAGAAGAGATGGGAGCAGAGCGCGTCCTTTTCACCCCAGGTCCCTGCACTGAGAACCTCCTAGAACCAGAAGATGCAGAGAGAGAGAGAGCTGTAACACTGGAGACAGCGCAGATGGCAAGCAGCGGCAGCAGAGAAACGGTGGCAGCAGAACCGGGAGACCAGTTTGAGACGGAGTGGAAGCCAACCCATGGAGCAAGACAGAGCTCAGTGCCTTTGGGCAGGAGGCTTCCTGGAGGAGTGGGGGTGCCTCCGGGCACTTGCTGGAGGAGCTAAAGAGCTTTGTAACACTTGCCCAAGCAGAGCAGAGGCCGGGCCGAGGGGCCGAGGGCCAGAGAATGGCTTGCCTGTGGGCACGGCCGAGAAGAGTCTGTCCTGATCGACGCAGTCTTTCCTCCAGAGCTGACAGAGAAAGCCTTCCCCATAAGCTGAAGCTCTGAATTCAGACTTCTAGCCTCCTGAACTGTGAAAAAAATACATTTCCGTTTGTTAAAGCCATCCACTTATGATATTTCTGTTATAGCAGCACTAGATAACTAAGACAGCCTTCCAAGGCTGTAAACCTTCACGGAAGCAGACTGCCACATCTTTCTCCCACAGAGCGAGTGGCAGTTGGGTTCCAACTGGCAACCTTTCAGTTAGCGGCTGAGCACATAATCACTGTGCCACCAGGGCTCCTTACTTATTAGTATAGACAACTTAATTGACATTTTATTAATTTACTGTTGATTCAGAAAGGTACTTTAGAGGGAGTTTTCGTTTCTCTTTCCTAAATTTCAATATCAACCCCTGAAATGGGGAAGGATGGGAACATGTCCCTCTTCCTCTCATCCCTTCCTATGCTTCTCACGAGACAGAGTGACTTGTCTGATTGGCAGTATTGGGGAAATGGTCATTGCTCCTGTTTGGTCCAGCCACCCTCTTGGCTCTTGGTTGTCTTGGGACCACCTGCCCATGAGCGGAGGGCACCCTCTCTTTGCTCCCTCTGCCCTAGGGTAAGAGATCTGGGGCAGGAAGCCCTGGCTCTGCAGTGAAGACTTGCATTTCTTCTTTTCTCCCTGTGACTGGTGCATCGACTCCACTGAGTTGGGGGAGGGGAGAGGGGCAAGATGACAAGTCCAAGCTATGGCCACCAAATTCAGCAAAGGTCATATTTTAACCCCACTTGTCCCCAGTGTGTGGATCCCTGGTTGCGCAGTGGTTAAAGCACTTGGCTGCTAACCAAAGGGTCGGCGGTTTGAATCCACCAGCCCCTCCTCTGGAGAAAGACGTGGCAGTCTGCTTCTGTAACCATTTACAGCCTTGGAAACCCTACGGGTCAGTTCTACTCTGTCCTACAGGGTCGCTATGAGTCGGAATTGACTCGATAGCAGTGGATTTGTTTTTTTTTTTAGTCCCCAATGTGTATCGCTCAGGTGTAAAGAGTTCTAAGTAACTGGCTCCCCCAACAGTAATGAAGACTTCAGACTTTCTAAGTGGACTTGTAAATTCCTAGGTGTGTTTTACCAAGGCTGGACTTGGTGCAGCTCTGGAAGCCAGCTCCTCTTGTAGCGGGATAAACTCTGTCCACTACATTATCAGAGTTCCTGGGTGGTGCAAACAGTTAATGTGCCTGGCTGCTAACTGAAAGGTTAGAGGTTCGAGTCCACCCATAAATGCCTCAGAAGAAAGGCCTGGTAATGTCCTTCCAAAAGTCAGCCATTGAAAACCCTGTGGAGCATAGTTCTACTCTGACACACATGGGATTGCCATGAGTCAGAGTCAACTCGACAGCAACTGGTTTACTGGTTATTAGTTCGCAGAAGAAACTACTCGATACTTTTGTATGTAGACTTTGACGTGGTCTCTCTCAATATGGCTTTTTACATGAGGATTTATGAAAACAGGTGTGGTGGTTTCAACACTCAGTAGGCCATACCTGGAAGGATACAAACTCATATGTGACAACTGAGAAAACAAATTGTACCCAGATTTAGGGGAGATGTCAGGAGGAAGGGGGGAGGGAAGAAGGGGAAGGACTGAGCTCTGATTCTTACAGGAAAAGAACCATCGCAAGGTTTTATGCACCAACATTTGGCACTACTTCATACTTTTTGGATTTTCTTCTTTTTCTTGCAGGATCATAGGAAAAAGCAGAACTGGGGAAATCTGGGAACTTGGATCAACAAAGAGGGACTTTCCTCAGATAGGTTTTCAGCAGGAAGTGGTCAGCTTTCTCATGGTACAGTGAAGATTATTGAAAATGAAATTTTATCTTTAAAACAAAAGCCTACAGAGACGAGCTATGGGTGTCTGGGACATTTCTGGAAAGTTTAATGGACTCACATCCAGAGAAAATGAGAGTAGATCAAGCAGTGATTGAGGATATGTGATAAATGGAGGAACTAACGAATTGAGTATCATCTCGTTAAATAAACATTTTAGAAATAATATATGAATATAGTACATGAAATGTTGAGCATAAACTTTATGCATAGCAGAAATGATTAGTAGAAGATTCCCAGATATTGTGTGCTGAGAGAAAAAGATTAAAAATATTCACTGTATGAGGAATATAGAATTAATCTCTTGATATGATCAAATGATTTTAGATCTGAAATAATAAAATAAAAATTATACAAGCTAACATTTATGGGGCACTTGGTAGATGTCAAGGAGCTCTGGTGGCTCAGTGGTTAACTCTCAGCTGCTAACCAAAAGGTCGGTGGTTCAAACCCACCTGCCGCTCCAAGGGAGAAAGATGTGGCGGTCTGCTTCCATGAAGAGTACAGCCTTGGACACCCTATGGGGCAGTTCTTCTTTGTCCTGTAGGGTCATATACGAGTCAGAATCGACTCAGTGGCAATGGGTTGGATTTTTAGTAGATGTCAGACCCTATGCTGAGCACTTTTCATGGATTATCTCACTTAGTCCTACAACTAACCCATGTGGGAGGTGGCCATGGACTTATGAGTAATTCTATATACATACACATACATACAAACACAAAAGTATACACACGTGCATATGTATATATGCATATACACACATCTATATAGATAGATAGGGGTGTGTGTGTGTGTGTGTGTGTGTGTGTGTGTGTGTGTGTGTATGAAAAATGGGCATTCCATCATCTTTGCCTTGGCTCACCTTGTCTGTGGGTGAGTAGGCATGAAACACCCGAGCATTATACACACCCAACGGCAGTTTTCGCTGACAGTCAAGTAGGAGGAAAGAGACTCCTAACCCTCAACTATTCAGTTAGGGCAGACTTCAAAGATACTGTTTATGGCCCCCGGGGTTGGTGGGAGGCGTTGGTGAGGAAAAGAGGGGAAGGAGGGGAGAGGAGGAAGAAAGAGAGGGAGAAAGATTCCATTGCTACTTAAATCACAGTTTAACATTAGAGATCATGCTCTGTGAAAGAGGAAATGTGTGGTATGGAAAAGAGGGCTGCTCACGTTTAACTCGGTGTTTTCACCGACTCCTCCATGTGAAAGGGAAATGCAAGATCAGCCCTATCTTGAGACATCAAGTAAAAGCAATGGAAGTGAGCGGTAGAAACAAAAATTCAATAGTTTGTCATCTCCAAGGAGCCCTGGTGGCATAGTGGCTAAGAGTTTGGCTGCTAACCAAAATGTCGGCAGTTCAAATCCACCAGCTGCTCCTTGGAAACGCTACGGGGCAATTCTACTCTGTCCGACAGGGGCGCTATGAGTCGGAATTGACTTGATGGCAACGGGTTTGGTGTTTTCCGGTCGTCTCCAGACCTTTTTATATTGCGTCAGTAAACAGTTTAACATATGCCCCTATATATTTCTGTATTAATACACCATGTATATGACAAAAATAGCCACAAACAGACTTTTTGAAAGATGGTTATATCTAGTATTTTCTTCCCACACCTCGTGGATCTCGAAGTGGAACATCGACTCCCACGAGGGACCTCACGGTCCACTAGGTGGCGCTCTGCGCCATATGCATAGCGCCACAGGCCGCTTCTACTTCCTCAGTCAGACACTAGGGAAATTACGGTAAAGACATCCTTTTAACCTCAAACGAAGCAGCAGCTCTAGTTGTCCGGAAGTAAGGGACCGAGATTCCGTTGGCCCCCTGCCCATATCTCTACCTAAGTCCACCCCAATGTTCTTGTCCAAGTTGTCCTCACATTCCTGCCCTGACCAGAACTGTCCGTTCTAAATAGCTAAATCATATCCCTCAAAAATAGTGCGATTAGTGGAAAGCAATTTGAGTTTAAAGCAGTTCCCCACAGAAAGGTAAAGACGAATTGGGTGTATCTAGGAGGCTTGGGCCTTCTTTGCTGAAGTGGTCCCTGTACCGACAGTCTTTGGTATCCCAGAAGAAGATGTGGTACTTCCCAAACTGTGCTCTGCAGACCAGCTGCTTCAGAAATGCAGATTCCTGGAGCCCAGAGAGCAGGATCGCTGGTGTGGGGGCCTGGAATCTGCATTGCTTGCAAGCTTCTTGGATGATTCTGGTTCCCAGTAGAATTGGAGACCCACAAGAGGAGTGGCCATGCCTGGACTGGTTCAAAGAGTTGGGTTCAGTTCTTGGTGGGACCATTTACTTCTTCTGTGACCTTGGGCGGCTGACTTAACCTCTCTGATCCTACCTTCATTTCTGAGTTAACCTGTCATCTTTAAGATGGAGGTGCTGGTACCAGCCTTGTAGAGATAATGTGAAAATTTAATGCAACAAATGGAGCATTTAACTCCCCTTTGCTCTTCCTCCTCCATCCCCCCACTTGATAACATTGTCCGAGTACCAGTGACTTCATCTTGTACCCTTCTTTCTAAGAGTCTCCTCACCCTCATGCTGCCCTGTCAATCCCTTTGTGGACTGGCCATCACGGCTAGGAGCCACACTTGGGATTATTCTCCTCCCCATTTGGAACATGTGTCCTGTGTTCTGTTCTCTTAGGTTGCCTGTTCAGGAGAGTTAATCATCTCACAAATTAATCCATCATGATGTGTTATTGGGCAGCAGTAATGTGTCAAAATTTTCCCTGACAGGGTCCAAATTAACTGAGGATTTCAATTATGATGCTTCAATCCACAGGCAACTAAATTGTGGGAAACGCAGGCCTAGGAGAGAGATATAGGCACTATAGACCTTATTATATAATGTGTATCAACTAGCCACGAAGTCCTGCTTGGTGGACCTCCGTTTGGATTTTGCCCAGGGGTGATTTCAGGGCAATAGACTAGTTCTAACTCTCAAACGGATCAAGAAATTTTCTTAGCAGTGTGATCCCTGTGGACAATGGTTCTCAGCTATGGGTTCAGGGAGATGTTACTGCAAACTTCTATTGCTCAAGATGCCAACTCATGCAATTCACTATTACAAAAGCCCCTAGAATCTACCACCCTCTGCATTTCCGCCCCCCACAGTGAAAAGGAAAGCAGTTATGTGTATCGCACAAGAAAAGTGTGAAGTCCCAATTGTCTGTCTAGCTTCAGCCTCAGGCGTTGCTAAGCCAGAAGAACATTGAGAGTCATTTCTGTCTGTGGAAGCGACTGCTCACCTCACTCTGCCCACTGGTGGGCTCTAGGGATGTCTGGAAACCGCCATGAGGCCAATGGAACTTCCTCTTCCGCTCCAGATCTTATCAGACTGTTTCTGGAGTTTGTTCGTTATGAGACACCCAAGTCTCCTCAATCATTTTAAGTCAGGGCTTTCCAAAAACATTTAATTAATATAAACCACCAAAAGGGAGAATGGATAAACATAAGAAGAAACAGAACCACTAAAACGTCATCGCAAACATGTTAGAAATCAATTGCAATTTGAGATTAGGGTAATCTTAAAGGAAGAGTACCCAAAACAAATCCAGTTTCTTAAATCATACGCTTGCTTAGTTGAGATGAGTAGAAGGAAAAGAAATTTGAATGTGGCAGAGACTCCAACTAGTGTCACGTAGGGAAATTCTCACCAAGCTGATTATAGAAGGCCATGTTCACTGAAGCAGGTGGGGACTTACTCTGTGTGTGTGTGTGTGTGTGTGTGTGTGTGTGTGTGAGTGAGAGAGAGAGAGAGAGAGAGAGAGAGAGAGACAGACAGAGATCTGTTTTAAACCATAAGTACACACAAAACCACCCCATCCAAACGGAAGAACCCACCTGCAACAACAGCTGCTTTCGTTTTATACTTGTGTGTCACACAAGGCTTGCGGTGGGTGTCCAGAGTAAAAAAGAAAACCAAGAGAGTTGAGGAGGCAAAAGATGAAAGCTGGGAAGAAAATAAAATCTAAAACAGAGTGAAACTGCCCCATAGTAATTTCATTTTCACCACCATGGATGGTCCCTACAGTCACAGGGCTTTCCCCCACAATCTCATTAGCGGTTTGGGACTTTGTCTCTCTTTTTAACCATTCCTCTTCTCTATGCTTGTCTGTTGGTTGGCCTCATGTTCTCCTTCACTACATTAACTCAGTGAAATGGGTTTATTTTTTGTCCTGGTGTTCTCTAAAGCCCATCTCTTTTGAGTCTCCCTCTGTCACGTTCTTTGGTTGTTTCCCGCCCACGCTGCCATCTGTATTTCAGAAGATACAAATAGTTGCCAGTGTTCCTTAGAGTCAAGGGCTCAAACTTCCAGCAAATGCAACTGGTAGAGTGTCACATAACTAACCACTCCTGGGATCTGACACTTCAAAACTCCAAGGAGGGGCACACTCCCAAGACATGTCTAATAATCTTCCCCAGAACCAGTGTTCCCTGATCACTTTAGCTCAAGCAGAAGTGCAGAGCATAAATGGAACCTCATCCTCACCCTTGTTTTAAAATCAGGCTATAAATACCTAGCAGGAGTGCAAGCTGATTCTCTCGTTCACCCCTGATAAGGGTGGAATGGAGGAAGCAAACACAAATCATGTTTTATGGGAAAACAAAGGCCTCATAAAAAAGAAGAGTGTGTGGCCTTGTGATTCCCACTGCAGCTTCTTTAGAGATTGAGGAACAAGAAGATCACGTTCTCAGCTCATTACATCCCCTCCCATGCTGTATATCCCATGACCAAATTTAAGCAACCAGCTGGGCCTAAAAGAGCGTCCCAACAGGTAGAGCTGCAAGTAGACGTGAGGATGGGGCCAAGAGAACCTGGCTTAGGAGCGGGGCCATGGTAGACTCCTCCTCTCCTCTCCAAGGCTTTTTCTCAGCTATAACCTTTGCCCTTCCCAATGCCCCTCTCTGACTGGATCCTAAAAATGCCCAAGTCTATCTGAGGTACAGTATCCGTCTGAGGAGGAAGGACGCACCCTTATCAGGTACAGAACATTCCTTTCATGGAATAAAGGGAATTGGATGGGTTTCAAACTTTAAACTCATGGACAATTTGGACCAAACGAGAAGTATGTGTGTGTGTGTCTCAAGAATGTCCTGGCTCTTTTTGTTGTTGTTGAGTACTAAAGCTAAACTTTCTCAGTGTTAAGGTTCAGGGTTGACAGGGGCCGGAGGCCAAGCCTTGATGGCGGAGTGGAATTTACGGAGAATCTGAGAGTCCTTCAGGAGCAGAGCCAACCAGAGGGGGTTCAACAGAGGAGCAACGTACATTCAGAGCTTTGTGGGAGACCTGGCAGTCACGCTGTCCTGGTAGCCTGAGCTGGTAGCTTTTGATCTGAGCCATCTAGGTACCCCGCAGAGGGCTCACAGAAAGTTAAAAGAGTGAGTTGTCAAGATTACAAAGGAATTAAAATTAAAGCCATCTGTTGATATGTTTTTGGTTATTTTCCTACAACAAACCACTGTACTTAACCTCACATCTAAATATGCTGTGGTTTCAAAGCATATTTTTAGTTTCTCTTCCTCTTGATCCATTTCAGAAGATGTTTGAGTTGTCTTCAAGTGATTTATGGCTTATAAATTACCAAAATAACTTGAAATTTTGGTATTTATGTGTTTTAATAGAAGAAAATTTATGATGCTCAAAAGTCAAATGTTTATGAAATTATCTGTTTTCACTGAACAGGAAATGTATCCATTAAGCACTATCAAGCTAACAGAAATTATCGAAGAGTTGGCACTAGCAACTTAAATTCTCTCTCTAGTCATTTCAGATGTTAATTTGGGAAATTGTGATCTTTATTAATTAGATAGATGATCTTTGGAAATAATTCATATACCATGTATTTAAAGCTATTGTTGTTATGTTGTTAGGTGCCGTCGACTTGGTTCCTACTCATAGTGGCCCTGTGTACAACAGAATGAAAGACTGCCCAGTCCTGTGCCATCCTCACAATCGTTATGCTTGAGCCCATTGTTGTAGCCACTGTGTCAGTCCATCTCATCAAGGTTCTTCCTCTTTTTTGCTGACCCTCTACTTTACCAAGCATGATGGCCTTCTCCAGAGACTGGTCCCTCCTGATAAAGTGTCCAAAGTATATGAGAAGAAGTCTTGCCACCCTCGCTTCCAAGGAGCACTCAGGCTGTACTTCTTCCAAGACAGATTTGTTCGTTCTTCTGGCAGTCCATGGTATATTCCACATCCTCTTCTGAATCTGGCTTGAATTTCTGGCAGTTCCCTGTCGATGTACTACTGCAATCATTTTAAAGCTAGTCTTAAAGTAAAACTTTTGGTATTTCCATATACGAGGAAGGAAGGATATCATTGCTGATGTCAGATGGATCCTGGCTGAAGGCAGAGAATACCAGAAAGCTGTTTACCTGTGTTGTATTGACTATGCAAAGACATTCGACTGTGTGGATCATATCAGATTATGGATAACATCGCGAAACATGGGAATTCCAGAACACTTAATTGTGCTCATGAGATAACCTGTACATAGACCAAGAGGCAGTCATTCAAACAGAACAAGGGGATACTGCGAGGTTTAAAGACAGGAAAGGTGTGCATCAGGTTTGTATCCTTTCACCATACTTATTCAATCTGTATGCTGAGCAAATAATCCAAGAAGCTGGACTATATGAAGAAGAATGGGGCATCAGGATTGGAGGAAGACTCATTAATGACCTGCGTTATGCAGATGACACAACTTTGCTTGCTGAAAGTGAGGAGGACTTGAAGCACTTACTGATGAAGATCAAAGAGTACAGCCTTCAGTATGGATTACACCTCAACATAAAGGAAACAAAAATCCTCACAACTGGACCAATAAGCAACATCATGATAAACAGAGAAAAAATTGAAGTTGTCAAGGATTTCATTTTACTTGGATCCACAATCAACACCCATGGAAGCAGCAGTCAGGAAATCAAACGATGTAGTACATTGGGCAAATCTGTTGCAAAAGACCTCTTTAAGGCGTTCAAAAGCAAAAATGTCACTTTAGAGACTAAGGTGCACCTGACCCAAACCATGGTATTTTCAATAGCCTCATATGCGTGAGAAAGCTGAACAATGAAAAAGGAAGACCGAAGAAGAATTGATCCCTTTGAATTATGATGTTGACGAAGAATATTGAATATACCATGGACTGCCAGAAGAATGAGAAAATCTGTCTTGGAAGAAGTACAGCCAGAATGCTCCTTAGAAGCAAGGACGGCGAGACTTTGTCTCACATACTTTGGGCACGTTATCAGGAAGGACCAGTCCCTGGAGAAGGACATCATGCTTGGCAAAGTGGAGGGTCATCAAAAAAGAGGAAAGCCCTCAACGAGATGGATTGACATAGTGGCTGCAACAATGGGCTCAGATATAACAATTATTATGAGGCTGGTGTAGGACTGGGCAGTGTTTCGTTCTGTTGTACATAGGGTCACTATGAGTCAGAACCAACCCAATGGCATCTAACAACAACAACAAGCAATTGCCCCAAGATTGAAACTCAGGCACACAGTTTTCCAAACGGGACAAACACCTCTGTAGATAATTCCTCTCATGAAAAAAGGGGAATTGGTTGGGTTTCAAACTTTATACTCATGGGGATTTATACCCAATTGGAAGTATGTGTGTCTCAAGAACTTGCTGGGTTTTTTGTTGTTTTTTAGTACTAAAGCTGAAGTTCAAAACTGAAACTTTTGCAATATTGAGGTCTGTAAACCTCTGTTTCTCCTGCCCTCACCAAAAAAAAAAAAAAAAAAAGGGAGAGGAATCCATATAATTGTCATTCCTGCCTAATAACTCTAAATAAATAAATGCTCTTGACATCCTCCTTGAGGGTTGACAATCAAAACCATTTAATGTTGGTGGGTCAAGATCTCAGGTAATTACAAGGATGTTGCATTAGTTAACTAAATAGTTTGAAAGATCATTGGATAAGGTACTGTTACTTTGCAGTGCAGATAAAAATATGTGAGTACATAAATTATCATCAACGGTAAAGAGTATCACTTTATAGGAACGCAGATAATTTTCATTTTTATCCACTGGTCAGTATATCATGTCTTGTGGTGGTAAAGATGTCTCTCACTATCTCCTCATGGAATCCAGCAGCAGGTCCAGGGAAAAAGAGCAAGTGGTACCAAAGAAGCAACCATCTGTCTGTGCCAACACTTGGCCTCCACAGAAAGAGACTTTAGATGATGCAGTTGGTTGAGAAGTGAGTTAACTGACTGGGTTTTTATTTCTCTCAACTAACTATAGCACATGTTGGTGCCGTATAGACAGAGCCTGAGCATTTTTACCCTATTTCCACATGCACCAGTACTTATTAAGAGTAGAAGCACAGTTCTTCTCAATTTCATGATTGTGTGTATATTTACTAACCACATTTTATAGGAGAATCAGAGCCCCATGTCCTCTACTTGCCACCTTTCTCCTAATATATTTTAGACAAGAGCTGAGGAGAGAGACTCAAGTGCAAGTGGAGACATAGAGACATAGGAAGGAAGGCTCAGATACATTTATAAATCCCATCTTTCCAACTCCTTTGTCTAACGGTGGTGATACAGGCAATTCCAGCTCTTGGAGAATTTCAAAACACTCCTGGTGAGAAATTGATGAGAGAATTTAGGCAACTAAATGTCTCCTTGGTAGCTAGGCAGTCACATTTTGCAAAGGGCTAGACTGTCTCTTTGAACACCTGACTATAGGCCACATGATTGTCCGTGGCCAAGGCATTTTTCAGACACTGCCAGAAGTATGGGTGAGCCTGTGGATTTGTTGGCCACTCAAGAACAGAACTCCCACAGAGCCTCTTCCGGAGCTGGAGGAACTTGGATTTCTGAAGAGGTTTCTCAAGGAATATCAAGATAATCACATCCACTTTTTCATCTATGAGCCTCTGATGGGAAAGGTAAAATGCTATCTTGAAGTTCTCAGTCTTTGCATACTTGTTTGTCATCACAAACACAGTCTTTTTGCTCAGCTGTATGCTCTGGGAAAGGTTTTCCAAAACTGGCTGCCCTGGTAACCAGTCCCTTTCCTCAAGACATAAATTAAAATGTTTCTCTCTTGGGTCTTCCAATTTGGCTACCAGCTCGTCCAAAACCCATTCTGTCACAGCTGGATCTTTAGTGTCATACACAATGAAAGCATCATAACAAGAATCCAGTGATATCAGACGCTGATACCCCATTATCTTGGCCTTGCAGAAATAGTAACTATACCACACATCCCAGAAATAGAGGTGGCTTGCTGTCGTAACCACCATCAGAAAGAGAGCCATAGATATGGAAAATGAATACAGAATCAGGTTAGTCAGATCTAACTCACAGGTGTACAGATCCAGGGAGACCACACTCTGGCCCTTATGTGCCCCTGGCCCCACACAAGTCACGTCAGTGGCCAGGTAAGGAATAGTGACCTCTGTATGGTTAACCCACCAGACAAACCACACAGCATCACAGGTACACAGAAACCGATTGTGGTGCAAAAGCAACGTCTCCAGATTGTTGAGGACGTTTTCTGGAAAGCTAGTCTTTTGGATAATCTGGATTTTATTTGAGCTGAGGTCCAGATGTCGCAACTGAAAAGCATCTTGTAGGAAATACTTTGTCAGTTGCCTGATTTGATTATTATTAAGAATCAGTCTCTTGAGGCTGCTGGAACAGTTGGATAATCTCTCGGGGACAGTCTTCAGCTGGTTTTGGCTGAGGTCCAAAGTTTCCAGATTCTTCAGAAGCTGAAGACTTTCCCAACTGAAAGACTTGAGCCCGTTTTTGACTAAGGAGAGGGTCTTTAAATTTGGAGGCATACCATCAAAAACCCCAGGAGGCAAGAAACTCAGGGAATTTTCAGAGATGTCTAATTCCTCTAAGTTTTGCAGATTCTTGAAGAATTGTAAGTATCTGTTATCACCATCTTTCCAAAAAACATCCAAGTGGTTTCCTCTGAATTCCAGAATTTTAAGAGAACTGCTCTCCATGGTCCTGCTGGAGGAGGTAGAGATGCCATTGTCGTTCATCATCAGTTTCTTCAGAAAACTTAGGTTCTTGGTAAAGTTCAGCATGTGAGTAAGTCCTTCTGATTGGAAATAATGGCCGTTACTACTTATATCCAGAATTTCTAGGTTGCGTAGCTCCTCAAATGCTGTTGAGTAGAGTAAATCAAGTCGGTTGTTAGAAAAGTCCAAATATTTCAACTCCACTAAAGGCTGGAATTCAGTGCCATTAAGAGTTTGGCTAATTGAATTTCCTGACAAGTTTAAGCATTTAAGGAAGGAAAGATGTTGAAAATCAGAGGACTTGACAAAAAATATATTATTTTTACTTAGGTCCAAGGTCTGCCCATACATTTTGCAATTTCCATTAAAGGGCAAAAAAGGAGTCTGATTGTGTTTGAACCTGCAGCTTCTTGCATACTCATCATATCTAAAGTAGTGTCCAGCTTCGAGGACCTGGGGTCCATAACTGTCTACAGAAGTTCTGGAGTTAGGGCAGAAGCCAACATCACTTGAGTCTCCTGAAGGTGATATTTTATTCAATGACAGATCTATGACTTTCAACTTTTCAAATTGTTTAAATATGCTGAGGTCGGCAACTTTTATAAAGTTAGTGCCAAGATCAAGAACTTCAAGATTGGAAAGATTCCGTAAAGGGGAGAGGTTGAGACTATTCAGCTCTTTAAAGACATATCCTTTGATCCGCAAAATTCTCAGATTTTTCAGTGAAGCAAATTCATTTGATAGATTCATATATGCATGATAGACCTGAAGTTCATAATTGAAAGACAGATCCAATTGGACAAGGTTGGGAAGAAAATGCAAAAATTTGGCATCTCCAATTTCTTTGGCCAAGAAGTTTTGGGAAAGGTCTAGTTCCTCAAGTTTTTTAATGTTTTGAAACAATCTTTTAGGCACATGCCTAAGTGAGTTACTATGCAGACGTAAAACTCTTAATTCTATTAATGCATCAAAAGCATTTACGTGGATCTGTAGGGGAGAATTATTTTCACAGGGTGTACAAGGAAATGGGACATTATAACAACGAGGGCAATTTCCACTTAGGTCAAGAAGTTGCAGTTGGTTGAGGTTATCAAAATCATGTTCTTGGATTTTTGTGATGATGTTGTTGTAAAGATAGAGTTCAGTTAAAGAAGATGGCAAAATAGTGGGGACAGCTGAGATATTGTTATCTTTTAGGGAGAGCACTTTCAAATTCTTCAGGCTTAGGAAGGCATCTTTTTCAATTGAAAATGAAACATTACAAGGATTGCGATAATAACAATTTTGGCCCAGGTAGAGTATTTCTATGTTGGCCAGTTCCGTTATATTCTCTTTCATTATGGAAAAGATGGTGTTGGCCTCAAGGCTCAGCAGCTTTAAGCTGGCAGGAAGACCTTGAGGTATCTCCAGAAGCTGGTTTCCATCTAGATAAAGGGCTTGTAGAGAAGTAAGTCTACTAAAGCTTCTGGGCTTAATCTGCAGCCTCTCGCTGCAAATGTTGTCTTTCGGCCCCAGTCGAATAGGTACACAGTTGCATCTGAAATCAATTTCTATCAGATGTTCCAGCCTGCGGAAGGAGGCTGGGGAGATGGCTGGTATGTGGTTAATGGTGAGGGTGAGGTTGGTGGCATTGGTGGGAATACCTCCAGGGATTTCCATCAGATGCTTATCTGTGCAGTCCACGATCACATGAGCCTTTGGAACATCCACCGTGACATCACAGGGCAGAGTTTTAGGAAACCATATAGCCCCAAGGAGTTTGGAAATTAGGATCACATTCAAAAGGATAAGAAATAGTCTATTCTGAGTGCACGTCCGCAACACCTGAAAGGACAAGAAAGAACAAATTATGATTCTCAACTGTCTACACAGCACCCCTACCTCATGACTGTATTTGTCAGTTACTGAGGTTTGCAATAATTCAGTTACATACTTAGCTTTTAGCTTCTTGGCTTTTAAGGCAGTGACATAGTTTTTAAGGTGGTAGAAGCAGCGTTTTCCTATTGTTACTTACAATGCTACCATGGAAGAGCCTTTGCTTGGCTGCTAAAGTCTGAAATTTGGGGGGTTAAGGAAGGTTAAAATGCAAATACGCTTGGGAAGAATAACACATTAAAACTTTAGTACAACTGATATTTGCTTGCTAAGCCTTCCCTGGTACACATTACAAGTCTTTCAGAATATTCAAGCCTCATGATATTCTAAGCAGCAAGATAAAGGAGACCCCTTGTCTCCATTTTACAGACGAAGACATAGCTCAGCAATATTAGCTGATTTGCTGAAGGTCACCCAACTAATAAATGACATTTGATTATCAAAGATACACTCCTGCTACTCTGACACTGCCATTCTATCAACTAGCTCTCCTCTTGGATTGTTCTTGGAAATCATCCCCAGGATGACTTCAACATGAGCATTCTCCCTGCACAATCAGTTCACATTGTAAGTGCATTTGGAGAGGAGATATAGTGAGTCAGGGTACTGCCTGGGTGACCTGTAATCAGGGCAACCATATAATTGATCCAACAGGATACTTCTGAGAGTGAAAGGTGGGGGAGCTGTTAATAATTATGCCCAGACTGCGGGCGTAAACCGAGACTCTATCAGGCAAAGTAAGATGTATGGGCATCTACCCATAACGGTGATTGCTGGGCATCCAGGGTTAGCACGAGAGACACTGGGACCCTGGGGGGAAAGATCTTACAAGGGAATATGGGAAGCACTGAAGAGCTCTGCTAGTATCACCATCTTTCCTTGAAACACTTGAGCTTTTTGCCTACCTTAGGGGGTGGTTTAAACACAGACTTGCTCTCCAGTCTCAGGCTTTCCATCAATATTTTACTCCAGAACACTGTTTTTAGTTTAACTGGTGCTTATAAATAGAATGATACAGCTTGTGTCTCTACGGCAGGCTTCTGGCTGGGCTGATGTTTTTGTCCTCCCAATTGACTGAGTCAACCAATCATGTTGGTATTTAATACACTAAATTCCTACTTCTCTTAATCCTTCTACTAGAAAAGAAATAAGCAAAATTTCCCTTGGTTTTCTTTTTCTCTAGTGCAAGATAGCTCAGAATGATCTCAAAGCGCTCATGCACACATCTTTACATGCCTAAAGTTTGTTGGAGTCGGAGGGACAAAATTGTCTTTTTTTTTCCACTTTCACTACCGTTTCTTCCTCCCCATCATTAAAACCATTCACTGAGTCTAGCTGACCTCCTTCATTGTCCTTCTTGGCATCCTGTCTGCTTTGCCGTTTTAGCTGACACAATCCCAGTTGAGACCTTGTTCCTCCAACCTTGGCCCACTCCAAAGCCTCACCCTTTCTCGCCAATCCATCCTATATATCAAGCATCCCAAACACTAATCAGTCATTACCTTACTCTGAAATTTTTAAAATGGTTTCCATTTTCTTTTTCAAAATTTGTCACAGGATGAATCGAAACTTTTGTATCATGGCATTCAAAATCTTCCATAATTTATCTCCTCTCTACTTGTCTAGGCTTACCTGGTGTAACTCCCCTACCAGCTTCTCTAATCACTAGACCCAAATCCAGCTTGCCATTCCCTGACTTGCAAGTCCGTACACTTAGAATACTCTTCCCATCATCTCCACCCATCAGAACTCTAGATATCTTTTAAGGCTATCCTTCATAAACTGAATTACTCAGATTCCCAGGAAAGATTTTGGAAAAATATTCACCACTCAAGGAGGAGGGGTTGAAGGGAAGGGCTGCAGAGGCGGAAAAGGAGAGAAGTAGAGTGAGTTATTTGTATGGTTCCTGATAATAGAATCCCAGGCCCTGGACCCCACTCCGAGCCACGCTTCTGTCAGAAGACATGATGGGTTCACAGATCCCATTATCAGAAGGCAATAGGGAATGCTGCTAACAGTGATATTGTGGACCTGGGAGGCGAGTTATATCTCACAGGGGACCAACATGGGGAAAAGACAATCATGAGCCAGGTGTCCTCTTCCTGTCCTGTTCCCGTGAACCTAGATGAGATCCTGGGAAGAAGTGGGAGGATCCCTGAATTAACTGAGTTTCCCAGGACATGCCTAGTTTAAGTAGTTTTGATGAGGAAAGTTCCATTATAGAAAAATAAAATCACACTTAACCAGTGGTGTGATGGTAAATGTTTAACAACTGGCTTTCCTTCTTCCCCCCAAAACAGCCCTGATTTTTAAGTCCTAATCTGTAGCATTTGCCAATTTCCATAGTGTAAATACTCCCACTGCGGCCAATTTTGAGCTACCAGTGTGATGTCACTGAGTGCAGAGCTGGGAAGAGACATGCGGAATCGCTCTCATGAGCCTGTATGAACAAGATCTGGGACACCACTGACGTAAACAAACCTGAGACAATGACTGGGAAAGTTTTAGCCTCTACACACTGACAAATTGTAAAATAGAGAGCAAAATTAATCAGAAAGCCTTTTGTTTTCTTCTTTCTCAAATTTTTCTTGCACCTGTCAGTTTTTGTTCCTCAGTACAACCACCTCCCTAGTCCAAACAGCCATCAGGTCTCACACGGACTCCTGCAATAGATTCCTAACTGGCCTCCCTGACTGCTCTTCTCTACAATTCACTCATTAAACGGCATCAGAAAATTCTTTATAAACATGAATCAGATCAACCACAATGGCTTCCTATTACACTTTGGATGGAATCCAAAGTCCTCGTCATTGCTTAAAATATCGTGCGTGTTCTGACTCTAGCCCACTTCTCTGGCCTTGAACCATCTTTGCCCTCTTTAGCCACACACGAGCCACCTGGCCTGCTTTCTGTTCTGCATCTGAGCCATGCTTGCAACCACCTCAGTCTTCACGCTTGCTCTTCCTTCTTGCTGAAAATATCTTCCCTCTCCTCTTCCCATGGCCAGATCAGCCTCATCCCTTAGGTGTCTCACCAAGGGACACCTTCTCAGAGAGGCCTTCCCTAACCAACTTATCTAAATATGCTCCCAAGTGATAGTAGCGACAACAGTAGCAATATCAGTTAATTTATGTAGTACTTACAATATGCCAGACATTATTTTAAATGCTTTGCATATATTAATTCATGTAATTCTCACAATAAACCCATGAGGGAGTTATTACAGGTCCTCAATTCTTTATCCAAAATCTTTGGGGCTAGAGATGTTTTAGAATTCAGAATTTTTCAGATTTTAGAAGGTAGTATTATGCATGTACCCCATATTATGTCATACTCCTTTTAGGACCTGGGGTGGCATCCGAGAATCAAACACACAAAAATTTCTGCAGTGAGACACAGCATTGTTTGCTGTAAGCAGAATTAAAAAACAAAGCAGAACAACAACAACAAAAACCTGTCTTATTCAGTTTTGGTCAAAGTTCACCTCCAAATGACTTCAGACCATGTAGTGTTTTTAAGACCAAGCTTTCAGTTTGGGGATTTGGGAACTGCAGCCTTCTGTTATTGTTTCCATTTTACAGATGAGTCAACTGAGGCACAGGGTGGTATATGTACTATTACACCACCTTGCTTTATTCTTTCATTGCCCTTAGAACACTCAGAAATTATCTTGCTGATTTATGTGCTTATTTGTTTATTGTCTGTTCTGCACCAGAATGTAAGCTCCAAGAGAGAAGGGCCTTGTGTGTTCTCATGTAAAACCATGCCTGGCACTTAGTAGGTGCTCTATTATGTTTGCTAAATACATGAATGAAAGAAGGAATGCATGAAGGAATGAACAAGTGAAGTAAAGCACAAGACTTAGAGAAATTTTTTACTGGAGTAGGTTTCTTCAGGCTATACCCCCGGACTCCTCAGGGGTCATGTTCTGAAAATCTTCTATCTGCCCAGACATTCCCTGGGGAAAAGTAAACCACAGCCTCCACCAGCCTAAGTCCAGCACAACTAGTTGGTGCCTGGCTACCACCACTGACTGTTCTGACAGGGATCACAACAGAGGGTTCCGGACAGAGCTGGAGAAAAATGTAGAACAAAATTCAAATTCACAAAGAAAAGACCAGGCTTACTGGTCTGACAGAGACTGGAGACACCCCGAGAGTATGGCCCCTGGACACTCTGCTAACTCTGAACTGAAGCCACTCCCAAAGTCCATCTTTCAGCCAAAGATTAGGCAGGCCTATAAAACAAACAATAACACACGCGAGGAACATGCTTCTTAGTTCAATCAAGCATATGAGACCAAATGGGTAACACCTGCCCGAAAGCAAAGACAAGAAGGCAGGAAGGGACAGGAAAACTGGACGAATAGACACGGGGAACCCGAGGTGGAAAGGGGGAGAATGCTGATATATTGCAGGGATTGCAACCAATGTCACAAAACGATTTGTGTATAAATTTTTTGAATGAGAAAACTAATTTGCACTGTAAACTTTCACCTAAAACACAATAAAATTTTTTTTTTAAGAAAAGCAATGTGGAAAGGCCATTAGTTCTTTCAGCGCAAGATGCTGACATCTGTATATATTTATATATAATTAGGTTAACTGTATGTTGTTCTTATTCCATGGGGTATTTTCTGATCCTCCCAATTATTTTTATTATACTCATAGAGTCCAGAGATTGCTATATGTCTCCCAATATCTTTTCCCCTTTCTCTCATCTCATAGTGATAGAACCTCCGTTTGTAGCTGGGCATATGTCACTCTGAAAAAAGACTACATTTCCCAGACATACCCACAGCTAAGTAAGTGTGGCCATGTGGCTAAGTTCTAGCCAATGTGATGTGAGAAGAAGTGTTGTGTGTAATTTTGGGGAAATGTCCTTAAAGGGAGGGGCTATTCCCCTTCTTCTTCTATACTCCCAGCTGGTTTCTTGTCACGTGGATGTTGTGGTCAGCCATCTTGGATGATGCAGATGAGGAAAATGTGGAGCAACAAGGTAGATGATCTGGGATTCTTGTATGAGCTCATGGAGCAGAGGGGAAATACCAGCTCTGAACTGCTAACTTACAGGAGATTATGAGAAATAATAATATTTTTGTGTTAAAACCTGACCTGTTGACCAGACTTGATGGTCTGGCTGAGAGTGGAGGAACCCCAGAAAGCATGGCCCCTGGACTCTCTTTCAACCCAGAACTAAAACAATTCCCGAGGCCAATTCTTCAGACAACGATTGGACTGGACTGTGGGACATAAAATGATACTCATGAAGAGTGTGCTTCTTAGCTCAAGTAGATACATGAGACTAAATGGGCAGCTTCTGTCCAGAGGTGAGATGAGAAGGCAGAGAGGGTTAGGAGCTGGTTGAATGGACATGGGAAATCAGGGGTGGAAAGGAGGAGTGTGCTGTCACAGTACAGGGAGAGAGCAATTAGGGTCACATAACAATGTATGTATAAATTTTTGTATGTGAAACTAACTTGAAATGTAAACTTTCACTTCAACTGCAACAATAAACAAACAAAAGAAAACCTGACCTGTTGCCGTTGACCAGATTTCAACCCATAGCGACCCTATAGAACAGGGTAGGACTGCCCCATAGGGTTTCCAAGGAGCAGCTGGTGGATTCAAACTGCCGAACTTTTGGTTAGCAGCCGTATCACTTAACCACTGCGCCACCAGGGCTCCATTTTTATGTTAAGCTGGTGTTGATTGGATTTTAATTGCATGAAACCAAGCCTAATTTTAACCAGTGTAGAATTTGGAACTTGGAAATAAGTTGCTGCCTGTTATGGATTGAATTGTGTACCCCTAAAATTTGTTGGAAGTCCTAACCCCATACCTGCGTCAAGGCTCCAGGAACGGAGCAAATGCAGCGCTGGAAGCACTCGCTCGTCTATGCCAAGAAATTTGGAAGACAGCTACCTGGCCAACTGACTGGAAGAGATCCATATTTGTACCCATTCCAAAGAAAGGTGATCCAAGAGAATATGGAGATTATCGAACAATATCATTAATACCACATGCCAGCAACATTTTGCTGAAGATCATTCAGAAGCAGCTGCAGCAGTATATCAACAGAGAACTGCCAGAAATTCAAACCGGATTCAGAAGAGGATGTGGAACCAAGGATATCATTGCTGATGTCAGATGGATCCTGGCTGAAAGCAGAGAACACCAGAAAGATGTTCACCTGTGTTTTATTGACTATGCAAAGGCATTCAACTACGTGGATCATAACAAATTATGGATAATATTGCAAAGAACGGGAATCCCAGAACACTTAATTGTACTCATGAGAAACCTGTACATAGACTAAGAGGCAGTTGTTCGAGCAGAACAAGGGGATAGTGTGTGGTTTAAAGTCAGGAAAGTTGTGCGTCAGGGTTGTATCCTTTCACCATACCTATTCAATCTGTATGCTGAGCAAATAATCCAAGAAGCTGGACTATAGGAAGAAGAACGGGACATCAGGATTGGAGGAAGACTCGTTAACAACCTGTGTTATGAAGATGACACAGCCTTGCTTGCTGAAAGTGAAGAGGACTTGAAGCACTTACTGATGAAGATCAAAGACCACAGCCTTCAGTATGGATTACACCTCAATATAAAGAAAACAAAAATCCTCACGACTGGACCAATAAGCAACATCATGATAAACGGACAAAAGATTGAAGTTGTTAAGGACTTCATTTTACTTGGATCCACAGTCAACGCCCATGGAAGCAGCAGTCAAGAAATCAAAGGACATATTACACTGGGCAAATCTGCTGCAAAAGATCTCTTTAAAGTGTTAAAAAGCAAAGATGTCACTTTAAGGACTAAGGTGGGTCTGACCCAAGCCATCGTGTTTTCAATCACCTCGTATGCATGTGAAAGCTGGACAATGAATAAGGAAGACCGAAGAAGAATTGATGCCTTTGAATTATGGTGTTGGAGAAGAATATTGAATATACCACGGACTGCCAGAAGTACGAGAAAATCTGTCTTGGAAGAAGTACAGCCAGAACGCGCCTTAGAATCGAGGATGGCGAGACTGTCTCACGTATTTTGGACATGTTATCAGGAGGGATCAGTCTCTGGAGAAGGACATCATGCTTGGTAAAGTAGAAGGTCAGCGAAAAAGAGGAAGACCTTCAACAAGATGGATTGACACAGTGGCTGCAACAACGGGCTCAAGCATAACAATGATTGTGAGGATGGTACCGGACCGGGCAGTGTTTCGTTCTGTTGTACACAGGGTCGCTATGAGTCGGAATCCACTCGATGGCACTGAACAGCAACTACAACATACCTATGGTTATAATCCCATTTGGGAATGGATTGTCTTTGTTATGTTAATGAGACAGTATTACTGTAGGGTGTGTCTTAAGTCAATCTCTTCTGAGATATAAAAGAGATTAAACAAGCAAGTGAGCAAGCAGAGATGGGGGATGATAGTTGCTATGCCTCATGAAGATCACCAAGGAGCCAAGGAATAGAAGTTTAAGAGACAAGGACTTTCCCCTAGAGCCAACAGAGAGAAAAAGCCCTAGAGCCGGCGCCCTAATTCTGGACTTCTAGCTTCCTAAACTGTGAGAAAATTAATTTCTATTTGTTAAAGCCATCCACTTGCAGTATTTCTGTTACAACAGCACTAGATAACTAAGGCTCTGCCCATGAGAGAACCTAGAATAGGCGACATTGATGTAGTTAGACTGTGGGCAACAAAGACTCAAATACTGGAGGCTGGAAAGCTGGTTACCCATGTTATGCCACGGCAAGACAATTGATAAAATTATCACCTGTGCTACCGAGGCAGAACATGGTGGACAATCTCCATAATGATGATGTATGTTTGTGCCTTCTTACTGTTTTCAGCAAAGTCTTATGAAAGAAATGAACTAGCGCTGAAATGAGCCAGTCTGCAAACAGGGATGGAAGAAAATACAGCTTTGCTAAGAGAGACTTTTCTCTGCCCGCTGCCCTGAACGCTAAGTTAATTAAGAGTTCCTTAATTTGGGGCCTTGCAGGGTTGAAAAGGCCAACGACTTTACGCTAATTGAAGGCAGATGTAATGGATAGAGTCAAAGTAGCAGCCTTAAGTGGACATAAGAGTGTGCCCACATGCATTTTTCAAGCACTTTCCATTAACCATTTTCTACCAGGCAATGAAAGCCAGTCTGGGGCAAAAATCTGATTAGGAGTGTGGCCTTGACTCATACAGCCTCTGGGTAGTTGTATTAAAGTGAGAGACAGCAGCACTGACAGACCACAAAGTCTTTAGACTTAAAATTATCAAGAGCTGCTCCATCTAATATGACAGCCACTAGTCACATGTGGCTATTTACATTAAAATTAATTATAAGTTCATGAAATAAAAAATTCACTTTCTCAGTCACACCAGCCATAGTTCAAGTGCTCAAATGCCACGTAAGTCTAGTGTCCACTGTATTTGACAATGCAGATACTGAACATTTTCATTGTCCCAGAAAGTTCTATTAGACAGTGTTTGTCTAGGCCAGGCATCAGCAAACTTTTTCGCTAAAGGACCCAATAGTAAATATTTTAGGCAAATTCGAGGATATTATGTAGGTACTTATATAACCATTAGGAGGCCTGGTGGTGCAGTGGTTAAGCATTTGGCTGCTAACCAAAAGTTCGGCAGTTTGAATCCACCAGCCATTCTTTGGAAACCATATGGGGCAGTCCTACTCTGTCCTATAGGGTAGCTATGAGTCAGAATCGACTGGAGGGCAATGGATTTCGGCTTGGTATATAACCATTTGTTATATAAATGAGCCAAAGATGGCCTCTGTGTATTGGTCCCAAGTTGTTTCCTTCTTCATAGCAAGCTGAGGCCCGTTAGCCTCCCCACCAAAAAAAAAAAACCCACTGGGGCCAAACTCAAGTCTGTACACTTCCAATTGTTTTAAAAATAGCCCAGATAAGCAGATTTTTAGCCACTTAGAGCCTGTCTGCTTCCAAAGCCCTTGAAACTGCACCCAACATCTGCTATCCCTAGATACGATAAGACCCTGTAGTTATAAGGACCCCCAGCTTTGTTGGTCCTTCAGAGCTTTCTGACCCAGAGACCCCCCCACCTTGCTGCAAGAGGGCCTCACAAAGATGCGTGTAAGGCCCCCCTCTCTTCTCCTCTTCACCTTCTAGTGGCTCCCAGTGAAGCCTGCTTGCTTCTGGCAGACCCCGTGCTGTGGGGGACTGCCGCCTGCATGCCACTGTCCATGCTTTGGCCCCAGTAAATAGCTTGTTGAGCAATGCTGCTATCTCATGGCCATATCTTTTTCTTTGATCAAAATGTAACTAATTAAAAATGGAAAAATCATTCTCAGTTCACAGGCCTTACAAAAACAGGTAGTGAAACAGTTTTAGCCCACGGGCGGTAGTTTGCCAACTCCTGGTCTAAAAACAATCTTAGATTGTGTTATACTTCTGCACGAAATTAACTCTAAGCGTGCTCACACCAAGACTACCAAGCATTAGAAAGGGGTTGTATTGCCTGCAAAACCCATAAGTCTGTTCACATGTCGCTATTTTCAATGAATAATACCTATTAAATTATTCAATTCATATCTCAAGTCTTCCACAATCAACGCCCATGGAAGCAGCAGTCAAGAAATCAAATGACATATTGCACTGGACAAATCTGCTGCAAAAGATCTCTTTAAATTGTTAAAAAGCAAAGATGTCACCTAGAGAACTAAGGTATGCCTGACCCAAGCCATGGTATTTTCAATTGCCTCATATGCATGAGCAAGCTGGACAATGAATAAGGAAGACCGAAGAAGAATTGACGTCTTTGAATTATGGTGTTGGCGAAGAATATTGACTATACCACGGACTGCTGAAGAATGAGAAAATCTGTCTTGGAAGAAGTACAGCCAGAATGCTCCTTAGAAGCTAGGATGGCAAGATTTAGGCTCATATACGTTGGACATGTTATCAGGAAGGACCAGTCCCTGGAGAAGGACATCATGCTCGGTAAAGTAGAGGGTCAGCGAAAAAGAAGAAGACCCTCAATGACATGGATTGACACAGTGACTCCAACAGTGGGCTCAAGCATAACAATGATTGTGAGGATGGCTCAGGATCAGGCAGTGGTTAATTCTGTTGAACATGGGGTCGCAACGAGTCCGAACCAACTCGACAACACCTAACGACAACAGCAACAAAAACGACATCTCAATTCTAAGAAAAAGGTCCATTTATAATGAGGAAAGTGAAGTGCAGAGGTTAAATAACTTGTCCATCCACCTGTGAGCAGCTGATATTTGACAAAGGCCCAAAGTCCATTAAATGGGGAAAAGACAAGTCTCTTTAACAAATGGTGCTGGCATAACTGGATATCCATCTGCAAAAAAATGAAACAAGACCCAAACCTCACACCGGGTACAAAAACTAACTCAAAATGGATCAAAGACATAAATATAAAATCTAAAACGATAAAGATCATGGAAGAAAAAATAGGGACAACGCCAGGGGGCCTAATACATGGCATAAGCAGAATACAAACCATAACTGACAATGTACACACAACCAGAGGAGAAATTAGGTAACTGGGAGCCCCTAAAAATCAAACACTTATGCTCATCAAAAGACTTCACCAAAAGAGTAAAAAGACAACCTACAAACTGGGAAAAAAAATTTGGCTATGACATATCTGATAAGGATCTAATCTGTAAAATCCACAAGATACTGCAACACCTCAACAACAAAAAGACAAATCATCCAATTAAAAAATGGGCAAAGGATATGAAGAGACACTTCACCAAAGAAGACATTCAGGCAGCTAACAGACACATGAGGAAATGCTCATGATCATTAGCCATTAGAGAAATGCAAATCAAAACTACAATGAGATACCATCTCATCCAAACAAGGATGGCACTAATCCAAAAAACACAAAATAATAAATGTTGGAAACAAGTTTATTAAGAAAATGTTCTGCATCCCACTTTGGTGAGCAGCATCTCGGGGTCTTAAAAGCTAGTGAGCGGCCATCTAAGATGCATCAACTGGTCCCAACCGACCTGGAGCAAAGAAGAATGAAGAATACCAAAGACACAAGGAAAATATTAGCCCAAGAGACAAAAGGAGCCACATAAACCAGAGACTCCATCAGCCTGAGACCAGAAAAACTAGATGGTGCCCGGCTACCACCAATGATTGCCCTGACAGGGAACACAACAGAGAGAAAGTAGTCCCTGACGGTGCAGGAGAAAAGTGGGATGCAGAACTCAAATTCTAGTAAAAAGACCAGACTTAATGATCTGACTGAGACTGGAGGAACACCAGAAGACATGGCCCCCGTACTCTCTGTTAGCCCAAAACTAAAACTATTCCAGAAGCCAACTCTTTATAGAAAGAATAGACTGGGCTATAAGACATAAAATGATACTCGTAAAGAGCGTGCTTCTTAGTTCATGTAGATACACAAAACCAAATGGGCAGCTCCTGTCCGGAGGCGAGATGAGAAGGCAGAAAGGGATAGGAGCTGCTTGCACGGACACGGGAAATCAGGGGTGGAAAGGAGGAATGTGAGGTCACATTATAGGGATAGCAACTAGGGTCACATAACAATGTGTGTATAAATTTTTGTATGAGAAATTAAAGAGCTGTAGACTTTCACCTAAAGCACAATAAATAATAATAATAAACAGGATTTACCCATCAAAAAAAAAAAAAAAAAAAAACTTCACCGGTCTTTGTAATGTCCTATGCCAAACAGCCCTGAGGCAGGCGGCTCTTGGCTCTGTACTCCTGCTGCCCTGGAAGCCTGGAACTCGGAGATACCAGCAAGTTCGCATTCTAGAATCCATGCCAAAAGGAAGATAACTGCAATGAGAAAGTTTGGCTCTGATTCTCAAGCCGGTGAGGAGGAAGAAAAGAAAAGAAAAAAATTGACTCGACGAACAAAGCCTCCCTAAATTTGTTATTTAAGCAGAAAGGTACCTTGGAAGCTTCCAAACTTAAAAGATATTATTGAGAAGGTTATTTTTTTAAATGTGAAATATTCCTTTATTCCAAGGGAAATTTCCTTAAGTGTGGAAATTTCTATTTCCAAACTATTGGGATCTACCTGCTTCAGACTTAAGCTGGAACCTTAGCTTCAATTAACACTATTTTAAAATTTAAGAGTTCGGCATGAAGCCAGGTCTATTTTTCATTCGATACAAATAACCCACGTTATTTTGATTTTTTGTTTGTTTTGGCACCCCAATTAACCATTTGCTGTCAATTCCGACTCATGGCAACCCCATGTGTTGCAGAGTAGAACTGTACTCCACAGGGTTTTCAATGGCTGATTTTTCTTCCAAGAAACCTCTGGGTGGACTCGGGCCTCCAACCTTTTGGTCCGCAGACCTGGTAACTGTTTACACCACCCGGGGACTCCATTGTTTTGCAAAGATTTCCAAAAGACGCACATCTCCTTACTTGTAGGCTAGCATAGCACAGGCCGGGCTTTGGTAATGAATCACAGCCAATTACACATGCAAATACTCTGGGTAAATTTGGATGCTCAATTAGGGAGCTAATTATGGTAAAAATGGGAATGTTTGCGTTTGTATGCACAGGTGTTTCTATTTTCACAGCAAATCACCTCCTTTTTTAAAAATGGAAAATGTAGCCTTCGCAGTGAAGAGTCATCAGACAATCATTTGCGGTTTTCTTTGTAACAGCTGTCTTTTATCACGTGCTTATAAAAGCCCGGCGCTAAGGTACTCACACTGTTTGTATCCCATCACCAAAAGCTCACAATAAACTTGAAAGGGCATACAAGGATTCCCATTTACCGGGGAGGGAGCAGAGCTGAGAGAGGCAATTTCAAACGAAGATTCAAACCTAGTTTCAACCAATCATCATCTTCAAGTCACCTCATATGGTTGCAGTAAATGCACTTGGTGTAACGTGTCTGCAACTTGGTTAGGGAGCCCCTGGTAACGCAGTGGTTAAGCACTTGACTGCTAACCAAAAGGTTGGTGGTTCAAACCCACCAGCCACACTGGGGTAGAAAGATGTGGCAGTCGGCTTACGTAAAGATTACAGCCTTGGAAAGCCTATGAGGCAGTTCTATCCTGTCCTATAGGATCGCTATGAGTTGGAATTGACAGCAATGGGTTTGGGTTTTTGCATCTTGGTTAGTTTCTTTTCCAGTTAAATGATTCTTGATGCTCTAATTTCTCTATGTTGTGCGTCTTACATTTTTTTGTGTGTGGGGGGGTTGCTTGTTTTCATAAGAAAAATTTCCAAGAATTTTTTAAAAAAGGTATTTATGTTTTGAATGGGACCAAGTAGAATGAAAAGAGAGAGAGAGAGACTTTTTGGATGATATATTTCTTATGACTTGCATTCAATGTCCAGCAATGATAAAAACAAAACAAAACCAAAAAAAGTTGCCATCGGGTCAACTCTGTCTCATGGCAACTCTATGTGTGTCAGAGTAGAACTGTGCTCCACAGGATTTTTAATGGCTGAGTTTTCAGAAGTAGATTGCCAGGGCTTTCTTCGGAGGTGCCTGTGGGTGGACTTGAACCTCCAACCTTTCAGTTAGCAACCAAGCACATTAACCGTTTGCACCACCCAGGGACTCCCCAGCAATCATACATTAGGGTAGTTTATGAATTTATATATTTAAAGGCATGCTAAGGTTTACTTTCATAATAAAGACATATACTTATGTAGTCTCTCAACAAACATTATTGGGAATATAGGCTGTGCCAGGCACTGTGCTAGACAAGGTAGGGGAATGATTATGAGTCAGACACCATTCCTGCTTCTGCACTGTCCAGAGCCTGTATAGCTCCTGAACACAAAACTCTCTCTGCTGTCAGGGAAATCCAGGGCAGAAAAATAAGAGGTGGTGGTGGGACAGGACAAAAGTCAGGCCTGAAGGTATTGCTGCCTGCCGACCCTTTAAACCAAAGCTTTAATAAACAACTCTTCAAAGTCAAAATGTATTGGTAGGGATTGAATTGTGTCCCTCAAAAAGATATCTTGAAATTCTAACCTCTGTGCCTGTGGATGTGACCTTGTTTGGGGAAAAGGGGTCTTTCTTTGAAGATACTATCAGTTAAGTCATATTGGAGTAGGCTGGGTCCTAGTCCTAATCCTTTTTGAGTGGGGTTTTATAAAAGGAGAGAACAGACATAGAAACAGAGTCACACACAGAAGAAGGCACCATGTGAAGATACATCTACAAGCAAAGGAACGCCAAGGATTGCCAGCAGCCACCAGAAATTAGGAAAGAGGCATGGAACAGTTTCTCTCTCAAAGCCCCAAAAGGAACTGACATGGACAAGACCATGATTTGGCCTTCTAACCTCTAGAACTGTGAGAAAATACATTCCTGTTCTTTAAAGCCACCCACCTTGTGGTATTTTGTTATAGTAGCCCTAGAAGTCTAAGACACATATCTACTTGGGTGAATTATTTTTATGGCAGAACTCAAGCCCATATTCAGAATTGATTTTTCATGATTTTAGATCCATATTAGATTCCCACCAGAGATATGTAGAGATATGATTGTTGTTGTTGTTAGGTGCCGTCGAGTTGGTTCCGACTCATAGCGACCCTACGTACAACAGAACGAAACACTGCCCGGTCCTGCGCCATCCTCACAATCGTTGCTATTCTTGAGACCATTGTTGCAGCCACTGTGTCGATCTAGCTCATTGAGGATCTTCCTCTTTTTCGCTGACCCTCTACTTTACCAAGCATGATGTCCTTCTCCAGGGACTAATCACTCCTGACAACATGTCCAAAGTATGTGAGACTTAGTCTCGCCATCCTTGCTTCTAAGGAGCATGCTGGTTGTACTTCTTCCAAGACAGATTTGTTCATTCTTCTGGCAGTCCATGGTATATTCAATATTCTTTGCCAACGCCACAATTCAAATGCATCAGTTCTTCTTCGGTCTTCTTTATGCACCCTCCAGCTTTTGCACGCATATGAGGCGATTGAAAACACCATGGCTTGGGTCAGGTGCACTTTAGTCCTTAAAGTGATATCTTTGCTTTTCAACACTTTAAAGAGATGTTTTGCAGAAGATTTGCCCAATGCAGTGCGTCTTTCGATTTTTTGACTGCTGCTTCCATGGGTGTTTATTGTGGATCCAAGTAAACTGAAATCCTTGACAACTTCAATCTTTTCTCCGTTCATCATAATGTTGTTTATTGGTCCAGAGGTATGATTACTCATAGGAAAAAACATTTACCAAGATGTTTCTAACTTCAGCTTTGCAGGTGATGTTTTTATCTTCAAAATTTTGTAAGCTTGAAAGATTTATGAACGTAATCTGAGGAGTTAGAAGGACCCTTATGCAACTAGGAACTATTAGACAAATAGCAAAACTGAGGAAGTGAGGTTAAGTGGTTTAGGTCTTGCAACAGTTTAGAGGAAGGCCAAGATTAGCCTGACTTCTTGTGTTCATTTATTATGGAAGTTAGTGTCTTATGAACTTGAAGTCAGATCAGGACCCATCAGCCTCTCTGTCTGACCAGGGTTATCGACTGGATTCTTCTAAACCTTGGTTTTCTTGTCTACAAAATGTGGGAGTTGAGCTTGTTGACCTCAATGGTCCTTTTCTATTGGGGTTATTCTATGATTCTAAAGATTGGCCCAGAGCCTCCTGAAACTTTTCTGCCCGGGTCAGTGGTGGATCCTGGTAGTCCCTGGGAACTGCTGCTCAACATTCTAGCAGGCTGAGATAGATAGTAAATAATAAACACAAAAATATAGAAGAGTAATGAGAAATTATATGCAATATTAGGTGATAACTGTTATGGAAAAAGAAAACATAGGGCAAGGTAAAGGGGATCAGGAATTGTGAGTGGGGTTGTGACTATAAACAGTCAAACCACCATGAACCTTTGAAGGATTCCACAGAAGTAAACACACACACACACAAACAACAACAAAAAAAACTAGCTCATCTTTTATAATAGTAAATACTCTATATCTAATGATAAAATAATCTTTTTTCAGTTTTATTCAGCTCTCTGAAATAGTAGGACTGGGAAGAACTGAATGACAATCCATCAATTTGGGGGGCTGGTAACAAATGGGAAACAACCAAGAGTGAAATACCATGTGCAGTGGGTTGAATTGTGTCCCCTCAAAAGGTATGTTGAAGTCCTTACCCCTGGTACCTGTGAATGTGACCTTGTTTGGAAATAGGGTCTTTGCAGATGGAATCAAGTTAAGATGAGATCATTCTGCAGTAGGGTGGGCCCTAAGTCCAACGACTGGTATCTTTATAAGAGAAAAGAAAGGGAGATTTGGACCCAGAGACACGGAGACACACACGTCATGTGAAGATGGAGATAGAAATCGGAGTGATGTAGCTACAAGCCTAGTGTTGTGGATTGAACTGTGTCCCCCAAAAATGTGTATCAACTTGGCTAGGCCATGATTCCCCGTATTGTGTGATTGTCCACCATTTTGTCATCTGATGTGGTTTTCCTATGTGTAAACCTCTATGATGTTAATGAGGCAAGATTAGAGGCAGTTATGTTAATGAGGCAGGACTCAATCTACAGGATTAGGTTGTATCTTGAGTCAGTCTCTTTTGAGATATAAAAAAGAGAAGTGAGCAGAGAGACATGGGGACCTCATACCACCAAGAAATAAGAGCCAGGAGAGTAGCGGGTCCTTTGGACCCGTGGTCCCTGTGCTGAGAAGCTCCTTGACTGGGGAGGACTGATAACAAGGACCTTCCCACAGAGCTGACAGAGAAAACCTTCCCCTGGAGCTGGCACCCTGAATTTGGACTTCTAGCCTCCTAGACTGTGAGAGAATAAATTTCTCTTTGTTAAAGCCATCCACTTGTGGTATTTCGGTTATAGCAGCACTAGATAACTAAGACACCTAGGAACACCAAGGATAGCCAGCAACCACCAGAAGCTAGGAAAGAGGCATGGAATGATTCTTCTCCAGAGTCTCCAGAGGGAACCAATCCTGCCAACACCTTGATTTTGGACTTCTAGAATCCTGAACTGTGAGAGAATAAATTTCTGTTTCAAGCCATCCAGCTCGTGGTAATTTGCTACAGTAGCCCTAGGACACGAATACCCCATGCATGCCTTAAAAGGAAAGTGAGTCTCTTCCCCTCAGGAGCAAGGGAAAGTGAATGAGACCAAAGACTCAAGGGAGCAATTAGTCCAAAGGAACCACAGACTACACGACACCAAGACCAGAAGAACTAGATGGTGCCCCGCTACCACTACCAGCCGCTCTGACAGGGATCACAACAGAGGGTCCTGGAAAGAGTGAGAGAAAATTGTAGAAGAAAAAAATCAAATTCACACACAAAAAAAGACCAGGCTTACTGATCTGACAGAGACTAAAGGACCCCCCGAGACTATGGCCCTAAGAACCCTTCTGTCCTAGAAACGAAGCCATTCCCGGAGACCACCTCCCAGCCAAACAATAGACAGGCACGGAAGATAAACAATAACACCTGAGAGGAAGGCACTGCTTAGAACAATAAATTATAACATGAGAAGGCAGGAAGGGGTAGATAATCAGGACAGAAGAAAATGGGGAAACCAGGGCAGAAATGCGGAGAGTGCTGATACATTGTGGGGAATGAAACCAAGGTTCTGAAACACTTTATGAACAAACTATCAAACGGGAAACAAATTTGCTCTGTAAACTTTCACCTAAAGCACAATAAAAAAGAAAAGAAAGTGGTAATGGGTATTGACATGAAAAAACTATTTAAGATACACTGTTAGGTTATAAAGGAGCCCTGGTGACGCAGTGGTTAAAGTGAATGACTGCTAACCATGATGTTGGCAGCTGGAAACCATCAGCGGCTCCGCTGGAGAAAGATGTGGCAGTCTGCTTCCGTAGAGATTTACAGCCTCGGAAACCCTGTGAGGTCGCTATGAGTCGGGATTGACTCAACAGCAGTGGGATTGAGTTAGGTTATAATAAATAATACGTATTTTTAAAGCAGTGTCAAAATAACATATATAGTATGATAGAAAGATACCCACATACTATATGTGATAATATGTTTGTATTCACAAAGAAAAGCATGGAAAAACACGTAAGAAACTTTTAAGGGCCATTTCTTCTAGGAACTGGTATGAAGGGGGCCTTCAGGGGGGAGGGGAGAAGGATTTTTACTTTCATGTTATACTTTTTTCTACTCTTTGACATTTTTTTACAGATGACATGCATTTTTTTACTAAAATATATATTTTTTAAATACAGAGGAACTAATAAAACCTCATCTTAACGATGTCGAAAGAAATTGTGAGAGATGAAAAATTCAACATTTATTGACATCTCCTATGTGCCATGAACTCTTCTAGGTGCTCAGGACACATCAGTGGACAAAACAGAAAAGATTTCTCTCTTCTGGAGCTTACATTCTAGCAGGTTGAGACAGATCCTAAATAATAAACACAAAAAGATATAAATGTAGTAAGAAATTATATTGGAAGTTAGATGATAACTGTTATGGAAAAAGAAAACATAGAGCAGGGTAAAGGGGATCAGAAATTGGGGGTAAGGTTGTGACTATACGTAAGGTAGTTTGGGTGGGCCTCATTGAGAAGTTGACATCCGAGAAAATACCAGAAGGGAAGGAGGAAGTTATCCATGCAGATATGCAGGGGAAAGGTATTGCAGGCAGAGGGAACAGCCTAATGCAAAGGCCCCAAGTTGGAAACATGCTGGAATATTCCCAAAGTTGACAATGAGGCCAATATGGCTGGAGCAGAGGAGTAGAAGAATAATAGGAAATGAAGTTAGAGGGGCGGGGGGGGCCCAAGCACTTAGGGCCTTGCTGGGCATTCTGAGCACAGTGGTCTTTACCCCGAGTGGAATAGGGATCCATTGCAAGTTTTTGAGTCAAAGAGTGACGTGGCCCGACTTACGTTTTAGAAGGATCATGCTGGTTAGTGTCTGGAGAATAGACAATAAGGGGCAAGGGAGGAAGCACAGAGACAAGTTACGAGGCTATTATAGTAATTCAAGCAAAAGACAAAGATGGCAGTGGTGGGGATGGTGAGAACCGGCCAGATACTGGATATATTTTGAAGGTGTAACCAAGTAAAATATGACTTAGAAGTTCTTGGAAGAATGGGAGGAGAGGGATTGAAGACAGCAAACATTTCTAGGTTTCCTGTGCGGGGGAACAAAGACACGGGGCAGTAGTTCACCGGGGCAGTAGGGTCAAGAGAATTCATTTTAGGATGGAGGATATAACAGCATGTTATAATGCTGGAGCAAATGACATACTGAACGTCATGAGAGCAAAAAAAAAAAAAAAAATTAATGATGATGATGATGATGTAACAATGTAGGAGAGAGAGGGCAGAATGCTGGAGTGTTGACCCTAAGGAGGGGAGCAAAGAGGAGCCCTAGTGCACCAGTGACAAGTGGAGAGATTGGCCTTAGCTAAGAGAATACAACTTTCATTCTTACTATAACCCATTGCCATCCAGTTGATTCCAACTCATAGTGACCCTATAGGACAGAGTAGAACTGCCCCGTAGGGTTTCCAGGTCTGTAATCTTTATAGGAGCAGACTGCCACATCCTTCTCCCGCAGAGCAGCTGGTGGGTTCAAACCATTGACCTTGCAGTTAGCAGCTGAGTGCTTTAACCACTGCACCACCAGGGCTCCTTCATTCTTAGTAATAAGGTCTACAAATCCTTTGATACACCTCCTGTCGTCCTTGGAGTCTGGACAGGACTTTTGACTGTTTTGATGGATAGAATAGCAGAAGTAATGCTGCAAGACTTCCAAGGCTAAGATAGGAAAGGTGATACAGTTCCCTCCTAGTGCTAGCTCTCCCTTGCACTCTCTCTCCTTGCTTTGGAGTCCTGAGCCGCCATGTAAAGTCTGGCTCCTCTTAGCTACCATACTGGAGAGACAACGTGGAGAGACCCCATGGAGATAGAGAGAGACATCTGAGGAGCCCTAGCTGCTCCAGTCCCCAGTTGTTGAGTCTCCCAGCCCAGGCACCGGACCTGGGAGAGAGTGAGCCTTCAGAAGATTCCAGCCGCAGGCCCTCTCTGACTGCAGCCATGTGAAAGACCCAGTGGGAGAAGAACCGAACTAACCCCCTCAACCCTTGAACCCAGAACAGGTAACAGAATATGACTGTCATCATTTCAAGCCATTGCACTTTGAAGTGATTTGTTACCCAACAATAGGTAACTGGAACAGCGGGTCAAGTAGAATACAAGGGGTACAGATGATGTAGGTAGGTACACAAGGGGGTAGGGTACATGTGGAAGTTCTCTTCCAATTGCTTCAGTTTTTGTCAGTGACATAGAAAGCAAGGTTATCAGCTAAGAGTAATGAGAGACCAGGAGGAGATGGTGGAGGCTCGAAGGGAGCAGAAAAGGCATAGAGTCCTCCAGGAGGCTAGCAGGGTGGCTGGCTGAGGTAGTAGAGTATGATTGCACGGAAGCAAAAGGACACCCCTCAAAGAAAACAAAACAAAATAAAAACACTTTCTCTACTCAATTTGTATTTTCCCTTCCAGTTTTTGTCATATATTCTTTGCATTGGCAATATCTGGTTGTACTTAGTTGTTTACAGAAAAATTCTTCACAGAAGGATAATCATCTTGAGACGTGAATATGTGAGGCCTGGGGAGCACTTTTTATACTGAGTTAAGAAAGGATTTGCTTCTCTCCTGACTCCACTCATTTATCCAACCAGCCAACCAACCCACCAGTCAGAAGGCCAACAGACACTGGGCACCTCCTATGGACTATACTACGTGCCAGGTTTCAGAGGACAATGGTTCCATGCCCTCAGCTCCTCCTCCAATTTATTTTCAAGATCACAAAGCAGAAAAAAAGACAAGTTGCCCAAGTTTCAGAGGAAGTGCTGGAATATGCATCGTGATGGAAAGAGTTGCTTGGGCCAAGCTGTGGAAGCAAGGGAGTTTATGTCATGGCAGGGAGCCAGCAGGTGGCTAGGCTGGGTTGAACCAGGGATAATGGCTAGAGAATAACGAGAAGAGGACGTGGAAGAGGTAAGGAGCACGGGAAGCAATTGTTGGAAACCCTTGAATTTGAACTCACTAACCTTTTGCCATGTTGATACGACACTGGATCGTTCGATAACTAGATTTGTGCTGTGTATATCCCCTTGGAGAAAACAAAGAGCTGCAAATAAGGGAAGTTACTTAAGTGCTATTTGTTTTATAGACTGAGCCTCTACTGGGAATTTCCCTGATAGATTTATGACCAAATATCCCCTTTTTATGAATCTTGACATATTTCTAATTATAGGCTAAAATCTCATTATATAATAACAACAAACAATGAAGTACAAGGACACAACACATTACTTGAAAAAGAGAGAGAGAGACTCTTTATCATTTGCTTCCTTCCATTTTAACCCAACAGACTTAGTTTTCAAAGTAAAAGCATAAAATGACATAGGGTAGCCTCACATAAATTAGGAATTCAACAGCTATTATGCATCATAACAGGCACCAAAGACCATGGGATATTAAATCTTATTTGACCTTACACCCTATTCCCCTGTTTTCCATAAACCAGGGATCAGAAAACCTTTTCTAGGTTTACACCCAGAAAGAAACAACCCTTGATGGTTATGAGGGAGGGGAAGGGTGGGGAGGGAAAAACACTAACTAGAAAATAAAATTAAAAAAACCAAAAAAAACAAATCCATTGCCATCAAGTTGATTCATAGTGACCCTATACGGCAGGGTAGAATTGCCCCAAAGGGTTTCCAAGAAGCAGCTGGTGGATTTGAACTGCCAACCTTTTGGTCAGCAGCCAGTCTCTTAACCACTGCACCAGCAAGGCTCCATACATAAATATTAACTTTGGTGAAGGGTAAGACAGAACACAATACTGGGGAAGTCAGCACAACTTCACTCCAAGGCAGCATAGAAGCTTCATAGACACATCCAAACTCCCTGAGGGACCAAGCTACTGGGCTGAGGGCTGGGGACCATGGTCTTGGGGTGGCAGGCGGCTTCTCAGCAGGCCAACTCGCTGCTTCCCGGGGCGCGGACGGATTCCCTGCTTTCTGGAGAGCGGATCCACTCTCCCCAGCGGGCGAGAACACCGCACAGGAGGTGCCGGTTCCGTGCGGTGAGAATTCACCCCTCCCACACTGGCCAGCTACTTCAGTGTCACTTCCTTGTTGCTGGTATTGCTGTTTTCGGCTTCTTTTGCTTTCTTCCCTGCCTCTCACCTCCTCCCCCTCCTCCTTTCTCTCGAACACCTGACTCCATGTGCTGTCTTTGCTTCTTCTTGACAGGCTGGGAAGTGCTGCTCAGCTGGGGAACTGCTTCCCCGGTCCATTTCCCCAGTCCTGTCTGCCTCGCTTGTGGGATCCCTGAGGGCTTTTTTTTTTTTTTCTTGCTTGCTTTTTCTTCTTCTTTTTTAAAAATTCGTTTTCTCTTTCTTTTTCCTTTTATTTTTCAGTTTCTCGTCTCTTTCTAGTTACCTTCTTTTACGATCTCCTGAATACCCGGCGCTGTGGATCATCTCCACCCCTTATAGCTGGGCTATACTTGACTTGAGATCCCTGGGGGCTTTTTTCAGGAAAAATTTTTTTAAATTAATTTATATTTTTACCTTTTTGTTTTTCTCCATTTCTCGGTTTCTTGTCTCTCCACTCCAATGGCAAACTCCCTCAGCAATTTTTTTTTTTTTTTGCTCCTGTTTCTCTCTCCTCTCTTTTTTTCCATACCCAACCTAGCGCCACACATCACAACCTCCCCCTCCCCCTCCCCCTCCCTCCTGCCTACCTGCACCATATGCTGAACATTGCACTCCCGAGCAGCATAGGCACAACCTACTGGAACCTGCCCTGCGCTGACCACTGGCTTGTGTTGTTGGCCCAAGTATGTGCCACAAACAACCCACCCCAGCACCTCCCCTTCAGCTGGACCTGCCCTGCTACACCATAGCTGAGCCACTGGCCCTGCCCATTGGACAAGGAGGTGAAAAATATCGTACCCACAGATGAGCAAACAACAAAGAATGCACAGCCCACCTGCTCAGACATAACCAAATAAAACAAAAAAGCAGGATGAAACAAACAAACAAAAAAATCTACGAGCAATAAATGAAGGAAATAAATACTGAATGTCCTGAAGACAGCAGACAATATCAAAACATATAAAAAAACAGGCCAGTATTGTTCCAGTAGTCAGCCAAAATAAAACATCAGATGACTTTCCAGTAGAAGAAAAGGCACTAGAACTACCTGATAGGGAATTCAAATCTCTAATATTCAGAGCTATCCAAGAGTTGAAGCAAAAAGCAGACAAAAATGGGGAAAAAATAGATAAATTCATGGAAAATACAGACAAAAAAATGGAAGAATTCAGGAAAATAATACAGGAAAAAATTTCCAAAATAAATTCACAACTAGAAATCATACAAAAATAACAATCAGAAATCCAAAAGATAAACAAGATTTCAGAAATGGACAGTGTCATATAAGGGCTGAAGAACAGGGTTGAAACACTGGAAGACAGGATCAGCAAAATTGAAGACAAACACTTGGATAAAACTTTGAGGAAAAATCAGAAAAAAGAATGAAGAAAAATGAAGAAACCCTGAAAATTATGTGGGATACAATCAAAAGCAAAAATATGCAAGTGATCGGAGTTCCCGAACAGAGGGAGAAAACACAGAGAGGGTCATTGAAGAACTGCGGACAGAAAACGTCCCTAATGTCATGAAAGATGAAAAGCTGACCATCCAAGAAGCTCAACAAACCCCATATAGTATAGACTCCAAAAGAAAATCACCAAGGCATATCATAATCACACTCGCTAAAACCAAAGACAAAGAATTCTGAGAGCAGCTCGAGAAAAACAAAAAGTCACATACAGAGGGGAAACAATAAGACTAAATTCTGATTACTCATCAGAAACCATGCAGGCAAGAAGGCAATGGGATGACATATATAAAACCTTGAAAGAAAAAAATTGCCAATCAAGAATAATATATCCTGCAAAACTCTTGTTCAAATATGATGGTGAAATTAGGACATTTCCAGATAAACAGAAATTAAAGGAATATGTAAAAACCAAACCAAACTTACAAGAATTATTAAAGGGAGTCCTTTGGTTTGAGAACAAACAAAATCAGATGACAGCTTGAGTCTAGGACACAGGATGGCACCAGCCAGTTACTAACCTAGGAAATGAACTCTCAAGGACTATTCAAAACCAAAAGATTTACAACAGTGAACCAGAGAAATTAATCTGCAAATGGCAACAACATCAGAACAATAAAAGAGGGAATAAATGGTGTAGGTATAGAACTTTCTAATGGAGAGGAAGGCAAGGCGATACCAAGTAATAATAGACTCTTGCAAACTTAGGCAGATAAGGGTAAATTTCAAGGTAACCACAAAGAAAGTTAACAAAAGTTACTCATCAAAATAAAGAGGGAAAACATAAAGTCTCAGTAAAAACAAAATTTACAAAAACAAAAGACATGAAAAAAAAAATCCACAAACAAAAGGAATTCAGCACAGGAGAGTAACAAGAACAAAGAAATTGTCAGCACCACAAAAAAAAAGCACTACAAAATGGCAACAATAAAATCACACCTATCAATAATTACACCAAACGTAAATAGTCTAAATGCACCCATAAAGAGACAGACAGTGAGAGAATGGATAAAAAAACAGGATCCATCAATATGCTGTCTACAAGAGACACACCTTAGAAACAAAGACATAAATTTATTAAAAATCAAAGGATGGAAAAAATATATCAAGCAAACAGCCACCGAAAAAGAGCAGGAGTGGCAATACTAATCTCAGATAAAATAGACTTTAAAACAAAATCCACCATAAAAGACAAAGAAGGGCACTACATCATGATTAAAAGGATGATCCAGCATGAAGACATAACCATAATAAATATCTACACACCCAATGACAGGGATCCAAAATACATAAAACACACTTTAACGGCACCGAAAAGAGAAATTGACAGTTCCAGTATAATAGTAGGAGACTTCAACACACCACTCTCGGTAAAGGACAGAACGTCTTGAAAGAAACTCAGCAAAGATACAGAAGATCTAAAGGCCACAATCAGCCAACTTGAACTCATAGACATATATAGACCACTCCACCCAACAGCCGCAAAGTACACATTCTTTTCCAACTCAGTTGGCATAACATAGTTTATAAAGAAAATGTTCTACAGCCTACTTTGGTGAGTAGCATCTGAGGTCTTAAAAGCTTGTGAGCGGCCATCTAAGATACTCCACTGTCTGGAGGAAGGGGACCCCGTCTGGAGCAAGGGAGAATGAAGAAAACCAAAGACACAAGGGAAAGATTAGTCCAAAGGACTAATGGACCACAACTACACAGTCTCCACCAGACTGAGTCCAGCACAACTAGATGGTCCCTGGCTACTACCACTGAGTGCTCTGACAGGGATCACAACAGAGGGTCCTGGACAGAGCTGGAGGGAAATGTAGAACAAAATTCAAACTCACAAGAAAGGACCAGACTTACTAGTCTGACAGAGACTGGAGAAACCCTGAGAGTATGGTTCCTGGACATCCTTTTAATTCAGTACTGAAGTCATTCCTGAGGTTCACCCTTCAGCCAAAGATTAGACAGGCCCATAAAACAAACAATAATATACATAGCTCAACCATGTATATGAGACTAAATGGGCACACCAGCCCAGGGGCAAGGACAAGAAGGCAGGAGGGGACAGGAAAGCTGGATGAATGGAAATGGGGAACCCAAGGTTGAGAAAGGGAGAGTGTTGACATGTCAAGGGGTTGGCAACCAATATCATAAAACAATAGGTGCATTAATTATTTAATGAGAAACTAATTTGCTATGTAAACTTTCACCTAAAGCACAATTAAAAAAAAAAAAAGAAAGAAATGAAAACCTTTCCTATAAAGTTCTATAGAAGTTCTCTTCTGATTGCTTCAATTTTCTCAGTGAATATTTTGCACAACAGAATATTTTAGGCTTTGCAGGCCATAGGGTCTCTGTTACAGCTACTCAGTTCTGCCTCTATAGCATGAAAGTAACGGTAGACAATGCATAAGCAATGAAATTATTGGTGGACATTGAAATTTGAATTTAATATAAATTTTATGTGTCACAAATAGTATTCTTCTTTTGATTTTTTCTAACCATTGAAAAACAGAAAAACGCTGTTAGCTTGCGGGTTGTACAAAAACAGATGGAAGCTGGTTTTAGTCCACAGACTGCAGCTTGCTGATCCCAGCCTTAATTTGGTGGCTTTCTGAGATATAAATGATCCATTCTTGGAGTACAAAGAGACTGGTCAGTTCATCTGTGCTGATGATTGTTATGGATTAAATTGTGTCCCCCCAGAATATGTGTTAGAATCCTAACCCCTGTATCTGTGAATGTAATTCTGTTTGGAAATTGAGTTTTCTTTGCTATGTTAATTAGATCATATCCCAGTAGAGTGGGGTCTAAATCTAATCACCTCTGAGTTATTAAAAAAAAAAAAAAAAAAAGCAAATTAGACACAGAGATGCTCTCGAACACAGGAAGACAAGGAAAGAATTGACACAGCCAAGACCCTGATGTGGGCTCTTAGACTTGAGAATGGTGAAAAAGAAATATCTGTTCTTTAAAGGCATACACTTGTGGTATTTCTGTTCCAGCAGCACTAGGAAACGAAGACAATGGTTTTCAAATCCAGCACAACTTTCTAATATATTCTTTTAATTCAAATTTTGATTAGTTTACTAAACGGATTCCTTATTACCCCTTTATTTAGCCATGAAGAAATTTGCTATAGTTAAGAGCAGAATAATGTTTTTGCTTTTAAAATTACTCTTGTTAACATTTTTTGCATGTTTCCTTCTAATACTAATCTCCCTGCCCCTGCATACATTTCACACAGCAGGAAGCATTTTTGTAACAGCCAGGACTTTGTCAGGGGAAAGATTTGACTTGAAATCCTTATCCTGCCAAGTACTTACCTTGGCAAAGCACTTGACCCCAGTGAAGCCTCTGATTTCTCAACGGTAAAATGGTTACACTACAGTGCTGCTCTGTGAGATTAATAAGAAAATATATGTAGCACATTTAGAAAAGCATCTGGCGCTTATCTTGCATGCAGGTGAAAAAACCAGGACTATCCAGCCTTTATAGATTTCTAGTTTGTTTTTCTCATTTAACATTATGTCACGAGTTTTTTTTTTTTTTTTTTTTTTTAAATGTCATTGAGTCAGAATCAACTCGACGGCAATGGGTTTGGTTTTCTTATTCTTTTTCAAAAATGTGATTTCGTGGTTACATAAGATTCCATTTAATGGGTGTACCAAAATTAATATACTACCCCACTCCCATGGGCACGAGATATTCTGGACTTGAGGTTTCTGTTACCATGCTGCATAGAATATCTTTGTAACTAGTTCACCATATCCCTGATCATTTAAGATTTTCTGAAAGTGGAATTTTCAGATCAAAAATCTGAACAGATGACTTAATAAGGTTGACTATTTCTCCTGTGCTTTTGGCTATTTGTATTTCTTCTTTGGAGAATTGCCTTATGTCGTTCCTGGTAAAAGAAAAATCAATTTCCTCTCTTTTCTTAAGTAGTCAAATAACGTACTCAAAACCTACGACATTTCTTGAGTGTCTTCTGGATCATAGTGAGTGCTGGGCTTGATGTACGTCTAACAGAGTGGTTTCCAGCATGGCTTCTGGAGTCAGGCCACCGGGTCTATGCCCATTCACCAGCAGGGCCAATGCACTCAAGCTTCTTAACCTCTCCAAGCCCCAGGGTCCACATCTGTACCTCCCAAGGCTGCTTCAAGGTGCAAATAGAATTATATATATCAAGCCCTTGGTGTGAAGTTCAGCTCATGCTAAGTGTTCAGTAAACTTGAGCTATCTTTATTATCCACCAGTCATCTGTCAATTTGTCATACTGTAGTGACTTGCACGTTGCTATGATGTTGGAAGCTATGCCACCAGTATTTGAAATACCAGCAGGGTCACCCATGATGGTCAAGTAGCAGCAGAGTTTCCAGACCGAGACAGAGTAAGAAGAAAGGCCTGGCAATCTACTTCCAAAAATTAGCCCATGGAAACCCTATGGATCACAATAGAATACTGTCCCATACAGTGCTGGAACATGAGCCCCCTAGGTTGGAAGACACTACACAAAGCCGCAACAATGGACTCACATACCAACTACAATTATGAAGATGGTGCAGGACCAGGCAATGTTTCATTCTGTTATACATAAGGTCGCCATGAGTCAGAGCCAGCTTGAGGGCAACTAACAATAACAACAACATCTTTATTGTTATCATCCCTACCTCAAGGTGCATAGGCAGATGTAGGTATATGTTTGCATCAAAATAGACAGCTGGGTTTCTAGGAAATGAAACTCTGAGCAGTAGTTTCCTTTGTAACCTAGAACCCCCACGGTTAGCTCTTCACTATACCTCGGGGGTATAACACAAAACGAACCCCAGAACCAACGGTCAGACCTAAAGTCGGAGTGGGTTCCTGGTTACTACTCTCCATCGTCGAGTCCCTGGGTGGCACAAACAACTACTAGCAGAAAGATTGATGGTTCAAACCCACCGAGCGGTGCCTCAGAAGAAAATCCTGGTGATCTACTTCAGAAAGGTCACAGCCTCGAAAACTCTATGGAGCAGTTCCACTCTGCACACATGGGGTTGCCAAGAGTTGGAAATGATTCGACGGCACTTTCCATTGTGTGTTTAATTTGGGTGACAAAATAATTTCAGAAAAGAGCCACTGGTGCCTTTTTTGGATTAGTTTTCATTACACCTAATAACTAACTCATATGGGCATCACGGAGCCCTGGTGGCACAGTGGTTAAGAGCTCAGGCGGCTAACCAAAAGGTCGGCAGTTCAAATCTACCAGCTGCTCCTTGGAAACCCTATCGGGGCAGTTTTCTACTCTGTCCTATAGGGTCGCTATGAGTCGGAATCGACTTGACGGCAGTGGGTTTGGTTTTTTTTTGGTTTATTGGCATCACATTTGACAGCTTACCAAGGACATGAACAAATATCATGTTATTTGAGCCTCACAGTGGCCCTGGATGGTAGTTGGGGAGATATCTTAATGCTCATTTTGCAGTTACGGAAACCCCAGTGATTTGTGTGGCTTTAAAGCCAGAAATACAGGATGAGAAAATGAGAGCCACAGAGGTTATTTCCCCGACTCAAACATCTGTTTCTCACCACTACTGCCCATTTTACCTCTTTTAGGCAGTTGGACCGAGCAAGCGTTGATTAATCTGGAATTACACAATAGTCCCATGATTCATCTTGATTATGAAATGTCAGAAAGCTGTTTCCCCAGTAAATAAACTACAGATTCTTAAGCATCACACTTGGTGGCTGGTTTTGGTTCTTCCCAGAGAGATTACAAATAACGCTTTTGGGGGGGTCTCTTAGCTGTCCTTACCATTTTTAGTCTTCCTCCCAAATGGAATGTTGAGGTCTTCTGGTGGAAGAGAGCAGAGCATGAGAGAGAACAAGGTCAGCCGAAGATGAGCCCACCAGCATCAACTAAGATAAAGAGAAAACACCAAACTTTACGTTTCAAAGAAGGCAAAATGCTGTAGCTTAAAAATGTGTTTGCAAATGTGCTCTTGAAAACACCTATTAATAGTATTTACTTCCTCAAAGTTATATAGACTAAAGACATACTCTGCAAAACCACTTCTAATGTTATTAAAGGTCTTGCTTTAGCTTCAAAGAACCAACATTTTAGACTACCAAAATTTGTCTTTATAATCTAAAAAAAAAAAAAAAAAAAGGATCTATGTATGGTTTGGGCTCCCTCTCCTCCCCTCCTCACTCCACACTCCCATATAACAGCTTACACATCTAGTGTCCTTGAAATATGTGAATTTGTCCCGATGTTTAAAGTACCTTTCTAGGTTGCATTGAGTGATTCTGTGTCTGGAGTCTTCTGAAATGAGGAGGTGGACGGCAGGCAGCTTTGAGACACAGAGACTCCAGGCTGCCAGCGCTGGAGTTTCCAAGTGCAAAGACCAGGCTGGGGGGCGGTGCAGGGGAGCAGCGAGGAGGAGCGTGAAGCCACCCCAGACATGAGATTTGCAGAAACATCAGGTTCCTCTTACTTCTCCCACCATAATTAGGACAACGTTTTGTCTAAACCCAAACAACTTGGTAGACCAGTCTTCCTTCTCTTCTAGACCAGGGTTTCTCAGTCTCAGCACCATTGACATTTTTGGCCGGATGACTCTTCGTTGCATTGTAGAACGTTTAGCGGCATCCCTGCCCTCTATCCACTAAATGTCAGTAGCGCTGCTTCCCTCCAGTTGTGACGACCACAGATGTGTCTAGACATTGCAAAATATCCCTCCCCCCCCCGGGGGCGGGGAGCAAAATTGCCCCCATTGAGTGACATTGCTTTATAGATATTTTAGAGACGATGTCTAAATTTACCTTGTTCTGTCTCAGGCCCAGCTGGAGGGGACCCTTTTGTTTGTAAGAGGTGGGGAAATGACTGTTTGGTTCACTCACTTGAGCTAAAGAAAGTCAGCTGCTCTTACAGTGTAATGTCATATAAAGCCTTGCTTCTCAAAGTGTGGCCCCCAAGATAATTGTTCCCTTCTTAACTGATTATCAGTCGTGGTTCAACGGTAGAAGTCTTGTCTTCTATGTGGGAATTCAATTCCCGGCCAATGTACCTCATGCCCAGCCACCACCCGTCTGTCAGTGGAGGCTTGCATGTTGCTATGATGCTGAACAGGTTTCAGCAGACCTTCCAGACTATGATGGACTAGGAAGAAAGGTCTGGTGATCTACTTCCAAAACTCAGCCAGTGAAAACCCTGTGGACCACAGCGGTCTGATCTGCAACCAATCATGGAAATGGCACAGGATCGGGCAGCATTTCGTTTTGTTGTGTATGGGGTCGCCAGGAGTCAGGGGCCAACTCAAAAAAAGCTAATAACAATTGTAGGTAGAGTCAAAATATTAGTAGCTATGCTTAAAGTTCTTTAATCCACCTAGTCCACCTGGAGGGAATTTGGAAAATGCAGTTTGGTGTGGGGAAATCAGTTGATCATGACCAGGGTTAACATACTGGATTGAAAAGTAAATGGTGCCCCATATGAACTAGAAAGCTGTTCAGTACGATAATAATAGCTGACGTTTACTGAGTATCAGTTATGAGTCAGGCACTGCTTTAACTGCTTTATATGTATTATCTCATTAAGTACTAAAAGACAGCAAAGACAAAAACAGATGAAGTAGATACTCTTTTTACCTTTTTTTTTTTTTTTTAAACTAATAATAGAATTGATGCAGAAAGGCTAACTGTCTTGCCCCAGGTCACATAGAAAGTCCTCACACAAGCTGTACAAGAATCAAACGCCTCCTCATCAAACCACTCTGCCATGCAAATGATATGTAGAAATCAATAGCTTTCACACACAGAGACAATCAATGATTCACATTGGTAATGGAAGGAGACATCTCATTCCAAACAGTTACAAATATGATATACTTGGGAAGAAACCTGACAAGAAACGCATAAGCTCTCAGGTGGTGATGAGAGTATCAGGGACTATGCTACTCCGTCCGGAGGGCTGGATTGTTCCACCTGCCCCTCCAGGTCTACTCTCCACCCCTTTCCACCCTGCTCTGTGCCCCAGAAGGCTGAGCTGAATGAACTCCATCAACAGACACTTGCTTGTTGGTTTCTGGTTGGCATTGGCCAATGGGAGGCCCGGGTTGGAAATGGGAGCCCAGGAGGAGAGAGAGGTAGGGGTATTTATCCCTCTGGCTTCGTCCCTGCCGAGCAGCTGTGGGTTGGCTGCATCCGGCTGACGAAGCTCTTGCCAAGCAGTGGTCTCTTCACAGCCACTCCAGTAATGGCTCTCCTCGCTCGCCCTTGCAGGGCTGGGCGTTAAAGACTTCCCTGAGGTGCTGCCCCATCCTTGTTGATTACCCTCCAACCTGCCCAAATTGTTATAAATCCTCACTGTAAACTCATCGATTTCTCACTTTGAGCGTGCCATCTGTTTCCTGCCAGGACCCTGGGGGACGAAAAGACGATGTGAATAAATGAAGAACAATACATTGTTATTGGAGCTAGAGGCCATAACGCTGTAAAAATATGGACATTTTGCATAAATTGATTTGCAAATGCCATGCAATCCCAATCAAATACCAATAGGATTTCATGAGCAACTTCCCAGATTGACTCTAAACCGGGGGGCTTTTTGGAAATTGGTTAGGCATTTCTGTCTATCACAAAGATTGGAGCTATGTAATTCATGGATTTCATGTCCTTTCGTATAGCGAGGGGTACATTCTCGAAAACAAAAACAAAAACCAAACCTGTGCCGTCAAGTTGATTCTGACGCATAGAGACCCTACAGGACAGAGTAGAACTGCTCCATAGGGTTTCCAAGGCTGGAATCTTTAACTGATATCTGTCTATAACCAATATCCCATATGTGCTGTTACTTAATTCAGACCTCTCCTCCGCTTCATTGATGTGCTAGTACCACACCATTTTGGTCAATGCAGCATTATACTGTGCTAATACATATTTGGAATCTATATCTGGAAGTGAAATCCTCCCCTTGTTACTTTTTCATTCAAACATTACCTGGCTGTTCTCACATGTGGTTTCTTAGCCCAGTCAGACCCAATGTCACCTTTGTATGACAAATACAGTGTCCGTCTTGGAAGAAGTACAGTTGAAATGCTCCTCAGAAGCAAGGATGGCGAGACTTCGTCTCGCGTACTTTGGACATGTTATCAGGAGAGACCAGTCCCTGGAGAAGGACATCATGCTGGATAAAGTAGAGGGTCAGTGAAAAAGAGGAAGACCTCCAACAAGGTGGATTGATGCAGTGGCTGCAACAATGGGCTTAAGCATAGCAACGATTGTGAGGTTGGCTCAGGACCGGGCAGTGTTTCGTTCTGTGGTACATAGGGTCACTATGAGCCGGAATCAACTCGACGGCACCTAACAACAATAATCTTTAGGGAAGCAGACGGCCGCATCTTCCTCCCACAGAGTTGCTGGTGGGTTCGAACCTCTGACCTTTATGATTAGCAGCCGAGCGCTTAGCCACTGTATTTGTTATACAAAGATGACATTGGGTCTGACTGGGCTAAGAAACCACATGTGAGAACAGCCAGGTAATGTCTGAATGAAAAAGTACCAAGGGGAGGATTTCTCTTCCAGATATATTAGCACAGTGTAATGCTGCACTGACGAAACTGGCGTGGTACCAGCAGATCAATGAAGCAGAGGAGGCGTCTGAATTAAGTAACAGCACATACGGGATATTTGTTTAAAGCCACATGGATGACAAAAAACCAAAACCAAACCAGCTCCAACCAGTTCCCCAATTCCAACTCATGGAAACCCGTGTGTTTCAGAGTAGAACTGCACTCCATAGGGTTTGCAATGGCTCTGAGCTTTCGGAGGTGGATTGTCAAGCCTTTCTTCCGAGGCACCTCAGAGTGGATTCGAACCGCCAAGCTTTCAGTCAGTAGCAGAGTCCTTAATCAATTTGTACCACCCAGGGACTTCTCAGTGACAAAAGTGGTTGCTAAAATAATACTGGGCAACAGGCTTGGAGTTTAGAAGAATAGAGCTAGATTCCTACCTCATTTCTTACATCAAAATTAATTTCATGTGGTTCCAAAATTTAAATGTGAAACATAGAACATTAAAAGTACTAGAAGAAACCATAGATACATACTTTGATAATCTTAAAGTGGGAAAGTCTAAGTATGACAACCACACAACCAACTAACCAAACAAACAAAAAACCACCACCAACAACCCAGAGTCTTAAAGAAAACATTGAAAAATTTGAAGACCTAAAAATAAATCTGCTTACTCCTCTATAAAGTGAAGGGTGAGGTTGGGTGATGGGTAAAGACATCCAAGTTTCATGTGGTAAGACCCTGAAAGAGTATGATATTAGGCATTTTAGCATCTTGCTTATGCTTTCTTGTGTTGTTATTTATCTCTTGATTCTCAGCTCAAAACATTGTCTGGTCCTTCAGCATCTTTATGATTCTTGGTATGTTTGAGTCCATTGTTGTGGCTATTCTGTCAATCCATTTCATTGAGGGTTTGCTCATTTGCCTTCTACTTTACAAAACATGATGTCCTTTTCTACTGATTGGTCTTTCTTGATGACGTGTCTGAAGTAAAAGCCAAAGTCTCACCATCCTCACTTCCAAGGAGCATTCTGATTGAATTTCTTCTAAGACTGATTGTCCTGTCCATTGTTGTTGCTGTTGTGTGCTGTTGAGTCAGTTCCAACTGATAGAGACCCTACAGGACAGAGCAGAACTGCTCCATAGGGTTTCCAAGGAGCCGCTGGTGGATTCCAACTGCCAGCCAGCAGCTGAGCTCTTAACCACTGTGCCACCAAGGGCTCCAGTCCTGTCCACAGTAGGTGCTTAACAAGTAGTGAACTAAACTGATCTGAGTGGCAATGCAGAAGATGGCCTACAAATTGGAACATGCTTATACTAAGAAGAATTGTTGTGTATCTGAAATTCAAATTTAACTGGGCGTCCTGTATTTTACCTGGCAACCCTCTTTTAAGTGTTATATTTTAATCTAGAGATTTAAACACTAAAGGACTCCTGGGATTAAGTCTCTGAATTTCCAGGGCAGGTAGACTTGAGACAGCCACCCAGAGTGGTGACTATGGAAAGTGCATTGTCACACCCCACCGGACCAGCGACAGGAGAGGCTCGGAGGGGCACAGGTTGGATTCCGAAAAAAGAGGCAGTAAAAGCCGTGTTGATCAAACAAGGCTTTATTAGGGGAAAAAAACAAAAAAAAAAAAGAAAAAGAAAACCAAACCCATTGCCGTGGAGTAGATTCTGACTCAGCGACCCTACAGGGCAGAGTAGAACTGCCCCATAGGGTTTCCAAGGAGCGCCTGGTGGATTTGAACTGCTGACCTTTCGGTTAGCAGCTGAACTCTTAACCACTGCTCACCAGGGCTCCTTTATCAGGGAACTTACATACAAATGTTGACGCCAAGATTCTCGAGACGGACTGCAAAGCGTCAAGTGTTACCCAGGTGGAGGTCCGAGCATGGCAGTGCAGGCTGGGGGTTTATGTACTCAGTGCTTTCATGCAAGGATATGTGCAAGGAACCCAGGAGAAAACGTGTCTAATCTATGATGGATGGGGTTGTTTTGTACTAGTTAATGGGTTCCAACTGACGTTACCATGAAGTCGGGTGTTTGGTGTGATTTTTCCTGGCCCAGGTCACTGCTCAGTAAGATACCCTGGTTCTTCCCCAGAGTCCTTTTCTGGAAGAACCTATCTTGTATTGTTCAAGGCCGTCTCAAGCATACACCTGGGGACAGGAGACCTAGGTTGGAGTCCCAGAGCTGCCGTTTGACTCAGGCCTATAACATCAAAGTAGTTCAGTAGAAACTTTGCCTCATACGCACGCTCCTAAAGCTGGAAGGAGACTTCCTGACTAAAGAGGAACCTAAGTAGATGCCTTAAACCAATTGGTCTAGTCCATCTAATGCTGTGTCCCCAGATGGGGCCGTACAAAGCCTTATGTTTCCGAATTGCTTGATTTGGGTGAGCATTCACGGTAGAGTGAGGTATTAACCCCACTGCTCCCCCAAGTCCTACTGGTGGGTTCCACCCTTGTGGCTGTAAGTCAGGGTCTGCTCCATGAAAAGGAAGGACTTCAATGCCAACTTGATGGTATTTTTATACCAAGTCTTCAGCTGGATACAGCCATGTAGACTTTTCAAATAGTAATATTCTTTATTACGGTTGCCGTCGAGTCGATTCTGACTCCTGGTGATCCCATGTGTGGGTGGTGCAAGTGGTTAATACTGCTCGGCTGCTAACGGAAAGGTTGGAGGTTCAAGTCCACCCAGAGGTGCCTCAGAAGAAAGGCTTGGTGATCTATTTTATTTTATTTATTTCTTTATTTTTAATGGACAGAAATTTATTTGTCACAATTTAGGAGACTAGAAGATAGAATTCAGGGGGCCAGCTCTAGGGGAAGGCTTTCTCTCTCTGTCTGCTCTGGAGGAAGGTCCTTGTCTCTTTTCAGCTTCTATCCCTAGGTTCCTTGGCAATCACGTGGTGTGTATCTTCCTCTTCACTTGAGCTTGCTTTTTGGCCATCTCCTTTAGAAAAATCATCCATTGAAAACCCTGTTTAGTAACAAGACCAGACTTAATGGTCTAAGACTGGAGGCACCCTGGAAAGCATGGCCCCTGGTCTCTCCATCACCCCAGAACTAAAACAATTTCCGAGGCCAACTCTTCAGACAGGGATTGGACTGGACTGTGGGACATAAAGTGATACTTGTGAAGAGTGTGCCTCTTAGACAAGTAGATATAAGAGACAAAAGGGGCGGCTTCTGTCCGGAGGTGAGAGGGGAAGGCAGAGAGAGTTAGGAGCTGGTTGAATGTTCATGGGGAATCAGGGGCGGAGGGGAGGAGTGTGCTGTCGCAGAATGGGGTGAGCGGATGGGGTCTCATAACAATGAATGTTAAAAAAAGAAAAGAAAATTCTGTATGGGAGACTAACTTGAAATGTAAACTTCATTTAATTACGTCAATAAAAAAAGAAAAAGAAAACCCTACTGAGCACAGTTTTACTCTGACACACATGGGGTCACCATGAGTCAGAGTCGACTTGACGGCAGCTGGTTATTACTTTTAATATTCTGTATTAGAAACTTGCAGATACCTTGAGCCTGCTCTTTGTAAAGGACGCATGGAAACTGAACACAGCCTACATACTTCCTCGGTAAATAGTATTTTTTTAGTCTTGTAAAGCCCCAGTGTCATAATTAACCTTGTCTTTTTCCTTTCTTTTCTCATTCCCCTTTTTAAACTGCAGTGTGAGGCACCTCACTGCTCAGCCCGGTAAGTTTCACTTTATCGTGAAATGAAAGTGACGGGATGTGCAGATTTACACCACACAAAGCTTCCTTCGTGCCGAGGGCTGGTCTCAAATATGTACTGACATTCACCAAATGAGTCCACAGGGTCAGATGCTTTGAGAAAAGGCCCCCGATGCAAATAATGGAATAGGTGACTTTGTTAAAAAGAGCAAAGGCTGTTTATGGATGTAATGGTTTCCAAGTGGTTCTGCCTGCTGCCTTGAAAAATCAGAAGCCATTTCCCATGAGTGAGCATCACAAAGTATCTCGCCACCTGGTCCTCTGTAGACCCGTAAATGGATCCATTTGTAGTGAGGTGCTGTATAGTGGAAAGAGCATTGGCTTGGCACTCAAGACACATGGCTATCTGTTCGGGATTGATTTGTGTCCCCCCAAAATATGTATTGTAAATCCCAACCCCTATACCTGTGGTTATAATCCCATTTGGGAATAGGGTTTTCTTTGTTATGTTAATGAGGCAGGATTAGTGTAGGGTGCGTCTTAAATCAATCTCTTTTGAGATATAAAAGATTAAGCAAGGAAGCAAGCAAGCAAGCAAGCAAGCAGAGATGGGGGATGATAGATGCCACGCCACATGAAATCTCCATGTAACCAAGAAACAGAACAAGGACTTTTGCCCAGAGCCAACAGAGAGAGAAAGAGCCTTTCTCTAGAACCAGCGCCCTGAATTCAGACTTCTAGCCTCCTAAACTGTGAAAAAATAAATTTCTGTTTGTTAAAGCCACCCACTTGTGGTATTTCTGTTATAGCAGCACTAGATAACTAAGACACCACCTAATAACTACATTACTCACACCTGCACTTTATCCTGTTCGTGATTCCATCGAGTAATAAGCACTATCACTCACAATGCTTAAGAATAAAACGCCTGTGAGGCAGCTATTGTTAAAACCTAATTTGCCCACAAGGAAGCCAATGTTCAAAGAACTTATACACCCAGTAATAAGCAAAACTGGGTACAACTTATATCTTTTGACTCCACTGCCCATGTTCTTTCTGTAAGTCATCTAATCAGCCAGCACCTCAGCACTAGATGACAACAAAAAGTCCTTTTTGAGTTTATGATTCTAAGGGCTTATTTTTGCTGTTTGATGTGACCAGTCCCTGTGTTTCCTCAATTCAAGAATTGTATTACTCTCAATAAATCTCTTTGCTTTTACTTTAACGGAAGTGAGCATTCTTAACTCTTGGACAGAATCTTAAATATGCTAAGAAAAAAAAACAAAAAACCCCAAACCCATTGCCATCAAGTCAATTCTGACTCATAGCACTGCCCCTATATAGGGTTTCCAAGGAGCGGCTGATGGATTCAAACTGCCAACATTTTAATGAGCTTAGAGAGCCTGAACCTTTCGTAAGGCGCTGCCATCAGACTTGCCTGAACTTGACCCAGAGGAAGCAAACAAACCTGCCGTGTGCCCTCGAAGGAGACACTATCTCTGTCTTTCAAGGCTGTTTTCTATTCAAACGTCCTTGGAAAGTTAGTCCTGAACAAAGGCAGTCAGAGCTTCTGATCACAAAACCAAATCAAACCCATTGCCATCAAGTTGATTCCCACTCATAGCAACCTTATAGGACAGAGTAGAACTGCCCCATAGGGTTTCCAAGGCTGTAATCTTTACAGCAGCAGACTGCTGGTGGGTTCAAACTGCCGACCTTTCAGTGAGCAGCTGAACACTTAACTACTGTGCCACCAAGTCTCCTTAAGTCACATACAGATCCCTTAAAAAAAAAAAAAAGATTCCTCAACTTAACTGACTTTTTGTTTTGCTTTTTGTTTAACTAGCAAATACTGTTAAAAAAAAAAAATAGTGTTCCTGACAGGGAACACAACAGACAGTCCCTGATGGAGCATGAGAAAAGTGGGGTGCAGAACTCAAATTCTAGTAAAAAGACCAGACTTAATGGTCTAACTGAGACTAGAGGAACCCCAGATAACATGGCTCCCGGACTGGCTGTCAACCCAGCACTAAAACCATTCCCGAGGCCAACTCTTCAGACAAAGATTAGACTGGGCTATGGGACATAAAATGATACTCATGAAGAGTGTGCTTCTTAGCTCAAGTAGATACATGAGACTAAATGGGCAGCTCCTGTCTGGAGGCGAGATGAGAAGGCAAAAAGGGACAGGAGCTGGTTGAATGGACACGGGAAATCCGGGGTGGAAAGGAGGAGTGTGCTGTCACAGTATGGGGAGAGCAACTAGGGTCACATAACAGTGTGTGTATAATTTTTTTTTTTTAACTTGAGCTGTAAACTTTCACCTAAGGCACAATAAAAATAATAATAAAAAAATAGTGTTAAATAAAAGGGCTTCTATTATTTTTCTCTCGGTTCTAGCTTCTCTCCTGAAGATGCTACTTCAGGAGAAGCTAATATTAATAAAAGCGTTGGGAATTAATTACATATTAAGGAGTTTGTGTTGAACCCCTTATTCAAATGATATAAGTACTTTTAATTTTACTAATTTTTGGTGATAACTATGTTCAACAATGCAATATTAATAATACAGGAGCATTACCTTATATTTTGTGTTTCTAGAAAACCAGCATTCCTCAACAACAAAAAGACGAACAATCCAATCAAAAAAATGGGCAAAGGATATGAACAGACACTTCACCAAAGAAGACATTCAGGCAGCTAACAGACACATGAAGAGATGCTCTCCATCACTAGCCATTAGAGAGATGCAAATCAAAACTACAGTGAGATACCATCTCACCCCTGCAAAAATGGCACTGATCAAAAAAAAAAAAAAAAAAAAAAAAAAACCAGAAAACAACAAATGCTAGTGAGGTTGTGGGGAGATTGGAACTCTTACACACGGCTGGTAGGATTATAAAATGGTAAACCACTATGGAAAACGGTATGGCGCGTCCTCTAAAAGCTAGAAATAGAAATACCATATGATCTAGCAATCCCACTCCGAGGTATATGTCCTAGAGAAATAAGAGCCGTGAGACAAACAGACATATGCACACCCATGTTCATTGCAGCATTATTCACAACAGCAAAGATGGAAATAACCTAAGTGTCCCATCAGTGGATGAAAGGATAAAAAAATGTGATACATACATACAATGGAATATTATGCAATGATAAAAAATAGTGATGAGTTCGAGAAACAGCTCACAACATGGATGCATCTGGAGGACTTTATGCTGAGTGAAATAAGTCAATCACAAAAGGACAAATATTGTATGAGACCACTTTTATAAAAACTCAAGAATAGGTTTACACACAGAAAGCAATGTTCTTTGATGGTTACCAGGATGGGAGGGAGAGGGAGGGAGAATCACTTACTAGATAGTAGACGCGTGTTAATTCTGGTGACGACAAAGGCACTACACAATATGGGGGAAGTCAGCACAACGTGACCAAGGTTAATGAAGACGCTGAGAGATATGCAAGAATAAAGGATAACTGCAGAAAAGGCTATAACATACACAATTCCACAACAACAGTAATAACAACCAAAAATCTGTGAGTGGTTACTTAGGTAGATATGTATGCCATATAGGTGTGGGAAGGCGTAAGGGAGTACATGCTCGTGCATATACAGGTATAGTTGTGGGCATTTGTATATACATATTTGTATGAGCTGCATATATATCCATATAGATAATAGAGCACATAGAAGGCACAGTTATGGAAACTTCTTAGACATATCCAAACGCTTTGTGGGACTGAGTTACTGGGCTTGAAGGCTAAGGACCATAGTCTCGGGGGACATCAAGGTCAATTGGCATAACATAGTTCATAAAGATTATGTTCTACATCCTAGCTCGGTGAGCAGCATCTGGGGTCTTAAAAGCTTGTGAGCGGCCATCTAAGATACAGTGACTGGTCCCTTCTCCTCTAGAGCAAAGGAGAGTGAAGGAAACCAAAGACTCAAGGAAGCAATTAGCCCACAGGACTAATGGCCCACGGGAACCACAGCCTCCTCTAGCCTGAGACCAGAAGAACTAAACTGTGCCGGGCTAACGCTACCAACTGCTCTGACCAGGGACACAATAGAAGGTCCCTGTTAGAATGGGAGAAAAATGTAGACCAAAAACTCAATTCATAAAAAAGACCAGACTTACTGGACTGATAGAAACTAGAGGAACCCCTGAGACTGTCGCCCTAAGACATCCTTTTAACCTGGAACTGAGGCCACTCCCAGAGGTCACCTTTCAGCCAAACAATAGATTGGCCTATAAAATAAACAATAACACCCGTGAGGAATGTGCTGCTTAGAACAATCAACTACGTGAGATCAAACCGGCACCATCTGCCCAAAAGCAAAGATGAGAAGGCAGGAGGGGCAGGGAAACTGGAGGGATGGAAACGGGGAAGGCAGGGTGGAAATGGAGAGAGTGCGGACACATTGCCGGAATAGCAACCAATGTCACACGGAACAATTTGTGTAAGAATTGTTGAATGGGAAACTAATTTGCGGTGTAAACTTTCACCTAAAACATAATAAAACGTTCAAAACGAAAGAAAACCAGCATCGTCTTTTTCTTTCCATAAAACCAAAGCACTGGATACAGCTCAAAATTTCCAAGGCAGCTAAACAGTGCCTCGCAATGACAGTTGTTGAAGAACTGAATTCAAATATCAGAAACTTTTATTTTAAGTACATTTGACTCTTCAGATAAGTCAGAAGCTGTTAGTCTCTCCAAATGTCTACAAAGCAGGCACAACTTTTCAGCTGAATACAAGATTTATAATAAATTACGTTTACATATTGAACGGCATAATTAAATTTGATTGTAACTTAACAGAGTCAAGAACCATTTTTATTAAAGAAGGAAAATAATCTTCCCCTAAGCAAAGGGCAGGGATCACTATATTAGCATGGACTTCATCATGGGGTGGGGGTGGGGGGGCTGAGGGGGTGGTTTTGGGGGCAAGGCTCTGGCATCAATTTTTTATTAATCAATATTCTTTAAAGCTCCTTAGGTGGCTCGAATGTGCAACCAAGTTTGACAACTGCTAACCTAGAGGACTTAGCTGTACAGAGTAGTTCTGAAACGGCACAGTGAATCCGAATCATGTGTCTGCCCGCCTCCCCGCAGGCCACGCCCTCACCCAGGGTTTCTGAAACTCAGACACCGTGGAAAGGACCAGGCAGATACAATGAGGGTAACGAGGACTTTTTTCTTCTTCTTTTTTTTGGAAGAAAGAAAGGGGACAACCAGATCAGCAGAAGCAAGTATTCCAGATTCTAATGGAAGTTATCGTACCAGATTTTGTGCTTTTCCTCACGGCCCTGAGGCTTAATCATAATCTCCGTCATCGTTATGAGATAGTGATTAGAATTACCGAGGTTAGTGCGAAACCCTCCGGGTGAAGAATCAAGAGGTCCCATTTTCTAACTCCAGCTTTTCCATTAAGGAACAGTGTGACCTGTCACGCCATCATTTTGAGCCTTGGATTCTGTAAAATGAGAGTGGAATCACTGGGACGCGAATGTTCTGTCTGATTCCAAAACATGACTTCCATGGCCTTCGCCGTTTTCCCGCATAAGAGGTAGATTACCTTTGGGATAACAATTCATCTTCATTCTGGACTCTCACAGCAGGATGAAAAATAACTGAAGGGCCAGGGAACCCATGACCAACGCAGGACACCAAACAATCTGCTCTCTCAAGGTCACTGTTAAAGCCACAGACTCAGATTCAGTTACTTCTTTGAATGTTGCTCCGTTAGCGTATCAGTTTCTTGCTATTGTCTTATTCACTTTGTCCTTTGGATTGGACCAGGGGTCAGGATGAACTTACTCTGGAATTCTGACCTGAAGCATTAGGAAAGAGAATTGAGGAAGAAGGTCCTGCCCAGTTAAAATAAATCAGTGGTTCTCAACGTGGGGTGATTTTGCCCCTCAGGAAACATTTGACAATGTCTGGAGACATTTTTGGTTGTCACAACTTGGCGGGGGGGGGGGGGGCGGTGGAGTACTACTGGCATCTAGTGGGTGGAGACCAGGGATGCTGCTCAGCACCCTACAGTGCACAGGACATCCCCCACCACAGACAGTGACTAGTGGGTGGAGACCAGGGATGCTGCTAGACACCCTACAGTGCACAGGACGGCCCCATCACAGAGAATGACAAGTGGGTGGAGACCAAGGATGCTGCTCAACACCCTACAGTGCACAGGGTGGCCTCCACCACAGAGAATGACTAGTGGGTGGAGACCAGGGATGCTGCTCAACACCCTACAGTGCACAGGACATCCCCCACCACAGAGAAGGACTAGTGGGTGGAGACCAGGGATGCTGCTCGACACCCTACAGGACACAGGACGGCCCCACCACAGGGAATGACTCAGGGGTGGAGACCAGGGATGCTGCTAGACACCCTATAGTGCACCGGATGGCCCCCACCACAGGGAATGACTAGTGGGTGGAGACCAGGGATGCTCCTCCACACCCTACAGTGCACAGGATGGTCCCACCACAGAGAATGACTAGTGGGTGGAGACCAGGGATGCTGCTAGACACCCTACAGTGCACAGGACGGCCCCTACCACAGAGGATGACTAGTGGGTGGAGACCAGGGATGCTGCTGGACACCTTACAGTGCATAGGACGGCCCCCACCACAGAGAATGATCTGGCCTCAAATGTCACCGGTGCCGTGGGGAGGTGGATGCCACTGGCATCCATAGGGTGGAGACCAGGAATGCTGCTTAACACCCTACAGCGCACTGGATGGCCCCACCACAGAGAATGACTAGCGGGTGGAGACCAGGGATGCTGTTAGACACCCTACAGTGCACAGGACGGCCCCCACCACAGAGAAGGACTAGTGGGTGGAGACCAGGGATGCTGCTCAACACCCTACAGTGCACAGGACGGCCCCCCACCACACAGAATGATCTAGCCCCAGATGTCAATAGTGTTGAAGGTGAGAAATTCTGAAATAAATTGTTCTGTGAGACAGAGGAAAATGGCCTTGGGGGGGAAAAAGAGAGGGACTCTCTCCCTGGGGGAGGTATCTGACTCCAGGGAAAGGCTGGTGCTTGGGCTGGGTCCATCTAGCCTCCCTCCTCCCTATCCCTCCCACACACACCCCTACCTCTTTCCCCCCATAACCCCACGTGCCCTCCTCCTTCCTCCTCCCTCATCCCTTTTCTGCACCCTCCTTTACCTTCCTCCCCTCACACCCCCCCACACCCCTGCCTCCCTCCTCCTTATCCCCCCAAACACCCTTTTCCTACCTCCTTCCTCCCATCACTCCACACACCCTCCTCCTCCCTCTTCCCCATCCCCCCTGCCTCACCCTCCTCCAGTTTTTCTTTCCATCTGCCTCACCCCCCTCCCCCCTCCCCTGCCCCCTATTCTGAAATGTCACCATCAGGAACCTTGGGAAGGTTATCGTGGATACAATTGGCTCTGAGAAAAATACATAATAAACATAGGAAACTTATAAATGTAAGAAATATATTCAGAACATCATCATGGGGGAAGGCATTGCGATCATTGATGGGAATTGAACCCAGAAGGTCACATTCCCAGTTCTTTTCTGACCACCTCACAGTTCCCCTTGCCCCAAATAAATGATCATCTCTACAAGGGCAGGATCATCATACCCCTGCGTTGTCAATATCATAAACCAAACCAGTTGCTGTCAAGTCAATTCAACTCACGGGAGCCCCATGTGTGTCAGAGTAGAACTATGCTCCATAGAGTTTTCAGTGGCTGATTTTTTGGGAGGAGATCGCCAGGACTTTCTTCCAAGGTGCCTCTGGGTGGACTGGAACTTCCAACCTTTAGGTTAGCAGCTGGGTGCATTAACTGTTTGCACCACCCAGGGACTCCCGCCTATATCATGAGGTGGTATATAAAACATGCCATGTAAACTCTAAAGGCTAGATACCTGCAGGGCTCATGCATGTGTTTAATTTGTCTCGGACTTCCATGATAGCCCATCTAAGCATGATGGTCGGCTGAGTTAGTACCCCATAAAGGACTCTTTAATGAGTGAGCGAATGAACGAATGAATCAAAGAAACGAGACCCACTCCATTTTGCCGGTGGAAATAAACATCAAGGCAGGCCAGAGGACTACAAATGTCAATTTCCAGTTTGAGACAGGATGAAAAGATGTCTGAGTCAAAATGTTCACAAGAGTCAAAACACAGAGAAGTGATGGTCATTCCCAGCTGTATTATAGCGCTTGTCTATGCACAAGGGGACTTGGCGGTGCAATGGTTAAGCGCTTGGCTGCTAACCAAAAGGTCGGTGGTTCGAACCCACAAGCTGCTCCATGGGAGAAAGATGTGGCAGTCTGCTTCTGAAAAGATTTATAGCCTTAAAAACCCTATGGAGCAGTTCTTCTCTATCCTATAGGGTCGCTATGGGTCAGAATGGACGCGATGGCAGTGGGCATCTCCTGTACAGATAACAAAGCACCTTCAAATTGTGAAGGTTGGAGCTGTGCTTATGGCTGCACCTATGCAAATTAGTAAGGAATTATTGACTCATTAAAAATCACTCTACCTATGCCAACTGGTTCTCTGCATTCTTCTTAATCCATAAAACTTTTTCTGAGAATCTTGTATTCACAGAAGGTTTGCTCTAGGAATGCTATGAATGTGTTCAGGGACAGAAACGAACGCAAGGCCAGACCACCAATGCTGCAGGGAGGGGCCTCTGTCTATCCTTCTTGCAACACATTAGGATGCTGCTCTGTAGCCCTGCTCCTAAATAGAGGCCTTTCAGAGGCCTAAAGAAATCACTGAGGTCCCTGGATGTCATGGATTGAATTGTGTCCCCCCACCAAATATCTGTCAACTTGGCTAGGTCATGATTTCCAGTATTGTATGATTGTCTACCATTTTGTCATCTAAAGTGATTTTCCTAAGTGTTGTAAATCCTATCACTATGATGTAATAAGACGGATTAGTGGCAGTTATATTGATGAGAGCTACAAGATTAGATAGTGTCTTAAGCCAATCTCTTTTGAGATATAAAAGAGAAAAGCGAACAGAGAGGCATGGGGACCTCACACCACCAAGAAAGCAGTGCCAAGAGCTGAGTGCGTCCTTTGAACCTGAGGTTCCTGTGCTGAGATGCTCCCAGATCAAGGGAAGACTGATGACAAGGACCTTCCTCCAGAGCCAACAGAGAGAGAAAGCCTTCCCCCAGAGCCAGCGCCCTGAATTTGGACTTCTAACCTACTGGACTGTGAGAGAATAAACTTCTCTTTGTTAAAGCCATCCACTTGTGGTATTTCTTTTATAGCAGCACTAGATGACTGAGACACCGTATGTCACAGATGGTTGAAGTGCTTGGCTGCTAACAGAAAGGCTGGAGTTCTACCCAGAGGTGCCTTAGAAGAAAGGCCTGGCAATCTGCTTCCCAAAAAATCAGTCATTGAAAACCCTACAGAGCACAGTTCTATTCTGACACACATGGGGTCATCATGGGTTGAAGTTGACTGCATGGCAACTGTTTTTTTTTTTTTTTTTTTAGGAGTTGATGCCATGTCCTTTAAACCTGTGCTGTCTAGGGGCAGCCACCAGCCACATGTGGCTATTGAAACTTGAAATGGGGTGAGTCAAAATACCATTGTATTCTCTAGAACTCCAGGAACTGCTACTCTTTCCTTCTGAAAGATCACAGCCTTGAAAACCCTATGGAGCAAACATGGGGTCGCCCTGAGTCAGACTGACTCGATGGCAACTGGGTGTTTTTTGGCTTAAAGAAATCTGTACTACCCATGAAACCTTTTAGGGTCGTCACTTCATTCCTCCAATGAGGATATGTCAGTAGCTCATCCTGAGTTCATGCTATAGCAAAAGTACATCAAAATGTGTCCAAAAGAGAGTCGAGGCCAAGACGGCGGCATAGTCAGGCACTTCCAGTGGCCCCTCTTACAACAAAGACGTGAAAAAACAAGCTAATTGATTGTATATGACAATCTAGGAGCCCTGAACATTGAAGGCAAAGTTGAGGAGTCAGACTAGTGGCAGGGGGAGGGAGAGACAGTTCAGAAGCAGCAAGGAGTTGCCAGACCTGACCTGGTGGGAGCTGGCGCCCTGGAGGCCAGATCTGCTGGTGAGCGTGGTGAGGCGGGCAGTGGCATTTGGGACTCGTTTTCCACATCGGGAGAGACCGAGCGGCGGAGAGTCTGCTCAGGCCTCCAGAGTCATGAAAAGCAGCACTCGACCAGCAAAAAAGATAAGTACATGCATTTAACCTACTGCACAGATCAAAAAACACCCCGTTTGGGAAGAACCTTTCTTCCATTTACCTGCTCTCTCCCCACTATGCACCAGGTCCTGGGCAGGCTTCAGCAACTGCCACATCCCCTGGGCTGGAAGTAGGACCCATCATGTGCTCTGAGCCATTCTCCAGGCCTTGGAGAGCGAACAAATTAACAAACAGGAAAAAATAATCTGCCAGCTCCCCTAAGCCCGGAACTCAGGGCAGGCACAGCTCCTTTGCCTAGGCACAGGCATAAGGGGTGTGCAGACTTTGAATGCCTTTGACCCCTGCATAGACCTGTGTGGGCCCATTTCAACAGTGTAGGCCCTCATTAGCTCAGTACAACAGGGTATATACCTGAAGCCTAACTTCACTGTATCAGCTATACGGTGGAGTGGCAGGTTCATGACATTTGATACTGCTCTACCCATTAAGGAGGGTCCTCACCTACCCACATCAGGTGCCTGAGGACTCGTGGCTCCACCCATGCCACCTAGCCACCTGCAACAAGGGTCCAAGAATAAGTGGTGCCCCCCAGTCTTTACAGCCAACAGCACTGGGTGCCCATAGTCTGGCTGCAAAGCCCACCCACCTACACACTCTAAGGAACAGGGACACGCTTTCCTCCCAGACACTCAGAAGCAGCCGTCAGCAACCCTGCCTTGCTCAGCGCATGACCCCCTACTGCAGCCAGATGCCTGTACCTACTCCAATCACCCCTGCCCATCTAGGATTGTAGGTGAGAGCCTGCACCACACACTTGGTGACTATCTGGACACGTGAGCTGAATCCATACAAGTAAATGGACTCCTGGGCTCACATACCAGTAACAGATCTAACTAGCTGGTGACAGGACGTTAGAGCTTCAAAGGTGCCAATAATCAAAGTAGCTCACGTGGGCACCCTATTTGGATATATCAAAACAAAATGAAACAAGAAGCTGGGACACAGTAAGCAAACATAAAATAAATACATATAATTAACTTATTGACGGCTTGGAGACAATAGTCAATATCAAATCACATAAAGAGGCAGACCATGATGGCTCCAGTAAGCTCCCCAAAAAAAGAATCAAAAAATTTTCCAGAGGAAGAGAACTTCTTGGAATTACCAGAGGTAGAATAGAAAAGATTAATATACAGAACTCTTCAAGAGATCAGGAAGGAAATTTATCAAAATACAGAACATGCAATAGAGGAACTTAAGAAGATTAGAGAAGAGCATAACAACAAATTTGACAGGCTGCAAGAATCCACAGAGAGAGAGCAATCAGAAATCTAGAAAATTAACAATAAAATTTCAGAATTAGACAACTCAATAGGAAGTCATAGGAGCAGAATTGAGGCAATGGAAGTCAGAATTAGTGAGACTGAAGATAAAGCACTTGACACCAACTTATCTGAGGAAAAATCAGATAAAAGAATTTTTTAAAAAATGTAGAAACCCTAAGAATTACGTGGGATTCTATCAAGAGGAATAACCTACGAGTGATTGGAGTACCAGAACAGGGGGATAACAGAAAATACAGAGAGAATTGTTGAAGATTTGTTGGCAGAAAACTTCCCTGATAACATGAAATATGAAAAGATATCTAGCCAAGATGCTCACCAAACCCCACACAAGGTAGATCCCAAAACAAAGTCACCAAGACATATTATAATCAAACTTGCCAAAACCAAAGATAAAGAGAGAATTTTAAGAGCAGCTAGGGATAAACAAAAAGTCATCTACAAAGGACAGTCAATAAGAATAAGCTCGGACTACTCAGCAGAAACCATGCAGGCAAGAAGGCAATGGGATGACATACATAAAGCCTTGAAGGAAAAGAATTACCAGCCAAGAAGTATATATCCAGCAAAACTGTCTCTCAAATATGAAGGCAAAATTAGGGCATTTCCAGATAAACAGAAGTTTAGGGAATTTGCAAAAACTAAACAAAAATTACAAGAAATACTGAAGGGAGTCCTTAGGTTAGAAAATCAATAACATCGGATAACAACTTAAGACTAGAACACAGGACAAAGCAACCAGGTATAAACCCAGATAGGGAAGTCACAAAAATAAATCAAAGCTGAAAATAGGGAAACAGAGACGTCAATATGTAAAAGATGACAACATTAAAACAAAAAAGAGGGAGTAAAAAATGTAGTCATAGATAACTTTCACATGGAGAGGAATTCAAGGTGATATAAAGAAATAGAAGATTGGTTTTATCAAACACTTTGAGGGACAGAGTAGCATGGGTAGGGGTCTGGGGACCATGCTTTCAGGGGACATCTAGGTCAATTGACATAACAAAGCTTATTAACAAAATGTTCTGCATCCTACTTTGTTGAGTGGCAGCTGGGGTCTTAAGAGCTTGCAAGCGGCCATCTAAGATGCATCAGTTGGTCCCAACCACCTGGAGTAAAGGAGAATGAAGAACACCAAAGACACAAGGAAAGTATTATCCCAAGAAACAGAAAGGGCCACATAAACCAGAGACTTCATCAACCTGAGACCAGAAGAACTAGATGGTGCCCAGCTACCACCAATGACTGCCCTGACGGGGAACACAACAGAGAGTCCCAGATGGAGCAGGAGAAAGGTGGGGTGCAGAACTCAAATTCTAGTAAGAAGACCAGACTTAATGGTCTGACTGAGACTGCAGGAACCCCAGAAAGCATGGCCCCTGGATTCTCTATCAGCCCAGAACTAAAACAATCTCCGAGGTCAACTCTTCAGACAAAGATTAGACTGGACTATGGGACATAAAGTGATACTCATGAGGAGTGTGCCTCTTAGCTCAAGTAGATACAAGAGACTAAACGGGAAGCTTCTGTCCGGAGGTGAGATGGGAAGGCAGAGAGGGTTAGGAGCTGGTTGAATGGACATGGGGAATCAGGGGTGGAAAGGAGGAGTGTGCTGTCACAGTATGGGGAGAGCAATTAGAGTCACATAACAATGTATGTATAAATTTTTGTACGGGAAAAAATTTTTAAAAAAGAAATAAAAGATTGGTTTAAACTTAGAAAAATAGGGGTAAATATTAAGGTAACCACAAAGGAAACTAACAATCCTATGCATCAAAATAAAAAACAAGAAAAACATAAAGACTCAGAAAATACAAAATCAACAATGATGAAAAAGATGAAAAGAAAATACATAAAGAAAAACGACTCAGCCTAGAAAATTAAGTGGAACAAAGAAACTTTCAACAACACCCAAAAAAAGACATCAAAATGACAGCACTAAACTCATACCTATCAATAATTACTCTGAATGTAAATGGACTAAATGCACCAATACAGAGACAGAGAGTGGCAGAATGGATTAAAAAAATACAATCCATCTATCTGTACGCTGCCTACAAGAGACACACCTTAGACTTACAGACAAAAAGAAGCTGAAACTCAAAGGATGGAAAAAAATATATCAAGCAAACAACACTCAAAAAAGAGCAGGAGTGGCAATACTAATCTCTGACAAAATAGACTTTAAAGCAAAATCCACCATAAAGGTAAGGAAGGGCACTATATAATCATTAAAGGGTCAATACACCAGGAGGACATAACTATAATAAATATTTACACACCCAACAACAGGGCTCCAAAATACATTTAAAAAACTCTAACAGCATTTAAAAGAGAGATAGAGAGCTCCACAATAGTAGTAGGAGACTTCAACACACCACTTTTGGTGAAGGACAGAACATCCAGAAAGAAGGTCAACAAAGACACGGAAGAGCTAAATGCCACAATCAACCAAACTGACCTCATAGACATATACAGAACACTCCACTCAACAGCACACAAGTATACTTTCTTTTCCAATGCACAGGGAACATTCTCCAGAATAGACCATATATTAGTCCATAAAGCAAGCCTTAACAGAATCCAAAGCATCGAAATATTACAAAGCATCTTTTCTGACCATAAAGCCATAAAAGTGGAAATAAATAACAGAAAAAGCAAGGGAAAAAATCAAACACATGGGAACTGAACAACACCTTGCTCAAAAACTACTGGGTTATAGAAGAAATTAAGGATGGAATAAAGAAATTCACAGAATCAAATGAGAATGAAAACAATCCTACCAGAACCTTTGGGACACAGCAAAAGCAGTGCTCAGAGGTCAATTTATAGCAATCAATGCACACATCCAAAAAGAAGAAAAGGCCAAAATCAAAACATTAACCCTAAAACTCGGGGAGGGGGGGAAGAGAGCAGCAGAAGAAGCCCTTGGGCACCAGAAGAAAGCAAATAATAAAAATTAGAGCAGAATTAAATGAAACAGAAAATATAAAAACAATTGAAAGAGTTAACAAGATCAAAAGCTGTTTCTTTGAAAGATCCACAAAACTGATAGACCATTGGCCAAACTGACAAAAGAAAAACAGGAGAGGAAGCAAATAATCCAAATAAGAAATAAGATGGGTGATATCACAATGGACCCAACTGAAATTAAAAGGATCATAACAATACTATGAAAAATTGTACTTTAACAAATTTGAAAATCTAGAGGAAATGGACAAATTTCTAGAAACACACTACCTACCTAAACTAACACAAACAGAAGTAGAACAACTAAGTAAACCTATAACAAAAGAAGAGATTGAAAAAGTAATTTAAAAACTCCCAACAAAAAGAAGCCCTGGCCCTGATGGTTTCACTGGTGAATTCTACCACACATTCAGAGAAGGGTTAACAACACTACTACTAAAGGTATTTCAGGGCATAGAAAAGAATGGAATACTCCCAAACTCATTCTATGAAGCCAGCATAACCCTGATACCAAAACCAGGTAAAGACACTACAAAAAAAGAGAAAATTACAGACCAATATCCCTCATGAACATTGATGCAAAAATCCTCAACAAAATTCTAGCCGATAGAATTCAACAACATATCAAAAAAATAATTCACCATGACCAAGTGGGATTTATACCAGGTATGCAGGGGTGGTTCAACATTAGAAAAACAATCAATGTCATCCATCACATTAATAAAACAAAAGACAAGAACCACATGATCTTATCAATCGATGCAGAAAAGGCATTTGACAAAGTCCAATACCCATTCATGATTTAAAAAAAAAAACAACAAAATAGGAATAGCAGGGAAATTCCTCAACATAATTAAGGACATTTACACAAAGCCAACAGCCAACATCATCCTAAATGGAGAGACTTTGAAAGCATTCCCCTTGAGAATGGGAGCCAGACAAGAATGTCCTTTATCATCATTCTTATTCAACATTATGCTGGAGGTCCTAGCTAGAGCAATTAGGCTAGAAAAAGAAATAAAGGGCATCCAAATTTGTAGAGAAGAAGTCAAAGTGTCTCTATTTGCAGATGATATGATCTTATACACAGAAAACCCCAAAGAATCCACAAGAAAACTATTGGAACTAATAGGAGATTTCAGCAAAGTATCAGGATACAAGATAAATGTACAAAAATCAGCTGGATTCCTCTACACCAACAAAGACAGAACATGGAAAAGGAAATCACTAAATCAATACCATTTACAATAGCTCCCAAGAAGATAAAATACTTAGGAATAAATCTAACCAGAGATGTAAAAGACCTATACAAAGAAAACTACAAGGCACTACTGCAAGAAACCAAAAGAGACCCACATAAGTGGAAAAACATACCTTGCTCATGGATAGAAGACTCAACCTTGTGAAAATGTCAGTTCTACCCAAAGTGATCTAGAGATACAACGCAATCCTGATCCAAATTCCAATGGCATTTTTTAATGAGATGGAGAAACAAATCACCAACTTCATATGGAAAGGGAAGAGGCCCTGAATAAGTAAAGCATTACTCAAGAAGAAGAACAAAGTGGGAGGCCTCGCACTACCTGATTTTAGAACTGATTATACCGTCACGGTAGTCAAAACAGCCTGGTACTGGTGCAACAACAGAGACACAGTCCAATGGGACAGAATTGAGAATCCAGACATAAATTCATCCACCTATGAGCAGCTGATATTTGGCAAAGGCCCAAAGTCAGTTAAATGGGGAAAAGACAGTCTCTTTAACAAATGGTGCTGGCATAACTGGATATCCACCTGCAAAAAAATGAAACAAGACTCATATCTCACACCATGCACAAAAACTAACTCCAAATGGATCAAAGACCGAAATATAAAATTGAAAATGATAAAGATCATGGAAGAAAAAATAGGGACAATGCTAGGAGCCCTAATACATGGCATAAACACAATACGAACCATAAGTAACAACGCACAAACACCGGAAGAGAAACCAGATAACTGGGAGCTCCTAAAAATCACACACTTACGCTCATCAAAAGATTTCACCAAAAGAGTAAAAAGATAGCCTACAGACTGGGAAAAAAATTTTGGCTACGACAAATCTGATCAGCATCTAATCTCTAAAATCTACAAGATACTGAAAAACCTCAACAACAAAAAGACAAATAACCCAATTAAAAAATGGGCAAAGGATATGAACAGGCACTTCACCAAAGAAGACATTCAGGCGGCTAAAAGACCCATGAGGTAATGCTCACGATCGTTAGCCATTAGAGAAATGCAAATCAAAACCACAATGAGATACCATCTTACCCCAGCAAGGTTAGCATTAATCCGAAAAACACAAAATAATAAATGCTGGAGAGGTTGTGGAGAGACTGGAACACTTATGCACTGCTGGTGGGAATGTAAAATGGTACAACCACTTTGGAAAACAATATGGTGCTTCCTTAGAAAGCTAGAAATAGAAGTACCATACGATGCAACGATCCCACTCCTTGGCATATATCCTAGAGAAATAAGAGCTGTCACACGAATAGATATATATACACTCATGTTCACTGCAGCACTGTTCACAATAGCAAAAAGATGGAAACAACTTAGCTGCCCATCAACAGATGAATGGATAAACAAATTATGGTACACTCACACAATGGAATACTACGCAACAATAAAGAACAATGATGAATCCGTGAAACACCTCATAACATGGATGAATCTGGAAGGCATTATGCTGAGTGAAATTAGTCAGTTACAAAAGGACAAATATTGTATGAGATCACTATTATAAGAACTCAAGAAAAGGTTTAAACACAGAAGAAAACATTCTTTGATGGTTATGAGGGTGGGGAGGGAGGGAGAGGGGTATTCACTAACTAGATAGTAGATAAGAATTAGGCGAAGGGAAAGACAACACACACTACGGGGGAAGTCAGCACAACTGGACTAAGCCAAAAGCTAAGAAGTTTCCTGAATACAACCAAACACTTCGAGGGACAGAGTAGCAGGGGCGGGGGTCTGGGGATCATGGTTTTCAAGGGACATCTAGGTCAACTGGCAAAACAAAGTTTATTAAGAAAATGTGCTGCATCCCACTTTGATGAGCGGTGTCTGGGGTCTTAAAAGCTAGCGAGCGGCCATCTAAGATTCATCAATTGGTCCCAACCCACCTGGAGCAAAGGAGAATGAAGAACACCAAAGACATAAGGAAAGTAGTAGCCCAAGAGACAGAAAGGACCACATAGACCAGAGACTTCATCAGCCTGAGGGCAGAAGAACTAGATGGTGCCCGGCTACCACCAATGACCGCCCTGACAGGGAACACAACAGAGAGTCCCTGATGGAGCAGGGGAAGGGTGGGATGCAGAACTCAAATTCTAGTAAGAAGACCAGTCTTAACGGTCTGACTGAGACTGGAGGAACCCCAGAGGGCATGGCCCCCGGACTCTCTGTCAACCCAGAACTAAAACAATTCCTGAGGCCAACTCTTCAGACAAAGACTGGACTGGACTGTGGGACATAAAATGATACTTGAGAAGAGTGTGCTTCTTAGCTCAAGTAGATACATGAGACTAAATGGGCAGCTCCTGTCTGGAGGTGAGATGAGAAGGCAGAGAGGGTCAGGAGCTGGTTGAATGGTCACGGGAAATCAGGGGTGGAAAGGAGGAGTGTGCTGTCACAGTATAGGGAGAGCAGCTAGGGTCACATAGCAATGTGTATATAAATTTTTGTATGAGAAACTGACTTGAACTGTAAACTTTCACTTAAAGCACAATAAAAAAATGTATCTAAAAATAGTCATTTTGATGATTGTGAAGAGTGACAAATTTAGTTTTAGGCATCAAAATTTTTCTGTAATTCATGGTCAGTCTTGGCTGCAATACAAGAATGTATTAGACTTACCACCCCTTGTCTAGGGAAAATCCCAGAATTATGCACCTGAGGGGAGCAGTGGTGGTTCATTGGTAAAATTCTCGCCTTCCCTGCAGAAGACCTGTGTTCAGTTCCCAACCAGTGCACCTCATGTGCAGCCATTACTCATTTGTGAGTGGAGGCATGTGTGTTACTGTGATGTTGAACAGGTTTCAGTGGAGCTTCCAGACTAAGATGGACTAGGAAGAAAGGCCTGGCAATCTACTTCTGAAAATCAGCCAGTGAAAAGCGTACGGATCACAATGGTCCGATCTGCAACCGATCCTAGGGACAGCGAAGTACCAGACAGCGTTTCATTCCATTGTGCCTGGGGTTGCCATGAGTTGAGGCTGACTAGACAGCAAGCTAACAGTAAAACCAACATGCCCCTTCAGACACAGATGGCCGAGTCCTCACAAATGTAGGAATTCCTCAATGTCCCTCAGCAAATGGGGGCACTCGGCCTTCTGCCTGGACTGTCCCCAGGGTCTCCAAAGACCACTTAGGGCACTAAAGGCAGCTGTGCCGAAGGAGTGAGAACCAAGCCAGGTCAGGAAAGCATTTCCGAGACGTGACCCTCCTTTTTCCCTCTCTTATTTTTGACAACAGCTCTTCAGCTTCTAGGGTGAGTTGAGTCTCCTACACCCTAGGAAATGAACTTAGAAAGAACCATGATGCCCCAGGTGGTTGGCACACTGTTGGGCTTGTCATATAGCCTGCTTCCCTGTCATTCCAAGCGGCCACAAGCTCAGAGCCCTGCTCACGGGATTCCTTAGCCAAGGCGGCGCTGGGTTCCAGAACCATCCACCTTAAGAGAGAGGGAAGTAGGGTGACCAACCACCCCGGTTTGCCCAGGACTGAGGTGTTTCCCAGGACACAGGACTTTTCAGTGCAAAAACCGAGAAAGTCCCAGGCAAACCTGGATGAGCTGCCCACCTGACAGCAAAGTAACCATCTTCACCCCCTGGGAACCATAGCTTGCAGTTAACAGAAATATTCCAACTAAATGTAGACTAGATGGCGTGGACTATTGAATCTGCTGGAGATGGCAGCAATCATCCACCCTCTCATTTACTCAGCCTCAGAGAGGCATAGACATTTTCCCAAGGTCACATGGCTTCTCAACAGCCTATCAGAAACCAGACTCCAGATTGCCACACTCCGAATTTAGAGCACTTTTCACTGAGTTATTTTTTTTTGCTTTCCCGTTTCCTTTTTACTGCTCACTTTTAATGTGAGATGAGTTCACCTGGCTTTCCTTTTGGCCAGAGCTCAGCTGCTCAAACAGCGAAAACTGCTCTTGCCAGTTATGCTGGGCACCACTTTCCGTTGCATTTATCTTGAAATGGAGAACGAGGGCTAGAATCAAATCGTGCTGTTGGGAATGGCCTCAACTGACCACCGTCTCCACTGGCATTCCTTCCTGCAAGTCATTTCTACAGCCCATTTGAAGTATTTTCAACATAACAAGGATTTATTATCCTCTAAATGTGACCCTCGAGTGAGGCAGTCACATGCCAAGATGATGTAGCCCTTCGAAAATGGTAGGGGAGGGGACTGTGTTCACCACTAGCTCACAGGCACTTGGGTTAGGACCTAGAGTGCATGAAAATCTTTCTTCTTCATACCTACTTACATTCTTCTGGAAGGAAGATTAACATGCCGGCTCTAAAAATTGGATTAATGTGCAAACCAAACAGCTCTAAGCACTTTACAAATATTCTCTCATTTAATCCTCACAACCATCCTACGAGGGACGTACTATCTCATTTCACAGACAAGGAAACTGAGGCATGGAGGGCGGGGGAGGTTAAGTAACTAGCTGGAAGTTGCTTCACTCCAGTAAGCGGTGGGGTCTGTGTGTCTGAACATCAGGTTCTTTCGGAAGAGAAAGTAGAGCTCAGCGTGACTGCAGTGGAAAGTGAACCACTCAGAACGTGGTCTTGGAAAGCCAGGACAGGAAAAAGGATGTGTTCCCGGGTGGAGGGAGATCTATCAGTAAGATGAGTATCTGTAGTGAAAAGGCGTCATTCTGTTGACTTCTCCATGCGGTTTAGATAAGTAATTAATTCAAGGGCAAAGTGAGATCCCTTGTTGTTGTCAGGTGCCTTTGAGTCAGTTCCAACTCATAACGACCCTGGGTACAACAGAACAAAACACTGCCAGGCCCTGCACCACCCTCACAATCATTGCTGTTTGAGCCCACTGTTGCAGCCACTGTGTCAATCCATCTCGTTGAGGGTCTTCCTCTTTTCTGTGGACCCTCGACCTTACTAAGCATGATGTCCTTCTCCAGGGCCTGGTCCCTCCTGGTAACAGTGTCGTATCTTCCCTTCATCTACCCCTCAGTAAAGGAACTTCACAGCTCTTAGTGCAAGAGCTATGAAGTTCCCTTACTGAGGGATAAAGGGAAAATATGTTTCAGCCCTTATTTCCATCTTTATTGGATGTCCTCACTCACTCTATGTTGTCCTGCTCTGTCCCTGCTGGAATACAGCCACTGGGTTCCAAAAAACTCTGTGGTTCAACATCTCTAATGGCAGCTCCTTCATGAAACCCTTTCTGCTCTCCCCAGCCCGATCCTCTGGACGCCCTAGTACTTGATCCTTCCCTTCAACACTTAGCCTGTCCCCCTATAGTTTAGTCAGAGGACTTGGTAGGCCTTGCCATATAAAACACTTGCTTCTGAAGAGGCATGGCTGTGGTAAGACATGACACTGTACGGCTGGCAAATTGTGTTTTGCTGTTTCCACATCTCCTTCGCTTCCCTCCTCCTTTTTGGTACCTTCTATCATGTTCTCTCAACCTGTGATCATCTTTTTTCTCAGAAATGGGCCTGGCTTTCATTATTTACATTTCACTGTGATTTTAAGACAACGTGTTGCTAACTCTCAAAAGTTATCTACACTTTAGAGTTGAGCTTTAGTGGTGGAACCAAATTATAAATTTACTTTTTCCCCAAGAGAGCAAAGCATCACTGAACAGGTGTTTTATGGGGAAGGAAACCCTTTTGAGGTGCTTCTGAAATCAAAGCCCATGAACGACTTCTTGCGGTCTATGTTTAAGTCTGGTCTACTCCTATGGATGGCTGTGGAACATCACTCTTTGATGTACACACACTGTGCACTCTTTAATTTTATATGAAGCCTCCAGAATTCTCAACTTGGATGCCTTATGTGGTACAACTGCTATGCTTATGGGAAAGGAAATTGCTAATAAGGTCTTCAGAAAGAAACACATTCAAAATGGATTAAGAGCTGACTTCAATTAATTTCCGGCATTTCTGTGATTTTATATGGTGGGCCATAACTGAAAAGAAACAAACACGTTCAGGTGCCCCGTCACAACAGAGAACTCCACAATGAGGACACAAACAAAGGAAGGTGTAGTCAGCAACAGGATTTTATTGAAATGTTCTAACACAATGCTGGAGGAACTTAACATTCCATATTCTACGCCCATACAAGCGCTGCCAATGATCTATTCCTGAATGGAGTTGAGATCATATCTAAGAGAGGAAAGTTACAATATGACTATCTATAAATTGACTAGTATAATTTAAGTGTGAGGCAAAACAACTTTGGTATATTCACATTTCTCTGGCTCTCCTTCTTGTCTAGATACACACCGAGCCCACCCACATTCAGCTGAGTTGGACAGAATAAAAATATTTGGTGGCATCACTTATAAACTTCTACACTCCAAGCAGCAAGGAACGTGAAAGTTCTGGAATGAAGCTCCTCATGAGGCGATCGTCATCATTTTTGTTGAAGTGAAATCATGAAAGAGTTAATATCCACATTTCCACTGCACATATCTAAGTCCACTCTAATTAGTTCATAGATATATTCAGAAGTACTTGAAAATACAAAAGTGGGGGGTTTAAACTATGATAGAAACAATCATTTCTTAACTCAGAGACGCAGATTTCTATGCCCAGTTTTTTATCTACAGATCATGATCTCAGACAAAATGATTATCTTTAAATCAACTGGTTTTCATTGATGTCAACACATCTATACTTGTATATCAAGCTGACTGCATGGGTGTTCACAACTACATTTCCACTTCTCTATGCAAAGAAACCCCAACAAATAGAGAGAACACACATTTATCTAATAAAAGTTAAAAACAAAAAACTAAACCCACTGCCGTCGAGTTGATTCCGACTCATAGCGACCCTACAGGACAGAGTAGAACTGCCCCATACAGTTTCCAAGGAGCGCCTGGTGGATTTGAACTACCAACCTTTTGGTTAGCAGCCATAGCGCTTAACCATTATGCTACCAGGGTTTCCCAATAAAAGTTACATAGCATCAAATCAGGCTTTTCACACATCTCAGGCCAACTGTACTGCATAGCTGACTTTTCCACATCCCAATATCATCCTTTCCCAACAGCCGTTTTAAAGTAGAGTAAAATGCTAGTTCCTACAACAACTAAAATGTTACCTTATAACTTCAATTCAACCTCTGCTGTGGTAAAGTTTGAAACCCTCAATACCGCTGTTCTAGTTGTTAATGACCAAAATAGATTTGATCTTCCACTCACAGAATTTTGGCCAATTTATTTTCTACGAGTATTAAAATTCGGAGAAGGGAGAGATTGTTGTTTATTATTCCTAGGCTTCGTCTATGCAGGCAAATCTCTTCTTTGGAGGCGGAATTATTCAGTGGGTTGTCCCATCAATGTGCATGTAATAAAATCTACAAACAGTCCAAAGACTGGCTCCCACCAAGGAGACAGCCAGGCACCTCGCTTAGGAGAACACTGGAAAGACCATCTGTGGTAATACAATCTCAGGGAATTTCCCCTCCGTGAAGCCTTCGGGGACGTTTTTGAACATTATCCTTAAGGAGCAATTAAAGTTTACTTATCTGTACTTTTCTCACAGGCTGCTCCGCCTACATTTTTCATGTAAAAACTTCAGTGAAAATCATCAGTTGCCTAGAGACTTGCTACCTCCAACTACTCAGGATAAAAAAATATTTAATCAAAGATAAAGACATACTGTTTAAACAGGCGTTTGGTAGCACCCATAAAAACATGCCTTTTTATTTATGTCAAAAGCAAGGTAATAATCGGACTGGTAGATCTGAGGGGCTACGAGGGCGTCTAATCTGGTGGAAATCCACAACATGAAATTGTTGGGTAAAAATGAAAAGGGGCAGCTATAGCTAAAAATACAATGTAAAAGAACAAAACGATAGGATGTGAGGTGCACCTCAAAGAACTGGGGAGTCTGCCCGCACCTTCCCACTTCCAACAGGAACGCACGGAGGAGAGCATCAAGGTGGCAGTGTGCTCAGAGGCTGCATCTCAAAACGGTTTCATAATCAGATCCACTGCTGAGCAAAATGTCAGAATTTCAGGGCATGGAATTCCAGCTAAGAGACAGTTATAACATGGTTTTCAGGAGTGGTCATAAAAAAAAGATACCGAACTCCACGGCCTCTGATGTGTCTGACCTCCATGGAAAGCCAGATGCATTGATGGCTACCTTAAGCTAAATAAAAATTGGTTCAAATGAATCACAATAACCAAGGTGGTTTATTTCAACCCTGGTTACTTTAAAAAAAAAATCAAAATTTACAGTATTATAAAATTTTTCAGGTTTGCTCAAAACTAACCGGCTTTCTACACAAGGTTTTTACCCAAATGCCCATGGGCATTATCATCATCTATTTACACAAGAGGCTTTAATGTGAAGTCACTCTAGCAAGCCCAGAAATATATAAACTATGAGCTCCCACAATGAAATTATATACTCGAAATGCTGTGGCTTTCAAGGACTGGAAGAACAAAGGAAAAGGTCAGAACAAGTCAAGATGACACAAACATTTCTCTCGCTTAAAAGCCAAATAACCACCGCCCTCCCCTGAGAACCGGAAATGAGCGGCCTCAAGCTTTCAAAGGGGGGAAAAACGAATCTCAGAGAATACAAAGATCTGAAGGTTTTACTACCCATTATCCTATAATTGTTAGTCCTAAATCTAAAAAAAAAAAAAAAAACCAACAAAAACAGACAGACAGACAGACATACAAAGAAGCCAGAGTGGGCTTGTCCGACACATGACAATTGCGAGTTATAAGGGAACATGGCTGAACAGGTAAGACACGGATTCACCGTTGTGCGTTCTTCGGATAGCCTCCGCCAAGATCATGGAAATGTCAATAACCTAAACGCCAGCGGAACAGAAAAGGGAAGAGAAAAGTGAGGTATCATAGTTATGCTCATTTAAAAACTTGAAAGCCTAGAAACTAAGATCCTAGCACACAAGATAGGTTGCTGTCGAAACCTCTCACATACATTTTGAGGGGACAAGCAGCTTTTGGGTCAGCTTACAATTACAACCTGTTGAACCAAACCTGTATGAGACCCTAGAAGCCAGATATTCGGTATAGATACTCAAAGGCTTTTCAGGGTCCATGTTAACCAGAAACATTCTTTTCTTGGGCAGTTTTTGTTTTTAAATCACATTTTACTAAATCATTATATGGAGAGTTTTCCTCTTCTTTCAGAAAAGGTGGTGACTATCTTGTTTAAGAGCAGGACTATGATTATCTAACACGGGGCCAGCAAACGCCTTTTTCACAAAGGGCCAGACAGTAAACACCTCCAGCTCTGCAGACCAGATGGTCTCTGTCACACTGAGTTGTAGCACAAGACCAATCGATAGATAATGAATGGGTGTGGCTGTTTCAATAAAACTTTATTCACAAAAACAGAGGGTAGGCCAGACATGGGGCCCATGGGGCATAGTTTGCCTACCCTAAACTACTGCTAATCTGGCATGAAACTATTCAAAAACCAAACCCACTGCTGTCGAGTCGATTCTGACTCATAGTGACCCTACAGGACAGAGAAGAACTGCCCCATAGGGTTTCCAAGGAGAGGCTGGAGGATTAGAACTGCCGACCATTTGGTTAGCAGCCAAGCTCTTCATCACTGCACCACCGAGGCTCCCCTGCTAACCAGGCATGAAACTATCAGAGCTATTTTTACCAGTTTGAAATGGATCTCCTTGTATCACATGAGTGCTTTTTCTCCGACTGTTTAGGAACCACATAGCAGATCACTTTGACCCACCTTCATGTTCTACTGATGAGAACAAAGGTAAGGAAATGACTTGCCAAGGTTCATGGTGACATAGAGACAAAATGGGACCTCAACCCCTCTCCACTTACTTCAGGCCAGTTGGCAAAAAGTGATTATTCCACCTCTCTGGTGGCCTACGGACATCAAGGCAGGAGGGACGAGGAGGAGCAAAGCTCAGAAGATCCTTCGCACTGCCTGCTTCTTCCTGGTTTTCTATTACAATTTTACTCACTCACTGTTTCCAAATAGCCAACACTGGCTTCTGAAGGCCCTGGCCTTTGGCAGGGATCTCACGGGTTTAGTGCCTCACGTTACAAGGCGCTACAGCCTCTGCCCGCATCTGCCTCACTAAGCAGTCACACACAGAAGGGATCCGAGGCAGCGACCTCGCTGCTTAGCTCCTCTCACAATGTAGATGCTACCTGAATCTTGGAGCAGTGTCTCATTTTGTCCTCTTGCGGAATTGTGTTTGTGACAACCACAGCCTCAAAGGCAGCATTATTTATTCTAGAAATGGCTGGCCCAGAGAAGATTCCATGGGTCAGGATAGCATAGACTTTGGTGGCTCCAGCTGAGAGTAGCCTGTAAAACAGAAGATAAACAATTAAGTATGTGTACACAAATATTCTAGAAACACTCTCCTCTAGTGTGAAAAAGAGGTGTGTTTCATAAAGAAAAACTTGAAACAAATTTCACTCACATTTATTAGCCGGAAGCAGGGCCTTTTTCAGTATGTTAGCAGAGCGCCTTGTATTCCATTAAATCAACCTCAGCGCTCTTGACATTCGGGACCAGATCATTTTTTACCTGTTTAGCAGCATCCCTGGCCTGTACCCACTAGACACCTATAGCACCCTCCACTCAAGCTGTGACAAGCAAAAATGTCTCCAGACATTGCCAGATATCCCCCGGGGGTGGGGGTGGGGGGAAGCAAAATCATCCCCAATTGAGAACCACTGGATTAGCCCAATATAGCCAAAACATCATCATTTTGACATGTAATCAACATAAAAAAGCAAGGATGGTGAGTACTTTGGACATGTTATCAGGAGGGACCAGTCCCTGGAGAAGACCATCATGCTTGGTAAAGTAGAGGGTCAGCAAAAAAGAGGAAGACCCTCAATGAGATGGACTGACACAGTGGCTACAGCAATGGGCTCAAGCACAGCAGCGCTTGTGAGGATGGTGCAGGACTGGGCAGTGTTTCGTTCTGTTGTACCTGGGGTCGCTAGGAGTCGGAATCGACTCGACAGCACCTAACAACAACAGCAAGTCTTTGAAACCTGGTGTGTCTTTTACCCTTTTGGCACATCTCACTTTAGACTGGCCCCAGCCCCAGGGCTCAGCAGCCACATGGGCTGGCGCGGCCCACGCTCTGGACAGCGGGGCTCGGCATCCCCTGGCAGCTGAGTGGAAGGAAGGCCAGGCAGAAGGAAGCAAAGACATGAAGCAGCCCACAGGACTGTCTTTCCTTCTGTGCTCAGCTTTAGGCGAAGCACCTTCACAGATCATTAATACACTAAAACTCAACTTTGAAAATGGAAATCAGACCACAAAGGCCTGTGGTTTCTTGCCTACCAAGAAAATGATGATAAAAATAAATGTGCCTAGAATCTCCTTCTGTCTAAAACTCCACTGTCAAGCAATCAGAAATGATTAAGAAAAACACGCCCAATTTTTAAAAGCTGACCTTTTCTTTCCCCTTAACGAGGTGCCCTAACCCTTTTCATCCGCGTCCCCAGAGCACTCCACGTACTTGTCTGCAGCATGGCAGATGGTGCCACAGGTGTCAGCCATGTCATCCACCAGGATGGCCACGCGGTCCTTCACGTCACCCACCAGAACCATCCGGTCTACTTCATTCGCCTTCTTCCTCTCTTTGTGAATCAAAGCAAATTCCACATTCAACCTGTCCGCAATCGACGTCACCCTGCACAAAGATGCGAACGGACACGTCTTTAAATTGTATCTTAGAAGCGTAGTAACCAGCCACATGTAAAATAAGGGGGAAAAACCTGGTCTCCTTTGTAAGCCAGGAGCCCTGGTGGCGCAGTGGCTAAGAGCTCAGCTGCTAACCAAAAGGTTGGCAGTTGGAATCCACCAGCTGCTCCTTGGAAACCCTATGGGGCAGTTCTACTCTGTCCCATAGGGTCGCTAGGAGCTGGAATCAACTGGATGGCGATGGGGTTTTTTGTAAGCCAGGAATGGTCTGGGATTCACAGGAAACAATCCATGGTGGAAAAAAAGTACTAGTGATGTGACCCCCAACTCATGGCAGCTGTAATGGATGCCAGGCACCTTGACCACACAACTACCGGCTAAGAATCAATTCACAATTGCTTAGTGTTCGTGGGTACTTTTAAAAACTCAAAGCACAGCTTAAAGTAAGCTACTCAGGAACGACCATTTGCTCAGTTTGTGGAGCGGGGAGCAGGGACGGAAGTCCTTGGTTAAAGCATCCATTGTAATATGCAGACTTGTGAAAACAGGCTTCACTGCACCTGGGGCCTAAGGAGACTCTGCCCGTCTACGGCAACACTCAGGAAGTCTCTGGCTGGGAGGCGCTGAACCAGCAGCAGAAAGAGTGTGGGCAGGCCAAGCCTGGTGTGAGCCCGGGCATTTTGGTTTCTTCTTTGAACCAAAACCAGCTGCAGTCAAGTCGACTGTGTCTCATGGCACCCCCATGTGTGTCAGAATAGAACTGTGCTCCATAGGATTTTCAATGGCTGATTTTTGGGAAGTAGATTGCCAGGCCTCTCTTCTGAGGCGCTTATGGGCAGACTCGAACCCCCAACCTTTTGGTTAGCAGCCAAGCGCAGTAACTGTTGCACCACCTAGGGACCTCTTTTCCTTTGGAAAGTGGACTTAAATGATAAAACTTACTTTGAAATACTGCCATAGATACACTGTGATATTAATAGTGAGATTTTCCTATTTCAGTTTTTAAAGTAACAGTGCATTATGCAATTCAACAACTGAAGAACTATTTACTGAGGAACCCACCCTCACACAATTACTTCCTTGCAGCGAGTGGAAGATGCCACTTTCACAAGCTGATTTTTAAAGAACTTGTCCTTTTTTTTTTTTTTTTTTTTGACAGCAATGGGTCCCCTTCATTGCATCATCCAAGAAAGCAGCCAGGAAGACACCAAGTCTCGGGACAGGAAGGGACTTTCTGGGCTGAGCAGCAGCACAGAGGTAACTCTGGGGTACCCTCTCATTTCTGAGGTATCTCAACACGGCCGTATTTATTTATTTTTTAATTGTACTTCAGATGAAGGTTTACAGAACAAATAGTTTCTCATTCAACAGTACACATGTTGTTTTATGACACTGGTTAACAACCCCACGCCATTCAACCCTCCCCCTTAATCTTTTTTTGGTGAAAGTATACATAGCCAAAGAGACACCATTTCTAAAATTTCCACATGCACAGTTCAGTGACATCGACTACGCTCTTCCAGTTGTGCTGCTATTCTCACTTTAGATGAAGGTTTACAGAACAAAATAGTTTCTCATTAAACAGTTAGTACACATATTGCCCTATGACAATGGTTAACAACCCCATGACATGTCAACACTGTCCCTTCTCAACCTTGGGTTCCCTATCACCAGCTTTCCTGTCCCCTCCTGCCTTCTAGTCCTTGTCCCTGGACCGTTGTGCCCCATTAGTCTCATTTTATCCTATGGGCCTGTCTAATCTTTGGCTGAAGGGTGAACCTCGGGAGTGACTTCATCACTGAGCTAAAAGGGTGTCCGGGGGCCATACTCTTGCGGTTTCTCCAGTCTCTGTCAGGCCAGTAAGTCTGGTCTTTCTCTGTGAGTTAGAATTTTGTTCTACATTTTTCTCGAGCTCTGCCTGGGACCCTCTGTTGCGATCCCGGTCAGAGCAGTCAGTGGTGGTAGCTGGGCACCATCTAGTTCTATTAGACTCAGTCTGGTGGAGGAATACGGCTGTATTTTAATAGCTTCAAACCACACCCTTTACAATTTGACCAAAGAAAACAGCACTATTTCAGGCCTCACTGCTCATTTTCTGCACTGGAATTAGCGAGGATATTATCTCAAGCAAGAGATGTTGATGAAAATGAGGCCTACGGCAAGGCCACTTTTATTCCATTTAGAAAGATCTCCATTTCTGGGTGACACGGAAGAGCACGTTTTGGCACAACGGCTGACTAGGCAGCCTGGTAACCCTTCCCGATGGGAACAACTAAAATCCCAGATTGAAAGGGAAAGACGTTACAAAGGCATCACTGGGCTGGAAATGGTGCAGAGGCAGCAGAGGTGGAGTTACCCTGAGCAGGGAGCATGCAGCAAAGTTCGCGTGCCCTCTTGTGGCCACATGAGGTTTTGCCTGGAACCAGTAAAGCCTCAAACCAACAAGCTGCAGTTTGTCAGATAGATATGCATTTTCTTTGGTGAAATAGGATTTTTTGCAACACGCAAGTAAGCCACAAGTAATATCAACTACATGTATCCTGCGTGACTGCACAGCTGTTCTGAGGGACCTATCGGCTGGGAACGGCCCACTCCAGGGTATCAATGATAAGAAGCAGAAACTGTGAAAAACAGGGGGGAGGTGGCAAAAAATACAAAATGTCCGCTCCTAAAAAGCGTGGCTTTCCTGGCAGAGGGAGCACAGGGCGGGGGGTGGTGGGGGGGAGGTTTGAATGGGACTGCTCTGTCTATAGGGTCGCTATGAGTTGGAATCAACTCGACGGCAATGGTGTTTGTGCTCTGTCTGAACCAAACAGCACCTCGATCCTGGCCATTTACTCTGGGTAGTTGATTCTGCATTTTTTTAAAAGTAGAGGTTGGCAAATAGATAGGGGAAAAAGAGCACTGGATGGCATAAGGGTTAAGTGCTCAGCTGCTAACCAAAAGGTTGATGGTTTGAACCCACCCAGTGGCTCCACAGAAGAAAGACCTGGCAATCTACTTCCATAACGATTATAGCCTAGAAAACCCTATGCGGCAGTTCTAATTTGTTACATGGGTTTGCTAAGTTGACATTGATTTGACAGCACCTAACAGTATATAATAAAAGGCAGTATTTCAGATCAATAGGGAAAAGATAAATGAATAGTTTTGGAGCAACTAGATAGCTGGGGCTGGGGGTGGGGAGTTAGATTCTTATTTCACTCCTTATTCCAAAATGGAGTCCCTACGTGGTACAAACGGTTACTGCACTCCGCTGCTAACCAAAATGTTGGAGGTCTGCATCCACCCTCGGAAAAAAGGCCTGGTGACCTACTTCTGAAAAATGAAAAATCAACCACTGAAAATCCTATGGAGCACAGTTCTACTCTGACACACATGGGGTCACCATGAGTTGGAGTCAAGAGTCGAGGCAACTGATTTTTTTTTAATTCTAAATTTCAGATGGAAGAAAAACTAGAACATTAAAAAAGATAAAAGGTGTATTTTAAGCAAAGATTCTATAGAAGAATTTTGATGAAAACGAGGAAAATGTAGAACAGAATTTCAAATCCTCACGGAATCTAGACTTTCTGGAGCCATGGGGACTGGATGAACCCCCAAAACTATTGTCCTGAGATAATCTTTAAAACTTAAACCAAAAATATCTCCAGAAGACTTCAGCTTAACGAGTACACAATGTCTGCCTTGAGATGCTCTTTAAAAGGTTACTACATGGGATCAAATTGACAACAACAACTGGAAAGATTAGCTAGGAACCTTAGGGGGCAGTGAGTTTGTGTTAATGGGGGAGGAACAACTCAGAAAAGGAGGGGGAAAATGGTTACACAACTTGAAGAATGTCATCAACGTCACTGAATCGAGCACACAGAAACAGTTGAAATGGTGTATGTTCTGCTGTGTACATTCTCAACAACAAAAAAGATAAAGACAACCCTCAAGACAGAAGAAAAATCATGGGAGAAGAAAAATTTTAAAGGAAGTGTGAATCTTTTATGAACTCTGAAGTCATAATGTGAAGAAGAGATAAATCTGACGAGCTAAGAATTTTGGAAAGTTCCTGTAGAAACTAAACACACAAAAAAGGGGAAGAAATGAAACTCTTGGGGAAGTGTTCGCAGCACACAAGAAACAAAGCTTGGCTCTCCTCCCTGTGCAGAACTCCTAATGATCAATATGAAAAGACCTCCAGTGAACAGAATAGTCAATTAGCAGAAGATATGAACAGACCACTCACAGGAAGGGCGCTCAGCCTTGCCCACAGCAGCCAGCATTAACGTGAAATGATGCCACATATCACGTGCTGGATTTGCAAACAAAACACGCTTGATAATGTACTGTGTGAGCAAGGAAAAGTCACTTGCAGTCGTACTTGACGGGAATGTCAACTGTTATGTCTTCTTTGAAAGACCAGATTTGGGCACTGTCCACACAAACCACAATGGCCTGTGCACTTTGGCCTGGCAATCCCACTTCTAGGAAAGTATCCTTCTGTACATGTCCACAAAATGGAGACAGCAAGCAGACTGCTGCAGGGCTGCACTCAAGAGTACGAACAACAGTACCCACAAGTGGGTTACAGGTAACCAGTGGAAAGAAGTATGATATACGCGCACAACGGAATATTACTTAACTGTAAAAAACAACAGACCAGGCCTACTGCACAGCAATGAAATCACTGCTAAGAGAGAGTAATTTTTTTTAAGCACAATGAAGACACGTGTACAGCACATTATCATTTGAGGAAAAAGGGGAATATATATTTGAAAATATATGCACACAGTATCAGAAAGACTAATCGCTAGTAAAGGATATCATGTTTTGTAAAGTAGAGGGTCAGAGAAAGTGAGGTAAACCCTCAGTGAGATGGACTGACACAAGAATTTTTGCTAAGAGCATGGATGATATTTTTAGATTATATATGAAGAACAGAGTTGGAATAGGAAAGGAAAAAGCCACACAAGTTCGTGGCATCTATTATTCTTCTAGCTTATTAGCTGCCAAAATTATTTTTCAGGTTTAAAAAAAAAAAAGAAATACAGCAGGCATAAAAGGCCACATATTGTATGATTCCATTTACAGGAAATCTTCAGAATAGGCAAACCCACAGAGACAGAAAGCAGTTTCCAGACAGAAGTGGTGTCAGGGGCTGGGAAGAGGGGGGAACAGGCAGTCACTGCTAATGGGCGCACGGTTTCTTTTTGGGGTGACAAAATGTTCTGGAATTAGTGCCGATGGCTGCACAACTCTGTGATTATACAAGACTGAATCACACACTTTAAATGGTGAACTGTACGGTATGCAGGCTGTATCTCAATCAAGCTGTTAGTTCTTCAAACATTACATCTTCTTGTGCTGATGTGTCCCTTGACCCACTTTTCCACCTTGAACCTGCGCTCAGGCCAGTACATGAGTCATATGTGAATGCAGATTCACTGAATAAGTGTCCAAGTAAACTGCACAAATTTTAGTAGAAATTACCGGCATGTTTTCCCCAGTCCCTGCTTTTTTCATTGGATGACACCGTGACCCGGCCTCGCCGTCCCTGGTCAAGGGCCATTTTGTGGCCATCACGCAATACTGTGCAAACCCTATCACGGCCCGTCCGGGGGCTTTCTGAGCTAAGTGCCTGCTTCCGCCTTTCATCTATAGGTGTCTCCTTCCTGTCAACGGCCACTTCCTGCTGCTGTCAGAGGCCCCTCTGCAGCTGCAGCCCCGGTTCACCCATCTCCCCACCCCTGGTGCTGGGAACCAAGCAGCCCCGTCAGACAAGCTGAGAGCACTCAGCTCTTCTAAGAACCGGGGCCCACACTGCCTTGCTCCACAACAGCTTTCCGGGGTGCTCTTGGCTCCAGGTCCTCAGCTGGGGCTGTATGTGGGGGAGGGTACCAAACAAGGGACATGCATTTGCATTTTAAAGACATCCCAAAGCTTGCCGGTCACCCGCCACCTTCATCCACACGCTTCCAGCCCACGCCTGCAAGCTGCCTTCCCTTCTGGCTGGCTCCTTGTACCCAGATCTCTCTTTCATCTCCCTTCTTTATGGAGGCCGCTACCTGGCCATTGGAGTCTTTGGGTGGTGCAAACGGTTAACACGTTTGGCTGCTAACAGAAAGGTTGGAGGTTCGAGTCCACCCAGATGCACCCAAAAGAAAGGCCTAGTGATCTACTTCCAAAAACTCAGCCATTGAAAACTCTGGCGCACAGTTCTGCTGACACACATAGGGTCGCCATGAGTCAGAGCCAGCTTCACGGCAACTGATTTTGGTTTCCCCTGGCCATTAAGGGCCCATTCCACTTTTGTTTTCTTTCCAGATAGCAGCTGCAAAGTTCTACGAGGTCACTTGGCAGCACCAAGTCCCACCCTACGGTACATGCTATGGGTCAGATCGGCATTCTCTGTAACCCGCATCCTTGAGTCTGACCAGCTAGCGCCCTGACTGCTCAGTAATTCCTTCTAGGGCCACTTGCTCAGTGCTATTTTCTCATGCAATGCAGCGGGCTTCAAAGACGATTCTTTTAGTACCACGCAGGTGCCTGTCCCTTTTTTGCCTCAGTTGATTTGTAAACTTGCTTATTTTATAGTTTGGCAAATTGTTCTATGACCCCACGGTATTGGCAGGCTGCTTCCCTATTCCCTGTGTTCTAACTCTGGATTCTTAGTCATCTGCAGAGGGTGTGCTTACAGAGCGCTGCGGTTGTGGAATTCTCCCTGGAATGTGGCTTTGCAGCCTGGGACCAACTTTTAAAAGTGAATTTTCTCTGCATAGGAATTCCTTCTGCCAAATGCAGGTTTCCATGCAAATCTGCAGGTGGTGTAGGCTCTGGGTTTTTGCCTCTCGTGGGAGGTTATTTTCTCTCCACATTCAAAGGTCCAGGTACAAAGGCAAGCCTCCTAGCTTTTTCCCTGGGCTGGAGGGTAAAAGTTTCGCATTCATTCCCCTTCTTTATGGAGGTCCCTCCATGAGCGTTAGAATCCAAGCCGCCAACCTCTTCCTAGATCTCATGATCCTCCCCCCCACCTCCTGTGTGCCCCCTGCCCTGGGATCCCCGTGCACGGCTTCTTTCAGTCCCTTCTTTATTTCTGGGCCTCTAACATTTCCCTTTCTTTCTTGGTGCTCTACGTACACCGATTTCTTTTTTTAAGTGTGTTCTATTTTGACTACCATTTTCCAGTGTTTGTGGTAGGAAGGATTAGCTCAGTTAGGTGTGATGTTAATTCATTAAAAGCCTTAGTTTCCAGTTAGGCTCATTACTTTTATCATCAGAAGAAAAGAACTTTTCAAAAAAAAAAAGCCCAAACCAAATATACCTATTCTTCGCTGACACCAAAATAACCTTTTCTTTCATAAACGATGCAATGTTAACAAATTTCGGTTCTGGAGGAGAAGTTGGTAGTCTACTTATTTGCAAAGTAAGTGTTAAGTAATTTAAAACACAAGAGCAGCCTTGGTGGCACAATGGTTAAGTGCTCAGCTGTTGACTGAAAGGTTGGCGGTTCAACCCTACCCAGCGGCTCCACAGGAGAAAGACCTGGTGATCTGCTTCTGTAAAGATTACAGCCTAGGAAACCCTATGGGGGTCGCTATGAGTTGGAATCGACTCGACGACACCTAACAACAACAACAATTTAAGACACACTTCCTTCTCTACAGGTAGGAAAACCCAAACCAAACCAAACTCACTGCTGCTGAGTCGAGTCTGACTCATGGGAGCCTGTAGGACAGAGTAGAACTGCCCCCATAGGGTTTCCAAGGCTGTAATGTTTACAGAAGCAGACTGCCAAGTCTTTTTCCCATGGAGTGGCTGATGGGTTCGAACCACCGACATTTTGGTTAGCAGCCCAGCACTTAACCACTGTGCCATCAGGACTCCTGGTAGGAAAACGACTGTCAATCTCCAAAGGCAGGTCCCAGCGGTGTGTAGTGTGTGCGTTACCTTTTGGCGCCGCCTGCATCCGGGGAGACGATGATGCAGTTCCTCCACTCGGCAATGTTCTCCCGGATCCACTGCAGGACCGCGGGCTCCGCGTACAAGTTATCCACGGGGATGTCGAAGAAGCCCTTCAGGGAGACACAAGCACCGTGTCGCAGGGTTTGGTTTGGAAAGATACTCTCTTTCATTAAATAAAATGTGGATTTGTTATTCAGAAGAAACCTCAATAACAGATTCCCTTTTAATTTTAACAGAAGGAAATAAAAAGCCAGATTATGTTCCAGAAGCATACTGCCATCCGATCCGTTATCTTATGGACTTTTTACATTTTCTTACGATTGCCTGTGTTTCTGAAGGGTAAGAGTGGCTTTGCAGGGCAGTGGGGGCTGGGGACGGGGAGATCTGTCATTTCTTAAGCAACCGTTATAAACCAAATGCTACATATTCATTACATATCCCAGACCGAGTACAGTATAATTTGGCCTGTTGTGCAGATGAAGGAGCTAAGTTACAAAGATGTTAAAGAACATACATTATGACTGTGCCATTCTAACCACTTTCCAGAAGTTGGGATGGAATTACGTAGAGCTTACTACCAAGGAGGCCCTTGGGGGTATAAACAGTTAAGTGCTCGGCTGCTAACTGAAAGGTTGGAGGTTCAAGTCCACCCAGAAGCGCCTTGGAAGAAAGCCCTGGCGATCTACTTCTGAAAAATCAGTCACTGAAAACCCTAGGAAGCACAGTTCTACTCTGACACACTTGGGGTCACCATGAGTTAGAGATGATGCAACAGCACCTGGCTTTTTTTTTTTTTTAAACAAAGAAGCCATTCCTACTTCTCTAAAATTGACTGGAGGGTATTATGGATAGAATGGTGCCCCTCAAAAAAACATACGTTGAAATCCTAACTCCGGTACCTGTGAATGCAATCCTGTTTGGAAATAAGGGTCTTTCTTTTGCTATGTTAATGAGGACATCCTACAGAAGTAGGATGGGTCCTAAACCTAATCCCCTGAGTGGTGTCTTATAAAGAATGACAACTATAGAGACACACCCACACAGAGGGTGGACACCATGTGACAACCAGGCAGATACATCTGTAAGCAGTGAAGGAACACCAAGGATTGTGGCAGCTACCAGTAATGAGAAGAGAGGCCCACAGAAGGCACTGACATGGCCGAGACCCAGATATGGCCTTTTAGCCTCCAGAACTGTGAGAAAATACATTTCTGTTCTTTCAAGCCATTCACTTGTTGTATTTCTGTTAAAGCAGGGAAACTAAGATGGGGGCATGGTGATGGTAGAGACAGACACTATTAACGTCAAATTATATTTCCAAGTTCAGTAAAGACCAGAAAATCTAACAGCATAGTCATACAGGAACTCAAGCACAAGTACCTCTGTCTAAAAGTTTGAAAGTTAACAGAGTTAGGATTTAAGCACTCTCATTAAAACTCCTGACCACAAGCAACAGAAAGAAATGTATTGCCGGTACCTGTATCTGAGAGGCATGCAGGTCCATGGTGATGATGTGATCTGCCCCGGCCACCGAGAGCATATTGGCCACAAGTTTGGCAGAAATCGGAGCACGGCTCTAAAAAATAAAGGCATGAATTTGAGAAAGACAAATCACAAGAGAAAATCAACGCAAATAATAAAGTTGCACACGTTGTAAAGGAGCCCCAATGGTGCAATGGTTAAGTGCTCAGCTGCTAACCAAAAGGTTGGTGGTTTGAACCCATCAGCATCTCTGCAGAAGAAAAGACCTGGCGATCTGCTCCCATAAAGATTACAGCCTAAGAAACTCAATGTGGCAGTTCTACTCTGTCACTTGGGGTCGCTATGAGTCTTGGAAGAAGTACAGCCAGAATGCTCCTTAGAAGCGAGAATAGCGAGACTTCGTCTCATATACTTTGGACGTGTTATCAGGAGGGACCCTGAAAAAAACATCATGCTTGGTAACGTAGATAAGGTCAGCGAAAAAGAGGAAGACCTCAACGAGATGGACTGAGACAGTGGCTGCAACAACGGGCTCAAACATAGCAAGACTGTGAGGACGGCGCAGGACTGGGCAGTGTTTCGTTCTGTTGTACACAGGGTTGCTATGAGTCGGAACCGACTCGATGGCCCCTAACAACAACGTGAGTCAGAAATGACTTGACAGCACACAACAAAATCAACAACCACAACACACGTTGTAGTAACAAAACAGATACATCCATTCCATTTTTATCCACCAAATACTTTTTGATCATATACTATCGTGAGACAATGTGTTTGGCACGGATATTCAGTTGAGAACAAACCAAATACCAAATACACAAACTGTTAAATATACAGGTAGTCCCCAACGTATGACTGTGTTCCGTTCTAATGACTGTCGTGAGTCGGTTCTGACATTATAAATAGAATACCTTTTTTTTTTTAATTTTCATTATTATTGCCTTTTATTATCAGTATCTTTATAGATCTGATCTTTATTTGTTTTGGGGGCTTGGAAACATTACATATAAACTTACAGATATATTTTCATACATACATACATTAAAAAAATACACATGTCCATAAAAAAAGTGGATGATGTTGGCATTTTGTCAGTTCTGGTAATAACTCCACTTGTGGAAGCTTCTGGATCATCTGGATTATTCCTAGGAATGGGAATGGCGTTTCTAGTCAGAAAATTAGGGAGAGTTGTCTGTCTGGTCCTTTTATGCACTGCAACATTGTACGCAGTACATATTACTAATGGTAAGATATAAAACAAAAAAATAGATGGCCGTAAGTGCGGTTCATTCTGACTCAAATACGTCATAAGTCGGGGACTACCTGTCTACATGGGATAGCACAATGCGTATAATTCAAATTGCGATAAGTGTGCACAATTAAAATAACAGGTAGTGAGAGAGAGACAATAGCAGGAAGGACATAAAGTTTAAACAGGACCTCTGTTAGAGGCCCCTCTGAGGAAATCACTTTTAAGGTGAGACGGCAAAGGCAGGGAGAACATTCCAGAGCGAAAGCAGCACATGTAATCACACATTCAGGGGACTGAACAAAGCCCCTCATGGCCACAGGCAGTGGTCAAGGAGAGATGTATAAGACGAGGCCAGAAGGGGAGGCAGGGGCAGATCGTGTAAAGCCCTCAAGGCCAAGGTTAGCTATTGAACCAGAGTATATGTACTGACAGCTGGAAGCTAACATGATTACAAACAAAAACCAGATGGACGAGGCACTCCTTGAAGTGATTTATAATATCCAAAGAAATAGAAGTGTCATTATTATTGACATTAAGTCCTTTTTAAAGCTACTTAATGTCTCCATGGAGGCCCTGGGTGGTACAAACCGTTAATGCACTTGGCTGCTAACCAAAAGGTTGGAGATTTGAGTCCACCCAGAAGTGCCTCTGAAGAAAGGCCTGGAGATCTCCTTCCAAAAAATCATCCACTGATAACCCTGTGGAGCACAGCTCTACTCTCACACACACGGGGTCACCATGAGTTCTGGAGACGACTCTACGGCAACTGGTTTTTAAAACTGCTCTATAGCTTTAATTTCCGTATCATACATGTGGACAACAGGACTGTCCATATTCAGAAAGACCCAAGAGACACTACAGACATGGGATTAGACCAGGTAACAAGAGTTCAGCATTTTGCTATAAACAACAGCATTCCTATGCATCAGCAACAAAAAATATAAACTTAAAAAAGATTTTATTCAAAATAGCAACAAATAAATGATCTCTGTTACACACACACACACACACACACACACACACACAGACACACACACAAGCTTCCTAGTGTGTCTTAGTCTGGAAGCTCCGCTGAAACCTGTTCAGCATCACAGCCACACACAAGCCTCCCCTGACAGATGGGTGGTGGCCGCGAACCAGGGTCTCCCGCATGGAAGGCAAGAATTCTACCACTGAACTACCACTGCCCTCTCTACAATCCATGTATTGTTAACTCATGTTTGCACTGTTTAACTGCCCTGTTCTACGTCACCTTTGGGATAAAACTGCATTTTCTCAGCTTTAATATCCAAAGCTCCTTGGCCAGTCTGGGTCTCACCTACTTAGATCCATTCCTTTCCCCCGCCTGTGTTCCAGGGACCCTCCCTGCGGTGTGCACTGGGCATGCCCACTCTCCTTTTCTAGAGAAGACTTTAAACCTGGCCTCTTCTGAAGGCAACCCCTCACACACCCTGCCTCCTCTCCCCCATCTCGCCTGCTCCAAGGCTTTTGTTTCTTCCTGTCTGCCTCCAATCTTCCAACATTAAAGCACTCAGAGAACTTGAGATAGAAATAGTCTCTCCCACCTTTTTGTGGGGCAGTGAGCGTATGTTAATGCGGGAGGAACATCTCAGAAAAGGAGGGTGAGAATGTTTGCCCAACTCAAAGAATGTCATCAATGTCACTGGATTGTACAGGGAGAAACTTCAACTGGTGTATGTTTTTGCTGTAAAAATTCTCAACAATGAATAAATCATTAAAAAAAAAAAAGACTCCCTCCCCTCTAAAGTGACCCCTTCCATTTGGGACTGCCTTAGATGTCTGCTGGAAAATCGATGTTGAAGATGTGATACGTATAGATGACAGAGTTCATAACTAGACTATATGTTCCTCATACCCACTGCCGTCGAGTCGATTCCGACTCATAGCGAGCCTACAGGACTGAGGAGAACTGCTCCAGAGGGTTTCCAAGGAGTGGCTGGTGGATTGGAACTGCCGACCTTTTGGTTAGCAGCCGAGTGCTTAACCACTGTGCCACCAGGGCTCCTACACCGCCCCCCCCCCCCCCGCCTTCCTCTTTTCTATCAGTTTTCTGTAACAACAAACTACGGGATTTCCTAAACTAGGGATTCCCTAAGCCTCTACACGAGCAGTCTCTCCAAGTTATTGCATCCTTGCTTCTGTGCTGTCGACTGAGGTAAACCTTCTCTGTTCAATCATCAGTTTAACCTGGGAAAGCCATGGAATCGTCTGACTGGAGCAAAAAACTAAAGGCAGCTACTGTGTTGTTACCAAGAAACGCTCTTACAGCATCGTGATTAAGCTGAAGAAAAAGAAACATATGCTTGATAGTGGCTAAAAATGGAAAGCTCATCTCAGTGTTTGCCAATCGGAAAAGAGGTAAACAGCTAAGGTTCCACAGCCTAGCTAACCCACTGGGGCTTTAAGAACTCTGTAGGGCTATTTGTTTGCAGTGGCTCAGGGTACTTGCAAACAAGAAAGGCAGGTGCAACATTAACATCAATCGAAGAGGAACTCAGAGTTACAGATCGTGGAACGATGGAAAAGGGCCATGTAACCCACTTGTGGGTACTGTTGTTCGTACTCTTGAGTGCAGCCCTGCAGCAGTCTGCTTGCTGTCACGAAGTGACAAAATTACATGACATTCAAATTACAATACCCAGAAATAAAGTTTTATTGGCACACAGCCACATCCGTTCATTTATGTATTGTCTGTGGCTGCTTTCGTGCTACAACCACAGAGTTTTATAGTTGCAGAGATCGTACAGCTCTTTACAGAAAAAGTCTGCTGAGCCCTTCTGAGCTATACAGGCTAAATCCCATCTCAAGTGCTAAATGCACTTCTGGAGACAAAATGTTTACTGAGAAATTAACTGACTAGCTTGTGTTCAGCACAGGGTCTGAAAACTACTCCTGAAGAAGTTGGGGTTAAAAATCTAGGGAGACCTTGGTATATGAATTCAAATTCATAAAGGGCTATTCGCATATCCGAGGGGATCCTGTGTGTGTGGTTTCAGAAATTTGGGTTGTTTCAGAAAACAATTTAGGGAGATAAACTGAGGTGTACAGGGGGAAAACATTCTCACAATTTTAGTTACCACATCACAGAAGAGCAGTACTTTTTATGAACTGGAAGAATTTATACAGACCCTGACTACACATCTATCCATTAGAAATACAGCGGAGAAAAGGGATGGCACTTGGTCCCCTTGAAAGTTCCCCTAGAACTCCAACTTCTCTGAGCTATCTCGAGGGCAAAAACCATGTCTTCTTCAATATCTTCTAAAGACTCACAGACCCTCCTGCAACGCTAACATTGCTCAAAGAATAATTCAGCAGTATCAACTTCACTCTTCTCGAAAGGTTAAAAAGAGACAATGGTATTTTGTAAACTTTTTATTTATGTTTTTGTAGTTTTGAAAATTTTATTTGTTGTTCTTGAGAATATACACTGCAAAACATACACCAATTCAACAATTTCTACATGTAGAATTCAGTGACATTGATGACACTCTTCAAGTTGTGCAACCATCCTCACCCTCCTCTTCTGAGTAGTTCCTCCTTCATTAATATAAATTCACTGCCCCATAAGGTTCCTATCTAATCTTTCAAGTTGCTGTTGTCACTTGGATCCCATATAGATAGTTCTTAAAAGAGCATGATGCTCAAGGCAGATGTTTTTTCACTAGTTAAGTTGAACTACTGTTTGGCTTTAAGAAGATTTCGGGGGATATTTTTGGCCTAAGACTTAATGATTATCTCAGGGCAATGGTTCCAGGAGTTAACCCAGCCTTTATAGCTCCAGAAAGTTTGGAGTCCATTAAAATTTTAAATTCTGTTCTGCATTTTCCCCCTTTTGATCAAGATTCCACTATAGACTCTTTGATCAACATGTTCAACAGTGGTAGCCGGGCGCCATTCAGTTCTTCTGGTCTCATGGCGGAGGAGGCAGTTATTCATGGCAGTTATTCAATTAGCCACACATTCCATATCCTCTTCCTATTCCTGACCGTACTTTTCATTTGAGATAAGTATATATTCACGTGCAGTTGTAAGAAATAAGAGACTGAGATCCCTTGCACCCTTTACCCAGTTTTCCCTAAGGGCAACATCTTATAAACTCTAGTACGCTCTCACACCCAGGATCTTGACGTCAATACAACCCACTGATCTTATTCAGATTTCAGCAGTTTTATCTGTACTTTCTAGTGTGTGTGTTTGTGCAATTTTAGCACGTGTGGGTTCGTGGATCAGTCAAAGATACACGTCGGTTTCATCATCACAAGGATGGTAATGGCATTTTAGTACCTGCAAAAATATGCTTCATCTGTTTCTACTTCTATAAACATTAACTTAACATTATGGCTGGCTCAAAGACAAATCTTTGAAAAAGGTGAAAAAGTCTATTTACTCTACCATTAGGATAGAAACCAAACATTTTGCAGATATTTTAATTGAGGCAATATGTGAGGACAAAAATCATGACACGAACCCAGAGTAGGTTCTTAGAACAGGACACACCTCTCCTACCTTGTCCTTTTTATCTTGGCGGGCGTACGGGAAACACGGGATCACGGCCGTCACCCTGGACGAGGATGCGATCTTGCAGGCATTGATCATGATGAGGAGCTCCATTAGGTTGTCGTTGATTTCCCCACAGCCACTTTGAATGATATAGACATCCTCCCCTCTCACGCTCTCACCAATCTCCACGCTAGAAAGGAAAAATCAGACCAATTAATATGAAAGCATGTTTGCATCTTGGGGTTCCCAAGTTACCGCCAGTGTCGATGATTCACTAGGAGGACTCCCAGGACTCAGCGTGCAGTTGTACTTATAGCTGCGGTTTATCACAGTGAAAGGAGATAAGAATACAATTAGCAAAGGGAAAATGCATCTGGGGTGAAGTCGGGGGGAAACCAGGCACGAACTTCCAGAGTCCTCTCCTGTGGAGTCTCATGGGACACACCTAATTTTCCCAGCAACAACTTGTGACAACCGTGTGAAATGTTATCCACCAGGGAAGCTCGTTAGAGACTCAGTGTCAAATTTTTGGTTTTCCCTGGAGTTAATTACCCTATCTATTTACCTGCTAAGTTTTCTTAAGTTTTTTCCAGTTACTGTCAAGTTGATTCCAACTCATAGCTCCCCCATGTGCATCAGAGTAGAACTGTGCTCCATAGGGTTTTCAATGGCTGATTTTTCAGAAGACTGCGAAGCCTTTCTTCGGAGGCGCTTCTGAGAGGACTCAAACTGCCAACCCCTGGGTTAGCAGCTGAGCGCATTAACCATTTGCACCACTGAGGAACTCCAAATTCAATCCTAACCACTTCTAAGGATCTAAAAACTCCAAGATTTCAGAGGCCTCAAGTACAACATCCATTTCATTGTCCTGCAGATGTCTCTCCCAGAGCTCTCTGACTTGGTTTACCTTTCTGCTTGGGCACAGCTGCCACCCGGGGATTCCCTTTAACCCTCTCCTGCACAGGATTTCCCATTTTCTGTATCCTCTTTCTTGGTGCACTTCCTTGTTTTGTGGATAGGCATCCTCTAGTAGCTTCTTGAGAAAAAGTTAATAGGACCTAAATTTCTTGAAGCTAGCATGTCTAAAAATCTGTTTCCTGCATATAGAATTCTCGGTTGAAAATTCTCTTTCTTCAGAGTTTTGAAAGCATTGCTCAAGTGCCATCTAGTTTCCAGTGTTGTTGTCAGTAAGTCTGAAGACATTCTGATCCCTGATTCTTTACATAGGCCCTATTTTTTTTTTCCTCTCTGGAAACTTTCAGGGTCTTTGCTTTAACGCCAGGGTTCTGCAAGCAAATGATGACTTGCCCTGTTGTGGGTCTATTTTCATCTACTGTGCTGGGCACTTAGTAAAGTACTATCTATGTGGAAACTTAACAACCTTCAGTCCTGGAAAGTTTTCTTGAATTATTTCTTTCATGATTTTCTTCTCCATTTGCTCTGTTCTTTCTGGGACACCTATTAGTTGGCAGTTGTGTTAAACTGAGCCTCTAAAGCTCGTATGTATATATTTTTTGTTCCATTCCTCTTTCTGCATCTTTGTCTACTTTCTGAAAGAGTTCCTCACCTTTATCTTCCAAACTCTTCTAAAAGATTTTTAAAATTATTTCTATGATCACATTTTAATTTTTAAAAGATCTTATTCTCTGATGAGTACTTTTTTTTAGCTTTTTCTTTTTTTTTTAAATTGTACTTTAGATGAAGGTTTACAGAACAGATAGTTTCTCATTAAACAGTTTAGTACACATATTGTTTTATGACAATGGTTAACAACCCCAAGACATGTCAACACTCTCCCTTCTCAACCTTGGCTTCCCTATTACCAGCTTTCCTGTCCCCTCTTGCCTTCTAGTCCTTGTCCCTGGACTGTTGTGCTCCATTAGTCCCATTTTGTTTTATGGGGCTGTCTAATCTTTGGCTGGATGCTGAATCTCGGGAGTGACTTCATTACTGAGCTGAAAGGGTGTCCAGGGGCCATACTCTTAGGGTTTCTCCAGTCTCTGTCAGGCCAGTAAGTCTGGTCTTTTTTTGTGAGTTAGAATTTTGTTCTACATTTTTCTCCAGCTCTGTCCAGGACCTTCTGTTGTAATCCCTGTCAGAGCAGTCAGTGGTGGTAGCTGGGCACCACCTAGTTGTACTGGACTCAGTCTGGTGGGCGCCATGGTAGTTATGGTCCATTAGTCCTTTGGACTAGTCTTTCCCTTATATCTTGTTTTCTTCATTTTCCCTTGCTCCAGAAGGGGCGAGACCAGTGGAGTATCTTAGATGGCTGCCCACAGGCTTTTTTTTTTTTTTTAAATTATTATTATTTTTAATTGTACTTCAGGTGAAGGTTTACAGAATAGTTTCTCACGAAACAGTACAGATACTATTTTATGACATTGGTTTACATCCCCACGATCCCATGACATGTCAACCCTCTCCCTTCTTGACCTTTTTTTTTTTTTGGTGAAAATATACATAGCCAAAGATACACCATTTCAAAAATTTCTACATACACAGTTCAGTGACATTGACTACGCTCTTCCAATTGTGCTGTTATTCTCACTTAAGATGAAGGCTTACAGAACAAAATAGTTTCTCATTTAACAGTTAGTACACATGTTGCCCTATGACAACGGTTAACAACCTCACAACACATCGACACTATCCTTACTCAACCTTGGATTCCCTGTCACCAGCTTTCCTGTCCCCTTCTGCCTTCTAGTCCTTGTCCCTGGACTGCTGTGCCTCATTAGTCCCATTTGGTTTTATAGGGCTGTCCACTCCCCGGCTAAACGGTGAACCTCAGAAGTGACTTCACCACTGAGCTAAAAGGGTGTCTGGGAGCCATACTCTCGGGGTTTCTCCAGTCTCCTTTAGGCTAGTAAATCTGGTCTTCTTTTTTTTTTTTTTGTGAGTTAGAATTTTGTTCTACATCCTTCTCCAGCTCTGTCCAGAACCCTCTGTTGTGATCCCAGTCAGAGCAGTCAGCGGTGGTAGCCCAGTACCATCTAGCTGTACTGGACTCAGTCTGGTGGAGCCCTGGGTAGCTGTGGTCCATTAGTCCTTTGGACTAATCTTTTCCTTGTATCCTGTTCTCTTCATCGTCCCTTGCTCCCGAAGGGATGAGACCAGTGGAATATCTTAGATGGCTGCTCACAGGCTTTTAAGACCCCAGACGCTACTTCCGATGAGTACTTATTTTGTTTTCTTTTTAAAAAATCAGCTTTTTGTTTATTATGGCTGCAAGATCTCTTATTTCTCTAAGGATATCAACTTTTGAGAAGGGGGAGGGATGTTTCCTTATAGTCTCTGTTTCCCGTGGGAAGTTGCTTTTTTGCCCCCCCCTTTGATTTTCATCTTTTGCAGAGGATCTTTCCTCAGATATTGTCTGCTCACATTTAATAGTACTACTACTACTTCTCATTGCTGTCGAGTTGATTCTGACTCATAGTGACCCTAGAGGACAGAGGAGAACTGCCCCACAGGGTTTCCAAGGAGCAGCTGGTGGATTCAAACTTGCCAACCTTTTGGTTAGCAGCCTGAGCTCTTAACCACTGCACTACCAGGGCTCCACATTTAATAGTAGGGGACACTAAGTAGTTGAGTGCAGGAGTGGTTGGGGAGCTGTAGATGAAACATGACTGCCCAATGAGTTGATCATTGTCATTGCTGAGGACAGGTACACAGGAGTTCCTTATACTACCCTTTTTAAATTCTGTGTTTTTGAAAACCTTTATAAAATAATTTTTAAAACACTATCTTTTTTAAAAAATGTTGGTAGGAGTGATTTTATAACATATTTAATTCTGCATATCAAACCATGCATTTATGAGTCAAAACATAACAAGTCATCCAGGCACATGAACACAGGTTTTGAGGGGGTACTACAAAACCAAATTATCCAGCTATACCACGTCACAGCGACATGGGCTGAGAATCAGTGAGTTTTCTTGCCTATGATATGGGTCAGTAACAGCAAGCGGACAGAAGCAATTACTCCCCAAAACCAGTAGTTTTCAAATCTGGAATTCACCTAGGTTGATTTTTAATGCTCAGGGCCTCATGAGAATCTAACATAATTGTCAAACAGTACATGCTGCTCAATAATATGGGTCTGATGGAAATGCCAACAGATACATTGCAGAAGCTTCCATTCCTCTTCCAGTGTTCCAAAGTATACATTCGCTCAAACATTTTAGCTGCTATTTTCTAACTGAATCGTTTGAGAACTTGGCAATGGGGATATATACACCCCAAGGGTAGGCAATACCTCACCTAAACCACACCCCACACACCCATGTGAAGCCCAGAGTGGCTGCCCAAGGAGCAGAGCAACACCCCAAGGTGGGGGGAGCAGGGCACAGGAATCCCCTTGAGGTCTAGACAAGAGGGCACCCACGGAGGATGGTAGCCCTGAACAAGCAAGCTCTGCCTCAGCCACCTTGGCTTGGGAGGAGGGAGGGGACGCAGGAAGGGCAAGGATGTTGCAGGGGGACAGGAACCCTGGAAAGTCAGGAGCTCCCAGTGATCCTGGTGGGTTGGAGGCTTTTACTCAGGGCTGAAGAACATCACCTCTCCTCAGGGAGCTGGGAGGACTGGTTCTCAGGATAATCAGCTTCCCAGAGACAAGGTCAGCTCTGCTCTATCACTTGTTTTGAAAAGGCAAATCTGTTCCAAATAATTGATACATTAGGAACACTTTGAGCATAACATGAATTTTGCATTGGCTTATACGTGACCTCTCTCGCTGAGAACGCAGATACACCAAGCGCTCGCGCGCGCGCGCACACACACACACACACACTCGCCTCCCACAAGGACAACGAGCCATACCCATGCACATCTGGCATTACAATGTTCCATCTGACTTAGACAACCCTTCTTCTGTGATCTCACAGTTAACTCCCAAGCTGCGGCCCTCCCAAGGCCCACTCCCCAAGCAAGCTGCAGGTCTTCTTCAAGGACAAGTGCCATATCTAAACCTTTTACCACTTTTATTATGTTCTCATCTTTTTTTTTTTTAATGTCACTGAGGAAATTTGGGAATGTTATGCCCCTAACCCCATTTTTCCCATAAAAACCCATCACCGTCAAGTAAATTCCAAGTCATAGAGACTCTATAGGACAGAGCAGAACTGCCCTATAGGGTTTCCAAGGCTATAATCTTTACCGAAGCAGACTGCCACAGCTTTCTCCCTCGGAGTGGCTGGTGGGTTCCAACTGCCGACCTTTCAGTTAGCAGCTGAGTGCTTAACCACTGTACCACACTGAGGGCTTTTTTTTTTTTTTGCTATGAGTCGGAATCGACTTGATGGCAATGGGTATTTTTCCCATAAGCTCCCCTTTCTTTTTTTTTTGCACAGTCTTGCAGTGTGGTGATTTTTAGAAACACATATGTCCAGTTATAGCAGAACTGACTATAAATGAAAGAAGGCTCATGAATAATTATCCTTCTTCCTTCTCCCAGCACCAGAGGCCAATTATATCCCATACAATTGTTTCATTAAAAGAGTCAATTATAGCCAAAGAAAAATTAAAAACAAATCTATGTTAGGGACATGTGGTCATCTACCTGAACTAAGTAAGCTTATGAGTCAAAAATCGACTCAATGGCACTAAACAACATATCCATCTTGAAGGAGAATGCTTAGAAGGGAAAAGGAAGTTTTTCAAGTTGACGCATTCTGAAAATGAGTATGTATAGCGTTCGGCCATGTTCTTGCATGTTCCTGCTCTCTGCTTCGGATGGAAACGGTATGACACCAACATCAGGAGGGGAAGGACAGAGAGAATTCTATATGCTCTCCCCTACTTCAAGCTCTAAGGAGTGAAATATAATTCCTTTGTGAATATCGCATCAACTGTAGGATGAAGCAGATTTGAAAACCACAGTATTTTACAGCTCAGGGATCCAAAAACTCCGGCCCACAGCCTGTTTCTGTTCGGCCCATGAGCTAATACGTGTGGCAGGCAGAATAACGACCCCCTAAATAGGTCCACGGAGCCTTGGTGGCACAGTGGTTAAGGGCTTGGCTGCTAACCAAGAGGTCAGTAGTTTGAATCCACCAGCTGCTCCTTGGAAACCCTATGGGGCAGTTCTACTCTGTCCTATAGGGCCGCTGTGAGTCGGAATCAACTTGACAGCAACGGGTTTGGTTTTTTGGGAAACAGGTCCACAAGGAGCCCTGGTGGCACAGTGTTTAAGCGCTCGGCTGCTAACCGAAAGGTCGGCAGTTTGAACCCACCAGCCACTCCACTGGAGAAAGATGTGGCAGTCTGCTCCCATAAAGATTACAGCCTTGGAAACCCTTTGGGGCAGTTCTACTCTGTCCTACAGGGTCGCTATGCGTTGGAATTGACTAGATGGCAAAGGGTTTGGTTTGAGTTTTTAAAAATAGGTCCACATCCCAATCCCTAGAAGCTGTCAATGCTTGTTTACATGGCAAAAGGGAATTAAGGCTGCTAATCAGCTGATCTTAAAATAGAGACATGATTGTAGATTTTCTGGGTAGGCCCAATGCCATCACAAGGGTCCTCAGAAGTGAAGAGGGATGCAGGCTTTGAAAAGGGAGGAAGGGGCCATGAGTCAAGGAATGCGGGTGGCTTCCAGAAGCTGGAAAAGGCAAGGAAATACAGCCCTGCCGACCCATGTTGGACTTGTAACCTACAGAACTGTAAGACAACAAATGTGTGTTGTCTTAAACCACCAAGTTTGAGGTAATTTGTTATGGAAGCAATAGAAAAATAATACAAATGGTTTTTACACTTTTAAAGGAGAAGGGAACGAAGAAGAAGAGCAGCAACAGGGGACACACGGTCTGCCAAGCCTCACGTATTTACTATCTGGCCTTTTACGGAAAAGGTGTGCTGACCCCTGGTCTAGCTTATGACTGTTTATCCAAAAAGAAATTATACTCTGTGGTCTATGTTTCCTCAGGAACCTCAGCCCCCATAAGACTAGCAGTCGGGGAGGACAGAGAATACCATCACTGTGGCAATATTTTTTCCAAAGCTATTCCTGCTTCTAGTCATGAAAACAATCACATCTGATCTTTATTCTTGGTCTTTTAAAAACTGTGGATAGAAGGTAGCATTCATCAGCTGTCCAGGTAGAAGACGTTTACTGATCCCCAAATAAGAAGGTTTCAGAGTTTAAGCAAGTCAACAATGAACGGGTGTGGTTGTTAAAAGATGGCCACAAACTCTTTTAACGCTTTTCCCATCAAGAAGTGGGGCCTAAGCATGCTTGTCCGTTTTCCTACTTTTGTCTGTTCTGTGGTATTTCCTTGAATTCGGGCAGACATTCTAGCTCTGGCAGCATGCTTGTCTGCTTCCCACTTTTGTCCTTTTGAATATATGCCAAACAAAACTTTTTAACTTAAAAAAAAAAAAAAAAAGAAGTGGGGCCTATGTCTCCTCCCCTTGAATCTGGGAGAACTCTGTGACTGACTGACCAATAGAATGTGACAGAAGTAATAATGTGCCAACTTCTGGGCCTAGGCCTTAAGACTGGCAGCTCTTTCTTCCTGTCTTTTGGAACACTTGCTCTTAGAACTCAGCTTCCATGCTATGAGGAAGCTCAAGTAGCCCCAAGGATAGGACCAGAGCAAGGGGTACTGAGGTTCTTAACCAAGCTCCCAAGCAACATAGTACCAACACAAGTGAGCCATCTTGGCTGTGGAGCCTCCAGCCCCAGTTAGCTGTCCCAGCTGCCACCACATGGAGCAGAAATGAGCCTTCCATCCTTGTAGCTGTTATGCGCTATCGAGCAAAATAAATGACTATTGCTTTAAGCTGTTACATCCTGTGGTAATTTGTTACAGAGCAGTAGATAACCAGAAGCTTGGGTCTTGAAGATCTTAACAACCCTGCCAGCAGATTAACTGACCATGGTAAAATGTTATAATGGAGACTTTCAGACGCCACCGTCCATGCTGTCCTAGGAAGTCAGCTTAGGATTTTGGTGGTCTTGAGTGAAGCTGGGCATCTCCCTGAATATCTGATATGATTTAGAGGTGAAAAGGTAAAATCAGGAATCTCCGTCTGATAAGGTAGCATTTTAATAGCGTGGAAGAGCCACAACCAAAAGAAAGAAAAACAAACCAGTTGCCATTGAGTCCACTCCGACTCACGATTACCCAAGGTGTATCAGAGTAGACCTGCACTCCACAAGGTTTTCAAAGCTGTGATCTTCTGGAAGCAGATCACTAGGCCTTTCTTCTGAGGTGCCTCTGGGAGGGTTAGAATGCCAACCTTTCAGTTAGTCAAACACTTAACCATTTGTGCCACTGAGGGACAGGAAAGCAGATCTCTGGTCCTGGCTCAGGGAGAGATGTGGGAAGAAGCCCCTTACATGAACTCAGTCAATTTTCTCTTCCTTTTGCCCCTCTGTTTCTCTTCTCTAGGATCACACAGTAAAAACCAGACCACCAGCACAGTACCTGGTACAGCAAACACTGTATAATCAACCTCCGTACCTGCACAGTTCAGGGAAAGAGAAAAGTCAAGAAGTTAATCTTTTACAGTCTACGTATTAAAAACACAAAACGTAGCCGTATAAGCAATTGCCAGACTTCAGACCAAGTGGTTTTTGAGACCTCGTGTTTTCTAATTAGCAAGTCTTAGTTATAATATACTCAAAACCAAATAAACTTGAGTCTGCTTCATACTTAAACATCTAAACATTCACACTTCAATGTCTGAGTGAATTTCACCTAACAGTGCAGACAGTACTTTTAGCAGAAATCCAACATTGACTTAGCAATGAACTTCTGATCCAGATTAACCATGCCCTTTAGCAAAGGATTGTGCTACAATGAGATAACATGGAAGGGCAACATATTTGCTTTCAAAACCTACTTCATCCAGAAATTTCTCCTTTAACTTACTACAAAAAAACAAAACACCAAACCAAACCCATTGCCATAGAGTCAATTCTGACTCATATCGACTCTACAGACAGAGTAGAACTGTCCCATAGAGTGTTCAAGGAGAGGCTGGTGGATCTGAACTGCCGACCTCTTGGTTAGCAGCCGAGCTCTTTACCACTGCGCCACTAGGGCTACCTCCTAGATAAAAGCTATTACCCCCTTCTCCTGTTCTTGGAGCCCCTGGGTGGCGCAAGCGCTTAAGCATTCAGCTAATAACCGAAAGATTGGCAGTTTGAGCCCACCCAGAGGTGCCTCAGAAGAAAGGCCGGCGATTTGCTTCTGAAAGGTCACAGCCATGAAAACCCTCTGGAGTGCAGTTCTACTCCACGGCCACTGGTCTGGTTGTCTGTTTTCTCTTGTTCTTTGAGCTATTGAAACTTGACGGGCATTGGCAAAATATTGCCACATTCACGCCCAGCTCTATCTTTCTCCAGAGCCCTCGGCCATCCTCCAAGACGTCTGGATTAAATGCTACCAAGCTGAATGTACTCACCACAGTAATACCACCTACCGCTCACTCACGTGTCTTCACTTATCATCGGACTCTTCTAACTGTAACTTACCACCTCGAAGCAGTCACAAGGGATTCACACAGCCTAAAAAGCTGATGCTAAGATCATCTCCATCATACATTATTAATATAGCTTCTCGGTATCGAAGAAATTTTTGTCTAACTCAAGGTCACAAAGATTTTCTCCTGTGTCTTCCTATAGAAATTTTACAGTTTTAGATTTTACATTTAGGTCTATGATTCATTTCAAGATAATTTTGGTCAATGGTAGGAAGGATGGGGTGGAGGTTCTTGTTTTTGGCATATGGATGTCCAACTGTTCCAGCACCATTTGCTGGAAATGTTCACTGAACTGGATGTTTGCCAAAGATATAAAATTTATCAGTAATTGTGTACAGGGAGAGGGGAAAAAAATGAGACTGACTTGAAATTGGTCAGAGAACTGTGCAGACTCGGGCAGGTGGCAAGGGCCCAGCTTCTGCGCATGGCCACTGCCTGACACTACAGAGGAGAGGCGACCACTTCTCGCGACCTTGAGAAATGAGTACAAATGACACTCAAACCATGTCCCTGCCACTGAACACAGCGTTGTTGCTAGGTGCTGTTGAGTCGATTCGACTCCCAGCAACCTCATGTGGTAGAGTAGAACTGCCCCATATGGTTTTCTTACCGGTAATCTTTACAGAAGCAGATCGCCATGCCAGGCCTTTCTTCCACAGCACCACTGGGTGGGTTGGACCTGCCAACCTTTCGGTTAGCAGCCGAGCTGCCAAGGTTGCTACTGAACACAGTAGAGCCCCAGATCTACAAAGCTACAAGCCCACCATCTTTGAGGCAGACAAACCAGGGCAGCACAGAGGAAGCCGGCATGCGCGCCCTGGAGTTCTCACACTCGTAAACCTTTGCTCAAGCACACTCTCCCATTACCCCAGTGGTTTCCACACCGGCGCGGGTCCCCGGCCCTGAATCAGGACCAGTGGGGGCAGGCCTGGGAAGCGGCGTCGGGAGGCTCTGCAGGTGCGGACAGAGCGCCGCTCCAGGGTTCAGCGTGCGGGGAGCGCGCCGAACCGGCCGGCCGACCCGCGGTCCCTAGGCCAGCGCCCTGCGCGCACGGGGCGGCGGAGAGCTGCGCGGCGCCGGCGGGCGCGCCCCCTCTCTCTGCACCCTTCCGGGCTGGGGGCGCGGAGCCCCGGGGCGCAGGGTGTTCTGGGTCGGGCCCCTGTCGGCTCCGCCTCGGCGCGCGGCCGCCGTTCAGCCCGGCAGGGGGAGCGCGGAGGGCGCCGGGCGCGGGGCGGCCCCTCCCGGCCTGGCTCACCTGGTCTCCTGGTTGCTGAACTTCTTGGTGACCACCTTGCCCAGCTCCAAGCCCAGCCGGTCGGCCACGCGCTGGGACAGGTCCTGGTGCGAGGAGCCGCTGAAGAGCACGATGTTGGGCATGGCTGGACTCTGGGGCGCGCGGTGGCGGCGGTGACGGTGACGCGGGCGGGAAAGAGTGACGACCGGACCGGAGGAGGAGCTGGAGGGAGGGAGGGAAGAGCGGGAAGGAGTTAAAGCGGAAGGAGGAGCTGGAGGGGAGGAAAAGCAGGAGCGGAAGGAGGAGCGAGAAAGTGCGTCAGGACTGGGAGGCGACACCGGAAGCGCAGGAGAGGAAGGAGGAGTGGGAAAGTGCGTCAGGACCCGGAGGAGCTGCAGCGAAGGGAGGAGCTGGAGGGGAGGGGGGAGCTGCAGCGGAGGGAGGAGCGAGAAAGTGCGTCAGGACCAGGAGGGGGCTGGCGGGGAAGGAGGAGCTGGCGGGGAGGGAGGAGCTGAAGGGGAGGGAGGAGCTGAAGGGGAGGGAGGAGCTGAAGGGGAGGGAGGAGCTGAAGGGGAGGGAAGAGTGAGAAAGCCCGTCGGGACTGAGAGGAGCTGAAGGGGAGGGAGGAGTGAGAAAGCACGTTGGACCGAGAGGACCTGGGGGAGGAGCTGGAGGGGAGGAAGGAGTGAGAAAGCACGTTGGACCGCGAGGACCTGGGGGAGGAGCTGGAGGGGAGGGAGGAGTGAGAAAGCACGTTGGACCACGAGGACCTGGGGGAGGAGCTGGAGGGGAGGGAGGAGTGAGAAAGCACATTGGACCGCGAGGAGATGGGGGAGGAGCTGGAGGGGAAAGAGGATGAGAAAGCAACAGGGAGGACTGGGAGAAGGAGAACCGAGAGCAAGGGGGAGCAAAGAGGGGAAAGAGGAGAGGGAGAGGAGCGTGGGGGGCTGGAAAGGATGGAAGAGCTGAACGGGGAGGAGAAGCTGGAGGAATGGGAGAGAAGAGGAGCAGAGAGTGGAGAGGGAGGGGAGGAGGAGGTGCCAGAACACAAAGGGCAGGAGGTTGTGAGACCCTGGGTGGTCCTGAAACACACGGGTACCCTTGCTTGTGGCATGGGGGGGGGGGGTGCTTCAGAAGCAACTGAGGTGGGGGGGGTGGAGCACGCTCCTGACCCCAGTCTTGACCTTTCTGACCTGCCTCACCAGGGAGGGCAAAGGAACCCGATTAACTGGGTGCAGAGGTAGGGGAACGGGCAATGGAGCTGCCTTGCAGTCAGAAGAGACTCCCAACCCTGAGCACCCCAAACCTAGTGCAGGCTACTGGTGTTGCAAGGGTCGCAAACTACTGCACGGGGGCCAATCGTGGTTTTTGGACCCGGGAGCGAACAATGGTTTTTAGATGAACATTTGCAATGGATGTGATGATAGGATACGCTGCCTTTGAACCCCAATTAAGAGAAATGTTATCCTTCCAAGAAAGAGTTTCTTCTCTTTAGATGTTTATTTTTATATGTACTCAATTATTATTATTGTTATCATATTTTAGATTTGTCAATAAAAACATTGTTGAATTTTTTCCCTCTTGTTATATTAACCAAAAATCAAACCAGATGTGTCGAGTCTTCTCTGACTCATGGCGATCCCGTTTGTATCAGAGTGGAACTGTGCTCCAGAGGGCTTTTAATGGCTGATTTTTCAGAAGTAGATTGCCAGGTCTTTCTTTTGAGGCACCTCTAAGTGGACTGGAACCTCCAACCTCTTGGTTAGCAGCCAAGCACGTTACCCATTTGCACCAAGCGGCCCTGAGATAGTTGGGAATAAATTCATTCAGCAAATAGTTAGAACTCTTACTATAGACAAAGAACTAGCCTAAATGATGTGGGGAATACAAGATGTGAAACTGTCAATAAACTCAAATTAGCGTTTTCCCATTTCACCCCTATCCATAGGTCAATGAAGACAGAAGTCGACAGTGGAAATATCTCATCATTTTGATTTCCTGCATTAATATTTTAACTTGAATTAATAAATATTTTACAATATATCTGGGATCTGAGATCACATGGATAAGCTGGCGATCATCGAAATGAAAAACTGTTTGCTTCATTTGGAATTTCAGCCTCCAGAATTATGAGAAAATAAACTTCTGTTCTTTAAAGCCAAAACAAACAAACTCTTCTGCTTCAAAGGATACCATCAAGATAGTGAAAAGACAACCCACAGAATTGGAGAAGATATTTTCAAATCATATATCTGATAAGGGACTTGTATCTAGAATATATAAAGAACTCTTACAACTCAAAACGAAAAAGACAACCCAATTTAAAAATGGGCAAAGAATCTGAATAGACATTTCTCCAAAGAAGAGATGCAAATGGCCAATAAACACATGAAAAGATGCTCACAGTCAGTAGTCATTAGGTTGCAAATCAAAACCACAACGAGATGCCACTTCACACTAGGATGGCTATAGTCAAAAAGATAATAACAAGTGTTGTGGAAGAGAAATAAAGATCAGAACTCTCATACATTGCTGGTGGGAATGTAAAATGGTGCAGCTGCTTGGAAAACAGTCTGGCAGGTCCTCAAAAGGTTAAACAGAGTTACCGTATGACCCAGCAATTCCACTCCCAGGTATATACCCGGGAGAAATCAAAATATGCGCCCACATAAAAACCTGTGCAAGAATGTTCACAGCAGCATTGTGCATAATAGTCAAAAGTGAAAACCACCCAAATGTCCATCAAGTGATGAGTGGATAAAATGTGGTATATCCATGCAATGCAAAATTATTCAGTCATAAAAAGTATGTGGGATTCCATTTACATGAAATGGCCAAAATAGGTAAATCCATAGAGACAGAAAACAGATTAGTGATTGCCTAGGCCTGGGGGAGGATGGAAGGTTTTGGGAGGTGGGGTGACAGCTAAGGGGTGCAGGATTTCTTTTTGGGGTGATGAATATTCTCTAAAATTGACTGTGGTGATGGTTGCATAACCTTATGAATCTACTAAAACCACTGAACTATACATTTTAAATGGATGAATTGTATATGAATTATATCTCAAAAAAGCTGTTAAAAATAGCTGTAATGTAAGGACATTTTTATTCTTGACTCCAATATGAGTGCATATAACATGTCAGGTTGTCCTGCTGTTGGTGACACTGCAACTTATCCCTGGTTTAAGGTGGTGACAGCTTGCTTCCTCCATTACAAAGTTGTTTTTTGCCCTTACAGAGTCCCCGGGTGATGCAAACAGTTAAGCGCTGGGCTACCAACTGAAAGGTTGGTGGTTCAAACCCGTCCAGAGGCACCTCTTAAGAAAAGCCTGGCGTTCTGCTTCCAAAAGATCATAGCCATTGAAAACCCTATGGAGCTCAGCTCTTCTCTGACACAGATGGGGTCGTCATAAGTTGGAATTGACTCGATGGCAGTTGGTTGGTTGGTTGGTTTTACCCTTGCAAAATGGTAATTTTCTAATTGTATGATTTCTTCTACAAATACCATCTGGAATTCTTCAGTAAAGAAAAGCTTTCCTTCATCTTCAAGGGCTACCCCCCGCCAAAAAAAAAGAAAAACAACGTTGCCGTTGAGTTGATTCAGACTCATAGCGACCCTGTAGGACAGAGTAGAACTGCCCCATAGGGTTTCCAAAGAGCGCCTGGTGGATTTGAACTGCCCACCATTTGGTTAGCAGCCAAACTCTTAACCACTTCGCCACCAGAGTTTCCAAGGGATACCCAGTTACCCTCAAATACAGTTTATACTGGAAAAGCAAGATCAAAGTTTAATTTTCTTCCCTTCCCAATTTTCAGAGTAGGGAGTTTGGGTTTCTAAATACTGTTTCTCACGCTAAAGAACCAGGGATCCTTGGGATTTGGCTGGTTCAAGGTCTAGGGCAGGGAATGTACAACGTGAGCTGGAACATCTTGCCTCAGAAACGCAAAGACGGGGAGGGATGTCTCAGGAGGAGAAGGAGCCAGCCTAAAGCAGTTACTCTTGATCAAAGAAGGACAGCATGAACATCAAACATTAGTGTAGTGATCATTGCCTCTGTGACCCTAATACTCCCCAGTGTATTTTCTCCTTTTCAAAATGGGCGACTGAGAGCTTGACATAACTAACGCCATGATGAACCTGTAAGTTTTTCTTTTTCTTTTCTCTCTGCGTTGTCCTTTCCGCATACCTTTGTTAATGACTTTGTTTTGCTCTGTCCAGCCACCTGTGGCTTACAACCCCCCACAGGAAGATTAAAGCCCAAATGCCTGACTGTATATCTTAAACCTGATAAGGAGATGTCCAGCATATATCCTTTTAGTATGATAAAGAGTCTCTTGTAATTACCTTGTAATGAATAACTCATCCAGCCATGCCATCTACGGGCTACAAAGACACTTCTAACCTTTGTAAAAATCGTATATAAGCTCTAATGTAAAAATGCCTTTTGGAACTCCATAGAGACAGCCTGCAGTGCTGTCGGATCCCCATTGGTGGCCACCTCCTAAATAAACTATCTCACTTTTTCTGACTTGGAGTGCGTTTCATCGGCTCGACTGCTCCAGGGCACGGACCCTAATCAGGCAACACCTAGAATGCATCAAAAGTATAAAAACCAATGTGTCCATAACCACACTCAATAAAATGAAAACCAAAACAAGACACAAGTAAAGCTCACTTGATACCAAGGAAGATGAATATGAAACTGACTTCTTTCTCTGAAAGTTGGTCATTAAGGAGAGGAAAGGAGAAGGTGGAATACAGCTATTTCTCTGCTAATCACACAGAATTTGATTGTGCCAAGAGAAGTGTGCTTTTCATGTGCGGTGTATCATATGAGTCACTTCTGGAAAAAAGATCCACGATAAACAGCCCAGTGCCCTCCGTGAAACTTACGAAGGCTGCCCAGGGCATACATAACTCAAACGGAGGGCTCCAGCAAGGCGAGGTGTGCAGCACAGGAATTCACAGTCAGCCTGTAGATCGGAGTGTAAAGAAGCTTTATAATGGTGGAGATAGAAGGACGTTAAAGGGTATAGAGGACTGGCATTGTTGGAAAGAAGGCAGGGTACTATTTTAATGAGCGAAGCGGTACAAAGTCGTTGAAATCCGACTGAGCTTAACTTTAGTGTGAGGCAAACTAATGGAGAAGTGGAGGGTCTAAATTAAGTAAGGACCAATCAGAGAAAGTTGCCTCAAATCCTTTCTAGAATGAGGTAGAAATTGGGAGAAGAAATAATAATATTGTACATGTATATACCCATAATGTATCCATTGTCGTGGAGTTGATTTTACTCATAGTGACCCTACAGGATAGAGTAGAACTGCCCCATAGAGTTCTTTACGGAAGCAGACTGCCACATCTTTGTCCCGAAGAGTGAGTGGTGGGTTCGAACCGCTGACCTTTTGGGGAGCAGCCTGGTGCTTAATCACTGTGCTACATATGTATAGCACATTATATGGCAGACCTTCACAACAACCCTACGAGTTCAGTCTTATTACACTCATCCCTATTTTACAGGTAGAGAAACCAAAGAACAGAGAGGTTAGGTAATTTTTCCAAGATCACACAGCTAAATAGTGGAGCCAGGCGGCTGTTTTCAACTACGCTTCACTGCAGTGGTTAAGAACTATTGGCTGCATTGTTTACAGTAGCAAAAAGGTGGGAACAACCTAGATGCCCATCAACAGACAATGGATAAACAAGCTATGGTACATACACACAATGGAGTTTTATGCAATGATAAAGAACGATGATGAATCTGCGTCTCGTAACATGGATAAATCTGCAGGGCATCATGCTGAGTGAAATAGGTCAATCACAAAAGGACAAATATTGTATGAGACCACTACTGTAAAAACTCATGAAAAGGTTTATACACAAAAAGAAACAGTCTTTGTTGGTTATGAGGGATGGGAGAGGTGGGGAGGGAAGATATTAAATAGACAATAGATAAGCTGTAACTTTCGTGAAGGGTGAGACAGTACACAATACTGGGGAAGCCAGCACAACTTGTACAAGGCAAGGTCATGGAAGCTCCATAGACACATCCAAACTCACTGAGGGACCGAACTGCTGGGCTGAGGGCTGTGGAGACCATGGTCTCGGGGAACATCTAGCTCAACTGGCATAACATTGTTTATAAAGAAAAGGTTCTACATTCTACCTTGGTGAGTAGCATCTGGGGTCTTAAAAGCCTATGAGTAGCCATGTAAGATACTCCGCTGGTCTCACCCCTTTGGGAGCAAGGGAGAATGAAGAAAACAAGATACAAGGGAAAGATTAATACAAAGGACTAATGGACCACAACTACCACGGCCTCCACCAGACTGAGTCCAGTACAACTAGATGGTGCCCAGCTACCACCACTGACTGCTCTGACAAGGGATCACAGCAGAACGTCCCAGATAGAGCTGGAGAAAAATGTAGAACAAAATTCCAACTCACAAAAAAAGACCAGACTTACTGGCCTGACAGGGACTGGAGAAACCCCGAGAGTATGGCCCCCGGACACCCTTCTAGCTCAGTAATGAAGTCACTCCTGAGGTTTACCTTTCAGCCAAAGATTAGATAGCCCCATAAAAAAAAATGAGACTAATGGGGCACAACAGTCCAGGAACAAGGACTAGAAGGCAGGGGGGGACAGGAAAGCTGGTAATAGGGAACCCAAGGTCGAGAAGGGAGAGTGTTGACATATCATGGGGTTGTTAACCAATATCATAAAACAATGTGTACTAACTGTTTAATGAGAAACTATTTGTTCTGTAAACCTTCATCTAAAGTAGAATAAAAAACAAAATTAAAAAAACAAAAAAGAGCCGTGGCTGCTAACCAAAAGGTTGGCAGTTTGAATCCACCAGCAGCTCCTTGGAACCCCTATGTGGCAGTTCTACTCTGTCCTATAGGGTCCCTATGAGTCCGAATCAACTCAATGGCAACGGGTTTGGTTTTTTTGGTTTCACTGCCTCTTACTTCACTACACCATGTAAGTGGGAGCAGTTGAGAAAGGCTTTGAATTTTAGATCAATGTGATGTGTAAAAAGAGTGCTGTTCCTTTTTAATGATAATATTTTCTAGTTCTAAATAATCCCTGTAACACAATTTCAGTAAAGATTTCCAGGCCCATGACTTAATCCTGATGACATATGTTTGTATCTCCGGCTCAGACCTCTCTCTTGAGGGTCAGACTTGAATATCCAACTCCATATCAGGGATTGGCAACCTATAGCTCACGGCCAAATCCTCCTCACAGCCTATTATTGTAAATAAAGTTTTAGAGGAACCCAACCACACCCATTCATTTGCATATTGTCTACGGCTGCTCTCTTGCCGGAGGACACAGTTGAGGAGTTGCAACAAAAATTATGTGGCCCACAAAGACTAAATATCTACTATTTGACACTTTAGGGGGGGAAAAAAAAAGCTTGCCAACCACTAGCCTAGGAACTTCCACAAGCCTCTCCTATGGGAAGTCTTGATGCTCCTCCTCCCCGTAACCTGTTCTTCCGTCCATACACAGCACCACCAACCATCCACTTGCTCAAGTCAAACATATATCCACCATTCTGCTTCTCCATCGCCTTCACATCCCAAGATTGTTGGTTCTGTTGGTAAAGTATCGATCGCAAATCTGTCTACTTCTCTCCATCTCCATGGCCACCCACAGCCACAGCAGTCTCCTAGAGGATCTTCTTGCAAGACCTCTGATTCCCTCCAATCCCTTTCTGTACAGCAAACAGAATGATTTTTTTTTTAAGACAAAACTAATTCCATCATGTCATTTAAAGCCTTTCAATGGTTTCCCATTGAACTTGGAATTTGGCCTTGCCTAACCCTCCAATGGAAACCCTGGTGGTGTAGTGGTTAAGAGCTATAGCTGCTAACCAAAAGGTTGGTAGTTCAAACCCACCAGGTGCTCCTTGGAAACTCTATGGGGCAGTTCTACTCTTTCCTATAGAGTTCCTATGAGTCGGAATCAACTTGACGGCAACGGGTTTGGTTTTGGACTTTAACCTCCAACAGGAGCCCTGGTGGCACAGTGGTTAAGAGCTCAGGCTACTAACCAAAAGCTGGCAGTTTGAATCCACCCGCTGCTCCTTGGAAAACCTATGGGGCAGTTCTACTCTGTCCTATAGAGTCCCTATGAGTCGGAATCGACTCAATGGCAGCGGGTTTGGTTTTGAGTTCGTAGTCTTCCAACAAGGAACTCTGGTGGCACAGTGGTTAAGTGGTCGGCTGCTAACTGAAAGGTTGGCGGTTTGAACACACTAGCAGCTCCTCGGGGGGAAAGATGTGGCAATCTACTCCAGTAAGGATTACTGCCTAGGAAACTCTATGAGGCTGTTCTACTCTGTCCTGTAGGGTTGCTAAGAGTTGAAATTGTCTCAACAACAACAACCCCTCCAACTTCATGCCTTCTTCACTCACTGACCTTCAGCTTCTTTAGCTTCCTCTCTGAAACACATAAAACTGTTGTTCCCACAGGACATTTGCACATGTGCCTTCCTCTCTTGGGATGTTCTTTCCACTGGCTTCTATGCTCTTTTAGTCTCAGATTACAAATGTTACTTCTTTAATCTCCCTACATACACTAATAGTTCTTCTTCTCTCTCCGGCCTCTACCCCAGTTTCTTTTTATCTCATTATCCTGTTCACTGATTGCCTTGATAGCATTTATCTTAATCTGTAATTATCGCCTTGTTGTTTTTATTTGCATATTGACTATCTTTCCATTAGTGACTAGAAGGAGAGCAACAAGAGGCCAGGGATCGGGCCTGTCTTGGACACAGCTTTATCCTCAGCATCTAGCACAGGTGTTGGCCAGATATTAAACATTTTCAGCTTTGCAGGCCATAGAGTTTCTGTCACAACTACTCAACTCTGCTGTTGCAACACAACAGCAGTCATAAATATAAATGAATGGATGTGGCTCTGTTCCAATAAAACTTTATCTATGGACACTAAATTTTGAATTTCCTGTAATTTTCCTGTGCCATGAAATACTATACTTCTTTTGATTTTTTTTCCCCCCAACGATTCAAAAATGTTTAAACCATTTTTAGCTTACAGTCTGTACAAAACCAGAGGGCAAGCTGGAATTGGCCTGTGGGCTATAGTTTGATGACCCCTCATTTAGGACGTTGCATGGTAGATTCTCACAAAAAATTATTTTGGAAATAAAGGAGGCAGGCAGGCAGGCAAGACACTAAAATGAGAAACGTTCTCCAACTGATATTCCTTAAATGTGTGGTCCAAGAGGGCAGAGTGCATGGTTAAATGAAAATGAAATTATTTTGCAGGTGATGTGATCAATGTTGATGGCAACTGGAAGCCCATCCAGCATTTGGCATCTTTCTAAAGCCCCACTTCTCTTTATGCAGTGCAGACACAGCCATGCTCATCAATACTCCAGCTATAAAATAAGGATTAGTATCAGGTGACCCAAGAAACATAAAGTAATGAAGAATAACTCCAACACAACAGACCTTTCTGGTCATTGTATAATAAGGAACACACACACACACACACACACACACACACACACACACACACACACACACACACACACACACACACACACACACACCCCTAACCTTTCCAGTTCTACCACTGACTTTCTGTCCCTCTAAATTTCGAATTGTCTCATCCTTTTCTTCTCCACACCCAGAATATCGAGGGCACGTTCCTCAGTGGAACTGATAGTGAACTGAAGAACGCCAGTACCAGTGCCATAGAGTCAAGCCCAACTCATGGTGACCCCAAGTGTGTCAGAGTAGAACTGGGCTCCATACGGTTTTCACTGGCTGGTTTTTTGGCGGTAGATCATCAGGCCTTTGTTCTGAGGTGCCTCTGGGTGGACTCGAGCGGCCAACCTTTGGGTTAGCAGCTGAGTACATTAACCATTTGCACCACCCAGGGACTCGCATTGAAGAATAGCACACAATTCAGCAGTGTCTGTGTTTTTAGGTGGTGTTGATTTCTTCTTGACTTAGATTTTTAGACCCCCGTTCTGTTTCCACCATTGTTCAGGTCTTTCTGTCTGCAACTGTCATATTACTTCTCTTTATTTCTCTCACGTTAAATGCCTTTTGCTCGTATCATCTAAAAAGATGCAAATTGTTTACGCTACCTAATTACTTTAACAAAGGCAGTGGGGAAATGTTGAAATCAGCATTTTCGGTGTTTATTTAAAAAAAAAAGACTAAGTGTTTATTGAAAACGATTGGTGTTTATTTAGAAAAAAAAATAAAATGAATATTTTTTGAAAACTCTTTTTCTTCCAAAGTAGAGCTCTAAAAGAGGTGAAAGAGTCCTCCTTCCTGAAGGTTTACCACATAGAAGAATCTGATTTACAACCATAGGTTTTTAACAGTGTTCATTTCCTTGAATACCAACTTCTGGTAACAACTATCTACACATCGATACTGATTCGGGAAAGCATGATGTGATTTTTCTTGATCTTTTAAAAGAAGAATAATGTGACCTTATTCAGGCTTGAAAAAGCCTCAGCTCAAGTGTCTTTGGGGAAAAAGCTAGGCTTAGGAAATTATTAACTGCATTGGCATGCCTTCAAGGTTATGCTGTCTTAGGTATGAGAAAGACTGTAGCAAGTCACAGTCAGGAGTTTGAGTCAACACATTCCTCTGTAATAATTAGACCCTTGTATTCCAGTCGCTTTAAAACGAGTCAGTAAAACACAGTTAATAAACACCACTACTGGGTGAAATACAAAGAATTAAGTATATATCGCCTTGGTTTCATTTAGAGGGAGATTGCTCGTTCATTCATTCATTCATTGTTGGGAACTGCAGAAGGGAACCTGAGTCCCTACTATGTGTTAAACTGTTTTTCATAGGGTCACGTTCATTTCTCAAATTAGTACATGTTTTCAGCTTTACGGACTTGGAGTTTTCTGTCACAACTAATCAACTCGGCTGTCGTGACACAAAAGCAGTCACAGATGTAAAGCCTGTGTTGGATATTGCTCTGTAAAGCCCTGTTGGATATTGTTCTATTATTACAAATAAGTAAACTGAGGCTCAGAAAGAGTTAGTAACTCCTCCAAGGTGACTAGCAAGTCAGTGGCAGGCTAGGATTTGAACTCTGTTTTCTGAGAAGATGGTAAAAGATCAAGATATATAAGGCCAATGGAAGATTGTTTCTAGAAGACTACCTATGTCAGTCTTCAATATTGGATGTGGCCGGCTGTCCTTAGGGAACCAGTGGGATTCTGGACATCTGATGAGAGGTTACGGGTGACAATAACTATAACTTACAATGGAATGGGAATAAAATTAATATCAAAACACAAACATAAAAATTACGGATGCGTTCCCTTTGAATCTCTAACTAAATTAAGTTATATCAACCAAAACTGCATACCAAATGATCTAAGTTGTAGCATATTGCTCATAGAATATTCTATAATTTCCAAATCATTTATTGATTTTTGCAAATTGGTGTTGGAATCTTTTGTTTGATGCAGTGCTCACCAGCTCAAATGATACCCTGTCTGAGCCATGATTTGACACAAGGAAGCGTATCCAACTCATCCAGCGATGCCTCCCTTAAATGGATGGCCACTGGGGCCCCAAAGCCAGCCCTGGGAGTTGTTGCAGCTCAGGGCCACCAGGTCAGGTGACCCAGGACTCAGCTTGCTGAGCCTTTGGATACCAGAGCTTTCTACATGGCCTGTACCCTGAGAACTATGCCTCTGTGGATTGTGGGGCCACCAGCACCCTTTTCTCCTGCCTGCTGGCCATCCGCCTCCCAATGCCAATGCCAGGCAGCTCCACAACAGCACTGCCCCCGTGTTCCATTCCTCAGCCTCCAGGGTGCCATATCACGGGTGACTTGTTATCTAATCAGCAGAGATTATATCTTAATGTCAAAGATATTATTCAGCGCTGACTTCAATCACAGCTTCTCATGAACTGACAGCAAAGTCATAAAATATTTTCCAGTGACTTTTTCTAGCTGAGATGTTAATATATTAAATATCTCTATAATCTACTGAGAAGTCCCTAGGTGTACAATTGATTAAGCAGTCAACTGGTAACCAAAATGTTGGAGGTTCGAGTCCACCCAGAGGTGCCTCGGGAGAAAGGTCAAGTGATCTACTTCCAAAAACTCAGCTCTTAAAAACCCTACGGAACACAGCTCTACTCTGACACACAGGATCATCATCAGAGTTGAATTGACAGCAGCTTTTTTTTTTCTTTCCGATAATCTTCTTAGTCATGAAGTTACCAGAAGACCATATATCATTGGTCATCATGACGGTCAATCAGCTTGGCAATTACCTTGAACTAACGAGCTTACGTTAGAATATAAATTAGCAATTGCTTTTACCACTGATAGTGGTTGCTATTCTACAGTTTACCAATTAGGAGCCCTAGTGGCACAGTGATTTAAGAGCTTGGCTGTTAACCAAAAAGTCAGCAGTTCGAATCCACCAGGTGCTCGTTGGAAACCATGTGGGGCAGTTCTACCCTGTCTTATAGGGTTGCTATGAATCGGAATCGACTGGATGGCAATGGGTTTTGTTTTTGTTTTTTTTAATTGCTGTTGTTGTGTGCCATCCAGTCATTTCCGACTCCTAGTGACCCTATAGGACAGAGTAGAACTGCCCCATAGGGTTTCCAAGGCTGGAATCTTTATGGAAGCAGACTGCCACATCTTTCTCCCTTGGAGGGGCTGATGAGTTCAAACTGCCAACCTTCAAACCGCTGACCTTTGGGTTAGCAGCAGAGCACTTTAATCACTGCATCACCAGGGTCCCTGTCCAATTAGTACTAAAAAAAAAAAAATTGCCGTCATGTTGATTCCAACTCACAGCAACCCTATATGACATAGTAGAACTGCCCCATAGGATTTCCAAGGAGCGGCTGGTGGATTCAAACTGTTGACCTTTTGGTTAGCAGCTGAGCTCTTAACTACTGCACCACCAGGGCTCCCCAATTAGTATAGAAGAATATAAATATCAGCTTGAAATTTAGCAAATTGCTGATATTCAACTGTTTTGACCTACAGAGACAGTAGATTAATGTGTTCAACCTGATATTTCTAACAATTGGAATGGAAGTACTGGTGTATACTTTTTTAATACAACCCCTGATTTAGATAAATACTCTTTTCTCTAAGTCATTGGTTCTCAGCTAGGGGCAATTTTGTCCCCTAAGGGATATCTGACAATATTTGGAGACATTTTTGGTTGTCACAACGTGGGGTGGTGGGGAGGGAAGTGCTACTGGAATCTTATGGTCATGGGTGCTGCTCAATATCCTACAAGGCACAGCTGTTAACCAAAAGGTTGACGGTTCAAAGGCCTGGCAATCTGCTTCCATACAGATTACAGCTTTGAAACCCTATAGGGCAGTTCTACTCTGTCATAGAGGGTTGTTTGTTTTCTTGGTCACTTTTCTAGTCTTTTATTTGTGCTTAACCTTTGCTGGTAAGCACCTTATATTTCATTAACTTTGTGAAGAAAAACAATTGAAAATTCTCAACTAGAAAACTGGTAAAGGACAGATGAATATAGAGGCCCTACAATATTTAAGACAAAACCCATGAGTAGTAACTTTGTCTATCATATTTCTAAGCAAATAATGCACGCCTTCTACATTTATTTGCAACCACACACACCCCCTGCAAAAAACTGGCATAGCAGTGGCTAATGAAAATACCTCTTGTGAGGATGGCATGGTTAGCAAACAAACGTAGAAGGCATGTGTTATTTTCATAAAAAATACAGTACCCTCTCCACATGGAATTCAGATCTGTAACGATTCGCTCTAATTTTCTTTCAGACTTTTCACCTAAATCCTCCCCTATCAGACGCTCTGACCACATTGGTTCACTCAACTGTCGTAAGATATCTTATACTTTTGCCCTCTACTCCCATGCTGGGACCAAGGTGTTTTCAATCTTTGTGCATTCTCCCAGAATTTACTCCAGTGATGTTTGTGGAGAATGGCTCAATACATATTTTATGATTTAATTGATTGCACATATAGCTCCTCTTCACGCAAGTTGCTATTCTATGTAGTTTATTCTTAAATAAACTATTTTGGAATAATTTTGGATGTACAGATAAGTTGTAAAGATAGTCCAGAGTTCCTGTATATCCTTCACTCAGCTTCCTCTAATGTTATCATCTCACATAACAATGGTACATTTGTCAAAACGAAGACATTCACATTGGTTCGATACTACTAGCTAAACTCCAGACTTTATTTGGATTTCACTACTTGTACTACTATTGAGTCCCTGGGTGACAAAGATGGTTTGCTCTCATCGACTTACCACCACGTGTCTGTCAGTTTGTCCTAATGTAGGTGGCTTGTGTGTTGCTGTGATACTGGAAGCTATGCCATTGGTATTGCAAATACCAGCAGGGTCACCCATGGTGGACAGGTTTCAGTGGAGCTTCCAGACTAGGACAGACTAGGAAGAAGGAGCCAGCAGTCTACTTCTGAAAAAACTGGCCAGTGAAAACCTTATGAACAGCAGCGGAACACTGTCTGATATAGTGCTGGAAGATGAGCCCCTCAGGCTGGAAGGCAGTCAAAATACTACTGGGGAAGAGCTGCCTCCTCAAAGTGAAGTGAAGTTGACCTCTGGTCTTTAAAGCCACTCACTTTGTGGCGTTTTGTTACGGCAGCCCAAGAAGACTAAGACAATGTCTGGCAGCTGTTGTCTTTGGTCTGCATAGTGATGTTGTTATGTTGTTGCCTTTAATTTGAAGGAGCTGCTTTGGCGTCTTGCCATAATTGCTTGCTCTGAGTCCAAGCTGCTCCCTTCACCCAGGCCTCATTCCCCCCTCTCCCGCCATCCCCAGCAATCTCTATGAAATCCCCGCGGAGGCTGCATGTCAGTTGTAATTTTCCATCACAGTGGCGCTTCTGTCGGTCCTGTGGTCGTTACACCTTGCTGTAGCCACACATTTCCATCACTGTCTGGCCCCTGCACTCCGAGCCTTAGGACCTGTTTAAATTAGAGAGTAAAAAGCTGCCTCTTTGCAATTATTCTGGGCCTGCAGCTCAGGACGTACACTGGTCTGGAGAAATGTAATTATCATCCTGAAGAGGGAGTATGCTTTCACTGCTGAAGGAAAAAACAAAACAAAGAACATAGGAAATAGGTAGGGACAAATGTTGCCTTAATATGGAGGCTATTCTTACATACACACTTGACCCTGAGCTATGATCGTTAGGGCATTGCAGCTGGGTTGAGGTGGGGCATAGAGACAGTAACTGCTCCTCATGGCAAAGGATCTGCTCTCTGCCTCGTAGTTTTAGAGAATTAAATAAAATGCCAATTTTAAAAGAAAATATAGCCCTAAGAAATCAGGTGGTACAAACAGTTAATGCACTCGGCTGTTAACTGGAAGGTTGGAGGTTTGAACCCACCCAGAGGCATCTCAGAAGAAAGGCCTGCCAGACCTACTTCCAAAAGATCAGCCATTGAAAACCCTACAGAGCACAGCTCTACTCTGACACCCATGGGGTCACCAGGAGTCTGAATCGACTCTACAGCAACTGTTTTTTTTTTTTTTTTTTTTTTTGGTGTAAGAAATCAGAAAACATTGGAATTTTTTAAATTTAGAGTTTTTTTTTCAGAGGACGTTGGTTGGCAATGTTTTTTTCCATGTGAATTGTAACTATCTGTAGCTTGAGATTTGCAGGATTAGCTTAACCCACCCAAATGATCCTTATTCTAGTAACAGATTTATATTTTAGCTTTTTTCCAGAGAAAGGCTTTTACTGTATTATCATTGTTTTTAGTTTCTATTATGCATTTTCTCTACAGTTTGGAAAAATTAAAATATAGACAGTGTATAGGTCTCATGGCACCGCATTTAGAACTGGAACGTACTATTTTAGCTTTTTGAAATGGAGCAATTTACAGCGAACTTGTTTTTCTAAGAGTGAAGGAAATTTAAGAATACACTGCCTTTTGGTTATTTTATTGATATGTGTGCTAAGATCAAATATTGTTAATTTTTAGATTTTGAAAAAAGATTCAAAGGAATAGCACTTTACAGTCGACTCATAGCAACCCCATAGGGTTTCCGAGGCTGTAAATCTCTAGGAAGCAGATTGCCACATCTTTCTCCCATGGCGCTGCTGGTGGTTTCGAGCCGCCGACCTTTCATATTAAGGGTTACCGTATTTAAGTAAAACATTTGTCTTAATAAACTGGTGTTTGGGACAGTTATATCACAGAGATATAAAAATCCAGAAAAAAAAATACTGGGGAAACTTTTGAAGGGAGAAATACAGATTTTTCTAGAAGTTTTTCTTTCCCGGAAGTTTTTCTTTTCATGTACCCCACATCTTCCTATAAAGCGGAATGATTTGAATTGTGCCTGTTATTTAGAGTGATGAATAATAAAATGACCAGTCATATGTTGTCATCCAGCTTTCTTCTGGAAAACAGTTTATAAAACTATACTTACAGGATTTGGCTGTAATATATATTGAACCATGCTATCCATTTTCCAAGCCCTGTGTTAAGCGTTTTGCATTCATTATTTCATTTAACCCTTACAAAAGCTGAAGAGACATGAATTATTATCCCCATTTTACAGATAAGTAAACTGAGGGGCAGAGAGAATAAGTCACTTGATTGATAGCCAGCTAAGAGGCAGAGCTGGGATTTGAACCCAAGAGTGTCTGATCTCCCAAGACTGCCTCCTGCTCACTGCTATGGTTTTATGTCCTGTGATTTCTAAAAATGTGTTTCTGCCTCCCGGCACCCTTGCCCTGTCCCTGAGCAGGAAGCAAGGCTCAGGGGTCTCCTAGCCTCTGGTTTTCCCAGTGCCCATCCACCGCCTAACCAAATTTCTATGGCTTTGAGTTGGAATAGAGTTTTTCCAATTCAAGTGTTTGTTTAGTCCGCATTTCCCTTCCTAACGGGATGTGTGGCTCCTTGAAGATAAAAAGCACAGAAATAATAAAACTGAACGTAACCAAAGCCAAACCCATTGAATCAATTCCAACTCATGGTGACCCCATGTGTTACAGAGTAGAAACTGAGCTCCACAGGGTTTTCTTTTTTCTTTTCTTTTTTTTTTAATTGTACTTTAGATGAAGGTTTACAGAACAAATAGTTTCTCATTAAACAGTTAGTACACATATTGTTTTATGGCAATGGTTAACAACACCATGACAGGTCATCACTGTCCCTTCTCAGCCTTGGCTTCCCTATTACCAGCTTTCCTGTCCCCTCCTGCCTTCTGGTCCTTGTCCCTGGACTGTTGTGCCCCTTTAGTCTCGTTTTGTTTTATGGAGCTGTCTAATCTTTGGCTGAATGGTGAACCTCGAGAGTGACTTCACCACTGAGCTAAAAGGGTGTCCGGGGGCCATACTCTTGCGGTTTCTCCAGTCTCTGTCAGGCCAGTAAGTCTGTTCTTTTTTTGTGAGTTAGAATTTTGTTCTCCATTTTTCTCCAGCTCTGTCCAGAATCCTCTGTTGTGATCCCTGTCAGAGCAGTCAGTGGTGGTAGCCGGGCACCATCTAGTTGTACTGGACTCAGTCTGGTGGAGCCCTTGGTAGCTGTGGTCCATTAGTCCTTTGGACTAATCTTTCCCTTGTATCTTGTTTTCTTCATTCTCCCTTGCTCCCGAAGGGGTGAGACCAATGGAGTATATCTTAGATGGCTGCTCACAGGCTTTTAAGACCCCAGATGCTACTCACCAAGGTAGAATGTAGAACGTTGTCTTTATAAACTGTGTTATGCCAGTTGAGCTAGATGTTCCCCGAGACCATGGTCCCCACAGCCATCCGCCCAGCAATTCAGTCCCTCAGGGAGTTTGGATGTGTCTATGGAGCTTCCATAACCTTTGCTTGTACAAGTCGTGCTGGCTTCCCCAGTATTCCACAGGGTTTTCTTGGCTGTCATCTTTATAGAAGCAGATTGCCAGGCCTTTCTTCCACAGTGCCACTGGGTGGGTCTGAACCGCTAATCTTTCAGTTAGTAGTTGAGCGCAAATCATTTGCACCACCCAGGGACCCCGAAACTTAACATACACAAGATTAAAAAGGCCAAAGACCAAGTAACTTCGGAAGAATTAAGTTAGAAAGCCAAGTTAAAAGAAAACATTCAAAAGCCCCAAACAGCTCTGAGCTTCCAGGCAGCCAAGGGAAGCAAAGATGATTCTCAGGAGGAATGTTGTTGTTGCAGGGGGACCCACAGACTCAGGATCTTGAAAGACGGCTTTTAACATGCACAACAGATCTGACTGCAAGAAGAAATGAAAGGCCCATAGGCCGGAAGCTAGACGAGTTCAGCCCCTCTGTTCTTAACTCATGAATTTTATGAGTTCTCTATTATACACATAGGAGCCCTGGTGGTGCAGTGGTTAAGCACTTGGCTGTTAACCGAAAGGTCAGTGGTTCAAATCCACCAGCCGTTCCTCGGGAGAAAGATGTGGCAATCTGCATCCATAAAGATTCCAGCCTTGGAAACCCTATGGGGCAGTTCTACTCCGTCCTGTAGGGTCTCTATGAGCCAGAATTGACTCGATGGCAATAGCTTTGGTCTATTATACACGAGGACCAGCAATCCAAGCAACCAAGCAAGATCCAGCCCTTCCCTGCCAGGAATTGCTCTGTGAGCCACAGTGGAAGGTGGCGGGAACACATGCTCACAGGTAAACACACTTCAAAGGCCTTCTGAAACACAAACCACCAAAATATATTTAAGAGGCCAATCCTACACTCGAATGCAAGAGGAGTCAGTATTTGCTCAGAAGAATAAAGGCGACAATGACACTGATGGTGGAAAAAAGGTCATGGTGTACGCGCAGGGGAGTGGACACAAAGATCTTTCTGTTTGCTGAGTTTTTCATGTTCAGAGTACACGGCATGAAGTTCTTTTGATTATGGGTGAGCTGGAACAAACTGTTTTTAAAAAACTTTATCAGGAAAAGTATTTTAAAAAAGAAAAGGCAGAGATATTTTTTACGTAACTGGAGAAATGGCCTAGAACCAGCGTGAAGCTATCCCAGGAGAAACAGCACTGGCTTTGAAGTGACAGGCATTGGGTTTGGCTCTGGGGTCTTCCAAGATGGAGCTGGTGGGCCACCAGGTCTCATGCTAGAAACACAACAAGCCACTGCAGGCATCTCTAGTTCTTCTGTATCACCTAATATCACAGCAGCCCCACTCTGCTGCACAAATTGAGGGGCGCTGTTATTCACACCTCTGCCCACATGGCCAAGGCCTCCTGGAGTTGTGCAGTGCACAACCGGTGCACCTATACATGGCAGCCCAGAATCTGGGAATCTCTTTGGGTTTTAGAGAGTTTCTCTTTCTCTCTTTATTATGGATTGAATTGTGTCCCCCGCAAAAGATGTGTTGATTGTACACCAATGTTCACTGCAGTATTATTCATAACATCCAAAAGGTGGAAACAACCCAAGTGCCCGTCAACGGATGAATGGATCACAAAATGTGATATAGCCATACAATGGAGTATTACTCAGCCGCAAAGAGAAATGAAGTTCTGATACATGTTACAACATGAACCTTGAAAACATTATGTTAAATAAAAGAAGCCAGACACAAAAGAACAAATATTGTATGACCCCACTTATATGAAATATGTAGAATAGGCAAATACACAGAGACCAAAGTTTATTAGTGGTTATCAAGGGCTGAGGAGAAGGGGGAATGGGGAGTTCTTGTTGAAGGGGTGCTGAGTTTCTTTTTGGGGTGATGAAAATTTTTGGAAATAGATAGTGGTGATGGTTGCATAACATGGTGAATATAATTAATGTCACTGAATTGTACACTTAACAGTGGTTAAAATGGTAGATTTTTTTGTTGTATATCTCTATTTTACCACAATGATTTTTTTAAAAGATATGCTGAAGCCCTAATCCATGGTGTCTGTAAATGTGACCAAGTTTGGAAATAGTCTTTGAAGATGGTATTAGTTAACCTGGGTTTCATATGGAAGTACCCATTGTCATCAAGTCGATTCCGACTCACAGAGGCACTATAGGACAGAGTAGAACTGCCCCATAGGGTTTCCAAGGAGCGGCTGGTGGATTTGAACTGCTGACCTTTAGGTTAGCAACCAGAGCTCTTAACCACTGAGCCACCAAGGCTCCCATATGGGAATAAGTGGGCCTAATCCAACATGACTGACGTCCTTACGAAAGAGCAGAGATGCAGAGAGGCACACACAGAGAGAAGGCCACATGAAGATGGAGGCAAAGATTGGAGTAATGTATCTGCAAGTTGAGGAACGCCAAGGATTTCCAGGAACCACCAGAAGCTGGAAGAAGCAAGGAAGGATCTTTCCCTAGAGACTTCAGAGAGAGCATGGCAGGGCAGACATTTCAATTTCATAGTTCTAGCCTTCAAAAATGTGACAGAATATATTTCTTTTGTTTTCAACTGCCTAGTAAGTGGTGGCACAGTGGTTAAGAGCTACAGCTGCTAACCAAAAGGTCTGCAGTTCAAATCCACCAGCTGCTCCTTGGAAACCCTATGGGGCAGTTCTATTCTGTCCTACAGGGTTGCTATGAGTTGGAATGGACTCAAAAGCAACAGGTTTGGGTTTTTTTGTTTGTTTGTTTGTTTGCTTTAGTAGGGGGTACTTTGTTATAGCAGCGCTAGGAGACTAATACAGTCTTACTGTCTGCGGGGCGGAAAGTATAAAAACATAAAACCAGTGCCTTGGACAAACATTTTAGCGTGCCAAACTTTAACCCTAAAACAATTCCTGAAAAAGGGAAACATAGAATTGGATTTTTAAGCGGAGTGATTTAAAATACAGAAAAGGAGTTGGTTATCTTAAGAAATCCCATGGTGAATTTTTCCATAAAGAGAGGAAGACTTTCACAAAGTAAAGAATCATCTTACATAATTAGAAAAAAAATTCAGATTTTCCTGCCTTCTATTTGCATAAAATGAAGAACATCGCAAATGCACGGGTCTCAGCTCTGTGAGTGGAGAGCGCACGTGGCGTCCTCAGCTCTTTCTCCTCGTATCCCTGAAATCCCCTGATACCCTCACGCTCCAGGAGGCAGGCTGGCACGAGTAGGCATTGTGCTGCTGGAAGGAAGCAAGAGCCTCAACTTCCTCATCTGGGAAGTGGAAATTGTCAATCAGTGGTGGTATTGACTGGCGGAGGAGGCTCTAGGCTCCCATAGTTGTTATCAGCTTCCCCACCCAGTCACCGCTAATAACCATATAAACCAGCTGCTGTTGAGTCGACTCCAGCCCATGGTGCCCCCATGTGTGTCAGAGCAGAACCGCACTCCATAAGGTTTTCACGGCTGTGACCTTTCAGAAACAGACAGCCAGGGCTTTCTTCTGAGATGGCTCTGGGTAGACTCGAACCTCTAACGTTTTAATTAACAACCCAGCGCGTTAACCGTTTGCACCACCCAGGGACACCAATAACCATATAATATAGGTAATGGCAGCATGCTTTCTAGGCAAACTTAGCATCCTGATGACTCCCAAGCTCCCTAGCCATCCAGCTTGCCATGCTTACACCCTCCTATACAAAAATTTAAGAGCCGTCAAGGAGATGATTGTATTTATTGCATGAGGATTCGGTGAGATAATCTGTACCAAAATGCGCTTGTAAACTGTGAAGTGCTCATGTAAGATAGAACTGCATGGAAGTAAGTGCTAAATACCCATAGTCCAGTGGTCCCCGTCTGTGTCTGCACGTTAGAATCCCCTGGGAGCTTTAATATGCTGCTGCCTGGGCGCTGGAATCTGGGGTGTGGTCTGGGCTCTGAAATTTGTAAAAGATTCCCAAGTGATTCTAATGTTCAGACAAGTTTTGGAACCATAGTGTCATCCATTTGTCCCTTTTTCTCAGGGTAAACTTGTTGCTGCTCCCTTTTTTCTATATAATAATAATGATAATAACAACAATAATAATGAATGTGCATAGAATAATTCACATTACTTACCATCCAAAGAATCTCTTAGGAGACATCCTTACTGGATAATAAACCAAAAAAAAAACCACAAACCATTTGCCGTCGAGTCAATTCCAACTCATGAGACCCCATAAGTGTCATAGTAGAACTGCGCTTCATAACGTTTTCAGTGGCTGAGTTTTCAGAAGTAGATCTCCAGCACTTTCTTCCAAGTCACCTCTGGGTGCACTCGAACCAACAACCTTTTGGTTAGCAGACAGGCACGTTAACCATTGCAATAAACATACTGGCTAAGAGCTTAGCCATCCAGAAATCTCAACTGGTATCAGTTTTCTTTCATTTCCTTGTGTGGGTCATATACCACATCTTGACATTTTTGGTTGAAGTGTATTTTATTTTTACATAAACTACTTTTGAATATCTGCTCTGCATTAGGCACTTTAAAAAGCTCGCGTTTTCCTCAAAAAGTTGGACACAGAACATGTAACCCAGGAATCTCAACCCTAGGTATATACCTAAGACATTGAAAGTAGGAATTCAAACGGAAACCCGTACAGCAATGTTCACTGGAGCACGCTTCACAGAAGCCAAAAGGAGGAAACAGCATAAATGTCCATCAACAGATGAATGGATAAACAAAATGTGGAATCTACATACAACGGAATATTACTCAGCTGTAAAGAGAAATGCAGTCCTGGCATATGCCACAGCAAAGACATACCTTGTAAACATTATGCTGAATGAGGTAAGTCAGCCACAAAAGAACAAACACTGCATGACCTCATGTATTTGAAATAGGCAAATATATAGAACCCAAAGCTTATTAGTGGTTTTCCAGGGGTGGAAGGGAGGGAGAAAAGGGGCATTATTGCTTAGAGGACAATGAGTCTCTGTTGGTAGTGGTGGAATAATTTGGAAAAGGACTGTGATAATGGTTACACAACATCAAGAATGTAATCAAAGTCACTGAATTATACATGTAAAAGTTGTTGAATTGGCAAATGTTTTGATGTGTGTATTTTTACCACGAATAAAAAAGGAAACCCTAAAAAAAAAAAAATACATTTCAAGGGTTAGAATCTTGGTCAAGTATTGGCATGTTCAAAAGAGAATATATGTTATGAATTTATCCACTAGATGGCAGGAATTTGTACATCAAAAGGCAAATAAACCTAAACTCCATAATAAATCATAGCACTCTTACTATAAAAATATATAGACGCCTCCCAGGTGAGGATAGGACAGGTTCAGGTGGTATTTTAAGGGAAATGCAGTTTATTTAGGGGGTCTGGAGATTTCCCTTACTCCATCCACTGAGTGGCTCTGCCGCCCATCAGGTGCCACCCAACAGCACAGTCAATGTGTGCACTCTCTATTCCACTCCTCCCCCTGGGAGCTCCATCTCTCCTGGGTGATAATGAAGGGCAAGGAAAGCAAACCAAATGGCTGACCACGGAGATCACACCAATCTGCAGGAAAAAAGATTACAGCCAAGAAAACCCTATGGGCAGTTCTACTCTGTCACATGGGTTACTATAAGTCAGAATTGACTGGACGGCACCCAACAACAACAACAGCGTTTAGAAGTGATTAGGTTTAGGAACCATCCTACTCTGGTATGACCTCATTAACTTAACAAAAGAAAACTCCTATTTCCAAACAGGGTCACGTTCACAGGTACAATGTTTAGAGCTTCAGCATAACTTTTGAGGGAAACACAGTTCAATCCATAACACTATGTTTCCGGAGTTTTTGGACACTTGTACATTTTTCCAGTTGCCTTTGCAGTTAGCTTCGGGCTTGTGACTGAATTCTAGCCAGTAGAACGTGAGCTGATGTGACCTTAAACCTCGCACATTCCTCCATGGGCTTTCCTGCTGGCTGGAATGGGAATGACTAGCTTGCTCTTGAAAGCCAAATGTTGAAGCAGGAAGAGCCACCCTCAGCCTGGGTCGCTGAATGACCGTGTGGAGCCGAGCCCTTCTCTTCCCTCCATCAACCTTGGACACCATGCCCCACCCCCTCAAAATGTTAAGTGAAGCAGGAACCTCTTTGCGTGTGAGACATTACATTTTTTTGTTCTACTTGTTACAGCAGTTTAGCTTATCATAACAAAGGAGGTGGATGAGTCATATTTGAACTCTCAACCTTATGCATTTTAAACCCCGTGTTGTGAAAAGTATAGGCCCCCAATCTTCAAATACTTTTACTTGGGTTGATAAAATGTCTGGCAACCAGCTAAAGTGATGCTTTACAGTGGAAAGCAATTGAAAATCCCACTGAAGACAACACCCACGGTGCACTCCAAACAGTGTGCTTCCTGAAAAGTTTGGGAATCTCAGCTACCTGTAGGCTTTACAGTTCAGAGATTTCATCTAGAATGTTGAATTAGAACTCACAGTGAAGCCTATCCAAAAAAATATCAAACCCATTGTCGTCAAATTGATTCCGACTCATAGCCACCCTATAGGACAGAGTAGAACTGCCCCATAGGGTTTCCAAAGCTGTAATCTTTATGGCCACCACTTGTCTGTCAGTTTTTCATACTGTGGTGGCTTGCATGTTGCTGTGATGTTGGAAGCTGTGGAGCTTCTAGACTAAAACAGACTAGGAAGAAGGACCTAGTGATCTACTTCCAAAAAAAATTGGCCAGTGAAATCCTTATTAATAGCAGTGGAACATTGTCTGATATAGTGCCGGAAAATGAGCCCCTTAGGTTGGAAGTCACTCAAAATACAACTGGGGAAGAGCTGCCTCCTCAAAGTTGAGTCAACCTTAATGATATGAATGGAATTAAGCTTTTAGGACCTTCATTTGTTGAGGTGGCATGACTCAAAATGATAAGAAATAGCTGCAAAACATCCGTTGATAATCAGAATGTGGGATGTACAAAGGATGAATCTAGGAAAATTGGAAGTTGTCAAAAATGAAATGGAATGCTTGTAGATATCCTAGGCATTAGTGAGCTGAAATGGACTGGTATTGGCCACTTTGAACAGGACAATCATATGGTCTACTATGCCAGGAATGACAGATTGAAGATGAACAGCATCACATTCATTGTCAAAAAGAACATTTCAAGATCTACGCTGAAGTACAACGCTGTCAGTGATGGGGTAATATCTATACGCTTACAAGGAAGACCAGTTAATGTAACTATTATTCAAATTTACCCACCAACCACTGATGCCAAAGATGAGGAAATTGAAGATTTTTACCAACTTCTGCAGTCTGAAATTGATCAAATGTGCAATCGAGATGCACTGATAATTACCAGTGATTGGAATTTGAAAGTTGGAAACAAAGAAGAAGGATCAATAGTTTGGAAATATGGTGTTGGTGATAGAAACAATGCCAGAGATCACATGATAGAATTTTGCAAGACCAATGACTTCTTCATTGCAAATACCGTTTTTCAGCAACATAAATGGCGACTATACACATGGACCTAGCCAGATGGAATCAAATCAACTACATCTGTGGAAAGAGACAATGGAGAAGCTCAATATCATCAGTCAGAACAAGGCCAGGGGCCAACTGTGGAACAGACCATCAATTGCTCATATGCAAGTTCAAGTTGAAGCTGAAGAAAATTAAAACAAGTTCACAAGAGTCAAAGTACAACTTTGAGTATACCCCACCTGAATTTAACATCTCAAGAATAGATTTGATGCACTGAACACTAATGAACCGAAGACCAGGCAATTTGTGGAATGACATCAAGGACATCATATATGAAGAAAGTAAAAGGTCATTAAAAAGAAAGAAAAGAGAAAAGTGGACATCAGAAGAGACTCTGAAACTTGCTCTTGAACGTAGAGCAGCTAAAGCCAATGGAAGAAATGATGAAGTAACAGAGTGGAACAGAAGATTTCAAAGGGCATCTCAAGAAGACAAAGTAAAGTATTAGAATGAAATGTACAAAGATCTGGACTTAGAAAACCAAAATGGAAGAACATGTTCAGCATTTCTCAAGCTGAAAGAACTGAAGAAAAGAATTCAAGTCTCTAGTTGCAATATTGAAGGATTCTATGGGAAAAATATTGAACAACACAGGAAGCATCAAAAGAAGATGGAAGCAATATGTAGGTAGAGTCACTGTACCAAAAAGATTTGGTTAACGTTCAACCATTTCAGGAGGCAGAATATGATCAAGAACTAATGGCCCTGAAGGAAGAAGTCTAAGCTTCACTGAGGGCATTGGCAAAAACAAGGCTCCGGTAATTGACTAAATACCAGTTGAGATGTTTCAACAAACAGATGCAATGCTGGAAGCGCTCACTCGTCTATGCCAAGAAATTTGGAAGACATCTTCCTGGCCAATCGACAGGAAGAGATCCATATTTGTGCCCATTCCAAAGAAAGGTGATCCAGCAGAATGTGCAAATTATCGAACAATATCATTAATATCACACGCAAGTAAAATTTTTCTGAAGATAATTCAAAAATGATTGCAGCGGTACATCAACAGCGAACTGCTATAAATTCAAGCCGGATTCAGAAAAGGATGTGGAATGAGGGCTACCATTACTGATGTCAGACGGACCTTGACTGAAAGCAGAGAATACCAGAAAGATGTTTGCCTGTGTTTTATTGACTATGCAAAGGCATTCGACTGTGTGGATCATGACAAATTGTGGACAACATTGCAAGGGATGGGAATTCCAGAACACTTAATTGTGCTCATGAAGAACCTGTACATAGACCAAGAGGCAATCGTTCGAACAGAACAAGGGGATACTGTGTGGTTTAAAATCAGGAAAGATGTGCATCAGTGTTGTATCCTTTCACCATACTTACTCAGTCCGTATGCTGAGCAAATAATCTGAGAAGCTGGATGGACTATATGAAGAAGGATGTGGCATCAGGTCTGGAGGAAGACTCATTAATAATCTGTGATATGCAGATGACACAACCTTGCTTGCTGAAAGTGAAGAGGATTTGAAGCACTTACTGATGAAGATCAAAGATTACAGCTCTCAATATGGATTACATCTCAACATAAAGACAATAAAAATCCTCACAACTGGAGCAATAAGCAGCATCATGATAAATGGAGAAAAGATTGAAGTTGTCAAGGATTTCATTTTACTTGGATCCACAATCAACTCCCATGGAAGCAGCAGTCAAGAAATTAAATGATGTGTTGCATTGGGCAAATCTGCTGCAAAAGGCCTTTCAAGTGTTAAAAAGCAAAGATGTCACTCTGAGGACTAAGCAGTGCCTTACCCAAGCCGTGGTGTTTTCAACTGCCTCATAAATGCGTGTGAAAGCTGGACACTGAATACGAAGACCAAAGAACAACTGATGCCTTTGAATTATGGTGTTGGCGAAGAATATTGAATATGCCATGGACGGCCAGAAGAATACAGCCCTGTTGGCACAGTGGTTAAGAGTTCGGCTGCTAACCGAAGGGTCAGCAGTTTGAATCCACCAGCCACTTCTTGGAAACCCTATGGGGCAGTTCTACTCTGTCCTATAGGGTCAATATACGTCGGAATTGGCTTGATGGCATCAAGTTTTTTTTTTTTTTTTTTTTTTTTTTTGCCAGAAGAACTAACAAATCCCACCTTGGAAGAAGTACAGCCAGAATGCTCCTTAGAAGCCATGATGGCGAGACTTGGTCTCATGTACTTTGGACATGTTATCAGGAGGGACCAGTCCCCGGAGAGGGACATCATGCTCGCTAAAGTTGAGGGTTTTGAAAAAGAGGAAGACCCTCGATGAGATGGATTGACACAGTGGCTGCAACAACGGGCTCAAACATAGCAACCATTGTGAGGATGGCGCACGACAGGGCAGTGTTTTGTTCTCTTGTGCATGGGGTCGCTATGAGTCGGAACCGACCTGATGGCAGCTAACAACAACAATCTTTATGAAAGCAGCCTGCCACATCTTTCTCCTGCAAAGCAGCTGGTGGGTTAGAACCACTGACCTTTGGGTTAGCAGCTGAGTGCTTAACTACTGCACCGCCGGGGCTCCTTTGTGAACTATATAAAACAAAAAAAAACCTGTTGCCATCCAGTCGATTCTGACTCATAGCAACCCTGTAGTCAAAGCTAATTTTAACTGAGGAATTCCTTACTTTAGTAACTCTTTAAGACTCAACTGGATTGAAAGCCATTTATATACAGTGAGAGATTAGGGAGAGATAGCAGCATGGCAGTGCTCAAAGCACTGGGAGCGGGGCATAAGTGGCCTGGGTAATCCTCCAAGATATCCCACTTACCCCTGGACCCTGGAGAAATTATTCCACCTCTCCAAACCAGAGCTTTCTCATTTGTAAAACAATGTAGTTGGAGGTGAGCTCTCTCAACTTGAACATTTTATGATTCTGCTGTCATTAGTTTTTTTTTTTAAATTTAGCCATTATTTTTTTCAAACACTGATAGTTTAAAGCCAGAGTTGGCAAACTTTTTCTTAAAAGCCAGAGAGTCAATATTTTAGGCTTTTTGTTCTAGTGAGAAAGCAGCCATAGATAATACCTGAACAAATAGGTGTGGCTGTGTGCCAATAAAACTTTATTTACAAAACAAGCAGATGACCAGCCAGCTGCAATTTGCTGCTGGTTTAAAGGCCAACTATTTTTCTGCTAAGGCTTATTATGTTTTTTATCAACAGTTCACTGCACCTCTACCCCAGCTCCAGTTTTCCCTCTCTGGAAACAACCACTTTCAACTCTCGACGAGTCAGCCCCCTACTCATGGCGACCCGTGCGTGACACAGTAGAACTGTTCCATAGGGTTTTCTTGGCTGTGATCTTTATGGAAGCAGATCGCCAGACCTATCTTCCAAGGAACCACTGGGTGGGTTGAAACCACCAACCTTTGGGTTAGCTGCGTATGGCAAACCACATGTGCCACCCAGGCTCCTTCAGCTTTTTAAGCTGGTTTTTTTTTTCCTCCTAATTGTCTTAGGCTGGGTTCTCCAGAGAATCAAAACCAGTAAAGCATATAAATATATATATAGAGAGATTTATATCAAGGAAACGGCTCACATGATTGTAGAGGCTGGAATGTCCCAAGTCTGTGGATCAGGATAGAGGCTTCTCTCGATTCACGTAGCCACAGGGGCTGGTGAGCCCAAGATTGGCAAGCCGGAGAGCAGGGTTCCTGTTCACAGGCTGTGAAGATCAACGAATCCCGGGATTGGCAGATAAGCTGATAGCTCAAGTCCCAAGAACCAGAGGTCAGATGAACAGGAGGCAGCTGCAGGATCCAGAGTAAGCAAAAAGCCAGAATGTCTGCTTATATTTGGATACAGGCCACACCCCTAAGAAATTCCCTTTCTATTGGCTATTCACAGCAGATTCCATCAAGGGAGTGATCACATATAAACACTGAGAATCATGGCCCAGCCAAGTTGACGTATAATCTTAACCATCACACTAATTAACGTCTATATCTTTAATAATAAGTGTACGGAACAATTTCTGCCCAGGAAGCTGCACTCTGGTTTAACAAGCCTTGCAGACAATTTACGTTAAAGTTTGAGATCCACTGCTCCAGAGAACTTCTTCTGTTATGTTATTTGGAGTACATGTAAAATATTGGTTAAATACATGTTTGCTTTTTTCTTGAGCTCAGTACTCCTGTTACTAGCCTCACCTTTATTGCCAGTTCCAGAATTTTCCTGGAACCACATCTTCCTCTTTCTTTTGGACTCCCTCATTTCGGGGGAGCATGCCATTCAGTAGCTTCCTGAGAAACAGTGCATGGGAGATACATTTCTGAGGTTCTGCAAGACCGAAAATGTCTGTCGCCTACATTCACACTTAACTTAAAACTTAGCTGGCTGTAGAATTCTTGACTGGAAATTGTTTTTCCTCGAAATATTAAAGGCTTTGCTTTATTTACTTCTAGCCTTCATTGTTGCTGTTGAGAAGTTCAAAGCATTGCAATTCCTGAGCCTTTCTGTAAGATCATTTCTTCCCCCTTCCCCTTGCTGGAAGCTTTCGTAAGGTTTTCTTTGGCCCCAGCATGTGTCTTAGTGTGGGTCTATTTTCTTCTATTGTATAAATCACTCAAGGAGCCCTGGTGGCACATCGGTTAAGTGTTCAGCTGCTAACCAAAAGGTTGGCAGTTTGAACCTACCCAATGGATCCGCTTCCGTAAAGATTAGAGCCAAGAAAATCCTATGGGGCCGTGCTACTCTGTCATATAGGGTTGCTATGAGTCACAATCGACTCCAGGGCACCCAACAACAACAATTATTCACTCAATGGACCCTTTTGATCACGGCTTTCAATTCCGGGATGGTTTCTTGAATTACTTCTATGATGATTTCATTCCCTCCATTTTTTTCTTTTTTCTCTTTCTGGAAGTTACCTTTTAGTTGTTTAATTTAATTCTCCTGTTGCCATCACAGTACCCTTTACCATAACTGGTTTCCCCCAGGCAGGACCAAATATTGTATTAGCATTTTTCTCCCAGGGTGGGAGAGAGGAGGTTTCCTGCTTCAGTGATTGCGGGAGGGGACCTGGGGTCAATTGCTTCCAAATCAGAATTTCAATCAACTCTTCTATTCTTGTTGTTGTGTGTCGTCGAATCTATTCCAACTCATAGTGACCCTATATGACAGAGTAGGACTGCCCCATAGGGTTCCCTAGGCTGTAATCTTTACGGGAACAGATCACCTGCCTGGTCTTTTCTCCCGTGGAGCCACTTGTGGGTTTGAATCGCCGACATTTTGGTTAGCAGTTGAGCGCATAACCATTGCACCACCAGGCCTCCAACCCCTATTCTTCCTTCCACCTTTATTACCTCTTCCAGAGGCATCTGGTGCCACCCATTCCTGAGCCTTCTGGGGGACCTGCAGGACAATCCCCGTCACTTCTTGGTTTCTTCCTGTGCAGCGTTAAGATTCCGTTTTCTCCAGCTGCCACGTCAGTTCCCACTTGTCCTTCTGCTTTTCTGCTTTTCCACTTCCAAAATTGTCCTGTTCTAGTCTCTTCTCCTGTTTCCTTTGTCTGTAGTTTAATGCCTTCAGAATAAATCCCTCTTCTTTGTTTGAGGGGGCTTTGGAATGGAGCAGAGAGAAGTGCCTACTTTTAATGGGCCATCTTGAACCGGAATCCTGGTCATTACATTGGTGTTTGTGTGTTTCACCAGAGACCAAATGAAATGGAAAATGCGAGAATCTGATTTTTCAGAACTTACACAAGTCCTATGAAAATCAGTCAAATTAGCTATGGTATTCCATTTTCTTTGACTATTTTAATAAGAATACTAGAAGTTTTCTGAATTAGCACCGAATCTGTATTTGACTGTCCCGTGGTGAGGTCTACAAGGCAAATGATGATATGGGTTGGTGATAATTATCTGCAGAACATGTAGCAAGAAAGGACTGGGGTAATTTAACCTCCATTTAAATGACCAATGCATTTAGCACTGAATTCATCCTCACAAGTCCATCAAGACGATATTTCTCATAAAGCTAGAATATTCTTAGAGGCAACGCTGGGGTTCTTTTACAAGCTAAGCATGAGTAGGAAACAGGTGTTGCAAATAATTTTCAGCCCAACCATCATCTCTTCTATGCTGTTTGGCAGTGACTTTAGGGCCTTATAAATTTTTCGAAAGATTATAAATTTTTGGCTGGGAAAAAATTCTGCTCCTCTTATAATAGGCCCCACTATTTCTCACACTTTTCTTGAAGGGAATTGACAGTCCATTTGGCTGGAAATAAACCTGACTCTTAATCTTTCTCAGAAGTATGTGTATTCCACCCCCTCCCCAAGCCTTGCATCCAAAGCATATAACACACTTAAAACCATATTCTAGAATACCCACCTTTACGGGGGTGTCTTAGAGCAGTGGTTCTCAAAGTGGGTTCCCTGGACCAACAGCATCACCTGAGAAATGCAGATTCTCGAGCCCCACTTAGACCTACTGGATCAGAAACTCTGGGAGCGGGGTCCAGAGTTTTCACAAGCCCTCTAGGAGACTATGTTGCACACTCAAGTAGGAGAAGTGCTGTCTTAGAGAACTCAGGGATAGAGCATCTGCTATTTTAGCACCGGAGCCCTGGTGGCACAGTGGTTACGAGCTTGGCCACTAACCAAAAGGTTGGCAGTTTGAATCCACCAGCCGTTCCTTGGAAATCTTATGGGGCAGTTCTCCTCTGTCCTATAGGGTCACTATGAGTCCAAATCAACTTGACGGCAATGGGTTTTGGTTTATTTTAGCACCAAGGAGTCCTGGTGGCACAGTGGTTAAGTGCTCCGCTGCTAACTGAAAGGTTGGCATTTTGAACCCACCAGCCATTCCTTGGGAGAAAGATGTGGCAGTCTGCTTCCATAAAAATTACAGCCTTGGAAACCCCGTGGGGCGGTTCTACTCTGTCCTACAGGGCCGCTGTGAGTTGGACTCAACTCAATGGCAAAGGGTTTGGTTTGGTTTTTATTTTAGCACCTGACACTGTGCCTGATACACTGAAGATAATAGATTTTTTCAGAGAAAGACTCACTTAAGACACAGTGTTTGGAAGAGTCAGCCTAAGGTTCATATTGGACCTTCCATCTTTCTAAAGGGTCAACAGAAGAATCCAGCATGCAGACAGCCGATGACTCCTGCATAACTATAGTTAATGGTGTTGATTTTGTGACCAAATGCCCTTTATTCAATGCCCTGTGGTGATAAATGAGTTCACTTTAGGAAAAAGTTTGTCTCTGAAGAGGAATTTTTAAAACAGCATAAATGCATATTGCTAAGTCAAAGAAGCAGTCTGAAAAGAGTACCTACTGTATGATTCCAACTATGGGTGGGACATTCTAGAAAAGGCAAAACTATAGAGACAGTGAGATCAGTGGTGGCCAGCGGCTCAGGGGGAGGAGGGAGGGATGAAGAGGTGGAGCCCAGGGCATTTTTAGGGCAGTGGAACTATTCTGCATGCTACTGTAATGGTGACACATGATACGCATTTGTCAAAACCCACAGAACTGTACAACACAAAGCGTGAACCCTCATGTAAACTACGGACTTCCGTTAATAGCATTGCATCAATATTGGTTCATCCATTGTAAAAAATGTACCACAGGAATGCAAGACGTTAAGAACAGGAGAGGCAGTGTGCAGTGGGGAGAGGAGGGATACGGGAACTTTGTGTTTTCCGCTCCATTTTTCTGTAAACCTGCAGCTGCTCTTAAAAATAAAGACCAATCATTAAAAAAAGTGTACCCCAAGATTTTTCATTTTGCCTTCCCCATCAGGAAATACAGAGCTGCCCGATAATTCTCCTCTCTTTGCCTCCCTCACATTACCTTCTTTTCTAATTATCCCACTGTGCCTTTTCTTAATCATGTGAGTGACTTCAAAGTCTTTGGAACTAGGCAGGGGAGAGATTCTAGATAAGAGAGTGCATCGCAGGCTGCAGGCAGCCCCTAGCCAGGGCCAGCTAGCAGAAGCTCCGGCTGGAAATACGAGCTTTGCTTCCTTCACCCAGGCTTGCAGTAAACACTGAGGAAGACGGTGGAACTGTTATCAGCAGTTTGCACCTGGAGCAGGTCGGCTTGGGCAGGACTCTGGAACACTGGCTGGGGGTGGGGGAGCAAGCTAGAGAGTCTGAAAAAAAACCCCGAGGGAATTGCAAACTCTAGCTTCTTGAAGAATCTGATGAGCTCCTCTTTTGATCAGCTGGGTGACTTGGGGGACAGTGGTGATTCAATGGTAGAATTTTCACCTTCCATGAGGGAGACCAGGGTTCGATCCCCAGCCAGTGCAGCTCATGTGCAGCACCACTCGTCTGTCAGCGGAGGCTTGCAGGTTTCAGGGGAGCTTCCAGACTAACACGGACTAGAAGAAAGGCCTGGCAATCTACTTCCAAAAATCAGCCAATGAAAACCCTATGGAACACAACGGTCCGATCCATCACCGATCAAGTGGATGGCACAGGACCAGGCAGCATTTCGTTCTGTTGTCCATGGGGTCACCATCATTCGGGGATCACTTGATGGCCGTTAACAACAGAATTAGGAAAAAGAACAAGGCCTGCAGACACGTTGTCCTTTCTGAAGCCATGAACTCATTTTGAGTGAGCCATCCCATGAATTAGGCAGTGGGGGCCCATCTCTTTATGTTCTCAGGAGAACTACCAAATAAACCCCTTGACGGGCTCCTGGTCTGAGTGGGAGCAATTATGGAATCTGGTTATGGTTAGAAAACAGGCAACCTCTGCAAGTACGTTCCTCTTACTAGACCTTAAACACAATAATAGCTAACATTTATTAGGGCTTACTATATGGTGGCATTAGAAACGCTGGTGGCGTAGTGGTTAAGAGTTCGGCTGCTAACCAAAAGGTCGGCAGTTAGAATCCATCAGCCGCTCCTTGGAAACCCTATGGGGCAGTTCTACCCTGTCCCATATGGTCGCTATGAGTCAGAATCGACTCAACGGCAATGGTTTTTGTTTTTTACGTTAAGGCAAGGAGTCCTGGTATGGCAGTGGTTAAGCACCTGACTGCTAATCGAAAGGTCGGCGGTTCGAACCCACCAGCTGCTCCACAGGAGAAAGACCTGGAGATCTGCTCCCCTAAAGATTGCAGCCTAGGAAACCCTATGGGGGCAGTTCTACTCTGTCACATGGGGTCGCTATGAGTCAGAATCGACTTGATGCCACACAACAATATTTACCCAACCCTTTAGCATGGTGGCCCCCTTGAGGCCTCAGAAGGCACTTTGGTTGCTGAAAAGATAAATTTATATAGCTGTGTATATATGTATGTATGTGTGTGTGTTCCGCGGTGGCTTGCATGTTGTTGTGATGCTGGAAGCTATGCCACTGGTATTTCAAACACCAGCAGGGTCACCCATGGTGGACAGGTTTCAGTAGAGTTTCCAGACTAAGACAGACCTGGCAGTCTACTAAAAAAATTGGCCAGTGAAAACCTTATGAATAGCAGTGGAACACTATCTGGTATAGTGACAGAATATGAGCCCCTCAGGATGGAAGGCACTCAAAATATGGCTAGGGAAGAGCTGCATCCTCAAAGTACAGTCAAACTTAATGACACGGATGGAGTAAAGCTTTCGGGACCTTCATTTGCTGAGGTGGCATGACTCAAAATGAGAAGAAACAGCTGCAAACATTCGTTAATAATAGGAACATGGAATGTACAAAGTATAAGTCTAGGAAAATTGGAAGTGGTCAAAAATGAAATGGAATGCATAAAGATTGATGTCCTAGGCATTAGTGAGCTGAAATGGACTGGTATTGGCCATTTTGAATCAGACAATCATATGGTCTACTATGCTGGGGATGACAAATTGAAGAGGAATGATGTCGCATTCATTGTCAAAAAGAACATTTCAAGATCTATCCTGAAGTACAGCACTGTCAGTGATAGGATAATATCCATACACCTACAAGGAAGACCAGTCAAGACAACTATTATTCAAATTTATGCACCAACTACTAATGCTAAAGATGAGGAAATTGAAGATTTTTGCCAACTTCTGCAGTCTGAAATTGATCAAACATGCAATCAAGATGCATTAATAACTACTGGTGATTAGAATGCAAAAGTTGGAAACAAAGAAGATGGATCCGTAGTTGGAAAATATAAGCTTGGTGGTAAAAACCATGCCGGAGATCACATGATAGAATTTTGCGAGACCAATGACTTATTCATTGCAAATAACCTTTTTTCAACAACATAAACGGTGACTGTACACATGGGCCTCACCAGATGGAAAACACAGGAATCAAATCGACTACATCTGTGGAAAGAGACAATGGAGAAGCTCAATATCATCAGTCAGAACAAGGCCAGGGACCGACTGCAGAACAGACCATCAATTGCTCGTATGCAAGTTCAAGTTGAAGCTGAAGAAAATTAGAGCAAGTCCACAAGAACCAAAATATAGCCTTAAGTATATCTGCCTGAATTTAGAGACCATCTCAGGAATAGATTTGACGCATTGAACATTAATGACTGAAGACCAGAGGAGTTGTGGGATGACATCAAGGACATCATACTGAAGAAAGCAAAAGATGATTAAAAAGACAGGAAAGAAAGAAAAGACGAAAGTGGATGTCAGAAGAGTCTCTGAAACTTCTTGTTTACCGTAAAGTAGCAAAAGGGAAAGGAGGAAATGAAGTCAAAGAGCTGAACAGAAGATTTCAAAGGGCAGCTCGAGAAGACAAAGTAAAGTATTATAATGACATGTGCAAAGACCTGGAGTTAGAAAAACAAAAGAGAAGAACTTGCTCAGCATTTCTCAATCTGAAAGAACTGAAGAAAAAATTCATGTCAAGTTGAAATATTGAAGGATTCTATGAAGAAAATGTTGAATGATGCAGGAAGCATCCAAAGAAGATAGACGGAATACAGAGAGTCACTGTACCAAAAATAATTGGTCAATGTTCAACCATTTCAGGAGGTAGTATATGATCAAGAACGGATGGTACTGAAGGAAATGGTGAAAAACAAGGCTCCAACCAACTGAGATGTTTCAACAAACAGATGCAGCACTGGAAGCGCTCACTCATCTATGCCAAAAAGTTTGGAAGACAGCTTCCTGGCCAACCAACTGGAAGACATCCATATTTGTACCCATTCCAAAGAAAGATGATCCAACTGAATGAAGAAATTATTGAACAATATCATTAATATGACACACAAGTAAAATTTTGCTGAAGGTAATGGAAAGCAGTTGCAGCAGTACATAAACAGGGAACTGCCAGAAGTTCAAGCCAGATTCAGAAGAGGATGTGGAATGAGGGATGTCATTGCTGATGCCGGATGGATCTTGGCTGAAAGCAGAGAATACCAGAAAGATGTTTATCTGTGTTTTATTGACTATGCAAAGGCATTTGACTGTGTGGATCATAACAAATTATGGATAACATTGCAAGGAATGGGAATTCCAGAAAACTCAATTATGCTCATGAAGAACCTATACATAGACCAGGAGGCAGTGGTTCAAACAGAACAAGGGAATATTGTATGGTTAAAAGTCAGGAAAGGTGTGAGTCAGGGTTGTATCCTTTTACCATACTTATTCAGTGTGTATGTTGAACAAATAATCTCCGAAGCTGGACTATATGAAGAAGAACACGGCATCAGAATTGGAGGAAGACTCATTAACTACCTTCCAGATGCACATGACACCACCTTGCTTGCAGAATGTGAAGAGGACTTGAAGCACTTACTGATGAAGATCAAAGACTGCATCCTTCAGTATGGATTGCACCTCAACATAAGGAAAACAAAAATCGTCACAATCGGACCAATAAGCAACATCATGATAAACCGAGAAAATACTGAAGTTGTCAAGGATTTCGTTTTACTTGGATCCACAATCAATGCCCATGGGAGCAGCGGTTGGGAAATCAAACAACGTGTTGCATTGGGCAAATCTGCTGCACAAGACCTCTTTAAAGTGTTGAAAAGCAAAGATGTGCCTTTGAGGAGTAAGGTGCACCTGACCTAAGCCATGATATTTTCAATCACTTCACATGTATGTGAAAGCTGGACAATGAATAAGGAAGACTGAAGAATAATGAATTATGGTGTTGGCGAAGAATATTGACTATATCACAGACTGCCAGAAGAACAAACAAATCTGTCTTGGAAGAAGTATAGCCAGAATGCTCCTTAGAAGCAAGGATGGCGAGACTTCTACTTTGGACATGTTATCAGGAGGGATCAGTTCCTGGAGAAGGACATCTTGCTTGGTAGAGGGTCAGTGTAAAAGAGGAAGACCCTCAAGGAGATGAACTGACATAGTCGCTGCAACAATGTGCTCAAGCCTAACAATTGTGAGGATAGTGCCGGACCGGGCAGTGTTTCATTCTGTTGTACATAGGGTTACTTGAGTTGGAACTGACTCCATGGCACCTAACAACAACATGTGTGCATGTATATGTATATATATATAATGGTGCTGTTGTTAGGTGTCATTAAGTCACTTTTGACTCATAGTGACCTCATGTGACAAAGTAGAACTAACCCATAGGGTTTTCTAGGCTGCAATCTTTACAGGTAGGGGTGGTGGTGGGGAGATGGAGCCCTGGTGGCACAGTGGTTAAGCACTGGGCTGCTAACCCAAAGGTCTGCAGTTCAAACCCACCAGCTGCTCCTCAGGAGAAAGACCTGGAGATCCGCTCCTGTAAGGATTACAGCCTTGGAGACCCTATGGGGCAGTTCTATACTGTCCTATAGGGTTGCTGTAAGTCAGAATCAACTCAACGGCAATGGGTTATATGTAAGGCACTCTTCTAAAGACATCTATTTAACTCGTATTTCTTGCAAAAACAATAAGGTAGAAACTGTTTTATCCCTATTTTACAGATGAGGACCACCATCCGTCAGTCTGTCGTACTGTGGTGACTCGTGTGTTGCTATGATGCTGGAAGTTATGCCACCGGTATTTCAGATCTCAAAAGAGTCACCCATAGTGGACAGATTTTAGTCAGGCTTCCGGACTAAGACAGACTAGGAAGAAAGGCCTGCTGATCTACTTCCGAAAAATAGCCAATGAAACTCTATGTACTACAGTAGAACATTGTCTGATATAGCGCTGGAAGGAGCCCTGGTGGCGCAGTGGTTAAGTGCTTGGCTGCTAACCGAAAGGTCAGTAGTTAGAACCCACTAGCCACTCCACGGGAGAAAGATGTGTCAATCTGCTTCCGTAAAGATTACAGACTTGGAAACCCTAAGGGGGCAGTTCTACTCTGTCCTGTAGGGTTGCTATGAGTCGTAATCCACTAGATGGCACAGAACCACAACAGATTGCAAGGCACTATGTAATAGCTGTAACAATGGACTTAAACGTACTAAGGACCATGAAGGCGGCATAGGACTGGGCCATGTGTTATTTTGTTACACATAAGGTCACCATGAGTTGGAGCCAACTCAGCAGCAACATCATGACAACAGATGAGGAAACTGAGGCATGTAAACAGTAGGTGCCTCTCCCAAGACACATGGGAACTGGTAGAGCTGATAAAAAGAGAAATATGTGTTTATTATTCTATTAACCAGCAAAATGATTCTAACTTAAAAAAAGAAAAAAAAACCTTTAAAATCGAAAAACAAACACCTATATACAAATAGGGATTTCTTTTAATTATTGAAAACTTTTATAGTAATAAAAGACTCCGTTTATTTATAAAAGCAAGGCCCTCTCAGAAAACTTCTCTCAATAAAGCTTGTGACAGAGAGCAACAATAAAAACACCTGCGAAAATAATTTTATGTATCATTAAATTTGAAAATTAAAAAAAAATCATTTATAGCTTAGCATCCTAACCGTGTATTTTTCCCTGGAGAGTCATATTAGGCATTGAATTATGTGTCTCTGGTTCCAGCTACTTGGTGGGGCTTTCTATTCCAATAATACTTCAAAGCAGCTTAAAATGAGCAAATTAGCATAAAGCCAGGTCCTATAGGGGTATTTGGAGCCTAGAGTTCAATTACTTTTATTCATTCCACATTTAATGAGTACCTGCCCTGTGCCTGGGCTATCAATTAAAACTCACCCCTGCCCTCAAGGAACTCCGAGTCTTGTTGAAGAGTTCGATTTCTAAAGAAGAGCATCACTGCATTGCCTCAAGGGGAGAGGTGAAAGGTGAAATTTTTAGTGAGGCTGGAGGTTCTTTTTTTTTCTTTTTTATTGCTGTAGTTTAAGTGAAAGTTAACAATTCAAGTTAGTCTCTCATACAAAATTTATACATACATTGTTATGTGACCCTAATTGCTCTCCCTATACTGTGACAGCACACTCCTCCTTTCCACCCCTGATTTCCCGTGTCCATTCAACCAGCTCCTGACCCTCTCTGCCTTCTCATCTCACCTCCGGACAGAAGCTGCCCATTTAGTCTCATGTATCTACTTGAGCTAAGAAGCACACTCTTCACAAGTATCATTTTATGTCCCACAGTCCAGTCCAATCTTTGTCTGAAGAGTTGGCCTCAGGAATTGTTTTAGTTCTGGGTTGACAGGGAGTCCGGGGGCCATGCCCTCTGGGGTTCCTCCAGTCTCAGTCAGACCGTTAAGACTGGTCTTCTTACTAGAATTTGAGTTCTGCATCCCACCCTTCCCCTGCTCCATCAGGGACTCTCTGTTGTGTTCCCTGTCAGGGAGGTCATTGGTGGTAGCCGGGCACCATCTAGTTCTTCTGCCCTCAGGCTGATGAAGTCTCTGGTCTATGTGGTCCTTTCTGTCTCTTGGGCTACTACTTTCCTTATGTCTTTGGTGTTCTTCATTCTCCTTTACTTCAGGTGGTTGGGACCAATTGATGCATCTTAGATGGCTGCTTGCTAGCTTTTAAGACCCCAGACACCACTCACCAAATTGGAATGCAGAACATTTTCTTCATAAGCTTTGTTATGCCATTTGACCTAGATGTCCCCTGAAAGCATGGTCCCCAGGCCCCTACCCCTGCTACTCTGCCCCTCAAAGTGTTTGATTGTATTCAGGAAACTCCTTAGCTTTGGTTTAGTCCAGTTGTGCTGACTTCCCCTGTAGTGTGTGCTGTCCTTCCCTTCACCTAAGATAACTCTTATCTACTATCTAGATGGTAAATAACCCTCATCCTCCCTCCCCACCCTCTTAACCATCAAAGAATGTTTTCTTCTGTGTTTAAACCTTTTCTTGAGTTCTTATAATAGTGGTCTTATACAATATTTGTCCTTTAGCGACTGACTAAATTCACTCAGCATAATGCCTTCCAGATTCCTCCGTGTTATGTTTCACGGCCTCATCGTTGTTCTTTATCATTGCATAGTATTCCATTGTGTGGATATACCATAATTTGTTTATCCATTCGTCCATTGATGGGCACCTAGGTTGTTTCCATCTTTTTGCTATTGTGAACAGTGCTGCAATGAACATGGGTGTGCTTATATCTATTCGTGTGACGACTCTTATTTCTCTAGGATATATTCCAAGGAGCAGGATTGCTAGTAGTGTGGCACTTCTATTTCTAGCTTTTTAAGGAAGCACCAAATCGATTTCCAAAGTGGTTGTACCATTTTACATTCCCACCAACAGTGTATAAGTGATCCAGTCTCTCCTCACTCTTGTGGTTGGTTCTTGAAGGTGGTTTCAAGGTACCACAGTTTGATGGTCTAATATTGCCTATGTACATGTTTGGCATCTTAGTCTGGGCTCTCTAGAGTAGTAAAACCAGTGAGACATGTGTATATGTATATGTGTACATATATATAGAGAGAAGAAACCCTTGTGGTGTAGTGGTTAAGTGCTACCGCTGCTAACCTAAAGGTCGGCAGTTTAAACCCATCAGGTGCTCCTTGGAAACTCTATGGGGCAATTCTACTCTGTCCTGTAGGGTCACTATGAGTCAGAATCAACTCAGTGGCAATGGGTTTGGTTTGGTTTATGTATACACACACACACACACACAGATTTATTTCAAGAAAATGGCTCACACAATTCTGGAAGCTGGCAAGTCCCAAATCTGTAGGTCAGGCAGCAGGCTGGAGACCTCTGCTGGCCCATGGGATTGTGGGGGCTGGTGAATCCAAAATCTGCCGGTCAGGTGGCAGACTGGAGACTTCTGCAGGCTTACATCCCAGGCGACGAGGTCAGGCAACAAGAAGAGTGCAGGGTTGAGAGAGCAAACCTTGCCAGAACATCTGTTTATGTACTGGAGGCAGGCCAAGCCCTCAAGGAAACCCCCCTTTCAGCTGATTGAGTGATCACATCAGATCACATCATGGAAAGTGACTACATTGTATTACCTTATGGAAGAGCAACCAGTCCAGTATCTGCCAAATTACTGAGAATCACATCATAGCCGAGTTGACACATAACATTAACTATCACAGTTGGACTCTGTCAATTATAGGTAAATTGGTCATAATTTACAGGGGTTTCAGGGTGACTCAAAAAGCAGTGTTTCCCCAAATGGGCAGCTCCTGTCTGGAAGCAGGATGAAAAGGCAAGAAGGGACAGGAACTGGTTGAATGAACACAAGAAACCCAGGGTGGAAAGGAGGAATGTGCTGTCACATTGCAGGGATTGCAACTAATGTCACATAACAATACCTGTATAAATTTTTGTATGAGAAATTAATTTGAGCTGTAAACTTCCACCTACAGCACAACTTTTTTTTTTTTTAAAAAGAGCACGTTAGCCAAAAAGATATTTGGGGGAAGATCATCCCAGGCAGAAAGAACATCCAATGCAAAGGTCCTGAGGCAGAGTTGTACGTTCAAGGAATGGAAAGAAGGCCAGTGTGGCTTGAACCGAATCAGCAAGGGGAGAGTAGTAGACATGAAGTCACAGAGGTAACATGAGCCGGGTCATGTAGAACATTGTAGGCCATTATAGATAGGGACTTTGGCTTTTACTCTGGGTGAAAAGGAAAAAAAAAAAAGCAGTGGTTCCTAAACTGAGATCCATGGACCTGCAGCATCAGCCTCACCTGGGAGCTTGTTAAAAATGCAAATTCCATGGCCCCACCCAGCCCTACTGAATTAGGAAGACTGGGCGTGGGGCCTGACCATCTGTGCTTTACCAAGCCCTCTAGGTGATTCTGATGCACGCCCAAGTTTAAGAACCACTGTCTTAGAGACATCCAGAAAAGCTCACGTTCACATTTGTTTGCTTGTTGACCTGTTGTCCAAATGTTGTAGATATAATTCATGTATTTGATTAGCAGGGTGGACTAGGTTCTTGCTATTCCATTTGTAATTGATGGACCAAAAGCATCAGCATCACCTGGGAGTTTGTTAGAAATAGGGCTTCCAACCAGTTCGTTTCAGTTCGAGCCCCTGCTGTGAAGTTGCCCTTCCACCCCAGATGTGCTGAATCAGAATCTACAGTTTAACAAGGTCCCCAGGTGATTCTTACGGATACCCAGGTGATTTTTATGTATACTCTAACCTAGAAATGCAGACTCTTCCGCCCCAGACCTCCGGAATCAGAATCTGCATTTTAACAAATGCCCAAGTGATTTTAACAAATTTAACAAATGTACTGTTACGTCGGAGAGGCACTGGACTGGATAACAGCCAATTCCAAAGTTCGGATTGTATAGTTCTGTGAGTTTCAGTGTGGTCATAGGTCAAACTGTATTAGAAGTTAAAACAGATCCAATCAACCCCCCCCCACACACACACACTGTGTCATCACTATGTAAATACATAAAGAAAGCCCTTGGCATTTCAGGTCAATTAAAAATATATACATATATTTATTTGGTGCTTGCTGTGTGCCAGGTACTGTGCTAAGCGACAGGTGTACAGATGTGAATTAGCAAACAGATAATTAAAACACAAAAACAATAGTAAAAACCAACCAACCAACCAAAACTAATACTGTGTGAGAAATACCGTAATAGAAATACGGTGAAACCTGTGAGAGCTGGAACTCCACCGGACTGCATTATTTTTCCATGTCTCACAGATTTTCCGCCCTTGAAAAGGTGCAGCCTTACCGCCTTTCTATTGCTCTCTATTAGTGGAAAATATTTGTGTTTTCCTTCTCTGACAGGTTTCCAACTTACACATGTTCCAGCTTCCACAGGTTTTACTGTATTAACAAGCCACAGGGGCTCCCAGGAGGAAGTGTTGCTCTTGCGTGGGGGTGGGAAGGCAATCACAGAGGGCTACCTGGGGAGGTGACCACTGAGCTGTGATTTGAGAAACGAATAAGACTTCATCAGTTGGACAAAGCAGAGGAAGGCCGTTCCAGACCCAGGGAATTGCTTGATCCAAGGCACAGAGACATGAAATGGCTTAGCATGTTCAGGGGAACTCTAGAAGAGTTTCAGGCTGGGGAGTTTGTATTTCAGAAAGATCACTTTGAGGCAGTGGAATGGCCAGCAAAATCCGGAACCCATTGCAAAGTACAAAGGAGCCCTCAGTAGCAGAAGGAGGGTCTGTTCTTCAGCAAGCAGGGGATGGGAGATTTAGGCCTGGAGGAAGCAAAGAAGGAAGAGGGGAAGTTTTTTTTTTTTTCAAACTTATGCTCCCACACAAACCTGTAAGTGGATTTCTTGAACAGCTTTATTGAGACATAATTCACATACTATACAACTCACCAAATGAAGATGCACAATTCAATGGCTTTTAGTATATTCGGAGTTGCAAGTCCATTGCCACAATCACTTCTAGAACATTTCATTACCCCCAAAGAAATACCGTACCCCTTAGCTGTCGCTCCCCACTTCCCACATCACCCTCAGCCCCTGGCAACCACCAGTCTACTTGCCATCTCTATTGATTTGGCCATTTTGGACATTTCATACAAACGGATTCAGACAATATGTGGTCTTTTGTGACTGGCTTCTTTCACTCAGCATAATGTTTTCAAGGTTCATCCATGCATGCATCAGTACTTCATTCCTTTTTATGGCTGAATAATATTCCATTGCATGGATATACCACATTTTATTTATCTGTTCACCAGTTGATAGACCTTTGGGTTGTTTCTACTTTTTGGCTATTATGCACAATGCTGCTATGAACATTCTTTTTCAAGTTTTTTTTTTGTGTGGACTTGTTTTCCTCTCTCTTGGGTATATACCTAGGAGTGGAATTGCTAGGTCATATGATAACTCTCGAAGCCCTGGTGATGCATTGGTTAAGCATTTGGCTGCTAACCAAAAGGTCAGGAGCTTGAATCCACCAGCTGCTCCTTGGAAACCCTATGGGGCAGTTCTACTGTGTCCTGTAAGGTCGCTATGAGTCAGAATCGACTCGACGGCAGCGGGTATGAGAACTCTTATGTTTAACCTTTTGAGAACCTGCTAGACTGTTTTCCACAGCAGCTGCACCATTTTACATTCTCACCAGCAGTGCATGAGGGTTACAATTGTTGCTCATGCTCGCCAACACTGGGGTCTTGATGATAGGAATTGTTTTTCTTTCGTGGCGTGGCAATGGGAGCAAAGCAGGTTGAAGGCGCAGTACCTGCTGTGGTAGTGCCGTGGGGAGGGGTCCGGAGTCATCACGGTTGCCATAGGGGATTCCCTAGCTGCACAGCTGAGTCATTGACTAGTGATGGGTGGCCACCGGCTCTTGTAGATGGGATAGTAGCCTGGAGTCTGAGCAGGGGTGGCAGCCCAGTGGAGGCCAGAGGTCTGAAATGAGTCTTACGGGGCTAAAGTCATATTGTCAGCAAGACTGGTTCCCTCTTTAGGCTCTAGGGGAGAAGCCGTTCCTTGCTTCTTCCAGCTTCTAGTGGCCACTGGCATTCCTTGCCTTATGGCCACGTCACTCCAATCTCTGTCCCTGTGGTCACACTGCCTTCTCCTTTCCTGTAGTCTAATCTCCCTCTATCTCTCTCTTGTAAGGACAGTTGGGATTATATTTAGAGCCCACCCAAATAACCCAAGATAATCTCTCCATCTCAAGATCCTTAACCATATCTGCAAGTCCCTTTTGCCACATAAGTTAACATTCACAGGTTCCAGAGATTAGAACCTGGATGCTTTGGAGGGTCATTATTCAGCCTACCACAAAAACCCAACCAAACCTGTTGTTGTTGAGCCGATTCCGACTCATAGCGACCCTATAGGACAGAGTAGAACTTCCCCAAAGGGTTTCCAAGGAGCGGCTGGTGGATTTGAATTGCCGACCTTTTGCTTAACAGCTGAGTTCTTAACCACTTGCGCTTTCAAGGCTCCAGCCTACCACAGAGGGTGAGAAAAAGAGAGCAGCAAGAATAACTCCAAGGTTTTTGGCTTGGAAAGAAGCTAGGAAAAGTTGCCATCTACTGAAATACAGAAGATGGCAGGAGGAGCAAGTCTGTAGAAATCAGTTGTTTGGTTTCAGGCATGTTAAGTTCAGATGCCAAGTGGAGCTGTCAAGTCAGTAGTCTATACATCAGTCTTGAGTTGAGGAGAGGGACTCGGGCTGAGTCCTCAGCACTGAGATGGCATTCAAGAAATAAGTCTGGATGAGATGACTTAGGGAAGGGGTGCAGACTGAGGAGAGATCCCAGGAATCCTAGGTGAAAACATCAAAAAACCCTTGCCAATAAAAGCCCATTTTAGTGCCAATGGCCTGTTATGGATTGAGTTGTGGCCGCCCCCACCCCCCCAAAAAATATGTTTCGAATTCCTGACCCTTGAACCTGTGGATGTGATCCTGTTGGAAACAGGGGGTTTCTTTTGTTATGTTAATAAAGCCATACCAGTGCAGGGTGGATCCTAAACCTAATTATTTCCGAGTTATAAAAAGGCTAGAATAGACACACACAGGGGAAGACAGATGCCATGTGAGGATCCTCTACAGGCAAAGGAACACAGGATCACCAGCAGACACCAGAAACTTGGAGAGAGACCCATAGAAGGAATCAACACGTCAAGACCCTGACTTGGACTTTTAGCCTCTAGAACCATGAGAAAATAGGTTTCTGTTCTTTAAAGCCACCCATCTGTGGTATTTGTGTTACAGTAGTACTAGGTAACTAAGATATGACCCTAAGACAGTCAAAGAGTGCTCCCTGGGATGGGATGCAGTAAGTTTGAGTCCTAAAAATGGGTCCAGGGTGGAAGGGACATGGAGCCAGGATTATTTATGCCAGGAAAGAAAATGCTCAGAGGGAACAAAGTTGTGGATGTTTATGTCCAGACCTAGAAGAAACCAGATTTAGGGCAGACTTAAATATTTCCTAGTGTCAGTGTGGCCTGAAACGAGAGACTAGAGTTTGCCCAAGAAGGTATGAGCTCTGTGTTGGAAGGAATATGAAGGTACTGAGTGGATAAAATATCAAGTTCATTCCTGACTTTTATAGCAGTGAGGATGTAGGGACAGGACATCTACTTATGAATTTATTCACATCTACCTTTCTTATGTCGTAATGCAGTTGGAATGGTTTCCAAAGTACTTGCATCAGCTCAGAGCACATATGTAGAAAGACAAATTGCAGAGAACTTCCCTACTCTTCGTTCTTAACAAGCAGTGTTAAAGAATTTTCAGGATATCAAAACACTACAGCTTATATATGTGCTGTCCAATATGGGAGCCAATAGCCACATGTGGCTATTGAAATTTACCTTTATTAAACTTAAATAAAATTAAAAATTCACTTCCTCAGTCACACTAGCCACATTTCAAGTGTTCCATTGCCACATGTAGTTATTGGCTATCACATTGGTTACAGAAATTTCCATTAATGCAGGAAGTTCTATTGGATAATGCTGGTTTAGACAAATTATCTTTCTACCACTTCTTTAATTGTCTAGCCATTCAACCATTTTCACCTCTGGTTTCAGCCCTCTTGAGTCTATTGACTCCAAGGCAATTAATAACAACAAAGATCTGAGTATTGCTGACTCTCTTTGAATGCCTCTTTTCTGGGTAATGACAAAAAGAATCTACCTTTTCATTGCCCAGCTTTCAAATGCATATGAGGTGATTGAAAAGACCATGGCTTGGGTCAGGGTGCACCTTAGTCATCTTTGCTTTTTAAAACTTTAAACAGGTCTTTGCAGCAGATTTGCCCAGTGCAATATGTGGTTTGATTTCTTGACTGCTGCTTGCATGCACATTGAATGGCGATCCAAATAGAATGAAATCCTTGACAACTTCAATTTCTTCACCGTTTATCATGACGTTGTTTATCAGCCCAGTTGTGAGGATTTTTGTTTTCTTTATGTTGAGGTGTAGTGCATACTGAAGGTTGTAGTCTTTGACCTTCGTCGGTAAGTGCTTCAAGTTGTCTGGTGCACTGAAGTACTGCGGACTGCCAGAAGAATGAACAAATTAGTCTCAGAAGAAGTACAACGGGAATGCTCCTTAGAAGCGAGGATGGTGAGACTTCATCTTGCTTACCTTGGGCATGTCATCAGGAAAGATCAATTGCTAGAAAAGGACATCGTGTTTGGTAAAGCAGAGGGTCAGTGAAAACAAGGGAAACCATCAATGAGATGAATTGGCACAATAGCCAAAACAATGGGCTCAAACATACCAATGATCATGAGTATGGCGCAGGACTGGGCAACATTTCGTTCTGTTCTATATAAGGTTGATACGAGTCGGAGCCAGCTTGATGGCAACCAACAACAACATAGTTGTCTGAACTTTCTGGATTGTTTATAGTATATCTGTGTTTTCTTTTACAAGGTTTTTTTTTTTTTTTTTTTTTTTTTAAATTAAGTAATTTTGACCCAGAGTTGTAGGGGAACTTGTTTTATTAACTGTACTGTCCTCTAATAGTTTTCATATTCTGTCAGTTAGATTAGTCAATAAAATGACCTGAGGGATTATAAGATCATCAGCTGTAGCAAAATACATAGCTACATAAAATTAAATCTGGAAACTAAGTTTTGTGAGACTGAACTCTGATGTATTTTGAATTGTATGTATGCTGGACACAATGAGTGATATAAGAAGAGTTCTGAAGAATTTAGCTATTTTCCTTGAACAAAGTCCCTTACAATTGTACTTACAAATTCAAGAACTACTTCGTCAAAATGGAAACACACTAGTTATGAAAAATTAATCATAATTATACTTTTAATCTGTTCTTATTCTTGTGTTGCCTCAGACACTGGTGACCTCCACTCTGATTTCTGCTCTGTATTCTCAGACAGATAAAAATGTCCCATGGGATTCAGTTATTCTTTCCATTATGCTATTTTATTTAAGATATTTTCAAGTGTGATTCAGTGATATTTTTACACGATTAAATGCTATAATTATAATGTCTTATTTCATATCCATTCACCTTTAACAGTGTGAATACTGTATAATAGACTAATAATTCTAAAATTAGAGTAATCATTCATAGCAACATGAATGGGTGAGATACACAGGCTTGGCTTCAAGAATAAAATTTTCTCTTTCCAAACTGCAATTTGGTTCCAGAAATGTAATTCTTATTTAATGAGCCTGAAAACAAAATGGTAGCTTCACCTAACCACACAGTAGAGAATTCAACTTATATATATTGTTCTATTTCTCCTGACCCCATCAGCTTGGCAGTTATAGGTGGGGTCAACTTAATAGCAATTAACCATGGCTTGGTGACTTTTGTGCCAACCTAGTAATGTAGGACTTGGATTATTTTCCTTGCTCATGCAATCACCATGGGAGGTTGGACCTACCCAGTGGAGGAGAATCTGTATTTAGTAAAGCTGAAGAAAGTATCTATTACTCAAATTCCCCACTTAGATATGCATCCTAGAGCAACTTGCACATATGAACAGACATGTGCAAGATTCTTTATTGCAGCAGTGTCTTTAATAGCAAAAAATTATAAGCAACCTAAATATCTATTAGCAGAACATAACTTTTTAGTATCAATACACTACCAAAAAACAACAAAAACGAACGAATGGGAGCTATAGCTATCAAAATGTGGAGATCTTGCAAAATAATGTTGCATAACAAACGAAAAGTGTGAAAGGATATGTACAGTATGATACTATTTACATAAAACTTAAAACCATGCAAAACAATATTACATATTGTTTAGGGACATGTGATTATGTAGTAAATATATGAAGACATGCATGGAATGTATACAAAAACAAAATCAGGTTACTGATGACTTCTGAGGAAGGAGAGAGGAACATGGGACCAGGGAGGGTTATTGAGAGGATTTCAACTCCGTCTGTCACGGTCATTTCTTTGAAACAAAGGTCCAAAGCAGTATGGTTAAGTTGTCAGGGTCTGACAACACTGGATGGTAGGTACATGAGAGTTTGCTGCAGAAAATTATGGAGAATTATGGATGCATAGTGGTTAAGAGTTCGGCTGCTAACCAAAAGGTTGGCAGTTGGAATCCACCAGCTGCTCCTTGGAAACCCTATGGGGCAGTTCTACTCCGTCCTATAGGGGCGCTATGAGTCAGAATCAACCCAGCAGCAATGAGTTTGGTTTTGGGTCTTTTTTTAATGCATACGTCATACATGTCACACAAAAATCACAATAAGAATTGATACATGCTAAAGTAGAGATACAGACAAAGTTATCTGTGTATATTCTGTACACCTAGATCATGGGACACTCCAGGACAGGAATTGCACCATTCATCCATGACCTTCACGTATTCCATTGTCGACATTGTGACCAAAATCATAAAAATGTCAAATGAGGACTCTGTGCACTAAAGACAATTTTATGAAAATAGCAGTGCTGATGTCTCTGAACAAATACATGCAAATACATGACTGATGGCTTGCTCTGTTCAGTGCACACAGATAAATTCTCATATAGGGACAATAGCACAGCACCATGTATATTTTCTCTGGAGAGCACAGAGAAAAAAGGCAATCACAGAAGGAAAACAATCTGTAACTGAAAAAAGACACAAGCTCTCAGAATGAAAAGATCCACGAAGCAGAATGAATGAAAAACAAAATTCCAGACTTAGACACGTTCTTGTGAAATTTCAGAATGTTACAAATAAATAGAAGAAACTGAAATCTTCTAGGTGAGGGGGACTCTTTAAAGGGACAAGAATAACTTCTAGCAAACTAGATGTAAAAAGGTGATGGGATCATGACATCTAGATTTTTAAAGAATGCAACTTTGAATGTAGAGTTTCATATGCAGCCAAGTGATCAATTAAGCATAAGGGCAAAGTAAAGGTGTTTTCAATCATGTAAAAATTCAAAAAGGTTACTTCCACTTATTCCTTATAAGAAAACTCCTCTAGACAATATTGGATCCAGGAAACTGTGGGGTCTATTATAAGAAAGCTAGGAAGGGAAGTCCCCGGATGATGTTTATGCAGATAAAAACTGGTCCATATCAGAAAAGGAAGTCAAAAGGCTCTGGCAGGGAGGGATGTCTTTAGGAAGAAAGCTGATTCCATAGGACAGATAACTCGATTGAGATGCTGGATCATGATAAGGCTTTGGTGAAAGCACATGTGGCAGATTAAAGACGGTTGCAGATTCTTCGTCCCTCGTCCCATTGAGAAGTGGAGTCTAGTTCCCCTCTTCTTGAATTTGGTCTAGTCCGGTGACTTGCTTGACCGATAGAAAGTAACTGAGTGACTTTGGAGACTAGGTCATAAGACGCATTGCAGCTTCCCCCTAATTCTCTTGGGATGGTCCAGCTTGGAAGCCAACAATGATGTAAGAAGTACTGCTATCTTGAGGACATGCTATTCTGTGAGAAGACTCGCTATGTGTTGTGTAAGACTCTTCCCAATAGCTGTAGCTGAACTCCCAGTTAGCTGCCACATGAGAAGCCATCTTGAACCTCAGTTGAGCCATCGGATGACTCCAGCCCCCGTCCATGTGAGTGCAACTGCATGAAAGACTACAAGCAAAAGTCACACCAAAACAACAAAAAGCAAACAACGACAACAAAAGAACCACACAACTGACCCCACTCCTAGGCCCGGGAGAGAGAATAATAAGTTGATCTTTACGCCCCTACATTTGGGAGAGGTTTTTTTATGCAGCAATAGATACTCAGAACTGCACATTATTCTTTTTGTCAAAAGGAAAACTTATAGAAACCGCAGGGGAAAAATCTCAAGAGTATGAGTGTAAATACAAAGTAATCTAACTACGGCACGATTTTGAGAAATTGATGCTGCTTCAGGAAAGAGAACCTATTTTTTTTTTTTTTTTTGACTCTAGGAACGTTCTTTCAAATCACTTGGGAGCCATGATGTTGGGTGGGTAGAAGATGAATCATCTTATCACATGCTAACAACAATAATACAGATGCTGATTATTGGCTTGCAAATTGTGGATCAGACTTAAATCGAAGTATGAATGACTTCATTTTAGCTAGAGAAAGGAAAACGTTACCGCCCCTGACAATGAGGAAACAGTAAGATTCCCCACCCCCTCTTTTTTTAAGAAGGAAAACTAGTCTCTCTTAAGAAAGGAATCAGCTTTTGTTTAAGGGACACTATGAAACTAGCCACAACAATGGACTCAAACAAATCAATGACTGTGACTACAGCGCAGGATCAGCAGGGTTTAGTTCTGTTATACATACGGTCACCATGAGTCAGGGCCAACTCCACGGCAGCTAACAACAACAACAATGAAACAGTCACATTGAACTTCTTTAAGCCAAATGCAGCACAGAAAAATGCCTTACTCTGTAATATTTATGAACATTCTGACAGCTATAGAACTTCTCCAGGTTAAATGTAATTCAAACTGTGTTCCAGCCTACTCTATTCGGTCTTACGACACTGCTTCCCCGATGTCTGCAGATGTTGAAGGTCAAGGAGATAAGGCTTTCTCAAGTATGCATCCAGCCTGCAGTCATCTCTTTTGAAAATAGCAATCATAGCCTCTTTGTCAATGTGTACAGCAGGTTTGAAGTAATTTCAGTCACAAGACAAGGTTTAGTGCCGGAGAGACTCATGGTTCTTCATTCAAGCAGCCAACAAATACATGAAAAGACGCTGGTGATTGTTAGCCATCCCAACCAAGAAACCAAACTCGTTGCCGTCGAGTCCATTCCGACTCCTAGCGACCCTAAAGGACAGAGTAGAACTGCCCCATAGGGTTTCCAAGCAGCAGCTGGTAGATTCGAACTGCCGACCTTTTGGTTAGCTCTGAACCACTATGCCACCAGGGTTTCCACGTTAGCCAGCCGAGAGATGCAGATCAAAACTACAAAGAGATACCGTCTCATCCCTGTAAAAATGGTACGGATCAAAAAAACAGAACACGACAAACGCTGGTGAGGTTGTGGGCAGATTGGAACCCTTATCCACTGCTGGTGGGAGTGTAAAATGGTACAATCACTATGGCAAATGGTATGACGCTTCCTTAAAAAGCTAGAAATAGAAACATCTTATGATCCATCAATCTCACTCCTAGGTATATATACTACACAGCCATGAAGAATAATGAGGAATCCCCGAAACATCTTATGACATGGATGAATTTGGAGGACATTATGCTGGGTGAAGTAAGTCAAGCACAAAAGGACAACTACTGTATGATCCCACATTTGTAAAAAGACTCATGGTTCTCAAATTGTACCTGTCGTTAATCATTTAACATGGTGGTTCTTAAACTTTCGTGTCCATCAGGATCGCTTGGAGGACTTGTTAAAGCAGATTGCTAGGCCCCACCCCAGAGTGACTCAGCAGGTATGGGCTAGAGCCGAGCCAGAGAATGTGCATTTCTAGTGAGTTCTCAAATGATGCTGATGCTTCCCATCGTATGCTCACAACCTCTGACTTAAGATGTAATGAATTCATAGTGTCAAAGAGAGAGATGGAAGCAGATATCTTGCTTTGATTTTGGGGTTTTCTTACTCACGAAACCAAATACTCACTTGAAAGAAATCCCTGACCAAAATTAATCCACGAGTGGCTTTTCTTTCACAGAAAGTTGCAAATCCTTTCTTTCCTGTTGGAGGCCAGGCTTACTAAATTTGAATTTCCAAAGATATGGCTGGGTGGAGGGCCAGAGACCGTCTTGTGGCCTGCTAGCCCTTGATCTCAATAAAACCGGGAGGGCAGGGTTCACTGTACCTAGCTTCTTCAAGCCATTTGCTTTTTCTGGAATCAAAATGGTCTCGCTATATGCATGTATAATAACCTCTCGGAGTAAAACTTATGTTCAGATTTTGGTGAGTTTCAATTATTTTTAACAGCAGTAAACATTCTCCCTTTTCTTTCTTCTTTGCCTTCTAGGTCCAGGATCCTTTGTTTGTTTCACCCTCTAGAAGAGCGCCGGATCACTCGAAGGTTTTTGAGAAAACAGTTGCTTTTGCTGTTTCTCCAGGCTACAGTGATGTACAAGTTTTGATCCCTAAAAACTGTGGAGAACTTGACTTTGGATAAGTGTCAATGTGAAGGTACTGATGGCCAAAGGTAGGAAAAGGAAGTGAAGAAGTGGCGAGGTGGAAGGAAGGAAGGCCAGGGACAGAACTAGCTTTATTTCACAAGTGCAGAGTCAAGAGTTGCTGGAGGCTGAATCTGGGGGGTGGGGGGTGGGGGCGGGGGAGAGGCAGATGAGTTAGGGAAGGAAAATCTGGTACACGCAAGTATTTCTGGGTGACCTGAAACACTATATTCATTTGCATTATTATTATTGTTTTGATGCGTCTATCTCAGGAATCCAAACTATCAGTTGCTGTGGAGTAGATTCTGATTCGTGGCACCCCCATGTGTGTCAGAGTAGAACTGCACTCCATAGGGTTTTCAGTGGCAGGTTTTTCAGAAGTAGATCACCGGGCCTTTCTTTCGAGGCACTTCTGTTTGGACTTGAACCTCTAACCTTTTGGTTAGCAGTTGAGTGCATTAACCGTTTGCACCACCCAGGGTCTCTCTCAGGAAGCCAGGAAATAGTAAAGAAGGAGTACTTCAGTAAAGTGTGATTCAACAATTTAGCTTTATATAGTGATGGAGACTAACGAGAGAAAATAGAAATTTCTTTCTACAGAATATAGAAAGAAATGACCCCTGTTCCATTTTCATCTCTGCTGGGACCCACGTAGGGGGAACAGCAGCCTTTCCAGGTACTCTGGCCAGAAGTCCCAAGTGGGCATGTTGGGAGTTGAACTGAATGCATGGGCCATGCTTCCAGATGAATAACTTAGGGGAAGCGACCTGAGATGATCTTATTTCCCTTTCCCAGAAATACTTGAGAAAGGCTTGGTTACACTGGTTAAAGCTCAGCATCTTTAATAATTCATCTGCCAGGTGAAGTATTCGCTCTAACCTGATCCCAAAATCATAACTTCACTCTAAAATGAGTGCAATGAAAAAAGTCACATTGCCACAAAAAGCTCACTTATGGGTTTAGCACTAATAAAATCCTGATATGCATGGGTCAGTACATCATAATTATTGGACTTTCCAGCCCTGGAGCAACTTGGAATGTCAGCACACAAATATATCTAGAGAATGGGCCTGGCCTGGGCAGAGAAGGCCAAAGGCTGTCCACATGCCCACGTCAGGGCTGTGGGTTCTGGAAGCCTTTCAAGTCTCCACTATTTCCTCTGTCAGGAGGAATATGTGATCTGCAGAATTTGTAGCTGACGGGCGGGCCTTGGAGAGTGTGCCCCATGCAGGAGGGTATCAGCTGGTGGGACCACCTGCATGGATGAGGGGGTTTCATTTTGATAAGCTGCTGCACTTCAACATTCAACAACCAAGATGAGGGAAGGACACTTTACTACCCACAGGTCCTGGAAGGGAGCACACTCGAGGGCTGCACATAGCACTCACATGGGTATAGATGAAGGGGAGAATCAGAGAGAGAGAGCAAATGGACCTGGGCTCAGCCTTTCATAGGGTCCAAGGGTGGAGTACACTTTATTTCATGGTTTAGGAACGATTGGCTAACTTGAAGCAAGCAGTGGGAAATTGTGGGGTCTAAGGGCACAAATTAGCAGGGAGGGTAGGGGGTCCTTATCTAGGTCGACAGCTGTGGCGTGTGGGTGGGGAAGGGAAAATTCTGAGGTGAGGAGCCGCCTCTGAGCTTTTATCTAGGATATTTGCATGCAGGTGTGAACTGATTAGGAAGGCTTGCTATTTTGAAATAAGTGATGTTGAGCAGAGGTTGGAACAAAAGGAATGCTGAGGCATCAAAAAATGGAGTTTGGGTTTCTTACGACACCCTCATGATTCTTGCCTTCTAGCGTTCATGTCTTATATGATTTCTTCCTCTTGCGTGTGGGTGGGACCCGAGATTTGCTTCTAACCAACAGAATATAGCAAAGGCAAAGGGATTTTGAAGATGCAATTAAGATCCCAAATCAATTGATTTTGAATTAATCAAAAGGGAGAGAATCATGTTGGGCCTGACTTGATCAGGTGAAAGCCCTTAAAAGAGGGACTGGCTCTTCTCTGAGGTCAGAGATTCTCCTCAAGCACTTGATGACATAAGCATCTATGTTGGAGAAGCCCACATGGCAAAGAACTGTGGGTGGCCTCTAGGAACTCTGGGCAGCGCGTGCAACTTAAGGGTGGCCTCCAGCTTCCAGCCAACAAGAATCCAGGACCTCAGTAACACTACTACAAGGAAATGAATTCTACCAGTAATCTGAATGATCTTGGAAGCAGATTCACCCCCAGTCAAGTCTTCAGATGAGAATGCAGCCCAGCTGACACCTTGATTGCAGCCTTGTGAGACCCTGAGCAGGGGATCCAGCTAGGCGGTGCCCAGACTCCTAACCCACAGACATTGTGAGATAATAAATACGTGTGGTTGTAAGCTGCTAAATTAGTGTTAATTTGTTAAGCAGCAATAGAAAACTAATACAGAGGAGTGAGGTGAAGGAGTGCCAGGGGAGATAAAGAGGGGGAAGAAGATGAAGGAAGGGAATAATGGATCCAAACCCGTTGCCATCGAGTGGATTCTGACTCATAGCGACCCTATAGGACAGAGTAGAACTGCCCCATAGGGTTTCCAAGGAGCATCTGGTGGACTTGAACTGCCGACCTTTTGGTTAGCAGCCGTAACTCTTAACCACTACGCCACCAGGGTTTCCAGAATAATGGATAGTGAAGGCTAAATCTGAATTGGCTTTCCCAGAACTCTGAGCTCACATCTTCCTTTATTCCTTTCTTCTATCCATCCGTCCGTCCATCCATCCATCCATCCATCCATCCATCCACCCACCCACCCATCCATCCATCCATTCATCTTAGTTATCTAGTACTGTTATAATAGAAATACCACAGGTGGGTGGCTTTAACAATCAGAAATTTATTTTCTCACAGTTTAGGAGGCTAGAAGTCCGAATTCAGGGTGCTGGCTCTAGAAGAAGGCTTTCTTTCTCTGCCGGCTCTGGGGGAAGGTTCTTATCTCTTTTCAGCTTCTGTTTCCTAGTTCCTTGTAGATCTCATGTGGCATCTATCTTCCCCCATCTCTGCTTTTTTTCCCCCCTGCTTGCTTAATCTGCTTTTATATCTCAAAAGAGATTGATTTAAGACACACCCTATACTAATTCTGCTTCATTAACATAACAAAGAAAACCCTATTCCCAAATGGGATTATAACCACAGGTATAGTAGGATTTACAACACATATTTTTTGGGGACACAATTCAACCCATAACACTATCTATCCATCATCTCCATCTATCCATCATCTATATTTTGGCTGTGGGACATCTTGGCCCACATCTGAGTGGAGTTGGGAGCAAGTTTGGAACCCATCTAAGAAGGAAGTTGGGCCCAAGGACAAGTAGACAGATGAGTATAAGACACAGGAAAATCAGGGCTCTGGGCTGGTGTGGTGGGGTCAGACTGTGTTGGGAAGGACATGTTTTAGGGAATAGATTGCTAGGCTGACTTTTAGGTTAGTATTTGCCACAATGCTTCCCATTTCCTGACGCCTTTGTCAATAATTCACAAGCCAAAGCGTAACCAACATTCTACAGCAGATTGTGAGATCCTGGGACAGAAATAGTTACACATGCAAATCGCACATCATCATGAAAGACATCCAAAAGCTAAGAACACGTGAGTGTGTTTGAGTCTCTGTGTACGTGTGTGCTTGCATTGGCAAGGGGCTACTCAGTTGTCTTTGATCTAGGACTTGCCCAGGGCCCAGGCAGAAATTTGCGTCAGTCAGAACATGAAGTCTAATAAAGAAGAGTCTTTATCTGTCACGGTTTCAATTACATATAGCATTTACATGCCTTTAGTGGGGCCTGTGTGAAATGGATGGCATGTGTACTAACTGCTCAGAGCTAGTTTCTTCCCCCGAATCCAGGCCTGGCCCGGCCTGATTGGCTTTTCCTCAGCAGCCTGTCACTTTTTCCTGCTAGAATGTACTGCAGTCTCTCATTATTCTGTTTATTGATTTGTTTACTCTTTTTTGTCCCTTGCCTACTAGAACTGTGCCGTCTAATATGGCAGCCACTATCCACATGTAGGTGTTTAAACTTAAATTAATTAAATTAAATACAGTTAAAAGTTCAGTTCCTTAGTCATACCGGTCACATTGAAAAGTATTCCATAGCCACATCTGGCTATTTCTACCATATGGACCATCACAGTTTAAAAATGTTCCATTATTTCAGAAGTTCTATTGAACACTGTTGAATGCTACCCATTCAGCCATTTTCATCACTGGTTTCAGGCCCCTTAAACACCTGAATCTTGGTAGTCCACAGGTTAATTTCAAATTACATGGTGAAATAAGCTACTTGGGGGTCATTAGTTATCTATTTCTTGCAGCAATGCAGGCTTTAAGCCATTCCATTATTTTGTACAGCAGAAATATTTGATGAAGACACAGACCATTCTTCCATGGATTTTCTAAGTAGAGGCTTTGAAATAAAAAAGTGATGAGGTAGGCCAGGGAATAGGTGGAATAACTAAAAAAGTATCCAACTTAGTGAGGTTCAAATGGTTATGAATAAAAAGTTAGCTCAAAAGGTAAGATTCAGGCTCTTTGATCTTCCAGCGCTGAGAAGCTTTGCTGCACTCTGACTTTAAAGGAAGATTCGGGATGCTAGAGACAGTTTTATCATAGTTTTTGCACTGCCAGAGAGGAAACTGGCACTGAATTCCATAAAGCCACACTGAAACCTAGTCTGTCTGTCTCTCTCTTACACACACACACACACAGAAACACACTCCTATATACCTATATACTCAAACACATTTATATACCTGTATACCCGCATATCCAAACACAGATCACAATCAACCGCTTTCAAAGCAAAGACAAAACTAGGTTGTTAGGTGCCAATGAGTTGATTTTTGGCCATAGCAACCCAGTGTGACAGAGTAGAACTGCCCCATAGGGTTTTCTAGGCTGTAATCTTTATGAGAAGGAGCCTTGGTGGTGCAGTGGTTAAGAGCGTGGCTAATAACTGAAAGGTCAGTGGTTCGAAACCAACAGCCGCTCCATGGGAGAAAGATGTGGCTTCCCTAAAGATTACAGCCTTGGAAACCCTATGGGGCAGTTCTACTCTGTCTAATAGGGTCACTATGAGTCGAATCGACTCAACACCAACAGGTTTGATTTTTTTTTTTTTAAATCTTTTATGAGAGCAGATCGCCAGGTCCTTCTCCGGCAGAGCTGCTGGGTGGGTTCGAATTGCCAACCTTTCGATTAGCAGCCAAATGCTTAACCATTGTGCCACCAGTGTTAGAGAGAAACAACAAAATATTCATGGAAGAGATGAGGAATCACCTAAACATAGTTGACTTGCTTGGTTCACACAATTATGAAGGATGATAACCAGTCAAAGAGAGCAAACAGCCCTCATTGCCAAGTCAAGAGGAATCCAGGCAGAATAAATTAGCGACATCCTGAGTATCTGAGAAGCGACATTCAAAGAACTAAATTTAGAAATAGATGAACGCGAACATAAACCAATGAAGACTGTTTTTCCTAAGACTGTCATAATGAAAGAATAAATAATGAAAGATGAAATCCATGGCAAAAGGAATAGAGCCATTGTAGTGTTGCTGTAGTTGATCATTTCAATATTTAGTGTCAGTCTTTCTTTTCTGGAAAATGATTTCTTTTTTAATTAATCACTACTGTTCCTAGGGTCAGTTGAGGCAACTGAGTTAGTCATTGGATTTCACTAAGAGCCTAATGCTGTGGCAGCCAGCCCAGTGCCCTGTCTTTCTAAGTCAATTACAGCGAAACCTGTAAGAACCGGAATTTGACAGGACTGCCTTGTTTTTCTGGGTCTCGCAAGTTTTCCCCTTTTGACAAGGTGCAGTCTTACCACTTTTCTATCATTCGTTTTAGTGGAAAATATTTGAGTTTTCTTTCTTTGACAGGTTTCCGCCTTACACAGGTTTCAGATTTCACAGGTTTTATTGTATATCCCTTCTTGGGCAATCCACTTACACGGAATATGGTGGAACTGAGATGCAGGTAGAAGAGCAAATGCAGTCAGATCAACTTTCTGAGTCAAAAGTTAAGCTCATAAACACATACAAAAATCACAACATTTTACATATAGAGAAAAAGGTTGAATGAATATGCCCTAAATTGTTAACAGTGACTATCTTTGGGAGTTAGGCTTCTAGAGGACTTTAACTTTCTTAATTTATTTCTGTCATGTCTTAATTTTGCATGGCCTCATTTTCCATTTGTAATTAGAAAAATAGACAATAAATATATCTAGATATTTTGAATTCGGAGCCCTGATGGCACAGTGGTTAACAGCTATGGCTACTAACCAAAAGGTCAGTGGTTCGAATCCATCAGCTGCTCCTTGGAAACCCTATGGGGCAGCTCTACTCTGTCCTATAGGGTCGCTATGAGTTGGAATCAACTGGACAACAATGGGTTTATTTTGAATTCTGTTCCCGCTTGTATTTTTATGAATTGACTACCGGGATTCTGGTCAAATTGTCTAACTCCCATATTGAAAATCCAGAATGCAGCATCAGGATTGGAGGAAGACTCATTAACAGTCTGCGATATGCAGATGACACCATCTTGCTTGCTGAAAGTGAAGAGGACTTGAAGCATTTACTGATGAAGATTAAAGACTACAGCCTTCAGTATGGATTACACCTCAACATAAAGAAAACAAAAATCCTCACAACTAGACCAATAAGCAACATCATGATAAATGGAGAAAAGATTGATGTTGTCAAGGATTTCATTTTACTTGGATCCACAACCAATGCCCATGGAAGCAGCAGTCTAGAAATAAAATGACTCATTGCATTGGACAAATCTACTGCAAAAGACCTCTTTAAAGTGTTCAAAAGCAAAGATGTCACTTTGAGGACTAAGGTGCACCTGACCCAACCCATGGTATTTTCAATCACCTCATATGCATGCGAAAGCTAGACCATGAATAAGGAAGACCAAAGAAGAATTGATGCCTTTGAATTATGGTGTTGGCGAAGACTATTGAATATACCATGGACTGCCAGAAGAACAAACAAATCTGTCTTGGAAGAAGCACAGCCAGAATGCTCCTTAGAAGCAAGGATGATGAGATTTCATCTCAAGTACTTTGGACATGTTGTCAGAAGGACATCATGCTTGGCAAAGTAGAAGGTCAGCGAATGAGAGGAAGACCCTCAAGGAGATGGATTGACACAGTGGCTGCAATGATGGGTTCAAGCATAGCAACAGTTGTGAGGATGGCGCAGGACCAGGCAGTGTTTCATTTTGTTGTAAATAGGGTTGCTATGAGTCGCAAGTGACTTGATGTCACCTAACAACAACAACCATCTTAAAAATCTCCAAGTGGAGTAGACAGAGTAAGCTCTTTCGGAAGGAGTCCCTGGTTACCAGTTTTGTATTTGTATTCCCATTTTAATAACTTCTACCAAAATTAAAATATGATGTGCTTGCAACCAATCATTTCATCACTGGAGGCAAATATTAAGCAGACTCAGTTCAGTAACATCCAGGTTGGGCCAGTGCTTGTTTAGGATTAAGGTTTATGATTACGGTGATTGGTTAATCCATTGAATTTCCATCTTTTGGCATCATGAATTCCAATTTCAAAGTTGGGATGCAGCATAGAGCCAGGGAAGGCATCCTGAATGCCAGGCTTTGTGGGGTGGACATGGCAGAGATGCTAGTTGCCTACCTCCAATCCATTCTTTTCTTTGTCTTTGCTATAGGACTCTAATTTTACTTTCAGGGAGACATTTGACAAACAAAAAGACTACATTTTCTGTTAGGTTGCCCAATTTCATGGAATGTGTTATATGTTACTTCTGGGAAAATTTCTTTAAAGTGGACTTGATAGTTGGCATGAGCCCTTTTTACCCTTTTGTCCTTTCTAATATTTTCTTCTTGGGATGTGCATATGATGGCTAGAGCTCTAGCGGAGTTTTTGGACTAAGATGGAAACCATATTTAAGATTGGAGAAGCAGAAAGATGGAAGGATCCTGGATCTCTGATGACAACAGAGTTCCCTACTACGAATCGACTACACTTTCAGACTTATTTTCTATCTTGGTCAGTCTACTTATGCTAAACAGACTGGCCATTTTCAAAATGCAAATATATACATTATATATATAATGTAGTGATGATTAAATGAGAAAATATGTGGTGTGTTTAATGCAGTGTCTGATGTAGAGCACACGTTCTATTAATATGCTAGTATTTCAGAGCACATAGTCTCACTGATTTTTCCCCACTATGGTAGTACTCAAACAATGTAACCATTGTCACTGAATTGTACATATAGAAATTGTTGAATTGGTGTATGTTTTGCTGTGTATATTTTCTCCAAAAAAAAAACCCCAATAATAATCATAATAAAAGTTTTACCTAGTAAATACCACTTTGTTGTTGTTGCTGTTAGCTTCTGTCAAGTCAGTCCCCAACTCATGGCGACTCCATGTACAATGGAATGAAATGTTTTCTGGTCCTGCACCAACCCCATGATTGGTTGTGATCCATAGGGTTTTCACTGGCTGATTTTTGGAAGTATATCACCAGGCCTTTCTTCCTAGTCCATCTTAGTCTGGAAGCTCCATTGAAACCTGTTCAGCATTGTTGTAGATTGAATTGTGTCCACCAAAAATATCGGTCAACTTGGCTAGGTCATGATTGCCAGTATTGTATGTTTGTGTACCATTTTGTAATCTGATGTGATTTCCTTATGTGTTGTAAACTCCATCACTATGATGTAATAAGATGGATTAGTGGCAGTTATATTGATGAGGTCTACAAGATTAGGTAGTGTCTTAAGTCAAACTCTTGAGATATAAAAGAGAGAAGCAAGCAGAAACACACAGGGACCTCATACCACCAAGAAAGAAGCATCTGGGAGCAGAGCGCATCCTTTGGACCCGAGGTTCCTGTGCAAAGAAGCTCCTAGTCCAGGGGAGGACTGATGAATGATGAGGACCTTCCTCCAGAGCTGACAGAAAGTCTTCCCCTGGAGCTGATGCCCTGAATTTGGATTTCTAGCCAACTAGACTGTGAGAAAATAAATTTCTCTTTGTTAAAGCCATCCACTTGTGGTATTTCTGTTAGTGCAGCACTAGATGACTAAGACAAGCATCATAACAACACTCAAGCCTCCAATGATTGTGTGGTGGCTGTGCATGACGTGCACTGGCTGGGACTCAAACCTGAGTCTTTCACAAGGAAGGCAAGAATTCTACCACTCAACCACCACTTCCCTCAAATACTACTAATATCTCTCAATATCAAAATGCCAATATTTATAATTGTAGTGAAATACTGTTTTATTATTTACTTAAACATTAGTTATGATAACACAGCCTAAACTCCTTTTGTTCACTGCCATCTGTAAAAATGTGTGGCTTCTCACCTTAGACTCAAAGACACAAACAAACTAAAACTCAAAGGACGGAAAAAATATATCAAGCAAACAACACTCAAAAAGAGCAGGAGTGGCAATATTAATCTCTGACAAAACAGACTTTAAAGTAAAATCCACCACAAAGGATAAGGAAGGACACTCTATACTGATTAAAGGGTCAGTTCACCAGGAGGACATAACCATAATAACTATTTGCGCACCCAATGACAGAGCTCAAAAATACATAAGACAAACTCTAACAGCGTTGAAAAGAGAGATAGACAGCTCACAATAATAGTAGGAGACTTCAACACACTCTCGGTGAAGGACAGAACATCCAGAAAGAAGCTCAGTAAAGACATGGAAGGTCTAAATGCCACAATCAACCAACTTGACCTCACTGACATATGCAGAACAGTCCACCCAACAGCAGCCAGGTATACTTTCTTTTCCAGTGCACGTGGAATATTTTCCAGAATAGACCACATAATAGGCCACAAAGCAAGACTTAACAGAATCCAAAACATCAAAATATTACAAAGCATCTTTTCTGACCATAAAGCCATAAAAGTAGAAATCAGAAAAAGCAAGGAAAAAAATCAAACACATGGAAACTGAACAACACCTTGCTAAAAAACTACTGGGTTATAGAAGAAATCAAGGATGGAATAAAGAAATTCATAAAATCAAATGAGAATGAAAACACATCTTACCAGAACCTTTGGGACACAGCAAAAGCAGTGCTCAGAGTCAATTTATAGCAATAAATGCACACATCCAAAAAGAAGAAAGGGCCAAAATCAAAACATTAAGCCTACAACTTGAGCAAATAGAAAGAAAGCAGCAAAAGAAGCCCTTGGGCACCAGAAGAAAGGAAATAATAAGGATTAGAGCAAAAATAAAATGAAATAGAGAATAGAAAAACAATTGAAAGAGTCAACAAGAGCAAAAGATGATTCTTTGAAAAGATCAACAAAAATCAATAACCACTGGCCAAACTGACAAAAGAAAAACAGGAGAGGAAGAAAATAACCCAAAAAAGAAATGAGTTGGTGATATCACAACAGACCCAACTGAAATTAAAAGAATCATAACAGAATACAATGAAAAATTGTACTGTAACAAATTTGAAAACCTAGAGGAAACAGACAAATTTCTAGAAACACACTACCTACCTAAACTAACACAAACAGAGGTAGAACAACTAAATAAACCTATAGCAAAAGAAAAGATTGAAAAATTAATTTAAAAACTCCCAACAAAAAAAAATGCCCTGGCCTGGACTGCTTCACTGGAGAATTCTACCAAACTTTCAGAGAAGAGTTAACACCAATACTGCTAAAGGTATTTCAGAGCATAGAAAAAGATGGAATACTCTTGAACTCATTCTATGAAGCCAGCATAACTTTGACACCAAAGCCAGGTAAAGACACCACAAATAAAGAAAATGACAGACCAATATCCCTCATGAACATAGACGCAAAAATCTTCAACAAAATTCTAGTCAATAGAATTCAACAACATATTAAAAAAAAATTTCATCATGACCAAGTGGGATTCATACCAGGTATGCAGAGATGGTTCAACATTAGAAAAACAATCAATGTAATCCATCACATAAATAAAACAAAAGACAAGAACTACATGATCTTATCAATCCATGCAGAAAAAGCATTTGACAAAGTCCAACACTCATTCATGATAAAAACTCAGCAAAATAGCAATGGAAGGGAAATTCCTCTACATAATAAAGGGCATTTATACAAAGCCAACAGCCAATATCATCCTAAATGGAGAGAGTCTGAAAGCATTTCCCTTGAAAACTGGAACCAGATAAGGATGTCCTTTATCACCACTCTTATTCAACATGGTGCTGGAGGTCCTAGCCAGAGAAATAAGGCAAGAAAAAGAAAGAAAGGGCATCCAAATTGGTAAGGAAGAAGTAAAATTATCCCTATTCACACATGATATGATCTTATACACAGAAGACTCCAAAGAATCCACAAGAAAACTACTGGAACTAACAGAAGATTTCAGCAAAGTATCAGGATACAAGATAAACATACAAAAATCAGTTGGATTCCTCTACACCAACAAAGAGAACTTCGAAGAGGAAACCACCAAATCAATACCATTTACAGTAGCCCCCAAGAAGATAAAATACTTAAGAATAAACCTAACCAGAGACGTAAAAGACTTATACAAAGAAAACTACAAGGCACTACTGCAAGAAACCAAAAGAGACTTACATAAGTGAAAAACATACCATGCTCATGGATAGGAAGACTCAACGTTGTGAAAATGTCAGTTCTACCCAAAGCAATCTACAGATACAATGCAATCTCGATCCAAATTCCAATGACATTTTTTAATGAGATGGAGAAACAAATCACCAACTTCATATGGAAAGGGAAGAGGCCTTGGATAAGTAAAGCATTACTGAAGAAGAAAAACAAAGCAGGAGGCCTCACACTCTGATTTGAGAACCTATTATACTGCCATAGTAGTCAAAACAGCCTGGTGCTGGTACAACAACAGAAACATAGACCAATGGAACAGAATTGAGAACCCAGACGTAATTTCATCCACCTATGAGCAGCTGATATTTGACAAAGGCCCAAAGTCCCTTAAATGGGGAAAAGACAAGTCTTTTCAACAAATGGTGCTGGCATAACTGGATATCCATCTGCAAAAAAAATGAGACAAGATCCATACCTCACATCATGTACAAAAACTAACTCAAAATGGACCAAAGACCTAAATAGAAAGTCTAAAATGATAAAGATCATGGAAGAAAAAATAGGGACAATGCTAGGAGTCCTAACACATGGCATAATCAGAATACAAACCATAACTAACAATGCACGAATGCCAGAAGAGAAACTAGATAACTAGGAGCTCCTAAAAATCAAACACTTATGCTCATTGAAAGACTTCACCAAAAGAGTAAAAAGACAACCTACAGACTGGGAAAAAATTTTTGGCTACAACAAATCCGATCAGCGTCTAATCTATAAAATCTACAAGATACTGCAACACCTCAACAACAAAAAGACAAATAACCCAATTAAAAAATGGGCAAAGGATATGAAGAGACACTTCACCAAAGAAGACTTTTAGGAGGCTAACAGATACATGAGGAAATGTTCATGATCATTAGCCATTAGAGAAATGTAAATCAAAACTACAATGAGATACTATCTCACCCTAACAAGGCTGGCACTAATCCAAAAAACATAAAATAAAAAATGTTGGAAAGGTTGTGGAGAGACTGGAACACTTATACACTGTTGGTGGGAATGTAAAATGGTACAACCACTTTGGAAATTGATTTGGCGCTTCCTCAAAAAGCTAGAAATAGAAGTACCATACGACACAGCTATCCTGTTCCTCGGAATATATCCTAGAGAAATAAGAGCAGTCACACGAATAGATATATGCACACCCATGTTCACTGCAGCACTGTTCACAATAGTAAAAAGATGGAAACAATCCAGGTGCCCATCAACAGACAAATGGATAAACAAATTATGGTACATATACACAATGGAATACTATGCAACGATAATGAACAATGATGAATCCATGAAACATCTCACAACATGGATGAATCTGTAGGGCATTATACTGAGCGAAATTAGTCAGTTGCAAAAGGACAGATATTGTATGAGATCACTATTCTAAGAACGCAAGAAAAGGTTTAAACACAGAAGAAAACATTCTTTGATGGTTACGAGAGTGGGGAGGGAGGGAGAGGGAATTCACTAACTAGATAGTAGACAAGAATCATCTTAGGTGAAGGGAAGGACAACACACAATACAGGGGAAGTCGGCACAACTGGACTAAACCAAAAGCTAAGAAGTTTCCTGACCACAACCAAACACTTTGAGGGACAGAGTAGTTGGGGTGGGGGCCTGGGGACCGTGGTTTTGGGGCACATCTATGTCAATTGGCATCACAAAGTTTATTAAGAAAATGTTCTGCAATCCCACTTTGGTGAGTGGGGTCTAGGGTCTTAAAAGCTTGCAAGCGACCATCTAAGATGCATCAATTGGTCCCAACCCACTTGGAGCAAAGGAGAAGGAAGAACACCAAAGACGCAAGAAAAATATTAGCCCAAGAGACAAAAGGGCCACATAAACCAGAGACTGCATCAGCCTGAGACCAGAAGAACTAGATGGTGCCCGCTATCATCAATGACCACCCTGACAGGGAACACAACAGAGAGTCCTGGTTGGAGCAGGAGAAAAGTGCGGAGCAGAACTCAAATTCATATAAAAAGTTCAGACTTAGCGGTCTGACAGAGACTGGAGGAACCCCTGAAGCCATGGCCCCCAGACACCCTGTTAACCCAGAACTAAAACCATTCCCAAAGCCCACCTTTCAGACAAAGATTAGACTGGACTCTGAAACATAAAATAATACTCATGAAGCGTGTGCTTCTTAGTTCAGTCAGAAACATGATACTAAATGGGCGGTTCCTGTCTGGAGGCAGGGTGAGAAGGCAGGAAAGGACAAGAACTGATTGAATGGACACAAGAAACCTGGAGTGGAAAGGGGGAGGGTGCTGTCACATAGCGGGGATTGCAACTAATATCACATAACAGTATGTGTATGAGTTTTTGCATGAGAAATTGACTTGAATTGTAAACTTTCACCTAAAGCACACGCACGCACACACACACACACACACACACACACAAAATGTGTGGCTTTTGTTACAGATTCTCCGTGGAACAACAGATGAGGGAGAGATAGCCAGGACAGACTGTGTTATGCTTCCTTCCAGTAGGCTACAAAAATGGAAATACTTGCATCTGGCTTACTCCTGTCATATTTTAAAGAGCCGCCTATGTAAATGAATGTCCCTGGGTGGCTCAAACAGTTAAGTGCTTGGTTGGGGGTTCAAGGTCACCCAGAGGAGCCTCAGAAAAAAGGCAAGTTTTTTTCCTACTTCTGAGAAATCACAGCCACTGAAAGCCCAATGAAGCACAGTTCTACTCTGACACACGTCGGGGAGCCATGAGTTGGAATCAACTTGACAGCAGTTGGGTTTTTTTGTTTTGTTTTATTTTGTCCTACATAAATGGGAGCGTCTGTGGCTTGAGTGCTGAGCGACCCAGGATTTTTATTTTATGATTGCAGAGTCTGCATCATTTTGTTTTGACCCGACGGTATATTTTTTAGAGATAACAGTGCTGAAAATTTCTTTGCTTACCATCAGTTTCACCTAAAATGGTCAAATCTACCCCTTCTCTTGTTTTTCAGCTTTTATATTTCTATCAGCAAACCAGATTAGAACATTTAATACCTATTTTATTATTTATTTAATCTCGGCTTCTATTATTAGAGTAGCCATCTTGCCCTGATTTTTCTGGAACATTCCAGGTTTGAAAACTTGTCCCAGTGTTAGGCTGTAATTCCAGATTTGGTTGGAAGTGTGGGCCCTTGTAGAGCTGACACATGAAGCCCCATACTAAGCACTGTGATCTCAGATATTTACTTTTGATGATCATTGGATGTTCCTTTTTGTAATTTTGCAAATCCTTTACTAAATGTTTTCTCACTCTAAAGGGAATTCTAAGTTTCATAGTTGAGTTGGGGGGGGGGGGAGCGGGGAATGATGATGTCTTTGGTTCCTGTATTTTGATCGTTAGTCAAAATAGAGCTCTCCTTTCATCAAACAATAATTTTGGTATTATTAGTTCCTTTCATTTTACATAGTCAGAGCATCTGTAACTCTAGATGTCAGACAGGAATCTTCCCATCATTCCCTCTGTTCTTCTATTTGGGAAGTATTTTAATTTCATAAACATGGTGAAGAGCATTTCTGTCCACATAGTAGAATCCACCTCCCCACCCCATTTCTAGCCCAGATAGAATAAGCCAAAATTCAAAATCTGGGATTTTTGGAAGAAATCAACGGGTAACCAAGCATTATGAGCAAAAAACTTGATTTATTTTATATATATACTCTCTAGTAATTCATAGTAGGTTCTTGAATTTTAAATGTCTTTTGCTATTTCCAATGCTTAAAAATCATAATTTTAAAACGTAAGTACTGTTTTATATACACTGTGATTTATTTATTTATTTATTTTACTTCTAAATACGAATGATATGGTCTCCAAGTATCCACTTGGAAGGTAAGGGGATAGGGGGTCATTGTTTTTCTCTAACACGGTAGAATTTAAAATTTCACATCGTATACCTGGAGTTTCGACTATATGAAAAATAGCCAAATGTCACCACTTTCTTATATATTTCTTTTACATGTATATATATATATATATGTATAATATAAACAGAATACATCTGATTAGTACATTTCAACATTTCATTGATGTGACTTTTATCTCCTATTTTATATAAAATAACAAAATATACAGACAGAAGAAAGGAGACATCTGTTCATCGTACACGTAAAGTAAAGAAAAGTTCATGTATGGCTTTGCAAAGGTAGATTATGACGTGACTTTCACACTTTATTTATTTAAAAGCATCTTGAGAGAACGTGTTAGTGTGCTTACGATAGCGGCCATGGTGGTTGAATGTCGCATCGAGAGTCCAACAGTGGGATCCCCAGTGGTCTTTCCAGTGGCTACCTCAGCAGCTTTCAAGAGACAAATGTAGTTTATGACCACTTCATCAATCTTCGCTACAATTTCCTGCCGCTGTGTTTCTGAGTTCACAACTTTAACTAATCGCATGCAAGCTTCTGTTAGGCAACAGAGCACTTGAAAGCTGGAAGTCATAGCTAGGAGCATCTCCTCTGGACTTTTCTCGGCCATCGCCATTTTCCTACAGGCACTTCCCAACTGTCTGGATGCGATGGATAACAGTTGCTTGTACTGAGAAAGTGTAAGGTCATATGCTTCAGGGCGTGGCTCCTCTCTCTTCCCCGCGGTTGCTCTGACGAGGCAGAGCAGCTCATTGGCATCATTCTGGGCCGCGAGGAACCCATCGGGCACTGAATATGTGCTCTCTTTTAGGGCATTTATTCTTGCAATCCGGGCATCAAAAGCCAGGTTGCTGGAATCCAAGTCATCTGGGCCACTCAGGTCTTCCTCCCAGGCCTTCAGCACTGAACCTTTGGACAGCTCCCCTCCTTTCTTCCGAATCTCAACAGCCAGGGATGGGCTGGTTGGCTCTGGCATGGCTTGAGTCGTCTGTGGTTTGTAGAGGCAAGAGACCCGGCGGGTGACATCTTCCCCCTCGTCGTCCTCATCACCATCTTCATCCTGCCCTCGGTTCAGGAAACAGTAGCTAAAAGGTCCTCGGCACTTCCAATTGCTGCCCTCCAGCTTCCGCAAGGGTAATGTCCTATACAGCTTCGAGTCTTTCTGAGTCACCGGGGACCTCTTGTGAGCCTTCGCCTCAGAGCTGAAGTGCATCGAGCTTTGGGAAAAGCTTTTGGTGAGCTTCTTCCCCAGGGGGAGTTCTGTTCGTCTTTCTGAACTGGCCTCTGGTGCTTCTGTGATACCTGGACACTTTACACTGACTGCACCCTTGGTCCTCTCTCGGAGGGTCTCCATACCTACAGATCCCAAGAGGGCACTGCTACTACGTGTCAGCACCCTCTGGCTAGGTGGTGTCCTAAGGCTCCCCACTCTCAGACCCGGTGGCCTCCAGCTCACAGCCCCTCCGTATGCCTGGGTTGCTTGGGAGAAATCATTAGGGTCTTGATTTTCAGTTGGCACCTTTGATTCCAAATGAATGGTTGATGGTAGCAGGATGGGATCAGCTTCAGGACGTTGAGACCAAGCTGAAGGCATGCCTCCTTGTCTCTCCTTCCCAGGCTCTGTCAAAGCTACACTAGGGGTAGTAGAAAAACAGAGAGAATCGTTAAGCATCTCCTAGGTGCCCATGTTTACTGTATTTCTGCATGACGTCTGTCATTTCCCAGGGGTGCATTCTAGGAGGGCTGCCTTATGTTAAGGCCACTCTGTTTTCTAATGACTGCCTCCTGAGAGCTCACAAAAGATTTCCCTTTCAATAAAGGTCAAGAAATACAGAAAACTGTTATTTCTGGAACTACTGATTTATTCAGAATTCTCTAGAAATGCCCTCCTTTTAAAGGAGCCCTGTGGCTCAGTGGTTAAGTGTTACCGCTGCTAACCAAAAGGCCAGCAGTTCAAATCCACCAGCCGCTCCCTGGAAACTCTATGGGGGCAGTTCTACTCTGTCCTGTAGGGTCTCTATGAGCCGGAATCGACTTGATGGCAACAGGTTTTTCAAGGGGGCAATCGAATTTCATGAATTGTCTTCATCCCCATATTTATATATCAAAGCACAGCACACTATTAGAAAACATATATCCCACACGTAGATTATTTCAACATAAAAACCAAAACTAAACCAAACCCGTTGCTGTCGAGTAGATTCCAACTCATAGCGACCTATAGGACAGAGTAGAATTGCCCCCTGTGGTTTCCAAGGAGTGCCTGGTGGATTTGAACTGCCAACCTTTTGGTTAGCAGACGTAGCTCTTAACCACTACTCCACCAGGGTTTCCTGTTTCAACATATTTAAGATATTTAAGTTTCCCCTCAAGGGAGCTAGGTTAATCTTGGCATTGGTTACCATCTTTAAAGAAGTGGCCTAGTTTAATTAATGTAAGGAGAATCCCTTGAAGCTGTCCGGGTCCAGGGTTTGAAGTGAAGACACCAGGCAAGTACTCAACTTTCCTCAGAGAAGTGGTCATATGAAGAAAATCTCCATCTCACAGAACTTTTGTGAGAAGCAAGAGGTAACTTCGATGAAAGCTCTCTCTAAACCACTAAGGATTGAACAGTGTGATTTAATTAGGTTAGAGGTAAAGGCGCTCGTTGGGCAGTGAGTTAGGTAACGTTCAAAGGCAAGCTTCCCCAAGGCAGGTGTCTCTACCTGGCAGAGCCAGTGGTGGGTTTTCAGAAAGTAGATAATCTTGAAAGGTCAGAAGTGGAAATTGAGCAATATAAGATACCCCTAACATTTACTAACCCATAGAGGGAAGAAAACTATTGATGATATAATCTGAAATATAAAAGCATGAAAGAGCAGCTGTCTTTGCTATGTGAAGGCTGGCCAAGGGCATGGGTGAAAGGGATATATGCCCACTGGGTAGGAGACTGGTGAAGGCAGGCATAGAGGGTGGCGCTGTTCTTGTTTATACCTGTGCCTGGATTTTATTATTTTGGGGGAAATGAAGCAGTTCATCACACATCCCCTGAAAACCTGCCTGACACTGGGGTATGCCAGATACATTAGAATATTCCTCTAAGAGAGTCTTAGAAAATAGCAGAGTAGGGAGGAATCTGGAAGGATTGATGACAGGCAGGAGAGGGAGTCACATGATCTCCCCAAATCTCTCCCATCTCCCCCAAACCTGCTCTGTTATCTTTCCTTACCTCTCAATAGTGAAATGGCAAAATTAGACATTAGATGCCTTGAGAGGGAAATCGAACTCTTTTGTGACCCTAAGCAATACTATCTTTTAGCTAAAAGTCATACTGGGTACCGCTCAAAGCCAAAACATTTGGAATTTAGAAAGAAACTGTTGCTCCATCAAGATCTAAAAGCAAACACAGAACAAGATTATAAAGAGCAAATGCCATTTTCACCATCATTCCAGATCTAGAAACTTCAGTATTTATAAAACACTGGGGGATCAGTGCTCGATATTTAGCCAAACCACAGTTTTGCAGCCCTTTTTATGTTTATTCTACCTTTTCTTTTCTTTCAGACTTTGTATTTTTACGTTTGCTGTGAATTTCGTTTACACGCCCCTGGCGTGAAGTGCAAAGAGCTACATCCATCATTGCTGTACCTGTGGTTTCCTTAATCTTGGGGAGCCGATGACATCCGTCTCTCAAAGTGCCAAACAGGGGTTCGGCATTAATGGCTGTGTGCAGCGCAGGCACTGTCATCCGCGGACACATCCCCTCTGTCTGAGGGTGCATTTCCTTGAAGGTGGCTCCGTGGCTGGGGAGCCCAGCGGCTCTCTCCTCCGAAGTGATATAACTCATGCCTTTCCCCGAAGCGTCGGGAATCAGGTGCTTCCCAATGGAGGCGCAGAGCGGGGACTCCACAGGCGTGGCACAGGTGCTGCCACTGCTGCCCGTGCCACAGCCTGCATCCACCGAAGAGCCTTGAGAGCTCTGTAGAGAAAAGTGGCCCTCGCTCTGCAGAGACGACATCCGCTTGGCCAAGTGGTACTCACAAAGCCGGGCCACACTCTCTTCCGCCTCCGGAAGCTTGGGAGGATGGTCGTGGGTGGATGAGTCAGCATCCTCTGGGTTATTCACGTCTTTGGCTGAGGATACACAGGTCACGTCAGTTAGGAAGCGGTCCCCTTGGCCAAGTCCAGAACCATCACTGGCTTCTCCATCTGGAGCCCCTTCCTCCTTCCCTTCGGCCTCCCTTGGCCCAAGACCAGAAGCTCTTGCAAAGGTTTTTCCTGTTGCTGCTTCCAGCCCACTTTTTTCAGCCACCCCACCCTCAGTGGCCACATACCACCTTTGGCTGTCTTTGCGAAAGGCAGTTCTCTCCAGGTTAAAAGTGCTAAGGTGTTGACTATCCCTTGAAGACACAGTACCAAACGTACCTTTGGCGTCCTCCTCCACCTCAGCTGTTTTGGTCCCCTGCTGTTTTTTCCCTGGCATGTTCCCATTAGGGGGTGTTTTCCCCTCTCCGTTGGCCAGCTTGCTTTTCCTTTTGCTGGTGCAGGAATATGCCACCGACCCCATGTGCAGTTTGCTAAAATAGTCTGTGACTGACTTGGTCTCCATGGTTTCGGGCTCCATCTCCATGTGGTCTGAGTGAAGAATCTGCTTGGAAGGCACGACTTTGGGCGGGAGGTCGGTCGCTGGGCGAGCTGCCAGGGCGTGAGAGGACTTTGGAGGCAAGCCCCCAGCGGGGGGTTTGGAGGCAGGAAACTCTGTCTGCTCTTCGGCAAGGGGGTGGTAGCCTTCGTGAGTGGCCAAGAACATGCGGGAGAGGTTTTCTGACTGCTTCTGTGCTGTGGCCAGTTCAGAACTCTCCGTCATTTCAGAAGAGTTAGTTTCATTGCCTGAGTCTGACGAAGACTCAGGACTATAAGCCCGCAAGATGGCTACACCTGCATGCCGTAAAAAACAAGAACCAGTTAATGGTTGTGTCAGAGGCACGTGAAGACATGTAAGAAAATGGGGCTCATTATTATTTAAAAACAAAAACAAAAAACAACAAGTATTTCCCTTTTTAATAAGGACTCTGAGTTTATTGCACAGTTGTTCCGGAAATGGGGAAAAAAACGTGCCAGATATTAAAAAAAAGGGGGCGGGGGGACAACAAAGGAAACCACATACACAAAAAAACCACGATGGTCGTTTCAGCACATTTATAAAATGGGACGTGTGTGAAATGGTGGACACCACATAATAGGACTCCAAGGGCAAATGGCTTGAAAGGATGAAATGATACGGTTATCAGTGAATAAACGTAACAATCATGAAAGAACCTGAATTGTCACTGGTCTGCTGTTCTTCTGACACGGACAGAGCTTCTAGAGCTTCCAGTGTGGAGACGACAGCATTGTCTAGCCCCTTCTCACACTTCCCTTCAGCGCTGGTGGGCACAGCGTCAATGAGGGACACGGGGATCTCGTCGTTTTGCAGGTTGCCGCCTTGCTCCTTGTCCTCGCAGAAGGAAGCTGCTTGGCTCTGAGAGTCCTCCTCATCTGAACTGTCTCTAAAGCCAGGTGGGGGCGCAGCGATAGCCATGTTCAAGGAACGTAACAGGAAGTCATCCTCATTGTCATCACCTTCCGGAGGGGGCAGGGACGTGAGGTCAATGATGTCATCGCTGGACCCAGCCAGGTTGAGGATGGGTGGCTGGTCTATCTCTCCCACCACGAGGTCCTCCTCACAGCTCACCTCGTCCTCGTCCTCTGCATCGTCAGTGTTTTCTGCGTAACAGATGTCATGCAGGAGGGGCTCCTCAATCCCTTCGGTGGCCCCGAAGTTCTTCACGTCGCCTATGTTTGCATAAACGGAATTTGCCACAAACTGGATGCCCTCTGCATCTGGAGCGAGGTCTAGGTTCTTCATGTCGTTGGCACTGCTGATGTAGAGGTTCCTCTGCTTCTCCAGCATCTCTGGACTCTCATCCAACAGTCTTTCATAGCCGAGAGTCGGGGGGCTCATGCCATCATCCAAGGCGAGATCTCCAAAAATAAAGGACACTTTAGCTCCTCTAGGAGATTCCTGTGCTTTCTTTAGAGTTTCTGGTCCGGAGAGGGTCAACAGAGACCGCTGCGCTAGACTTCTGTAGTCTGCCTCGCACGGGGCATCACCTGGCTGGGCCAGCTGTGGGTTAAGCTCATCGGAATTATACGTATTGTCTATGTACAGATGCCGATGGTCTTTGGGACACAAGGTGCCCTCTGCAATGTCAACTGTCTTCTGTTTTGCATCTATATATGTTATCTGGGCTTCTTGTTCCCCTTCGCCAATAAAGGTGGTCATTTGGGGTATACAGTTCCAATCTGGGCCAAGGAGGTTATGCTTTCCTTTGTTCTCAGTTCCTAAAGAGAAAGAATCATGCAAAGACATTACCGTGCTGTCTGGTTTCTGGGAGAGCCCTGTCTCTGTTTCTTAATTTAATAGCTTGTAGCATTGCTTGTGTAGATATCATTATTCAGCTTTTCAAATTTGGTACCAGCTGATTTGGACTTCAGGCATTAGGGACCTCTTGACCTTAGCCAAACTGATACTGCATAAAGATAATTGCTATTTGATAAAATATAATACCATCTGGCAGTAGGGAACTATAGCTTAATTCTATCCGACCCTTTGTTCTATTATTAAAAGAATTCATTTAGGTCTACGGATGCGAATATGCAACATGCCTTTTAAAATCCTTCAAAGCAATATTTCAACGGGCTATTATTCCAAACAATAGATTGCCCTTTTCTCTGTAAAACAAGATCTAACATTCTCCACCTCGTGAAAGAAGATGTTGGACTTTTTCCTCATTGAGTTAAGAGAAGGTCAAGGGTCCTCGTATTCCTGCCATGTTTTTTAAGAGATTAAAATAAATATGTAATGACAGATAGAAAAAGAGGAAGACCCTCAACAAGATGGATTGACACAGTGGCTCCAACAATGGGCTCAAACACAGCAACGATTGTGAGGACGGCGCAGGACTGGGCAGTGTTTCCTTCTGCTGTACATGGGGTAGTTATGAGTCGGAATTGACTTGATGGCACCTAACAACAACAACAATAGATAGCATGACAACCTCTCTCTTCAGCCTTTTCGTATTCTACTGGGTATTAATCTATTCATGTGTAAATGTCATTATGTATGCTTGCATGCATGGATATATATTCATATATATATTTAAAAACACAATGCATGAGGTAGAGCATTCACAGGTAATATAGTTCTCTCTGCTATTTCCAAGCATAGCTAATAATTTGACTAACCTCAATTTTTGTTTGTATAATGGGGACTCTTGAAGATTTGTTTGACTGGCCTTATTAATTAAAATTGCAAAATTCTGATTTAAATATTGGTTTTGTTTGCTCTTCAGGGAGTTTACAAAGGGAATTTTGATGTAGAAATTTTGCTCTGATATTTCACAAGACGGGGCACTGGGTTATTCTGCCAATATTGTTTTGTAGATTCCAGAGGCAACATTTTGAGGAAAAAGATAACTAGTAATCGTAGTAAATTTTAGGGTCACATCATTCTCCCATCTGTTCCCCCAAAGTGCCCCCTGGCCCAGGTTTGGAGAATACTGCCATCAAATGTACAAGACGTATGGGAGCAATGCAACAAAAATCAGTTTTACCAAAGAGGTTATTGCTCCCTCCAAAATTATACAATGGACATATTATGCTGTCATGGATTGAACTGTGTCCCTCCAAAATATATGTCAACTTTGCTAGGCCTGATTCCCAGTACTGTGTGACTGTCCACCATTTTGTCATCTGATGTGATTTTCCTATGTGTTGTAAATCCTATCTCTATGATGTAAATGAAGCAGTTGTATTAATGAGGCAGAACTCGATCTACAAGATTAGGCTATATCCTGAGTCAATCTCTTTTGAGATATAAAAGAGAGAAGCAAGCAGAGAGACCTGGGGACCTCATACCACCAGGAAGCAATAGCCAGGAGAATAGAGAGTCCTTTGGACCCGCGGTCCCTGTGCTGAGACAGGGGAAGATTGATGACAAGGACCTTCCCCCAGAGCTGAAAGAGAGAGAAAACCTTCCCCTGGAGCTGGCACCCTGAATTCGGACTTCTAGCCTCCTAGACTGTGAGAGAATAAATTTCTGTTTGTTAAAGCCATCCACTTGTGGTATTTCTGTTATAGCAGCACTAGATAACTAAGACATATGGATTGCATTGTGTCCCTTCTCCCCCAAATATGTGTTGTAAACCCTAACCCCTATACCTGTGGATGTAATCCCATTTGGGAGTAGAGTTTTCTTTGGTATGTTAATAAGGCTGTATCAGTGCAGGGTGTGTTTTAAGCCAATTGCTTTTGAGATATAAAGGAGCAGTTTAGGTACAGAAGCAAGCAAGCACAAGTGGGGGAAAGATTGATGCCATGTGGAGATCTCCAAGGAACAGAGAAAGAGAAGTTGACCGAGAGAGAAAGCCTTCCCCTAGAGCCAGTGCCCTGAATTCGGACTTCTAGCCTCCTAAATTGTGAGAAAATAAATTTCTGTACATTAAAGCCCCCCACTTGTGGTATTTTTGTTATAGCAGCACTAAGAAACTAAGATAGTACATAATACTGAGCAGTGCTCATAGTCACATTACTTAATATACATATATTTTCATGAGCAGCAAGTAAAATGTATAATTTCAAAGGCACTGAGTTACACACTGGCCATATTTGCATCTTATAATACACACACCTTCTAAGGGTCCAGCACTGTTTTATTAATAACCACAAAACTTCAGATTATGACTGGCTCTGTGTGTGTGTGTGTGCACGTGCGCGCACGCACGAGTCCGCTGGGAGTGTGGATTATGGGGGGAGGGAGAGTGGTTCAGCAAACCGCATCTGTGACACAACTCTAGGTTTCGGCCAGGGGTTGGCAAACTCTTTCTGTAAAAGAAGGGTCGGATAGTAAATATTTTAGGTTTTGTGGGCCAAGTACTCAGTTGAGCAACTACTCAACCCTGCTGCTGTAATGCAAAAGCAGCCACAGATAATACATAAAAGAGTGGGTGTAGTGGCCTCCAAAAGATATGTTCACCTAGGACCTGTGAATGTGATCTTATTTGGGAAAAGGGTTTTGCGGATGTAATTATGGTAAGGATCTCGAGATGAGGTCATCCTGGGTTATCCAGGTGGGCCTGAAATTCAATGGCAAGTGTCCTTATAAGAGACAAAGGAAGAAAAGACACACAGAGAAGAAGGCCATGTGAAGATGGAGGCAGAGATTGGCATGATGTAGCCACAAGTAATGTTGACAGCTCCCAGAAGGTGGAAGAGGCAAGGAAGGATTCTCCCCAGAGCCTTCTGAGGGAATGTGGCCCTACGGACACCTTGGTTTCAGACTTCTGACCTCCAGAACTGTGAGAGAACAATTTCGGTTGTTTTTAGCCACCCAGTTTGTGACCATTTGTTAGGGTGGCCACAGGAGACTAATACAATGGGTGTGGCTGAATTCCAATAAAACTTTATTTCCAAAAACAAGATTTGGTTCAGGGGCCATAATTTGCTGACTCCTTGCATAGATCAACAAGAAAACCGAACAGGTCAGCTGGCTAAAAGCAAGCTAACGGATACTTACTCAGACCCTCCTAAGCCCCGAAGGTGCATAAATACATGGCATCGGGGACTCTGAAAGTGCTCGAAGGTTAATTTTCAAGATATAGAGAAGAAGAAATGGGGGGCTTACTGTTCCTTATTATAAGATCCAGACTAAGGTTTATGACCAATTTGAGACAAGACAAGAAGAAAATACACTCTCAATCTTGGCGGCCAACCGGAAGAGTATACTAATTTGACTTTCTGGAATGATTTTGGGGACACTGAAGGATGTGAGTTGGGCACTGGGGTCTATACTGTGGCCCACTTTCCTACAGAGCAGGGGTGGGAGGAGAGAACGGAATAGGGGTAAACTGGCCTCACCAGCCTCTTTGCGCTCTACATTTCTTGAGTCTCAGGAGACCCTATGGGAGTTCCTGCAGAGAGGACCGGGCTTTCAGCCATTAGAGGATGCTGTAGGTCCTGGATTGCTTAGTTCTACAAGCTTCTTTTTGGATTACGCCATCTCCCTCCCGTATTCTTCATTCTCTCTCAGAGTGGGGAGAGGTATTTAGAACATGCGCCCTCACCCTCATTCTTGTTGTAGAACTGGAAGAAATTACTGAGAGATCAAAGTTTCATTCTTTCCCCATGATAATAATAGTTTTTGTAACTAAATTTTTGCCTTTCAAAGTTTTATTAAACATTACGTTGTGAGTCTCTATAAACTGGACAGAACTGAGGCCCCTCATTCCTGTAACCATTTTTAGGATGGTAGGTTTGGTTTTTTTCACACATCTATATAATTTTAACAGTCCACAGGGAAAAGGTTTTTATTTTCAAGATAAATGCTAAAATTTGAAAAATAAAAAGCAGAAACTGGTTTTCCAGTGAGAAAGGATTGTGTCAAATTGCTGAATTGCTCTTCGTAATGTCAAAGGTCAATGCTAAATTGCTCGGAATCTCCCAGCTCTGTGAAAACATGAGGTCATAGAAATACTTGCCAAATCCAGCCCACACTCTCTACCTCCTTTTCCCCCTTCCTCTTCTCTACTTTTAACCATTTCTGTCTCTCAGGGTCTTTTTGTGCTGCATGTTCTGGCTTCGTTTCCTGTCTGTGTTTCTGCCATCTTCATTCTTGATTTTCCTACCACCTTTTTTTTTTTCACTGCCAATTATTAATTGTCAATTATTGAAGTGCTGGGCATTGTTTTAGGTGCTGTACACGGAATTTTTCTAATGCTTACCTTGCAATGTAGGTTGTTAGTCCCCATTTTTACAGATGAGAAAACCCAAGCTTAAAAAAGAAAAAAAAAACATTGCCATCGAGTCAATTCCGACTCATAGCGACCCTATAAGACAGAGTAGAACTGCCTCATAGGGTTTCCAAGGAGTGGCTGGGTGATTTGAACTGCCGACCTTCTGGTTAGCAGCCGAGCTCTTAACCACTATGCCACCAGGGCTCCAAACCAAGCTTAGAGACCTTAAAAAAAATAGATACTCAAGGTCCAACACTGGTTAGTGTCAGGGGCTGGATTAAATCTTAGATTTATCTAACTCGAAAGTCAAAGCTAACTTCTGCTATGCCTTCTCCATCTCTCTCTTCCTCTCTCACTTCCTTTTTCCAATGAGTGTAATTGCTTTCACTTAGCCAGCCATCATAATAAACTGTGTGTGTACCTACATATGACAATATTTTAATGGAAAAAAGATTCATGTTTTTACTAAGTTCAAAAGTGAGACAATTTCCCTTCCCTTCTTTTTCCTTCTTTTTTTTTTCCCTCAGAAACAAAGACAATGAAAGTTGTTCTTAAAATTTTCCTTTCCTTAAAAAAATCTGCGGGACCCCTGATTATCATTTTTTCATGGGTCAGTGGTTCTGGCTTGAATAAAACTACCCCCTTTGCCATTCATCAGCGACGTTTATTAAGCGCCCCCTATAGATAGAAGGCAGAATCAACTCGATGGCAATGGGTTTGATTTTTTTGTTTTGTTCTTTTTATAGATAGAAGAAAGTGTTCAAACACTGAAGAAAAAAATAACAACCCCCAAACAAATGAACACTACCCCCCACAAAGAAACCATCAATTTAATCAATGGTGTGGCCCTCCCCGTCCTCATTTTGGGGCTGTTTTGTTCTGGCAAGTGGCTGAAGTGAATTATTTGATGTCTTTGCCATCTCCACGCTCCTGCTGTCAAGGCAAGATGGCTGCCAGGGTGGAGGAATTCCCTTCTAAGTCATCCAAGTTCAAGTTCTAGGCAACACCAACCTTCTCCTGTTAGAAGGATCTAAAGAAGAAGGTCTGGCTACAGGGGTAGGCTCCCAGGTGTCTTGGCGTCAGGCACATTAAGGAGAGACCAGCCCTAAAGCAGGGAGCTCACAGACTCCCATGAGCGTATTCCATCTTAGGTCTCTGCGTCCTGACCTCTCTAAGAGTGAGGCAATACAACGTCAGCTAGAAAGACTGCTGCTTTCTCCCTTCACCGGACTAAAAAGCACAGTCTCTGGAAGTTAGCACCCCAGCATTTCTGAGTGACGTGTGAGAGAAGATGGGAAGTCAGCATTTTCACTTTTAAAAATTGTCCATATCAGGACAAGTATTGGAAGGTTTTTGTGTTAAATGTGGGCATTAGATTTTTTACGGGTGCAATTTTAACTTTTTAAAACCATCCTTATTATTGTTTTCTGTTGGGGTGCGGGAGGGTGGTCGTTGTTTCATTGGTTTAGAAGAAAATACCTGCTTCCTGGGTCCCTGCATTGTTTTTCTTGTTGGCCATGTTAAATATCGACCTCCTGGAATCTACAAGTAGCCGGTAATATCCAGCTGTCAGGCAGGCCAGGTTCATGGCATCCGATGATTCCATCAGGAGCGTGATGGGCTACACAAAAGAGAACGTTTTGGTTAAAGCCATCCATCCATCCTTAATAACCTCTCTCAAATGTCAGCAGCTGCATTTATGCTTATGAAACGTAAATAAAGGAAGTTAATGGGCAAACGCTTCATTGGAGAACCACAAATGAGGGTTAAACGGCAGACGTAACACAGAGAGCCTTACTGGAAAAACATTTAGGAGATGCCATTTTGAAAGCCTGGCCTTTTGAATCTCTTTCAAGTTATACTGGAATTAAAAAATCAAAACCAAAATCAAACAAAACGTTTGCTAATTTCTAAATAGCTAGCATTTTAAAGAGGGACAGTTAAAGAGTCAGTTACCAGATGTGAGCTCGCAATCTGAAAATGACAAGGAAGATTAAGTTTGGAGCTCATGGTGAAAATTAGTGTTGACGAGAAGTAAAAATCAAGTGGAAATTGCTGCTATGACTAATAAACAGTGTCAAAGTGGTCCAGAAAGAAGATGTTTCTAAAATAATTGTAAATTCACAGGAGGGTAAAACAGAGATGGGCGTTGAGAAAAGGCCTTGATAAAACTTTCCGGAAACAATGTGGTCATCATATAATTGGACGTGGATCTTGGGTGTACGGGGAAGGAAGTGTTTGACTGAAGCAATGATTTCCATTCAGTTAGGAAGAGTGGACTAGCTGGTGTGATCTTGCTGAAAAAGAGAGAAAGTGAGGGAGAAATAAGGAAGGAAAGAAGGACAGACACCAAGTGAGGCACAGGAAATGTGAGGCAATAGGCCTCTTGTTTTCACTCCCACGTGTGCAGGACACTGGCCAAGTTTAACACCCCGCCTGGTGGAATCTGATTCCCATCTAAAGCCCTGTACTGACTGCTGAGCTGCCTTTTCCTCCCACTTTAATAGAGGTCTGCCCTTGACCGCCAAGCCTCTCTAGCATCACACTCGTGGTGGTGCGGCCACCCAGGGTCCTTACATAAAGGCAAGAAACCATCAGGTCTCGTCACTCACTTCTGTTTGGGACAGATTACCCCCGTTATTGACTGCATCCAATTCATCCTTTCTTCTGTCCCTTTCCCATGATGGTCGTGGACTTGGTGAGGTGTTCCAATCCTACTCTCTCACCTTCAGCTTGCTATGAGGTCAACTTCAGGCCCCCAGATTCAACCTATGACATCCCATGGGGTCCACTTTCTCTCTCTCATGATCTATCTCTTCCTGATGCAGAGCATAGTCATGTTTTCTGATTTGCTTTCTAGAAAATCTTTCTATCCTCTATTACTCTTAATCCATTCCTCCCATACCACCCTGGTGGGCATGGGGGTGGGGTGGCTCCCTCCTGGCTGATGTCTCCTTTGTGGAGTCACCATCTCCCTTCTGGTCCAGTGCCTTTTCTCCTGGAAACATCAGCATACATTAAGGTAGCAACAGTCCAATGACTCCTCTATTCCTGGGGAAGAAGGTGTGGACAGGAGACCTGCATCATCTCCAGTCAACTTCTGTTTTGGGTGGAGAGTTTGCCCTTTGTGAAAAATTATAGATGGGTGCTTTAAATAGAACAGTGTTTAAATGGAGTGCCCATGACATTCACAGCTGATGACATAGAGGCCATTGAGTCAATTCCAACTCATGGCAGCACCGTATGTGTCAGAGCAGAACTGTGCTCCATAGAGTTTTCAGTGACTGATTTTTCTGAAGTAGACTGCCAGGCCTTTCTCCCAAGGTACTTCTGAATGGACTTGAACCTCCAACCTTTTCAGTTAGCAGCTGAGCACATTAACCGTTTGCATCGCCCAGGGACTCTGGATGAGAAGACAGACTGACTAAAATAATCTGCTTTTGCTGAAGGATAAACACATATGGACCAAACCTAACAAAAGGGAATAGGGATTCTAAACACAGTTGGGAAAAATTTCTCTGACTCTGTAGATATGATTCCTATATTCTAGAAAGTTAGCTGGAAAAAATCTCTCCTACTCTATATATACACAAGTATTCTAGAGCCAGAAGGGACCTTAGAAATGATCAAGCTTACCTTCTCATGTGTAGATGAAGAAACTGAGCCCAGAGAAGCACAGTAACTTGTCCATAAATCATGTGCTATTTAGTAAGGACTGGCGCCCTCGGGCCTGAGTTGGGTGCACTTTTTCTGCACCACATCTCCTATGTGGTGCTCTACAACCCTTGCAATTTTACCTGCTTTGTGAACATCAGCAGCATTATCAGAAATGAGCTGTCCAAATCAAGGTCATGTGTCAATACCCAAAAGACTTACCTTCACATCTAGCACATGGAGCTCCACCCTCACCAAGCTCTCCTCTTCGGTAAACATTTCGATCCTGTTGACATGGCTGAAGTCAGCTAAAAGAGCCACCAGATTGGTTTTGGTGTTGATGACATGGCTTATGCCATACCGGGGCCCAACCAGGAGAGTCACTTCTGAGCGCTTCTCTGCCTGCTGAGAAAGGGACGTTGACAAAATATAAGCATATGAGACCTCTGAGGCACCATGAAAGTTGACCTCGAGAGCCTGCTTTTATAAGATTACATTTTCTTGATAAAGTATTTCTGGGTTATATTGCACTGTTGTTATTGTTGGGTGCTGTCAAGTCGATTCTGACTCATAGAGACCCTACAGGGGTAGGGTCTATATAGTAGAACTATATAGTAGAGCTATATAGTAGAACTATGTAGTAGAGCTATATAGTAGAACTATATAGAAGAACTATATAGTAGACCTGCTCCATAAGGTTTCCTAGGCTGTAATCTTTACAGGAGCAGACCGTCAGGTCTTTTCTCCCGCAGAGCCGCTGACTGGGTTCGAACTGCCGACCTTTTGGTTAGCAGCCGAGCCCTTAACAATTACGTCACTAGGGCTCCTGTTATGTTATACTAAATCATCTAGTTAGAAGACCCAGGTATCTGACTGCATTGAGGCTATGACACATCATAAATAATGTAGAAAGTTAGGGTTATCTTAGCACAGTGTATTTATAATCATGAGAGGCTCTTCGAAATGAGTTTTATTTTTGTTTTTTAACGTGAAATCATCTTTTGACTCAAAGATTTAAAAGAAGGCCTTTGTTAGAGTCCTTTGATTCTCTTGGATCTTCACATTTCTTTTTCTAGGGCATTCAGCAGTGGCGCTAGCTAGTCTAACATTTCTTCTGAGATTTTCGGACTGTGGTGAAGTCGATTAGAAACAAAGGCTGGAAAAGATTCACAGCTGACTTGCTTTTGTCATCAGAGGCGCTCATTCGAAGCAGCCTATGCAGTGACATTTTGCAGGCCTCCGTGGCTTCCGAGAAAAAGCAAGACAGTGAAATTACCACTAACGTTGCCTTGAACACGCGGCCCCCGTACAATCGAAGGTCACTGAGGAACTTGAGGTAATGGACCTTGGCTTGCAGTGCAGAGAGCTGAGGAGAGAAAAGAAACCTCAGGTGTTAACTCCACTGGGTGCCATCAGGCTGGAGACCAGCTGAAAAAAAAGGCAAGAGAAGGATGATTCTATCGTCGATGAGATGGGGCGTGACAAAGACCCTTCATTAGGAATGGAAGTAAACTGCTACGTATTTGGTTTCCTGATGAAGGGCTACAACATGACAGTCAGATTAAAATCGTATTTATTTGGGGAACTCTATAGAGGACTCCTAAGTATGGATGATGGGCCAAGATATTCAACAACCAGGAACAAGAAGATAAAATGTTCCATGGAAGCATCTGCTCCTTGGGAGATTTCAAGAGGCGACTGGTGCTTTCCTACTGCAATTAGGGACAAAGGTGGGCTTTACACAACTCCCAGAGCAGGGGGGACTCACCTGTACCCAAAGACTGCAGGAGCTGTTTTGAATACTAACACCTGCCATCTATGGAAAAGCCTTTCAATGGGCTCTTACACTTCCCCTCTCAAGTTTCTTCAAGTCGTTGCAAGTTTTCAAGAAAAATGAGCTTTCTGAGCTCCGATCATTGTGGACAAGTTTGAACTTGCTATATAAGTCCCTGTTTTATGAATTCAACTCTGAGAGGCTATTGAATTTCATGAATGCTTTACAAATGAAATTCTATCCAGATAAAAGTTATCTGTATAAAAACTTAAAAACGTAGGCTCCTACATCATTAAAAAAAAAAGGGCTTGATTAAAAAAACAATTGTCCGTGTTTCACGTTGAATGTGTCAGGAATGTTTATTAGCAGCAAACATTCCCAACAAGGTGTAGATCACCATTAAGTAGCACTGACTGTAAAACGCTGTCTTCAATCACAGGTGAGTTGCCAACTCATGTGTTAACTGCACCTAAATGTACTGGTCTTTCTGTCATTGTTATTTAGCACCACTCATTGTTGCCGTTAGTTGCTATCTAGTCGTCGGCTCCGGCTCCGACTCATGGCGACCCCATGTATCACAGAATGAAATGTCGTCTACCCTATTTCTTTGAAAAACCCAAAGCACTTTGCAAACTGATCTGAAAGCAAACCATTCACTCTTGGCTAGAAAATGCAATCTTTACAGAAGGACAGCGATAGAGAGAGAGAGAGATGATAGATAGATAAGGTGATTTTAAAGCAGTTATCCAAACTATTACAACACCAACAGCCCAGGCTTGAACACAATCACAAGTCATTTACAAGAAATTAGCCTATGGGTAAATAAGAAAGGGAATTTAAAAAGATCTCAATCCATGACTGCTCACTGTGATCCGAGGCATCATCCCCATGAAATTGGGAAGTCAAAGGTGGCTGACAGTGTGTTGAACCTGATGATACGTTAACAAAAGAAAGGCCATGGGGGTGAGGAGGAAATGCAAATAAGCCAGTAACCATGACTTAAAATCGGACACCAAGACCAAAGAATTATCTGCATGAACAGTGATTTGTAGCACAATCCCAAAAGCCTCCGTGGCTAGTATCAATTGAAAAGTGTTCTTGGGTTGTGAAGCAGCATCTAATTTTATAGGTCCAGTATTTTAAGGCTCCTTCTCTTTCCACTTCCCGAAATGCTTTGCTTTTCATTACCTGTAAACCATACATAGCTTTCTCTGCTGACCAACAGTGTATTTTAAAATGTTCTTTGTGTTTCTTGTACTTAATTTAAAAAAGGAGATGTTAGCACTCACAATGGTGAATGAAGGAAACAAGTTGATCCTCCCCTCAAAAGTGTGATTTAATTCAGTGGTTCTCAACCAAGGGTGACTTTATCTCCCAAGGGACATTTGGCAATGTCTGGAGATATTTTTGGTGGTCAAACCTGGCAGGGTGATACTGCTACCTAGCGGGTAGAGACCAGGGATGCGGCTAAACATCCTACAATACACAGGAAGGCCCCCACTAAAAAGAATGATCTGACCCCAAATGTCACTAGTGAAGAGGCTAAGTAAGAGACCCTGGTTTAATTAATGTGGCTTTTTGTCTGCAGGGACCCTTTAGTGTCTTCTGTGCATTTAAGCTGTCCTGAGTGGCAAGTGAGAGCATGATAACCCAAAAAAACCCCACCTTTGTTGCGGTCGAGTCGATTCCAACTCATAGTGACCCTATAGGACAGAGCAGAACTGTCCCGTAGGTTTTCCAAGGAGCGGCTGGTGGATTTGAACTGCGAACCTTTTGGTTAGCAGCCTAAGCTCTTAACCACTGCACCACCAGGGCTCTGAGAGCATGATGGAAACGTAGAAATATCTTGCAATTCTATCCTCTAATCAAAAAGTCTTAGAGGCTATACAAGCGTTCTCCTACTTGCACATAAACACACAGATGCCCAGTACAATCAGGAGTCTATAGCTCGCAAGAAAGAAAGATGTTTCCATAAGGATACTTACTTTTCATGAGTCTTAGAAACATGTTAACAATTTTAAAAACTTATACAGCGTAACTGCTTCTGGAAATACAGTGTTAAGTATTTTATCCACAGGCTAATTTTAAACATTTTAAAAATGCATGCAAGTCTCTTTCTTCAACATCTATTTTCTATTAAGATGCAAATGCGATACCTTTTTACCCGGTGGTACCAAGTTTTGATTTGCTTTGACAAGGTGTGAAAGTGCTTTCTTTATGTTCTTCTCTTTCATGCTTTGCAGCACAGCAGAAGGAAGAAAAGTCTCTAATCCCCATTCTTTTCTGCAATAAAGGGCACATTTTTAATTTTACATTCTTGCGGGGATTAGTTATCTAAGACAAAATGGCGCTCTGACGTTTTTTGGAACAAATGAACCCTTGGTAAGGCAGGGAACGCGGACAGGTCCCCAATTAGGGAACCAACTTTTAATTTACACTCAGAAAGCGTATTATTTGATCATTAACACATATGTTTGCATATAAAAAGAAATACATTCCTCACTCTCCTGAGAGAATGCTAACAAGGCATTGGGACCAACGGAAATTGAAGAGACACTTTGTCAAACCTACCTCTGAGTCTCTTATAATTTGTACACCTATCTGAGTTTGTATTTCTGACACCCATTTCTCTCCATCCCTTTGTTTATGCCCACTCTCAGCTCTCCCTGTCCCTGTGCTTCTGCGCATACACCGTCTTTCTCTTTTCTCTAGAAGGATGGATGCAACTCCTTTATGCCACCAAACCATTCTTCCTTCTCCCCCTCCCTCATCAATGGCTCTTCCCTTTCTTCCCAGTCAGTTCAGGTCCGTCTAACTCCTTTCGTCAACATTTCTTGAAACAAATGCTTGGGGATGGTGGTGCTTCTGGAGTGGAGTCAAGAGTGTGGTTCATGACCCTACAGTATGGCTGGTACCGACAGAAGATGCAAACATCATTCATAGGTGTGGCCATATAAGAAACAAACCAACGAATGGGACTGGGTTGATGTATTTTTCCAAGAGTCCATTTCCCCAGCAATGACTACTATGCTAAGAAGGTTACATATTTTGAATTCTAGAAAATCTATCCTTGTTTGTCATGTACCCAACCAGTGTCTTCCGAATTATCTTAAGACCTTTAAGAAGATTCTGGTTATTTCTCCTTTTCCAGGTCCTCCCCAGTTGACTATTCATGTTCTTCAGTAGTTAAGATGGTGTTTTTCCCGATCACTAAGTTTTCTCCTTGTGGGCTACCTTGTAATTCTACTTGTATCATTATTTTAAATCATGACTTCTCATAGCTGTATGTGTTGTCTTTACAACTAGATCACAAGTTCCTCAATGGTCAGGATGCTAATTTATACATAGCAGCATTTTCTACTGTCCTAGCGTCAATACATATACTCAACATTTGTTGGGTGAATAAATTTAGTAATGAGAACATCATCACAGGCCCTGCAAGATTCTTAGTCAAGCTAGTTATCTCTGATAGGGCTTGTGTGCGTGTGTGTGTGTGTGTGGTAAATATATACGTAACAAAACATTTGCTATTTCAACATTTCTCATATGTACAGTGCAGTGACGTTAACTTATGCTCATCATGTTGTACGTCTGATAGGGTTGTGACTGTATCATATTCAACCTGGTAGAATGTGGGTACAGAAGGTAGGAAGGGAAATGCATTTTAATTGTCAGAAACTTGGCTTGGGTTGCTGGGCCACTTTTTCAAATGCCAGGATTAAGTAAGTGGTGATTGCTTTAAGCTATTCAATCACGTGCCAATGAAAAGCATGAAGACTGGGAGACAGAGTGAAGGCAAAGCAAACGGCTTTTTCTGAGAAGAGGGGATCTTCCCTGGCCAAAGAGGGATGTTGATGCTGTTAAACGGGGTCTAGCAAGAGAAGACATTCTCATCTTCCGAACAACTTGTGATTCGCGAAGCAAAGTTTAATTGTGTGGCATCCTTCTCCACTACTTCACGGTTCTTTACTACAAGTACCTTCCTTCTGCTTGGAGACTGACACACTACTTTTTATGCTGCATTTTGATCACATAAAAGTCATCTCAGGCTACACAGACCACCTTCCAAACACAGGTGCTTCAACCAGTCGCACAAACGATAGCGCAATGTGGAGTCACCCTGCCTGCCTTAGAATCTTGACCCCCTAGTTAATAGCTGTGTGACTCAGGTAAGTTACTTAAGCCTCCCGTGCCTCAGTTTACGCATCTGTAAAATAGAGCTACAATGCTACTTCTATCATAGGGGTGTTTTGAGAATTAAACAGGCTAACGTCTGAAAAGCACATAAACCTACATTTGGCTTAGAACCAAGTCCCTTTTGGAATTTAAAAAATGTACACTGCGTTTTAAATATGACTCCCATTGTAACCACAACTCTCCAGAGGTGGATTCGGTAAGAAATGAATGAGAAAGCCACCTGAAATGAACATTATATTCATATAATTTGCTTCTGGTTTACAAACAGCCCGCCACGAACAAGATCAACAATAAATTCTGGCATGTGGCGCTGAGAGTCAACACTTACTCGATATATTTGAGGGAAATTTTCTGCGTCTGCTTGGTGGTAACGGTGGCAATGTACATTTGTAACGCTGCCAGCCGCAGGGCAATGTCATATTTCAGCTCTGGCCCAAATCGCTCCTGAACGACGTCGTTGCAGCTCTGCGAAGAGACCAGCAGAGGGCGCAGCAAGTCAAAGAATGGGCTGGTGCCATGCTGCCTTAGAGGAACAGGTGACAAGCATTCTCCCCAGCGTTTCAACCTTCCCTTCAAAGGCAAGGAGGCTAAATGTGGAAACGTTTCCACTCGGCTGCTTGGAACCGAGTCGGTATTTAAATGCACGCACAAACACAGGGACCACACAAAACATTTAACATTCATCCACGAGCTGCTATTTAAATATTTAGCTTTTCGTAAAAATAATTAGGAATTTGGGTATGAAATTTCCAAACACAGGTGCTGCAACTGAACACGAACACACAAACTATTGATAGCACGATGTGGCTTCTGCTGTTAGGCTGCTGGGGTTGGACTCCTGGGTTCGAATCTCGTTCCTCCACTTCATAGGGACGTGACCTTGGGCAAGTCCCTTAATCGTTCTGTGCCTCAGTTTTCTCTTCTGTAAAACAGGGATAATACTGAATGGACTGCCAGAAGAACGAACAAATCTGTCTTGGAAGAAGTACGGCCAGAATGCTCCTTAGAAGCAAGGATGGCGAGACTAAGTCTCACGTGCTTTGGACATGTTATCATCAGGTAGGACCAGACCCTGGAGAAGGACATCATGCTTGGTAAAGAAGCGGGTCAGCGAAAAAGAGGAAGACCCTCAACGAGATGGACTGACACAGTGGCTGCAACAACGGGCTCAAGCACAGCAACGATTGTGAGGAGGGCGCAGGGCCGGGCCGTGTTTTGTTCCGTTGTGCACGGGGTTGCTATGAGTCAGAACCGACTTGACGGCACCTAACAACAACAACGATTAATAGGGTCTGTGGTGAGGATGAACAGAGTTAACAATGTAAAGCCTTCAGAACGCTACCTGCTAAGTTGTGAGCACTTGATACACGTTAGTTGCTGTCAGCATCAGCATCATTCCCCCCCTCCTCCTCCTTCTCCCTCCTCCTGGTTGTCATACAGAGAAGCTTCCAGGAGGAAGAATTAGCAAGGTGATGGAGCGTGGCAGCCCTGGAGTCACACCCACCCGCTTTGGAGTCCTGGCTTTGCCCACCACTACCTGTGTACCTAACCTTAGACCAGTTTACATCCACTCTTGCAGTCTCAGTTTACTCATCTCTACAGTGGGGATTCACACGAACTACCTCACTGGAGTGATGGGAGGACTGGGCAAGATGTGCATGAAGTGCTGTATCACAGTGCATCGGGACACTGGGTAAACGGTAGCTATTGAAACCCTCTGTTCATTCCAATGGCCTCTGCCCCTGCTACTTCAAACGCAGGGCTTTGAGGGAGTCATTCCTGCTCAGCCTCAGTTTGTTCATCTGTAAAAGGGTCAGTGAAAAAGAGGAAGACCCTTGACAAGATGGACTGACACAGTGGCTGCAACAATGGGCTCAAACACAGCAAAGGCTGTGAGGACGGCCGTGTTCCGTTCCGTTGCACATAGGGTCGCTAAGGGTGGGAACCGACTCGACAGCACCTAACAACAACAGCAGATGGGAGACACCTACCTCACAGGGTTTGCTGTGAGGCTCAACAGAGTGGATGAGGGTGTGTCTGTCAGTGTGAAGTCCTACATGAACACAGGGGTTGGTCTGAGAGTAGTGTTCTCATCCACTCACAGGTGCAAAGCTCGGAGCTGAACGTGGATGGGAAGCACAGCGTTGCTGAAGCATATTCTGCACGCGCGTTTGCTTAGTGCTGGTATGGGAGACTGACTCTCGGGCTAGAAAATATGATACTTGGTCCCTTTCTCCCTTTCTCCTTTCCTTTATTCCTCGCCTTGCCCCAAGAAGATTTCAAATGGAAAACTGTCTCAGGAGTTATTTGCTTCTTTTCTAAGAGAAGCATGTTTATGACCCCTTCATATATTGCTTTTACTGAAACGGGAGCAGGTGCCTCTGTTTGGTTTCCGCAGACAACATTCATCCTTTGCATCCCTAATATGGCCTTTCATGTCTGCTTCCCCTTAAAATCTTAAAGCTCTCTGGATAGCACGGTATCCTTTTTTGGAAGTGGGTCTGTCATGAGGCAAGAGATGGGGCCGTCTGAGTGAGGGCAACCATTTGTTTTGCCAGTCTTGGGTTTACCAGTCATTTCCCAGTGCCCGGGGTTGCCCAGAATGGGGCACCAAGAGGTTGATGGCCCAGGCAGGGTCATTTTATAAAGTTCTGTGAGGGATGGGGGACACTGTGCCAGGCCTGTAGCAGGCACTTGAGAAATCGCTTTTGTGAGAAATCATTTTTTGATAAATCACTTTCTTCTCTGACTGCTACTGCAGGATGGATTTAAAAGAGAATTTTAGCAGAGAATTTAGAGGCAAAAGCTCCAAGCTGGACTCTAGGTTCTGATACATACTAATCAAGTGGCCTTGGACATGGCATTTCGTCTCTCCTGAGTCTCAGTTTGCTCGTCTGAGAAATAAGATAACAACTAACTCACAAGGTTGCTGTTTGACACCCGCAAGGATGCTTCATCTCATGGAATGTGCTTTCTAAAGGTGAGTCATCACTGTCACTTCTCCTAAGAGTTGTGGCTGGGACAGTTTTTCCCCATTCCTGTTATACCCCGTATTTAACCAGACTTCTGGATGAAATTTTTGACAAGGTGATTAGTCAGCTAATTACATGATGTGATTAGTTCAGACTGATCCTGGAGAATTAGTGTGAAGTCTGAATTTTATATATATACATATACACTTAGTATTAATCATGCTTTTATTACTCTCAAGTACATTTCTTAAAATACAGTTCCACAAGCCAATGGTAGTCATTGTTTTGCTAAGTAGACGTCCCAGTAGGATCCTCTTTAAACCTGGAGAAAGCTCATTTACAATTAACACGTTCCATGTTACAAAGGAAATCAATACCACTAAAGTGTTTGAAAACATTCTGTAGCCTCTTAGGTATTATCCTGCCTACTAATTGGCACAACAATCTCTTTCTTAATACATAGTGGAAAGGTTGATGGCCACACAGCCCATTCAAATTATGAATGAGAACAGTCTGGATTACCAGGATTTACTGCTAATACATATGTTAAAGTCTGTGAACTACCTCATGGTCCATTAATGACTCGGAGGTTAGTACATGTTATCACTCTTGAAACTGGTTTTCATCTTCATGGTTCACCTCATTAGAAGCCCAGTAGATTCGACTGGTTTTTGTCTTTGTAATGGGATATATATTGCTTCTGCTTACTCTTTTGTTCTCTTAGCTTACTATTCTTATTGCAGCTTTTTAGCATCTTAAAAGCAACGTGAGCACACAGGCATCGTTTGCAGATCTGTAGGCTTATATTATTGGTCATTCCTTATAACGTTATTCTAGACATACCATGCATTCTGTGATAGAAGGGAGGCATTTAGAAATAGAGAGTCTGAGGCAAAGAAATTCTCATTTCGTAACTCGCAGTGGACCCCTGATAGTGGTGGATATATAAGATGACAGTAGCTTTATTTTGGTCTCTGTCACCCACACCATCCGTGGCTTTCCATTTCCCTCCCGGGCTACCCCTTGAGGAGGTGGCTAGTCCACCCGTCATGGCAGCCCCCGAGGTGGGGAAGCAGAAATATCATCAGTCTTCTTCTGCTAGTCCCTAGGCAAGATTCCCGGACAGGTTTTCCTATTCTGAAAACAGTCTCTCAGGTATAAAAGATATGTCTTTTGGATAAGAGAAATCTCTATAAATTGTATTAGATTGGAGCAAACACACCTCAAACAGCACCGTGCTTAGCAGTACTCCTTGTGTACTTTAGAGGTCACCCCTCCCCAAGACAAACACAACCGCACTCTTCTTTTAAAATTGTGATGGACTTGGGATGTTTCAAACAGAAGCAGGGTAAAATGGTTTTAAAGCATCATCCTGTTTAAGGGATGGGCATATAATTATAGAGAACGGCAGTCGAACGCATCTCACGGTCTCCAGTCTCACGCTGACTGACACCTGTAACTATCTGCAGCTACCAAGCTAATCAGCACAGAAGACGGTCTGAGCTGCACTGGAAAGCCTTGGGTTGGTTCTGGGCTGAATGCGGGGAACACGCATCAGTAGATCAGCTGTGAATCACGCCTTCACGTCTGGGTTACCTGGCCCGTTGGAGAACAGGGGATACTGTAGACAAGTGAGGGGTCCAGGTGGCCAAAGTCGAACACTAGGAACCCAAATCATGACAATTTCACTGTTCCTGGTGGAAAACTTTCTAAAGAGTATTACACGTTTCTTTACTTGCTAAGCAAGCTGTACTGAAGAGGACTTGCCTTTTTGTGAGGACTCAGGGTGATCTTCATGAACATTTGTCATCCTACTGAGCTGTAAATACCACAGTCCCTTCGGAAATTGAACCAGCCTTTTCCTGAGTGCCCCCATCTTCTGGAATGTTCTAGGAGGTTCTGGTTTCTTCTTGTTGGACTAAATTTCTGTTCTCCAGGGCTTACTGACGCTTTAATTTACATTACCGTTCCTAACCTCTCACATCTCTTGTCTGCATCTCGCTTCCATCTTTTATCTACTTTCTTTTCCCACCCCACATTTTAGAGATTACAAAAGCTTTCAAATCTACCAGAAAATATTGAAAACAGTAAAACAAATATCAGTGTACTAACTACCCAGAGTTAACAATGTTTCTCTTGTCTTTTACCTATTTCTTTCTCACTTACGCCCAGCCACTTTTGTCTTTTCTCTTTCTTTTTGTGGGTGGGTGGGTGGGGGGGGGTTACATTTAAGTTGACAACCTTTTCTGAGTAGTTCTAATACTAGATATTTAAGCATTAGGTAAATGGGCTCTTACTGTTTCATGGGACTGACTATACTCGAAATTTAAGTGAGAGTAATGGGAAGTAGCTTTAGAAAAATACAGGAACATCCCCTAAAGATCAAATTGGATAAACTTCATTTGAGACAAACTCTGCCAAATACTCATTCCTGGAAGCCTCCATTTCTGAGAATTATATCCCAGAATCAGATATAGACGTAGTCTGCAAAGTCTTACCTTCTTAGAGTCTTATTCTCCTTGAAATGAATAATTCCAGCATAATAATATCACAATATTTCAGAACAATCTAAGCACAAATAAATAAATGAATGAATAAGTAAATAAAGGAGAGGGAAAACTTGTTCTTACAGTTGAATGCTAATTAATAAATGAAGGAGAAATCACGGAATTAGAAAAATCATTTTTCAGCCATCATAATAATAATGGATTTAGGCAAGAATCATCTATGAGCACGAAAACCAGTGGCTGAACGTTTGATGAGACGCAGGATAATGAGACAGTTGCAATGCGACTCCTCACAAATTACGTATTAATGATAAATGCGAAAGTAGTAACTTTAGAATGGAGACATTTGGAGGAAACCGCCTTAACCAAGGGTTAAAGTTAACTTTGCCATTAAGGGGACAAACTGACATCATGTGCCTCTTGACGTGATGCGCTGAGGAAGACACAAAATCACCCATGTCGTTCTCCTGCCAAAACTGTGTCATCTCAATCTATGCATGAGAAAACATCAGAGGAACCCAAACTGAGAGACTTCTACAAAACAACTGATCCGTGCTCCTCAGAACTGTCAAGGTCACGAAAGTCAAAGAAAGGCTGAGGAATGTTCTAGAAGACTAAGGAGACATGACAACTACGCGCAAACTGAGATTCTGGAGTGAATCTTGTTCTAGAACAAAACTGATACAAAGAACATTGTTGAGACAATTGATAAAATTTGGATATGGACTGTAGAGCAGATAATGGTAATCCATCAACGCTGAGTTTCTTCATTTTGTTCTTTGCACAAAGGTTACATTAAAATGCTCTTGTTATTAGGAGATACACACTGAAGTATTTATGGGTAAAGGGGCAGGATTTGTGTAACTGACTTTCATATGGTTCAGAAAAATATATATATATGTACATGTATACATGTATTACATATATACACATACATATTCATATATAAAATGTGTGAGTGAGAAAGAACTTTTGCACACACTAAACATAAAGTAAATGTAGTTAAATGGGTGACGAGTTTTTGTAATACTCTTGCAATGTTTCTGTAAGCCTGAGATTATTTCAAAATAAAAAGTAAAAATTAAAAGAGCAGCACAGAATCATCTTGTAATACCTTACGCTTGAGCGACAAAGAGAAAGAAGACCCTGAATTAAAGAATTCAGGGAAAAAATGAAAGTTAATCTAACCCACATTAAATATAAAGCATGCCAAAATTTTCACATACCTGAACATAGAGATACTCGAAAGCAACTGGGTCTCTCCTTAAAAGGTCAATCGGGTCCTTTGGGACAAAGCTTATTCGGAAAAGACACCTCATCTTGTGGGAGCTGGGCCTCTGTGTCACCTAGACCAATCAGACAAGAACCTTTCAGTGCTGACTGAAGAATGGCGGAGGGACACAGAAGCAAAGGCAACTTCCTTTGGACACGGGGCACTGGAGGTTCTTGGAGTATTTACCACAGATACTCATTCTCTGAAAGCTGCCCATACCTTGTGACTTAGGCTGGGCCCCCCGAGGCAGACCCTGAGACAAGGGTTTGTGTGCAAGGGGTTTACTGCTCCCAGGAGAGGCCAGTAAGGGACAGGGGAAGCAGGTCTGGGAAGGAGAGGAAGCCAAGCAAGGAGGTGATCTCAGGGGAGCCCAGCAGAGGCTAGTTAACGGCCTGATCCCGCAGGGGACTCCGGAGTGTAAGTTACACCGCACAGCTGCCAAGACCTGAGCCAAAGGAGCACTCATTAGGCATTGGTTTAGGGTTGTCCCCTCTCTCCCCCCAAAATCAAACCCATTGCCATTGAGTTGATTCTGACTCATGGTGACCCCATGTGCTACAGAGTAGAACTGCTCCGTAGGGTTTTCTTGCAGATTGCCAGGCCTTTTTTCCATGGCACCCCTGCGTGGGTTTGAACTGCCAACCTTTAGGTTAGTAGACAAGCGCAAACCATTTAGGGCTGTCCCAGGGGACACAGATTTCCAGGTGTGGGCAAAAGGGCTCCAGTTGCCTGAGGGCAGACCTCTGAAAAAGATCTACAGGTGCGGTTGCTGGAAGTGCGAGCTTGACTAAAGTCAAGGTGAGGGGAGTGAGGGAGCACACAAAAGGGATCCAAGGGGAGGGCACAGCATTGTGTCCCACTGCAGTGTTTTTTCTAAATCAGACTGCAGACCGACTGTAGCGATGGAAGCGCGGTCGTGCTGCCCTTGGATGACACGTCAGTGGAAAGGAGGAAGACAGAAACTTCGGCCTATGCACTACATCTGGGGTCCAAAAGTTTCCAAACTGCCCCAAACGCCTGATATAATGATGTGACAACGATAACTTTCAAAGTGTTCCAAGGCGCTTCGATGACACCACAGGTTCGCAACTAATCAACGCTGAGCAGAATGCTAAATTCACAGTGAAATAAGAGAAGTACCAAAGACACCCACTTTGTCCCATACAAAATACACAGATTCGTTTTGGCAAATAAATTAATGTAATGCAAAACAGTGCTTCAGGCTCATTAGAAATAGTAGTCCATAAAAATAATAACAGTCTCTAAAAAATAAACAAATAATTTCTTGAAAAATTTAAGTATTATGTAAATAGACCATGGTATTTTCTAGACAGATTTTTAGTATCAAGCCACCAGAAATTCAGGTAGAGTTGCTGAAAAGTCCCTTTAGGTGTTTTCATCAGAATTAAATGCTTTAAAATGACTTTTGTTATTGGACAAATTATAACTTCTTCTACTTACTGCCTACCCCTTTCCATCATGCCTATAAATATTCTTTTGATCGAATTTTTTATACGCCTTGATTTCAAAGGCATACAGCTGTTTTGTTTCAGGACATTCAAATCATTTTTCTTTTCTAGAGATAATACTTGAGGTTTAGCAATTTGATTTTGCTCCTGATTCTAAAAAAGTCTCTCCTAAGGAGGATAAGGGGAGAATCACTGTTCAAGATCTTTTGTTTCCTTCTAACATTTTAAAAGAGATTTAAACACTAGAAATCAATCTGGGATGAGAAGTTATGGTTACCTAGCACCAGAAGAGACTTTTGAAGAATTTTTTGTCCAAGTATATCACCATGAAGCTTTCCCATAAAAGATATGTCGTAGATGGAAGTTCCTAGGGAAAGTCTAGCCAGAAATATCAAAAGCTTGTGAAAATCTATTACGTTAAATATAGGCTGGGGTTTTGTTGGATTCATAGTGACGGGCTGTTGGTGCTCTGCTCACATGCCCTTGGTGTTTATAGTTACAAGTTGAAGGTTATTTACTGCAAATATCGGTCATTGTCTGCCAGCACAATGCAGATCTGAATAGTCAGGGAGTAACCGTCCTTGGCCACCACCTGTCAGTCATTTTGTTGTGCTGTGGTGACTTGCATGTTGCTGTGATGCTGGAAGCTATGCCACTGGTATTTCAAATACCAGCAGGGTCACCCATGGTGGATAGGTTTCAGAGGAGCTTCTAGACTAAGACAGACTAAGAAAAAAGGCCTCGTGATCTACTTTCAAAATTTAGCCAATGAAAACTCTACGGATCACAACAGCATATTGTCCAATACAGTGCTAGAAAATGAGTCCTCTAGGTTGGAAGGCACCGCAATAGACACAACAATGGACTCAAACATACTGACCATCCTGAAGATGGTGCAGGACTGGGCAACGTTCCCTTCTGTTGTACATGGGGTCGTCATTGAGTCGGAGCTGATTCAACAGCAACTAACAACTGTCCTTGGGAACAGCCCACAACCAGTCATGGACAGCCTCTTGGTGGATGAACGTCTCAGCTTCCTCACGCCTTGGTTGGGACAGCTCTGAGGCGTGTTCTACACTGTCTCCCACTGTTCCCCAGTAGCATGGAACTCCAGCTGCCCACAGTGGAAACTGGCTTGACCACACACTCTTCAGTGGGCTTCCTAGTTTTTCTCATCTCCCTTTCCAACTCCCCTGATGGTGTTTCCCGAGATCTCCTCCCAAATGAACCACTTGCATTTGAATCCTTGTCTCGAGGTCCGCCTCAAGGGAACTTAGGCCCAGACACTGACCTTTCACCTGAGGGATTCTGTGTATCAGGGGTTATTCCCCTGTAATGAAGCATAAAGGAGCCCTGGTGGTGCAGTGGTTAAGTGCTCAGCTGCTAACCAAGAGGTCGGTGGTTCAAACCCACCAGCCGCTCCTTGAAAACCCTATGGGGTAGTTCTACTCTGTCAGTAGAGTCACTATGAGTCAGAATCGACTCGACAGCAACGGATTTCTTTTTTCTTTTTTTAATGAAGCATAAAACAAGTCATCTACTTCCAAGTATATTTTGTCACAGGTTAAAATAATAATCATTAGAAGTGATTTATAAACCAAAAAACCAAACCAGTTGCCATCAAGCTGATTCCAACTCATGGCGACCCCATGTGTTTCAGAGTAGAACTGTGCTCCATAGGGTTTACAATGGTTGTGACCTTTTGGAAGCAGATGACCAAGCCTTTCTTCCGAGGTGCCTCTGGGTGGATTCAAACCACCAACCTTTTGGTTAGTGGCTGAATGCTTAACCATTTGTGCTACCCAGGGACTCCAAAAATACGTACAGGTCGATTTAAACCTGATAAAAATAATACGTCCAATTTACAGGAATAAAAATCAATACAAATGACAACTTTCTAACTAATTTATTACACTGAGTTGGGCTAAGTCAAGAGCGTCGGGATACCTGATGTGTAGGATACCACCTTTTAATTATAGACAACCTAGAAGCACTTTGGTGTGATGACACTTTCTGCCTCTCCATGAGTATGGTGGTGTCTTGACTCCCAGCCTTACCTTCTGGTGTCCCCTCGTGGCCCTTCCTTGAAGCTCCCTCATCCTGAACTCTCCTACCTACGAGGAATTTGTTGAAATCCCAACAAAGACTCTGCTTGTGTGGAGTCACAAGGAAACCCACAGCGGGAGGGCTGTGCTGAATTCAGCAGCCAAGCAGCCTGCTTGTCTCCCCAGGAAACAGATGGGGGTGGCATCTTGGTAACTAGGAACTGGGACACATTGGTAGATCACATATTTCTAGTGGGTAGGACTGGGGCAGGGATTTTAGGCTTCCAAAAATAGTCTCAGTATGTACCCAGAATGTATAACAGCTAGATACAATTTCAGCCTAATTTAAATAATCTTAGAACTATTTCTTTGTAGTGGTTTCAAGAGATCAACTTTTAAACCAGGCGAACAAGTCATTGCAAGAACATAAAATATAATTCTCCAGATCCATATTCCAAGTGAGTAGCTGCCGAATCTTTGAATGACAAATGTGTTTATGAGACCAACTGCCAGTCTATGAAAGATGGACAAAATGGGAAACATCACCTTGAGGTGTAAAATCCTTTATGGATTCCGGTGCTTCCTTTGGTGGGGATACAGGCAGGCAGCTAATTCAGTTAAAGACTAGAAGGCAGGGGAATTCTGGGGTCGGGTGACCTCTGCTCTTTCTAGCAGCAGATCATTTGAGAGTATAATTTCACAGACCTGAGTTAGGGTCTCCTGTTCATGAAGCAAAAGCAGCTTGGTCCCGGCCCCTTCCGTCCTCTGCTCCAGCATGAGGGAGAAGTGTTCGATGCCCTTGATGGAGAGTTTCTCTTGAAGGGTTAAGATGACATCCTTACAGAGGAAACATTGACAAGATGTGATCAAAATCAAGGTGGCCCTCTTGTTGAGTCTACCATGACCAGAAAGTGTAACACATGAAGGTTTCCAATGTTTAAATTGTATACCTTTGGTTGATTCTGAAGATTGATGCTCTGGGGATCCAAAAAGATTCAGAAACGAGAATCTTTCTTCCCTTGCCCTCTTCCCGGCCTCCCTCACCACCCAAAATCTTTATGGACTTCAGGAACAGGAGGCAACAAGGCAAACAGTTAGAGGGGGTTCTTACCTATCACTTAAGGTCCTACATTAGAAAGGTTACAATAAGTTGTGTAGTGTAGCTAGTTCCATTCTCCTTTTTTCTAAATGGGTTGGCACTCAAACCAGCTTTGAAAGTGGTCTGTCTACTTTAAGGGTTGGTAAACTACAGCCCCTGGGCCAAACACAGTCCGTCACTTGCTTTTGTAAATAAAGTTTTACTGAACACAGCCACGCCCATTTGTTTACAGATTGTCTACATCTGCTTTCAGGTTACAACAGCAGAGATGAGTAGTTGTAACAGAGACCGTATAACCCACAAAGTCTAAGATATTTACTATCTGGTCCTTTACAGAAAACGTTTGCTGACCCCCTGGGTCTACCTTCCGTAAGAGAAGTATGGAAGCGGTTAAGAATATGGGCTCTGGAAAGAGAACACCTGGTTTCTAATCCCAGCTCTACTGCTTATTAGGAGTGCAGCTTTGGGCAAGTTATTTAACCTCTCTGTAACTTAGTTTCCCCTTCTGTAAACTAGGGATAATAATAATCCCTGCATCCGAATGGACATAAGGATTAAATGAGTGAACACAGAGTAAGCATTCCTTACAACACTCTGTTGGCCCAGAGTTAGGGCACCATAACAATATACATTAGCTTTTATCTTAAATCTCTGTGGAAGGTGGAATGAGTCTGCAATCTTTTGCAGGATTAAATACTTATGATCAAAAAGTTGTCAAACACACACACACACACACACTATAATGCAAAACTAATCTCCTCAACCTTTACTTTTTTCATGTACTTGAAAATTAGTAACTGATCCTTCAGTCTTCTTCAAGATAGTTTATCCTCAGATGCTAACAGATATTAAAGCAGTGGTTCTCAACTGGGGGCAATTTTGCCACACAGTGACATTTGGTAATTTCTGGAGACATTTTTGGTTGTCACAATTCGGGGAAGGGGTGCTACTGGCAACTAGTGGGTGGAGACCAGGGATGCTGTTAAACATCCCACAGTGCACAGGACAAACGCCCACAGCAAAGAGTGATCTGGCCCCAAATGCCAATAGTGCCGATTACTCTAATGTTTTGATTCTTCTCTGTGGACCTCTTCCAATTTCTTCAGGCCTCCTTAACCACCGCCCCGCCCCGCCCCCCGCCCACAAAAACACTCAACATAAATGCTTTCACTGTGTTGAATTTCAAACAAAAAAAGATTCTTTGCTTCATAGTTTTTGCTGAAGGCCCAGGGAAGAGAAAATAGAGGCAGTCCTTTGTGTGGCAATATGTACTTTATAAAACATTCTCCTGAATCACCAGGGAGGACACCAGAAAATCAATAGCGGTAGTTTTTCTCTGTTTGGATTCTGTAGTAGGAATTTGGGCATTTTTTATTAAACAGCGTTACAGCTGTCTCATAACTATACCGTTCTTATTTTACACCTGTCCTTCTGTGTCTAGTGTGATAATCAGCTGCTAGGGTACCAGGTAAGCTCACTTTAATTTGATCTGAAATCTTTGCATTGCTCCCTGTCATCTCACTGCCGTCTGCAATCCTCAGGGACACCAAACTTAGTCTAGTGTGGATTCCAATCGTAAAGAGTGCAGAGCAATTAACAAAGGGCTCTCTTTCAAACTTAGATTTATTTCTGTTAAGAAATGTGTTCAACAGAATTTCAAATTCTCATGGACTCCAGACTTTCTGGAGCCATTGAGGCTGGATAAACCCCTGAAACTACTGGCCTGAGATAATCTTTAAACCTTAAACCAAAAATATCCCCTGAAGTCTTCTTTAAACCAAACAATAGTTTAGCTTAATTAAAAAAGAATGTCTGCCTTGCGCATTGCGCTCTTTTAAAGAACTATCTATATGGGATCTAATTGACAACAGTAACTTGAAACGTTAGATCGGAAGCTTAGGGGGCAGTGAGTTCATGTAAATGGTGGAGGCAGGGACGGATTACTCAATAAGCAAGGTACACACAGGCTTCCTTGTGCTTACTTACTAATCTGTAGTGTACAATTTCACCTGTTTTTCACCACATCAAAGATGTAAATAAACACAAGGAAGCCTGTGTGTACCTTGCTTACTGGTTAATCTGCCCTGGCAGGAAAACTTGGGAAAAAGGGGGTGAGAATAGTTTCATAACTTGAAGAATGTCATCAATGTTACTGAATTGTACATGTAGAAACTGTTGGATTGGCGTATGTTTTGCTTTGTATGTTTTCAACAACAACAACAAAAATAAATTATTTAGAAAAGAAAGAAATATGCTCAAATGTTAAGCTACATCTTCAGGTCAGGTAGGAAGTCCAACAGCAAGGAGCTTTCCTGACCAACAAGTAACAGAGAACCAGGCAACAGTTGTCAGAGGGAGGTGTAATAATGTAGTTCTGTGAGTTAGTTCAGAGCCCTGCTGGCACAGTGGTTAAGAGTTTGGCCGTTAACCAAAAGGTCAGCAGTTCAAATCAACCAGCCGCTTCTTGGAAGCTCTATGGGGCAGTTCTACCCTGTCCTATAGGGTCACTCTGGGTCGGAATCGACTGGATGGCAGTAGGTTTGGTTTTTGGTCCCGGTGGGTTGGGTCAGGGGTAGGCAAACTATGGCCCTCGGGACATATCTGGCCACGCCCACCATTTACATATTGTCTATGGCTGCTTTCATGATACAACAGAATAATTCCAACAGAGACCGTATAGCCGGCAAAGCCTAAATATTTACTATCTGGCCTCTTCTAGAAAACATTTGCTGCTCCCTGAGTTGGCTGATCAATAACTGGTTTAACACCTCACCGTCTAAGTTGATATTGAGTAGAAAACAAGGAAAAGGACCTTTACAGTCATCACCATGTAAAATCAGCAGTCTTGGAGGAGGGAAGTTAATATTTCATCTAGAATGATTTAAGGATGATTTAAATGATCCATCATCAACCTGCTTATATTGTCTGCTCTAGTACCTGCTCAATCACTACACGTTTAAAGCAATTCAAAACAAGCTGCTTGCTGCTATCACGACAATAAGAACGCACAGCCAAAGGGCCTTTGTAGAAATGCTTCCATACAAAAGTCTATGCTGATTAATTTTTTAAAAACTGAGAACTGGGGGTTGATCATTCGGAGCCATTTTTAACACAGAGTCAAATGTCTCTTGAGAGATTAGTGTAGAGATCATCACAAGGTGCCTTTTTTCCCTCCATAGAATCTTTTTTACTGTGCCATTTGAAAAGGCCCTATTTTAGGTTGATGGGGCATCAGGGAACAATCCATTTCTGAACACACTTTTGTCTAATGAGAAAGAGAATATGCACTCTTTTTTCCCAAGGAGGAAGCATAGGGAAAAGAAACCCATCTGCTCTGACTCAACACTCATGATTTCAAACTCACCTGTGGCTTAGAACGACTAGGATTGCTTTGTGACTCTTCCCTCCCATCCTCCTCCTAAGAAGCATGCCTCATTTCTGCCTTTTTCTGCATCATTTCCATGAAACTGGTTACAGCAATTAAAAGTTAAGTGTTATCTTTACGTTATTCTTTCCCTTGTTTTCGCTGGACACCAAAGTAGCAGCTATTCAATTAACAGCTAACGTCTTAATCTTCCTGGTGGCTGACTTTGCTGAGAAATCATGCTGGCTTTGGGCAAGATGTCAAGCCTTCTTGGTGACAGTCACACGACTTTAATTAATCTGCAGGCGCATTAATATGACTGGCCCTAGTGTTTCTTCACTGATAGCATATTACAGTAAAACCTTCGAAAGCCGGAACCTGCGTAAGGAGGAAACCCGTCAGAGAAGCGAGACCCGGAAAAACAGGGCAGCCCCGTCAAGTTCCGGCTCTCACGGTTTTCACTGTATGTTGTTCCGCGACACCAAAAAACAAAGAGCAGAACCTTCTTGGTTTAAGCTTTCTTGTTGTTGTTGTTTTTTAAATTATTCGTACGCTACCTTATATGGAAGCAACCAGAGAAATCTCAGAAAAAACGGACAGTTCCGGAGGAAGGTCCTGCCACACGCAGTACCTGGCGCCCCTTCTGTTACAGAGCTTAGCAACTCATCTTACCTTTATGGAGGTGCTGCAGTCAAAACGGAATGATTTGGTCTGCCCGTTTTCCAGATAGACTTTCAAAACATTTGGCATAAAAAGAAGTGAATTGTCCTTAACTGTTTCCTGTTTAATAAAAAAAGGGGGAGGAGTATAATTCATCAAATGAGAATTCTGCTCTTCGCTGTAGCAACTCTTTATCTACAGTTACTCTAATCGGGGCAGAGAAAAACAATCAAACTCTTTATGGCCAATCACAGTATCCCTCTGGTGATACCTGCGCTAAGTTGTTCATGGCACAAATTATTATTTTCTAGCTACAAATGGCTCAGCCGATTCAAATAAAACACATTAGCACATCAGAAAATCAATCAGACCAGTTTTTCTTTTTTTTTTAAACTCAAGATTCCCCGTTGGTAAACCCGATTACAGAAATAATTCCTTTGTAACTAAGCCACAATATTTGGAGCTACCAGCCCTGATGTTGGCTGAGCAGATGTCTTGAATAGAGTGAGGCCCGGCAACGATGACATTTGACGGGAGGTCTGTTGGTGCCCAGCAGTGGTTGTGACAGTGAACCACAAGTCTTAACCAACTTCAAGTGTCAAGTTCTTACATAAAACTATTTTTAACCTATTTAGACATGTTCGTTGAACTCGAAGGGAAAATATATGGAGCGGGTATGTGTGTTACAATAGAGTAAAACATAATGTCTATGACAAACAGTCCATGATTTAGAAATAACACATACACACACAAACACAAAGAGATGCCAGCTTGAAACATGATCAAAAGTAAACAATAGAAACATACTCCTTTGAATTCTCTCTCTTTAATTGGAAGAAATGAGAGACGGGAGTCCCTGGGCGGTGCAGACGGTTAATGTGCTTGACCGCTAACTGAAAAGCTGGAGGTTGGAGTTCACCTAGGGGCACCTTGTAAGAAAGGTCTGGCCATCTACTTCTGAAAACCAGCCATTGAAAAATCACATGGAGCGAAGTTCTACTGATACACACAGGGTCACCATGAGTCAGAGTTGACTCAAGGACAACTGGATTAGTGAGAGATGAGAGAGTTGAAAGGGCAGAGAAAGAGGGCACATTTCAACGAGGTCCATGGATTCTTGGAGTGAACTGTTATTCACATGTAGTTGGTCACAAAGTCACAGGAGTCAAGGGAAACTCAGCAATCATGAAACACTACACCCGTTGTTTTACAGATGAGGAAACTGAAGTTACAAAAGCATCAGAGATTTGCCAGTATCTTACAGGTAGTCCTTGAGATTTCAATTCCAAGTTTTTCCACAACAGGATCCTTTCCTTTCCTATTTCTTTCTCTGATCTTCTTCCCCCTTCTTTCCACTCCTGTGGATTTCCCATATGATTTTCCTACTACCCAATTCATTGAATAAGTTTGGATCCAAGTCCAGAAGAAATGGCACACAGTGACTTAGGAGAGCAAGAGGAGACTGGAAATGAAGATGGTCCCAAAGGTTGGCGAGCAAATTTGCTGCCAGACACAGGCCTGTGGTGAGGCTGTGGGGCTGGAGGAGGTGATCGACCCCAACACCTCATGACCGGCTACCTCGAACAAAAACCCATTGCTGTGGAGTTGATTTCAACATACAGAGACCCTACAGGACATAGGAGAACTGCCCCGTGGGGGTTCCAAGGCTGTAAATCCTTACAGAAGCAGACTGCCACATCTCCCCTAGAGCGGCTGGTGAGTTCCAACCACCTACCTACCTTTTCGTTAGCAGCCGAGCACCTAACCACTGTGCCACCAGGGCTCCTTTACCCTGAACAGGCCCTGCTATATTCAAGAACAAATTGAAACTGCCACAGCAGCTTCTAGAATCCTGTTCTCTCTAAAGATGCATAGACTTCCTGACCACCCAATCTTATCCTGGGAAGCTCCAGGCAGAACAGGAAAGGTAAGTTTCAGGTGAGCTTCTGTGGTATACTGATGCTCAAGGCAAGCTTCCTCTGTGAATGGAACCTTCCAGCCTTAAACTGGGACAGTCTTCTGGCAAATCATTGGTAACTCTGCATCCAGAATGACAGGGATCTACTGAGCTGAGCAGGACAGATCATGATGTGAAAGAGGCCCTAAGTGGTGTGTAGGGTGGGAGATGGAGATTGAGAGGACAAGGCTGTGACTAAAACGCTCACAGGGCAGCATAGTGACATCCTTGGGCCCTGACCCACGAACATTATAATTGTTTGACAGATTGGCCTGTTAACTCCCTGGAGACCAAGTGGGGCAGACCCAGGACAGTAAGTTTTGACTAGAAGACACTTGGACCATGAGTGGGTGAACTGAGGGTTGAACTGTGTCCCTCAAAAAAGATACGGTGAAGTCCTAAGCCCCAGTACCTGGGAATGTGCCCTCATGTAGAAATAGGGTCTTTGTAGATGCTATCAGTTAAGATGAGGTCATACACGAGTAGGGTGGTCACTAATCCAGTATGACCAGTGTCTTTATGAAAAAAGAAGAAGAGACACAGACAGAGAGAGACACTGAGGGAGAACTCCATGTGAAATTGGAGGCAGGGATTGAAATTGTGCTGCCACAAGCCAAGGAACACCTGGGCCTACCAGAAGCTGGAAGAGACAAGGAAGGATCTTCCCTAGAGTCTTCGGAGAGAGCATGGCCATCTCTACAACCTGAATTCAGACTTCTAGTCTCCAGGGCTGGGAGACAATAAATTTCTGTTGTTTGAAGTCACTCAGGAAATGAATACAATGGGCAAGCCCACGTCTTCAAATTCAAATCCAGGAGCAACCCCAGCACAGAATCTGTGACCCATAATGAACTTACCAAGGATGAGATTTTATCCATAGGAGTTTATTTAAAACAACAACAACAACAAAATCGAGCATTTCAAGGAGTCAGAAAATATTAGTGGCCTAGGTGAGAGCTTTCTAAAAGCTGAAAATCACTACACTATATATGTTTTTTGTTTGTTTTTCTGGCAAAAGTTGAAAATAAAGCATCTTACTGATGTTTGCATTACTCATTTTGCAGCTCAATTATGTGCCCAAGCAATGAGGATTTTTGGAGACGTGCACATACAGAAGTCATTTTGACTTCTCCGCCAGTTTGATTAGTTGAGAGACCAGAGCCTTTTTTGGAGGGGATAAGGGAAAACATAACACCTTTTTCAAAATACATAAAGGGCTGTCGTATGGAAGAGTGCTTAGTTAGCAGAATGGGAAGAAACAGGTGGAAGTTTCAAGGAGGCATCTTTTGGCTCAATATAAGGCAGAGTGAGTGAACCTAAACTGAAATAATTGCTTTGCAAACTAGTGAGGTGTCTGATACTGGAGGTGTTCAAGAAAACCTCTCGAGCCTTTTACAATCCTGAGAGTTGACCCGTAAAAAAAAAACCCGTTGCTGTCCAGTGGATTCCGACTCATCGAGACCCTGCAGGACAGCGCAGAACTGCCCCACAGAGTTTCCAAGCAGTGGCTGGTGGATTCGAACTGCTAACCTTCTTGGTTAGCAGCCAAACTCTTAACCACTGTGCACCCAGGGCTCCTGAGAGCTGACACCCCCATGAAATCCAACAACCAATCCCCGACTGATTATTCCAGTGGGACCACTGGCTTTGGTTGAGTGCAAAGCCCCGAGCCATCGTGAATCTTTGTGCGTCATGAAACAGACAACCGTAAACTCACCGACACTTGGCCATTGATGATGACCTCCTCGGAGAAGCGCACTTTGACTGGGTTGGACTTCAATCTCGCCTTCTTTGCAGCACTAATAAATGCTGATTTGGGAGACTGGAAGGAACAGAAGACATTTTCTCTGATTACTCGTAACATAATGCGACCCTTATAACAGTTGTTTTCCACCTTCATCCTCGCAGATAAGCAATACTTTGGCTAAAAAGTGAAATGTTTGGTGCATGCCTAATTCAAGGATGAAACACAAATTATGGATGCAGTCAAAACCCTGTCATGCCCATAAACTAATACGTTTCATTTAGTCACCAGACCAGAACTACAAACAGCATGTTCCATGTTCTTAGCTAGCACATTTCCAAGGATCTTTTAAAATGATCACTGTGAAAATACGTAAACTCTGCTTTTAATACAGAGCTCTGAGCATAATTGGAAAAGGAGGTGCTAGCCAAATCTACTGTTGAGTTTATGAGGAGTTGATCATTAATTATCTATTTTAATGAGGTGAGATGAGCCACTGATAGTTTTAAAATGATTGATAATCTCACTGGTATTCACATTCAGGACCTATGGGCATGTGAGCAGACAAGCACACACTCTGTCTGTCTCTCTTGTAGGTAGCACCCATGCTTTATGTACCCACAACCTGAGTTTCACCCTCTTGTTGGTAACATTTGAGCTTACTGGGCAGGGGGTAGAGAGGAGACCTTGCTCTACACTTAAGAGTTGACTGCATATTCTGCCTCATCTTAGAGTTTGTACTTGAAGATTCTCTCCTGTCTTTTATTGGAAAGAAGGGTTGAACGACTCATTTCTTCTTCCTCAGAATGGAAAGTGCAATAGAACAACCTGCTTACAAGGGTGCTGGGTCCAGGGGGATCTCCTGCTGCATGATCTTGGTGAAGTCACTTCATCTGAGAATCATCCTTGATGCATAATTATTATGAGACCTAAGGTGGAAGACATCTAGTAGATATATCTAGTAGATACAGGCTATGTTGCAGGCACCATTTAATTATTAAAACAACAACAACACCTGTATTTTCTCTTGAACCTAATCGAGAAGTAAATATTTAGCTTGAACCACACTATTGCCATCTTTGTACATTGAAATGGTCAAATATTGACAGTTGCATATGGTTCACTCTAATGTTTATCATGGTATACAGTCCTAAGATGTTAAGGCTGTTACTTAAAGAATTCTGGTAATTGATGCTAAAATCAACAGAGGCTCCACCTTCTGTGTCTTATATTAATCTCAAAGCACAAAAGCCAATTAGGGTGACCTGTACTTTGGTTTTCCAGTAAAAAAACAAAACAAAACAAAACAAAACAAAAAAACCCATCTCTGTCAGATATAAGTACTCTTGAGACTAATTAGAAAACAACATGATAGAATGGATAAATAAAACGTGGTCTATCCATACAATGGAATATCATTCAGTCATGAAAAGGAATAAAGTTCTGATACATGCTACAACACCAATGAACTTTGAAAACATACTATGTGAAAGAAGCTAATCACAAAAGGCCACATATTGTATGAGTCTATCTACATGAAATGTCCAGAAGAGGCAAATCCATAGGGACAGAAAGCAGATGAGTGGTTGCCAGGCGCTGTAGGGAGGGGGAAATGCGGAGTGGCTCTGTAATGGGTTTCCTTTCGGGTTGGTGAAAATGTTCTGGAACTAGATAGTGGTGATGGTTGCACAACATTGGGAATGAACTGAACGATATTGAATTGTACACTTCAAAATGTTTTAGATGGTAAATTTTATGTTATGTGTATTTTACCACAATAAAAAAAAAATCACTCTGGGGAAAAAAAACCACGATAAAATGTGTGTGTGTGTGTGTGTGTGTTCCTGGATGAAGTTTTTGACTTAGTACCAGAAGAATTCTGTTATTTCTGAAGTTTGCCTTCTCTTCCACCCCACCCTTTGCTATGAGCAGCGTCTTAGAGGACTGGATAAATGGATGGTTTGACCCCCAGAGCTTTAATTCCTCGATGTTTTGCAAGATGTTTTAAGAGAATGGCTGCCCTCTTTAAACAAACCAACAAAAAAAACTTCAAATGGCTGCTCTTCAAAAAAGAACAGCTTTAAAAATGCTCAACTTGACTTTTAAAAGCCCCACTGCCGAGCTGAAGGGACGTGCTGGTGGTGTCGTTATCCGTATCTTTGCAATGATAGGTAGGCTGCGTTTAGTGATGATTAACGAACAAACAGTTCGTGAGTTCATTTGCTTTTGATACGCCATTGTTTAGCTGAAGGAAAACATTCTTATCCCTTAATAATTTTAAGCAGGAGATATTTACATTGGCACAGTGGTGTTAACATCAATGAAACAGCTGTAATAAAGCAACTGAATGAGGTGTTTTAATGCAGCGACACCTCACTTTTCCAGCATTGCTGGGGAATGAAGTATTTCACACATGTCAATGTGCCATATCCAAAACCCAAAACCAAACCTGTTGCCATCAAGTCGAATCCGACTCATAGTGACCCTGTGTCCATTCCTCTATGCATCCCAATTTTTAAATTTAATATTCTACCACATGTTTTCGAGAATGTTCTGCATAATTCTTTGCCTCAATAAAAAAGTATATTTAACAGAACTTAGTTTTTGGCTGCATGCCATTTACTGTTGCCATGAGTCAGGGCCGATTCAACAGCTGCTAACAATAACAACAATATAATTTACTGTATAATCTGAGGATGTAGAGATGTTCCCAAGGGTCATGGGTGTATATAGGGTTATTTGCCCCTAAACTAAATGGCCCCAGATGGCAGAGCTTGTCAAGCTGGGATTGCTTCTCTCTTTCTGTAGCTATAGCATGCCACCTCATTTAGCCCCATTCCCATATTTATTTACCATAACCAATGACAAAATGGTAATCTAGGAAGACCAGAAAGGAAACCAGATAACCAAGGTTGTTAAGTCAACATTATTTTATACATAATTTGAAGTCAATAGACTTGAGATAAAAGTCTAAGTAGAAATACATAACAAGCGCATTTTTTCTTGTTTACTTCTGAGTTTGTGACTGCATATAAATCTACGTACATTTTTAAAAATTACTTTCTGATAATAAAAACATTGACTCTCCAAGTCTGAAGGGGCTGCTTTCTGAGAATCAACAACAACAACAACAACAAAAATCCAGTTGCCACGAGTCAGACCTGACTTTGTGACCCCATGTGTGTGTCAGAGTAGATCTGTACTCCATAAGGTTTCCAGTGACTAATTTTTTGGAAGTAGGTCACCAGGCCTTTCTTCCAAGATGCTTCTGGGTGAACCTGAACTTCCAACCTTTCAGTTAGCAGCCAAGCATAGTAACCACTTGCACCAGCCAGAGACTCCAAGAGTCAACAAAGTAATGGCTTTTTCCACTGGCCAGCTACTGGTAGTACACGGGGTAGTGTAAGAGTCATGACTGCAGTTGTCAAAAAATACAGAATGTGCACCACCTAAAAACCTGGTGAATTAATCCTTAGCAACCTCCAGACCTGTAGGTGCTGATTACAGGCACTTCATATCCTGTGGTGGAAATGACAAGTAATTACCATTTAGAATAATCAGATTCTCCTGCTGTTAATTAATTTTAAGATGAGAAGGACCCTAATCAACTTCTGCTCCTCTTTCCAAACTCTGTTGCTAAGGTGACCACAATAGATGTATGGCATGCTCCCAGTGCATTCAGATGCTCTTATAAGTCCCTAGAACATAGTTTGAAAAAATTGCATAAATAGGATTAATTTCTGAAACCAAAGCGTAAGATCTTAAACTTGCAATCAAGTTAGCTCTATGGTATGACTTACATAGAAGGTATTAGTAAATATTTGGATGATGCCTCATGCTGCCAGTCATCCTGCAAGGGTCAGGTAAGGCAACAAAAGGCAGGAGGGAAGGGGCTTTGTTTTCATTCATTCTGTATTTACTGAGTTGCCTTAGGTTGGGTTTCCCAGACACCCAGCTTGAGGCAAGGATTTGCATGAAACTAATTTCTTTGGAAGTGTTCCCAGGACAACTGGAAGAGGAGTGGGGAAATGGACCAAGTAGAGATACAGTATCAAGCAAATTCCCACGGAGGGAGGTTCTAGAGCTAGTCTAGACCAGGGGTCAGCAAACTTTTTCTGTAATGTTTTAGACTTTTCAGGCCAGACGCTCTCTGTTGCAATTACTTCACTGTGCCATCGTAGCGTGAAAGGAACCACAGACAATACGTAAGTGAATGGGCATGACTACGTTCCAATAAAACACCGCTTATAAAAATAGGCAGTGGGCTGGGTGTGGCCTGCGGTTCAATAAAATGTTTTGCAGCCATTTAAATGATGCTTATAAAAAATTCTTGATGACATGGGAAAATGCTCATGATATCTTAAATGAAACAAACAGAATAAAACTGTACATACAATATGATCTCAACTACTGACAAGGCACAGAAAAAAAAGACTGGAAGGAAATAGGTCAAAATGTTAATACCGGTTGTCTGGAAAGGAAAGGTTTGATGATGACTATTTTTCTGCATTTGTATTTCCTTCTGCTTCTTCCACATTTTCCTCTTAAGAAAAAAAAAAAAAAAGAAAGAAAGAAAAAAAGGCAGAGAGAGGGAGCCCTACATAATATTTTAAAAAATGAGGCTGCAGTCTGTTAAGAATCACTTCTTATGAAAAGAATTTCTGGGATCCCAAGCCTCTCCTCCCAGGCGCTTTGACCTGGGCCTCTTTGGGGATGGATTTCTGTGGCCAGGTCATCCTGCCACAGGTGAAGTGTGCTGGGAGAGTGTCAACTTTGGGTCCCTGTCTTTAGTGGGCTTTATTATACAGAAGAAACGCAACATAAAAAATGCTGGCCAGCAAGTTGCAAAAGAAATTAAAATGCTAATTTTTATTCTCGGCAATAAAAGAATTTATTGACTTTCTTTCGGTCTGCTGCGTCATCTCTTTCTGTACATCGAGCCTGGCTTCTGAGAGGATCTATCTATCGAAGTAATTTCAAAGTTTCAACTCCTTCCTTTCAACTCCGACGATTTAGAGGAGGGAAAAGGCGCTTTGGGCTGAACAGTAAGGAAAACCTTCAGATGGGACAGTGGTTCTCAGCTGGGGGCGATTTTGCCCCTCTTCTTCACCGGGGGACATTTGGCCATGTCTGGAGACATTTTTGGTTGTCACAACTCAGGGGTAGGTGCTACTGGCATCTAGTAGGGATGCGACTCAACATCCTGCAATGCACAGGACAGCCCCCCACAGCAAAGAATGATCTGATTTCAATAATGACGAGGTTGAGAAACCTTGAAGTAGCTAGCAGAATTATCGCTGAGACTTGAAGGGTGAGAAGGATTTGGCTAGGCCAAGGAGGTGATAGGACTGGAGTTGGGGAGGGAGGCATTCCAGGAAGGCGGGCTGGTCAAAGGAAAGTCAAAGATGAGAATTCATCTGCAAAGATGGAGCAGGGAGAGAGTGACTCTGAGGAGCAAGGGGCAGCTTGTTCTTGGTGACAAAAACACGCACCACTTGCTCCTAACTTTTGCGGCTAAATGATGACTTTCAATATTACACCACAGCAACACCCACATGAATGCTTAGAAAATTCCAGATTATCTGTTAAAATGAAGTTCCATGATTCACTGAGAGTAGTGAGTATTCATATGAATAACAAGTCATGAAGACTCAAATGACAAGAAGAGTAAGCAAAGCTACAAGACACAACTTTTAAATGCTAAACCCTCGCCTTCTCTAAGGTTATTGCATGGGGTCAAACATTATCTTGCAAAAATAACCTGGTTTGGAGTAAAATGGTTCTGATCTGATCTTGCATTTCTAAAAGGTTCTAAGTGGAGGGGAGAGAATTCAGGAAAGACCATCGAAACTGGAAGTTCTACCGGGAATTTATAGTTGCTCAATCAGTTGCTTATCACAGATATCTACATTAGCTTCAGCAAAATGGACTTGTCCACTGCAAACAAATGAACACGTGTAGACAGATTTGAAGCAAGTGTGAATGACAATTTAGTTAACTGAAGCAATCTAAAAACAGGCTGGCTGTAATTTATATGGAAGCCCACTAAAGGAACTGAGGTATCATGAGATGGCAGAGCAGAAAGACCCCTGGATATGATGTTACTGGGCCCTTTCTTATGCAGATGAGGAAACCGGGGTTCAGAGCAGGTATGAGAGTCTCCGCAGTTAATACTGCTGGGAGCTGGATCTCAAATCTTGGTTCTATTACATCCTGCTGCCTCCTTAGTTTTCAAATTCAAACGTGTGTGTGTGTGTGTGTGTGTGTGTGTACTTGTGGCAAAGAGTTGGGACTAAAAGTAGCAATCAATATTAAACTGAGCTTTTAATATACATAGTTCTTCCTAGATGGCATGATTTGTTATCTTGGTTAGTTCTATTTATGATCTTATCGGAATCCTGAATATATTTTTGAATATATTTTTTCCTGTCTTGAATGCTCAGCCCACAACACCCAGGAGGAAAATTGTGAGAGATGAAGAATTGGGTCAACACACTGGCTGCTAACCGAAAGGTTGCAGGTTCAAGTCCACCCAGAGGCGCTTTGTAAGAAAGGCCTGGTGATCTAATTCTGAAAAACCAGTCTGAAAACCCTGTGGAGCGCAGTTCTACTCTGACACACATGGGTTCACTGTGAGTTGGGGTCAACTCTATGGCAAATGGTTTGGAGTTTTTGGTTTGAATAGATGGAAAATCAAAAACACTCCAACTCTGAGAGAGGAGGAAACGGAAGCTTAAGCAGAATCTCTGCCATTCCATAGGAAGGCCGGGCAGGGTACTGACAGGAAACGTTCTGGGAAAAATTGGAAGGAATTTGCCACAGTGTTTTTCAGTTCAACTGACAATGTATGAAATTTCACAAGGAATGGCAAATCTATAGAAGTAAATTAGTGGTTGCCTGGAACTGAGGGTGGGAATGGGGATTAATTCCAAACGGGCACAAGCGATCTTATTGGATGATGGAAATGTCCTACAACTGTGTGGTGGTGATGGCTGCTCACCTCAGTGAATTTTATAAAGATCATGGAATTGCGTGTTTCAAACAGGTGAATTTTAGGGTATGCAAATTATACCTCGATAAAGTTGTTTAAAAAAACAGTCGTGGGAACTGAAGGCAATACGATTTTAATCACTCTCCACCCTCCTGGCAAGGCTGCTGAAATCAAATTCTCATGTCCACATTTCCTCTAATGTCCACCTTTATTAAATAAATAATTAATGGTTGTCATTGTTGTTGCTGTTGGGTGCCATTGAGTCGATTCCAACCCATAGCAACCCCATGTGATAGAGCAGAACTGCCCCATAGAGTGTTCTTGCTGTCATCTTTACGGGAGCAGGTTGCTAGGTCTTTTCTCCTGCAGAGCCACTGGGTGGGTTCAGACCGCCAACCTTTCTGTTAGCAGCCGCGGGTGAACCATTTACGCCACCAAACCAAAAACCAAAACCAAACCTTTTGCCATCGAGCTGATTTCGACTCATAGCGACTCTATAGGACAGAGTAGAACTGCCTCATACGGTTTCCAAGGAGCGGCTGGTGGTTTTGAACCTGCCGACCTTTTGGTTAGCAGCTGAGCTCTTAACCACTATGCCACCAGGGCTCCCTAAATAATTAATTAATTAATAATAAATAAACATCCAGTTTGCGCCCAAGTTATTTAGATGGGGCTAAGAAAAACAATTATGCTTCAACTGCCTACAGTTTGGTATTCCCAATAGACTCGGGATTGATTCTTAAGCTGAAAACTATCAGAAAGTCTTAAGTTTTGTGTCATTTCCAGAGCTAAGAGAACCACAGGTCTGGAGAGCCAACTGTCTTTCCAAGATATTTGTTCTCCAATGAATGGCTTTGCACACATGGAGTATAGAGTACAAATAATCGAGATTTCTAAAGCTGTACTGTGAATAATGTTTTTGTGGTGGTGGTGGCTGTTTTTTGGGCTGCTGTTCTTCACTGTCAAGGTTTTACCGGAGTGGGTAATGAAGACGGTGGGAGGGGACTAGAACCTGCGACCGTATAGTGACACTTTTACTCATAGAACACTTACAGGGTAAGGCTGAATGACAGTGAGCAGGATCGATTCTTTGCAGCTTCTGGAAGAGAAAAAAAACAAACAAACAGATTTATGAAACGCATGGAGCCCGGACTCTACCAGTGGCGGTTTTCTTTTCAAATGAAATATAGGATGCACTGGTGAAATCTTCCTTGGACTCCCAGGGCAGAGAAAATCAAAAAGCTCCTAAGTGGGCTTTCAGACAGCATAGGACCAAATAGCAAGTATTTCCCAAGCTAACAAACAGCCTGAGTGGAATCTCCCTCTGCAGTTCACATGAGGCAATATTATCTGCGCCGTCTAACCGCAGGGCCGGGCAACTAAACTGTCGAGGGTGGATGGTTTTAGCAGTGCCAACTCAGTCAGTCTCTTTACACTCGTTACTGCTCTCAAAATTGATTCTTCCCTTCTGATGTTCCTCTAGCCTACTTTTCTTTGCTGCTTAAACATTTCCCTGTGGTCTTCTGTATGGGGGAGAGAGATTTTTTAAAAATTCTATCATCTCGTTGAACATGATTATTTTCTCAGGGTCAGCATCATGAAAGAGAAATATCAGTGTAGGTTTCTTATCCAAAAGCAGCCCCCCAGCAAACATCACCTTCAGCGCCATGTGGCTTATTAAGCGCACCCAGTAACAGTGTGTGGGACGCTGGGCCGACAAATATTTCAGACAGGCACCAATTGGGAAATACTGTTCACAATAGGGAATGTTTTGTAGCTAAAAGCAGAACAACAGAATGCAATGGTTTATTTAATTTCCTCCAACTCAGCCAAACCTTCCAAAGAACTCAAACCCTTGGGGGACAAATCATATTACGGGTTATAATCATTTTGCTTCCTTCCTTCCTTTGTTCCTTTTTTATCATGAGTAGGAGAAAGGTCAGTTGCCACTTTGTTGAGGAACTGACTTTTTCTACTTTGGGTTATAATTAATTACCTGCTTTTGTGATTTATTGCCCTAATGAGGAAGGCGAAGGGGATCTGTAGGCAAGGCTGCATCCGTGAAGAAGTCACCGCAAATGGCATTTCTAGCACTAACTGCTTTGAGGCTTGGCCCACTTACGTCTGGCTGTGTTGGGCCATGTTCTACTGACTAGCCACAGCAGCACTGGGACCGTCAGGTAGGGAGTGGGGTGGGGGAGGCGAGGAGTCAATGGAGCAGGAGAATGAGGACTAGAACTACAATTCAAGGAAGAATCAGAACACTTAGGGTGATGGCGATGGGTAGGGGGCAGCACACTGTTACGGTGGCCCATCTGGTGTCACGAGTTTCCTCTTGCCAAGAGTTGCCAGAGAGCCCTGGTAACTGGAGTAGACAGCCATTATCCTCTTTAGATGGAGTAATAGAGCATCGGGGTAATCAGGTAATAAGTCAGGACATAAGATGAAGGGTCATGCATTGCTAGTGGGCATGTCGACATGTGTATTGGTTCTGGGGAGACATCTGGCACCACTAGGTCAACTTCAGCGGCACAACTACTGTGATCCAGCAATTCCAACCCGGCTTTATAGCATAAAAAAATTCTGCCACTAGCCTCTAAGGGAACATGGGTGAGAATGTTCCTTGCAGTAGAATGTATAGGGTGGAGCGTTGAAGGCAAGCTGGGCGTCCATCTCTGGGAGAGTGGATACATGAATGTGTGGATGCACATCATGGTGGGGTCTCATCTGAAAGCTCAACTGGGGAAGTATCCACTTCTAAACTCACTTCCATTGTTTTTGCCAGGATTCAGTTCTTTTGTAGGCTGTTAGACTGAGGGCCTCAGTTCCTAGCAGGCAGTTGGCTGGAGGCCACCCTCAGTTCTTTGCCATGTGGTCCTCCCCAACATGACAACCTGCCTGCTTCCTCAACGCCACCAAGGGAGAGAATCTGAGGGCAAGATGGAAGTTACAATCTTATGTAACATTATCATGGAAGTGACATCCTTTGCCTTATTCTACTGGTTAGAAGCATCACAGGTCACGTTCATACTAAGAGAAAGGGGATTATACAAGGCTGTGAATACCAGAGACAGGAATCACTGGCAGCCATCTTAAAGTCTGTCTGCCACACTAACACACAGAGTTATGTAACCAAGTAATCTATATGTATCTCAACCATGATTTTACCTTATACAGCTTTTTTTATTTTTTTCTATCAAGAACTTTGTTGTTGTCATTAGGTGCTGTCGAGTTGGTTCTGACTCATAGTGACCCTATGTACCACAGAATGAAACACTGCCCAGTCCTGTGCCATGCCCATAACTGTCGTTATACTTGAGCCCATTGTTGCAGCCACTGTGCCAATCCATCTCATTGAGGGTCCTCCTCTTTTTCGCTGACTTTAGAAACCTTAGGAACTTTAAGAACTTTAGGAAGAAGCATTGTTCAGCCCACCTTATTAATCTGAAAATGGGAACCATTTTTCAACATATGTCTATTACGTTTATAACTCATTGTCATCGAGTCAATTCTGACTCATAGCAACCCTTTAGGACAGAGTATAGCTGTCCCATCGGGTTTCCAAGGAGCAGCTGGTGGATTCGAACTGCCGACCTTTTGGTTAAGAGCCGAACTCTTTTTTTGTTATTGTTGTTATGCTTTCGGTGAAAGTTTACAGCTCAAGTTAATTTCTGATTCAAAAATTTATACGCATATTGTTTTGTGACATTGGTTGCAATCCCCACAATGTGACAGCACACTCTCCCTTTCCACCCCAGGTTCCCTGTGTCCATTTGACCAGTTCCTGTCCCTTCATGCCTTCTCATCCTGCTTTTGGACAGGAGTTGCCCGTTTGGTTTCGTATATCTGATTGAACTAAGAAGCACATTCCTCACGTGTATTGTTTTTTTGTAGCAGCCGAACTCTTAATCACTGTGCACCAGGGCTCCGTGTCCATAGTAATGCCCTGTAAATTGCTTGGAACGTAACCTGGATTAACTTTAATTTTACCATTTAATGAATAAATAAAGTTATCTGAATTGAAATAAAATATTCCAATATGTTATTTATCAACAGGACTAGGAACATGCTCTTCTTCTGTTTTTTTGCTCATCTATAATTATTTAATTACAACCTGCCAGACAAGAATAATGAACACCATAATGTTTTTGGGCACTTTAAAATTCCTAACCTAGTTGTAGGAAGAAAAAAAAAAAATCTAAGCCACTTTTAAATTGCCTCAAAAGAAGGATTAGAATTGGGAATGGAAAATGCCACAATTAAGTAATCAGATGACTTTTATTTTCTTTTTATGAAGGCCTAAGACAGCTAGAAATTTTTTTAAAAATACAGTTAGAAGCATATTTAGAGAAGCATTATTTTGTAATAAATTCCAAGTGATTTTTCCATTTACGAAGAGTAATTTCAAATTGAAGTGCCAGTATCTATTTAAATGGTTACTTGAGTTTGTTAAAATTATCATTTTTATCTTTGAGCCACGGTGCTGATCTGCAGGGAGAGAGAAAAAAAAAAAAAACCTGCTTCTGTCACATTTGCCCTTCAATTAAACCCTTTCTCAATTTCTCTAACCACCGTCTACCTGTCTGTCAGTTTGTTGTACTGCGGTGGCTTACTTGTTGCTGTGATGCTGGAAGCTATGCCACTGGTATTTCAAACGCCAGCAGGGCCACCCATGGTGGACAGGTTTCAGCAGAGCTTCCAGACTAAGACAGACTAGGAAGAAACGCCTGGTGGTCCACTTCCAAAAATTAGCCAATGAAAACCCTCTGAATCAGAACAGAATATTGTCCAATATAGTACTAGAGATGAGCCCCCTAGGTTGGAAGGCACTCGTAATACACAATGGCCTTAACAATGAACTCAAACATGCCGATGATCATGAAGATGGCACAGGACTGGGCAACATTTCATTACACTGTACATGGGGTCCCCAAGAACCGGAGCCAACTTGATGGCAACTAACAACAACAATTTCTCTAAGAAAGGTCTTTGCTTATCCGTTTTGATGGAGGGTCGGTCCCTTAAAACATGTTTGTGACACCGAACATCAGACGTTGCAGGTCATGCTTTGGTGTTACATCCTGTTTTAGAATTTCATTGGCTGGACTCTGCTGTAGCAAGCATAGCTGCACATGGAAGAAGCCCAGGTTCTAATGAGGTAGAGTTTTGACCTCGGTATTAAAATCCCTTTCAAAAGTGACACTAAAGCTAGTGTCCCCTATTTCTCAGGGCAGCCTAGTTTGGAACCTTTCTTTAACTGCCTCTCCAATTTTACACTTATGTCATTTTAATATTGCACTATATAATCATATTGGCATGTGGGATTGTACATTTCCCTTCTAGGCCAACTAAATAGATCCCTTGATCAGCTCAGAGGTTGATAGGAATTTAACAGAGTAATGAAGGACTGCTGTGATTTCCTTAGAGACTGGGAAAGAAAAACAAACCTCAAGTAACTAGAAGTGTAGAGGAAGATATTTTATGTCAAAATTCAAGAGTTTTGCTTTACCAAATGCAAGTCCAAAGAACTTCACTGGAAGATCTTAAACTTCAGTCGATCTATGAAGGCTGAAAGGTTAGGCTTTTAAATGGGAAATAAAGAGGCGATTTAGAGCTATATGTGAAAGGATTTTGTAAACTGTAAAATGACATTCTAACATAACTCAAAAGATCAATGTGCCATATTTCTATTTGGAAAGAAAAGTGGTAAGGCACAGTGAAAGGGCATTTGAACTCTCACTTCTAAGGTAAATACACGGACACATAAGATTCTTTCTTCTTCTTGCACTTAAAGAGTTCTTCAAAGAGATTAGAAAAATATTCTTTTCTGCAAGCTAGTCCAACTCAGCCTTTAAACTCTCTGCTGGACAGCCACTGTTGACGGAAATAAGAACCGATTAACAAGCATTTCTCCAACGACTCTTTGCTCAAAAGGGCCTTCCCTCAATCCCGGGGTATTCTGTGATGAAGCCACTGGGGTGCCTTCTATTTTCTCTTCCTGTATGAACCTGGAATGTGAAAAGTACACTAAGGTTTTTGTAATCTGTTCACCAGCCATAACATAGTGTTAGTCTAGCCAATTGCTGGCAAAGTTGGAGGAAACAGCATTGCCCTTCATTTTCAGAAAAGTTGCCCAGGACTCCACTTGAAATGGGGATTTAATGCTTCATCTACTTGACAGTTCTAATGATCTGAACAGAGATTATAATTATCCACTGTATCAGTTCCTAACAGGTACTGAAGCCGTTAGCTGGGGAAAATAGAAACGGCCAGCAAATTACCAAGCGTTCAGAAAAGGTCAACAGATTATGGCCAAGTGTGATGTGTCATGGACCATATGAAGCATTAACACTCTGCCTGCTGCGGCTGACCCTTGCCTTTACTCTGCTACCTGCAAAAGAAGTGAATTGGAATGACTTCTCATTTCTCAGTTGTGTTCAGGGGATACTATTGAAGAAAACGGGCATAATGAAGCCACCGTAGTTATCAGGGCCAACAGAGACAGGGAGGAGATGGATAAAAGGGTCCAGTTGACCAGAAGCATCGGCATGGCTTGTACCAAATCTATAGACAACGTCTCTCCTATTACCATCTTCACCCTCGATGGGGGGTTCTACTACTGAGCAAAAAGACCGTAAGTTTGGCAGCCAAAGGGAAAATGAAGAGAATTTAAGGAAAGATCCTTATTAAGCAATATGGTAAAAAGTTCATCTTTGAAACACTGGATGACAGTACTTTTCCCACGTGTGGTATGAAGTCTCCAAAGATGGCCCTCAATGAACCACACTTCCCTGTATTCACACCTTTGTGTAGTCTCTTCCCCTTGAATCGGGGCTGCTCCTGTGACATGTTTTTGATAAATAAAATATGGCAGAAGTGATACTGCATGACTGGTGGGCCTCGGTGAGAAGAATTCTAGAAGCCTTGCATCTTCCACCTGGGATCTTGGAATGCCCACTCTGAGGGAAGTCAGCTACCACGTAGGAAGTCCAACAATCCTATGATCACTATTCTGTGAGGAAGCCCAAGCTAGCCATGTGGAGAGGCAGTGTGGACAGAGGGAGAGATGCCCAGCTAGCCTCAGCTGTCAGGTGTCTGACTCCAGGCAACAACAGCTGAGTGAAGAAGACATCTTGGATGTCCAGCCCATTCAAGACTTCAGATGGCTACTGTCCCAGCTGCCATTAAACTGCAACCACATGAGAGAGCCCAGCGAGAACCACCTGGATGAGTCCAGTCAACCCACAGAACCATAAGAGATAATACACTGTTTTCTTAAGCTATTATGTTTGAGGTGGTTTATTAGGCAACAACAGGTGACTGGAATACCATCTTTTCATAAAGAATTTGAAATCTCTAAGGTTTTTAAAGAACAGACATTCAAAGTGGTCAGATGGCTTTGAAATTGGACAAATCTCCCTTATCAAGGAAGGGAAAGTGTGCAAGCTAATGACTCTCCAGAATACTGTAATTGTAACCTGCATTAAAAAAATTGTCTAATAAATATATGTTGACGTTTGGAAGAGGATGCTCTAGCTGCTGGATTGGGGTTAGCACAATTGGAATATTAATTATGGATTTTTTGGGGGCTGGGGTGGAGGAGAGAAGAACTAATAAATGTAAGAGAGAGTAGAAGACCTAGTCAAGGCCTTGGACTGAAAAGGTTTATGACAAAGAAGAATTTGGAGGGCACAATTGGCAATGTGCATTGTAAGACAGAGACTTGAATTTTTCAGAGAAAGGATTAAAGTTCATTGTAATTTTAATTTTAGAGTTAAATAGTTTACATACTGTTAATGGTGATAGAAAAATTCGGGAATGGTGATGGTTGAACAACAGGATGAACATATTAAATGTCACTGAACTATACACGTGAAGATTGTTGAAAGGGAAAAACATTTTGCTACCTATATATTTACCACAATAAAAAAGAGAGAGAGAGGGAGAGAAAGAAAAACATGACTTGGGAGAAACCAGAATTCTTTGGCTGCAAAGTCTAATTTACATTTTACTGAATTGAAGGCTTAGGCTGTGATTTTCTTTCTGAAGAATATTAGGCCATTGAAGTTAAAATTCATATAATTGATATAGTAATTATCGAAATTAACATTTTGAGGAAATCGTTTCATTTAAAACCCTTTATTTTATTGTATTTTTTAAAAACCTTTGTAGTAAATTTTCCTGTTAGGCAATCTGAATTTGGAAACTGCTTCTAAGAGAGTTTTACTTGCATATGATATTTCCTTTCTGTTTGACCTAAATTTTTTGTCCATTTAATTCATTTTTTGACTGAATGAATGTTGCTTTGGCCTATCTTTCACTGATGGACGAAATCGGTATTTATGTTTAAGATTTGCAAAAGGCAGCTGGATCTATCATGGTAAAAATTAAATTATTTTTATACATGTGCATGATACTAAACAGCTCTCACCTCATTCATTCCTTCGGTAAGTGCTTATTGAGTATTTACCAGGTTAAGAGCTGAGCTTCTAACCAAAAGGTTGGTGGTTCGAATCCACCAGCCACTCCTTGGAAACCCTAGGGGGCAGTTCTACTCTGTCCTATAGGGTTGCTATGAGTTGCAATCGACCTGATGGCAACGCAATGGGTTTGGTTTTTGGTTTAGGCATTTGGGATACATCACTGGTTCTCAGTGGGGAGTGATTTTGCCCCCAGTGGAAAATCTGGCACTGTCTGGAGACATTTTTGGTTGTTACAAGAAGGGGGTTGCTACTGGCATCTATTGAGTAGAGGCCAGGGATGCTGCTTAACATCCTACAACGCATGGGACAGCCCCCACCACAAAGAGTCATCCAGCCCAAATGTCAATAGAGCTGAGGTTAAGAAGCCTTGGACTTTACACCAACAAAGAGAACCTCGAAGAGGAAATCACCAAATCAATACCATTTACAATAGCCCCTAAGAAGATAAAATACTTAGGAATAAATCTAACTAGAGACATAAAAGATGTATACAATGAAAACTGTAAGACACTACTGCAAGAAAACAAAAGAGACCTGCATAAGTGGAAAAACATACCTTGCTCATGGATAGGTAGACTCAACATTGTGAAAATGTCAATTCTACCCAAAGCGATCTACAGATGCAATGCAAGCCCGATCCAAATTCCACCGGCATTTTTTAATGAGATGGAGAAACAAATCACCAACTTCATATGGAAAGGGAAGAGGGCCTGAATAAGTAAAGCATTACTCAAGAAGAAGAACAAAGTGGGAGGCCTCACACTACCTGATTTTAGAAACTATTATACCTCCACGGTAGTCAAAACAGCCTGGTACTGGTACAACAACAGATACATAGACCAATGGGACAGAATTGAGAATCCAGACATAAATTCATCCACCTATGAGCCGCTGATATTTGACAAAGGCCCAAAGTCCATTAATTGGGGAAAAGACAGTCTCTTTAACAAATGGTGCTGGCATAACTGGATATCCATCTGCAGAAAAATGAAACAAGACCCATACCTCACACCATGCACAAAAACTAACTCAAAATGGATCAAAGACTTAAATATAAAATTGAAAATGATAAAGACCATGGAAGAAAAAATAGGGACAATGCTAGGAGCCATAATGCATGGCATAAACACAATGCAAACCACAAGTAACAATGCACAACCACCAAAAGAGAGACTAGGTAACTGGGAGCACCTAAAAATCAAACACTTAGCTCATCGAAAGACTTCACCAAAACAGTCAAAAGACAACCTACAGACTAGGAAAAAATTTTTGGCTACAACAAATCCGATCAGCATCTAATCTCCACAATCTACAAGATACTGAAAAACTTCAACAACAAAAAGATAAATAACCCAATTAAAAAATGGGCAAAGGATATGAACAAGCACTTCACCAAAGAAGGTATTCAGGTGGCTAACAGACAAAGAAATGCTCACGGACATTAGCCATTACAGAAATGCAGATCAAAACTACAATGAGATATCGTCTCACCCCAACAAGGCTAGCATTAATCCAAAAAACACGAAATAATAAATGCTGGAGAGGGTGTGGAGAGACTGGAACCCTTATACACTATTAGTGAGAATGTAAAATGATACAGTCACTTTGGAAATCACAATCATTAGCCATTAGAGAAATGCAGATCAAAACTACAGTGAGATAGCATCTCACCCCAACAAGGCTAGCATTAATCCAAAAAACACAAAATAATAAATGCTGGAGAGGGTGTGAAAAGACTGGAACACTTATACAGTGCTAGGGGGAATGTAAAATGGTACAATCACTTTGGAAATTGATTTGGCGTTTCCTTAAAAAGCTAGAAATAGAAGTACCATACAATCCAGCTATCCTGCTCCTTGGAATATACCCTAGAGAAATAAGAGCCGTCACATGAATAGATATATGCACACTCATGTTCACTGCAGCACTGTTCACAATAGCAAAAAGATGGAAACAACCTAGGTGCCCATCAACAGACGAATGGACAAACAAATTATGGTATATCCACACAATGGAATACTACGCAACGATAAAGAACAACGATGAAGCTGTGAAACATCTTATAACATGGAGGAAGCTGGAGGTCATTATGCTGAGTGAACTTAGTCACAGAAGGACAAATATTGTATAAGACCACTATTATAAGAACTCAAGAAAAGGTTTAAACACAGAAGAAAACATTCTTTGATGGTTACGAGGGTGGGGAGGGAGGGTGAGGGTTATTTACTAACTAGATAGTAGATAAGAATTATCTTAGGTGAAGGGAAGGACAGCACACACTACACAAGAAGTTAGCAGAACTGAACTAAACCGAAGCTGAGAAGTTTCCTGAATACAATCAAACACTCTGAGGGACAAGAGTAGCAGGGGTAAGGGTCTGGGGACCATGCTTTCAGGGGACATCTAGGTCAACTGGCATAACAAAGCTTATTAAGAAAATGTTCTGCATCCTACTTTGGTGAGTGGCGTCTGGGGTCTTAAAAGCTTGCAAGCGGCCATTTAAGATGCATCAATTGGCCCCAACCATCTGGAGTAAAGGAAAATGAAGAACACCAAAGACACAAGGAAAGTATTAGCCCAAGAGATAGAAAGGGCCACATAAACCAAAGACTTCATCAGCCTGAGACCAGAAGAATTAGATGGTGCCTGGCTACCACCAATGACCGCCCTGACAGGGAACAAAACAGAGAGTCCCTGATGGAGCAGGAGAAAGGTGGGGTGCAGAAGTCAAATTCTAGTAAGAAGACCAGACTTAACGGTCTGACTGAGACTGGAGGAACCCCAGAAAGCATGGCGCCCAGATTCTCTATCCATCCAGAACTAAAATAATTTCCGAGGACAACTCTTCAGACAGGGATTGGACTGGACTGTGGGACATAAAGTGATACTCATGAGGAGTGTGCCTCTTAGCTCAAGTAGATACAAGAGACTAAATGGGCAGCTTCAGTCTGGAAGTGAGATGGGAAGGCAGAGAGGGTTAGGAGCTGGTTGAATGGACTGGGGAATCAGGGGTGGAAAGGAGGAGTGTGCTGTCACAGTATGGGGAGAGCAATTATAGTCACATAACAATGTATGTATAAATATTTGTATGGGGGGAAAAAAAAAAAAGAAGCCCCAGGCTACATCAGCAAATGAAACAATGAAATCCCTAACCTGGTGGAGCTTACCTTCTAGCAAGGGAAGACATTCAAGGAAAAAAAAGAAGAACAAATACACTATATATAAGCTAGCATGCTGAAGATGATGCAGAGGAAACAAGGGGGTATTTGTGAGCGTTGTGGGAGATAGGGGTGGGCTGCCATTTTAAATAGGTTGGACAAGATAAGTCTCATTAAGAGGGTGACACCTGAGCAACAATTTGCAGGAGCTATAGTAGCAGTAGGAGGAGCCCTCGTGGCACAATGGGTAAGCACCAAAAGTTGGTGGTTCGAACTCATCCAGCTGCTTCGTGGGAGAAAGACCTGGTGATGCACTCCTGTAAAGATTATAGCCTAGAAAACCCTATGGGGCAGTTCTACTCTGTCACATGGGGTCACTACGAGTCAGAATCGACTCGACAGCATACAACAACACAACACAGTAGTTAGCTATGTAGATATCTGAGGGAAGAGGATTTCCAGTGCAAAGGATGCCTAAGCACATGGGATTTCCAGTGCAAAGTTCTTCAAGGGGAAGCCTGCCAGGGGCGTTGGAGGAAGAGCCAGGAACCCAGTGGGACTGGAATGAGTGAGGGGGAGTCCTGGGGGGAAGGTCAGAGGAGCAGATTTGTACTGGAGAGTCACAGAGCCAAGGGAGAAAGACCTAGTGAAGTTCCTCTTTACCTAGTTTACCCAATTGGCATGGGTGGGTTGGTAAAAGGGGTTCCATTTCTAGAGGTCAGACTTTTTAATTTAAAAAACTCCATGTCTTAGTCATCTAGTACTGCTCCACCAGAAATACCACAAGTGGATGGCTCTACAAAGAGAAATTTATTCTCTCACAGTCCAGTAGGCTACACGTCCAAATTCAGGGCATCAGCTCCAGGGGAACGCTTTCTCCATCGGCTCTGGAGGAAAGTCCATGTCATCAGTCTTCCTTTGGTCTGGGAGTTTCTCTGCGCAGGAACCTCAGGTCCAAAGGACATGCTCTGCTCCCAGTACTGCTTTCTTGGTGGTATGAGATTCCCATGTGTCTCTGCCCACTTCTCTCTTTTATATCTCAAAAGAGATTGCATTAAGACACTAATCTTGTCAACCTCATCAGTATAACCTCATCACAGTGATAGAATTTACAACACATGAGGAGATCACATATAATCTCATCATAGTGGTAGAGTTTACAACACATAAGGAAATCACATCAGATAACACAATCATACAATACTGGGAATCATGACCTAGCCAAGTTGCTACACACATTTTTTGGGGGACACAATTCAACCCATGACACTCCACTTTGGCAAGTCTTTCTGAAAGCTAGAGTTCTCTTTTGTGAGATCCAGAAATCCTGCCAATTATTTAGTCAGTCAAACTTTTAATTGAAGTATAACTCATATACTGAAAAGTGCACAAATCCTGAGTGCACGTCACTGTTGTACATTTTACAAACTGAACACATGTGCAGCAACCAGCCCCAAAGATGGCTCCCAGTGACCCCTACCTCCTAGTGCTCAGACTCTGTGTAATCCCCTCCCTTGATGTGGGCTGGACATACTCACTTCTAAAGAAAAGCATATTGCAGAAGTGATAGGATGTCACTTCCAAGACTTCCATCTCGTTTGCACTTGCTCTCTGGCTCTTCTCGCTTGCTCGCTGTGATGAAGACAGCTGTTGTGTTGTGAGTTGCCCTTTGAAGAGGTCCACATGGCAAGGAAAAGAGGATGGCTCCTGGTCGATAGCTAGCGAGGAACTGAGACCCTCAGTCCAATACCCCAGGAGGAACTGAATAATCCTGCCAACAACCATGGGCATGAGCTTGGAAGTGGATTCTCCCCCAGTCAGGCCATCAGATGAGACCCCAGCCCCCCGCCAACACCTTGACTGCAGCCTTGCAAGAGACCTTGAGCCAAAGGTACCCAGTTAAGCTGCACCCAAATTAGTGAATCACAGAAAATGTGAGATAATGAATGTGTGTTGTTAAAAGCTGTTAAGTTTCAGGGTGATTTCTTAAGTAGAAATAGGTAGCTATAAGCAGGGTCCAGATAAAGAAGCAGACCATTACCAGCATCTCAGAAGCCTCCTGTACCTGCTTCCAGATCTACCTCCCTGAAGGATAAGCACTGTCCTGACTTCTAACATCCCAGATTAATGTGGTCTCGTTTGAAACATTACATAAATGGAATCACATAGCATGAGCTCTTCTTTGCCTTTCTTCTTTTGCTCGGCATTGTTTGTGAGATTCATCCATATTGGCATGTACAGTTGTAGATCTTTAATTCTCATTGCTGGATAGTATGCTGTTGTATGACCAGACCACAATTTATTTATCTATTTTACTATTGATGGGCATTGAGTAGTTTCCAGCTTGGGGCTGTTAATGAACAGTGCTTCTATTAATATTATTGGGTTATGTTTTCTGGTGAACATACGTATATATTTCCGTTTCGTATATATCTAGGAATGGAACTGCTAGGTCATAGGGAATGCACGTGTTCAGCCAAAGATCCTGATTTACTTGGCTATATTGTTCCTTCCCAATCCTGTGACATGCGCATCTCTTTAATTCTATGAACTCTAACAGCCTTCTTCTCTGATTCAGACTGAGCTCCTTGTATTCTGCCAGCTACTAGAACAAGTTGCAGTCCGTCCATCAATACATGCTGTCATCTAAACACATATTCTTGAGTGCAGGCGGAGATAAGTGCTATTATGACTGAAAGACATCATGTTGAATAAGCAATCAATTTAAGTCTCACAATGGAGGGGCTGCAGAAGAATGCCTTAAAGTTACTTTGTTGTTATTAGCTGCTGTTGAGTTGGCTCCAATTTGTGGCGACCTTATGTATGACAGAACTAAACGTTGCCTGCTCCTGGGCCATCTTCATGATCATTGTATGTCTGAGTCCATTGTTGTGGCTATTGTGTCAATCCATCTCATTGATGGATTACTTTAGATGGTTACTTTAGCAGTGGTTAAAACTCTGTCAGCTGGCTGAGGGATGCTGAGAAGGTGTGAGCATGGCGCATTCAACTCCCCAAAACTAAGCAGCACAAATGGTACCAAAGTTATTGGAAGCCCCAAAGTCCCTGTAGGCAGATGGTAATAGTCCATACTCTCTATGAAGAGTTGAGAGAGGAGAGGGGTAATTCACACCATCACATTCATTTCTGGTGGCTCTGACATGCTTAAGTATGAAAGCTTTCTTTCCATCCTCCTTTTGCCTGTCCATAGCTTCAAGAATGAATTATTTGATGAATTAAAAATCAAAATTTCAGAGTCATGTTCGTCGCTGCCGCGCCGCTGTCGCTCTCTAATGCCAGCACCAACTCTAGCTTACCGAGCCCTAGCCGAAGAAGGGGTGTAAATGTGGAGGTCTCTATACCATGGCTCATACAAACCGGACTGCCTGCAAATCAACCGGCGGTAAAGCACCCAGGAAGCAACTGGCTACAAAAGCCACTTGTAGGAGTGCGCCCTCTACTGGAGGGGTGAAGAAACCTCATCATTACAGGCCTGGTACCGTGGCACTCGACGAAATCAGACATTATCAGAAGTTCACTGAACTTCTGATTGGCAAACTTCCCTTCCAGCATCTGGTGTGAGAAATTGCTCAGGACTTCAAAACAAATCTGCGTTTCCAGAGCACAGCTATTGGTGCTTTGCAGGAGGCAAGTGAGGCCTATCTGGTTGGCCTTTTTGAAGACACCAGCCTGTATGCTATGCATGCTAAATATGTAACAATTATGCTAAAAGATATCCAGCTGGCATGCCACATAAGTGGAGAATGTGCTGAAGAATCCACTATGATGGGAAACATCTCATTCTTTAAAAAAAAAAAAAAATTTCTTCTTCCTGTTATTGGTAGTTCTAAACTTTAGATATTTTCTTTCCATGGGGTCAAAAGGTACCCAAGTATGTGATTGCAATGAAAAAAATAGGGGACAGAAATCAAGAATTGCTAGTTTTTCCATTTTCATTTGTGTGTGTTTTTAATATCAATGCGGGGACATAAAGCATTAATGCAAGTCAAAATGTTCCAGTGAACGCGTTTCAGCAGTTCAACTTTATGACAATTATAAATAAACCTGTTAAATTTCTCTGGACAATGCCAGTGCGTTTGTATTTTTTTAAAACAAGTAGATTTCTTATTGACGGCAAAAATAAATAAATAAACATTTCAAACAGCATCCTAGTTGGGTCAGAACATCCGAAGAAGCCTCTAGACCTGTGGCTATTTAAATTTAAGTTTAAATTCATTAATTAAATTAAAATCCAGTTCTTCAGCTGCAGTAGCCACGTTGTAACCACATGTAGTGAGAGGCTACCAGATTCCATCATTCCAGAATGATCTCTTGGACAACGCTTTTCTAGATGTTCATCTAGAAGTATTTTCTCAAGAAACAGTAGGATGATCCTCCTCCAAAGCATTAGCACCACCTATGTTATTCTAAAGAGGGACAGTCTCACCAGCTGGATCAGATTGTTGGAATGCACACAGAGATAAAAATGGCATCCAGGGACAAGCGACTACGTTGCACAGTCCACACAGCAGCCCATCCTCTTGGGACAAAAAGATTTTAATAGTTTCTCCCTAAAATTAAGTAATACTGTATTTTTCAAAAATAATTTGATTTCTAAAGATTTCAAATTGATGACTATTTTCCCAAAAGCATTTCCTTGTCCCTGAATGGGCAAAATAGGGGGGAACCTTTGAACAACAGCCACAATCACAAAGTTAAGAACAAGATTAATAGCGAACGCGTTCTGAACGTTCACCATGTGCCAAGCGTTGTAGTATGTACTTTTCCTGTGTTGCCTAATTCAAGCCTCCTGATAACTCAGAGTCGTAGTGTCATCCCCATTTTGGAGATAAGAAAACTGAGGTTCAGGGTGATCCATTAAATGGTCTCAGTCCCCACATTCAGTAACTGGCAGGACCAGGACATGAACCTGTGCTTTTCTTTTTACTCCAAAGCCTGTGCTCCTAATCATTAAGTTGCTCTGCAGAAATTCAGAAACGGATCTCGAAGCTCAGAGCTTAGAAAGCACCAGGTGGCATTTTGGCAGCCCTGGTAACAGTCCCAAGTGTGATGAGCATTGTTAATACTTAAAAGGAGCTTCTATTTCTCATCCGCATTCGTACACGCTAAATCCCTATAAAGGAGCTATTCTTAATCTCCTTTTACCCAAGAGGATACTGAATTCAGAGATGCTGAGTCATCTGTCCAAAGCCCCACAGCTATTAAAGGGTAGAGTTTCAACTTTCTATCTCATGACTCTAATATACTATATTGTGTCTCAGATTCACAAAATGTTGCAAGTGTGTGTGTGTGTGTGTGTGTGTGTGAGAGAGAGAGAGAGACACCGGTTGTCCATTGCCATTCTCCTTTTGTTTTTCTGAACCAACTAATTTCCCCTACCTCCCATCGTTTGCTTAATGGGAATATTTTCCTTGATCTTCCGTAACTGACAGATCAGCTAATTGTGTGTGTGTGTGTGTGTGTGTGTGTGTGTGTGTGTGTGTGTGTGTGCATGTGGGCACACATGTGTATATAGTTATAAACTCTCAAATAGATCTCTTCTCATGTATTCTGAACCTCCTTTCTCATTCTTCTTGCTTACCGCTGGTGGAGATTGGCCTCCCCTCACCATATTTGTATTCCTTACATAGGCTGATAAACATGAATGCTACCGGTGAGACATGTGAATCAAGGAAAACTTGAGAAAAAAGATGGGAGGTGAAATGAGACAGAACAGGTCACCATTAACTAACGAAGCCATTGACAGCTCTCAGAAGTCAGCATGGCCTGGCTGATGAGTTAGGAAGCCAGGCCCTACTCTCCTGTCTGCTCTGGCACTAAACAGCTACAGGATTTAGGGGCAAATCACATCACCCAACTGGCCTTGCTTTCTTTATCTGGAAGAAGAGGGAGCTTAGACTACATTAGTGTTTTCAAACTGCGCTCCATGCAACCCCTGTGGGTCACAGACACAACCCAGGGACAGAGCTCTGGATACCTCTGTTTCTTTCCAACCAGAGCCCCTCCACTTCTTTAAACACTGGGATTCTGGGTTAGGTTTCTGTTGAAGAAAGGGTTTTACTGTTAAAAGCAAATATGAAACTCAATGGACAAAATGATTGCTACTGGGTTTTCAAATTCCAATGGGCCTTAACTTGCAATTCTAAATCCTTTTCTAAATTTCCAGGAAGGTTTCCGGCATCCTCTTCTAACTTAAACTTCTTTTCCTCAATTAAATGCAAAGAAAAAAAAGTTTCATTATATTTCGCTGCTTTTCTAGTCTTTAAATTTTAAGAATGACAGTAACATTGCTTGCTGCTATTTGTCATTGTAAATGTCAAGCATTTCAGCAATTTTCACAACATTCTATGAGAGAGGTAATACTATTATTCCCACTTGACTGCTAAGAAAACTGAGGTTCAGAAAGGTTAAAGCACTTTTAATACAATCACATGCCTTGAAAGTGGTGGAGCAGGATCTAACTCCAGAACCTGTTGTTTCAATTCTATATCCCTCCCTGTACCCATGCACTTTTATGCGACTTTGCAACCTCCCACTAAAGGTGGAGTCACTTGCCTGATCCTAGACTTTGGGCTTGGCCAGTGACTTGCTTTGCCTAATGGAACAGTGTGGACAGGACAGTGTGCTAGTTCAGAACCTAACCTCTTAGAGGCCTTGTGTATTCCTGCTTGTCCTGTCGTGTTCTGTATCGCCACGAACATATTGCTGGCCCAAAGAGTGAGAGACATGTGAAACAGACCTGAACCTAATCTGCAGCTTCTAGATGAGCCCAGTCAAGATCAGAAGAGCTACCCCAGCCAGTCTGCAGAGGCAGGAGAAAGAAATGCTTACTGGTGTGCTTATTCTGAAGCTTATTTGTTATGAAGCAATAGCTGACTGCTACGGCCCCTCTCTAATAGGAGGGCAGCTATTGTGTAGAGAGAAGAATGAGAACTTGATGTGACACTGAACTTGAGTAAGAGGAGAAGAGGAAAGAGGAGGGAAATGGAGATTCAACATCTGGTCTGCTGAGTGAAATCTGATCGTGCTGAAAAGAAATTTGGTAGCGGGCCAAGGAAAGAACTGACTGTTGGCGGCAATTAAAGGAGACCGTTTGCAAGTGGCTCATGCATTTCAGGGTCATTTCCATGGGAGGCACTGCTGTCACTGGGAATGTGAGATGACCAGAGGGAGTCAGTGAGCTGTACACATTTTCCAGATGTTAAAAATTCCAAAGCCAATACAAATGTGGAGCCTGCAAGACTGCGAGAGATTAGCAAGAGACAGGTAGTGTCATCTGCCAAGTTGAAGCTGTTGCAAAGAATAGTTCATATCCTGAGTTGGTTCTTTAAAAAAAAATGATATTCTTATGCAATTCAAATCAATTTGCGGTGACAGTTGCTTTCCATTTCCCTCTTCGTTCGGAAGATATTTATGTTTGATTCTGCTCTCTTTCAGGGCTCACTTCACCTTCTGTTCTCTAGTCTTGCAGCGTTCCCATCATACAGGGGCTTAATATATTCTTAAAAGATATAATTAAACAGTGGGCCAAAGATTGTAATGGAACATGTGGTACAATCACAAATGGGAGGTGGCCACTGAAGTCTTTTTTATACGTATGTCGAGGAACTGAAATTGTTCACGAAACGAGGTGTTAGCTGAAAGCTCAGCGGCAAGCTGACTGCAAAATGGAAATAATAATAATAACCGTAATAATAATAACAGGCTTATTCCAGGATTGTTATGAGGACAAATTATAGATGGGTTAACTGCTTTTAGTATCTTGGAAGGAAGGTATTATGTAAATCCAGTTCTTTTTCTTTTCATTATTTTTCTCCTTGAAGACTGCCAAAAAAAAAAAAAAAATACTAGTGGGTGGATAAGAGCAGGGATTGAGGGAGGAGAGGGAGAGAAAATACTTCAAGGAAGCAAGTGATAAAGACAGCAGCTCATTTAAAGGACTTCTTGGCCACTGCATTTGCTTCAAGAAAGTTTGTCTACCTGGCCACACAGCCTGCAGGAGGGAAAGGGATGGCGAGGCTGTTTTTCCCTCTCGCTCTTGCCCAGGAACTATGTAGATTTAATGTCCACTTCGCTAAGACCATCCTCTCCATCTTGTTGGCGTGCTCTTGCCATCACGTTCATCACTGAGTTCTGTTTTCAGCTGGCAGAGAGAATGTTGCACCCGAGCAGCTCTAAAATCCTTGTCCCCAGGGCAGACACGAACCCTGCGTGCTCAGAGGGCCTTAGCATACAAAGGCCATTGCCTGCAACTGTACTTTTCAATGGAGCATTTCAGAAGGCAAGGCAGAAAGTCAGCTTGCCAGTTTGATCGTGAGAGAAATTAAAATTCCTATCCTGGATTCCATGGGTAAGTTTGACTTTGTTAGGGGAGACGAGATGAGAAGCTTCTGGCTTTCGTGACAATCAATACGTGAATTGTTTTAAAAATTCATTCATTCAGCAGCTGTATTTGGGGAACATAACTTTTGGGCAACAAGTGCGGTGCCTCCTTTCTCTTCAGCCTGTTTGGAGACAATTTGAATCATCTTACTTCGGGATGATTTTGATCACATCACGCCACTTTCCTTCTCAAAATACTATAATAATTTCCAGCTGCATCTCAGATTCAAGAGAGATTCCTGATCATTGTCTCCCAGGACAGCTCCCCTACCTCACCTTTAGCTACACCTCAACTTTAAAGACCACTGGAATTCATTCAATAAATATTTGATAAGCCCTATTATGCATCAAAGATTATTCTAGGCTCCGTGGATACACCAAGAACAGTCTACAGAATTCCCTAGGACTAGGGCACCTAGCAGAGGATGCCCCAGCTGGCTGGGAGTGGGCCTGGGTGAGCCCCTCACACCCTCCTGCGGTCTGTGTTCTTATCCACAAGCTGCAGACGTTGGACCACACCTCAAAATACATGGGCTTCCCCTACAGACTCACACCTGCTTACCCTTCCAGTTGGTTAAGTCTCCTACGTCAACTTAAACTGTTTTATGAACGTCATCCACCTAAATTTCCTGCTACCTTTTCTTCAATAAACGGTACCCCACCATTTTTCTTCAGAACACTGTCTAGAAATCAGCCCTTTGAAGTCTTCCCAGAAAACCCTCCACACCTACTGCTGTCCATAGCAACCTTTCAACATCCAAGGACAGCTCTGCAGGGGCAGATAGGAGGAAAGACTCTGCCTCTCCTTAAAAGAAAGAGGACAAACTGGGAAAAGAGAGAAACATTTTTATCAGAAGGCTACTCTGCACAAGGGTTTACTACAGAAGGGAACAAGAGATGGTCAAGATCTGGGGGGCCAGCCAGGGATATTCTCAGAGGAGTTACCAATATAAGTGATCATTTATTTCGTATCTACTATATGCCAGGCACTATACAAAGCACTTCATATCCAATATATCTCAAGCACTCCTCCGAGGATATTAGATACATATAGATGGCTGCTGTCAAGTCAACTCCGACTCATGGTGACCTTATGTACAACAGAATGAAATGCTGCCTGGTCCTACATTATCCTCACAATCACCGGCATGTTTGAGTCCATCTTTGTGACTATTGTGCCAACCCATCTCACTGAGGGTCTCCCACGCCCTCACTGGCCCTCTGCTTCACCAAATGTGGTATCCTCCTCCAGTGATTGATCCTTCCTAATAACGTGTTCAAAGCAAGTGAGTTGGGCAATGTTCTGTTGTGATCCATAAGGTTTTCACTGGTAATTTTTGTAAGTACATTGCCAGCTCTTTCTCCCTAGTCTGTCTTACTCTGGAAGCTCCACTATAACCTGTCCACCATGGGTGACCGTGCTGGTATTTGAAATAGTGGTGTCATAACTTCCAGCATCACAGCAACAAGCAAGGCACCACAGTACCACAAACTGACAGAGGAGTGGTGGCCAAGTACATTAGGAATTAGGTATTTTTATTCCCATACAGAGATGAAGAAACCGAGGCTCTGGAAATGAAACTATTCTCCCAATATCCTCGTTTACCAAAGAACCTCCGTTCCTGCTGCAGTAGAGTTTGGATGTTGCCACAGATAGGGTCCTTACTATAGACCAGGGCAGAGACTCGCCTTAGAGGAGACTCTAGGTCACAAACTGGTAGGAGTAAGTAGGATAATGTATGTGAAATTTGTCACATGCTGCTCTGAATTATAATTCTTCATAAATGGTGGCCCCTGCTGCTGTTAAACTATTATTGTCATTATTACTAATTCCTGTCTCTGGAGCCCTGAGGGAGTGCATTCCAGAAGACACGGGACAGTCCATGGAGGTGGCTCATTCCCCCTCCCCACGTGCATGCTGTGCATTCTCGGAGCTTCTGTCTGAGCCCACTATCCCCTGAGTTTCTAGAATAACTCCTGCAGAAGCTGATACGATGCTCTAGCACTGCTCTGGGCCATGACTCAGAGAACCCAGGTAGAGTGTGTGTGTGGAGGGGTGCCAGTTTGCAAAGCAGGCTTCTAAAGCAGGATCTTGACACTTGTCAAGGGCAATAGCACAGCCTCCTAGGATAGAATTCAGACTCAGTTCTGATGATCACTCTCTCCCAGGTCTTGTCAAGTCACTTAAGGCTGTCTCCAGCCTGGGGTGTATGACCAATCATACTGGTCTGTGTGGGAGATGATAAGGGAATAAATATAGGGAGTCCTTTGCATTCGTTCAAGTAGACCATCCAAGCTACGTCAGCTTCCATTTATTATTCATCACTGACTGTACCAGGCATAGGTCGGGTTGCTCTGCCCTCATCATCTCCAATTTTTATAGTAACTGCAAGGTAGGTTTCAGCATTTCCACTTCCCACATAAGAAAACTGAGCTCTCTCAAAGAGGTTAAGAGTCTTGTCCAAGGCCATATCGCTCATGCAAGGTAGAGCCAGGAGTCCAACCCAGGCCACATGCACCAATGTTCTTTCCTTCTGTTCATGGAAAAGTCATTATCAGTATTCAAAGTATCAACATCCCAAAGTTTTGCCTTTCTTCATTGCCTCATTAGAGCTGCCCAATAAAGGTACATGTTGCATTAGTCTTTATGGGTTCCAAAGCATGCTCCCCTATATTGTTTCTTTCAGTCTCTGCAGTGATACGGACAGGTAGCTATCCCTTTCTCCACTGGGTAGTTGATGAATCTGAGGCTCAGAGAGGCTAAGTAATTTGCCCACTTCACCTAGCAGGGCAGAATTTGACACACTTGCAAAGCAGAGCTACCACAGAATGTCTTTTGGAAACACAGATGGGAAAAGTATAACTCCAACTTGCGGGAGATAAGAGGAGAATAGGAGAGCCTTGGAGAAGGCAGTGCTTGAGCTGGATCCCGATTGATGGGTAAGAGCTCAGCAAGCAAACTGGTTGCTAGGAGCAGGGAAGGTAAAAAGAGGTCTAGAGGCAAGAAAGCCTGGGGCTGGTTTAGGGAATAGTATACTTTCAAGATGGATGAGTGGCTCTTGAGAGAGATGTCTGGAAAGGAAATCTGGGGGAAGTTGAGGAAGACCCTGTTGATGCAAATACTCCTGGTGAGAACTGCTCTTCAGCAATAGAGTCAGAGGGAGAGGATGCTGTCAGTGGGTAATATCTTACAGAAATTACTCCTCTTAAAGGAGACCAAGTGGAGTTACAGGTGAAATTTTAAATGTATGAGTGTGATTTGTGTTTTTAGTGGGTGTCACATAGCAAGGAAAGCTCTAGAGGGCCTGTTGCCACTATTAGAATTTAGATGAAGCCCATTAATTTTTTCAGAAAGAAGCCAGTTACAAGAATAAAGGTTTTCAAAACCAGCCTAATTTGGATCTCATTCATTCATGCATTCATTTATTCACTTTTTTTCTCATTCAATAAATATTTAGGTACCTGGGATCATGGTAAGATCACAATATGAAGAACACAGCAAACAGATTCTCTGTCCTCAAGAAGCCCATAGTATAGACAGTCAGATGATAAACAGATAATTGCAATGAAAATGCCATGCAGAAGCACGTACAGGTGCAAAGGTGGCATGAAGAGAGAAAGGGTCAACTTTGCGCAAGATATGTGAAAGGAAAGTTACACTCAGGGAAGCATTTTCAAAATAGGAGATACCTCAACTGGTCTTGAGGGATGGAGGAGGAGTTTATTGGGTGGGCAAGGAAGTGAAGGGACTTTTGGGCAGTGGGGATAACAAGTTCCAAGGAGCCCAGGTAGTAGAGAACATGGTGCACTGGGGGATGCTGCTCATTTGGTAAAGCCATACCAGAGGACAGGTGGGGTTTGAGGCTGATGAGGTGATATGGGCCAGATCACAGTGGGTCTTGAATCTCTATAAGAAGTGTGCACTTTATTTCAGCAACTCCCGAGGTGGGTGCCTTAAGCTGGAGACTGAGAGAAAAGGTCCTGATAAAGTCAAAGAGAAGGGTTAATGAGCACGGTGGGGAGAGCTAAGAGAATAGGGAGTTGGAATTTCGGTAATTTATGGTGTCAGAGGAGGATCAGGTCTAGTGTCAAAAGAGTTACAGATGTGGAGATGCGAACAGTTGCCTGAAATAGAATGGTGGGAAAATTGGTGGGAGTTGAGGAGACGAACAAACAGGGTATTTGAATGTTGATATGCATCCAGAGTGTGGCAGGATTCTTCGAAGGTGCCAAAGCCTTTCAGACATGCCGGGAGTGACCTGAAATTTGGAAAGAGTCAGAGGTGGTATTGTTGGAGGGCATAAATAGTAAAAGAGGAGCAAATTTTGCACTGGGATGAAAGAATAATGGTCTATAAAAATGAGAAACCAGAAGATGCCAATACTACCTCTTGATCATGTGGTCAAGTGGTGTGGGAGAAAGATTGAGCTTCCTTTCGAGATGGCTGCCAGAGAAGGGCCATGTCTCAGAAAATGGTACTGAGGTTGAAAGTTAAGGTAATTAAATTTAAAATGGAGTGAGAGTTCCAGAGGGTGCAGTAGAAAGAGGAGGTATAGCACACATGTGGCTGCTGTGCTCAAGTCCACCTGCCTGAGGGCTCTCTCTGGCTGCTAAAGTTCACCCTGGCCACACATAGTCAGCTTGAAGTCCTGGGGAATTAACATCCCAGGAGCAGCCTTCAGCCAATAGCTTACAGGAGTTGCAGTATAAATACCTCAGCTCCCTCACCCCTTGGTTGAAGAACTCTGAGGCATGTTCTACACTGATTTCAGAGATCCCCAGCAGGATGAAGCTCCAGCTGCCCACAGTGGCAACTGGTTTGATAACTCACCTTTATCTGTTGTCTTTCCTTCCCAGTCTCACTTCCCCACTCCTCAACTGGTGTTTTCGGAGACGATCTCCCAAATCAACTCTACATACTCAAATACTCATCTCAGAGTTGGCTTCTGGGAAACCCAAGCTAAGACAGGTTGGTAGCAGGGAAAGTCTAAGTCAAGGAGGAAGAAGGACCAGGTGACACAGGGATGCAGGTAACAGAGGATACCAGAGTCCAGAGGCCATACATTTTGAATGGTGGCCAAAAAAGGTGAGAAGTACAGATGGAATTAACTGAATGGAACCTATGTATGATGTTGTTCTGGTGCCAGAAGTAGCTGGTGCTCTCAGGTGTTCCTAGGGGTTAATGATCATAGCCACGACCTCTCAATCTACATGTATCAGAAGTAGAACTATGCAGTGCTCTCCTGGGACTGAACTTGTACTTGAATTAACAATAAGGCAACAGGAAAGTCCCTGAACTCTTGTTCCAGTTGATAATTTTTATATGCATGTTACAGGAGAGGGGACAAATGCAAACAGATAAATACTATTTTTAATGTTGGGAAGGAATAGAGATGACACCCTTGAAGAAGCTACAATTCATGGATGGTACATACAGTGACTCTTTGTAAACAGCTACAGGACAGAATGTACCTTCTCACCAGGAGGTAAAAAGCAGGTTATGGAAGACTAGGCACATAGCTCAAGCACGGCTATTTAAAAATGACAGCCCAAATCTCAGAAAACCTAGCAAGGCCCTAAGTTAACAGATTTCCAGTCAACCACAATATTTTCATTGAGGGATAGAGGTTGTGGGATTTATACTAAATTTCTGAAGTGTACTTTTCATGTTTGAATTTAGCCTCAAACTGTGACTATTATTTATAAATTCATCAGTGGTTATAATTTATCCATGGGTGGAGAGAAATACTGTTTCCTGTCTATTGGGAAATACTGTTTTGAACATGAACTTCAGTCATACTAACCCTGCAACTGAATTCCAAGACCTGTCTGCTTTGTATTAATAGGGTTTACAGTATGTATTTGGGGCTGACTGTATGAAAAAAGCAAGTTTTTCACTCACAAAAGCCATCCAATTACTACATGACAAACCATACAAAGATTGCTTTTAAAAAGTGGATATCCATTGGGGTTAACAAACGAAAAGCAAGTAAAATAAATAGAAGTAGTGGAATAGCTTCCTTCCTACCAAACCCAAGAGCATAGCTTAGATTATTTCCCTGTGTATCCCTTAAAATAGTAACAGACTGGAATTTTGAAGTATCATTGCCTTTCATTATTTCTATGTTTGAGAATATGAAGAACAGAGAAGGGAGAGGTTGGTGATTTCCATTTTGAATTATCCAGTGTTTTTCACTCCCACCACCAAATGGAAGCGTAACCTCACATCCAGACCCAGAGGGAGTATAAAATGGTGAACACCAAAAGATGTGCATTAATCTTTTTAAAATATGAGCAAGGTGCCCGGTAACCGCTACTGACCATTCTTGACCAGGGGCATAATAGATGGTCCTAGATAGAATGGGAGAAAAATGTAGAACAAAACTCAAATTCCTAAGAAAAAGGCCAGACTTACTGAACCAGTAGAGACTAGAGGAACCCCCGAGACCACCACCCTGAGACACCCTTTGAACTTGGGAACTGAAGCCACTCCCGGAGGTCACCTTTTCAGCTAAATAACACATTGGCTCATAAAATAAACAATATCACCCATGAGTACTGTGCTCCTTTAAAAAATCATCTATATGAGACCAAACGGTCAGCATTGACCCTAAAACAAAGATGAGAAGGTAAGGGGGCGGGGCGGGGCAAGGAAGCTAGATTAATGGAAATAATGAGAATGCTGACACATTGTCAAAAACGTAACCAATGTCACCGAACAATATGCATAGAAATTGTTAAATGGGAACCTAATTTGCAGTGTAAACTTTCACCAAAAACACAATAAAATATTATTTAAAAAAGGAATATATATAGGTTAAAAACTCAGTTAAAAATTGTATGGCCAACCAAACACTTCGAGAGACAGAGTAGCAGGGGTGGGGGTCTGGGGACCAGGCTATCGGGGGCATCTAGGTCAATTGGCATAACAAAGTTTATTAAGAAAATGTTCCGCATCCTACTTTTAAGTGGCATCTGGGGTCTTAAAAGCTAACGAGAGGCCATCTAAGATGCATCAATTGGTCCCAACCCACCTGGAACAAAGGAGAATGAAGAACACCAAAGACACAAGGAAAGTATTAGCCCAAGAGACAGAAAGGGCCACATAAACCAGAGACTCCATCAACCTGAGACCAGAAGAACTAGATTGTGCCCGGCTACCACCAATCATCGCCCTGACAGAGAACACAACATAGAGTCCCTGATGGAGCAGGAGAAAAGTGGGATGCAGAACTCAAATTCTAGTAAAAAGACTAGACTTAATGGTCTGACTGAGACTGGAGGAACCCCAGAAAGCATGGCCCCTGGACTCTCTGTCAACCCAGAACTAAAACCATTCCCGAGGCCAACTCTTCAGCCAAAGATTAGACTGGACTGTGGGACATAAAATGATAACTGCGAAGAGCATGCTTCTTAGCTCAAGTAGATACATGAGACTAAATGGGCAGCTCCTGTCCAGAGGTGAGATGAGAAAGGCAGAGAGGGTCAGGAGCTGGTTGAATGGACACAGGAAATCAGGGGTGGAAAGGAGGAGCGTGCTGTCACAGTACAGGGAGGGCAATTAGGGTCACATAACAATGTATGTATAGATTTTTGCATGAGAGACTAACTTGAATTGTAAACTTTCACTTAAATTACAACAATAAAATTAAAAAATGAAAGAAATTATATGGCATGAAACAACTAGAACAGAAATAATGAGAATGTTGACACAATGTGAAAAATGTAACCCATGTCACTGATCATTATGCTAGAAACTATTGAACAGGAATGGGTTTTGCTGTGTATATTTCCACCAAAAATAAAATAAAATATTATTTTGAAAAATATGAGCAAATTTTTGTCTCTTATACTAAGTATTGTTTTCTTGACTTGAGTTTCATTAATGTCCAAGAAGGATCAGTATTCAACTAGGTAAAAGAGAAAAGTTGTCCTGTAGGGAGGTAAGGGAATAAGAAGCAGCAAATATAAAAATCCAGTTAAAGAGAGAGTTTTTAAAATAACCTGATACAAAAGAGTATGCATGGAAATGCAGTATAAAACAAAAGTACAACAAGGTCTGGATGGATCCTAATATGCTGGAAACAGTGGTAAGGGATTAGCAGGTAATATGAAATAAGTAGAGGACTATTACTGTGTGAATTTGGCATTGGTGATATTGTAAAGTGTCTTATTTTTTATAACTGATAAACTGTAGCAACATTAAAAAAAATACCATGAGAGACAATTATGCCAACACACATTAAGGGCTCTTTTAAAAAAATGCATTTCCTTTGCTCAGATGAGACTTTAACGGATGTAATGTACCATATAAATATGTCTTTAAGCATATCTACCGTGATGGTTAAGGTTGTGTGTCAACTTGGTTGGGCCATGATTCTCAGTGGTTTGGCAGTTACACAATTATGTAGTTTGGCAGTTAAGTAATGATGTAGTATGGCCATTATGTAATGAAGTAGTAATCCTCCATGATGTGATGGGATATTATCAGCCAATCAGTTGTAAGGGGAGTTTCCTTGGGGGTGTGGCCTGCATCCAATATATATATGGACGTTCTGGCAAAGCTTGCTTGCTTGCTTGGGATCCTGCATCATCTGACCTCCAGTTCTTGGAACTTGAGCCAGCTGCCTGCCATCTGACCTGCCCAGCTTGGGTTCGTCAGCCCCTGCAGCTACGTGAGTTAGGAGAAGCCTCCAGCCTGACACCCGACCCATGGACTTGGGAATTGCCAGCCATTTCCTTGAGATAAATCTCTCTCTCCCTCTCTCTCTCTATATATATATATATGTACACACGCTTCACTGGTTGCTTCTCTAGAGAACCCGGCCTAAGACACGCACCATAAAACTGTTAAGGGAAGTCTGAACAGAACAGGTGAAGTACGGAATTTGCATATACATACTTAATAACTCACCATTTACGAGCTTTCCCATCATTTATGTTCAATTTCTCCATGTCGATGAACTGTTATTCATTTAAAGAAGGGGAAATAGAAGCCTTCCTTGTGGATCCCTAGAAAATTATTAAATGCAAGCCGCAGTACGAGGTTGAGTTTGAAATGTGGCTAGCTGGGTCATCTTTCAGCTGCGAAGTTGTGCCAGATTCCAGTCTGGGTTGTGTGGGGGTGGCATGGGACTTGAGATTCCATTAAGCCTGGGGGGAGTAGTGGAAACACCAGGAGAAGTCCCTTAATGTCCCTTCAGCTACCTAGATGGGAAGGTGAGCCAGATGTGGCCCTCAGAGCCATGTCCATTCAGTCTACGGGTAAGAACAATTTTAGAATCGAATGATTTCAAACTGGGACCTGGAGATGTTGAGGAGTGGGTCCTCTCACTGACCAGAGACTAAAAAAAGCGACACAGTGACAGCAAGAGCCCCACAACTATCATGAGTCTTATACTGTATGTCCTCAAAACTACTCCCTGCACAGTTTACATGGGTACACATTTAATTTACATTTTACAGATTTGAAGCAATGGTCTGAAATTTTTTTAAAGATGTAGCTCAAAATTAGCTTATACTTATGCATAATATAAATTAGACATCAACTTTGTTAAGTGTAAAGAAAACACTATATAATTAAAGGCATATTTGCCTAAAACAGATCACTTTGACCATTTCTTTGTGGCCTGATTATACAACTTCTGTAAATACTGGCCGTGAAAAAATGTACTGTTGGTGGTTTTGTGTCAAAGGCACTAATTCAATGGAGAACTAAACTCATGTAATGATTTCCATGGGAGGTCATGTGGTTTATTGGAAAAGCATGAAGACTTGGTCTCCAACGCAGGCCCTATCATTTAATAATAGAGTACTCTGGGAAACAAACTCATTTACTCACAGAAGTTACTTCTGCCAACCCAAGTTGGCTCATTTCATTGACCGGTACCATCATAGACCCAGAGCTCAAGCCAGAAATCTGGCAGTCATCCTCCTCCGTTCTTCACTGTCTCTCAAATTCCACATCAAATACAGCGCCAAGTCCTACTGATGCTTCCTTTACAACACAGCTTTTCTCTATCCTTAGAGCCACTACCCTGGTCCAATCCTCTAGCTATTATCTCTCACTGCCAGTCTTTTAAGAACTTCTAACGGCTTCTCTGCTTCCATCTTACTCTTCTGCTTAAAACCCTCCAACGGCTCCTCCTCTTTCCCAGAATAAAATCCAGACTTCTTTCCATGGTCTAGACAAGGGATTGGCAAACTTTTTCTGTCCAAGGCCAGACAGTAAATATTTTAGGCTTTGTGGGCCATATGGTCTCTGTTATACTACACAACTCTGCCATTGTGGTGCTAAAGTAGCCACAGATAATACATAAATGAACAGGTATGGCTGTGTTCCAATAAAACTTTATTTACAAAAACAGGCAGCGGGCCAGATTTGGCTCACTGGCCACAGTTCGCCAACCCCTGTTTAGAAGACCCTCCGTGACCTAGCTCCAGCCTATTTTTCTAGTTTTTTTTCACACTGGCCAAGGACCGGCCAAAATACTCTTGTTTCATTTCCCCAAACACTCTAAGCTCTTTCCCTTCCCCAACTCTGTGCCTGGCTGGCTTTTCTCATCCTCCAGGTCACAGCGTAAATGTCATCTTCGCCTTACTCTCCTACGCCTATACCCTGATTATCGGTTGCAGTGTCCTGTTCTTTTCCTTTGTGACACTTATCATAGTTTGTAACAACCTACGTATTTGCTTATTTCACCTCCTACTGTCCGTCTGCCTCACTAGACTGTATGTTTAAGGAGGGCAGGGGCCAGGTCCATTTTGTTTACCACTCCATAACCAGCTTCTACCACCATGCCTAACACACAGTGGATGCCTATTAAATACTTTTTGAATGAATATATTTGATCTCTTCCATCTCTAAAAACAGCAGTAATAATATTTGCCTTAGAGGACTACTGTGCCTGGGACATTTTCCTTACATTTGGTTCTTTCTGCGTACATACAGTCTTAACTGATTGGATAATTTTCTAAAAACATCATCCGTTCTTTCAAATGGCATTCCAGTGGCTGGTGACCCATCACCCCAAACAGAACATTCAGGCCACATTGGTTGCGCATTTACAGTCCAAGTTAAAGATTAGAAAAGCATGATTGTCTTTTCATAGCAGCTATCCTTTTCTAGTTAAATTAACTGACTCTCAAATCCTTTCTCTAGAGATAACTGTCAGTGAATTTGGAATGCTGGGCTAGAAGCAAACGTTACACTTGGGTATAAGTGGTCTCTGATTTTTGATGTAGTGTATTTCCAGAAAACACACAAAACTTGGACTCATATGCACAGTTGTTTAAGATGTCTTTGGGAACTCAAGGATGTGTTGATAGAAGCAGGGAGGAATACAACCCATGCAAGGAGCAGAGAAAAAGCACCAGAGGCAATCAGTACACATCTAATATACTAGTCCTGGGAGCTCTCTATTCGAGGACTGCCCTCAGGCTACACGGGGTGTGTGTGGGGGGGGGGGGGGGGAAGGCGGGGAGTGAGTGAGCCATAAGTGTCTGGGAATTTACATTCCCCAGGGGGCAGTCTTTAATCAGTGACTGTCCTTAGGTGGGATCCCTGGTGGCACGGTGGTTAAGAGCTATGGCTGCTAACCAAAAGGTTGGCAGTTCGAATCCACCAGCTGCTCCTTAGAAATCCTATGGGGCAGTTCTACCATGGCAATGGGTTTGGTTTCTTCGTTGGTCCTTAGGTGGGAGAGAGGTATACACATTTTAGCCTCTGATCAGACAGCTCCTAGGTGTGATCTAAAAAAAAAATCTCTGGAACTCCCCTGTGGATTGAGCCAAAGTTACTGTTATGGACTGAATTATATCCCCCCAAAAGATATGTTGTCATCCTAACCCCTGATACCTGTGAATATGACCTTGTTTGGAAACAGGGTCTTTGAAGATGTTATCATTAAAGTTATAACACCATGTCATACCAGAGAAAGCTGGACAATGAATAAAGAAGACTGAAGAATTGATGCATTTGAATTACGGTGTTGGCGAAGAATACTGACTGCACCATGGACTGCTTAGAAGGACGAACAAACCTATCTTAGAAGGAGTACAGCCAGCATGCTCCTTAGAAGGGAGGATGGTAAGACTTCGTTCGTCTTATGTACTTTGGACATGTTATCAGGAGGGACCAGTCCCTGGAGAAGGACATATGCTTGGTAACGTAGAAGGTCAACAAAAAAACAAGACCCTCAACGAGTTGGATCGACACAGTGGCTGCACCAACAGGCTCAAACATAGTAATGACTGTGAGGATAGCGCCAGGACTGGGCAGTATTTTACTCTGTTGTACATAGGGTCACTATGAGTCGGAACCAACGGCACCTGTTATAGATTTAATTATGTTCCCCCAAAATATGTGTTGTAAATCCTAACCTCTATGCCTGTGATTATAATCCCATTTGGGAATGAACAGTCTTTGCTATGTTAATGAGGCAGGATTTGTGTAGGGTATATGTTGAGCAATCTCTTTTAAGATATGAAAAAAGTAAGCCAGCAGAGAGAGAGAGAGAGAGGGTAAGACAGATGCCAAGACACCTGGAGATCTCCAAGGAACCAGGAAGCAGAAACTGAAGACACAAGGACCTTCCTCCAGAGCTGACAGAGAGAGAAAGCCTTCCCCTGGAGCTGGCACCCTGAATTTGGAGTTCTAGCCTCCTAAACTGTGAGAAAACAAATTTCTGTTTGTTAAAGTCATCCATTTGTGGTATTTCTGTTATAGCAGCACTAGATAACTAAGCACCTAACAACAACAATCCCATCTGAGTGCTGTCCTTATAAAAGAGAAGACAGACACAGAAACACACACACACAGGGATGACACTCATGTGCTGCTGCATCTACAAGACAAGGAACGCCAAGGAATGCCAAGGAACGCCTGGGGCTAACAGAAGCTGGAAGAAGCAAGGAAGGCTCTCCCTAGAGGGGACAGAGATAGCATGGCCCTCTGACACCCTGAATTCGGACTCTCAGACTCCAAAACTGTGAGACAATAAATTTCAGTTCTTATAAGCCACCCACTTTGTGGTATTTTATTTCGGCAGCCCTAGAAAAAGAATGTAGTTATCCTCCTGGGATTTTGCCTGATACAGCATCTTTGCTTAGCCTCCTTCCCTGCTAGGTTCCACTTCCCCACTCTCCTACTCATGTTTCCAGGGAATTCTTTCTACTAAGTCACTTGCACTCGAATCCTCACCTCAGGCTCAGCTTCTGGGGCTCCCAACCTAAGACAGTGGACAAATGCCTAATGATGAAAAACTGATATTCTCTCTCTAAACTAGCATTGCAGTCTCACCTTTTAAAGGTCATAATCGGGTAAAATTTTTGTGGGAGGTATAGATACACTTGTTGGTAAAGAAGTCCAGCTTACTTGAAAAGCTTAAATAAATGCAAGTCAACCATAGCTGAACTAGGAAGAGTGGGGAAAGAAAATTCTAAGAAGTATTTGTAGCTTACAAGTAAATCAGAAACAGACTAGATTTAAAAGTAAAATTTCCTTTGTCAAGTCCCATACTGAGAACACTTTCCCTATATCAAAACATATTGAAATAACCATCATTAATAAGGATCATTCTGCTGAAAGGATAACTGGAAACATTTTTTTAAAGCAGAGAAACGCCAATCTACATTAGTCTTACATAAAGATTTCTCTGAGCAAAGAGGTAATTACAGCTTGACAGATGCCTAAAATAGCCTTGATTCCATGTTTCTTTTTCAATCCAGAGGTGGGCAGATATCATCCTGGTGCCTCTCTGAATTACAGCTTATAAAACTTGGAAGAAAAAAATTTAAATCCATTGAATTGCAGTGTTTAGTCTATATAAGCCTTTCGACTACCTTCTCCTTCCCTCTCCCCACCTCATTATACTTTAAACAAATGAAAAGCCTAAGTTTTCTTCTCCAATGATAAGGGTTAGAATCCCTTCATGTGTTGAAAATGGAGCTGCGATAGGTTTCTGCATCATCTAGAACAATGGTTCTCAATCTGTTGTTCTATTTGGCATCAGAAGACCTACATTTGACTCTGGGCTCTGCGTTTACTAGCTGAGAAGGTAAGGGATTGGTGATTCAGTGGTAGAACTCTCGCCTTCCATGCAGGACACCCGGGCTCAATTCCCAGCCACTGCACCTCATGTGGAGCCACCACCGGTCTGTTAGTGGTAGACTGTGTGGTGCTGTGATGCTGAACAGGTTTCAGCGGAGCTTCCAGACTAAGACAGACTGGAAAGAAAGACTGGCTGATCTACTTCTGAAAATCAGCCAATGAAAACCCTACGGATCACAGCAGTCGGGTTGGCAGGACTGGGCAGTGTTTCATTCTGTTGTGCATGGGGTTGAGATGGGTCGGGGTTGACCCAACAGCAGCTACCAACAAAACAACAACATAGCTCTGGGAAAAATACCTCTTTGAGCCGCTGCATGCTAATTTATAAAGAAGATCTTTGCTGTGCATCTACTATTTTGTGGAGGTGAACAGTACCCTTTACTCACATATATTAATCACGGAAGACTATATGCATGAAAACAATACCTGCAGAGACAATGCTGTCAATGCATCAAACATTTCCCACATTATATATAGATACTTTACTTTGCAGGAAGTCCATTTTTATCTAGGCTTTGTTTGATGTCCATAATGCAAAACTCTCCATATTTGCATTGCATATTGCAAATGATGAGGCGATCATAAAAAGTAGTCTGTTACTCACTTCCAAGAAAATGTTTGTTTTCAGTATAACACCTAAGTTTGGTTTTTCCATAATATATGATTATTTCTTCTTTATTAAAAAAGCAGGATTGTACCTAAGCCTGCAAGAATGACCATTTGTTTATATTTCTCTGCCAGGACTGCAAGATGATTACTCAAAGTAAGGGGCTGTGTGACCATAATAGACACTAACTGTTTACAAATGATTCTCTGGATTCAAAACTTTTTAATAAAATCTGCAGCCAATGGAGGATTATGGGAAGTTGGCAAAAAAAGTTTTTGAATCTCCTCTTCTCCCAGAAAAAGAGAGAAAGCAGCTAAAATACCATACTCCCATGAGAGCCACAATGTGAGCTGGTGGGGTCAAACCACCAACAGCTTCTGTATCTCTGAGACCAGACGACTCAGAGACCAGAAAATCCCTAAACTGCCAACAGGTCTTCACAGGAAGTAGGAGATTCCCATTGTGGGACTCTACAGAGAAAAAGCTGCAGGCATCCACAACGACCAGAAAGACAGCCACCAGAGCAGAGTGGGGAAGATTAAGCACGTATTTACTCATGCAAGTACAGCTCAGTGATGCTACATGGGAGACAGGAATCATCCCTACTGGCTCTAATTGGACCACGTGGATGTTTCATGACAAGCACAGTAAGCTAGCAGCTTGCCTTTTAGGTATTAATATTAAATAGGGGTAGAATGATATTAGTTTAAGTCAAATGTTCAGGGAGAGAGCCAAAAGAGTGAAGAAGAGGTTACTTAGCTAATTTCAGTATTGTTCATGGTAGGAAACCAATAGACAATAGACAGTAAAAGGTGGGAGTAGGGGGGAGCTAGGCTATTACATAAAGGTATTAATCTGAAGAAAACCACTAGAACAAAAATACACTTTTAAGTGGGGTGTGGGGTGTGTGTGTGATAAAACATAATGATACTGATATAGTGATCTCTAGGATAGCCAAACCAAAATACCAAGCCCACTGCCATAGAGTCGATTCCGACTCATAGTGACCCTATAGGGCAGAGTAGAACTGCCTCATAGGGTCTCCAAGGCTGTAAATCTTTATGGAAGCAGACTGCCACATGGGTTTGAACCACTGACCTTTCAGTTAGCAGTTGAGTGCTTTAACCACAGTGCCACCAGGGCTCCTCTAGGATACACAGCTAAGTGAAAAAAGCAAAGTGAATAAAACTATGTCTAGCACACTATTGTTTCTACAAATGGAGGGGGACCCGAGAATGTGCTCATATTAAACAACAGAAGAATAAACCATAAAATAAAATAAAAATAAAGCCACATATAAGGGAGGAACTCCCTGGGTGGTGCAAATGGTTAATGTGTTTGGCCACTAACTGAAACGTTGACAGTTTGAGTCCACCCAGAGGCACCTCAGGAGGAAGGCCTGGTGATCTACTTCTGAAAAACCAGCCATTGAAAACCCTATGGAGCATAATTCTACTCTGACACACATGGGGTCACCAAGAGTCAGTATCAACTTGACGGTAAATTTTTTTTGTTTTTAATAGGGGAGGAAATAGAGTGGAGAGGATAGGGACAGAATTTATACTTCTTTGAATATATATTTTGCAGATTTGACTTGGGAATCATGTAAATATTATACATAATTATGAAAACAGTTCAATAAAAAAGTAATCTCTAAAAATTGCATGTAAAATGAAATAATGAACCAGTGTAGCCAGTTGCATGGATATACCACTAACCATGGGTGTAGTTACACGTAATTTTAAAACAAAATGAAATAATAGAGCCATCCCTAACAATTGTAAGTAAAATGAAATCATTGCACTTGTGACTCCAGTTGGTGGCAGGGTGACACAGAGAGGGACTACCCCAAGTGACTTTAAACCATGGTAAATTGAACCTTCTTGGTGGGATACACCATAAAGACAAATAGAACCGCTATAAAAATATCTTGAACTGTGTTCAGTAATCATGTTATTTGTGGTTGGGCTGCTATTCTGAGACTGTTGGGTGTGTGGTGTGGGATAAAGTTGAGAAATTATGATGGTGTCACTGAGAATTGGGATTTACAGTTTGAGAAGAAGCAGATAAAGATTTAAGATAGTTGAAGTTACATAAAAGCCTTTTGTCCTGATTTTGAACGGACGTATATATGAGGTCATGATGGATTTTATCTTACAAAATGTACACGTATTTCTTAGTTCTGTCCTTATCATGAGCATGCTAGCACTCAGACTACTAAACACTATTTCCCACTAAAAGGAATCATGGCTCCTTGGAGAAACTACTGATTCCAGATCTGAGGTAACAAGCATATAAGCTGAGGCAATTTGAACTTTGACAAGAATAATGACTGCATAGATTCAAATCTATAAAATATATTTAAATTCATGAGTTCATAACTACATTTTAAAAAAAAACAAATCCTTTTTTCTCCTTTGGGAATGCCAGGGAACCAACTGGTAAATAATGGGGTAGAATCAAACATTTGTTCTGCTCTTCGTATGAACTGTTGTTCCTCAGGTTGAACAAATCGCTTCTTTTCATCGAGTTATTCAGCTAATCAAAGAAGAAGAGGTAATGGAATTAGAACATCACCATTTTGCAATCACTAATGAATTAATTTCCCAGTTCTAGTAGCCATCAAGTCGACTCCAACTCATGGCGACCCCATGAATGTCAGAGTAAAACTGAGCTCCATAGGGTTTTCAGTGGCAGATTTTCTGGAAGTAGATTGTCAGGTCTCTGGGTGGACTTGAACCGCCAACGTTTTGGTTAGCAGCTGAGCATGTTAACCATTTGCACCACCCAAGGATAAGGAATTAATGGATCTAGGGAAAAACCATCAATAGCTGCTTACTTCCCAAAAAAGAGACAACTACATGGTAGTACATCCTCCACGAAGGAGCAAATCCGACTCTATGGAAACACAAGGGGGCAGAAGATCATGTGAAATGACACCCAAGGATGCAATCAGCAAAATCCAGGCTCTGGGAATCTCTATGGGACAAATAACTTGTTTTTTTTTTTAAACAGTGAAAACAAATTTTTTTTTTTGAAAGGAAAGGAACAAACAGATGGAAGGAGAGAATACAAATTAAGAGTCTAAAAACATATCAACAATCACAATATATGGACTTTATCTGGATCTTGATTCAAATATACTGTAGCAAGAAACTGTTCTATGAAACCATGGAAGAGATTTGAACACTGACTGGATATTTGATAGTATTAAGAAATTATTGTTAATATTTTAAGATGTGGTAATGTTATTGTGGTTTTTATTTTTTAAAGAATGCTTGTCCTTTAGAGTTACATACTGAATTATTAAAGACCAAATGACATGATGTCTGGGGTTTGCTTCCACATCATCATCAAAGAGTGGGAAATTGCCTAGGGGCAGGGATGGAGCAAGATTGTTGTTGTTGGCTGCCGTGGAGTTTGCTCGGACTCATGACAGAATGAAACTTGCCCGGTCCTGCACCATCTTCACAATAGTTGGTATGCTTGAGTTCATTGTTGTGGCTACTGTGTATTTTGAGTGCCTTCCAACTTAGGGGGCTCATCTTCCAGCACTATGTTGGACAATATTCTCTTGTGATCCATATAGGGTTTTCACTGGCCAATTTTCAGAAGTAGATCACTGGGCCTTTCTTCCTAGTCTGTCTTAATCTGAAAGCTCTGCTGAAACCTGTCCACCATGGATGACCCTGCTGGTATTTGGAATACTGGTAGCATAGCTTCCAGCATCACAGAAATACAGAAGCCACCACGGTATGACAAACAGATAGACAGGTGGTGGGAAACACGACTGGCCATGAGTTAAGGAGTGCTGAATCTAGGTGATGAGGACCTGGGTTTTCTGTACTCTTCTCTCCACTTAGGATTGTGTTCAAAGCTTTTCCTAGTAAAATGTTTCCAAAATAACCTGCAATGACACATGAGCAGTTGTAGTGGGTGGTTGTTTCCTTTGCTTGACCAGCATTCAGTCCATTCTTTTGGTAATGGCCACCAGATTTCCTTGGCAGAACCAACCTCCCTCACTCTTAGATGGTGAAATCGCTGGCCCCATCCCCTTTTTCTAGGGGCAGGAACATGACCTAAACCTGACCACCCAGCATAGTCCACTTCCTGGGCTGCAGTGATTAGTTTAGGGGTAGACAGTCACCCTGCTGGGCCGATGAAAGCCCTGCCTGGGAAGTCTGGTTGGATTTATTGTTAAATGGTGCTCTTTCACCTCCTTGGGTTGTTAAACTGGTAGCACATGTGCCTAGAGCTCTGGTACCATCTTGACACTACTTGGGGAGAGCCCTCCTGAGAAAGAAGCCAACATGAGAAATGGGGCAGAGGCAGGAGATGGGAGGGCGAAGGATTCCTGATACCATCGGGTCTCAACACCTGACTCCACTGTGCCTGAAGCCAGATCCACCCACACACGTTTGAGTTCCACCAGCCAGAAAATTCAATTTTTTGCTTAAGGCAGTTTGAGTTGGGTTTCTTTCACTTCTGCCTGGAAGGCTCTTACTAAAATGGGCTCTGCAATTTTAAGACATACTGTACATTTGAGAGCCCAAGGAGAGGGGCTTCATGAAAAAAATAAAACAAATTACAGGGGAAGGCTAGTGTTAACGGCCTCCCACATATTGTATTACTTTGTCAAATAATGGAAACGGGTACCTCGTTTTACTTCAGAAACATAAATGCAAGGGAATGAAAGGGGCAAGAAATATGCTTTGAAAAAAATCTTCGTGCTTTTAGAGGCTTTCTCCAAACTTGGTGTTTTTATTATAAATCCCAAGAGAGGTTTCCTTTGTTATTGGGTTTGGTTATTCAGTTTTGAAATTACCAAGCTCCGAGTTACCCAGATATCCTGAAGTGTTCTATCAGAAAGAACATTCCAAACGTTATTTCTGGAATTTGAAGTGAGCTGATACTGTTGATTGGGTTCAATGAAGAACAGTCTGTTCCATCTCTAATACCCTTGATTTAACATTAAATATAAATGAAAACACCCTGGGGTAGAGTTTCAGAGTGCGAGATGAAAATTCAGCTCTGACACGCTTTGTGTAAGAACCTGGGACTGCTCGGCCCACAAAGCAATCCCATTTATTAGACACAGAAATGTATTTTGTGCATCAAAATATAAATAGAATAGTAGCAAGGAACTAAAAGGGAGAGAAGGATGTTAAACAGTGATAAGTTCTCACACGGGGGGAAAATTACGAATCTTTTGTCTTCTGGGTCGTTTATGACTTGACATAGAATCAGTAACAAATGCCACCTTGGCTGTTTGTTTGAAATACTTGGAATACAAATAAGCAAAGATGTTGGAATAAAAATGAAATCTTATTTGGAATAATAACATATTACAGCTGCTTTTGTCTAAATGACAAAAAAACTATGCTGTTGTTTGTACCTTTCACTCTAAACATATGTAGCACACAGAGGAAATGAGTTTATAATTTATCTTTTTGGTTGTCATCAGATGGCTTATTAACTACTTTTTTATGCCTACTGCATGACGGTATGCAATTTGGTACACTTAGTAAGGACTGATTTAAAACACACAGAATACTAATAAGCAAAGTTGTTGAAATAAAATGAAATCTTATTTGGAATAAGACTGATTTGATAGACATGGACAAATGAAATTAAAGAAAGCCTCCATTTTCCATACCTCTGTGTTTTGTCCCATAAAACAAAACACTATGTAGCATGTACACAATTTTTACCCATAACAGTCGTTCTGAGAAATATCCCATTTCTTAATTTTTCTAAATAACATATCTCTACTCCAAACCTACGCCCAAGAGGCTGTTGGGAACCACATTCTCAGCTTGGTCTTGGGAGATTTTCCCCTTCATCTAGGTCATGCAACGGTCCTGGGGCTTTTGCTCAGCAACCACTGTTCAGGAAAGGTAGTCTGGTGGTTAATCCATACCAGCCACGGCAGACTGTTCCCAAGCGTTGTCTAAGGGTCCCTGGAAGGGGGCTGCTGAAAGCCAATTAGGACCTTTAGCAACACAGCGAGGGCCTCTCTCTCTTCGTGCTAGGTTTGGGAAAGGAGATTAGACTACCTTCTTTCTTAATAACTCACCCTGTTTTCCTTCTGCTCATTTCCTTGCACCCAAGGTGGCAGCAGAGCGTGAAAGAGAGAGCATGGACACATGGACCCTGGGGTTACCTTTCAGCTTCATCAAGTACTGCTCCACCGACGGAGCAAATGATGGAACTCACTAGTATCATACAGAGCCCCTCCGCCACCCCCAGGCAGCACTTGTCTAACCCTGTTTCCTTAAAGTAAAGGAGTCCAAAAACCCTCACTGGCAGAGATTTGCAAGGATTGGGTACGTGGCCCAGAACGGGGCTTAAGTAATGGTGGTTGTTTTTTCCTTTTCCTTTTTTTAAAAATTCGGTTCAAGTGTCTCTTTCAGCAGCTTCTAGCTGCATGAAAAATAAACAAAAACAGGCTAGCCAAGGAGTGGCAAGGAAATACAAAATCTCTCTTTGCATTTGACTTTCTCCAAGAATCCTTTTCTGCCTCACCATCCCCCCCAGATTTGTAATCCAATATACTTTACAGATCCCCAATTATAACTAAAACTCACTGCATTAACATTTTGTTTTCCAATGCGGTGGTCTCTGCTACCGTGCTGTCTGGATTCCCAGCGGGGAGAGGGCAGCGCTTGATCATTGCTACCTCCCTGCTCTGTTGCTTGAGAGCAGAGACAGGACTTGCCTCATTACCTCCCTCCTCTCTTCTCAGCCTTCTCATGAAGAGTCTGCCATCTTGGAGCATTCCCACCCACTGGAGAATCATTACTCTGCAGGGATTTGGAAATTGCTCCCTCTAGAGGAAAAGGTGAGATATCTTTTCTGTCATATGATTTGCAGAGGTGAGAACAATGAAGCCAGGAATAGTGAGACAGATGGAGATCAAACAGCGGATGATAGTGATGGAGTGACGGAGAGGTTTGGAACATATGACGGGTAATGCTGGAACAGTTCCATAACAATCATCCCCAGTGGTTCTCAATGTGGCGGGGGCACCTGGGGCTGTCCCAATGACTGGGAGCACCAATAGGACTGAGCAGATGGTTCTGGGATGCTAAACGTCCTTCCATTTCAGAACAGATCTGTACAATGAAGAATGGGCTCTCACAAAATGCCTGTAGAGCCCCATAGCCTTTTTGGGGAGGAGGTCTCTGAAGCTGTTACGTTAACAGAGCTGGTTGAGACATGCCTGGTGTAGAACCATGGTCTTCTCCCTCCTAGACTTTCTGTATCTTAATGACAAGAAGGGGACACCGGGAGATTACACAGCGCGGACGCTGATTCAGTTAGGAGAGGGGAAGGAGGCTGTGTATCTGCCAGTTCACGTATAAATGATGCACATTAGGCATAAATACAGCCCTTAAAAGCCCACACAAATGGGCAGCAAACACTGCATTTTCCAAAGGGAAGGTGGGTTGTTATTCATTCACTGCTGATGAGTTTAGGTAAAACTGAAGGTCATCTTCAGTGTGGGCATAAATGTGACTCTGGTCATGCTGGGTATAGGATCTGACACTGGGTTACAGCAACACAGGGGCAGGTTAATTCGGGAGTGGTTGCTTAAACCACTTACCAAATGCTTCATTTCAAACCCATGAACGGAGCTGAGGGTGGTTTGCAGGGGTTGAGAACAATGAAGTCTGTACACACGAGGCAGATGGAGATGAAATGGCAGATGTCAGTGATGGAGTGATGGAGGGGTTTGGAACATATGATGTGTAAAGACTACAAGTCCACACAGATGCAAAAGCATCAGACACGCCACAGGCCTGCTTCAGGGACAGTGACTGTACACTTTATCAGCTCATTTGATTTGACTACAGGAACAAAGAATGAATTGTGTGTAACCTTTTTAAAGGTGGGTAGGATAAAATTTCCACCACCTGTCTGTCAGTTTGTCAGACTGTGGTGGTGTGTGTGTTGCTGTGATGCTGAAAGCTATGCCACCAGTATTTCAAATACCAGTGGGGACAACCATCATGGACAGGTTTCAGTAGAGCTTCCAGAGTAAGACTAGGAAGAAAGGCCTGGTGATCTACTTCTGGAAATTAACCAGTGAAAACCCTAAGATCATAACAGAAGACTGTTTGATATAGTGCTGGAAGACGAGCCCCTTAGGTTGGAAGGCACTCAGAATACACAGTGGCCGCAACAATGAATTCGAGCATACCAACCGCTGGGAAGATGGCATAGGACTGGGCAACGTTTCATTCTATTGTACGTGGGGTCACCATGAGTCAGAGGCGACTCAATGGCGATTAACAACAACAACCACAGTATTAAATTCATCTTTACGGTTCTTTCTGTAAACATTTACTTCTTTCCTCTTTCACGCTAGGCACAGCACCAGGCATGAAGGCTAAAATAATGAATAAAATATGGTCTGTGCAGAGCCCGGCTGCCTGCTGGGCAAGCTTGCTCCCTCCATTGCCTGGGCACCCAGGAAGTCCACACTAGGAAGGCGTGAAGGAGGGCTGTGTGCCCCTTCCCGGCCTGGCCCATACCCTCCCGTGTGTCCCTCCATGCTCTTCCCGTTCTGTCAGACTGACCCGGACAAGTCAGAAGGTACATGTATAAGATGGAGACAGCCTGGGTTGGACCCCTGGACGAGCCCCTAAAGAACTGCTGGCCACCAGTGAGGAGCGCCCATCATGAACGTCATGTGATTGACAAACTCTTAGTAGGACTGAGTCACTGTGTAGTGTCAGGGTTGTTACAGCAGCTCGTGCTACCCTAATACTGGTCCTTGTCATTAAGAGACACACAGACTTGTGGCAAAGAAAGACAAGTACACAAAAAAATGATAATATTTTGTGGTATAGATTATAATAAAGGTTTCAGTGAGTAAAGAAATGAGAGTCTCACTTTGTGGGGGTGGATTAGAGAGAATCAGGGGAAGCATCATTAAAGTCCACAGTGTTTATCGGTTTGTTTGCTTATAAATTCTTGCTATCTCTCCGCTTTCCAAAGAGGAATTTTGGTAGCCAGAGAGTTCATAGTCTTTGCTTTATCTCTGTTACTATTGCTAGCATAAAGTCTGGCACCTTCTGCTTGATTTCTCTGCCTCTAGCTCTCTTCTCGTCAGATCAGTTCTCCTCAAATTTCATTAGTTTAGGTCAGAGGTCAACAAACTATGACCTTCTTTTTGGAGCCAAATCCAGCCTACTTTGTGTTTTTGTAAGTAAAGTTTTATTGGAGGACAGCCACACTATGTTTATATATTATCTATGGCTGTTTTGGTGCTGTAACAGCAGAATTGAATGGTTGCTATGGAGACCGTGTGACCCACAAAGCCTAAAATATTTTTAGAAAAAATATTTGTAGAAAAAGTTTGCCAACCTCTGATTTAATTCATTCCTAATCTAATTTCAACCCCAGCAGGGCACATGCCAATAGCCTCTTAATCTCCCTATACCCGCTTCATCCATATGACAGAGCTCTGAAATCACTCTTGTTCCAGACACCACCTCGTCACAATGCTACACATCTGTGTGGTTCCTCAAGTCGAGTTCACTGCCAACCAGTTCTGGGTTCTAACACCCCAGGGATGAGTCCTGGGTACCTCTGCAGACCCTGAGTTTCAGCACTTCCTAATCACGCCTCAAGTTATCTTTGCCCTAAAAGACTAGAATTTTCATATAAAATACCTAGGAATAAATCTAACCAGGGACGTGAAGGACTTATAAAATGAAAACTATAAAACACTGCTGAAATAGATTAAAGAATACTTAAATAAGTGGAAAGATGTTCCATGTTCATGGATTGGAAGACTTAATATTGTTAAGATGTCAATACTACCCAAAGTGATCTATAAATTCAATGCAACCCTGATTAAAATTCCAACAACCTTCTTTATAGAAATAGAAAAAGCAATACTCAACTTTATATGGAATGGCAAGAGTCCCCGAATAGCTAAAGCAATATTGAAAGAGAAGAACAACGTAGGAGGACTCACACTTCCTGATTTTAAAACATACTATGCAGCTACAGTAATCAAAACAGCCTAGTACTGGTACAACAACAGATACATAGACCAATGGAATAGAATTGAGAGTCCAGAAATAAACCCACACATCTATGGTCAACTGATTTTTGACAAGGGTGCTAAGTCCATTCAATGGGGAAAGAAGAGTCTCTTCAATACATGGTGCTGGGAAAACTGGATTTCCACATGCAGAAAAATGAAACAGGATCCATGCCTCACACCATTTACAAAAACAAATTCAAAATGGATTAAGGACCTAAATGTGCAAACTAAAACCATAAAATCTTAGAAGAGCAAGCAGGGAAATGCTGTCAGGTCTAACTTTCAACAATGGATTATCTAATATAACAACAAAAGCACAAACAGCAAAAGACAAAATAAATAAATGAGACCTCATAAAAATTAAACACTTTTGTTCACCAAAAGACTTTACCAAAAAAGTGAGAAGACAAACTACCGACTGAGAGAATATCTTGGGCAACCGTATATCTGACAAGAATCTAATAACCAAAATATATATAAAACTTTGATAACTGAACAACAAAAAGACAAATAACCCAATGATACAATGGGCAAAAGATCTGAACAGACATTTCACCAAAGAGGATGTTCAAATAGTCACTAAACACATGAAAAGATGCTCCGTATCATTAGATATTAGAGAGATGCAAATTAAAACGACAATGCGCTACCATTTCCCTCCCACTAGGACGGTTAAGATATATACATTTTTCAAAAAAAAAACAGAAAATAAAAAATGTTGGTGAGGTGTGGGGAAATTGGAACACTTATCCATTGCTGGTGGGAATGCAGCTGTTGTGGAAAAAACTGTGGTGGTTCCTCAAAAAACTAAAAAAAGAACTACCATATGATCCAGCAATTCCACTCCTGGGTATATATCCCAAAGACTTGAAAGCAGAGACTCAAAAAGAGACTTGTACACCGCTGTTCACTGCAGTACTATTCACAATAGCTAAAAGGTGGAAACAACCTAAATGCCCATCAGCAGATGAATGGATAAACAAAATGTGGTACAGACATACAATGGAATACTACTCAGGAGAAACGAAGGCTAGATACGTGATACAGCATGGATGGAGCTTGAAGACATTATGCTGAGCGAAATAAGCCAATCACAAAATGGCAAATATTGTAGGACCTCACTTATATAAAAGGACAAGAAAAGGCAAATGTATAGAGACCAAAGTTTCTTAGTGGTTACCAGGGGCAGGAGGGAGGGGGAAAAGGGGTGGGGGTTAAAGGTGATGGAAAAATCACATTGATTAAGGGTAGGGTTAAACAGTCTAGGATTGCACACTGCTGTCAATAAGTCGTACACCTGCAAAAAGTTGAACTGGAAAAAGTTGTGCGATAGATATAATTACAACAACAACCAAAAAAAGAGTAGCTACTGAGGCTGCTTATGTACTACCAAACACCTCATGGGATTTGGTTCCTTGGTTTGGAGGTTTAGGGTCATGGTTTCATGGGGCATCCCAGTTAATTGGCCTATTAACTTGTTTAGTGCTTCTGTTCTACCTCCTAGTTCATTGTGTAGTGCCTGGCATCTTAAAAGCTTGCAAGCAGCCATCCAAGGCACAACAATTGGTCTCTTTTTGCCTGGAACAAAAGAGGAAGAAGGAGAGTCAGGGATAGAAGGAGGATATGGAATGTGTGGCTAATTGCCTCCATGAGCAACTGCTTCCTTTGCCATGAGACCAGAACTGGATGGTGCCTGGCTACCATTACTGAACATTTTGATCAAAGAGTCCATAGAAGAATCCTGATCAAAAGGGGTAAAATGCAGAACATAATTTCAAATTCTCATGGATTCCAGACTTCCTGGAGCCCTGGAGGCTGAATGAACCCCTGAAACTATTGCTCCGAGATAATCTTCAAATCTTAAACCAAAACTATGCCCTGAAGTCTTCTTAAAACCAAACAATAGTTTAGCTTAACTAGTAAAGAATGTCTGCCTTGAGCATTATGCTCTGTTAAGAACTAACTGTATGAGATCAAAGTGACAACAGCAACTGGACAGATTAGATAGGAACCTTACGGGGCAGTGAATTTATGTTAATGAGGGAGGAACAACTCAGAAAAGGAGGGTGAGGATGGTTGCACAACTCGAAGAATGTCATCAACGTCACTGAACTGTATATGCAGAAACAGTTGAAATGGTATATGTTTTGCCGTGTATAGTCTCAACAACAAAGACTAGAATTTTCCCAGATTGCTCTCTTTGGTTTTGGTTGGATGCCTGCGCTTGTGCTCCCACCTCTACCCGGCAATTTCAAAGTCAGTAATGACAGCTTCTGACACAACGACCTAAGGAGTACAAAGCACAAAGTGCCCTCACATACATTATCTCATTCGGTCCTTAGACCAAGGCTTAGAAGTGGAGATTATCGGCCACAGTTATCAAGTAGGAGACTAAGACCCGGAGACTTCAGTAATTTGCTCATGATCCTTTGGCTACGGTGATGATGCTGATAACTTTGATGATGAGTTTACACACTGTGGTTTATCCAATTCTTACAACTCCAGGAAGCAGGACTTTTTTAATAGGTGAAGATACTCGCCCAAGGTCACACACAGTAAATTGCAGAGGTGGGATCTGAACTTCAATTTTTCTGATTCTGACACCATGTGTCTTTTCATCAGGTAACAGGATGACGTTTGGAAAATTAACCTAAGGCCCCCTCCCACCCCCACTTCTTTGCTCTGCTTGGTCATCTTCATTTCTTTGCCCCACGGGGTCATCCAGAGCACACAGGACTCCTCGTCCCAGGGAAGGGATGTTACAAAGGAACATAAAGAAAGATCTAGGTTCCAGGAGACTAAGGGTAAAAACTGTAGGCTAGGAACGATATTCGGTAAATCAGAGTAAAGCTTACTCCTTCCAGAATGGGGACAGCCTAAGGATGGGGGAGAGGGGTGAATCTTCGGGTAAGCAGAAGGGCACAGACTTGTGGGCGTCTGTGAAAGGGCAGGCATGCCCCTCATCTTTTTAGAAACCTATTCTCCAGGAAGAGCCAGTAGGGAATCCCCAAATAGCCCTGAGGAATTAAAGAGCATGGTGATCTATACCCGCCTTTCCCAGCCAGAACCCTGGGAAGGTGACAAGACCCCAGACATCATTCCATAGCCCAGCATGGCTCAGAAGCGGCAAGTGCATCCAAGATGACAGGAAAGAAGCTACGGAAGGATTGGCAGTGGTGAACAAGGGATGACACAGTAGCTCCTGCCTAGACTGGTGACCAAGGACAGACCAGATCGGCACAAAGATCTCTCAGCAAATTTCAGTGAGGTGGATGAGGAGACCAAGGGGCAAATATACTTCACCTCTCCCAACGCCTCCCTTCGGTAAGAGAACCTCCCAAAATGTAGCCTCAACAGTGGGTAAAAGGGAGAACCCAAATTGACCATACACTGGAATGGGGATTTGAAATAAAATGATTTTCTGCACATCCTAGTGTGTGGCCTGAGATTCCTGCTCTATGTTGCTTGTAAAAATAGGCTCTGGCTTCCAGCCTCCTGAGACTCTCCTACTCAATGTGACTAGGGACTGCGGCTTACAGTTTCATTCTAGGCAGGCAGCTAGCCATCCAAGTACATGTCCAAGTTCGATTTTGGCATCTTTGTGGGGAGGGTGTGGTCTATACTGTCAGCACTCTCTTCTGTCCCCCTCTGTTCTGGAGACAAGGCTAACACCTGTTTGCTCACTGTGGGCAAGTATCAGCCAGTAACCTCAACACATTTTTGAGAGATTATCGGGAGGAAATGTGAGTTGAAGGTCAATTTTCCAGATGGAGCATTATTCTGCAGGGCTAGCCTTGGGACTATAATTAAGTCCCAACCACGGCTGGAAGCAGGGCCAGGACACCACCTCCCGTCCCACCCTGGGTCTGGGCCAGGGCTTCAAATCAGTTCGTTCTGGTTCAAACCCCTGCTGAGAATTTGCATTTCCACCCCAAGATATACTGAATCAGGATCTACAGTTTAACAAGACCTGCAGGTGATTCTTATGTGTGATAAATTCTGAGAACCACTGCTCTACTAGGGGTTCTCAGAATTGGTCCCTAACCAGCAGCATTAGCATCACCTGGGAACTTGTCAGAAATGCAGATTCTCAGCAGGGGTTCGAACTGGAACAAACTGGTTCGCAACCCTGGCCCGGGCTGCCGAGCTGCCTTCTCTGGGAGCAGCCTCTATTGCCACGCCAGATTCTTCCCATACTCCCGCCCCAGGTGCAGGTATTTATCTGGTCACTGCTTTCTCTCCTCTTCCTGTCCCCACTCCCAGCTCCACACTCACAAGGTCTGAGTCAGGTTTGAGAATGCTAGAAAGGTCATCAAAGAATGAGTATGTCGGTATCTACAGACCAGCGACCAGCACCTCTGCAGACCGCAGGGAAAAAAAGCAGCCTCAACAAGATGATTTTTTTTTTTAAACTTTTCAGCTACTTATAGAAAGGGCAGGCAATAATTTATAAATGTGTAGTTCCAACGGATTAACAGAACATGGCATAGGGTCAGTCATTATCCCCTTCCATTTGTTTTTCTTAACACAAGCAAACTGTGAAGACATTCCACAGTGCCAACCATATGAGATCACTGAAAATCTGCCCTAGTGTTTCCTTTTTTCTGGTCCTTCCGTCGTCAACATTCATTTTCCATACATGAGTTGCATGAAAGCATCTACAGTACTGAAGAGATTTAATGAGAGAGTGGGAGACAGTCATTAACAAAATCTAAGGGACGTTAAAACACTCTGGGTGAAGCCATTTTTCATATTAATTTTCATCATTAGAAGTCATTATAACCTTTATGAACTGTGAACTCAAATCCTTTTTCTACTTTATCCTTGTTAGAATGTTTGCCCACACTTTCCATTTTCTAGAATTGCTGACTTCTTTCTCCCCAGGCTCTGCAATTTGCAATTGTCAGAAATCGCAAGTGTGCGGTAGGTGAGGCCACAATCTGTAGCGTCAGCATACCAGGGGGCTGTTCTTTTGTGTTTTCACTGCAACTGCTTGCTGGTCTTACTATAATAAGGCCTTATTATATCATACATCATCGTGCATATTTTATGTGCCAGATGCCCGGTAGACGTTCTTTGCTTTGCTATTTTACTAAGCGGCACCGTGACGCACCTAAGACCTGCTGAAATTAGCCAGGAAGGTGACCTTCCTAATGTATTCTCCAGCAGACACAGTAACTTTGGAACATGATCTGATTTGACTTTCCATTATAATTCTCACGTGGAGGGACTGATAAAAAAGACAGACGTGCTGAGATCTAATTTTTAGATGGGTCCCTTCTAAATGGTTTATTTTGCTCTTTGTAAGCCTGCCAATCTCCCACTGACCGCAGTAAGCAGATACTCTTGAGCGGTCTCTAGTAAAATCAAGGCAACTGCTCAGCAAACCTGGGATACGAGATAGGCTATTTGCATATAATCCAAAAATGGAGTGTATCTACAGGGCGTAGGAGTTAAGACCCAGGTTCTACAGCCCAATTACAGCTCTGTTGTTTGTGGGCCACCAAGAAAGAAGGACGTAATAAGCCATACGGTCAGCCTTGGCCCCCTCCGGACCACTGGGTCCTGGTAATTTATACTGGCTTTCTCTCATTCCAACTCCATGTCTTTTTTCTTGACTCTGGCCACAAGCAAGTGCTTGAACCTCTCTAAGTCTCAGTTTCCGATCTGTGATATGGGCACAATAAACAGTACTTGCTTACAGGGCTATTGTGTGGAACACACATGATGAACCGTATAAGCGAGTGTCTAAGACCATTCACTCAGGAGTTAGATTGGGTTTCACTCCACTGCTTACTAGCTGCGGGGTTCTGGGCACATCCCCTAACTATTCCATGCCTGCCTCGGTTTCCCCATCTGCAAATTAGGAGTAGCCATTGTATCCATTGTACCCATATGCAGACGACACAACCTTTCTTGCTGAAAGTGAAGAGGACTTGAAGCCCTCACTGATGAAGATCAAAGACTACAGCCTTCAGTAGGGAGAGATAGTTATCTGACCTACTGCAGAGGATGGGAGAAGGGGAAACTAGTCTCCAGTTCGACCCTTACACCATCCTACTATGGGATGGGCAGCCATCAGCTTCCTCTGCTGTGATGGAAAGGGGTAAGACAGAGTGGTCCACGTGCTGGCTCTTTACTGTTACTGCTAAGAATGAGGAAGGGAGAGGAAGGGAACCAGCACTTCCAGAGTCGACCGCTGGGATTCTTAAACCGGGATTGGCTTCAGGGGTGAAGGATCATTCATTATGCAAAAACGTGTATACATATGGAGTTTTCTGGATAGAGGGAGAAATCCATGATATTTTTCAGATTCTCAAATGCCTCTCTAATCCAAAAAAGTTAGCGCCCCAGTCTGACATGAACCACAAAACTTATTTTATGTTGCTGCCATGAAGGCGTAATGGAGGGAGGGCAGAAGCAAATTTCAAGGCTGTGGTTCAGGACAGCTGCCTAGGCAATGAATTCTTCTGTATCTTCAGGTTGGAAAGCGAGTGTACACCAGAAGGGTTTGGGGTTTCTGGGGACAAAGGAAAGATCTATTTTACAACTCCATCCCATGCATTCGCTCTCCCACCCAGGGGTGATTCCATGACACTACCACCATCCCGACATTCCATAACGTCGCCATCCATCCCCACCAAGCATTCCTACCAACACCTGAAAAACATGGTGGAATCTATTAGAAGTGGCCTCCTCAAGAACAGGAACCACGTCTTATGTATCTACACATCCCCAGTGCCTTACACCACGTTTGCCACACAGTAAATGCTCAGTCGTTGTTTGTTGAGGTCAACTGAATTTAATTGGGTTGGCTAGCCGTGAGGGGAGGGGGGCACGACTCACAGTGCTTCTGTAAACAATTACACTCTACCTTTTTTTCAAAATAAAAATTCGGAGACTGTTTTAAGTTAATTTGTTTCGTTGTGAGAAGTCAAGAAAAATTGCCCTTGGAGACTTCTAAAGAAGAAAGACGTGATAATTTGTGAAGGGCATGGATTCTTCAAAGATTTTGCTCCTCAACTGCTTTAATAAGGTGGGAGCTACAGTTAACAATGTAGAAAACTATGAAATGAACAGAACTTGCCTATTTTTAGTACAGCAATTATAGCTCTTTTTGAGAATATATGCAAAAACGAAAATGTGGTTACTATAGCAGTCAATTGGTCTCCAAGAAACTCTTCCATTTTCTCCAGGAAAAAAGAAAGTTTCTATAATAAAGCAACCAAATGATAAGAAAAATAATCCACAAAGAAACACAAATGCAGCTGGAAGCAAAAAACGATCCAGGAGCAAATGCTGCAATGGGGAAGAAAGAACTAAACAAGGCTAAACCACTTAGGCAAGTAAATGGATGCCAATTTTTAAAAAGAGAATTTCACAGTGTTACTAAAATGATGAGTGTTTTTCCGAATTTCCTTTGTAAGAAAGTGGGATATTTTATTAATCCAAAAGGGAATTTATCTTGTGTAAGATATAGACATTAAAACACATACCAGCTGAAGAGTCCAATAAAAAAGGCATTATTTCACAAGAACTAAAATTTTTAGGTTAGTCCACGTTATGGCAGACAGGTGACTAACCTGATGGGAAGGCACAGGGAAATTTCCTATTGCGTGAACTTTTTCATTCGTGAGAAACACGTTATTTCAAAATTCTGGCGTAATGAGTTTGAAGGTATTGGTTACAATAAGAACTCCGCTACCAACAGCATTTCATCTCCGTGAATTGCACTGTCATTGGACTTGCATTTATTTGGTTAAAATAAAGTACCTTGTTACTTTTATAAAGATAAACTTAAAGCCCTGAGATTAAAAGGGAGTAAGGCTTAGGCTCCAGTGTTTCCCATCTCAATAACATCTGGAGTCTATGTAGTTTTATTGCTAGCAAAATTCTTACAACTCTGACAATTCCCTCATGCATTTCAGTGTGGGGCCTTGTTTGCTTTGAGGATGTTCAATTTGACTGATGCACAGTGGTGTAGACTATAAGCTCCCTGAAGGCTGGGCTTTGTCTTGTTGATCCCTGTGTATATAGAATCTAGCTCCACATCCTGCGTATTTGTTGTTAGTTGCTGTGATGATTAAGGTTGTGTATCAACTTGGCTGGGCCATGATTCTCAGCAGTTTGGCAGTTATGTGATGATGTAATCACCTCCATGATGAGATCTGATATAATGTAATCGCCTCCATGATGAGATCTGCTATGAGTTTCCTTGGGACCGTGGCCTGCATCCAATATATACAGACTTTCTGGCAAAGCTCACTGGCTTTTGCTCTGCTCTGGATCGTGCATTCGGCTCATCATCATCTGACCTCTGGTTCTTGGGACTTCAGCCAGCAGTCTGTCATCTTACCTGCTGATCTTGGGGTTGTCAACCCCTAAAGCTACGTGAGTCAGGAGAAGCCTGAGTCCTGGCGCCTGACCTATGGACTTGGGACGTTCCAGCCTCTACAACCTCCTGAGTCATTTCTTTGATATAAATCTCTCTCTCTCATATATATATATGTGTATATATATATATATGAAACAAACCAAATCCATTGCCGTTGAGTCAATTCTAACTCATAGCGACCCCTATAGGACAGAGTAGAACTGCCCCATAGGGTTTCCAAGGAGTGGCCGGTAGATTGAACTGCTGACCGTTTTTTTTTCTTTTTAATATTTCATTGTACTTCAGGTGAAGGCTTACAGAACAAACAGTTTCTCATGTAACAGTAGTACACATGCTGTTTTATGACTTTGGTTAACAACTCCACAACATTTTAACCCTCTGAATTCTCAGCTTTTTTTTTTTTTTTTGGTGAAAATACACATAGCCAAAGATACACCATTTCAAAACTTTTTACTTACACATTTAAGTGACATTGACTATGCTCTTCCAATTGTGCTGCCATTCTCACCCAAGATGAAGGCTTACAGGACAAAATAGCCTCCCATTTAACAGTTACTACAAATGTTGCCCTATGACAATGGTTAACAATCTCACAACACATCAACAGTATCCTTACTCAACTTTGTGTTCCCTATCATCAGCTTCCTACTCCCCCTCTGCCTTCTGGCCCTTGTCACTGGACTCCTGTACCTCGTTAGTCTCATTTAGTTTTACTGGGCTGTCCACTCCCAGGCTGAACAGTGAACCTCGAAGGTAACTTCACCTCTGAGCTGAAAGGGTGTCTGGGGGCCATACTGTTGAGGTTTCTCCAGACTCCTTTAGGCCAGTAAATCTGGTCTTTTTTGGGGGGGGGGCGGGGGGAGTTAGAATTATGCTCTACATCCTTCTCCAGCTCTGTCCAGAACCCTCTATTGTGATCCCGGTCAGAGCTGTCAGCGGTGGTAGCCGGGCACCATCTAGCTGTACTGGACTCAGTCCGGTGGAGGTCTTGGTAGCTGTGGACAATTAGTCCTTTGGACTAATCTTTTCGTTGTATCCTGTTCTCTTCATTCTCCCTTGCTCCCGAAGGGATGAGACCAGTGTAATATCTTAGATGGCCGCTCACAGACTTTTAAGACCCCAGACACTACTCACCAAGGTAGAATGTAGAGCATTATTTTTATAAGTAGCATCATGCCAATTGAGCTAGATGTTCCCCGAGACCATGGTCCCCAGAGCCCTCCGTCCAGCAACTCAGTCCCTCGGGGAGTTTGGATGTGTCCATGGGGCCTCCATGACCTTTCCTTGTGCAGGTTGTGTTAGCTTCCCTTGTATTGTGTACTGTCTCACATTTCACCCAAGATACCACTTATCTATTGCCTATTTAGTATTCCCCCCCCCCTCCCCTCCCATCCCTGGTAACCAACAAGGATTGTTACATTTTGCATGTGAACTTTTTCATGGGTTTTTACAATAGAGGTCTCATACAATATTTGTCCTTTTGTGATTGACTTATTTCACTCAGCATAATGTCCTCCAGTATCATCCATGTTATGAGATGGTTCACAGATTCATTGTTGTTCTTTCTCGCTGCATAGTACTCCATTGTGTGTAAGTACCATAGTTTGTTTATCCATTCATCTGTTGATGGGCATCTAGGTTGTTTCCATCTTTTTGCTTTTGTGAACAATGCTGCCATGAACATAGGTGTGCATATGTCTATTTGTGTGATGGCTCTTATTTCTCTAGGATATATTCCTAGGAATGGGATTGCTGGATCGAATGGTATGTCTATTTCTAGCTTTCTGAGGAAGCGCCGTATCATTTTCCAAAATGGTTGTATCATTTTGCATTCCCACCAGCAGTGCATAAGTATTCCGATCTCCCCGCAGCCCCTCCAACATTTGTTATTTCCAGGGTTTTTGATTCATGCCAGTAATGTCGGGGTGAGATGGTATCTCATTGTGGTTTTAATTTGCATTTCTCTAATGGCTAGCGAACGCGAGCATTTCCTCATGTATCTGCTGGCCATTTGAATGTCTTCTCTGGTGAAGTGTCTGTTCATTTCCTTTGCCCATTTTTTGATAGGATTGTTTGTCTTTTTGTTGTAGAGGTGTTGGATTTTCTTGTAGATTATGGAGATTAGACCGTTGTCTGACTTGTACTGTCCAAAAATTTTTTCCCAGTCTATAGGTTCTCTTTTGACTCTTTTGGTGAAGTCTTTTGAAGAGCATAGGTGTTTGATTTTTAGAAGATCCCAGTTATCTAGTTTATCTGTTGGGTTTTGTGTGTTGATGGTTATGGTTTGTATCCTGTTAATGCCATGTATTAAGGCCTGAAGTGTTGGTCCTATTTTTAATTCTATGAACTTTATAGTTTTAGGCTTTATATTCAGGTCTTCGATCCATTTTGAAGTAGTTTTTGTATATGGTGTGAGGTATGGGTCCTGTTTCATTTTTCTGCAAATGGATATCCAGTTTTGCCAGCACCATTTGTTAAGAAGACTGTCTTTTCCCCCATTTGATGGACTTTGGGCCCTTGTCAAAAATCAGGTTACCGTAGGTGGATGGATTTACATCTGGGTTCTCAATTCTGTTCCATTGGTCAATGTCTCTGTTGTTGTACCAGTACCAGGCTGTTTTGACTACCGTAGCTGTATAGTAGGTTCTCAAGTCAGGTAGTGTGAGTCCTCCAACTTTATTCTTCTTCTTCAGTAGTGCTTTACTTATTCGGGGCTTCTTCCCTTTCCATATAAAGTTAATAATTAGTTTTTCCATCTCTTTGAAGAATGTTGCTGGTATTTGGATCGGGATTGCATTGTATTTGTAAATTGCTTTAGGTAGAATTGCCATTTTCACAATGTTGAGTCTGCCTATCCATGAGCATGGTATGTTTTTCCATTTACGTAGATCCCTTTGGGTTTCATGCAGTAGTGTTTTGTAGTTTTCTTTGTATAGGTCTTTTACATTCCTGGTCAGATTTATTCCTAAGTATTTTATCTTTTTAGGGGCTATTGAAAATGGTATTGATTTCCTGATCTCCTTTTCATCGTTCTCTCTACTGGTGTATAGGAATCCAACTGATTTTTGAATGTTTATCTTGTATCCTGCTACTCTGCTGAATCTTTCCATTAGTTCCAGTAGATTTCTCGTGGAGTCTTTAGGGTTTTCTATGTATAGTATCATATCATCTGCAAACAAGGAGAGTTTAACTTCTTCATTACCAATTTGGATGCCCTTTATTTCTTTCTCTTGCCTTACTGCTCTAGCTAGAACTTCCAGCACAATGTTAAATAGGAGTGGTGATAAAGGGCATCCTTGTCTTGTTCCTGTTTTCAAGGGGAATGTTTTCAGCCTCTCTCCATTAAGAATGATGTTGGCTGTTGGTTTTGCATAGATGCCCTTTATTATGTTGAGAAATTTCCCTTCTATACCTATTTTATTGAGAGTTTTTATCAGGAATGGTGTTGGACTTTGTCAAATGCCTTTTCTGCGTCAATTGAGATGATCATGTGATTTTTTTCTTTCCTTTTATTTATGTGGTGAATTACGTTGATGGATTTTCTAATGTTAAACCATCCTTGCATACCTGGTATGAATCTTACTTGGTCGTGGTGTATTATTTTTTTTGATATGATGCTGAATTCTATTGGCTAGAATTTTCTTCAGAATTTTTGCATCTATATTCATGAGAGATATTGCTCTGTAATTTTCTTTTTTTGTGATGTCTTTGCCTGGTTTTGGTATCAGCGTTAAGCTGGCTTCATAGAATGAATTTGGAAGTGTTGCTTCCTCTTCTATGCTCTGAAATAGCTTGAGTAGTACTGGTACAAGCTCTTCTGTAAATGTTTTGTAGAATTCTCCAGTGAAGCCACCTGGGCCAGGGCATTTTTTTGGTTGGGAGTTTTTTTTATTACCTTTTCAATCTCTTCTGTTATGGGTCTGTTCAGATTTTCAATATCACTTTGTTGTAGTCTGGGTAGGCTGTGTGTTTCTAGAAATTTATCCATTTCCTCTGGGTTTTCAAATTTGTTGGAATATAGTTTTTCATAATACTCTGTTATAATCCTTTTTATTTCGGTTGGGTCTGTTGTAATGTCCCCCATTTCATTTCTTATCTGGGTTATTTGTGTCCTCTGCTGTTTTTCTTTTGTCAGTCTGGCCAGTGGTTTGTCGATTTTGTTGATTCTTTCAATGAACCAACTTTTGGTTTTGTTGATTCTTTCTATTGTTTTTCTGTTCTCTATTTCATTTATTTCTGCTCTGATCTTTACTATCTCCTTTCTTCCGGTGGTTGTAGGCTTTTTTTGTTGTTCTCTTTCTATTTGTTTGAGTTCTGTAGTTAATGTTTTGATTTTGTCCCTTTCTTCTTTTTTGATATGTGCATCTATTGCTCTAAATTGTCCTCTGAGGACTGCCTTTGCTGTGTCCCAAAGGTTTTGGTATGATGTGTTTTCATTTTCATTTGATTCTAGGAATTTTTTAATTCCATCTCTGATTTCTTCTATTACCCAGTGATGTGTAAGCAGAGTATTATTCAGTTTCCATGTAGTTGATTTTTTTTCCTTGCTCTTTCTAGTGTTAATTTCTACCTTGATGGCATTGTGGTCAGAGAAGATACTGTGAATTATCTCAACGTTTTGGATCTTGTTGAGGATTGCTCTGTGGCCTAAGATGTGGTCTATTCTGGAGAACGTTCCATGTGCATTGGAAAAGAATGTGTACTTTGCAGCAGTTGGATGGATTGTTCTATATATGTCTATGAGGTCCAGTTGGCTGATTGTGTCCTTTAGATCTTCTGTATCTTTGCTGAGTTTCTTCTTAGTTGTTCTGTCCTTTACTGAGAGTGGTGTGTTGAAGTCTCCTACTATTATTGTGGAACTGTCAATTTCTCTTTTCAGTGCTGTTAGAGTTTGTTTTATGTATTTTGGAGCCCTGTCGTTGGGTGCGTAGATGTTTATTATGGTTATGTCTTCATGATGGATCGTCCCCTTAATCATTATATAGTGTCCTTCTTTGCCTTTTATGGTAGATTTTGTTTTAAAGTCTATTTTATCTGAGATTAGAATTGCCACTCCTGCTCTTTTATGGTAGTTGTTAGCTTGCTATATTTTTTTCCAACCTTTGATTTTTAATAAATTCACATCTTTGTTTCTAAGGTGTGTCTCTTGTAGACAGCATATTGATGGATCCTGTTTTCTTATCCATTGTGCCACTCTCCGTCTCTTAATGGGTGCATTGAGTCCATTTACATTCAGTGTAATTATTGATAGATGGAAGTTTGTTGCTGTCATTTTGTAGTGCTTTTTTTTGTGGTGCTGAAGTTTTCTTTGTTCTTCTTACTCTCTTGTGCTGAGTTACTTTTGTTTGTGGATTTTGTGTTCATTTCTTTTGGTTTTGTAGGTTTTGTGTTTGCTGAGACTTTATGTTTTTCGTCTTTATTTTTATGAGTTGGTTTGTTAACTTTCTTTGTGGTTACCATGAATTTTACCCTTACCTTTCTAAGTTTGAAGCAGTCTACCCTTACTTGGTATCGCCTTGCCTTCCTCTCCGTTAGAAGGTTCTATACCTATGCCATTTATTCCCGCTTTCATTGTTTTGATGTTGTTGTCATCCTTTGATTGACTGCTCTGATTCCCTGTTGTATTTCTTTTGGTTTTGGATAGTCCTCGATAGTTCATTTCCTAGAATGGTATCTGGTTCGTATGAACCTGCGTCCTAGGTCCTCCCTGAGGGCTGAAGCTGTTTGTCCTCAGATCGAAGAACTCGCTTTAATAATTCTTGTAAGTTTGGTTTGACTTTTGCATATTCCCTTAGTTTCTGTTTATCTGGAAATGACCTAATTTCACCATCAAATTTGAACGAGAGTTTTGCCGGATATATTATTTTTGGCTGACAATTTTTTTTCTTTCAAGATTTTATATATGTCATCCCACTGCGTTCTTGCCTGCATGGTTTCTGCCGGATAATCTGAGCTTAGTCTTATTGTTTCTCCTCTGTATGTGACTTCTTGTTTTTCACGAGCTGCTCTCAGGATTCTTTGTTTGTCTTTAGTTTTGGCGAGTGTGAATATGATATGTCTTGGTGATTTTCTTTTGGGGTCTCTTCTATATGGGGTTCGTTGAGCTTCTTGGATGGCCATCTTTTCATCTTTCATGATATTGGGAAAGTTTTCTGTCAGAAGTTCCTCAGTGATCCTCTCTGTGTTTTCTGTTTTCTCCCCCTGTTCTGGGATGCCAATCACGCGTAAGTTTTTGCTTTTAATTGTGTCCCACATAACTCTCAGGGTCTCTTCATTTTTCTTTGTTCTTTTTTCTGAGTTTTCCTGAAACAGAGTTGTATCCAAGTGTTTGTCTTCAGTTCCACTGATCCTGTCTTCCACGGTTTCAAATCTACTTCTCAGCCCTTCTATGACATCATCCATTTCTGAAAACTTGTTGTTTATCTTTTGGATTTCTAATTGTTGTTTTTGTATAATTTCGAGTTGTGAATTTATTTTGGCATTTTGTTCCTGCATCATCTTCCTGAATTCTTCCAATTTTTTGTCTGTATTTTCCATAAATTTGTCTATTTTTTCCTCATGTTTGTCAGCTTTTTGCCTCAGTTCTTGGAAAATTCCGAGTATTAGTGATTTGAGTTCCCTATCAGGTACTTCTAGTGCATTTTCTTCCACAGGAGAGTTATCTGGTGTTTTAATTTGGATGCCTATTGGAGCCATCTTGTCTTGTTTTTGTAAATGTTTTGATATTGTTTGCTGTTTTCGGGGCATTCAGTAGATATTTCTCTCGTTTATTGATTGTAGATTTTTTTGTTTCGTCCTTGTGGTACAGCTGGGCAGGTCTAGCTGAAGAGGAGCCACTGGGACGGGTTGTTTGTGGCACTCACCGCAGCCACCAGGACGGTCGGTAGTCAGTGCAGGGCAGGTTCCAATAGGGCGTGCATGCACAGCTTGGTGGTGTGATGTCAAGTGCATGGTGCAGGTAGGCAGGATGCAGCGGGGAGATGGTTATGTGTGAAGAATGCTGACCTTTTGGTTAGCAGCTAAGCTTTTTAACCACTGCACCACCAGGAGCCCTGGTGGCCCAGTGGTTAAGTACTTGGCTGCTAACTGAAAAGTCAGTGGTTCAAACCCACCAGCTGCTCTGTGGGAGAAAGATGTGGCAGTCTGCTTCCGTAAAGATTACTGCCTTGGAAACCCTACGGGGGCAGTTCTACTCTGTCCTACAGGATCGCTATGAGTTGAAATCGACTTGACGGCAGTGGGTTTTATATATATATGTATACACACACACACTTCCATGCGTCTGTCAGTTTGTTCTACTGTGGAGGCTTGTGTGTTGCTGTGATGCTGGAAGCTATGCCACTGGTATTCAGATACCAGCAGGGTCTCCCATGGTGCACAGATTTCAGCTGAGCTTCCAGACTAAGACAGACTAGCAAGAAGGACCCGGCAGTCTACTTCTGAAAAGAATTAGCCAGTGAAAACCTTATGAACAGCAGTGGAACACTGTCTGATATAGTGCCGGAAGATGAGCCCCCCCAGGTTGGAAGGCACTCAAAAGATGACTGAGGAAGAGCTGCTTCCTCAAAGCGGAGTCGACCTTAATGACATATTTATGCCTATTCCCAAGGAAGGTGATCCAACTGAATATGGAAATTATCAAACAATATCATCAATATCACACGCAAGTAAAATTTTGCTGAAGATCATTCAAAAGCGCCCGCAGCAGTATGTCGACAGGGAACTGCTAGAAATTCAGGGTGGATTCAGAAGAGGATGTGGAACCAGGGATACCACTGCTGATGTCAGATGAATCCTGGCTGAAAGCAGAGAATACCAGAAAGAAGTTTACCTGTGTTTTATTGACTATGCAAAGGCATTTGACTGTGTGGATCATAACAAATTACGGATAACACTGCAAAGAACGGGAATTCCAGAACACTTAATTGTGCTCATGAGGAACCCGTACATAAATCAAGAGGCAGTTTTTCGCACAGAACAAGGGGATACTGTGTGGTTTAAAGTCAGGAAGGGTGTGTGTCAGGGATGCATCCTTTCACCATACCTATTCAATCTGTATGCTGAGCAAATAATCCGAGAAACTGGACTATACGAAGAAGAATGGGGCTTCAGGATTGAAGGATGGCTCATTAACAATCTACGTTATGCAGATGACACAACCTTGCTTGCTGAAAGTGAAGAGGATTTGAAGCACTTACTGATGAAGATCAAACACTACAGCCGTCAGTATGGATTACACCTCAACATAAAGAAAACAAAAATCCTCACAACTGGACCAATAAGCAACATCATGATAAACGGAGAAAAGACTGAAGTTGTCAAGGATTTCATTCTACTTGGATCCACAATCAACACCCATGGAAGCAGCAGTCAAGAAATCAAAAGACGCACTGCACTGGGCAAATCTGCTGCAAAAGACCTCTTTAAAGTGCTGAAAAGCAAAGATGTTGCCTTGAAGACTAAGGTGCACCTGACGCAAGCCATGGTATTTTCAACAGCCTCATACTCATGTGAAAGTTGGACAATGAATAAGAAAGACCGAAGAAGAACTGGCATCTTTGAATTGTGGTGTTGGTGAAGAATACTGAATATACCATGGACTGCCAAAATGAACAATCTGTCTTGGAAGAAGTACAACCAGAATGCTCCTTAGAAGCAAGGATGGCGAGACTATGTCTTACATACTTTGGACATGTTGGCAGGAGGAATCAGTCCCTGGAGAAGGACATCATTCTTGGTAAAGTAGAGGGTCAGCAAAAAAGAGGAAGACCCTCAAAGAGATGGATTGACACAGTGGCTGCAACAATGGGCTCAAGCATAACAACGATTGTGAGGATGGTGCAGGACCCGGGAGTGTTTTCGTCCTGTGGTACACAGGGTCGCTATGAGTTAGAACTGACCTGATGGCACCTAATAACAACAACATACATACACATTCATCACTGATTTTGCTTCTCTAGAGAACCCAGCCTAAGACAGTTGCCATGGAGTCACTTCCGATGTATGGCAATCTTACGTATAACAAAACAAAATGTTGCACAGTCCTGTTCCATCTACATCATCGGTGGTATGCTTAAGGCCACTGTTGTGGCTGTTGTGTCAATCCACCTCATTGAGGGTTTTCCTCATTTTTGCTGACCCCTTATTTACCAGACATGATGCCCTTTTCTAGCAATTGGTATTTCCTGATGAGGTGTCCAAAGAAGGCGGGTCGAAGTCTCAGCATTGTCGCATTTCTTCTAAGACTGATTTCTTCATTCTTCTGGCAATCCACAGTCTATTCATTTTTTTTTCTTTTTGGCCAACACCATAATTCGAGTGCAGCAATTCTTCCTCTGTCTTCCTATTTTATTGTTCAGCTTTTGGATGCATATGAGGAGAATGAAAGGCCATGACTTGGTTCAGGCGTACCTTAGTCATCAAAGTGACATCTTTTCTTTTTAAAACTTTAAAGAATATTTTTCAGCAGATTTGCCCAATGGAATACATCATTTGATTTCTTGACTGCTGCTTCTACGGATGTTGACTGTTGATCCAAGTAGAATGAAATCATTGACAACTTCAATTTCTTCTTTATTTATTATGATGTTTGCCAGACCAGTTGTGAGGATTATCGTTTTCTTCACGTTCAGGTGTAATCCATACTGAAGGCTGTAGTCTTTGACCTTCATTAGTAAGTGCTTCAAGTTGTCTTCCTTTTCAGCGAACAAGGTTATGTCATCTGTATATCGCAGGTTGTTAATGAGTCTTCCTCCGATCGTGATGCCATATTCTTCTTCATATAGTCCAGTTGATCGGAATATTTTTTCAGCATACAGACTGAATAGGTGAGCTGAAAGGATACAACCTGCCACACAACTTTTCCAATTCTGAACCATGCAGTATCCCCTTCTGTTCGAACAACTGCCTCTTGATCCGTGTACAGGATCCATATGAGCACAATTAAGTGTTCTTGACTTCTTTGAACTGTTATCCATAATTTGTTATTATCCACACAGTCGAATGCCTTTGTGTTGCTGATAAAGTATAGGTAAACATCTTTCTGATATTCTCTGCTTTCGGCCAAGATCCATCTGACATCAGCAACGATATCCCTCATTCCATGTCCTCTTCTGAATCAGGCTTGAACTTCCAGCAGTTCCCTGTAGGTGTATGGCTGCAGTTGTTTTTGTTTTTGTATTATCTTCAGAAGAATTTTGCTAGCATGGTGTATTAATGACATTGTTTGATAATTTCCACGTTCCATCTTGATCACTTTTCTTTGGGATGGGCACAAATATGGATCTCTTCCAGCTGGTTGGCCAGGTAGCTGTCTTCCAGATTTCTTGACACAGACAAGTGAGCACCTCCAGCATTGAATGTTTATTGAAGCATCTCAGTTTCTTCTGTCAATTTCTTGTTTTTCGCCAACACCTTCACTGTAGCCTGAACTTCTTCCTTTAGTATCAGTGGTTCTTGATCACCTGCTACCTTCTGAAATGGCTGAATGTGGACCAATGCTGTTTTAGTACAGTGACTCTGTGTATTTCCTCCATCTTTTGATGCTTTCTGTGTCATTCATTGTTTGGCCCATAGCATCCTTCAGGGCCCATAGCATCCTTCAGTCATGCAACCTGTGGCTTGAGAAATGCTGACCATGCTCTTGCCTTTCAGTTTTCTAACTCCAAGTCTTTACCTTTGTCATCATAATGCTCTACCTTCTCAAGCTGCCCTTTGAAATCTTCTGTTCAGTTCTTTTACTTCATCATTTCTTCCATTCACTTTAGCTACTTTGCGCTTAATAGCAAGGTTCTGAGACTCTTCTGACATCCATTTTGGTCTTTTCCTTCTTTCCTATCTTTTTAATGACCTTTCACTTTCTTTACAGATGATGCTCTTGATGTCTTCACACAACTCTTCTCATCTTTCGTCATTAGTGTCCACTGTGTCAAATCTATTCTTGAAATGGTCTCTAAAATTCCAGTGGGTTGTATTCAAGTTCTTACTTTGGCTCTCATGGACTTGCTTCAGTTTTCTTCAGCTTCAGCTTTAATTTGCACATGAGCAACTGATGGTCTGTTCCATAGTCAGCTTCTGCTTTGTCTTGACTGAAGATATTGAGCTTCTCCATCGTCTCTTTACACAAATGCAGTCAAGTTGATTCCTGTAATCTCTCCAGTGAGGTCCACATAGACTGTGTTGATGGAGAAAGAAGTCTTTCCAATGAATAAGTCATTGGTCTTGAGAACTCTATCAGGCGACCTCCAGCGTCATTTCTATCACAAAGGCCATATTTTCCAACTACTGATCCTTCCTCTTTGTTTCCAACTTTCACATCTCAATCACCAATAATTTATCAATGCATCTTGACTGCATATTCAATAAATTTCAGACTGCAGCAGGTCGTAAAAATCTTCAATTTCTTCATCTTTGGCATTCATGGTTAGTGTGTAAATTTGAACAATAGTTACATTAACTGGTCTTCCTTGTAGACGTATGGATAGTAACCTATCACTGAGAGCACTGTACTTCAGGATAGATTTTGATATGTTCTTTTTAAGAATGAATGCAATGCCATTCTTCAATTTGTTATTCCTGGCATAGTAGACAATATGAGTATCAGATTCAAAATGGCCAATACCAGTCCGTCTCAGCTTAGTAATAACCAGGATATCGATTTCCAAACGTTCTATTTGATTTTTGGCAACTTCCAATTTTTCTTGATTCATACTTCATACATTTCTTGTTTTAATTATTAATGGATGCTTGCATCCGTAACTTCTCATTTTGAGTCCTGCCAAATCAGCAAATAAAGCTCCTGAAGGATTTACTCCATCTGGGTCATTAAGGCTGACTCTACTCTGAGTTGGTAGTTCTTCCCTAGTTGTATTCTGAGTGCCTTCCAACACGAGGGGCTCATCTTCCAGTGCTGAAAGATGAGTACTGGGTTCTCATTAACTGATCTTTCAGAAGTAGATCACCAGCCCTTTCTTCCTAGTTTGTCTTAGTCTAGAAGCTCTGCTGAAATCTCTCCACCAGGGGTGGCCCTGCTGGTATTTGAAATATTGTTGGCATAGCTTCCAGTGTCACAGCAACACACAAGCCACCACAGTACGATGAATTGACAGATAGGTGGTGACCTCACCTACTACCGTTCTTTTTGTTATGAATATCTTATTTAATATCCCAAGGGTATGTGAGCATTGTACAGTCTCCAGATGCCTTTATTACAGAAACACCACATCTTCTCGAACAGAACTTCCAGGGCATGGCCAGGGAAGAGGTGGAAATCATGCATGTTTTCAACTTCAATCCATTTAAAACACCACAATCTCATTATCAAGCATGTGGGATTCTCAAGAGTGAATCGCAACCCCATTTTGAGAGAAATTTTCTGGGTATATTATTTGGGATTTTAGTCTACCCCTCAAAAAATTAATTGGTTACCTGAATATACCCTAAGTGTGATTGGCAAGCTTTTTCTGTAAAGGGCCAGATAGTAAATATTTTAGGCTTTGTGGGCCACACGGTTCCTGTTGCAACTACTCAACTGTTGTAGTTCGAGAGCAGCCAGCCACTATATAAATGAATGAGTGTGCCTGTGTGTCAATAAAACTTTGTTGATAGACCCTTAAATGTGAATTTTTTATAACTGAAAATGTGAAACATGTCACAAAATATTCATCTTTTGTTTCAACTCTTGAAAAATAGTAAAAACCATTCTTAGCTCATGGGCCACACAAAAACAGGTGGTGGGCTGGTTTTGGATCGTGAGCCATCATTTGCCAACCTCTTTTCTAATTGGTTCTTTTATTCATTGCACTCCACTACGTATCAACTGCTATAAAGAGTGTTATGTTTACAGAGATGCCATTTTCCTTCCATAAGGCATTGAAACAAGAGGAAAAGAAATCTCTTCTGGAAAGCAATCTTTCTAAGCGCGCTGGTAGGATTGCTAGGCGATGACTGCATGTATAGAGAGCTTCTTCTCTGTCCTTGTTCTGCAGCAGGCAATTCAGTCACAGGAAACCCAAACACAGGTATTTTATTTCTTCCATCCTCCTCCAGGCGCAGAAATCAATAGGACTGATCACAGAGGTGTGCACCAAGGGGAAAACAAAATGCCCACGTGACTTCTGCCATTGAGCCCAAACGTGGCGCTCCGGGATGCAAACAGATATGAGGCTCAGAGCCTGCCTCCATGAGGTTATGTCCCCACTGACACCCAGATGCATCTCAGGGGGAAGTCATTCCAAACGATAGTGTTTCAGCTCCCTCCCAAGAGCTCTAAAATACAGGTTGCTCCAGATTCTTGCATTCCTGGTCCACAGGAATATCCCAGGCATTCCCAGGACTTGTCCCAGGTACAGGTGAAGTGCCCACTCACTTGCGAGAGCGTCCTTTGGAGATGTGGAAGCCCCATGAGGACAGGCACGATTTTCCCAGCCAGCTGCAAAGGCTCTGCTGTCTTTGGCCCAAACTAAACTAGGGTAGGAGTCCACGGGTGGTGCAAATGGTTAATACGCTCATCTGCTAACTGAAAGTTTGGAGGTTTGAGTTCACCTGGAGGTGCCTAGAAAGAAAGGCCTGGCAATCAGCTTCCAAAAAATAAGCCATTCAAAGCTCTGCGAGCACAGTTCTACTCTGACACATATAGGGTCACCATGGGTCGAGGTTGACTTGGCAGCAACTTTTTTGTTAAAGTAGGGTGATCAACCATCTTGGTTTGCCCGGGATGGAGGGGTTTCCCAGGATGTGGGCCTTTCAGTGCTAAAACTGGGACAAGTGGTTACTCCAAAAGTGAGCTCCCTCTATTTCTAGTTCTGTTTTCCTACCTGTCTCCAAGTTCTTCCAAGGAGATTATGCTATCCTGGGTCTCTCTTTGTAGGGGAAGCTGAACTGGGTTTGGGAGGAAACGTTCTCCTGAAGACCCCAGGAATCCTCCATTTTTTGCTTTTCCCAAAAATATAGATATTCATTTCTTATGAGAAAGCCTAAAAGCTAGCAGATCCCCTTCTCAGTTTAAAGTGTTCTGGTAACTTTAGCTTCCATTTCCATCATGATTGGAAAGAGTTTATAAAAGACAAATGCCACATGCCCATCAGTCCTCAACACCCTTGTGGCTGAGTGGATCCATTCATATACCACACAGAGCTTTTCCCCTAAATTCATTGTGGATGTGTAACTCCAGTGGCTTCTAAGAGGATTCCTGACCACTATTTTAACATCGTATAAACGACATTTTCTAGTGCACCAAATAAGCATATCACATAATGATTTACATACATTCATGATAAAGCTCAACCAATAAACCAAGACCATTTTCAAACTGCCCTAGCTTTGACTTAATTATCCTTTTGCCTCGGGTGATCTCATCTCAAAATTCAGTGGTGAATCACTCAGCCAAGTATGAAAAATCAGGGGACTGTAGGTTTGTTTATCCCCGGGAATATGTATGTAAAATTACTCATCACATAAGTGGTATTCAGGTGTTGCATTTTGATCTCCCTGATTACAAAAAAACCGATGTGTTAGTAACTCTAGAGGGAAAAAATTGCAACCTTTGGATATAGCAAAGGAGATGGGAATCATACAAATTCTGAGCAGAAACATAGGCACCCTGAATGCTAGCTAGCAAAGGACTGGACAATTAGGCGGTTTGCATTTACGGAGCTTGTGTTTTTGTATTAGTGGTCTGTGTCACCAGCATTTTCAATGACTCCAGTATGGAGGTTTGTGTTTCTGCCTGAAATTGGCCCACAGGAAGCCCCTCCTCTGCCTGATGAGGCTTCAGGGCTGGGTAGCAGCCCTGGCGGCAGGACAGGACAGATGAGGAGTCACGCACCTGACCAGGTCGATGACCCGCTCCCTCGGCGCAGCACTGACTGGCTCATCATTAATCATCACAATCTGATCTCCCGGGATCAGCTTTCCTTCCGAGGGGCCACCTGGAGACAAAGGAAAGTGAAGCCCAAGTGAGAAGACCATTGTTAAACCCATCCACAGCCTCCTCTCCAGATGGATGGTCACTCATTGTGAGCAAATGGTGTTATCGGCAAAAACAAAACTAACCCCCACCTGGGTGTTCTCTACCTGATCCTTCTCCACTCTGGCTGCCCATTAGAAAGAACTGGGGAGTTTTTAAAAAAAATTTTTTAATAGTTTATTTTATTTGTTTGTTGTTGTTGAAACTATACACAGCAGAACAGACGCCAATTCAACAATTTCTACATGTACAATTCAATGACATTAATTATATTCTTCAAGTTGTACAACCATCCTCACCCTCCTTTTCTGAGTTGTTCCTCCTCCATTAACATAAACTCACTGCTCCCTAAGCTCCCTAGCTAAGCTCTCGGGTTGCTGTTGTCAATTTGATCCCAAATAGTTCTTTAAAAGAACACAATGCTAAATTTCTTTACTAATTAAGCTAAACCGTTGACTGGTTTAAAGAAGACTTTAGGGGATATTTTTGGTTTAAGTTTAAAGAGTATCTCAGGGCAATAGTTTCAGGGGTTCATCCAGCCTCAATGGCTCCAGAAAGTCTGGAATCCATAATAATTTAAAATTTTGTTCTGCATTTTCCCCCCTTTGGCCAAGATTCTTCTATAGAATCTTTGATTAAAACAGAACTGGGGAGCTTTTAACAATTCTGATGGTCAGGCTGCATCCAGGCCAAGTAAATCAGAATCTTTGCGGGGGGGACCCACATTTTTCTAAAACTTCCCAGGCAAGGTTGAGACTCAATACCCTAGCAGCTTCTCACACTCTAACATGCGTGATTCACCAGGGGATCTTCTGAAAATGCAGATTACAATTCAGTAGCCTAAAGGGGCCTGAGAGTCTGCATTTCTAGCAAGATTCCAGGGGATGCTGGTGCCACTGGTCAACTGACCATACTTTGAGTAGTAACGCACCCAAAAGAAGAAGGTTGTCTCCAAGAAGGTAGCCAGTCAGCTGTGCTGATGCTTTGTATCCAAAGCTGCAATCAGCTGAGCACACCTGTATTTGAACATAGTTGAATTTATTTACTCAGCACAATGAGGGAGACCTCACACCATGGGGAACCATAAGACATCTCAGTGAGACAGTGTTAACCATTTGCCATTGAGTCAATTCCAACTCATGGTGACCCCAAGTGTGTCAGAGGGTGCTCCACAGGGTTTCCAATGGCTGATTTTTCACAAGTAGCTCACCAGGCCTTTCTTCCAAGGCACCTCTGGGTGGACTTGAACCTCCAACCTTTCAGTTAGCAGCCAAGCGTGTTAACCGTTTGCAGCACCCAGGGACTCCAAGAGGGTATTAGGAAGGACTTATTTGGACTTGGCCTTGTGCTAGGTGCTTTGGGGGAGGATTCCAGGAAATGGTTTATTCTAGATTAGATGCTATCAGGAAGTAGGGGTAATTCTATCATGGATCTTTTAAAAATTCTTGTCTAAAAGGTGAGAATAAGGAAGCGAGGCTAAAGCTGTGATTGGTCAAGAAGCAGCAGTCACTCGTATCAGTCAGGAGAGGGGAGTGTTGGTCATTTTTGTGGTTGGGCCTGTGCTCAGATGTTCTTGTCTGTGTTCAGATGTGATTACAGATCAATCTTGTGGTCTTGCTCCATTAGGGTCACAGAGTGGCTTTGTCTGATGCTGGTGGTCTGTGAAATTGCTCATGCTCAACAGGAGGATGCCAAGGCCCAGCTGTGAGGGCCCGGCCAGTTTCCCCATGTCAGGGGCTGGGCCCTCACAATTTCCCAGTGTCACTAATTTCCCAAGGAGAAGGTTGCTGCTGTTGTTGTCAGCTGCTGTCGAGTTGGCCGCCAACTCATAACAAACCCATGGGCAATGGAATCGGACCTTTGGGATCTATAGGGTTTCATTGGCTGATTTTTGGAAGTAGATCACCAGGCCTTTCTTCCTACTCTGGAAGCTCCACTGAAACCTGCTCAGCATCATAACAATAAGCAAGCCACCACTGACAGATGGGTGGTAGCTGAGCATGAATGAAGTGCATTGGCTAGGAATCAAACCCAGGTCTCTCATAGAAGCCGAGAATTCTGCCACTGAACCACAACTGCCCTCCAAGGAGAAGGTAGGAAACAATTATTTGTTGTGCATTTGTTAGCATCAGACACTGCGCTAAATGCTTTGCCAACTAAACCTCACTCAATATTAACATCCTTTTCATACAATGAAGTAACTGAAGCTCCCACAGGTTAAGGAATTGGCTTGAAGGAGCAGGACTGAGTCTCAGCTCGGTCTATTGACTCTTCCAAGTTCAGAATAGCCAACATCTCTTTTGAACTTGCTCCCATAATTCGAAGACTGGCTGCTACCAGGTCTCTCTCTCTCTCTCTCTCTTTAAGTAATAAAGGAATATTTTTATTAGTAAAATTGTTTGGTTTTGAGTACAGAATACATTCCCCTGGTGTACAATATAAATGGTACAATGCGCCCACCTCCCATCCCTATTCCAGAAGCATCACTGTTACCAATTTCTTGTGACTCCTCCGTCGAGAGATGGTACGCTCATAGGCGCACACCACACACAAACGGTGGCAAACCATGAACACTCTTTCCCACTCTCATGGATTGAATTGTGTCCCCCCAAAATGTGTGTCAACTTGCCTAGGCCATGATTCCCAGTATTGTGTGGTTGTCCACCATTTTGTGATCTGACGTGATTTTCCTAAGTGTTGTAAATCCTAACTAGAGGCAGTTACGTTAATAAAGCAGGACTCAATCTACAAGATTAGACCGTGTCTTAAATCAATCTCTTTTGTGATACAAAAGAGAGAAGAAAGCAGAGAGACAGAGGGACCCCATGCTACCAAGAAAGTAGTGCCAGGAACAGAGTGCATCCTTTGGACCCAGGGTCCCTGTACAGAGAAACTCCTAGACCAGGGGCAGACTGATGACAAGGACCTTCTCCCAGAACCAACAGAGAGAGAAAGCCTTCCCCTGGAGCTGGCACCGTGAATTTACAGTTCTAGCCTCCTAGACTGTGAGAGAATAAATTTCTCTTTGTTAAAACCATCCACTTGTGGTATTTCTGTTACAGCAGTACTAGATAAGAAAGACACACATCTTGATTTTTTCCCCACTTAACAATATTTCTAAAAGAACATTCCACAGCCTGTTTAAAGAGTCTCCTTGCTCTATTTAAAAGCTTCCTGGTTTTCCAATGTACAGACAAAAAAAATTTTTTTTTTAAACCAATCCCCGATTTGATGGACACTCAGGTTGTTTCCAATGTTGTGCTGCAATAGTAACAGCTGGCACTGAGTGCAGTAAGCCTCTGACATAGAACAGAGAGGTGACTAACTGCCCCACACCACACATAGTCTTTATCCATAGGTGTGAGTGAATCGGTGAGATAACTTTCTAGACAAAGAACTGCTGCTATCAAAGGGTATGTGCATTTTAAAGTTTTATAAATATTGCCAAAGTGGTTCTTAGTTTTCCGGTGTTGCCTTAACAAAAATACCACAAGTGGGTGGTTTTAAAGAAAAGGCATTTATTGTCTCAAGTTGTGGAGGTCAGAAGTCCAAATCAGGGTCTCGGTTCTAGGGGAGGGTCCTTCCTTATTGGTAGCCTCGGGTGTTTCTCAGAGTTCCTTTGCTTGTAGCTAGACCCTCATGTGGTCTCTTCCCCTATATGTGTGTCTGTCTGTCTGTTTTCCTTTTTATATGACAGCACTCAGAAGGGATTAGGTTTAGGGCCCACCCCACTCCAGTATGACCTCATTAACATTACAAAAGAAAAACCCTATTTCCAAACAAGGTCACATTCACAGGTACAGGCTAGGACACAATTCAGTCCATAACAGGCTGTGCCCATCTACAGTCTCACCAGCAAGTGGACATCTGGGGGCCTAGTTCCCTGAACTCTTGCTATGGAGAAACGTCTTGATATTTGCCAATCTGAAAGGTGGAGAATGGCATTTCATTGTGGTGCCAGCTTGGAATTTCTTTCTTTCTTTTGAACATCTGATTGTGCCTTAGGTGAAAGTTTACAGAGCACATTAGTTTCCCATTCAATAAATTATACACAAGTTGTTTCACGACATAGATTGCAAGCCCCGCAATGTGACAGCATGCTCCCCCTTTCCACCCCAGGTTCTCTGTTTCCATTCATCCAGTTTTCCTGCTCCTTCCTGCTGTCTCATCTTTGTTTTAGGGCAGGTGTTGCCCATTTGGTCTAGTATACTTGATAGTTCTAAGCAGCATGTTCCTCACGGGTGTTATTGTTTGTTTTATAGACCTGTCTGATATTTGCCTGAAAGGTGAACTTCGGGAGTGGCTTCAGTTCTGAGTTAGCAGGGTCACCAGAGGCCATAGACTCGGGTGTTCCTCCAGTCTCTGTTAGGCCAGTAAATCTGGTCTTTCTTGTGAATTTGAATTTTGTTCTACATTTTTCTCCTGCTCTGTCCAGGACTCTCTATTGTGATTCCGGTCAGAGAAGTCAGTGGCGGTAGCCGGGCACCATCTAGTTCTTCTGATCTCAGGTTAGTAGAGGCTGTGGTTCATGTGGTCCATTAGTCCTCTGGACTAATTGCTTCCTTGTGTCTTTGGTCTTCTTCATTCTTTTGCTCCAGACAGACGAGACCAATAGTTGTATCTTAGATGGCCACTCACAAACTTTTAAGACCCCAGATGCTACTCACCAAAGTAGGATGTAGAACAGTTTCTTTATGAACTATCTTATGCCAATCGACCTAGATGTCCCCTGAGACCATGGTCCCTAGCCTTCAGCCCCAGCAACTTGGTCCTGCGAGGTGCTTGGCTGTGTCTAGGAAGCGTCTATGACTGTGCCTCCTGTGTGTTCTATTATATGTATGAATACACATGCTGCACATACAAGTATGTATGTAAAAATATTCACAGCCAAATCTATATATGTAGGTGGGTGTACTTCTATACTCCCTCCTACCCCTATTAGCATATATAACTACCTGTGTATCGGCTTGTAAATTATTGTTTGTTTTTACTGTTGTTGTAGGATTGTATATGTTGTAATATTTACTGGGGTGGCCTTTTTGTGTGTGTGTGTGTGTGTGTGTGTGTGTGTGTGTGTTCCTCTCAGTGTCTTCCTTTGTCTTGGTCAAGTTCTGCTGACTTTCCCCCTATCGTATACTGCCTTTGCCTTCACCAAAGTTAACACATGCCTACTGTCTAGTTAGTGTTTTTCCCTCCACGCCCTCCCCTCCCTGGTAACCATCAAAGATTGTTTCTTTCTATGTGGAAACTTTTTCTTGATTTTTTTTTTTTGTGGTCTCATACAATATTTGTCCTTTCGTGATTGACTTTCTTCGCTCAGCATGATATCCTCCAGATTTATCCACGTTGTGAGATGTTTCACAGACTCATCATCGTTCTTTCTCATTGTGTCACTGCCAGCTCTCTTGACACAAACTTAAAGTCACATCTGTGTGAGCCACATATTTAAATAAAACCTACAAATACTCTGGTTATCTGGTTTACCTTCACATTTCTAGATATGTGCAATTACCTCTCCAATATTGATATGGTGTTATAATTTTGACTGTATTTCCAGAGTTCTGTCACTGAGTGAGAGGTGCAATTGAAATGTTATCTTTCAGCTATTATCACTGTGACTTTATTTACTAATAAAAATGAACACTTCATGCCCAGATATGGAACTGAAAGTAATTCAATTGTTCTCCACCTACCCAGGCATTACATGCCATTCAAACCGTTGCATACACTTGTCTTCTTTCTGGTGAGGAGGGGAGTGGGGAAAACCTCAACAAGTCCCCATATCAGTGACAGAAAAGTTTGATTTCATTTCATTCGGTGTTTGCACACAGAAAGAATTCTGAAAAATCACTGGGGACTCTTATAATAGCTACCGGTTTATGTGCAAGCCGTCGCTCAAATTCGGTCAAACACATGGTTAGTAATCAAATGCTGATCAAATACAAAATAATTTTCAAAGTAACTGGTTGATGGATGTTAACTGGTCTGTTAAAAAAACACTCGAAAATTAACAGGACATAGTCATACATGTGACCTATACTTTTCAATCAAATGGAATTATTTTCATTTAATCAAGCAACTTGAATCAAGAATTCTAGAGGAAGCAACACACAGTTCCTTCCAGAATATGAAACAGTGGCACACTTTGGAGAATGGTCTCATGCCCTTGACTCTGACAACTGGGTTGTCTAGTAAATTGGGTCATGCCACCGAAATCACTTGGGATTTCAGTAGAATCATTTTTATGATTGACCAACATTTTCACTCATAGAAATGACAGGAAACAGTACTCTTTGACCTCTCTTTTCACTTTTTTCTACTTTTCTCAATATTGTCTAACAGCAGGTCTCTGAACCTAAGAGAGTCAAGCAAAAGGAAGAACAGAGGTTGAAGGAACAGCAAAGCAATACAATAAAATGAAAAACAAGACTTGAATTTCCAGTAAGCTCCGAGGAGGTCAAACACTTTGGAGAACCTCATAACCAGGGATTTAAAAATATCCCAATATTACAAAACAGAATGCCAAATATGATTCCACTTAAGAAAAAGTATCAACGTGTGGGTGTGTGTGCATACATATATATATATATATATATATATAATACATTAATATATATGATACATAACAACATAACATACGTGTGTAATGTATATGCATATGTGTGTATATACAGAATTGTGTCTAATACACATCTGGTCTCCATGCATACATTAATAATGGTTGTTTCTTAGTAGTAGGAGTTCAGGTTATTTTCATTTTTTTTTTTACTTTGCGCTCTATACCCTCTACATTGTTTGTTTGTTTTTTACAAAGCACACATATTATTTTCTTATCATAAAAAGCAACAAATCTATTTTATTTTGAGAATAAAACTCTCAGTTGCATCAAGCTGGGCAATCCCACACAAAGAGTTAAAATATTATCTCCATCTAATGAAATAAAGAGCTCTGGCCCATGGAGTAAGAAGTTGTGCGGTGAGATAACAGTAGATGTGAACAAGAAACAGTCCTCTAAGCAGAAGTGTAGAGGAGTTGATTGCATTTGTGGGCTTGCCTTGGGGGGTATTACTCAAAACAATTTAGATAAATTAAATCAACTTTAAATATCTCTACTAGTTCACTAGTTGACTTTCATTTCCCTCAATTGACAAACTCAACTGGCCAAATATTTTAGAGCTTACTACTACCACTGCTAGTTAACATTTATGGAATAATAACTATGTACCAGGCACTCTTCTAAGTTATCTCATACTTGCCATAGCCCTGTAAGGTCAAGACTATTAGGGCCCCCATTACACACATAAAGCAGAGAAATCACATCAAACTGAAATGCAGGGGAGTTACGTAACATGGAAGCTAAAAATCTCTCACAAGGCAAAGAGGCAAGATTTGAACCTAGGGAATCTGTGCTCAGTGTCTGTGGTCTTAACTACAGTACTTGGCTACTGAACTCGGTTGCTGATTTGCAAAATCCTGGAGATAATCAGCATAGAAGAGAATTTCCTTTTGTCTGAAAATAAATCCAGTATAAGCTCATTAAAGGAAGTACAGAAGTACATACAATAAATAAATAATACAAAAAGCATTGTTTCGGGGTAAAGGCAAAGGCAGCCCACTCCAGGCAGTGACATTATACTCTGCTGTGTTCGAATATGTGGATAGTGGAACTTTCTATATCCTGATAATGATGACTGAGGCAAAGTACGTTAGTTATCTGTTCATGTTGTGGGATTTAAGACATTTGGTATTGAGTCTATCTGTAAGCATCTGCTGCATAACAAACCTCCCTAAACTCAGTGGGGGTCCAACAGTCATTTCTTCTCATGCTCATGGTCTTTAATATAACTGCAGATTGGCTGATCTAGGCCTAGCTCGGCTGGGCAGCTCTGCTTCAAACCGCAGGTCAGGCTGCACTTAGCTGGTGCCACCGCATGTGTTCTGCCACTCCACGTGTTTATTATGGGGCTCAGGCTGAAGGGATGGCAGCTACCCAAGGGAAACTCTTCCCATGATCATGGTGGAATCCAAGAAACAGACTGACCTACACAAGCACATTTCAAGCCTTTGCCTATGTCATCTTTGCTGACATGCCATTGGCTACGGTCAGTCACATGGCCCAGCCCAACACAATGTAGCCGGGAAGTCTAGTCTGCCTCTAGTGGAAAGGGAGGGGAGTGCATATTTGTAAATCATCCAATCACTCCAATGACTAAATCCTACTGTAACTTAAGCATCACTTCCTGTTGTTTCTTCTAAGGAGTTCTTCATGAGCTTACTGAATCACAGTAAGTTGCCTGCCTCTTATTGTTTACATTCATGCATTAAGAACCAGGTCATTTCCATGGTTACAAATGATGGGTCAGTGTTTTCCTTAGTCAAGTGAAAGGACTCGGCCATTTAAAACTTAGTTCGAGGAGCCATTTCTGTCCCTCTGGAGGTCTGACTCTCTCCAGGTGTTGGAACAACACGCCCAGCCTTCACAACCCAGACACTCAAGGAACCAAGCAGGAATCATTCTGGCAGGGGGTGGTAGGTAGGTGGTCGTGGGAGGCCCAGAAGTGGGGTGGGAGCTTACCTGGAGTTACTGAGCGAACGACCACTGGCTTTTCACTCCCTGCCACGAAACCAAATCCCAGCACAGGGTCCCTCCTCATCTCCACCTTCCGGGGAGCCGGAGGGATGATTTGGCAGCTCTCTAAGCGAGGGTCGTCAAATGGGATTGCCTGTGTCATGTGGCTGTGGGAAAAACACACACAGAGAAACGAGGCATAAATGTATGTATTGGGCATTCGTCTGGCGATCTCATTCTCTCTAGTTTCTGAACCTTCTGTTCTCTGTCTGTTAGAAAGGGAAAGCTATGGAGAAGCCCACAGTCATGCTACTTTTGTGGCCTCCTTGTTGTGCCTTGAAAACTCGAGACCCACTTCTTCATTACACTTCTGCACTGGCTGTTCCTGACCCCTGGAATGCTGGTCTGGCAGCTATCTGTACGGACCACCCTCATCTCTCTTAAGTCTTTGCTTGAATACAACCTTCTTAAAGAGGACAGTCATAACCACACATTTTAAAATGGCAACCTGCTCCCGCACATCCCTAATTCCCTTTACCCTCTTCTGCTTTCTTTCCCATAGCATTAATCACCTGCTAGCGTGCTGTAGAACAGACTTACTTTTATGCTTATTCTTACTGTTTCTTTCTCCACACTAGAATGTAAGCTCCATGAAGCCAAGGAATTTTGTATTATTCACTGATTTATCCCAGGTGTCTAGAACAGCATCTGGCACATAGTAGATCCTCAATAAATAACTAAGTTAATAAGTAGAGGAAAAGATATTTATCTGGGGGAAATTATAACTGATCTGCTGAGAAAGACCCTCTGAGGGTTATGGAAATTTAGGAGATAACAGCTTTGGCTTCAGATTCCAGTGAAATTTAAGTGATGCAGATCATTTTCATGGTGGCAGGTATCCTGGTGTCTAATACATCCCCCTTTCCAAAGAAGTTGAGAATTCAGCTCTTGGCGTTTATTTTCTTGGGAGTCCCTGGGTGGTTCAAACGGCTAATGTACTCGGCTGCTAACCGAAAGCTTGGTGGTTCGAGTCCATCCAGAGGTGCCTTGGAAGAAAGGCGTGGTGATCTACTTCCAAAAAATGAGGCATTGAAAACCCTATGGAGCACAGTTATACTCTAGCACACATGGGGTCACCATGAGTTGGAATCAACTCCACGGCAAATGGTTTTTTGGGCATTATTTATTTTCTGGAAAAATCTTCAAATGCTTTCAGTGAATTTTTTCATTCACACCTAAACTACAGAAGTCTTATCAATAATCCAAACTTGTAATTTACACAGCATTCAAAAATGTTCAAAACGCTTCTACAAATATCTCTTTTGATCCATAAATCAACTTTGAGAGTCAGAGAGCAGAGCAGGTATCTTTATCTGCACTTTCGCAATAGGGAAACTGAGTTCAAAATACTGACTTAGCATCTTTCAGGGCCTGTGACGGGTGTGCCAGCCCCTGGGACTCTAATGAAGTCTTCCCCAGGCACATTACCCACGGCAGCCTTCTTTTGCAGAAGAGTCCTTAGTCTGAACGCTAGAAATCTCCTTAAAGCCATGTAAGCCAAGATTATTTGAATGACATGGGCTTAATTTCATTTTTTTTCTCTCCCTAATCTTCTTCAGTAAGTAAAAGAAGCTCATTGTAAAATACCTTGGAAGCTGCTACTCTGTCTGCCATCTGGACAACACACTGTTCAAATGTAATAAAGGCGAGGAAGGAGTCGTCCTGTTATCCTTCTGTGTAATTAATACGAGTTAAGGAAAATCAATGACGACCCTCCAGGATGTGTTCTTTAGGCTGAGATTCCTGACTAGGGAAATCAAAGTTTAAATTCCCTTTTAAGCAGAAAGGAAATGGCTTTTCGATTTAGCTCCTTGTGCTCCAGTACACGAGGAAAAAGGTCTTTCTGGAGAGGCCTACAGTGTAGGGAGCCATGGGCTAATGCTTTCATATGTTAGATTATTTCATCCTCAAAACTCCCCTACGAGAGAGGGAGTTTTACCCTACCTGCCCCCTTTTTACAAATGCCATGAGAGGAAAAAGAACGGGACCAAGGTCACACTCTCACACCTGGTCTTCTGATTCGAAGTGTAGTGCGCAGGACCCGCTATGCAATTTGCTGAGCCAAGTGCAAAATGAAAATGCGGGCTGTTTGTTCAGACATGATTACGAATTTCAAGATGGCGACCATAGAGCATTCAACCCAGCGCAGGGCCCTTCTGGGCACGGGGTCCTGGGCGGCTGCCACATATGGAGTCACTAAGAGATGGGGTCGCCATGAGTCAGAGTCGACTCAACAGGTAACTGTTAGCATCCATTACAAATGTAAGTTAAAACATTTACAGCTCCATTAAGGTGCCCTGGCGGCACAGTGGTTAAAGCTATCGATGCTAACTGAGAGGTCGGCGGTTGGAAACCACCAGCGGCTCCTCAGGGAAAGATGTGGCAGTCTGTTTCTGTAGAGATTTACAGCCTTGGAAACCCTATGGGGTCACTACGAGTCGGAATTGACTGGATGGCAGTGGGTTGGGTTGGGTTTGGGGTATAGCTTAATTATCCTCTTTGCACTACATAATGAAAAAAATTTAAAAAAAAAACAAAAAAACCAAACCCGTTGCTGTCAAGTACTCATAGCGACCCTACAGAACAGAGTAGAACCGCCCCATAGAGTTTCCAAGGAGTGCCTGGTGGATTTGAACTGCCAACCTTTTGGTTAGCAGCTGTAGCACTTAACCACTATGCCCCCAGGGGTTCCACATAATGAAACAGCAGTATCTAATAGCAGTATCTAATTTTTTAATCCACCCATTTGTTCAGTAACTACATTGTTATTATCACTACCTGACATTTATTAAACACTAATTCTGTGCTAAGTATCGTTCTAAATGCTTCCCACAGATTAGTGCATTTAATTCTCCAAAACAAATTTATCATGCATTCATTTATTCAACAAATGATTATTGAACGCCCACCGGGTTCTCAGTTCTGGGCATATGGTAGTGAAGAAAGCAGACAAAAAATTAAAGGTTCATTCTAGTGTTGGCAGCCAGAGAATAAACGAATAAATTAGTAAAACTCATGGTATATCAGGTCATTATCAGCACTAAGGAGAAGGATACAGCAGGGATTAAAATACAGGATGGGGAGCTACTGGACGAGGAGTGTCGCACTGCCCTCTCACGGACTGGGGAAACATCTGAGGGAGGAGCATTCAGGCAAGTGCAAAGGCCCTGAGGCATGATGTGCCTGGGAGAGCTCCCCTGAGGAGGAACACAGAGGCCAGGGGTGGGGGCAGGGTGTGCAGGCAGTGGGGAGAGTAGTGAACAGGGTAGGGGCAGCAGAGCACGCAGGCCCTGGAAGGACTTTGACTTTTGTTCTGAGTAAAACAGGGAACCAGGGGAAGGTTTTGAGTGGAGAAGTGATGTGACCTAGCTGCTGTCCTGAGAACAGACTGGAGGGACCTGGGTGGAAGCAGGGAGATCCATTCAGGAGTGATGACACCAAGCCTGACCAAAGACCATGGTGGCTTGGACCGGGGTGACAGTGGGGGAGGTGGCCATAAATTGTTGAGTGTTTAATATTATTTGGAGGCCACTCTGACAGAGCAGGAAACCCTGGTGGCATAGTGGTTAAGTGCTATGGCTAACCGAAAGGTCAGCAGTTCGAATCCACCAGGCGCTCCTTGGAAACTCTAGGGGGCAGTTCTACTCTGTCCTATAGGGTCGCTATGAGTCAGAGGCGACCTGACGGCGACGGGTTTGGTTTTGTTTTCTTTTTTTGACAGAGCAGGGGTGGGAATCCTGCTCTGAGACCTTCCTGCACAGACCACATGTCCCCAGTGATGATGACACCATCAGTACGTTGCCTAATGCAAGTCCTGTAGCCTGATATTTCCAAATTGCAGGAGCCACTTTCTCTTCGAGGAGGTAACACTTTCTGGTTTGCCTAAGGGACAAATAAGCGCCCCCGGTGTAAGGGTGAACATGAGAACTGACGACCTAGCCTGGAGTGAGACTTTGGAGCCAGACTGTCTGGATTCGAACTTCGGCCCTACCATTCCAGCGGTGTAACCCGCACAAATGACTTCATCGCTCTGTGCCTCCGTTTCCTCACCTGGAACTTGGCCATAACAACTGTACCGACCTCATAAGACGGTGGTGAGGATCAACGAGTGAATAAACGGAAAGCAATGAGCAAAATGACGGGCACACAGTAGGCACTCAAAAAGTTTAGCTGTTATTTTTATCCTCCAGAGATAAATGAATAGAAAGAAAGCAGTTTCAGACATCGTGAACCCATTCAATTTTAAAATACGAAAATAAAATCAGTAACATTTCAACTACCTGCGGCCCCACTCTCCAGGCGAAATGCCTCACAAATCCTGGGTGAGCTCTGAGGTCTTCAACTGAAAAACCACATCGGATATACTGGCACAGTAAACACAAATATCAGTGGATATACACACAAGGCAATGCTGTACCAGAACACAGAAGGATAAAAGAAGGAAGAAAAAAATCTAGGCTCACTAGAGACGGAATTACTGTTAGTAAGTTTTCTGGGACTGTGTTTCTCGACCACTAAATGACCTTTGGGAGTCCCTGGGGTTGGCTGTTAACTGAAAGGTCCGAGGTTCGAACTCACCAGCCGCTCCGTGGGAGAAAGGTGTGGCAGTCTGCTTCTATAAAGATTACAGCCTTGGAAACCCTATGGGACAGTTCTACTCGGTCCTATAGGGTTGCTATGAATCAGAATCAACTCGACGGCAACAGGTTTTTGGGTTTTGGGTGACGCAAACACTTATGCGCTAGGCTGCTAACTGAAAGGTTGGCAGTTTGAATCCACTCAGAGGCACCTCAGAAGAAAGGCCTGGTGATCTGCTTCTGGAAGGTTACAAGCCATCGCAAGCCCTGTGGAGTGCAGCTGTACTCTGACACATACAGAGGCACCGTGAGTCAAAGTCAACTCGATGGCAACTTTTTTTGACCATGCGTCCAGGGCAGGGGAGTGAGGTCGGCGTCATGGAAAACCCCTGGTAACCTGAGCAAATCACTGCACCTATTTTGGCAGCTAACTCCAGTGAAGATGGGGCAGGGGAAGAAGACGAGAAGTGCTAATTATGCTCTGAGGGGTGAGACAGAAAAGCAGGCTGCTTTCATCCTCTATCCCCAGAGAGTCTGAAGCTGGTCCATCTCACGTCATTGTCGTCTCCCCACCCACAGAAGTCTGGAAAACACACCACCAAACATCGACTTTGTGATCACTACTTGTTCCAGTGTGTTTGGTTTTGTGGATGCTTTTCCGATGCTTTTGGTTTCGCTTTCGCGTTGAGGATAACCTTCCGAAGGCATGATCATTTTCTTGCTCGACAGGTTGTGTTTTCAGCACAAATTAGCTAAAATAATCAACCCTTGTCTCTTTTCCAGTAAGAATGGATCCACACTAAAATGTTGCCCATGAAATATTTTGTTCTTTGTATGAAGGCAAGCACTTTTTGGCCCAGTACTTGGATTATTTTTTATTAAGATGCTGGGGCCCCTTTATAATGAGCTGAGAAAGCAACATCTTTTTACTGCTAAACACCCTTCAGTGAATTCCGATGCGGAGACTAGAAGAATATAACTGATGAGCTACACAAACGTCCGCCTTCCGTCCCCAACCGTCTCTAACCAACACGCACAGATAGACCGGGAGTCTAACACCTGAAAATACGGAGCATGTTCATTGAGATGGAAGTGTGTCCGTCAAGATTGAATGAGCAATCTTCTTGTTTCTGACAGATTTCGTTTCAAAAGGAATGACAGTAATCCTGCTGCCGAATTCTCCATAACAAGCGGAAAGGGCTTTCCTTCAATCCTTGGAGCATTCTCCTTCAGCAGAAATAAAAGACTGATACGTCCAATGTATCACAAAGAATTACTTAGAGTAGTAGGAAGCACCGTGTAAGAAAACCTAAAGTCATTCCAGTTTTCGACGCACTTACTGGAATCAGCAAGGTCCTTTCTGGAGTATGTGCTGAGTGGAAAGGTTCTGGAAGGAAGAACCAAATTTAGAGGCCATGACCTTTGGTGTGGAAGAAAGAAGCTGAAGAGGATGGTGGCAGGGGGGGCATCTGGGTAGTTAAGACTGGAATGGAATAAGTATAAGTAAACATATGTGCCTGAGTTCGGCTGCAAAGGTCATTGTTGGTGTTTCCTTTCAGGGATGGCCAGCTGTGGGTGCACAAGAGCCTCAAGTGTCAATATATTATAGTCTCATCTTGATAGCACTGGTCTGTGCGGTAGAGTGAATTATTCTTCATTGCTCCCTAGGATGCAATTCACCACCAGATGCCACATTACTTTTCAGTGCCTTCCTTCTGTACACTGTGCGTATTTCTCTACCTCGACTCTGCTAACATCCCATTGACCAAAGCCTACCACTTGGCTGAGCTCCTATGTGACAAGTGAAAAGTGCATGTGAGGTTGGACATGTGCTCTTGCTTGCCTGACATTGCCATAAAAAGATCATGCCCAGGAAGGAGAGTCAGGAATAGGAGGAGGATACGGAATGTGTGGCTAATTGCCTCCATAAATAACTGCCTCCTCTGCCATCAGACCAGAACTGGATGGTGCTCGGCTACCATTACTGAACATTTTGATTAAAGACTCCATAGGAGAATCCTGATCAGAAGGGGGAAAATGAAGAAAAGAATTTCAACTTCACATGGACTCCAGACTTTCTGGAGCTACAGAGGCTAGATGAACCTATTGCCCTGAGATAATCTTTGAACCTCAAACCAAAAATATCCCCTGAAGTCTTCTTAAAACCAAACAATAGTTTAGCTTAACTGGTAAAAAAATATCTGCCTTGAGCATTATGCTCTGTTGAGAACTATTTATATGGGATCAAAGTGACAACAGCAACTCCAAAGATGGGATAGGAACCTTAGAGGGCAGTGAGTTTATGTTAATGGGGGAGGAACAACTCAGAAAAGGAGGGTGAGAATGGTTGCACAACTTGAAGAATGTAATCAATGTCACTGAATTGTACATACAGAAATGGTTGAGTTGGTGTATGTTTTGCTGTGTATATTCTCAACAACAACAAAATAAAATTAAAAAAAAAAATCTTCCCCAGGGTAGCTGCTGTCCCTTCGATCTGGGCTGTCTAGCCCAACAAGACATCAGAACCTATTATAAAATGACAATTCATAGAAAAGTGTGGTACTTGCACAAATATAGAAAAGTATACAACAATGGAGGAGCAGTTTGACAAGAACAAAACAAAGATTCCAGGGTCAATTTAGAGATACCTGCGCTCTTGAAATAAATTACTGCTAGCTGCAGCAGCAAAGAAATTGAAGTGTTCTCGCGTGTCAACAATGTGGCTGCTTTTGAAGCAAAACCATTGAAGTACAGTAGAGTGGCTATATGAAAATCTTTTGTCCTACAGAGGAGTTGTTTGCTATCTGGTGACAAGGAACTAAAAGAGTTGTCCCTTCTGGGTAAAGAAGATAGTGTAATAATGAGTGAGAACGTAACTTTTTTCCAAAAGAAACTTGGGTTGTGAAGAGCACATAGGGAAAACAGATGCTTGGAAACAATTCCACCATCATGTGATTGTTCTATTGAAAATTATGCAAATATGCACCTATAAAAACCACAGTCTTTGAAAACTTGGAAATGAAATTTTATAACCTGTTTAAAAATCTTCCAAATGAAGCACTTCAGCGGATCGTGAACTCATTTGTTAAATATAATAAAATGCAGCATCACCATTTGGTTGGGAAGAATAGTTGATGGACATCAAGGAAGATGGGAATTTTCCAGTTGAGTTTTAACAAAACTCTTTGCATAGATGGGATTGAAAAAGAGTCTATCATGAACTAGCAAGCAAGCCGGTGTCACATTTTGTCCATTGCCTCTACATATGTTGTTGTGATTCCTTTTTTCTCCAATGACAACGATTAAAACCAAGTAAAGAAGTAAGCTGAACTGGCGGCCAGACCTTCAAATGTTCATTCAATGAAGTGGTAAACCAAGATGTTCAAAAATAATGAAGCATCCTCAATCACTTTGCTGTCATTTAAAATACTAAATAATTCTTAATGGAGCAGAGATAGCAAAATGTTTAGAAATTATTAAAATGTATATTTTACTTTCATCTCATCTTATTTTAACATCTCATTTCAACACCTTTTGTACACATGCTTTATACTCTCAACAATACATTATTTACCAAAAAACCAAGCCCATATATCCTAGAGAAGTAAGAGCCACCACACGAACAGATATATGCACACCATGTTCATTGCAGCACTGTTCACAATAGCAAAACGATGGAAACAACCTAGGTGCCCGTCAACGGACGGATGGATAAACAAATTATGGTACATCCACACAACGGAATACTACGAAATGATAAAGAACAACAATGAAGCCATGAAACATAACATGGAGGAAGCTGGAGGGCATTATGCTGAGTGAATTCAGTCAGTCACAGAAGGAGAAATATTGTATAAGACCACTATTATAAGAACTCAAGAAAAGGTTTAAGCATAAAAGAAAACATTCTTTGATGGTTACGAGGGTGGGGAGGGAGGGTGAGGGTTATTCACTAACTAGATAGTAGACAAGAATTATCTTAGGTGAAGAGAAGGACAGCACACACTACAGGGGAAGTCAGCACAACTGGACTAAAACAAAGCTAAGAAGTTTCCTGAATACAGTCAAACACTTAGAGGGACAGAATAGCAGGGGCGGGGGTCTGGGGACCATGCTTTCAGGGGACATCTAGGTCAACTGGCATAACAAAGTTTATTAAGAAAAGGTTCTGCATCCCACTTTGGTGAGTGGCATCTGGGGTCTTAAAAGCTAGCGAATGGCCATCTAAGATGCATCAATTGGTCCCAACCCACCTGGAGTAAAGGAGAATGAAGAACACCAAAGACACAAGGAAAGTAGTAGCCCAAGAGACAAAAAGGGCCACGTAAACCAGAGACTTCATCAGCCTGAGACCAGAAGAACTTGATGGTGCTCAGCTACCACCAATGACCGCCCTGACAGGGAACACAACAGAGACTCCCTGAAGGAGTGGGAGAAAAGTGGGGTACAGAACTCAAATTCTAGTAAGAAGACCAGACTTAACGGTCTGACTGAGACTGGAGGAACCCTGGAAAGCATGGCCCCTGGATTCTCTATCAGCCCAGAACTAAAACAATCTCCGAGGTCAACTCTTCAGACAGGGATTGGACTGGACTGTGGCACATAAAGCGATACTCGTGAGGAGTGTGCCTCTTAGCTCAAGTAGATACAAGAGACTAAACGGGCAGCTTCTGTCCGGAGGTGAGATGGGAAGGCAGAAAGGGTTAGGAGCTGGTTGAATCGACATAGGGAATCAGGGGTGGAAAGGAGGAGTGTGCTGTCACAGTATGGGGAGAGCAATTAGGGTCACATAACAATGTATGTATAAATTTTTGTATGGGAGACTAACTTGAAATGTAAACTTCATTTAAACTACAACAATAAACAAAAAAAGAGGAAAAAAAAAAAAAAAACCAAAAACGAAACTCGTTGCCTTTGAGTCGATTCCGGCCCATAGCGACCCTAGAGGACAGAGAACTGCCCATAGGGTTTCCAAGGAGCGGCTGGTGGACTTGAACTGCCAACCTTTTGGTTAGCAACCATATCACTTAACCACTGCATCATCAGGGCTCCACATTATCTATAGTAGTACCTATTACACATATACGTATATAAAATGAATAAATTAATACATATTTGGGGCATTTGTTCAAAACAATTTTACTAATAGGAGTACAAAAACAAAAACTGGGAGATTTCTATGATCCAGAGGGAGGGCACAGGTGGTTCACGGGTAGAATTCTCATCTACCATGAAGGAAACTTGGATTCCACTCCTGGCCAATTCATCATGCGTAGCCACCACCCATCCGTCAGCGGAGGCTTGTGGGATGCTATGTAAACCCTGTGGATCACAACTGTCCGATCTGCAACTGATCAAGAGGATGGTGCTGAACCGGGCAGCATTTCGTTCCATTGTGCATGGGGTTGCCATGAGTCAGGGGCCAACTCTACGGCAGCTAACAACATGAACCAGAGAGGTCCTGACTTCTGGTGTAAGCCTAAAGGGATGTTTTATATACCTCAGCATGACAGGCAGAATCATTGATACTGCACAGCTCATCACAGCTTGTGAAAAGTCAGACTCTCTCATCCAGAAACATTCAGTGGCATTTTGAGAAACTTCAAAAGGCTTTCAGAGTGCTGATGGGAAGGAGGCGCATTTCCATCCAGCTTGTCTACGGCAACAGGTTTGGCTTGGTTTTGGTTGTCTAATCCTACCCAGCAAGTGAGAGAAAGGAGCGGTCCCAGGTTTGCATGACTACAGGGCAGACAGCTTGATGGTTCTGACATACGTTATTGCTTTGAGCGCCAATTGATTGAACCTTTCGGGGATTGGAAATCCAACCACCTCAAACCTTTCAAAGGCATCATCCACACCCTGTTGCTTACAGAGCATACAGTATTGCGTGGTTGGGCAGACTTTTACTTCCTGACTGATTACCCTTCTTTTTTGTAACCGCAAGAAAATACATTTTTGCACAAAGACTTGTAACCATGGGCAAAGACTTTCTCAAATGTATTAAAATCCTCATTTCAGGTCTAGAGCTTGTCTCCATCAAATTGGATTCTATCTATATTTTAGGGCAGAACTTGTGTGTGTGTGTGTAGGGGGATTGAAGACACGGGAGGTCCCCTTCCAACCTCAAAGGGCTACTGTATGCTCCCATGACTGTGCATTCTTTCAAAATTTATTTTTTAATATAATTTTATGTTTGAAATGTGAAAACTATCCCATGGTTTTTTTTTTTTTTTTAATATAAACTATAAGGCCATGTGTTACAGAAACCCTGATCTGTGAGGTTATTTCAAAACATGAATTGATTTTCATAAAAGAGGTATTTTCAGAAAGTTGACTGGCCACATGTTATAAATTTCATAACTGTATAATCTTTACACACACAAAAAAAAATCTCAAAAAATAATTAAGTGGTAAAATCTCACTTTGATGACTACAAACTCCTGACAGAAGCTAAAAGGGGATGAGGAAATCGCAGAATCAAAGGTTGGAGCTAAAATGTTGTGTTTTAATTAAGAACTTGTGATCTCTCAACCTTTTCCACATTTAAATAGTTATTCTTAGCCTGTACCTAGAGAATTCAGTTTCCTTAGACACAAAACTACATTTCTGCTCAACTTTACATGTCTTTTCTGGTTTTGGTTTTGTTTGCTTGCCTGTTTCCTCTGTTCTGCGCCCTCTACATGTGATCTGAGTCTCATCCTCAGCCCCTAGGCTCCATGCTAGGCCCCTTTTCTGCCTGTTCTGACCTGGGAGTTTGACCCCAAAGGATGAAATCACCTAGGCCCCTTCCGTCTGGCTTCCTGTTGGGTTCAACCAATGGGAGGTGCTGGCAAGAGAGAGTGAGGGTGAGCGGAGAGAGAAAACTCTCCCTCCTGGCTTCCATGCAGTTTTGAAAGGAATATATGCCTTCTGATCACTGATCCTGACACGTTGGCCCCTCTTCCAAGCTCCAAGGCTCTCTGGGCTCCATACTGTTCCCTGCCTTGCCCCTTGAATCCTAGTGGTGTTAAGGGCTCCCAGCTGCTGCTACTCCCTGGGTGCCTCAGTCTGACTCGCTAGTTTCCTCGTCCACATCCGTCTGTTTCCCGCCAGGACTCTGAAGGATGCACCGTATCTCTCTTCCACAGGGCAATCTAGTAAGTTGCATGAAGCCAAGCCTGGCCTTGGATGGCACTCATGGGTAGTCTCCTCATACTGGCATCCAGTGAAAAGTGTAATTCTAGCTTCTTTTCTGAGTCTTGGCAAAGAGTAATACTTCTGCATTGAAAGCAGCATCAATCATTTGACTAATATTGATTTATAATATATCAGCCATATTTACATCTATGCCAACAGTTCTCAGAAAAACAAACACAAACAAAAACTGATTCAAGAAGCAATTAATTTTGGATGAAACAAATTTTCCACATAGAAACCTTTAAATACAATGAAGGTTTTGGGGTCATACAACGACCACTGTAGAATCCATTTCCATTTGCCTAATTTAAATGAAACAAAGTCTCTTTTTATCTCCACTGAGCATTCTCTACTTTTTTGTCTCTCTGTCAAAGTTCTCTCATTAAACTTTTATCTTTTGTCAAAATTACCCATGTAGCAAACTTAATAGAAATACAGTAAAATTTACAAGAGAGAAAGCATCGCTAAATTTGAGAGCTAGATGGGGCCTTGGCTAATGCCTTCATGTTTTAAAAGTGTTGAAAGGCTCATTTGAAGACTTCACCCCCCATTTTCTTTCAGGGTGGTAGAGTAAACCAGAAATTGACTTTTCAAATTTGATTAAAATGAGTATGTTTTGTAATTTATGATGTATCAATATAGCCAAGATTTATTCAACAACAATTTAATAGAGACTTTTCATGTGCCTTCCCTGGGTGGTGCAAACGGTTTGCGCGGCTCTACTATTAACTGAAAGGTTGGTGGTTCAAACCTACCCAGCAGTGCTTTGGAAGAAAGGCCTGGCATCCTGCTTCTGTAAAGATTACAGCCAAGAAAACCCTATAGAGCAGTTCTTCTCTGTAACACATGGGGTCGCTATGAGTCAGCATCGACTTGATGGCAATGGCTTACTTGGTTTGCTTGTCTGTTTCAATTTGCCTGAACTCTGGTTTATGACTGTGAATAAGATGGACAAGGTCTATGCCCTTGAGGGAATTTATGTTCTAGTGCAGGGGTCAGGAAAGTACAGCCCGAATCCAGCCCAATGCCTGAATTTCTAAATAAAGCTCTACAGTCACACAGCCACGCCCATTTGTGTAGTTACCATGACTACTTTCACCTTACAGTGGCAGAGTTGAGGAGACCTTGTGGCCCGCAAAGCCAAAAATATTTACTATCTGATCCTTTGCAGAAAAAAGTTTGCCAACCCCTGATCTAGTGGAAGGACTGAGGCAACAAAAATCAAATAAACATAAAATATATGCCATATTGTCAGGGGCTGGTGATTTCTATAAAGGAAAATACAGCAGGATAGACAGTGACAGAAATCGTGGCTTGTTTTAACAAGATGGGAGTCAAGGCCTGTCTAAGGGGGTGGGAATGAAGTGAGGGACTGAGCTGGGAGGATATCCATGGGAGAAATACCCCAGGCAGAGGGAACAGATGTGTGAAGGCCTTGAAAGGACAGCCTCCAGGCCATTGTTTGCATTCCTTCCTTTATTCAAGAAAGTTTTACAGAACGTTAACTTACTGTGAGCTAGCTTCTCTTCAGTTCTGTGAATACAGTGACACATTACATTCATTCTCTGACCCAGAGAAATTCCTGCCCAGTAGGGGGAGTGAGAGACATAAACGTCTGGGTACAATGGATTGCTAGAGGAGTCTGACGGAAGGATACACGCCATACAGTGGGGAAGCAACCCATGGCATAGTCAATCCAACTCTAGGGGGCAGCGAATGGGGACCCGGGAAGACTGCACAGAGCAGGGGCCTTTGAGATGAGTCTGGAGAAGTGAATAGGTAACTACCGTGTAGATCACGAAGAGAAGGGCATTCAAATCCAAAGGAACAGCAAGCAAAGTCATCGAGAACTATAAGCCATGTTAGAATGTTGTCCAACATCAGCCACATAGCCTATATGTAAGCAAGAGCACCTTTAAAGAAAGCTCCAAGACTCTAAAATCTATTGCTTGATCAGGATCCAGTATTGAATGCGTTGAGGAAATAAAAATCCTGAAAGTCTCCCTCTACATTACAAGAGATCAAAGTGGAATATCTTAAAAAAATAAAGTTAATAAACCAAACCAAATCCGTTGCCATCGAGTCGATTCCGACTTATGGTAACACTATAGGACAGAGGAGAACTGCCCCATAGGGTGTCCAAGGCTGTAATCTTTACGGAAGCAGACTGCTGCATCTTTCTCCTTCAGAGCGGCTGGTGGGTTGGAACCACCGATCTTTCAGTCAGCAGCTGAGTGCTTTAACCACTGCACACCAGGGCTCCTAAAGTTAATAGAGTCCTTAAATATTACACTGAATGTACAAATGTTGACATTAATTTTATTTATGAACCACAGTAATATTCATTTGGAGGGTTACAGTTCAAAGGACCATAGGGCTTATATAGAATCCAGACTGATATATTTTTCCATTTATGCTTTCAGCTTTAGAAAATGAGATGCAATAAATCAAGGATCTATTAGGGCTTGTATAAGTGAACGTCTAAAACAGGCTCCATTAATTCATGATCGAATTTGTCCTTCAGGGAGTCAGTTCTATTTGCCAATACCACTACTGAAAACTGTTTCAACTTCTTTTATCCACAACCAGTTCATCCACCCAGAGAGATTTTTGTCATCGTTAAAGACGATGAATTTAATGCCGGAAAAATAGTTATCGACTGGGCCTTCCGAATTTAATTGCGGGATCTAAAAGAACAAGATGTTTGTCAGTTTTCCTAAAGCTGCAAAATCCCTAAAGCGAGGCTGGTTATCAATTAACGTTCACCGAGTTCAGTTCAATGTGTTTAAGAGATGAGACTTTTATGTTAATGACACTATAATACGTCAGAGGCAGGAAGACTCAAGTCACATCCTTGAGTTGATTGAGATGCTGAGTAGAGCTGGTAGCCCTCAACACCACCTCACATGTTCAACCCAGGTATACATTATGCCCCAGGAACGCTCAATCTCAGATTGAGATTTACTGGCGATTAAAAATACAAAAAGACAGTTAATATAGACAGCTACCCACACAATAAATGCTCAGAATTATATGCTCTGTTTGGTAATGATCAGTATAAATAGTGTGATATCTATGTGAGTTAGAGGGAATTGATATCTATGTGAGTTAGAGTGAACTGATCTCTATGTGAGTTAATGAGAATTGACTAGGGGTGGCTATAGAGCACTTCAAATACCACTATCAAAATCTATTCCTGGAGAATAAATTGTTACAACCACATTGGGTATGTCTCAGAAGCAGGACTCTTCAGATCATGTCAATGGCCCTTCCGCGGCACTTGAGGAGTACTTCTGTGATTTCAAGGGTGCACTCCAGCTAGAAGCTAAAGGTACTGGTGGTGAACAGGATCAACTTGGTGGCGGGGGTGGGGGGGTGGTGAGCTGGGAGGAAACCAGAGGATTTAGTTGTTCAGACCCCATTCAAGCACGAAAGGTTTTCTATTTCAGTAAAGAGAGCAGAAGAGTCAGTGAGAGTAGTAAAATGGTCAGGGTATTCAAACTTAGGGATGTAAGCCACAAGTATCTTGAAACAAATTGGGCTATGATTAACAATTTTTTTAATGGAAAAGAATAGAAAACAGAAATATCAAAGCACACAGCAGGTAGCAGGTAGTGAGATTAAGTATCATTTCATGACGTTTCATTTGTGTTGTGCACGTGTGCATGTGTACATGTGTGTATTAGAGACAGAGAATGACATCACAATATACAAAGTATATCTTACTGTAGGTTGTGGTAAAGGCATTGCAGTAAGAGAAGCTAGGCAGCCCCAGCTGTATTGTCTTAGGAGTAACAGGCTTACTGAATTAAGTCACACTAAAATGTGAAGGACTGATGACCTCTATTTTCTTTAAAGGCTGTTTTTTACCTCAGGATAAAAAGGAGTTGAGTAGGATTTTCCATAGTCTTAAAGTATCGCCTCAAAAATCACTTATTAATTACAAAAGAATAAATAGTAACTACAGAATGGAGAATCTGAACATCACTTCAGCCAACTGATCAAAACTAACATTACCACAAAGGAGCAAACAGAAATCACATGCCTCCTGACGAGATGCCCGAGAAGGGGACATCACTTCTGAGGGCTTCTCGACAAATCTGGATAACCTGAATCTAATCATGAGGAAACAGCAGACAAACCCAAATGGAGGACCATCCTATAAAATAACTGGCCTGCAATCTTGAAAATGTCAATGTCAAGAAAGACAAAGGACAACTAAGTAACTGTTTTAGACCAAAGTGATAATGACAACTAAATGTGAAATGTAATCCTGGCCTAGCTTTTGTACTGGAGGGATAAAAATATTATTAAAAAACAGTACTGGATAAATTGGCAGTGTGGGAATATGATAAAAGCACTGGATCAGTATTAACCTCCCCGAATTTGATACATGTGCCATAACGTGGTGAATTATATTGATAGTTTCTAATATTAAGCTATCCTTGCATTCCTGCATAAACCCCAATTACTCCTGGTATGTTATTTTCTTAATATGTTGTTTGACTTTATTCAGTGATATGTTATTTTGGATTTTGGTGGCAAGGATTTGAGCCGTGCTACCTGTGCCATGGATAGCAGACTTGCTTCCTGAGAACAGTCTGTCTTATTTGCCTTAAGTAATGATTTGTCTTTGTATAATACTTCACTGACTAACTGACTGACTGCATGAATAAATGGCTGAAAGAGGAGGGAAGGAATAAAGGAAGGAATGAATGGCTAGAGGGCAATGATTTCCTAGGTGTGGCCTACATGCATCACAGTCACCCACAGTATTTATTAATACTGCAGATCCCGGGCGCCCACTCAAGGCCTACTGAATCAGACTCCCTGGATGGGCTGCCCCAGGAAGTGGAATGTTTATCAAGCTCTCTAAAGTGTTTCTTCTGCAAACCAAATTCTGATAACGGGTACTGTGAGAAATAATGACAGCGAGTTTACCAGCAAGGGAGATTAGAGACAGAGAAAATTATCTCATGGCTTTTTTCCAAGGTGACATTTTTTAACTTAGAAACTTTCTCGAGCCTTCTCACATTCCAGCTTGTCTTAAAGAATCAGGGTTCCAGCAATCCATCCATAAATATAGAGTGCCTATTATGTGCCAAGGAGCCCTGGTGGCACAGAGGTTAAGCGCTTAGTTGCTAACTGAAAGGTCAGCAGTGTGAACTCACCAGCCGTTCCATGGGAGAAAGATGTGGTAGTCTACTTCCGTAAAGATTTACAGCCTTGGAAACCCTCTGGGGCAGTTCTACTCTGTCCTATAGGGTCGCTATGAATCAGAATCGACTCGATGGCAGTGGGTTTGGTTTGGTGCCAAGAACTGTACAAAGTCCTGGGTCTATGAGGATAGAAAAGGCAAAAGCTCCGCCTCTAAGGAGTTTGAAATTTTCTTGTCTCCTTGTCATCACAGCTTGCCTTCAAGGCCAGCAGGTGTCTGTGTGTGTGCACGAGAATCCCTTGCAGAGCATAGTAAAAACCAGACGTCCAGTCCACACAACTGAGACTCTGATTTGATAGGACTTTAGAGATGGTAAACATGGGAGATTATGCATTTCCCACTACCTGTCTCCATTTCAAAATAAAAAATGTAAACTGACTATAATTAAAGGAAATGCAACAATGTTCTGGTATTTTCCATGGTCTCTACTTTGATGCTACTTGCTTAAGAATATTGCATTGTGCGCTCCCAGTTTAGCTAATAACCTAAATTATACTTAGACTCTCCTCATTGTTTCATCCAGCATTACCCAGGAATCTGCATTTTTAGTAGACATTCTGGGGCAGGCTTGAGGACCACACTTTGAGAAGCACTGGCTCAGTGGGAGATATCCGGGAAGAGAGCTCAAGAGAGGGAACAGACAGTCACCCTCCGTCTAGCTTGTAATTTGCAGCTACCCTCACTGCACAGCTGGCTGGCAGCACGTGCCAGCCTCTTTTATATCTTCTTAATTCCCGGGTGACTTTCTCGAAAATCTCAGTACCCAGATGGAGAAGCATTTATGGGAGGCAACAGCCGTTTTTTATGATAAACGATTTGATGGCTTGATGAATATTTGCCATTACATGAGCATGAATCAGGACCACTGGCAAGGGCTGGAGAGCATATAGGTTAGAAGCACGTGTTTCAAAGTCCTTTCTCACATTGTCATGTAGAGAACTTATGTACCATCATCTCAGGGACAAAGGAAACAGTTTTTCATTGTTTTACTTTATTTTGCTGTGGCGAAGGCAACAGGTTTGGTTTGGGTTTTGGTACTCCAACATAGACTAGAGCTGTTGAGGTCAGGCATTCCTATCTGAACATCTGGAGGCCAAACCAAGTTTATTTTATGCATCGTTTCACTATAGCAATTTGCATTTGCCTTTTGTTTTACTAAGAGAGCTTCAGGAAAAATTTTACTCCATTTTATATTGTTAGATTTATTTGGATAAGCTCAAAATAGCTCATGCTTTCAGAGGCCATGCATGCTTAACAGCCGACTGAAATTTTTAAAGAGCTTAATTATTTTGCAAAATAATTAACACGTGTCAGCAGTATCCATTTTATTAGATGCAGATGTCTTACGATCATAATTGATGTTTAACAAAATATGGAACATAGCCATTTCCAATGACATATATTTAGCAATTTTATGGCTGTCTAATTAACTTGTCACAATAGTATTCATTTAATTCAATTTAAGGGCTGAAAACCACTTTCAACCTTTATTAATGTGACACTTGTTTTCTGGGCCACACAAGCCATGGGGGAAACTAATCAAACACCCAGGATAAAACTCTGGGAGATTTTACTCCAATCGCTCTCGACTTTTAAAAAGGGTATTATAACTTTATGTCTTTCTCTCTTTCTCACAAGTGGTTTCCATTCTCTTCAACAACTTACATTCATTTCACTTACCCTTTATTCATATTTTTGTAATTAGGCACTGTGTTAGGCACTAAAGAAAAGAACGAACACCACTGCAGCAGTAGCTACTAACATTTGCTGGGCAAGCACTGTTCTCCATTATTTATATGTATGACTAAATTTATTTTCACAACTAACCTATTAGGTGGGTATTATTTTTGTTGTCATTTACAGATGAAGGCACTGAGGTACAGAGAAGTAAAGTAACCAGACTTTGGTTAGTTAGTAAGTAAGTAAACCATTATGCTATGGAACAATACGTTTTCTATAAGGAACTGATAAATAGAGCAATGGGACAGAAATGGTCCAGACACAAAGCATGATAGCAATCCAATCTCAGGGAAAGAATAAACTATTGTTTTAAATGGGGTTAATTGAGTATCTATTTGGAAGATTATTAAGTTAGATCGCTAAACAAATATATAACATTTCTGTATAGATCAGAGACAAAACATTTAAACTATGAAAGCACTAGAAGAAAATAATAAAGAATACCTTCAGAGTGTTGGGGTAAGAAGGGTTTTTCGAACTATAATACAAAATCTAAAAGCTACAGAAGATAAGACAAGTGGGCTCAACTACATGGTAATTTAAAATGGCAAAAGCATACACAAAGGCATAAGACAAATACCATACTGAAAGGAAATACTTGCAACATATAGAACAGACAAATACATAATATAATATATAAAGAGCTCGTTCAATTAAAAAAGAAAAGACAACTCCATAAAAAATGATGACAGATATGAATAGGCACATAGATTAAAACAATACAAACGGCCAATAAAGTTCTGAAAGATCCCCTCATTAATAAATGCAAAGTAAAATACTGATACATCACTTTTTCCCCTACAAGTGGAAGTGTAAGTTGTTGCACCTTGTTTCTGAAGTGCCATTGTAAGCTCTTGAAATTTAAATGCATATATATTATGTGTCTCAGTAATCTCATTTCTAGGCATGTATTCTACAGGATTACAGGGTAGAGCTATATGCCCAAGGCTGTGCACCTCAACACTTTATTAGAAAAAAGAAGATAGAAAGAAACGTAAGAATGAGGAAGTACTCTTAGAAATTAAATATATAATTTTATATTGTATTAAATAGAAAGTGTGAATGATAAGTGAAAAAAAAACTTCCAGAAAGTTGAATAGAAAGACAAAGTATTAGAAATATGAGCAGAAGAAAAAAAAAGTACAGATGATCAATTCAGAAGATTCAATATACAGTTGATAGGAATTTCTAAAAGAGAAAACAATAGAATGGAATGATCAAACAAATGAATTTGAAAAGTTCCTGGAGCTAAGTAACAGAGAATTCAGCCTGAGAACCTTTAGCTGACAATGAGAACACAAGCTGACAATGAAAAAGCCATCACACCTACATGTAGCACAATGAAATTTCAACATGGAGAGGGTAAAGAAAGAATCTTAAAAGCTATGGAAAGAAAAGACAGGTTGTCTGTAAAGGAATAAGAATCAGATAATTATCTGACTGCAGGACTGGAGGCCTGAAAGCAATGGAGCTTGCCTTAAAACTTCTGTAGGAAAATAAGTTTCAACTTAGAATTCTGTGTCATGAGAGAATAATGGCATTTCCAGACATGCAAAAGATTTACAAAGTTTACTTCCCACACATCTTTTCTGAGCAAGTTATCCGAGGATGTGCTCCAACAAAATCAAGAAAGAACAAAATGGGATCCAGGAAACGATGGATCCAACACAGGAGACGAAGGAAACAAAGTGTTAGGATGACAGTTGTAGGAGGCTTAGGAAGTCATCAATCCACATTACAGCAGACAATGGAGACTCAGAGAAGCAGGTGCTTGGGAAAGAAGGTTGTTCTCTACCTTTGAGAAGGCTGAAGAATTTAAGGCAGGGAAGGCAAAGGAAAAAATGAGAAATAGACTGCTACAGAAACAAAAACTTTACAATAGTGGCAATATGTTGTTGTCAGCTGCCGTGGAGTCAATTCCAACTCATGGCAATCCCATGAATGATGGAGTAGAACTACTCAATAGGGTTTTCTTAGTTGTAATCCTTCCAGAAGCAGATTCGCCAGGCTTTTCATTCATGGAGCTGCTGGGTAGATTAGAACAGCCAAACTTTCAGCTAGCAGATGATTGCAAACCACTTGTACCGCCAAGGCTCCCAGTGGCAATATAACCAGCAGTAATTAGCATACTCACCACTCATCTGTCAGGTTGTTGTACTATGGTGGCTTGCATGTTGCTGTGATGCTGGAAGCTATGCTACTGGTACTTCAAATATCAGCAGGGTCATCCATGGTGGACAGTTTTCAGTGGAGCTTTCAAACTAAGACAGACTAGGAAGAAGGACTTGGCAGTCTACTTCTAAAAAAAATTGGCCAGTGAAAATCTTATGACTAGCAGCAGAACACTGTCTGATATAGTGCCAGAAGATGAGCCCCTCAGGTTGGAAGGCACTCAAAATACAACTAGGGAAGACCTGCCTCCGCAAAGTAGAATCGGCTTTAATAACTTGGACAGAGTCAAGCTTTCTGGATCTTCATTTGCTAATATGGCAGGACTTGAAGTGAGAAGAAATAGCTGCAAACATTCATTAATAATCGAGACTTGGAATGTACAAAGTATGAATCTAGGAAAATTGGAAGTCATCAAAAATGAAATGGAACACATAAAGATTGATATCCTAGGCATTAATGAGCTGAAATGGATGGGTATTGGCCATTTTGAATCAGACAATCATATGGTCTACTATGCCAAGAAAGACAAATTGAAGAAGAATGGCATCACATTCATTGTTAAAAAAGATTTCAAGATCTATCCTCAAGCGCAATGCTGTCAGTGACAGGATAATATCCATATGCCTACAAGGAAGGCCAATTAATATGATTATTATTCAAATTTACACGCCAACCATTGATGCCAAAGATGAAGAAATTAAAGATTTTTACCAACTTCTGCAATCTGAAATTGATCAAACATGCAGTCAAGATGCATTAATACTGGTGACTGGAGATCACATCATAGAATTTTGCAAGACCCACTACTTATTCATTGCAAATACCTTTTTTTCAACAACATAAATGGTGACTATAGACGTGGACTTCACTGGATGGAACACACAGGAATCAAGTCAACTACATCTGTGGAAAGAGACGATGGAGAAGCTCAATATCATCAGTCAGAACAAGGCTGGGGCCAACTGCAGCACAAACCATCAATTGCTCTTATGCAAGTTCAAGTTGAAGATGAAGAAAATTTAAAAAAGTCCATGAAAGCCAAAGTATGACCTTGAGTATATCCTACCTGAATTTAGAGACCATCTCAAGAATAGATTTGATACATTGAACTCTAATGACCAAAGACCAGATGAGTTGTGAGATGACATCAAGGACATCACATATAAGGAAAGCAAAAGGTCATTAAAAAGACAGGCAAGAAAGAAAAGACCAAAATGGCTGTCAGAAGAGACTCTGAAACTTGCTCTTGAACACAGAGTACTTAAAGTGAATGGAAGAAATGATGAAGTAAAAGAGCTGAACAGATGGTTTCAAAGGGTAGCTCAAGAAGACAAAGTAAAGTACTATAATGAAATCTGCAAAGACCTGGGGTTGGAAAACCAAAAGGGAAGAACATGCTCTGCATTTCTCAAGTTGAAAGAACTGAAAAAAAAAATTCAAGCCTCGAGTTGCAATATTGAAGGATTCTATGGGCAAAATACTGAATGACACAGGAAGCATCAAAAGAAGATGGAAGGAATACACAGAGTCACTGTACCCAAAAGAATTCGTTGACATTCAACCATTTCAAGAGGTAGCGTATGACCAAGAACTGGTGGTACTGAAGGAAGAAGTCCAAGCTACACTGACGGCATTGGCAAAAACGAGTCTCCAGGAATTGACGGACTACTGATAGAGATGTTTCAACAAACGGATGCAATGCTGGAAGTGCTCACTCATCTATGCCAAGAAATTTGGAAGCCAGCTACCTGGCCAACCAACTGGAAGAGATGTGTATTTGTGCCCATTCCAAAGAAAGATGATCCAAAAGAATGTGGACGTTATCAAACAAAATCATTAATATCACATGCAAGTAAAATTTTGCTGAAGATAATTCAAAAATACTTGCAGCAGTACATCGACAGGGGACTACCAGAAATTCAAGCCAGATTCAGAAGAGCACGTGCTAATGCCAGATGGAACTTGGCTGAAAGCAGAAAGATGTTTACCTGTGGTTTATTGACTATGCAAAGACATTCGACGGTGTGCAGCTCATAACAAATTAGGGATAACATTGTGGAGAATGGGAATTCCAGAACACTTAATAGTGCTCATGCAGAACCTGTACATAGACCAAGGGGCAGTCATTTGAACAGAACAAGGGGATACTGCGTGGTTTAGAATCAGGAAAAGTGTGAGTCAGGGTTGTATCCTTTCATCATACTTATTCACTCTGTACGCTGAGCAAATAATCTGAGAAGCTGGACTGTACGAAAAAGAACGTGGCATCAGGATTGGAGGAAGACTTATTAACAACCTGCAATATGCAGGTAACACAACCTTGCTTATCGAAAGCAAAGAGGACTTGACGTACTTACTGACGAAGATCAAAGACTACACAGCCTTCAGTATGGATTACACAACATAAAGAAAACAAAAATCCTTACAACTGGACCAATAAGTTACATCATGACAAATGGAGAAAAGTTTGAAGTTGTCAAATACTTCATTTAACTTGGATCCACAATCAACACCCATGGAAGCAGCAGTCAAGAAATCAAACGATCTAAAGTACAATAAAAAAGAAAGAAAGAAATCAAATGACATACTGCATTGTGCAAATCTGCTGCAAAAGACCTCTTTAAAGTGTTGAAAAGCAAAGATGTCACCTTGAGGACTAAGGTGTGCCTGACCCAAGCAATGGTATTTTCAATCACTTCATATGCATGTGAAAGCTGGACACTGAATAAGGAAGACTGAAGAAGAATTAATGCCTTTGAACTGCGGTATTGGTGAAGAATATTGAATATACCATTGACTGCCAGAAGAATGAACAAATCTGTCTTGGAAGACGTACAGCCAGAATGCTCCTTAGAAGGGATGATGGCAAGACTTCGTCTCACGTACTTTGGACATGTCATCAGGAGGGACCAGTTCCTGGAGAAGGACATCATGCCTGGTAAAGTAGAGGGTCAGTGAAAAAGGGGAAGACCCTCAATGAGATGGACTGGCACAGTGGCTGCAACAATGGGATCAAACATAGCAACGACTGTGAGGATGATGCAGGACTGGGCAGTGTTTCGTGCTGTTGTGCATGGGGTCGCTATAAGTTGGAACCGACTCGAAGGCACCTAAAACAGTAACAATTAGCTATATGATGAATAATATTTTCTTAATAATAAAAATGAAAACTCTCCAGTGAGTTTTTAATATTTGGAACAACCTATAGATAAGGCACAAAAGACTTAAAATGGTTGCTGAACACTTGTGAATATTTTCAACCTTTGTAATATTAAAGACAAAATATAGATGTCAAAAGTCAGGAAAGCAAGGGTAAGCAGAAGTAAGCAGACAGGTGCATGAATTGTATTTTTATCTTAAGATGTGAAATTACTAGTATTCAAATATGCTACTTACTGAAAAAGGAAAAAGAAATAAAGGTATAATCTATATTTAAAATCACAGAGGTGACTGGTTCTATATAACTAAAGTGGAAAGAGAGGTATGAGGAGGTGGGCAATGGTGCAACTGACGTAGCCCTTATTTAAAAACCAAAAAAACCAAACCCACTGCTGTCAAGTCGACCCTACAAGACAGAGCAGAACTGCCCCACAGGGTTTCCAAGGAGTGGCCGGTGGATTCAAACTGCTGATCTTTTGGTTAGCAGACAAACGCTTAACCACTGTGCCACCAGCAGAGTATGAAATCAGTAGATATGGTCTGAAATTGATAAACTTAGAAAAAGCAGGTTGAGCATATTATTTAGATCAGGGGTTGGCAAACTTTTCCTGTAAAGGGCCAGATAGTAAATATTTCAGACTTTGTGGGACATACGGTTTCCATCATAACTATTCAATTCTGCTGCTGTAGCACAAAAGGAATAAGCATGGGTGTGTGTCAATAAAACTTTATTTAGAAAAACAAACAGAAGCACAGATTTGGCCCAGGGGCTGTAGTTGGCTGATCCCAGATCTAGATATATATGGGAAATCATTACCTTCATAAAAATGGTAGGACATGCTTTTCCAAATGACCATTATGGAGGCATTAAAGATTAATTCTTAAATTTCTTTCTTGATTTAGCTCCTGGAAGAAACCCTCTCTCGACTCTCAAAGTCATGCCAAGAGCGCAAATGTTCCACTAAGATTAAACAATGGTGGCCTTTTCCGAATATTTACAATAGAAAAGGTCAACAGATGAAATTTACTTAAATTTAAGCTTTACTCCAGTGTTTGTCTTGAATCACTGGTAAATGGAACCCTCTGGCAATTTCAGAATCAAATACTATTAGATTTTGAACTCCTTGAACGTTGGGAAATATTCATCTCTTTATTTCCTGTCTCTGCAACAGTGATGGCATATTGTTATGGAAGCAGATCACCACGCCTGTTCATCCACGGAGCTGTTGAATAGATTCGAACTGCCAACCTTTCAGTTAGCAGCTGATGCAAACCTCTTGCACTCCCAAGGCTCCTAAGTGGCAATACAACAAGCAGTAATTAGCTACAATACAGTGAATAATATTTTCTTAGTAATAAAAATGAAAACTCTCCAGTGAGTTTTCAAAGAATACTTGGTAAATACAGGTATATTTTAAGTCTAATTGAGCAATATTTCGTGGGCTTTCACAAATAATCCCAGAAATCCTGTGTTCCACTTGAATAAAATAAATTTGAGAACCATAGTTTGGCTTTTAAATGTGGCATAGTTACTTTTGCTTTTTCAGTTGGAAGGAATGGAAAGGTTATATACATCAACGTTATAAATCAAGGTGAGACACTTTTGCAAGCCTTTCTCAGGTGTTCAGTCTTCACAATTGCATGATAAAGAATGGTTTTTTCGTGTGTGCATGTATTTGAAAAGATATCATAAAAGGTTTTAAAAATATTTTTAAAGGAAACCCAAAATTTAATGTCGGTAATTAGCACTCTTTAAAATTGGTGAGCAATATCCATTAACATTGAAGAGGCAGTCATTTTAAACTCTCCACTTATTCTTCAATTCAAGAAATCGGTTTTTTTCCTTAACAAAATTCCCACAAGGGACTTAAATGAATTCCTTGTTAGTACCCACCCCCCACCCCCAAACACCAGAGGAAAGTTAAAGCAGAGAAAGAAATCTTAGTGGTTTCAGTTCACATAAGGCCTAGTCTACACCCTGGAGCGTAACCGCATTTCATGGTTTAATTACAGATAGTCTCAGATGACAATTATGCAAAGCAGACTTTCATTATGTCTCAGATTAAGACCTGAAAACTGTGGCTTCCGGCAGGTAAAAAGGCTCCTCCACTGATGTATTTTTGCTATAGAACTGTGCACTGTGAATCATAGCCATAAAATGGGAGTGGAGGGTGGGGGAAAGGAAAAAGAAAATGCTCAGTGGAAACATCTGGAAATAAATCTACCTCGCCTTTTCTGAAAAGCACTGCCTTTGAAACGCTATGCCTATAAGTATCATTTTATGGGCGTTATAAAATCACGCACAATTAAGCAAATTAAGCTTAGCAAAGCCACAGTTCACTTTTCATACGCGTGTCTCAGGAAGTGTTTAATACGTGAAAAGTCTACGGAAGTGGAGATTGTGTAGACTAAAGAGTTGAAGCACTTGTCCTCTGCAGATATCAAACTTAGGGGTTTATAGATAATATGAACATAATTGCTAATATAATTGCTAATACTTTTTAATCTTACCTAGGCTACATGAAAAGATTCTGCAAAGACGAACATTTTCTGTGCGTGGCTGTTACTGCTCAGAATAATGAAACACTTAGTATATTCAATTTCAGATACATTAAATCCGAGATTGTTCACACCTGTGAGCTTGGGTTTCTCTCCCCACAGTTGTTCCCTTGAATTCTCAGAATGGTTAAGAAGCGAGTGAATGATCAGTGGCTTGATCCTCTAGAAAGAGATAACTGCATTGCCACTTTCATGAATATTATCATTGGGCAATAAAAGCTCCAAACGAAACACCTGAGTTTGGCCTAAAGTGAAAATCACATTAGGTATTAGCTTCATTTACAACAAATTGGCTGGAATTTTCCCCAACGATTCTAAGATCCAAACCTATGAAATGTTGCTGTTGCTGGCTGCTGTCAGGTTGGCCCCGGATTCACGGTGACCCCATGCACAGCAGAACAAAACACTGCCTGGTGCTGTGCCATTCTCATGATCAGCTGTGGATCGGATCGTTGTGATCCGCAGGGTTTTCACTGGCTGATTTTTCAGACGGAGATCGCCAGGCCTTTCTTCCTAGTCTATCTTAGCCTGGAAGTTCCACTGAAACCTGTTCAGTATCACAGCAACACACAAGCCTCCACTGACAGATGGGTGGTAGCTGTCACGTGATTCACTGACTGGAACTCAAACCCGGGTCTCCTGCATGGCAGGCGAGAACTCTACCATCGAACCACCAATGCCCCCCTACCAAATATCAGTGACCCTAAAATGCCTGTGTCTATTTTACGGAAATAATCTGACAGCACTCAGAAAATAATCTAAATTATATTAATGTGTCCTCAACCAAATATTTAGTTAATATTGACTTGGGAAAACCTTTATTCTATAAAAACTGAAGATAAATAATCACCCCTAAGCATGCTTTAGAGAATTCATGAGTGAGCTGGTGCCGGGATGTTTTAAAAGTGTTGTATGATTCTCCTTTAAAACATACTGTTGCTGCGTGCCGTCAAGTTGATTCTGACTCATAGCAACCTTATATGAGTAGAACTCTCCTATAGGGTTTCCTAGGCTGTGGGCTTTATGGGAGCAGATTGCCAGGTCTTTTCTCTTGTGGAGTGGCTGGTGGGTTTGAACTCCTGACCTTTCGGTTAGCAGCCAAGCGCTTAACCATTGCGCCAACAGGGCTCCTTAAACCTAGGATAAAACCCGTTGCCGTTGAGTCAATTCCGACTCATAGTGACCCTACAGGACACAGTAGAACTGCCCCATAGGGCTTCCAAGGAGCAGCCGGTGGATTCGAACTGCTGACCTTCTGGTTAGCAGCTGTAGCTCTTAACTACTGCGCCAATCGTTGCAAAACACTCCAAAATATTTTATGTTTCTCATTCTTCAACTCCTTATCAGTGGTGTCACCCTTACTGGTTTATGTACTTAACCCGAAGGTCCTCTGATTTTGAATTCAGACATCCACAAATGGAGATGGCCCACCCCGATCATTACAACACAGTGGGGCCTGTTGTGTGGTACTTTAGTAGATTCTTACTTTATACTCAAAGGTCAACAATCCTGGCCCCGGCATTGTGCACTTCATGACGATTCTGTTATCATTTCAGTGAATAATTATCTTAATTACTATCATTTATCTAGCACTGAAATCCAATAAAAAACACACGAATTCTACAGACCAAGCCAGAATGGTTTTGAAAAATGCGTTAAGTCTGGTGGTTCCTCAAAAACGAAACACAGAATTACTGTATGACCCAGCAATTCCACTTTTGGGTATATATCCCAAAGAATTGAAAACAGGTGTTCAAACAAAAATGTGTACATAGCAGCGCTAGTCCCAATAATCCAAAGGTGGGAACAACCCAAGGGTCCATCAACAGATGAATGGATAAACAAAATGCCATCTCTCCATACAATGGAATACTATTCAGCCATAAAAAGGAATGAAGTCCTAATATATGCTATCACATGGATGAACCTTGAAAACATTATGCTAAGTGAACGAAGTGAGACACAAAAGGCCATATATGATATGATTCCATCTATAGGAGATATCCAGAATAGGCGAACCGACAGAGACAGAAGGAGTCCCTGGGTGCCACAAATGGGTAAGTGTTCGATTACTAGCTGAAAAGTTGGTGGTTTGAACCCCCCCAGAGGTGTCCTGGAAGACAAGCCTGGCGATCTACTTCCTAAAGGTCACGGCCTTAGAAAGCCCTATGGAGCAGTTCTACTCTGCACACATGGGGTCGCCACGAGTAGGAATCTATAGAGACAGAACTAACACAGCAACTAACAACAACAGCAGAGAAAGGAAGGGGATTAGCGGCTGCCGGGGGCTGAAAGGTATCAGGGGAGTGGCGAGTGACTGCTTAATGCGTAAGGGGTTTCCTTTTGGGGTGCTGAAAATTCCTGAAACTAGAGAGTGGAGATGCCTGCAAAACACTGGGAATGTACTAAGTGTCACGAAATGTAACTATTATGTTACGTGTATTTTACCACAATAAAGAATGCATTCGAATCTTCCCTTTGAGGGCTTAATTTTTTCCACAAATCCCCCTCATTCCCTCCTATACTCCTAAGGGGCCTTGCCTCGGAGTAAGGCTAATTTTAAAGAGAAATGAAAGCTCCTTTGAAAAGTACAAGTATTTCTTTGCTGAATCATGATTCTCATGTTCTTTGCCGAACAAGGGAGTCGGGAGAGGAACAGGAAGGAGGGGTATCTATGAAGGAAGAACCCGAGAGAAAGGAAGGTACCATTAATCCTACCTGCTTGCACTCATGTTTTGGGCAGGTACTTGGTGCAATAAACTGTATCTGTGATTCTGAGTGGGTGACACCTTGCCACAGAATTAGCTTTTGGTCCCCATACTTCTGTGTATCAGTGAGCAAACAAATGACAGCTAAAGCTTATGTTCACATGGCCTGCTTAGTAATTTCAATAGCTAAATTTAAAATGAGAGGCCAGTGATCCACAGCAAACCTTGCTGTAGACTACTAACGCTGATAAATGTTGAACTCTGCAATAAATAATAACAGCGTACCAAGAGAGACCAGCATGCTAACATCAGATACGAACACTCACTTTTTTTGAAGAACCACAGGGTACTATCTCCTTGGCACTGGACCCACACTTCAAGTGTTTAATGACAGCAAAGAGCAAGCTTTAAGAGTGGCTGAGATCAAAAACTGACTTTCCTAGACCCAGCTGGTTGGTGGAGTTCATATGTGATTGGGCATAGCTTCCACGTGGGTATTTCAACGCCTCAGTATTTGTCCAAAGCCAGTTCTCCGGCATTTGATCAACTCTTGGCTCTAGCAACATGGGGGGATAGGAAGGTCACTGCGTGCTCTGTGAGGAGGTTGGCTTTGTCACTAACTAGCATCTCGTCTGTAGTTTCTCCTTCCATAAGGCAGTAAAAAATATTTTAATGCCTCTAATGTGCAAGAGAGTCCCTGGGAGGTGCAAACTGTTAACGTGCTTGGCTGCTAACCTAAAGGTTGGAATTTGGGGTCCACCCAGAAGCGCCTCAGAAGAAAGGCTGGCAGTCTACTTCAGAAAAATCAGCCATTGAAAACGTTATGAAGCACAGTCCTACTCTGACACACATAGGGTCACCACGCGTCGATTCCAACCGGCTGGCAGCTGTTTGTCTTTGTTTTTATACTTATTACGTGCAAGAGGGCCAGTCTGATAGACGCTTCCTTGGCCATACTGGAAATGGAAGCTTCTTTTTATTTTTAAACAAAGCTGTGATTTCATCTTTTCACCTATTCCAACAGCTTTCCTTCCAATGGAATGAAATTTTATTTTATTTTCCAAAGACATTTTATCTCCTAGTTTCAACCTCTTCTCTTCTTTCAACCTAATCTTTTCTGGAAACTGTAACAAGAAAGCATTTTGAGTTTTCTTTCCTTTTGTTAATTGGGAATGTCTTTGAACTGTAATGAAACATTCATGAAGGAAGCTAGATGCAACGTCTCTGTCCCGTAAGAATTTAGAGAAGGCACTACCTCAGTAAACAGCTCCTGAAGGATCAAAAACTGATTTTTACAGAACAATGAAGATAGGGAGTTGAACAGCAGCACTGAACAGAGCATGCCCAGTCCACAACTCGGGCTCGCTGCATGGAGGATCCACTGGGGGACCACAAGGATTTGGAGACAAGGTTGGAAAGAGGTCGCCCCTGAAGCCAAAACTACTCAAAACAACACATAACAGATCTGCTAAGGTACCTCTCCTTAGTAGATGGCTTTGAAATGTGTCTGATGAGACCAGTCTGCAGTCTAATCCAATTAAGAAAACTAAGATGGCTCTCCAGGGTGATAAACTACTCAATTGCATTGTAACATGCCTGAGACAATTATTGTACTATCATAAAACTGGAAGGGTGGGCTGAAGGATGTCTAGAAAAAGTAGAACTGAAAAACTGGACATTTTGAGACTTTCCTCAGCATTGCAAAGACACAGCACTATCTTCCCTGTTATAGACTGATACACATTCTTTCTCTAAAGGACAGTTTTATGTGTTAGGGTGGGGGCATTTCTCTACCTTGGATGAAATACTCCCCATGACTATCCAATTTATTTTCTTTTGACTGAATGCTCTTTAAGCAATTCTTTTTTTTTTTTTTTCCTGTCTGCGACTTCAGTTTTCCTGGTACCTGGCTAGAAGATGAGACTCTATTCTTTTGGAAAGCTATACTTTCCACTGTAACTGAATAAATAAGCTCTGATTTGGCATGCTAACTCTTGTACAGTGAGCTGACAGACTTGTGCCTACAGAGTTAGGCATAAAGCTGGGACCCAGTAACATCCCAACATGGGTGCTATGAGGGGTGGGCAGATCTGGAACCCTTCTCGCATTGGCTCTGGAATCTTGCTTTGGCTCACAGAGTGCCAGCTGCCCTCAGGATCAGTGGGCTGCTTCTCTCCATTCCTTATCAGCACGTACGCTCTTGCCCATGGCTTTCTCCCAGCCAACCGGCTCTCCTATTTTGTACTGGGTTTAAATGACTAATAACCCCTCTTCCTCTCCCATGCTAGTGCCTCAGCTTTGGCCAAACTTAGGTGCTTCAGGTTCCCTACGCTCTCTCTGCCATCTTCATCTGAAAATGACATGACTCCCACTGCGCTCGCACGCATCACGGTTTCTGCTTCTCCCACTGCAGTTACCATATTTCACTTCCCATTACAGCCATCTGCATAAGGGTCTTCTCTCTTCCACCGAGGAGCCCTGGTGGCGCAGTGGTTAAGCACTCGGCTGCTAACTGAAAGGTCAGAGGTTTGAATCCACCCAGTGGCTCCACCGGAGAAAGACCTGGCGATCTGCTCTGAAAACCTTATGGGGCAGTTCTGTTCTGTCCTACAGAGTCGCTATGAGTCAGAACTGACTCGAGGGCAATGGGGTTTGTTTGCTTGTTTTTTCCTCTTCTACTGAAGTGTACCCTTCTCCAGGAGAAAAGGCTACTTTTTTGTAACTTATTTTAGAAACCCAGAGCCTCTGACACAATGCTGCGGATCTCCTCAAAATATCCACAAACACTTACTAAGCACCCACCATGTACCAGGCACGAGCAAGACACGATTGGTTACCTCAAAGGCCTCAGAATCCAGCAGGTCTGGGGATTTGCAATTTAACAGGGATCCAGGGCTTAACAGCAGCTATCATGGGCTCCAGGCATCCCTGGGATTAAACCGGCCTCAAAGCGAATGCCCACTCGCAGAAGGTGGCTAAACAGTGATGAATATTCCAGACGAAATGATTTTGTTGCCTTTTCGGTTCCCAAACGCTGTGCTAAGGGTGAAGATGAAGCTTTGTAAGACCCTCGTAGCAATGGATGACCCCGGGGTATGAAAAGGGCCCGGTCTTGCCATCACTCCTGGCCTGCCTCCTGCAGCCTTGACAGCGCTTTAGTTTTTCCAGCTTGAGTGCCCACAGAAGAACGCCTGAGGGAAGGGCTGACAGGTTTCTTGTCGCACAAATTTGGCCTGCAGGCCCCAAGCAGCTGAGGATGTGAGGCAGCAGAAACATAAATTCCCCTGGACAGACAGACTGGCTCCTGTGTCCTCAAGGTCCAAAGAGATGTCAGGCATCTGCAGTCATGTAGCAGAATCGTTTTTCTTTCCCTCCCCTGAAACATGATTAATTACAAGTCTGGATGGAACTTCTTTTTCTTATTTTGGTTTCATTAAAAAAAAAAAAATCGCAATGCATCTAACTTCAAGTCAAAGCCTTTGGTTTTATTAGATAAGAAGATATATAATTGTGCCATTGTGACTCTGGACTTGGTTGTGAGTGAGAAAGCAAAGGCTTTACTCTTAGACTCAAACAGCTTTAGGGACTAGAGGCAGGGGCTTGGGTTCTACTGCCATCCATAAGGAAGAGCCCTGGTGGCGCAGTTGTTAAGTGCTCGGCTGCTAACCAAAAGGTTGGTGGTTTGAATCCACCAGCTGCTCTGCGGGAGAAAGGTGTGACAGTCTACTTCTGTAAAGATTTACAGCCTTGGAAACCCTCTGGGGCAGTTCTACTCTGTCCTATAGTGTCAGTATGAGTCAAAATTGACTCAATGGCAACGGGTTTGGTTTGGGTTTTGGCCATCCATAAAATGGGATGTTGGAATGTATCAGGCAGGACCTTCTTGTCCTGGGTCAGTCGTCCCTAGAATTGTACACAACGTTGGGTATGTATATGCAGATGGGCACTGTATTAGTTTCCTATTGCTGTTGTGACAAATGACCACAAGTTTAGTGGCTTAAAAGGTCCCTGAGTGTTCCGGACTACTAACCTAAAGGTTGGTAGTTTGAACCCACTCAGTGTGCCACGGAAGAAAGGCCTGGCGATCTGCTGCTATAAAGACTGCAGTCAAAAAAACCCTGTGGAGCAGTTCTACTCTGTAACACATGGGGTCGCTATGAGTCAGAATTGACTAGATGGCAAAGGGTTTTTTGAGTGGCTTAAAACATTTCTGGAGGTCAGAAGTTCAAAATGGGTTTTACTATGCTAAAATTAAGGTGCTGGCAGGGCTGGTTCCTTTCTGGAAACTCTAGGTGAGAATCTGTTTCCTTGTCTTCTCCAGCTTCTAGAGGCTGCCTGCATTCCTTGGTCGTGGGCTTCTTCCATCTTCAAAACCAACGATGGTGGGTCAAGTCTTTTATACATCTTATTACTCTGACACTGACTCTTCTGCCATTCTCTTACACATTTAAGGACACTTGTGATGACATTGGAAACCCTGATGGCGTAGCAGTTAAGTGCTACGGCTGCTAACCAAAAGGCCAGCAGTGCAAATCCACCAGGTGCTCCTTGTAAACTCTATGGGGCAGTTCTACTCTGTCGTATACAGTTGCTATGAGTTAGAATGGACTCAACGGCAACCAGCTTGGTTTGGTTTTGATTTTGTGATGACATTGGGCCCACTTGGACAACCCAGGATACTCCACTCTAAGGTCAACTGATTAGCAACCTTAATTCCATCTGCAATCTGAATTCCCCACTGCCACGTAAGGGAACATATTCACAGGCTCCTGGGATTAAGATGTGGACATCTTTGGGGGAATCATTATTCTGCCTACCACAAGCATTCTCCCGGGGGAAAGGGTTACTAGCTTTCAACAAATTCTCAAAGAGGAATTTAAGAACCACAAGATTCAATGTTCAAAGGCTCGCTGAACCTGTAACACAGTTCAAAAGTCTAGGAATATTACTGACTTGCTACAGTACTCCAGAGCGAAGGACTTAAACTCACCCATTTGGGCCTCAACTTCACCAGGACTGAGCAATAGTGAGGCCTTCAGTTGAGAAGACAGATGAGATGTAGTCCTGCAAAAATATGTCTTTCAATGTAAACATGAATTTAGTGTCTTTTTTAAAAAAAATACTCTATCAAAAAAGAAAGCAAACAAAAAAGTTTCTAGATATTTTTTACAATGAGCGTACTCAACAAATGAGGAAAATGAGAGGCTAGTAGACCTGTCAGATTGATGGAAACGCTGACAGTAAATTTGGATGGTCCAGGGTAAATTGTACCTTCCATTTCTTTTACTATTCAAGCACTCATGGACATCAATTAGGTTCTTCATGAATGGCATCAGTTGAGGGAGCTCCTTGATCTGTAATCTCCACCAGGGAATGCTGGAGCTAATGGGGAGGGCAGCTGAGGGACCTGCAGTGCCTCTGGAGAAACCAGAGCTTCTCTTTATGAGTTAGAAGAGGGGGAAGGCTGATACGGAACCTGTCAGGAAGGGAGACTCGTCTTCATAGATATTCCTATTTAATGAGTACCCTCAGGATATAGGAAGGTGTCAGAAGAGAAGCCTAATTTTTAATGTGGTATTTTATTAGGTTGAAGATGTTAATGAATCCCAGCACTGAGATTCCTAACTACCTTTCAGTGTGCATTTAAAATGCTCCAACTTGCTAAAGGCTCCATCAAGTTTTGTCTGAGCTTCCCCTCTCCACACACACGCGACAGAAAACGCTCATTCTCCAGCACAACACTTCTTAAACTCCTGACCTCAGAACCCCTTTATATGATTAAGAATTATTGAGGACCTCAGAAAAGATTTTGTTTATATGAGTTACATCTATTGATACTTGCTGTCGTTGGGTGCTGATTTAGGAAATAATATCGGAGTTATTATTCCCTCTCCTTGAGCATAGAGAATGTGACCCAGCTGGAGCTGGCCTCACAAGGACTCACAAAGACACATCAACTGGGCCCTGAGGTGTAAAGACAATAGTTAAGATAATCTTGGAAAAGATCTTTTAGGGAAACTTTCACATCAAACACACCACAAAAGACTTTCCACTCTTTATCTTTTTCTATTAGCATTTAGTGAATAGAAATCTGTTGGACCCATGAAGACCCTCCTGACTCTTCGTTACTGAAACCTGTACCAATGATTGTTAAGAAAGACAATTCAAAATGTAGGATCCCAGTTTCTAGCCAATCTGAAAAGGCTAAGCTTTCAATGGTTTTGCCCATTTGTAATGTTAATATATACTGATGACTCTGTACTGGTTCTTTGGACTCCGGGCAGACATGGCTGTGGCACCATGCTTGTCCGTTTTCCCATTCTTGCCTATTCTGTAATATTCTCTGGACTCAGGCAGACATGGCTGTGGCAACACGCTTGTCCATTTTCCCACTCTTGCCTATTCTGTAATATTCTTTGGACTCGGGCAGACATGGCTCTAGCAACATGCTTGTCCGTTTTCCCACTTTTGTCTGTTCTGCGATATTTCCTTGGACTCGGGCAGACATGGCTCTGGCAGCATGGTTGTCCGTATCCCACTTCTGCCCTTTTGACTATATGCCGAATAAAACTTTCTTTTTGCTTTACTAAACTTTATAATGTTTTTCCCCTACAACAGTGCCCTTGACTCAATTTCGACTCATAGTGACTCCATGTGACAGAGTAGAACTGTACCATTGAGTTTCCTCGGCCGTCATCTTTACGGAGCCAATCGCCAGGTCTTTCTCCCCCAGAGCCCCTGGGTGGGTGTGCTCAATCATTGCACCACCAGGGCTCCTTTTAGTAATACTTACCATGTTGGAAATTAAAATTGAGAAACTTAAAAAAAATCATTAAAACAGCAAGTGTAAACCCATTATATTGTAACAAAAATGAAATATTCATAAAATACAACTGTTTTCCAAAACAAACAAAATTAGTGAGAAGAGTGTCATTCTGTCCATTTTTGCAGATCTCCCTCAACTGTGGCTCAACAGAAGACAGCTGACTTCTCATATCTGCTTCTGCACTCCGTCTCTTCTCTAGAAAACACTACCGTACACTTGGGACAGAATGAGAGTGAAGAAGGCAAATAACATCTAAATCGTATTAAGTTTTAACCTCTTGGAGCCCTGGAAGGGTCTTGGGACCCCCAGGGGTCCCTGGAGCACACTTTGAGAACAGAAGCTATAATATCTGTGGCACAAAGAACTCGTTTTGGCCCTTTGCCTGTGGTTTCTGAAAATAGCCCATGGAATTCTCCAGCAATCAAGGTGCCCTTTGTTTTCTAAAATAGCCAGGCAACAGTTAAACAGGTGTAAAGGAGTAGGGGCTACAGAGGCTCCACCCAGGTAGGAAACCTCAGGAAGGGAGGGGGCAGGATGCAGTCAATCATGTATATTCACTGAGTCATGCATATGCGTTGAGGTCCCAATGACTAAGGGACCATGGACCTTGGAGTTTCCTTTTTTGGGTGGTTAAAGCGATTGACTGCTAACCGGAAGGTCGGCAGTTCAAATCCACCAAGGGCTCCCTGGAAACCCTATGGGGCAGTTCTACTCTGTCCTATAGGGTCGCTGTGAGTCAGAATCAACTTGACAGCAGTGGGTTGGGTTTGGTTGGGTTGGCGTGCGAAGGGAAACCCTGGTGGTGTAGTGGTTAAGAGCTACAGCTGCTCACCAAAAGGACAGCAGTTCAAATCCACCCGGAGCTCCTTGGAAACTATGGGGCAGTTCTGCTCTGTCCTATAGGGTCACTATGAGTTGGAATCCACTTGACTGCAACGGGTTTGGTTTTGGTGGAGTGCCAAAAACATCCATGAACAGCAGAGCACGGCATCTCCCTGGGGACAATGGAAGACTTGTGGAGCCAGCTCTCCCAGATTTTGCCTGACACATCTCTTCGATTGTATCCTTTCTGGTTCTAATAAACGGGTAACTAAGTATAGGTAGTCTCTGTGAGCTGTATGAGTTATTCTAGTGAATTATCAAACCTACTGAGAGCAGAGAGAGAAAAGGCCATGTGGGTGGCTGGTGTCAGAGATGGAGAAGTGGGAAACTGGAGATATGAGTTATCTTTCCTTTTTGCAAATTAGCCTTATGTCAGTTATTATTAACACCGTATGTTTTCCCATCGGGGAGTTAGTACTATACCAAAAAACCAAACTCACTGCCGCCGACTCGATTCCGACTCATAGCGATCCTATAGGACAGGGTAGAACTGCCCCATAGGGTTTCCAAGGCTGTCATCTTCATGGAAGCAGACTGCCACATCTTTCTCCCTCGGAGCGGCTGAGGGGTTCAAGCCGCTGACCTTTCGGTTAGCAGTCAAGCGCTCAACCACCGGGCCACCAGGGCTCCTCTTAGTACTAAACAAAGTCCTGTTAAAGCACTAATATATTCACAGGCTCTAGAGAAAATGTGCTGGGGCTGAAGTCAGAGAAACACTGTCTTAAAGAGTAAAGTTTACTCTATGATTCCATATTACCACTGCAAATAAATTTAGTCTTTAGGGCTCCAAGAAGAAGGGACATTTTGGGTCTTTATGAGTCGGAATCGAATCGACGCCAATGGGTTTGGTTTTTAGTTTTCGGTCTCTGCCTGGAGCCCTGGTGGTGCAGTGGCTGAGAGCTAAGATGTGCTATGGCTGCTAACCAAAAAGGTCGGCAGTTCGAATTCACCAGCTGCTTCTTGAAAACCCTATGAGGCAGTTCTGCTCTGTCCTATAGACAACGGTTTGGTGTGGGCTCCGTCCACTATGGTGGGCTGGTCTACCTGTTTATAAAGCCCTTTTTTCTCTAAGATGCCTTCTACATAGGTCTGGTCTACTTTTTCATCCTTGATTTTGTTTTGACAGTTTTGAAACTAGAAGAATTTTTAACCAGCAATTAACAAGTGAACTAGGAATAAAAGGCAAATTTCCCTTGAAAGACTTTTTTAATAAGTAAAACCGGTAGAGCGGTATTATGCCTTAAAGGAACAATGCCAAAGCACTCGAATAATGTTCCCTTTGAAATGTTCCTGGGCTCGTCTCTCAATTACATTTAAAGCAACTAACTCGAAACATTGAACTTGTTCTGCCTTACATTACTGACTGCTGGGTGTGATTCAAATTTTGAACAACTTTTAGTATTTTCATGTAGCAAATGAATTGTCAACCACCCACTGTTAGGGAACTCTAAAGCAGTGGTTCTTAATAGAGGTGACAGTGCCCCCCAGGGGCATTTAGCAGAGACATTTTTGGTTGTCATAACTGGAGGTGGGGTGGGGTGCTACCGGCATCTAGCAGGTACAGCCCAGAGATGCTGGTGAACATCCTACAATGCACAGGACAGTCCTCACCACAAAGAATGATCCAGCCTGAAATGTCAACAGTGGTGAGGTGGCGAAACCCTGCTATAAAAAAAATACTCTTAAGTGAAACTATCGCCGAACTCACCTTTTAACTAGACAGCAGGTTAGCTCAAAAAGTAAAGAATGTCACCCACGAGTATTGTGCTCTTTAAAAAACTCATCGATAAGAAACCGAATGGACACCGGTTACTCTACAGCATAGATGAGAAGGTTGGGGGGCAGTGAGACTAAGTGAACGGGAGGGAAACAACTAGAGCAGAAATTGTTGAATGGGAGTGGGTTCTGCTGTGTATATTTTCACCAAAAACACAATTAAATATTTTTTAAAAGTAATAATATTCTTAGTTTTCATTTTAGAAACTTCGGAGTGTCTTTTTCTAAAGGCAGCACTGATTCTGTTTTCATAAATGGCAACTTAATTACCTCCCCTTTAATCACGTCGTTTAAGGAATATTTAGGACTCTAACATGATTGATGGCCTTAATAAGTTTATACAGTATGAGTTTAAAAAGAGTTGAGCTGAATTATAAGCACAGTTTAACATGTCACTTGAAAACAGGGTCTGATGGTTATCTGGGTGGATAAGTAAACCAAACAGGATAATTGCTGTTGTTGATGGAATCATCAAAGCCTTTAAAAGTCTGGAACACACTGTAAATCTCCCCAAACCAAAAGAAAAAACAAACAAACCCATTGCGGTTGAGTCAATTCCAACTCCTAGTGACCCTCTAGGACAGAGGAGAACTGCTCCATAGGGTTTCCAAGAGGCAGCTGGTGGATTTGAACTGCCAAACCTTTTGGTTAGCAGCGTTAACACTTAACCACTGCGCAACCAGGGCATATATAATGCATGGCATTTGAGGAACAAGGACCCCTTTCCTTAGGGGAACTTCTTGGGCAGTAGTAGTATGAGGAACATACTTTGGGAAATCGTCTTTCTAAGAAAAGGCAAGTATCCTCAGAACTGTGTATGTATACATAAAGTGCAAACTGAAACAATTTTTTTTTTCTATTTTCTTCACGTTAGAAAAGGCTCCCTTTGTTTAATAGAGACAGAAAGAAAACCACTGTTATTTTATACCAATGTTCACTGCTGGCTACGTAAAAGTAACCCTTTTTTGAAGCAAGTTATGAGATTAAGAGACCACAGCTTTAGAGCTGGGACATTTTCAATCAAGCGAATAATAATTCGTAGACCTCTTTTTCAGTTCTCTGAATCTTAGAATATTTATCGTATCATGGAACTATAGACATAATTGTTCAGATGGTGATGAGCCAAGAATAGATGCTGCATTGGAAGGGGCTACGGGCCTCTAATTGAGCACTCCAGAAAAGCCAGGACGTGGCCTGATTATTGCCAATTACAAGAGTCGAATTAAAACTTATCATCTACAATTATAGGACGGAATGACTGCTCGGAGCTGTAATCTCCAATCACTAAGACACAGTTAATCAAGATGGAAAGCCTGAAATGGCTCAGACACGGAAGGGGAAAGGCAGGAATGGAGAGAGGAAAACCCTCTCCTTGTTTAGTTCCCAGGAGCCCTGGTGGTGCAGTGGTTAAGAGCCGGGCTGTTAACTGAAATGTTGGTGGTTCAAACCCACCCGCTGCTCTGCGGCGATCTGCTTCTGTAAAGTTTACAGCCTTGGAAACCCTATGGGGCAGTTCTACTCTGTCCTGTAGGGTGGCTATGAGTCAGACCCACAGCCCATACCTCATTTCGTCTGCCAAATGTCTAAAATTAAGAAATACATATATTACCACTATAGCAACACTTATCTGCAAATAACATTGATAGATTTTATATGCAAGTTAATAAGGGTTTTCTTATGATAATTTGTGTCACTTTCAGTTAATTATTTCACAGGCAGGACTGGACCGCCCAGTGGTTCATTCAATAAATTAAGGTCAGTTTAACAATTTGGGGAGAAAATCTTGCCCTCAAGGTTTAGGTTTGATGCAGTGTCGTTGTTATGTGCCGTCAAGTAGATTTCAACTCATAGTGACCCCATGTGACAGAGCAGAACTGCCCCATAGGGTTTTCTAGGCTGTCCTCTTTATGGGATGGAACCCTGGTGGCGCAATGTTTAAAGCACTCAGCTGCGAACCAAAAGGTCTGCGGTTTGAAGCCACCAGCGGCTCTGCAGAAGAAAAGACCTGGCGATCTGCTCTGGTAAAGAGTTCAGCCTTGAAAACGTTAGAGGGGGCAGTTCTACTCTGTCCTATAGGGTTGCTATGAGTCTGAACCGACTCCATGGCACACAGCAACAATCTTTACGGGAGCAGATCACCAGGTCTTTCTCCCCGGGAGCCAGCGGGTGGGTTCTAACCACCAAACTTTTAGTTAGGGGCCGAGCAGAGATGCAGATTACTCAGAGACACATAAAACAAAAATAAAATGTATTTTTATTTACTGAAATAACAGGACTTCTGCATTTTGTAACACAGGGCTGGGGGAAAAAGCAATGCTGAAGGTCGATACCTATTCAATATGAAAAACTCAGAGCAAGTTGAGTACCCATCTTTTCAGGGAGATTAGGACCGGGATGCTGCGGGAGGCACTACGGTGCAGAGCAAAGGGCTATGGATATACAGGGAGATGCCTTGGGCCAAAATTCTAACCTTGCCTTGGGCAAGTGGCTTCACCCCTAGCAACAGCTGGGGAATTTACAGGAGCCCAAATGGAATAACAATGTAAAAGGCCTCGGTCAACTACAAAGTCCTCATCAATTTTTAAAAGTTACACGGAACGTGAGCATGAATTAGAGTATAAAGCAAATGCTCAAACTGAGGGTAACTGGAACCATTTAAAAAACTCCGTGTGTATTGTGGTCCATATTTGAGCTCCTTTTTTTTTTTTTTTTTTTTCTCTTTTTCCCCAAAAGATGCCTTCTGGTTTTAACCCAAGGCAGCTCGGAGGGCGACAAGACCACAGAACCACAAAGGAGTCTGGCTAGGGGAGTTATTTTGATTTGGAAAAGGAGTCTGCAAGGGGAGTTATTGTATTCTACTTAGAAGGAAGAATTCTTTTAAATGCAAATGCTGGCGGTAAAGGGAGAACACCTCCCCTCTGGTGGGCTCAGCGGTGCTCTCTGCTGCTCCCCGGCAGAGGGACAGGATGTCTGCGCGCCCTGCCCTGTCTTTTCCACTGGAGACAAAGAAGAGCAATGGGGAATCAGCTGCAAAGACGAGGGGCTGTGAGGGCAAGAAGAGGTTCTTAGGCACAGCCTCTCGCCAGGTGGGAACTAGGCAAGAGCCGACAGTACCGAATTTTACCTCAGCCCTGTGCTCCTGGCAAACAGCAACTGTTAAAGAAATCCCCCGCTCTCTGTGTTCCAGGAAATAGCTTTCTGCTAAGAATCCCCCTTCCCCATAGGACTTAGAGAAGACTCTGGATGCCCCCTTGTTTACCTAAGGTAAGGCCAGACACCAAAACCCGAAAGAACAAAACCCACTGCCGTCGAGTTGATTGCGACTCACAGCCATCCTATAGGACAGTAAAACTGCCCCATAGAGCTTCTAAGGCTGTAATCTTTACGGAAGGAGACAGCCACATCTTTCACCCGCGGAGCAGTTGGTGGGTTCAAACCACCTACCTTTCAGTTGGCAGCTGATTAACCACTGTGCCACCAAAACAGAAACAAACAAACCCGTTGCCCTTAAGTTAAATCCGACTCATAGTGACCCTATAGGACAGAGTAGGCCTGCCCCACAGGGTTTCCAAGGCCGTAATCCTTACGGAAGCAAACTGCCACATCTTTCTCCAGTGGAGCACCTGGTGGGTTCTAACCACCGACCTTTCGCTTAGCAGCTGAGTGTTTAACCACAGTGACACCAGACCCTCCAAATTCCCCTTCTTTGTCTCATAGATGATTGCTGATCTGTTTTGTGCCCCACTAATCAACAACAACAATCAAACAAAACATAATGCTTGCTAACCAAATTGTGGTTCAGATTTTCTCCTGCCCCTAGACCCTTGAACTTTGGCTCAACCAAAGCCTGAGGTAGCTTGAGCCGGCATAGGGCCCTTCTTAAGGGCCTCTCCCAGAGAATAAACTGGCCTCAGGGTAAAACATTCTCTGATCCACTAACCAATCATGTCCCCTTTCAGCCTACTTCCCTACACATGGTTCTGTCTAGCCTCATTTGTTAGGTGTTAGCTGTCAGCCAGTAGGCCCCCACTCGTTGACCCCATGTACAATAGAACAAGTTAACAAAATCATGGGAGATTTGCCAGTCATAGGTCTTGCAAATATTTTGCCAGTTGGCTTTTTAAATTCGTCATGGTATTTGTGCGTTAATCTACTTAAATTTTGAAATAATTATTGTTAATAGTGATAGTCATTGCCAGCTTAAGCTTTATAAAGCCTGACAATCTCTTGGATAAATAAAGTATGCTGGAAAGCGATTTGAACTATAGACTTAAACTATAGAATTAAAGACTTTCAAATATAAGGGATTGCTGATAGCACATAGTATCTTTCTGTATGTATTCGTCAATCCTCTTGCTAAATAAACACTGGTGTGGTTATCTTAACATTTTTCCTACTTCTAATATTTTCTTGCTTGTTAAAAATGAAACAGAGTTTCTGTAAAAATAAGCTTTATTCAGATTCAAAGACTTGCAAATTGGGAAGTGCCAAAATCAAAGTTCAAAATGGTGTTCCGAAGAGCACACAGAAGCACACGTCTTTTATACTCAGTTTTGCAGAACTTCGTACAGAGTTGGGAAGAGTACGGGGTCCATTTGATTGGTTGACATTCAGCATGCTCTTGTAAGACTCATTTATCAAGAATTTCTATTGGCTGGGGTACTCTACCTTAGCCCAGTTTCCTGTTTTCTAGAGCTGGTTCCTTCTGTTTCCTGTAACATTCTGGGCGGGCCACCTCAGAATGTCTTGGTCAAAAGTGTGGTCATGGGTTATGTACTCTAAAAAGCAGAAGCAGGGGTCTAGGACAAAACGGAGTCCGATTCAGACCTGTGTCAGCTATTTTAGTTATGTCCTGCGCCTCAGTTGTAGAGTAGAGTGCTCTTTCACACGCTAAACAAAATGCAGTGTTTGTGTGCACAATTCCAGAATAACATTGTTTCAAAAGCACTGAGCCCTGGCAGCTCAGTGTAAAGAGGCCTCTTCATTGTATGCTTGTCTTTAGATTTTTTTTCTTAGACGATCAGCATTTCTAGAAATACTGATAATTTTTTAAAATACACATATTTGGTGTATTCTTGAAACAGTCAAGGGTGTTCAGACCTTATTACGGACTAAGACTACCCATGTAACATTCCATGTTGTTTCCTCTTCTCCAAAGCCCAGGGCTCATCTCCAGGCAGTCCACTCCTGCTCACCACGCAAATCTCACCCCATCTACTCAGCCTTCTCCATTCCTGCTCATTTCTCTATTTTAGCATTGGATCTGTTGTATTGTGATTATCTCTCTGGAGATGGGTCCTCTCCATGAGACAGAAACCTCTCTAGCATCAGGACCGCTGGTTTATTCGCTTTTTGTATCCTACCACCTAGCACATAGCCGCCCCTAAGGATTTAAGGGATGAGTAAAAGCATACGTGAATGCATGAATGATTAGAGAGAGTTGGGATTTTTAGATTTTATTTTCTTAGAAAAATCAACTCTATGTAGCTGAAACATCACAAAGAGACGCAGCTATTTCATTTTAAATAAAACCCTTCTCTTAAATCCAAATGGCTCTAGGACAGCCAGCAGTGGAGGGCTCTAAGAAAATGGGTGCTGTGCAAATCCTTTGCCCTTGAAGCCTGTGGGACAGCGGTCCACCTTCCGTAGAAACCCACAACAGTAGGGATACAGTCGCTATTTGTGTACTATAATAACTTAGACAACGGAAAGTATCAGCATTTCAGAATATGGCTGTGTATGACAGAAACTAGAAGAGAATTTAGTGGAGGAAAAAAATGTTTCCGTCCCAAAATATAGGACCAAGAGGAAAATGTCTCATGGCTTACCTATCTTTGTAGGGAGCTTATACTGAAATGAAAGGAAGAAAATCAGCATTGATTCCTATGTCCTAACACTAAACTTTGGGTTATACCTAAGATTAGAATAAAGCATCCTTATTTTAAGGATCCCTGGTGGCGCAACGGTTACGTGCTTGGCTGTTAACCCAAAGGTTGGTAGGAGGAAGATGTGGCAGTCTGCTTCCGTAAAGATTATAGCCAAGAAAACCCTATGGGACAGTTCTACTCTGTCATATGGGGTCGCTATGAGTCAGAATCGATTATCGACGGCAAACAACAAGTGAGATAAGAAGTCCCTGGAGTCCCTGGGTGGTGCTAACCAAAAGGTTGGAGGTTCAAGTCCACTTAGAGGTACCTTGGAAGAATGGCCTGGAAATTTACTTCTGAAAGGTCACAGCTACTGAAAACCCTCTGGAACACAGTTCTATTCTGACACACATAAGGTCGCTGTGAGTTGGAGTTGACTCGATGGCAACCGGTTTGGGTTTTCACGTCACTAAGAGCTGAGCTGTGAGGGCCAGTGTGGTGTGTGACCTTGGAGAAATAATATTTTTTGCCACTTTCTAAATGACCACACATACTCCTGAAACACAAGTGTTCCCCAAAGAGGCATAGTTCCTAAATCGGAAGAAGAGTGGGCAGTCATTAATACAGGCTATAATGTACAAGAACATCCCCACCAAGAGAAAGGAGAAATAGACTTTTCATAACATTTTCTTGACCATTTTTCTTTCCTTCAAGTTTTAGAAATTTAAGATGGCTCATCCTAGTGCTCTTTTTTTTAATCTCAAGGAAAAAAATTTTTTCTTCAGTCATTTCTGTTGGCTTTATGAAAATAATCACACAGTGGAAAATTCATATATTTGTATTGATATTGTGTTGCTTGCAATATTATGAAGTAAACTCTTTTTGTAAGGAAAATGTAAGTATATTAATATTGAGTATTCGGGAGGCAGTCATGGTGGTGAGATTATTAGAAATAACATACAGAAAACAAAATGCATGGTGGCAAGGATTTTTAAATTGTTGGGAAGACCTGAGTCTTCCCTAGGGCTTGCTGGGAGCTAGGGTTTGGTCTAGAACAAGCAAAGACTCAAACCTGTGCAATATTGTGGAGAAGGTAAAGCTTGTTACAATTCTTTCTCTGTTTTTGCTGCATTCCATTTCCTTCAGTTCTCAAGGTCCCACTGAGTTGGGGATCAGTCTTAGTCTGGAAGCCCCACTGAGACCTGTTCAGCATCAGAGCCAACCAAGCCTCCACTGCTAGACAGGCGGTGACTGCTCATGAGGTGCACTCTGGGAATCGAACCTGGGCGTCCCACATGGAAGGCAAGAATTCTACCACTGAACCACCACTGCCCTCTGTCATCTACTTGATTCTAATTTGGTTCTGTGGCTGATGTTCTGTAGGAGACATTGGGCTGGGCTGTAGGAGACCCAGTTTTCAGTGCCTCCTTCTTGGGATTCAGGAGCTCTTGCACTTTTGATGTCCCCTGCACTTGGAACTGGTTCCAAGTCTCCCCCAATTCAGACAACATAATCGTTGCCTCCAATTACTCAGTGCCTTGCCTTTGGAATGACAAATGTGATGAACAGAATTGTGTTTCAGAATTAACAGGCTAAAGCTTTACGCTTTCATCTTAATAAACTTTTTATTTTGGAAATATTTTAGATTTATAGAAAACTTGCTAAGACAGAGAGTTCTCATTCCCCCTTACCCAGACTCCCCCCATTGTTAATGTCTCAACGAAGAAAGTGACATTGTTCTTTTACTATTAACTACGCTCCAGGCTTTCACTGGATTTCATCAGTTTTTCAATTAAGTGTTTTTTTCTGGTCCAGGATCCATTTCAGAGTGCCACACTGCATTTATTTGTCATGTCTCTGTAGTCTCCTCTGGTCTGTGACAGTTGCTCAGTGTGCCCTTGTTTTTAGTGGTCTTGACGGCTTTGAGAAGCACTGGTAAGGTATTTGATGGAATGCTCCTCAAATTGTGTTTGTCTGATGTTTTCTTCATGATTAGACTAGGTTCTGGGTTTGGGGAAAGAATACAGAGGGGAAGCGCCCTTCTCATCATAGCATGTCAGCGGTACATGATACCCACATGATTTATCACTGGTAATGTGACCCCTGATCACCTGGCCAAGATAGTGGTTGCCAGGGTTCTCCACTGTCAAGTTATTTTTCTTCCCTGTTCCATATTTTACTCTTTGGAAGCAAGTCATTGTGTGCAGCCCACACTCAAAGGGGATGGGGTGGGATTAAGCGCCACCTCCTGAAGACGAAGCTTATCTACATAAATTATTTGGAATACTTCTGTAGGGAAGATTTGTCTCTTCTCTCCATTTACTTATTTACCAAATCATTTCTTCGTATTAGTATGGACTCATATTTGTTTTTTTTTTTTTTACAGTGGGCTAGAACCCAGTACTTTGTTGTGATTTTGTTGCTGAAATTTTCCAGGTTGGTTCTGACATGCCCGCATCTTTTTGTTTTCTGAGCACTTCCTCATTTTCTGGTACTACAAGACGCTCAAGGCTCTTATATTTTCCTTGTTCTGGCCCCAGAATCAGCCATTTCTCCAAGGAGCCCCGTTTGCTTTTATTAGAGAATGGTACGACCCCTTCGCTTTAACAGGAGCTTTAATCAGAGTCACGTGCCTTAACCTGAAGTTGATCCCACTTAACTGATTCCAATTACAATGACTTATTGAGTATAAAGCTCATTTATTATACTCTGTAAGTACCTGCTTAGTGGAATTAAACATCAAATTGTGAAACTGCAAGTTCTAAGACTAGAGTCATTTTGGGGGAAAATGTTGCACCTCTGTATCATCCATTCTTAGAACCACATAGCGTCTTCATGCCATAACGCACACATTGCTGAAGAATAAACTCTACCAGGCCATGTTCCACTGTCTGTCATGATTTTATCACAAAATAGAAATCTCAGCCATTTAGATTTAGAAAACTATCATCCAATTAATCTCTGGTTATATAAAGTTGAAAGCAGCATGTCTACTCCAATCTGAAAAGTAAATCCCACGTAGACCAAGCTTAGTGCTCAGACAACATGGTATCATCTTGAAGATGCGCTGTGATTATCAAGTCAGTTCCTAACTCCATGTCTAAAAGTACTTAAAAACGCTGTTTACAGTACTGGTTCTCAACCCAATTGTTGGGACACAATGGCATTAGAGTTTGTTGGGGAGCATTCCGGGCAAATTACATCAGCATCTAGGGGAAAGCCATGCTCCCCAGGTTTCCATTAGGCAGCTAAGCTTGTGTATCAAGAAATAATGCTCCATGGATACTTTCACTTTTCCGCATGGTTGGTGCTTTGTGAGCAAACAGCACTGGCACTTGGTTTAAGGGATAACTGAGTAGCAACCTGAAATATGGAGGCCCTGCGGGTGGTAGGAAGTCTTCTCTCTCCCTGGAGCCCTGTGTTGACATTCTGGGGTGGTGAAGCAGAGACCTTCCCTTCCCCTCCCCAGAGAGGATTTGTTCACACTTCAGAGCAAAGTCAACCTCTCTCTCTCCAGAGGGGAGGATGGCCCAGATGTCCTATACAAGCCCTGGATTTCATAATTTCAGAGTTTCTCTCCTGTAGCACAAACCTCCCCTGCACACTGGGTGTTTCTGCCTCTCAGTGCGTTGCCCTGTGGAGAACTAGGCATGGGGAAAAACTGACCGGTGAGCAAGCAGTCTGTCTCATGCAGAGTCTGGTGCGTGCACATGCGCGCCCGCATGCAAACGCACACAACTGCAACAGGCTGATTCTTTAGCTCGCGAGTAGTGTAACATCTCAGACCCTTCACAGCTTTAGACTCACCAGTGAGAACCACTACTTCAGGGAAACCAGGGCTGAGCTTCCACTGGCGCCCACTGGTTTGGAGATACCTGTTGTTTATGGCAGATTCGTCAGTGCCATACTGCAAATACTGTTATAATATTTTGAATAGCATCCCGATGAGAAACATTAAACATACAGAACTCCAAGGTTTCACCTGGGAAAACGTCTTTGCCTAACTGGATGCAAACAGAAAAGAGACCAAGATTTGCTTCTGCCCAGACAAGCCTCCTAACAGATTTTAAGCCAAATCTGTGCTTCCAATGGTGTTTTGCTCTGGGTCTCAGCACGCCAGGGCTGTCCACAGAGCGTGTATTTATGTGAGCTTTCAACTCAATTTCCTGTGTTTCATTTTGTTTCCTCCTTCAACTAACACCATTTGAAAAGAATGAAAGACCTAATCATAACACTTTGTACCTTTTTCGCACATTTTATTTTTCCTCCTAAGGAGCTAAAATTACTTTACACCGAGTTCCTCGGAGAGCATCAAAAGAAGTCTCTGAGGTAGGTAGATTGCAAGTGTTTTCATAATTGTTCAGATAAGAGAAATGATCTGCTCGCTATGGCCAGAACCAGAAAGCATAAATATAGATAAATTTACTCGACATCACACGAGAGAATATTCAAACGTGCTGACTATACCTTGTGAGTTACAGCCTACTCTTCTCTGCAAAATAGTAAGAGGAAAACCTCATAACCACATGGAAACTTAAGGAAATTGTATTTCCAAGTTATAGAAAGACGATCATTTATTTTCAAGCCTCTCTGGAGAATAACCATCTCCCTCACTGCCCCTCCCCAGACTCAGGTTCATCTAAGCAGGATGAACATGATTTAAGTGTAAATCATGCACATTAAGTTCTAATGGAAAATGAAAGTAGAATCTGTTGAAGAAATCCGTTTGGCTTATTTAAAGAGACTGACCTGGTCATAGGTTACATTTGATGAATGAATGCGGGATGGACACATGTAGACTTGGGTTTGGCTGAAGTCTTTCAGGGAAGAAGATACCCTCCCAGTTTCCATATACGTACCACAATGAGGGGTGTTTACTCACCCTTCGATGGACTCCTTGGGTGGTGCAAATGGTTAAGTGCTCAACTACTAATCAAAAGGCTGGCCGTTAGAACCCACCTAGAGGCACCTCAGAAGGCCTGAAAATCTGCTTCTGAAAGGTCATAGCCATGAAAACTCTATGGAGCACAGTTCCACTCTGTACATATGAGGTCACCATATAAAATATATAAAACTTTAAAACTATGTCTCTTGTGAATGATATATTGAGTTTTACCAGTCCTGAATTAATTGAAAAATATTTAAACTTCTGAAAAGATTTTTAGACATTTGGACTTACTGATTTCTTCAGTGCCCATGAAAAGTAAGAAAAGGTGAGTAATATTCACACGCTGGTGGTGCAGTAGTTAAGAGTTTGGCTGCTAGCCAAAAGGCCAGCAGTTCGAACTCACTAGCCGCTCCTTGGAAACCCTATGGGGCAGTTCTACTCTGTCCTATAGGGTTGCTATGAGTCGGAATCGACTCAACAGCAACGGGAATATTCACATCTATATTTAATATCAATAGTTAATATTAAATTTAATACTTAAAGTGTTCAGAAGCAAAGCTGTCACCTTGAGGACTACGGTGCACCTGACTCAAGCCACGGTGTTTTCAATCATCTCTGGACAATGAGTAAGGAAGCCGGAAGAAGAACTGATGCCTTTGAATTATAGCGTTGTCTTGGAAGAAGTACAGCCAGGATGCTCCTTAGAAGCGAAGATAATGAGGCTTCTTTTCACTTTGGACAAGTTATCAGGAGGGACCTGTCCCTGGGGAAGGACATCATGCGTGGTAGAGTAGAGGGTCAGTGAAAGAGAGGAAGACCCTCAACGAAATGGACTGACACGGTGGCTCCAACAATGGGCTTAAACGTAACAATTGTGAGGATCGTGCAGGACCGGGCAGTGTTTCATTCTGTTGGGCATGGAGTCGCCATGAGAACCGACTCGACGGCACCTAGCAAACAATAACAATATTCACAATTTCCACTTGACTGAGAAATCAGTGTTAAAGCTGTCAAAAAAGGTGAAGGAAGGTGCAAACGCTGGGGAGAACTCCTACTCCCAGATGCTGGCAAGTGGCAAAAAATGTATACACACCAATTATTGTCCCGACACCTGTCATGCTAGGTTTGAAAAGATGAAGTAATCCTTTACTGAGGGTCACTGGAAAGAGTAAACATTCACAGCGGATTACATTTTATTTTTTATTAGGTGCAAAATTTTACTTTACTTTCCTATTTTATTTGTAGTAGTTTCAGAAAAGCACACCATTGCTTTTTTTGCATTTTTAAAGAAAGCATACACTCTTTAAAAATTTTTCTTAAAATTAGGAGTCATCGTTAGGAAGTCAAATTACTGTAAAGTCTAATCACTCCTTGGCGTTCCCTCAGATGACTGTGTTGTATTGGTTCCTTTTGAGTCCAGCGCCTCCTCTCTTGCTGACTCCCTTTCTCCTCTGTCAATCCCAGCTGTTCAGGGGGCATTTCTGCATATCTCTAGGTTCTCAACTCTGTTGCAGGTAGTTTTGGCAACTCTAAGGTAAGTGAGGGGGTAGTGGTGGATCAGTGATAGAATTCTCGACTTCCATGTGGTAGACCTGGCATCCGTTCTCTGCCAATGCACCTCATGCGCAGCCACCACCCACCTGTCAGTGGAGGCTTTCATGTTGCTACGATGCTAAACAGGTTTCAGTGGGGCTTCCAGACTAAGTTGGACTAGGAAGAAAGGCCTGGTGATCTACTTCCAAAAATCAGCCCATGAAAACCCTGTAGATCACAATGGTCCAACCATAACTGATCAAGGTTATGGCACAGGACCAGGCAGGGTTCAGTTCCATTGTGCATGGGGCTGCCAGGAGTCAAGGGCCAACTTGTGTGTGGGCAGCTAACAGCAACAAGATACCAACAAGATAAATGAACTTCAGATAAGAGAAGCAGAAGCATATATTTGAATATAGGTCTTGAATGAGGGAAAATATAATTACGGAATCACAGACTTTTATAGCTGAAAGAGAACACTTACCAATGGTGTGTATACTGCCTGATATTTTATCATGAGAGTTAAATCAATATTTTTTTCAGTGGATCTTGAAAAAGGTATTATGAATTATGACTAAATAGATTCTGTCTCTTTCCAAATTCCGTAAATCCTCTATTTGAAAGTTCTCTGTGATTGCAAAGCATTTGCAAAAGAAAACTTTATTTCCTCTCTGAACCAAATCTTGAGTCTCTGAGACAGAAAGCGGGGGGGGGGGCATATTGAAAACGGAGTCAACGTTATTGTTTAGGGAACAAAATCTAATTTGAAGATACCAACTTTCTCTTCCTTACATTTGCAATTAAAACAAATTGTTCAACCAAGCAAAAATTTCAGGTCCCCACTGTAGTGGGTTGAATAGTGGCCTCAAAATTCATGTCCAACTAGAACCTCAGAATGTGATTTTATTTGGAATAAGGATCTTTGTAGACGTAGTTAAGGTAAGGATCGGAGATGCGATCATCCTGGATTAAGGTGGGCACTAAATACAATGATGAGTGCCTTTATAAGATACAGAGACACAAAGAGAAGGCCGTGTGAAGGAGGCAGAGATCAGAGTTACAGACAGTCCTCAGATTACGAACGAGTTCTGTTCCTAAGTCTGCCTTTAAGTCGAATTTCTTCGTAAGTCGGAACAGTTAGACACGTTTCGTATCTAACGTCAGTGGAATGTTTGTCTTAGTATATAGTATATAGTGTACCTTTCTATGCATAAAAACATTAAAGACACACTTCCAGATATACTAAAACATCTTTAACATAATAATACAGTAATAATAATGTTTTGATGCGTGTTACAAAGTAGCACCCGTTTGTTATTAGGAACCATTGTTTGTACCTTGAATTTTTAATATAATAGGCTTTACGGGGGTTGGTTCATAACTACGGGTTGTACTTAAGTCAGACTTGAAACTATGAACTATGAGAGAATAAATTTCTGTTTTTTTAACCCACAAAGTTTGTAGTAATTTGTTCCAGCAGCTCTAGGAAACTAATACACCATACATTACACAATTTTCTGTAACTAAACATTTATTTGGGGGGTAGTAGTGGTTCAGGGTCGCTATGAGTCAGAATCCACTCGATGGCAATGGGTTTGATTTGGTTCAGTGGATCAGTGGTAGAATTCTTGCTGTCCATCCGGGAGGCCCGGGTTTGATTTCCAGTCAAGGTAGCTCATGCACAGCCACAGATTTCAGCAGAGCTTCCAGACTAAGATAGATTAGGAAGAAAGGCTTGGCAATCTACTTCGGAAAAAATCAGCCAACGAAAAACCTACAGATCACAATGATCTGATCCCATTGTGCTTTGGGTAGCTATGAGTTGGGGTGATTTGATGGCACCTAACAACAAGTGTTTATTTATATGACGACCTCAATGGAGCGTACGATCATGCCCTAAGTAGGAAGATCTTTTGACTCTCTTCCAAACCTCCCGTGTTTTGTTAACTCTTTCCAGCTGATCTATAAGTAATTCTTTCCAAACTTCCACTATTTCTCTCGTGCTTTTGTTTCTCATGTGCACTACTGATATTTTATTTGAAGGTGTGCTTACTTCTAAGTCAGTCAGCCCTAAAAATTCCTTGACCAAAGTCTGGCAGTGTATATGGTATGCAGCCTCAATAACTTCTTTGTGTTCAAGAACTTATTTTGGGTAATGGGCAGGCACATTTTGACAGTTAAAAAATCGCAAATACTTAAAAAAAATTTGCAAATTCTGATGGTTCAGTGTAGACATCAGTATAAAACTGAAGGATAACACCCACAGAATAATGCTATGCCCTGAACTTGCCCCTTTCACCCTTGGAGACTGTTTTAATGCTTTCATTATTTGAATAAACCCATTTAGTAACTACTGCTGCTGTCTTCCTGAAAGACGTTGCTTTTGCTTGTCTTTCTTATGAGCAAGGAAAAAAATTCTGTTTTTTTCCCTGCTATTGCCTACTGAGTTGGAGTCAACTTGATGGCAGCGGGATTTTTTTTTTTTAATTGTCTATTGAAAGCAAAACGGCTTTTCAAAAATATGACATCTATCACGCTGTAACAGACATCATTTAGCAAATACAGTTTATATTTTAAAGTCAGATCACTTCCCACAAACACGTCTTGAATTATAAAGCACAAAATGGCTGGTTTTCACTGTAACCTCACCGTTACAAAGATAGATAATATGCATTGCTTTTGTTTTGTTTACAAAAAGACTACTTTGGTCATTTAAATGTCTGTAGGCCACTTTCTATGCTTTTTCTTTTTGTCAGTGACTTATGAGGCATGACCTTATTCTTCTTCACTTCCAGATAATGTACCCTCATTTTTTTTTTTTTTAAGGAGAACGCACATGACGGTTTTGCATGAGCAATTAAACTCGCGAGGGTCAAATGCAACACGTACAGGTTCACTGCAGCCCATGATGGGATGTACAAATGGTAGCCGTTATTTTCCCACAAGAACCATGTAGCAGTGACTTTGGGAAAGAATGTGAAAGTGAATTTAGATATTCAATCTCAGAAAAAAGCTATAAACTTATAATGAAGTCTTCTGACATCCATAACGGCATAAAACCCAATTTAAAGAAAAAAGAATTTTGAGTTGTATCACTGATAGACACAATAGAAAAGAGACAAGCCAACTGCCACTGAGCTGACTCCAACTCATGGAGACCCGACGTGAGTCAAAGTAGAACTGCGCTCCATGGAATTTTCAATGGCTGATTTTTCAGAAGTAGATTGCCAGGCCTTTCTTCCAAGGTGTCTCTGGGTGGACTCGAACCTCCAACCTTTTCGTTAGTAGCTGAGCATGTTAACTGTGTGTACCACCCAGGGAGTCCAGAAAAGAGACCAAAGGCCTGAACTCCACTCTGACACTTGACAATGCACCAGTTAACCGGGAGTCAGAAGTGGAGGGTGGAGGTTTAATTAGCAGGATGAGAATATTTATAGAATTCTAGACTTTTTTGCTCCAGCTCAAGGAGAAGAGAAGAGGCATGAGATGATTTTAAAAGAGGAAAAGTAATGAGAAGAAAAGGGAAGTGGATGATGGGTATTACGGATGTCACCTTGCTGCTGAAAGGAGAAATACATTTTCCTTTCTGACCTAGTATGTATATATAAACACGTATTTATTTAGAGCGAAACAAAGGTTTTCCAAAACAATATTTACACTATTCACAATGCACTCTATTTTCTCTTTTAATCTAGGTCGTATTTTAAAATGCTGGTTGGGACTTACTGAATGGATGTCATGAGTTACTAATAGGTCATGGCTGCCATTTGAGAAACAGTGACCCAGGCAGCCTTGGAAGGCACAGTCTTCAGAAATCTCTCTGCATGTGAACAACCATGGTCTGCATTTCAGTAGGACATGAGTGCATTAGTGGGCCGTGCTTTGAGGATTAACACCACCCCCAGAACAGAACATTGGTGGTTCAGTGGTAGAATTCTCGCCTTCCACGCGGGAGACCTGGGTTCAGTTCCCAGCCAATGCACCTCATGCACAGCCACCACCTGTCTGTCACTGGCAGCCTGTATGTTGCTAGGATGCTAAGAGGTTTCAGAGGAGCTTCCAGACTAAGATAGATTAGGAAGAAAGGCCTGATGATCTACTTCTTCTGAAAATCAGCCAACGAAAACCCTATGGATCCCCGAGTCTGGTCCACAACATCTCATGGGGATGGCACAGGACTAGGCAGTGTTTCATTCCGTTGTGCCTGGGGTCACCATGAGTCAGGGGCCAAGGCCACAGCAGCTAGCAACAACAACAACACTTCATGGAGTAGGCTGCTGCAGTTAAAAACAGTTGCCTAGGTATACCTACTGTAACATGAGTGGAGCTCACCAAGTTAGTGGGCCACCCAGACAAGATAAGTTAGAAAAGCAAAGTGTAACAAAGGAACCTAGCTGTGAATTGAGTTGGGGACATGAGTGCAAAGAAGGGAAACACTTAAAGTAAATTTAAAACATAATTATTTGACTAGGTATTAACCTTTCTAGCGGGATATAGTCTAAGGACAAAAAGAAGTGCAAAAAATATTTAACCATTTCCAGTATATATTGTTGGTGTTAGTATTAGCATTCTGAGACAATATGGGATGAAGCAAAAGAATCCTTATTGTGGTGCTGTAAGAGAGCTACGGAGAAAGCAGATACAGTTGTAACATCAATGAAGTTACATAAAAATCTTGTAGTCCTGAATTTGTATTGCAAGTATGAAGTCATGATGTATTTTATCTTAAAAAAAAAAAAATTATCTCCTAGCCCTGCTTACTGAAAAGGCCTCAAATAACAATGACTAATCCAGTAGTAGTGAGTACGCCTACCACCTAGATTTTGCATTTAAATACTATTTGTCACTAAAAGCAACCATGGCTTCTTGGAGAAATGGCTGATTCCGGTTCTAGGGCAGGAAATGTACAAACGATCCTGGAACTTCCTGTCACAGGAGAAAGCAAATGCACAATGACATAAGAAAACGTCATTTCAGGGATACTAGGGAAGACTCATTAACAACCTGCAATATACAGATGACACATCCTTGCTCTCTGAAAGCAAAGAGGACTTGAAGCTTTTACTGATGAAGGTAAGAGAACACAGCCTTCAGTCTGGATTACACCTCAACATAAAACTCCTCACAACCGGACCAAAAAGCAACATCATGATAAATGGAGAAAAGACTGAAGTTGTCAAGGATTTCATTTCACTTGGATCCACAATCAACACCCATGGAAGCAGCAGTCAAGAAATCAAAAGACACATTGCATTGGGCAAATCTGTTGCAAAAGACCTCTTTCAAGTGTTAAAATGCAAAAATTTCACTTTGAGGTCTAAGGTGTGCCTGACCCAAGCCATGGTGAGAGGAACATGTTACACACACCATGGGTATGTAACGAACAAAGCCCGACTATAGGCATCTCTACAGAATGATCCAAACGGTTTCTTCAACAAATACTTGGGAAGAAAGTAAAAACCCTATAGATCAAGAAAGATTTGAGAGACATATCAACCAAGAGCTCTACGTCATCTTATGTAGATACTGATTTACCCAAACAAACTTAAAAAATTCATGAGGCCATTGGGGAAGTTTGGACACGAAATGGATGTTTGGTGGTATTATGAAATTGCTATGTTTCTTAGGTGTGAAAATGGTATTGTCATTTTCTTTTAGAGATATATACTAAAAGACTTGAGTAAATGATATAATGTCTGGGCTCTGCTGCAAGTAATCTCAGTGGGAGAGAATCGGGCAGGGGCAGAGATGAAATAAGATTGGGCATGAGTTAAAAATTGTTCAACCTGCATGATGGGAACACAGGAGTTCACTGTATTCTTCTATTTTCATTTATGTATGTAATTTTCTGAAACAAAAATTATTTCTAAAAATATAATATTCAATGAAAAAAGTAAGAAACAATTATATATGTAAATATATTATTTACAAAATAAATTAAGAAAACATGCTCACAAAATAATACCTATCAATGCATATTTTATAAGGGCACAGATAAATGAAAGAATATACATGGAAGATAATGTTCCCTAGGAGAGAAAAAGTAAAGGGGAATATATATATATACACACACACATACATATATATAAAACCAAACCAAACTCATTGCTGTCGAGTCGAGTAGAACTGTTCCATAGGGTTCCCAAAGAGCGGCTGGTGGATTCAAACTGTTGACCTTTTGGTTAGCAACCGAACGCTTAACCACTGTGCCACCAGGGCTCCATTTATATATAGATAAAACACACATTCACATAAATATATATGCTATATACACATTATATATACGTATTATATGTAGAATATAGAAGAGAGAATATATAAACACAGATGTACGTAGATACAGATGTGTGTGACCAGTAGCAGGACTTCTGTGGGTCAAAACTGATTATGTTCTATGAATTTAGGGGTCTTATTAAATCAATTTTATGCACCCACAACCCAAAAGAAAAAAAAGCACGGGATATATACAGAACACAGTTTTTTTTTTTTGGCTACGTTATTTCACTTAGAAAATGAATACCGTTTAATAAATGGATTGGAAAACTGCTTTCAAAGTTGAAGCTGCAAATACAGTACTACAGTTTTTTCCTCAGCGTGCTATTATTCTAAAATGTTCAATAGCAGTGCACCTCAGTGACTCCAAAATAAATTATTCCACTCTTTCCAGCGAACAAACATCTGGTAGAATGCTCGTTTATTATTTTTTTATATTCATAAGAGTTGTTTTTTTTCTCCCAAAGAAGATGCTAACATCTACAAAGTTATTATGGATCCGTTTAGTCCAGGGACTATTTAACACTTTGGCCTGATTATTCTCCTCACCTAACATAGAACTCTAGAATATTAATAGAATTTATTGTCATTGATTATATAGATATTAATTACGGACTGAAACACTTATGAGTTTGAAGCCTCTATCTACACACCTGCTACTTTTCAATATGTAATTATATCTAATTACTTCCTCTGTTAGAAGAATATTTCTCCAAGTCCCAGAGTGCTCTATTTAAGGAAGACATAATGCAAATTTTTTTTCATTCTAAGTAAAACTGACCCCGTAACATAGGTATATGTTTTTGCTAGAATAACAAAATGTCATAGATTCTTAGGTTAGGAGATATAAATAATCACTAACTTCATCAGTCCCCTCAATGATATCCCTGTTAACTGCATCTAGGAGAGGTGTCTTAGGCTGGGTTCTCTAGAGATGCATCACCGGTAAAGCTATAAATATATATGTTGTGCTGTTGTTAGGTACTGTTGAGTCGATTCCGACTCATAGCGACCCTATGCAGCACAGAACGAACCACTGCCTGGTCCTGTGCCATCCTCACAATTGTTGTTATGCTTGAGCCCATTGTTGCAACCACTGTATCAATCCATCTCATTGAGGGTCTTCCTCTTCTTTGCCGACCCTCTACTTTACCATGCATGATGTCCTTCTCCAGGGACTGATCCCGCCTGACAACACATCCAAAGTATGTGAGACGTAGTCTCGCCATCCTTGCTTTTGCAGCAGATTTGCCCAATGCAGTGCATCGTTTGATTTCTTGACTGCTGCTTCCGTGGGCGTTGATTGCGGATCCAAGTAAAACGAAATCCTTGACAATTTCAATCTTCTCTCCGTTTATCATGATGTTGCTTATTGGTCCAGTTGTGAGGATTTTTGTTTTCTTTAAGTTGAGGTGTAAGCCATACTGAAGGCTATAGTCTTTGATCTTCATCAGTAAGTGCTCCAAGCCCTCTTCACTTTCAGCAAGCAAGGTTGTATCATCTGCGTAACGCAGGTTGTTAATGAGTCTTCCTCCAATCCCGATGCCCCGTTCTTCTTCATACAGTCCAGCTTCTCAGATTATTTGCTCAGCGTAAATAAGTATATATAGAGATTTACATCAAGGAAATGGCTCATGCGATTGTAAAGCTGGAACGTCCCAAGTCCATGGATCCAGATAGAGGCTTCTCCTGACTCACGTAGCCACAGGGGCTGATGAACCCAAGATCAGCAGATCGGAGAGCAGGGCTGTTGCTCACAGGCTGTGAAGATTGATGAATTCTGAAGCTGGCAGGTAAGCTGCCAACTCAAGTCCCAAGAACTGGAGGTGAGACAACCAGGAGCCAGCTGCAGGATCCAGAGGAGGCAAAAGCCAGAAGGTCCGCTTATATTCAGATGCAGGCCACACATCCAAGGAAACTCCCTTTCAACTGACTGGCTACTCACAGTAGAGTCCATCATGGAGATGATCACATATAAACGCTGAGAAACATGGTCCAGCCAAGCTGACACACAATCTTAACCATCACAAGTGTTTTCCAGTAAACAGTAGATCAGGGAGCTATTAATGGGTACTATTAATTCGTGATTTATAATACAGCTCTAGTGGCGAAGTGGTTAAGCACTTGGCTGCTAACCAAAAGGTTGGTGGTTGAAACCCACCAGCCGCTCCACGGGAGAAAGATGTAGCAGTCTGCTTCCGTAACGATTTCCTGTTGCTCTCGAGCCGATTCCAACTCATAGTGACCCTATAGAACAGAGTATAACTGCTCTATAGGGTTTCCAAGGAATGGCTGGTAGGTTCGAACTGCCAACCTTTTGGTTAGCAGCCAGGCTCTTAACCACTGTGCCGCCTGGGCTCCTCCATAAAGATTACAGCCTTGGAAACCTTATGGGGCAGTTCTACTCTGTCCTTTAGGGTTGCAATGAGTCAGAATCTACTCGACGGCAATGGGTTTGGTTTGGTTTTGACTAATAAAAAACAGTTCTGTGGTATAAAGGATTTGGAAAACCCTAGATTGAAGAACATGAAAAAGCTTTCTTTACTCCGAAAGTCTAATGCTAATGAGCACTGTGATTCTCAAAAAATGGTAGAGAGTAAGGCAGAATTTTCAAAACTTGTTTTCCTTGAGAACATTTCCTTCACAGAGCATCATGTTGGGCTAATGTTCAAGAAAATATAGTCTGTGAAATGCTGGTCTATTGGTGTCAGGATACTGCCAACAACAGGTAATTAGATCTAGCAGCATGGAGCCCATTAAATCTTTGTAGGTCTGATTCAGAACTTCCATATTCTGAACCAGATACAGAGGTTGAAAATTTTAGAGAAAAACAAACAAAAAGTCCACCTACCAAGATACATTCAGGGCTTTTGTATTAAAGAGACCTTGTACAAAATATAAACTCATTTTAAGACTTAATCAAGAAAAGGAACATTAAGTTCAGCTATAGAAGATAAATGAAGAGGATCTATAATTCAAGTAATCGAATTTTATGGCAAAGTAAGAATAGTTCAATATTGATATACGAAATAGAGAGTTTTTGAGCATACACACTTCAGGAATCAGATGTGTGAAATCAATGAACGACAATGTGTGTTCCTCTCAAGAACTTAGGAAGAAGGGGATGCGTTGTTAGTACTTTTGACTGAATCTCCTGGGAACTGTCCAGGGTGCTGAGCAACCTCCATGAGAAGCTCTTGATGACTGAGAGGCAAGTCCTCTAGCTGTGACTGGGGCTGATTACTTCCTTTGTCAGTCTAGATTTTTGTCTCAGTGCACACTGAATGGGAGTTAGCCACTAACCCCAACTCATGCCTGGCCAACTTGATTTAACCCTACACCTGCTGCCACCCCAACCAGACAGAACCGAATCTTGTCTACTGCCCTTTCAATTGTTGACTGTCTGCCATGCCCTAGACTAGCTGCCCAGTTCCCTACGAGGTTCCCAGCAGGCTACTCCTCACTCCACAGAGAGGTGGGGAAAACAATGGAAAGGGATGCTGCACCTTAGTGATACCCTTTAATGAGAACCAAGGGATGACAGAGGGTAGAATTCTGTCTAGCTGGCTGGAATTACACTGGCTGGCATCATGTTAGCATGTTGCCAGGCAGTTGAGAAGCACGGCAGTCTTGGTTTCCATGGAACTGGATATGGAGACAGACTCTAGCATTTATCAGAGGCATAATTTCGGGCAAGTAGACTTGTCTGAGTGTCAGAGCATAGAGAGCATTAAACTGTCCTAGTGTGATGAATGAATGGCATACAGTTTGAAAGCACAATGTAGAGGACTGGACTGGTACATTGTGGAAAGAAGGCACTCCTTATAATCCTTTTTAAGGATTATAAAATGCCTTCTGAAATTCTTTTCAATTGAATTCACTTTTTTTCCCCCTTTCCACACTGCCAAGATGTCAATGAGATTCCTTCATCTTTAGTTAAGGTTTAGTGAAACATTACCTATCAGGCAGCTCACACTTCAACAGTAATTACCTAGTAGGACAGTATTACCCATGGGGCAAAGTTTCATTTCAGGATGTCCACATTAGGAAGCTAATTAATGATGTGAAAACGGAATCTTAAAGTCTACATTTCCCTCTACTTTGGAAGTAATAAGAATATATACGGAAATAAAGCTGCTGAGAAAAATATGAAGTTCACACTTAGGACCGTACCTTTGAAAATTACTATCATGTACCTTTGACAATTTTTAAGTACTCAAGAGTGATTTACAGCCAGAGATCATTAGAATGGACATGGTACAGCTAGGACCTCTGATCCCAGAGTCTTTCATTAAAGGTCTATTTATTTTGTCATTTAGAATCCTTTCTATTCTTTGAAAAATTCATCTATCCTGTGCCAACTTTCTTATTTTTTAAATATGACTTTTTAATGGCAAAAGGCATACCTGATCACTGCAGATAAAGTGGAAAATACAGATTTTAAAAAAATCACCCATTTTCCTACAGCCCATTGTTAACTTTTTACAGTATTTTTCCCCCAAATTTTCTCTGTTTAAATACTTTGTACATGATAGTGGAATCATACTTCCTCTATGCTTTTTTATTCCTTACCATTATGTCATAAACATTTGGTCATGATATTTAAAAGAATGATTTTAATGGTTGAAAAACATCTTGTAATGTTTCCCCTAAAGTTGGGTATTAAGTTTGTTTTCAAATTTCTCTATTATTAAAAATACCTCCATGATTACTTTTATACGTAAATCATTTTTACATTCATGATTATATACAAAGGATATATTCCTTGAAGTAGCATTATTGGGCCAAAGGGGACAAATTATTTTCTCGTAGTTGCACCATTTTATATATTTTATTCATACAGTATTAAAACAGGAAATTTAGGCCATGAGATTTTTACAAAAGTCTTGATGAGTAACTTACAAATAATAATTCTGTGCAAGTTGGTTCATTCATTGGCTTTGATTTGCATTTCTTAAAAGGTTGGTCTCAGAGAGCACCCCAGAGAGTGGCAATGCGCAGAGCTCTAGGCATTCTGCTGATATGCCATTGAGATATTTTTATGGTTGAGGCAGGGGCCAAGTTCCATCTAACATTAAATCTTATTGAGCTGAAACTCTAGCGAGCATGCCAGAAGAGAGAAGTCTGGGATGCAGAGTACTCATTCATCTGTGCATTAGAGCAGTCTAAGCAGAGTTTGGCACGCCCTCCATCACAGCTGCGCAGAGGTGAAGGGTGGTGCCAACATTACCTCCAGCTAGAAGGTACAATCATCGCTGTTGATCCCTCACTCTTGGCCTCTGGGCATTCACTCTTCAGGTCTAAGATTTTCTGCCTGAGGGCATTTATTCTGCCAGCAGGGGCACTTCGGCCTGAGAGCAGCACAAATGACAAGTGTCAAAGTGTTAATGCCTCCAAGAAGTCATCCCACAATCAGTGATAAAAGCCTTGGATGCCTGCCCTGTTGGGAGAACCGGGAGGCTCGTTCACAATGGCTGAAGTTCCCCAGGAGGATTGAGCCCACGGGGGCCATGTATTTGATAAACTCCTCCCTTTGCTGACTCCCTTACCTGTGTGTGTGAATGTATGTGTGTGTGCGTGTGTGTGTGTGTGTGTGTGCATGCCTGGGGGAAGCTCAGTTGCTAACCGAAAGGTCAGGGGCTCGAACCCACCAGAGGCTCCTCTGGAGAAAAGATCTAGTGATCTGCTGCAGTAAAGGTTACACCCTAGGAAACCCTATGGGGCAGCTCTACTCTTTCCTTTAGGGTTGCTATGAGTTGGAATTGACTCCATGGCACACAACAACATATATAAAACAAAAAACTTGCCATTTCAACATTTTTTACAAGTACAATTCAGTGACGTTAATTATGTTCATCATGTTGTGCAAGCATCGCCGCTATCCATTTCCACATTTTCCCATCACCCTTAACAGAAGCTCAGTGCCTTCCAGAAGCACAGTGCCTTCCAAGCAATGACTCCCTCTTTGCCCCTCCTCCTGCCCCTGGTAACCACTAATAAACTTTGGTCTCTATATATTTGCCTATTCCAGATATTTCATGCATGTGGGATCATACACTATCTGTCCTTTTGTGATGGACTTACTTCACTCATGTTGTCAAGGCTCATCCATGTTGTGGCATGTAACAGGAGGAAGTTTTCCATTTTAAATAGGGCAGACAGGGTAGACCTCTGTGACAATGTAGCAAATGAACAACGACTTGAAGAAGACAATGGAGTGAGCCACATTGGTTTATTCGTTCTCCTGCCCATGAACATTTGGGTCGTTCCCAGGTTTTGGCTATGGAAATGCTGCTCTGAACATTTTTGGGTGGATTTCCTGGCGCACAAGTGTAAGAGCCTCTCACCAGTACATATGTCTTCTGCTAGATGTTAAGTTCCTCAATTAGAGACCTCGTCCCTGCAGGCTGAGGAGGAACTGTCTGGCTAGGACTTGATCCCAAGCGTCCCTTGCTGTTGATGCCTTCAGCCCCATCAAGGAAGCTGAATTCGGAGTCCTCCAGCTTCCTACACCACCCAAGAAGATGCTGCTGGTCTACCTGGAGCCCTCACTCCTGATGGGCCACCTATGAGTGATTGCTTGGAGCTGCTGATGCTCTGGCGGCTGCAAGTACAAGCAAAGCTTCTAAGACAAAGCCCTCAACAGAGTCCTGGCCTTGGTGGCCAGTGGGGGCTTGCAAGCAGGTGCAGTTACAGGGGCCTTGACACTGGGGACTGGGCTGTGTGGCCTCTCCTGCACGGGAGACCCCTGACCTTAGCAGCAGGAACCCTGGAGCTGTAACACTAGCTCCAGTGCTGGGAGGGAGATGAATGTGTTTTTACAAATTCATTGAGAATTTACAGTTAGCTGGGCATTGGACCTGAGTGCTTTTCAAGCATGACAGCCGGGGTCAACAAACTTTATCTGTAAAGTGCCAGACAGTTTTAGGCTTTGCAGGTCATATAGTCACAACTACTCAACTCCGCCACCATGTGGCTGAAGCAGCCGTAGACAATACGTAAACAAATCGGTGTGGCTGTGTGCCAAGCAGACTTTATTTCTGGATGCTGGAATTTACATTTATATCATTTTATGAGCCACACAATATTCTAATTCATTTATTTTATTTATTTATTTCCCAAGACTTTTAGAAATGTAAAACTCATTCCTAACTTGTGGGCTGTACACTAACCGGTGGCGGGCACTATAGTGACCAAGAGCATGGCTTCTGGAGCCAAAATACTTGGGTTCGAGTTCGTTCTGCCGTTTGCCAGCTGTGTGACCTTGGGCAAGCTGCTTGATATCTCTGTGCCCTGGTTCCTCATCTGTGAAATGGAGGAAGTAGCACCACTTCCTGTGGTTGTTCAGGGAGTGATTTAATCAGCAAAGGGCATTTAATAATATAAACTGTCTTTACTACTGGTGTCATATTTACACTCAGTCCTCACCACGACCCTACAAGTCAGGTGCCACTGTTTTAGTTGAGGAGGTTAGAGGCAGGTGAAGGCTCAGCTGGACTCAGCTGCAGCATGATTGCTGAGTGGGCTCATCTGCCATTTATGTCCTTGGAATGGCACAGTGGAGATTCATGGATCCTAACATATTGCATGGAAAAAATGGTATAGAGGATAAACCTCTGTATCCCCAACTATAGCTAAATTATATGTTAACTAGGTACCTTCTGCCTGGCCATCTACTTCCAAATATCAGTCAGTGAGAACCCTGTGGAGCACGATGGTCCGATTCGCAAGTGATCATGGGGATGGTGCAGGACCCGGTGGTGTTTCGTTCTGTTGTACATGGGGTCGCCATGAGTTGGGGGCCAACTTGATGGCAGTTAACAACAACACATGCCTTTTGAAGGCTGGCCTGAAAATCGCCGCCACTCTGAACATTCTTTCTGTGGAAAAATGCATTCCATGTTCTCACTTCCGGCTTACAAACCCCAAATGGGAAGCACTTTGGCCCTAAGAGCAGTCTGCAGTTGAGCTGCCTGGTGGGCTCCGAGAGAACAGGAATCAGGGCAACTGGCAGGAGACAAAGTGCTCACAGTGTAGGATGCAATATATTTCACTAAATGGTGGCTATCATAAAATTACAACTCACTAGACAATGTTATGCCAAAATGTGGACAACGCTGTCATTGTCATATTGAAACGGTAGCTCAAAATGATGACTTTAAGTGGTGCCGTTCTCCAGTTGCCTTTTTCCCAGCTGTTACTAGCAGTGGTTTTAAGCAGAACAGCTAACTGTTCCACAATAAAGATACATCAAGTGGCTAACTGGTAATTAGGGAGTCTTCCTGTCTGCCTTCAAGACATGCCAAGGGCTGGGACTCGCACTTTTTAAATTTCCCTTAAGCTGCAGAGCCCTAAACTGGAAAGAATAGTAAGGGGTTAGTCCGTGTCAAGAAGCACAGAAAGATGACTCTCTGCCATCTCCCCTCCTCCCTGCCTGTCTGCTTACAGTTCGCCATTAAATATCATTATCCTGCTCTTCCTCAACTAAGCTGCAACATGGGTCGGCAGTAGCTTAAACCACAGTCTGGTGGGCCCATCACAAAAAGCACACAGAGCCCAGCCCAGCCTCCTAGCCCGGCAACTCGTGCTACACAATTTCCAAGGCAAGTTACGGCTTTTTGAACGAATTCTGGAAACCTCTGGGGCACACACCATCCAGGGAGACTCTGATGTATCTTATACTTTGGTCCTGATGACAGGAAGACATACATACAGAAAACACTTATCCTGCAGCTGATCCGGAAGGAATGGCCGAGTTTGAAGGAGCTGTGGAGAACATCTCTAGAAGTAACAAAATTCTGTGAACTCGCATTAGTAGAAGAGCCTTATAAGTTGCCAGGGGCCAGGGAGAGAGCTAGGATTCAATAGGATATCAGATTTGAATACTCAAGAACGTGGTGGGTCCGGAGAATACGAAAGACAGTAGATTCTACCAAGTTCAAAGATCTTAAAATTATATAGAAAGGGTATTTTCATTAATATAGAGCTCAGACTATGCAAATGCAGTCAAGTGATTAATCTGGGTGCAGCCTGAAGTCGTTTCAGAGAAAAAAGGGTCTAGGTAATAGGGATAATTCAACTCCAGAGAGCTGCGCTCCAAGACCGCACACCCCTGTAAAGCTATGAGTATACCAACTACAGCTCGGTACATATATGGGTTAGGACAACCCATGAAGGTTCCCCAGGAGGCCTGGGGAGTTCCTGGCTGAAATCTCCAGCATACTAAGAAGGCAATCCCCAGATATCATGGGATAAGATGACAGCTGGCGTGAGAAGAATCAACAGCTTGGATGGACAGCTATGACACCGCGTCTCAACAACCGGTCAAAATCTCTGGTCAAAAGTCATCTCAGTAACTGAGACTGTATTTGACTCCCTGAGTGCACGAGCAACTTTCAACCCTGGGAAGCTTTAGAATTAATAACAGAAACAATTGAGACTCAAAACCACTGAGTCAGTATTTCTGATGGTTAAGACATCTGTACAAATTTGGAGTGGTATGTACTTGTAATAAACCCATTGCCGTCCAGTCAATTCCGACAAGAGAATCTGGCCTGTTAAGGCTGTAGCTTGTGACTCTCAGATAAAGTATATAACTGAGTGATTGATTTAGTCTTATAATTAAGTGTGTAAATTGGAGCAATACTATTATTTAAAGGCCCCTTAAAATTGATTGCTAAAATACGCTTAACTCTACTTAGAACCTGAACTAAAGAAACAAAAAGGAACTAATTTGGGGTTTGTAATTTTAATACATGCAGCTCTGGTGGTGCAGTGGTTAAGAGCTCAGCTGCTAACCAAAAGGTCGATGGTTAGAACCCACCAGCTACTCCGCTGCAGAAAGATGCAGCAGTCTGCTTCCGTAAAGATTACAGCCTTGGAAACTATAGGGCAGTTCTACATTGCCCAATAGGGTCCCTATGAGTTGGAATCGCCTCGATGGCAATGGGTTAATTTTAATACACTGAATGATAACTATTTGAACAAACCAATCCCCTCAAGAATATTCTGTGAATAAAAGCTGCCCTTAGGAGCACAAAGACCTTATGTCAACTCATGGAAAGCGACAACAATCCTGTAAGGTGGCTCAGCCTGAACGAACAGATTGTTATTAAAATTCTTTCCTAAGAGCACGGATGTGTGGGCCAGGGCCAGGAATAGGGCAAGTCGAGCGAGGCACTCTCCTCGTGCAGAACATTTAAGGGGGCGCCAAACATTCAGTAATTCAGATAAACAACCTTTTAATGCAATATTTTTAAAAATCAGAACTAATGCAAAACCCCATGTTGAACAAAATATCAAAATCTCCAATAAAAACAGGACCGGATCAAGCACTTGTATGGCTCACCTCACCCTCATCCGGGTCCTGGTATGGGCTCTGCGCTTCACTCATGTTCCCGCTATTGGTTTATAGAAGAATAAGGGCCCACTGATTCTTTAGTTATTGTAACTGAAATTCACGACCTTTTTGCCTTATTTCCAGATGTCAAAACTCTCTCCTCTTAGACCATCCTCTTTTCCAGAACACGCAGAGCTGCACTGCTGTGTTCAATGTGTTCACTCACCTAATAACCTTCCACTTTCCAGAGATAGCCTATTCTACTTCTTGAAGTCATCCTCTCCTCCTTTCTGTTTTCCTCTTTGTCAAGGGGTTTAAGAGGTGGGGGGTGTGGGGACAGGGAAAGCTCAGATGTTGTCAAGTCATTTCTTCTGTTAGTTTCATTGTTTTTTTTAACTCTAAACTCTGTCTATAAGGTTATATGTGAGTAATTCATTCTAAAATCTGTATCAGGATAAAAACCTTTTGCCCCCTAAGAAGCTAGCGGACTTCCCCCTCCCCCATAACAAGTGTTTTATGGATTGAATTGTGTTCCCCCAAAATGTGTGTTGAAATCCTAACCCCTATACCTGTGGATGTAATCCTGTTTAGAAACAGTGTTTTCTTTGTTAGGTTAATTAAATCATATCTAAGTAGAAATCCATTGCTGTGGAGTCGAGTCCCACTCATAGCGACCCTGTAGGGCAGAACAGAACTGCCCCATAGGGTTTCCAAGGAAGGGCTGGTGGATTAGAACTGTGGACCTTTTGTTTAGCAGCCTGAGCTCTTAACCACTTTGCAACCAGGGCTCCTAATGTAATCACTTCTGAGTTATAAAAAGAGCCGATTAAACACAGAGGCTCAAACACACGCGGGAAGACAGACTCTATGTGGGGACTGTCTCCAAGAAAAGGAACACCAAATATTCCAGCAGATTCTAGAGGCTGAAATAGAGAAAGAGGTACCTCCCTGTGGGGCCACGCCCTGAATTCAGACTTCTAGACTCCTGAACTATGAGCAAATATATTTCTGTTCTTTAAAGCCACCCACTTGTGGTTGGTATTTCTGTTACAGTAGCACTAGGTAACTAAGACAAAGTGTTATACAACTTTTCCTGATTTCCTTTATACCATGGTTTTCTAGAAGCTCACGACTGAGCATGAAGCTCAGTCATAGTGTTGAAAAGCAAAGATGTCACCTTGAGGACTAACATGCGCCTGAGCCAAGCCACGGTGTTTTCAATTGCTTCGTATGCATGCGAAAGCTGGACAATGAATAAGGAAGACCAAAGAAGAATTGACGCCTTTGAAATGTGGGGTTGGCGAAGAACACTGAACATACAGTGGACTGCCAAAAGAATGAACAAATCTGTCTTGGAAGAGGTACAACCAGAATGCTCCTTAGAAGCAAGGATGGCAAGACTTCGTCTCACATACTTTGGACATGTTATCAGGAGGGATCAGTCTCTGGAGAAGGACATCATGCTTCATAAAGTAGAGGGTCAGTGAAAAAGAGGAAGACCTCCAACAAGGTGGACTGACGCAGTGGCTGCAACAATGAGCTCAAGCATAGCAAAGATGGTGCAAGGATGGTGCAGGACTGGGCAGTATTTTGTTCTGTTGTACACAGGGTTGCTATGAGTTGGAACTGACTTGATGGCACCTAACAACAACAACAACAACTGGTCTCTATCCATTAAATGCTAGTAGCTCCCCCTTCCTCAGCTGTGATAACCAAAAATGTCTCCATCCACTGTCAAATGTCCCCTGGAGTACAAAATCATCCCCTGTTGACCACGACTGGGCTATAGTAATGCTGTTCTCGTTAGCTGCCATCAAGTTGGCACCAACTCATGGTGACCTTATGTACAACAGAACAAAATGTTGCCCATTCCTGAGCCATCGTCACTATCGTTGGTATGTTTGAGTCCATTCTTGTGGCTTTTGTGTCAATACACCTCATAGAGCATTTCCCTCGTTTTCATTGACTCTCTACTTTACCAAACATGATGTCGTTTTCTAGAGATTTGTCTTTCCTGATGACTTGTCCAAAGTGAGCTTAAGTCTCACCATCCTTGCTTCTAAGGAATATTTTATTTGTACTTATTTCTAAGAATGATTTATTCGTTTTTCTTGCAGTCCATAGTATACTCAAGAGTTTTCACCAACACCATAGTTTGAATGCTTCAATTCTTCTGTCTTCCTTGTGCACTATTCAACTTTTGCACGTGTATGAGGAGACTGAAAACACCATGGCTTGGGTCAGGTGCACCTAAGTCATTAAAGTGACATCTTTGCTTTTGAAAACTTTAAAGAGGTCTTTTGCAGCAGATTTGCCCAATGCAATTTGTGGTTTGATTTCCTGAGTGCTGCTTCCATGGGCGTTGATTGTTGATCCAAGTAGAATGAAATAATTGACAACTTCAAATGTTTCCCCATTTACTATAATGTTATCAGTGCTGTTGTGAGGATTTTCATTTTTTTCATGTTCAGGCATAATCCATACTGAAGACTGTAGTCTTTGACCTTCATCAGTAAGTGCCTGAAGTCATCTTCATTCTTGGTAAGCAAGGCTGTGTCATCTGCATATTGCAGGTTGTTAATGAGTCTTCCTCCCATCCTGACACCGCATTCTTCTTCACACAGTCCAGCTTCTTGGCTTATTTGTTCAGCACACGGATTGAATAAGCTGAAATGACAGAACTCCACCGCACACCTTTTCCAATTCTGAACCATGCAGTATCCCCTTGTTGTGTTCGAACTACTGCCTCTTGATCCACGTACAGGTTCTGAATGAGCACAGTTAAGCATTCTGGAATTCCTATTCTTTGTAATGTTATCCATAATTTGTTGTGATCCACACAGTTGAATGCCTTTGCATTGTCGATGAAATACAGGCAAACATCTTTCTGGTATTCACTGCTTTCAGCGAAGATCCATGTGACATCAGCAATGACATCCCTCGTTCCACATTCTCCTCTGAATCTAGCTTGAACTCTGGAAGTTCCCTACTGATGTATGGTTGCAGTTGTGTTTGAATTATCTTCAGCAGAATATTGCTAGCACATGATATTAATAACATTATTTGATACATTCTATATTCTATTTGATGACCTTTTGTGATGGCTAAGGTTGTCTGTCAATTTGGCTGGGCCATGATTCTCACTGATTTGGCAGTTACAATGTAGTTTGGAAGTTGTGTAATGATGTAATTTGATGAGACGTGATATAATGTAATCACTTCCATGATGAGATCTGCTATGAGTAGCCAATCAGTTGAAAGGGAGTTTCCTTAGGGGTGTGGCCTGCATCCAACACATGTGGACTTTTTATCAAAGCTCACTGGCTTTTGGTGGCTCTGGATCCTGCATCTAGCTCGTCATATGATCTCTGGTTCTTGAGACTTGAGCTAGCAGTTTACCTGCTGATGTTGGGATTGGTTGGAGTCTGCAGCTTGTGAGACAGAGGTCTGCCGTCTGACCTGCCAATCCTGGGTTTGTCAACCCTGCAGCTACATGAGTCAGGAGAAGATTCCAGCCTGATGCCTGACTCATGGACTTGGGACTTACCAGTCTCTACAATGGCTCACACAGCTGTGGTGTGTTTGTGTGTATATATATACATGCTTCACTGGTTTTGCTTCTCTAGAGAACCCAGCCTAAGACACCTTTTTTTGGGATGGGCACGAATACGGATTTCTTCCAGTAGGTTGGCCAGGTAGCTGTCTTCCAAATTTCTTGACATACAGGAGTGTTTCCAGCACTGCATTCATTTGTTGAAGCATCTCAGTTGGTATTCTGTCAATTCCTGGAGATTTGTTTTCATCAATGCCTTCACTCCAGCGTGAACTTCTTTATTTAGTACCAGTGGTTCTTGATCATATGCTACTTCCTGGAATGGTTAAATATCAACCAGTTCTTTTTGGTGTATACCTTCCTCCTCCTGTCTGCTTTTGATGCTTCCTGTGTCATTCAATTTTTTCCCATAGAATTCTTCAATCATGCAACTTCAGGCTTGACTTTTCTCTTCAGCTCTCTCACCTTGAGAAATGCCGATCGTGTTCTTCCCTTTTTGGTTTTCTAACTCCAGGTCTTTGCACATTTTATTACAATACTTTGTCTTCTTGAGTCACCCTTTGAAATGTGTTCAGATCTTTTAGTTTATCATTTCTTCTGTTCAATTTAGCTACTCTGCATTTAAAAGCAAGTTTCAGAGTCCCTTCTGACATCTGTTTTGGTCTTTTCCTTCTTTCGTGTCTTTTTAATAACCTTTCACTTTTTTCATGTATGATGTCCTTGATGTCTTCCCACCACTCTTCTGGTCTTTGGTCATTAGTGTTCAGTGCGTCAAATCTATTCTTGAAATGGTCTCTACCTTCAAGGGATGAATTCAAGATTGTACTTTGGCTCTCATGGACTTGTTTTGATTTTCTTCAGATTCAGTTTCAACTTGTACAGGAGCAATTGATGGGCTATTCCGCAGTCAGTCCTTGGCTTTGTCTTGACTGATACTATTGAGCTTCTCCATCATCTCTTTTCACAGTTGTAGCCAGTTTGATTCCTGCGTAATCCATCTGGTGAAGTTCATGTATATAGTTGTTGTTTACATTGTTGAAAAAAAGTATTTCTGATGAATAAGTCATTTGTCTTACAGATTCTACCATGTTATTCTCTGGCTGCATTTCTATCATTAAAACTGTATTTTCCAACTACTGAACCTCCTTCTTTGTTTCCAACTTTCCCATTCCAATCACCAATAATTATCAATGCATCTTGACTGCATGTTTGATCAATTTCAGACTTCAGCAGGTCAAAAAAACCTTCAACGTCTTCATCTATGGCATTCATGGTTGGTGTATAAGTTTGAATAATAGTCGTATCAACTGGTCTTCCATGTAGGCATATGGATATTAACCTACCAGTGACCTTGTTGTATTTCAGAACAGGTCTGGAAACATTCTTTTTAATGATGAATGTAATGCCATTCCTCTTCAATTTGTTGTTCCCAACATAGTAGACCATATGATTTTTGGATTCAAAATGGTCAATACCAGTCCATTTCATCTCACTAATGCCCAGGATCTTCAAGCATGCTATTTTATTTTTGATGACTTCATTCTTCTTACATTCCATGTTGCGATTTCTAATGGAAGTTTGCAGCTGTTACTTCTCATTTTAAGTCATGCCATATCAGCAAATGAAGGTCCTGAAGGCTTTACTCCATCTGTGTCAATGAGGTAGACTCGACTTTGAGGAGGCAGTTCTTTCTCAGTCGTATTTTGAGTGCCTTCCAATCTCAGTGGCTCATCTGCCATAACTATATCAGACAACGTTCTGTTATTATTCATAAGGTTTTCATTGGTTGATTTTTGCAAGTTGATCATTAGGCCTTTCTTCCTACTCTGTCTTAGTCTGGAAGCTCTGCTGAAACTTGGACACCATGGGTGACCCGCTGGTATTTGAAATACCGGTGGCATAGCTTCCAGCATCATAGCCACAGGCAAGCTACCACAGTACCACAAACTGAAAAATGGGTGGGCGATAGTAATAGATGTGCTTTTTCATTAGCATGTTCGGTGACAAGATTAGTGGTGGGTCTAATAAGCATGAACATTTCAAAGTAGTACTGAGTGTCAATGATAATTTAATATCTACAAAAACTGTAACATGACAAAATATATTTGTGGTTTCTACTGGTGACCAAGTCACAGGCACCGCAAACACTAATCTAATCTTTTGCCTACATTTCTGCTTGAAGAAAATGCTCAATGTCAATCAAAGGTTAGTGAACATAAAGATGTAATGTTTCCCCCAACCAAGTTCATGAAATCTCTGAATTCTATCCACAGAGAGTCCTTAGCGATTCATGGGCCTCGTTTTAGGAAACTCACTCTTAGTTTAGGCATAAAATGAAGATCTGAGGCTAAGTCACTCTCTACCTAATTAACAGACCAGAGGAGATCATCTAAATTTAATGTACTATTTTACAGCTGATAAAACATTACTTCAGGTAGGTTAAGGATTTCCTCAAGGTCATGAGATCGTTCAGCAGGCGGATAAGACTTGAGCTGCCAGTTCCCAGTGAAGCCATCATTCCCCAGAGACCCACCCTGATTGCTTTTCTTATTGCTTTTTGTTACGTACACGTTGCTGACCTCCCAGACCCTGCAAGTTAGCAGATCCCAAATTCTTCCTTGAAAATTGGACTTGATCCCTGACTGCTGAACTTTAATTGATCATGGGTGTTTGAAGACTTTAAGGAGCAAGAAACTAAAGACTAAAACTAAGGACTGTAAACAAAGCATTAAGGTAAGAAATGATGAGGGGAAGCAGAAGCGAGTGGTGAGAAGGTCAGCTTTGACAGCTTCATTAGGGATCTGGAGGAGAGGGAAGACAGCATGCTAGAGCTATCCTTGCATATTAAGTTGGAGGAGTGGAAGCATCGGGGAAGGGACAGGTGATATAAAATCACCTAGGGAAGCTTTGAAGAAGGGCAGGAGGTAAATGAAAGTTTGGATTGAAAGGCAGCTGACAACCTAACTGTGTCGACAAAAATAGTGATGATAGCCAAGGCTTTACAAAAGCATTCGACTGTGTGGATCATAACAAATTATGGATAACACTGTGAAAAATGGGAATTCCAGAACACTTAATTGTGCTCATGAGGAACCTGTACCTAGATCAAGAGGCAGTCATTCAAACAGAACAAGGGGATACCGTGTGGTTTAAAGTCAGGAAAGGTGTGTGTCAGGGTCGTATGCTTTCACCATACCTATTCAATCTGTATGCTGAGTAAATAATCCGAGAAGCTGGACTAAATGAAGAAGAACAGGGCATCAGGATTGGAGGAAGACTCATTAACAACCTGCGTTATGCAGATGACACAACCTTGCTTGCTGAAAGTGAAGAGGACTTGAAGCACCTACTGATGAAGATCAAAGACCACAGCCTTCAGTATGGATTACTTTTCAATATAAAGAAAACAAAAATCCTCACAACTGGACTAATAAGCAACATGATAAACGGAGAAAAGATAGAAGTTGTCAAGGATTTCATTTTACTTGGATCCATAATCAACGCCCACGGAAGCAGCTGTCAAGAAATCAAATGACGCAGTGCATCGGGCAAATCTGCTGCAAAAGACCTCTTTAAAGTGTTGAAAAGCAAAGATGTCACTTTGAGGACTAAGGTGTGCCTGACCCAAGCCATGATGTTTTCAGTCACCTCATGTGCATGCAAAAGCTGGACAATGAATAAGGAAGAACGAAGAAGAATTGACGTCTTTGAAATATGGTGTTGGTAAAGAATACTGAGTACACCATTGACTTGATGGCACTGGGTTTGGTTTTTTTGCCAGAAGAACGAACAACTCTGTCTTGGAAGAAGTACAGTTGGAATGTTCCTCGGAAGCAAGGATGGCAAGCCTTCATCTCACGTACTTCGGACATGTTTTCAGGAGGGACCAGTCCCCGGGGAAGGACATCATGCTTGGTAAAGTAGAGGGTCAGCTAAAAAGAGGAAGACCTTTAACAAGATGGATTGACAGTGTCTGCAACAATGGGCTCAAGCATAACAGCGATTACAAGGAGGGCGCAGGACCAGGCAGTGTTTCATTCTGTTGTACATAGTGTCGCTATGTGGCAGAACCGACTCGATGGCACCTAACAACAGCCAAGGCACTGATATTGAAAGATGCCTAAGAATCTTTCCACTTAAAGTGTGGGACATGAATCAGCAGCATCAACATCACCTGGGAGCTGATTAGAAATGCAGAATCTCAAACCTCACCCTAGACCTACAAAATCAGAATCTGCATTTTAACCAGATCTCCAGGTATGCACTTTAAAGTTTGAGAAGCACTGCCTCCGAAAATCTGGTGTCTAAAAAATCTGAGAATTGCCAAGAGGTATGGCTGTGCCATGAGGTAGAACTTTAAAGGTAAGATTAGTGTAGGACATGAAAGGAGAAAACTGTTTGACTCGAGTTTCTGGGAAAATAAATTCAATATTCCGATGTCCCTTAGAAATTCAAGTGGTGCTAAATGGCTTCAGTGGCCAGACTGGTAGTTGCCTTACATAATGTTAGGATAAAGTGCTGAGCAACCTAATAAGTTTCCAAACTACTGATATGATTTGCACAAAGAATTGGAGTTTTGTTCTTTAAAGAAACTACTCTCTTTTGAAGTTTGTTAAATCAGATGAAATAGCAAATTTGCAATGAAAAATATCAAAGCCATAGATTATCACAAAGAAGAAACCTGGGTTAACTTTCTAATTGTTCTCCTAGCTCTCTCCATTGTCGCCTTAGCCATCTGAGGGTCTTATCACTTCCTGCTACCTATTTTCTCCTTTGTCCCCCCAAACTGATTTCCCCAGGATGATTGGCAACATCATCCATAAACACATCTATCCACTCATCCGTCCATCCATTCGTCCATCCACCCACTACCTACTCATTGAATGCCAACCACAGAGTGCCAGGCACCATTGAAATACTGAGATTTTGAAGTCAAATAAGATATGGTCCCTCTTTTAAGAGCTTATATTCTCCCGAGATAGAACTTCCAGAGTATTCCTTGGCTCTTCCATATCCCTTCTGCATTTCTCACAGCTCTTCCCTGGATCGGATAACCTTGTCAATTTCAGCCTTAAAACATCTCCTGATTTTGAACTTTCATCTCCGTGGCTTTTTTTTACCTCTACCTTATTTAACATCATTATCACCTCTCCCTGGAACATTATCTTAGCCTCCTAGCTAGTGTCTCCGGTAAATTCTGGACCCTGCTCCCACAGCTCCTCTCTAAGTCATGTACTTCACTACATTATTCTACTACTTAGAGACCTTCAGGGGCCCTGTACTTCCTATATGGTAAAACCTAAACTACTTTGAAGAACATTTAAGTTTCCTTTCCTAATATGACTTCATCCTTCTCATTTCCTACCATGAAAATTCCCCATCCCCGATCACATCTCCAACATTCTAGCCATACAGTAGTCCCACTGCTCCTGGAATGGGTCACACTGCAGCATATATCATCTATGCCTCTGAGTAGGCTGAGTTTTACACTGAGAAAACTATTGCTACTTACTCCGGTTCTTAAGAACCAACTCAAACTTGACCTCTTCTGGGACTGTAGACTGGGAAAAAGAGGAGTGTCAGAGAAGGTCCCACAGAAGAAGTGACATGAAATTTGTTTTTCACTATGAGAGAAAATAGTACTCTATTAAGAACAAAGTCATCCCTTTTTTCTATGTTCTCATTGAGTTTTGAACCTGCCTCTAGTATAAGACTTTCCATATTGAATTGGTGCTAAAGGTTAACCTGTCCTAATTCCCAAGCAGATGTGAGCACCTTGAGGACAAGGGCCACTTGTTAATCATAGTTGTGTCCTAGTGATTAACATGTCTTGGTGATTGCCTTAAATTACCTAGTGTTGCTATAATGAATAATGCCACATACAGGTGGCTCTATACAATAGAAATGTATTTTCTCACAATTCTGGAGGCTAAAAGTCTAAATCAGAGTCTTGTCCGTGTCGATTTCTTTTGAGGGCCTTTCTCCAGGTTTCTGGTGTTTGCTGACAACCCTTGGCATTCCTTTGCTTATAGAAGTGTCATCACATGGAGTCTGTCTTCTATCTATTTTTTTTTTTTTTTGTATCTATTTTGCCCTTTTCAATGAAATGCACCCAGAAGGGATTAGGTTTAGGATCCACCCTACTCCTGTATGACCTCATTAACATAACAAAACAAAACTCCTATTTCCAAACAGGATCACACTCACAGGTACAGAAGTGACTGATAAATGTTTGCTGAATAATTATGTATCTAGGAGGCAGCTTTTAAGATGGGTCCCAATGATCCCCACTTCCTGGTATTCACTGCCTTGTGTCATCTCTTCCCCTTGAGTAACCTGCTTCTAACTAATAGAATATGGCAATGTTGAGACAGTATCAATTTCATAATTAGGTTATAAAACTTACGATTTCCATCTTGCTAGCAGACTCTCTCTATGGTCTTCTCAGCTTGCATGCTTTGATGAAGTAAGTGGTCATGTCGGAGAGGCCCACATGACAAGGAACTGAGGGCAGCCATCAGCCAAAAGCCAATGAAGGACATGCACTCAATCCAACAACTCTGGAGGAACTGAATCCTGATAACAGCCATTGCATGGGCTTGAAAGCTGATCCTTCCCCAGTCTAACTTTCAGATGAAACCCAAGACCCAGCTGACCCATTGATTGCAGCCTTGTAAGGAGCCCTGGTGGTGCAATGGTTAAGCACTTGGCTGCTAACCGAACGGTCAGCAGTTCTAACCCATCAAGTGTCTCCATGGAAGAAAAGACCTGGCAATCTGCTCCTGTAAAGATTACAGCCTAGGAAACCCTATGGGGCAGTTCTACTCTGTCACATAGGTTCACTATGAGTCAGAAGCAACTAGATGGCACCTAACAACAACAGCAACAAGGGGGGGCAGGGGACCCAGTTAACCCATGTCCAAATTCCCGACCTACAGAAAAAGGGAGATGATACATATGTTGTTTTAAGTCACTAAGGGTTGGGGTAGTTGGTTATGCAGCAATAGCTTAACTAATATAATGAGATAACCGGACTAGGTGGCTCAATAAATAATGAGTGGGTGACTTGAGGACAGTTATGGATGATCCTGGACACTGAGTTAAACGTAAGTATGAAAGAGTCCTTTTAAGGTAAGATTTATTGAAGGATCCCTAACACTGGATTATTACACTCCAGGCATTTATGCTGTAAATAATGTTCCCTTGGAACAAAGGTTAAGAGACTTCAAAGAGGAGTCTTCCACTTAGCAATGCTGCTTACCTTTCTTCTCACCCTGGCAAATGTTTCTAAGGTGAGGAGCCTGATGCATTCTGTCTTTTTTTTTTTTAATTTTTTATTTAATTCTTTTTATTTTTTAATTGTACTTAAATGAAGGTTTTCAGAACAAACAGTTTCTCATTAAACAGCACACATATTGTTTTACGACAATGGTTAACAACCCCATGATATGTCAACACTCTCCCTTCTCGACCTTGGGTTCCCTATCACCAGCTTTCCTGTCCTCTCCTGCCTTCTAGTCCTTGTCCCTGGACTGTTGTGCCCCATTAGTCTCATTTTGTTTCATGGGGCTGTCTAATCTTTGGCTGAATGGTGAACCTCAGGAGTGACTTCATTACTGAGCTAGAAGGGTGTCTGGGTGCCATACTCTTGGGGTTTCTCTGGTCTCTGTCAGGCCAGTAAGTCTGGCCTTTTTTGTGTGTTAGACTTTTGTTCTACATCCTTCTCCAGCTCTGTCTGGGACCCTCTGTTGTGATCCCAGTCAGAGCAGTCAGTGGAGGTAGCTGGGCACCATCTAGTTGTACTGGACTCAGCCTGGTGGAGGTCGTGGTAGCTGTGGTCCATTAGTCCTTTGGACTAATCTTTCCCTTGTATCTTGTTTTCTTCATTCTCCCTTGCTCCCGAAGGGGTGAGAACAGTGGAGTATCTTAGATGGCTGCTCACAGGCTTTTAAGACCCCAGATGCTACTCACCAAGGTAGGCATTCTGGGTCAGGACATGAGGCTTTGCAACCACATCAGATGTGGGGGAAGCTGTCACCAAACTACTACTGTGAGATAGACAAGATACCTTAACTCTGCCAGCTGCCAGCTACTTCCTTCAGGAGGCTTGTCCCATCTCTGTTCTTCTATATAGCTCTTAAGATTGTTCTGTTTTGCTTATTTTTCCCCAACTAGGTTATGTGCCCGACACACAGTGGATATTTAGTAAACACTAGGTGAATAAATGAATATATGAACAAATATCAAGTTCCTTGAAATCTGGGCCACAGTTTGTATTTTTCCCTATATCTCATGCTACCTAATACATCATTTGCATATAGGAACTGACCAATGAATTCCTGCTGATTGACTGGTTGAAGAATGATAACAGAAAGTTTCCAAAATGCCAGATGAAGTTATTGTCTGAGAAAACAGTCTTATTTCCCCACTATGCCAAAAAAGATTTCGTACGCTTTAAAATGTCCTCAGAATGAAAATTTACGAGGCCTCATCTAACCCCTTAGGAAAAGTTCCAACCATGGCATCTCAGCTCTGTAAGGAGGTTTTACTAGTAGGGTATTGTGGTGGTTGAATTCCAGATCAAGGGGAAGTAACCTTTATATCAGTATTTCAGGTACGTTGAGCCAATGCAGATTATACTTTCTTCTACATCTGACTGACATGCAGAAGATGGTGTCTTATGTTGGACTTTCTAGAGAAGCAAAACCAGTGAAGCATGTATATATATATAGATGTATGTATGTATGTGTATACATACGAGAGAGAGAGATTTACATCAAGGAAATGGCTCATGTGGTTATAGAGGCTGGAAAGTCCCAAGTCTGTGGGCCAGGCTAGAGGCTTCTCCTGACTCATACAGCTGCAGAACTGACGAATCCAAGATCAGTAAGTCAGATGGCAGGCCACTGGCTCACAGGCTGCAGAGGCTGACAAGTCTCAAGATCAGCAGGTAAGCTGCTAGCTCAAGTCCCAAGAACTGGAGGTCAGACGACAAGCCAGATCCAGGATCCAGAGTGAGCAAAAGCCAGAGAGCTTTGCCAGAAAGTCCACATATATTGCATGTAGGCCACACCCCCAAGGAAACTCTCTTTCAACTGACTGGCTGCTCACAGCAGATCTCATCATGGAGGTGATTACATCATTACATAGCTGCCAAACTATATCATGACTGCCAAACCACTGAGAATCATGGCCCAGCCAAGCTGATACACAATCTTAACCATCACAGATGGTTAAAACAGGAGAAAGATATTTTTCCTAAGTGAAAGGGTTCTCAAAAATGCAAAGCAAAATAAACAAAAAAAAAAAAAAAAAAAAAAAAGCAAAAAACACCCAGATTCCAAGGACACGGTGATTTGCTTGAGATTCACAAAGAAGGAAGACAAAAAAATTGTAACTCAGGACTCGGATGTTGGGTAAGGGTCGATTAATACTGCAAACCCTGAGCCCAAAGGATTAACAAGGATCATTGACAGTAACAGAAGCAGCACCAATAAAATAAACAGAAATGTAAATAATGAAGGAATAAATGAGGCCAAATACTAGGTGAGATAAGGGGAAACATGTCTAGTGAGTTCTCTAGGTGAGTGATGTTCTCCTGCAAGTGAAAGATCAGCAACAGCTTTAATTAAGCATCTGGAAGTATGTGGGGCCACCTTAGTCACTCAAACAATATTAATCCCTCAAGAGAGGCACTGATTAGGAATTTACAATCTAGAAGACAAAACGGTCACCTGAGGGCATGTTTTTTTTTCAGGGCTTATTTGAGTATTTTTTTCCCCACTCAGCTTTCTAAAATTCAATCTCGGTTATATGATAACCCACAAAGATGACTGGATGAAGCTATTGCGTGTAGCAGATGAAAACACACTGTAAGTAAGTAAAAGCATCCTGTCTTAATTTTCGACTTCTAATTCAAAGACAGGGATTCCTGGGAACCTCAGGAGCAATATTTACAACTGAACATGTCAAAAAGGAGGCCTGGTGGTAGAGTGGCTAAGCACTCGGCTGCTAACCGAAAAGAAAGGTTGACAGTTTGAACCCACCAGCTGCTCTGCAGGAGAAAGATGTGGCAGTCTGCTTCCGTAAAGATTACAGTCTTGGAAACCCTATGGGGCCGTTCTACTCTGTCCTATAGGGTTGCTATAAGTCAGAATCGACACAGTGGCAATGGGTTTGGCTGTTTGGTTTGTTGTTGTCAAAAATCGGGACTTTAACAAGCACAACTTGTGAGCAAGTCCTCTTGATGATATGCACACTAGTGTATAAGCCAACAGTATTATTTTAAAGCCTAAGAACTCTTTTTGACTTAGCGGGAAATTAGACTGTTTTCTCACAGGATAACTTCTGGTGATCTGAAGCCTTTCTGCTGTCAACCATCAATCATGTCTCTTGGAAACCCAAGGTGCTTCATGAGTTCTGGTTTCCACGAGGCTGTCAAAGGCACTTTGAAAGCTCATTTGACCACCAGATGGCCGCGGCTCCCGCATGAGGAAGATTTAGAGAATGTGTTATGAAGGCTGGCACCAGAGGGCAAAGGGAAAAGGATCCGGAGGGAGACTTGTGATGAGTGGAAGTGACATTAGGATTACTCTCAAATCCTTTAGAAATGGACTTTTCTAGAGTCAGCAGTTCCTGCGCTCCAGCAACTAGACTGCTAACAAGGCTGTGCGCCCCAAAGGGCTCTTGGTGAATGAAGAGGCAAACCTGTGCATACATTAAGAATAATCCCCCAGGAAAGGAGCTCATTATAGGCGCCTGGCGCTCACTCACTCTGGATGCTCCAGATTTCAGGTACCAACATTATGACCAAAGGTATTGAAAATTAAAATCTGGGGCCGATGACGCTCGTGTCAGACTGTGGCCAGTTCTGGCAGTTAGAGAGACTGACACAGGCCAACTTCGCTTTGATGGCTTAGTCACAGCATGGGAACTAGCCCACCAGGAGAGCACGAAGACAGTTATATGCTTGTGGGCATCGCTAACCAGTGCTGCTCTGGTGGAAGGCACTTTGAAAGGCCTGAGCTTGAAACTGCCTCCCCAGGAGCACTCTCAGACTGAGAAAAAAAATTATTACAAAATGTTTGAAGAAATCAGAAGTGGAGATATTTTATCCAGACTATATAAAGGACTCTTATGACTTAGTGGTAAGAAGACAACCCAATTTAAAAATGGGCAAAATATTTGAGTAGATATTTCTCCAAAAGAAGCTATACAAACGATCAATAAGAATATAAATAGATGTTCAACATCATTAGCCATCGGGGAAATGCAAATCAAACCCACAATAATATACTACTTCCCAACCATAGGAAGGCTATGATCAACAAGTAAGACAATAACAAGTATTGGTGAGGATGTGGAAAAGCTGTAAACCTCATACATTGCTAGTAAGAATGGAAAATGGAAAACACTTCGGCAATTTCTTTGAAAGTTAACCATAAATTTACCATACCAAAAACCAAACCCGTTGCCATCAAGTCGATTCCAACTCATATATGACTCAGCAATTCCACTCCTATGTACTTGCCCAAGAGAAATAAAATCATAGGTTCACATACAAGGACTTAGACACGAATATTCATAGCAGCATTATTCTTAATAGACACAAAGTGGAAACAACCCAAATGTAAACACCCCTGGGAGAAGTAGTGTACTGGCCCCTCGGTCATTTAGACTAGTGTGACTGGCTCTGTCAGCTCCATTCCTCAGTGCAGGTTCTAAGTGGGCAAGGAGCGTGAGGGCACCAAGGAGCTGATGCTGTAGGACAGGGGAACCAAAGGAGAAGTGGGGATATCAAGGTCAAACCTGGTAAGCCTAAAATTTGACTCATGGCTGACCCTACCTAGAACTTGATATATTTCAAAGCTACAGGTATCAGGAGAGCACACTTCATCTCTCCCAAGGCACTGGTCACACTCATGGTATTTAACCTAAGGTCTGTCTGGAGAGGCTGCTCCCTTAACTGTCCTCCTCCTACCCCTAATAACAATAATAAACCTAACACTGGAGTACTTCCTGTTCTTAGTGCTTCACATAAATTAAGTCATTTAATGCTCTTTCAATCCAATGGAGCTATTATTATGCCCATTTTACAGATGGGTAAAATGAGGCACAGAAAGGCTAGGCAGTTTGCCCACTATCAGGAGATTGGTAAGTGGTAGGGAAAGATTCAACCCCAGGCAGCCTAGCTCCAGAGCTCACACTTTTAACCATGATGTTTTCCAGCAACTTCACTTTTATTCCCAGGCAATAACAACCTTCTGTGTTAACATTATTTGGAGGTCACCTTCCTAAAAATGCAACCATCTGGAACACAACAAACCAGCATTGGCAGAGATGTGGAAAATCTAAATCAAAGAGCTTTTGAACAGTTCAAGGAAATATGATGCAGCTTGGGCATTAAATCCATGAAGATCTTGCTTGGAGCTTATTAACTTTTATGTTATACATAATTCTAACAAGTTTCGTCAACTGGTTTCCTGATCGTTTGCAGATTACAAACTGTAAACTAAAAAGGCGTCAGGCAGTAGAACATTTTGGGAAGGGGCTGATATTAGAAGGTACAATAAAAGCCTAAAGATGTGCCAGCAGACAGAATTTACCACAAGGGAGCCCTACTCTTTAGAAAATAAAAGAAAGGGAAAGAAAACAAAAACAACAACAAAATCCCTAGAGAAAAAACCAGTTGCCATTGAGTTGACCCTGACTAATGGTGACCCTATGTGTCTCAGAGCAGAACTGTGCTCCACAGGGTTTTCAATATTTCGAAAGTAGATCACTAGGCCTTTCTTCTGAGGTGCTTCTGGGTGGACTTGAACCTCTAGCCTTTTGGTTAGCAGCCTAGCACCTTAACCATTTGCTCCACCCAGGGACAGTCAAAGCATCATGGAACCACTCGGAGAAAGAGCCAAAGCTAACCCTCCCTCCTTAACCTCGAGGGCACCTCAGAATAGTGGCTTGAGAGATCACAGAGGGAGGGAATTGTACACTAGGAATTTAGAAATTTTGCCACTAAACCCATTGCCATCGAGTCAACTCCAACTCGTAGGATAATAAAATTCTGGAGTTTATCAATTGTACTTGGTCATTATTAAGACAATTTACATTTGTGAACAGCTGGACAAATGAATTCTCCCTTTGATACATGCACCAGTGTGAATGCAGGTGAATTCTACCTGGCCCCTAACAGTCCTATCCCCTACTCTTGATGTTCTTGAGCCTGAATTATAACCTGTTACTTCCCCAATATACCGCATAATCATGAGTATGGTCTGTGAGTTCTGTGTGGCCACTGCAATAAATTGTCGAATCCAGCAGAGAAGTGCCACAGGAGGGACGGTTGGTGTCAGCATCGGTAAAGACGGCGAGAGAAAGGAGGCACGTCTGACCTCCACCTCACAGGTATCATCCTTGGGCTGCTGACCTTGATTCCTTTCTCCCTGTGAAGTTAGAGGAGGTCAGACACCTCCCCCGTGCCATTTTTTACAGTGACTCACACTCATTGCCACCCAGTCAGACTCACCTTTTACCATGAGCCACCTCAGACCCAGGCATGAGGAATGGTTGTGTGGGGCCCTGGCCATGGAGCCAAATGAGGGTTGAAACTCAACCCTCTCACAGAGCCCTGAAACTTGGTACAAGGATACCATTGGCGGGGACACAATCACCCTAAAGGGGTGCCTTCTGAAATTCACAGAAGAGTCCCACAGGCTCTGGGAGGCTCAGATCTTTTTTTAGAAGTAGGTGGATCATAAACAAACAGTGAACAAGAAAAGTCATTATGTGCACTGAAGGTATTTGGATTTAAATGCCAAGGCTGCCAAAGTACTTTTGACCGAATCTTTCCACAGCTGTCCATTTTAGTTTTAAAATACATCCTTGCCCTCCTCCAGCACCATGCTATGCCAGTGAATTTTGCTTTCTCACAAGCCTGCTTTCTTTTCATCTTCCCGAGATCCAGCCAAATGCGCTCCTGGTAGGAACTGAAAAGCTTCCTTGGCTTTCTCCTCCCTCTGCTCCTTATCATTCAGCTCCACCTGCCATCCCTCTCTCCCAGGTCACCATCTGACCCTGAAGATCTTTAAACCTACATTTTTGATTACATACTTCAAGCATTTCCATAATGGCTCTCTCTCCAATGACTGGAAAATCAAGCCTTTAAGAAATATATCATTCTGAAGATAATTCCAGTCTTCTTAATATTTAAGCTAGAAAAAGAAAAGAAGTCACCGCTAAAGGTGAACAAAAATAGAACGATTGCTTAGCAACATGACAGAGTTTTCACCAAACTATAAATTGTACCTGCAGAGTTGAAGGCAGGTCTTTAATTTCTAATAATGGTGATGGGGAAGAATCATTGTCTTTAATATCTAACAGTGCATGGTCCTGTTTTTTCCCAAGTGTTCTACGGCAGCCAAGATATAACAATTGAGCGCATGTGGGGGAAGGAGGAGAGATTGCATGACCTTCCAAATACCTTGTTTCAAGTAGGAAACAGAGCAAAGTTGAGGATTTTGAGCAAACGCACCAGCTGAGGGTCATCCCATGACAGGTACTAATGAAAGGAGGAGTAAAGGTGACCCAGGTAAGATTTCCAAGAAAAATAACCACTGAGCTAAAGGGCATTTGGAGAGATTATCTAGAACAGGGATCTGCAAACTACAGCCCTTGGGCCAAACCTGACCAGCCACCTGTGAGCTAAAAATGGTTTTTACATTTTTAAATGGTAGAAAAAAATAGAAATAGGAATAATATTCTACAATACATGAAAATGATATGAAATTCAAATTTCAGTGTCCGTAAAGTTTTATTGGAACACAGCCATGCTCATTCATTTACTTAATATCTATGACTGCTCTCACTCTACCATGGCAGAGTTAAGTAGCTGCAATAGAGACCCTATGGCCCACAAAGCCTAAAATATTTACTATTTGGTCGTTTACAGAAATAGTTTGCAGGCCTCTGGTCCCTTTGGGAAACCGCTTTTCTCAGGTCATCTGGGTGGAATTGATGCCACTCTCACTTTGGGAGTGGGCTCTATTTGGTTTAAGCCAACCAGCACCTTCCATTGCTTACCCACAGTGATTGGTTCAGGCTTGAGTGTCTGACCTCCTCCTGTCCAATCATCTAGAACCCAGAGGCTATGGCTGAGACTGCTGGAATGCAGCTTCTCCCCTCGCCTGGCGGGTGGGTGGGAAATTGAGAAAGGCTTCACCCACTGGGAGATGAAGCAGAGCCCTGCTGACTCTGGGACTCTCTTCAAACCTTTTCTGAAGCTGACCTTACCACTTAATATTTTTTTCTAATAAACTTTTACTTTTAGAACAATTTTAGCTTTACAGAAAATTGTGAAGAGAGTACAGAGAATTCTTGCATACCTGGCACCTGGTTTCCCCTGTGGTTAACATCTTACTTAACATCAGTATGGTACATTTGTCATAACTAATGAACCAACACTGATCTGTTATTATTAACTGAAGTCCATACTTTAGTGAGATTTCCTTCGTTTTTACCTAATGTCATTTTTCTGTTCCAGGATCTCATATTACATTTAATTGTCATGTCTCCTTAGGCTCCTCTTGGCTGTGACAGATTTCCCACTCACCTTTTAGGTACATAAACCAACAAATTGTTTTTATTATTCAAGTTAAATTGGTTAAGGAATTGCTGACGCTTATAATTCACGAGATTCCCAACTGTCTTAGGCTGGATTCTCTAGAGAAGCAAAACCAGTGAAGCGTATCTGTGTGTGAGAGAGCGAAAGAGAGAGAGAGAGATAGAGAGATTTATATCAAGGAAATGGTGGTTGTAGAGGCCGGAAAGTCTCAAGTCCGTGGGTCAGGAGTCAAGCTGGAGGCTTCTCCTGACTCACGCAGCTGCAGGGGCTGACAAACCCAAGATCAGCAGGTAAGAGAAAGGCTGCTGGCTCAAGTCCCAAGATCCAGAGATCAGATGATGACGAGCCAGATGCAGGATCCAGAGCAAGCAAAACCAGCAAGCTTTGCCAGAAAGTCCATATATTTTGGATACAGGCCACACCCCAAGGAAGCTCCCTTTCAACTGTTTGGTTGCTCATAGCAGATCTCATCATGGAAGTGATTACATTATATCAGGTCTCATCACAGAGGTGATTACATCATTACATAACTGCAAAGCTACATCATAACTGCCAAACCACTGAGAATCATGGCCAAGCCAAGGTGATACACAAGCTTAACCATCACACCAACTGATACAGTTTTCTAGTCCAAATACATTGCTTTATAATGAGAAATCACAGTGTTCAAATGATTACCCCCATCATGCAACTAATATGAGAAGAGCTGGGATCCCAGCCCAAGAGTTTTTCCTCTATGATTCTATGCCATTTGTTACTGGGATACACTGAAGACATCTTCATTACATACTGAATTTTGAAGATCTGACAGTCACACTAACGTATGAATCAGTGAGAAGACTTTGATGGCCCTTCAGGGTCTTACTGGGAAATACAGGATTTACCTAAATTCCTGATTTATGATAGTGAAATTTCTACATCAGCAACTGAAGGAGAGAGAATTTTAAGTTACTAATTTGTGTACCAGCATCTTCCCTAATGACCTACTGAATATAATGCTTCAGAAAAGGCCTACTCATCCATCCAACCATTCATCCATCCATCAACTGACCCACCCACCCATCCATCCATCCATCCATCCATCTATCCATCCACTCATACATACATACATACATAGGAATACTTACTCAATTATTTATTCATTGAACACATGTTATTGTCTATAAAATATTCTAGGCAGTGCAAACCAACTCCAGCTGATCTCTTTCATCCTCTGTATGGGCACAGTCATGAGTGTCCCGCAATTTTTGGACCCAAAGCAAATGGTATTAACATATTTAAACCCATGAATCCTTTATCTTTTTTGTGGCTTTTAAGTAGAAATGCAGACTTGGTAATATGGAAAATTGAAGTTGAGGAAAAAAAGAAGAACCTGCTGAGGAGACAAGAGAAGAAAGCTCCGGTGAGCTTGGATCAAAAGAAGAGAGATGGTGTCATGGAAGCCTAGAACAGAACATCACCAAAAATGAACTGGGGATCTTACACTGCAGCTTTATAAAATTCCACAAGGATAATGAGCAGAATTTCTTCAAAATACCATGGACAATTACCTCTTTAAAAGTACAATGGGACTATTTCTCCGTAGACTATTAGTAAGAGCAAGTTGCTATGTAATTTTCACCTCCCTAATAATTATTTGTACTTGCGTTCGGCGTTCCTTTGTGACTGGGCTGCCCCATTGCTATCATTTCCTGTCCCTCCATCCCTCTCCCACGAAGGTGCAGGCTGGAGGTGGGGTGCAGCTGCAAACCCTGTGATCAGCAGATCTCCTCCCTCTGGGTACCCACCACAAGGAAGGGGGTGGGGTTGCGGCACTTTCACATTAAAAGTTCTACTTGTCTCACGGATTTTCATGATGTTGTTCCTAGAACACCCTTTAGAGATAGGCCATGGATGTCAGTGCTATGCAAGAACAGCTTTCAAACACACGCCTGGCTGTTTATCTGCTCAAACCATCTGAGCATGCTTTACTCTCAAAAGGTGTTACCTCTTGCTTTGGCTTGACAACCAGCTGAATCTGCCCAGGCTCACGGGGTCACCTGGCCAACTGCCCTCACTCCTCCAGAGCCAGCCAGGTGCCTCAGTCTCCACTTTCTCTGGGTCGCCATTTAGTTATCCTGACACCTTCTCCGTTCTACTTCTGCCTCCAAAGTACTTGAGATCATGAGGGAAAAAAATCTTCTCACTTGGGTTCTGGAAGGGAACCTAAAATATAAATAAGCACCCTCCTCCATTTTAAAGCTATATTCAATTTTCCAAATTACTAATTTGTCACCTGGCTCTTCTCTCTGGCTCTGGCATTTTGTTTTTAAAATAACATTTTTGATAACAACGTATTAAAAAATTAAGAACTGATCATGGTGAGTAAAAGCAGAAGTGATGGCTCTGATACCCTGGGAATGAAGTGTTCTGCAAAGGGAAAATCTTTCTGTGATAGTCAGTTTGATGTCAACTTGGCGAGACTACAGTGCCCAGTTATTCGAACAAACACTAACCTAAGTGTTGCTGTGAAGGTATTTTGTAATTGTGATTAAAATCCACAATCAGTTGACTTTAGGTAAAGGAGATGATTTTAGATAATCTGGGTGGGTCTGATCCAAACAGTTGAAAGGCCTTAAGAGCACAGTTGGGACTTCCCTGATGGACTGCAGCTTCAGCTCATGACCAGTAGTTCTAGCCTGCCCTTCCTGTCACCTGCACTACAGAATTCGGACTTGCCTAGCCAGCTCTCACAATCACGTAAACCACTCCCTTAATACTTATCTCTTGCTGATGCTGTTTCTCTGGTTGAACCTTGCTCAAAATAAGATAAGGTCAAAATCTTTCCAAAGTGAATACTTGCGATGGTTAAAGTTGTGTGTCAACTTGGCTGGGCTACGATTCTGAGTGGTTTGGCAGTTATGTAATGATGTAATCACTTCCATGATGAGATCTGATATAATATAATCACCTCCATGATGAGATCTGCTATGAGCAGCCAATCAATTGAAAGGGAGTTTCCTTGGGGGTGTGGCCTGCATCCAGTGTAGGTGGACTTTCTGGCAAATCTCATTGGCTTTTGATTGCTCTGGATTCTGCATTCAGCTCGTCATCATCTGGCCTCTGGTTCTTTGGACTTGAGCCAGCAGCCTGCCTTATTACCTGCCAGTCTTGGATTTGTCAGCCCCTGCAGCTATGTGAGTCAGGAGAAGCCTCCAGCCTGATGCCTGACTCACGGACTTGGGACTTTCCAGCCTCTACAACAGCGTGAGCCATTCCCTTGATGTAAATCTCTCTCTAAATATATATACATATATTATATATATATATATATTATATATATACACATATATATATATATATATATATACACTTCACTGATTTTGCTTCTCTAGAGAACTCAGTCTAAGACAGCACTAAAAGTAAGAAGTGATATATTGGAGAGACTAAGGCCGATCTTTGGGCTCACAGCCATTTTTTAGAGCCAGAATTTTAAACAGCTCCTTGTTCACATATGGTTTTGACCATTTCACCCCATCACTTCTGCCTTCACCAACGGGACAGAGATCAATAGCTGTGCCATCAGAATCAGAGAAACTCTGCCCCAAAGGCACTTGTTATGCTAGATAGTGACAAATCATTTTAATTTGTGCTTTCCTTCACCAAGTTTGAACAAGACGCACAAACTGGATAAAGGCATTGAAGCTGAGACACATTCTGAGAAAGAAATAGGTAGAAGCCTTAAGTAAACAGAAGCCACGAAGAAGAGGAAAGGGAGAAGAGGATGAAGATGGGGGGGCAGTAATAGAAGCAGAGTCCGAAAGAAACTAAGTCTCAAGACGTGCTTAAGCTGATGTGACCTCAATCCGTCCTTGCTTGCTGAGATGACCCCTTCCTTCTGTGTGTGGTTCTTCTGGTTAATTTCTCTTACATGAGCATAGTTTTGTTTTTGTAACCTGAAAGAGGGCACTCACATAATTGTTCCAGAATCTAATTTGCTGCGTTGGAGATGGAAACAGGAGAGGAAGTTTACCTTTTTTACACATACTCACATGGCCCTCTTCCAGGGTGATCAACTGTGCAGTGGCTGACGGACCTATGCTCAGAAGGGCCTCACACTGGGCTTAATGCTTGCTGTCACTGTCCTGAAATTCTTAAGAATTTTGTCTTTGAACTTGTGTTTCATAAGTGAAGTTCAATGGGATAATGGAGCACGCACATGAGCAGAGGAGATTCATGCAATCCGCATGTCCGCTGTTCCTGGCTGCTCCATTTGCATGTAGCATTCATGAACACAGGCTTCCAGTAGACCCACAATGCCTGGGGACTCCATCAAGACTCAGCCAGTTCAAGGCAAGCATATTACATCTACAACTGAGTAAGCAGAGGTGCCCGCAGCCCTGAGAGGTTATACTTTCCATTTGACCCCCAACTGCTTCGAATGCAGAAAGAAGACAACGGCATTCTAAGAAACATGAACGACCAAGGAACCCTAGCGTGTCCTTTCTAAGTCTTGTTACTTCCCTGAATTGGCCAACCACTCACACTGAACATGATGGCCTAGAAGGAAAGGGAAAGATAGGGCAACCACAGTTCCTTTTCCTTTCAGTTCTTCCTTTCTCACCAGTAAGCCAAAGGTAAAGCATGTCAGTAGAATGTGCACATATCAAGAAGAAAAATAAAAACAGTTAAGTTAGTTTGTGCAGCGTTTCCACTCTTCTGGTTAGAGTGAGATACGTACGCACGTACAAGGTATAAAAGATGAGTTGTGTAATTTTGGTGATTCTGCATATGAGTTTAATGCTCTTATATTTGTATTTAAGGAGCCCTGATGGTGCAGACGGTTAAGTGCTCAGCTGCTAACTGAACGGTTGGTGGCTCAAACCCACCCAGGGGCTCTGTGGGAGAAAGGCCTGGCAATCTGCTGTTGTAAAGACTGCAGCCAAGAAAACCGTATGGGGCAGTTCTACTCTGTCACATGGGTCACTATGAGTTGAAATCGACTCAATGGCACTTAACAAGAAAATATTTATATTTAAAACTGGTAAAATTCCTAATAATTTTAAATTTTAATCTGTCTTTACTTAGAATGGTGTTAAATAGCAAATAAACTATGACAAGTCAACAGAGAGACTTCAAAAGAAAGGGGAGAGCTTTATATTTTAGTACCTTTCCGTGCACTTTTATCTTCCTTTTTGAACAAGGGGCTGGCATTTTCATTTTGCAATAGGCCCGGCAAATTATGTAGTTGGCCCTGTATCCTCAACAGCATCCTTTAAGATGCAACTCAAACCCACTTGGCAGTCTCTTCTGGCCTTTCCCGTCTGAACTGCTGTGGTCAAACCTGCACTCCTGGTGCAGCTGAGAGTCAGCACGGAGGCTCCTGACTCAGACTGCTCCGATGCCCATTGACACAGATGCCCATACAGCCATCTCTCACCATCTTTGCAACTGAAGAGGCTGTTGCCCAGAAATTGGCCACTGATAACAAGGCTTCATTGAAGCTTTGAGAGGAGCTACAGGTCAAGGGCTTGGCAGAGAACTGCTGTCTCCCCAAGCCCTGGTGGACCACACTAAGGCACTTCTGTCACCGCCTCCTCTCCTGATCCCTCCCCTCCTCCTCCTCTTCTGCAGGAGTGTGGACAATAATGCAAAGACACCTGTCACAAAGGTGATTCCGTGTCCTCTTAACTTCAGCCAACTGACTTGGCAGCAGCTCCCACACCACCCACTTGGTGCTTGGCAAAGGCCAAGATTTCTGCCTGTGCCCCAGCCTTGGGCAAAGACATCAAAATTGCTCTCTGCAAGGGTTGGCTCAATCTAGAAAGAAGAGGGCCAAAGGCCGCCGCTCAACAGAATCATGGGGTGGCAGCGGCCCCAAGCTAGTATTTCAATTACAGGCTGTGACGGAAACCTGGTCCTCCAGGTGTTTCTCCTTTTCACAGGTTGGCTGTCTCTTTGATTCCGAATGGTCTCTGTGACCCACCGCATGTACATCCCTAGGGGCTACATAAATACCGAGGACAAGAATGAGCCGGACCCATGAAGTAGCTCACCTGCTGCCCACAGCTCGGCCCAAATGGGCACGTCCCCAACTCTTTCCAGTAGTGAAGCGGCCCAGGGAACTTAGATAATTACAATCCCTTCCGATAACGTGGCCTGCTGGACAAATAAGCCAAGTGTTTCGGGGGCTTGTCCTACAGCAAAGACTAGCTAAAGTCAATCAACAAAGTTTCAAGAGCAAACACATAGGGAAAATGCAACAGCCTCTGATGCAGAGAAGTCTGCCTAGCACAGCTCTTGGTGCCATATGCCAAGTTAGACGTGGAATGATGGTGTCATTTCAGAGCCTTTCTGTTAAAAGCCCTTCCATCAACTCTGCAAACTTACCTTCCTGCTGGGAGCAGCAATTATTAACTCAGCGGATAGGTGCTTTGTCAGTTTTGAAAGAAAACAAATCTGCTCCAGTGAAGGGAATAAACAGCCCTGAATGTTCAGCCTGGAAAGCATTTGCGTTGACACGGCATAATTACCGTTCATTTCGTGTAATGATACTATCACATTTACTTTGTTCCCCCAATTCCAAAATTACAATATACCTCCTTGACTGGACGCTCAGGATCCTAAGGAACTTCGTTAACCAAAGGGCATTTGCTCTTGCCACCAGGGAGTTATTTGCATTTTATGCAGAACCCATTGTGTGCATCTGGAAATAGGTTTTACTTCAGAAGTCTACATCTAAAACAAAAAATGAGGCAAACTGCCTCTTCTCTAACATAATGCCTGTTCTTAACTCTCTGGATATTCAAAAGCTTCACAGAGTAAGAAACCGCAGTCTGTTTCAAACACAAAACTATCACGAGGGATGGGGGTCGCAACCACAATAACCACATCCAGTTTTACAACTTAACTCTTCCTGACTCTCTTTATTTATTTTGTGTGTGTGGGGGGGGGGGGGGCGGGGGGAGTTTTCAAAACTATCTAGAAAAGTTTAAGGTAACTCATCCGCAGAAACATATAAGGGGATGCATGCACGGAATAACAGTAATACTCTCTAATGAAATCATGGGATAAAAGTCAAAGAAAAAAAATGCCAGAAGAATCCCATAGAACTACTAAATAATATTTAAAGGCAATCGATTGTTTCTTCCCTATCGGGGACATTTGAATTGGACTCAGTAAAGCCATAAAGGGAATACTTTGGGGATCACAGGAAGAATGAGGTAAACCTTTGCCATTTCTAATTTCTACAAAGACACAATCCTGTCTTCTGCTGCTGTTGATAAAAAGCAAGCGGCGGGGATGGGCGGGGGGTGGGCAGCAAAAAACTGCTTGTATTTCTTTAGATTATTCTTTTCTGGAGATAGATGAGCCAAAAATACATTTCACATTGACCACTGAATTGACTGGCCGACAGGAATGGCTAAACCACTCCCAAGTTGGGACAAGTCCATACTGGTGAACAATATGGAAGTTTCCACATCTCATTACTAATCTTTGGCTATTCAGGTTTCAGAATTGAATTCTTCTGCATTAAGAAGATAGTGACTTAGTTTAATTGCCCACAATGGGAATTGCTGGTAGGATAACAGAGCTGTGTGTCTTGTCCAGTAAACACACAAGGCTCCTTTATGTGGATATACAGCATGAAGGTGGCCAGAAAGCCAGGTAGCAGACAAAAAGAAAAAAACAAAACAAAAACCATCCCCTCCTATTTAGAACTTGAAAATTCAGCCCATGTGGTTTGGAAATGGCCCTCCCGTCTCCTCTCCGGCCCTCCGCTGCCCCCCATCCCTATCCCTATCCCTAGGCTCACACTTGGTTCATCATAACCACTTGGCCACTTCAGGTTTTAATGTTTATTTTGCTCACGCTTGAATTTTTCCTTCAATTTACAAAAACCAAAGTTCCACTTTTTCTGTAACTCATCCCACCATCACCACCCCTAGTCAAACAAACATGCTCTTACTCCATTTAACTAAAAAAATGGAAAAAAGTGTAACACATAGTGCTCTCTAGCCTGACGATTAAAACATATTACATGTCCTTAAAGAGGCTGAAAGAGACATTGCTCGGTTGAGAAGGACGATGAATGGCCTCTCGATAGTGTGAGGCCATGGCAATGGACTGCATCCTCCCATAGCCTTCACCCCCACTCCCAACAGAATGAATGAATTCCTCCTTGAGAGGCTCTACTCTACCCAAAGCATAGTCAGTTATTTTACTATCGCTTCCACTACACTCCGAGATCCTTGAAGGTAGGACATGGTCTTACTCATCCTGGTATCTTTAGAATTTGTTGTTATTGTGAGATGCTGTGAGTCGGCTCCAACTCATGGGAATCTTACATATAACAGAAAGAAAGATTGCCAGGTCCCGCACCATCTTCGTGATCCTTGGTATGTTTGAGTCCATTGTTGTGGCTATTGTGTCAATCCATCTCATTGAGGATTTTCCTCGTTTTCGCTGACCCTCTACTTTACCAAACGTAATGTCCTTTTCTAGTGATTGGGCTTTCCCGACGTCATGTCCAAAGTAAGTCTAAATTTCACCATCTTTGCTTCTAAAAAGCTTTTGGTTGTATTTCTTCTAAGACTGATTTTTTCGTTCTTCTGGTAGTCCATAGTCTATGCAACGTTCTTCGCCAACACCACAGTTAGAATGTATCAGTTCTTCTGCTGTCTTCCTTTTTCATTGTCCAGTTTTCCCACGCATGTGAGGCGATTGAAAAGACCGTGGCTTGGGTCAGGTGCACCTTAGTCGTCAAAGTGACATCTTTGCTTTTGAAAACTTTAAACAAGTCTTTTGCAGCAGATTTGCTCAATGCAATGAGTCTTTCGATTTCTTGACTGCTGCTTCCATGGGCGTTGATTGTGGATCCAAGTAAAATGAAATCCTTGACAACTTCAATTTTTTCTCCACTTATCATTGTTGTTTACCAGTCCCGTTGTGAGGATTTTCGTTTTTTTCACGTTCAGATGTAATCCATACTAAAGGCTGTGGTTTTTGACCTTTATCAGTAAGTGCTTCAAGTCATCTTCATTTTCGGCAAGCAAGGATGTATCATCTGCATATCTCAGGTTGTAAATGAGTCTTCCTCAAACCTTGACGCTGTGTTCTTCTTCATATCGTCCAGCTTCTCAGATTATTTGCTCAGCATACAGGTTAAATAAGTAAGGAGAAAGAATAGAACACCGCAACACACCTTTCTCAATTCTGAACCACGCAGTGTCCCCTTGTTCTGTTTGAATGACTGCCCCTTGATCCATGTACAGGTTCCACATGAGCACAACTAAGTATACTGGAATTCCCATTCTTTGTGATGTTATCCGTAAGTTGTTATGATCCACGCAGTCGAATGCCTTTACATTGTTGATAAAATACAGGTGAACATCTTTCTGGTATTCTCTGCTTTCAGCCAAGACGCATCTGAAATCAGCAATGATATCCTTCGTTCCACATCCTCTTCTGAATTTAGCTTGAACTCTGGTAGTTCTCTATTGATGTATGGCTGCAGTCATTTTTGAATTATCTTCAGCAGAATTTTGCTAGCATGTGATATTAGTGATATTGTTTGATAATTTCTATAATCTATTTGATTACCTTTCTTAAAAGGATGGGCATGAATATGGGTCTCTTCCAGTGGGCTGGCCAGATAGCTGTCTTCCAAATTTCCTGCCATAGAGGGGTAAGCGCTTCCACCGCTGCATTCGTTTGCTGAAGCATCTCAGTTGGTATTATGCCAATTCCTGGAGCCTTGTTTTTCACCAATGTCTTCAGTGCAGCTTGAACTTCTTCTTATAGTACCAGCGTTTCTTGATCAGATGATACTTCTTGAAATAGTTGAACATCGACCAATTCTTTTCGGCTTGAATTTTTTCTTCAGTTCTTTCAGCTTGAGAAACGCCAAGCGTGTTCTTCCCTTTTGGTTTTCTAACTCCTGGTCTTTGCACATTTTGTAACAACAATTTACCTTGTCTTCTCGGGCTGCCATTTGAAACTTTCTGTTCAGCTCTTTTACTTCATCATTTCTTCTGTCTGCTTTAGCTACTCTGTGCTTAAGAGCAAGTTTCAGAGTCTCTTCTGACATCCATTTTGGTCTTTTCCTTCTTTCCTGCCTTTTTAATGACTTTTCACTTTCCTCATGTATGATGTCCTTGATGTCTTCCCACCATTCTTCTGGTCTTCGGTTATTAGTGTTCAGCGTGCCAAATCTATTCTTGAGATGGTCTCTAAATTCAGGTGGGACTTGTTCAAGGTCATACTTTGGCCCTTGTGGACTTATTTCGATTTTCTTCAGATACAATCTGAACTTGCACATGAGCAACTGATGATCTATTCCATAGTCAGCCCCTGGCTTTGTCTTGACTGGCGATATTGAGCTTCTCCATTGTCTCCTTCCTCAGATGTAGTTGTTTTGATTCCTGTGTATTCCATCTGGTGAGATGCACGTGTATAGTCGTCATCGATTACATTGTTGAAAAAAATATTTCTGATGAATAAGTCATTGGTCTTGCAGAATTCTACCATGGGATCTCTGGCTTCATTTCTATCACCAAAGCTGTATTTTGCAACTACTTATCCTTTTCTTGGTTTTCAACTTTTTCATTCCAAATACAAGTAATTATCAGTGCATCTTGATTGCACATTCAACTAATTGCAGATAGCAGAAGGTTGCAAAAAATCTTAAGTTTTGTCATGTTTGGCATTTGTGGTTGTTGTGTAAGAATCACAGTGGTATTAACTGGTCTTCCTTGCAGGTATATGATATTAGCGTATCACTGACGACGCTGCACTTCAGGATAGATCTCAAAATGTCGTTTTGTACAATGAATGCAATATTATTTATCCTCTTCGATTTGGTGTTCCAAGCATATAGGCCATATGATTTTTGGATTCAGAATGGCCGATACCAATCATTTCAACTCACTAACGCCTAGGATGTTGATCCTCAAGTGTTCTATTTCATTTTTGAGGGCTTCCAATTTTCCTTGTTTCACACTTCATACCTTCCACGTTCTGATTACTCATGGATGCTTACAGCTGTTACTTCTCATTTTGAGCCATGCCACATCAGCAAATGAAGGTCCTGAAGGCTTTACTCTAACCATATCATTCAGGTTGACTCTACTTTGATGAGGCAGCTCTTCCCCAGTCACATTTTGAATGCCTTCCAAACTGAGGGGTTTGTCTTCTAACACTATATCGGACAATCCATAGGGTTTTCACTGGCTAATTTTCAGAATTAGATTGCAAGACCTTTCTTCCTAGCTTGTCTTAGTCTGGAAGATTTGCTGAAATCTGTCCACCACAGGTAACCCTGCTGGTATTTGAAATACTGATGGCATGGCTTCTAGCATCACAGGAACATGCAAGCTACAACAGTGCAACAGACAGGTGGTGGCTTCAGCAACTGGTGGTGCTCAGTCAATGCTGGGTGGATGGATGGATGGATGGATGAATGTGGCCAAGGATAGTTTTTAAAGAAGAACATGACCAAATAACCAGGATGACTAGGTCTAGCTCTAAAGATGCTGAGTGGGGAGGCCATGTAAGGGGCAGGTGAAGTAAACTGAGGTGGGGGTGGGGGACTCAAAGATATAAATATAGGGGTCTTCGCATGGATTAAATGCCACAATAGAGCCAAAAGAACTCAGGCTTTAGTGTCTGAAGATTTAGGTGCAAACACTGCTTCTGACCAACCACAGGATGTGGAAACCCTAATTTCTGTGAACATCAGCTTCTTCAGCAATAGGGAGACTGCTCTGTGAGGCTTAACTACCTCACAGGACGGTTGTCAAGATTAAGTGCAATCTTATGTTTTGCAAGGATTTTCTACATTTTAGTACAGCGACACATAAATAGAGTCATCTTATCTTATATTATTCAAACCAGAACACTTTTGAGAGTAAAAGAAGATGCTATCAGTAATTATGTGAGAACAGTACCTATAAACCAGGACCCTCCTGGGCAAACTTGGCTGTATGGTCACTCTGTGTTCTGTAGGGCTCTCTCTCTCTAAAATGATATCTACAACTATATCTATATATTTATATCAATATCTTACGAGTTCCTGGCTGGCACAAATGGTTAAGCCCTAAGCTAGTAACAAAAAGGTTGGTGGTTTGAACCCATCCAGAAGTACTTCAGAAGAAAGGCCTAGTGATCTCCTTCTGAAAGGTCACAGCCAAGAAAACCCTACGGAGTGCAGGTCTACTCTGACACACATGGGGTCACCATGAGTTGGAATCCACTTGACGGCAACTTTTTTTTTTTATTAATATCAATATCTACATCTACATCTATACCTATATCTACTTTATATCTATGCTTATGTCTATGTCTACATCTATACCTATTATTTATTGATGCTGGTATTATTACAGTCAGCTCAGACTACTACTTTCTCTGTTTCTCCTCCTTTCTCTTTCCATCCATTTCTCCCTCTTATCCATTTCTCACCAGAACACTCCTTTTCTGAGAATCTTAGCTGTCCTTGAAATTTCTCTCCTCACCTCTGTCTCTCTCCCTTCCCTCCTCTGCTCTCTCTCTTAACCAGCAACAAGACGGAAATGAGACATTTTTATTTGTGCCTACCATTTTTCTTAAACAATAGTCTCTGTTCCTTAAAAGGCTATACTTTGTATTTTTCTAAGAATATCAACAAAAGTGGTCCTTTCATAATGGTGAATCTGGTGTAGTTGAACAAGCAACGGATTCAGATTGGGTACACGTGTGTGACTTAGGGAAGGCCACTTGATCAGTCTGAATCTCAGTTCTCTCATCTGGAAAATGGGGATAATCATTCCTGCCTGGAAGCCAAATAAATGAAGTCATTTCATTTGGGCTTTACAGCAGCAAGTGTGGCTGTGCATTAGAATCAGCTGGGGTGCTTTTGAAACTCCCTATTCCCAGGCCCCAACTCAGACCCAAGCATAAGTAGTCGTTATTCCTTATGTTATTCCAATGTGCAGCCAAGGTAGAGAACCACTAGTTTGTAGACTGTACAATATTATCTGAATGTCCACTAATGTGTGTGTACTGACGTCCTTGATTTTCTTGACCCCATGGATCAGTGACTATAGAAAACAGGGTAACCAGCCGTACCCTAAATAATTGATGAGGGGAGGGGGGAAGATGAAATTTTAATAAACTTCGAACTATGCTGGGCTCTGCTCTGAAAGACTCATAATGATAAAATTATCTAGCTGTTAGACTCTAACTTTGAGCATTTGAAGCCCAGTTCCTCCCACAGCTTTGCCCATTGCTCAGAACTAGCTCTATCTCCAGCAAAAACAATTGTTTGATGTCGCATCTTTTCATTCCTAATGACAAGATAAACCAAAACCAAAACAGCTCATTTCTTTCAAAGAGAATATATAAAAGAGTGAAAACTTAAATGCAAAGGTGTTAATGACTAGCCACAGATTAATGTTCAAATGATCCTTTGAACTTCTAAGACTAATGAGTACAGATATATTCCATACTGCAAACCCCAACTCCCCTGGAAACTCTGGTAAATAGTTATCTCATTGTAACGGACATTACTCAGTAGGTAAGAAAAAAAAAAATCAGAATGATTCTCATTATTTATAAAACTCATTAACGATAAAGAGAGATCACTTTCAGAAGAAGTACAGGTCCTGACATCTTAAAACAGTGTCTGTGAGGGGACTGTGGAAACAACCGAATTGGAAAAGTGACAAATTGGTGATTTGGCGTTAAAACTTTGCTGTTTAGTAATCAGTGCAGGTTTCTCTATGAAGTTGCTGATTTGCTCTTACACAGCTTAACAGCTGGCACTGGGTCAGTGTAAATGTCCAGTTGACACCCCGTCTGGCCCTTAAAATTGTCAATGATGCGAAGGGAAATGCACGCAGGTAGCTAGCTGGAGTTCCTGGCACCTCTAACCAGTCTGTCTTGGTTTGGGTTTCTACTTACTGACTGAATGGCCTGGACCATATACCAATCCAAATCCAACCAAGGGAAAAGAAAAATCCATTTTAACCTGAGAAGTCTACCTTCGTAAATTCATTATCCATGTCTTTTACAAATGACATTTTCTTTGGTAGACATTTTTATCATTTTGAGTCAAAGCATCAAGGTCACCTGAACTTGGTCCATTATATAAATCTATAACCATGTTTAAGATAGATGCACGATATAATGTCAAATCATTATCTTTTAAGCAGCACGAGGGACTTGGGCCAACTGTATGAAATTAATGATTCAAAATATAGGGTTTAAGAAAAATGGTTGGTCTTTCTTCCAGTCTTTGAGCTTTCTGGAAGATTCTGCCCCCACTGTCATTTCTATTGTAGTTTCTCTGTGCACAAGTTTGGGGAAGCCTCAAAGACACAAAGGGCTACTTTCCACAGACTCCCCAGGATGAACCACGTTCAAGGGCAACTTGGATCTTCTTGGGATGGACTGTGGAGGTAAGACCCTCAGCAACACGCTGTCCTCAGAAGAGAGGGCCCTATCCCCTCTGCAGCAATTAGGGAAAGGGGAGAAATTTGGCCTTCAGAGGCTGGGAACTGCCACATGCCCATGTACATTTTCACCCTGACTACTTTCCAGCATTCCTAACTGGATTTGGTCCAAAAGACCAAACCCCGAAAAACCAATCTTGGCAGATATTGTTATTTTAATAGAAAGGATTCCCCCCACCTCATGATGGTCCTCGATTCACTAATCAGTCCTTGGTCAGCTTGGCTGGAACCTAGTGGTTGTCAAAGATCTTTTCCCCGGCCCCTGATCTGGGTTCAACTGTATAAGGCTACAGTTAACCATGCTTATTGATTTCAAATCTATTTCACTAATTTCTCATCTTTAAGAATGTTTCCCTTAGGTTGGAGGAGGAAGCAGGGTGGACCCTGGCCACTTTGAGAAATACAGGTGCTCTTCTCACACAACGGCAAAAACCACAGCATCACAACAATCCAAAACCTTAGCCAATGTCAGGGTGAGAAACTGCAGGCACGTAACGCAAAACTTCTTTTAGCGGACTCGTCTAGTTACAGATAAGCCAGCAACATCTCCTATCTTGACCATTTCTAGAAAACTTTCTAAATGATGCTCCTCCGTGTTGAATTTTAGTTCTTAGCCACAGTACAATGAATTTAACTGGTCTGCTATTTAATAATGGACACTTTTGCTACGGGCCAGGATTACCATGCCACCCAGTGACTTGGAGCTTGCCCAGGAACAAGGGGAACGGGAAGCAACCCCACGTCACACGATACAGAAGGTAGAGGAGATCAAGCTGCTTCAGTAATGGCCTCAAAAGGCCTGCGAGTCCCTCATTTAAGTATGTTCACCCTCCTAAGAGTCAAGGGTCAAAACATAGAGAGGTCCATCTAGCCAAGGGTTTATAGTTCATGCCATCTGTTCAACCTACTTGATGAAGCAGTCTCGCCCGTCTCGGTTTGCCATCATCTCCCATCCATAGGGTGGCACCTGGTTCAAGGCCCAGGTTCCTGAAGGAGGTGGCCAGCCTGAAGACTTCGTCCTGTGGCTGGAAAAATAAAATAAAATAAAGCGTCACTGCATCTGACTTCCAAACATTTCCCCGAGACAAACTCTAGAAGGGGCACACAACTTGCTCCTCTAAATCGTGGGCTGTATCCGCAACTGCTTAAATGAATAATTACAGAGAATACTTGTCAAGAATTTTCTAGAAAGCTGCCTTTCAAAGAGCAAGGGGAAAGGGAAAATGACTCCATATTACAATTATAAAGAATTATGTCAGGTAACTGCTAGGCATTTTCCTATATACTACTTCACTTACTTTTCCACAAAAGCCCTGTGAGGTCAGTACACTTATTCCATTTTACAGATGAGGCAATAATGAATGGCACAATAAGATTAAACAACTTTCTTGAGGACACACGAGCCAATTTTGAACAAAAGCTCTGCACATCTTCCATCATACTAGGCATTCCTGAGACCAGAGATCAGGACGGTGTGGGCATATAAACAGATTTTATACCACAATATAAATACACATATGAGAATAAATGGCTGTGTTTATAGATTTTAAGCAAATAACCTGGCGCCTCAGTTTCCTGGATTCCTCTGACCCAAATACAAAGTTTAGGACTCGTATTAACCACATCCAGTTGGGTGAGTCACAAAACTTTAGATAAACCTTCACTTTAAGTTGTAACGAAATTTCACACATCCGCTTTTACAATTCTCAGTCTGTATTTCAAGTCTGACTCATCAGCAAAATGAAAGCGTAGGTTAAGGAGAATTTTCGAGAAGGCTGCCTCTCCAAGAGCAAGGGGAAAGGCCCACGCACGTCACAAGCAGCTGGCACCGGCATCGTTGCACGGTTACAGTCCATAACCAGAGTCCCGACCCCAGCTTCTGGAACCTCACCCGGATCCTGGCTACTGTGCTTCGGCTGAAACCTGCAGAAATGCTGCCCTTCCCTCACCAATGCCCAAGGCTCCTTCAGAACTTAACCAGGCTTTTGAAAGGAAATAACCAACGCCGTTTTAGCGCTGGCCAACGTCATTCATCCTTTGGTCCTTTTGCTCCAGGTGAAGTTACTCACTCTGTAAGAGCCTCTGCGGTTCCAAATCTCAGACTGGTAGCAAAGCGGGTGGGGGACAGCAGCCAGGACATTTTCAGGGACTGACAGTCCTAGTCTCAATGGCATACCTGGGAGCCCTTTACAATGAGAAAGAAGCACCCTCTCCGGTCAGATGAGCGTAAAGCAGATGCCCTTCCTAGAGACTGAGGCAGGCGTTGGTCAGCTACTGGCTAGTGAGCGACACAGGGGCCGAGTTGCACCTCCGTGTGCCCCCTTGGCACGACCTGCATGACTGTACACGACAGCTCTCACACGGCCTGTTGTCCTCCCACAACAAACATCCAAATCAGTGTTTCAACCTTTCTGTGAGGAGGACAGACTTTTAATTCCCCAGGGCGTAGGGCTCTCTGCCTCCAGCACACACATCACAGGTGAAACAAGCCCATTTCCTATAAGTTTTTTTTGTAGAGGAACTGTTTTGCATCACTTTATCCACTTCCGTTGCTCTGCTTTCACTTCCTTTCAGTTTTCCCACACCCTTCCCTAAAGTACGGCAAGCGAAAGTGTTCACAACTTTACTACAGGTTTACCAAATTTAGAACGCCACCATAGGGGGTATTTCTTGCCCGTCGACTATTAAAAGAAAAGACACGGCAACATGTTTTGTTCCTCTTCTTCACGCAAAAGTCAGCAGTGGCAATTTCCTCTGGTGGTTTAAAACAAACTATGTGCTGCTTCCCTGCAGGGAGAGAATACGTGAATTTGCCCCCCCTGAGGTACTCCAAGAAACCACCAATCTCTCGACACTAGGAGAGAATGCCTTTGGAATGATTTCTGAGGTGGTACCAAGAAAACAAGCTCTTAGATGGATGAACACAGTATATCTTGCTATTAAACACAGTTTCCCAAAGGAACAGCACAAGAGGCCACACAAAGAATGTGAAAATGTGAAAATTTCTGCTAGACTACTAAATTATGTCCTATATCAGACGTTGATCTTCACCAAAACAAAAAACCAAACCTATGGCCATCGAGTCGATTTCGACTCATAGCGACCCTACAGGACAGAGCAGAAATGTCCCATAGGGTTTCCAAGGCTGTAATCTTTACAGATTAGTCCTTTACTTTAAGGGCTAAGGTGCACCTAACCCAAGCCACAGCGTTTTCAATTGCTTCATATGCATGTGAAAGCTGGACAATGAGTAAGGAAGACTGAAGAAGAATTGATGCCTTTGAATTCTGGTGTTGGCCAAGAATACTGAATATACCATGGACTGCCAGAAGAATGAACAAATCTGCTCCTCAGAAGCAAGGACGGTGAAACTTCGTCTCACATACTTTGGACATGTTATCAGGAGGGACCAGTCTCTGGAGAAGGACATCGTGCTTGGTAAGGCAGAGGGTCAGTGAAAAAAAGGAAGACCCTCGACGAGACGGATGGACACAGTGGCTGCAACAATATGCTCAAGCATAACAAGGATTGTGAGGATGGAGCAGGACCGGGCAGTGTTTTGTCCTATTGTACATAGGTTGCTATGAGGCAGAACCTACTTGATACCTGACAACAACAACAACATCGCACCCATTCACTGTTGCGAGGACTGAACGTGTTAATCTACACAAAGTACTCAGGGCAGGGCATAGTAAAGACCATATAAGTGTTAGCTGGTCTTAATAACAAGGCATGAGTAGTGTTTAACACAACAACAACAACCTTTACGGAAGCCGACTGCCACAGCTTTCTCCTGCAGAGCAGCTGGTGGGTTCAAACTGCCGACCTTTCGGTTAGCAGCCAAGCACTTTAACCACTGCACCACCAGGGCTACTTAATCTTTACCAGAGGGGGCTAATTTATTAAAAACAAGCAAACCTTCTTTCTTTTCTTTCGATCGTTTTTTCTTCCCAGGCCAAGTCTTAATCACTAAAGGAAAGGCACAGACTGCCTAATATAATTTTCATGTTAAATACAGCATTGTAATAACAAGCTAGAGGAAGCCTGCATTTTATTAGAAACCACATTCTATCCTGTACAGCATGTTCAGGAAGCAGCGAACAACGGTTCAGCAAGATGTTTTCAAATAAAGTCTTTTTGTCATAAAACACCAAATAGAGTGCAAATACTGGAAAAATCCACAAACGTTAATTGAGTTAATCCAGGGCAAGGGACATTAGCTGATGTCAAACAAATAACTGAGTAATTGAAATCTGACATGACTACATGGCTGTTTGTTAATGTGGTGGCATAAAATACATGGATCTGAAAAGGCTGAGTAGAATTTAGCAAATTAAAAGTGCAAGTAGAGGAACATATATACCACTTTTTGGAAGGTATCTAACCATAGAAGCAGTGGTGGTTCAGCGGTAGAATTCTCAACTTCCGTGTGGGAGACCTGGGTTTGATTCCGGGCCACTGTACCTCATGTGCTGTAGCCACCATTGACGTGTCAACAGAGGCTTGCGTGTTGCTATATTGCTGAATAGGTTTCAGCAGAGCTTCCAGACTAAGATGAACTAGGAAGAAAGGACTGGCAATCTACTTCTGAAAACCAGCCAATGAGAACCCTCTGCATCACAACAGTCTGATCCCCAACCAGTCATGGGGATGGTGCAGGACTGGGGCGGCATTTTGTTCCATCGTGCATAGGGTCGCCATGAGTTGGGGGCTGACTCAACGGCAGCTAGCAAGAATAACCACAGCAGTCTTGGGAAAAACCAAGTCCCTAGTTGTAACTGTGGAACAATTTGGGTTCCATGTCTATGCAGTGTTGTTACTGGAAGTCCAGTCCCAAGAATATCCAGCTTTGGAAGCTGGTGGTTTACTCTCTGCTTCCTGAGGAGATGCTCCACGGACCTCCTTTTCCCGCTTCCACTTCTGTGGCTGCACCAAACTCTCCACCACTCCCAAGTGCCCCCAACCCCATTGCTGCTGAGGGACACAAATGCAAAGAGGTGGCCTCTGGCAGAGCGGCAGCCAGTGCATGCAGGAGCAGAGCCTCCTGGCTCTTTTGGTTTAGAGGGCCCTTCTGATGTGGAAATTCTCCCTGCTTCCTCAGGATGGACCCAGCACTGCTATGATGTCACAGTCTGTGCACAGCTCCTAGTTTTGGGCAACAACGCCAACCCAGTGTTGGCATGTCATTTATTTCCTCCACTTCAGAAAGAGTCCATTCTGAGTTCCTGGACACCTTCCCAGGGGCTGGAGCCTTTTTTTTTTCCAATCCCCCTTTCCTTTGAATGAAGTCTCACTTTTCTTGTCCAAGGACCTATTAGCCTCTAGATTCCTCCTGAACACCAAAAGCCTTTTGGATAAGGAGAACCCTTGCAGTTCTGCTCAGCTGCCTGGCGTGGATGAGAATGGTCTCAGTCGGCCCCACTGAGATCAATTGTAAGGGCAGCCTCCAGCTTAGGGTTGCCAGATTTAGCAGCTAAAAATATAGGATGCCCAGTTTTAAACTTGAATTTCAGATAAATGAAATATATATATAAGTGTATAGTGTAAACCAAAAAAACCAAACCCATTGCCATCAAGTTGATTCCACCTAAATATTACATTGCTGTTGTTAAGTGCCGTCGAGTCTATTCCGACTCCTAGCAACCCTATAGGACAGAGTAGAACTGCCCCACAGGGTTTCCAAAGAGTGGCTGCTGGGATTTGAACTGCTAACCTTTAGGTTAGCAGCCAAGCTCTTAACCACTGCACCACCAATATTACATGGGACATACTTATACTGAAAAAGGAAACCCTACTCCAGCTTCCGTAACAAATGAACACACAGACCCGCTGAGAGTATCCAAGAGAAGGGCGTCTCCATGGGGCCAAAACTCCCTTCAAGATCTGCCTGCAAGATCTGCCTTCACCTTGGGACCAAACACTACTTCCACTGAGTCCAACACATGAAATTAAGCCCACCAGCTCCCCAACTAGACTTCAACCAAACCACAACCTCCCAACTGTGTTGATGACGGTGTCATAGGATTACCAAACCAAAATCAAACTCTTTGCTGTCGAGTTGATTCCGACTCATGGCGCCCCTATAGGACAGGGTAGAATTGTCCCATAAGGTTTCCAAGGCTGTAATCTTTATGGAAGCAGACTGCCACATCTTTCTCCCAAGGAGCAGCTGGTGGATTTGAACCACCAACCGTTCAGTTAATAGTAGAACGCTTAACTACTCCACCATCAAGGCTCCTCCTGTAAAGATTACAGCCTAGGAAACCCTATGGGGCAGTTCTACTCTGTCCTATATATAGGGTTGCTATGAATTGACTGGAAGGCGCCCAGCAACAACAACAATCCATTCTCAGAATAGAAAGAGAGCAAAGACTTGGTCATCTCTTCTTTCCCAATCTGGCAAGAGCCAACTAGGAAGGGGCTTAAGCAAGTAATCGCACCTTCGTATAGGTCAGTAGTTGAGTTCCTTGGGTGGTGCAAATGGTTGACACGCTAGACTGCTAACAGAAAGGTTGGAAGTTCGAGTCCACCCAGAGGCACCTCAGAAGAAATGCCGGATGATCTACTTCTGAAAACTCAGCCATTGAAAACCCTGCAGAGCACAGTTCTACTCTGACACCCATGGGGTCGCTATGAGTTGGAGACGACTTGACAGCACTTGGTTTGGAAGTTGATGAGTTCAGCCATTCTTAAGGCAGAAGGCAGAGTGAAATACCAGGAGTTTTCCCCAGGAGCCAGCAATCCCAGCTGTTTGACCCTGGGCACAATCCCTACTTCTAAGGGTCGGTTTCTATTTGTCTCATGCAACCCCCTGAGATTCCCTGCAGCTCTGGCGTTCTGTGATTTCTATCTAAGACCGTGGCTGTGTGAACCACTTTCAAACACTTAGCTCAGCCTTAAAAATAGCGACCTACATTGGCAGCACTATTTAAGTCACTCCAGAAACTCCCAACATCTGACTGAACTGAACTGGTTTGCAACTTTGTGCTTCGCCCAGCTCTTGTTTGCAGCAGATTGAAACTGTCCTGAACAAAAAGGTTGTTTATCCTTTGTAAGATGTGAAAACAGCTATAAACGCTACAGGCAATTTGGTGGAAGCACTTCCTGGTTTCCTCTTGTGTGCCTGGATCAAATCTCCTTGGCAAATCTGCCCTAGGGGGAGGTAGGCTCTTAGAAAGGACTGAGGCTTCTATGGTCACCTGAGTTTCCTAAGAAACACATCTCAGTATCAGAAAAAGAGATGCTGAACAGGAGAAGGAATGTGAGGTCAGGTTCTAAAATCTCAAGACAGGTCCAAATTATGTCACTCACTAGCTTTATGACTCTGGGTTTCCTAAGTTTAGTTACCTAAACTCTTTGGTTATCTGCAAAATAGAATTTCTTTAGCTCCATAACCCATTGCCGTCGAGTCGATTCCAACTCATAGTGACCCTATAGGACAGAGTAGAACTGCCCCATACGGTTTCCAAGGAGCGCCTGGTGGATTCAAACCACTGACCTTTTGGTTAGCAGCCATAGCTCTTAACCACTGCGCCACCAGGGTTTCCTTCTTTAGCTCAGGGGTACTCAAAAGGCGGGGGACGGGGAAGATCTTGCCTCTCTGGGGACATTTGGCAATGTCTCGGAGCCATTTTGGTTGGTATAATGGCGGGGTGCTACTGGCATTGAGTGGGTAGAGGTTGGGGATGCTGCTAAACACCCTACAATGCACAAGATCAAACCAAAAACTCGTTGCTGTTGAGTCGATTCAGAGTTGAACTGCCCCATAGGGTTTCCAAGGCTGTAAATCTTCACGGAAGCAGACTGCCAGAGCAGCTGGTGGGTTAGAACTGCCGACCTTTCGGTTACCAGCCAAGCGCTTAACCATTGCGTCACTAGAGATCCTCGAGCACAGGACAGTCACTCCCCAAAAGAACGATCCCACCCAAATGTCAATAGTACCGAGGTTGAGAAACCCTGCTTAGCTCATAGGGTTGTTGTAAAAAATAAACAAGATGATGAAGCACAGTATCTGACATATAATAGATGGTCACTAAACTTTAGTTGAAAAAACATTACCGTGTCTATTTCAGATCTAGAAAACCATAAGCCACATATATTCAGTTATTCATTTCTGACTGGGCAACATTTCTTTCTGTTACACATACAGTTGCCATGAGTCGGAGCCAATTTAATGGCAACTAACAACAATATAAATTAAAAAAAAAAAAAAGAAAGATGACTCAGAATTTGATCATCCTATCTCTTTGGACTCACAAAGACTGTTCTCAGAATAATCCAAGGCAGTAGAGTGTTACAGATGGTGTTACACAATGGAAAACATTTTCTCATTTACTTTGCTATAAATGGTGGTTGGGTTACAAAACCCTCAAGCCTACAGAGCTCCCAACGTGGCTGCAAACAGAATTTTACATTGGCAAACCCATAATACTCAAGGTCTCTTCTGGGGGTGACATGAAATACGGGCTGAGGTAGAAGAAGCAGAGAGGGAGCAAGGAAAATATGCAACAAAAAGATGGCTCTGGGTGAGTTTAAAAATCTCCAAGTCTCTGTGGCAGCCATGTTCATTTAGTGCCCAGCTTGGTGTGCCTCACTGGGGCTGGAAGGGGTCCTTGGCTTAACCTCAAGAGAGGCCTGTCCTGCAGAGTTTCTTGTCTCCATAGATCAGTGAGGAGCTGACTGACCAAGTCTTTGGTTCCAGTGAATTGTGTTGTTGACACACAGACACTTCTCAAATTAGGCCACCGTTTCCTTCCGTCGCAGTACGTAATTCTCTCCATTCAATCAGGCTTCGGAAGAGTAGTCACAGTACTTTGAGCTCATACAAGAGGGAACGTGACAGCTTTCCAACTTACTGGCCCTTGTTAGCAGGTTTCAGGGCAGGTGCACACAAAGAAAGCTATACCGATGAGGTGAAAATAACATCAAAGCCATACAGACAGAAGGAACAACTATTTTTAAGATGTCACTTCTGTTATGACAAGCAGGACAAGAAAATACAGGGTGGGGGGGAAGCAGGCAGTTAAAAACTACTTTAAATATTAATGCCAAGCCTCATGAAAGCAGAAACTCCAAAATATATTCATTACAAAACCATTTCAGTCAAGCAGAAATGTATTATTAAGAGTTTAACTATGGTAAAAGACATTTGAATGTGTATTTTAGCAACCAAATGTAGACATTTTTCTGATTATTTCCATATGCTTCATTACATGATTCGCCACCCTACAGAATAAAACTAATTGTGTGATTATATATCCACGCATTTCAATACAACTTCTCACCAGCCTGCCAAATGATGTATGTGTCCTAAAAGGTATTTGGGAGGATTACCAGAATTGAACCCAGGCTAACTGGTTTTCCTTCCAAAAGTTTGCACATACAAACTTAGGCCTCCAAAAATTTAGCCTCAGTATGTGAGAAATCCTGGGACAGATGTGAGATGTCCTAAGGGTAGAGGCCACATACCTAGAGTCCCCAAGCATCGCAGGCAGAGGTAGCCATTAAAGTCGGATGCAGCCTTGCCTTGGGTTTTGTCTTTTGACTTTTGCAAAGTGCATTTGTATGTATTAGCTCATGGAATTCTCCAACACTGTGATTCTGGAAGTAGTCCTTGGGTGGTGCAAATGGTTAACATGCTTGATGCTAACCCAAAGACTGGAGTTTCATACACACCCATTGGCGAATTGGAAGAAAGCCCTGGCAATCTACTTTCAAAGAATCAGCCCCTGAAAACCCTATGAAGCACAGTTCTATTCTGACACACATGGGGTTGCCATGAGTCAGAGACAACCAGATGGCAACTGGTGATTCTGGAAGGACAATTAAAACAAATGCAGAATGGCCAGCTTGGCCAAGGTTGCCCAGAAAGTCATTACAGTCAGCTGATTGAGACTCATTTCACCACAATGCTGATATATCTGCTCATGAGTTCATACTTGTACCTCCCAGATAAGTACGCGATGCCAAGTGGATACATGAGGGCAGCGACCATGTCTTCTGTATCTATTACTCAGACTAGTTCCAGCATGGGAGAGATTTTCAAATGTGAACTGAATTAATAAGGGAATACAAGGTCTACTACAGTTGTTGTTGTTAGGTGCCGTCGAGTCGCTTCCGACTCACAGAGACCTTATGCACAACAGAAGGAGACACTACTGCGTCCTGTGTCATCCTCACAATCGTTGTTATGCTTAAGCCCATTGTTGCAGCCACTGTGTCAGTCCATCTAGTTGAAGGTCTTCCTCTTTTTCGCTGACCCTCTACTTTACCAAGCATGATGTCCTTGGTACTGGTACTATGGTACTGACACAGAATCCTGGGCACTAAAATTGTAGTTCCCTTCAATCTGTTGCATAAAAGTAGGGGAGGGGTGATATTTGTTTAATTACTGCTGTTAGGCAGGCATTATTCTAGGCACTTTCATAGTTTATCCCTTTTTAATCCTCAACAAGGAGTTGGTGGTGGCCGCCATGATGGCTCATCTGACAATGGGATGCCATTCAGCCATTAAACCAAAGCTGTACATGAAGACTGATTACCATAGGATTTACCATTAAATGAGCAAAGTTGGTTACAAAAGATGGGTGTACACTCTGATCCACTTTGTAAAATAAATCTGTGTACACAGGCATAGAAATGTAGTCTGGAAAGATGTGGTCACAGTGGCTATCTCTGGGTTGTGAGACTGAGGGTTTTTTTTATTGTTTGCTTCTGGTTATGATCATTTCCTATAGTGAACATGTATTACTTTTGTATTTAAAATTTTATTCTAAACAAAATAAACTGGAAAAGGGATAAGATTCCATGTGAATTTTTGGTGGGTTCACTGTAGAAATTGTAGAGGCAGTATTGAAAGCTTGAAAATACAGAGTTGGGGTGGCTGTAGGGAAACATGCATTGTCACATATTGCTTAGAGTACACTTCGACAATTCCCTGCTGAGGGCAATTTAGCTGTCTCTACCCAAATTGCAAATGCATATACCGTTTGACCTAAGTGTCCATCACTATGGGATGGATTGAATACACTATGGTCTAACTATACAACGGAATACTTCATGGCTGTAGAAAAAGAATGAGGAACTTCTTTGTGTACTAATTTAAAAAGACCCTGAGGATATATTAAATGGAAAAAAAAAATCAAGATGCAGTCTATGCATAAAAACAAGGGAGACACACACAGAAAGTAACAATCTTTGTTGGTTACCAGGGATGGGGTGGGTGAGGGGGAAATACTAAATAGGCAATAGATAAGTGGTATCTGTGGTGAAGGGTGAGACAGTACACAATACTGGGGAAACCAGCACAACCTGAACAAGGAAAGGTCACGGAAGCTCCATAGACACATCCAGACTCCCTAAGGGACTGAATTGCTGGGCGGAGGGCTGTGGGGACCATGGTCTCCGGGAACATCTAGCTCAACTGGCATAACACAGTTTATAAAGGCAATGTTCTACATTCTACCTTGGTGAGTAGCGTCTGGGGTCTTAAAAGCCTGTGAGCAGCCATCTAAGATACTCCACTGGTCTCATCCCTTCGGGAGCAAAGGAGAATGAAGAGAACAGGATACAAGGAAAAGATTAGTCCGAAGGACTAACGGACCACAGCTACCAAGGCTTCCACCAGACTGAGTCCAGTACAGCTAGTCGGTGCCCGGCTACCACCACTGACTGCTCTGACCGGGATCACAACAGAGGGTTCTGGACAGAGCTGGAGAAGGATGTAGAACAAAATTCTAACTCACACAAAAAAGACCAGATTTACTGGCCTAAAGGAGACCAGAGAGTATGGTCCCCGGACACCCTCTTAGCTCAGTGGTGAAGCCATTTCCGAGGTTCACCGTTCAGCCAGGGAGTGGACAGCCCCATAAAACCAAATGGGACTAATCAGGCACAGGACTCCAGGGACAAGGGCCAGAAGGCAGAAGAGGACAGGAAAGCTGGTGATAGGGAACCCAAGGTAAAGTAAGGATAGTGTTGATGTGTAGTGAGGTTGTTAACCATTGTCATAGGGCAACATGTGTACTAACTGTTTAATGAGAAACTATTTTGTTTTGTACGCCTTCATCTAAAGTGAGAAAAGCAGCACAATTGGAAGAGTGTAGTTGATGTCACTGAACTGTGCATGTAGAAATTTTTGAAATGGTGTATCTTTGGCTATGTATACTGTCACCAAAAAAAAAAGGTCGAGAAGGGAGAGGGTTGACATGTCGTGGGGTTGTTAACCAATGTCATAAAACAATATGTGTACTACTGTTTCATGAGAAACTATTTGTTCTGTAAACCTTCACCTGAAGTAAATTAAAAACCAACACACACACACACACACACACACACACACACACACACACACACACAAAACACCAAGGGAGAAATAAAGGAGAAATGAGGCCAGACCATGAAATCTAGATTCAGACAGAGCCGCACTTGAACCTTCCAAATTCCTTGTTGGACTGTTGCAAGGACTATGTGAATTAGGTGTTCAAAAATAGTTGCTTTTGTTATTACCTGAATAAATTCATTCCTGCATGTAACAAATATTGATTACCTGTTATGTATCACATGGTGTTCTAGGTGCTTGGAATACATCAGTGAACAAAATAGACAAAGAAAAACAGACCCAGCTATATGGAAAATAAACACCCACAGGCCTTCTTTTCTAGCCTAGTATCCTACTGATTGTGTATAAGAATACTCTGCTACTTTTAGACTAAGTCACCTATCATCCCTTGAACACACACGTTTTCTATGTTCATATCTCCATGTTTTTGTTCACCCTATTCCCTCTGGCTAAAACACTCTTCTCCCCCCACTCCAAATCCCTCTACCCACTCAAAACTCACCCATTCTCTAACCAGTTGCCTTTGAGTCACCTCTGACTCACGGCAACCCCATGTGTGTCAGAGTAGAGCCGTGCTCCATAGGGTTTTCAATTGCTGATTTTTTGAAAGTAGATCACTAGGCGTTTCTTCTGAGGTACCTCTGGGTGGACTGGAATTTCCAACCTTTCAGTTAGCAGCCAAGTTCATTAACCATTTGCACCACCAAGGGACTCCGACCTATCCTCCAAAGCCCATATTAAATTCTACCACCCATAAATGCAGTCCCTGAATACCCTTCTCTTCAAATGATGGCCTCACTTCCAAGTTCCTGCTCTGTGAATCTATAATGTAGGCAAGTCTCTAGTGCCCTCATGACACTATGTTCATTCATTCAAAACAATTTATTGAGGACTTTTGTGCCAGCCGTTGTGTGGGGCTAGAGCTATGACCAACAGACATGGTGCTTGACCTCACAGAACGTACAACATGGTTGGGGGAGGCAGGTATCTTAGTTATCTAATGCCGCTATAACAGAAATACCACAAGTAGATGACTTTAACAAACAAATTTATTCTCTCATAGTCTAGGAGGCTAGAAGTCCGAAATCAGGGTGCCAGCTCCCGGGGAAGGCTTTCTCTCTCTGTCAGTTCCGGTGGAAGGTCCTTGTCATCAATCTTCCCCTGGTCTAGGAGCTTCTCGGTGCAGGGACCCCAGGTCCAAAGGACATGCTCTGCTCCCAGTACTTCTTTCTTGGTGGCAGGAGGTCCCTCTCCCTCCGCTTGCTTCTCTCTCCTTTTATCTCTTGTAAGATAAAAGATGATGCAGGCCACACCCCAGGGAAACTCCCTTTTCATAGGATCAGGGATGTGACCTGAGTAAGGGTGTTTCATCCCACCCTAATCCCCTTTAACATAACCTAATCTTGCCTCATTAACCACAGACAGAGATTAGGACTGACAACACACAGAAAAATTACATCCGATCACAAAATGGTGGGCAACCATACAATACCGGGAATCATGGCCTAGCCAAGTTGACACACATTTTGGGGGACACAATTCAATCTATAACAGCAGGCATCGGGGCTCGCCCTACATGGACATTGTCTGGCTCCGGGTTGGTCCCTGAATGCTGTATTCTGATGGAAACATCTCAGTTGGGCAGCTCATGATGGGAAATTCAGGCATCAGGAGACAGAAGAATCTGCCTCATGCCCCTCAAATTATCCCCCCCAGACACCTATTTCACCCATATGGATCACTGAATGCCTTTTCTTGCTTCACGAAGGGCTGGTCTTGTGCTTTTAGCTGTTATATGAAACCTGAACATACTCTCAGGACCCAGTAAATGCATCATGTCACGAACTTGACAGTGATTATAGGATTAATGAAACCCAGCACTGGTTGAATCTGCCGACTCTAATTTTCAAATGTGTTGTTAAAATACTTTGCAAACACTCATCATTTTTAGAGGCAGCATTCATCTTCACATTTGACTTATTTATAGATGACTCATAGCCTAATACTGCTATTCACCAAGCTTGGCCAAATCCAACTGGCTTCCCACCGAACATCCTCATAAGCAGTATATGCAATATTCAAACGTTTTCTGAGTTGACTATCCATGTGAAAGTTCTATCTTCACTGCTTATTGGGGATATGTACATGTATTTTAGCCACACTTGAATGTTTATGGATTAACATATAAAGTCTTTGCGTGTCTGGGCTATAGTTTTCTTAAATTTCTTAGCCTTGTTAAAGTGACATTTAGAATTCTAAGTGAAAAGTATATGTAATAGCTATTCTTCCTTTTATTAAAATTTTTTTTAATAAATAAGAGAATCATAATACTACTTTAAAAGTTATCCTTGATTAGTCTCATGGATTGAATTGTGTCTCCCCAAAATATCTGTCAGCTTGGCTGGGTCATGATTCCCAGTACTGTATGATTGTGTATCATTTTGTAATCTGATGTGATTTCCTTATGTGTTGTAAACTCTTTATCACTATGATGTAATAAAATGGATTACTGGCAGTTATACTGATGAGGTCTACAAGATTAGATAGTGTCTTAAGCCAATCTCTTTTGAGATAAAAAAGAGAGAAGCAAGGAGAGAGACACGGGGACTTCACACCACCAAGAAAGCAGTGCTGGGAGCAGAGCGCATCCTTTGGACCTGAGGTTCCTGTGCAGAGAAGCTCACAGACCAAGGGAAGATTGATGACATGGACCTTCCTCCATAGCTGACAGAGACAGAAAGCCTTCCCCTGGAGCTGATGCCCTGAATTTGGACTTGTAGCCTACTAGACTGTGAGAGAATAAATTTCTCTTTGTTGAGGCCATCTACTTGTGATACTTCTGTTATAGCAGCACTAGATGACTAAAAAAATCAGGTACTAGGCGGAACAGAAAGGGAGGGATTACTAAAAAGAAGAAGGTGGAGAAAGAGAGGAAGGAACTGATATGACTATGTATGCACTTTTTTATGAACTAGAAAATAAAAAAGGACATAAATGGAAGAATATTGGCCTTCTACCGGCCTGAAAGGCAGGAAGCTAAATTCTAAGTTTATCATTTATAGCACAGGTCAGGAAATTTCCTGTAAAGAGCCAGATAGTAAATAGTTTAGCATTGCTGGTCATATGGTCTCTGCTGCAACTACTCAACTCTGCACTGTGTGGAAAGCAGAGGCAACAGGTAAATGAGTGTGTGTGGCTTTGTTCCAATAAAACTTTATTTACAAATAGAGGTCTATACTTGGCCCTCAGACTGTAGTTTGTTGATCCATGAATTACAGTGTCACCTTGGGAAGGTCATTTATATTTCTACCCCTCAGTTTTCAGTGGAATTTTCAGACTAAGATAGACTAGGAGGAAAGGCCTGGTTATCTACTTCTAAAAATTAGCCTATCCATACAACAGAATATTGTCTTATATAGTGCTGGAGAATGAGCCCCCTAGGTTGGAAGGCAGTCAAAATACACAGTGGCTGCACCAATGGACTCGAGCATACCAATGATTGTGAAGATGGTGCAGAACAGGGCAACATTTTGTTCTATACATGGGGTTGCCATGAGTTGGAGCTGCCTCAAAAGAAACCACCACCACCAACAACATTTTTCTTATTCCTAGAATGAGGGTTCTGGGCTACAAGATTTCTGAGGTCCTTTCTAGCTCCAAAATGTTCACTTTCATGAACTAACTCAGCTTTCTTTCCCAAAGGTCATCATCTTTAAGAGGATTCGAAGAGATCCAGATACACAAATTCTGAAAATCTATTTGTTTTTCCACTGAGGTAACATTTCCCTATTCAGAGAAAGTGACCATCATTCCTATTTTCCATAGCATTTGACCAAAGAGAGAACATTATAGTTCAATTCATCACATACTTGCATATTTATAGGGAGTTTTAAATCTCTGAACCATTGATCTTGTCTTGTAAATAGGGCCACTATGTGGATGAATGGTGTTTCAGATACGTAATACGTAGGCAGTCCAAAACCATAATGAAAAAGCTCACTCTAGTGGCTGCTTTCCAAAATTCAAATTGAGATCCTTTTGGGCTTGTAGAAACAGTATCATATGTTGATTTCTAAGAGTTTTTAAATGTGATGTTACAAGATGGTTTTGATATCAAGATGATGTCTAATAGCATCCACCATTGTTTTAGGCTCATTCACAATTTTTAGACTACCAAAGGCCATTAAATTTTCCAAGATAAAACATGTCTATTTTCAATCAAAAACATTCTCCAGTCCCTATCCGAGGGTCTGATGAAGACTTCTTTCTTTACTGCTGAATTACAATCCATGGACAACAGGTGTTTATAGTAAACATGCTGGCATCTTTAAGAGGTAAGCTAGAGATTTATGGCACACTGGCAGTGCAGTGGTTAAGCACTCAGCTGCTAACCGTAAGATCGGCAATTAGAACTCACCAGCCACTCCAAGGGAGAAAGATGTGAAAGTCTGCTTCTGTAAAGATTACAGCCTTGGAGACCCTATGGGGGCATTTCTGTAAAGATTACAGCCATGAGGACTTCTGGGCAACATGGCGTTATAGTCAGAAGCACCACGCCGTCCCTCCACAGCAAAGATCTGAAAAACTAAGTCAAACAGAGTCACATGTCGGTCCTGAAACCCTAGGCATCAAATGAAGAGATAAAGAACTCAGCCAAGCACCAAATGGAATAAGAAACTGACCGAGAACAGACAGCGAGGAGAGATACATGCAGAGGTCCCCTATCAGCTACTGCAGCACGGATCTGCCTTCTTGGACTGCTACTGGAGATGGGCGAATGCGGTACGAGAAAGCAGCTTCACGGAGCTTCCGGCAGGAGACAGAACTACCAGTACCAACGCTATACCCTTTCCCACCCCCACTCTTCTTCACCCCACTTGGCCTCCTCTGCTTCCCGTAGCCACAGTCTCTTGACCAGGAAACACCAGCTTCACCCCACTGTCGCTTGGATTCCACCCACCCCCTACTGGCTGGCTCCCCGAGTACTGTTTGTTGGCTGCTGGTGTTGCTTTTTTCTGCTTCATTAGATTTCTTTCTTACCTCTCACCACGTCCTCCCCCTTTCTCTCAAAGACCTGGCTCTGTGGCCATCTTTTCTTCTTCCTGGGGGGCTGCGAGGCACCGCTCGACTGTGGAACTGCGTCCCCGCCCGTGCCACCGAGCTAGTGGGACCGCTGGGGCTTTTTTTGTTTGTTTGTTCTGATTTGTTCTGTTCTGATTTGTTTGATTGTTTTCTTTTTCTTTTCTCGGCTTGGGAGCCCATTCTGGCCGGGCAGCGCCATGCGGCTTGGGAGATACTCCCTTACTCTGCGCAGATGCACAGTGACATTCCTAGGGACATTTCTTTTTTCTTGTCTTTTTTTTTCTGGTATTGTCTTTTGTTTGTCTGTTTGTTTCTTTGTTTTGTTTTCTTCTCTCTCTTTTTCCCTTTTTGTCTTTCTTTATTTCCAGTTTCTCGATTATTCCAGATTTTTCTTTTACCCTTTTTCTTTTTTTTCTCATTTTTGTTTTTCTCCAGTTGTCAGTCTCTCATCTCTTCACTCCAATAGCAAGCTCCCTTAGCACTCTTTTTTGTTTGTGTGTATGTTTTTGGCTCCTGTTACTCTCTCCTCTCTCGCATACCTATCTTAGCTCCACACATCACAATCTCCCCCCTCCTTCCTGCCTACCTGCATTGCGTACTGAACATCACACCCTCAAGCAGTACAGGCATGGACTAACAGAACCTGCCCTGCACTGATTCCCGGCCGCCCTGTCAGCCCCAGTACGTGCCACAAACACCCCATCCCAGCGACTCCCCTTCAGCTGGACCTGCCCTGCTGTACCATAACTGAATGACTGACCCTGCTCATTAGAGAAAGAGGTGAAAAGTATCATTCCCACAGACGCGCAAACAACAAAGAACGCACAGCCCACCTGCTCAGACATAACCAAATAAAACAAAAAAGCAGGACAAAACAAATCTACAAATCAGTAAACGAGGAAAATAACTACTGAATGCCCAGAAGGCAGCAGACAATATCAAAACATATACAAAACCAGAACAGGATGGTTCCGGTAGGTGTCCAAAATAAAACACAAGATGACTTTCCAGCAGAAGGAAAAGCACTAGAACTACCTGATGGGGAATTCAAATCTCTAATACTCAGAATTATCCAAGAGTTGAAGCAAAAAGCAGAAAAAATGAAGAAAAAACAGACAAATTCATGGAAAAGACAGACGAATTTATGGAAAATATAGACAAAAAAATGGAAGAATTCAAGAAAATAATACAGGAACAAAATGCTAAAATAAATTCACAACTAGAAATCATACAAAAACAACAATTAGAAACACAAAAGATAAACAACAAGATTTCAGAAATGGACAGTGTCACAGAAGGGCTGAGGAGCAGGTTTGAAACAATGGAAGACAGGATCAGCGAAATTGAAGACAAACACTTGGATACAACTCTGTCTGAGGAAAACTCAGAAAAAAGAACAAAGCAAAATGAAGAAACCCTGAGAACTGTGGGATACAATCAAAAGCAAAAATCTGCGAGTGATTGGAGTTCCAGAACAGGGGGAGAAAGCAGAAAACATAGAGAGGATCACTGAAGAATTGCTGACAGAAAACATCCCCAAAATCATGAAAGATGAAAAGCTGACCATCCAAGAAGCTCAACGAACCCCATATAGGATAGACTCCAAAAGAAAATCACCAAAGCATATCGTAATCACACTTGCTAAAACCAAAGACAAACAAAGAATCCTGAGAGCAGCTTGGGAAAAACAAAAAGTCACATACAGAGGACAAACAATAAGACTAAGCTCAGATTATTCGGCAGAAACCATGCAGGCAAGAAGGCAATGGGATGATATATATGAAACCTTGAAAGAAAAAAATTGCCAGCCAAGAATAATATATCCTGCAAAACTCTCGTTCAGATATGATGGTGAAATTAGGTCATTTCCAGATAAACAGAAATTAAGGGAGTATGTAAAAACCAAGCCAAACTTACAAGACTTATTAAAGAGAGTCCTTCGATCTGAGAACAAACAACATCAGACCACAGGCTGAATCTAGGACACAGGATTGTACTAGCCAGATACTAACCTAGGAAATGAACTCTTAAGAACTATCCAAAACTGAAAGAATTACACCAGGGAACCAGAGAGGTCAATCTGTAAATGACAACAACATCAGAACAATAAAAGAGGGAATAAATGGTGTAGGTATAGAACCTTCTAATGGAGAGGAAGGCAAGACGATACCAAGTAATACTACACTGGTTCAAACCTGGGAAGATAAAGGTAAATTTCAAGGTAACCACAAACAAAGTTAACAAATCTACTCATCAAGATAAAGAAGAAAAACATCAAGTCTCAGTAAAAACAAAGCCTACAAAAACAAAAATCCACAAACAAAAGGACTTCAGCACAGAAGAGCAAGAGGAACAAAGAAAACGTCAGCACCACAAAAAAAGCACTACAAAATAACAGCAATAAACTCACACCTATCAGTAATTACACTGAATGTAAATGGCCTAAATGCTCCCATAAAGAGATGGAGAGTGACAGAATGAATGAAAAAACAGGATCCATCAATATGCTGTCTACAAGAGACACACCTTAGAAGCAAAGATGTAAATTTATTAAAATTCAAGGGATGGAAAAAATATATCAAGCAAACAACTATCAAAAAAGAGCAGGAGTGGAAACTAATCTCAGATAAAATAGACTTTAAAACAAAATCCACCATAAAAAACAAAGAAGGACACTATATAATGATTAAGGAGATGATCCATCATGAAGACATAACCATAATAAACATCTACGCACCCAATGACAGGGATCCAAGACACATAAAACAAAGTCTAGCAGCACTGAAAAGAGAAATTGACAGTTCCGCAATAATACTAGGAGACTTCAACACACCACTCTTGGTAAAGGACAGAACATCTAGAAAGAAACTCAACCATGTTATAGAAGACCTAAAAGGGCACAATCAGCCAACTTGACCTCATAGACATATATAGAACACTACAACCAACAGCTTCAAAGTACACATTCTTTTCCAATGCACATGGGACGTTCTCCAGAATAGGCCACATCTTAGGCCACAGAGCAATCCTCAATAAGATCCAAAATGTTGAGATAATACAAAGTATCTTCTCTGACCACAATGGCATCAAGGTAGAAATTAACAACAGGAAGAGCAAGGAAAAAAAAATCAATTACATGGAAACTGAATAACACCCTGCTTACACATCACTGGGCAATAGAAGAAATCAGAGATGGAATAAAAAAATTCCTAGAATCAAACGAGAATGAAAGCACAACATACCAAAACCTTTGGGACACAGCAAAGGCAGTCCTCAGAGGACAATTTATAGCAATAGATGCACACATCAAAAAAGAAGAAAGAAACAAAATAAAATCATTAACTACAGAACCCCAACAAATAGAAAGAGCACAGCAAAAAAGCCCACAGCCACTAGAAGAAAGGAAGTAATAAAGATCAGAGCAGAAATAAATGAAATAGAGAATAGAAAAACAATAGAAAGAATCAACAAAACCAAAAGTTGGTACTTTGAAAGGATCAACACAATCGACAAACCACTGGCCAGACTGACAAAAGAAAAACAGGAGAGGACACAAATAACCCAAATAAGAAATGAAATGGGGGGCATTACAACAGACTCAACTGAAATAAAAAGGATTATAAGAGTATTATGAAAAACTATACTCCAACAAATTTGAAAACCTAGAGGAAATTTCTAGAAATACACTACCTACCCAAACTACCACAAAGTGATATTGAAAATCTGAACAGACCTATAACAAGAGAAGAGATAGAAAAGGTAATAATAAAAAAAAAAACCCTCCCAACAAAAAAAGCCCTGGCCCAGATGGCTTCAATGGAGAATTCTACAAAACATTTACAGAAGAGCTTGTACCAGTACCACTCAAAGTATTTCAGAACACAGAAAAGGAAAGGATACTTCCAAATTCATTTTATGAAGCCAGCATAACCCTGATACCAAAACCAGGCAAAGATGCTACTAAAAAAGAAAATTACAGACTAATATCTCTCACGAATATAGATGCAAAATTCTCAACAAAATTCTAGCCAATAGAATTCAGCATCATATCAAAAAAATAATACACCATGACCAAGTAGGATTCATATCAGGTATGCAAGGATCGTTCAACATTAGAAAATAAATCAATGTAATCCACCACATAAATAAAAGGAAAGAAAAGAATCACGTGATCATCTCAATTGACACAGAAAAGGCATCCAACAAAGTCCAACACCCATTCCTGATAAAAACTCTCAATAAAATAGATATAGAAGGGAAATTTCTCAACTTAATAAAGGACATCTATGCAAAACCAATGGCCAACATCATTCTTAATGGAGAGAGGCTGAAAACATTCCCCTTGAGAACAGGAACAAGTCAAGGATGCCCTTTATCTCCACTCCTATTTAGCATATTGTGCTGGAAGACCTAGCTAGAGCAATGAGGCAAGAAAAAGAAATAAAGGGCATCCAAATTGGTTATGAAGAAGTTCAACTGTCCCTGTTTGCAGATGATATGATACTATACATAGAAAACCCTAAAGACTCCAACAGAAAACTACTGGAACTAATAGAAAGATTCAGCAGAGTAGCAGGATACAAGATAAACAAACAAAAATCGGCTGGATTCCTATGCAGCAATAAAGAGAACAATGAAAAGGAAATCAGGAATGCAATACCATTTATAATAGCCTCTAAAAAAATAAAATACTTAGGAATAAATCTAACCAGGGATGTAAAAGACCTATACAAAGAAAACTACAAAACACTACTGCAAGAAACCCCAAAGGGATCTACATAAATGGAAAAACATACCATGCTCATGGACAGGTAGACTCAACATTGTGAAAATGACAATTCTACCCAAAGCAATTTATAAATACAATGCAATCCCGATCCAAATACCAACAACATTCTTTAAAGAGATGGAAAAACTAATCATTAACTTTATATGGAAAGGGAAGAAGCCCCAAATAAGTAAAGCACTATTGAAGAAGAAGAATAAAATAGGAGGACTCACACTACCTGACCTCAGAACCTACTATACAGCTAAGGTAGTCAAAACAGCCTGGTACTGATACAACGACAGACACATTGACTAATGGAACAGAATTGTGAACCCAGATGTATTCATCCACCTATGGTCACCTGATCTTCAACAAGGGCCCAAAGCCCATGAAATGGGGAGAAGAAAGTCTTTTTAAGAAATGGTGCTGGCAAAACTGGATGTCCATCTGCAAAAAAATGCAACAGGACCCATACTTCACACCATGTACAAAAACTAATTCAAAATGGATCAAGACCTACTAAATATAAAGCCAAAAACTATAAAGTTCATAGAAGAAAAAATAGGATCAATGCTACAGGCCCTAATGCATGGCATTAACAGGATACAAACTATAACCAACAACATACAAACCCCAAAAGATAAGCTAGATAACTGGGATCTTCTAAAAATTAAACACTTATGCTCATCAAAAGAGTTCATCAAAAGAGTTCACCAAAAGAGTAACAAGAGAACCTACGGACTGGAAAAAAATTTTGGACATTACAAGTCAGACAAAGGTCTAATCTCTAAAATCTACAAGAAAATCCAACACCTCTACAACAAAAAGACAAATAATCCAATTAAAAAATAGGCAAAGGAAATGAACAGACACTTCACCAAAGAAGACATTTAAGAGGTCAACAGACACATGAGGAAATGCTCGCAATCACTAGCCATTAGAGAAATGCAAATTAAAACCACAATGTGATACCATCTCACCCTGGCATCACTGGCACGAATCAGAAACACTGGAAATAACAAATGTTGGAGAGGCTGTGGGGAGATCCATACTCTTATGCACTGCTGGTGGGAATGTAAAATGATACAACCATTTTGGAAAATGATATGGCACTTCGTTAGGAAGCTAGAAATAGAAATACCATACGATCCAGCAATCCCACACCTAGGAATATATCCTACAGAAAGAAGAGCCATCACAGGAATAGACATGTGCGCGCCCATATTCATTGCAGCACTGTTCACAATAGCAAAAAGATGGAAACAACCTAGATGCCTATCAACAGATGAATGGATAAACAAACTATGGTACATACACACAATGGAGTATTACGCAACGATAAATAACAATGATGAATCTGTGAAGCATCTCATAACATGGATGAAACTGGAGGACATTACGCTGAGTGAAATAATTCAGTCACAAAAGGACAAATATTGTATGAGACCTCTACCATAAAAACTCATGTAAAAGTTTACACACAAAAAAGGAACAATCTTTGTTGGTTACAAAGGATGGGATGGGTGAGGGGGGAACTAAATAGACAACAGGTAAGTGGCAACTTTGGTGAAGGGTAAGACAGCACAACTTGTACAAGGAAAGGTCATGGAAGCTCCACAGACACATCTGAACTCCCTGAGGTACCAAATTACTGGGCTGAGGGCGATGGGGACCATGGTCTCAGGGAACGTCTAGTTCAACTGGCATAACATTATTTATAAAGAAAATGTTCTACATTCTACTTTGGTGACTACTGCCGGGGGTCCTAAAATCTTGTGAGCAGCCATCTAAGATACTCCACTGGTCTCACCCCTTCGGGAGCAAGGGAGAATGAAGAGAACAGGATACAAGGAAAAGATTAGTCCAAAGGACTAATGGACCACAGCTACCAAGGCCTCCACCAGACTGAGTCCAGTACAGCTAGATGGTGTCTTGCTACCACCACTGACTGCTCTGACCGGGATCACAACAGAGGATTCTGGACAGAGCAAGAGAAGGATGTAGAACAAAATTCTAACACACACAAAAAGACCAGATTTACTGGCCTTACAGAGACTGGAGAAATCCTGAGAGTATGGTCCCCGGACACCCTTTTGGCTCAGTGGTGGAATCACTCCCGAGGTTCACCATTCAGCCGGGGATTGGACAGTCCCATAAAACAGAACGGGACTAATGAGGCACAGCAGTCCAGGGACAAGGATTAGAAGGCAGAAGGGGACAGGAAAGCTGGTGATAGGGAACCCAAGGTTGAGTAAAGACAGTGTTGACATGTAGTGGGGTTCTTAACCATTGCCATAGGGCAATATGTGTACTGTTTAACGAGAAACTATTTTGTTCTGTAAACCTTCATCTAAAGTACAAAAAAAAAAAAAAAAGAATTATCTATGTGAGATCAAATAGACAACAGCAACTCAAAAGGTTTGATGGGAAGCCTAGGGGGCAGTGAGTTGAAGATAATGGTGATGGAATACTTTGGAAAAGGACAGTGAGAATAGCAGCACAACTGGAAGAATGTAATCGATGTCACTGAATTGTACATGTAGAAATTTCTGAAATGGTCTATCTTTGGCTATGTATATTTTCACAAAAAAAAAAAGGTCCCCCAAGGTAAAAAATAAAAAAAGGCCCTTCAAGGTCGAGAACGGAGAGTGTTGACATGTCGCGGAGTTGTTAACCAATGTCATAAAACAATATGTGTACTACTGTTTAATGAGAAACTATTTGTTGTGTAAACCTTCACCTAAAGTATGATTGAAAAAAAAAAAAAAAAGAAAGAAAAGAAAACGAGATACAAGGGAAAGATTAGTCCAAAGGACTAATGGATCACAACTACCATGGCCTCCACCAGACTGAGTCCAGTACAACTAGATGGTGCCTGGCTACCACCACTGACTGCTCTGACTGGGATCACAACAGAGGGTCCCGGACTGAGCTGGAGAAAAATGTAGAACAAAATTCTAACTCACAAAAAAAGATCAGACTTACTGGCCTGACAGAGACTGGAGAAACCCTGAGAGTATGGCCCCCGGACACCCTTTTGGCTCAGTAATGAAGTCACTCCCGAGGTTCAACAGTTAGCCAAAGATTAGACAGCCCCATAAAACAAAACGAGACTAATGGGGCACAACAGTCCAGGGACAAGGACTAGAAGGCAGGAGGGGACAGGAAAGCTGGTGATAGGGAAGCCAAGGTTGAGAAGGGACAGTGTTGACATGTTGTGGGGTTGTTAACCAGTGTCATAAAACAATATGTGTACTAACTGTTTAATGAGAAACTATTTGTTCTGTAAACCTTCATCTAAAGTACAATAAAAAAATTAAAATAATAAAAAAAATCGCAGCCATGAAAACTGTATGGAGTAGTTCTACTCTGGAACACATGGGGTCGCCATGATTCGGAGTCAACTTGATGGCAACTGGTGGTACTAATAGTTTCTTCCATCTTCCCCAGTTTCCATTTGGAGTTCATTCCTATTTCTCATTCTATCTGCTCCAAAGACAGGCATGTTATCACTGAATACAAGAGAAAAATTAAGAAATTTCAAACTCTTCATCCTAGCTCCAATAATGGCCATGAGTAAGCTCTGCTACCTTTTTATGCCTATATATGACTAGGAAGAAAGGCCTGGTGATCTGCTTCTGAAAGGTCACAGTCTTAAAAAACTTATGGGTCAGTTCTTCTCTGTAACACATGTGGTCACCATGAGTCAGAACTGGCTCAACAGCAATGGGTTTTTATGATCATTTTATAAATCAGGGCAAACAACATTATGTTTTTTCCCCAAATGTGTCATAGAGACCAAATGAGCTGAAAACCCTGGGAAGACAATGAACACTCAACATTTCTACATCCTGGAGCCATTATTTCCACAGCAGGAAGACATTTCTTTACGAAGTGTGCAGACATAATAAATTGTGAGAAGGAGCTATATGGTGACCATGTATGACATGCTAAGTTTCTATTAGATGAGTTCTAAAAATGTGCTCCTCCAACTCACAATGATATTATTATCTGCAATGGTGAATGTTTCCAGGAAAGGATTTTTAGCAACTAGCTGATATATTTGTTAGAAAAGTGCTGAAAAGCCATTCATATTGAAAAGTGCCCCTTACAGCAGGGCTGTTCCAACTTTAATGTACAGACGAATCAGCTGGGCATCTTGGCAAAGTGCAGATTCTGATTCAGTCGGTTTGGGGCAGGGCCCGGGATTCTGCATTTCTAATGTGCTCCCAGGTTGTAAGGACGCTGCTGGTCCACAAAGCACACTTCTAGGCCTTAATGCATTTCTGAAACAGGATGTAAATCACCACTGCTGGAGATTTCAACTTGGGGCTCCCAGATACAAGGTGGTTGACAAGTATCTGTGGCCAATGAGGTTGGCCTGGCAGGAATTTGCCAAGATGGAAGTCAGCACCCACTCTTTAGCTGACAGTAACCTCCAGAGACCAGGTCAAGGCCAAAAGGTACATGAGAAATGGTCTGACCAGGGAAAACAAAAGAAGTAAAAGCAAGTCTCCTAAACAATACTGGCACTTCACATTCGTCATCATCTCTGATGGCTATAGGGTCGCAATGAGTTGGACTTGACTCCACGGCAGTGGGTTTTTGGTTTCGGTGATCGCTTACTAAATGGACCTCTAACTGGGTTCCTTCCAATCTTAACAGGTAGTCTCCTTATGGTCTATCTCAGAAGCTCTGCTAGTGTCCACAACTCCAGACACAGTATATAAGACATGGATTGGCTTTAATCCTTGCCTACGACTTTGGCTCTTTAGCAGAGTAGAGTCTAAAAGCTCTGGGAAACTTGCCTTGAAGTCCCTACCATACTCCTCTCCAAAAGTATTTATGGAGCACATACTGTACCATGGAAGTCATCTAAACTCTGTAAGAACACAAAATGATCACTTGGCCTTAGTTCTCAAGAAACGTGTACAGAAGTTGATGACAGGAAATTATTATACGTACAATAATTTGAGAACAACCAAGGATAAACTAGATTGAAACTAGGTATCCCTATAGAAATACAGTCGGCCCTCTGTATCTGTGGATTCCGCATCCTTGGCTTCAACCAACCTCGGATTGAACATATTCAGAAAAAAAAAAGAAAGTTCCAAAAAGCAAAACTTGAATTTGCCGTGTGCTGAGCACCATGCTGAGTCCATGAGAATGAAGTGATGCGTAAGCATCCCCTGCTGCAGCCCTTCTGCCATTTCACGGATCCTCAGTCTCTCCTCAACGCTCGTCGTTTGAGCACAGTTTGCCTTGCGTCTAGTTCATTCACTCCTTGTGTTGTGTGCACCCTTTGTTTCTGTGCAAAGAGCACTCCTAAAAAGCAATTAAGGGGTCAAAGCAATCCCTCAAAGGCTAAGAGGGAGTATGAAATGCTATCTCTTGACGGGAAAATAAAAATCTTAGCTCTTTTGAAGAGTGGCATGTTGCTTGCCAAAGGGGGCCATAAGGTCGGTAAGAACAAATCGAGTATCTGCACGATGAAGCAGAAAGAAGCTGAAATTCCTGGAATGTTAGTGCTGCCCCTACAACGGCAAAAAATAGTCTCTCTGGTTCCTTATAAAGTGCTTGCAAAGACTGAGAAAGCATTAAGGGTGTGGCTAGAGGACATGTCACAGAAGCACATCCCTGTTGACGGCAAAAGTATGCATGAAAAAGCACCTAGCCTCTAGGAGCACTACTGTGAGGGGGTTGAGGAGAGCAAGAGGAAGGAGTTTCAGGCAAGTAAGGGATGGCTCTGTAAAGCGCTACAGCCTCAAGAACTTCAAGATCACGGGATCGACATCACTGATGCCCAGGCAGCATCAGTGTTCCCAGAGGCGTACAGAAGAGAAAGGTTACCTTCCAGAGAAAGTCTTCAGTTGTGATGAAACAACTATTTCCATAGCATTTACGTTGTATTAGGTATTGTAAGTAATCTAGAGGTGATTTAAAGTATACAGGAGGATGTGTGTAGGTTACATGCAAATATTATGCCATTCTATATAAGGAAATTGAGCATCCTCGACTGGTTTCCATGGGGGTCCTGGAACCAATTCCCTGTGGATACTGAGGGACGACTGTACTACACATCTTGTTAAACTCATTTCATGTGCTATCTCCTTCCCAAAGATTTGACTCTCACATCAAGTAATGGCGCCTCCTCCTTGATTCCCTACATCAGGGGTCAGCAAACTATGGCCCCCGGGCTAAATCTGGCCCACTGCCTGTTTTTGTCAATTAAGTTTTATTGAAACATGGCCATGTATTGTCTATGGCTCCTTTCACAGGACAATGACAGAGCTGAGTAGATGCAACAGAAACGGCATGGCCCATAAAGCCTAAAATACATACTACCTGGCTCTTCACAGAACAAGTTTTCCAACCCCTGTTCTAGCCTCCCTGTCAGCATTGCCACTGCACCTTATATTACAGTCAACTGTATGTGTCTGTATGTGTGTGCGTGCTTGTATGTATTGTTGTTGTTGTTGTTAGTTGTCACCACATTGGCTCTGTCTCATGTCAACCTTAAAGAGGTAAACCTGCAATGAGATGGTTTAACACAATAGCCGTAACAATGAACTCAAACATACCAACAATCATGAAGATGGCATAGGAGCAGGCAACGTTTCATCCTGTGTATATAAATATGTATGTACAAAATCTCCAGGGCCCCCTGATTGCACAGATTCAGGTGGTTCCATTCACTTGATATAGAAGTGACCCCGTCCTAGTTCTTACTAGATTTTCAGTCCTTACTCATATGAGTAAGTCCTGTACCACCAGATAGAGATTTGTCTAAAGTTAGAGCTCAATGAACAGTGTCGAATTAAACTGAACTAGGAATTTTTCTGGGGCACAAGTGAAGCCATGATATTTAGGAAGGCAAAATGACTGAGAACAATAAGCAAACATCTGATTATACCTGTAACTAAATGAGGGGAAACCAAATGGTCCTTCTGGCAGAAGGAAAGTAGCTCTCGCAATCATTTTGTTTGACAAGGATTTTACAAGAGGCTCCGCAATGAACTGCATCCATCAACTTCTTGATATTAGCACTGCAGATCCTTGGTGAATCTTTGTTTCCAGGCCATAGCTGAGATAAAGAGCACACTCCCTGCCCCTTCCAGAGCACACAACCTAAGGCGCAGCCATTGACATGCTGGGTTATGGTTGCGTATCTCTCCTTCTGCACCACCAACCCCATTCATTTGGTATTTTAAAGTCTTTGCAGACTCCAAGGGCTCAGCAGGAAGAAGAGGCAGGAATTGCATTTTGTAAGCAATTAACTTTTTCCTTTCTTTTAAAATTCCCTCCTTTATGTGCATCGATTTTTAAGACTGGAATAAAAATATACACCTTCTGTTACTGCCTCTGGATAGGAGCCTAAATTGGATGCTTTCCTAATTAGTGTATTCATTCATCATATGTTGTCGTGCTTAATATTTCATTCATTCACTATCATTCTATCAGCTCCACAAATTCCACACTTTGGCAATTGAAAGTCCAGCAAGTCCCATAAGCCCGTACAAGTCCTAATAGGTGTTATGATTACAGATGAAAGGTGGTCCCAAGAGGCTACTGAGAGTTTGGCCCTTTAAATCAATTTATCTAATAATAATTCTTATGGATATAGCATTTTCTTCCCTTTAATTACCCTCATTAAAAAATTTCAAATTTTTAACCTTGCCCAGATTCTTTATCAGACCTTTATATCTAGATTTTCAGAATGTTTTTAAACTTGGGAACAATTTGGATTTTAAAAAAGTCGAATAAGTGTGATGCTTGAATTTAATTTACTCGACTTAGGCATGGGCCACAAAATTACACAGGAAAAGTTACACATTTCAGTGAGTGATTTTTCCTAACAACAGCCTATAATTTATGAAATTCCTCTAAAGCATACAAAATGAATCTTGATTTCATGAAGGATTAGAATATAAATATCCCAAATAAAGACCTGGCATCCTGCATCCAAACGCCATCCTAGCATAACAAGGAGCCCTACTTTGTTTATATAGGATAATGAGGTGTGACTGATACATACAGGCTAAATTGGTGTCCATAAACTTTTGATGGTTCCAGTAATTAACTCTGCTTTGTCAGTGCCTCTCTGTTGAATGGGAAAAGGTGAAATCTCCAACCTGCTATAATCATCCCCTATAGGGTAAAAGGCATTGGATATCCATTCTTTAAAGACTCTGTATACCTTTCTCACCTCCCTCATGAAGCTTCTGCTCTCTAGTCTAGTCTACACTGTTGTTATTGTTGCTGTTGTTAGTTGCTGTGGAGTTGAGTAGATTACAATTCATGGCAACCCCATGTGTGCAGAGTAGAACTGCTCCATAGGGTTTTCAAGGCTGTGACCTTTTGGAAGCAGATCACCAGGCCTGTCTTCCGAGGGGCCCCTGGGTGAGTTCGAACTGGCAATCTTCCCGCTAATAACTGAGCACTTAACCGTTCGAGCCACCCAGGGCCCCAGTCCACACTGAGATCTCTGAATTCCTGTAGTTTGTACATCTCATGCCTCCACAGGTGCCTCAAATTCAACATGTCTAAAGCTGGACTCATGTTCATTTCCCCCAAACCTACTCCTTTGCCTAATGTCATCATCCCTACAAATAGCAACCCTATATTGCAAGAGTGGCTACAATGAATTCCATAAATTTCCTGTAAGACCACTGACTTCTCTTGTCTTTGGGTGTTTAAGCTTGCTAGCCCCCCAGCATGGAAGACTAGTCTCCAACTTTTCTATCTTCATTCTCCCAACTGACAAACTTCTTATCCTTCTAGCTTCATGTGTCATCCTTCAGGAAACATTCTCTCTCCACCTGTGCTGCTGAATATGCTAGCCACTCACCACATGTGGCTACTGAGCACTGGAAATGTGAGGAGTCCAAACTGAAATGTGCTGTAAGTGTAAACTACAGACTGGATTTCAAAGACTTAATGCAAACAATATATAAAATATCTTACTAATATTTTTTCATGAGATGGTTTGACACAATAGCCACAAAAATGGACTCAAGCATACCAACAATCACGAAGATGGCACAGGGTCAGGCAATATTTCATTTTGTTGTACGTAAGGCTGCCAATAAGTATATCCGTTACATTTTAAAATGATAATATTTTAGATAGATTAGGTTAGCCAAACTATACTATTAATCTCACCAGTTTTTCCAGGAAAAGTGTGGCTACCAGGAAATGTAAATTACATGTGACTTGCAGTATAATTTTCTTGGCCCATGCTGCTCAAGATCCTATAGATTTCTTTATTAACAGCCAGCTCTTTTGTTAATTTGCCCCCATGACTTGCTTATCTGTTCCCGGCTCTGTTAGCTTCTTGAAGGAGGGAACTGAGGCCATCCATAACTGGCACGTAGTAGGCACTCGTGTGTTGTTGAATGAACACAGGAATCAAGAGACCAGAGTTGCAGTTACCTCACGTCCCTGGGCTGTGCTTAGCATAGGTGTTGAACTAGGTCATCTCTGCCGGTCTTCCTAGTTTCACTGACTGCCAATGGCTACCACAGATGTTTAAATGAGTCTCTTCTTCCTCATCAGGTTTTCAGATCTTTCAAGGTGAAAAATGTCTTTTATAGTTTCCTTATCTTCTACAGAAGGAGCCCTGGTGGCACATCAGGTAAGTACTTGGCTGCTAACCGAAAGGTCGGTGGTTCAAACCCACTCGGTGGCTCTGTAGGAGAAATATCTGGCAATCTGCTCCCATAAAGATTACAGCCAAGCAAACCCTATGGGGCAGTTCTACTCTGTCACACGGGGTTGCTATGAGTTGGAACAGACTCGACGGGCACCCAACAACAACAATCTTCCACAGGACTTGGTAAATACTATGTCCTTGAAAGACATTATTGATTCAACAAACATTGTTTGTAAGTTTTACAGGGTAGGCCTGGTGTGGGACAATAAGTCTTTGACTTAGACTCTTCTTAAACCAGGCACAAACGTGGAAACTTTTTCGGAGGAGGGGAGTGGTTAAATGCAGAGAGGAGGGGGACATGAGTGGAACAGTGGGGAAAGTAGAGGCTGAAGCTCTCGTGAATCCTTACAGAAGACCTGGCTAGAGCCCAGCTGGCAAGATCCCTAAAGGAGGCCAGTAAATTCCCCGAAGGCCACTGGGAAGCTTCCAAGGAAACCAGTATCCAGAAATGGCGGTTTCCAGGGATGCATCCTCTCTGCTTTCTCTTCCTTCCTCTAGACGATAAGCAGCAAGCCATCAGGACTGCCCCAAAGGTATTAGGTATTGCTGCCTAGGTTGATGATCCAGCTCCAGAACAGTGTCTCAAGACCCTAAATCACCTCTTCTGTGCCTCTCCAGATGCTTCTCATGGAAAATTACAACCTTAATATATATCTGGAACCCCCGGGTGGTGCAAATAGTTAATGCTCTTGGCTGCTAACCAAAAGATTGGAGAGTCAGGTTCACCCAGTCGCCTCAGAAGAAAGGCCAGAGATCTATTTCCCAAAAGTCTGCCAGTGAAAACTCTGGAGCACAGTTCTGCTCCGATACACATGGGGTTGCCGGGAGTTGGGACCAATTCGAAGGCAATTGATAATTTATGCCAACAACAAGCAAGTACGCAGTTGACCAACTGCTAAGTTTTTGTTTGTTTGTTTGTTTTAGTGAAACTATCCACGCCAGAACACACGGTCGTTCTTAGGCCTATTTTTAACTTCAAAATAATATAAACGACACAGAATTCTCTTCATCGCTGAGCAACTGAAACCCGGTTGCCCAATTCACCAACATTTGCAGGGCAACCAGCCGAGTTAGCTCCACCGCTGTGATAAACGTTTCCCACAGGGACCCCTGAAGTCATTATGATCATTTGCCCTATTCACAGAAAGGATGTCGGCCATCAGTCATGACGCACACGACAATGTGACACAGGCCAGTCTCATTTTAGTGAAAGGAAGGAGCCAGCTGAAATTGGCTTTGCCCAGAACACAGGTGAATGAATTGAAAAGGAAGGGTTGCTGCAGACAGGAAGTACAATAATCTCCTTTTAGTAGGCTTCAAAACCTATAATTACTATTTATATTCATGTGTATTTCTCCCAGTGATAGCCAATATCTTATGACTAAAAGAATCTTTTCTGGGCGTTAAGAAGAGTCAGAAATACAAAAGCCTATTGGAAATTTTACTCTTCTTTTTCGTATCTTTTTACTTTTTAATGTAACCTACCCCCAAACTTCTAGAACCTCTCTGATCACCCCTGGAGAACTGGACATTCTAAATCTCAAAGGTTTTTGCTGTGCTTCTCTTCTTACCCACCATCTGCCTTGCTTGGATTCTGGGATTTTGGCCATGTATCCTTGAAGCCATCTCTGTTTATGTAATTGTTCTAATTTCTTTCTTGCAATTACTTTTCCTTTTTTTCTTTTTTTTTTTAAATCTCACCCTTTATTCCATTTCTTTTTCATCTCTTGCCCTAGGAAATTTCTTTTTCTGGAAGGCTCCCCTTGTTCTCTCTGGCAGTATTCTGCAGCGGCACAAGTGGTCAGAATGATCAAAGTGCGCACCAGCAGAGAGTCCCTCAATCTTCCCTGTAATTCCTGCCCATTTCCCAGGCCAGACCCGAGAGGCCTAAGGCAGCTACATTTTCAGCCTAAGAACCAGGACCAGGAGGTTGCTCGTTTCCATCACAAGAGATCTGGCTCTTATATTTTACTTTTCTCATTCCTTCCTCTGGGTGTCATCTTTAAATTTTACCCAACACAGGAGGATGACACTTCTCTCTTCAGATGAATTTCTTCTTATATGGTTTAAAATCTGTGGCTGTCCCATTTGAGGAGGCACAAAGGGGAAGAAATTTAAATTTGATTTATATTTTATTTTCAATTTTACTCTCTGTGTCATATACTTTCTTGGATGCCTTGGAATGCTCCTCAGCTGTTTCGCTTTTTCCACTCCTATATTATTAATGGTCTTACTTAGATTTCTTTGATGGCATTTGATAATTGATTCAGGCCATACCGTCTTCGTCCTCTACTCTTTTGTTATAAACGAGGCAACTTATGGTCAAAAATTTAAAGATTTCACCAAGCTAGGCGAGTCTCCGAATTAGCTTCATAAACTAGGTCTTCTGACTTCTCAGTCTACATTGTTTTAAAAAAAACTTTAGAACTATTCTCATATTTAATGATTTAAATAAACTTATAAGGTTACTGACGGAGCCCTGCTGGTGCAGTGGTTAAAGCACTGGGCTGCTAACTAAAAGGTCAGCGGTTCTAACCCACCAACCACTACACAGGAGAAAGATGTGGCAGTCTGCTTCCATAAAGATTACAGCCTTGGAAACCCTATGAGGCAGATCTACTCTGTCCAGTAGGGTTGTTATGAGTCAGAATTGACTCGCGAGCAACTGTTTTCTTTTGGTATAATGGTGGTGGTTCAATGGCAGAATTCTGGTCTTCCAGGTGGGAGACTCAGGTTTGATTCCCAGCCAATGCACCTCACATGCAGCCACCACCCACCTGTCAGTGGAGGCTTGCGTGTTGCTATGATGCTGAACAGGTTTCAGTGGAGCTTCCAGACTAAGACAGACTAGGATGAAAGGCCTGATGGTCTATTACCAAAAATCAGCCGATGAAAACCCTATGAATCACAATGGTCCAATCAACAACTGATAATGGGGGTGTTGCAGGACCGAGCAGTGTTTTGTTCTGCTGTGCACGGGGTTGCCATGAGTCAGGGGCTGAGTCCAAGACAGTTAAGAACAACAACCAAAAAAAATTAAAAAAACAAACCCATTGCTGTCTTAAGAGTCAATTCCGACTCACAGCAACCCTGCAGGACAGAGCAGAACTGCCCCATAGAGTTTCCAAGGCTGTAAATCTTTACAGAAGCAGACTGCCACATCTTTCTCCCACAGAACAACAATAGGTCATTATTCCTATTCCTATTCCACAGATGAGGAAATTACTAGACTGGTTCGCGCAAAGTAATCTAACTAGCAAGTGGATGGATCCAATATTTTGACCTAGATTTATCTAATTCATCTTGTTTTTACACCTTATTCTTCACACACTAAAGAAAAGCATTACCACTACCACCACCTCACACCCCACCACACCCTTCACCCGGATTTACCTACTTGTGAGCAGCTGACCTCGGAATGCCCCCTCTGTAGGAACCAAGAGCCTGGCTGATTCCAGAGACTTCCTTCTTCCTGGCAAGCAGGAAGTTACTGCCCAGGGACACATCATGCACATCATTTTGTTTTCAACTTAAAATGTGCGTCTCAAAGAGGTTGGATGGTAGTGCCAGCACATTCCCTTTGGGGCCAGGCGTCGTCAAGGTTACAGTGCAAGCTGGGAGCCTAGGTACCCGTCCCCATGCCACCTGCTCCTACCTTGTCACAGGCAATGGGGTGCTTCAATCTTTCAGGGCCTCCCTAGGGCAGGAACCCTAAAACTATTTTAGGACTCCGCTGGGGCACCCACCTGTAGTTCTTTACTTTTTGCTTGGAGATAGAAAAAACAAAACGAAACACTACAAGTCCCTCAAGATCATCTGTAGTCCTTTTACTCTACAAAGACAATATTGCTAGAAATAAGAGATGGACAAGAATTGTTAATAATGCATTAAAAAAAGAAATGTGTAAATATTGCAAGTTTTTATATAATTTTTAAGGGAGAATGAGAAAGAAGAACTATCCTCTTGCTTCCCTACTGATCTAATCATCTCTTCATTCAGCTTGACCTGGAATTATCTGAAAGGGTAGTATTCTCTGAAAGATCTAATAGCTCAATAACTGGATACAGGCAGCTTATCTGGAAGAAAGAACTGGATAAAATTAAGCCCTTTTAAACTCATGTCCTCAGCCAGCATTCCAAGTCTGTGTGTTTATGAAGTCCAGTACTTCACTGAACTTTGTAACCAACTGGAAGAAACTAGCATAACACACAACTAGGATTATTTGCTAGTTTTCAAATGGGTACGCTGAGATGTGATCAAAAGTAGGCTCAAACCAAAGAAACGTAAGTCATGTTGTCTAGTCTATGGTCTGAAGTAGCACAGCCATTATTTTCTAAACACCACTCGCTGATGTGTGAAAATACATTTAAATTTCAAGTTTAATGAGGTATTTCAATATTAAAAGTTTGCTTCCAACAGCTTATACGTTTTACAGTTCAAGCCACATATTGTACCCATTACCGAGCCTTGGACTATGTCACTATTCTTCTGGTGTGCGTTTTTTGGGTGAGATCAGAATGACTGCGCCAGCCTCGTAGTTTTCCATCCACTTTTATTTCCATACGTGACAAACTCAGTGCAGCAGGAATCAGGTTGGAGTCAACTGGTGTGACATTCTAGAGTTGGGGCTACTACCTTTGTAATCGTTTTGTTTTAAACTGAAGATACTTTGCAAACTCTGCTTTATTTATCGCCACAAAAGCAATAGCAAAAACTTTTGTAGACAGGTAAACAAAGAATCATAATTTTGCATAGGTATATACAACCATTGTAATATTGCACTTGTATATAACAGGCATGAAGGAGCCCTGGTGGTGCAATGGTTAAGCTGCTCCACAGGAGAAAGATGTGGCAGTCCACTTCTGTAAAGATTACAGCCATGGAAACCCTATGGGGCAGTTCTACTCTGTCCTAGAGGGTCACTACAAGTCAGGATCGACTAGAAGGCACACAACAACATATAACAGGCATGCAGTAGATATCTGTCAACAAATGACCGCAATATCAACTCATTTGTTGTTAATTATGTGTTATGCTTCTTAATAACCCCACCGTGTCTAACACATGGTACCTAATCTCAAGGAGCTTTCAATATTCATAATTTGCCTTTGTATTCAATGAGGCAGCTGGAAGCAGCCCAGCTGTAAAGATGGATGTCTGCCCAGCAGTTCTTCTCACACTCCCAGCATGGAGAGGCTTTCAAACAATTTATGGCTGAAACTGCAGTTTCTTAGGTTCGATGAAGGAAGACCCGGGATAAGCCTGAGCACAGCTTTGCTCCATGACCCCACAACCCAATAGTTCACTTGCAACAAGTCTTCTGTTATGAGCACTTTCAAGTTATTATTATTAGTTGCAGGGGGGGGAAAAAAAAGAATGATCATCTTAAGAATTTTGAATTGCACAAACTTAGCTTTCACACTTGTTTACAGCTTCTCTTTTGAAGCAACTATGTTATTCGCCTCCTGTCTGTCACCCATCTGTTAGTTTGTTGCACTGCGGTGGCTTACATGTTGCTGTGATGCTGGAAGCTATGCCACTGGTATTTCAAATACCAGCAGGGTCACCCATGGTGGACAGGTTTCAGCAGGGTTTCCAGACTAAGGCAGACTAGGAAGAAAGGCCTGGCAGTCTACTTCTAAAAATCAGCCAAGGAAAACCCTATGGATTACAAGAGAACACTGTCTGATATAGTACTGGAAGATGAGCCCGCTAGGTTGGAAGGCACTCAAAATACACAGTAGCCACAACCCTGGACTCCAGCATACCAATGATCGTGACGATGGTGCAAGACTGGGCAGCATTTCATTTTGTTGTACACGGGGTCACCATGAGTCTGACCTGACTCGATGGCAACTAACAACAACAACAACACTGGCGTGGAGGTGGGGAGGCTCTCTGCGGGAAGTTAGAGGCCCTGTGTAATGAGGTATGTGTGTCCAAAGGGGGACAGGGATGCTAACTTTCTAAAATTTGGGTGTAAAGACAAGCACGGCCTCAGTCACAAATACATGCTGGTGAGGTGAGACTATCCACTGCCTGGGTTTGAATTCCAGCTCTAACACTGTGTGAATTTACTGTGTGCCTTGTACGTTACCTAGCATCTCTGGGTCTAGGTTTAGTCATCTATAAAATGGGTATAATAACAATAATACCTATCTCCTTGGGCTGTTGGGAGCATCCAATGAGTAAACACGTGAAGAATGCACAATAAAAGTGCTAGTTAGTGGTATTGTTGCAATGAGGAGAGCAACTTATCCAAGGAGCAACCCTGCTAAATAAATAGCCCATGTACAGAAGGTAGCCCTGGTGGTGCAGTAGTTGAAAGAGTTACGGCTGCTAACCAAAAGGTTGACAGTTCGAATCCACCAGCCACTCCTTGGAAACCCTGTGGGGCAGTTCTACTCTATCCTATAGGCTCGCTATGAGTCGAAATTGACTCGACGGCAACGGGTTTGGTTTTGGGATTTTATAGAAGGCAGTCAATGGCCTTGCTTGTTGCTATTGTTAGTTGTCATCGAGATGACTTCAAGACGATGGTGATCCTGTGTGTGCAGAGGAGAACTGCTCCACAAGGTTTTCAAGGCCGTGGCCTTTCGGAAGCAAATTGCCAGGACGGTTTTCCGGGGTGTCTCTGGGTGGATTCGAACCACCAATCTTTTGCCTAGTAGTCAAGCGCTTAACCCTTTGTGCCACCCAGGGACCCCTAAATGCCCTGCAGGTAGCATCACATTTAGGATGCTGAGGTTCTGTGAGTGGTTCCGACTATATGACACTGGCCAATTGTGACACTTCTTAGTGAAGCTACTTTCCCATTCAAGAGATGGCGCAGTAACTACTCCTTTTTAACGCGTAGCGATGATATATTTAAAGGTTGTGCTATCACTACTGGAGAAATGAATATGTTAAATACATACATTAAATAACCATAGGGCATAAGGTGGTACAAACGGTTAAGCACTTGGCTGCTAAGCGAAAGGTTGTCAGTTAGAACCCACCCAGCTCCCACTCCGTGTGAGTTAAGACCTGGCGATCTGCTTCTGTACGGATTGCAGCCTAGGAAACCCTATGGGGCAGTTCTACTCTGTCATATGGGGCCACTATGAGTAGGAATCAACTCAAGGGCACCTAACAACAACATAAGATGATAGGAAGGGTAGACAAGGCCTCCAAGAATGTTTCATACTCAGTAAGATGGAAGATGTTGTTTCTACATCAAGTCTCGCCAGCAAAGGATCTTACAGAATTTAGCCTGAAAGACAGAAATGTGTCTATATTTTCACATGCAGAGGGAAATTTTTTTCAAGTGGGAATGAAAGGATTAAAGTTCATATAAATAATTTTAAAAATCTGTTCTAATACTCTAGAATAGTACTTCTCAACCAGGGGTGACTTTATTTGGCAATACCTGGCGGCATTTTGGGCTGTCACAACTGGTGGAGGAGTTGCTCCTGGGATCTAGTGGGTAGAGGCCAGGGATGCTGCTCAGCAGCCTACAATGCACTGGACGGCTCCCATGATAAAGAATTTTCTGATCCCAAATGTCAATAGTGCCAAGTTTGAGAAACTCTACTCTAGAGACAAGGCATGGAAAAGTGGAAGGAGTGGAGAGTTCCAGTTAGGACAACTTGCGTTTGGCATATGGTGAAGCTTCAGTTTCTTCTTGCAAACAGTAAAATAGCTCCTCCCTTGGTTGTGGGTGAATTAAATGAGATAAAGAATGCCTGGTACAGGGGTCAGCATCCTCCAACTCAGCTACAGGGCAAGGCGCCCTGGTAGTCAGGGAAACCACAGCAGTGCATCCTCAACTACTTGCGCGCCCCACCTCCAACCTCCCAAGCTCCTGGCAATTACACATGGACCATGAGCATTGTGCCAAGTTCTCCTCAATGCAAGCATAACAGCCAGAATCACAAACTCACACCATCCTCCAATCTCGGTTGCTCCCTGGCTTAACTACGAGCCAAGCAAACCTGCTGCCCATTTGTGATACGGACTTTCCTTAAATTCTCATCTATGCTGTAGGAACTACCAAATGAAATCTGCCTCTTGCCTTCTCATTCCAAACCCTTCTCACACTTCCCCTCCTCTTTTCTGATTAGTCCCCTGTATCCAGTCACAACGAATAAGGAAGACCAAAGAAGAACTGACGCCTTTGAATTATGGTGTTGGCCAAGAGTATTGAATATACCACAGACTGCCAGAAGTAGGAGCAAATCTGTCTTGGAAGAAGTAGAGCCAGAATGCTCTTTAGAAGCAAGGATGGTGAGAATTCGTCCCAGGTACTTTGGACATGTTATCAGGAGGGACCAGTCCCTGGAGAGGGACATCATGCTTGGTAAAGTAGACGGTCCGCGAAAATAAGGAAGACCCTCAATGAGATGGATTGACACAATGGCTGCCAACAGTGGGCTCAAACGTAGCAATGATTGTGAGGATGTGAGTTGTACATAGGGTCACTAAGAGTCGGAATTGACTGGACGGCACCTAACAACAACATAACAACAATCCAGTCACCTAATTCCATGACAGAAACCACCTCCCCTGTGTGCTTTACTAAAGTTCTTGAAAACAGTAACAGTTTCACGTCAGATGTTCTCTGTGAGTGTATTTTATATGGGTTTCATTGTATTGATCCTTTGCTCCACTAGTTAGAAGCACCTTAAAAACAGGTTTGGTGTTTCTGGATTCTTGAGCACCTTTCCTTAGGGTGGAACGTGATTTGTTACAGAGTGGCTTCATGGCTGCCATGTCAGGCGATGCCATGGATGCTTCTGCCCACATCCTCTTCTCAGAGCTGGGATTGGTCAGACTCAGCCCAGGTTCTGAAATAGCTGGCTGCCCACTGAAATACGTAAAAATAAGTTGGGGAAAAGTTTTGTGGAAGCCCATGGGCTGCTTTGGGAGATTCGCTAAATTGGGACAATGGCAGTTTTTTTTTTTTTTTAAATGGGAAGCACAGGAGAAAAGTTTCCATGAAGAAACTATGAACAAGAGAAGGAGAACTCGAACTTCCGTAGTATCTTTGGAAGTACCTAGCAGAAGATGTTGCTGTTGTTATTGTGTGCCATCTAGTCGATTCTGACTCATAGTGACCCTATAGGACAGAGTAGAACTGCCCCATAGGGTTTCCAAGGCTGTAAATCTTTGCAGAAGCAGACTGCCACATCTTTCTCCTGCAGAGCAGCTGGTGGGTTTGAACCGCTGACCTTTTGGTTAGCAGCCAAAGCTCTTAAATCAGAAGACATTAGGTGTAATAAATACTTGTTGATTTATTCGATGGGTGGATGGATGGATGGATGGATGGACGGGTGGATGGACACAAACATGAGAAGAGTAACCAACCAAAGGTCTGGAAACCCAACGTTAGGTTTCTGAATTTGTTTTCAGTAGTAACCGGGAGTTCCTGAAAGATTTTGATGAGGAAGAAGACCTACCTAATGTGACAGATGTAAAAGATACATTTACTGGCTTCAGGGAGGGACGTCTGAATGGGAGGCCTTATTAACTCAGCTTGATCTTCTCATCCTGGGTCTTAGGAAAATATACTTAAAGTCTACCGAAGGAATTTTGGAGACAATTTTCTATTCCATTGGTTTTATTACATCTGAAATGAACACAAATGATTACAGTAATACTAGAATTAAAATACAGCATGTTTATGTTCATTCACAAATATAATTAATTCATGTTTAATATACGGGAGCCTAGCTACAAAGACTTCAGGCCACTTTATACTTTTTGCTGAAATAAAAGCATCACAGTTATTGTAGTCAATCAGCAATGTAAACACATAATTCAATTTTCCCTATGCAAGTGCAATTTAATGAATGGGGTGACACTGAAGCTAAGAACTGGGTCTGAAATACTCCTGAACACAGGCCCATCAATGGCTGTAACTGCATTTATTTATTGTGAAAAGAATGGCAATTTTGATCATTATGTGGATGGTGATTACACTGAGGGGAGGGGAACATATAAAGATATATAGATGTTACCACTATTTCCAATTTTATTTCAACAGAAAAACAGCCTAAGAATCCTACCTTCTTGGACCTATTATTTTTACTAGTCATTAAGGGACTCTGAAGAGCAGACTTTATTCTCGCTCATATAACTGATGTTATTATGATTCTGTTAGACTCCTTACTGGATATCACAATAATGGTATCGAATAATATTGATACTTTGTATCACACCCTTCCCTTTAAAAAGTGTGTCACACATGTGATTTCATCTGATCCTAACCATCAAACCGAGGAAAGCAAATTAGTATTTCCATTTCAGCAATGATAAACTGACTGGTCCCAGGTTAAACGTATATATATTTAACCTGTCTCCAAATGCGGGGGTCTTCCCATTACTCTATGTCAACGATCTATGGCAATAATCTCCAGATCGTAGGCGAGATACATTCAGGTATTTTTACCTAATAGATGACTTCGTATTTCTCTACATAGACTATCCAATTATAAGCCAACTATGGATAATTCATTTGAAAGAACTTCAAAGATTTTCTTCTTCTCTTTATTAGCTTTATTTTAAGGTTGCCTTTGAAATACTCAGCACCTTGTTTCATCCTGCGTATTTGCCAGTGCTTATCTCCAAGAAGGTAATTATAAAAGTGAGTCTACCTCACCTGAAAAACCATGACCTTCTGGGAATAAGATTTTTTTTCCCCGTGGAGATACAGTTTGAGAAGATAATTATAAAAAAAAAAAAAAAAAGAAGGAAAACTCAATCGATGCTAGTCTCAAATATCCAAACTATTAAGCTATAGTTTCTGGCTTTCCAAAGATCACAGAAATTTAAGTCTGGGTCACTGTGGCCAATATCCAGATCATTATAAGTGAATGAAATGATTCAATTTAATTTTTAAGGCAGAAAAGAATCGTGCTCTTAAAAATCCCTTTCAAAAATTGGCATTTTTGGGACCATGCTTTCAGGGAATATCTAGGTCACTTGGCATAACAAAGTTGATTAAGAAAATGTTCTGCATCCCACTTTGGCGGGTGGCGTCTGGGGTCTTAAAAGCTAGCAAGCAGCGATCTAAGATGCATCAATTGGTCCCAGCTCATCTGGAGTAAAGGAAAATGAAGAACACCAAAGACACAAGGAAAGTATTAGCCCAAGAGACAGAAAGGGCCACATAAACCAGAGACTGCATCAGTCTGAGACCAAAAGAACTAGATGGTGCCCAGCTACCACCAATGACCGCCGAAACAGGGAACACAACAGAGAGTCCTGGATGGAGCAGGAGAAAGGTGGGGTGCAGAACTCAAATTCTAGAAGGAAGACCAGACTTAATGGTCTGACTGAGACTGGAGGAACCCCAGAAAGCATGGCCCCCGGACTTTCTGTCAACCCAGAACTAAAAGAGTTTCTGAGGCCAACTCTTCAGACAGGGATTGGACTGAACTGTGGAACAGAAGGTGATACTCGTGAAGAGTGTGCTTCTTAGCTGAAGTAGATACAAGAGACTAAATGGGCAGCTTCTGTCCGGAGGTGAGATGGGAAGGCAGAGAGGGTCAGGAGCTGGTTGAATGGACACAGGAAATCAGGGGTGGAAAGGAGGAGTGTACTGTCACAGTATAGAGAGAGCAAGTAGGGTCACAAAACAATGTATGTATAAATTTTTGTATGAGAGACTAACTTAAATTGTAAACTTTCACTTAAAGCACAACAATTAAAAAAAAAAGAAAGAAAATTGAGGCACTCAGACACTGGAAGGAACCTCACTGTAGATCCCCAACAGGTCCCAGTGCCCAAGAGTGGGCCCAGGGGTGGGAGGAACAACTGAAATACCTGCCAAGTTTGAGAGAACTGGAAGCAGAGAGGAGAGGCCACTTGTTCCTCCCTTCCAAGATGGAGGCTGAAATAGCAGCGAGCCTTAGAGAGCAGCCCAGCCCAAGGTGGTACAGGCAGGCGCAGTGGGGCAGGCATGGTGGTGTGAAGGAGCCTGGGCAGAAGGTCCTAGGGCAGCCAGACAGACTCTCTATCCACTACACTATGTGTTTCATGTGTGACGAGGGTGGAGCAGGTGTGGCTGTCAGAGAATGAACAATTGGAGTAGCCGTGCACCCAAATGTTTGATCAGAGACTCCACGGGGACTCCCATCTCAGAGGATGCCAGCTGAAGAGATGACTGTGACTGAGGAATAAATCACACCCATCCCTGCATGTAAATGCCAGCCTGATGAGAAAAGCATAGGACTGGGTGCAAGAGAAGACCAAATCAACTGAGGTTACCTGGAGATTTCATTTCCACCTCCTGGCAGAGCAGTCTTGTGAAACAGAGACTGAGTTCAATTACACAGAAATAAAGAAGTTTACACTTAGCAAATATCTGAGATTTTCCCATTGATACTTATAGCTCAACATATATTTACCCTAGAACTCAAATTTGCTTTTAAGCAATTAATAAAATGGAGTTTTCTGGTTGCTTAAGTAAATTTGGGGCATTATCCACTGAATTATTTAATATATAGTTAGCATCACCCAAAAGAAAATTATTTGTTTGGGATTATGTTCTTAATATTATAATAAAACCTGCTTAAACACACACACACACACACAAAATCAGCATTTTCTTAAAGAATCAAGGTATTTTATTTTTTCTCCCAATTTGGGTTACATTTTTTCACTCAGGATGTATCAAAGATTAAAGAACTTAGGTTTGATTATGCTCACATCCAACGTGTCCTATACAGACAGTGTGAAGCTGGCAGAGGAAAACACGTATGTAAGGAGAAATATACCTAAATGAGTGCTTTTAGGACATTTCATCCTCTATGAACATCTCTCCAGAAATTTCTGTGTGCCTCTCGGAGTATTAACAGAGCAGATACCTGTCTGGTCCAGGGTATCCTGGTGACTCATGCTTGAGATCCCATGGTAAGGAGGCAATGATGTGGCTAGAACATTCTCTCCACTGGGCCCCATTCTGGACACGTCTATCACTCACAAACCTCAAGTCACACACCACAGCAGACCAGGTGTTTCTGAGAGTTAAATAACTTCACCCAAATGAACAGTTTCCTTCCTACAAGAATTTCCATCGCCCTGATTCTGCACGAGGTCTGAGCACAGACACAGACAATGAACTTGGAGTGTTGGGCTACATAACCCTCTTTTCCATGAAGCCATAATGAAGCTAACATCGACTTGCGATAGGACACCTCCCTCTGTCTTCCTTTGTTAAGTCTCCATTTTGTGCAATCTTGTGGATAGTTTTTGCTGCCTTGCATGATAACTCTTTTTGTGTTCTGCTCAAAAAAACTTCCTTTGTAAAAGCATAATTTGTTCTAGCTCTTTGATACCATCTCAAGTAGATACAGCTGGATCCAAACCATTTATTTATTCCTGACAAAAAATTTACACACGTTTGCTGAAAATAAAGCAAAGCAATTGCTCCTGCAATTCACTCAATGGGCTCAGATCAAAATACATACATCTTCCAAAAGGCCAAAAGAATGGGTGGGGTAGCATTAGCAAAGAAGGCTTGGTGGGTCAGTGGTAGAATTCTTGCCTTCCATGTGGGAGACCCGGGTTTGATTCCTGGCCAATGCACCCCATGTGCAGCCACCATCCCTCTGTAAATGAAAGCTTATGTATTGCTATGGTGCTGAACAGGTTGCAGCGGAACCTCCAATTTAAGACTAGGAAGAAAGGCCTGGCAATCCACTTCCAAAAATCAGCCAATGAAAACCCTACGGATCACAACGCTCTGATCCAAAACTGATCCCCAACCAATCACAGAGACGGTACAGGGCTGGACAGCGTTTCATCCTGTTATGCATAGGGTCATCACGAGTCGGGGGCCAACTTGGTGGCAGCTAACAATACAACAGGGTTTGTAAACAGGATTTCTGAGGAATTCACAAGCCTTCACTAATTCTTGTGAATTCACTCATTCACATCTCCACTGATTTCATTTGGATCATTCCATTTTCATATTTGATGGTCATTTGTTACTCTACAGCCTGCACCAGACTTTTTCATGAAGACATGGGAAAAGTACCAGTAAATTAAAAATCAGTATCCTGTGACGGTGATGAAAACAAAGGGCTCCTCTGTCCAACTTTTGAATCTCATTTTTGGGTGTCCTGACTTCATGTCCATTTCATCCCTTCGTTCACTGTAAAATAAACTCCCTCCATGCGACATCACCCAGAGACGGACCGGATGTGGAATAGCATGCATGTTTTCCTTTCCTCTCGTCTGCATTAAATTGCAACAGATTAACTTAATGTTGCATGAAAATAAGTGAAGTGTCATCTTAATTAAAAGACGGTAGTGCTATATCCTTTGGCTCTGTCTCAACAAGCCCTTTCCATCTCTTAAAAATAAAACAGATCTTTTTTCCTGATGGTTCCTAAAGGGAATTTTATCTTTTTAATCTTAATCTCTGGATACGCGGAGCCTGGCATGGTTGTGCTGTGGACCGGCTACTCATCATACTGAGAAGGAAGCCACAACATTTTGACAACTTCTCCACACTAAGGGACAGGCAGTTAATATGTCTATCAGAATGGGCTTCTGCTACTCAAATGTGAAGAAAGACTTGTCAGGAAACAGGCACCTTTTAGTGGACACCACACCATACTTTGCTACATGAAAGGACTGTGGGTTTTATTCTTGGAGCCTTTCAGCCTCTTCAGCTGTAAAGAGAAGCCATGTTGGAAATTTGATGAACCAGCTAGATTGCAGAGCACAAGTTAACCTGCTACAATGAAGCACGTGTCAGAGGTAAAGAGCTCTTGTAGCTACTTGAACCAGCCAAAGTCTGTGGATGCCCACTGCTTTTTTTTTACGGAACATACCCAGGGCAAGCCTAGGAACTTACGAAGAAACATGGTGGTTTGCTCACTGATATTTCCTACATCTGCCTTAGGGCTGCAAATTAGTATTTCCCAGCAAGCGAGCAAGCATGTACCTGTATAGCAGGCACACAGCAAAGTTTCTATAGCGACACACACACACACACACACACACACACACACACACACACACACACGTCTTCCAATTCTTGGTGGCTAATAAAATTGGAAGTGCAGGATCAGAGAGAAGGCAGAGCTAACTGGAACTCCCTAAAAATGAGTTGGCTCAGACATATCAACACTGATAAAAAAACATTATGATGCTACCTAAACTGATCCTACAGTCCCTGGGTGGTGAAAACAGTTAATGTGCTTGGCTGCTAATGAAAAGGTTGGAGGTTCAAGTCCATCCAAAGGTGCCTCAGAAGAAAGCCCTGGCGATTTACTTCCAAAAGATTAGCCACTGAAAACCCCACAGTTCTATTCTGGCACGTACCGGGTTGTCATGAGTTGGAGTCGATCCACAGCAACTGGTTTGAAATTGATCCCTCCTTTCCCAACACGCCAGCTGAGTTTCCTCTTGTTCAACTCTAGCCAGCCCTTTCCTTGCTGTTCCTTGAGGAAGGAGGAAGCGACTCTGTATACCAAGTTAGCCGTCACTGTACATTCAGCATGCTCTGTAGGCAGCTGCAGAAGGCCGTGCTTCCAAGCTCCTCACTAGCAGGATCCTTGCTCTCTTCTTTTTGCTCTTCCTCTGTGATATGAAGACCGCAGGCATTCCAAAATGGCAGTTCTTTTGCGTTTTGATAAGTTCAAAGAAACCGATGTGTTTTCAGAGATCACAGAAGAGAAGAGAACAGATCATAGGAAACGAAAACATTTCGGAGAGATGGAAATCAAAAAGACAAATGGGAAAATCCCAGGCCCACTGAGTGCAGACCACGGAGGCATCTGGGGAGGCAAAGGAGTCTCCTAACCACACGGTATAAAAACAAGATCCTTATTTTCTGTTATTCATGGCAAGCATTTCCAATGGGAGCACAAGCAACACTGAGAAAGATATTAGCTCAGTTTTTTCCCCGTATAACATTCGGTTTGCCTGTTTATTCTCACAGGTATTCCTGAGAATGCAAACCAAGGAGGCTAATTCTCGGAAAAAGGGTTATATTCCCACTTTTAATGCTCCCTTTATATTAATGGGATTCCTACTGGTAAATACAAAAACAGACTGGAAATATGCTTTCCCTGTTCTTGTTATCCTCCCTCCCTCCCCACCTCGTCCAACTGGGGCTGCCATCTCTTTTGGAAATTAAAAGTCAAAACACAGCCCAATACAGAACCAAACTTTGAGGTGTCTTATAGACACCCTGAGCCTCTCGGGAAGAAAATTCAGCTAACTGATCTTTCTCCAGAGAAGAAAAGCTGGCACGGGGCAGGGAAGTTGATGGCATGTTAGCAGTCCCAGGCATGGGACAGAAGGCTCCAGTCTAGTGGCCAAAATTATCCACACTCTACACCCCTTCTATACTTTCAAACAGATGCCCTTCGAAATAGATATGGCAGGTTCTACCAGAAGAGTAGTTTTGTTGTCAGAAGCTCAAGGAGCCCTGGTGGCACAGTGGATAGGTGCTGGGCTGCTAACCAAAAGTTGGCAATTAGAACCCACTAGTTGCTCTATGGGAGAAAGATGTCAGAAGCTATTCTTTACATTAAATATTACTTTCCTTATTTTGACTGGTTCTCCATAATGATAAAAACCTCCAATAAGTCATGTGTTCTAGGCACTGCATTTATTGCTCGATCTAACCCTTCATTTAATCTTAAAGCTCCCAACTCTCCCAAGCAAATGCGTATGAAAATCTGGATCTCCAAATATTAAAAGTACAACATCAAAGATAATTCAATTGAACTTATAAAACCTAACTGGAAATCTACCAAAGCATTTGTTTCAAGACACAGAAGGTGGTGAAATGCCAGGTGTGGCACATTCATTTTAGGGTTTGGGAAGGCCTCTCTTCTAAACTATTGTGCGTCACCAAGACATTCAACCCTAGAGCTGCTGAGCTGGGAGCCAAGTGGTCATTAGGACCCTAACTTTAAACCCTATGAAGCAAAATCTATCAGGGACCATCTCAGGAGAGCCTTCTCTTCAATCAGTGACCCTAACAGTGGAAACTCTTCCAAGATCAGGTTTATAAAGTTTTCCCAAATCAATGACATTTTGTTAGTCATATGCAGTCAAGCCACTGGGACACTGACAAAGAAATAAGCACTGTGTCCCTCCCAGACACTGCTCATCCAAGAAAGGATGGTGAAGACGGTGTTCCTGCCATGGAAGGGAAGTAGGAGCAGGTGACAGAGTCCTTCTAACTCTAGATCTCTCAGGTTCTGTCACTTGTTTTCCAGAGTCAATCGCTTGAAAGAAATGCTACACATACAGGCTCAAAAATATGCACCCTTTAACTACTGGGAAATATATAGCACACTTAAAGAAATAGTGGTTATTACCCACTATCTTAGTTTTCTAGGGCTGCCAGGACAAAATACCACAAAGTGGGTAGCTTTAAACAACCGAAATTTATGGTTTCACAATTCTGGAGTCTGGGAGTCCAAGATCAGGCTGTCAGCCATGCTGCTTCTTTCTGAGGCGCTGAGGGAATCTATTTCATGCCTCTCTCCTAGCTTCTGGTAGTCCCGGGCACTCCTTGGGTTGCAGTTGCAACATCACATTGGCGTTCCACCTCTGTCTGTCTCTCTTCTCTTTTATAAGGTTTAGGACCCACATTACTCCAGTATGACCTCATGTTAACTTAACTGGTATCATCTTCAAAGATCCTATTTCCAAACAAGGTCATGTTCATAGGTATCAGAGGTTAGGAATTCAACACACCTTTTTTGGGGACACAATTCAATCTGTGATACCCACAGTGGAGGATATGGCGAACAGATCCTTGGCCCTAAACTCTCACTCAGGTTGCTTTTAAGGAAGGGGTGTTTCCTGGATTCCATTTTCTCTTTTCATTTTGGCTCCATCGTTTGGCCTGTTCTAAATGACCATCTCTATCTTTAGTCCCAGTGCAACACTGTAGCTCCTGATCTACCTGTCATTTGTCTATAATCAAATTTCAAAGTACTTCTTAATTGGATTATGCAAACCGCGAAAGCTTTGTACATAATTACTGATGATGAGCACGTAAAGCAACATCAGATGCCGAGTTGTTCTTCAAAGAGACATTAAGCTCCACACGCATGTTCACTTACAGCACCAAGCTTAGAGTGAGGCCCCTGTCAGCTCTTCCCCTGTGGCTATGAATAGAGGTTTCTCTTTGGTCAAATTGTCTGCCACAATTATTTTGCAAAATTAACGTCAAAGAATATCTCCTGGAAAACACACACCAAACTTTCAAAACTCCTAATAATTCAAAAACAAAACAAAACCCAAAACCAAACCTGTTGCCATCGAGTTGACTCATAGCAACCCTAATGATAGATGTCTGGAATAACTAGAACATTGTGGAAGATGGTAAGTGGACAACAGTAAGGCTTTCTTGTTGGTCAAAGAAAACAAATATTGGCAGGTGAGACGAGACTAACCCTTCTGCAGCAGCTGTTTTTAATACCTCCTTGTTGGCCAACCTGTGCTTATAGCGCCACCGTGGTAGAAAGTTCTATGTTTGCTGACAGTCTCACCTCAAGGGAGTTGACTGAGAAGTCTCCCAACTTTTCTGCCTCATAACTTTTTCTGAAGTTGCTTTGGTGTACTCCAGGTTCTCCTAGGGCAAACACTTGACCCATGAGAAGGGGTCAGGGAATAAACACTCCAGCCTTCCATCCTTCAGAGGGACAAGTCTGAGGTATATTCTGCGCCAGGGGCCAGCAAACATTTTCGGTAATAGGCCCGATATTTTAGGCCATACAGTCTCTGTAGTAACTACTACAACTCTGCTTTTGTAGCACAGAAGCTGCCACTGGCAATACATAAGCCAATGGGTATGGTTGTTTTCCAATAAACCTTTATTTACAAAAAAACAGGCCAGCTTTGGCCCATAGGATATAGTTTGCTGACTTCTGTTCTACATGATTTCTTAGCGATTCCCCAGTGGGGCTGAGTCCCAGTTGTCCACACTGCAAACCTACATGACTTTTTTTTTCCTCCCTACACACCCTTTCTCGTTCTGCTTTTCCTCCTTCTCTCTTTCACTTTTCTCACTTCCTCGCTTCTGCTTCCTGGAATCATCTCCCAAATAAACTACCCGCCCTCACATCCTCATCTCGGGCCTTGTAAAAACTTGATACGTGTTATATATCCCACCGCCACTGAGTTGATTCTGACTCATAACGTTCCCATAGGGTTTCCAAGGCTGTAAATCTCTATGGAAGCAAACTGCCGCATCTTTCTCCCGAGAAGCTGCTGATGGTTTCGAACTGCCGACCTGTCAGTTAGCAGTAGATTGCTTTAACCACTGCGCCACCAAGGCTGCCTCATGTGCTATATAAATGAGTCAAAACAGGCCTCAGTGTATTGGCCCCGAGTTATCTTCACAGCAAGCTGAGACCTGTTAGTCCAAAAAAGCAGCACCAAACTCATCCAATTGTTTTCAACACAGCCCAAATAAACAGATTTTTAGCCACTTAGAGTCGGCCTAAGGAGCCCTGGTGGCACAGTGATTAAAGTATTCAGCTGCTAACCAAAAGGTCAGCTGTTTGAATCCATCAGATGCTCCTCGGGAGAAAGATGTGGCAGTCTGCTACTGTCAAGATTACAGCCTTGGAAACTCTACGGGGCAGTTCTACTCTGTCCTATGGGGTCGCTGTGAGTCGGAATTGACTCCATGGCAACGGGTTTGGTTTTTTGGTAGAGCCTGCCTGCTTTGCATATCCTGCAAAACTGTACCCCACATCTACTAGCCCCTGTAGTCATAAGGACCCTAAGGTAACCTTGGAGTTCTCAGACCCAGAGGCACCCAAGTTGCTTCGGAAGGACATAGCATAAGGGTGACATAAGCCCCCTTCCTCTCTTCCCTGGGGTTTCCCATGCCCCGTTCCCCTTCTGGTGGCTCCCTGTGCCACTTGCTTCTGGAAGATCTCCTTCAGTGGGGAACTGTCCCCTACATGCAGCTCTCAATGACTGAGCCCCGGTAAATAGCTTGCTGTGCAGCGCTGCTATCTCACGGTCCTATCTTTTTCCTTGTTCAGCCCTGAACTCCCTTGAACGTACTACAACATGTAGCGGGGCACAGACACCCACCGAATGTCTGTTGACAGAAGTAATGAAGAACAGCTTGAGTGAGAAAATGTGATTGGTTATACACTGGCTTTGGTGCCCTTTCAAAACAGATGCTTACTAGAAGGTAATAATTAAGATAAAGCTGCAACTTCAGGACCCAAGTTTATTCTAGTATTAGAATAAATTGCATAACCTTTATATTCTGCATCCCATAATCGTCATCCATTTAAGGAAAAAAATATTGCAAAGAAATACCTTTGGCTCATGAAGGGTTACAGGATGCAGAGTGCTGGCAGGCAAATCAGCGCTGAAGGGTCCCTGAGCTGATTGCAGGCTGTAGGCTTTCCAAGTGGTCCTTCTATATGACTCTGCTAAGAGCCAGTCTACACACACCCTCACTGGGATTTAGTGACCAGTGACAAAGGCGTGATAGCCATGTTCAAAACGAGGGACCCATGAGATGGCAGCATCAGAGGAGGCCTCTGCATGGTTTCTTCAATCTTTTCCTCAGTTCACCCAATTCCTAGAATTTCTCACGTGTCTGGTCTTAATGGGCAAAGGTGCTTTGGGGTTTGTCCAAACCTGCTCAGAATAATATACAGCAACAGAGTAGAAAAAATATACTGCTCTTCTTTGATAACTGCTGTGATCTTAACAGCAATTTGATTTTCTAATAGATGAATACTTAAATAAAATATGTCATTCATTGAGCTTAGACATGACAATGGACTGGGAACACTCCATTTTAAAACAGTGCCTTTGTCTATTCCGGTGTATTGATTGATGAGAATATGGAAAGTGGGCAAATATTTGACTATTCTCCCTAAGGGCATTGAAGGATCTGTAACTGTATAAAGTTGTTAATGATGAGTTACAAATCCTATTGTCAAATATAAGGATCTCAACCAGAGCAAGCCCATAAATTCCCAAAAGGCTCAGTATTTTTTAAGTTTCCACATGATGATAAAGAAAAAAAAGCATGTTATCCATTCTTTTCTTTTCTATGAAAATAATCATTTGGTTCAAATTTGATAGCCACTGAGTTATACGGTTTTATATTTCCTTCTAATTCTTCTCACGTCAGAGTATCTTCCTTGCATTCTATGCAAACATTCATGCATTCACTCATGAAATAAATGTAGTTTCTATGATCTACAAAGCATGGGGGAGGGGGCATGGAACATTGTATTCATGACCCCTCCCTATTGGAGGATTTATCTCCTCACCATTGAAACCAGCCATAGATAAGTGACTTACTTTGGCCAATGAAATCTGAGTGGAAGTGACAAAACACTTCCTAGTAACCATTTTTAGGGTCATCAAGTGGTTCTATTTTCCTTCCGTTTTCTTTCAGCCGAGCTCCCAAATGAAGACAGTACAGAATAGACCCACAGCGGATCCACAATGGCTTTGGTGATAGTGAGAATCAAATTGTTGTCACTGAGATTTGTAGGGGGTCTATGTCGCCACGGCATAAGTTAGTGGAATCTGACACAGGGGTTCAAAGATGAAACACACATGGATCTTACACTCAGATAGGTTTGGTAAAAGTTATACGATAACAAGACGTCTTGTATGTGGTGTGGGTTGGTTTTATGATAGTGGTTAAGGGCACACATACAGGAGTCAGACAGCCTGGGTTTGAAACCTCCTCTCCCATTTATATTGGGCTTAGACAGTCTCACAATTACAGTTCTTGCTGGACTGGTGGGAGGAATAGCTGAGGTAATATTACCATATGTATACCACAAGACACAGTAGTTTGCACAGCAGAAGGATCCAGGAAAAAGGAGGACAACCCTGACAGCTAGATTCTCACACCTGGGGCTACTCTCTGAGAGCTCAACATCGAACAGGCAGAAATTTATCTTAAAAGGGGTACTTCCTATCTTTGATTGTGGGAAAACCCTCCTCCTGTGGTAGACCTTTTCCAAAAATGACTGCCAACAATTCTTTCCAACACTGTATGCGTATGACACTCCTTCCATCAAGAGGTGGACACTATCTCTCTTACCCGTGGAGCTGGGCTAGCCTTGTGACTTGCTTTCAGCAATGGAAAGCAGAGGCCTAGGCCTTAAGAGGCCTGGGACTTTGTTTTCATCCTCTTGGAGCGCTAGACAACCATGCTGTGGACAGGCCATGAAAGATCCAAAATGCTCTGGTCTCCAATAGCCCTAGCCTAGCTGCTGGCCTAATGCAGCCATGTGAGTGATGCCAGGCAAGATCAGCAGAACTGCCCAGGCAACCCACTAAACTAAGAGAAACAACACGTTGTTGCTATTTTGAGCCACTAAATTTTAGTGTGGTTTATTACACAGCAGTAGATCAATGACTTAAAACTCTCTGAACCCTGGTGACTCAACTGTCCCCAAGACCATGCCCATGTTCAAGGATCAATCAGAAGCATTCACAGGACACAGCATATAGTTGTACGCCTGGCTCAGATTTATCACAGTGACTGTAAGGATATACAATCAGATCAGTAAGGGAAAAAGACAGGCAGAATCAGGCTTCCTATGCTCTCTCCCTCCCATGAGTGGTCACAGAGAGCAAAAATGAAGCTACATGTGTGTGCGATGTTTCTGCCCAGGGAAGACTATTAAAAACTCAACGCCCAAGGTTTTTGTTGGTGGCTGGTCAGGTAGGCACACTCTGCCTAGCAACCACCAAAATTCCAGACTCCCAGGAAGAAAACAGGCATTTACCATAAATCACATTGTTTACACAAACAGCCTAGGTGCAGCGAAACAACCATATCAGCTAATCACAGAGGGAACATTCTGAAAGCCAATCTCTCAGGCATCACCCAATGGCTGTCCTTGCAAGCAGGTGCTTCAAAAGACAGCAGGCTCAGGTCTGCTATGTTAACTCTTTTTTGCACACCCAGTTTCTTCAAAGAGCTGTTTTCACTACTTGTACGTTTGTTCTGAGGATTAAAAGGGATGGTGACATGAAAACACTTTGCAAATGATAAAGCATCACACAAGTGTTGGTTCTTATAAAGTACTGCATTAAAGAACTGCAAAATGCAGTGATGATGATGGTGACCTTAGAGCTTGGTGATTCTTATACATTTTAGGGCTAGCACTGTAGAGAGGAACTTCAGCGCAGTGATTAAAAATACTAACCCAGAAATTAAATCCTGGCCCTGCCATTTTGCTGCCATTCTGTCAAGTTATTTAAGCTCTCTGTGCCTAAGTTACTCACCTCTGGTATGGGGAAAATAATAGTTGCTATACCATATATTCACGACCCAGTTGTCAGTTTGTTGTACTGTGGTGGCTTGCATGTTGCTATGATACTGGAAGCTACACCACCATTACTTTAAATACCAGCAGGGTCACACATGATGGACGGGTTTCAGTGAAGCTTCCACTCTAAGACAGACTAGGAAGAAAGGCTTGGTGATCCGCTTCTAAAAATTAGCCAATGAGAACCCTATGGATCACAACAGAATGTTGTCTGATATAGTGCTGGAAGATGCACCCGCTAGAGCCAACTCAATGACAATACCACCACCACCATATTGTATGGGATATATATGTATATATAGTACATACGATTTCTTAAAATGTCCACTCCTCCTATCGCCAAAAGTTTCTCTTTCAGATGTTTTTCTTCACAACTCACTTGAGGGAGAAACGCGACGATTGGTGCCTCGACAATCATTATGAGGGGGTCAGTATTCTAATGAACTTGGTCGTCTTTCTCTGTAGTATGCCATCCGCCTACCCCCTCTGCAGTCCCCCGTGGATTCCACCCAGAAAATTAATGTTGTTCAAGATGGGGTTAGCACCTCATATTGACTCAGGGAACAAACAGAACATGTCTGCTGTGTCAAAAAACAGCTGCGAGACCAACCAAGCTGTGATTGCAAACAATGGAAGAATTTACTGACTGACAGTCTGTAGGAGTAGCTGGATCCCTCTCTCAGAGTGGCTGTGAGTTTTATCTGTGGGGCTCTTAAAATGTGTACATTCCAGGAGGATCCTTCAGAGAAGCCAAACGTCTGAAAAATCACAAATGGGGTCCAAATCGATCGCACAGTGGCAGAGCTGCCCTGAGAGGAAGCTGGTGAATGACAATTTCTCACCCTCACACATGGGGCAGAGATGTAACCTCAGAACTGATCAAATCCAATTCATTTTAAGGATCATCTAAACGCTAGGAAGCCTTGGTTCAAGCTCTAAAGCAGAGATAGGGCATACTTTGGAGGCAGGTGACAGTGATATTTATATATTATCTATTGCAATTTAAACCTGTTTACAGAATGCAAATATTATAGCAGAAAACGTCCAGAATTCTTTAAGAATCTCACGATAAATTATTTTCATTGCCATCTATCTTTTTAAATTCTTCTAGTAATTTTACACTTAAAGAGTAATTCTTATGTAAGATAAATCCCCTCTTTGAATTCAAGACCAAGAAGCAATTCATGGTGGTTCTGGTCTGTGTTTATTTCCTTTTGAGAGAAAGCGAGGAAAAAGAAGGATGAGGGAGACAGAGAAGGATAGCAAAAGGGACAAGGGAAAGGAGAAGGAGAGGGAGAGAAGGAATGAGAATTAGGCAGTAGTAGAGTGCTGGTGAAGGAGCCCTGGTGGCCCAGTGGTTAAAGTGCTTGGTTACTAACTAAAAGGTCGGTGGTTCGAACCCACCAGCCACTCCATGGGAGAAAAATGTGACAATCTGCTCCCTTAAAGATTTAGAGCCTTGGAAACCTTATGGGGCAGTTCTACTCTGTTCTACAGCGTTGCTATGAATCGCAATCCACTCGACGGCAGTGACTTGGTTTTGGATAGTACTGATAAAAACAGTGGCTTCAAGGGTAAAAGACCTGGCGATCTGCTCCCATAAAGATTATAGCCAAGGAAACCCTATGGGGCAGTTCTACTCTGTCACATGAGGTTGCTATGAGTTGAAATCAATGCCACGGCACCCAACAATAGCAACAACATACTGAAAACCCGGCTTTCAAAAAAAATTTAAAAAGTCCTGATTTCTAACGTTTCCTGATTTCCATGGTGTCACTACTCTGGCCAATTTCAAGCAACCAATGATTTAACAAGCAGACTGCAAAATTCGTAAATATTTAACTATTGGCTTTCCCAGGCTGGTAGTAGCCGGTGCTACCACCACTAAGATGGTATGTAAAAACCCAAACCCAAACCCATTGCCGTCAAGTTGATTCCAACTCACAGAGACCCTATAGGACAGAGGAGAACTGCCCCATAGGGTTTCCAAGGAGCGGCTGGTAGATTTGAACTGCTGACCTTTCAGTTAGCAGCCAAGCACTTAACCACTGTACAACCAGGGCTCCATAAAGATGGTATATAGAGGGAAAGAAGAAAAAAAAAAAAAAAAGGAAGACGAGAGGAGAGAGATAGGGAGAGAGAAGACTTGAGTAGGCACATTAGCCAGTATTTATTGAGGTCTACTATATGCTAGGTAATGTCATGGATTATTTCAATTTATTCTCCCTAAGTGGATGAAACGCTGCAAACGCTCACTCGTCTGTGCCAAAAATTGGAAGATAGCTACCTGGCCAACCAACTGGAAGAGATCCATATTTGTGCCCATTCCAAAGAAAGGTGACATAACAGAATGCAGAAATTATCCAACAGTATCATTAATATCACACACAAGTAAAATTTTGCTGAAGATAATTAAAAAATGGTTGCAGCAGTACATCTACAGGGAACTGCAAGAAATTCAAGCCAGATTCAGAAGAGGACATGGAACAAGGAATATCATTGCTGATGTCAGATGGATCGTGGCTGAAAGCAGAGAACACCAGAAAGATGTTTACCTGTGTTTTACTGACTATGCAAAGGCATTTGACTGTGTGGCTCATAACAAATTATGGATAACATTGCAAAGAGTGGGAATTCTAGAACACTTAATTGTGCTCATGAGCAACCTGTACATAGACCAAGAGGCAGTTGTTTGAACAGAACAAGGGATACTGTGTGGTTTAAAATCAGGAAAGGTGTGTGCCAGGGTTGTATCCTTTCACCCTACTTATTCAATCTATATGCTGAGCAAAAATCCCAGAAGCTGGACTATATGAAGAAGAACATAGCATCAGGATTGGAGCAAGACTCATTAATAACCTGCGATACTCAGATGACACAACCTTGCTTGCTGGAAGTGAAGAGGACTTGAAGCACTTACTGATGAAGATCAAAGACTACAGCCTTCAGTATGGATTACACCTCAACATAAAGAAAACAAAAATCCTCACAACTGCAACAATAAGCAACATCGTGATAAATGGAGAAAAGACTGAAGTTGTCAAGGATGTCATTTTACTTGGATCCACCATCAATGCCCATGGAAGCAGCAGTCAAGAAATAAAACGACGTGCTGCACTGGGCAAATCTGCTGCAAAAGATCTCTTTCAAGTGTTAAAAAGCAAAGATGTCACTTTGAGGACTAAGGTGCACCTGACCCAAGCCATGGTGTTTTCAATTGCCTCATATGCATGCAAAAGCTGGACAATGAATAAAGAAGACCAAAGAATTGATGCCTTTGAATTATGGTGTTGGCGAAGAATACTGAATACACTATGGACTGCCAGAAGAATGAACAGGTCTGTCTTGGAAGAAGTAAAGCCAGAGTGCTCCTTGAAAGCAAGGATGGTGACACTTCGTCTCATGTACTTTGGACATGTTATCAGGAGGGACCAGTCCCTGGAGAAAGACATCAAGCTTGGTAAAGTAAAGGTCAGTGAAAGAGAGGAAGAACCGCAACAAGAATGGAATGACACAGTGGCTGCAACAATGGGCTCAAACATAGCAAGGACTGTAAGGATGGTGCAGGACCGGACAGTGTTTCGTTCTGTTGTACATAGGGTCGCTATGAGTTGGAACCGGCTTGATGGCACCTAACAACAACAAAGACCTATGACTGAGGTCCTAATATTCTATTATCTGTTAGTCCATTTGAAAATGAGGAAATCCAGGTACATACAAATTATCTAACATGTTTGAAGGCACATGGCCAGTTTGTGGTAGAACAAAACCCAGGCAGTCAGACTCCAGTCCTTTCCTCCCAAATGAGACACTCACCCTCAGTGCAGTCAGATGGAATCCGAATGCCTTGATGGAAGCCCACATCCCTCATCCACCTAACCTGACTTGGATCAGTGATGTCTTAGGGCTGCTGCTCATATTGCTTGCATCCCCAATTACTGTCCACCTGGACTCTCAACAATTGCTCCTGTCTTCTAAGCAGGAGTCATTTAAAAAACTTATCTGGAAAGCCCAGGGTCCTTTGGGGAGTCTAGGAAATGTTTTATCTTAGACAGGCAACAGTGTTGCAATGAGAACTAGTGACGGGGACATCCTGTGCTGGGCAGGAGGACTCTGCAGTCAGTCTCCCATTTTATACCCTGCACAAGGTCACCATTATTTTAATGAAGCTACAACTGTTTCACTGGTTCTGCAAAACCTCCTGTTTCCAGTCCTAACTTTTTACCTGAACTACAGGATAAGGAAATTCCGAACACATGTAGAGGTGATGGATGCATCTGGAAACCTGCCTAGCCATCCATGCCAGGCTGAGGTAATACGTTCTATTAGCTGAAGAAGCTCAGGGATGGTGGGCATGTCAAAAAAAAATTTTGTTAACGTAACTTTTAATTTTGGAATAATTTTATATCACAGAAAAGTTGCAAAGATAGCACAGAGGGTTCCTGTATAGCTTTTACCCAGCTTCCCATAGTTCATTCTTCAAAACTAAGAAATTAACATTGGTTCATTGTTCCTGACTAAACTTGAGTATTTACTGGAATTTCACTAATGTCCTTGTGGTAATTGTTAATCAAATAAGAAGACAATGTGTGTGATGTTTCAGAGTTCATAGGCTGTTTTCACTTCACAAACTTCTCATTCTGGCCTTGCATCAACTCTACGAGACAGGTAGGTTAGTGATATCTTACTGAAAACACGAGGAAGCTATGGCTTCTCAAAGTTTTGTCTAATAGGCAACTGATACTAAAATCTGGGCTTCCTAACTCCAAATTCCATGATTTCCTTCATCCCACTAAACCTTAAAAACCAGTTGCCCTCCAGTTAACTCCCGCTCATGGCAGCGCCACGGGTATCAGAGTAGAACTGTGCCCCATAGGGTTTTCAATGGCTGATTTTCAGAAGTAGATCGCCAGGCCTTTCTTCTGAAGTGCTTCTAGGTGAACTCGAACTGTCAACTTTTTGGTTAGCAGCCAAATGCATTAACCATTTGTACCACCCAGGGACTCCACTTAACTTTACTGTCTCTGAAAAAAACAGGTTTCCCACTGTACTGGATGAATCAACTCCAAGTGATGGATAAGAACGTATCCCTAACAATCTGCAGCAAAGCTCAACATCAAAGAAGTTCTTCCTTTGGAACTCATCATTGATATGTCCAGAAGATAACTCCTCATGGGGCCATGCTTCGCTGTTTTTGTTGTAAACCTGTGTTGATGGAACTGGTCCCTGATCAACAAAAGGTCATTCTTCTTTGCTAAAACTCCCTCCAGCAATTCTTCCACACTCTATATTCCCTGCAGTCCACGATCACGTAATTGTTCTTAATTACACTGTGGGATCGTACAGTATTGTGGAGTTCTTCCAGAAATTTCATTGTTTTCAATGAACACATGCCTTTTAGCAGAGCTTACAGAGCAAGGAAAGTCTTCTTAGCTTAGAAGATAGGGACTTGTCATGCCAATGTTTCCTAAGCACCTTCTTTTAAAAGTATTTTATCTTCCCAAATTTCCACGGTCTCACTGGATTCTAAAAAATCAAAGCCTACATCAATGAAAATGTAGGGAAAAAAGAAGCTCATTCTATGCCTAGAAGCATGACTCATTTAAAATGTTGATATTCACACAGAAACTTACACTGCTAAGACAGACTTTTAGCTAAGTCAATAGTAACGCATATTTTGAGTATTCTAAGAAGATACAACAAAAATTACTTTTCTTCTGTCTTGTTTTTAAAGTGTCCCTGGACATGTAGCAAATCTGTTCATAGCCAAAGCATTCCTATACTACATTTATTTTCTCTGCATTTTCAAAGCAGAGCATGCAGAACTAACAATTAATCATTCATGATAGCACAGAGGAATAAAATTTGAATAGCAATCTATTGGTTTAGTATGTTAATATGGTAACTTAAGGAGCTATCGAAGATGTCATGGATTGAATTATGTCCCCCAAAAATATCTGTCAACTTGGCTGGGTCATGATTCCCAGTATTGTATGATTGTGTAATCTGATGTGATTTCCTTATGTGTTGTAAACTCTATCACTATGATGAGGTTATATGTGATCTCCTTATGTGTTGTAAATTCTATCACTGTGATGAGGTTATACTGATGAGGTTTACAAGATTAGATAGTGTCTTAATCCAATCTCTTTTGAGATATAAAAGAGAGAAGCAAGCAGAGACACATGGGAACCTCATACCACCAAGAAAGCAGTGCCGGAGCAGAGCCCGTCCTTCGGACCTGAGGTTCCTGCGCTGAGATGTTCCCAGACCACGGGAAGACTGATGCATCACAAGGACATTCCTCCACAGCTGACAGAGAGAGAAAGCCTTCTCCTGGAGCTGACACCCTGAATTTGGACTTGTAGCCTACCGGACTATGAGAGAATAAACTTCTCTTTGTTAAAACCATCCACTCGTGGTATTTCTGGTAGAGCTGCACTAGATGACTAAGACAGAAGATTAAAACAAAAGTCAGACATTCACCATTGTACAAATAAAATCATAATCTATGTGCATCATTACAATGCTTGTTGTATATCAGAAACCAAAATTCTGATGAATTTTCAGGTGCTGTTATCCCTAGCTTCAACAACCATGTTCTGGAAAAATAGTTTATCTTAATACGTATGTCTACCCTGAGCATTGTGCTCTTTTAAAGAATTACCCATGTGAGATAAAACTAACAACAGCAACTTGAAAAGTCAGGTGAGAAGCTTAGGGGGCAGTGAGTCTAAGTCAATGGTGGTGGAACAATTTGGAGAAGGATGATAAGAATGTTTGCATAAACTGAAAAATGTAATCAATATCAATGATTTGCAGATGTAGAAATTGTTGAAAATGGTGTATACTGTGTATATTTTCACCAAAATTAAAAAACAGAAGTTCTGCTTTCACTTTATTCAGGCACATAAAGATGCTTACCATGTGGTTCTAAATGAATGGCGGATAGGATACGGTGCTGAACTCTGCATAGTGGGAAACCCAAACTTCCTGTAACCTGCAACATGGTCCTTGGTATCAGAGTCACTCAGAACTGATTCTGAAGGATGACACTCTAACCAGAGAACTCATGGACCTATTGTCACCATTTTGCTCCCACCAACATGATCAAAAAGTAACCAAAATTAGTTGCTGTCAAGTCAACGCCAATTCCTGGCAACCCCATGTGGGTCAGAGTAGAACTGTGCTCCACAGGGTTTTCCAAGCTTTTTTTCCAAGGCACCTTTGGGTGGACATGAACCTCCAATCTTTTCATTAGCGGCTGAGCACATTAACTATTTCCATCACCCAGGGACTCAGCTTATTAGACGTCAAAAAGGCTTTTCTTTCCTCATTAAATAACTTAGATAAATTAATAACTTCAAAAGCAAACAAACAAAACAACCAGAACCAAAAAAGAAAAATCTTGCCATTCTATTATAAACACAGATCTCTTGTAGCTTCTGTGTTTTAGAGATAGAGGCATACCTCATTTTATTGCACCGTGCTTCACAGATACTGTGTTTACAAACTGAATGTCTGTAGCAACCTTGTGTCCAGCAAGTCTATTGGCACCATTTTTCCAACAGCATGTGCTCACTTGGTCTCTGTGTCACATTTTGGTGATTCTAGTAATATTTCAAACCTTTTCATTATTATTATACCTGTTATGGTGATCTGTGAACAGTGATCTTTGACGTTACTATCGTAATTGTTTTGGAGCTCCACAAACCATGCCCGTATAAGACAGAGAACTTAACTGACAAATGTTGTGCGTGTTCTGACTGCTCCACCTCGACCGTTCCCCATCTTTCTCCCTCTCCTCGGGCCTCCCTATTCCCTAAGACACGGCAATACTGAAATTAGGCCAGTTAATAACCTTACAATGGCCTCTGAGTGTTCAAGTGAAAGGAAGAGTCGAAAGTCTCTCACTTTAAATCAAAAGCTAGAAATGATTAAGCTTAGTGAGGACGGTATGTCGAAAGCCGAGATAGGTCGAAAGCCAGGCCTCTTGCACAAAACAGTTAGTCAAGTTGTGAATGCAAAGGACAAGTTCTTGAAAGGAAATTAAAAGTGCTACTCCAGTAAAAAGTGAAATGGCCTTATTGCTGATATGGAGAAAGTTTTAGTGGTCTGGATAGAAGACCAAACCAGCCACAACATTCCCTTAAGCCAAAGCCTAATCGAGAGCAAGGCCGTAACTCTTTAAATTTTATGTAGGCTGAGAGAAGTGAGGAAGCTGCAGAAGAAAAGTCTGAAGCTAGCAGAGGTTGGTTCATGAGGTTTAAGGAAAGAAGCCGTCTTCGTAACATAAAAAAGTGCAAGGTGAAGCAGCAAGTGCTGATGTAGAAGCTGCAGAAAGTTATCCAGAAGATCTAGTGAAGATAGTTGATGAAGGAGGCTACACTAAACAACAGATTTTCAATGTAGATGTAACGGTCTTATATTGGAAGAAGGCGCCATCTAGGACTTTCATAGCTAAAGAGAAGTCAATGCCTAGCTTCAAAGCTTCAAAGGACAGGCTGACTCTCTTGTTAGGAGCTAATGCGGCTGGTGACTTTAAGTTGAAGCCAGTGCTCATTTACCATTCCAAGAATCCTAGGGCCCTTAAAAATTATGCTGAATCTATTCTGCCTGTGCTCTATAAATGGAACAACAAAGCCTGGATGACAGCACATCTAGTTATAACATGGTTTACTGAATATTTTAAGCCCACTGTTGAGACCTACTGCTCAGGAAAAAAACATCTTTCAAAATATTACTTCTCATTGATAATGCACCTGGTATCCCAAGAGCTCTGATGGAGATGTACAAGGAGATTAATGTTGTTTTCATGTCTGCTAACACAACAGCCATTCTGCAGGCCATGATCAAGGAGTAATTTCAACTAAAAAGTCTTATTATTTAAGAAATGCATTTCATAAATAGTTGCCATAGATAGTGATTTCTCTGATGGATTTGGGCAAAGTAAATTGAAAACCGTCTGGAAAGGATTCACTATTCTAGATGCCATTAAGAACAGTAATGATTCACGGGAGGAGGTCAAACTATCAACATTAACAGTAGTTGGAAGAAGTTGATTCCAACCCTCATGGGATGACTTCGAGGGATTCAAGACTTCACTGGAGGAAGTAACTGCAGATGTGGTGGAAATATAGCAGCAAGAGAACTAGAATTAGAAGTGGAGTCACATTAAAATGTAACTGAATTGCTGCAATCTCATGATAAAACTTTAATGGCTGAGGAGTCGCTTCTTAGGGATGAGCAAAGAAAGTGGTTTCTTGAGATGGAATCTACTCCTGGTGAAGATGCTGTGAACGTTGTTGAAATGACAACAAAGGATTTAGAACATGACATAAATTTAGTTGATAAAGCAGTGGAAGGGTTTGAGAGGACTGACTCCAATTTTGAAAGAAGTTCTACTGTGGGTAAAATGCTACAGAGAAATCTTTCCTGAAAGGAAGAGTCAATCAATGCAGCAAACTTCATCGTTGTCTTATTTTAAGAAATTGCCACAGCCACCCCAGCCTTCCGCAACCATCATCCTGATCAGTCAGCAGCCATCAACATCGAGGCAAGACCCTACAACAGCAAAAAGATTACGACTCGCTGAAGGCTCAGATGATGGTTAGCATTTTTTAGCAATAAAGTATTTTTTAATTAAGGTACACACATTGTTTTTTTAGACATAATGCTATTGCATACTTAATAGCCTACAGTATACTGTAAACATAATGTTTACATGCACCAGGGAACCAAAAAATTTGCGTGACTCTCTTTATTGCAATATTCGTTTTATTGAGGTGGTCTGGAACCGAACCCATAATATCTCTGAGGTATGCTTGGATATCCATTTTTCAAGAAGTCTAACATCTTATTGTTTGGACAGTTGCCAGGGCCTAAGTCTCTACTTTATTTGCTTAATTTGTTCTATCCACTGTAGGGAGTTTTGGAAAAACCACGAGATAAACACAAGATCTCACAATGAGCAAGAGAACCCAAGTGAACCACTGCCCACTGTGCGTATGCATACTACCTGGCTCTGTGTAACAATGACAGGTGTGTGGGTTTTTTAAGCAATGAGAGCCACATTATATAATTACACTTTTTGAACAATTCTCATTCTACTCTACCTCTGTAGTCAAAATCAAAAGTAGTGATAATTCTGGCCATGCTGGGCTGGAAGCCTGGCCTTGTCATTCTGAGCTCCAGGACAGTGGCCATCCAGCATTCATCATGTCTGACCAGAGAGTCGGGGTGATTCAGAAGGCATTTTTGAGGTGGTAATTTACCAAACTACAGGAAGCCCTCACAGCAGTGCTTTTGAGAACTAGCAATTTTAGGCTCATCAGTGGTAATTTACAAGTGAGTTAATGATGCTGAATCACCAGGCGGCTTCCACATTTATGAGTGGACATAAAAAGTTATGACAATTTCACAGCACAATACGAATATTAATAATAAAAATAGGCTTGGCTTTTAAGTGATATTCCATTTGTGAGCTATTCCATTGTTTTTTGCATCACTCTTCCTTAAAGCACAGGCCCCGGGGGAGAAGGATAGGAATGGCTAACATACAGAGAAAGGTGGTTCAGGGCCCTCACCTTGACGATCATGGCCATGTTGGCTCTGCCGTGGGAAGGAAACTGGGGTTTGTCAAGTATACCAGCTCTTCTCTGCTGATCACAGCAGAGTTTCTTAATAGTTCCTCTTCACTCTCCTTACCTAGTTGTTGTCTTTTAAAGAGATCTCAAAATGTACTCATGGCCATGACTATGTTGCAGACATTAAACAGAAATTATTCCATAAATATCATGCAATGTATGACCAATTAAATTTATAGCCAACTCCATCTGTATATCACGTTTTGCTTAGGAGTTATACAGAATTATTTCTGAAAAACTTTTAAAATTGCCACTCATTGAGAAATAACCATCTAAATGGGAGATATACAGCACAAATGAGTGATCTGTATTCATTCTCTGGTTAGGGTCACCCCCTCAGATACAGCAGCCCTTGCTTGTCTTGGCTTTTGCAACTTGGGTGCTGGTCTGGTCAACATAACTATGCTTGTAAAACTAAACCAGACCCGTTACTGTCGAGTCGATTCTGACTCACAGTGACCCTACAGGACAGAATAGAACTGCCCCATAGGGTTTCCTAGGCTGTCATCTTTAAGGAAGCAGACTGCCACATCTTTCTCCTTTGGCGTGGTTGTTGCGATTGACCTGCTGGCTTTTCTGTTTTTTTTTTTTTTAAAAAAAACTTTTTATTTTGAAATAATGTTAGATTTATGGAAGAGTTGCAGATATACAGAGAATTCCATACTCTTCATCCAGCTTTCCCTACTGTTGACATCTTTTTTTTTTTCATTGTTGTAGTTTAAGTGAAAGTTTACAATTCATGTTAGTCTCTCATACAAAAATTTATACATACATTGTTATGTGACCCTGATTGCTCTCCCTATACTGTGACAGCACACTCCTCCTTTCCACCCCTGATTTCCTGTGTCCATTCAACCAGCTCCTAACCCTCTCTGCCCCCTCATCTCACCTCCGGACAGAACCTGCCCATTTAGCTTCATGTAGCTACTTGAGCTAAGAAGCAGACTCTTCACGAGTATCATCTTATGTCCCACAGTCCAGTCCAACCTCTGTCTGAAGAGTTGGCCTCGGGAATGGTTTTAGTTCTGGAACCGCTAGCCTTTCTGCTGCTAACTGAGTACTTAACCACTGTACCACCAGGGCTCTTTAATTATGCCTGTAGAGAGATGCAAAAGAACTCCACAGAGGAGAGAATATTCTACTGAGAGAACGATATGACATCAGTTTTGATAGAGTTCACATATTGTCTCATGTGCAGTGTTCAATGCAGTCTTGTGCTACCAAGCTGCAGACTTCTTTTACAGCAGTGATAAACTTTTATCTTTCAACACCTCCCTTTTTAAAATTAGTTTTCTATTATATGTAGTGTGATCTAATCCTAACAGTCAGAATTAGGATGTTTTATTCCTATTTGTTTTCTTCCTTTAGCTTTCTCTTATGCCTTTGAAAAAAATGACTCCTTTGGTTTTTAATAATACATGCCTCTCCCCCAAAATAAGCATCACAAATTTAGAAAATCTCTTCACAAGGAAGAAAAGGGAGTCAGTTCAAATAAACTGCACTGCTCATAATTAAGGGTATCTTGAGCGGGGCCCTGGTGGCACAGTGGAAAAGCGTTTGGCTGCTATCCAAAAGGTCAGCAGTTTGAATCCATCAGCGGCACCTTAGAAACCCTATGGGGCAGTTCTACTCTGTCCTATACGGTTGGTATGAGTGGAATCGACTCGACAACAACAGGTTTGGTTTGGTGTCTTGAGCAGTGAATATGGACGCAGAATTCAAGACAAAGATCACAGACTAATTGGCTACCTGATCACAGACAGAGAGAGCGACAATTTTTATCCTATACACAGGATGCCTGTAGGGTGACTATAAAAATGACTTACCCAGATTAATGCACTGTGCAGAATCAGACAATTCCACTGGAGGAAAGCACTACATATTTCATCAAGTTAGGATAGAATGTAAAATTCCTCTTTTTCCTCCCATGTGCAAGGGGTTCAAATATCAGGACTATAGAGAATAACAGTAAGTATTCCATATTACGGTGACAAGGATTAACTATGATGTAATCAAAATGACAAACATCTTCTGTTCCAACAAGGCACACAGAGGTGGGGCCAAGACGGCAGAGTAGTCAGACGCTTCCTGTGATCCCTCTTACAACAAAGACCCTAAAAAAACAAGTGAATCAATTATATATGACAATCTAGGGGCCCTGAACATCAAAGGCAAAGTCGAGGAATTGGACTGAGTGGCGGGGGGAGGGACAGATGGTTCAGAAGCAGCGAGGAGTTGTCAGACCTGACTCAGCCTGAGCCGGAGCCCTTCCGGCTAGATCAGCTCCTGTGTACAGTGAGGCAAGCAGTCGCACTCAGGAGGCATTTTCCACATCCGGAGAGACCCAGCAGCAGCAAGTCTACTCGACCATCCAGAAGCAGTGAAAAGCAGCCCCCAATCGGCAAAAGATAAGTACTTGCATCTGGCCTACCACATGGAGCAAATAATGCCCCCTTTGGGAAAAACCTCTCTCCCATTTACATCCCCCCTCCCCACTACGCACCAGTCCTAGGTGGGCTTCAGTGATTGCCATGTCTGCTGGGCCAGAAGTAGGGCCCGTCACGTGCCCTGAGCCATTCTCCCCGCCTTGGAGAGGGAACAAATTGACAAACGGGGAAAAAAATAATCTGCTGGCTCCCCTAAGCCAGGAACTCAGGGTAGGCACAGCTCCTTTGCCTAGGCCCAGACATAAGGGGTCCACGGACTTTGAATGCCTTTCACCCCTGCATAGACTTGTGTGGGTCCATTTCAACAGCATAGGCCCTCATCGCCACAGTACAACATGGTATATACCTAAAGTCTAACTTCAACTGTTTCGGCTGTGGGGTGGCAGGTTCATGACGTTTGACACTGCTCTGCCCGCTGGGGCAGGTTCCTCGCCTGCCCACATCCGGGGGCCTGAGGACTGGTGGCTCCACCCATGCCACCTAGCCACCCATGAGAGGGGTGCATGAGTAAGTGGTGCCCCCTAGTCCTTACAGCCAACAGCATTGGGTGCTCATAGTCTGGCTGCAAAACCCACCCACCTACACACTCTAGGGAACAGGGACACGCTTTCGCCCCAGACAACTGGGGGCAGCCATTGGCCTTGTGCACCACACACTTCGTGAGAGCCTACACCACACACTTGGTGACCGATTACCTGTACACTGAGCTAAATCTATACAAGAAAAGTAAACGGACTCTCAGGGGTGGCCGTCGGCCCCCTGCCTTGCTCAGCATGTGACCCCCTGCTGCAGCCGGATGCCTGTGCCTACACCAATCACCCATGCCTGTCTAGGACTGTAGGTGAGAGGCTGCACCACACCCTTGGTGGCCAACTACCTGGACACCTGAGCTGAACCCATACAGGAGGAGCAGGTGGACTCCTGGGCTCATATACTTAGTGGCAGATCTGGCCACCTAGTGGCAGGACGTTGGAGCTTCAGGGGTGCCAGTGATCAGGCTAGCTCGTACAAGTAGCCTATTTGGGCATATCAAAACAAAACAAGAAGCTAGGACACAGTAAGCAAACATAAAATAAATAAATATAATAACCTATTGATCGCTTGGAGACAAGAGTCAATATCAAATCACATAAAGAGGCAGACCATGATGGCTTCAGCAAGCTCCCAAAATAAAGAATCTAGAAATTTCCCAGAGGAAGAGAATTTCTTGGAATTACCAAAGGCAGAATACAAAAGAGTAATATACAGAACTCTTCAAGAGATCAGGAAGGAGATCATGTAAAATGCAGACCAAGCAATAGAGGAAATTAAGAAGATTAGAGAAGAGCATAATGACAAATTTAATAGGCCGCAAGAATCCACAGAGAGACAGCAATCAGAAATCCAGAAAATTAACAATAAAATTTCAGGATTAGACAACTCAATAGAAAGTCACAGGAGCAGAATTGAGGCAATGGAAGTCAGAATTAGTGAGATTGAAGATAAAGCACTTGACACCAACTTATTTGAGGAAAAAATCAGATAAAAGGATTTTAAAAAAATGAAGAAACCCTAAGAATTATGTGGGACTCTATCAAGAAGAATAACCTATGAGTGACTGGAGTACCAGAATGGGGTGGGGTGGGGGGGATAACAGAAAATACAGAGAGAATTGTTGAAGATTTGTTGGCAGAAAACTTCCCTGATATCATGAAAGATGACAAGATATCTATCCAAGATGTTCATCGAATCCCACATAAGGTAGATCCCAAAAGAAAGTCACCAAGACATATTATAATCAAACTTGCCAAAACCAAATTTTAAGAGCGGCTAGGGATAAACAAAAAGTCATCTACAAAGGAAAGTCAGTAAGACTAAGCTCGGACTACTCAGCAGAAACCATGTATCAAGAAGGCAATGGGATGACATATATAAAGCCTTGAAGGAAAAAAATTGCCAGCCAAGAATTATATATCCATCAAAAGTGTCCCTCAAATATGATGGTGAAATTAGGGCATTTCCAGATAAACAGAAGTTTAGGGAATTTGCAAAAACCAAACCAAAATCAAAAGAAATACTAAAGGGAGTCCTCTGGTTAGAAAATCAATAATATCAGGTAACAACCCAAGACTAGAACACAGGACAGAGCAATCAGATATCGACCCAGATAGGGAAGTCGCAAAAACAAATCAAAGCTAAACATGGCACACAGTAGGTGCTCAATAAATGTTGACTTGAGATTTCCCCATTACAGCCCCAATTTCTGTGTCATGTGTGCCTCTCTTCTCTCATTAGTCAAAATAGATCGACTAAAATCTCCTGATCTGCTCGCAGGGCTGTAAGAATCAGATCAAATACAAGGAATGAAAGTTCTGGAAATGAATGAAAAGCATCGTCACTTGTAGTTGCACCCTTTATGTTGGCATTACATTTTATTGCATTAACTCCATTATTTTAAGAAAATTATTTTTGGCTCATTCTCAAGGTCTAGCCATTCTGATAATCCAATTCCAATTACTAAGGAATGACATTATCTTATTTGTGGAGGACTCTTAAATAGCTTTTAAAGCAATTTGAGATGCATTACTGTCTTAAATACCACAACAATCATGAGAGACAGGGCAAGTATAATGGTTACTCTCATTCACCACTTGAGGATGGTAAGGATCAAAAAGTTTAAGCCACTTACCCTAAGTCACCCAGCTGGGAAGTCAGAGAAGGAAGCTGTAGAAGAGAGTCTTCTGATTGCTAAATCCAGTATTACTAAATCCAGGATTTCTGTATGTACGAACAGATGAGCCAGGTATGAAATAGTCAGAGCATTAATTTCTTTAAGTGTTGTGGTCAGGGCACCTGGCCATCAGAGACAGTTTTCTGAGCAGAGGTGGGATATTCTTAAGCACTCAACCAGAGGAGACTCTTAACTCCTGACCTGCTCAAGATAGCAACATTGGGGTGGACTGGCAGTAGCACTCGCCAGTGAGAAAAGACTGGCATAAGATCAGATCTAGCTTCTCAAATTCATTGTAGCAGGATTCATTTAATCTTCAACATATCACTGAACTTGAAATCAAATCTATAAATGTTGACTGCATGAAACAGAAGCCCCTTCATTTCGGTACGTATGCCCTATGATCCCTGCGCTTCCATGAAGATAGCAATAATTCCTATTAGCCTTTCTCGCACGAAAAACAAGCAAACCCATTTGCCTGGATAATTTAATATTTTCTAGGCATATGCCAGGAATATTATTTTCTTTCCAGCTGAAGATTTCTTAACTTAATCAATAGCAGAAATAATAAAATTCAGAAGGATCAAACCTGTACTTATTGGTCTCAAATTTGCTTAGTCCACATCGCACATTTTAGCAATTTTTATTTCAGGAGAAGACATTCGTTTTATTTATTGAAGTGTTTCTGCCCCAAGAATTAGATAATTAAAAAAAAAAATTCAAATCCTGTGATCTTCTTATTGGCCAATAGCATGAATTCGCAACAATAAATTTCTACGGTCCTCAGCTCGAAATGTAGCCACCCTTAAAACAGAGCACAAAGTTCTAACAAATGCATAGATCACTGCATTTATCAGGAGCAGTGGTTCTCAATTAATAAATTTTTGAGTGAGGCTTGTTTTGTTTGGGAACAATTAAATACTTCCACTTTGATTAACTAAGTATACAAGCACTCCATCATTCCCCAAACATGCACTCTCAGTGGATTCTAAGGAAATTCAAGCAATACTTGCTGCATGAGATTAATTACCACCTTACAAATACCACCTTTGGAAAACAAGGACAGTTATCTTCCACCTAAATCCAAACCATGTTTCCCAGAAAAGTTGAAAGTGGGATTTCTGTTGAGAAGACAGCTCTATATTGTGAAAGCAGACATTTGAAGGCAATACCACGTTTGGTTTGATGACGTAGAATAGAAAGGGGACAGTGAAAATTAAGAGAATTTAGCAGAGGGATGGTGCATATTTTCCTAGGTACATTCAAATTGTATACAAATATACAGTCTCCTTGTGCGATGCGGTGAATGTGTTTTGATGTGGGAAGCACATAAATTTTGGGAGGCCAAAGAGTGGAATGCTATGGGGATTGAATTGTGTCCCCCCAAAATATGTGTTGTAAAATGCTAACCCCTATACCTGTGGCTATAATTTCATTTGGGAATGGCCTGTCTTTGTTATGTTAAGGTGACAGTATTAGTGTAGGGTATGTCTTGAGTCAATCTCTTTTGAGATATAAGAGAGCAGATTAAGGAAGTAGAGATGGGGGAAGATAAATGCCAAGCCACATGAAGATTATCAAGGAACCGAGGAACAAAGATCTTCCCTCAGAGCCAACAGAGAGAGAGACCTTTCCCCTATAGCCAGTGCCATGAATTTGGACTTCTAGCCTACTAGACTGTGAGAAAATAAATTTCTGTTTGTTAAAGCCATCCACTTGTGGTATTTCTGTGATGGCAGCACTAGATGACTAAGACTCCCCGTGCGTCACACATTGTCTTTGCTCATCCGAAACAGGATTTCACCAGGAACCTGTGCAGATTGCAATTTACATATTTATTCCACGTTAGTAAACAGAGCCAGGCCCTGGATTCATTATGGAGCTAGGCTGCAGACGATTATCTAACCACTCGGGATCCAGAGAAATGTAAGTATAGGAATCATTACCCAATCACTTCCTATAAAAGACCATACTACACTCATGTCCTGCATTGGTTCCATCTGACCTTGATTTCCCTTTTACATCAGAGATGGGTTTGAATTTGTTCCCCTTTGACTCTGTTCCCCTTTGACTTATTTTAAATTTTGTCAACTAAAGCAAAGTTCATCACGGAAGGTTTAGGAATGATTCTGGGCGAGCTCATCATGGGGGTGCCTTGAGTGACTGGGACAGTTACAAGATGGGACAGGCTTGTTCTGGGCGTGCTGCTCTTACTTGACACTCATTTCTGTAGTCCTCTGGGCTCTCCTCATTGCCTCAGACCAGTGGTTCTCAACCTTGGATGATTTCGCCCCCCTCCCAGGGGACATTTGGCACTGTCTGCAGAAATTTTGGATTGTCAAAACTGGGAGGAGGGTGCCATGGGCATCAAGTGGGTAGACGGCAGGATACTGCTAAACATCCCACAATGTGCAGAACAGCCCCACAACAAAGTATTATCTGGCCCCGAAACCTGTCTTGGGTCATTCCTATTGCTCCCCATCAGGCTTCCTTTCCATCACTGATTTAGGACTGGGTGTTAATTTAGTAATTTTAAACCACAGGAACCTAGCCCAGAGACTCTCTCAGACCTGGCATTTGGCTGCCTTCCTGGTGTCCCATGCTCCAAGGGACCAGGGTGGCTTGGTGGCAAAGAGCTACTCGTTGTGTTTCTTAGTTGGAACACTATGGGCACTTCAGACAGTACAAAGGACTGCCTCATGTTTCACACCACAGTTAGCATTTCTGGCTCCCCACTACCCGATGCCACTAATGTGCCTCGTCATTGTGACAGCCACATAACACCCACAGGCATTTCCAAATGGCAGAACCACTCCTGGTGAGCAGCTCCTTGCTGCCTCACATTGTGAGGTTAAGGAGACCAAGCCAAGGATTTTGGGAGCTCAAACCCACTCTTTCCTATCTGGTTCGGCCTCTTTGATTGTCTTCTTCCCATTCGAGGAACATTTATTCCCTGCTCCAGGGACTCAAAGCATCTGTTTCTCCCACAATGTCTGCTGTTTACAATTCTTTCAGCATTGCAGGTTACTACTGATTCATGGCATGCAAAAAGCAGTCTAGTGGGTGGTGACCAGCAATACAAAAAGAATACAGCAAAAATACACCTGGCTGTCAGTGGAGGCTTGTGTGTTGCTGTGATGCTGAACAGGTCTCAGCAGAGCTTCCATATTAAGATAGACTAGGAAGAAAGGCCTGGTGATCTACTTCCAAAAAATCAGCGTATGAAAACCCTATAGATCTCAACAATCTGATCCCCAATCAATCACGGAGATGGTGCAGGACCAGGCATCATTTCGTTCTGTTGTGCATGGGGTTGCCATGAGTTGGGGGCAGACTCGACAGCCACTAACAATAATAACATTACACGTAGTAACTGTAAATACTGTTTTGTTCAATTGTCATTATTTATATAGATGTACATACATGTATGCACGTCCTGAGATGTATTTCGAACTGTGAATCTTGATCAAAAAAGAGTGAAAGCCACTGATCTAGACAGCCATCTCCATTCTCCACCCAGCTCCTAAGAGGAACAGAGTCTGTAACGTGTTTGTCTTACTCTCTCATCCTTTAGCTCACAGACCTAAGTCACACTAGCAGTAAGAAGGCAATCCATTGAAGAACTCTTGTGATAAAACATTTCTCATTTTTGTTTTGCAAACAAGAGATGCCACCAAACAAAAACATACACGAGATCTGTACATGCTCGGTCTCTGTGCTACAATTTGAAAATCCTTCAAGCAAACTCTACAAATATTGTTAGAAATTTGCTAGTGGTTGTAGCAGGAATCTCTTTTAAAAGAGTGTAGGAAATGCTTTATCAGCCATCAAACACTCTTCATAATAGAAAAGAGCAGATCACAACAACATGTGTATGTATGCTGGGGGTGTGTGGGCGTAGGCAAAGAGTTTTATCCCAAGGAGGCTCAGGTGGGTTGCTGTTAGCTGCCGTAGAGTCGGCTCTGACTCATGGCAACCCTATGTATAACAGAACAAAATGCTGCCGGGTCCTGCATCATCTTCATGATCATTGAAACCTGTCCACCACGGGTGACCTTGCTGCTATTTAAAATATTGGTGGCATAGCTTCCAGCATCATAGCAACACACAAGCCACCACAGTAGGACAAACTGACAGATGGGGGGTGGAGACCTAGGCCGGTGCCCAGAATCTTCCCTTCTACTAAGTTCCCAGGTGATGCCGGTGATGTTCATCTGGAGACCACACTTTGAGCACCACTGCTCTACAAGGACATTTTCAATAACTAACGCAGTAGCTTGTCCACCTTCACCACAGGGAGTAGCTAACAATCTCATCTACTACGAAAGCCCTGAACCAGCTGCTCCAGGTTCTAAGACAAGGATCAACAGACAGCTCCTGAAGGATGGGGAATCAGGAACCCTTTTGTTGTAACTTTCCCGAGCCAAGCTCAGGTTGGGATAGTTGCTCCTAGAATTAATGAAATAGGTGATGAAGAAAGAGAGGAACAAAAGAAAACCCCTGCCCTTAAGCCCCCATAACTTCACTGCCCAGTAGGAAAACAGTGCAAACAAACATTGTGTCTCCATTTTTGGAGGAAGTAGCCAAGGTCCTTCTGTTTTCACCCTCATAAGCAAACATCTTTACAGCAGTTGTTTTATGATCCTTTTGGTGCAGAGCTTACAACCCTCTTTATTCCCAGTTGTCATCACAAACACAGACTCACCAAAATTAATGAGGGACATAATTCTGCTTTCGGTCAGGCAAGAAATTTCCTTTCTGAGTCTTCTTACTTTCCTGGTTCCTTACATAACCTCAACTTTACAAAAGAGATGAGCTCACTTCCCCGCAAGTGTTTTCCCCACTTTCTCTGCTCCGTGAATTACCCCAAGTCCACCCACAGGGTAATAAAAACCCTATGTCTCTCTGAAATCAGTGGATTTAGGGTGCATCCTAGCCTGTGCCATAAAGATATTGGAGAACCCAAACCACTTCCAGATTAGACAGGAAATGAAAACTAGAAACATCAGAGGTTTTCAAATTAAGTTAAAAGTGCCAAGATGATCATTTGGCCAGTTTTTAGAAAATGAAGAAATGATGTAAGATGAAGCTCTTCAAAGAAAGCTAACTCACTTGTGGCTTTAGTACGGGGACACACTTGCCTGGGAGGCCAAAAGATGAATTGTGAATGGGATCAATTAGTAGCTGCAAGTTTGCTCTTTTCCTCAAAAAAGCAAAAACATCTGTATCCCACATTGACTTTGGCTAGAAAGTGTAAACAATCTGGTCCTAAGAATCATCAAAACCCAACCAAACCATGCTTTTATTTGCTTCTACTTCTACTAAGCTCACTCAAAAGCTTAGGTCTTTTTAGCCTTTTGATGTAACCTTATTATATGAGATATACAAAACCCAAAAGCCAACAGCTGTTAATAGCCATTTAGTTAGACCTATGCTGTCTTACTCATAGCCCCATGTGGCACTTGAGCTCTTGAAATGTGTCCAGTTCAAACTGCAATGTTCTCTGAGTGAACCTGCACAATGGATTTTTAAGACTTAGTACAATTAAAAGGAATGCAAAATATCGCAATAATTTAAAAAATACTGATTACATGTTGAAATGGTATTTGGGATATATTAGGTTAAATAAAATATATTAGAATTATTTACACTTATTTCTCTTCATCTTTCTTAATATGGCTACAAAAATTATAAAAATATATATGGCTTGCACTATATATATTTTTTCTTAAAGAACAGATATATTACGATATAATTTACATGCCATAAAATTCGTCCTTTTAAAGTGTACAATTCACTGGGTTTTAGTATATTCATAGAATTGTGAAACTATCACTACTACTTTTAGAACACGTTCATCACCCGAGAAAGAAATCCTGTACCCATTAGCAGTCATTTCTTATTCTTCCCTTCTCCAAGCCACTGGCAACCACTAATCTACTTTCTGTCTCTGTAGATTTGCTTATTCTGGACATTTCAGATAAACAGAATCAAACACTATGAAGTCTTTTGTGATTGACTTCTTTCTCTTGTGATGTTTTCTAGGGTCATCCATGTTGTAGCATGTATCAGTACTTCATTCCTTTTTATGACTGAGTAGTACTCCATTGTATTGCTATACCACATTTTCTTTATCCATTTATCTGTTGATAGACATTTATTTGGTTTGCCTATAGTTCTTGGCTAATATGAATAATGCGGCTATGAACATTCATGTACGAGTTTTTGTGTAGACATATGTTTTCATTTCATTTGGATATATACCTAGGAGCGAAATTGCTGAGTCATGTGATAGCTGTATGTTTAACCTTTTGAAGAACTGCCAGACTGTTTTCCAAAGTGGCTGCACCATTTTGCATTCCCACTAGCAGTGCATAAAGGTTCCAGTTTGTCCACATCCTCAACAACATTTGTTATTATCCATCTTTTTGATATTATTCATCCCACTGAGTTTGAAATGGTATCTCACTGTGGTTATGATTACATTATATTTTTATTGGACAGTCCTGAGTTAGACTATCTTTACAGAGGAGTTACAAGTTCCTCAATTTGTCAAATCCACAGGGACTATTTTGCTGCATTACTTGCATCCTGGATGTTGATTCTGTCCCTCCTGGTTTCCCCTCCTACCTAGAGACCCACTTGTCTCCATGGTAGTGCTTATAGTCATGTTGTGCCCAGTGAGCAGAGGTGTCTTAACAAGAGAGGACACACCACATGGCAAATAGAGAAAATGATAATGTTTGTACAGCAGACTGGGGAAAATGGATGAGGCTGCTCACAGCCAGAGACAAATGGCCCTGTGACTTCAGCCACCCGGAAGCCTAAGGAGATATACTTTATCATCTGTATTTATCATCCAAACTGGGACGGTGGTTCTAGTGAAAGGAGGCACCATTAATAATTATGCTGGGACTATAGGCATAAAATAAGACTGTCCTGGCAAACTGTGACATATGGTTACCCTGCCGACATCCCATTTGTGGCACACTGCTTGGGACGCTCTGTTCTAGAAGGCTGTGTCTCTCTGGAAGGAGCTCATTACATTGTGTTTGGGAACATCCCAACTGCCCAACTTCTTGTGTCCAAAACTATTCCGATAAGAAATACAGTGAAAACTGTAAGAGCCAGAACTCAAAGGGACTGCCTTGTTTCTCCAGGTCTCGTAAGTTTTCCGCCTGTGACAGGGTACACTCTTACCACTGTTCTCTCTCTCTTTAGTGGAAAATATTTGAGTTTTCCTTCTCTGACAGGTTTCCACCTTACCCAGTTTCTGGCTTTCACAGGTTTTACTGTACTACCGATTGGTCAGTCTCAAAATATGTGGTTTGATTAAAATAATCATCACCTTAGGTGAGATGTCTTGGAGGAAGGGTCTCAAAAATTAAAGGCATGCCACCATCATTGGGACAGCCTTAGCACCTGATTACTGACAGTTCTCCACTGAGTCCAGGGACCCTGTTCTTACAGTTAACTTTTACGGAGTACATTTTCCCCGCAAAATGCTTAGTTCTCAAAAATAAATCCTCACATGTATCCTGCCAAAGACTCTTTTCCTCTTCTCCCAGCTTCTCAGTTTGCTCTTTTTCTCCTCTAAATAATGCAAAGGCAGTGGCAAAATGCCCTGCCCGTCAGCCTATCATTTTGCATCCTGGAAGTCTCACACATGCATGCATGAGTGAGGGGGAGCGAGCGTGATACTCGACGAGTCTAGTCTCCTGGAGGTATGATTTGAAGAAGAGAGAAGAGGCAAAAAAACTCCAAACAAACAAATCAAAAACAAAACAAAACACAACCAACTAATCAAACAATAATCTGATGATTTCAACAGACATGTTCTTTTCCAGTTGTGTATTCAGCTATTTTGCATTTTAATATTTAGAGTTTTATAGGCCAAGCAGCACAGATAGCCTCCTGGGGAGACTTCCTCTGAATTACAGGGTTTTTTAGGGTGCAATCTGAGCATCAGTTTCAGGCCATTCAATTTCTCTCCATGATTTTCTAGACAAAGCCATACGGCACTTCGTGGACTTCCAAATTATGCTGTGTAGTTCCCCCATGAGACGGCCTTCAAGGGCTGGCGATTGGGTGTTTACAGTTGCCTCAGCTGTGCTCTGGCAGCCCAGTAAGGAGGGGGCTGTTCAGGAGGGGCAGCTTTGTCTCTGGATTCAGCGAAAGTTCATTTTATTCACAGATACATGCAAACAAAATGGGACTAGATACCACCCAACCTCCTAAAAGACTATCAGAATCTGGTAAAGAACTATTAAGAGAATTATGACATTGCCGTGGACTTGACTGAGACTCATAGTGAACCCATGTGTGTCAGAGTAGAACTGTGCTCCATGGGGTGTTCAATGGCTGATTTTTTGGAAGTAAATCACCAGGTCTTTCTTCTGAGGCACCTCTTAGGTGGACTCGAATCTCCACACTTTTGGTTAGCAGCTGAGTGCGTTAACTCATCTCCTTGGTCTCTTTATCAAAAATCCTCTCTGACTGCTCTTCCATCTCTAATTATCAACCATCCAAAGTATTCTAGAGTTTACAGAGCAGTGCAGCAAACACTGTTGACACTCTTCCCAAGTTTTTCTGATCCCTTCCTTATGGTATCTGTTGCCCATCCCTGTCACCTTGCTTTCCCTTTCTATGATCTGCATCTGCAGATCTTCTTTGCAGAACTGCCCTCGGGCCAGTGGACCTGCTTGGCCATTTCCTGCAGAGAGGCAGAAGTGCCCCTTAACCAATAACTGAGAAGTGCAGGAGTATCAAAGCCCAGCTTCCCTAGCTCTGGTTGAGACAAATCTGTGGTGTAGCCCACGTTCCAGAGGTCCCTGCAGGATCAGGCTGAAGCTACCCTCTGGAGGACTTTGTCTGCGATCACACACTTGTTTGCCTTCCTCCTCTCCTTCCCTGCTCTGCTCTCCCCACTCTCCTACCTGTCACCCCTGGGAGCAGCTCCTTAATAAACCACTTGTACACCAATCAAGTCAAGTAGCTATAATATGTATTATCTATCTGTAGAGTAATCCTCACCACTGGACCAATAAACAACATCATGATAAACGGAGAAAAGATTGAAGTTGTCATGGATTTCATTCTACTCGGATCCACAATCAACGCCCATGGAAGCAGCAGTCAAGAAATCAAAAGATGCATTACACTGGGCAAATGTGCTGCAAAAGACCTCTTTAAAGTGTTAAGGAGCAAAGATGTCACCTTGAAGACTAAGGTGCACCTGAGCCAAGCCATGGTGTTTTCAACAGCCTCATATGCATTTGAAAGCTGCACAGTGAATCAGGAAGACCGAAGAACTGATGCCTTTGAATTAGGATGTTGGCAAAGAATATTGAATATACCATGGACTGCCAGAAGAACAAACAAAACTGTCTTGGAAGAAGTACAGCCAGAATGCTCCTTAGAAGCAAAGATGGCGAGACTTTATCTCATGTACTTTGGATATGTTATCAGGAGGGACCAGTCCCTGGAGAAGGACATCATGTTTGGTAAAGTAGAGGGTCAGTGAAAAAGAAGAAGTCCCTCAATGAGATGGATTGACACAATGGCTGCAACAATGGGCTCAAACATAGCAGTGATCATGAGGATGGAGCAAGACTGGGCAGTGTTTCATCCTGCTGTACACAGCATCATTATGAGTCAGAACTGACTCAACGGCACCTAACAACAACAACATCTGTAGAAAGTTGCAGATAAAATATAGGACACCCAGTTAAATTTAAATTTCTGATGAACAACAGACAATTATTTAGTATAAGTATGCCATGTGCAATATTTCGGACATACTGATAGTAAATAATTATCTGTTGCATATTTGAAATTCAGATTTAACTGGGCATCCTGTATTTTGATTTCTTAAATTGGGCAACCCTAGCTATCAGACCCCGTGATGGTTAAGGTTGTGTGTCCACTTGGCTGGGCCATGATTCTCAGTGGTTTGGCAGTTATGCAATGATGTAATCTGGCAGCTATGTAATGATGTTGTTATCCTTCATTTTGTGATATAATCTAATCACCTCCATGATGTGATCTGATGTGATCAGCCAATCAGTTGTACGAGGAGTTTCCTCAGGAGTGTGGCCTGCACCCAATATATATGGACGTTCTGGCAAAGCTCTCTGGCTTTTGCTTCCTCTGGATTCTGCATGTGGCTCGTCATCATCTGACCCCTGATACTTGGGACTTGAGCCAGCAGCCTGCCGTACTGCCTGCCTATCTTGGGTTTGTCAGCCCCTGTAGCTATGTGAGTCAGGAGAAGCCTCCAGCCTGATGCCTGACCCATGGACTTGGGACTTGCCAGCCTCTACAACCACATGAGCCATTTCCTTGAGGTAAATCTCTCTCTTTCTCTCTGTACATATATATATATATGCTTCATTAGTTTTGCTTCTCTAGAGAACCCAGCCTAAGACAGACCTTCATAACAACCCATTGATATAGGCAACGTGATTGTTATTGTTAGTTGCCATTGAGTCAGCTCCGATTCATGGCAATCGTATGTACAACAGAACAGAATGTTGCCGGGTCCTGCACCATCTTCATGATCATTGGGATGTCTGAGTCCACTGGTGCAGCTATTGTGTCAATCCATCTCATGGAAGAGTTTCCCTCGTTTTTGCTGACCCTCTACCAACCATGCTGCCCTTTTCTAGGGATTTGTCTTTTCTGATGACATGTCCAAAGTAAACAAATTGAAGCTTGTCATCCTCACTTTTAAGGAATTCTGGTTGTATTTCTTCTAAGACTGATTTGCTCATTCTTTTGGCAGTCCACAGTATATTCAATATTTTTTGCCAACACCACAGTTCACACATCAATTCTTCTATTTTTCTTTTTCACTATCCAACTTCTGCATGCATATGAAGCAAGTGAAAAGATCAAGCCTTGGGTCAGACACACCTTAGTCAACACAATACACTATCATTATTTCCATTTCACAGACAAAAAAAAAAAATTAAAGCTTAGAGAAGTCTAATGACTTTTCAAAGGTCGGTCACACAGGAATAGGCAGTTTTTTGACTTGCACTCGAGACTTTTATGTTTCTTTGGTTTCATTTTCTGAAAGCTCTGAACTTCCTGACTTCCCTACTGGAAAAGCAAAGTTACCAAATTAAGATTCCAATGGCCAATAACTATACGCTGTGTTGAACCAACTCAGAGTATAGTATTTTAACAAACAATGACTGAACAGGAAAACATGAATCGTTCACAGAGGAAATGTCTCATCTACTGACAGGTGACCTCCTATCCTGTAACACATACAGCATAAGTGACCCATTGCCTGTACCTTTGATATAATTTCAAAGGTAATAAAAGGGAAGAAAATGTAACGAGCTCTGCATTTCACCAGTTCTCAATGTGGCAATAAAAAATGGTTCTTCTGGTTACACTGTGGACTCTTGAGAACATTCACTCCTGGCTCCCTGGGAAACAGTACAGCGTGGAGGTTGATTGGGAGCTCTGGCTGAGGTCCACCACACACGGGTTCAAACCCCGCTACTTACTATCTAAATGATTTTGAGCTTTGCTAAGTGTCAAAAACTGAGAAAGGTCTGAGATTTTATTTCAGTGACTAGCTAACAAGTTGGCTTGCCACAAGTTCACGGATGCTGGCAGAAGACATGAGATTCCTGGGTCAGAGTAAAAGGAGTTTGTTACTTACAGCAATAGCAATAGCCAGAGTATCAGCATTGGTGCCAATTCCCCAAGCCCCAATGCCCACTGAGGGACATGAAGAGGTCAGGTGACACTGGACATATAAGGGGTTACAGGACAGGAATCCCAAACTAAGTAACCTGAATCTTTCATAACCGGTAGTAAGCCTACCTGACTTTTGTCCTGGTGGGAGATAGTGTATTACACTGGTTAATCAACAAATCTTCTCTTTTGCTCTGGAGGGAGACGCTATCTCTGTCATCCAAGGCTTTTTGCTATACAAACATCCTTGACAAGGTAGTTCAGAACAAATGCTGTCAACGTTTCTGCTTGCAAGATGTGCAGAAACCTGAGAGACCCATGGAGAATCATCTCCCCACACCAAGTCTCAGTCTCCTCATCTGTAAAAAGGGAATAACTGTTTCTATCTCACGGTGTTCCTCCTCACTGTTTGGAAAAACTCCTATCTTCTGACTAGCTCTGTTTCTCGCCTCTTCTGTAACAACTGTGCCATTCCATATCACTGAAGGCAGCTATGGAAGTAGAAAGTGCTTTGGGTGTGGCATCAGAGTCCTGGCTTTTGTCACCCGTTCATTAAGCAAATATGCATCGAGCATCTACCACCTACAAGGCTCTGTGAGAGAGATTCTGATACTCTCCAAGCCTTCCTCCTCTCTAAAATAAGAATAGCAGTACTTTCTCCATACCATTAGTAGGAATGATGAGAAAATGAATGAGAAACCACTTTCAAAATTATAAAATGATATATAAATTAAAAAATTTTCCAGACTGTCTTTTCAGTGAGGGCCTGGCATAAAACTTTACCAATCTAGGATTGCTCAAATTTTATTAATATAGTAGCATACTATAATGACCAAAGAGGTAGACCCATTTTATATTCAATTTCAAATTGCATAAAGGATGACAGAGAGAGTAAGGTCACTTCATTGATATTCCTCTCTTAGATTTCCAACTTCACCAAGCTTTTGTGTGCTGTGTCTGCTTAAATTGATTTTTTATAACTTTACTGAAAAAGTAGGAATAGTTTTCTTCATAAGGACATCTGAGAACCTTCTGTGGATTGGTTTGCTAATACACTTGGTAATTAAATAATATAGTTGGATGTAACACAAAGAGCTTTCAATTCTTTTTTAGGGTTGGCAAAACACAAGATCATAGATCTCTAAAAGCCAGGGGAAACGCTGATTTACCTACTTCTCTCTCTTCTTTCATAGGTTTAGGAAAAGATGGATGGGAAGTATTCCCACACCATCTCTCATCAATAAATTTTGATCCTGAAAAGAACTCACAAAACAAAATTGTATTCTATTTTCTAATTAAAACTAACCAAGGGACTCTGAATGTATAACATGGCAGGTGTCTCAGTGAACCCTTGGAAAAGACTAACGCTTACAAACCCACAGGGAAGATTCATTAGAGTCTTAGAGACTTCACAGCGAAGCTTAAGAAAATCAAACGCAAAGGAAGCATCATGAAAGGAAAAGAGAGAGGCGCAGGCAGATCACCTATGAGACAGAGACCAAGCCAGAGACAGATCAACATCAGGTCTCTCATCACAGCAGTAAATTCCAGAAGGCAATGGAGTAATGCTTTTGAAGGGCTAAGTAATGCTGAGAAAATTCTGAGAAGAAGAAAAAAAATCTAGTACTCCAAACTATTACGTATTCAACAGTACGCATGAAAGAAAGACACGTTCAGACACGCTATAACTAGGAAAGTTTGCTGATAGACCAAGACTGGGAGGAAAAGAGTTAGGACATGCTCCAGCATAAATTAAAGGAATAAAGGAAGCAAAGCAATGGGTAAAAACATATAGGTAAAAGAAAGAAAAAAAATATGTATAGTTAAATTTAAATAAGTGTTGTCTGGGGAAAAAAGCGTGTGTGTGTGTGTGTGTGTGTGTGTGTGTGTGTGTGTGTGTGTGTGTTTAATAATAAGTTGGAATGAGAAATTCAGATTCCAAGTAACAATAACTTGGGAGTTGGGAGTAGGTTCCAGGCTGGGAGCATGTGCAGAAGTTAAAGTGTCTCGTCTGGGAAGGCAAACACTGATGATCTCTAGAAATTGCTAGAAAAATATTAGTTAAAGTATGCTTGTTAATAATAAAGAAGGTAAGCAAAAAATAATGAATAATAGGATGTATCATTTCTAAGCAGTAAAAAGGGAACCAAACAACATTCAATCAACCCAATGTTAAAAATTAAGAAGTTAATAAAAAATAAAAATAAATTAAAAAGAGAGAAAGCCTACAAAAGTAAGTCCAAATATTTCAATAACTCTCATAAACATGAATCAATTAAACGCATCTACTAAAAGAGATTCAGATTTAAAAAAAAAAATCATTTATGTCTCAGGACAAAACACCATACCCCGGTTTTAAAGAACTGATATCGTACCGACACTAAATAATCATCACAATTCAACAAAAACAAAAATAAATAGAAAGACTTCAAATTCCAAATATTTGAAAACTAAAACATATGTCTAAATAATTCATGGTTAAAGAAGAAATAAAAATAAATGTTACAAAATATTTAGAACTGAACTGTAATGGAAACCAGTCCATATTAAAATTTGTGGGATGAGTGAAAGCACTACTTAAAAACGTTTTTTAAATTAAATAATAAAAGAAAAAGGAACAAAAAAATAAATGGTCTAAGCAATCAACTCAAAAAGTTACAAAATGTTAAATGAAGCAAGAAGAAGAAAACAAAAGATAAAAGGAGTTAAAATGGAAAAAGCCAAACAAACCCCCCACAGACTTGCTCAATAAAGCTAATCGCAGTTCTACTGAAGTCTAATGAAATAAATAAACCACTAGAAATGGAAAAAAGAGGGAAAGGCAACAATAAATAATATTAAAAATGAAGAGCATAGCTATAGATGCTAGAGTGATTTCAGAAATCTTAAGAGAATAATAAACATAATTTGAAGCCAATAAATTCAAAATCTGGGAAATAAATTTCTACAAAGAAATAAATCATCGAAAGCCTGAATAGATCAATGGACATAAAAGCAATTGAACCAGTAGTACAAGTAGCTACAAAACAGAAACAAAAGACCCTCTAGGTCTAGATGATTTTACTGGAGACTTCAACCAAATTTCTACTAAAATTATTTCTATCTTACAATAACTGCTTTAGACTCTGGCAAAAGATGGACAGCCTGCCAACCTGTTTCAAAGAGACTAGCAAAATCATGAAACCAAAACCAAAGAAAAAGAACATGAGTGGGAGAGGGGAGCCAAACTTACTTATGAATTCAGACGTAAAAATAACCCCTAATCAAGGCAGAGAAAGCATTTACTAAAATTTGACACTTATTCTAGATAAAAATTATAGCAAAAGAGGAAAGAAGGAAACTTCCTGAATCAATAATAAGGTATCTATTAAAACTCTGGAGCCCTGGTTATGCAGTGGTTAAGAGCTGGGCTGCTAACTGAAAGGCTGGCAGTTCGAATCCACCAGCCGCTCCTTGGAAACCCTATGGGGCAGATCTACTCTGGCCTATAGGGTCGCTATGAGTCGGAGTCGACAGCAACAGATTCTTCTTTTTCTTAGTAAAAATCTACAGAAAACAACCCACTTAGTAGTGTAATGGAGTCCCTGGGTAGTGCATAAGGATAAGCGCTCGACTACTAGCTGAAAGGTTGGCAGTTCAAACCCACACAGAGGTGCCTCAGAAGATAGGCCTGGCAATTTCCTAAAGGCCACAGCCTTGAAAACCCTGTGAAACAGTTCTGCTCTACACACATGGGCTCACTATCAGTTGGAATCAACTAGACAGAAACTAACAACGACAACCAAGTAGTTAAATGTCACATGCATTTCAATTAAAATCCAGAAAGAGCTAAAAATATCTGCTCTCAGCAGATATTCAACATTGTACTCGAGATTCTAGTTAATGTAGAGACTTAAAGAAAATAATAACAGAGGTTTTAGGATTGTAACGAAAGGGATGGAATTTTCATTATTTTTAAATGTGTTAGTTAGAATAATCAATGCCTAATTAGGATTCGTATGGGAATTCCATAAGTGGCTAGTGACAAGATTACTACACAACAGTCACTAAAACCCCAGTTAGACTATGTAATAGGTAAATAGATCCGATTCTTAATAGTAAGAAAAACTACAAAATATCTTGGCATTCATCTAACAGAAATGCATGTTATGAATTAAACATATATGAAGAACTATATATGAAGAAAAGTATAAAATATGATTAATGGAAATAATATGGAAATAAATTACCTTAATACATGTAGCAGCATACTATGTTCAAGGATGAGAAGGATCAACTCTTTGAAGGAGTCAATTCTTCTCAGAGTTATTTTACTATAATCCCACTCAAAATTCCAACAATATTTTTGCTCGCACTTGGCTAAAAATTCTGAAATTAATATAGGTGAGTAAATGTGCAGGAACAGCAATGGTGGTTTTTAATAGACAAACTTTGTATATAAAATTCTACGTTCATACAAAAACTATATGAGTGCCTAAACCTTGTGGGTTTTTCCCCAACATCCATTCTGCCCCTCCTCCACTGTGTAGCTGCCATGGGCTCTGTGGACTCATCCCAGAACCAGTCACAAATCACCCCATCACTCCTGTCAGCACATGGTTTCGGAAGCCAGGCCTGAGCCAATCAGCACATGGCATTCTCAGGCTTCCGAAGCTGGTTAGGAAGGGGCATATCACCTAATTCAAGCCAAAGAGACTGAAGGGGAAGTTTCCTGAGAGCTCCTAGAAGCGGTATCTCACCCTCAAGTGAACCACAAGCAGAGGTGTGTTCTCTCCCTTTGATGTTTTCAGGCATAGATACATGGACAAAACTGTGCCACCATCTTGGCATATAAGTGAAGGCAAAGTCTACTCTGAGAGGAAAGCAAAGCGATGCCCCTCACAGACAAAGAGAGCCGCAACCACTGGGTGAAGCCAACCCTAAGATCCTTTATAACAACTTAAGAAACTGGTAATTTGACCAAATTCTCCTCACTCATATAGTGAGAGTTACATATTCACCACAGGGTTTCCCTAAATAGCATTTTTTCACGGGACCTTTAAAACATGATCCAGTTTAAAAAAATAAGGCATATACATTGAAGGACACCAGTTAAACCAGTTGCCGTCGAGTTGATTCTGACTCATGGTGACCTCATGTGTGTGTACCCACGTACAAAAGAAGTGATACTGGTGTAGTGAAAGGCTGGAGAGCAGAGGTCCACCATGAACTTCAGAGCTTCCATACAAGTCATACCCTTCCAGCTCTCGCCTACGTTATTTCTCTGCTTCATGTCTGAAGCCTCACTGCTCTTGAACACACTTTGTATTTTCTCAAATCCAGGAAGGCCCCCACCCCTTCTTTGCTCCATCTTTAAAGTCACACTCATCTTGAAAGCCCAGCTGAGATTTAGCCCTGCTCACAAATATTTCTCTGATTTCCTCAGGCTACTGATCTCTTTCCTTTCTCTGAACTCCCACTCAATGCTGATATCACTAAGATGACATCTGAAGATGTACTGCCAGGTGGTGGCTCTTCTGCTAAGGAACCCTGGTGGCACAGTCCATAAAGATTTACAGCCTAGGAAACCCTATGGGGCAGTTCTACTTTGTCCTACAGGGTTGCTACGAGTTGGAATCGACTTGATGGCAGTAGGCCTGGGGCTTGGGGGCCCTTCTGCTGTTGCTGAAATCTTTCATTGCTGCTTAACTTTCAAATATTACGTCTTCTTTCCAAATAGACTGTAAGCTGTGTGGGGAGAGGAACGAAGTCATACCTTTACGAGACCCCTCCTAATACTTTACACATAGCAAGCTCCCAGGAAATACTGTTAGTTGAATTGGATTTCCAGGATCATGTTTCTTCAACTATCTGGATTTTGACCAGATTTTTCTTCTTATTTAATATCTTCACCCCGATTCCACTCCCGGCCACCTTTAACTCGTCTCCCAATCGTACAACGTGCTCACTCCCCTAACTGAAAAGATGGAGTTGCAAATATTGGTCAACCTCCGGAGAGTAATAGCTCCCCAGCTGCAAGAGGCCAATTCAAACTCCAGGTTTTCAGATCCTTGGAAATCATCTGTAGCCTGGGGCCCTGTTGTGTTCGTGGAAGGAGAGGAGATGACAATCTCCAGGCTGTATTTATGGCTTAATCCTATTCATCTCCTCTCATGTCAGCAGAAATAGATTGCTTTTTGCTCTGCTCTGCGCTGCTCTGTTCTGTTCTGCCCATGACTTTTTTTTTTAACAAAAACAAGCTCCAAGATAATAAGCCCCTTCTCTGCTTCTGAAAGCTTAGCTAGCTGCTCCACACTGGGGTTAATACTGACAACTACCATAGTTCAAAAGTTATCTTAAAACTTTAAAGGACTATTTAGAGTACCAAAGTATATTCATAACTTAGCTGCTTACCTTGAAATCTCCCTTTTTGAAATATTATGTTTTCACCAAACTGAAGATACTCTTTAGGTTTCATAGCAGAAAAAATGCAGCTCATTTTCTGTCTATAAGACTGTAGTTAATGGTGGTTGGGGTTAAATCAAATCAGAGCTTGAATCATTTTAAAACCCTGCTTAATCACAACGTGCACATCAACGACCAAGCAACTGAAGGTGTGATTAAATTATTTAAAGGAAAAATTTAAAGTTTCATTTACAAAGCCTCCACATCCCACATTAAAATGTGCTTTATTGAGTAAGTAGGTGCATGGTTATATTTTCACCAAAGATTCACAAATTTTCACAGGGAACAAAAAGAACGAGTATGGCGCCTCATATTTCAAAAGGCAAAAAGGCTCTTGTTAGAGAGGAATTATGTATTAGAAACTGATTAAAAATTATGTATGTCTCCCCTGACTTATATTAAATAAAATTCCTTTCTACCTGCACTTTATCCCAGCCTTCCCCCTACCGTCCACTATTTACATAACCTACTGCTCTGCAGAGTGGTTCTCAACCAGGGGCAATTTTGTCAACGTCTGGAGATATTTTTAATTGCCACGACTTTGGGGGAGGGCTGCTAATTGGCATCTATTAGGTACAGGCCAGGGATGTTGCTAAACATCCTTCAGTGCACAGGATAGCCTCCCACAACAGAGAATTATCTGGTCCAAATGTCATTAGTGCCAAGGTTGAGAAACCCTGCCTGGCACCTAAGAATAAATAAAACTCCACCTAATGTAAAGCACTTAAGTTGAAATACATGTTCAAGGGTAAGAGCTCAGCATATAATCAAAAGAAGATATAAAAAGGGAAAAGAATGGTACTTTTGTTTGTATGAAAACTGAAAGTATCTTTGTATCATAACGTATGATAAAGAACATTAAAAGGCATGTGACAAACTGGGATAACCTATTTGTAACAAACGTTGAAGATACTGAGTTGATTTTTTAATATATAAAGAGTGCTGACAAATCAATATATAAAAAGAAGAAAGAGTGCTGACAAATCAGTATATAAAAAGAAGACTGACACCCAAACTAAAAAGATGGATGATAGGAATGAACAATTAATTCACAAAACAAAGAAATACAAATAGTTGATAAACATATGAAAATAATTCAAAATCATTAGGAATCAAATCGCTGTAAGTTTGACACTGTTTTTCACTTATCAAACTGGAAAACCCTATAGAGATGTTAATACTTAACCCTGGAGAGTAGTTTGCCAGTACATCTCAAGAACTTTAAATTTGTACAAACCCTTTGACTCTAAAGTATCATTTTGAAGAATCTATTATAAAATAATAAAGATATGGGCAGAGACTTCTAATAAGTAATATTTATAATATTAAGCAATCGAAAACATTCAATTTGCCCCAAACTAGAATTGGTTAAATAAATTATGCTACTATATATGATAACATTTTATGAAGTCATATTTTTTCAGAGAATATGCAACAGCTTAGGGAAATATGACGTTAAAAATAAGAGCAATGCAAAATTGTATATAAAGCGTGTTCCAAATTTTGTTTTAATGCGCACACACACACACATGCACACACAAACATGCATGAGGTAGACATGGGTTTGGAATGTTCACCTCTACCAAAGAATAGTCTAAAATAAATTTAGAACCCCAAGTTAAGGAGGGCAGGGAGGGACCCTCCAGCTCTGTGCGTCCTGATCCGTCTATAAGCTGACTAGGTGTCTGCTTTGTCTTGCTTGGCTTTAGGTCAATGGTTTCTCCCTGGAAGAATTTAAAGCCCAAATAAAAGGAATGTGTTTGACCAGGCAAGGCAGAAATGGCCCATTCTTAAAGGTGTTGCTTTTTTGTGTTTGAAATGACCTGATGGAAATAGAATAAAATAAAAATGGCTTCTTACCAGGAAAATAAATTTTGTATATAAAGCAAAAACAGCGTGTAGTAAAAATTATCAACCATGAAGTTCATTATAAACGATTTTGTGCCTAACATCCTTATACAGTAATTCTTCAAGCATGCAAAAGCTCAAAAACCACTGAGGAAGGAGAAAAGAGTGTCTATACTCCAGTGTCTGGGTAGGCCTTTAGATAAAAACCAAATCCCATGAGGAATCAGAAGTGGATAGAAAATTCTCAACTGTTCCTATTTGCCTATTGGGTTTACTCTGTCCTGTTTTAATTAAGTATTCATTCAACCTTCATGCATATTACTACTTTTACGAGCTATGTGTTAAACACTGGGCACCTCACCTGGCATATAGTCAAAACCAAAACCAAACCCGTTGCCGTCAAGTCAGTTCCGACACAGTGACCCTACAGGACAAAGAAGAACTGCCCCATAGGATTTCCAAGGAGCGGCTGGTGGATTTGAACTGCCGACCTTTTGGTTAACAGCTGAGCTCTTAACCACTGCGCCACCAGGGCCCCAGCACATAGTAGGCATTCAATAAAATTTTGCTGGGTGTGAATCTAAATCTTGTTTGAACACACTCACTGTCTTAGTTACCTAGCGCTGCTATAACACAAATACCAAAGTGGGTGGCTTAAAGAACAGAATTTATTTTCTCACAGCTCAGGAGGCTAGAAGTCCAAATTCAGGGCAGCAGATCTAGGGGATGTCTCTCTCTGTCGGTTCTGGGGGAAGATCCCTGTCTCTTTTAGCTTCGGTAGCCCCAGTTTCTTGGCGATCTTCACATGGCATCTATCTCCCCCTCCCTACCGCCCCTGTTTGTGCTTGCTTGTCTCAGTGTCTATACTGCTCCTTACAACTCAGAAGTGATCAGGTTTAGGACACACCCTACACTGACATGGACTCATTAACATAACAAAGAAAACCCATATCCAAATAGATTGATATCCACAGGTAGAGAGATCAGGATTCCAACACATATTTTGGGGGAACCCAATTCCATCCATAACACTCACATGTATACTGTTATTCAAAAAGTTGTTGAGAAGAACTTGACTACCTATTTCCTCTATTTATTGAAGCCTTGCCATGCGATGTCACATTCATACCTTTTGATACTGGTTTCATGAACCATCATGTATTCATATGGGATGCATTGTATTTTGCTTTCAATGGTTTCTCTATGTTTTTTTTCCCTCCCAGACTCCTTGGGAGCACAGAATGGTTACCTCACGCATACATACATTCCTAAAACTAATAAATTGCTTGACACATAGTAGGTTTTCTCTAAATGTTTGTATAAATGAATGAATAAATGGATTGAAGATACATTCCCTGAAGCCAAAATTCAAAGCAACATCTTTTAAATATAATGTTTAAGATACAATTGGATTTGAAACTCAAGGATAAGCCTGAATTTCTCTATGCATTCGGAATATAAATACTCCTCTGAACCCTGAGAGTTACGGAAATATTAGTCTGGAAAACTAATAGCAGCAATCAAATGCTTCAGAGAATGTTTTTCATCTGGAAAAAAAAAAAAAAACTTCAATAACGTCATTTTCTCCCCCAAAGATGAAGTTACCTATGTGTGAGGGGTGTTAGAAAACAATGCTTAACAGATTTAAAGCTGAATCAAAAGGCTGAGTGTAAATGGATTGGCCATAAAATCAAAATGTGAAGCTGAAAAGGGCACTTCATCAATCAGAAAGAGGGTTCAACAACAGCTTACTCTTCAACATGTCATTTAGAACCATCAATTTCCAGCTGCTGGTGAAGCTGGCCTTGGCCTTAAGACGAAGGTTGCTTTGTCTTTTAGAGAGCTATCATTATCTATATATATCTTCATCCATTCATTAAACATATATTAACTGAGCACATACTAGAAGCAAGGAACTCTGCTGTCATTGATGGTTCACAGATGAATGAGATGATGTTCTTTTCCTCAAGGTTTTTCAGTCTGGTTTGGAAGACTGATGTGTAAACAAATAAAGAAAAGGTATTCAAGAGAAGGCGGGGCTAGCTGCCAAGAGTTAGCTTCACTTAGGACATGAGACTTGGAAGCTGTATCTCGTTACATTGGAAGTCACACTCAGGAAGGGTTTTCATGGAGCTGTGAAAGTGCATGGCAAGTTATGGGAATGGCAAATAGTTTAGTATGAAAAGAACACAGGATAAACTATGATGGAAAAATGGGCAATGACATTGTAAGAAGAACAACCCTTAGTTCTGTTGTGTTTCACTCTGCTCCAGTGATGGATCCTCACAAGGCATGTACAAGAAAACTATCATGATCCCAGAGGAAAAGGACTCAAAAAGGGCATCAGAGTCTTATATTTTCAAGACGGTGGGGGAAAGACATTACACCCCCTTTTGAAAACTACAGAAACTAAAATTATGAAATTAGAAATGAATATTCAATAGAAGAGTCGAACAACAAAATTGAGAACGTTACCAAAAAAAAAAAAAAATAGCTTAAGAGATGGACAATAGGAGAGAAAAGTTAAGAGAATTAAGAGGTTTAATCCAGAAAGTTCAACATTAGGGGAAAAAAGGGAGTATTGAAAGAGAAAAGGGAGAAAATATTGGGAGTAATTCTTTAAAGATATACTATAAGAGAATGTTACACAACTGCAGGACATGAGTCTCCAGACTATGGAGGTCCATGACACACCAAGTGAAAAAAAATGACCCACATACAGAAATGTAAGACTGAAAAACCAAACACCAGGAACAAAAAGATCCTAAAAGCCTCCATAGGCATGAGAATCAGAATACCACTGTTAAGTCTCAACAGCAAAACTGGAGGCTAAGAACTGTAATTGCCTTCAAATTTTTGAAAAAAATGTTTTCAGTGTAACATTCTATATCCATCCTGATTCTCAGTGAAGTGAGAAGTAGCATAAAAACATTTTCAAACACGAAAGTCTCAAAAAATTTCACCTCAGAAAAGTACTAGACAGTGTGCGAGATCAAAATGCAAGAGTAAACCAAGGTAGAAGACAGTATGGGAATCAGGAAAAACAGGCTCTAGCACCTTCTAGTGAAGGAAACAAAGGGAATTTGCAGGATGGTGGCCAAATAGAGAGCTGTCTTAAAAGGAGCGCTTCAGAGAAGACCTGAAGGAAAGCCACCCAAGACTGGAGGGAGAGGTTGGAAGAATCCAGGGAAATAATAAACCCATAAAACGCATTGCTGTTGAGTCATTTCCAAATAGTGACCTCATAGGACAGAGCAGAGCTGCCCCATTAGGTCTCCAAGGTCAGCAAAAAAGAGGAAGCCCCTCAATGAGATGGACTGACATAGTGGCAGCAACAGTAGGCTCAAACAGCAACCACTATGAGGATGGTGCAGGGCCGGGTAGTGTTTTGTTTTGTTGTACATAGGATTGCAATGAGTCACAATTGACCCCTGACGCTGTAGGTGGCCATCATATCCACAGACAAGCAGGATCAACTCAATTCAAAATAAGTGATTATCTTCTGTCTATAATGTGTCCCTCCCAATGCCATTTTGGAACGCTTTGACAGAAAACTCCACATTCCTTCCGGAAATAGGAACCAATCTCCCAGTCTTTCTCAAGGGATAGTTAGTGCCAAGATGTGTTTTTAAATGAATGTGTTCAAATGACTGAGTCTTAAGGCACTCATGAGTTGAAACATAAACTTGCTAAAATTTTTAACGGTTTAGCGCCTACAGAAAATCACCTGCTGCTGAGAACATAAAAATTACCTGTCACAAAATGTATCAGAGCTTCATACACACATTCTCATTGCTCTAATGGAAATCACATGGATAGCATCCTCACGCATCAAAACAAAATAAAGACCAATGGAATTTAAAAGTAGTGGAAAACCAGTTGCCGTGGAGTCAATTCTGACTTCTGGCGACCCCATGTGTGTCAGAGTAGAACTGTGCTCAACAGGGTTTCCAATGGCTGATTTTTGGAAGTAGATCACCAGGCCTTTCTTCCGAGGCACCTTTGGGTGGACTCAAACCTCCGACCTTTAGTTAGCAGCCAAATCTGTTAATCTTTTGCACCACCCAGGGACTCGGGAGGGGATAAAACAACCACACTAAGCAGGTGAGACTGTACTGAGCTGGAGTCAACCAGGGTTAATTTTACATACGTATACGCCCACGTAGGGGTCCCCGGGTGGCGCTAACTGAAGTGCTCAACTACGAGCCGAAAGGTTGGCGGTTCCAACCTACCCAGAGGCGTCTCAGAAAACAGGCCTGGCGATCTGCTTCCGAAAGGTCATAGCCTTGAAAATTCTATGGAGTGCAGTTCTCTGCACACATGGGATCGCCATGAATCAGAGCTGACTTGAGTACAGCTAACAACAACAACAACATACACCCATGTAACCAAGATGGAAATATAGCACGTTGCCAGCACCACAGAAGGCTCACTCATGCCCCCTTCCAGGCACTCTCCCCATTAAAGGTAATCACTATTCTAACCTCCATCAACACTCACTTGTTTTGTCTGTTTTTAAATTTCATACAAATGGAAGCATATGGTATATAACCCAAAAACCCACAGCTGCCAAGTCGATTCGGACTCATAGTGACCCTACAGGACAGAGTTGAGCCGCCCCATAGGGTTTCCAAGGAGCGGCTGGTGGGTTTGAACTGCTGACCTTTTGGTTAGCAGCTGTAGCTCTCAACCACTGTACCACCAGGGCTCCATATGATGTGTGTGTGTGTGCTTATGTACATATGTATGTAGGTATATATATATATAAATAATCACCCAGGGTTTCTCTCCCTTAGCACTCTTGATATTTGAGACTGGATCACTCTCTGTGGTAGAGGCCGTCCTGTGCATTGTGGGATGTTTAGCAGCATCCCTGGCCTCTAACTGTTCAATGCCAATAGCATGTCTCACCTGAGTTGTCACAGCCAAATATGTCTCCAGAAATTGTCAAGTGACCCATGGAGTGCAAGATCACCTCTGACCGAGAACCACTGCAGTAGACATAAAGAATATACCAGCTGTTATCTTAGGAAGAACTTCTTAAATTCCAATTTTCATTTTTATTAAACAAATCTGCTTTGTATCTATAATGGAATGATCCCAGATTCATTCAGTAGTGAACAGGGAACAAGGGTTAGTGGGCCCACTGCTCTGGGAAAACCTAAGAGGAAGTGCCCTTTTACATTTCATTTTTGTTTGTTTTATTTTCGCTGACAATAAAGAGAAAGAACAGGAAATACAACTTTGGATGGCTGGTAATTTCTTCTAACTTTCAAAATTGCTCTGACAAGTGGAAAGAAGAACATCATGGAACACAAAGCAAAAAGACTGAACGGGAGGAAAGCGGCATTTCTTTGAGGAATATGGTCTAACAAAATAAAGGCATCAATTCAACATGAAATTGGGCATGCATTCAACAGTGCGAATGCAGGCTCAGAAGATACGGCCGTCTATCAAAGAAGGCAAGGCTCTGGTTGATTTTTATTTATTTTGTCCTCCTGAATCATCACAGAACAAGTGACTAATTAGCTACAAAGTGAGGACTTCATTAAAGCTGTTTAAGAATTGATTTTAAAGAGACTTCCCACATTCTATATAGAAAACAAACAACCAAAATTCTTTGGGGGGAGAAATAAAAACTGAGTTTATGGAAAGATTTGTTTATAGAGTATGGCTCGTTTTTGAGAAAGCAAAAGCAGTATAGAAGGAAGACTGTCTTCAATTATCATCGTTATTTGTAATTCATCCCACTTGTAATCAGAGATGCTCAAAAAAATTTCAAATAATTAAAAAATGTTGACAGCGTTTTCATGACGTGGCAATTAACATGCTTCTTTCCAGGATGGAGAGGCTAGGACATCAGAGGGATGCACAATCAGTTCGTGCTTATGCAGGAAGTCTGACTTGAAGTCTGATCTTCAGAATAGCCCCGGAATCTCGCTACTCAAAGTGTGGTCCGAGGACCAGCAGCATCAGCATCATCGGGGAGCTCGGCAGAAATGCGGAAGCTCGGGTCCCACCTGGACCTATGCAACTCGATCGGCATTTTAACAAGATCCCCAGGTAATACTTATGCTGACTAAAGTTGGAGAAGCATGGCTCTGAAGAGTCCAATTTCATCATTTCAGATGATATATAATCTTTTGTGGTAACCAATGGGAAATATATTTTCTGAAAATGTTCATTTCAGAGCTTCTTGGAAAACATGAGGAAAACAAATCTTTTTAAACAAAGCTCTGATATTCCAGGATACAGCATATCGTATACAAAAAGTGAGAAAAGACAGCACACGATATAGAACCAGGATAGAAAAGACTTAAGTAAAGCTATAGGGTCAACCTTTGGGTCTTCACTGTAGGTGTTCTTCAAAGGAAAGGCATTTCTGGTTGGACATCTGAACAAGGGGGAGAAGAAATCTATCTGAAATCAACAAGGACCAGAGTCAAGCTCACAGCAGAATCCCTCTCTGACCAGTTTCCCGTACCCAAGGCAGATACTGTCCACCATTTCTTCCTCCTATTGCAATTCCTCCATACAGCCACCCAAGATGCTATTCCAGCATTAACTAGTAATTAAAACCTTCAGATGGCCCCTTAAATCAAAAGAGCATGATGCATTTTAGTTTGAAAGCTTCTCTCTCTTCCTTCCTTCTTTCCTTTCCCTCAAGAGTTTAAGACAATGTGGTGGCATTTGTTAGCATCTGCTTACAAGTCCACTAGTTTATGATTTGAGACCATTGGGCACGTGAAACTTTGTCGGGCTTGTCAGCTGTGTCCAGATGCCAATACCATCGGCTGATAAGATTTCTCTTATTTTCAAAAGATGAATCAAAGTTCAATGCACAAGGTTAGAAAGCATCAATAACTAGAAGGCAACTAGCTCTGTAAATGAAAAACAATGTTATGTAATTAAAAGACAGTTGCAAAAAAATTGTTTTAAAATATACTAAAAATAAAGTCAGCCTCTAAATTGCAGAGAAAGGCATTTCAGTTACATTGATGGGGTTATTTTTCCTCTGAAGCCTGCATTTTTTTTTCCTACTCAGTAGCAGGAACCACATCAAAAAGGCGGAAGCTTAGAAGCTTAAAGCCCATAATCCCTGTGGTGGCCGCCAAAAACATAATTAAGGAAAAACACTCATTTACGTTTTCTTTCCCTTCAAAACCTAATCTCATATTTTTTTCGAGACCTTGGGGAGGAACTACAATTTGGGGTCACATTTTGAACAATGTTAGATTATAGCTAACTGGACCCCATGACCTTATTCAGAATGAAATCATGTACTAACAGACTTCAGGGGTAAGGATTTTTAAAAGGTGTTTCAGTCTCCTAAAGCCAGAAAATAATCCACTCACACACGGAGCTTGGACTTGGCTCTTAGTAAACCACAGAGTTTCCAAAAGCAAGCTAGGAAGCATCGAGCTGTCAAGAAAACCCTTTTCCCTCAAAAGCTCAGCTCAGTTTGAACAAACACATTACGTATGTAGTTCTATCTCCCTTGCTCCCCTCCAGTAAACATCAGCTCCAACAAAAAAGGCACGTCGTTCTCATTTCTGGACCTCTTCTGCCTTTTAAAAGATGCAAGCCTTGAAGAAGGGAAAGAACTGTCACAGTTGTTTCTCAGGTCTCTTGGTGGTTAATCGCCTTCATCAGTAATAGATCAAACCAAAGAGCAAGAGTACTGCTTTTAGAATGAAATCAGCTTATGACTGCTGCTCACTTTCATAAAAATGTATTTCCACGTTTGTTTCCCAGTTCTCCAAAAATTTCACTTCTTACCAAAATGCAAGACCTCTTTTTCGCTCACTTTGGAATTTCAAGGATCTTTCCTCGTCTTCTGCTTTTGTATTCATAGAGTTCTTAAAGCCACTATTTACTGAGATCCTACTGTGCGCCAGGCACTGAGCTAGACACAATATTTGCATTATCTCATTTAATTCTTAAAACAGCCCTGAGAGATCGGTATTATTTTCCCATTTTACAGATGAAGAAACTGTGATTGAGTGAAGTGAAAATAAGAGGAAAAGGCTCCCTATTCAAGTTTCACGCAGCAAACATCAAAGCCTGCATTCCACCCCTAGAATGCTACTCAACGTCTGCTTCTAGAAGACGTTTGCTGAACTGAACTGACTTGTAGGCATGGTCTCCTGGGGTCAGATAATGGGCTGTGAGTCCTTTAAGGGAAACACAGCAGAGAAGAGATACAGAAGCTAATGTGTTTGTGCCCTTTTCAAAAGAAGCAAAGCAAAAGCCATAACCACTTATAAATGCGTGACTAAAGAGTCTTAAGTTACAATACTGAGAAGGAAATGCATTACATATGCACCCCTATTTCACGGAATCAAAGATGTTGGACCTTCATTTCATAGGGTTTATGAGGTTAAGGAAACAAAGGTCTGCTGAGCTGCCCACAAGAATGGGAAGCAGAATGGAAACAGTGAAGAATTTACTGAAAGGTTGGAGGTTTGAACCCACCCAGAGACACTTCAGAAGAAAGGCCTGGTGATCCACTTCTGAAAAATCAGCCATTGGCAACCCTACGGAGCACAGTTCTACTCTGACACGCTTGGAGTTGCCATGAGTTGGAATCTACTTGACAGCAACTAACAACAACAACGATAAAGACTTGCCCATTGGATCTGGTGACTTTGGAGCAAACAGGTTCAGTGAACTGATGAGGGCAGAAGCCAGGTTTGATAGGGTTGAGGAGAGAAAGGGAGGTGAAGTGGATTCATTAAGTGTCATCCAGCACTTCTCAATCTCTTTGACCTCAAGACTCCTTTGCTCCCTCACACATTATTGAGGACCCTAAAGAACTTTTATTTATGTGGGTTACATCTGATGATATCCAATGTATTAGAAATTAAAACTGAGAAAATGCTGAAATATTTCTTAATTCATTTGAACACAAAAATAACTCCATTACATAAGTAATATATTTTTATGAAACATAACTGTATTTTCCAAAACAAAAGCATTTGGTGAGAAGAATAGCATCTTTTTACACTTTTGCAGATAGATCTCTTTAATATACGGCTTAAGAGATGACAGTGGGCTTCTCATATCTGCTTCTAGATTCAGTTTCTTGCAATCTTAAAGAAGACAGGATGAGAAATAGAGAGTTCGCCTGAGGCAGGAAAAGGGACTTTGCATCCATGCAACAAGAGGAAGGAAGCGATGCTAGGTGTGAAGATAAGTAAATGAATAGGTTTGGGGGCAGGGGGTTGAGGGGCTTTGCATCCAAGAGATTCTACTTTCTCTGTAAACAGAATAATGAGGCAGGTGGAAGGTGGGGTCAGAAATTTAAAAAGCAGAGGGCATATCTGAACATAAATAATCAAGTCATCCTTTCTTATTAAGAAATTCAAGGAATAAAGTCTCTTTGGGTAAATATACATCATGACATGAAATATCAAGAAAGCATCTGTGGTGCTTGGACAATTGTGAGGCCTTCTGGAAACCGAAATTCATGCGGAAAGATTTTAGAAGAAGCAACAAAATAAATGCAGCATCTCAATTGGAAGAGCGTAGTCAATGTCACTGAACTGTGCATGTAGACATTTTTGAAATGGTGTATCTTTGGCTATATGTATTTTCACCAAAAAACAAAAGGTTGAGAAGTTAGAGGGTTGACAGGTTGTGGGGTTGTTAACCAATGTCATAAAACAATATGTGTACTACTGTTTCATGAGAAAGTATTTGTTCTGTAAGCCTTCAGCTGAAGTACACTAAAATAAATAAATAAATAAATGCAACATCTTTGGCCTCTCTAGAGGAAGATCAAAGAAGTGATTATTTTCAGCTATCTACAAGCTTGCAATAACAGTATTATTATAGGATGCAGCAAGAGAAGAATATAATTCTATCTGGGCTCAACAGCAGTTTTCTTGTCTGCATATGTCAACCTTCCAATATAGTAACAGATACTGTTTACAAATAGAAACGCTGGAGGATGTTCCAAGCCACGTATCATTAGTTGGGCCCAGAAAAGATTTCAGTCACCTAGCTTCTGCCCTTGCTTGCACTAGCCACAAGTCTGCAAGCTTTCTGCATGGTGACAAGAACAGAATCATAGTGTCTAAGAGGGCAGCCCTGGCGAGATGGCGTAGAACATCTTCTCAAACCTCTTTGAAGGATCTTTGAAATTCACAACATATTATCCCAGCAGGAACTCTTAACCTTCCACATGCTGTGGATCCCTTTGGCAATCTGGTGAAATCCTATGGACCCCTTCTCGTAATAAGGTTTTTAAATACATAAAATAAAACACACAGAATTACAAAGGAAATCAATTACAATACAATATAGTCTTCACTCTATTTGAAAAACCAAATGTATAATGTAGTGACGTGTGTGCTTCTTGGTTAGGACCTTAAATAGAAAGATCTAGAAATATTTTGAAGTGTTACTAGTGTAATATGTGTCCAATGTGGTGAAATCTACTAGAAGTATAAAAAGTAGCTTACAGGCTAATGGGGAAGGCCAACCTAGAAAGAGGAAAATAGAATACGTTGAAGAAATATTAGAGTATGCATCCATGTTACAGAACACAGAGAAAGGCCTCAGCCTCAAATCAGTCTCCTAGAGGAGACAGTCTCTGAGCTGAACCTTCAAAACTAGCTTATCTATAAATTAAGTTAAAAGTTTTCAATTAAGTAGGGCTAGTTTCTGGATAGGAACGCTATGAATCGCAATCGGAATGGACTCAATGGCAATGGGTTTTTAGGCTTGTAACCAACTTGGGAAAATGACTTGATCTCTATTTGGTTTGGGGAAAGATGTAGTGATATGTAAAGCACCAGCCCAGGTTCAGAATATAACGGGTTCTGAATAAATGTTAGGTCTCCTCTCTTCTATTGGTGGCCATCCTTCATTGTGTTTGGATTCCAGCTCTTCTAAAATCCCACTCTGTGATGAAGGCTTTCTGAAGCCTGGATATACCGATAGGAGTCCCTGGGTAGTGCAAACGGTTAACGTGCTCAACTGCTAACCAAAAGGTTGGTGGTCAGAGCCCACCCAGAAGTGCCTTGGAATAAAGACCTGGCGATCTGCTCCTGAAAAATCAGCCGCTGAAAACCCAATGGAGCACACTTCTACTCTGACACACATGAGGTCGCCATGAGTCGGAGTGGACTCCATGGCAACTGGTTTTTTAAAATATTGACGGCTCTCCAAAACCTGAGATAAGCAGACTCTTGGGTTCCAGAATGCCCTAGTCCTTTCTGTAACAACAACATAAAAATATATGCCCCCAGGATCTCCATACTGACACGAAGAACTTGCAGGACAATTTCATTATTAAATTGAGACGTCATTGTTTTGGGGTTAACCTTGGGATCAAATAACAAAAGCAAATGAATCAACTGAGGCTAAGGAACAACTTTTTCACTTCATAAAAGGCTTTTTAAGCACTTCAAATGAATGTTTGTCTCAAATAAAAATCAAATTTCATACTGAATCAATGGTAGACCTTTTGAGCTATAGTCTGCCAGAAAGTAGATGACCCCCCAAACTGAAAACGGGCAGATAAAAAAAGTTACTCTGACAGGAATCTGCTAATGAATCATTGCGTGCTGTCTGGCAGGATTCGCAAGGATCTGTGTTAAATACTGCATGGGGATATTAAGGTGGAAGGTAGAAACAATGCATATTGAATTATCACTAAGTGTTTTTAAAGAATTCTGTGTTGCAATAACTTCTGAAATCCCTTTCACTTTCTTAGCCAAGATATACTCCTATAAAACCCCTGAGACCCTTCTTTGTAGTCACACACACCGCTGTTGCTTTAACAGGGAGCCACCACTGACTCATGCACAGAAAATCCATAAGCCCTACGGCTGTAATTAAAGGACGTTTATCATGCAGACACTAAATGCATTTGAAGGAAATAGAAAACATTTTTAAAATATCATCTTTTAGAGTGCTGATAATTTTGGAGGGTTGTTGGCCGGGAGAGCTAAACATTCCCCAAACAGCACCCAATTTCAAAACAACTCTCCAAGTGGTCTAATGTGTGGGCAGACCAGGTCCTCAGAAACGTAAGTTTGCACATTGAAAGGCTGTCACACAATGTTCCAGGGACCAAGTCATGAATGCAATCGTTTAGACGACACGCAGAATTAGACTTCTCCCTCTTTCCACAGTGGAACAGACAGCCTTTGTTTTGAAAATTAACTAAACATCTAGAGACCTCTAGGCAACCTTTCCTCTACCAGATCGGTGTCCTTTTGAAAAGAAAACTCCCTGTACTCCTTTCCTTAACTCCTGTAGCACTTCTACAGTGTAGTTAGAGCCAAGGTTCTGGAACCAGGCTCGCTACCGGGGTTGGAACCTCACCTCTGCTACTACTTCCTTTACTTCTCTGTGTTTCAATTTCCTCGTCTGTAAAACAAACGTAATAAGAATATCTAACTCACAAGGTTGATCTGAGAAAAGCGAGTAGTCAATCAAGAACGTATTATCCAACCAGTTACCAGTTGCCATTGAGTCACTTCCGATTCCTGGCGACCCCAAGCGTGTCAGAGTAGAACTATGCTCCGTAGAGTTTCCAACGGCTAACTTTTCAGAAGGAGATCACCAGGTCTTTCTTCCAAGGCACCTCTGGGTGACCTTGAACCTCCAACCTTTCTTGCCAGGCAACTCTGGGAATTATCCCACCTGAGAAGCGAGGGAACTGGAGTATTTATACATATACCAACTCCTGGCAGTCATTTTTAAAGGCTCCCAGACAAAAGCACAGCTACCTTCAATAGTTCCGGAAAAGGCCCTTAAGGCACAGAGATGCAGATAACGGCAGCCAGAAGTCATATGGAGCACAAGGCCACGGTATGGTCCAAGACATGTGGGTGGAGGAAAACGAATGAACGGAAGTAAAGTGTGCGGAGCAGTGCAAGGCACATGGAAAGAGTTCCATCGATGCTATCCACTATTCCTATCTGTATTAGTACTGTTATTATTTATAGAGGCATCAGCCAACATTCCGAGGTATTTACGCCTATGTCCTGCTGCCTTGTTTATGCTCCCAGCAGAGGGGCCATTTCCTCACATTGTATGATCATCATTATCATGATTCAGATTCAACCGGAAAGGCTCAGACTGAAAAATCGGGGCTATTTCCCAGTGTATATTAAGTGCCTGTAAGATGAAGTGCAAACCACCACCAACTCCAAACACAAATCCCTCTCTGAGGAATCTGCAAGTCTTTGCTCTCAGAAAATCCACTGTCTTCCCTTGCTGCCATTATTAAGCATGAGCCTGAGTCCCTCACCACGGGCTGCAGGTGAGCTCATTTAATCTGACTTCTCTGGAAACACTGCATCCGGAAGGGGTCATTTTAGGAAGCCAGCGAAGACATATCAGGGATCTGCCCTGGGATTGTCCAGATGTTTACCAAAACATGGATTAGGAGTTCCACAAGGAGGTAAGCAAACCCTTGAAAATGTCCTCTTCTCAAGCTGCTGCACGTCTGGAATTCCTCACGGACTCAAAGAGACCAGCTCAGCTCGATGCAGCAAGCACTCCAAGTCCACAGAAGCCAGATGACATCAAATCCATGGACGGAGTGCTTGTTGTGTGCAAGCCTGTTCACACAACAGGCAGTGTGGTGGGTGGTGGGGTGGGAGAGGTGACTAAGATCTAGAAGACGGGTCTGCCTCAAGGAGTTGGGAGATTCATCATGTTAAATACCATATAATGAATCCCATATAACAATAATCCCATATAGTAATAATCCCATATAATGAAAACAAAGTTAAGATTTGCCACAAAGCATCCCACATTTCATTGCTCTGTGACTGGAATTAGGTAGAAGTGGGCTATGAATGAGATTGCACACGAGTTGAGCCTTCAAAAAGGATGTGCTGCTGAAGATACTCCTAACGAACTACCCAGAAGCCATTGTTGTTTCTTTCCTCCCTAATGACAACCCTCCAACCTATTTTTTTCCCAGGGGGCAAACTTGCCAGGTCAAAGACTGTAATCCCAGCTAGCCTCCAAGTTAGGCGTGTCAGATGAGATGCAGGCAGGAGTCAACGGTTTGGAATCCCAGGGAAGGTCTTTTTGCCCCTTGCCCCACCGTCCTTTCTTCCTTCCTTTCTTTTCTGCCTAAACATGATGCCTGGAGCTTACCAGGCCATCTTGGACTAAGCGGGTGACCTTGAGAATGGAAGCCATGAGCTAAGGATGCAACAGCAGAAGAGAGAAGGAGCCCAGGTCTCTGCTGGCCCATGGAGCCACCATACTGAATCTTGAGTACCTATCTCAGACTTGTTTTATTGAGATGCACATTTTCCACATTTTAACATCTTTAAAATCAAGTATGGCTCTTACAGTTGATGGTGTTTTAAATTGCTCTCCACCAAGCAGCAGCTGTCTGCCCTGCATATTTGCAAACAATGTGCTCATTGCTATTTACATGGTCTTCACCTCAGCTGAATTAGGACTATTGTTGCTACCACGGAGCCCTGGTGGCCCAGTGGTTAAGAGCTTGGCTGCTAACCGAAAGGTCGGCAGTTCGAATCCACCAGCCACTCCTTGGAAACCCTACGGACCCCCTACAGGGTCGCTACGAGTCGGAATCAACTCGATGGCAATGGGTTTTTTGGTTGAAACCGCACATGTTAAACTTAAATCTCATCTGAAATGTCTTCCAAAAGATTCCGCTATGATTCAGCACTATAATGGAAAATTACTGGTACACGGAAAGGCAATGGAAACACAGCAGCAGCCTTCAATTTAATATTTAAAAAGAAAAAAAAAACAAAAACAAAAACCGAAACCCGTTGCCATCAAGTCGATTCCGACTCATAGCGACCCTGTAAGACAGAGTAGAAGTGCCCCATTGGGTTTCCAGGGAGTGGCTAGTGGATTTGAACAGCTGACCTTTTTGGTTAGCAGCCTGAGCTCTTAACCACTGCGCCACCCCATTTCCACCACCCACTGCCATCGAGTCGATTTCCAACTCATAGCGACCCTACCAGGGCTCCCAAAATATTCACTGTTGACCAAGTAAACAGGCTTTTATGTTTTCCAGCAAAGCGACAAAGGTTTCCGGGACCTAAGACAAGAAGATACCCACACAAGTAGATGAAGCTGTGTCATATATTGTGCTACTAAGATACTTACAAAAGTATTACCTTCTCAAGCTGCTGGGCCAAGCCAGAGAAAGCCCAGTGTCAAAATGTGCAGAATGGGTGTCAGCAGTTTGAAAGAAAATCTTAGAGACAATAGTGAGGACTCTTAGGAAATGCTGCATCACAGACACTGTTGATGGCAAAGAGGACAATACTGTATGAACAAACGTAGATCGCAACGATCTGAGTCAAAGAGCCAGTCAGAAGAGGCTCTGATGTGAAGAAGTTTTAGGAATGCCTTAACCCACTTAATTGGCTTCTATGTTCCTTTTGATATATGTTCAAGAGTGATGCATGAGAAAGACCTCTCTAAATAAGTCTAAAAGAACTCTAAGTAAGTCTCAAGAGACAAGGAAGTGGGAGAAGTCAATTGAGAGACCATTTCTAAAACTCAGTAATAAGATGAAAAGAGCCTTACCAACTGCCGTCAAGTTGATTCCTACTCATGGTGACCCCACGTGTTTCAGAGTAGACCTGCACATTAGGTTTTTAATGGCTGTGACCTTTACGAAGTAGACTGCCAGCCCTTTCTTCCACAGGCACCTCTGGGTGGATTTGAACCGCCAACCTTTAAGTTTAGTAGCTGAGCACTTAACTATTTGCAGCACCCGGGGACTCGAAAAAAGCCTGATAACCGTAAATGAGGAAGGAAAGGAAACTACTTAAACCTTAATATTTAGATGGTATTTGGTGGAGGTAGGAGCCCTGGTGGTGCAGTGGTTAAGGGCTATGGCTGCTAACCAAAAAGTCAGCGGTTCGAATCCACCAGCCGCTCCTTGGAAACCCTACAGGGCAGTTCTGCTCTGTCCTATAGGGTCGCTATGAGTTGGAATCCACTTGATGGCAACGGGTTTGGTTTTTGTTTTTGTTTTTGTTTTTTTTTTTGGTGGCAGTAACGGGGTCAGTGAAATAATAAGCTAAACAGCTGTTAGCAAGATTTGGGAGTTTAAGGAAAGAGACTTTTCTTTCACCCGTAGTTTAAGAGCATTTTAGGGGAGAATGGGCTGGATCAGTCTTGAGGGACGTGAAATTGAGATTTTAGCTGCTATTCACAACTAGTAAGCTTTTTCTTTCATTACACTTTATGACTCCACCATAAAAGGAACAAAGGCAGAACTGCAAGTTACTGGGGTAAGGTGGTCATCTCTCGGAAACCAAGTTTTCGGCACCCCACACGGCATCTTGCAGCAGTTTAAGAAAACCGGGCTAGACTAACCCAAGCAACGTGGATGGGTTTTACAATCCCAGGGCTCAGAAACAACCACACGGACTGAGAGCTAGAACCCAATAACACGTATGCCAATGAAATGAATGCATGCAACACAATAAAATTCGTTTGCAAATGCAAATGCCTACAAAAAGATCCACCCTAAACGCAATAGAATAATTGCTCGGGGTAGGCGGGATAGGAGTAGTATAGGAAATACAAGGAGGTAAGTTATTCAAGCAAGCAAGAGAGGAAGTCTTGCATTATCAGTGATGAGAAGGTGTCAAAAACTGATTAAAATAATAAACTCAACCTGATACCCCTCACCAAAACAAAAAAAAGTTTTAGCTTGAACTGGAAGTTGAAATTGGTACGGACATAAAGCTGCAATCAACTATTTTAAAGCTCTGCTTTTCTGAAATCCAAGAGAGAAAATAAATGATATTCATGTATTATATAATTATCGTATACTTTGAAGTCCCTGGGTGTTGCAATAGTTTACGTATTAGGCTGCTAACCAAAAGGCTGGAGGTTCAAATCCACCTCAGAAGAAAGGCCTGGCGATCTGCTTCCAAAAAGTCAGCCACGATGGTATCTGGTTATTGTACACTTAAGAAAAAAAGAGGAAAAATGTTCAGTGAACACCAAAGAACTTAAGAAACACCTTTTTAAATTAATAGAAATTTACCACTATTCAGAAGGGATACCACTCAATGCCTCTTTTTTTTTCCCCAAAAAGTAATAACTGAAACATTATTATACTGACTGACTTTTACTAAATGTGGCTTTCATTTCATGGATCAATTCTTTCATAAAATTGAAAAAAATAAAAATGGTTAGCATTAACTGGATTTAGTTTTACATCTTTTCTATCTGACCGTTAAAGGTCTCTTCCGCCATCTCTGTAACATGCATGTACTCAAATTTCACTTCCGTTGCTAATTCATTTTCAGCAAGTTGGGTTCAGGGATAATCTCATACGGGTAATTTTTGAAAGGTGGCCTATGTTTCCTATTTCCCTGCATTGCTCTGCTCTCATTTCAACTTCTGAACCACCTCAAATTTCTGCTGTCTTCCACATCTGGGCTTCATTACTATGGTAGACAAAGGCACAGACTTAAATGGCCCTCATTCCCATCAAAATGGGTCTCTCAAGTAGAGGTGTGGTGCACACAAAGAGAAATAGTTTAGCAACTGAGAAATTGTTGGAAAAAATATAAACTGCATCAACACAACAAATACCCATCTACTTTACTGGATACCAGTGTTGTGGATTGACTGTGTCCCCCCAAAATAAGTGTTGTAAATCCTAACCCCAATTCCTGTGGTTGTATGTGATTAATGGGATTGATTTGGGAATGGATTTTCTTTGTTATGTTAATGAGACAGTATTAGTGTAGGGTGTGTCTTAAATCAATCTCTTTTGAGATATAAAAGAGATTAAACAAGCAAGTGACAAAACAGATGGGGGAAGATAGATGCCATGCCACATGAAGATCCCCCAAAAGTCAAGGAATGGAAGCTGACAGAGAGAGAAAGCCTTCCTCTAGAGCTGGCGCCCTGAATTCGGACTTCTAACCTCCTAACCGTGAGAAAATAAATTTCTGTTTGTTAAAGCCACCCACTCGTGGTATTTCTGTTATAGCAGCACTGGGTAACTAAGACAACCAGGGTTTCTTAACCTGGGCTCTACTGACATTTTGGGACGGATGATACTTTGCTGTGGGGGACCATACTGGGCACTGTAGGATGTTCAGCGGCATCCCTGGCCTCTACTCACTCGATGCCAGTAACATCCCCCCCCACCAGTCGTGACAACCAGAAATGTCACCAGACATTGCCAAATGTCCCTGGGGGTAGAGGTAGGGCAAAATCACCCCAGTGAGAACCACTGCTATATAAGAATAAACTGCTATACTGAAACTCTCTGGAGAGCAAGGATTGTGGTATGTTGGTTTTACCAGTGTTCAGTAAAGGCTCATTGATGACAAATGGCTTGGGCATCCACCATGTGCCTTGTACCATGGGCAGTAATTCTATATGTTATCTCATTACAAAGGTGTTTAATAATAATAGCAACCACAACCAGCTTCTTGCCCTGGCTACTCACTCCCTTCTTCCAGTAAAAGCCCCCTTCTTTTCGCCTTGGAGACAAAAAGAAAGAAAGTCCTGGCCATCCACTTCTACAAAATCAGCCACTGAAAGCCCTACAGAGCACGGTTCTACTCGGACACATATGGGGTCGCCATGTGTTGGGATCGACCCAATGGCAACTGGTTTTTAAGCCACTAAATTTATAGTAGCAATAGGACACTAATACACAGGCCATATTGTATTTACTTGGGCCATTCAGAGCCCTGGAGGATCAGTGGTTAAGAGCTTGGCTGCTAATCAAAAGGTCAACAGTTCGAATCCACCAGCTGCACCTTGGAAACCCTATGGGGCAATTCTACTCTGTCCTATAGGGACGCTATGAGTCAGAATCGACGCGATGGTAGCGGGTTGTTTTCTTGGGGGGGGGGCATTCTTTTAGTTAACACAAATTTGTAGCAACAGAGGGACATATTCTACCTCAAGCTAATGGTTGAAGCTTCCTGAAGCATCACAATGCATGGGTAGGTAAGGTTTGAATTGAGATAGGAAATAATGGCTGAGCTAAGTAACTACCTGGAAACCCAAGAGGAGGAATTGATACTGATTGCCCATATCAATTGCACTGGGATCAGCACATCTTCCCTCAAGACAGACAAGAGCCTACCCAGCTGGGCCAGAGAGAGAGAAAACTGCATTGCCTAACGAGCAAGAGACAGTTTAAGACGGCACTTTTTTTTTTTTTTTAAATAAAAGCAGGCCTTCCACTAATGTGAATTTTTCCCTCTAGCATCCAAGAGCTAACTTCTAGACTTTCAGACACTTAAATGCCATAGCCCTCTCTTTTGCTAAAAGATACCCTTTGTGATTTCAGAGACTGGTAAAAACTCGATGCCTGGTGGCATAGTGGTTAAGTGTTACGGCTGCTAACCAAAGGTTCGGCAGTTCAAATCCACCAGGCGCTCCTTGGAAACTCTATGGGGCAGTTCTACCCTGTCCTATAGGGTCGCTATGAGACGCAATCGACTGGACAGCAATGGGTTTGGTTTGGTTTATGGGGATAATTATATAAGTACTTGAAAAGCAGGACGGGAATTTTCCTGAAAAGCCGTGTGTCTCTCTCTGTGTGTGTGTGTGTGTGTGTGTGTGTGTGTGTGTGTGTGTGTGTGTGTGTGTGTGTGTGTGTGTGTGTGTGTGTGTGTGTGTGTGTGTGTGTGTGTGTGTGTGTGTGTGTGTGTGTGTGTGTGTGTGTGCGCGCATGCGCACATGTATTAACATGATCTAGGGTTTTTTAACTTCGTGCTATTGACATTTGGGGCAGATGATTCTTTGCGGTGGGGGCTGTCCTGTGCATTGTGAGGTGTTGAACATCATCCCTGGCCTCTACCCACAAATGCCGGCATCCCGCACCCGCCAAGTTGTCACAACCAAAAACGTCTCCATTCGTTGCCAAATGTCACCTGGGGGGAGGGGTACAATCATCTCAGATTGAGGACCACTAGCATAATCAAAGAGAAATCTTCTTTTTCAGGTGACTTCCATCATGCTGTTTTATGTTTCTACTCCTCTCATCACTCCCCAGTATATCCCCGCCTCCTCTAAATCAAAAAAAGAAAGAAATGAAAAGGACCAGTGGCGTTGGGGAAATAATACTGAGAAGACACATACACAACCCACCCCATTGTCTCCACATTGTTCTTTAGATCTCAGTTTTTTATTTTCAGTCCCCTGAAAAACAACTTCAACTTAGGTAAATGACATTTAATTAATCAGTTGCCTTTAGTTGGTGATGTATTAATTCCAGAAGAGTAAGATAATGACAATGTGCGAATAAACAAGAGCTCCTGGTTACAGGTTTTAATTCTTCATTAAGATCCTGATTCTACATTAACGAGGGAGACAGGACTTGGCAGAAATTTGGCCAGAGATGGATGGTGCCTGCTGGCTGCCCACACTTGGCACCAATCAAAATCTGTTCAGAATTCCATGATGCCTCTAAAGTAGCCTCTCCAGGGAAACTTTTCCGACAACCCCCTCATCCTTTCTCTGGGTCCCCCTTGTTCTTTTACTCTGTCTTCTATTAGACTGAGTTGTTCACATGTCAATCTACCTCACCTTGGTAACTTCTTGCCTGTAGTGGAGATGCTGTTGTTTGCTGTCAAGTTGATTCCGACTCATAATGACCCTACAGGACAGAGTAGAACTGTCCCATAAGTAGAACCTGAGTCCTGTTTTGGGTGCTAGGGAGACAGCGATCACCAAGATGTACACAGCTCTCAGGAAGATTATATTCTTAGGAGCAGTGGGGGTTGGGGGATGGGACCGATAAGAAACAGCAAACCAATAAATGAGAATGTCCCCAGTGACAAAACTCATTGCCATCAAGTCGATTCCGACTCACAGCGACCCTATAGGACAAATAAGAACTGCCCCATGGGGTTTCCAAGGCTGTAATCTTTATGCATGCAGACTGCCACATCTTCCTCCCACAGAGCAGCTGGTAGGTTTTGAATCACCAACCTTTCAGTTAGCAGAAAAGCACTTAACCACTGCACCAACGAGGTTCCACATTGACAAAAGCCATCAGGAAACCAGGAGAGAGCTACAGGACGGAGTTACTGCAGCGGGGAGAGAGGCACACAGGACACGCCCGCCTTTCTGGTGGGACTTGAGAAATGAGATCTGAGGGAAGAAGCCTTCTAGGAAGAGAGGGCAGAAGTTCAAAGATGCTGAGGCAGGAATAAGCTCGGTAAGTTGTAGAGACAAAGAAGACCATGTGTCAGAAGTGAAGTGGGAGAGTGGTCCCAAATAAGGCCGGAAAGGTAGACAGGGGCCTGATTACGTACAGCTGTGTAGGACTGGAGAGGTGATTCTAGGGCAATGGGCAGACACTGGTGCATACAAGCAAGAGCATGACATGATCTGAGTTGTGTTTTTAGAAGACCCCTTTGTCTGGTCCATAAAGAAGAGACTTCAAGGGGAAAGAGTTGAAGCAAGAAGACGGATAGGAGGCAGCTACGGTAATCCAGGTGAAACATGGTAGTGGACCTTATTTACTAATGAATGGTATTGATCAAATAAAAGGGGTGGATTCAGGAAGCTTGTCAATGGATGAGATGTGGGAGAAGTGGCCAGGAGGAGAGAGGAAGCAGGGATGATTCCTCAGGGCTTGGCCTGAGAGTCTGCGGTGGTGCAATTTACTGAAATGCGGAAGTCCTCTTGCTCTTACAACAGGGTGTTTTGGTTCTGGAACACATGGGGCTTATTACTGCCTCAGGGTCTTTTGATGTCTGTTCCCTCTTTCTGCAGTGTTTCTTCCCTCAGATATCATTAGTCAGTTATGGTGAAATGAATTCCTTTATGTGGTCTTTTGCCTTGGTTCTTCAGAAAAATAGCTTGAGAGATTTTCCCCCTAAACCCTAAGAAGTTACTTTTGCCCTAGTTTTCTACCTCAGAGGGTTCGATACTTTTGTTCAGGTTGATTGACATTTCTTGGGTAAACTGTATAAACAAACTGTGGTTTGATACTTTTTGTCTGGTCCTGGGCTGCAGCCTGCCCTGTGATTGGTATGCACCTTGCAGGGATAGGTCAACAGACTATGCAAATGACTGACTCCAGCCTACTATGCAAAATGAAGTGTCTGTGGTCTACCAAGAGCGGATTGGTCAGTTCGTGGCCCTGGTGGGAGGGCCATGCCTTGAAATTGACAGGGAGTTTGCTTATATATGCAGCTAACCCCACAGAGGTTGGCAGACAGAAGCAGAAGGAAGAAAGAAGAGAGAATAGAGAAGAAGCAGAGAGAGAGGTAGCAAGGAACCTCCTAAAAGAGCTGTAACATGGGTCAAGGGCTGTAAACTAAAGACAGCAACAGGCCCAGAAGGGGACTTGCAGTAGAGCCCACGGCAGGGAGCCCGAAGGCAGAGAAGCCCGTCCTGAGGGGGCTGAGAGGATCTCTGCACAGCTGAGGGGGGCGTGCTTGGCAGAGAGAAGGGCCTGCTTGCTTGCAGGCTGAGAGGAGCTGAGAGAGCTGTCCTGCACTGAAGAAGAGAGGGATGTTTTCTCCACTTCGGGGGGGAGCCTTCCAGACCTTGCCTACATGCTTCCTGATCCTGATCTTGAGTTGTAGCCTGTTGATCCTGATTCCAAGTTGTACCGCGTTACTTCCTTAATAAGCCACTTAACTGTAAGTATGGTCCATTAAGTTCTGTTTGACCACTGCAATGGATTATTGACCCCAAAAGAGAAGCAGAGAGTGTCGTGGGAGGGATGGCTGGTGTCAGAAATGGTAAAAAGGTTAGAGAGTAGAGGTATGTCTGACCTCCACCTCATGGGAATAAGCTTTGGGCTGATTCTTATTATCCCCCCTGAAGTAAGGCTAGTTCTGACATTACTATTACTACCATTTTACATCAGGTCTCTTCTGAAATGCCATTTTTGCAGAAAGGTCTGTCCGGGCCACTCTATTCTGGGGTGGGTTGGGAGGCTACAACTGGCTTCGTTAGAGAAAGCCAGGGTTACAAAGGACTTCAGAGGTGGCATTGGGGCCCTTCTTCTTGTGAGTGATGGGCACGACATTGGCAAAGTGCCAGTTGTACTTGGCCCAGGCAATCATCATCACATTTTCTTCTTTCTCCTTCTTCTTCTTAGCCACCTTGGGAGTCTGACCTCTCCCTTTTCCAGCACAGGCCTTGGACTTGATTTCCAAGCATGTGGCTGACTACTTCCAGAGTGGTTGGGGCCTCCATCCCACACTGGCCTGGGAAAGCCTCATGCTCCAGGGCCATGCCTGCCAGAAGCAGGACTTGACCTTCTGGGTACATCTTGTGTATCCAAGTGTCACCTCCACACCTGCTCCTAAGCGACGTGAGGGCAACAGCTCTGACTGACTCACTTTGATCCCCCACAGTATCTAGAACATTACTTTGTAAATAAATAAATAAACTTCACCCTACTTTGCAAATGGACTACTTGTGGAATGGATGTAACTGTAAATATTGGAGCCATCAGTCCTCAGACTTATTATGCTATTACATGAATCATTATCATGTCTACAAAATATCCATATGATAGTATATCTAAAGGCTAATTGATTTTCTTTGCAAAAAACACTATTCTCTAATCATCATCTGGCCCAATTTAACTAACATATCCAACTTATGTTAGATATTTACTCTTCTTTTCTTGTTTCCACATTTGTCTCTGGCACATTTGGTTCTCCCAGAGACAGGGAGGGTATTTGGGAGATAAGAATAACAAGGAAAATCTGGAACATGATGAAGACAGAAATGGGGAGCAATACAAGCCAAAAGCTATTAGAAGCAACTGTCCTCAGATTGTCCTCAGTCAACCTGCCATGAGCTGCCAGAAATAAGCCAGGATCTGCGTGAACACTTTTATTTGCACAGAATAAGCCAGGATCTGCGTGAACACCTTCATTTGCATAGATGGAGAATTAAATTGTCCATCTATGAGAGAAAGACAGACAGAGAGACACAGAGTGAATTAAATGCTCTTCTTAAATCTCATCAAGATTGAAGGACAGAATATCAACTGATGAGTTGATTTCAGCTATATTTAAATTGCCTATTTTCTCTATAAAAAATTTTAAATACATACGTGATTTGAACATTAGACTTGCCTCTAATGACAGAGTTTTCTTCCGCTGAGATCTAGGTTGAGCCAAAACCCAAAACCCCACTGCCATCAAGTTGATTCCAACTGATAGCGATCCTATAGAACAGAGTAGAACTGCCCCATAGAGTTTCCAAGGCTGCAATCTATGTGGAAGCAGACTGCCACATCTGTCTCCCGCGGAGCTGCTGGTTGGTTTGAACTGTTGACCTTTTGGTTAGAAGCCGAGCGCTTAACCACTGTGCCACAAGGACTCCTGGGGTTAAGCTAAGGAATATTCAATGTAGTTTTTACAGTCTTCTTATTCCATTCATCTAATAACACATGACAATCAACCCTTTCTATGGATTCTTGATAAAAATGGAATCATGAGATTTTAGTTACAGAATTCTATTTTTTTGTTGTTTATAACTGTTGGTTCTAACATCAGTTCCAAGTATTCTCTTCAAATCAGTGTCATCACGAAATCATTCATGACCTTAAACTATCAAAACAGAAGCAGTAATAAAACAAACTCTAGTTAAACAAAATGAAACTTTCGTGATCTTGATATTATGTATGAACTTGTTTGAAAGCCAAACTGGAAATCAAATTGAATGGGGATAAAAGTCATATAAATTAAAGTGGCAGTTTGGCATCCATCCTTGGTTAAAAAAAAAAAAGGCACTAGAAATCTCAAGAATATGGATAGAAAATGCAAGAAGAAAGTAATACTCTCAAAATCTCACTTGACAGTTGTGAAATGATGGTTGTTGATGTCACTTTCCTTTAAACCAAATGAACTTTGTTCACATATGTCATGGTGCTTGCTACATTTAAACGTGCTGTGACATCCAAGGGCGGGCAGCCATTAGAAGCAATACTCCTCCCATCATTTTAGGCTTTGCACTCTGCCAGTTGGCGTTTTCTCTCTGTCTTAGGCAGATTTCCCAAAAGGCTACAGAGGTTGCCTATTTTCTAATCAAAAAGCCATCCTGGTAAATTAAACATGACAAATAAGAAGAAGCTAAAAATCTAATTGAAGGCTAATGTTACCAATCATTTTACATGGACTTCCTTTCACTTCAATATTGGGCAGGCTATGGAGATACCAGCCTCTCAAGAAGATGGTTTCATTATCAAGTGGGGCCTGGGGAAGAGGCCTGGGCTGCTTTCCCTTGGCTGAGGAACCCAAAGCGAGTACAAATACTTGCACTGGGTTCCTTCTAAGGCTTTGTGTCAAAGAATACCTTTCAGGTAGAGACTTAAGAGACTGATGTGGGACAGCATTACTTTACATAGGGGATGCCCAGAAGAGCATGTGGTCAAGCGCAAATGCAAAGGAAATGCCCTCCGACCTAACAACATCTATCTCAATTCAAGTGGAACACTGCAGCCTAAGTGTGGGGTGAAGCTTCAGCGTCCTACTATTTTGTCCATATATTGTGTGGTTTTGAGGAACCTGTAAGATGCTTCATGAAAAAAAACAAATTCTATGTATTGATATATATACAACTATATCTACATCTACATCTCTATCTCTATATCCACAACAACACCCACACCCACACCCACGTCTACACCTACTACTACATCTGTGTTTATATAGAACCTACTACCTGCCAGGAACGGTCCAGGGTACTAGATGCACACCAGAGAACAAGACCTGGGCCTCTCTTCACAGAGCTTCATGGCGGGCTTCATGAAGGGCGATGCAATAAGCACCCAGTGCCATAAGCACCAAAATGAAGGTGTAAACAGGACACTGGAGACTCATAGATGAGGAGCAGCTAATCCAGGCTCAGGAGTTTAGGAAAGACACAGTCGAGCCAGGGATGCTGTATGTACTGAGACGAGGAGGCAGAAGAGCAGAGAGCCAGGTGAAGGAAGCGAGAGGAAATGGATGAGTGTGAGATGTTGAGCCTTGCTTCTAGCAAGACTGCTGATTTGGTGCTCATCTGAGTACCTTTCTTATGGAACAGGAGGCATGGACTGTTTACTCAGACAGCTTTGAGGAAGGTCCACAGCTGTGTTTGCACTGACTGCCAGGGTCTTATAGAGAGGATGAGGAGCAAGCAGTGACTTTCTTAGTTCGAAAAGAACTCCTCTAGGGTTGCCTGTTACACAATATTAGATAAATCCAAGTCTCTCTGTAGGAATCGGCAGTATTTAGAGAATCTATTCTAAATTGATTTTGGCACACGAAGCGATCAAAAAAAGACCTCATGTTCATGCCATCTTGTTGGATACTTAACCATGACAGAGGTAAACATAATGTGACTTTCCCCCACGTTTTAACTTTGAGAAAGTTCGGTTAGAAAATTGACACCACGCGGTATGTTGATTAAAAATAGGATCATTTTCAAAAGTGGTCAAATCAAGAGTGTGCGATCCAAGATTCTCTGACTCGGAGGGAAAAAGGCTCCCCAAAGACTGGAGAATCATTAACAAATGATGCCTCCACAGGCTGTCATCTCCCATTGCTGTCCTTTGTCAAGAAGCAAATATTTCTGTTAGATCAGTACATACACATGAATACATGAATTCGTTTAACTAATAGTCGTTCAGCTTGCTGTTGCTCTAGTTGCTGGGGACACAGCAGTGAACAAAACAGACAAAATCTCCTGCCCTCAAGGAGCTTACGTTGTATTCCATTGTGTCATTTTTGTGAACAGCAACTGTGCTTTATACACAGTTCATATAGGGCTTGGCATTTTCCCAAATGTGTTCACATTACTCCAGTTCTCACGAAAGGAGAACCACTGCAGAATGACCACTTAGCCAACCAGAGGTGGAGAAAAAGAGGGAGGAGAGACGTGAAAGTCCCCAGTGTCTCTCCTATTTGCATATGGCCACCTAAATCATAGGCTGACAAGAGATGACCAGAATCCGTGGGTATTTAAGACATTACAAAGAAACAATAAAATCATCCACCATACTGAGACATACTGAGATTTAAAAAAAAAAAATCCTTGCCACAATAAAAACATAACCTTTGTATCCTTTTTCCAAAAATGTACAGTGTACCACTTGAGAACAGGAACAAGACAAGGATGCCCTTTATCACCACCCCTATTTAACATTGTGCTGGAAGTTCCAGCTAGAGCAATAAGGCAAGAAAAAGAAATAAAGGGCATCCAAATGGGTAATGAAGAAGCTAAACTGTCCCTGTTTGTGGATGATATGATACTATACATAGAAAACCCTAAAGACTCCACGAGAAATCTACTGGAACTAACAGGAAGATTCAGCAGAGTAGCAGTATACAATATAAACTACAAAAATCAGTTGGATTCCTACACACCAACAAAGAGAAGGATGAAAAGCAAATCAGGAAAACAATACCATTTATAATAGCCCTGTCTTAGTCATCTAGTGCTGCTCCAACAGAAATACCACAAGTGGATGGCTTTACAAAGAGAAATTTATTCTCTCACAGTCCAGTAGGCTACAAGTCCAAATTCAGGGCATCAGCTCCAGGGGAACGCGTTCTCCATCGGCTCTGGAGGAAAGTGCATGTCATCAGTCTTCCTTTGGTCTGGGAGTTTCTCTGCGCAGGAACCTCAGATCCAAAGGACACGCTCTGCTCCCAGCACTGCTTTCTTGTTGGTATGAGGTTCCCATGTATCTCTGCTCACTTATCTCTTTTATATCTCAAAAGAGATTGCATTGAGACACTAATCTTGTCAACCTCATCAGTATAAACTCATCACAGTGATAGAATTTACAACACATGAGGAGATCACATACAATCTCATCAACATCAGATAACACAATCATACAATACTGGGATCATGATCTAGCCAAGTTGCTACCCACGTTTTTTGGGGGACACAATTCAATCCATAACAAGCCCCTAAAAAAATAAAATACTTAGGAATAAATCTAACCAGGGATGTAAAAGACTTATACAAAGAAAACTACAAAACACTACTGCAAGAAACCCAAAGGGATCTACATAAATGGAAAAACATACCATGCTCATGGATAGGTAGACTCAACATTGTGAAAATGACAATTCTACCCAAAGCAATTTACAAATACAACGCAATCCTGATCCAAATACCAACAACATTCTTCAAAGAAATGGAAAAACTAATCATTAACTTTATATGGAAAGGGAAGAAGCCCCGAATAAGTAAAGCACTACTGAAGAAGAAGAATAAAGTTGGAGGGCTCACACTACCTGACCTCAGAACCTACTATACAGCTACGGTAGTCAAAACATCCTGGTACTGGTACAATGACAGATACATTGACCAATGGAACAGAATTGAGAACCCCCAGATGTAAATCCATCCACCTACGGTCACTTGATCTTTGACAAGGGCCCAAAGACCATCAAATGGGGAAAAGACAGTCTTTTTAACAAATGGTGCTGGCAAAACTGGATGTCCACCTGCAAAAACATGAAACAGGACCCATACCTCACGCCATATACGAAAACTAATTCAAAATAGATCAAAGACCTAAATATAAAGCCAATAACTATAACGTAAACAGAAGAAAAACTAGGATCAATGCTAGAGGCCCTAATACATGGGATTAACAGGATACAAATCATAACCAACAACACACAAACTCCAGAAGATAAGCTAGATAACTGGGATCTTCTAAAAAGCAAACACCTATGCTCTTCAAAAGACTTCACCAAAAGAGTCAAAAGAGAACCTACAGACTGGGAAAAAATTTTTGGACAGTACAAGTCAGACAAAGGTCTAATCTCCATAATCTACAAGAAAATCCAACACCTCTACAACAAAAAGACAAATAATCCTATTAAAAAATGGGCAAAGGAAATGAACAGACACTTCACCAAAGAAGACATTCAAATGGCCAACAGACACATGAGGAAATGCTTGCGATCACTAGCCATCAGAGAGATGCAAATTAACACCACAATGAGATGCCATCTCACCCCGGCATTACTGGCACGAATCAGAAACACCGGAAATAACAAATGTTGGAGGGACTGCGGGGAGATCGGAACTCTTATGCACTGCTGGTGGGAATGCAAAATGATACAACCGTTTTGGAAAATGATATGGTGCTTCCTCAGAAAGCTAGAAACAGAAATACCATATGATCTAGCAATCCCACTCCTAGGAATATATCCTAGAGAAATAAGAGCCATCACTCGAATAGACACATGCAAACCCATGTTCATGGCAGCATTGTTCACAATAGCAAAAAGATGGAAACAACCTAGATGCCCATCAACAGATGAATGGATAAAGAAACTATGGTACATACACACAATGGAGTACTATGCAAGGAGAAAGAACAATGCCGAATCTGTGAAGCATCTCATAACATGGATGAAACTGGAGGACATTATGCTGAGTGAAATAAGTCAATCACAAAAGGACAAATGTTGCATGAGTCCTCTAGTGTAAAAACTCATGAAAAAGTTTACACCCAAAAAGTAACAATCTTTGTTGGTTACAAGGGATGGGAGGGGTGGGGAGGAAATACTAAATAGACAATAGATAAGTGGTAACTTTGGTGAAGGGTGAGACAGTACACAATACTGGGGAAGGCAGTACAACTTGTACAAGGCAAAGTCATGGAAGCTCCATAGAAACATCCAAACTCCCTGAGGGACTGAATTGCTGGGCGGAGGGTTGTAGGGACCATGGTCTCAGGGAACATCTAGCTCAATTGGCATAACACAGTTTACAGACAATGTTCTACATTCTACCTTGGTGAGTAGCGTCTGGGGTCTTAAAAGCCTGTGAGCAGCCATCTAAGATACTCCACTGGTCTCACCCCTTCGGGAGCAGGAGAGAATGAAGAGAAGAGGATACAAGGAAGAGATTAGTCCAAGGGACTAATGGACCAGCTCCCAAGGCCTCCACCAGACTGAGTCCAGTACAGCTAGATGGTGCCCGGCTACCACCACTGACTGTTCTGACCGGGATCACAACAGAGGGTTCTGGACAGAGCTGGAGAAGGATGTAGAACAAAATTCTAACACACACAAAAAATGCCAGATTTACTGGCCTAAAGGAGACTGGAGAAACCCCGAGAGTATGGCCCCCAGACACCCTCTTAACTCAGTGGTGAAGTCACTTCCGAGGTTCACCGTTCGGCTGGGGATTGAACAGCCCTGTAATACCAAACGGGACTAATGAGGCACAGCAGTCCAGGGACAAGGACTAGAAGGCAGAAGGGGACAGGAAAGCTGGTGATAGGGAACCCAAGGTTGAGTAAGGACAGTGTTGATGTATTGTGAGGTTGTTAACCATTATCATAGGGCAACATGTGTACTGTTTAATGAGAAACTATTTCGGTCTATAAACCTTCATCTAAAGTGAGAATAGCAGCACAGCTGGAAGAGTGTAGTCGATGTCACTGAACTATGCATGTAGAAACTGTTGAAATGGTGTATCTTTGGCTATGTATATTTTCACCAAAAAAAAGGTCGAGAAGAGAGAGGGTTGACATGTCGTGGGGTTGTTAATCAATGTTATAAAACCATATGTGTACCACTGTTTAATGAGAAACTATATGTTCTGTAAACCTTCACCTGAAGTACAATTAAAAAATATATATATAATAAAAAAAGAATAGAACCTTAAAAAAAAAAGTACAGTGTAAACAACTGAAATTCACTCCTGCATTGTAATTTGAAATCAATGTAGGACACATATTTTCTTCTCGATCCCAAAATCACTTGCTATCTGTACTTTGTGTTCTTCCTTTCCTCACACTGCTTTAATACTATTAATGCTCCAGTCAGTTGTTGTAACTCACAGCGCATTTCCCAAAATATGTTCCACAGGACGCTAGTCCTGAGAAATCCAAATAAGTGTTGCCTTTCATAAAAAGGTTCTGAAAAGCATAAATCATCCTTCACTCTCAGTGTTACAAGTTTGGAGATCAAGTCTGAGGGTCTTGGAACACTCACTCAGATCTTGCCCTTCTTCAGGGTGGTTGTTTGTGTCAGGGTGAAGGACCCACAGGCAATGCACCCCTTCAAAACCAAGGGGACAGGGAAGTGTTTACTAGGACTATCCAACTGGAGCTATCTAATGCATAGAAGCCCATGGCCTCCTGGGAGCCAGTGTTGTGTGGCCTACCCAGTCTCTGGGAAAGAATTCTTGGTCGGTGCATGAACATCATCACAAGTTCCACTGAGTATGATTCAAGGAGAAAGAAGACAAAGCACAATTATAAGGACGATACTTATATTGGTAATAAAAGAAATATGGACTGCAATGAGATCATCGATTTTCTTTTTAAATTAGTAAAGATAGAAAAAACTCAACATTGGTGAGAAGGCAGTAAAAACAAAATCTTACAAATCAATATAGCAATGAATGTATGGAAACCCTTCACAAAGTAACCAGATCACACACACACATGCACATACACGCACACACACACAGACATATACACATATATACGTAGTGTGTGTACAGTGTATGTATGCATATACGTATATACATCCTAAAAATGTTCAGAGCTTTTTGATCTAGTGCCATTTCGAGGAATTTACTCTTACCTCCCCAAACATTTAATTGTACACATAGATATATCTCATCATACTGTCTCATATAAGAGCAAAAATTTGAAAGCAATCTAAACAGCCAATTACATGTTGAGGATTAAACAAAATATGGAACATTCATTAATTGAATAGGGAACAATCATTACAAAATGTACTTTTATAGAGTGACATGAAAAAGCTTATATTCAAATGCTAACTTAAAAAAATCAGAACACAAAATTGTATTGTTTGGTGATGATTAAATTGAAAAAAAAAAAAATCAGCCAACCTGTGTAGAAAAAGAAAGGCACAAAATGTACCAAAACACTAATTTTAACAGTCATTGTGCTTGGATAATGGGACTTGTGGATTAATGTTCTTTTCACTCACTCTCTCTGCTTTTCTGTTTTTGTGACTTCTTTAATGAATACAAATTATTTTCACAGTTAATTACAAATACTGTATTTTTCAAAGTTATTCCGTCAGTGAGCCCGGTATGTGTGCTGTCAACAGCAATCTGAGCGCAAACCCTAAGAAGACCTAAACACAATATAGACCACACTACTGAACAAGAAAACATGGGTCAGTATGAAGTCATTAGCCAGAAGATAACAAAAATCATATATTTGCTTCTCTTTTCTAGCATAAATGGCTTTCAAAAACTATTGTGTTAAAGATGGTTAGCTATCTACCGAAGACTCAGGCTCCCCTTTCCATAGTGGAGAGTTGTTGTTGGGACACAATTGCCCAGCCAGGTACTACATTTCCCAGCCTCCCTTGTATCTAGGATAGAATTGTGACTGAATTCTGGCCAGTGGAATGTGGGCAAAAGTCATGTGTGCCACTTCCAGGTCCTGCACACAAAAAACTCCCATGCTGTTTCTCTAAATATCAGCTTATTACCAGTGAATGTCCAGGGCAACCCTAGACACCAGATGTTTGAAGATGGCAGAGCCTCCATTAGCCTTGGTGCTTGAATGACTGTGTGGAGAACAGACTTACACCCCCTGCCACTGACTGAACTTTATGCTTATGAAACATAAACTTCTATTGTTTTAAGCCACTGAGAGTTTGAAGTATATCTGTCACAGCAGCCAGCATTACTTTAAATACTATGCCATTAATCCATACAGAAACTTGTCATTCAATTCTGCTGCTTACATAATGGAATATTATGCTACAAATATTGAACTTTATTCTAATCTCTGACCATCCAAACATGAGTGAAATAGACAAAAATTAAAAGCACTGCTTAACTTAAAAGGGCTCTCAAATTCTCCACCTCAGTGTCATCTCTCATATTTTGCATTCTTACAAAGGCACAGTTATCACTGCTCCGGTTTTAAGCCAATATTAAGTCATATGTTGAAATTCAATAAAACACGAGGCTACAATTACAATGCAGGCTAAGAAAGGACTCTAGAGCCTCAAATAAACTCTCAGGGGAGATTATATCAAGGAAGAATAAATATATGGAAATTTGATATTTTCCAGGAAGTGTGAATGAAACTCCTATTAATAACATCCATATGGTCACTGCAAAATCATCAAATTTATCCTTTGTTGGATGAGGAACAGGACATCTATCTGCCCATTAATTCTGTGAAAGCTGATGGTTGTGTAATTAAAATATAGTTTGTATCATCATCTATGCCATAAAAAAAAAAAAATTAAAGGGGTCAACTTAATTGCTTTTGTGTTCTAAAAGGAACTTCTGTTCGTTCTCTAAATTAAATCAACCCTGTGGAAAAGTTTTGCCAGAGGCCTACCTGCCTTACAGGCCACAATCCAGAATTCCCTAAGAAGCCTCCTGGGACTTATTAATCAGCCTGCGTGCTTGTCAATAGAGCTTAACTAATTCTACATTATGCCTCACAATAGCAGTTGGAAGCTATACTTGTTATTGGTCAGTACCCAACACCTACACCAACAGATGTCTGTTAGTTAAATTTGTCAACACAGCTAGATAAGTGTGGAATTTCATGCTTCAGATATGGCAAGCTGGATCCAGGCTTCTGAGTCCTGGAAATGCCAGTGGGCAAAATGCTGGAAGCAAAGGCCTGCCTAAAACTCTCAGCCATCTTTACCCCAGCCCTGGTGAAACACATGAATCATTTGTGCAATGTTACTCCCCAGAATCTCTGTAGCGAGGCATTCTGCACTGTATATCTGCCATGGACCAGCATACTGATTCAGGAACAAGTTCAAATCCAAACATGGAGATGAACATAACCAAAGTAATGCAATTCTTCCAGGCTGTTCCATGGTATACTTGATGAGTAAAACAAATGACTTTTAGCTGTCATGCTAGAGGGAGAGGAGGAGGAAAGAAGGAAGAAAGGAAGGAAGGAGGGAGGGAGGGAGACAGACAGGGAGGAAGAGAGGAAGGAGGGAAGGAAGGAAGGAAGAAAAGTTTGACTACTACTACCATCCAGTGTTTGATCTCAGTCTAATTCTTTAGTTGTCAGTGGGCCAACAAGAAAGCTCAATCATCCCATCAAAAAGGTCAGGAAACAGGACTTCCAGACAACATGGCGCTATAGGCAGAAGCAGCACATCGTCCCTCCACAGCAAAGATCCGAAAAACTAAGCCAAACAGAGAAAACGGCAATCCTGAAACTCTAAGCATCAAATGAAGAGATAAAGAACTCAGCCAAGCACTGAATGGAATAAGAAACTGACAGAGAACAGGATAAGAAACTGGTGAGAAGAGATACATGCAGAGGTCCCCTATCAACTAACGCAGCACGGATCCGCCATCTTGGACTCCTATCAGAGAACAGCAAACAAGAGGTACGAGGAAAGCAGCTTCACAGAGCTTCCAGCAGGAGACAGAACTGGTAACCAGCGATATATGCTTTCCCATCCCCCACCCTTCTTCATCTCCACTCAGCCTGCTCTGCTTCCTGCGGCCAGTCTCTTGGCCAGGAAGCACCACCTTCACCCCAGTGTCTCTTGGATTCTACCCACCCACACCGGCTGGCTCCCTAAGTGCCATTTGTTGGCTGCTGGTATTGCTTTTTTCCGCTTCTTTAGATTTCTTCCTTACCTCTCACCACCTCCCCCTCCTTTCTCTAAAATACCTGGCTCCATGCGCAATCTTTGCTTCTTCTTGAAAGACTGTGAAACACCGCTCGAATATGAAACTGCTTCCCGGCCCGTGCTGCCACACTGGTGTGATCCTGGGGCTTTTTTTTTTTTAAATTTTTTTTTTAATTAAATATTTTATTGTACTTCAGGTGAAGGCTTACAGAACAAACAGTTTCTCATGTAACAGTAGTACACATGCTGTTTTATGACTTTGGTTAACAACCCCACAACATTTTAACCCTCTGAATTCTCAGCTTTTTTTTTTTTTTTTTGGTGAAAATACACATAGCCAAAGATACACCGTTTCAAAACTTTTTACTTACACATTTAAGTGACATTGACTATGCTCTTCCAATTGTGCTGCCATTCTCACCCAAGATGAAGGCTTACAGGACAAAATAGCCTCCCATTTAACAGTTACTACAAATGTTGCCCTATAACAGTGGTTAAAAATCTCACAACACATCAACAGTATCGTTACTCAACTTGTGTTCCTTATCATCAGGTTCCTACTCCCCCTCTGCCTTCTGGCCCTTGTCACTGGACTCCTGTACCTCGTTAATCTCATTTAGTTTTACTGGGCTGTCCACTCCCAGACTGAACAGTGAACCTCGAAGGTAACTTCACCTCTGAGCTGAAAGGGTGTCTGGGGGCCACACTCTTGAGGTTTCTAAAGTCTCCTTTAGGCCAGTAAATCTGGTCTTCTTTTTTTTTTGGGAGTTAGAATTTCCTGGGGCTTTTTGTTTTGTTTTGTTTTGAAAGGTTTGCTTGTTTGTTTTCTTTTGCTTTTTTCAAATTGGGAGCCTATTCTAGCCAGGCAGTACTGCACGGCTTGGGACCTACCGCCTCAGTTTGCCTAGATGCGCAGAGGGATCCCCGAGGACATTTCTTTTTTCACGTTTCTTTTTGGCCTTTTTTTTTTTTTTCTGTTTTTCTTTGGGGGTTTTTTCTTGTTCTTTTTTGTTTTTCATATGTCTGTTTTGTTTTCCTTCTTTTTCCCTTTTTGTCTTTCTTCATTACTCAGTTTCTCATCTGTCTATACTTTCCTTCTCTTTCAGTCCCCTGAATACCTGGTACCGAGTGACACCTCTACCCCTTCTAGCCAGGCTGTACTTCAAGGCCTGGAAACAACTTCCCCAGACCTCACAGCCACACGAGAGGGATCCCTGGGGGTTTGCTTTTCTTCGTTCTTTCTAACTTTTATTTATTCATTTTTTTTTTCTTTTCTCTTCTTCTTCTCCTTTTTGTTTTTCTCCATTTCTTAGCCTCTCATCTCTCCACTTCAACAGCAAGCTCCCCTAGCACTCTTTTTTGTCTGTCTGTATGTTTTTGGCTCCTATTCCTCTCTCCTCTCTCCCATACCCATCTTAGTGCCACACATCACAATCTCCCCCCTCCATCCTGCCTACCTGCACCATGCGATGAACGTCACACCACCAAGTAGCCCAGGCATGTACTACTGGAACCTGGCCTGCACTTATTGATTACCAGCCCGTCCTGGTGGCCAGAGTTAGTGCCACAAACAACCCATCCCAGCAACTCCTCTTCAGCTAGACCTGCCCTGCTGTACCATATCTGAGTGACTGACCCTGCCAATTGGAGAAGGAGATGAAAACCATCGTGCCCAAAGATGAGCAAACAACAAAGAACACACAGCCCTCCTGCTCAGAAATAACAAAATAAAACAAAAAACCAGGACGAAACAAATCTACAATAAATAAATGAGGAAAATAACTACCAAATGCCCAGAAGACACCAGACAATATCAAAACATTTAAAAAAAACAGGATGGTTCCAGTAGGTGTCCAAAATAAAACACCAGATAACTTTCCAGTAAAAGAAAAGGCACTAGAACTAACTGACAGGGAATTCAAATCTCCAATATTCAGAGCTATCCAAGAGTTGAAGCAAAAAGCAGACAAAAATGAGGAAAAAATAGACAAATTCATGGAAAAGGCAGACAAATTCATAGAAAATACAGACAAAAAAATGGAAGAATTCAGGAAAATAATGCAGGAAAAAAATCCAAAATAAATTCACAACTAGAAATCATACAAAAACAACAATTAGAAATCCTAAAAATAAACAAGATTTCAGAAATAGACAGTGTCATAGAAGGGCTGAGGAGCAGATTTGAAATGGTAGAAGACAGGATCAGTAAAGCACGTGGATACAAGTCAGAGGAAAAATCAGAAAAAAGAACGAAGAAAAATGAAAAGACCCTGAGAATTACGTGGGATACAATCCAAAGCAAACATTTACGAGTGATCGGAGTTCCAGAAGATGGGGAGAAAACACAGAGAAGATCATTGAAGAAATGCTGACAGAAAACATCCCCAATATCATAAAAGATGAAAAGCTGGCCATCCAAGAGGCTCAATGAACCTCCTATAGGACAGACCCCAAAAGAAAATCACCAAGGCATATCATAATCACATTCGCCAAAACCAAAGACAACCAAAGAATCCTGAGAGCAGCTCGAGAAACACAAAAAGTCAAATACAGAGGAGAAACAGTAAGACTAATAAGGTCAGATTATTCAGCAGAAACCATGCAGGCAAGAAGGAAATGGGATGACATATATAAAACCTTGAAAGAAAAGAATTGCCAGCCAAGAAAATACATCCTGAAAAACGCTCATTCAAATTTGATGGTGAAATTAGGTCATTTCCAGATAAAAAAAAAATTAAGGGGCGATGTAAACACCAAACCCAACTTACAAAAATTATTAAAGGGAGTCCTTCGATCTGAGAATAAACAACCTCAGCTAACAGGCTGAATCTAGGATGCAGGATTGTACCAGCCAGATACTAATCTAAGAAATGAAAGATCAAGGACTATCCAAAACCAAAAGAAATACAACAGGGAATCAGAGCAATAAATCTGTAATTGACAACAACATCAGAACAATAAAAGAGCGAATAAACGGTGTAGGTATAGAACCTTCTAATGGAGAGGAAGGCAAGGCGATACCAAGTAATAACAGACTGCTTCAAACATAGAAAAATAAGGGTAAATTTCACGGTAATCACAAAGAAAGTTAACAACCATACTCATCAAAATAAAGAGGAAAAACATATAGTCTCAGTAAAAACAAAACCTACCAAAAAAAAAAGAAATGAAAAAAAAAATCCACAAACAAAAGGAATTCAGCACAGGAGAGTAAGAGGAACAAAGAAAAAGTCAGCACCACAAAAAAAAGCACTACAAAATGACAGCCATAAACTCACACCTATCAATAATTACACTGAATGTAAATGGCCTAAATGTACCCATAAAGAGACGGAGAGTGACAGAATGGATTAAAAAACAGGATCGATCAGTATGCTGTCTACAAGAGACACACCTTAGGAACAAAGATGTAAATTTATTAAAAATCAAAGGTTGGATAAAAATATATCCAACAAACAACTAAACAAAGAGAAGGAGTGGGAATACTAATCTCAGATAAAACAGACTTTAAGACAAAATCCACCATAAAAGACAAAGAAGGACACTATATAATGATTAAGGGGATGATCCTTCATGAAGACATAACCACAATAAACATCTATGCACCCAATGACAGGACTCCAAAATACATACAACACACTCTACCAACACTGAAAAGAGAAATTGACAGTTCCACAATAATACTAGGAGACTTCAACACACCACTCTCGGTAAAGGATAGAACATCTAAAAGGAAACTCAACAAAGATACAGAAGACCTAAAGGGCACAATCAGCCAACTTGACCTCATAGACATATATAGAACACTCCATCCAACAGCTGCAAAGTGCACATTCTTTTCCAATGCACATGGAACGCTCTCCAGAACAGACCACATCTTAGGCCACAGAGCAATCCTCAACAAGATCCAAAACGCTGAGATAATTCAAAGTATCTTCTCCAACCACAATGCCATCAAGGTAGAAATTAACAACAGAAAGAGCAAGGAAAAAAAAATCAATTACATGGAAACTGAATAACACCCTGCTTACAAACCACTGGGTAATAAAAGAAATCAGAAATGGAATAAAAAAATTCCTAGAATCAAACGAGAATGAAAACACATCATAAAAAAACTTTTGGGACACAGCATAGGCAGTCCTCAGAGGACAAGTTTAGGAATAGACACACACATCAAAAAAGAAGAAAGGGAGAAAATCAAAAGATTAACTACAGAACTCCAACAAATAGAAAGAGAACAGCAAAAAAAAAAAAAAAAAAAAAAAGCCCACAGCCAGCAGAAGAAAGGAAATAATAACGATCAGAGCAGATATAAATGAAATAGAGAATAGAAAAATAGGAAGAATCAACAAAACCAAAAGTTGGTTCTTTGAAAGAATCAACAAAATCGACAAACCACTGGCCAGACTGACAAAAGAAAAACAGGAGAGGACACAAATAACCCAAATAAGAAATGAAATGGGGGACATTACAACAGATCCAACTGAAATAAAAAGGATCATAACAGAGTATTACGGAAAACTATACTCCAACAAATTTGGAAACCTAGAGGAAATGGATAAATTTCTAGAAACACACTACCTACCCAAAGTATCACAAAGTGATGTTGAAAATCTGAACAGACCCGTAACAAGAGAAGAGATTGAAAAGGTAATTAAAAAAAAAAAAAAAAAAAACCTCCCAACAGAAAAAAGCCCTGGCCCAGATGGCTTCACTGGAGAATTCTACCAAACATTCAGAGAGGAGCTTGTACCAGTACTACTCAACCTATTTCAGAACACGTAAAAGGAAGCGACACTTACGAATTCATTCTACGAAGCCAGCATAACACTGATACCAAAACCAGGCAAAGATGCCACGAAAAAAGAAAATTATGGACCAATATCTCTCATGAATATAGATGCAAAAATTCTCAACAAAATTCTAGCCAACAGAATTCAGCATCATATCAAAAAAATAATACACCACGACCAAGTAGGATTCATACCAGGTATGGAAGGATGATTCAACATTAGAAAATCAATCAACATAATCAACCACATAAATAAAAGGAAAGAAAAGAATCACATGATCATCTCAACTGATGCAGAAAAGGCATTCGACAAAGTCCAACACCCATTCCTGATAAAAACTCTCAGTAAAATAGGTATGGAAGGGAAATTTCTCAACATAGTAAAGAGCATCTATGCAAAACCAACAGCCAACATCATTCTTAATGGAGAGAGGCTGAAAACATTCCCCTTGAGAACAGGAACAAGACAAGGATGCCCTTTATCACCACTCCTATTTAACATTGTGCTGGAAGTACTAGCTAGAGCAATAAGGCAAGAAAAAGAAATAAAGGGCATCCAAATTTGTAATGAAGAAGTTAAACTCTCCCTGTTTGCAGATGATATGATACTATACGTAGAAAACCCTAAAGACTCCATGAGAAAACTACTGGACTAATAGAAAGATTCAGCAGAGTAGCAGGATACAAGATAAATATACAAAAATCAGTTGAATCCTATACACCAATAAAGAGAATGATGAAATGGACATCAGGAAAACAATACCATTTATAAATAGCTCCTAAAAAAAATAAAATACTTAGGAATAAATCTAACCAGGGACGTAAAAGACCTATACAAAGAAAACTACAAAATTCTACTGCAAGAAACCCAAAGGGATCTACATAAATGGAAAAACATACCATGCTCATGGATAGGCAGACTCAACATCGTGAGAATGACGATTCTACCCAAAGCAATTTACAAATACAGTGCAATCCCGATCCAAATACCAACAACATTCTTCAAAGAGATGGAAAAACTAATCATTAAGTTTATACAGAAAGGGAAGAATCGCCGAATAAGTAAAGCAGTATTGAAGAAGAATAAAGTACGCGGACTCACACTACCTGACCTCAGAACCTACTATACAGCTACGGTAGTCAGAACAGCCTGGTACTGGTAGAACAACAGATACGTTGACCAACGGAACTGTATTGAGAACTCAGATGTAAATCCATCCACCTACATTCACCTGATCTTCGACAAGGGCCCAAAGACCATCAAATGGGGAAAAGACAGTCTTTTTAACAAATGGTGCTGGCAGAACTGGATGTCCACCTGCAAAAAAATGAAACAGGACCCATACCTCACGCCATATACGAAAACTAATTCAAAATAGATCAAAGACCTAAATATAAAGCCAAAAACTATAACATAAACAGAAGAAAAACTAGGATCAATGCTAGAGGCCCTAATACATGGCATTAACAGGATACAAATCATAACCAACAACACACAAACTCCAGAAGATAAGCTAGATAACTGGGATCTTCTAAAAAGCAAACACCTATGCTCTTCAAAAGACTTCACCAAAAGAGTCAAAAGAGAACCTACAGACTGGGAAAAAATTTTTGGACAGTACAAGTCAGACAAAGGTCTAATCTCCATAATCTACAAGAAAATCCAACACCTCTACAACAAAAAGACAAATAATCCTATTAAAAATGGGCAAAGGAAATGAACAGACACTTCACCAAAGAAGACATTCAAATGGCCAACAGACATATGAGGAAATGCTTGCGATCACTAGCCATTAGAGAGATGCAAATTAACACCACAATGAGATACCATCTCACCCCGGCATTACTGGCACAAAGCAAAAAAAATGGAAATAACAAATGCTGGAGGGGCTGCGGGGAGATGGGAACTCTTATGCACTGCTGGTGGGAATGCAAAATGATACAACCATTTTGGAAAATGATATGGTGCTTCCTCAGAAAGCTAGAAATAGACATACCATTCGATCCAGCAATCCCACTCCTAGGAATATGTCCTAGAGAAAAAAGAGCCTTCACACAAATAGACATATGCACACCCGTGTTAATGGCAGCATTGTTCACAATAGCAAAAAGATGGAAACAACATAGATGCCCATCAACAGATGAATGGATAAACAAACTATGGTATGTACACACAATGGAGTACTATGCAAGGAGAAAGAACAATGATGAATCTGTGAAGCATCTCATAACATGGATGAAACTGGAGGACATTATGCTGAGTGAAATAAGTCAATCACAAAAGGACAAATATTGTATGAGACCTCTAGTGTAAAAACTCATGAAAAAGTTTACACCCAAAAAGTAACAATCTTTGTTGGTTACAAGGGATGGGAGGGGTGGGGAGGAAATACTAAATAGACAATAGATAAGTGGTAACTTTGGTGAAGGTTGAGACAGTACACAACACTGGGGAAGGCAGTACAACTTGTACAAGGCAAAGTCATGGGAGCTCCATAGACACATCCAAACTCCCTGAGGGACTGAATTGCTGGGTGGAGGGCTGTGGGGACCATGGTCTCCGGGAACATCTAGCTCAACTGGCATAACACAGTTTATAAAGACAATGTTCTGCATTCTACCTTGATGAGTAGTGTCCGGGGGTCTTAAAAGCCTGTAAGCAGCCATCTAAGATACTCCACTGGTCTCACCCCTTCGGGAGCAAGGGAGAATGAAGAGAACAGGATACAAGGAAAAGATGAGTCCAAAGGACTAATGGACCACAGCTCCCAAGGCCTCCACCTGACTGAGTCCAGTACAGCTAGACGGTGCCCGGCTACCACCACTGACTGCTCTGACCGGGATCACAACAGAGGGTCCTGGACAGAGCTGGAGAAGGAGGTGGAACAAAACTGTAACAAACAAAAGAAGACTAGATTTACTGGCCTGACAGAGACTGGAGAAATCCCGAGAGTATGGCCCCCAGACACCCTTTTAGCTCAGTGGTGAAGTCACACCTGAGGTTTACCGTTCAGCCAGGGAGTGGACAGCCGCATAAAACAAAACGTGACTAATGAGGTACAGCAGTCCAGGGACAAGGACTAGAAGGCAGGAGGGGACAGGAAAGCCGGTGATAGGGAACCCAAGGTTGAGAAAGGACAGTGTTGACATGTTGTGGGGTTGTTAACCATTGTCATAGGGCAATATGTGGACTAACTGTTTAATGAGAAACTATTCTGTAAACCTTCATCTAAAGTCAAAAAAAAAAAAAAAAAAAAGAATTATCTTTGCGAGATCAAATTGACAAGAGCGACTCAAAAGGTCTGATGGGAAGCCTAGGTGGCAGTGAGTTAAAGATAATGGTGATGGAATAATTTGGAAAAGGATAGTGAGAACAGAAGCACAACTGGAAGAAGGTAATCGATGTAACTGAATTGTACATGTAGAAATTTTTGAAATTCTGTAACTTTGGCTACGTATATTTTCACCAAAAAAGAAAGAAGGTCCTCCAAGGTCGAGAAGGGAGAGTGTTGACATGTAGTGGGGTTATTAACGAATGTCATACGACAATATGTGTACTGACTGTGTAATGAGAAACTATTTGTTCCGTAAACCTTCTCCTAAAGTACAATTTAAATAAATTAAAAAAAAAAAGTCAGGAAACAGCAATCAACACCTTTTAAAAAGCATTCTTATTATTTTGATTTTGTTTTGTTTTGAAATGCATTTAAGAGAATTCCTAAATGAGAAGGGAAAAGTTCACAAGAGGGAAAAAGTTACAGGGTGAAGACCAAAACAAGTTCCATTTGTCATTTGGCTTTGAAGAGGATCTACCATTCTGTTTCATCATTCTGAATATTTATTTCAAATTCTCTCATTCACATCTCTCAGCTTCAGCATGGAAATACGTGGTCTCTTCTAACCCTGAAATTCCAGGATTTCAAGGTAATTCTGTCTTCTTTTAAAGGTTATTACGATGTGTAACTGTGACAGCCATCACCTGATGGTGGCAAACTAAGCAAGTCATGACCATTTCCATATCGATGTCAACACTATTGCCTATTCTTATTATCACACACATATGGCAATTTCACCTCAAGTTCTACAAAATGGCTACAGGTTCCTATCTTTCTTAAGTAGTCAAGTGTCTTAAGATTTTCTTTAAAAGCTCTGAATTTTTGAAAATGTATCCGGTAGATCTGTAGGGAAATATTTTCTTACCTTGTACTCCCTCAAGGATGCAAATGTTGTCTTGACAAATGGATTACTTGAGAAAAAAGTTGTGTGCAAATCTCCAATCTTGTTGGAGACAGACAGTATTTGCCAAAAGGCAATGTCATCTTCTATAATCTTCCGGAAAAGCTAGGTATATTTGTTCTAAAAACAGCAACATCAACAAAAATGTTCTTGCTTTTAAAATCAAGACATCTCAATGGTTTGGTTATTTAAAAACGGGGCGTTTGTCCAAAAAACCCAAACCCGCTGCCATCACCGACTCATAGCGACCCTATAGGACAGAGTAGAATGCCGACCTTTTGGTTAGCAGCTGAGTACTTAACCACTGCGCCACCAGAGCTCAGGGGACCCTATGTACACATAGCCAATTTAGAATGGACATTAATGGAATACAAAGAGTCATTAGAAATTCATAGTTCTTTACACTTCCGTTCCAATACTTACTTGTTTTCCAGCCCAGAGGGGAATGCTAGGCCAAGCTCATCTTAATTTAGATTAATTTAAATTAATCATATGTCTTCTTTTAAAAAATCACATCTATGGTCAAGAAAATCCTATTAGGGATGTGTGAGTGAAAATATGTCTAATTTTTTTTTCTCCAGTTTTTGCTTTGTTTGTCCTTAAAGCAAAAGACCGACAGAAAGGAAGTAGTATGCATGTTTTAAGAACGCACGTTAATAGGCTGCCAGATAAAATACAGGATGACCAGTTAAATCTGAATTTCAGATAAACATGCAAGTCATTGTTTATTGAAGCTCAAATTTCACCGGGGGTCCTGTGTGTTTAGTTGCTAAATCTGGCAACTCCACCAGCGATCCTTTGTTTCACCTTCGGAACTGGAAAAATCAAAGCACAAGAGAGACAGACACAGACGACACAGCAAAGACCTAATTCCATGGCTTCCAAGTAGGATTTGCTGTCCCTGCCCCACCCCCCCAGACCTGGTGGCGCAGTGGTTAAAGAGCTGGACAGCTGACTGAAAGGCTGGCCATTCGAAACCACCAGCGGCTACGCAGGAGAAAGATGTGGCAGTCTGCTTCCGCAGAGATTTACAGCCTCGGAAACACTATGGGGCCGCAATGAGTCGGAATCGACTCGATGGCAGTGGGTTTTTTTTTGCCCTCCAGACCATTGATGCAACCTGCTCACATCTTATCCTTGAACTTTTAAGTTTGTTACTTTCAAAAATGAAATAAGTGTACACTGAGCTGGGACCAAAAATAATTCTTTAAAATCTTTTAATGTACCTCGACTTAGTTTCTATTAAATGTGATGGTCTTTTTTTTTTTCTTTCCCCATACAAAAATTTATACGTACATTGTTATGTGACCCTGATTGCTCTCCCCATACTGTGGCAGCACACTCCTTTCCACCCCTGATTCCCCACGTCCATTCAACCAGCTCCGAACCCTCTCTGCCTTCCCATCTCACCTTCGGACAGAAGCTGCCCATTCAGTCTCTTGTATCTACTTGAGCTAAGAGGCACACTCCTCACGAGTATCACTTTATGTCCCACAGTCCAGTCCAATCTCTGTCTGAAGAGTTGGCCTCAGAAACTGTTTTAGTTCTGGGCTGATAGAGAATCCAGGGGCCATGCTTTCCAGGGTTCCTCCAGTCTCAGTCAGACCATCAAGTCTGGTCTTCTTACTAGAATTTTTGAGTTCCGCACCCCACCTTTCTCCTGCTCCATCCGGGACTCTCTGTTGTGTTCCCTGTCAGGGCGGTCATTGGTGGTAGCCAGGCACCATCTAGTTCTTCTGGTCTCAGGCTGATGAAGTCTCTGGTTTATGTGGCTATTTCTGTCTCTTGGGCTAACACTTTCCTTGTGTCTTTGGTATTCTTCATTCTCCTTTACTCCAGGTGGTTGGGACCAATTGATGCATCTTAGATGGCCACTTACTCACATTTAAGACCCCAGACGCCACTCACCAAAGTAGGATGCAGAACATTTTCTTAATTAAGCTTTGTTATGCCAGTTGACCTAGATGTCCCCTGAAAGCATGGTCTCCAGACCCCTATCCCTGCTACTTTGTCCCTCAAAGTGTTGGATTGTATTCAGGAAACTTCTTAGCCTTGGTTTAGTCCAGTTGTGCTGACTTCCCCTGTAGTGTGTGCTGTCCTTCCCTTCACCTAAGATAATTCTTAACTACTATCTAGTTAGCAAATAACCCTCACCCTCCCTCCCCACCCTCGGAACCATCAAAGAAAGTTTTCTTCTATGTTTAAACCTTTTCTTGAGTTCTTATAATAGTGATCTTATACAATGTTTGTCCTTCTGTGACTGACTAAATGCACTCAGCATAATGACCTCCAGATTCCTCCATGTTATGTTTCACAGCTTCATTGTCGTTCTTTATCGTTGCATAGTATTCCATTGTGTGGATATACTGTAATTTGTTTATCCATTCGTCCGTTGATGGGCATAAATGTGATGGTTTTGTCTCTAGGATATGAGACGTAGAAAGAAAAACAGGCAGGCCCAAGGTTGGCGGTTCTAATCCAATCCGCAGCTCTAAGGGAGAAAGACCTGGCTATCTGGTTCCATAAAGATTACAGTCAAGAAAACCCTATGGGCACAGTTGTACTCTGTCACATGGGTTGCTATGAGTTGAAAAGCAACTCGAAACCACCTAACAACAACAAGACCTGAGTTAAAAATTTAAAAGATAAGAAGGAAGAGAGAGGCACTGTCGAAGATGGTAGGTAGCCACTAGCCACACTGGCTCCTTACATTTCTTTATCAATAATATTTTATTGTGTTGTTGGTGAAGGTTTATATAGCAGTTTAGGTTCCCATTCAACAATTTCTACACAAGGTGTTCAGTGACATTGGTTACATTCTTCACAATGCGTGAATATTCTCATTATTTCTGTTCTGGTTGTTCCATTTCCATTAATCTAGCTTCCCTGCCCCCTTACATTCTCATCTTTGTATTAATTGTTGACCGTTTGGTCCCATATAGGTGATTTTTTTTAAAGGAGCACAGTACTTACGGGTGATAGTCATTATTTTTTGAGCCAATTTGTTATTTGGCTACAAGGTGACCTCAGGGGTTAGTTTCAGTTCAAGGTTTGAATGGCTCCTTAAATTTAAATTAATTAAAATGCAGGAAAATTAAAAATTCAGTTCCTCAGTAGCACTAGTCACATTTCAAGTACCTCACAGCCACATGTGGATATTAGCACAGATACAGAACATTTCCATCATGGCAGAAAGTTTCACTGGACAGGGCTGGTCTCGAGCTTCCTAAGACCCTACTTGGGCAGAGCTGTGCAAATCCATGTGGTGCTTGGGACTCAACAAGCCTCAAGGCAATACTCCTTTTAGCCAGAACTATTTGTTTTCACAGTTCTGTAGTAGGTGGGATCCTTGTGCTCTTCGCCCTGACAAGCTCCCCTAGGTGGTTTTTAGGTTTTAAGCACATGGCAAGGGGACATCAGGGAGGACGGGGTCCTGGCATGGAAGTCAGAGACGCTGGGTCCCTGGTGAGCTCTGCTACCAGCAACCGAGTTACTTCACCTCTTCGTCCCTCAGGTTTCTCATCTCCAAAATGAGGAATAGATACTAGATGGTTTCGAGAGGTTCTTCCAGCTCTCAAACGCTGTGAGTGCGAGTGAGCAGCATCGGGAGACTAGAGTGCCAGCAAGCACCGGGAAACAAAGAGAGTGTAACCAGAAAGGTACTGTTCCTGACCCGCATCCAGTCATCACTGCAACCCGGTGAGCTCAGAAAGGGCTGGGGACTCACTATTCACAGATGTCTGTAGGTAGCAATCACTTTTGTCCAGGACACTGCCCCCCGAGAAGCCATTTCTCTCTTTCTTGACAAGAAAGGGACCTTAAGTGTCAGGGGTGTGATTTGTGTCATCCTCCTCTCCCCTTCCCCATTTCCGTTATGTAAATAAGGACATGGGGGAGGGTGGGAAGCCAGTAAGGATATTATTCTCTCAGGTATTTTCCTTATTAAAAGAATCTGAAACCTTTCTGTCAAGACATGGTCTGTGAGGAGTTCATGATTCAAAGTTCAAAAGTCTCAGCTCTGGATAGAGTGTTTCTCATAGGCCTTCTGTGCCAAAGGACTGACTCTGAGGTACCAATCCTTCTTTCCACACTGATCTAGCAATCTCAGCAGCTACTGAACCACAATGAAGTCTTTGGAAATAAGAGAGAATGCATTTAATAGATCATTTCCATCAACATTCTCTTGATTACATTTTAAAGTACCTTTTGAGCGACTACCTTGAAATCCGAAATGTGGGAGGGAGTAAGCAGACAGGTGAGGGTTTCTGGAAGATGTATAAAACCAAAAAACCACGTTGCCGTCAAGTTGATTCCTATAGTGACCCTATAAGACAGGGTAGAACTGCCCCATAAGGTTTCCAAGACTGTAAATCTTTACGGAAGCAGACTGCTACATCTTTCTCCTGCAGAGCAGCTGGTGGGTTAGAACCACCAACCTTTCAGTTAGCAGCCGAGCACTTTAACCATTGTGCCACCAGGGCTCCTTAGAAGATGTATAAGACTTGGTATTGGCCCCTAAATATTTGCCACTTAGTTGGAGTTACTGGGCACTGATCCAGGAAGAGGTGACAAGCATCATAAGGTAGTATCAGCCTTAGCTTCATTACTCCTGAGCAATATAGCCAGGGACAAAATACTTTGCCATCTGAGGCATCAATTTCCAGTCTTCTCTGTGAGATGAGGAGCTCCCAGATGTGATTGCTAAAGTGAAGTGGGCAAATTTTGTTGTGTTATCCAAGTAAATCAGGCATTCTAGAGCACAAATAACGCAGATTAAACACTAAGCAAAAACTACATTTGTATTAAAGGGCAAATCTCACAAACCAGCGTTGATCTAAACTGGAGCTTTTGAGAAACCCACAGCAAGGCAAAAAGGGATCATGGCCAAGTAAATAGAAAAAAAACCTTCATCCCTTGAATATTAACAAATTATGTCATTTATAGTTCATAGAGTTTTTCTTTTTAAAATACACATTCTCTCTCTTATGTCATTGACAGGCCCTGTCCCCAGAGTGAAAAAATAAAAACCCTAATGGGCCTGAGTTTTGGTAACCTACCTTTGGTTCCCTTGCATGAATTTATTTCTCCATGCCCAAAGCTGAAGTTCCAAATCGGAGCCTGGTACTTACGTTAACTGCATTAGAAATATTCCAGAAAGAAAGATTCCAGAAAGACTAGAAACTACAACCATCAAAGCTAGTCATTTATTAGACTCCTTTCCCAATGTCACTTGTACTGCACTCACACTGTCATTAACTCCCCCCGGTGGAACCATAGTCAGATGAACCGAGGATTAAACCTTGGCTCAGTCACTCTTAGTAGCTGCAGGGCAGCAAATGACGGACTATTCTTAGTGACAATCTATAAAATGGGAATGAGGCTGCTTATCCTGCAAGTCTTCACACGAAATAAACGAGCAAACATCTGGGACAGTCAGTACCCAGCGCATATTAAGTATTAGCAAAGGTCTCTGCCATCATTATTAATTATACAAAATGACAGCATATCCACAATTCAGAGATTCTTTCTTGCTTAAAAAGGAAACCGTTCTATACACCCACTAGAATGTATCGTGCTTCTAAATATGTGAATAGATTCTTTTCTTTTTAACTTTTATATTGAAGCATAACATAAGTAATAAGGTACACATATCTTAAGTGTATAGCTCAATGATTTTCTACATATGTACACACACACGTAACCAGCACCCAAACCGATACATGTAACATACTCAGCACCAAGAAGGATCCTTCATGCGTCTTCCCAGTCAATACCCAACTGCCTCCCAGAAGCAACCATTATTCAGACTTGCATCATCATAGGTTAGTTCTTAATCTTCATCTAAAAGGAATCATGTAGTATATACTCCTTTATCTTGCTTTTTTCACTCAAACATTGTCTGTATGACAGTAGTTCATTCTTTATCTTGCTCTATCATATTTCACCGTCGCCCATCTATCAGCGTGTCATACTATGGTGGCTCGTGTGTTGCTGTGATGCTGGAAACTATGCCACTGGTATTTCAAATACCAGCAGAGTCACCTGTGGTGGAATGTTTTCATCAGAGCTTCCAGGCTAAGACAGACCAGGAAGAAAGGCCTGGCAATCTACGTCCAAAAATTAGCCAACGGAAATCTTATGAATCACAACAGAATATTGTCCAATATAGACATATCATCAGGAAAGACCGATCGGTAGTTAAGGACATTATGCTTGCTAAAGTAGAGGGCCCATGAAAATGATGGAAACTCTCATTGAGATGGATTAACAATAGGACAATAGACTCAAACATACCAAGGATCATAAAGATGGCACGGGACCTGGCAACCTTTCGTTCTGTTATACATAAGATCACAACGAGTCAGAGCAGCCCTGACTAAAGTAACAATAACACAGTATTTCGCAGTAAGATTATATTCTTTTTTTTTTTTTTAAGATTTTTATTGCCCAGAGGTAACATAAAGCTAGCAAAGGGGTTGTTTTTGCAATGACCACGTAACGTGAGAGGAAGATCAAAAGAGGAGAGAAGGGGCAGAAAATACATTACGATCTTAGATTTTGTTTGGTATCACACCATACGGCTCATCTAGCCCTCAGAGATTTGTATTATAAGAAAAAAACAGAAGGAAGTTCCCAAAATGATAGCAGTACATCAAATTAGGGACAGTAACATTATTAACATAATTTTATTAAATCTCATAAAAAAGAGGGATTTCTAGCATCATGTTGATCCATGATGGATTGGTTTTAATTACGTTTTTCTTATATACTTGATTTAAACTCTCTTCAATCACAGCATCTTATTAAAAACCCTTTCTTGGTAGATACAACTTCCCTTCCGCAAGCTTCCTGCCTCTGAATGAGATTCATTCCACTTTGTAATCAATAAGCCGCGTGCTCCTTTGAGCATCGTTCAGGCTGCTCCTTTCACATTGTTTAATCAGTCTTAGAATTTCCTAGAGGCTTAGATGTAATGCCGGAAAATAGAAATGAACAGCCTCTAATCACCAGGTCTGCCTGAAAAGGTGTTAACCCAAGTTAATGGACCCTTACCCTCCCCCGCCCCCCGGGGGGATGTCTGCCACAGAGAGAAATACTTACCAAGTTGCACTTGGCAAATTTTGTTACTAAAAAGCTCCCTGATGTCATTAGACAAGCACCTCACACTGAGACAAAGAAAGATGGCTTCCCTATTGTTTCACGATGTTCTTAACCTGGTAATTAAAAGAACACAGTAACCCCATGAACACATAGTTAGAAGGAAATACACAGTACAGAAAAATAGCCTTCAATAAAATAAAAAAGTGTTCCTTTTATGTCTTGTTTGCCCATAATTGCATGTTTTGATTCCTTTCTAATAGAACTGCTAAGTGTTAAACCAAATGTTTTTCTCCTGATATGGGCAATTAGAACAAAAATCAGATTGCCTGCAACGATTCTTTAGGGCAAGCTCCTTCCCACCCCATGAAATAGCTATATCAATGTATTAGAACCTCCGTTTTTGATGAAAAATCTGTTGCCCTCTCATTTATCATCATCTCCATTCACTGTGCCTCTTGCTTCTAGTCTCCACTAAGTTGGTATATTTTTTTTTCATGCCACTTTCATCTCTGCCGGCCCCTTTGTCACCTGTGACATATTAGGTAAACACGCAAGAACTGTGGAGGAATTTCATGTGAAGGCGATGATGAGTCGGCTACAGTGAAACAAGCAGAGAAGCAGATAATTCACTCCGGTTCTTTTTATCTCATCAAAGCAAACTTAACAGGTAACGGGGATGCTGACTGAAGAAGCAGTCACCCATGGCGCACAGATTCCGAGAAGACAGACAAACTCTGACAGACTCCAGAATGCTCTGAGGAGCCCGTCTATCAAATCCAAGACCAAACCCATAGGGATTAGAAAAAGTACCTACTGATCAATCCATCCGCACACTTTCGTCCTTGGCTGCTCCCAAATCTCCCCCCATTCATTCACTGCATAAACCATTTGTTCTCTATTTGACTGCCAAATCTCCAAGCCTTCCTCCCTCCCATGATTTTCCATGGAAATGGGTTGTCACTCTGTACCTCATCTTTTGAGAGGGTTATTTCATTTGTTGGCAATTTCAGCTGCACTGAGCTCCTTCCAAATGTCATTCGATTTAAGTCTGAACACCTAGTTTAACTCTGAAGTGCTGGGATTTGTTTCCAATCATGAGGCAGATACCCATGTTCCTCATGTGATTTGCTAAAGAAGGTTTTGATCCCCGTGGACTTGAAAGTCCTCAGGTTCAATGAAGAGAAGCAAGATCAAAGGTACCTCAAAGCTCAGCTGGAAGCAGAGTCCTGCTTCGTTATGTTTACCTTTGTACTTTCTCAGTTTCTGAAAGGACAGTCCAAGGAATGATTTGGAAGGCCTCGGGGTGCAATTAGGAGGAAACGTTTTGCAAGAAGAGAAGGCACCATTTTAAACTCCTTTGGACAGCTTTATTCATACAACACTCCCTTCTTTGTCTTTGGATTGCGTTATGGATTGAACTATGTCCTCCAAAATAATCCGTTGCCGTCGAGTCGATTCCAACTCCTAGCGACCCTAGAGGACAGAGTAGAACTGCCCCATAGAGTTTCCAAGGCTGTAGACTTTAAGGAAGCAGACTGCCACATCCTTCTCCCACGGAGCGGATGGCGGGTTTGAACCACCGACCTTTCGGTTAGCAGCCAAGTGCTTAACCACTGTGCCACTAGGGCTCCATCCCCCAAAATACGTGTTGGAATTCTAACTCTGATACCTGTGGATATAATACCCTTTGGGAATAGGGTTTCATTCGTTAGGCTAATGAGGTCATGGATCAGTGTAGTGTGTGTCCTAAACCTAATCATTTCGGAGTTATAAAAACTGCCGATTAGACACAGGAGCAAGCACAAACGGGGGAAGATAGATGCCACCTGAGGAACCCAGGAATACCAGGGCTACTGGAGCTAAAGGAGACAAGGACCTTCCGCAGAGCAGACAGAGAGAGAGCCTTGCCCTGGAGCTTGTGCCCTGAATTCGGACTTCTAGCCTCCTAAACTGTGAGAAAATAACTTTCTGTTCTTTAAAGCCATCCACTTGTGGTATTTGTGTTACAGCAGCACAGGGTAACTAACACAGACTGCTTTCATTTTAGGTTAAGGTACAGATTTTTATCTATACTTTGGCTCAATGCAACTCTAGATCATTCTTCGAATCTCTTGGATTCTCCTTTTACATTGTTTTTAAGTACATCTTAATATTGTTGTTGTTGTTAGTTGCCATCAATCTGGCTCCGACTCATGGCAACCTTATGTGTAACAGAACAAAACATCTTAATATACTTTCTTTAAAATTTGCCAAAGGCTCTTGCTGTAAATGCATTTCTGAAATAGTTAATGCACTTTTTGGCATGGTCCAAGTCCTTCTCTAAGACTCCTTATGTTTTCCGGGTGTGCTTTCTCACTAGAAAATAATTTTATTAGGAATGCTAGCCAATTTAAATATTGACCTTTTGGCAATTATGCAAAGTAACCAAAGTACTGACAGAGGTCCTTAGTATTTGAGAATAAGGTGTGTATTCTGAGCAGTGAGGAGTGGTCAGGGAGTGACTTGGTACCTGTAGGTCCAGCTGCTCCAAGGTTTCATTGCGTAGGAAGGATGGGAAACGTGGAATTTCTCAGCATGCTCTTTAAGCTACCAGGCCCTCGTGTCCCATCTGATTCCACTGAAGTTCTGAACTTAAGACTGTTCAGATCATGCCCCATTTCACTGATGACTGATAGATGTTAGATGACCTGCCAAGGCAGCATCCTCTGACTTTGAGCCTGGTGTCCTCTGGCTTTCTGATGCTTCAGTTCCTAAGTCTGAAAGACTGCGAAAAGAACGACTCTAAAGCCTCTGTTTGCAATGGGGCAACTTACCCTGCAACAAACAGAAGGTAACGATTCCAACTCCTTCGGACAGCTTTGTCGACAAGATAATGGGCCAGCCACAAGTTCTCCTCAAAGCCCCTCTGAAACCTAAGCGGGCCTGCGATTTTTCTAGGAACCAAACAGACGGAAAAAGTGGCACAGCATTTTGCAAAGTGTGTTCTGAGGAACACTATAAACAACCTCTTAATTAATGAATGAAGTTTTAAAGGAGCTATGTATTATATTGTCCTCTCGGAGAATGACACAATATATGAAAAACTCCAAGATGTCCTTCAGCAAACATACCTGGCTTATTTTTGTTTACCCTTGCATTTTCCAAATTTGTCTGACCATGTGTCTTGGTTATCTAGTGCTGCTATTATAACAGAAGTACAACTGGATGGCTTTAACAAACAGTTCATTCTCTCACAGTTTAGGAGGCTAGAAATCCGAAATCAGGATGCCAGCTCCCAGGGAAGGCTTTCTCTCTCTGTCAGCTCTGGGGGAAGGTCCTTGTCATCAATCTCCCCCTGGTCTAGGAGCTTCTCAGCGCAGGGACCCAGGTCCAAAGGATTTGCTCCACTCCAGGCTCTTCTTTCTTGGTGGTAGGAGGTCCCCCTCCTCTTTGCTAGCTTCTCTCTTTTCTATCTCAAAAGAGATTGACTCAAGATACAATCTAATCTTGTAGATTGAGTCCTGCCTCATTAACATAACTGCCTCTAATCCTGTCTTATTAACATCATAGAGGTTAGGATTTACAACACATAGGATAATTACATCGGATCACAAAATGGAGGATAACCACACAATACTGGGAAACATGGCCTAGCCAAGCTGACACATTTTGGGTGGACACAATTCAATCCGTAACACCGTGTGACCCTGTTTTCCTGTGATATCTTTTGGAACTAAGATTCCAGTATAGGAAACCCTCTTAGAGTGAAAAGAGCACCAGAGAAGGGAGTTCTAGCGCCCTCTTTCTATGACCCTGCATAAAGTACCTGATCTCTGAGCCTCTCAGTTGCCTCCTTTCCGGAATGCTGGGATTAGCCAGATGGTTGCCAAGATTTCTTTCAGCCCTAACATTCCATTATTGTAAACTCTGTATTAATGATGATAATGCCTAGCATATTAGTTTAAGGTCAAATTCTATATTACTGAAAAGATTTCTATGTGCCACATCCAATATGACATGGGGGGGAGGGGTCTTATGTAATTACTAGAAATGCAATCATTAGAACAATCTGTTGTGCTGACTTTGGTTGGGCTGTTATAATGGAGACAGCTTAGCATGATGAAAACATGCCAAGACTGAGTTAGAAACCATTCTACTCCCAGTTCTGCCATTTAACTATGAGACTTTAGATGAGTCTTTTAACCCCCTCCGGTTCCTATTGCTTCACCTGTGATTTAAGAGGGTCGAACTGAACGACCTCTCAGGTCCCCTTCAGCACTAATATCTCATGACGTGCAGCACTGCCAGGCTTCTTAAATAAAGACAAGAACGTGTGGCTGCCGTGTCTCTGCTTTTACAAACATCATTGACCCTATTGATTATTTAATGTCAAGGCCTTCATTGGAAATGCAGTTTCTAATTATAATATTCCAAAGAGAATGCCAGAGCGCTTTTTTTGGCATCATTAGCATTCATTAATTCATTAATCAATTCAGTAAACACTTATTAATGACCTAATAGGTGCCAAAGGAGCCCTGGTGGCACAGCAGTTAAAAGCGTTCGCTGCTAACTGAAAGGTCAGTGGTTTGAACCCACCAGCTGCTCCGTGGGAGAAAGAAGTGGCAGTCTGCTTCCATAAAGATTACAGCCTTGGAAACCCTATGGGGCAGTTCTGTTCTGTGACACATGGGGTCGCCACGAGTCAGAATCGACTCCACAGCAATGGGTTTGGTTTTTTGGTTTTTAATAGGTGCCAAGTCTTATGCTGAAAACGGGGTACACAACATGAGTAAGACACAACCACTGAGACGTGCAGACTTTAGGGGGCAACATAGACAAATAATAAAAGTCGTTCTAAACGATGCGATCAGGGTTTGCGCTTAAGCCAGAGTTTCTCCACCTCAGCGCTGTTGACATCTGTTGACATTTGGGACCGGATCATTCTTTGCTGAGGTGGCTGTCCTGTTCAGCTGCATCCCTGCTCTCTACCCAACCAAAAATGCCTCCAGACAAAAAATGTCCCCTGGGGAGAGGAGAGGGGACAAAATCACCTGGTTTGAGGCCCACTAGTTTAAATATATCCTTCTATTGTTAGGAAATTTTATGTCTCTGTGCTATATCCCAAATGAATCTGACTCTATAGTTTTAAGGATAGCAACAGGTCCTGTATTTTTTTTGGCATAGTTTTAATTTTGTAAATATTTATAGTGACCACACAGATTAAAGGTGCTATCCTATTCATGGATGCCTTTAAAAATTAGTACGACACAATTCCCTGCCCTCAAAGGCTTACAGTCTTGTTGGGGGGAGGGAGTGTGGAGTACAGACTACCAGTAATAGCAGTCAGATGGGAAAAGTTCCAGAAGAGGGCTAGAAACAAGATGAATTAGGAGCAAGTCATTCATTCAACAAATATCTCCTGAGTACTTATTATGGGCCCGGTGCTGTTTTGGGCTCTGGGAAGAAAGCAGTGAATAAGACACATAATGGCTACCCAGATGGAGCCTCCATTCTACTGTTTAACAAATAGTTAAAACAAAAATATGTCAGATGTCAAGGAGAGCTTTGATTAAGAGAAAGCAGGAGGGAGGGAAACAGAACGCTGGGGCTGGAGGGGTGGGCATAATTCTAGAATCGGCAGTGAAAGGGGCAAATCAATTCCCACATTCCCCACTATTCCTCACAGAGGAAGAGGGGCGATCACATGTAAACAGCACTAAGGACAAAGTTTTGCTTTTGTTCAGCAAACAATTATTGAGTGCTACCCTGTGTTAGGTGAGTCACCAAGCACGGGTAAGAAAATCACCCAGCTTCCCTGGGTTGCAGCTTCTCCAAGTGCAGCATCCACTCTTTTACTTGTGACTTAAGCCTTGAACACTCCCCTCCAAGCCTTCAACACTTCTCAACCCCCCTACCTTCACAGGCCTCTATTAAGCTGGGCCTTTATTTCTGGGACACCCTATCTTCCCTACCCGTTTGGGCCTAAGGGTCCCTGGTGGTGCGAAGAGTTAACATGCTTGGTTACTAAATACAGGTTGGAGGTTTGCATCCACCCAGAGGTGCCTCAGAAGAAAGGCCTGTTAATCAACTTCCAAAAAAATCAGCCACTGAAAACTCTTAAGGAGTACAGTTCTGCTCTGACACACATGGGGTCGCCATGAGTCGGAGTCGACAACAACATGTTTTTTACTTTTCATGTATCTGAAATCATTTCCTTATCTTGTAACTGGAACACAATTTCTCTCAAACTAAGCACCAGTCCACAGCCAATCACGTGTATGGCACAGGACAGGGCAGCGTTTTATCCCTTCGTGGATGGGGTCGCCATGAGCCGGGAGCTGACTAGAGGCAGCCAACAACAAAGCATTTAGCAGAGTAGAGGAAACTGAATGTGTACATCCTCATGAGCGTACAAGGACACTTTCTTCTAATGCCTTAATAATTTTAACCCAACTTGGAGTAAGCTCTGCCTGTCTCGATTCTTCACAACGGAAATACTAAACCTGATGCCATCGAATCGATTCCATCTCACAGCGACCCTCTAGGACACAGTAGAACTGCCCCATAGGGCTTCCAAGGAGTAGCTGGTGGATTCGAACTGCTGACCTTCTGGTTAGCAGCCTGAGCTCTTAACCACTGCATCACCAGGGCTCCTGAAATACTAAAGGAAGTGTTTCCCCACTGTCAGTTTCACGGTTCCTATGTCAAGGGTGAGAAAGCATCCTGACTCTTCCAGGTGACAGGCTTCTGGAGAGGGTTCCAATGCTTTTCTCAAGTCTGAACACCGAGAGGTCCTATGTCCTGTTGCTTTCTCTATTGGTCATGACACCTCGGGTGACATTTGCTATTCGGCAGCCCCAGCTCCCATAAGCATGTCCCTCACTGCACTCACTCTGGTCCGTACCGACGATGCCAGACAGGTCATGGGAATCCTGTAACCACGAGTTGGCAGGATGGGGCCCTGGAATTGAGTTAGAACATGTTGCCCTTGGGTGGAGGGCCCCAGGGACACGCAGAGAGCTGACTGGCAAGGCGAGTTGGTCTGAGTGACAAAACCCCTCCAACCACCCACGGAGGTGGCCGTGGCTCGTCTCCTAGCTCCAGCATTTATGTCAATCACCTCGGATGCACTGCTTTACCTCTCTCTGTCCCTCTGTCATCTCAACTGTGGACTGGAGACAGTCTGAGCCCCGTTTCCCTGTGCCGCTCTGGTCAGTAGATGATGTCCGAAAAGCACTCTGAGCTGCTCACTAAGAGCTGCTGTATAAACACAAGCCATCACAATTGCTTTGATCCGTCACTCTAGGAAATACATCAAGCACAGACGGTCCTGACTTCCAGCACCACAGAACTCTTCTCTTCCGTTACAACCAGCAAGGCAAGGATGGGTCCTCAAAGAAATGATCATGGCAGCACCCCTCAGAGGCAGGCGGCTTTGGACACCTCTCTCGACTGGACCAGACCCTTGCTTTAAGTAAAACAGTTCCTGAGAGAAAAACTAAATTGCTCAGCCAAATTAGCGGAAACTTTCTAGAATATGCCCCCCCCCATACTTTTCACACTTTCTGCTTTTAGGCAGGAGAGTCTGTACATACGCTAATTACAGGTGTCATTAAGATAAGAAGATTTAAATTTCATCTGAAAAGAAAGGAGAGCTGGCGAGTCCTCTTATGCAGGCTCTTTCAGTTGGCCCTTTTCTAAATAGTCCTCACTACTCACAACTGTATTTCAGAAAGTTTAGGAACTTATGATGTATCTTCTCTTTACTTTGGTGTTTTATTATAAAATATTCCATAAAACTATAGGTGTATATACCATTGGAAACTCAGTATAAATGTATTGCTTGGAAAAAGCTAACTGGTACCATAAACAAGAAAGGAAAGAGACAAACCAAAAAGAATGGTAAACATACTCTTTCAAAGACTCAAAAGGATGAAGAATGTGCCAACAGTCAAAACTGTTTTTCCAGCTAAGTTACCATATCGTTGATCCCTAGTGTTGGCATAAGGAGCTCTGGTAGCACAGTGGTTAAGCGCTTGGCTGCTAACTGAAAGGTTGGCGGTTTGGGCCCACCAGCAGCTACATGCAAGAAAGATGTGGCAGTCTGCTCCCAGTCTGCTTCCAGCCTAGGAAACCCTACAGGGCAGTTCTACTCTGTCCTGTAGGGTCGCTATGAGTTGGAATCGACCTGATGGCACCCAACAACAGTGTTAGCATAGAGGGCATGAGAAGCTCCTATTTCTAATACCCATTTCCCCCTAAGACTTGGCATTCTCTCCCCTCTGTAAATCGCTGTCCCCGCTCCAGGCCTCTCATCCACCGATCAGATGCACAGTTTCTGCACACAGACAACGATCTACACGATGGTGCTGTTATGCATCTCCAGGTCCACAAGTGAAATGCCGTAAAACGATGCATTCTTGAGGAGCATCAACCCACTTTCTGAGAACCCACATTTATATGGCAAGAATGCATTACTCGATTCTAAGGCTCATTGACTCTGCTGGGGGCCAATTGCATTGCTCCCAATCTAACCTTTTGAACACAACTTTCCAGAAGATTTTTATATATAGATAGGTGTGTGTGTGTGTGTGCATGTATATGTACGTATATGTGTGTGTGTATATATATACATATGTATGTATATATACACATATAAGTATATATACATGATACATATACCTATATCTACATGCTTTTGTGTGTATAAATAAATAAAATAGCTATATATGAGATGATATATAATGGTTATAAATATACAAATATATATTGGAGCTGTACACATCTATACATTTTCATGATGTCTCTATTCAATTTGGGTGTGAATTGAACCAGATAGTCAATATATTCAGCTGTATGTGGTGATAAAAGAAAATACCCCAAAGATCTAAACAGCAGCAAACTTTTTAAAAAATTGCAACTTATATGAACAGTCTACGAGAAACAGCAAAGTCACATTGTCCATATGCCAGCATAACTGTATTTCAGCTCCCTGAGGGAAAATACAATACCTAATTTAATTAAAGACCTATCCTGTTTTTATGCAGCTTGTAAAAGAGCTCAAATGACTGGACAGGAGATTTACTGGGCACGAGCTAAGTTTACGATCGCAAAATCCATCAATAACCTGCATGAGAAACACATTGCCAAGAGACGCTGCTTATTTCAGAGCACCTTAATCTAAAAAGCCAGCACACATAACAGTGATTTACAAAAGACCATATTTCATTAAGCAGATGACACATTTTAACTCAGAACTTCATCCTCTCATCCTTCCAGATGCTTCCCAAAGAGATGATGCTAACTCTATGTGCCTTAAGAACAGGGGCTGGTGAAAATGCCACATTTCCCAGTGTTTTCCTCTCTCTGAAAGCCATTTTTCACTCGATTTTGGAAAAACAAACAAACAAAGCCACTGTTTCCAAACCTCGAATGAATTCTCAAGACGAGATTCCTCATGAACGAAAACAGAGGCAGCAGAGACTGTCCTGGTTGACTTCTGTGGCCACTTCAAGCCAGCCACCCAGCCACATGCTCACACACGAATGAAATGTCACGAGGTCTTGTGTTAAGGGCAGCACCTGCTCCAAGCCCCCATCTGCACCCGGGGACACTTTGGGTGACCTTGAAGTCTGAAAAAGATGCTCTGCCAGGTGTCTCTTTCTCCAGGAATCCTAGCACAAGCACTCTTGTTTCAGGGAGGGAAGCTCCGTGCAGTTCTGAGCACCGGGAGACAAGAAGCACTCCTACCACGTGCCAAAGTAACTTGACATCTGGACTATACTACAAGTTGGCAGCGAGTCCAATTTCTCCCCCTGCTCTTCTGATCCATTGGCCAAGGCACTGTAAGGAATCTATCATTACAAATAAAGCAAAACCTAACTCTCTCTCCCAACATAGAGGTTCTCCCCACTTCATGGTTTACCTTTTAATTACTGGGTTCTGTCAACGGTCCTTCCTAAAACATCCAGCAGGTATGCAAGGTGAGGCATGCTCTTCACTCCCAAGTGGCATCTGACTCCACTCCGTGCAATCCCTCAGTGCAGTACGGATGAACGGCCACGTTCAGGTTCACTGCCCTCCAGTGTCTATTCCCCCACAGCACAGAACTAGAGAGAGAGTGAGCTCCGCTGCCGGTGATGCTCGACTCCTGCTAAAACTCACCGACAGAGCATGGTGCAGAGAGCTGGCTTGCTCTCCGTAACCTTGCTGTGAGCAAGTTAAAGCTGCAGCACTGGAAATGAAGAACAAAAGGAAAATACAACACAAACTGCCACTCCCCCCACAAAAGCTTTCTCTTCCAGGAAAGCATTATCCACGGCCAGCTGGCGGACAACAGGTGAAGCCACGGAGGAAGCCTTGAACTTCACTGTCCAAACGAGCCCGGGGACAATCGCATGGGAGCCTGGACCGTGCAGGCATATGTCGCCCCGTCGCCGATGCCTCTTTGCAGTGTACACCGAGGCTGGCAAATAAACCTCCAATAAACAGCCGTGAACACGGCCGACAGCTTAACCTTGCCCTGCCTTCCACGATGCCGGACTGTTCTGTTTGCTCAGGACTCTCCTTTTTACCAACATTCAATTTGAATGAGCCGGTGCAAACGCACTGCTCAGCTGCTCCTGAGAACAGGATGCATTTATGTGAAACATGAGGAGAACGCCTAATGCCTAGGCATCCTCTGCATTCCCCAGGAGCTTTTATTACAGGGCTACTTACATTTCAGCACCTGGACCACTGCCGGCACCCACGGCACTGAGGCAAGCATGGCCACTTGGAGCCAACCGCCCAGCCACATGTTCACACATGCCTGAAATGTCGTGAGGTCTTGTGTTAAGGGCAGCACCTGCTCCAAGTTCCCATCTGCATCCAGGGACACTCTGGGTGACCGTGAGGTCTGAAAAAGATGCTCTGCCAGGCGTCTCTTTCCTCTTTCAATCAGCAACTTTCCAGAGCGGGGAAAATGATCAGATGCAATATGGTATGTCAGCTTTATGCTGAGAAGAAACGGCTCTGTAGTCCTCTATTAGAAATGGAGCCAGGAAAACGGGCAGCCCTAGCTTGAATTCATCTTTGATCTATGGCATTAAACATAATTCTAATAAAAACTCACTGTCCCAAAAGTGCATGATGTTATGTAACATAGGAACGTGCAGCTACCAGGCCACTGCCAACATCCTGCAGAATTAAATCACAGGTTACCAGCGACAGGGGCAAGAAGTTGTCTTTGAACATTTCAGTTTTACATTTTTCCCACGTGTGCAGTTCATAGTGGACTGACTTGCAAAGGCAATACTGTTACAGTGTTCTGTTGCTTAAAATTACCCGAGTTTGTGAATTAAGGGGTATGGTTGTGATGCACTGCATGTTTGCTATACGTTCAGGTATTCAGGACAAAATCTTGGCAGGCCCTGGCAGGGTCTTTTCACAGCCTTCTTTCTCCACCTCCGAGTTTGGGTATTATGCATTTGGATGGGAGAGCCCCTCTGACCTTTGTTGCAGGGAGTGAGATGACTAAGGGTGTCAGAGATATTAGGTAGGTTGCAAGCACCCCACTGGGAGGAAGTGCCTTGGAACTTGGCAGAAGTATTTCTTCGGGAAACGCAGAATGTCATCACTGGGGTCTGAGGGCTGCTACTTTGCTCGGCAGGTCAAGAAACTTTATTTGATCACCGTACCCAGGGCTTATGCAGATCTCTGGAAAGTCGTGCTAAACAGACTCACAAGAGAATGATGTATAAACCAAATTACAATGTACTCAATCCATGATGTGTAACAATGGAATTGTCTTTCAAATGACCAGAATTTTCACATCTACCAACTGAGCTTGATTCAACCCTCCATCTTTTTCCTGGATTCAGGTATCCAGCGGGGTGGCTCATTATTAGTGCTATTTTGGACTTCAGGTGCACAGAATCAGATTAAAGAAAAAAGAAAGAAAGAAAGAAATCTAATACAAAACCAAGCATAATATTGTTGGGCAACATTACCTCCTATAAGCCTCTCTTTGAAACTATAGCCAAATTTTTATCTCTATGGACTAAGAAACTCCAAGTGTGTACATGAGTGAGTGTGTATACGTGTATGTGTTAAAGGTATGGAAACAAATATCCGGTTATGTAAATCTCACCCTAAGAGTCAATGGAAAATAAAAAGTACGGTTAAGCAATTTCACAAATAGTTGATAAATTAACAAGTTAAAGGGTAAGATATAGTAGATTCTTAGACTCAACAACAGACTTAAGTACACAAATTCAATTTGCAATCCTCACACAGACATTTGAAGCCATTAGCATGAGACGGGAAAGTATGAGTGGGGACAAGGACAGAAATTTTTCAGGAAAATGTTCCATCCAAGCTCTCTCAGAAGGGAAGCAAGGTTGTTTTGTTTGTTTGTTTGTTTTATTATTATGATTGCTCACAGATAGCCTGGGCAATTGGATGATGGCTTCCAACATTTCAGGGAATATGGAGACAGCTGGTAGGAAATGGTGACTATAAATATCAGTCTAAAATCTCCTACTAGGAGCTGCTCAAGATGGATGAATTCATTTATCCATTTGTTTATTCAAATAAACATTTCCAGAGGGCCTGCCACGGACCATGCTCTGTGCTGGGCACCAGGGGACACGGGAATGACAGGATTACGCCTCCTGACCAGATGGGCTCACTGTCTTAGGACCTGTGATGCCCTCCCTCATTTCCCAAAGTAGTTGCTGTTGTTGTTGTGTGCCGACTAATCGATTCCGGCTCGTAGCGACCCTATAGGACAGAGTAGAACTGCCCCATAGGGTTTTCTAGGCTGTCATCTTTACCGGAGCAGATTGTTACGTCTTTTTTCCCATGGAGTCACTGGTGGGTTCAAACTGCCAACCTTTCTGTTGGCAGCAGAGCACTTAACCATTGCGCCACTAGGGCTCCTTCCCAAAGAAGTATTTCTGGCAAATTCCAAAAAATGATAATTCAGGTTTCCACAGGAAGGATTTCAGACCCATTTGAGATAACCCTGTGGCTCTAAACAGGGATTGCTCCAAGCACCTTGGGGAGAAGCTGAGCAGAAGCTGAGTGTGGCTGGCTCTTGAGGGACCAGCAGGAACTGCAAGTGATGGGCTGTCTCCCTGCTGACCTGTGGGAGAAAGATGTGGCAGTCTGCTTCTGTAAAGATGTACAGCTTTGGAAACCCTATGGGGTAGTTCTACTCTGTCCTATAGGGTCCCTGTGAGTGGGAATCAACTCGATGGCACACAACAACAACACATAAATCTGTTTAAGCAGAACAGAAGCAAGGATGGTTGGCTCTTGAGGGACAGCAGGAACTGCAATTGATCGGCCATCTCCCATGCTGACGCATGCTGTGGTAGGTACAATGTTGGCACCCATGACTTTCACCCTCTGGTGTTGTGCCATGGCTGTTATATGGCAAAAGGGACTTTGCAGATGTCATTAAGGTTATTCATCAGCTGACCTTAAGATAGGGGAGATCATCCTGGATTATCCAAGTGGGCCCAATGTCATCACATGAGCAGAAGAGGAAGTCAGAGAGATTCAAAGCATAAGAAGGAGTCAGTGAGCCATCACTGGCTGGGAGATGAAGGAAGATTTGCATCAATAAAATGGTGATCTCAGTTCTACAGCCACAAGGGACTGAATTTTGCCAACAACCAATCAGCTTGGAAGAGGACCGGGCCTTTAGAAGCTGAAAACCACAGCCCTGGCCAACTCCTTGATTTTAGCCTGGTGAGACTAAAATCTGATTATAATGGTTTTTGGAGTCCCTAACTTTTGCACCCAAGGCAAGTGCTTACTCCACATCACCCTAGTGAGAACTGTGTAGAAGTTGAGCAGATGATGAGGCAGGGCAGGAAGTCAAGTCCAAGTTCAGCATGAATAACTCAGCAGAGAATCCAGCCACACCACCCCCAACTTCTGACCTATAGAAACCGCAAGATAATAAATGGATGCTGATTTAAGCTACCAAGTTTGTGGTGACTTATTACACAGCAACAGCTAACTAACATACCAGCTATGCCTATGACCGGGGTGGGAGGGGTGATCTACAAACCAACCATTCTGCTTTGCAGACCATCTTGATTCATCTGCAGATGGACTGAGGAGCCAGCAAATAGGCTGGTCCATGGGAGTGGGGAGGGCAACCCCTACCAGTGCCATAGATGCCACCAGGAATGGACAAGTCAACCCTGGAAAGACACTAGGTCAGGACGGGGGCACCCAGAGGCTGAGCAGCTGATTCTCCAACTAATGGAGCAGAGGGGGAAGCATATTAGAAATAAGTGTCAGGCACTGTGCTAGGCTCTAGGGACTCAGAGGTAAATAAGGCAAGATGCTTGTCTTCAAGGGCTTTACAACAGGATAGGGGAGACAGGACAAGGAACCAGAAGGCAAACGGAACTAAGCGAGCTGTCAGGAGCAGAGGATAAAGTGGTTCTTTCCAGTTGGAGGCCCCCTTGCAGACAAAGGTGGTGTGAATACTCAAGCTGCTGACTGTGTGTGTACCATCCCCGAGGAAAACTGTGTCTATTTCAGAGTCAAGGCTTCCTGTCTTCAATGATGGAAATGTTCCATCTCTGTGCTGTCCAGTAGGGTAGCCACTGGGCATTTGAAAGGTGAGTTAGAGTAACTGAGGATTGGAATTTTTACATTGTATTTAATTTTAATTCATTTAAATTTAAATCTACATAGCCATATTGGACAGTCTAGTTCTAGGTAAACTCAGATTCAGCAGCCTGGGATATGAACTCGGCGACCCGCCTCCAAACATCGTCCACATAATCATTATGACATAATAATTCCCATAGTAGCAATAGCTGACAAATGTGGCGTTTCATCGCTTTGTACCAAGCCCTATTCTGAAAGCGTTACATGTATTAAGCCACTTCATCATCACCATCCTACGAGATGGGGAGCATTATTATCATCCCCATTATGCAGGTGACTAAGGCTCAGAGAAGGTAAGTTATTTGTCCAAAGCCACCCAGCTGGTAAATAAATGCCAAAGCTGAAATGTGTACCCAGGTGAATCTGGATCCTGATCCTGTCCTAAATCACCATCTGCCCTGCCTCTGTTTCCTCAAGTGGACCAGCTCAGTTTGTGAGCGGGAGGGCCATTGTTGTCTACACCCATTTTTACCCAAGTGAAAATCGTATCATAACTGACGTAAAGACAGTCCAGCAGAGCGGGATGTTAAGAGAATGATGTGAAGACCATTCAGCCACCATAAGGGCCTAGACAACAACTGGTCATGAAGATGCCTACTAACTGCAGCCCAGGCAGACAGACCAAAATCCCTCACACACAAATGTGCATGCAATCAACCTCCTGCAAAAAGGTGAAAGAGCCTCTTCCTCATTCCAGGGAAAGGAGGACAGGGGAGAAGCTTGGGATGGACTGTGCAGTGGGTCTGGGGAAGACAAGAAAATTGGCAAAGAAAAGGGAAAACACCAGGCCATATCCCTGCCCCAGATCAGAAAAGACCACCAGAGATCCTAGGACATGGAACATGGAACCATCACCAATGTTTCAACGACAGGAGTGGTGACTCGCATATAGCAACCTCAAAACTTGGAGGCCTCCTTCTGCCCAAGCACCCTCCACCATGATCTTAGGGTCCAGTGACTGATGTGGTGGGAGGTGTCCTCTTCTTCTGGTCTAGTTGCTGAAGGGCTCACTGAGGGGAACCAAGACATCCTAGCCCCCATTGCCAAGGCCAAGCCCAAGAGATGTGTTTCCTATATCTTCGTCCAGAGTGTGAAGCTCCTTTTCTCTCGAGTCTTTATGGAGCAACCAGCTGTGTACGAGGTGCTGGGCGAGGCACCAGAGACTCCCAGATGAAAAAAGACATGCCCCCCAGAGCCCCAAGTCTGGTGGAGATGAGTGGAATATAAACATAGAATGAGGACAATGTTTTGTCCATCACGGATTTTTTTGTGTGTGTGCTTTCATTTTGATTTTTTTAACATGATGTGTGAAAATATTATCTTGATTACTGTGGTTGTTGGATCCCCTTAACATTTACACCTGAGGCAAATACCTCACCCTAGTGAGGACTGAGTAGAAGATGAGCAGGCAGCGAGGCAGAGCAGGAAGTTAGCCCAAGCTCAGCATGGATAATTCTGGCGCGGGTAAGATAGGCTTCGGCAGATTGTTTGCCATTTCCATTTATGCTTTCTAATTCAGGAACTAGATGAACATCTCACTTCTTTCTAGCCTCAAAATTCAGTCTAAGATTCTTTATGACATGTTGTATCTTTAGGAATGGACAGCCTAACTCCTAAACTGAACAATGGCGCCGAAGTTGTACAAAGATTTAGAAACGCTCAGCTTTATTTTCTTTAAGCCCATTCAAAGTATTAACCCACTTCATCATATCAAGTCTATTGTTAATTAGAAGAGTTTTACCTAGCAAAATCCACAGAGCACCCATTCTAGACATTCAAAACACCCAGAAAGAATTTAAGGCTTCAGTGACATTCAAGGAGAACTACGTCAGAGACAGGATGGAAGTTTTCTATTCTGTTATCTTAATATAATGAGGGTCAACGGGTTCTGCAACTTCATGCAGCTGGGAACGCAGCTCTTAAGAACCACCAATGGACGTGTTCCATGGAAGGAACCAAGCCGCGTTCCCAGAACCCTCTGTTCCTCCTTTGAAAGGCTTCCATTTCCGTTTTCATAAAAATCACACTGGCCTCCAAAATGGTGCTCAAAGAAAATACCGAGTTGCCCAGTGGCTGACTTCATATTTAATTGGATCATTTTTACAATGAGGAGGATTCTTTTCCCTCTCAAATTCTAAAAATAGCAGAAGCCCACGAATTTTGGGCTTTGGCTAATTGACAGAAACGAATTGTCCCATTGGCTTATTTGCTTTGTTTCATTGGGAGATAATATTATTCTATTGTCAGCTTGATGCTGGTTCCTTCTGTGAGTGGGCCTAACACAAAAGGTGTTCTGCAGGCCAATTTAAAGCAGCAGGTAGAAATTGGTACACATGTGAATCAAAACAGAGAGGAAAAGTATATGCCACTTGCTTTCATAAACTCCCACCATTTATTATCTGGGACCGAGGTTTTTAAAAGCAAACACTCTGTGGAGTTTAAGCAATCAGCATCTGATTATTACTTAACGACTGAACTCTCTTAAAAGTTCCATCATAATTAAAATGCAAAAAAGGGAACACAGTGTCATACAAGAAGTTGAATTTTTAAACACCCAGGTTAAAGCATGTGGAATGCAATCTTGTCTTTGTAAAATGAATTATTTCCTTTCCACTGAGCAGTCAGAGGCGCCAATAATTTAACAGAACACACACAGAAAAGCCTGTGAGTCAACCTTCCTCGTGAGAACATTCAGTAGGGCATGTTGGGATTATGCAGTTGACTTTACAAATCCAGGGCTACAAAATGCAAGGCTCTGACCAACACTACAGGCCTTAATACACGGCATTAACAGGATACAAACCATAACCAACAACACACAAACTCCAGAAGATAAGCTAGATAACTGGGATCTTCTAAAAATCAAACACCTATGCTCTTCAAAAGACTTCACCAAAAGAGTAAAAAGAGAACCTACAGACTGGGAAAAAAATTTTTGGACAGTACAAGTCAGACAAAGGTCTAATCTCCATAATCTACAAGAAAATACAACACCTCTACAACAAAAAGACAAATAAGCCTATTAAAAAACGGGCAAAGGAAATGAACAGACACTTCACCAAAGAAGACATTCAAATGGCCAACAGACACATGAGGAAATGCTCGCGATCACTAGCCATTAGAGAAATGCAAATTAAAACCACAATGAGATACCATTTCACCCCAGCATTACTGGCATGAATCGAAAACACTGGAAATAACACGTTGGAGGGGCTGTGGGGAGATCGGAACTCTTATGCACTGCTGGCGGGAATGCAAAATGATACAACCATTTTGGAAAATGATATGGTGCTTCCTCAGAAAGCTAGAAATAAACATAGCATTCGGTCCAGCAACCCCACTCCTAGGAATATATCCTAGAGAAATAAGAGTCGTCACTCAGATAGACATATGCACTCCTATGTTCATGGCAGCATTGTTCACAATAGCAAAAAGATGGAAACAACCAAGATGCCCATCAACAGATGAATGGATAAACAAACTATGGTACATACACACAGTGGAGTACTATGCAACGAGAAAGAACAACAATGAACCTGTGAAGCGTCTCATAACATGGATGAAACTGGAGGATATTATGCTGAGTGAAATAAGTCAATCACAAAAGGACAAATATTGTATGAGACCTCTATTGTAAAAACCCATGAAAAAGTTCACACACAAAATGTAACAACCTTTGTTGGTTACCAGGGATGGGAAGGGTGGGGGTGAGGGAAATATTAAATAGACAGTAGATAAGTGGTATCTTGCGTGAAGGGTGAGACAGTACACAATACAGGGGAAACTAGCACAACTTGTACAAGGAAAGGTCATGGAAGCCCCATAGACACATCCAAACTCCCTGAGGGACTGAATTGCTGGGTGGAGGGCTGTGGGGACCATGGTCTCAGGGAACATCTAGCTCAATTGGCATAACACAGTTTATAAAGCCAAGGTTCTACATTCTACCTTGGTGAGTAGTGTCTGGGGTCTTAAAAGCCTGTGAGCGGCCATCTAAGATACTCCACTGGTCTCATCCCTTCAGGAGCAAGGGAGAATGAAGAGAACAGGATACAAGGAAAAGATTAGTCCAAAGGACTAATGGTCCACAGCTACCAAGGCCTCCACCAGACTGAGTCCAGTGCACCTAGATGGTGCCCGGCTACCACCACTGACTGCCCTGACCAGGATCACAACAGAGGATTCTGGACAGAGCTGGAGAAGGATGTGGAACATAATTCTAACTCACAAAAAAAGACCAGGTTTACTGGCCTAAAGGAGACTGGAGAAACCCCGAGAGTATGGCCCCCAGACACCCTTTTAGCTCAGTGGTGAAATTACCTCCGAGGTTCACTGTTCAGCCTGGGAGTGGACAGCCCCATAAAACCAAATGAGACTGACGAGGTACAGGAGTCCAGTGACAAGGGCCAGAAGGCAGAAGGGGACAAGGAAGCTGGTGATAGGGAACCCAAGGTTGAGTAAGGATATTGTTGATGTGTTGTCATAGGGCAACATGTGTAGTAACTGTTAAATGAGAAACTATTTTGTTCTGTAAGCCTTCATCTTAAGTGAGAATAGCAGCACAATTGGAAGAGCATAGTCAATGTCACTGAACTGTGCAGGTAGAAATTTTTGAAATGGTGTATCTTTGGCTATGTGTATTTTCACAAAAAAAAAAAGGTTGAGAAGTTAGAGGGTTGACATGTTGTGGGGTTGTTAACCAATGTCATAAAACAATATGTGTACTACTGTTTAATGAGAAACTATTTGTTCTGTAAGCCTTCACCTGGAGTACAACAAAAAAAATAAAAAGAAATACACCATAAATAAAGTCAAAGAGAAATGACAAAACGGAATAAAATATTTGCAACTTTTACCATAGATAAGGGATTTGTCTCTCCAGTATACAAACAGTTTTTAAACATTAAATAAAACAGACGAAACTTTCATAAACAATCAAAAAATGCAAGGTTCTTATACTTCGTACCTAGCAAAGACCAAAATATACCAACACTGTCCAGGAGCTGTAAAATTATCTGGCGAGGCGGCAAGAGAGAGGACTCAGCAGGGCTGCTGTGCAAAGTTCTAAAGGACCTCTCTAAGGTCCCTGGGTGGCGCAAATGGTTTTCGCTCGGCTGGTAACCAAAAGGTTAGCAGTTCAAACCCACCCAGCTGCACCACGGAAGAAACAGGCCTGGTGATCCGCTTCCGTAAAACAACCCACTGCCATTGAGTCAATGCCGATTGATAGCGACCCTACAAGGACAGAGTAGAACTGCCCCATAGGGTTTCCAAGGCTGTAATCTTTATGGAAGCAGATCGCCACATCTTTTTTCTCCCTTGGAGCAGCTAGGTGGTTAAGTGCTTGGCTGCTAACCAAAAGGTCAGCAGTTCGAACTGCAAAGATTAGAACCAAGAAAATCCTACGGAGCAGTTCTACTCTGCAACGCATGGGGTCTCCTAAGTCACAAATCAACAACAAAAACAAATTCAACAATAAAGGACCTCTCCTCCAAAGTGATGATCAGCCCAATGACTCCCTCTGTCTCTGGAGGACCAGTCCCAGAAAGATGGTCTTAGGCCCTGTGTTACTTCGGGACTTTATTTCATCAGACACGGGCATTTCCAGAATCTAGAGCTCACTGTTTCTCTCAGGAAGTGCCTCAAATCCAGTCGAAAGGGAGGCCAGCTCCCTCTGCACGTGGTAAAAAGGGGAAAGGTCATATCGACTTCGTAGGAGCCTTCTAGGAACCTCATTAACCATTTCCAGGCCCAAGTTACAGAAGTTAGAGCATGGAGCTATGGTCTAGCCCAGGCACACAGTACTGGGAGGAGTGAGGACCCACCATGTCTGGTCTTCACGGCAACTGTACTCCTGTGGATGGTGATAGGCGGGGTGGAGGATGAGAAGGACCACTCCAGAAGGGGCTAGGAGAGGCTGACATTACTGTGCTTCGGCCCAGGCAGTTCAAACTCCTCCCCACCCCCTCCACCCAGAGGCACCCGGGAGCACAGGCCTGGCCATCTGCTTCCAAAAAATCAGCCACTGAAAACCCCATGGAGCACAGTTCTGCTCCGACGCACATGAGGCTGCCATGAGTCAGAGTCAACTTGACAACAACTAACAACAAGAGGAGCCCTGGTGGTGCAGTGGTTAAGCACTTGGGTGCTAACCAAAAGGTCGGCGGATCAAACCTACCAGCTGTTCCTCAGAAGAAAGATGTGGCAGTCAGCTTCCATAAAGATTACAGCCTTGGAAACCCTATAGGGTGGTTCTATTCTGTCCTATGGGGTTGTTATGAGTTGGAATCGACTCAATGGCAGTGGCTTAACAACAACAAACTCAGAGCACCCAACCCCCTCCCCCATGTAATAGGAGGCTCCTGACGGGATGGAATGAGAACTAAGGAAGAGTTTATCAAGCACAAAGCCCATAATAAAGTGCCTGACCCCCTAATAAAGACTCCTTAAATAAAGCAATCATTACTGCCATGACTTTCTAATAAGTTAATCGCAAGGAGGTCTTTGAAATGCTCCTATGAAAACGAATCTATAACAAACTCTTAATACAGGAATTTCAGGCTCAGTCTTTAAAGCCACAAGCAAATGAATTTAGAAAATAATGACTGATTAGGAACATTTCTCCCCGTCCCCCTCGTGCTTTTTTTTTTTTTCCTTCCTTCTGTTCTTCTCATTCTCCTGGTATTTCCTTATTTCCCTAATTCGACCTGCCTTTCAAGCACCTTGGTCCACCATAATTCTGAGAAACCACCATGACCAGATGATCTGACCGGGACATGCGTGGGGGTAGCAATATCCTTCAGCCTACGAGATATGGGTAGCTAATTCTATGTTGTGATTTTTTTTGGGAAATATATATGTTATTGGGATGACTTAGACTAAGAGATACAAATACTACCAAAATGGGTATGTTGTTTTTGTTAGTTGCCATCGAGTCGATTTCAACTCATGGTGACCCCATGTGACAGAGTAGAACTGCCCCATAGCGTTTTCTTGGATTTAATCTTTACGGAAGCAGATCCCCAGGTCTTTCTCCCTTGGAGATGCTGGCTGGGTTTGAACTGCCGACTTTTCAGTTAGCAGAAGAGCGCTTAACCGTTGCATCACCGGTGTACAAAAGTCCAAAACCTAAGTCGAGAAGGGGTGAGTTAGTTTTATAAGAAAACCTAAGCTAAGGATAGCTATGGCAACTTCGTGTAAAACCTAACTACAGGGGTCCCGGCGGTGGAAGCGAAAAGGTAAACGTCCTCTATTACTCAGCTCCCTATCTAACAACAGGAAGCACAGTTTATCCGCAGACAGATGCTTCTCCCTGGCACTAAAATTAATGCACTGCTAGGTTCTTTAATATCTAAGCCACCGGGGCAACTCAGGAGACTGGATACGTTTGTATATTTTGCTGAAGATACAGAAGCATTCCAGGGTCCAAATATTCTTAAGGATAAAGTCCCTGAACACAAAGCATCTGAGAAGCAAATGCTATAAATATATTTAAAGAAAGAGGTTCTGGTTCCAGCAATTTTAGAAAAGGCTAGGTGTCCGGCTGGCTGTAACTAGAAGACCCATAGCCCGTGGTTCACCGGGACCTGTCCTTATAATCACCTAAGACCTTTTTCGTTACAACACCTGTGAGTCTTTGTCAGTACCTTCCAGAAGCTCTGCTTTTTTCACGTGCACAGATTTTCATAGCACGCGAGATGGCGGCTGAATGAGAGGCTGCCCTGGGGCTCCACGCGGCACGGACTCTGCAGCCAGTTCTACTGCCCCAGCACAGTTTCCTGGCTCCATATGGCCAAGCTGAAGGACAGAGGGGTGCTGCATTTCCCGGAGAGTGTTGATGGGAGGCTCCTGGGTAAAACAGCTAGAAACATTCTCAAGCCATTCCGCTTTTGCTTTTTGTTTCTTCACTTCATCTGCTTTCTCAACTTGAAACCTTGGGATGAAATGACCAGTTTGAAGCAAATTTCCTGTGGACATTCATTTTGTGAGTTATGTTAGTTACTGAACAGCATATATTAAAATAATAATAATAACAGAAAAATTATAAGGCGTAAAAGAGCATTTACCCAATTCTCAAAAACTCTTTCACCACCACAACAAAAAGACAAATAACCCAATTAAAAAATGGGCAAAGGATATGAACAGGCACTTCACCAAAGAAGACATTCAGGCAGCTAACAGACACATGAGGAAATGCTCACGATCATTAGCCATTAGAGAAATACAAATCAAAACTACAATGAGATACCATCTCATCCCAACATTACTGGCACTAATCAAAAAAAAAAATTAACAAATGTTGGAGAGGTTCCGGGGAGATTGGAGAGATTGGAACTCTTATGCAAGGCTGGTGGGAATGTAAAATGATATAACCACTGTGGAAAATGATATGGGGCCTCCTTAAAAAGCTAGATGTAGAAATACTATACAATCCAGCAATCCCACTCCTAGGAATATATCCTAGAGAAATAAGAGCTGTCCCACAAATAGACATATGCACACTCATGTTCATGGCAGCATTATTCACAATAGCAAAAAGATGGAAACAACCTAGATGCCCATCAACAGATGAATGGATAAACTATGGTACATACACACAATCGAATACTATGCAATGATAAAGAACAATGATGAATCTGTGAAATATCTCACAACATGGATGAATCTGGAGGGCATTATGCTGAGTGAAATAAGTCAATCACAAAAGGACAAATATTGTACGAGACCACTATTTTAAAAACCCAAGAAAAGGTTTACAGATAGAAAAAAAAAAAAAAAAAAACTTTGATGGTTACGAGGGAGGCGAGGGGTGGGGAGGGGAAATCACTACTGACAGGAAAGACAACACACAATGTAGGGGAAGTCAGCACAACTTGACCAAGGCAAAATCATAGAAGCTTCCTAGACACATCCAAACACCTTGAGGGACCGAGTTACTGGGGCTGAGTGCTGGGGACCATGGTCTCGGGGGACATCTAGGTTAACTGGCATAACGTAGGTCATAGAGGAAATGTTCTACCTCCTACTTTGGTGAGTAGCGTCTGGGGTCCTAAAAGCTTGGGAGCGGCCATCTAAAGTACATTTATTGGTCCCAGCATGTTCGGAGCAAAGGAGAATGAAGAAAACCAAAGACACAAGGACAATATTAGTCCAAGAGACTAATGGACCACATGAACCACAGCCCCCACCACCCTGAGCCCAGCAGAATTAGATAGTGCCCAGCTACCACCACCAACCGCTCTGACAGGGATCACAATAGAGGGTGCCTGGCAGAGCAGGACAAAAATGTAGAACAAAGTTCAAATTCACAAAAAAAGACCAGACTTACTGGTCTGACAGAGACTGGAGGAATCCTTGTGACTATGGCCCCCAGATACCCTGCTAACTCAGAACTGAAGCCACTCCCAAAGTCCACCTTTCAGCCAAAGATTAGACAGGCCTATAGTTCAATCAAGTATATGAGACCAAATGGGCAACACCTGTCCAAAAGCAAAGATGAGAAGGCAGGAAGGGACAGGAAAATTGGACGCATGGACACTGAGAATCCAGGGTGGAAAAGGAAAGGGGGAGAGTGCTGACACATTGCAGGGATTGTAACTAATATCACAGAACAATCTGTGTTTAAATTTTTTGAATGAAAAACTAATTTGTGCTGTAAATTTTCACCTAAAACACAATAAAATTAAAAAAAAAAAACTTTTTCACACGGAAAAGTTCAAGTCAATCAAAAATGGAGCCATATACACATACACTATATATATTATATATTTAAAATGTATATTTTATACATATTTATATTTAATAGAAGAGGAAAAGTGGTACTCTGAACTGATGATTTCGTTACTAACTATGATTAAGTCCGAACTCTTCAGCATAGGCTCAAGGCCTATTTAGATCTGGCCTCATCCTCACTTACTGGCCTTCAACTGTACCCCATTAAATTATGTTCCCTGAACTCACCATGCATTTATACTTCTGGACCCTTCTTCTTCCACTGTCCGTGCCCCTGCCTATTTCTCTCCCACTCCTGAACTCCTGCTTATCACCCAGGTTGAACACTATCTTCTCCGTAAAGCTTCTCCCAGGCTCCCCCAGGCATGGTTTTCAGCCGCCATGGTATTTTTACAGACCTATGACACATATCACACTGTACCATTATGGGTTTGAATCTGCTTCCGATTCTAGACTGCATGCCTCCCATTCCGACTTATTCATCTTTGAGTCTCCACTGTGTCATCAGGGCACCACTGTAAATGGGAAGCACCCCCAAAGCAGGGCATGAAACTGGATACCAGCTACAGAGTTGGGAATCAACTCTCTGAGGGCTGCTTTCTAAAAAGAGAAGGGGGGAATTAGGTCCTAACTTGTACGTTTTGTAAATTTGGTGTTAACTTACAGCTTTATTACATATCATGTTGTTTTTAGAGAATAGGTCTTATTTCGATGTTTTGAATCTATTGACTTGCAAAAAAATAGCACAGGGCAGAAAATGAAAAACATGTTCCCTTGCTAGGTAGCAATCTGCAAACGGTTCTTTTATTTATTTATTTATTTTCCTGTCTCAATTCAGCGCTGGGCTTCACTTTATTAAAAAGAATACAGCGTGAATAATTTATACTAGCTGGTTTTTCTAACTTCTGTGGTACCTTGTGTTCAGTCTTTTTATTTCTCCCTTCTAATGATTGTGTTTTTACACATTGTCCTCTCCAGCTACCCACAGTGCCAGAGGCCAAAGTGTGGGCTGCAGGGTCTCTGCTTTATACACTGCATCTCCCCTGGTGCGCCTGCCTCCGTGTGTTGCTTCGACGAAACCGAGGGACAAAGATGCAGCCGCTTGCTCAAACCCAGGCAGTCTGTTTCTAGGGGCCAGCTCTTCCCCACCACCCTCTCCTTCTCCCAGGGGAAAGGCCAAGCTCTGGGCTGTACAAAAAGGAGAGGGCTTTTGGAACGGAACGACGATTTAAGGTCATTACAATAGAGGTGCTGTCTCCAAGGACAATGAAGTCTCGAAGGAGGACGGGTGAAAAGAGAGAGAGAGAACCAGGACCTAAGCCTACCGGAGCTACGGGAAGTGGATGACAGCGACCAGGGGAAATAGGTACAATCAGGTGTGTGAGCGTCACAAAACACGTAACCCAGTTGTCATTGAGTCTGACCACATGTGTGTCTGAGTAGAACTGTGCTCCATAGGGTTTTCAGCGGCTGATTTTTTGAAGCAGATAGCCAGGCCTTTCTTCTGAGGTGCTTCTGAGAGGACTGGAATCTCAAACCTTTGGGTTAACAGCCAAGCTCGTTAACTGTTTGCCCCACCCAGGGGCCTCGTGAGCCTCACAAGAGGAGGTGTTTCTTGGGTTTGTTTTCAATGAAGCTGGAGGCACACTCAGCCTCTTTTGTCCCTTTATTTCCTTTTCAAATAGCATGATAAATCACTTCCGCAGAACTCTCGTCAGCCCTCATAGCAGCTGACCTAAGGTTCTTCCCTGACACTGTATTCTTCTTCACCATCCACGGCTAATCCCTGACCAGGTCTGTCAATGTTACCTCCTGAAAGTATCATGAACTGTCCCTTTCCCCCGTCATTATCACCACCACCTCACACTACAGCTGCCCCCAAGCACCATCCACTCTCCCAGGAACTGGAACCGGCGCAGCAGCCCTGTAACTAGAATCCTTACAGCCAAGTGGAGACTGGGCCTCGGGGCAGCTGCATTGGACCGTTCACTGCATGGCTCCAGGGGGCGCTACGCGCAACGTGTCCGTGTTTTCTCCAGGAGGAGAAAATGTGAAGGGCGCCCCCTGGAGTTATGGAATGCTGCAGCGCTGGGTGTACAGGCCGAAGTGAGACGGGGGAGTGGGCAGCACTTCCCACCCGTGGGCAGTCCAACTGGGTGGAAACCAGAGTTGAAATAGAGCAACGGAAAGATGATATACAGGCGTTCGTGTAAGTAGTCAGGAGCCCTGGTGGTACAGTGGTTAAGCGCTCAGCTGCTAACCAAAAAGGTTGGAAGTTCGAGTAGATCCAGAGGCACCTTGGAAGAAAGGCCTGGTGATATACTTCCGAAAAACCAGCCTTGAAAACCCTATGGAGCACAGAGCTACTCTGACACACGTGGGGTCACCATAAGCCAGAACTGATCTGATGGCAACTGGGTTGTTTTTGTTTTGCTTTGCTTTTTGTTTTTTAATATATAGGCAAAACCGAGCATTAGCGTTTAAGAACACTGAAACTGAGCGTTAGTGTTTGAGAACGTTGAAACCGAGCATTAGCGTTTGAGAACATCTCGGCGTTCTGTTCTCCCATCAGCTCTGGGGAGGTAAACGAATCAAAAAACAAGGTGAAGTATTTTTATATTGTTTTACCTGCTCCCACACAAGGACACGCCATAGACTAGAAACAGCCAAGGCTCAGTCTCTCAATGTCCCCAGGGAGCAGAGACTCCTTCGGCTGCTCTTTGGTTATGCTCCCCACCTTTTGCCATCACCCTAGACGGCGGCCCATCCAAGGGGAAGGAGAAGCAGAACAGGGCCAACCCTGCACAGGCCAACATCAAGCATCAGCTGTCATCCGCCTTCCTGTCTGGGCTCTGTGCCCCCGCCATCTCAGGGCTTCTGCACCAACACCAGGGGGCCTCAGTGGTTCAGAGGTAGAATTCTCACCTCCCACGCAGGAGACCCAGGTCCAATTCCTTGCCGATGCACCTCGTGCACAGTCACCATCTGTCTGTCAGTGGAGGCTTGCATGTTGCTACGATGCTGAACAGGTTTTCAGCGGAGCTTCCAGACTAAGACCAGACTAGGAAGAAAGGTCTGGTGATCTACTTCTAAAAATCATCCAGTGAAAATCCTATGGATCACAACGGTTCTATCTGCAACTGATCATGGGGCTGGTGCAGGACCGGGAAGCATTTGTTCCATTGTGCAAGGGCTGCGATGAGTCAGGGGCCGACTTGCGGACAGCTAACAACAGCAGCACCAACATCTCTGTCTGCCTGGGATGTTCAGCTCCCCTCTCTGCTTGGTTATCGCACACTCAGGCCCTTCAACACTCAGCTCAAAGCCCTCCCTGAACACCAGTCTTGGTCCAGTGCCCTGGGATGTGCCGCCTTGGCCTCTGCAGGTTTCCTTCGTGCAGTCAAAGCCAATGGTGCACTCAGCTGCATGCCCATTGGATCCAGTGCCATCTCTCCTACTAGACTGCGCATCCATCAGGGCAGGGGCTGTGTCAGTGTTGCTCAGCGTCATATTCCCTGGCCCATGGGGACACTGGGTGACTGTGCTTATATCCAGCGCCTGCATCACTTCCAGTACATGAATACGTACTTGAGGACTAATGCCATACAAGTCTCCGTGTACTCCAGTCCACCCTTTGCACTGCCACTACAGCTGTTTGCTGATCTAATCCTAGCCAACCCTCTCCCTCACCTGCTTAATTCCACCCCATCACCATGCCTGTGGAATACATTTCAAGACCCTAGATATGGCAAATGAGCCTCTTCATCATCCTGAATCACCTTTTTTTCCCACTTACTATAGCCCCCAGTCCTACCCTCTCAGTCCACCTATGCTCAACTTCTGCCTCCTCCCTTTAGAATACCCATCATGGCATGTTCTTTGCCTCGACTGAAATGTCCTCATGCCCCTTTTTGGTCTGGCAAATGCCTTCATGTCCTGCAGGAGCCAGCTCAAATGTCACTTTGTCTGATGTTTCCCTGATTCCTCCGGGGGCAAATTAGCAGCTTCCTACCCTGTGCTTCTACAGCTCTCTATTCCAACCCTGCCCATAAGCCAAAATGCATGGTAGGGTCATTGGTTATTTAGTCGTGTGTTGCCAATCTGAGGTTATGAGTTCCTGAGGGCACGACAGTGTTTATTCATCTGTCTATTTCCAGTGCCTAACCCAAAGCCAACACAGGAAGTCACTGAATGAATGAACAAACGGAAGAACACAGAAATGACTTACAGGGAGGAGAAAACGCAGCAGAAAGTAAGAAAGATGGGGGCCTATCCGAGTATTTTTTCCACTCACATACATTCACTTCTTCCATTCCACAAGAGAGATTCTATCTAATGCAATATTCTCTATTGCACATCCATGGCCAAGGATGTTTTCGTACCACAGACATTACAACCTGCCCCCAAGTGCAGCTTTCCTATCTGGCATATACTTTGATGAAGAAATGAATGAAGACATGAATCAACCAAGCAATGAGTATCTTACTACTTCAGGTAGTCTCCAACCAAGGAGAACTACAGGGACCACAGGGAAGCTCAGTCCCTGCAGCTTTACGACTGGGTCAGCAAGATTCCACATTGGCCTCTTGCTTTTGGAAGAGCCCTTCTAAAAATAATTCTGTGTGTGTGTGTGTGTGTGTGTGTGTCAAGGGGGTCTGATTCTCTCAGTTATCTTCTGAGAAAATGGAGGTTTCACTTTTTTCTCTTGATAACACATACGCTTCCCAAACCTGACAGATTCTAAAACAAACAAGGGAAGTTTCCTCTGGGTTGTAATAAACTTGCTGCATAGATGTCGTCTCAATGGGGCTTAAAAGTCGGCTGACCTCACTGCAAAGTGCTCTCTGCCACCTAATGCTCTCGCCTGCTTCTAAGCAGTGGTGCTAATGCCAAGGGCATCACCTTCCTCTCTACTTACAAGATGCCACTTACTGGGCCGTCGCACTGACAACTTGTCACTGGACTCCCTAAAAAGGCTGTCAACTTCCTCTTTAGAAAACACACACGCCACAACACAGAATGAACAACCTCACAGTGACTCAAACTTCGAGTGTCTGAGTCATCTCATGTGCCAAGTGGCAGCAATGACAGATACCCATGATCGCGTTTGGTTGGTGCTCCAGGTGGTGGGATACCATGCATCCACTGAAGCTCCGGAGCAGAAGCTGGCAATGTGACCATAGCATCAAAGGGTGGCTGGCCAGGCCTCTGGAGGTGGCTTAGCGGGACCTCACTCACTCCTTCTCTTCCCCTTGTCTCCGCGGAGGAGCCCTGGAGAATGTTCCAGAATCCCCCCTCCTTGTTATGTCTGTTAATAGCTGAATTATTAGGACTTACACAGACAGGCCTGTGGTCACTGCTGACTTCTATGCCCAAGAAGCTCTGCCCATCCCAGGACTCAAAGAGAAATGCAAACATTTAGCTAATACCTGATGTCCTGTCTTTGTTACTGTAACAGTCCAAAGAGGTAAGTATTTTGAAAGAAAAAAATATTCTGCTGGTAGGAATGTAACTTAGAATTGTAAGTTAATATTGGGTAGGACAAAGGAAATTTCTGGAAACCAGAACGTTTCTGGCTTTCCCTCCTCATATTTTCCAGAGATCGCCTCCGTGGCCTGGAAGAAAACACATGAGCATATTTCTACCAACTTAATTGAGCTTCCTTTGTTGTCATATATATGTTCAAAGTCCAAAAGGCACAAAATGATGATGTAAAAAAGTGTCCCTGTCTCAAAATACTTGAAAATGACACGTCCAACTACTGCATCTAGGTGTCTCCCCGCAAGCTGAAAAAGCTAACCGATCAACTCTCATGCGACACCAAATGGAAAGACAGGATCAGCATTTCAAGCAAAGCCTGGCACTTCATCCGCCTGCTCCTCTACATCAAGGCAGCCTACTTCTGTGATTTCTAAATTATCACTGAGAGGTGATGTCAAGTTCAGCCTGCACTCTGTCCAGAGTTGGCAAACCCATTATTCCTCTTGACGATTTTATTTTATTGCTTAAGTGTTCTTACAGAGAAAGTTTCCTTAATATTCCAACAGAAATTTTATCACGTTGGCTATTTGTAAAAGGCATCTCTTCACCTATACATAAAGATTCCTCAAACTTCACCTTACGTGTTAGATTTGGGGAGATGCAGGGTCAGGATTGCACTGTCTGACATAGCTCAAGAAAGTGCCACTTTGGGTTATTGAGTAAGACAAAGTCATTAAACTCAATATTACACTGCATTGACTCTTATTTTTTTTCAGAGAAATTCCATCTTCCTTTAATCACTCCGAGTTGACAAAACAAGAGCAATTTCAAGGGGCTTCTGTGAGCATTCTCCAAAGCCTCAGACCTCCATTTTAAGTGAACAGAGTTCAAAATACTCGCTGGTTTCTTCTTTACAGGACAAACTTTTAGCAAAACAGCCACAAAGCACACAAAGCCACAGATAGTCTCTGAGTTTCCCCAAAATGATTAGAGAATAAATGAACATATAAAGCAGAAGTGTAACTGTCAGAAAATGATATTATTTGAACATGGCAGAACTCTTAAATATACACACTTCTTGAAACAGATTTTCAAAGATGTGGTCACCTTCTCTATGGAGAAACGTGTAGCACAGACGGAGCACTTGGCAACCAACCAGTTTTTAACTAGCAAAAAAAAAAAAAAAAAAAGTCAGGAATTAACCATAGCATGATGGGATTTTAGTACCTGCCTGGTTAGTGGGAGGATGAAAAGGAATTTTTATCAGGTGGCCTGCCAGACTCCACTTAACATCTCAGACTACTGGCGACCAAGAGTGACTGAGCCATGTTCACAATAGGGATTTGTGTAACTGGAGGATGACACATTTTTCTACATGTTCAGTTTTGATATAGAAAATGGAGCTGAAAACCTTGGGCTTGCCAGTGTACCTCCATGGGTGATTGCCCTCCATTACACCATCCTCATATGTTCCCAGTGACCTAGATTTTCTTCAGCTCAGCTCACTACAAGGGTCAATCAGGTTAGAACATTTTACAGATGCTGGAATTTGATTTCCATGCCTCCAGACCCTCTGGGTGATGCTTTCAGATGTTCTCCCTGCTTCCTAATCCCAAATGAATTCAGAATAGAAGCACATGAGTTTATTCACAGTGAGGTGTAAATAGATGATAAAATTCAAGTGGGTGCATATCTAACATATCCAATTCCTTTAAAGATCAAGAGCTAGTGGTACAGTATATACTTGGACCAGTATTTTTACAACTTTCAAGCTAATAAGTCTGCCAGAAAAATAAAAACAAAAGCAAACCTTGAACAAAGTACAATATTGAGACACAAAAAAGTAGTATTAAGTCTAAACTTAAATCTCAAGAAGGGCAGCTTCAACAGGCCTGATAAGAGTCTTTGGCCCCAGTGTCTACTGTGGTTATCACCAGATGAAATGAAGACATCGATGTCACTTACGAGACACGGAGGGTCTCTAGCTTTGTCTTCTACAGATGGACTATAACCAATTACATAAGTATGAGAAGGGAAAGGAGATTCCCCATACACACACATACTCCCTGCCCTCCAACAGAATGGTGGCACTTGATTGAGAACACAGCAACTGTTCTTTGTAAATGAACAAACAAAATGGCAGAAGGATGAAAATAGATGTACTCTATAAGACTTCTTATTTCCAATCAGATTAACTTTAAAATAACATTTACATTCTGAAAGAGTTGACACAGAAAACACTAATGATATTTATATGGATATGTCTATATCCACACACACAATATGCTAAATGTAAATAAGGGAAAACAGTTAAATGGGGAAAGTGCCCTGGGTTCCCTTCAGCTCATTTTATTCATCTCTATTTTTATAGCTTCTTTAATTTAATAAACTCAAGGTCAAAATTCAACTCTAGGCTATTAATAGAACTACCCATAATCACATTTGCAGCATCATGGAAACAGACATCACATTTTCTCCATCTAACATTGACAATAGCTTCCAGCATTCTGTACCCTTGTTTAAATATAAGAAAAGACAATGGGTCCCTTCAGGGCAAGCTTTGCAGCACATTTCACACCCCTGTTGCTGTTAGAGACTAATGTCTATTTGGAAATCTAGTTAAAAGTCATTAGGACTGACGCATTGGGTGAACCAAAGATCAAACCATCAGGAACCACAGGACAGTTGCTTCCTGATCACTTTCAGCATAGGTCCCCTCCTTGTTCTTACTGATTTTTGAAGCTATTCATTTTCTGCTTTGAGAACCATAATTGAATTCTCTTCCTCTATGCTTCCTCATTTCTTTCTCCTTAAATTTAAGTTATGGCAAATAAAGGATTCTCTCAGGGGATCCCAGTGATTGAACCCTAAAATTAATTATCAAAGGTAGGGATTTGGAAAGGATGGGGAAAACCACCTTAATAAATGAGATTTCTAGAGTCTTCAGGGAGAATTATAAAGTCCAAGTGAATGAAAGTCAGAAATTTTGTAACATGAGTAGATTTACTGTATAATCCTGTCAAATGGAGACATGAAGCCACCAAAACTGGAGCCACCATATTTCTCTATTTCTAAATAATACAGAAAAAATACACAACATAGGACAGTCACTGTTTTAAACACATAAGCTCTCTGACCTCGGCATTCAAAAGACCTGGGCTTTATTCATAAGTTATTTCACTCAGGCAAGAGATATTTCTGCCAGCCCTGGGGCTCAACTTATTCCTTGTCTACACACAGGAGGTGTGGGGGCAGGGAGGGCCTTGCTAGAGAAGTGAGAAGTTGTGTGTAGATTGTATATTCTGTTAAAAAAAAATCAGATAATTAATATATGATTAGGTATCAGTGCAAAAAAAAGAAAGAAAAAAAATCGTAAGAGCTATTCCTAATAGCCAAAAAGTGGACAATGGATAAATAAACTCTGGTATATCCATTCAGTGGCATACTATTCAGCAATAAAAAAGAATGAAGTACTGATACATGCCACAGCATGAGGGAACCTCAAAAACATTATGCTAAGTGAAAAAAGCCAGTTACAAAGAACCTCATATTGTATGATTCTATTTACATGAAATGTTCAGAAAAGGTGAATCTAGATAGAAAGTAGAGTAGTGGTTGCCTAGTGCTTGAGTGGAGTCCTTGGGTGGTACAAACGGTTAAGCACTTGACTACTAACTGAAAGGGTAGCAGTTCAAACCCACCCAGAGGTACCTAGAAAGAAAAGCCTGGCAATCTGCTTCCAAAAGGTCACAGCCTTGAAAACCCAGTGGAGCACAGTTCTACTCTACACACGTGGGGCCTCCATGAGTTGGAAACAACTTGACAGAAATGGGAAAGGGCCGGGGTTGGTTAACATTGATTAACTATAAATGTGCACAAGGATTATGGTGATGATTGTACAACTCAGTAAATTTACAAAAAATTCATTGACTTATACACTTGAAATGGGTGAACTGTATGATATGCAAATTATACTTTAATAAAATAAATCCATTGCTGTTGATTCCAACGCATAGCGACCCTTTAGAACAGAACAGAACTGTCCCATAGGGTTTCCAAGGCTATAATCTTTACGAAAGCAGACTGCCACATCATCTTTCTCCCGCAGAGCAGCTGGTGGGTTCAAACTGCCAATCTTTAGGCTAGCAGTTGAGCGCTTAACCACGGCACCACCAGGGCTCCTTCACCTCAATAAAGCTGTTTAAAAATTAAAAATCAAAGAGCAAGGTTCCAAAGGCATGACAGGCAATATGTGCCTCTGGAGGGTCTGTGTTACTCTGATCTGGTCTCTTGGGTTCAGGTTATTCATACTTGGTGTTGAAATACATTCTTTTTTTTCATTCTATGCTCCTAATGCAGAGATGATCTCTGAAAGTAAGCACCAGGATATGTGACCACGTAAGAAGCTGCATCATCCATAGTCTCATTAGGTTTACTCTGCCGTGGCCAACCCTGAGCACCATTTAATGCCCCATCCTGTTGTCAGTGTGTCAGCTTTCCTGGATGTGGGGAAACAGGACCTACCTCTGACTGGAACACAATTGGGGTTCAGAGAACAGCTGCTAAAAGTTATGTTCCAGTTATGCATTTATCTGTAAAATGAGGATAATGTTACCCATCTCATAGAGCTGTCAGGATTAAATGAGTGCCTACATAAAACAGCTTTCTCACCAAGGCCTGGCACACATATATTCAATATACGTTAGTTGCTATTATTTTTTGCCCTTTGAGTCTAGTTAAGGAATTTAAAATATTTAAGAGCTAATTCATCCAATGAAAACATTACTAACTTGTATCAGTAACATTTAGTGTTCTAAAAGTCTATTACTAGAAAAGATATCTACTGCTTTACTTGACAATACTAGAATTCCTTAGTATTAAATCAAATGTAAAAAACATACATTTAGAGAAAAAGTGGGGAAAGTAAAATTCAGTATCTGCTTCTTACCTAGTATGCTATTAAACTGAATAGGGATGAATAATTGTATATTAATTCGGTTATGAAGCACTAGAACTTTTTAGCTATAAGAGTGAGTTTTTATAACAAAAAGTTTACACACAAAAAGAAACAATCTTTGTTGGTTACGAGGGATGGGAGGGGTTGAGGGGGGGATACTAAATAGACAATAGGTAAGTGGTAACTTTTTGGTGAAGGGTAAGACAGTACACAATACTGGGGAAGCCAGCACAACTTGTACAAGGAAAGGTCATGGAAGCTCTGTAGACACATCCAAACTCCCTGAGAGACTGAACTACTGGGCAGAGGGCTGTGGGGACCATGGTCTGGGGGAACATCTAGCTCAGTTGGCATAACACAGTTTATAAAGGCAATGTTCTACATTCTACCTTGGTGAGTAGCATCTGGGGTCTTAAAAGCCTGCGAGCAGCCATCTAAGATACTCCACTGGCCTCACCCCTTTGGGAGCAAGAGAGAATGAAGAGAACAGAATACAAGGAAAAGATGGCCTCTTCACCCATGTACATTAAATCCAGCTGTCCTATATCAAGCAAGAAACCCATCATGTGCAGAAATGGCACACACTAAAGTGAAATTTGGTAATATTCTCCCCAGCCATCTTTAATCTCACTACATTTTAATTCCTATTCCTTCGGGGGGGGTGGGGGAGTCAGTGACATCTTATTCTGTCACTTTGTATCAGTAGATACATTTTATATTTCCGGATAGAATTCTTTTACATCATTTAATGTGATCTTCAGCAGAAAGATTTATATTATTGACATATACAGCGACTTGAAAAAAAATCACAGTGCATTAAATTTTCTGAAGGCATAAACTATCAAGAACAGTGTCTGATTTGGATCTAAAAAGCCAGGCAAGTAGCAAAGGAATAACATTTTGGCAGAAGCCCAAAGCCTGAGATTAATTCCACAGTGTCCGATGCTGTGAAATCTCCACGCAGAACTGAATAAAGTGGAGAAGACAATGGAAACCATGGCCGTGATCTCAGCTTGGTTCAGGCTTTCCTGTAGCCAGTTCTACACGTGTCAAGATGTCTGGGAGGCGGGGAGGGCTGAGGTCGGCTGAGTTGGAGGCCGAGTATGGCACTGACACTGTATCAAGCTGCAAGCCAATCTCATACTCCTAGAGAGTACCCATGCCCGTTCTCTCAGAATCCAGAGAAGCCAGGCATCACAGATCAGCTGTCCTTCATTTTTGTCCTCTCGTGATTAATGGCTGATGCTCATTTATGCTGCCTTTGGTGGTAGGGCTCAGCAAAGAACGTGGTATGGAAGAAATGAACTTGGGTTAGACACAATTTTCTCCCAACAAGAACACATCCAGAAAGCAAGTGAAAGCTACACATAGGGAAACTTGTGAATTTGTGTTCAATTACATTTTAAATGGGTTTGAGATAGGAAATCATTTGAACATTTTAGTATTCAACTATTAGTAGGAACAAAATTGATGACTAAGGTGTGCCTGACCCAAGCTATGGTATTTTCAGTCACATCATATGCATGCAAAAGCTGGACAATGAGTAAAGAAGACTGAAGAAGAACTGACTCCTTTGAATTGTGGTGTTGGCGAAGAACATTGACTATACCATGGATGGCCAGAAGAACGAACAAATCCGTCTTAGAAGAAATACAACCAGAACGCTCCTTAGAAGCAAGGATGGCGAGACCTTGTCTTGCTTACTTTGGACACATTATCAAGAAGGCAAATCACTAGTGAAGGACATCATGTTTGGTAAAGTGGAGGGGCAGTGAAAAAGAGGGAAATCCTCAATCAGAAGGAGTGAGACAATAGCCACAACAATGGACTAAAATATACCAACGATCATGAAGATGGCACCAATGGGCAATGTTTTATTCTGTTGTACATAAGACCGCCATGATCAGAACCAACTCCAGAGCAACTAACAGCAGCAACAACAGGAGCAGAGTACACTGACTATACCGCTTTCTAGAACCATGACTTCGGCAAGTTGCTTTAAACACTTTGTGAAAAGAAAGGATAATAATAGTATCTTTGTCCTAGGATTATCATGACGATTAAATGAAATCCTGTTGAGCCCTATACCTGGTGCAGAATGAACACTCAATGAATAGAGGCCACTATTCTATTATCCAAAACACACTTCACAACTAGCGTTACATCTCTAAGAACTGTCAGTCTATATGATTTCCAAATTCTTGTCCAAGGGCAGAAAAGAAAAATGCAGCCCCAAAAGATGACAGACATCTGAAGCCAGGTGCTTTTCCAGGTCTTGTGCAACTTGAAGTTTATATAATTGGAGGAAGGTGTGCTCTTTAGGAGCAAGAATACAAAAATATGAATACAAACTTATGAATATAAAATTAGATACAGAGCCTGGGAAGGGGGCTGTGCAAGCGAGAAAGCCTTGAAGCTTAAGGGTCACTAACTTCATGGCAAATCTGTCTCTGCATGATTTTTTGATGAGCAACCCAAATGTTTTGAGTTTCAGCTGGTGAGTCCAGCATGACTGCTTTGCGGCCTTCCACAAAGCAGAAGTCACTCTGCTGGGAAGAATGTCAGCGGACAGATAACCATGGGATACCAAAGCAGTTGTTGAATGATCAGCAAAAATGGGGCAACCCCATACAGAGAGAGAAAAGTGCTTGGGTGATGAAACATAGCCTCTAGAATCAGCTTGAGCAGTTGTTGCTAAAAGCCAGTATGCGGACTTGCGCTGGTCAATGGCAGACACTTTGTCAGGGCATTCTTCCAAGATGCATTTCTGTCTGCACCGGGTGGGGAAAGCTAGGCCCAGAAGCTTCTCTCTGGGCAACCAAAGAGAGGAGTATGCCCTGTGGAGTTTCCCTTTCTCCGCTCCTGGACAGTCAGCCACCCTACACTTCTACCTGGCAACCTCAGGCATAATAATTGTTAGTCTCTGGCTTCTTTCGGTCTGGCCAGAATATTCTAGATTTAGTGAACCAGTATATAGATATTGGTTCCATTTTCAATCATGAATGTAATAACAATGGAAACACCAGAACAAATTGAATACCAAGGCTCCACTAGCTGTGTTTATGGTAAACTAGCTAACCCAAATCCTCACATTAGCACAGGTATGTTAGAGAATTAGGAAAATCAATGTTATATGGTAAAACGAACATTTTATGTTGTCATTTTTCAGCACTCATACTTTCTATATGAATCCTTACGAATTTGCAGGTCAACACAAGTTGCCAAATGTTCTCTTTGTTGTTGTTGTTAGGTGTTGTTGAGTTGATTTTTGACTCATAGCAACCCCATTTGACAGAGGAGAACTGCCTCCTTAGGGTTTTCTTGGCTGTAATCATTATGGAAGAAGATCGCCAGGTCTTTCTCCCATGGAGCCACTAGGTGGGTTTGAACCATCAACCTTTTGGATAGCAGCTGAGCACTTAACTGTTGTGCCACCAGGGCTCCTTCTGTTCTCTTTAGGAAATGATTTTATCATCTTCTGCATTTATAGTCTCTAATATTGGTGTTAGAATGTCCCTTCTTTCGGAAATGCAACCAAAATCCACAATTTGATACCACTATGCACATCAGTCTGGTTACAATGGAAAGGAAATGTGTATGCCAAGTGTTGGGAAGAGGTGGGACAGCAACTGGAACTCTCACACACTGCTGGTGAGAGTCTACATTAACCCAAACACTTTGGAAAACTGGGAGTAAGGACTGAAGGTGAATGTATGAATAATACCTGTGACCCCCACAATTACAACCCTTGATATATATCCAGCATAAATACGGATATATTCACCAAATGGCATATACGAGGAGGTTCATATCAGCACTATTCTTTAACAGCTTATATCTGGAAACTATTCAAATGCTCATCAACAATTGAATGGCTAAGTAATTTGTGGTATACTCATTCAATAGAATTCTATACAGCAGTGAGGATGAATGAACTTCAATTACATACCACTACATGGATGAAACGCATGAATGTAATGTTGAGTGAAAGAAGCTAGATACACAAGAACACATGCCATATGATTCACTAAGATTAAAGTGTAAAAACAGGCAGCATTAATCTGTGGTGTTCAAAGTCAGGACAGACATTACCCCTGGGCTGGGTAGTGACTCCAAGGGAGCAAGGGTAGCTTCTGGTGGGCTGGTAATGTTCTGTTTCTTGTACTGGATGCTACATGCATGCACTTTGGGAAAATTCTTTGAGTTGTCCACTTATTATTTGTGCATATTTCTTCAATAAAATGTTTACTTTAAAATGTCTCTTCTTTTTTGAAATGATGGGAGTTGTCATTATGATAGTCCCCCAATTAAAGGAAAAATGTTCAAGACTGTGAAATCTTCAGGCCTGGGAATTGTTTAGCTAAAGGCTGCTGAGAAAGTAAAATATAAAGAACCAAGTTGCATGTACCTCTATTTTTAAGGTGGTGGGGCCCAGTCCATGTCAGTGGGGCAATAGATAAATCAACAGAAATGATAGGCTTTAGAAATAACAGCAACATCTACATATCTCTGGGGAGTGTCCATACATGACGTTCTCTGGAAAGAACTAAGGCATAATCGCACATTATAGGCAAACACATTTTCTCCAGTGTTCTCTCTCACTTCTTACCATCATATACTTTGGGATTATCTCACTCTTATGACGCACCCTCTTTCAATGGTTTCATCAATAGATTTAAGAACACTCATTCTAAAAGACCTTTCCATGAACCTTCTCCTCTGAGATTCTCCTTGCTCACCTCCAGTTTTCATTTCCTGTCTCTTGACCTGTTTTTAACTTATTACAAAGTTAATCTGAAATGTCTAACCTGTTTCAACATATAGTTCTTATCAGGGTAGTTCTAATCAGTAACACTTTGAAAATTTAATTAAACACGAGACCGTTTATCTCTGCTTACTATTGTAGTTCTAAAACAACTTTCCTTTTCAATAAAGACCAGGTCACAGTGACCAAGGCAGATGGTGGGCCTCTATAAACAATTGTCACATTTGAACAAACCTGGTTCATCTTCCAGAATCTGCCAGAGAAAACATGGCAGAGGTTTTGCCATGAAAGAAAAATAAAACCATTAGAGGGAATCTGGAATTTGAGGATTGGAAAAAAAATATTCCATATATAATGAAAATAAAACAAGCACATGATATAAAAGAGAAAAAGAAAAATCAAATGCCACAAAACAAAGGGAATACAATGAACAGTGATTCTCCGTCCCTCCTGTTCCATACCTCAGGCCCACAGCATCAACAGGATCTTGTTATTAGGTCTGTTTGTGTTTTGCTCCTAATGATTTGGAAATTTTATAGTCAATTTTTTAGATCTCTTAGTGGTTACTGTTTTAACTGTATTGCATATCCAAATATGTGCTTCATTCACTACTAAATTTAGGCAGGGACTATTAACTACCAACTCCAAGAGAAATAAATACATGTATGCTTCCTCCTAACTCCCCTTTCTGCTCTGCTTCTCAAGTTTAATATATTATTCTTTTGGTTCCTTTACTGGTTTCCTTTGTACTTTCAAGCCATATCTTTATATACTTTAAGGCTCTTGCTTAATGCCCACCACCTGCCTGTCAGTTTGTCACACTGTGGTGGCTTGCATGTTACTATAATGCTAGAAGCTATGCTACCAGTATTTCAAATACCAGCAAGGTCATCTATGGTAGAAAGGTTTCAGCAGAGCTTCCCAGCTAAGACAGACTGGGAAGAAAGGCCTGGTGACCTATTTCCGAAAATTAGCCAGTGAAAACCCTACAGATCACAACAGAATATTGTCCGATATGCCGCTGGAAGAGGAGCCCCCTAGGTTAGAAGGCACTCAACATACACAGTGGTCACAAAAATGGACTCGAGCATACCAACTATGGTGAAGATGGCACAGGATCAGGTAACATTGTGATCTGTTGTGTGCATGGGGGTTGCGATATGTCAATGCCGACCTGATGGCAACTAACAACAACATTGCTTAATGTATTCATTTTAGGTATCTCGACTCCCAGCTACGAAACACGAGGAAATCCATACCCTTAAACTTCTCCCCCATCCTCTCCTGTTATAAATTTTTGTTAATTGTATAATATAAATTGTATCACTAAGTATACATCAGCTAGACACAGAACATTTGCATCCTCTTCTGTAATTCTAATCCCCACAGTTATTTGGCTCTTTCTCTTATACTGAAATGGACATAATAACTCATCTCAGGTTCTCTATTAATTTCTGGTTGAAAACATCTCATTATCAAGTCTTGTCTCAAGAGGAGCTCGCAGGTGCCATATTCACTTACATGTTCCGGCTTTCGCAGGAGAAAGGTGGGGTGCAGAACTCAAATTCTAGTAAGAAGACCAGACTTAATGGTCTGACTGAGACTGCAGGAACCCAGGAAAGCATGGCCCCTGGATTCTCTATTAGCCCAGAACTAAAACAATTTCCGAGGACAACTCTTGAGACAAAGACTAGACTGGACTGCGGGACATAAAGTGATACTCGTAAGGAGTGCGCCTCTTAGCTCAAGTAGATACAAGAGACTAAACGGGCAGCTTCTGTCTGGAAGTGAGATGGAAGGCAGAGAGGTTTAGGATGTGGTTGAATGGACATGGGGAATCAGGGGTGGAAAGGAGGAGTGTGCTGTCACAGTATAGGGAGAGCAAGTAGGGTCACATAACAATGTATGTATAAATTTTTGTATAAGAGACTAACTTGAAATGTAAACTCTCACTTAAACTACAACAATAAACAAAACAAAACAAGTTCGTCTTTTGCTTTTATACCTGAAGGACAACTTAGATAAGCATGAGATTCTGGCTTTTGCTATTGATTTCCTGTGGCATTGTAGATACTGGGTTACTTCTTCAGGAGTTTCTGGGTGGTGCAAACGTTTACGTGCTCGACTACTAGCCCTGGTGTTGCAGTTAAGAGCTCAGACTGCTAACCAAAAGTTCAGCAGTTCAAATACCCCAGCCGCTCCTTGGAAACCCTATGGGGCAATTCTACTCTGTCCTATAGAGTCACTATGAGTCAGAATCGACTTGACAGCAACGGGTTTGGTTTATTTTTTGGTACCAGCCAAAAGGTGGGAGGTTTGGACCCACCCAGAGGCCTTGGAAGACAGGCCTGGCAATCTGTTTCCAAAAGGTCACAGCCTTAAAAACCCTATGGAGCAGTTCTATTTTGCACAGGTGGGATTGCCATGAGTCAGAATCAACTCAACAGCAACTAACAATGACAACAGTGTTACTTCTTTAGAACTGACCTTGGCCATGGAAAATTCTGAAGGCAGCCTTACTGCTCCCCCAACCCTCCTGTAGGAGACTTGCTCTTTATTGCACAGGGGTTTACACAATGTTTTCCTCCTTACCATTTTCGGTACAAACAGAAGGTCTACATATGGCTTGTGGGGAAGCCCTGTATGTCACAGGGTTTGCGGGTGTTTGTGGTGATTTTGCACAGTCTACATTATTTATTTCTCTTTGGCTGAGATTAGCTGCTTCATAGCTGACTGCCACCCACTCCCTCTCCTTCGCCCAGCCACTCTGACAGCCAGCAGGGCCTTCTGCAAATACGGCATGTCTGTGTGACCACCCCTTGAGCCCTACCTCCCCCGTTGCTCTCTGGCAGGGACGGGAGGAACCCATGCCCAGGCCCTGCTCTCCCAGTGACACTCGCTGGATCTTTCAGACTTGCCTCCTCCATTTATGGAATGCTCCCTTCCTCCGTCTTCTCTCAAGAGCGCCCTCTGTTTCAGCTAAATGTCACTGTTAGGGGCAAATCCCCATTGTAGTTGGGAGTTTGGGAATTATTTGCTTGATAAACTTTCATAGCTTGTTTTCTGGTTTCATTAATAACGGAGTTTCCCTCTCTGTCTTTCATTATTTTTGTTGCTGTTTCCTGTTAGTTTCAAGAGGAGAATGGGGTCAGAATATCCTAATTCTGACACCTTTAAGACAAATTCTCCATTATTCCATTTAGAAAACAGTGTTGGATTCAGTGAAGTGGGACCCAGTTATGGTCTATGGACTACTGAATTCTTAAGGTTACTTTAGTTCATGACCAAAGCCTATTTCTAAAATGACTGTTTTGAGTCTTCTGGACAGCAAAGGGAGTGCCTGGCTGGTACAAATGGTTAAGCACTTGGCTACTAACTGAAAGGTTGGTAGTTTGAATCCACCCAGAGGTGCCTCAGAAGAAAGGCTTGATGATCTACTTCTGAAAGATCACAGCCATTGAAAACCTCATGGAGCACAGTTCTACTCTGACACACATGGGGTTGCTATGAGTCAGAATCTACTCAATGACAACTGTTTTTTTTTTTTTATTTTGGACAGCAAAGGCTCAATCAAGTTCCACTTTTTTTTTTTTTTCCCCAGAAGAACCTCCTTCAGCATTTTGCTTATTAGAAAGGGGAAACCCAGGGCAAATGTCTTCAGTTCCCAATCCAGGAGGTGAAAAGAAATCACTCGGTTCATCCTCTTCATCTAACTTTGGGGATGGTTTGGAACTCCACAGAGCTCCAATTTTCATGTATTCCTCCTAGCTTTTGAAATATAGTCAGAAAGCATCCTCGTTCTCCAGCTTCCCTCTCCCTCATGAGAACATGACAGGTATAGAAGTTTCTCTTATATGCTCCTTTCTTAACTGGCTAAGAAAGTTAGGAAGCAGAGTTTAGTGCGGGGAGAGTCCTATCTCAACAAGGCCATCCTCTGATTTAAACTAAAACTTTGTCGATATAAAATCCACAATTCCATTTTCAACTTTGGTTCAGTGTTAAAATAAGTGCTGCCCGTGCAATTTAAGGGTTTGTAAATATTTTTAAATGATAATGAAGAAATTGCTTTTGTTACCAGCCCTCATGAATTTAATCTAGTGAAATCTACCCTTGATACTTTAAAAGTAGTCTCCCTAAATAATTGTTGTTTGTAAAACAGATATTCCTGGGAAGAAAAAAAGAGTCAAACTTATATATGCTTACTCATAGAATATTTCTTCAATTGAAAATTGATGGTATTAATTTAACTTACATAATCGTGCTTGGAAAAAAATTACAATAACTATGAAATATCTGCACATTTATTATAATAGAACAAAACAGTTAAATAAATTCAAAGCCAAAAAATAATACTAAGCACATTCTGTTATAATATTTTAAAATAACTATTTTCACTTTGATAAACAGTTAAATAAATCGATACTGCCTTAACTACAAAGTAAAATCCATTATTTTGGAACTTCTATGAAATAATTAGGAAGAGTAAGAATTTAACTATCATATACTATGTATTTATATTTCTTGTCATAAATAATCATCTATAGTCCCACACATGTAAGTAAATTAATCCTGGTGTGAAAGTTTTATATGAATTTCATAAGGTTTTTTTTAAATTCTAGATTTTAAAAGATGATAAATACTACCAAAAGTCTTATAACAATGGCCATGGAAAATTTAAATATATAAAATATTAAAGATATATTTTCAATAGAGAGGGAATATGTTCTACAAAGAATATCAAATTTACCCAGCCTGCATTCCTATACCCAAATCCAAAGAAAGCAGCTTTTTTCAATCAGATTATATGATTAAAAAGAATATTCCCAACCAGGCTAAATCACCATATGATCACAACTGCCTCAATTTGTTTCATGAAAAGAGAATTATACAATCACTTTTGTGGCAGTAAAAAATATTACTCATGTTAACTACTTGTCCCAGAATATTGGATAATACATTCCGCATCATTTCATATCTTATTTGTAAATGCCAATTCTACTGGTACGAATTAATGAAGAAATTCTGTAAGATTTAAGATGATTCTTTTACATATATATATATGGGGAAGTGGATATTGTCAACTCCTTCATATTTTTCTTTATTCTGCTTAGAGCCTTTTTTTTAAACAAATTTTAGTTTTTCAGATGGACGCTTTCATCATTTCCCTTAGTGGAGAAAATATCAAGGAATTGGTATTGTCTGTTAACGAATAAAGGAGCAAAACAATGAAGTGAATGGAGAATAAAATTACATACTGTTTTGGGCAAAACTAAGAGGCAGATGCCCAAATATTTGTAAGAGATACTAAAAGTAGCTGAGTGTATACAAGAGACATGCTGGAAATAATTAGGAAAGAAAGCTCAGGAGTGGCAAAACTTATGAAGCCATCACACACACACACACACACACACACACACACACACACACACACAGACCGTAAAATACACTTCTTGCACATGAGAGACATATCCTGAGGAGCAGAATGTGTATCTCTTACTTGCAAGTCAAGGGAGGCAAGCTAGCTCCCTGGCAACAGAAACACACACATCAGGTTCTGTGATACAAAGAATAGGGGCTACTTGAAGAAGATCACAGACCAGCCATTTTGTAGCAAGCAGTATGACTTTGTGGCAGCTGAGAAGAGATTGTCTAAAGAATAAATATCATCTAGGCTAGATGTGAACCTTTTTTCTTCCTGCTTCAGAAATATCATTTTCTGGGTAGCTATTAGGTAAAACAATACCATATCATTCTCTATGATAAATTAAAATTGAATCAAAATTTAAATATTAAAATAATGAAGCCATAATACTCCAAAGTGAACATGGGAGAAAGCTCTTAAAATCTCAGAATGGGGCAGGTATTTCTAACTATGATATAAAATTCAGAAGCCATAACAGAAAAGACCGATAAACTAAACTACATACAAATATATATACTCTGCATGGTAAAAAACACTACAAGAAAAGACAAAAAACAAATATAAGTGGAAAAAGTTGCAACTCATACCAGAAAATGACAGCAATCTCCTGAAAAAAAAATACATGAATATATATACGTATATATATATAAAACCTGAAACCCATTGCCGTTGAGTCAATTCCGACTCACAGCAACATTATAGGACAGAGTAGAACTGCCCCATAGGGTTTCCAAGGAACAGCTGCTGGATTTGAACTGCCAACCTTTTGGCAAGCAGCCGAGCTCTTAACCACTGGGCCGTCAGGGCCCCATATATATAAAGGGCTCCAATAAAATCATTAAAAAAAAAAAAAAGGCAACACTTAATATAAAAATGGGCAAAGGTAATACAGAAAGAGGCTCAAAAGCTCAATGGGAGATGTTCAACTTCACTTATAATAAGAAATATGACAGTTGAAATTACACTGAGATGCAATTTTTCACCTAATAGATTGGCAAGAATACAAAAACGTGGTAACAGACTCCAAGTGGCAAATCTATGGCGAATAGAGACTCATACAGTCCTGGTGGAAGTGGGCACTGATACAGTTTTCTGAAGGTACATTTGGCAGCAACTTTCCAAATCACACGTGCTCACACCACTTAACGCAGCAATTTAACTTCTGGGAGCTGACTCTACAGATACGGCTGCAAATGTGCAAAACAAATGTGTACAAGGTTACTCACAGAAGCCTTCTAATAGCAAAGCGCTGGAAACAATACAAAGCATCATCAGTAGGGATCAAGTTACCTAAATTACCCCATATCCACGCTGCGGAACAGTCTTCAGCTGTAAAAAACAACTACGAAGCTCCTCTTGATGTTCTGATTTGTAAACATCTCTCAGATAATACACACCAGCCCGCGCACGCACGTGCGCACATATACACACACACGTGCACATGCATGCACAGACAACAGCTTTATTACGGTATATTTTACAGGTTATAAAGTGTAAAGTTTTATGAGTCTTAGTAAATCCCCAATCTGTCAATTTCACACTGGACTCTGTCTTACTCTCCCTTATTTACATAATCCTTATGCAACCTAATCTTTTTCTTGCAAAACTTCATCATCCCAAGAAACTTACTTTCCATAATGATATTTCATTAATGATATCTTTCAATTAATCATCAACTTGCCATCCCAACAACATACCACATCTTTGCCTGCTGGTTTGTTTTTCTACAACTAGCTTCATAATTGTGGGTAGGTCAAGTTAACTATACTAATTTTTATTAAGTATCTACTTTTACAATAAACATTTTTAAATTAGGTATTTTTAAACTTCACATGGAAAATGTATGTCAAAGACAAAATTGTATCAAAAATCTTTTTTTTATTTTTTCCCATACAAAAATTTATACATACATTGCTATGTGACTGTAATTGCTCTCCCCATACTGTGACAGCACACTCCTCATTTCCACCCCCAATTGCCCATGTCCATTCAACCAACTCCTAACCCTCCCTGCCTTCTCATCATCTCACCTCCGGACAGAAACCGCCCATTTAGTCTCTTGTATCTACTTGAGCTAAGAAACACACTCCTCACGAGTATCACTTTATGTCCCACAGTCCCGTTCAATCCCCATCTGAAGAGTTGGCCTCAGAAATTGTTTTAGTTCTGGGCTGATAGAGAATCCAGGGACCATGCTTTCCGGGGTTCCTCCAGTCTCAGTCACACCATTAAGTCTGGTCTTCTTACTAGAATTTGAGTTCTGCACCCCACTCTTCTCCTGCTCCATCAGGGACTCTCTATTGTGTTCCTGTCAGGGCGGTCATTGGTGGTAGCCGGGTACCATCTAGTTCTTCTGGTCTCAGGCTGATGAAGTCTCTGGTTTATGTGGCCCTTTCTGTCTCTTGGGCTAATACTTTCCTTGCGTCTTTGGTGTTCTTCATTCTCCTTTACTCCGGGTGGTTGGGATCAACTGATGCATCTTAGATGACAGCTCGAAAGCTTTTAAGACCCCAGACGCCACTCACCAAAGTAGGATGCAGAACATTTTCTTAATAAGCTTTGTTATGCAATTGACCTAGACATCCCCTGAAAGCATGGCCCCCAGACCCCTACCCCTGCTACTTTGTCCCTCAAAGTGTTTGACTGTATTCAGGAAACTTCTTAGCTTTGGTTTAGTCCAGTTGTACTGACTTCCCCTGTAGCGAGTGCTGTCCTTCCCTTCACCTAAGATAATTGTTATCTACTATCTAGTTAGTAAATAACCCTCCCCCTCCCTCCCCACCCTCATAACCATCAAAGAATGTTTTCTTCTGTGTTTAAACCTTTTCTTCAGTTCTTATAATAGTGGTCTTATACAATATTTGTCCTTCTGTGACTGACTAATGCCCTCCAGATTCCTCTATGTTATGCAATGTTTCACGGCTTCATCGTTGCTCTTTATCGTTGCATAGTATTCCATTGTGGGGATATACCATAATTTGTTTATCCATCCATGCGTTGATGGGCACCTAGGTTGTTTCCATCTTTTTGCTATTGGGAACAGTGCTGCAGTGAACATGTGTGTGAATATATCTATTCGTGTGACGGCTCTTATTTCTCTAGGATATATTCCAAGGAGTAGGATAGCTGGATCGTATGGTACTTCTATTTGTAGCTTTTTAAGAAGTGCCAAATCTATTTCCAAAGTGGTTGTACCACTTTACATTCCCGCCAGCAGTGTGTAAGTGTTCCAGTCTCTCCACAACCTCTCCCCATAATTTATTGTTTTGTGGTTTTTGATTAATGCTAGCCTTGCTGGGGTGAGATGTTATCTCATTGTGGTTTTCATCTGCTGTTCTCTAATGGCTAATGATCGTCAGCATTTCTTCATTTGTCTGTTATCGGCCTGAATATCTTCTTTGGCAAAGTGCCTGTTCATAATCCTTTCCCCATTTTTTAATTGGGTGATTTGTCTTTTTGTTGTTGAGGTTTTGCAGTATCTTGTAGATTTTAGAGATTAGATGCTGATGGGATATGTCCTAGCCAAAAATTTTTTCCCAGTCTGTAGGTTGTCTTTTTACTCTTTCGGTGAAGTCTTTTGATGAGCGTGTTTGATTTTTAGAAGTTCCCATTTATCTGGTCTCTCTTCTGGTGCTTGTGCATTGTTACGTATGGTTCTTATTGTGTTTATGCCATGTATTAAGGCTCCTAAAGTTGTCTCTATTTTTTCTTCCATGATCTTTATCGTTTTCAATTTTATTTTTAAGTCTTTGATCCATTTGGAGTTAGTTTTTGTGCATGGTGTGAGGTATGGGTCTTATTTTTTTGCAGATGGATATCCAGTTATTCCAGCACCATTTGTTAAAGAGACTGTTTTTTCCCCAGTTAACAGACTTCGGGCCTTTGTCAAATATCAGCTGCTCATAGGTGGATGAATTTATGTCTGGATTCTCAATTCTGTTCCATTGGTCTATGTATCTGTTGTTGTACCAGTACCAGGCTGTTTTGACTACCGTGGTGGTATAATAGGTTCTAAAATCAGGTAGTGTGGAGCCTCCCACTTCGTTCTTCTTCTTGAGTAATGCTTTATTTATTTGGGGCCTCTTCCCTTTCCATATGAAGGGGTGATTTGTTTCTCCATCTCATTAAAAAAGGCCGGTGGAATTTGCATTGGGATTCCATTGTATTTATAAATTGCTTTGGGTAGAACTGACTTTTTCACAATGTTAAGTCTACCTATCCATGAGCAAGGTATGTTTTTCCACTTATGCAGGTCTCTGTCGGTTTCTTGCGGTAATGTCTTGGAGTTTTCGTTGTATAGATCTTTTCCGTCTCTGGTTAGATTCACTCCTAAGTATTTTATCTTCTTGGGGTCTATTGTCAATGGTATTGATCTGGTGATTTCTCTTTGAGGTTCTCTTTGTTGATGTAAAGCAATTCAAGTGATTTTTGTATGTTTATCTTGTATCCTGATACTTTGCTGAAATCTTCTATTAGTTCCAGTAGTTTTCTTGTGGATTCTTTGGGGTTTTCTGTGTATGAGATCATATCATCTGCAAGTAGAGATACTTTGACTTCTTCCCTACCAATTTGGATGCCCTTTATTTCTTTTTCTAGCCTAATTGCTCTGGCTAGGAGCTCCAGCACAATGTCAAACAAGAATGGTGATAAAGGGCATCCTTGTCTGGTTCCCGTTCTCAAGGGGCATGCTTTCAAAGTCTCTCCATTTAGGATGATGTTAGCTGTTGGCTTTGTATAAATGCCCTTAATTATATTGAGGAATTTCCCTCCTATTCCTATTTTGTTGAGAGTTTTTATCATGAATGGGTGTTGGACTTTGTCAAATGCCTCTTCCTCATTGATTGATATAATCATGTGGTTCGTGTCTTTTGTTTTATTTATGTGATGGATTACATTGATTGTTTTTCTAATGTTGAACCATCCCTGTATACCTCGTATAAATCCCACTTGATCATGATGAATTTTTTTTTTCATATGTTGCTTAATTCTATTGGCTAGAATTTTGTTGAGGATTTTTGTGCCAATGTTCATGAGGGATATTGGTCCATAATTTTCTTTTTTTGTGGTGTCCTTACCTGGTTTTGGTATCAGGGTTATGCTGGCTTCACAGAATGAGTTTGGGAGTATTCCATCCTTTTCTATGCTCTGAAATACCTTTAGTAGTAGTGGCGTTAACTCTTCTCTGAAAGTTTGGTAGAATTCTCCAGTGAAGCCATCCGGGACAGGGTTTTTTTTGTTAGGAGTTTTTTAATCACCTTTTCAATCTCTTCTTTTGTTGTGGGTTTATTTAGTTGTTCTACCTCTGTTTGTGTGAGTTTAGTTAGGTAGTGTGTTTCTAGAAATTTATCCATTTCTTCCAGGTTTTCAAATTTGTTAGAGCACAATTTTTCGTAGTATTCTGTTATGATTCTTTTAATTTCAGTTGGGTCTGTTGTGGTATCACCCATCTCATTTCTTATATGGGTTATCTGCTTCCTCTCCTGTTTTTCTTTTGTCAGTTTGGCCAGTGGTATATCAATTTTGCTGATCTTTTCAAAGAACCAGCTTTTGGTCTTGTTAACTCTTTCCATTGTTTCTCTATTCTCTATTTCACGTAATTCTGCTCTAATTCTTATTATTACCTTTCTTCTCGCGCCTGAGGGCTTCTTTTGCTGCTCTCTTTCTACTTGTTCCAGTTGTAGGGTTAATGTTTTGATTATGGCCCTTTCTTATTTTTGGATGTGTGCATTTATTGCTGTAAACTGACCTCTGAGCACTGCTTTGGTTGTGTCCCAAAGGTTCTGGTAGGATGTGTTTTCATTCTCATTTCATTCTATGAATTTCTTTATTCCATCTTTCATTTCTTCTATAACTCAGTAGTTTTTGAGCAAGGTGTTGTTCAGTTTCCATGTGTCTGATTTCTTTTCCTTGCTTTTTCTGTGGTTGATTTCTACTTTAATGGCTCTATGGTCAGAAAAAGTGCTTTGTAATATTTCAAAGCTTTGAATTTTGTTAAGGCTTGCTTTATGGCCTAATATGTGGTCTATTCTGGAGAATGTTCCACGTGCGTTGGAAAAGAAAGTATACTTGACTGCTGTTGGGTGGAGTGTTTAGTATATGTCTATGAGATCAAGTTGGTTGATCGTAGCATTTAAATCTTCCGTGTCTTTGTTGAGCTTCTTTCTGGATGTTCTGTCCTTCACCCAAAGTGGTGTGTTGAAGTCTCCTACTACTATTGTGGAGCTGTCTATCTCTTTTCAGTGGTGTTAAGAGTTTGTTTTATGTATTTTGGAAGCCTGTCATTGGGTGCATAAATATTTATTATAGTTATGTCCTCCTGGTGTACTGACCGTTTAATCATTATATAGTGTCCTTCCTCATCCTTTGTGGTAGATTTTACTTTAAAGTCTATTTTGTCAGAGATTAATATTGTCACTCCTGCTCTTTTTTGAGTGTTGTTTGCTTGATATATTTTTTTCCATCCTTTGAGTTTTAGTTTGTTTGTGTCTTTAAGTCTAACGTGTGTCTCTTATAGGCAGCATATAGACAGATCGCATTTTTTTTATCCAGTCTGCCACTCTCTGTCACTTTATTGGTGCATTTAGCCCATTTACATCCAGCATAATTATTGATAGGTATGAGTTCAGTGTTGTCATTTTAATGTCCCTTTTTGTGTGTTGTTCACAGTTTCTTTGTTCCACATAATTTTCTGTGCTGAGTCGTTTTCCTTTATGTATTTTATTTTCATCTTTTTCATTGTTGTTGATTTTGTGTTTGCTGAGTCTTTGTATTTTTCTAGTTTTTTATTTGGACTTGTAGGGTTGTTAGTTTCCTTTGTGGTTACCTTAATATTTACCCCTATTTTTCTAAGTTTATACCAGTCTTTTATTTCTTTATATTGCCTTGACTTCCTCTCCATATGAAAAATCTATGTCTACATTTTTAAACTCCCTTTTTTTTTTTTTTTAAATGTTGTCATCTTTCACACACTGACATCTGTTTCCCTATAGTCAGCATTTTAGCTTTGATTTACTTTTGTGACTTCCCTATCTGGGTTGATATCTGGTTGCTCTGTCCTGCATTCTAGCCTTGAGTTGTTATCTGATGTTACTGATTTTCTAACCAGAGGATTCCCTTTAGAATTTATTGTAATTTTGGTTTGGTTTTTGCAAATTCCCTAAACTTCTGTTTATCTGGAAATGCCCTAATTTTGCCATCATATTTGAGAGACAGTTTTGCTGGATGTATAATTCTTGGCTGGCAATTTTCTTCCTTCAAGGCTTTATATATGTCATCCCATTGCCTTTTTGCCTGCATGGTTTCTGCTGAGTAGTCCAAGCTTATTCTTATTGATTCACCTTTGTAGATGACTTTTTGTTTATCCCTAGCTGCTCTTAAAATTCTCCCTTTATCTGTGGTTTTGGCAAGTTTGATTATAATATGTCTTGGTGACTTTCTTTTGGGATCTACCTTATGTGAGGTGCGATGAGCATCTTGGATAAATATCTTCTCATCTTTCACGATATCAGGGAAGTTTTCTGCCAACAAATCTTCAATAATTCTCTCTGTATTTCTGTTATCCGCCCCCATTCTGGTACTCCAATCACTCATAGGTCATTTCTCTTGATAAACTTCTACATAATTCTTAGGGTTTCTTCATTTTTTTAAATCCTTTTGTCTGATTTTTCCTCAAATAAGTTGGTGTCAAGTGCTTTATCTTCAATCTCACTAATTCTGACTTCCGTTGCCTCAATTCTGCTCCTATGACTTTCTACTGAGTTGTCCAATTCTGACATTTTATTGTTAATCTTCTGGATTTCTTATTGCTGGCTCTCTACGGATTCTTGCAGCCTGTTGAATTTGTCACTATGCTCTTCTCTAATCTTTTTAATTTCCTCTGTCACGTGTTCTGTGTTTTGCTTAATTTCCTAATTTCTTGAAGAGTTCTGTATATTAAATCTTTTGTATTCTGCCTCTGGTAATTTCAGGAAATTTTCCTCCTCTGGAAAGTTTCTAGATTCTTTATTTTGGGAACTTGCTGAAGCCATCATGGATTGCCTCTTTATGTGATTTGATATTGATTGTTGTCTCTGAGACATAAATAAGTTATGTTTATTTATTTTATGTTTGCTTACTGTGTCCTAGCTTCTTGTTTTGTTTTGATATGCCCAAATAGGCTGCTCATAAGAGCCAGTTTGATTATTGGCACCTTTGAAGCTCTAAGGTCCTGCCACCAGGTGGTTAGATCTGTTACTAGATATGTGAACTCAGGAGTCCGCCCACTCCTCCTGTATGGATTCAGCTCAGGTGCCCAGGTAAATAGCCACCAAGTGTGTGGTGTAGGCTCTCACCTACCGTCCTAGACAGGCATGGGTGACTGGTGTAGGCACAGGCATCTGGCTGCAGCAGGGGGGCACACTCTGAGCAAGGCAGGGGGCTGACATCCATCCCTGAGTGTCCAGGAGGAAGGCATGTCCCTGTTTGCTAGAGCGCGTAGGTGGCTGGGTTTTGCAGTTGGACTATGAGCACCTAATGCTGTTGGTTGTAAGGACTGGGGGGCACCTCTTATTCATGGGCCCATCTCGCAGGTAGCTAAGTGGCGTGGATGGAGTCACCAGTCCTCAGGCCCCTGATGTGGGTAGGTTAAGACCCTGCTTAATGGGCAGAGCCATGCAAATGTCAAGAACCTGCCACCTCACACCTGAAACAGTTGAAGTTAGAGTTCCAGTATATACCCTGTTGCACTGTGGTAATGAGGGACTACGCTGTTGAGATCAGCCCACGCAAGTCTATGCAGAGGGAAGGGCACTCAAAGTTCGTGGATCCCTTATGCCTGTGCCTAGGCAAAGGAGCTGTGTCTACCCTGGGTTCCTGGCTTTGGGGAGTCGGCAGTTTATTTTTTCTGTTTGTTAATTTGTTCACTCTCCAAGGTCGGGAGAATGGCTCCAGGCGTGTGGTGGATCCTACTTCCAGCCCAGGGGACTCGGTAATTGCTGAAGTCGGTCCAGGACCCAGTGCAGAGCAGGGAGTGGGGAGATAAATGGGAGAGAGGTTTTTCCCTAAGGGTGGAGTTTTTGATCCATCCGGTAAGCCATACGCAATTACTTATCTTTCACTGGATCAAGAGCTGCTTCTCACTGGTTCTGGGTGGCCGTGTACACTCTCAGTGGCTGGGTCTCTCCTGGTGCGGAAAACGCGCCTCCCAGGCACGGCTCCTTGCCTGCCTCACCGCTCACCCCCGAGCTGACCAGGCCTGAAGGGCTCAGGCTCTCGCTGGGTCAGGTCTGGCAACTCCTCACTACTTCCGAACCGTCTCTCCCTCCCCCTGCCACTCAGTCCGGTTCCTCAACTCTGCCTTTGATGTTGAGGGCTCCCAGATGGCCATAAACGATCGAATTACTTCTTTTTTTTTGGTCTTTGTTGTAAGAGGGTCCACCAGAAGCATCTGACTACTCTGCCTTCTTTGCCCCACCTCTGTATTACAAATCTTAAGACAACTGGTAAAGATGGTTCTTTTTCTTTTTTATTATAAATTTCTTGTTCATGAAGTAGCTTAACTAATATATTTTATAAATTCAGAGAAAAATTTACTCTTGGGGACTCTGTCAATTTTCTAAGCCTTAAGCACACCATATATTATGTATGTTAAAGAATAGAGAGATTTCTAATATTTTTAAAGATATGAGTAGATTTAGTGTTCAGTAAAGTGGAGAATTCAATTGGCTAAATTAGTGACAGACCAAGTTTTGCTACCAATCTTGTGGTCTCCCAATATGCTACAAATCATGGGTCCATATCAGAAAATGTAAGCCTCTCCACTGGGAAACTGGCAGGAAGCAATAAAAAATCAGCAACATGAAAAACTGCAAAGGTTCCCACATTTTCCAAGCATTCACCATCATTAGTCCTGGTCTACATACACTTCATGATTCTCTGAATGGGAAGCCCAGTTCCACCATTAATTGCACCTGGATCATTGGGAAAGTTACTTGGCTTTCTTGAATTTGGTGGGAAAAGGGTTAGAGGTACAACTTCTAGAAGAAAGTTAAGTGTCTTCCTGACCTGATACTAAAACAGATCTGAAGTGTAAGCTCAAATACATCTATAACCAGGCCATAAGCACCCCTCACCTCTCTCATTATCTCAAGTTAAAGGGAGAAGGGGGACAACCTCCTTTCACACACTCCATCCACCCACCCAGCCACCCATTCGTCTGTCGTCCATCCATCCACTGAACGCCCAGTACTATGATATCCGGCATTTGTTGTGTTCCTTTTAACCAGGTTTAACCTTGACCCTTAAAAAAGAAAACTTCAAAGTCATTTTGATTACTATTGTTTCCCTGTTTTGGGTGCGATGAGGAAGGGGTGGGAGAATGGGGCAAAGGAGAATTTCAGAGTTTGATCCTCCCTTCCAGCTGTGGTGGGTATAGGGAGGTCTTTTGTGGATGCACTTAGCACTTGTCATCTACTGAAGCCTGCGAAAAAGCATTTAAAAGTCAGAGACTGATTCCAAAGGAAGTCAGCATGATCAGTCTGCAAAGGTCAGTGAAATCTCACTCAAGTCCCAAAAGACAAATGCTCTTCGGCTATGAATCTGCTGTATACGATTTATTGAATCTGGCTCAGTTCTTTTGCAATAATTAACATGAAGAAATCAATATTTGCATGGCAGGGCCAAAACATTAAAATTCCTCCTCCCTCACCTCCTAATGGTGGTAAGTAAGAAGGAAACTGTGTCAGTTTTGACTGGGACTGTAGCATTTGAAGAAACCCTGGCAGCGTAGTGGTTAAGAACTATGGCTGTTAACCAAAAGGTTGGCAGTTCAAATCCACCAGCTGCTCCTTCGAAACCCTATGGGGCAGTTCTTCTCTGTTCTATAGGGTCGCCAGGAGACGGAATCGACTCAACAACAGCGGGTTTGGTTGGGGTTTTTTTGGTAGCGACTGAGTACACACGTAAGAAAACGGAAGAGGTAAAATGTGACACCAAAATCTAAAGAAATAGGGGAGGGTGTGCTGACTGGAAGAGAGAAAGAAAAGAGGGGAAAAGAGAAAGAGAAATTGGAGCAGCTACTGACAGGAATGGGGTTTGGGGAAATCGAGGCAGTCTTAATGAGGATTTCAGAGCTTTGCATTGAGACATGATGGTCCCCCAGTTTGCACACACACACTCATGCACACTAAAATGTTCTCAAGACCTTCAGAAAAGATCTACATTGCTTTTGCAAGGCTTGGGGTTGTGTTTGTGTTGTTTTTGAATGGCACAGCCTGCTGACGAGAGCCTCAAGGCTGGAGCAGACAGCCTAGACAGACGCGGGTGAAGTGTGCTAAGGAACATCAGCGTAAAAAACAAACAGACACTAACTGAAGTCAATTCAGTACCCACTGCCCACCTTTGATATTTTGGGCACTCGCTCCTGCAGCCGACTTCAGTTAAGCATTGCATTTTCGAATCCCATATTGAATTAAGGGAATGAACTCATTAATAAAACAGAAAAAAACCAGCATTGGAATTTCTCTGGCAACATACGAGGCCCTATTGGAAAGAAAATAGTGAATTAGGGACATCAAGAATGAATGGAAAATGTGCTTTTCGGTTTTGCATATGGCTTTAGTAACTATATGAGGCTACTTATGAGGGCATCCTGCTGAAGTGATTTAATGGAAGAAATAGCAAGTGTGGAGAGCGATAAAGAAGCATCATTAGTGCTCACCTGGCGCTGCGTGATGAATTGTGTAAAGGTAAAAAATGCTGATGCGAGGGAAGAGGTCAGTGACAGCTTCACATATCAAAAAAGATTAGCTCTGGAGTGATGGATTTGGAAAAATGTGATAAGCTCCTAATAAGCTCATTATCAACCTTGACCAGTTCTCAGGAGGAAGCGGGTGGTTCTGCCTCAGCCCTCTCTTCATCTCTAGACCTCCTCCCTTAGTGACTTCAACTCTCACCTCCCTGGAGGTGACTCCTGAGGACATTTACAGCCCTGACCTCTTTCCTGAGCTCCAGACCCAGCTTTCCAACTGACCTGCTGAGCGCAGCCAGATGGCTGGTCTGTCAACATCTTACCATCGGCAGCGCCAAGTAGAACTCATTTGCCCTGATTTCCCTGCCTTTGTGAACCAGGGAACCAAAGCACAGAGGTTAACTCACCAGCCCAAGGTCACACAGCAGCCAGACATTAGTGTCCCTGTTTACAGTGAAGGAAAGGACAGGGTCAGAATTCAAACCCAGAACTCTTACTTCCAAATCCTGTTTCCTATCTCATTAATGTCTCCTACCCCACATTCCTTTTCACTGCTACCATCCTAGTGTCAACTTGGAATCCTTCTCATGTGGAATTCAACAGTAACCTCTGCGGACCTCTCTTGCCCCAGTCACTCGTCTTTCTCCTCCTTCTTTTCCTCTTCATGGGTCTTCACTCATGGGTACTGAGCTCTGATCACATCATTCCGCTTCCAAATAATACCTACCACAGTGTAGTGGTTAAATCACGGCCTCTAGAATCAGACTTTCCTGCCTCTGTTATATTTCTAACCCCTCTACTTGGGATGCTCTTCCCAGCCCCTACTCCCAGAGATCAGATGGCAAGTGGGAGCTCGTCATTCCTAACCAAACTGTGTTGTTGTTGTTATTAGTTGCTGTCAAGTTGATTCCGACTCATGGTGACCCCGCGCGTGCAGAGTAGAACTACTCCATATGTTTTTCAAGGCTGTGACCTTTCAGAAGTAGATCGCCAGGCGTGTCTTCCAAGCGCCTCCGGGTGGGTTCAAACTGCCAGCCTTCTGGCTAGAAGTTGAACGCTTAACTGTTTGTGCCACCCAGGGACTCCTTAATCAAAATCTTGAGTCCTCTTTTGTATGCAGTATCTCAGCTAAAAATGACTGCACCCACTGATGACCTCACTGAGGGCACAGGTTCTGGGTCACTCTGCCCGGGTTCAAATTTCCTGCTCTTTCCCCAGCAGTTGCATGACCTTGGGCAAGTTACTTAATCTCAATCTCTTCCTCAAAGGTAAAATGGGTTTAAAATGGCAACTACTTTATAGGGCCTTGACTGCCAAATGAGACAATATTCGTACAGCACTTAAAACAGTACCTCTGCTGAGAAGCACTCAGCAAAGACTAGTAATTGTTTACATAAATATGCCTATTTACTTTCCTATCTGTCTCCCTCTTTAAGATCCTGGGACTCTGGAAGACAAGAACTATTTTCTTTCTGGTACATTGTCTTGTGCTGTATCTAGCTCCAAGTATGCATTACTAAAAACTAAATATTTGTTGAATGAATGAGTATTAGTCAACCCACGGGCCTTAGTAGGTAGAATTTGGTAAATGTGTAGCTCAGTTTCATAAACCTGAATATCTAATCCTTTGAATACCAATTCCAAACAGTGCAGGAGATTTGACAAAATCCAAAGGCAAAAATCAGTATTTTAGTAATGAATTGTTTTCTTACAAATTAGCCTTTTTTTTTTTTTTTTTAATTGGTCTCCCTACAGGACTAGGGCAGAAAACAATTCTACATGAGTTTCTACTCGCTGCCGTTGAGTCAATTCCGACTCATAGCGACCCTACAGGACAGGTAAGAACTGCCCCATACGGTTTCCAAGGAGCGCCTGGTGGGTTCGAACTGCCAACCTTTGGGTTAGCAGCCGTAGCTCTCAACCACTACACCAACATGAGTTTCTAATTCTGATTAATTACGGTGTTCCTGGATGTTTTGAATTTTAATTACAAATCATTAAAATATCTGAAAAGGGACATTTTTAAAAAAAGTTTCCTTGAATCAAGGGACAGGAGCTGGCTGAATGGACATGGGAAATCAGGCGTGGAAAAGAGGAGTGTGCTGTCACATTACAGGGAGAGCAACTAGGGTCACCTAACAATGTGTGTATAAATTTTTGTACAAGAGACTAACTCGAATTTTAAACTTTCACTTAAAGCACAATTTAAAAAAATAGTTTCCTTGAATCAACTCACTGTGTTAGGAGATACGAGATAATACAGAATTGTATGGAAGAGACATTTAACAGTCTACCGGCAAAAATCAAATGCAGCAGAGTGCTAAGAGCTTGAACTTCAGAATTAGACAGAACTGAGTTCAAATCCTGAACGTGCCACTTAATAGCTGTGTGACCTCCTGTCACTGAACTGCTCTGTGCCTCAGTTTCCTTCACTGTAAATGGGGATACTAATGTGTGTCTGGAACCCTGGTGGCACAGTGGTTAAGAGCTACGTATGCTAACCAAAAGGTCAGCAGTTCGAATCCACCAGCCCTTCCTTGGAAACTCTATGGGGCAGTTCTACTGTGTCCTATAGGGTTGCTATGAGTCGGAATCAGCTCAACGGCAACGGGTTTGGTTTTTTGGTTTGGAATGTGTGGTCTAATAAGGCATCAGAGTGCCTGGCAGATAACAAACACTAAATAAATGGCGTACATCAATAACAACGACAACAATGATAATCGTTTGGGAAAACAAATTTGACCCTTTTTTAAGTGTCAGTAATCAAGACATAAAAGCCCCCATGAATTAGAGAGGAATCACAGTTTAGATTCTAATAGAATCAGTCACTCAGCCATAAAGAAAGAAGACAAACGATTCAGAAAAGGGTACTATTTCATTATGCCTTCGTCCTATGCATCATTACTTTCTGATCAATGTCTTAGATTCATTTCCTAAAATGATGCAGTTTTGAAATAGTATTTCATGCCTTGAAGATAAAGGGGAACGCTTTGGGAGGTAAGTCTTTATAAAGAACAGTCCTAGCCACCGAATCGAAGGTTGAAAGAAGTTGAAATACCATGGCCTCCAGCCCAGTCATTTTACAGATAAAGAAACTGAACTGCAAAAGTAAACAACAACAACACAGAACTAAGCTGAGGGCTGGAGTTTACAAAGTCAAGTCTGCCATTTTCTTGAGCTACCAAGTTAGTCAGTGAGAGAGATTCCCAGCCCTCAGTCCAGCATGCTGACAACAGAAAATGCTGGTCAGCTCATCAACCATGATTTGCATGTCATTTACCTATAGTGAAGGAATGAGGAAGTGAAGGACTGAAAACTTTCATTAAAACAAGTCATTGAGATTTAAAAAAACACACACACCAAACCCACTGCCGTCCTTCTGACTCGTAGCGACCCTATAGGACAGAGTAGAACCGCCCCGCCCCATAGGGTTTCCAAGGAGAGGCTGGTGGATTCGAACTGCTGACCTTTTGGTTAGCAGCCGAGTTCTTTTTTTTTTTTTAATTGTTGAGGTTTAAGTGAAAGTTTACATTTCAACTTAGTCTCTCATACAAAAATGTATACATACATTGTTATGTGACCCTAATTGCTCTCCCTATACTGTGACAACACACTCCTCCATTCCACCCCTGATTTCCTGTGTCCATTCAACCAGCTCCTGTCCCTTTCTGCCTTCTCATCTCACCTCTGGACAGGAGCTGCCCATTTAGTCTCGTGTATCTACTTGAGCTAAGAAGCACACTATTCAAGAGTATCATTTTATGTCCCACAGTCCAGTCCAACATTTGTCTGAAGAGTTGAGCAGCCGAGTTCTTAACCACTGTGCCCTTGGTCACATAGATGTGGAGCAACTGACATCAATATTGATGTCAAAATTAAAACCCTTAAATGCATAAAATATCCTAAAACAAATGGCCAAAAACGACACACAAATAAAAATGAAAAACAAACAAACAAAAAAACCCATAAACTGTGAGCAATTTTGCAGACAGACATTACGTAGACCTGGCCTTCCTAAGAAGGAACCCCGGTGGTGCAGTGTTAAGACTCAGTTGCTAGCTGAAAGGTCGACGGTTGGAACTCACCAGTAGCTCCATGGGAGAAAGATGTGGCAGTTTGCTTCGGTAAAGATTAAACCAAAACCAAAACCAAACACATTGCCATCAAGTCGATTCCAGTGCATGCCAACCCTATAGGACAGAGTAGAACCAGAACCGCCTCATAGGGTTTCCAAGGCTGTAATCTTTACGGAAGCAGACTGCCACATCTTTCTCTGGCGGAGCAGCTGGTGGGTTCAAACCGCCGACTTTTCAGTTAGCAGCAGAGCGCTTAACCACTGCGCCACCAGAACTCCTTTTTCCGTAAAGATTACAGCCTTGGAAAGCCCTATGGGCAGTTCTACTTTGGCCTATAGGGTCACTATATCACTATGAGTAGGAATCGACTCCACAGCAAAGGGTTCGTTTGTGTTTGTTTGTTTGGCATTACTAAGGTGGAGGACACTGGCCAATTTAACACAGAGGCAACCCGTGCCATGTGCGTTTCAGCTAAAATCACAAGGCTTTCCAAAGAATCCATAAAAACTGAAATGGTTTATCAAAACCCTAAAGGACAAAATGCCCAATTGACCTCTTTGCCAGTCAGCTAATCAGTTTCTGCCCAAATGTTCACCAACATTCTCTGTTCCCAGGTAGATATTTCCCTCTCTTCTCTCTCGTATAAATCCAGACTTTGTCTTCGTTCTTGTTTGACAAGTCTTTAGACCATTTCCTCATAAATAAATGTGCATGCCAGTAATTATGCATCACTGAAAAATGTCAAGTATTGAAATGTTATGTTCACTTTCGCTGGAAAAATGGCATTTATGGGATGGTTAATACATTTCATGATACGATCAATATTATACTGGTGTAACACGGTGGTCCACCACCCATCTGTCCGTTCAGTGGCTGATTATTTGATCAACAGGACTATTATTAGATCTAATAGGATTATTAGATCAACAGGACTTTCTTCCCAGGAGCCTGTGGGTGGACGTGAACCACCAACCTTTCAGTTAGCAGCTGAGCGTGTTAATCATCTGCACCACCCAGGGACTCCGATTGGCACATTGTAGGTGCTTAATCAAAGCTTACAATGGATGCTCAATAAACGTCTGCTGAATGAATGGACGGATGGCTGGATGATACGGGTAGATGTTTTCAGTTTATAAGTCAGAGGTAAATTCAGACAAACGATTGTAATAACCCCTTTCAAAGCTGCTTTTCAGTTTCCCTTCCCATGGGACTATGCACATATCTACGACTAGACACACACTTCCGCGCATAGACACACATACTCTGATAGCATTTTATATGGACTTTTTTTTTCCTTTTTGTTCTAAGTCAAAGCAAACCAAATGCAGAATGAATAGGATTATTCTTCACAAAGGCTTTTTCGTCATGAAGGTAGAACCCAGCAATCAGAAATTAACAGTAAAGCAATATAACCATATAAGGAACTCTTTTCACAAATTCCCTTTTTTCCTATGTTTAAAGTTCATTTTGCAAAGCCAGAGTTGACCTCAGGATCCTCTCTGAATGGAGGGTATAAATCACCGTTGCGGAGCATCTGCCAATATTCAGCTCAAAGGAGGATCTGCTTATTGGAATATTTATTAAGGAAAAAAGCCTCCGACGGCTGCCTTACCTTACATAATCAAGATACTTCATAATAATGTACTTCATTACCTCAAATCCACACCCCAAACAAATTTGAAAAATTAGACACTAAAAATTTTACACAGCATGTTGCTAAAGTATGTGAACATTCCTGACAAACCCTAACTAGTATGCTTTTCCTAGTCGGGTATACATGATTTCTCTCTCGAGCCTCAGTTAATAATTCTAAATAGCCCAATATTCTTGAACAATGGCAATAATGATAATTTTTACCTTACTTTCACAATTAAAAAGATATTGAGCTAATAAACAAACATAACAGAACACTCTCTTCATGAATACTTGCCAACAGAAAGATCACCTGTAATTTTAGCATTAATCATGAGGGAAGAAATGTACACGGCATGGATTTAATGGTAATTTTGGGTTATTCATGTTAGAATTGCTATAATTGCTTCCTTGGTGGTCAAAGTATTTCCAAGTTTTCACCCCTTCAAGTCTGTTCTGTCATCTTAACTTCTGAAAATTCTACTTTCTCTACGTCATCCACTTTTCCAGCTACTAACACACACAAACGCGTGCCGTTCTTCCGCAGTCAGTCCCACTCAAGCCCTGCCAACATCCCTGCCATTACCCCACAGTCCAAACCTGCTATGGTGCCAGGTTATTTCTCTTCTTGGTTCACTCCACTGAGATTTCCCATCAAAAGCTCTGAGTCGTCATGCATACTGCTTGCCTTCTTAAATCCCCTTTTCCTATCCTTGCAGTGTTAGAGAAAAAGCTTGTCTCTGAAGATGGACATTTTTCCTGTACCAGCTGTGTGACCTTTCAGGCTCAGCATGGGATTAGTTTGTTCGGCTAAATCCAAAGCATAGTTAATATTGAAAAGTCCATAAGAGATATTATGGGAAGAGATCCTGTTGGCCTTTCTCCCGAGACTGGCCTGCCTGCGTGAGGTTACAGTTCTCTGGGCGGTATCTGTGATGCTCACCGATGTGCCTCGCACACCCCTATGCCCCACGTAAGAAAAGCTGCGTCTGCCCCACCCTGCTCAGGGGCACCTACTCTTCCTGAAAGGGGATTGCTGAAGGCAACACTTGGCTCTCTGAATCTCCTACCTCTTTCTTCCTAGAGGAGCGCCCCGGGACCACCAGATGGAGCTTACGCAAGGCCATTGCGAACACCGACACTCAGTCTCCACAGTTATGCCAGCTGTTGTATACAAAGAATTTACACAGCTTTAATAACTATCCAGTTGGCAATGGGCAGTGAAAGTGCACGCGCCTTAGTGGGTGCCTCAAAACCTCCTCATGGCCACCTCAGTGGAGCCCTGGTGGCGCAGTCGTTAAGAGCTATGGCTGCTAATCAAAAGGTTGGCAGTTCGAATCCACCAGCCACTCCACTCTGTCCTATAAGGTTGCCATGAATCGGAATCGACTCGACAGCAATGGGTTTGGTTTTGGATACGGCCGCCTTAAAAAAAAACAACAACAATCCAAACCAGTTGCCGCTGAGTCAACTCCAACTCATGGCTACCCACGTGTGTGAGAGCAGAACTGTGCTCCATTGGGTTCTCAGTGGCTGTGGCCTTTCAGAAGCAGATTGCCAGGACTTTCTTCTGAGGTGCCTCTGGGTAGATGTGAACCGCCAACCTTTCAGTTAGTAGCTGCATGCTTAACTGTGCCACCCAACGACTCCCACATGATTAACTGATTAGTAGCAAAGATTAATTTATTAAAAATTTTGTAGCCACGGCCACCTTGTTGTGCCGTCGAGTCAATGTCTACTCATAGCAACCCCATGTGACAGAGCAGAACTGCCCCATAAGATTTTCTAGGCTGTAATATTTAGGGAAGTAGATCACCAGGTTTTTCTCCCTCGAAGCTGCTGAATGGGTTCCAACCACCAACCTTTCGGTGAGCAGCCAAGAGCTTAACCATTGTGTCACCAGGGCGCCTTTAGAGGGAAGCAAAACAAGATGCAGAGAAAGCAAGTCCTTATTGTATAAATCTTTGAACTTGGGAGATTGTCACCTCAACTCAGACGAAAATTAAGATGGCCGACCCATGTTTTTCCCCTTTATGACAAAAAACATCTCAGAGGTGAGGAAATTCATCTCCTAAAACTCGATTACTCACAAAGAAATGACATTATAGCCTGAGATAAAAGGCTTTGCATTTAGAACCCTAACCAAGCAAAGACTCAGTCAGTCACCAAGGAGAGACACTGAAGTCCATCGGTCCCTTCAGAAAGATCCAGTCAATGCCTTTGTGCAAATGAGAGTTACAAGCTGCAAATCTTTCAAAGCTGGCTACAGTCTAAGCTAATTAATCTAAGAGGATAGCCAAGTTCCTCCTTGGGAGAGAACTGAATCTTTGTTTGGGGAAATAACTTAATGGAATTTGTGATTAAGCAAAGCTAAGACTCAGGGCTAATGCAATGGCGAGGTTGGGAATAAAAGGAGACAAAATGCGCTCTGGAGGAGCAGCTAACCAGCACACTCATTATCCTCCTGATAGAGAGGAGGTTTGAGTGTCCTGGAATTGAGAGAAGAGAGGGGATGGGAAGAGAGTCTCAGTAGGGAGAGAAATGGCCCCGGAAAATGGGAGCAGTCTAGACTCTGAGTCCTTAAGGAGAAAGAGGCCCAGAGTAGACTCCCTGTGTTAGAGGAGAACCTTTAACAATAGTGGTTTTCGGTATTCAAAGTCGATTTGTTTCCCGTTTATTACTGCAACTCCCCCTGACATCCCCCAACCTTCAGCTAAAGACTACTGTGTTGTGAGGCTGTCAGAGACTGAGCATCAAGACCAAAGAGCTGCAATGACTTGTAGGAGTGATGTCTAATCTGGAAACATCCAACCGGGGGGACTCTTCTGCCGGAACCTTCATCAAGGAGCCATCATTAATTTGGATACTGGGCACTCAGCTTATCTGGCAGGAACTCAACATGCCCCAATGGCATCTTGCTCTCCCATAGCTGCCCTTCCCCCTTATGCCTATGGATCTGAATATGACAAAAAATAGAGAGAGGTATCATTGAAAAACAAGATTAAAACAGCTTTATAAAATCAAACCTAAAAAGTAAATTTAAAAATATTTAAGAGACAACAAAATAGAAAAAAAAAAAAAAAAAGACAGAAAATGTTTAAAAAGTAACTCATCCTAATCAACAAACAAGTTCAATGAGATGAAATGGAATCAAAATTTTTAAATGATCACCTTAAAATCTTAAAATATAGTGGCTCAAAATCGAATTAATCAAGGGCAAAAAGACATTATGATTAAAAAAGATAAAGGGAGTAAAAATAAAAGTGAAAGGGGAAAATGTGTTATTTTAAAGGAAATTACAAGATAAAACCAAGAGCTTTATCAAGAGTCGAGAAGTTAAGGAGTAGATTGCGTACCCTAACACAAGTGCACTGAATCCAAATGAAGCCCCCCTTCCCCCCACAAAAGAAAAAACAAACAACAATTCAGAAGGAACAATTTCTGGAGTGAAAGTTGTGACACCAGCAAAGAAGTGTGTGCTTTCAACAAGTTATTGAACCTCAATGGTATCATCTGTACAATGGGATAATAAGTGTTATTACAGTGTGGTTTCGAGGACTTAAATGAGATAATATATGTCACGGGCTCAGTGTAACATCTAGCACTTAACGAAAGATGCATTTTAGTTAGCAGTAGTAGGAGGTGTACTAGGACTGTCTTCCCGTCTCTTACCCCTCCCAGCCTGTGAGCTCCTTGGGGGCAGATGCTATGTCTCATCCACCCTCATAAGTACAGCTGGCACAGAACAGGTGCATAATTAACGTTTGTTGAATTGAACAGAAAGAATTAGAACTCTTGGTTAATAACAACAAGGCCAACACATCTCTTCTAGCTACCTACCTATGTTGTTGTTGTTGCTGTTAGGTACCATCAAGTCGTTTTCCGACTCACAGTGACCCCATGGGACAGAGGAGAACTGCCCCATAGGGTTTCCTAGGTTGTCATCTTTGTGCAAGCAACAGATTGCCAGGTCTTTCTCCCACAGAGCCACCGAGTGGGCTCAAACCGCCAACCTTCCGGTGAGCAGCCAAGCATGTAACTGTCTGTGCCACCGGGGCTCCTTTACCTATCTGTAAGTTGGTTTATTTACCCATGAAGAGAGTTCCACAAACACCATGTCTATTAGCACAGATGAGCAGAGAGGGGCTTCATAAATTAGATGATGCAGAGATTTGCCTCACTTCCCAGGAATGTATGCCTTTCTGTACAGCACACATTTTGAACGAGTTTGCATAGCATTCAAGTCGTGCCCTTGCACTTGACTTGTCAGTCCCACAGTAGGCAACACTGCACCGCCACTGAGGCTGGCCCTTGAGGCAGAGGTGATTTCTAGCACCAGATAGATGGCCTGATCCTCCATGAATCCGGGAAAGAAAGGTAGAAAGGCAGGGCTGGAGGCGATCCCATTTACATGCAAATTGAATAACTAGGTTGACCCTAGTTAACATAACATACATTTAAACCATTTTAATGCAGGATGTGTTCTCTCCCTGAAATAAGAAAATATGGCCACCGGGCAGGATGAAGCTTACCAAGGAGCTTTCCAGTGTAAGGCAGATACTAACGATACGTTAACATTTAGCGACGTACAGGGCACGAGCAATGTCCATTACCTCCTAACAGAAGTATGTGATTGCACGCTGTACGGAAGGAATCTCTTAATGGCAAAGAGCCACAGATTCTGGTCGTAACTTACACATATCAGCGAAGTCTACCTGGTAGCTAAGGGCCTAGAGAAATCTGCTCATCATCTATGTGGGATGCACCGAATGTTCTTGAAAGGTCTCACTACTCTGATTTTCTGCCAAAAATGACAACAATTTGGAGATAACTGAAAAATAAATGTCCTTATTTATAGTTACATAGATGGCCTGAATAGATTTTCTTCCACCTACGGGTATGTTTGTCTTCTATATAAATTATGTGGGGCACCAGGGGGGCTCCCCAGTTTTAACTAAACTTCACTCCCCAAACAAGCTTTGGTTGGTTGGCTTGTTAAAGCACAGCAAGTGAGGATTATGATTCTAATTTTTCATTGCACAAGTTACGTTTACAAGTTTACTCTGCTCCATCATGTTACAGAAATTAAACCTAAATTTTGCAGAAGCTATAAAGTATAAGTGTATCCATCTGTGACTCAGGTTTTAATTTTCACAGGTGACGGTACAAGCCAGGTTATACAGCACCCTTTGACACATCTCTGTTCTTGGGTAGCCTGAAGGCATGAGGTCTAAAACTGCCTTTTCCAAGGACCATAATTCCTGTTTCATAAATTTAGGCTACTTTCAGTTCCATTTTATCTTGGCCACAACTACGTAACTATGAGCCCCAAAAAGAAATATGCCCTGGTGGCTGCCTTTTTACAAAAACATTCTAAATGCAAAAATGCTCAGTGTAGCTAAAGTAATGAATCATAGATGCTGGCAAAATTCCAAGCACATAATTGCCTGTCCATAATAATTTTTGAAAATTAGCCCATTTCTAGAGTTTGTACATATGGCCCATAAAATGTGTCACTTTTTCTATGATTCATACACTTCAGTCCAATTTTAAAGCAAACAGATGTTTATCTTTAAATGGGGTAGAAAAATACAATGCTTTAAAAACTTTGGTACATTTATTACGGTTAAAAATGGCAAACATCTGTAGTTAGGAAAAATATACTACGGAGCCTTGGTCCTGCGGGAAACCACAAATTAAGAGTTGACAAGTTGCAGGTATTTAAAATGTCTGACTGTACTGCCATTCCATATAAAATAGGGAGCTTAATCGGAATTATATTTACTCTGTCCGTATGTTGCTTTCAGGCTACAAGGGCACCTTGCTTAATGACGCAGTATTTTAAGAGGGAATTCTTCAAGAAGAATAAACAAAATAGTGGGGGATATTAGTGGCTTTTATTTTTACCTTGTAGGTGTTAAATTACGTTGCTAAGCCATTTTAAAATTCCATTAAAAAAAATGCCAGAACAAAACTACTTTCAGGATTCTCGATTAACTCATGAGCCCCATATCTTAGGTTTTAATATTAGTTCCAACTCAAGTTGGGGTGAAATTAAGTAAATGACCACTTATCTACCTGTTTCCTAAAATAAAATTAATTCTGATATAAATATTAAAGTGACCTAGAAAACCCTAAGCCTTTAATCATATTGTTTCAGCAAGCATTGGCATGTCATCTATCTATTGTAGACTAAATGAACATATTTGATCAACTCACTGATTTCCCAAGATTCAATGAGGCTACAGATGCAATGTTGTGACCACTTTGAAAAACAGGAAAATTCAATTGTAACATCAAGCACGTAAAGCTTTTCCCCAATACATGTTTTCTTTTAAACATCAAAATCTCAACCATTCAGGGTCTTTTCAGGGCTTTCCTTCCTTTTTTGAATGTTGAAATATTATATTTGTTAAATGATATTCATTACCTTGAGTTCATCGTTGTATTTAAAAAAAAATTAATGTATTTTGAAAAGGACAACTAAGTGCGAAGGGTTTCATTGTTGCTTCTAATTCAAGTGGCCTTGCAGTTGAGGATGCTTCTACATGTATTCAAGTTTCAAAAATTCCTTTTATGTGTCTCCCAATTATTCAAGTTCTAAAGACGATTCCTGGGGAAACCAGTGGATAAATCACTGGTTTTCTGTGTCTGCGACCTAATTCAGATGTGAAACCTCATTAAAGTTCACAGTCTGAGGAAACCCTGATGTCTGTTTTTGGACTCCTGGCCAAGATAAGGGCAGGGGGATTTATGATGTCTTTTTTATGTTTAGAAACTCGCCTGGCTATCTCTTCCCGCCCCCAAGAGTTTCTTTTTTGAGATGGTTTGCTACAGCCTAACCGGTTTGACAAGCCTGTCTTGATTAGGACCAAGGAGATTTAGAAAAGCCCCACACTGAGAGTTTTTCTGAACTTTCCCCAAGCCAAGACTCCTTGGAGATCTTGGTGATCTTGACCAGCAAGCCAGTGACTCAGCCTGGCCCACTGTGCTCAAAGAAATGGGCCCTGGAGAGTTCGGGTCGTTGCAATGGCTCTCAGACTCGGGATGCTTGCTCACTTTCTCCTTCTCTAGCTGTACCGTATCCTTTGTCTTTAAATAAAAGCCTCACATGAGTATATTCTGTAGAGTCTTAGTGAGTCCTTTCAAATATCCGAACCAGGGGAAGCAATACAGAGGCTTAGATGAGGTACCCTCCTGAAGGTCACACAGCTTCCAAATGGCTGTGCCTAGAGTGGAACGCAGCACCTGCCTCTAGATGTCATGGCTGCTGCTTCCAATTGTGACTACCGGAGCCTTGCATAAAGACACCCAAGGGAAGGAGTAGGGTGTGCACTCTGGGCCAGAAGAAAGGGTGCCATTATCTGTCTTTCACTCAGAGGGGATGCATTTCTCCAATTCTCACCACATTAGTTAGTTTTTGCTGTATAACAAATCATCCTAAAATTCAGCAACTTAAAATAACAACTATGTATTACACCACTTTACTTAGTTAACAATTCTGCAGGTTGGTAATTGGACAGAGTTCAGCTGGGCTGTTTTAGTCTCAGTAGGGCTCAGCATGCATCTGCAGTCAAATGCTGGGTTGGCTGCGACTGGCAGATCTAGCATGGCCTCAGCTGGGATGGTTCTTCTCTATCTCGTGTGTTCTACCATCTTCCAGCAGTCTAGCCCTGGCTTGTTCTCATGGGGCTGCGCAGGGTTCCAAGAAAAAGAGAGCAGAGTATGCATGACCTCTTGAGTGCTAGGCTGAGAATGGACACATGATCACATCCCTTGTATTCCAAGGGCCAGAGCAAGTCACGAGGCCATCCCAGATTCAAGGGGAGGAGAAATGGACTCAAACTCTTGATGGGAGGACCTGAAAAGTTACAGTGCAGAGGACATGGATAAAGGTAAAGATAGAGAAATGGGTTCAATTTTGTAAGTGATCCATGATATTCACAAAGGCACGATATGTACTAGCAGGAACGCGGGGCTAGACGTAATCTTTTCTTTCTCTTTGGAAAATGATGAAATATTCAAAGGAAACCGTAAATCAGATCTGCTATGCAGTATTTTCATCTCAAGAGGTAGATTACAGAGTCAATTCTCTGAATGACCCAGACTTACTCCCTCTGGCCACTGATATTACAGTCAATTGAATAAACCGCAAGTTCACATAGCACAAGTTCAGGAAATAACCAAATGGAAAATAAAGTTTCAATATTTGAAAACTTAATTATTTTAATCACTGCATAATATAAAGCAATTTTTTTTCCTACAAAAGTAAATGAATTAGGTTTGATCAGATTGGGAAGACTTTTGAGGGCCATCATTACTCAGACAAAAATGAGCAAATGCCAGTTCTCCTCCTCACCAAGGACAGTCAGATTGCCATTTCTGACATGATGAGCCAGTCATGAGAATCAACTACAGAAATTAAGTGATTTGGTGATGATTTTTAAAAATATACCATGCACCAGATCATGACACCTAAGCACTGACAAAATTCTAATTTGAAAGAAGATTCTTAAACTATGAAAGTCAATTAGTTTCCCAAGCCCCAGTATATTACTTTAGAGGATATTGTAATGGGGACTTCCATTCCAAATGCCAGGTTGAGAATACATGTTTATTGCTTTGCCCACTCGAGATACTTTCTAGTGAAAATAAAGAACAAAGAAGGAGAACTGCTATTAAGAAAGAATGGAGCCCTGGTGGCGCAGTGGTTAAGAGCAATAATCTTTACGGAAGCAGACTGCCACATCTTTCTCCCACAGAGCAGCTGGTGGGTTTGAACCACTGACTTTTCAGTTAGCAGCCAAGTGCTTAACCACTGGGCCACCAGGGCTCCTGGTGGTGCAGTGGTTAAAGAGCTCAGCTGTTAACCAAAAGGTCGGCAGTTCAAATCCACCAGGCTCTCCTTGGAAACCCTATGGGGCAGTTCTACTCTATTCTATAGGGTCACTAAGAGTCGGAATCGACTCAACAGCACTGGGTTTGGTTTTTTTGTTTTTATTAAGAAAGAACAGGAAAGAGCGCAGGTAAGCAGTTGGGTGAGGGCAACAGTGTTGAGTGAAGGATGAACGGCTGTGAGGACACAGCCTGGAGAAGCAGGACAGGAGTACTGTGATTCCCGAACTTTCCACTTCATGACGTACGTGTAAAGGAATATTCCTATTCCCTCCCCCCAGAATGAACAGAGAAAATGCTTAAGGCTGGAGGCCAGTGTCCGGGCCTCTGGTTGCCCTGAGCTCGCCTGAGGAGGCACTGATTTGTCAGAATCTCTGAACCCGGTAACTCAGTAGTGCTCAAATGGGGAGGCTTTTTTTTCCTTGATAATCAGAATTATTGGGGTAGTTATTGGATTCATGGTAATTAGTCCCTAATGTTGAAAGTTTTGTGTTACTGCACTGGGATTGTCGTGTCTCTTGAATCTGAAGTGACATAAACAAAAACATCTAAATCGGGCAGGAAAATGTTAATTTCTAAGGAATAATAGTCCTTCATTTAATGAAATATTAATTCATTTTATTATGATTAGATATTGTTAATGACTTCCTCATAATAAATACTAATTACATGTTACCATATAAATAAATTATAAATAAAACCCTTTGGAACAAAATATGAAATGCATCCTTTAAGTAAAGCACAGCTGTAGTAATTAAGATGTGAAGTAGGCAACAACAAACCTAAGTACATTTTCAGACTATCTGTGTCGTTGTTGTGTGCCATCAAGTCGATTCTGACTCATGGCAACCCATAGGACAGAGTAGAACTTCCCCATCAGGTTTCCTAGGCTGTAATCTTTACAGGAACAGACTGCCAGATCTTTTCTCCCTCGGAGCAGATGGTGTGTTTGAACCTCTGACCTTTCGGTTAGCAGCTGAGCATTTAACCATTGCACCACCAGGGCTCCTCACACTATCTTTAAACCAAAACCAAACTGCCCCCTAGGGTTTCCAAGGAGCACCTGGTGGATTCCAACTGCCAATCTTTTGGTTAGCAGCTGTAGCTCTTAACCACTACACCACCAGGGTTTCTTTATTGTCTTCCTCTAATCCAAGGGTGGGCAAACTTGTCTCTAAAAAATGGTAAATTAGATAGTAAATATTTTCAGCTTTGTCAGCCATAAGGTCTCTCTGTCTCAGTTACTGAGCTCTGGCATTGTAGCAGGAAAGCAGCCACAGACACTATATAAACGAATATGTGTGGCTGGTTCAATAAAACTTTATTTACAAAAACAGGCTGCGGGCTGGATTTGGCCCACCAGTAGTTTGCCAACCCCTGCAAACCCTTGTTATTCAAAGAACAGTCCACACACTAAGAGAATCAGCATCCTCTGGGGCTGGTTAGAATGCAGAATCTCAGGGGCGATCTCAAACCTGCTGAATCATAATCTACATTTAAGAAGATCCCCAGGAGATTCCTCTGCTCATTAAAGATAGAGAAGCACTGGTCTAAATTACTCTTCAAAGGTAAAACTGTCTCTCAGTGAAATTGAGTTTATCAGCTTAGATAGACTTCAATCCCCAAGAATTAGAAAATTTAGACTATATGTCTTCAGTATTCATTCAACAACTTTTTTTTAACAAAAGGTATATTATACATGAGTTCAATATAAAAAATATAAAATAGTATATGAAATTACTTCATATACTATTTCACAACAAATAATATTTTTCAAGAATCGGAAAAGGAAAACAGATTGGATTTATTTAAAATTCTTTCCTCTTCTGGCATATTTTAATCTCTGCTTTGGGTGAGGGAAACACAGAAATAAAAGCAAACCCAATAGAGATTACATTAAAGAGCTTACAGCTTTGATAACACATCAAACAAAATTGTTTTCTGTCCTCACAGAATTTTACTGAATTGGTAGAACTTTTCTTGTCATACAAAAATTAAAAGAATATAAAACACCAGCTTGTACTTGGTAGAAGTCTATTATTAAAAAAAAAAAAAAAAATCCACAGCCAACATAATAGCAATTGCTTTCTAAATATATTGACTAAAGCAAAGGTAATACACTTGGATGCATCAACATACTTATGAATATAGTCTCAGGTCAGTAAAAAGAAGTGAAATAATCTGAGGCCTTAATATTTGAGAACATAAAGCACACAATTTGTTATAGTTAAACCAAAATAACAAGAAAATTAGGAGCATGTCCCTGTAATGTGTTTATTCTCAATCTGCTTTTTAGTTAACTGGCAGGAATTGTCTTCATAATGCATTAAAATGGTTTTTAAAAGTCCAAACAGTTATCCTTAAGAACAATGAATAACCATAAGCAAATGTGTCCCTTTGTCAAGCTCAAGAAATGCTGTGTGATGTTGAAAAGCCCACGTATAAGGGCAGAAGCTATGGTTTGAACAAAGAATCAGGTGAAGAACAAATTATCACACCCTAATTTACTGCTCTGACAATTAATAAAGGGCAGATTGTGGAGTGTGTGCTGGCAAATGAAATGTTATGACTAAAATCAGTTCCTTGGCAAAAGGTTATACATACAATTTGAGGTATACATTATAAAGCTGAAGGGATGGGGTTAGCAAAACCGGGGCTCAAACTCAGCCTCGATACTGAAAACAGAGTTCTTGGTTCCCTTGTCCTGTCTCTGCAAGGAAATGGAGAGAAGGTTTTGCCAGTGCAAATTTGGAGAGGGAACAGGGTATGGAGCTGTAACTTCGAAGGCATGGCATGCAGACTCTTTTGCCTTCCATCTGTTTGTTTGCTCAACCTACCCAACTATGCCCATGCACCAATTATTTTTATTGCCTGAAAAGATGAGATGGTATAAGCCACACCAGGATCCCATCCAGGACATCCCTCCTCTTCCTTGTACCAGCTGGTCCCCACCCAGAAGCCCAACCTTATCCTAAAAAGAATTTAACTCATATTTATAGAAAAGGGATTTAAGCAAGCCCCACTCAACACTTTGGGACTCCAGTGGCCCTTGTTGCCAAAAGGGCCTTAGCCTGGCTTCCACTTAGTCCCAGAGACACAGTTCCCCCACCTTAGACCCCAAAGCAGAGCCAGGTGACTTCTCTCCTTGAGCATATTCCTCAGAAGTGGCTCCTTTGTAGAGGTAATTAAAACTATGATGAAAACGGAAAGCAAAATGGTGGGCCTGGCTGAGAAGTGGTCAAACAGCAGACTCCAGTAAAGGACAGCCCCCTCCTTCAGAGCCTGGCTCCCCAGTGTCAACAGGCTGGTCTCCCCACGCTTTGTAAGGGGGCTCTTCTCTACTGCAGACCTCACCTTAGTAACCATCCTGGTACTCACATGCCTCTGGAGACCAAGGCTTTGCAGAGTTGTCAAAGAGTCCCAAACCTTGTCAGCTCCCTGGTTCCCTCTGTCCATTGGGCACCCTCTCCACCCCATTACCTTTGGTTGTCAATGACTGAGTCTGATGGCTTCATCAGACTTATCTAACATAGTTGGCCAGTATATCAATTGTATTTGCTTCCAGAGCTCAAGACTACTTTTGCCTCCTCTGAATGGTCCCACCCAATCCAAGATGGCAGCCCACTTCCCCCAGGATGCCCCACCTTGCTACCATTAACTAGGCTTCTGGAGGTAAAATATTGACTGTGACCCATAGATAGAAATAAATGTCGCATAAGCAACCCACTTTACACACTTATACCATATTTCATCAAATCTTAGATGCCAAAGACCCACCCTGATTCTAGAAGAGATTTTAAAATAGGAAAAAATGTGCAACTTAGTATTTATGAAAACGTTTCATGAATGAATGTTCACTCCACTATATACATAAGGCACTTGGAAATTTTCATTCCTGTTCTAATTCATTATTAAACAATGCTGATTTTGATCAACTAAACTGATTTACACAGTGTGGTACAAATTGTTAATGTGCTTGTCTACTAACTGAAAGGTGAGAGGTTCAAGTCCACCAAGAGGCACCTCAGAAGAAAGTCCTGGTAATCTATTCGTGAAAAATCAGCCAATGAAAACCCTACGTAGCACAGTTCTTCTCTGACACACATGGGGTCATCATGAATCAGAACCGACTTGATGGCAACTGGTGTATTCTGTGTGCATACCTAGTCCTAACCTGTAATTTGAAAATACATTGACATAGGTCACTCATGTGCTTACGGTCCCGTGTGGGCTTCTGATAAACCCCCAACTCAAACCACGGCCCACAGGAGCCTGAATGACCTGATTCCGGTACCCTTCCCCAAGGTTGCCAACCCTCCTGCTTGTCCATGAGGCTCCCACCACACTGCTCTTCTTGCTGTCCCTTGAATACACCAAGCACACTGCCCAACTCAAGGGACCCTCACTCTGAAACATTCTTCCTCAGTTACTCCTCGACTAGGCCCTGCTTCCCCCTCCCTCTTCATGTGTCAGCTCTGAGTTCAGCTCCCCATTCCCCCAACACCCTTTAGTTACTTTATATCATATCACAGAATTTTGTTGTTAGAAGATAATTCAGGTGTTTATGAATGTGCTCTGAGCCAAGGGCACTGGTAACTTTGCCCAAAGATGTTAGAATAGGAAACAACCTCGGAAGCTAGAGATAGTACAGCCCTCGGTAACAGATGTGTTTCCTGACCAGGAGAGTATAGGAAACATAGGAACATAGGAAAGTCTCTCTCGCCTACCTAGAGAAGATATGCTTACACTCAAGGCTAATCAAGATAAATCTCTCTCTGGAGGCGAGGAAGGGCACATTTGCCAGCAGTTTGCTTATAAGATTAGGCGCTTCCTAGGGTCAGCATTCCCCAGGTGTGAGACAAAATCACTGTATGCTCAGGATCCACCTGGATGGACCCTCCTCCACATTGCCCCCTTGGAACACAGGGGTCAAAGGAAGTTGATGTGAGCTGTGCTGTGAGTAATAAACCGCCTGGATCGATTTGAGCTCACTGTTTCCTTAGTGATTGAAAATATGCAAGTGTGGCTGGTCGGCCTAAGCTTAGGGATGGCTTGTTCCTTGCTTACAGCACTAATCACGTCTGTACTTACTTATTTGATTGTCTGGTTTCTGTCTGGTTGGACTCCCCCAACTAGATCGTAAGTCTTGTGAGGGCAGAGATTAGTTAATAATGAAATCATAATTAACATAAATTTATGCTTCGATTACCTTTATAATTTCTAAACTGCACAATTCATTTCTTTATGCAGATATCTCCCTACATGGCCATCTTATGATAGTGGGTAAAAGATCTCATTTTATAAAAAGTTTGCCCTCCAGTATAAATGCTGCTGGACACATTTGTTCTCTCAAGCAAAGACTCCATATATTTAAAGCATCAAAACAGTAAACTCAATTAATTGGAATTCTTGGTGAATACACATAGCTTAGCCATGGTTATGGAATATTTTCCACCATTTAAAAAATTTATTCGGCTGCCTTTAGAAAGTATACAGAGAGAAGTGAATCTTCGTTTGATAATTGAGTGCCTTGCTTCGCCTCAGGGTCAATGTCATGAATATTAAACATGATTACATTGTACAGGAAGAGACTGGCTGTCGGTACTTTGCCTGGGAATTAATTTTTAATAATTAATTTTTAATAATCTCCTAACAGTGATTTTTTCCCAAAGTTTTTGCTTCTCTTTCCAGTTGGTTGAGTTGCATAAGTTTCTGTTTTACTCATCTTCTGATTAGTCAAGGTTTGACAGCGCCTCTTTAAAAAGCCTCCTAAATTAAATAAACAACACAGCCACATGCTAACTCATGCCATTTAGAAAGCATACCGCCCATCACTACTTCTCCCTATAGAACATCAGTGAAATTAAATCCTAATTGCTCTGTGCATGACACCGGCTACCTGAGTCCTGGTTTAATGTTAGAAAGCAAACGTCTCTTCCTCAATGGACCAATCTGCATTTATATCATCTCAAGGAAAAGATAATAATAAAGTCAGAAGAAGTTTTCCTGAAGGAAGGAGCAGCTATTTGGTCCTGGGTTTTACTACAAGCAATTGCTGGGAAAGCAAATTGCCAAGTCTTTTTCCCGCTGAGCCACTGGATGGGTTCAAACCTCCAGCCTTTTGGTTAGCAGCTGTGATGGTTAATGTTATGTGTCAACTTGGCTAGGCTATGATTCTCAGTGGTTTGGCAGACACTACGTAGTCACTTTCCATTTTGTGACCTGATGTGAGTAGCCAATCATTTGGAGGGGGCGTTTCCTTGGGGGTGTGGCCTGCCTCTCTTCCTCTCTCCCCTGCAGTTCTTGAGACATTCTTGGCACATAAGGCAGCAGAGGCCTCTAGCCTGTGCCTGACCTATAGATTTTGGGTTCGTCAGCCCCTGCAACAACATGGGCCAGCAGAGGTCGTCAGCCTGACCCACAGATTTGGGTCTTGCCAGCCCCCACAATTGCGTGAGCCATTTCCTCACAATTGCATAAGTCTCTCTCTATATATCTATATACACTTCACTGGTTTTCCTCCTCTAGAGAACCTAGGCTAAGACAGCAACTGAGCACTTCACCTGTTATTGCATGACCTGAGCTTCTTCCATAAAGATTACAGCCAAAAAAACCCTAAGGGGCAGTTCTATTCTGTAACATGGGGCCACTGGGAGTTGGAATCGACTCAATGGCAACCCAACGACAACGACACCTGCTGGGGGCACTCTGCATTCAGGGAGGACACAGACCAAGGGCCACCGAGGACACATCTGCGCAGTCACTGCGGTGTGGTGGAGGAGAGTCTGTGACCAGAAAACTCACCTTGCGGAGTTAGGAACTTGGAATTTCAGTTCTCGATGGGCCCCTGCCCGGCCGCGTGGCCTTCAAGAAGTCCCTGTCCTCTTTTTGCCTCATTTCCCCCATTTATAAAATAAGAAGAACAGTACCTGACCGTGTGAATTAACTAATCAATCATTTTAAATGGTGAAGATAAAAGTGCTTTGGACTCGAAAGCCACTTTATAGGATGTAAACTGCTATCTCCCGAATACTCCATATGCGCCGACTCTATTAATCTAAAAAAACACCCGTGGTTTCCCAGCAAATTATACTAAGTGCTTTATAAATTCCAGAGGCAACTGCTGATAAAGGTTCCATAAACAGTGTTTACAACGACAGCCACGCACAGAGCGGCAAAATAACATTATGTGGCAGCCTTTCAGAAACAGGATTACTGCTGAAATAATCCTTAGATCCTAAACACACAGGAAAAGAAATCCACCATGGCCAAACTTCTAGAACTTCAGATCATCTTCCATTGACATTTGAATGGAAGATAAGTACCGAAAGCGTTGCCAGTAGATTTTCATTGTTCAGTGATAAAAATAAGCACAAGAGAGCAAAGCAGCACACTGGAAACACAGACAATAGAAGCAATTGGTTTTGCATTTCACCTACGTCTGGAGACTCCATGCAATTGTGCGGGAGGGATCTCATTTCTACCTGCCCAGCCTGAAGGAAATTTAAGGAAGTTGAAAGTTTGATGATAGATTCCCATTCCCAAGCCTATGCTCTTTCCACTAAATCTGGGAACAGCCCATCCCAAGCATTATTTTGCCACAGCATCCAGGCAACAAAGTCTCCTGCAATACCCCGTGAGAGAAACGGTTCCTCCCACACGGGAGTGGCCAGCTCCATAAGGTGGGAGTCCTCATATTTGGCTGCACATCAGAATCCTCTGAGGACCTTTTAAATATCCTGGTGTCCAGGCCCCAAAATTATATCAGAATCCTTGGTGGTGGGCCCCTGGCATCATTATTTTTAAAACTCTGCAGACCATTCCAATGTGCGACTGCATTTGAGAACCTGTGCTATAAAGCATCCGGAAAAATATTACCTACAAGAATGACCCACTCCCCGTCTCTCTCTTTGTCATACTGTGGTGGCTTGCATGTTGCTGTGATGTTAGAAGCTAAGCCACCAGTATTTCAAACACCAGCAGGGTCACTCACAGTGGACAGGTTTCAGCGGAGTGTCCAGACTAAGAGAGACTAGGAAGAAAGGCCTGGAGACCTACGTGTGATAATCAGCCAACGAAAACCCTATGGATCACAACAGAACACTGCCCAACTCACTTGCTTTGGACACGTCATCAGGAGGGATCCATCAATGGAAGAGGACATCATGTTTGGCGAAGTAGAGGGCCAGCAAGGATGAGAGAGATCCTTGATGAGCCAGATTGACACAACAGCCGAAAACAATGGACTCAAGCATTTTGGCGATTGTGAGAATGGCACAAGACTGGCTGGGCCATGATGGATTTGTTATACATGGAGTAGTCATGAGTCAGAGTCGACTTGATGGCAGCTAACACCACCACGGCCACCAGAAATGACAGCGCAAGCCATCTCTTTTCAATTGTTGCATTATTAACCTTGACCAGGGGTCAGCAAACTTTGTCTGTAAAGGTCAGATAGTAAATATTTTAGGATTTGTGGGCCATACGGGTTCTGTCACAGTGACTCAACTCTGCCATTGCAGCACAGAGCAGCCATTGACAATATGTAAACAAAGAGGTAAGGGACCAGATGTGGCCCACAATCCCTAGTTTGTGGATCCTTGACCTAGACTATGCTAAATTATTTATCCGTACTACTGTACTAACATATTATGTATAGTATAGAAGAGCAAAAACTAAAAAAATCTTAAATGGATGAAATGAACATATCCTTAACTACATGTTTTATTATTTAGAGCATAGAATTTCCTCCTGGGGAAACATTCCTATTAATATATTTTTACAGAGAGCAATCTGTTTTAATATGCTCACTTAACTTGGAAAAGCTTGGTTTCATACTCTGTGATACAGCAATCTGAAGGTCTGGCACCAGGTTCATGGCAATGCCTGCATCAATGGCTCTCAGACCAAAAGAAAGGCCTGACAGAGATATGTTGACCTAAAGGTTGACTGGCTAATTTTCCAACCCATGAATGCCAGTTTTCAACCCTCGTCCGACAACCAAGCCATAATTTCCATTGAACCTCTGACAGAAAATACCCATCTTCCCCAGCAACGATCAGTTGTCCTGGAAACGAATTGGAATGTGTTACTTTCTCATATTTTTAATACATGAGTTTAGAACCCGCTGAAACCGTAAATGTGGAAGACTGTTAAACAAGTTCTATTTGCAAGGACTTTCAGCATGTAGCTATGAGAGATTTGCTAGGTACCACCCATCATGTTCAGTAACAGAATACATAACAATGGAAACGCTGGCAAACGTCCATTTTCAAAATGGTCCAGAATTTTGAAACATGTTTCTCTTGAAGAGCAGCTAATTGTTGATCGTTTAAAATGTTATATTGGAATAATGGATAAATAAAATACATTTATCGTTTCAAAACGATCTGTTAGATAGTATATTACTAACACCTGCTTGTCACATCAGAGAAGAACTGTCGTAAAATAAAAGGTAACGTCTTTAATTTCAACAACTCTTTTAAGAAGAATTTTTGTCATGATATACTCAATAAGCCTCAGCATAAATAAAAAGATTCTCATTTACATGTCCCATCTCATTACAAAGTAAAGATTCCACTATTTAGAAAGTATGTTTTAATTAAACTAAGCACAATACTGACGTCCTATGGAATGTAAATAACAACATGCTGCAGAACACTGAGAGCAAATAATAATAAAAATAAGAGTGACAATCCCTCCATGTTATAAAGCATGCTCACTTCCTTTAGGATACATGACCAAATGTGACATGTCAACATATGACACAGAAGTAAAATGAGCATTCCAACATCAATCTGTATGTGCTAACCTGACTATATTAGGCCCAAAATGGAATCACTTATGCTAAGCCCCACGTCAGCAAATTGAAGCCAAACTAAGTTTCTATTTCTTGCAAATACCTAAACTTCCCAGGAGCCAAGACCTAAGTCAATTGATCCTCCAGGAAACGAAAACCTAAGATAACCAATTAAAACTTGCCTACTCAGTTTAACCTAGTTCAAAATTTCCCCTTTATCCCAAATAAGGAAAGCAAATGCCTGCCAGCCAATCCGAAATTTGCCCAGTATAGCGTCCTTGTCCCTCTGTATCTGTGTACTGCTGCTGTTTGGAACATTTGTCTAACTTACAGACCAGACGTTCTCAAATCATGAAACAAACAGTAAAGCTTCTGTGTTCTTACAGAAATTTAATATTGTGGAAATTTGAATTTTTAACATATGTTAGAAAAGTTTAATTTTTGTTCTTTTTTTTTTTTTTTTTAAGATGAAAAGCCCTACACTGGATCAACTCAGCTTTGAAGTCCATTGCTCTAGAAGGCTCTAACGGGCACAGGAGGGCCTAGTGTGCCAATGCTCTTATTTCTTAGGCCATGACAGACATTGCTAATCAATCAGAAGTCTTCTCAACCTCTAAGACTCTAAGGCAACCACTACCAGTTAGTCAGGGTCAAGCCGGTGAGATGAAATCCATTTCTCATTTTTGCCTCTGCTTTGACTGGGCATGGTTTATGCTTTGCGGAAATTTACATCAATATTTGGTAAGCCAACTGAACAAACAGAATCATGGCATTCTCATCCCAAACAACTCAGACTTTTCCTGAAAAGACAGTCCAAAGATACATAAAAATAACTTTCAAGTTGCCTGTCACTTCACCTAAACTTTCTTGACACTCTTCCCTATATTGTTAGTAGAACAAAACAGAATAAAGGAAATATGCTTCTTAACAGCGACAACAAGACAGCATATCTGTCTTTGCCATTTACTTGAAATCCGATTTATGCAGTCATCAAGGACCTTAAAATTTCAATGGCTTCCATATTCGGGGCTTAAAATGGCAATAGGAAGTTCATTAATTCAGAACGAAACATTCTTCATCGAATATAAATTTTAACGATTTCAGTAACATTAAAAAATGCTAAGCTGTGCATGCTACTGTGACTATAAAAGATTTTACTTCTAAACCAGACGGTGTGATCAGTGCATCCAAGGCGCTACTGCCTGCCTTTAAACCAACCTTTGTAATGTAAAAGAGAAGAAGGCCAGGGAGAGAGGAGATTTAAGGGACTTTCTGTAATGCTAAAAACAAGCACAGCACAAAGTGGTTAGCAAACAATTTACTTGAAGACTCTTTTGAAGGAGTACATTTCAGAAGTGAATCTAAAATCTCAAGAAGAAAAGGGAAATGTGCAAAGCATAAACAAAATTTATTACGTTTGCTAAAAAATAAATACTATAATGAGGTTTTCAGCTGAGTTTAATAAAAGCCATTATGGTTACATCATCTTCCAACTCACAATGGTTGAGAGGATTTTTAATTTCATATTTCTCTCCAGGATTCAGAGCATGTAATTAGCATCTAAGGTGTTGTTCTTTAAGAAATCTGGAAATGAACACAAATTGGAACAACTCACCCGGTTTACTAAACCTAACAAACATCATTTGAGATCTGTGCTTACCTCCAACACTATCTTTGCCGCACTTCAAGAGCGACTGACAGACATTTGGGGCTGGATCACTCTTTGTGGCCAAGGACATTCAGCAGCATCCATGGCCTCCACCCATTAGATGCCAGTAGCACCCCCCAGCTATGACAACCAAAAGTGTCTTTGAGCATTGCCACATGTCCCCTGGGGGACAAAAAAATGACCCCAGGGTCTCCACAGGCACAAATTTTCTTTGGCCAAATCTTATATCAGCATCCAGCACACACGACAACATTTTGTATGCAACTGCCTAGTTCTCATTCCCGTCTTTCCATCATGAATTGAACCTTTAGCTTTGGTTGGACCTCTGGCAAGGAGCCTTGATGGCACAGTGGTTAAGCGCTCATCTGTTAACCAAAAAGTTGATGGTTCCAACCCCACCAGCTGCCACGCAGGAGAAAGATGTGGCAGCCTGCTCCTGTAAAGATTTACAGCCTTGGAAACCCTGTGGGACAGTTCTACTCTGTCCTATAGGGTCACTATGAGTCAGAATTCACTCGACAGCAATGGGGTTTGGTTTTGTTGACTTGCCTTTGGTAAGAAGGTTATTCATCTTTCTTGCCTACTTTTCCCTTGAGAATCTGCACACTTATTCTCACCACCAGCTGGCTGTCCAAGGCTGGCCACTGCCTTGTGGCCTTTGCTCTGCCCCCTCTCACAAACCCACCAAAGGCAATATAAGAGATGATCTGAGACTGTCTGGGGAATGCCATCTTTTAATTCTTATTCGGAGACATACTGAGGTGCAAGTGGTCAACAAACAATTATTACTACATGCATCTCAAGACAGCAAAATGGAGAATTAACCCCAAATACTTTTTGCTCCCCACCAAAAAAATCCATTTGTGTGAAATTTTTTTTAAATGAAATAGTTTTTCCAGATTTCTCTTTGGAAAAAAAAATGAGATTCACTGTAACAGTCTATAGCCAAATTTTCTGGCAAGCAAACTCAAAACTTAATCACACAAGACATTAAATAATGTATTAGTCACTCGGCCCAAGTTAAATTTATAACTGTTAAACCGAGAAAGCCATAATCAGAGAGACTACCGAATTTCTAAAGTATAAGTAGTAACACCATCTAATAAATATGACATGCAAAATGTTAGCTATAGAAATCGCTGATCTATGGTATATACTCAAATGTCTGCACATTAAAGATAAAGCTTTTTTTTCTTCCTTTAAGAGAGCGCTAATTGTGGTGCATTTATGTTTCTTTAGGCAACCCAGCAGCTGTGGTTCCAAACATGAGCCTTTGAGAAATACATTTAAATGAATATTTATAAACTTTTCTGTAGCAATTATATTTAGCAACTGTAGCAGATGCCTCCACTTTTGCAGTGGTAGCTGTGCCACTAATTAGAGTCCCACTTTAATCAGGCTGTCCCCCAGTCACTTGTCTCGGAAGTGGACCGCTGCCACATGCAGGAGGGAGAGACACACAGGTCTAACAGGTCTATTATCAAGTTAAAAAATAAAAATAAAAAAGAAGTCATAAAAACATACATAAACCATAAGCACTCAATGTTCATAACCTCCGATTTTCCCAAAGCAACTAGAGGCTCATTTGAAATGGAGATTTTCATACTCTGAGCATCTCAACGGGAGATAATTTTGGGGATTGCTGGATGGCTGGATCGTTTCTACATATCCTCCACAGCCTGGTTGCTCAGAGTGGGGTACAGAGACCACTTGTAAAGAATCCTCAGCCCCGCTTCTGAATCTGATTTAGGAGCTCTGGGAGGAGGAGCATGGATATGTATGTTTTTGACAAGATCCCCAGGTGATTCTTAAGTCACCACAGGCCACCTCCTCCTCCAGGAAGCCTGCTTGATAACTCCAAGTTGGGTTAAACACCCATCTGCTGTGTTTCCAAGGCACCTTGAGTTCTCTTCTGTCACTGCCTTGACTACCCGTGTTAGAATTGACTCAGCTGTTTCCTTAATTCTGTGCTCCTTAAAAGACTGTCTTCTTAAAACCAAACAATAGTCTAGCTTTACTAGTAAAAAAAAGCTTTGTCTTGAGCATTATGCTCTTTTAAGAACTATCTATCTATCTGGGATCAAAGTGACAACAGCAACTCAAAATATTAGACAGGAATTTAAGGGACAGTGAGTTCATGTCAATGGGGGAGGAACAATTTGGAAAAGGACAGTGAGAACAGTTGCACAACTCGAAGAATGTAATTAATGACACTGAATTGTACATGTAGAAACTGTTGAATCCGTATATGTTCTGCTGTGTATATTCCCAACAACAACAACAAAAATAAAATAAATTATATTAAAATAAGTGTCTTACATTTATGCATTTTTCCATGCCTAATTAATAGAAGGAGCCCTGGTGGCCTAGTGGTTAAGAGCTCTGCTGCTAACAGAAAGATGAGCAGTTCGAATCCACCAGCTGCTCCTTGGAAACTCTATGCGGCAGTTCCACCCTGTCCTATATATAGGGTCGCTATGAGTCGGAATTGACTCACAGCAACAGGTTTAATTAATAGAAGGCATTCATTAATTATCTGATTGAATAAACACCTTCAGCTTTCTGGTAATGAAAGTTATTTAAATTTTAATGTCTTGATTTTTTGCCCGGGATTCCAGAAATATTTGCTAAATCTGAACTCCAGAGTAGCTTTAACATCAGTTATAGATACAATATTTATAGAGGCTTTCCATTGCTTGGTCCTGATTTTTGTTTTCTACTTTAATATTAATATTTAACATCAACATTATAGAAATATTAACTTCAGTGTAATAGACTTTAATGTCTTTTGTTATATAAACCACCTCGATGCATTATATTAATTTTGGGGAAACTATCTGAACTCTTGAAGATTAGTGAATTTTGAAAAATTCATGGGGAATAGGTGTGTCAGCTCCATTCAGAAGAAAAAACATAAACCAAAACTGTGGAAGGCCCGAGTCAGGAGGAATTATACAAAAAAAATGAATCTATCCACCTCTCAGGAAATTAAAGGAAGTTGGATACAAAGACGAGAGAAATGGGGGAAAGAACTCATAAAGCCTCATTATTTCAAATGGCAGGTGTTTTTTTTTTTTTTCAACTTTCTGAATATTTTACATTACCAAGAGAAAAGGATCTCTGGAACTTTGGTCCTTCTCAATTCAAATTTCTTGGTAGATTTATGTAGCCTCTCTTCTTTCTTGTCTGTCTAGTGACTCAGAATAAGTCCTAACTTCTTGAAAGCTAATCTTTCCACCAGTCTTCTGGATTCCATCTCTTAGAGAACCATCCTCATCAGTTAGTCACTCTCCTACTATGACCTTCAGTCTCTTCCTTTCTACTCCTCCCATCATATTGTCCTAAAATATGCTCTTCTGTACAATTAAAAAGAAGCAAGCAAAACTTTGCTCATCTGGTAGTTCAGGGGTTGCTGAATGTTTTCTGTGAAAGGTCAGATAGTAAATATTTTCAGCTTTGTGGGTCATACAGTCTCTGCTGCAATGACAACTCTTCCATAGATAATAAGTAAACAAATGGGCATGGCTTTGTTTCAATAAAAATTTATTTATAAAAACAGGCAGTTGCCTGGATTTGGCCTGTAGGCCATAGTTTGCTAACCTCTGGTATAATCCCCTAAAGGTGTTATCCAATGGCTCTTTTGCTTTATCTATAAATTATTTGTTTCCCTGAATTCGCAGGTCTCAGTCTTTCCTTATTCTCTTAGGACATGTTCTACCAAATTATCTCATCTATTGTCCACGTATCATGCCACCAGAGAGCCTTACCTGACATCACCAAGAAGTGATTCCTCCTTTTGTTCTCCCATTGCACCATGGGTTCACACTGAATTATTGCTGATAGTTTCTTGGCTTAACTATCCCACCCTGTAGTGAAGACAGGGATGATGTCTGTTTGCAGAGGCCTTACCGTAAGAAAATACTTGGTGTCTTAAAAGTGGTAATTTGTAATTTCAGGTGGTCTGTGATCAGGTTGACGAAATTAAGGACTTCAAGACACTGTCTTCCAAAAAATAAAAATAAAAAGGAAATAATGCACGAAGCAAAGCCATGACTTATCAGTGATGAAAAGATGAATTACTTGTGCCAGTTTTTTGGAAGAAAACAAATAGATAAACAAAAACATCATATTTTAAAATTCAATGGGCAAGTTTAACAGTACATGAGACAACAAAGTTGAAGATAGAATTAGGGTACTGGAAGATAAATCAGAAGAAATTATCCACAGTGTACTACAGAGAGACAAAATGTTGGTCAATACAGAAGAGAGAGTAAAATATATAGAGGGCCCAGTGAGAGGATCTAACCTGTATTTACCAAACGGTATTGAGCAGAGGCAACATCTGAGGAGATAATATCTAAGAATATTTTACACTGAAAAATGATAATAGTGAATGGTTTCACAAAGTCAAAAAAAAATCCTAAGTAGGATAAAATTAAATAAAATGCACACCTGAAAATGCATACATTCTTTAAAATAGCCAGACTAAAAGAGTGATTACCTTCAAAGGAATTACAGTTAGACTTAAAGCAAAGCTGACTTCTCAACAGTAACAATGTAAGTTAGAAGACAGTGGTATTATATTCTTAGTGAGCTGAAAGATAACAATTGCCCACCTAGAATTAAGTAACTGATAGAAATGTCTTTTGAGAATAAAAGTAAAATAATGACATTTTGAGGCAAATGAAAATAAAGAGTTCCTTGCCAGCAGACCCACTCTAAACAATATATTAAAGCACGTACATCAACCAGGAAAAAAAAAAAAAAAGATGCCAGAAGACATGTCTAAGATGAATGAAAGAAAGTAGTAAATATTTGGGCAACTCTATACAAACACTGACTATATCAAGCAAAAATGATCTTGTGGGGCAAATTAAAATACACATTAACAACAATATCATCTAAATTTATAAGCTGGGGGATGGGTAAATGGAGTTTAAATATTCTTTGTATCCCAAGGGAGGAGAATGAAAGTATTGATTAACATTAGACTTTGATAGTTAATGGTTTTCTATGGTAACCACTAAAAGACTGGAAACCTGCCGAATCAGCTAACACTGAAAATGGATGACACTGGAGCATCAGACCCTCACTTGGCCATCATTGGCAGAGAATGCATCAGATAAATGGGAGTGGGAAAAGTCTCACCACAGCAGACAAAGGAACACAGAATCATTGGGACAAATACAAAGCAAAAAAATAAGATGACAGATTTAAATCTATGCATATTTAATATCTATAGTTACATTAAATGTAAATGGAATAAACACTCAAGTTAAAAGACAAAATCGGATGAAATTTTTTAATATTCCAACTTTACGTGGCTTGTAAGGGACACATATAAAATCTAAGGCTACAAAAAGAAAGTTAAAGGATAAATAAAACACAAGGAAGACTAAAGAAGAACATCTACCTACCAGCAGAAATAGAGTGGAAAATTTAAACAAATCCTTGATCTCCATCCCTGCTGGGCAGATAAAGATTTCTGATTGTATTAGGGTATGCTACTGTTCAAATTGAAATTTGTTACCCATTATGATCAACTCCTCAAATTAAGTTAACCTAGCTGCACTGGCTTGGGGATAACACAGCTTGATAAGCAGTCACTCCGCATTTGCTCCACATGAATGCTATTTTATGCTGGATATATTTCAAGAAAAAAATGTCGATTTCATTTTATGACAGTGATACTACTTGGAGGGCACGTTGAAAACTGGGCTGGTGATTATTTCTGAATTGTATTTTAAAGCATCCTACCCCTTCATTTTACTGAGTGGATAGACTATTATTAAGACCAGCGAGGAGCTATATTAAGGTTGTTCAGCTGATTAGCCTAGAAGGACAGTGCTCAGAACACAAAGGAGCAGAATCTAATCTGTGAAGACCAGTTAGCTTTAATCCTGCACAAGCTGAGATGTCATTCCTGGTCCAATCAGCAACCCTTACACCAAGACCGTGGCACCCGAGCAGAGCAAATCTGGGACACCAGAACACAATGAAAGGATGCCCTGCCCAATGGCTATCCCAAGGCATCACATAAGGAGGCCAACATGTTTTGTGCACTGGAAGTATATTACAGTAATTTGCTTCCCAACCAAATACTTTCGGATATCAGGCTCTAGTATCTGCACGTCCCATTCTTTAATCCATTCAACAAATACATATTGTGTATCTGTCTAGGAGCTAGGTGTCAAATGGTTAGTCAAGAAGATGGTCCCCAGCATCATGGTGTACACAGCTTAGTAAACATGACCAAATCAGCTTATCTTGATATACCAAGTTCTCACTTCATAAACAGCTTTACTACTGTGTAGTAGAAACAAAGGTTAAATGCACAGGTTTCTCTTTTAAATAATTTGGTACCATTTTCCTGAGACAAGACAACATTAAGCCTCAAGATATTCCAGGCCTTATTTATTTATTTATTTAGGGTAATTTTTCATCAATGGTAGAAATTTTAACCTTTAAAGAGTGACTTTCTAGGTGTGTTTCAGAGATAACTCCACATGGGCAAAGTTTCTGGGATTCAGTGGCAGCACACAGAGGCATAAGTTGGTACAGTGGCTCTAACAGAGCTTGGCTCTGAGGGCCCATGTGTAAAATCCAGCAGCCACCTGTTACTGTAAAGAAGGTGTTATTGGAAAACAGCCATGCTCATTCGTTTATGTACTGTCTTTGACTGCTTTCATACTACAATGGCAGAGTCGAGTAGTTGCAACAGGGATCATATGGCCCACAAGCCTAAAATATTTCCCATCTGTCCCTTTATAGAAAAAGTTTGCTCTAGAGGGACTCCATCCAGGGGCCATCCCAGCCATATGTAATAGAGTTCTAGCTTCAGCACACGGACAAAAAATGTTCGTCCACCGAGGGGGAAAAGGGCCCTTTCAGCAGTTGGAGCACACCAAGCTGGTTCCCTAGTGTTGACTTTTATTGAAACAAAACATTTATCTTCATGAAATTAAACCATCCTCACCTTTCTCCTTATCAAATGCCAGTATGGCTGCTGGGCCACCTCTACTGCTTTGGTGTTCAAGGAACAGGGTGTTGCTCTGAAGAGTGTGCATTGTTCTCAATTGTTTCTTGGAGAGCCTGCTGCCTTCCCATGAAAGCCTAGTCTCTGTCATCCACTCCCCTAAAGTGTCTGTCATGACACTCTCTGCTGGCTCATCAGGAAGCCCCAAATTACTGCCAGTACAGTTGCTCCTTCAAGGACACACTGTTCAATTCACACGTGCAGATCCCAAGCACAGCAAAGAGGCCATATGAGAAGCTCCAAAACCCATTCTCCAGGGCAGAGCTGTACACACATAAATGAAAAGGCAGGCACCAGCTGTCCACATTCATGACCCCTTTGTGTGGTCGCAGGCACAGAAACTGAGCATTCATTGAAAATTGGCTGCTAAGCATCAAAATTCCGGTCATCATGACCCTGAAAGGAGAAAAACAAGCTTCCTATAACTGCAGATGGGCAGAATCTTCCAGATGCAGAATGGATTCTGTGTAAGTTCTGCAATGACCTTGGTGAGACGATATTTATTTAACTTTCTAAGCCAAGAGTGAATCTGTATAGAATACAAGATGGTCATTAATGAGATGCAGCGAATCATGGAATGTAAATTACTGCCAGCGAGTCCTTGCATTGCTTGGAGGCGTGGGCAAAAAAAAATGGGAATGTGCTAGGACCTCATAGCCAAAGCTCATGGTGTCTTTGAAAACCAAATGGCCATTCTAATGACACAATATTCAATCCACTATCATCATTCCCCTCTTTTGTTTCTATAGTAAAATACAGAAGCGTGCGAGAGCATGCACACGCCCTCCCATTTACCTGCTTTGGAAAGCTCTGAGCCTGCCGGCACTCCGCATCTAACCATTTGCCCTGGGATCAGTCTGTCTCATAAATACTGTCACATTCACCCTCTTTTGCTTCTTCTCATTGGCCTCTAGTTCAGACCCTCTTCTCCTCAACATAACTACTGCCATGACTTTTTTTGTTTGTTTGTTTTCATACTTTCACTCTTAATATTTTTATTGAGTTACAGACTATTTCCAGCAGCCCAGAAGGCCCCCTCACGCCCCTTCTCAGTCAATAATCCCCTCAAAGGTAGCCAGTATTCAGATGACTAACACAATCAATTCGTTTTGCCTGTCCTTGAACTTCATGAAACCTATGAGAGCCGGAACTCGACAGGACTGCCTTGTTTTTCCAGGTCTCACAAGTTTTCCACCTTTGACAGGGTGCAGTCTTAATCAATTTTCGATTGCTCTCTATTAGTGGAAAGTATCTGTTTTCCTCCTCTGAAAGGTTCCTACCTTACACAGATTCTGGCTTTCATAGATTTTACTGTAAATGGAATGATTCATGTTTGGCATCTTTTGTTCAACATTTGTCTGTGATATTCATCCAAGTTGATACATTCTTTTTCATTGGGGTACACTGACACAGTGGAATATTACACAACAATGTACTCGTTTATTCTACTATTGATGGACATTTGTTTGCAGTTTTGGGCTATGATGGATAAAGCCTGTGTTATGGGTTGAACTATGTCCCCCCCAAAAGATATGTTTCAACCCCGAGTATCTGTGAATGGGAAATTATTTGGAAGAAGTATCTTTTTTTTTTTTTTTTTAATTAAATATTTTATTGTACTTCAGGTGAAGGCTTACAGAACAAACAGTTTCTCATGTAACAGTAGTACACATGCTGTTTTATGACTTTGGTTAACAACCCCACAACATTTTAACCCTCTGAATTCTCAGCTTTTTTTTTTTTTTTTTTTTGGTGAAAATACACATAGCCAAAGATACACCATTTCAAAACTTTTTACTTACACATTTAAGTGACATTGACTATGCTCTGGAAGAAGTATCTTTGCAGATGTAATTAGTTAACATGAGGTCATACTGAAGTAGGGTAGGCCCTAATCCAGTATGAATGGTGTCCTTACAAGAACAGGAGAAGAGACACAGAGGGAGAACTCCATAGAGCCAGTGTGGCCCTATCAATCACCTGAATTCAGACTTCTAGCCTCCAGAACTGTGAGAGAATAAATTCTTATTGTTTTATGTCACCTGGTTTGTGGTACTTTGTTCCAGCAGCTCTAGGAAACTAATACAGCCTACGGTTTTCTGGTCTCCCTCCCCTCCATTCCTTCATGCACAAGCTGCCAAATTAGTATCTCCACAACAAAGTTCCAACTGCATGACTCCACAGCTTATCTAGTACCAATGGTTTCTCACTGGCTTTCAAAATAAAGCTAGTCTCCTTGGTCTACCATTCAAGAGTTTATGTCTACTGTGTTGGACTCATGGTCCCAGCTTTTATCATCCATCTCTGCCCTCCATGTTCTAATTGATTCAGCTAAACTAGATTGCTCACCACCATTCAAACACGCCCCTACTCGCTTTCCCACTTGGGGGCCTTTGTTTTCACAATGGACCGGGACCTGGATGCCCCTCCCTGATACATTCATTTATGCCTGTGGAAAATATCCATAATCTTTTATACTTATCTAAAAATGCCAGCTTATCCCAGAAGTCCAGAGAACTTGCCCCATTTCCCATCTTTGATGGCCATTACATTTTATATTCTGCCATTATTTAATATGGCATAGTAGTGCTGCTCACAGTGCCTTATACATAACAATTACCTGGAGAAATGAACTGAACAATGGGGTCGGCTGCTATTTTCAATCAAACTTCTGATGCTACTTGTATTATGTTCCTAAGGACATCCCTTTTTTGGGTTACTGTGATTCCATTAGACAACTAAAAATCTCACTTTGATTAATCATTTAATCATTCAGGTGGTAGGAGAATTTGACAAGTCAAGAAGTAAATTAGTTGGATGATGTTCAGCTTTTGGTTAATTTTAATAAAACAGGGCTCGAAGAAACATTGATTTTTGTAGGCACAAAAGGAGAGAGAAAAGAATTAACAGAAAAGAACCACTGGTTACATACAGCCTGCATTTTTGTAATAAAGATTCATTCTTCACTCTTTTACTAAATACTGACCACTGCCAGGCCCTGGACTAGGAGTTACGTGGGATGTATGTACTAAAAAAAAAAAAAAAAAATCCATTGCCCTCGAGTCGATTCCAACTCATAGCAACCCTACAGGGCAGAGTAGAACTGCCCCAGAGGGTTTCTAAGGAGCACCTGGTGGATTCCAACTGCTGACCTTTCAGTTAGCAGCCGTAGCTCTTAACCACTACACCATCAGGGTTTCCATGTATGTATTAGAGAAGTATAAATCTTACCCTCAAGGATCTCATAGTCTATTGGAGAAAATAAAAAATAAAAAATAAAAAAAAAAGAATTAGTGGAAATACCAATTTAAGAAAATCTTGGAGGAGAAAGACAGCGCATAAGGGAAGCCTTTGGAGAAAAATAAGCAATATATTCAGCATCTCTGATTGTGAAAAGAATATCTGTAAAAATAACAGCTGTCAGCTTAGAACCTATAGTGACATATCATTAGCTAACATCTGTTGGGTTGGGCTTTCTGAGGATTCTTTGAAGCACACACAAAGCTTGCAAAATTAATGACCAAAATCTCCGGCAAAAGGAGAAAGTGGCGGCACAAAGGAGGTGGGGGTTTGGGTCACCAGTTTGCATCTAGTCACCTTTGTTGCTGTTGTTGTTAGATGCTGTCAGGTCGGTTCCGACTCATAGCGACCCTATAGGGCAGAGAGGAACTGCCCCATAGGGTTTCCAAGGAGTGGCTGGTGGATTCCAACCGCTCACCTTTTGGTTAGCAGTCAAGCTCTTAACTACTACGCCACCAGGGCTCCCTTGGAATCTCTTAAAACTGCCATAAGATACAGTTGTGACCATTTTGTATAGTAATCCTAGGCAGGAATTTCTACACATTCATCTCAAAAGAATTACCGAGGGCGTTTAATCACTAAACCATTTAAGCATTTTGCTGCTTGGGACATGTCCACCCACTTATGAAGATTCCCACGTCTGACTTGGGCTATAATCACTGTTGTCCTCCGGGAACAGTTTTAGGATTCCCTCTGTCTCTAGGGCCACTTGCCTGTCACCGGAAGAATGAGCTTCACTTCTTTGTCAATAATGGGGAACCTTGAATGTTGCTCAAATATCCTTTTACCGTGGGCTTTGCCAACCCACAGCAATGTTTCGAGGTTGTCTCCCTCCCTGCCTGCGGGCACAGGATAAGTGTGGGAAACACTAGGCAGCAGGATCCCCGGGGTTATCTAAATCTGTACGTGTCCCCCTCCCCCTACCCACCCACCTAGCACCTTCCCCATCTCTCACCAAACACAGCTGAACTTGAGTAAGTTAAATGCACATGTGATGTTAATTCAGTGCATAAAGTCATGGAAAAACCTTAACAATACAAAAATTGTTTCCTATCAATTATGCTTCCTAATTTCTAATCTTCTCTACCCATAATTTTGCTGTGGACTATAACTAATTGGTAAAATGGTAGAGTATCGTCTGACCTGCAATGTTCATATTTTATTGATAGTCACCCAATTAATAAGGTTCTCTACGGCATATTGTTCTACAATAGATTGTATCATGTCCTCATCATGAATAATTCATTTCATATGACATGCATCAAGTTAAAATGCAAAATCATGCGCCGGGTATCTATATTTTATATGTGATTGTAAAAGAGGAATTTTCCAAGGGTGGCTTCTGCCTCAAGCGAGCGAATGAGTGATGGGCTGCCTTAAAATGGCTCCATGGGGCAGGAACAGGCAACAGGGCTGCTCTGTCACTACCCGCTAAGATGGGCTTGGCAGGAATTCCACACACACCTCCGCCCCCATCACTGACTTACTTTCTAAGTGTAATAGCTTGGGAAGGAAAGGAGGATGTGGGCTGTGTTATAACAGGCTTACTACAAAGCGATGGCTCTCAACTAGGGAAGATTTTGCACCCCAGACATTTGGCGATGTCTGGAGACAGTTTGGCAAGGGAGGTGCTACTTGGCATCAAGTGGGTAGAGGCCAGGGATACTGCTAAACATCTGTTATGGACTGAAGTGTGTCTCCGGAAAAGATATGTTGATTCATTCTGTACCTATGAATGTGACTCTGTTTGGAAATAAGGTCTTTGCAGATGTATCAGTCAGGTGAACATGAGGTCATACTGGAGCAGAGGGGGCACGAATCCTAGATGACTGGTGTCCTTGAACAAGAGAAGATACATAAAGACAAGGAGAGAGGAAGGATACCATGTGATGCTGCAGCTGCAAGCCAAGGAATGCCTAGAACCACCAGAAGCTAGGAGAGGGGCAGGGAAGAGTGTCTCTCAGAGCCCGCAGAAGGAACCAACACAGCCAATACCCTGATTTGAACTTCTAGCCTCCAGAACCGTGAGACAATACAGTTTTTATAAGCCACCAAGTTTATGATATTTTTTATAGCAGCCCTAGGAAACGAAAAATAACCTGGGCCCAAAAGTCACTACTGCCCATGTGGGGAAACCCTGCTCTAAGCTAATGGTGCCCCTTTATCCTGCAGATACTTTTGGGTAATGAATCACATATTCCTTCCTGATGTCCCAATATTCGAAATAGAAGATTACAACATAGTTTATTGGAGACAATATTTGGTACTGACACCTTGGTATACTGAAGTCATTACTTCTACTATTCACATGTATAAATTAATAAGAAATAAATATTTCTTGTTCTGGGAAAAAACCTCCTGGGTTTATGTGTAGTAAGTTTTGTCTATACCTGCTTAGGTACCAACGATCGGGTTCAGTATTGACTGCGACACAGAAGCTTCCTGACTTAGGAGTACACCGTCTACCATGAAGAGTTCTCAGCTTGGACACTTCGATGTTTATAGTGCAAAAGAATGCAAAGGGTTTGCCTGCGACCTTTCACACTGCTTGCGCATATAAACTTTTACTTTGACTTCAGCCTTTTCACTTTGTAAAAATTGGTTTTCCTCTACAGTTAGCACGGTATTCTGGCTGTTTAAGTCTCTATTTTTTTTTTAATTTTTTTATTGTATTTTAGATAAAGGTTTACAGAACAAATAGTTTCTCATTAAACAGTCAGTACATATATCATTTTATGACATTGGTTAACAACCCCAAGATATGTCAACACTCTCCCTTCTCGACCTTGGGGGACCTTTCTTTTTTGGTGAAAATATACATAGCCAAAGATACACCATTTCAAAAGTTTCTACATGTACAATTCAATGACATCAATTACATTCTTCCAGTTGTGCCGCTATTCTCACTATCCTTTTCCAAATTATTCCATCACCATTATCTTCAACTCACTGCCCCCTAGGCTTCCCATCAAACCTTTTGAGTTGCTGTTGTCAATCTGATCTCACATAGATAATTCTTTTTTTTTTTTTTACTTTAGATGAAGGTTTACAGAACAGAATAGTTTCTCATTGAACAGTTAGTACACATGTTGCCCTATGACAATGGTTAACAACCTCACAACACATCAACACTATCCTTACTCAACCTTGGGTTCCCTATCACCAGCTTTCCTGTCCCCTTCTGCCTTCTAGTCCTTGTCCCTGGACTGCTGTGCCTCATTAGTCCCGTTTTGTTTTATGGGGCTGTCCAATCCCCAGCTGAACAGTGAAACTCGGGAGTGACTTCACCGCTGGGCTAAAAGGGTATCCAGGGGCCATACTCTTGGGGTTTCTCCAGTCTCTGTCAGGCCAGTAAATCTGGTCTTTTTTTGTGAGTTAGAATTTTGTTCTACATCCTTTTCCAGCTGTGTCCAGGACCCTCTATTGTGATCCCGGTCAGAGCAGTCAGTGGTGGTAGCCGGGCACCACCTAGCTGTACTAGACTCAGTCTGGTGGAGGCCGTGGTAGTTGTGGTCCATTAGTCCTTTGGACTAATCTTTTCCTTGTATCCTGTTCTCTTCATTCTCCCTTGCTCCGGAAGGGGTGAGACCAGTGGAGTATCTTAGATGGCTGCTCACAGGCTTTTAAGACCCCAGACGCTACTCACCAAGGTAGAATGTAGAACATTTTCTTTATAAACTGTGTTATGCCAATTGAGCTAGATGCTCCCTGAGAGCATGGTCCCCACAGCCCTCCCCCCAGCAATTCAGTTCCTCAGGGAGTTTGGATTTGTCTATTGAGCTTCCATGACCTTTCCTTGTACAAGTTGTGCTGGTTTCCCCAGTATTGTGTACTGTCGTACCCTTCACCAAAGTTACCACTTAATCTATTGACTATTTAGTTCCCTCCCCCATCCCTTGTAACCAACAAATATTGTTACTTTTTGTGTGTAAACTTTTACATGAGTTTTTACAGTAGAGGACTCATACAATATTTGTCCTTTTGTGATTGACTTATTTCACTCAGCATAATGTCCTCCCTCCAGTGTCATCCATGTTATGAGATGCTTCACAGATTCATCATTGTTCTTTATTGTTGCATAGTACTCTATTGTGTGTACGTACCACAGTTTGTTTATCCATTCATCTGTTGATGGGCATCTAGGTTGTTTCCATCGTTTTGCTATTGTGAACAATGCTGCCATGAACACAGGTGTGCATATGTCTATTCGAGTGACGACTCTTGTTTCACTAGGATATGTTCCTAGGAGTGAGATTGCTGGATCGAATGGTATGTCTATTTCTAGCTTTTTAAGGAAGTGCCATATCATTTTCCAAAATGGTTGTATCATTTTGCATGCCCACCAGCAGCGCGTAAGAGTTCCGATCTCCCCACAGCCCCTCCAACATTTGTTATTTCCAGTGTTTTTGATTTGTGCCAGTAATGCCGGGGTGAGATGGTATCTCACTGTGGTTTTAATTTGCATTTCTCTAATGGCTAGTGATCGCGAGCATTTCCTCATGTGTCTGTTGGCCATTTGAATGTCTTCTTTGGTGAGGTGTCTGTTCATTTCCTTTGCCCATTTTTTTAATAGGATTATTTGTCTTTTTGTTGTAGAGGTGTTGGAAGGTTTTTTTTTTTTAATGGCAGAATATGTTAAACGATGTTAACTAGAGACATGAGAAGAGAAATACATGCAAGAATACTGCAGCATATCTGCTTTAGCAAGATTGAGAGAGATTTAGGGCATTTTGCCTGTTTGAAAAAAATTATGCTTGGAACTGGAAACTAATTCAAAGAATATATGCTACCCATCTGAGAGGGAAAGAAAAGGAAATTCTTCTGGTGATTACTGCAGGAGAAATCTAAACTGAATCACTGAAGTAATGAAACGGTTATTATGAGCACTATACGATGTCAGGGCTGCTCAGAAAATGGAATCTTAATGAGTCGAGTGTGTTTGCAGAGAATAAATCACACCTCACAAATACAAAACTTTTATTTTGAAGCAATTAGAAAATTAAAGATAAAAGAAAAAACATCTTTCAGATCCTAATTTTCATTAGGGGCAGTGCTTTTTCTTGCAACCCAGTGTCTACAAAACAGGGATCTTCTCTATTTTCTCCTCCTCACCACACCCACCCCCCAACAACCACCCAAAGATAGGTCCCCCTTCATTCCCAAAGTACCTGAAAACCAAACCAAACGCAACCCATTGCCGTCAAGTCGATTCTGACTCATAGCGACCCTATAGGATAGGGTAGAACTGCCCCATTGGGTTTTCAAGGCTATAACAATGGTGAGGATGGCACGGAACTGGCCAGCGTTTCCTTCTGTCGTACACAGGTTCGCTATGAGTTGGAACTGACTCGACGGGACCTAACAAAGACAATCTTTACAGAAGCGGACTGCCACATCTTTCTGCCATGGAGCAGCTCTGTCCAGAACCCTCTGCTGTGATCCCTGTCAGAGCAGTCAGTGGTGGTAGCCGGGCACCATCTAGCTGTACTGGACTCAGTCTGGTGGAGGCCTTGGGAGCTGTGGTCCATTAGTCCTTTGGACTAATCTTTTCCTTGTATCTTGTTCTCTTCATTCTCCCTTGCTCCCGAAGGGATGAGACCAGTGGAGTATCTTAGATGGCCGCTCACAGGCTTTTAAGACCCCAGACACTACTCACCAAGGTAGAATGTAGAACATTTTCTTTATAAACGGTGTTACGCCAGTTGAGCTAGATGTTCCCCGAGAACATGGTCCCCAGAGCCCTCTGCCCAGCAATTCAGTCCTTCAGGGAGTTTGGATGTGTCTATGGGGCTTCCATGACCTTTCCTTGTACAAGCTGTGCTAGTTTCTACTGTATTGTGTACTGTCTCACCCTTCACCCAAGATACCACTTATCTACTGTCTATTTAATATTTCCCTCACCCCCACCCCTCCCATCCCTGGTAACCAACAAAAATTGTTACATTTTGTGTGTGAACTTTTTCATGGGTTTTTACAATAGAACTCTCATACAATATTCGTCCTTTCGTGATTCACTTATTTCACTCAGCATAATGTCCTCCAGTTTCATCCATGTTATGAGATGCTTCACAGAGTCATCATTGTTCTTTATCATTCCATAATACTCCATTGTGTGTATATATCATAGTTTGTTTATCCATTCATCTGTTGATGGGCATCTAGGTTGTTTCCATCGTTTTGCTATTGTGAACAATGCTGCCATGAACATGGGTGTGCATATGTCTATTCGTGTGACAGCTCTTATTTCTCTAGGATATATTCCTAGGAGTAGGATTGCATTTTGTAGTGCTTTTTTTTTTTTTTTGTGGTGCTGACGTTTTCTTTGTTCCTCTTACTCTCCTGTGCTGAGTTCCTTTTGTTTGTGGATTTTTTTTTCATTTCTTCTGCTTTTGTAGGTTTTGTTTTTACTGAGACTTTATGTTTTTCTTCTTTATTTTGATGAGTAGGTTTGTTAACTTCCTTTGTGGTTACCTTGGAATTTACCCTTCTCTTCCTAGATTTGAACCAGTCTATTATTACTTGGTATCGCCTTGCCTTCCTCTCCATTAGAAGGTTCTATACCCACACTGTTTATTCCCTCTTTTATTGTTCTGATGCTGTTGTCATTTATAGATTAACCTCTCTGGTTCCCTGCTGTAATTCTTTTGCTTTTGCATAGCCCTTAAGAGTTCATTTACTAGTTGGTATCTGGCTAGTACAATCCTGTGTCCTAAATTCAGCCTGTGGTCTGATGTTGTTTGTTCTCAGATCAAAGGACTCCCTTAAATAAGTCTTGTAAGCTTGGTTTGGTTTATACATAGTCCCTTAATTTCTGTTTATCTGGAAATGATCTAATTTCACCATCATATTTGATTGAGAGTTTTGCAGGATATATTATTCTTGGTTGGCAATTATTTTCTTTCAAGGATTTACATATGTCATCCCATTGTAAGGCTCTATTCTTAGGAACGTTTTTCCCCATATTATCACCATCAGCCTGCTTCATCAATTTATAAATTTCCTCTCTTTCGGTTTCCCTTTTCAACTCCTGTTCTTCTTATGTAGGGTTCTTTCCATTAACCTAACTAACACAGAAGAAGAAAATACCAATTAAAGACCTAAATAATTTTTATCTAAATGTTGCCATTTAATACACCTATGGGATATACTAAGGATCCCTGGTGGCACAGTGGTTAAGTGCACGGTTGCTAACCGAAAGGTCAATGCTGCTCTAGGCTGGAAAGATGTGGCAGTCTGCTCCTGTAAAGATTACAGCCTTGGAAACCCTATGGGGCAGTTCTACTTTGTCCTATAGGGTCACTATCAGTCAGAATCTACTTGATGACAACGGGTTTGGTTTGTTTTTTTGTATGGGATATACTGGTTAAAATGAGAGATCAATCTAATATATACATGTATGTATATGTATATCAAATATAATATAAGCTTATCATTTATCATTTGCTCTATATTTTGAATTCACTATTACAATAAGCTCATTTCTCTTCTAATTAAGATGGCTAATGAGAAAGCATAATAAGGAAACCCATGATCCTTATTCCCAATTAAATCTCAGTCAGTGTCATCATTACTGTAGTTGATTAATTTTACCCTCCTTCATTTACTTTCTCTGACTTGCCTTTTATAATTTGTCTAAAACTAAAATTTCATTTTATTTCTCTATTTAAGGCTTGTCGGAGATGATCTGACTCCCATTTTTAATATACATCTTACACTCAGATTTTCTCTCCTTTAAAGATCCTTCTTGAGTAAACCCTTTATGTGTATACTGAGTCACAAGATTGAAAACTGTTTACAGGAAAAGACTCCATTTTTGCAGTAGCTCACTCTTGGGACCAGGGGTAGATTTCCACCAGTGCTGTTTGGGGAGGGAGCTGCCTCCCTCTCCTGTGTCCCCAGTGGGGCCTCAAAGCTCCATCCCCTCCCACCCTCCTCCTATAGATCCCTGTCATGGATTGAATTATGTCCCCCCAAAAATGTGTGTATCAATTTGGCTGGGCCATGATTCCCGGTAATGTGTGATTTTCCTGTAGGTTGTAAATCCTGCTTCTATGATGTTAATGAGGGAGGATAGGCGGCAGTTGTGTTAGTAAGGCAGGACTCAGTCTACAAGATTGGACTGTGTCCTGAGGCAACCGCTTGAGATACAAAGAGAGCAGTGAGCAGAGAGACAGGGGGACCTCATATCACCAAGAAAGAAGTAGCAGGAGCAGAGAGCATCCTTAGGACCAGAGCGTAGAGAAGCTCCTAGGCCGGGGGAAGACTGATGAGGACAAGGATCTTCCTCCAGAGCTAACAGAAAGAGAGAGCCTTCCCCTGGAGCTGACACCCTAAGTTTGGACTTGTAGCCTACCAGACTGTGAGAAAATAAATTTCTCTTAGTTAAAGCCATCCACTTGTGGTATTTCTGTTAGAGCAGCACTAGATGCCTAAGCCAATCCCAAAGGGGCTCTCTGAAAACACCTTTAACTAAAATGCATGGCCATTGCCGGGATCTCAGGGCTTGCCACCCACCGCCTGGTACTCGGACCGAGAGCTGGGCCCTTGCACATGGTAAGCGTTCAGTGATGATGGTGGCTATTGGTGTGGAGAGAAGGCGACGATTCAAGGGACCTTTAAGAGGCCAAATCTAGAGGGCTTCCTAGCCCACTGATTATTGACAGGGAGGAAGAAAGCAGTCAAGGATCACAGAGGTTTCTAACCGAGGAAAACTGATTGGTCGGAAACACTCCTACTTTGTTCATGGAATACAGAAGAAGGGGCAGGAGGGAAAGCAAAGGAATCCATGAGGTCAGCTGGAGACACGTTAAGGCTGAGAGACCTGCAGGACACAGAGGTAGAAGAAGGCGGTCACCAAGCTCAACGCTTCCTTGTGGCCCTTAACTCCACTTATCTGTCCTAAATCAAAACTTGTTCCAAAGTCACCTGGATTAAGACCCTGTGGATCTAATCTCCCAGTTCCACAGCTCCCCACCCCCACCCCAAGAAACTTTCTCTCCTCAGTGCTTTGTTTTGTCACCTCACTCTTGAAGTTTGGTTTTTTCTCCCAGCTCTCTGGCATCTGTTGTTTCAGGAACTACTTGTCAGATTACCTAGCACCCACCTCAAGTCACCTTGCATTCTTCCCTCACATCTGCTCATGATTTGAACACTACAGAATTACTGGAGCTGAAAGAAACCCGTCATTTAGTCCAAGTTGTCACTTTACAAATGGAAACAACTGAGGTCCAGAAAGGTTGCATAAAGTCCATGTCACCTGACCCCAATTTCCAAACTCCCCTTCTCTGGCTTCTCCCTTTCATTCTTTTGTTGACAAATCCTGTGTGCCCTTTTCTCCTGCCTCCCAGAATCTTACTCGCCCTCCACTAGTTAGCTGAGCCCTGGCAAGGCACGAGCTGGCAGTCCTACAGCTCTTGATCAGTAAGTACCAGCACATCTGAAATTCACTCTCACAGAACGCCAACTCTTCATACTTCCATTGTCCTTCCTCTTACTGTCATTTACATTGAAGTCATCCCCACATTAAAAACTTCTTTACCACCCCAGTGCTTAGATAAGAGAAACCATAGTCTTAGGTTTTGCAGCAACTGGACTTCAAGAGCTGAACGCAGCCTGGCTTTCAGATGCATCTGCAATAATGTCCTCTTCCCTCCATCCTCCCCCAAATCATTCTACCCACTAGTCCCTGCAAGTCTCCATTTCCTACCTCTCTTCCTTTGTATGTGTTTGTCATCACATGATTTCCTTGACTTGAAGACTATGGGCTTTCATTTTTTACCTTTAAACACTTTAGCCATTGTTCCAGGTCTATCTGAAGTATTACCTCCTCCTTTGGGAAACCTTTCTTTTGCTTTTGTTGTAGAGTTTTATAATTGACTTGTTGAACACACTTACTTTGGATTGTCTCCCTCTCCTGGGTCCCCATAGTATTTTGTTCATATTCTTACATGTATCTATTATTGCCTACATGACTTGCTTTTGTGTCCTAAAAAACAGATGCTCTCATTTTCATAACAGAACTTTAAACCACCCTTTCCTGGTTGATAAACAAAGCATATAAATTAATCAACATCTCAGAGTTTCTGCTCTTAGACTTTGGCCAGCAACAATGATGTTGAACCCTCTAGGTCTGATACTGATCAAAAGCCCCCACAATGAAAGATGTTGTTTTTTGAGGACTTCCTAAAAGACCTGCATGTAAGACATCTACTCTTGCAAATCAGAGGCCACTCACCATCCTGCATCCTAGACAGACATTGTTAATCAATCACAGAACTTTTTCCTTTGGTGCCTGGAGTCAGCCTCAAAACTTCACCGTAGTTATTTTGGCAACACTTTATGAATCGACTCGATGGCAACAACCACAAAATGAATGAATTCGAACTGATATGCAAGTTGAAACCTACTTGCCATCCTGGGGAACAACGATATATATAAACGCCACTCTGGATTAAGTCTGACTATGGAGGGCCTGCGTACTCTGTTAAACAGGGAACTTTCATGATTCATAGAATTGTGCGTGGTCACTGTGGCAACAGTTTACATTGAGGGGAACTGTGTGAAGTGACTTACCACACTTATTCCTCCCTTAGATCACATCATCTTTATGAGAAATCAGATTTCTCTCAGGATTAAAAATCAAGAACAATAGTACTTCTCAAAATCAAACAAACACCTAGTTGGTTTTCATCTTATGAGCACTGGAAAACCATAGAGTCCTCTCTCTGGCCCACCTTTAACAAGAGCACGTTCCTTCTGTGTTCAGAATCTTATGACAAGCATGCTTTTAAGTGTTCATCTTCTAGCTGGCTACATTATCCTCCTTCCATCAAGTTCTCCTTTCCCTGGTTCCTTCAAGTATTTCTTTTATTCAGTCTCGTCTATATTTTGATAAGCTACTTCAAATCATTTGTGGAAGAAGGTGCAATATTATTAACTGCATAAAAATCAACGCAGCAACTTACACAGGCCAATGTATTTGGTCCCATTTCCTATTTGTTTGCTTTTCTGTAGGCAAGAAATGACTGACAGTTGAACCACTTTATATAAATGAGGCAGAGCATCAGGGTGAGCTTAACAAAAGTGTTCCATTGCAAACTGTTCTCTGTGTTCGTTCTAGCTCAACACTGTGATTGTTCCCACTGTCTTCAAGGCAGAAGTGGGTGGGAAGGGAAGAGAAGGAAACTAATACGTGATCCTAAAATCTTCATTGCTGATATAGGAAGAATTATATGTAGCAAATGTTACTGCCATGGAGGGGAAGATCATAGCTTTCTACACTCGTGAAGAGGACACAATGAAAATTTATTGAGAAATTACTGTTAAAGGACTGTGCTAAACAGTATAAAAGTGGTTTCCTATGTTTGCTGCCCCAAAATATTCCTACTAATCGGATCACAAACACTTTTTCCACCTATGTACCCCATATCCCACCTCCCCTCTCAGCATTTCTTATCTCATCCAAACTCACAATGGGGCAACTACAGGCTGTAAGCTCCTTGAGGCTGGCCTTACTTGTTACTGGCACAGAGCACTGCATCAACATGGTCTGAATGAAGGAGTGCATAACTGGCTAAGGGACAGTGCCCTGCTTGCTCCTACAACACTCCATTCTGTCCCACAATTCTTTGTTCTCTCCCATAATTCTCTCTCACAATTCTGTTTTTCCCACAACTCTCCATTCTCGCCCATAATTCACTGTTCTCTCCCAGAATTCCCTGTCTCTCCTACAAGCCTGTTCTCTCCCCGAATTCCCTGTATCACCCACAATTCCGTCTTTCCCACAATTCTGTTCTCTCCCACAATCCTGTTCTCTCCCAGAATTCCATCTCAGAATTCCGTTTCCCACAATTCTGTTCTCTCCCACAATTCCCTGTCCCCCACAATTCCCTATATCTCCTACAATTCTGTTCTTTACCATAATACCTCGTCTCTCAGAATTCCGTTTCCCACAATTCCCTGTATCTCCCAAAATTCTGTTCTCTCCCATAATTCCCTATATCTCCCACAATTCAATCCTTTCCCACAATTCCCTGTATCTCCCACAATTCTGTTCTTTCCCACAATTCCCTATCTTTCTCAGAATTCCATTTCCCACAATTCAGTTCTTTCCCACAATTCCCTGTACCTCCCACAATTCTGTTCTTTCCCACAATTCCCTGTATCTCCCACAATTCTGTTCTCTCCCACAAATTCCCTGTATCTCCCATAATTTCCTATATCTCCCACAATTCCCTATGTCTCTCAGAATTCCATTTCCCACAATTCTGTTCTTTCCCACAATGCCCTGTATCTCCCACAATCCCCTATGCTTCTCAGAATTCCGTTTCCCACAATTCTGTTCTTTCTCACAATTCCCTATATCTCCCACAATTCAGTTCTCTCCCAGAATTCCGTCCCCCACAATTCCCTTATCTCCCACAATTCCCTGTCCTCCACAATTCTGTCCTCTCACACAATTCTGTGGCTGTCCCATAATTCCCTGTTCCCACAATTCCCTTCTCTCCCACAACTCCTGTCCTCTCCCACAATTACCCGTACCTCACTCTTTTCCTCTCCCACAATTCTCTGTGTTCCTCCCATGATTCCTTATCTCTCCCACAAGTCCTTTTCTTTCCCATAATTCCTTCTATCCAAGAATTCTATTCTCTCCCACAATTCCTCATTCTTTATCACAATTATGTCTTTAAATGTGTATAACTCTTATCTGCCTATGAGTTTTCTGAAGTTGGAAAATACATCTTATTAAGCTTTCTACCCTCTATAGCTAGTGCTGAGGAGCCCTGGTGGCACACTGGTTAAAGAGCTGGACTGCTAACAAATGGTCAGCAGTTCGAATCCCTCAGTCACTCCTTTGAAACCTTAGAGGGTAGTGCTACTACATCCTACAGGGTCACTATGAGTCAGAATCCATTTGACAGCAAACACTGGTTGGTTGTGTATCAGTGTTACTCAAAAGTCAGCTGGCCAACCTAGGCCAGTTCACACACTTACCAGGCAATGATGAGATGAGCAGTTTGTTTGCTCCAGAAGGGAAAGCAATGCATTGATTTCTTCTTCAGAAAGCCTTGCTATGAAAAAAAATGTCATGTCAACTAAACACTGTCCTTAGTGACATAGATTTACATTCTAGTACGAGCTTCTTATCTAAGTTTAGCAAATAACTAGCAGTTTATGGACCGGCACTTGAGTAGCACTGACCTCTATCACTTCACCTAGTTCTTGGTGTATAAATGAGCAGTCACTGAAGCAGTAAACAAGCAGGCAGTAAAGGGGTAAAGGAATCAGTGAATTGCCTGGGAGTGAGCAGACATGCCCAGGTAAGGATGCACACCCAGGTGGAGCATGAGCAGTTGTGCAGACAGCCAACTGGATGATGGGCAGGAACCCCCATGACCACCTGCCCCACTGCGCCAAGCCCTAGAAACTTCACAGCTGTTGGTCCAGTGAGGGTGGCTGGGGTCTCTGCGGGTTGCTCCTGTGGACTGGGGGGGGGGGGGGGAGGGCAGAGAGGGGATCGCCCCCTTCCCTACTGCAGCCCTCTTGCTTCACAGTGGGGGTCACCAGAGGGCTGCACCCCCTTATGATTCCATGCACCTAGGGACTTTGTGAAGGGGAGGGGGTCAGTTCCTTGGGAAGGAATGTTGTCAGGGATGGTTGGATCTAAATTACTCAGGAAAGTCCAATCAGCAGTGAAATACCTGACTATGCCAAGGAGTGTGGACTGAGTCTCAGCCTCCCCAGGCAAGGGGATCAGCATCAGAGCTGTGTCACATGGACAAATCTGAGACTTCTCCATTTCTTAATGCTTTCTTCTGGTCTTTTTCTTTTTTGCCCTGCCCCAGAGCTGGACAAGAAGAATCTCCAAAATATAGACATTGTTGGTAGCTGTGACTCTTTGTGGCATTCACCGTGAAATGCTACTGCCCCGAGGCTGGTGGCAACTCATTAATAAGTGCCCATCCTTCTCATTTACTCTTACTAGGAAAGTTTGAGACATATGGGGAGATAACGAAGATGTGCATACTACTAACGTAGCAATCTTTTCTCTAAAGCAGTGTTTATCAACCACAGACAACTGCACTCTCCAAGAGATATCTGGGGCCCCGGAGGCACAGTGGTTAAGAGCTATGGCTGCTAACCAAAAGGTCAGCAGTTCGAATGCACCAGCTGCTCCTTGGAAACCCTATGGAGCAATTCTACTCTGCCCTATAGGATCGCTATGAGTCAGAATCGATTCGATGCCACTGAGTTTTTTGATTTTTAAGGGACATTTAGCAACGTCTGCAGGTATTTTTGATTGTCACAACTGGGAGGGACGTGCTATTCGCACCTGGTGGATGAAGGCCAGGGATGCTGCTAAACACCCTATAATGCACAGGACAGCCACTACGACAAAGAGTTATCCGGCCTCAGATGTCAACAGGGTCTGCTCTGAAGGAAGGGGTGTTAACTGCTACAATTAATTCTACCTATATTTAATGAACATCCACCATGTGCCCAAGCACTGTGTCAGGCATTGGGCACTGCCAGCCCTCCCCACGAAGTGACAAAGATTGTTGTCCATCCACAGGCTACCACAAGGCTCCCCACAATCCTCAGAATCTTGGAAACAAGGAATGCTGACATTTGAGAGCAAAATTTTAAAACATGTAAATAATGAATCAGGGCAGAGACATGCAAACTCTCCGAGAGGCAAAAAGGATCCAAGACTGAAGAGAAAAAGTTGGGAGATGCGGAGAAAGAGGGTGTCTTTCAGAGGAGAGGTCAGTCATCAATGAAGGCATGAAGGTGGAGATGAACATAAGATGGTAAGGGAAAAGGAAGCGTAACAAATGCATATTACTGAGACAATAAATATGTATTAAATACTCATTAAGTACTTAAAGGAGCCCCAGGGGCCACAAAGTTAACTGCTGCGCTGCTAACAAAATGGTTGGCAGTTCGAACCCACCCAGTGGCTCCACAGGAGAAAGACCTGGTGATCTGCTCCCATAAAGATTACAGCCTATGAGGCAGTTCTAACTCTGTCACATGGGGTAGCTATGAGCCGAAATCGCCCCGATGGCACCTAACAACAACAACAAGTACTTTACAAAGGTCATCTAATTTGATCCTCCTAAAAATCTATGAGGTTGTTACTATTATAAGAAATAGCTCTATCTCGATGGCAGAGCACACAACACTGGCTGGAAAAGATGGATCCCTTCAGACAAATGAAATACCCCTTTGTCTGGATGGACATATCGAGAACTATAAAAACTTGATGCAATTAACCAGTCAACTCCTATCACTAATACCCCTTGTTCTGATTCCAGTCTTACTTACCGAAGTAGCCTTGTGATAAGTTGACTTTCCCTGTAAATCTCCTGCAAGGAAACAGTGAGTAGGTCAAGCTGACATGAACTTCCAGTTGACTTGGGAGTTCTCATTATGCTTTTATAAACCGGAAGTCTGATTATACTTTGGCTTATCACATAGCTTGCCTATAGGAAGGAAGCTATTGATATGAGCAAGTGAACACTCTGGTCCGTTTGAGGACTATACTTCTCATGGTAGAGTCATACAGTGACATTCCAATAGGAACCTATAAGTATAAACTGCACGTGTATGCTTACATAAATAAACGAGATATGTAAATGTACACTTCAATTCTATGAACTTGATTAATAGGGGCCGATCCTTGGGAAGCCAATTTATGCTCATTATGAGAACAAATACCTGATTCCCACACTGTGCATCTGAAGACCAGTTCCTTGATCAAAGTGACACTCAGCCTTCTTATTCATGATTCATTACACAGATACTTACAAGAGAGTGGTACCAGCGCTGAGGAGTGGGGATAAAGCAATAAATAGGGTGACATGGTCCCGGTGCTAGTAGAGTTACCCTCTAGTGGGGGAGCCTCCAATCTTATCACTGCCTCCTTTGCAAATTAGATCAAAGACATCTCTGGAAAGATAATTCCCCATCCAGTGGGATCCCTGTGACATACGCACATCATATGTGGAGTAACACCTTGGTCAAATATATTTCATCTAACTGCTACACAAGCCAGTAAGAAAAACCCATTATAAAGCTAAACCTGTGTGGCTTTTTTTTTTGGCTCCCGCCCCCCACAACTATGGTTTTATGGCCACATTCTTCTAAAGTGTTTAATATTCATATAATGATTCAAATATTTTCTTTGACGAAGCAATTCAATTACTTAGATCCCACGGTTTATTGTCTGACTCCTGTTGGGGTTAGTATCGACGTTCCTCACTTGGTGTGCATCTTTTGCTGCCCTGACTATCAGTAGCTTTTCAAAAGTGCATCTTGTAGAGAGCAGTGGTCTTTACACCTTAGTTTAAGGGAACTCAGAGTTCTGGAGACACCTTTCAAGGCTACCTGGGCAAGCCAGGTGCATCCCTCAGCCCCACCACCATGCCTCCTTGCCACAGAGCAGGTGGGTAATAACCTGTTTGAAGCACAGATTCCACGGCCTGGGGGAAAGAAGAAAGAGAGGGACAGGATTTGCAAAGCACAGATATAGAGTGTGGAGCCCTGGTGGTGCAGTGGCTAAGAGCTCGGCTGCTAACCAAAGAGTCGGCAGTTTGAATCCACTAGCCGCTCCTTGGAAGCCCTGTGGGGCAGTTCAACTCTGTCCTCTAAGGTTGCTATGACTTGGACTCGATGGCAACGGGTTTGGTTTTGGTTTGATATAGAGTGTAAAGTTCAAGAGTTCAAAGGCCTGTCTCATGCTGTGTTTTAACACCTACCTAATCACAATCTTAGATGAGTGCATACCCAACAAATACTTCCGGATTCTTTCCAATTGTGCTTTAGTCAGAAGGCTAATACATTGCTGTAAGGACTTCTCTATTACTCTTAGTTAAAAACACCTTTAATGGAAATGAGATTTATTAACAAATGCATACAATACTCAATCCACTTAAGTATGGAGAAAACGAGGTTGTAACATAACCTCTATCTTTTGTAATATAATACAATAACAGGTAACTGAAAGACAAAAGTAGGCATATTCAATTCATAGCACAATTAATGTTAAAATGTTACATAAAATTTAAAAGCACTGCCACATGAATTTTGAAAGTGTAAATACTTTAAAATCACAACAGTTGACTTGCACTAAACTCAAGCAAGATTGCCTAATATCGATGCCGAAGTCAGTAGCCCTGGCTTATGCAATACAAGGCTGTCAATCTCAATTTATTAGGCTTACTTGTTGTCCAACAGCGGCCACCCACTACGACAAGGATAATTTAAAGAAAAGCAAAGAATAAATTACATGTAGAAAGAATCCAGTGTTTTTTTGGGTATTAAAATGGACACTGACACCACGAGTGAATTAAGGTATAATTCTTTCTTGCTATTTCGAAGAGCAGAACAATCTGCATATTTATTCTCTGCTGCCCATGACAAGTTGAGTTTCAAATTGTTCCCCTTCCCAGGCAATAATTTATATTGCATACCAATTGCAACACTGCAAATGGACTCCCCTGAAGCAAATCCATTTGCCAGACCTATTTCTGCTACATAATTCTTAGTATTCTTTCCCCCAGCCCTGCTTTCCACACCTCTATATCCTTATTATTGCAAGCCACTTGCTTAGGGTTCTAGTTGCAAAGTTGTGGAAGTCCATATTCAAAACAGCCAAAACTATAGTTGATATTTTCATAACAATAGACCACAGTCACTAAGCATTAACATCCTACTAGGTGATAAAAGGAGCCCTGGTGGCGCAGTGCTTAAGAGCTAGGGCTGCTAACCAAAAGATCGGCAGTTCGAATCCACCAGCCGCTCGCTCCTTGGAAACCCTACTGGAGCGGGACTCAACGGCAACGGGTTTGGTTTGGTTTAAGTGATGAAAAGAAAAAAAAAATTCAGTCACAGTGTTATAGGTTGAATTGTGTCCTCTAAAAAGATAAATGGAAGTCTTAACCTCTGGTACCTGGAAATGGGACCTTGCTTGGAAATAGGGTCTTTGCAGATGTAATCAAGATAAGACAAGGTCATTTGGGTGGGCCTTGATCCGACGTAACTGGTGTCCTTATAAGGAGAAGAGAAGAGGCACAGATGCAGACACAAAGGGAGAACAGCATGTAAGGACAGAGGCAGAGACTGCAGTGATGTGTCTACAAGCCAAGGAGTGCCAAGGATTGCTGTCAACACCAGAAGCTGAGAGAAAGGTATGGAACAGATTCTCCCTCAGAGCCTTCAGATGGAGCATGGCACTAGCAACACCTTGATTCAGAACTCTGAGAGAATACATTTATGCTGTTGTAAGTCGCCAGGTTTGTGCCTGGGCAATGTTTCAAGCACTTAATATACATCAAGCCCTCCCCACCACACACTCAATGACGCTTTTAAGTTGGTACTCATTGTTTTACAGATGAGCAACTGAGGTACAGAAATATTAAGTAACTTGCCTGAAGTTGCACAGCTAGCAAGCTGTTCACTGAGGGAGGGTCATAAACGGTGGGGGAAAGAACTATACTACAATATAAGATAGAAAGTGTTGTAATATAGCTGATTAGAAGGAGACACTTGATGACTTGGCATTTTCTAGCCAGAAATACAGGGGTAAGAATGAGGGGGAGTTTTTCAGAAATTACTAATGATAGAGAGGTAAACAATGCCATGGCATGGTTAAGAAAACTATGAGACTTTCAGTGTGGCAGAAACATAGGATTCACAGTAAGAAAACAGTGAAAGAAAGTGTGCCAAGGATAGCGCAGAAGGCTAGAGGGCTCCAATGGAAACAGTTGATGAAATGTGAGAAGAGAAAAGCCGCACCTAACATCTAGGTGCTGGCCAGGCCTTCACAGCTGGGCATGGGTGTTCTCCTGTTGAACAATTTCACAGACTGCCACCATCAGACAAGGGCCACTCTACAACCATAGTGGATAAAGACAGAAACAAGATCATTTTATGATTATGGCCGAATACAGACAAAACACAAACACTGTCCAAACCACAAAAATAGCCAAACATCTTTCTCTTCAGGTTAATAGGAGTGACTGCTGCTTCTTCAGCAATTAACCTTAGCCTCAATTCACTTCTTCTCCCTATAGATTTATAGAAGATTTGTTAACCTCATCTATAACCATAGAACTGCCTCCACTTCCTGAAGCATCCAGTCCAGGGCAAAGTCCTGCTTCCTTGAACGCTCCCACAAATCACCTATTCTATAAGAATTCCTTCCCAGTACCCTTTTATTGAGACACCCCACGATTCCCCATGGTGTACGTTCTCCCTCGTTGCAAGGGGCAATAAACCCAAGTTGTTCAACTCTAGGTGTGTTCCTTTTTGCCAAACTAAAGCCTGTGGATGTTTGTTCCCTAGGCAATAAGAGTGCAAATAGATTTTCAGGCACAGAAGTGAAATAACAAGTGTTGTCGTTTAGGAAAATAACTCTTTCAGTAATGTGGCGATAAACTGAAGTGGGAAGAGGCCGGTGGTATTAAGACTGGGTAGGAAGCAACAGCTCCCAGAAGAGAGGATCAGGGTAGGACTAAGGCAGTGAGTGCCATTAAGAAAGAAAAGGAAGCTAGACTTGAGATACATGTCCAAGGTACAACCAACAAGTGACAAGTGACCAAGGGAAGGTGGGAGAGACTTGGCAATGAGAATGACCATGATGTCTACTAAGGAAACTGGGTAAACTCTCCTACCACCAACTGAGCTCAGAAATTCAAGACGCAGAAGGGGCTTGGGAGAAAAGCTCATTAATGAAATTTGGCCATTATAATGTTGATTTTGCTGTAGGATATCCACGTAAACAATATCCTGGATTTGGAAGTACAGATCTGGAGACAGGGAAAGAATCCAGTGCCAAAGATTTGAGCGCAATTAGCACATAAATAGCATGTGAAGTCAAGAGGATAGATAGGTCATCCAGGGACTGAATGTACTATGAGTCCCCAGCGAAGGCCAAGAACCATCCTTGGGGAATCATCACTTTTGATGGAAATGGAACAGCCAGCAAAGAATGATAAGAAGGAAGAGTCAAAATAGGATAAGGAAAATTCAGATAAAGCAAAGAACTAGAAACCAAAGGGAGAGAAAGGTCCAAGAACAACAAGTGGGAGTGACAAATATACAGAGCAGTTCAAGTAGATAAACAATTGGCCTTTGGACTTGACATCAGGAGTTCATCGTGGCCTCCCAGGGAACAGTTCAGAAGAGAGATAGGGAGAGCAAGGGAGATAGAGTAGCACTGTCAATGTAAAGGCCTTTTTAGTTGTTTTTTAACTCAAGGGGGAATTTGGGCATACTAACTGACCAAGTGGAATCAGCCACGGAGCTGGAAAGATTGAACATTTGAGGAAGAGAAGAGGTAAAGTTACAAGGTGGTGAGGAGGGTTAGCATTGCAAGAAAGAAGCTTCCTCTTCTTCCCAAACAAGCTGTCTTAGTTATCTAGTGCTGCTATAACAGAAACACCACAAGTGGGTGGCTTTAACAAACAGAAATGTGTTTCCTCAGTTTAGGCGGCTAGAAGTCTGAATTCAGGACATAGGCTCTAGGGGAAGGTGTTCTCTCTCTGTGGACTCTGGGGGAAGGTCTTTGTCTCTTTTCAGCACCTGTAGGCCTAGTATTCCTTGGATCCTTGGTAATCTTCATGTGGCATGACATCTATCTTCCCCAAAGTGTGCTTCTTCCGCATGCTTGCTTAATCTGCTCCTTTTATATCTCAAAATAAATTGGCTCAAGACACACCCTACGCTAATACTGTTCATTAACATAACAAAGAAAACTCACTCCCATGTGGTTTATAACCCCAGGTACAGGGTTAGGATTTACAGCACATATTTTTTGGGGACACAAATCAATACATAATACAAGCCATAACAACGTAAGGAGGCCATCTTGGTGTGTGTAGGGAAACTTTCTCTCTATTGCCTCTATTTCTCTGTGAAATATAAGATCATCTATTTGCATGTATGTGCGTGGGGGCGTGGTGAACACTGGAATACGGAGCATCAAGAAAAGATAGCATTGAAATAAAGCAATATACAAGTGCACACACAATTGCTACTTCCACCTTCAAATATGGTATCAAATAACCTTCAATCGATAGAACTAACAGAGGATGTGGGTTCTACACAATATTGAAGAAAATACTATGGTTATGCTTCTCCTTTTTGCCTTTCCCAAAATGTCACTTACGTGAAATGTTTTACCGGTGGGAATGCGAAATGGTACAGTCATTACAGAAAACAGTATGGCGCTAACTGAAAAAATTAAATACAGAATTACTATATGACCCAGCAGTTCCATTCCTAGGTATATACCCAAGGGTTTTGAAAGCAGCAACACAAACAGAGTTGTACACCAATGGTCACTGCAGCAGTATTCACAACAGCCAAAAGGTGGAAACAACCTAAATAGCCATCAATAGATGAATGGATAAACAAAATGCAGTACATACATAATGGAATACTACTCAGCCATAAAGAGAAATGGAGTCCTGATACATGCCATGACATGGGTGAACCTTGGAAACAGCATGCTGAGTGAAATAAAACCAAAAAACCCACTGCCGTTGAGTCTATTTCGACTCATAGCGACCCTATAGGATAGAGTAGAACTGCCCCATAGGGTTTCCAAAGAGCGGCTGGTGGATTCCAACTGCCAACATTTTGATTAACATAGATGAGGTATATTGTCTACAAATTTTAGTTTACGATAGTAAAAAAGGTGGATTCGAACTGCTGACCTGTTTGTTAGCAGCCGAACTCTCTTAACCACTGTGCCACCAGGGCTCCAAGTAAAGTAAGTCAGTCACCAAAAAAAAAAAAAAATATATATATATATATATATATATATATATATTATGATTTCATTATATGAAATGACAAGAGTAGGGAAATGTATAGAGATCAAAGTTTATTAGTAATTACCAGGGGTAGGAAGGAGGGGGAGGGACGAGACATTGTTTGGGAAGCATTAAGTCTCTATGGTGATGGGAAATTTGGCATCATTAAGGGGTGCACAACATGATTAATGTAATTGATATCACTAAGTTGCACAACTGAGAAATGATGAATTGGCAAATGTTGTGTTATATATATTTTTGCAATAATAAAAAAATAATAGCTGTTCATCCAAGAAAAAATTAAAAAGTGGGGTGACCTCTGACCAAATAAATGTGAGAAATGCTAAATCAGACCATCTTCAATAGGTTTGCTTTCTGCAATATTTATATATCAGAATCTTTATTAGATTCATGTTCATTTTGAATCTCTGAGAGAGAGACAGACTCTGTAGAATTTACCAAGCTACCTGTCGGTGGAACTATTTTCTCTGAACACCTGTTATCATATCTCATGGAATCCTAGGGTTCCTCAGAACACAGTTTGGGAAAATCGGAGGTGGTATAATGAACAAGAGGAGTTCCCAAAGTATCTATGCAATAAAGGCTACTAAAAATTTGTGTTCATGCAAAGCGTGATTTTTCAGAATTGCTTAAATTTATGTTAAGGAAGTGTCAAGAACAAGAGTCCTAAAAACACAAAGGTTATATGTGGGCTTATGGGCCTGTGACATTATTCATTGTGCCAGGCTGGTAAATTATCTAGAGAATATTAGCACCACCACTTACCTGTCAGTTTGTCCTACTGTGGTGGCTTGCATGTTGCTATGATGCTGGAAGCTATGCCATCGGTATCTCAAATACCATGATGGACAGGTTTCAGCGGAGCTTCCAAACTAAGACAGACTAGAAAGAAAGGCCGGGCAATCTACTTCTAAAAATTAGCCAATGAAAACCTGATGGATCACAACAGAATACTGTCTGATATAGTTCTGAAAGATGAGCCCCCTAGGTTGGAAGGCACTCAAAATGCACAGTGACGGCAACAATGGACTCAGGCATACCAACAATCGTGAAGATGGCGAAGGACCAGCCAACGTTTTGTTCTGTTGTGCATGGGAGTCGCCATGAGTTGGAGCTAATTTCATGGCAACTAACAACAACAAATATTAACAGAGGAAATAAAGAATATCATTCGCATAGTTACACAAAAGTTCAATGTCTCTTAGACTTTAATTACTCACTTAGGCAATTCAAATTCCGAAAACTCAATGGAAACAAAATGTGTATTAGAGAAAATGATAGTTATAAGAAAATCTCGTTAATTAAGAGCCCCCACTTTAGCATGTGTCATCAGTTGACCTCATCTAAGTAAAATTAATCTCTGCACTATGAAAAGCGTGCTCATCGGTTTAATGACACAAACAAGACTTCCGAAGATGTGCCTAATGTGCCCACGAGAACAAACTGATCTCAAGGATTTGAAAAACACTCACTTAGCCATAATGATGGCGCTAATCGCAAATCACTCCTATCTTTTCATGATGGCAGGCCCACCCACTTGGTTCTCCACTTGGCCTTCTTCCTACACATTCAGTCCACACACCAACAGATGGAACTTCGCAAGAGCAGCTTTGATGCTAGCAGAAACAAGAGTTGGAAGCCCGAGGATCTTTCTTGGGGGACAAGGTGGGAGGGCCCGTAACGTAAGACTTTTCTCCTGGGAAACCACAAAGCCAATAATCCTAAACAAGCTTTGAATACGGTATAGGCCAGCACTGTCCAATGGAACTTTCTGCAGTAATGGGAATGTTCTGTATCTCTGCTGTCCAATAGAGTAGCCCCTGACCACATGTGGCTATTCAGCACCTGAAATGTGGCAAGTGTAACTGAAGAACTAAGTTTTTAAATGTATTAAATGTTAATTAAATTAAATTTCAATTTCAATAGCCATCTATGGCTAGTGGCTCCGTGTTGTACAGCACAAGTACAGACATTGACCTGCCTGGCGATTTCTGGATCTCCATTGTGAACCTGTCCCGATGATGGGCACTCATTTGCCTTGCAGAGTCCCTGGGCGGTGCAAATTGTTAGCATGCTCGGCTGCTAACCAAAAGGTTGGGGGTTTGAGTCCACCCAGAGAGAAGCACCTCAGAAGAAAGGCCTGGTGATCTTCTGAAAACTCAGCCGATGGAAACCCTATGGAGCACAGTTGTACTCTGACACACATAAGGTCACCATGAGTCAAAGCTGACTCAATGGCAACTGCTTTAGGTGACTTAAGCATAGAAAAGAGTGTGTGGACGACAGGTCACCCAAGAGCAACCTGGAGGTAGCTCTAACACAATCAAAAGACAAGGTAGGAGAGATCCCTCGGGCCTCTTAATTTTTGACCATCTTTATCAAGAGTCCATTAAAACCTACTTCCTAGGTAATATGATGAATATTAATCAAGCTACATTATTTGTGGATACAGACAAGTATAGTGAGAAACTCCAGTCAAGAGTATGGGCTTTGAAATCTCATGAACTCAGATTCAAATCTTGGTTCTACAACTAACAAACTGTGACTTTAGGAATGTTACCCAACATCTTTGAACCCCAATCTCCACATCACTAACTAAAATAAAATAATTTACATCTCACCAGACTATGGTGAGAATTAAATGAGATACTGTCTGCAAAGCACAGTGTCTTTCGGAGAGTAAATCCCCAAATGCAACCCATTATTAATACTAAAATTAATAAAAATAACAAAAGGCTGCTGGACTGGAAGAGGAATTTTGTTAAATAAAGATTCAACTGCCTTGGAGTCCTTAGTTTATGGGGGATTCTCTGCACCTTTGTATATACAGTTCCTTGACTTGGGAACAAAAATGCGAGAAGGTTGCATTTCACCATAACTCTGTGTGGAACTTTCTACAGAGAACGAGAAGCTGGGCTCCCATCACTCAGACTTCCCTGCCACTTGGCTCAGGTGATCTACACTCATGAGCAAAAACAAAGGAGAGGTTACTGCTGGTGTTTTGTTTTGCTTTATTTTGTATTTTTGCTTTTTCCTCAGTAATGCTTGGGGCTTCCCCCTCCCCCATGTCTCCTTCCCCAGTTATGGAAGGGAGCAGGGTAGGGAAATATGGGTACAGGCTGAGACAGGGGATCGGCAAGGAGTCACATCAGAGTCCTGCATGACTGCAAAAGGAGCCAGCATCAGGGAACAGGATGGACTCATCACGGGAGATACAGTGGGCCAATGAGAAGGAGAGAACCACAGTGTCGAGCGTGACTATGGTGCCCTGGAAGTGGCCAGAGTGAAACACAGATCTATAGGTTGTCTGAAGTCACAGGGCAGTAAGTAGGAAAGCTAGGCCCTGGGCAAGGGGAAGGCCCTAGAGAAGGAGGCCAAAACCAGCATGGGAAGATTTCCCCTTCCCAGTAGCCTGGAGGTACTGCTCCCCTGAAGATATTGGGGGTTCAAGGCATGGCAGAGTTACCATCCTCACACCTATTACGGTGGTTCTCAGGAAGTAGGCTGAGGTCTTCCGTGATTAAAGATCTTCATTGAACAGTAGGCCATGGATATCTACGAAGAGGGGGAGGACTGGGCTGCCTAGGAATGGTGTGGGGGTTCTTTCAGGTTCTAGGTGAGGAGTCAAAGCCAAGGGAACTGCACCCCAAATCCCTCCCTTCCCTGACATCCCCTGCCAATAAATGACTTGGGTCTCCACACTTACATATTTACCCTAACACTTACACTAAAGATGTGGTCCCTTGGGCAGCTTTGAGCTCCTTTATAAACTGGATTTTATCATCTTTTTTTCTACCTCTTTCTTTCTTTATTCAGCCTTACTAAATATGTAGCACTGGGAGCAAAATCTTAGAATAGAAACCTGACCAATTAAGTCTATTATTTACTGGAAGGTTGTGTGGTGGTATGTCTGAGATTCCAGGGTTGATAGGTATGTGTGTATGCATGCAAAATAACAAGTCAATACTTAGCTAGGGTGGACCATGTACTGCATATTTTACATTTGCAAAAGCAGATGGCCTTCTATCCATGATAGAGGGCAGCATGGATGGTGAGGGGAGTGCCCAGGTCACTGGGAAGTAGCAATAGCTGCACTGCCATGAGCCAGAGGTGGCAGCCAGAGATGGCAGCAGAGTGGAGGTTGCCAGCAGCAACGGTAGAGGAGAAAATTGGGTCTACCAAGGAGAATGCTGGACCTAACTCTGCACACTGCTGGGAAGAGAAGGGGTTTGGAGAGAAAAGACTCAGGACTCCGAACGTTATACTGGAGGTACTCAGAGCCCAAGAGCATGTTCATTACCATTGCAATGGTTACAAACTCACTGACTTCTGAGCAATGCTGGGAAGGGAAGATGTCTTAGGCTGGGTCCTCCAGAAACAGACCCCGAGGTAAACACTCCAGCGAAAGCAGATAATTTGGGAGGTGATTCCAGGAAGCCCTGACAGGTAGAGTGGGGAAGTGAGACATGGAAGGAGAAGAAGCAACAAAGGTGGCAATAAACAAGTCACCACTATGGACAACTGGAACTCAGTCCTGGTGGGGACCTCTAGGAAACTGTGTAGAACATACCTTAAAATTGTCCCATCTGAGGGGTGAGGGATCTGGGGTACGTATCCTCCAGTCTCTTTTTGTCATTAGCTGAGGTCAACTCCCTAGCACTTCTGCACACCAGAGAAAGTTCTTATGCAAAGAGCCCCAAGTGTTCGCAAGATGGGGCCTTCAGCATGTCCAGGTATGGTGAGTGCCAGGGATTTCTGTGAAGGGCCCCGACAGTTGTCTGCTACACCAAGTTTCTGGGTAATATAAAAACCAAGACATCTTCAAGTCCACTCATAACCTTGCCTTCCCTTCCACCTGAGCTCCAATCAGAGACAAACATCTTCCCTTCACCTCTCTTTCCCCTTCAGGGGTTAAGCTGCAGGATGGACCTACTCAGGAGCTCTTGTGAGGCTTTAGAACTGGATTTGGAGAAGACGCCTGTGACTTTGTCTTCCTGGTTGGATGAGGACAAAGCTTTCTGGACTGAATGGGCTTAATAAATGAGTGAGAGAATTGAGTGATGGCAGGAAATCTGCTTTGCCCAATATGAAAACAAATGAGAAGCCAGTGGGGAAAAGAATATATTCAGGGAACAGGTGGCTGGGAGCATCTGTGACAAGAAGAAGCAGCTGAAATGGGTGAAAATCAAATACGGGCTGGGGAAAAAAAAAAAAAAAAACCAAGCCAATCGTTCCCCGGCATTTCCTGTCAAAGAACAAACTTGGAACTTTTTTGAACTTTTTAAAAAATATTGAACCCTAAATTTTAGATGGGGGAAAATGAACTGTATTAAGAAAAGGTACTCACCACCTTCTGGAAAGAATGGACCCTTTTGAGATCAGTGAGCCACGGAAAAGAATGGCTGTGGATTTTAGACCTATGCAGAACCAAACGCAGATTTCTAATTAGGAAGAGAAGAAAAAGCAAGATGTTTCACACAGAGGTCTAACTTGGGGAACATTTACTCAGTTATTTTGTGCAGTTCCGAATACTAGCTAGAAAAGACAAAGGTGAGACCCATTAGAACACAAAATGCCACACAAGAAATTCAGAAATCCTTCTCTTTTAAAAACTAGTCTGGAGCTTTATATTTGTGCTGTCTAATATGGTACCCACCAGCCACATGTGGCTACTGGGTTCTTATAATGTAGTGAGCCCAAATTGAGATGTGCTGTATGGGTAAAATACACACTGGATTTTGAAAACTTAGCACAAAAAAAAAAAAAAAAGGTGAAGTATCTCACTGATAGTTTTTATACTGATTATATATTGAAATGATAATGTGCTGAATCTACTGGGTTAAATAAAATATGTTATTAAGATTAATTTAACCTTTTTTTACGTTTTTAAATGTGGCTGCTGGAAAATTTAAAATGGCACATGGGTCTTGCCTATTTCTACTGGACAGCGCTGCTTTTTATAAAACGGGGCTTAAAAATTGGTACTTATGGTCAAATAAAATCCAACATTTTGGTTAACCATCAAACAGTTTTATCTTCCCCCTTCTCATCCCCTTGATATAGGAAAGGACAAGGTTTCTGTGAACTAAGACATGAGGCTGGGGAGTACTCCTGGCCATAATGCTACGGTGGCAAGAAAGGAAAATGGCCAATCCGGAGACTTAGTTTTGCTCACCAGCTCGCTCTGTGATCTTCACAAGCTGCTGCCCCTTCTGGGCCCTACCTTATTCCTCTATAAAGTGAGAAGCTGAGCTAAACTGATCTCCAAATCACCCTAATACTACCAATTCATCTTCCCCAAAGATCCTTGTCACTCCCAGCTCAAAATTCTTCACTGGCTCCCCATTTCCCCTTGCCATCAAGTCGATTTCGACTCATAGCAACCCCATAGGACAGAGTAGAACTGCCCCATATGGTTTCCAAGGCTGTAATCTTTACGGAAGCAGACTGCCACATCTTTCTCCCACGGAGCAGCTGGTGGATTCCAGCTGCCGACCTTTCGGTTAGTAGCCGGGCGCTTAACCACTGCACCACTAGGGCTCCTCGGCTCCCCATTACCCACTCAATAAAAAGTAAACATCCACATGGCTCTGTTGGCTACCAGGGAGGACCCTCCTCTCCCACTTCGCCCACCCCCTTCCACCCTCCTGTTCCCTGCCTTTCTGTCACACGCAGCTGTCCTCGAGCCCATCCTCGTCCATGGTTTGCATCCTGTTCTCTGCCTGAAATCCCTTTTCACTTCATCTCCACACCTTCAAATGTCACCCGTCAATCAAAGTCACTCTGAAATGTTACCTTTCCCATGAAAACCCGCATCCCTTCAGATGGCGTCTGAGGTTCCTTAACACATGCCTCTCTCTCTCTCTCTTCTGAAAAGGAGAAGCATCCTATCTTGGGCAATGGTTACATACGCACAAGTCTCATCTCCTGATCTCTCTCCTTAAAAGCAGGGCCCATCTTTGTACCCCAAATGGGACTAGCACAGTGCTTCACACTGAAGGCCACATCCCTTTGCCTCCTCGCTCCCTTTTCCCACACCTCTCCCAAAGCAAATCCTAGTGCGGAAAACAAGAAACAAAGCGCTTGGCTGCTTGGATGAGCTATCAAACTCCATTGGGCCGTTTTGTGGCTTTATTGTTCTAGCAGCCCTATCTCTTTCTCGCGGAAGTTAAGAATTAACATGAATTTGTCCAGATTAAAGTGGCCCATTTTTATTTCAAAGCAGATTGACCGTGAGGCTAATGACGTTTCAGTTGAGGGCTCTAATGGCAAGGCTCCTTCCAAGGCTCGGGGTGGGGTTCTGGCAATTTGTATCCATAATTTGGGAGTTTTCTTCCCAAACAGGGCTTCTCATAATGTAAAAGCTTCAGACCCAACAGAATCTGGACCTGTGCCTGATTTTTGCTCTCTTTCAGTTTTTAATGGGAAAGAACAGATACTTAGGCCTATTTTTTCAATATTTAAAAAAAAAAAAAAAAACCCACTTCCTAGAGGCCATTTGTTGTGGTGGTGGTAGTGGTTGTTAGCTGCCGTTGAGTCGGCCTCCGACTCACGGTGATCATGTGCACAACTAAACTGGTCCTGCCTGCTCCTGTGCCATCCTCATGATCAGCTGCAGGTTGGACCGTTGTGATCCATAGGGTTTTCACTGGCTGATTTTCAGAAGTAGATTGCCAGGCCTTTCTTCCTGTTCAGTATCCTAGCAACACACAAGCCTCCACTGACTGACAGGTGGTGGCTGTGCATGAGGTGCACTGGCTGGGAATCAAAACCTAGGTCTCTGGCATGGAAGGCAAGAATTCTACCACTGAACTACCGCTGCCCCCACAGGCCATTTCCCATTACCCGTTGCCATCGAGTCAATTCTGACTCATAGCGACCCTATAGGACAGAGCAGAACTGTCCCCAGAGGGTTTCCTGGGCTGTAAATCTTTACGGAAGCCGACTGCCACATCTTTCTCCCATAGAGCAGCTGATGGGTTGGAATCACCAACCTTTCGGTTAGTAGCCAAGTGCTTAACCACTGCACCACCAGGGCTCTTCATAGGCTATTTAGGGGCCGTCAAACCCACAGGAATGTGTTAACTCCACATTCAGCATTCTCTCCCATGTGGAAGTCCAGAACACTTGCGGAATGAATACATTAAAGAATGACTAAATGAATGAATCCATGAATGAAAATTTGTGATAACATAGTATTCCATAATGAGGACACTGAAACTTCTACAAAAATGCCATTAGCAGCATGAAAATATGGTCACCTCCATGGAAGAAAACAAAAATGACAACGACAACACAGTAAAGGAACATTTCCGTCAAGGAGGCAAATTAAATCATGCACATTTTGGATACCCAGAAATTCGAACTCAGTACAAAGAGGAAACTCTTCCCAAAGTAATTCCCTGAACATGAAGCAGAAAAGAGCCATATACAGGCCTTCATGCTCTTAGCAAGGCACAGACACATAAGAGCAAAGCATGAAAAATATCCTTAATAACTGGTGCTGTATATTCTAGAGGGCTTCTACTAAAATACCATCACCACTAATGACATTGAAACCACAAGGAACCAGAAACTTCTATAAACTAAGACGGTGCTATCATCTTCTCACACCATATGATTATACACTGCACTCACATAAAATATTATTTATGTCATTTTCATTTTTTTATTCCTAGAACAATCTATTTGGAAAATAAATGTATGTCAACTTTTACGCTCGCAAAATTTCTAGTGTCTTTGAATGTGTCTGGTTGGAAAGCCAAATTACCATAAGTGGTAAAAAAAAATAAAAAAAAAAGTCATACTGTACTTCAGCAAAAAATATAAAATACAAGCAAATTGAGGAAAATGGACAGCAACCTTCTTCTTGAACAATTTTAGACACTTACTTGTTAATATTCTCAAAATTCCATGTTCCTTGGTACCTTCCAGACGCTTTTTACTGAGTTCATTTTTTAAAAACAAAACCAAACAAAAATTACTTCTTATCCCATAAAGTCATCTTTATCTAGAATAACGAGACTAAAATTGGTAGGGGGTAGGAGCTGGATTTCCTTAAATGACAAAGTGGGTGTGTCAGTAGAAATGGCAACTAAAATGACAGCTATTTTTCTTTTGTTACGCTATGGTTTCACACAAGAATTGTATTTTCTCTTAAAAAACATCTTGGATTGTCAGATTTTATTTTCCACCTTGGCTTATTTCTCTGAAAACTAGCTAATCATTACTAGTTAATCATCATTACAAATTTCAAATAGGTCCAGGTTCAACTTAGAAACCTTTGACGTCACCCTACAAGAGAAGCTGAATTAATAAAAAGTTGGACAAGCTGCCCCTTCTACAATTCATCCTACACTCAACCACCATAATCATTTCATCAAACGCTGCTCAGGTATCAACCACTTAAATGATTCCAATCCTTCATCTGTCGTTTACTTGATTCAAGGTTTGCCAGCAGCTAGCCTCCACTGTCAATGCTTCCATGATTCCCAGCCAAAAGTAAACATCAAGACTCTACCCTATCCTCAACACATCTCTTGGACATAAAAAATACCTACCAAGAAGGTCAAGTGGCTACAAGTTCAATGCCAATGACTGGCAGAGAATATTCCCAAATACCCAATCATTGAATAATGATGATGATGACATTTACTGTGTACATACTATGTTCCAGGCACTGTTCTAAGCACTTTACATGTATTCTATTACTTAATCCTCACAAATCCTACTATCATTATCCCCATTTGACAGACATGTACACTGAGGCAGAGGAAGATTAGGAAACTTATTCAAACTCCGCATGTATATGGTAGTACAGGGATTTGAATCTGGGTAATCTAGTCCCAGGGTCCATGTTCTCAACCACCACTTGAGGTGGGAGATAAAAGGTAAAATATTGACTTTTTGATCACCATGTAAAAAGCTTTCACTTTTATCTCAATAAAAGTTCTTTTATCTTGCAATGATGAGCTGAAGTCACAAATTTAAATTAAAAAATTAGAGAATATCTGGGGTACCCAGCCCTGCTTTAGTAACCTGGCACATGCGAGCACAAAGTGAGCTCTCGAGTGGGACAGCAGACAACCGGCGAGATGGTAGGTGCTGACCCTACACATTTTCCTGGCACAATATGTGAGCCATTCAGTGGTATACTTCTCACCTTCCATGCAGGAGACCTGAGTTCGATTCCGGCCAAGGGCACCTCATGGACAGCCACCACCCATCTGTCAGTGGAGGCTTGCGTGCTGCAATGATGCTGAACAGGTTTCAGTGGAGCTTCCAGAAAAAGATGGACTAGGAAGAAAGGACTGGCAATCAAATTCTGAAAATCAGCTAATGAAAAACCTATGGATCACAACAGTCCAATCAGCAACTGATTATGGGGATTGAGCAGGACTCGGCAGTGTTTTGTTCAGCTGTGCACGGGGTCACCATGAGTCAGGGGCAGCTAACAACACAACAACAAAGTTAAAAACTAGTCAAAACTAATCTATAGCATCAGAAGTCAGGATATTATTACCTTTGGCAGGGGCGGGGCCCAGTTAGGGACTGGAAGACCATGGGAGAGGGGGCCTCTAGGTGCTGGTCTTATTCTATGTCCTGATCTGGGTGCCAGGTGTGTTTAATTTGTGAAAATTCACAAGCTGTTGACTTGTGATTGGTACACTTTTCTGCACGTATATGTCAATACAAGTTTGCATAAAAGAAATTATTACTATTTCTATAAACTAGTCTTACTTAATTGACAGATATGTAACATAATTCTAATAGTCTTTAGAGCTGAGTGGTGGGAATTACACAGTGTATATAGGAGTATTATTACATTCGCCAACAAAAAACACAGGGTATATTTTCTTTAACAGGAGGAACATTTACACTTACACATTCCTGTTGGAAGTAGGTAAGACCATCCTAGTTGTTTTATTTTTTAACATTCTATTTTAAACTCACAAGAAACTGCAAAAATAATACAGTTCCCACATACCCTACACTTAGTTTCCCCCAATGATAATCTTCCTAACCACAGCATATTGTCGAAACCAGGAAACTGGCATTAGCACCATACTATTAACTGAACAGCAGACCTTCTTGAGATTTCAGCAGTAAGAAGATTCTGTGTTAGCCGCCAGGTTCACACCTTACGGCCCTCTTCATCAACTTACAAAAGAAATAATGATGCATAAGTGAATACAATAAAGAAGTGTTGATAAGTTTTTGACTTTTAGAGGTTATTCTCTCTCTATATTATATATGTATGTTAGATATATGTATATAGATACACATACACATATGTGTGTGCGTGTGTGTATATGTTGTTGTGTGCCATCGAGTCGATTCCAACTCATAGCGACCCTATAGGACACAGCAGAACTGCTCCATAGGATTTCCAAAGCTGGAATCTTTACGGGAGCAGCCTCCTTCAGAGCGGCTGGTGAGTTCGAATCGCCAGCCTTTTGGTGAGCAGCTGAGCACTTAACCACTGTGCCACCAGAGCTCCTTAGATTGTGACTAGAATGGAAAAATCCAGAAGTGACAATATACACCTATCGCGGTGCTTCTGGGAAGGGAAATATTATTGGAGGAGGAGGCAGGTGACTTTTGTTTCTTGTAAAAGCCTTGTAGAAGTACTTGGCTCTTTAAAATATCTGAATGTATAACTTTCACAAAAATAAAAATGAATTTAAATCAAACACTTGAATGTTCAATCTACTAATTTGAGGATACCTAAGATTGGTTCTTGAGAGCCCTGGTGGCGCAGTGGTAAGAGCTCGGCTGCTAACCAAAAGGTCAGCAGTTCGAATCCACCAGCCACATCTTGGAAACCCTATGGGGCAGTTCTACTCTGTCCTATAGGGTCGCTATGAGTCAGAATCAACTTGACGGCATCAGGCATATATACAAAGCAATCATTAGGTGAACGCTCTAATTTTTCCTGTCCATAACTGGAACATAATCCTTTAGTCCTACCAGTTACCTAACTGCAATTATGCGACTTGTCTGTATCTTCTCCCCTCTTGAAATTGCTGAAGGGAAATTAACACACTGACTTCAGTGTTCAGGACTCAAAAATCAACCAGATGGTCATAGAGTTTGAAGAGACAAGAACATTTAGTTGACACATGGCTCAATTAAGCAATTCATTCGCAAAAACTTTTAGAAACTTTTTTGTCTTTTAAAAAAATTGGCATGCTAATTAATATTCCTTATCAGAATAACATTATAAGGGATTGTTCAAGAAAAGACATCAACTAACAAAACTAAAGTGAAGAAAGAAATGCTACATTTGGTCCATAACCAGAAGATATTAAGCATGGAGAGCACACGGGCATTTTTGCATCTAGAAGTTCTTTCTGAAGCATCTGGGAATCAGTAATTTCACCAGAGAGAATTTTCTACTAGTTAATTAGAACCTTGGGAATTAAATGTCATCAAATCCAAGTACGTGATTTTCTGGGCCACCTCCTCGTTATTCTCCATATTTCTCACTCCCCTCATATGCCAAACTCTAAGTTACACATGGTTCAAATTTCTATTGCTTCTGGAATACACACCTCCTCCTCACAAGAGCACAAAGTTGAAGAATTTGAGTCTCTACATTCTGCCTCAGCCTTGGCACTATTGACATTAGAGACTGTATAATTATCGTGGGGACTGTCCCGTGAACTGCAGGATGGTTAGCAGCATGCCTGGCCTTTACCTACTAGATACCAGTAGCACAGTCCCCTGCCAGTTATGACAACCAACAATACCTCCAGACATTGCCAAACGTCCTCTGGTGGGGGGTGGGGGTGGGGCTGTTATGGGTTGATTTGTGTCTTCCAAAAAGATGTCTTCAAATCCTAACCCCCAGTACCTGTGAATGTGAATTTACTAGGAAATAGTGCCTTTGCAGATCTAGTTAAACTACCGTGAGGTCATACTGGAGTAGGGAGGGCCCTAATGCAATCTGCCTATTGCTCTATAAAAAGAGAAGAGACACCTAGACAGAGAGACAGAGGGAAGAAGGCCATGTGCAGATGGAGGCAGAGATGGAAGTTAAGCTGCCAAAAGCCAGGGAACGCCTGGGGCTGCCAGAAACTGGAAGAGACGAGAAAGCAGCTTCCCCTAGAGCCTTCAGAGAGAGTGTGGCCCTCCTGACCTGCTAAATTCAGACTTGAGGCCTCCAGAACTGTGAGAGAATAAATTTCGGTGGTTTTAAGCCACTCACTTGGTAGTAATTTTGTTACAGCAGCTACAGGAAACTAACACGGGCTAAATCACCCGCAGGTGAGAGGCACTACTCAAATGGCATGACTTAGATGCAGTTTCAAACAAAAACCAAGACCTTTAAACGATAAATCTTGGCTAGAAATATTATCTATCAGTGATGTCAGTGGACTGCAAGTATGTCGTTAGTTTCCCATTCCAGCTTTACAAAACTATTTCACAACCGTGTCACTCATTCAACATATAGAACAGAGCCCACAGCTAGAAGGCTTATAAAAGAGCTTCGGAGAAGATTACTTGTTTGATTTTCCTATCAAAGAAACCGAGGTCCTCCAGAGAAGCAAGCACTTTTCCACAATCACCCAACGAGTCAATGACAGAATTTGAATGTGGTTTCTAGCCAAGCTCGCTATCCATTCCCCTGGGCGGCTTCCTTTGCTTCTCCCAAGCTCACATTCACATAATTCAATATGTTATCATTCTATTGACAGATTGATTATCCATTACCTGGTTATATGATATAAAGCCACAACGTCAGCCTCCACACTGGTAAACTACAGCAGAAAAAGCAGGAAAAAAATACAGAAACAGTGACAGAACCAAAGAAAAAGTTAAATTTTACCTCCTACTCCACCATTCTGTATAAATTTTATATATATATATATATATATATATATATATATATATATATATATATATATATATATATATATATATATATATATATATATATATAAATCCAATCAGGCACTTTAATAAAAGATGGGCAGCTAAAGATATTCAGATTCCTTTTATTAGAGTGTGACTTGTTTTAATTCCCAATACATTATTTCATGTTGTGTGAAAAGTATATGATCTAACATTTTGATCAAAGATTCTATAGAAGAACCTGGATCAAAAGAGGTAAAATGCAGAACAGAATTCTCATGGACTCCAGACTTGCTATATATAGCCGTGGAGGTGGATGAAACCCCTGAAACTACTGCCCCGAGATAATCTTTAAACCTTAAGTCAAAAATAACCCCTGAAGTCTTCTTAAAACCAAACAACAGTCTAGCTTAACTAGTAAAAATTGTCTGCCTTGAACAGTATGCTCTTTTAAGAACTATCTATATGGGATCAAATTGACAGCAGCAACTAGAAAGATTAGACAGGAACCTTAGGGGGCAGTGAGTTTATGTGAATGGGGGAGGAACAACTCAGCAAAGGACGGTGAGAATGGTTGCACAACTCGAAGAACGTAATCAATGTCACTGAACTGTACATGCAGAAACAGTTGAATTGGCTTATGTTTTGCTGTGTATGTTTTCAACAACCCCCCAAAAATCCAAAACTCACTGCCGTCGAGTCGATTCTGACTCATAGCAACCCGACAGAGTTCCAAGGCTGTAAATCTTTACGAAAACAGACTGCCACAACTCTCTCCCTCAGAGAGGCTGGTGGGTTCAAACCATTGAGCTTTTGGTTAGCAGCTGACCACTTTAACCACTACACCACCAGGGCTCCTTATTCTCAACTCAACCAAAAAACAACTTAAAAAAAAAAAGTATATGATCTAAATTCAGTTTATGGTCACTCTGTTAGCGGAGGCGAAAAAACTACAGACACTTTTTAAAAGAAAGTGGGGAATCTATGGCTATTCTCCATAAGAAGATAAAGCTTGAAGTGGTATTTACATAAAAACGCCTTCAGTACTGCAGTCAGGGTCCCCGAAATTAGGAACATAACTCCTGGCATAAGGCTCTGCACCCTAAGGAACTAATGATGTGCTACTCTTGTCAATGAAATGGAAAACTTCAATTTGGAAAAAGAATCACAGAGAGGCAGTAACGGGCTATGTCTAACACTGTGCAAGAAACTGAAGAATATAATAGAATGACAATACTTCCAAAGTAGTTTCCCAACTATTAGCTTGCTTGACCCTTAAAGTCATCCAAAGAGTCATTACCCTTGTTTTTTTTATAAAAACCAGCAGTTAAGTGCTCGGCTGCTAACTGAAAGATCAGCGGTTCAAACCCACCAGGCACTCTGCGGGAGAAAGGTGACAGTCTGCTTCCGTAAAGACTGCAGCCTTGGAAACTCTATGGGCAGTTCTACTCTGTTACAGGGTTCCTATGACAATGGGACACTAATCCTGCCTCATTAACATAACAAAGAAAATCCATTCCAAATAGGATTATAACCACAGGTATAGGGATTAGGATTTACAACACGTGTTTCTGGAGAACACAATTCAATCCATACAGGGTTGCTATGAGTTGGCATCAACTCAACGGCAAATGGGTTTTAAATTCAGGTTTGATCACACAGTTTGAAAGTTATATTTTCATCATAAAGGGCGGGTGCATTATTGGAACATCTGCCCACATGAAATATTTGTTCAAATTGCTGATGTGAGCCAGAGAAAAGAGAGAAATAAATGCAGTAGAAACTCACAAAATAGATTTTTTTTTTTTAAATGAAATGAACACCCTTTATAAATTCAGAAAAGTAAAGCTTAGAAAATTTTCCAAGGGCAACGTCTGCAAATTAAAATGCCCTTGAAACACAAGTATGGCTGATTTAGAAGAAGTCCCTGGTGGTGCAATCGTTAAAGCTCAGCTGCTAACCAAAAGGTTGCTGGTTAGAACCCACCAGAGGCTCCTGGGAGAAAGACCTGGCAATCTGCTCCCGTACAGATTTATAGCTTAGGAAACCCTATGGGGCAGTTCTACCCTATCGCATGGGGTTGCTATGGGTCTGAATCAACGGCATACAACAGCATGGCAAGGTATAGCATTACGTCTTGATATTCGTCTCAGTGGGGTCACTAGGGTTGGTGTCACCCAGTGTGGTAACTCATGGTGTCACCCACCCATGCTATTTTCCACAATGTTGTAGCTAAAACACACAAAAAACTGACAAAATCAGCGACTATAAAAACACTAGCAGCAACGAAAACAACAGCATGTGCTTGTAGCACATGCAGACAAAACCACGTGATTTGAAGCATCACTGTAATTGGGTAATAATAACAGCTCTGACCAGGGGGCATTAGAAGGTTCAAAAAGTAAATTAGCATAGAGTTTGAGCCTTGTAGGTATATTGATACATGTAAGCAGGGCTTACAAAAAAAATTTTTTTTGTTATAACTAACTACAAGGATGTTTTTTTGAAACGCTTTAGGTGAAAGTTTACAGCTCAAGTTAATTTCTCATACAAAACTTTATACACATATCGTTATGTGACACTAGCTGCAATCCCTATAATGTGACAGCACACTTCCCCTTTCCAACCCGGGTTTCCCATGCCCATCCAACCAGCTCCTGTCCCGTTCTGCCTTCTCATCCTGCCTCTGGAGAGGAGCTGCCCATTTAGTCTCGTGTATCTGCTCGAACTAAGAAGCACTCTCTTCACGAGTATCATTTTATGTCCCATGGTCCAGTCTAATCTTAGTCTGAAGAGTTGGCTTTGGGAATGGTTTCAGTTCTGGGCTAACAGAGTCTGGGGCCAATGTCTTCTGGGGTCCCTGCAGTCTCAGTGAGACCATTAAGTCTGATCTTCTTACTAGAATTTGAGTTCTGCACCACACCTTTCTCCTGCTCCATCTGGGACTCTCTGTTGTGTTCCCTGTCAGGGCAGTCATTGGTGGTAGCTGGGCACCATCTAGTTCTTCTGGTCTCAGGCTGATGAAGTCTCTGGTTTATGTGGCCCTCTCTGTCTCTTGGGCTACTACTTTCCTTGTGTCTTCGGTGTTCTTCATTCTCCTTTACTCCAGGAGGTTGGGACCAATTGATGCATCTTAGATGACCACTCACTAGCTTTTAAGACCCCAGATGCCACTCACCAAAGTGGGATGCAGAACATTTTCTTAATAAACTTTGTTATGCCAATTGATCTAGCTGTCCCCTGAAAGTATGGTCCCCAGACCCCCGCCCCTGCTACTCTGTCCCTTGAAGTGTTTAGTTGTATTCAAGAAACTTCTTAGCTTTTGAGTTAGTCCAGTTGTGCTGACTTCCCCTGTAGTGTGTGTTGTCCTTCCCTTCACCTGAGATAATTTTTGTCTACTATCTAGTTAGTGAGTCCACTCTCCCTCCCTCCCCTCTACAGGGATATTTTTCTAAAAAATGATAAATTTCTGCTGAAACACTGCACAAAAATTTTATGGACAGTCATTTTGGTGCCACCTCCTCTGACAGAATCAGCCGGTGCAGTCCGCATTCCCTATGCCCCCTTAATGATGCCACTGCTTCCTCAACTGAAAACTGGCTAACTTGGCACCACACACTTCACCCTTAGGCTACTGAGAAGACAGAGGGAGGAGAACTGCTAATTTCATAGATTTCACTGGAGGTAATACAACCCAACTCAATATCTTCCCATCTCAAAAGGCAAAAAGCAATTCAGAATAATTTAAAATAATTTTGTCTCTCTCTGAAAATTAGTAAAAGAACTCTTCTAAATCAACCAAATAGTAGCTTCAGGCATTCTTGAAGAATATAATCAAATGTCGCCTCATATTCAAAAATTTGTTATGTTAAACTAATAGACAAACTCATTAAAGTCTTGTGGGAAAACAAACATACGGTAGCCTACAATTACATCTCAGTTCATTCCAATCAACACCTGTTGTGAAGACATGCATTTGTTATCTCATGCTGTATTTTTAGATACATTAATATAGGGCAGATTTGTAATAAAATGTTCATGGAAAGCAGCTGCAGTGTGATATACCAACCACTATCGTGAGCTGAGGAAGAGGAGGAGCGTCTTGGGTCCCCATGACAAAACCTAGCGTGTCTTCTCCTCTAAACCCCAAACCCCCAAATCCAACTGCTTATGTGACACTGACACTTGAATATCTAATCAGCATCTCAAACTTAACCCCTGATCTGCCCCTTAAAAAAGCTGTTCCTCTCCATCTTCCCCACCTCAGGAAACAGCAATTCTCTCCTTTCAGTAACTCACCACAAAAACTCAAGAGTCACTCCTGAACCCTCTCATTCTCTCATACTCCATTCCAGCTGTCAGGAAATGGCTGGATTCACTCTCAGTGGACATCGAGAATCTCACCACTTCTTACCACTTCCGTGGCTACTCCTTGGGCCTGAACCACCATCATCTTGTGCCTAGGTTACTGTGGTAGCTTCCCAACTGGTTTCTCTGATGCCGCCCTTGCTCTCTTCTCTACTCTCAAAATAGAAGCCAACGTGGGACTTTAGTAAGAGACATCAGATGATATCACTCCAGCATCAACCTTCCATTGGCTTTGCAAGTCATTAAAAGGCAAAAAACTAGTTAACATCCAGTCAACCTTGACTCATGGCAACCCCGTGCGTGTCAGAGTAGAACTGTGCACCATAGGGTTTTCAATGGCTAGTTTTTGGGGAGTAGATTGCCAGGTCTTTCCTCTGAGGAGGCTTTGGGTGGACTCAAACCTCCAACCTTCTGGTTAGCAGCTGAGCACATTAACTATCTGCACCATTCAGGGACTCCTTTCAAAGTCAAAGCTAGTCCTTAAAATGGCTGATGAGGCCCTACACATCTGTTGCCCCACCTCACCTTTCTGACCTCACTTATCACTGGCCCCCTCACCCACTCCACTCCAGCCGTACCTGTGTTCTTGCTAATCCTCTTGTATGCCAGGTACACTCTTGCTTCTCCTAGGGTGACTGGCTGTCTCAATCACCTAGTGCTGCTGTAACAGAAATACCATAAATGGATGGATTTAACAAAGACAAATTTATTTTCTCACAGTCAAGTAGGCTACAAGTCCAAATTCAGAGCATCAGCTCCAGGGGAAGGCCTTTCCTTCTCTGTCGGCTCTGGAGGAAGGTCCGTGTCATCAGTCTTCCCTTGATCTTGGAGCATCTCAGTGCAGGAACCTCAGGTCCGAAGGATGCACTCTGCTCCCGGCTTTCTTGGTGGTATGAGGTCCCCATGTGTCTCTGCTGGCTTAAGACACTATCTAATCTTGTAGACCTCATCAGTATAACTGCCGCTAATCCATCTTACTACATCATAGTGATAGAGTTTATAACACATAAGGAAATCACATCAGATTACAAAATGGTACACAATCATACAACACTGGGAATCATGATGTAGCCAAGTTGACAGATATTTTTTGGGGAACATAATTCAATCCATGACACCGGCCATCCTGGTTTGCCTGGGACTGTGGGGCTGCCTGGGACAGGGGACCTTCAGTGCTAAAACCGGGTAAGACCTAGGCAAACCCGGACAGGTTAGTCATCCTACCTCTCTCTTGACCTTGAACACTTTTCCCTCAATACTGGAAGCATTAGCATGCTTCCTCCCTCAGGTTAGGTCTTTGCTCACTAACCAGTTGCCATCAAGCCAATTCCAACTCATGGCAACCCCATGTGTTTCAGAGTAGAACTGCACTCCATAGGGTTTGCAATGACTACAATCTTTCAGAAGTAGATCATTAGGCCTTTCTTCTGAGGAGCATCTGGGTGGACTTGAACCTCCAATCTTTCAGTTATTAGCTGAGCACTTCACCATTTACACCACCCAGGGACTCTATATTTGCTCACCACCTATATTTAAAACTCACTCCTCTCCCCTCCCACTGATCCCTATCCCACTTGCCTGCTTCATTTTTCTTGGAGCCCTTATCATCATCTAACAAGCTCTACACTTAAGTGATTTACTTTGTTTCATTTCTGCCTCCACTTGCTAGAAGGTGAGCCCCTGGGGGCAGAGATCATTCTCCATGTTCATTCGCTGCTACACTCCCTAGAACAGCGCCTGGCACAGTAGATGCTCAGGAAATCTTTGTTGAATGAAATAATTATTTATACTATACAATATGCTCCAGAGAAGGAATATTTGTGATTCAAGATGACAATATTGTTTCAAGACGACAGTACTGGATCAGTGCTTGTCCTTAGTGATCTTAAGGGCTATAATCAATAGGATGATTAGAAAAATCCATGACGTGTACAGAATTTAGTGACTGTGGGAAACAATGAACTTGAAATTTGAGCCAAAGTCTACCTAAGACAGATTGCCTGAGAACAGGCAGTTAGTGTGACTGCAGTTAGTGTGACTGTCATAGAATGTATTTTCCTATTTGTGCCAGCGTTTAATGTGCATTATAATCCATTTAAAGGAGCCCTGGTGGCACAGTGGTTAAGCACTTGGCTGTTAACTGAAAGGTGGGTGGTTTGAACCCACCAGTCACTCTGCAGGAGAAAAAACCTGGCGATCTGCTCCTATAAAGATTACAGCCTTAGAAACCCTATGGAGCAGTTCTACTCTGTCCTATAGGGTAGGTATGACTTGGAATCAATTCGACGGCACACAACAACAACAACATAATCCATTTCTAATTCTGAAAAGCACACTGAGATTTTTTTTCAAGCACAATATAAATCAATTATTATAATGTATCCACCCAAAAACATCCTAATGCCACAAACAACCAATTCAAGTGGGGGGGGGGGGATGTTTAATACATTTTCTTGTCTTTAAAAGCTATCAGTAATCTGGTGCAATGCAGATCAACAACCGCGGTCACCTCATTTCACCCACAACTGGTTTCATCAACAAGTTTGCATTATCGCAAGGATGTGCTGCTAGGGGAGTCTCTGCTGTTCTCCCAAATAAATATCTCATTTTAGAAGGCAAATGTTTACTTTGTGAAGATAAATGATAACATTCCAGACAGCTTTCTTTTCCTCCTTCTTAGGTATTTATATGGGCTTGGCTTTGACTTTCTAGATGTCTTTTGCCATCCAGAGTTTGAGGCTTTCAAAGTTGAGGGCAGGCATTGCTCTTCAACCAGTACACCAGATCCCAGTGTAAATCCCAAACTCCTTCCCCATCACTGCGTGGGTAGTTGCTGCTCTGAGCCTCCTAGCTCCCCTACCCTGGGGGACCCTGGACCTCCCCACAGTCCTGCAAGGTGGACCGTAACTGGTTAACTATTTTCACATAGCTAAGGAAAGAATAGGAGCCCTGGTGGCATGGTGGTTAAGAGCTATGGCTGCTAACCAAAAGGTTGGCAGTTCGAATCCACCAGCCGCGGCCACTCCTTGGAAACCCTATGGGGCATTTCTACTCTGTCCTATAGGGTTGCTATGAGTTGGAATCGACTCGATGGCAGCAAGGTTTTTTTGTCTTAAGCAAAGAATAAGGAGCCCTGGTGGCGCAGTGGTTAAGTGCTCAGCTGTTAACAGAAAGGTTGGTGATTCTAACCCACCTAGTGGCGCCTCGCAATAAAGACCTGGCGCTCTGCTCCCATAAAGATTATAGCCTAGAAAACCCTATGGGACAGTTCTACTCTGTCACATAGGGTCACTGGGAGTCAAAATCAACTTGACAGCACCTAACAACAACAAAGAAAGAATGCCAGCCAATCCACCCTTCTGCTCGGAAGTGGAGACTCTAACAACCAAAGGCTGGGACACTTTCCATCCCAGCCCTGATGGAGCCCATCCAAAGGCACCATCCCTGGTAAGAGATAATGCTGATAACTGTTGAGGCTGGAAGACATGAGAGGCCATGTTACTATCGTGTTTATGCGTGTTTGCAATTTTCATAACAGAAAGTTAAAAATGTGAAAGTCTTACTTAGTACTGAATAAAATGTGCATCGTACCATCAGTTCCTTGGCGGGCTCTGTTTTCTTCCTGACCTCTTGCTGAGCTAAGCTGTTTTGTAGTTTTGTTATCACCAAAATAACGTCTGCCTGCTTCAGATAACCTCTTCCCTAAATGTCAAGTCCTGGCAGCGGGCACTTAGGCAGGAAAGATGCACTGATGGCATTTTCAGAGGATGAATGCAAATTACCAGCGTTGGAAGTCAGAGGTTCTAGGAAGCATCAAAACATTGCTTTTTTCCCTTAAATCAATCAAACAGAGAATCAGACTGAATTTAGGGCTTTGAATATTTTGCATTCTATTCATGTCAGCCTTAATGATTCTAAACACAATTTTCACAGCTTTTCACTAAGTGGGGCACCTTTTTTTCTCCTTTGGGGTATGGGGGTGACAGAGCATCATCTGTGGCCATGTCCGGGCTCAAAATCTCTATCCAGGTGATTATGCCCTTGGCTAGACGCTCAGATCACACTCAGCACACACTTATTCAACATCTACTATGCTCCAGAAACTACTGTGAGGTACTGGGACACACATCCCTGCCCTTAGGGAATCTACTCTTGGGAGGAGACATATAAATAGGAATTTCTGTATACTATTCTAAGTATCAAGATAGAGAAAACCACAGAGGGTGAGTGGAGGCCAGAGGAGGATTAGCTGGTCCAACCCAAAGGCATCTTGAAAAGAGATACTTGAGTCACCTGGAAGGATAAGCAGAGTGAGCTACATACCGAAAAGAGAGAATGGCATCTAGGAGGGGCACCAGATTAAGCAAAGGCATGGAGGAGTGAGACAGCATGGTGTACTGGGAGAATAAGAACAGTCTGGTATTACTAGAGGAGCCCTGGTGGTGCAGTGGTTAAGTGCTTGGCTGCTAACCAAAAGGTCGGTGGTTCAAACCCACCAGTTGCTCTGCAAGGAGAAAGATGTGGCAGTCTGCTTCCATAAAGATTACAGCCTTAGAAACCATGTGGGGCAGTTCTACTCTGTCCTATATGGTCACTATGAGTTGGAATCGACTCCACAGCAACAGGTTTTTTTGTTTTGTTTTGGTATTACCAGAGCATAAAGTATAGTGCAGATGGTATGAGTACATGAGGCTGAAGAAGGGTCACAGGGAGACAGGTGATTCATGGTCTTACATGCCATGCTAAGGAGCTTGGACTGGTACACAAAGAGGAGTCATTGATAGGTGAGCAGGGAATGACTGTAGACAATTACCATTTCAGATACAACATTCTGGAACCAGTGTGGATGATGGATTTGAAGGAGGTAGATAAGTCATGGAGAGCTACTGAAATAAAACTTAATGACGAACAGTGGCAGAACCAGGCAGTGGATGGTTAGAAGATGAAGGAGCTAGCTCAGTGTTATACCAGGGAGGTAGCCTTGGCAAAAAGAAGAATTGATGGTTACCAGTAAGCTTCCGTTTCAGGTGAGTAGGTAATATCACTTACTGAGAGAATATAGGAGGGAAAAAAGTTCTTAGGAGGACATTTGAGAAGTATCTTTTAGAAAAGGTTGACTTGGAGGTATCTACGGGATATGTGCAATAGGTACTTGGATATATCATTTTGAAGTTCCAGTATGACATAAGGTATGGAGACCTAGATTTTGGAGGCATCAACATATAGATGTAGATCAAACAAAAAATGCCTGAGGTCACCAAGGGAATGCATGTTGATTAAAAAGACCAATAGGTCAAGGTCACAAGCAGGGAAACACCTACATCCAAAATGTGGACATGAACAGAACCTACAAGAGTGATAAAGAAGCAATAATCAGAGAGAAGGAAACCTTAAAGAGTGAGCTGGGGTTACAGAAATAAAAGAAATTGCGCTACAAGGAGAATGTCTTCTGAAAAATGGAATACTGGTAATAATCCCTAATTTGCAGGATTGTTTTGAGAGTTTGAGATAACAGGCATCAAATACCTTGCTCAGTGCCTGCCATGTAGCAGGTACACAGTACCTGGTAGCCACCATCTTCCACTCTCTCATCAACATCAAGAACAGTATGGGCCACAGTGTCAGACGAAGCAGAAGACAATTAAAAATGTTCACAGTATTTGATCACATGGAGGGGTGACACAGACTGCTGTTAATTACCCAAACTCATGCTGTTCCCTTCTTCTGGGACACAAAGACAGACTACATTTCCCAGCCTACTTTGCTGTTAGATGTGCCCATGGGACTGATTTCTGTCCAACGGAAATATACAGGAGTGATGCATCCCCTTTCTGGCTTGGACCATAAAAATCTCCTACATGTGATCTTCCATGTTTTCGTTTGTTTGTTTGTTTGTTTGTTTCCCACTTCTAGATGGTTAGAATGAACTGGGCCCTCAGGAGTCATGTGTTGAAGAAGGCAGAGCCACATGGTAGAAAGAATCCGGGTCACTGTATCATTGGTTGGAGAAGAATTTCCTGACCTGGATCAAACAATTACAATTACATGTGTAAGAAATAAACCTTTATTGGGGTTAAGCCATTGAACTTGGAGGTTTGATTGGTTTCAGCATTTACCTTTACCTTAAAGAATACAAGAGATCCCTGGTGACATGTGCTCCAGCATTTTGCAGCTGGGTAAAGCAAAACAGTGATGGGCTGAGGATCGAATGAGAGGTGGCACAATGGTTAAGCACTTAACTGCTAACCGAAAGATCGGCAGTTCGAACCCACCAGAGGTTCCATAGGAGAAAAGACCTGGCGATCTGCTCTCATAAAGATTACAACCTAGGTCAGTTCTATTTTGTCACATGGGGTCGCCATGAGTCGGAATCAACATATCTACTACGTCCCTCGCACAGCATGAGATGATTTTAAATCATTTCTTATGAATTCCTTAAGATAGTTCTTCAAGGTACGTAAAGCAAGTATTAGGCTTTTCCTTTTTTTCAGGTGAAGAAAAGAACTCGGAGGGTAAGTGTTTTTCCAAGGCCGTCCAGTTAATAAATAATAGAGTCAAGACTGAAACAGATTTGTTTAGCAAAAAAAAAAAAAAATCACAAGTTCTTTACAATACCCCTGTCAAATTAGAGGGGACCCTCACCTAACCTTGTTTACTGTAACACTTCTCATGGTTCAATGGGAAAAATCAGAAGAAGAAAAAAAAAATCAAAACCAATGAAAGATGTATTCTCATTTCCATGATGGTGGAAATGACAATAAAACCACAAGAAAAGTCTCTGGCTTCAAGCATCAATACATAGAAAATGAGCAAAGAATCAAAGCAAGGATTTTGTTTTTGCTTTTTTGGCATTAGAAGGCAGAGGAACAGTAAATCACATACCTAAAATTTGTAAGGTGGTGAACAAGGGAAAAAAATACAGGAACCACAGTATGATAAAAGCTAAAATAACATTTTCAATCAAGAGACTGTCCCCGCCCAGGCATATGGGCCTTGCAGGTTTGCAAAGAAAGACCATAAAGCCAAATATTGGTGAAACTGAATGACTTGGAAGCATCAAACAATTATAGCACAAAGAAAATGAAAACGTTGGCAAGAGACACTACACCAGTAAAACCAAATAAAAAACACTAACTGGGAAGAATCATTTCAACTAGTAGGCTAATTAAAATTTAAATGAGAAGCCTAATGGTATTCCTCACACTCGGCAATGAGCATCTTTGCTAGAAAACATTTTTACAGAGTTACCACACCTTAATCATTAAATAGATGAGAACACTGAGATGTTAATTTGATTTCATCAACCGTAGTGGAACAAACATTTAGGGGGATTAGGAAAAGTTGTGAAATAATGCATAATGTCAAAGCACACCAGTGTGCCATGAATGGGTACAAGTGTATAGAAATATTTAACCAGAGATATTAACCAGTTATTTAACCAGCAGGAGCAGTCTGGGACAGTGGGAGCTTCTGGGTCTGTACCTCCTGCCATAAATGACCTTACCCATGAGTGGATTATTCATCCGTCTCATCATGAAAAGGCTGGGAAGCATGCCATACACACAAATAGAGATGTTGCCATTGGAAATAGGACGTTATGAATAGACCATGTGGACGGGGCCCACCTAGGACTGTCTGCTGATCATAGGCCTTTGAGATCCTTCCAACCTCAAAGGTGATCAAGAATATCCTGCCATGGGGACCTAAGACTTAGAGGAGCCCACTCACACTTGAGCAGGTTCAAGCCTTGGCCTAGCCTTCCCGGGGGTGGTTAGTACAGGTCTTGGTTAACTGCTCATGGACCTAACTAGTTTATAGAAAGTGCTGGCTAGATTCCTGGGTCATAAGTTTCCAGCTATGGAGCGCTTCTACTCTGACACACATGGGGTCACCATGAGTGGCAGTTGACTCAATGCAAACTGGTACTATCAGTTATTCTGTATATATAATTACTGTGGTAGAGCCAAGCCCCTCCCTCCCTCTCCTTCTTCCTCACTCCATCTCTACCTCACCCTCTTCCAGCACGTTTAAAATATTATTCCACTACACACGTTTTCCAATTACTTTAACTAAAGTTATGCCTGGAATATGCCTGTCCATTTGAAAAAATATATAATCTTCAATTTTAGATGAGAACTGGCATCAGTAATTAATATCCATTTCTTTTAGTAAAGGGTAATGACATTACATGCACTGTATCTGACTTCGAGACACAGACAACTTCTTAACTAGATTCGCAGAGATCACAAGAGTATAAAACTCATGGTACTTTAAAGGTAATCTTATTAAGAACATTAAGTTTAAATTATAAAGACCCCCAAATGATTATGAAAATGGCTATGAAATATTCATAGGTTTGGGGGGGAAATCGAATCTTATCTGAAGCTTTCTATAACATCTTTGATAAGCGGACGACGTCTCTAGTGACGGACAACTCACTCATTGCTTACACCTGAGATGTAAGAAAGTGCAATCTACGGTTAATTCACTACCGTGTCGCACTACACTTTTGTGCTACCTTCCGGAAGCACCTGCAAGAAGGCTACACCTTCATCCAGATCACAATCCTTCCAGTACTTGAAGAACATTCCAACATTGCTGCATGCATGGCTTCTATTTGCACCTTGCCCTCAAACAACCCGAAACAAAACCTAGAGACCTCTTACTCACATGGTATCATTTTGGGTCTTCCCACTGCAACTGTTCTGTCCTCTGATTGTTTTCACATACAGTTGAAGTATCCCAGACCTGGCACCCCCAAACCCTTCAGGATATTCAAATACAATTTGAAGTCCTTTCTATATTAATCAAAGTCCTATTGCTAAATCGATTTCCTGCCCTTGACACTCCCACCCACACTGGGGAAACACAGTCACTTTCACTCCGTTGTACATGAAAGACTTGACTCCCCCATGTCCTCCATCTTCAGTTCCACCAGGTGGTGAGACTTCGGGGCTTTGGTATACTCAACACACCTGAGCTTTCTCCGCCCAGTACATATGGTTTTCCATGTGTCTGATCTTAATTTCTTTGGAAGTAATTAACACATACATGAATGTAGACATATGTAGATTTATGCATATGACCTTCACATTTTTCACTAGACATTTTCAAATTCACAGATTCAAGAGCTTCTGAGAACACTATCACTTACAACTGCTTACATTTCCTCTAGATAAGGTAGAAGAATCAATACCAGAGATCTGAATCATTTGAAATGAAGAAGAATTTCATTTAATGAAACGTGACTACTGTTTGGGGCATTCAAAGGATGGTTAGAGGTTACGTTCGTACTGTGTTCCTCCTTTGTCTTACACTTTTCCTTAATAATATACTATTTCTGATCTTCCCAATCTCATGTACGTTTTTATACTTAGAATTCAATGTGCTCTCCGGCTCAAGCAAACATACTCCCAAAATGTCAGATCATTAGATGCCAAGAGGCTGTGCCCTGCTAGTCCGGAATTCTGGGTCCTAGTCAGACACCACAACAAACCTTATGACTTAACCTACAGTTATGTAACTTTTCTGAGCTTGTTTCCTTCCTTATAAGATGACGACACCTGTTCTATAAAGCTTTTTTGAGTTGTGTTATGGAGAATTATCTGAACATATGAAACTCCTTAGACTCTTCCGAGCAGGATTTTCTATAAAGCCAACATTCATTGAGGGTTTATGATGTGCCATAAACAGATCCTTTTGTGCATTATTTCTTTTAAACTTCACAACAATCTCATGAGATTGGCTCTATTTCCTCCCATTTTGCAAGGAAAGTGAAGCACAGAGGGGTTGACCACTTTGCCAAATGTCCCCCAGCTACCAAAGGAAGGGCTGCAGGTGGAACCAAGCTATCTCTCTGACTCAGCGCTTCTGCGTTTAACCATTAGGCGGCACAGCCTCATGCAACTTGATGGTGGCAATGCTCCTTAAGTCCTCTCTCTTCCCAAAACATATGCGTTAACATGGTGTCTTAGTCTGGGATCCCCAGATGCTGACCCTGAAATGAGGGTTTTGTGTGCAAGTGATCCAGAAAGGAAGTGCTCCTTGGAGACAGCTGTGAGGGAGGAGGGGAAGGAGCGCAGCAAGAGCAGGAAGTCAATAAGGACTTACCAGTAAACCAGTTGCCACCGAGTCGATTCCAACTCATAGCGACCCCATGTGTGTCAGAGTAGAACTGTGCTCCACAGGGTTTTCAATGGCTGATTTTTCAGAAATCGATTGCCAGGCCTTTCTTCCAAGGTGCCTCTGGGTGAGTTCAAACTGCCAACCTTTGGCTTAGCAGCTGAGGGCATTAACCATTTGCACTACCCAGGGATTCTAATAAGGGTATAATCCCAGGCAAAGACCCACAGACGACAGCTTCTGTCTGATCCACCAGGTGGCTCTGGAGGTGAGTCACGCCCCAGAGTTGTCTTGACCTGAGGCAAAGGATTTGGGCTTTAATGCTCTGGCTTGTGTGTGGGGGCGGGGGGGGGGGGGGGAGGCATTCCCAGGTACTTCTAGCCTTTTATCCAGTCAAGCAAAGTGGGTTCCAAAGTGGGCTTCGGTAACCGAAGGGGGTTACCAAGAAACGGGTGAAAGCAAAATCACATCGAATGGGACTAGGGGGCACAAAGACCTGAAAAGAATGTGAGTGGATCCAGGCCAGACCCCGATATCGTCTGCCACACCTGAGAACCACAGGCCATTTGCCCGACTTCCCTATGGAAGAGCCCCACCGGCTTGCTCTTTGATCAATTGGATCTCCTAAGTCTTCACCAGAACTGGTTGTGACCGTATCTCATAAGAGGATATTTCTCAATACCAGGCAAGTTTACCAAGTCTTAGATTCCTTTTGGAAGGTTTGAAATAGTTATTCCTTTCATGGCAGATCAGTGTTCACTCACAGTGAGGCTAATTTTAAGCAGAGAAACAACCAGAACTCCAGTTGGGTGCTTTGGTGCACCGGAGCCTGGCTGGACTCTCCTCAAGGAAGACCTCTCCTCTGGCAGGAGCCAAAGGGGAGAAGGGAGCAGAGAGATGGAGGTCAAGGGGCTCTGTGCCCATGGAGCTCAATTCAATAATCCCTTCCCATGTGGCGCTGCTCACATTATTATTATTATTATTATTTTAATAAATGCAAAGCACTTGATCTGGCCTTTGAGGAAACCGGCAGCTATGACCGTTCGGCTGAGGATTAAGGGAGAAGCAAGAAGCTTGTGCATTTATTGTTTGGCTCTTTTTTATTATTGATGTCTCTCAAGGGTAGTCAATTTGACAGCGATGCAGAAACTGTCCATTTAAGAGATTTCTATATTATTCTTTAAGGATCCCTGGTGGTGAAGCGGTTAAGCTCTCAGCTGCTAACCAAAAGGTGGGCCGTCTGAACCCACCAGCCACTCCACAGGAGAAAGATGTGGCAGTCTGCTTCCGTAAAGACTTACAGCCTTGGAAACCCTATGGCGCAGTTCTACTCTGCTCTGTAGGGTCTCTAAGACTCAGAATCAACTCGACGGCCACCAGTTTGGTCTCGTTTTGTTGTTGTTTTGGTATATTATTCTTTATTGTATGAGATTAATTCTGTAATGTCCACCCATCTCCCCCAAAACGCACTGCTGTCGAGTCGATTCCGACTGCTTTTACAGTGCACAGCTACAGTGAAACTTTCCCAAGGAAGCTCTGGTTAAACCTGGCAATTCTGATTTTATAGTAGGATTTCTGCATATGGTATTCTGTAGGAAAGTGCCTTAAGAACTTGTAAGATGTTATAACCCATTCAGCAGAAGTTTAGATATGTTTGGTAATCACATTACTCTATTTCACTGTGAAAATAAGAGTTGCTAAATGAGAATGCTAAGAAAGACGACTCACAAGTTGCATTTACAGATGACAGAGGACATGGTTAAATGCCGTTATAATTCACTCCGCGTACAAGCAGGTTCCACTTGATTCTGCAGCAGTGTGTTTCTGGAAATTAGGTCACTAAGCAAACCTCCCTCACAGACTAACTTTATAATTTGAAGTTATAGTCGTCACCCAAGATTTGACAATAAATATTATATATATATTTATATGTACATATATGTATGTATGATACATGTTTCACCACAACTAATAATTACAACACAAAATAAGTTTAAATATCTATATTCTGTCCAATAAAAATTATATTTTAAAATTAAGTCCTATAAAATCAGCACACTGATTACACAGGGGGTCCTTCTGAGTATCTCTACCCCGTTACACACATAACTCCAAAATACAACTTGACTGGACTGGGGAGTTGTTTTTGGTCCTAAATAATGTATCAGCTATAAGACAAACAAACCAAACCCGCTGCCGTCCAGTCAATTCTGACTCACAGCATCCCTATAGGACACAGCAGAACTGCCCCATAGGATTTCCAAGGAGCAGTTGGTAAATTCTAACTACTGACTGCACCACCAGGGCTTCATATCAGCTCTTTAAAAAAAAAAAAAAAACCTTTGCCATCAAGTCAATTCCGACTCATAGCAACCCTATAGGACAGAGTAGAACTGCCCCATAGGGTTTCCAAGGAGCAGTTAGTGGATTCAAACTGTCCACCTTTTGGTTAGCAGCCAAGCTCTTAACCACTGCACCACCAAGGCTTCATATCAGCTATTTAAAAAAAAACCTTTGCCATCAAGTTGACTCTGACTCACAGTGACCCTATAGGACACGACAGAATTGCCTCATAGGGTTTCCAAGGAGCAGCTGGTGGATTTGAACTGCCGACCTTCTGATTAGCAGCTGAGCTCTTAACCACTGTGCCACCAAGGCTACAACCAACATTAAATAACTCATTAAAACTTTTTGTTGTTGTTGTTTGCCTTCTGGCAAGTTAAAAAGTTTTCTTGGGAAATGTCAAATGTGGTTCTCAACCTGGGGTGGCTGTGTCCCCCAGGGGACATCTGACTATGTCTAGAGACATTTTTGGTTATCACAACTGGAGGAGTTGCTACTGGCCTCTATATAGAGTGGTGGCCAGGGAGGCTGCTCGACATCCTACAATGCACTGGACAGCCCCCAACACACACAACTTTACAGCCCCAGTCATTAATAGTGATGAGCTTGTGAAACCCTGCTCCACAAATAAGAAAGTAGGGGAAGAAAGAGAGGGACGAGAATACCGTGATGGTTAAGACTGTGTGTCAACTTGACTGGGCCGTGACTCTCAGTGGTTTGGCAGTTATGATGTAGTCTGGCATGCTATGTAATGATGTAATCACCCCCATAATGAGATCTGATACAATGCAATCACCTCCATGATGAGATCTCCTATGAACAAACCAATCATTTGAAAGGGAGTTTCCTTGACGGTGTGGCCTGCATCCAATATATGTGGACTTTCTGGCAAAGCTCACTACCTTTTGCTCACTCTGGATCCCGCAGCTGGCTCCTGTTCATCTGACCTCTGGTTCTTGGGACTTGAGCTAGCAGCTTACCTGCTGATCTTGTAATTCGTCAGCCTCCACAGCCTGTGAGCCAGCAGCCTGCCATCTAACTTTCTGATCTTGGATTTGCCAGCCCCTGCAGGTACATGAGTCAGGAGAAGCCTCCAGCCTGACCCATGAACTTGGGACTTTCCAGCCTCTACAACTGCGTGAGCTGTTTCCTTGATACAAACCTCTCTCTCCACACACACACACACACACACACACACACACACACACACACATATGCATCACTGGTTTTGCTTCTCTAGAGAACCCAACCTAAGACAAATACCCAAGACAAATTTAATCTACCTGTGATTCCACCTATGAATCCAGGTGGCACCAACCACTGGTCCAAAAATCTTCTCCTAGAATTATTAGTTGCCAACACTTCTCATTTTAAATCAGAGTTAGGTTGCTAGAAATCTGGTTTCTGAATTTTTTATCTCTTTCTTTTTAAATTATAGGAACCATGTCTTTTGGCAGATGTAATGATATTCTACGGCCATCACATTAATGGAAAATGAGACCTTAGTTTTAAGGTGTCCAGGAAAGATTATACTAAAAAGTGCTAAAAAATGCTAAACTGGTTCGGGAATCTCATGCAATACGTATCTCCTTTTGTCTGCACTATTTCTATTCAGTAGGAAGAAGAACAGAAATTACCAGAAGAATTATGCAAAGAAAAAATACGGCTTTTTCCTATGACTCTAAAGTGGTTTAACAATATTATCAGAGAAAGTGAAAACTATATCCTTAAGAATAACCACATAGTGAGTCTTACTCCAATTTTAAGGAATGATCACCCCAAAGCCCAGGGAAATTAATAGGCTCATCCTGGGATTCATAGTGGCTCCACAGCAAGACCCTGTACCCTCGACAGTGAAGACATGATGCTGAAGGGGACTAAATGCTGCAAGGCTCTTTCTCCCACTTGAGCATTCTGTCTGCTAAGAGTGCACACGTGTAGCCTCTCCAAGTCAGAAGATGGTGGGAAATATGAAACTTCATTCAGTCAAGTGAATGCACAGTCAGCTTTTCCAAACAGGACCCAACCAGGATGACTGTGGTGTGATATGAACCAAGACTTCTTTGACTTCTTACAGAGCAGCCATCCGTGCAGCAGTCTTTTCAGAACACCCATGGGGCCTGGGGTTCCATAATTCCAAGGAAGTGAATCTCAAGAAGCAATGGTTAGCTGTCAAAACATCTGTTTGCAAAGCCCAATGGGGGTAAAGAACAGGTATCCCTGGCTGGTTCAGAAGGCGTGGACGCCACTATTTCAGTGCAGGCCACTCTGCAGCAGCCTATCCAGGCTGGTTATGTTTGGACATCCTCTATGGGATGCCAGTCTTAGAAGACATACAACCAGAATGTTCCTTAGAAGCAAGAACAGAGAGACTTTGGCTCACTTACTTGAGACATGTCACCAGGAAAGCCCAATGACTAGAAAAGGACATCATGCTTGGTAAAGTAGAGGGTCAGCAAAAAAGAGGGAGACCCTCAATGAGATGGGTTGACACAGTGGCTGCAACAATGGGCTTAATCATAACAATGGTTGTGAGGATGGCGCAGGGCCGGGCAGTGTTTCATTCTGTGGTACATAACGTCACCATGAGTCGGAGCAGACTTGGCAGCAACTAACAACAACAATATATGCAAAATACACACATGATTTCAAAGGCTTACTATAAAAAAAAAGTAAAATATCTTATTAATAATTTTTATATTGATTATATGTTGAAAAGATAATATTTTGGATATACTGGGTAAAATAAAATGCATTATTAAAATTAATTTCACCTGCTCTTATGAGCTTTTTGAATGTGGCTCCTAGAAAATTTTCAGTTATGTTCAATTTGTGTGCATATTATTTTTCTACCAGACAGTGCTGCTCTGGAGTGTGGGTGGGCCCCTGCTTTCTTGCTGGATCTAGGGGCAGCACTGCCACCATGCCCTGAGCCAGGAAGCACAGTTGGGCAGATTAAAGACTGGATTTTGGCCCTCATGCTCACACTTTCCGCCCTGGCCTGGCAACAAAATGTGTAACAATACACAGGGGCTGTGACTGAACATCCCTCCAATAAATCAGAATGAGACCACCAGTTAACTCAGCTGTCCACAGTGAACTCCTCACTTCACTGGCAAAATGACATTTGTTCCGCTGCCTCCAGAGAAGAGAGACCTCAAGTGGGAAAAATAAAACCATCCCCACGTCCACTACATAGAGTGACCTGATCTGAAGGGGCATACACTGGTTCTTCTGGCTCTGAAGGGAGGTGGAGCTTCTCCAACCCCAGCCAGGGGAATTAGCAAGGGGACCCTTACTAAACTGGAAGGCAGTGTCCTTTAGGCTGGGCCAGACTCTGACCGACAGCCAGTCCACACAATCATGTGTGGGTTTCAGGCACACTTCCTCTATTTAGATGAATGAATGCAGCACACAAAACAAGGAACAGGTCCCTTGGGATGTTGTCCCCTGCTGCTCACTCTGCTGTGAGGAAAGTGGGTCCAAGACGGCCATGCAGCTACCAGAATAAATGCCGATCTTGCTTCACCATCTCACACAGTCTTAGAGAAAAGCTTCCATCAACAAAAATAACTGAGGTGTGTTTCTTCCACCAGAAGAACCTTTTGTTGTTGTTAGTTGCAGTCAAGTCAACTCCGATTCATGGTGACCCCGTGTGTGCAGTGTAGAACTGCTCCATTGGGTTTTCAAGGCTGTGTAACCTTTCAGAAGCAGATCGCCAGGCCTGTCTTCTAAGGTGCCTCTGGGCAGGTTCCAACTGCCAACCTTTCAGCTAGTAGTCGAGCGCTTAGTCATTTGCGCCACGCGGGAACCCCCAAAGAACCTTTAGTATGCTATATAATGAACACAGAATCTCCCATTTTATGAAGACAAGCAGCCTTATAGAGGTGTCCCTGCTACTTTGCACTCCCCAGCCAAATACCTGCTATATCACCTTGCAAGAAATCTGTACCCCAAATTCACTTTCTAAACTGAAGACCTGCCATGATGAATTTGCACACACATGCCAATGAACACATTCAAGGTGCTCCTGAGTCCAAAAACAAGGCTGTGGATTGTGCTGTAGTTGTACTGAATTGGAACACATTCTGAGCTTGTATTGTGTAAATATCTTCTATGCATGATTGCAATAGTCTTCCCTACATTATTAATCGGAAATGCATTATAAGGAAGTGGAAAATCTCACGCGAAAAGCAGGGGAAGTAGGAGACCTAGAAAAAGTCCCTATGTTAAAACACGAGGTGGAAGTGATAATGCATATAAAGAGAGGTGAACGTATAGAAAATATAATTGGGCCATTCCCCTATTGGCGAAGAATACTGAGTATACCACAGACTGCCAGAAGAACGAACAAATCAGTCTTAGATGAAATACAGTCATAATGTTCCTTAGAAACAAAGATGGCAAGACTTAGGCTCCCTTACTTTGGACATGTCATCAGGAAAGACGAATCGCTAGAAAAGGACATCATGTTTGGTAAAGTCAGCAAAAACAAGGGAAATTCTCAATGAGATGGATTGACACAATAACCACAACAACGGACTCAGACATATCAATGATCAAGAAGATGGCACGGGACCAGGCAACATTTCATTCTGTTATACGTAAGGTCTCCATGAGTAGCAACCTACTCGACAGCAATAACAATGTGCACCCATCCACCTTGCATACATCTTATTTCAATGTTGATTCACAGCAATGTTCATTGCAGTAGAGAAGGATGACGTATTTTTTGTTTGCTATTACATGGTATCATTATATACTCCACACAAACTCCCTAATGTGTTGATTAAATGTTATTTGGTAATTACACAACAAAAACATGCTTTAGGTTGTGCAGAAATCCTTTGTGGATTGTTAGAGTATTTTAATGAAATTTGGAGAAAATTATTTGGAGCTTTCAATGGGTTGGGAATGCACTATTATAATTTCCATTTAAAATAAAGGAATGTAGACTCCTGATATCTACACTCGCCATACAACACCAGATTCAATTGGGAGTGGATGGGATTCAGTGAATAAGGGTACAGGTTTGGTGAACAGAGATGGCCATTAATTTCATTAGAAACATATAATTATTTGGAAACATGGGTTGGATAGCCGTGTAGGTCAACATCAAATCCTCTTAATTATGGGTTGAAAATCATAATGCCTTTAAAATATAGATAATCCACATTCAACCTAAGCCAACAATCCCAAAGTCAGGCAACGTCCCACATGTATATGGAGCTTTTACTGAAAGGTTACAGGAAATAAAGTGTTGTATGAGGAGGCTATTGAAAGCCAGAACGGTCCTTGCAATTTCTCATTCTTTCTCTACACCTGTAGGCCCCTCATCAGCAATTGAGTCCACGCCATGATGTCTGACACTTAGCAGAGCAGCAGCCCCGGTCAGGTTCTCTATAGCAGCCAAGAGACAACTCTAGGTAAAAGCTGGAAGTGCGATTTCACATCAAGATCTCAAATACTGGGGTTTGGCAGCATCACTTAGGTATGGGTAAGTTATAAAGCTATTAGTTACAAGTAAGCCATATTTGTCACTTCTGTGTGAGACAGAGCGTGTCCCGGCACATCAATGGTGGTGACTCCCGAGGGTCCACAGTCACACCAGAAATCAGGATGACAGAACCCTGCTGGGCAGTTGAAGGACTGGGCTAGAACAGTGGTTCTCAACCCTGGCTGTGCACTGGAATTGCCTGGGGAGCTTTAAAAAAAATACCCCATTCTGGGGCCATCCCCAGAGATTCCAGTGTGATTCTACAGTGCATCCCAGTGTGAGGCCCACTGGGCTAGAGTAAGTCTAAAGGCCACCCCTGGGCTGCCTCTGCATCTCCATCCCTCCCATGAAAATACAGGAAAGAGATGGGAGATTCACCTCACGTAAGCATCGTGGAGATACTGTTCAAGGAAGACGAAGCCATAAATCATGAATGTGATGGCAGCTTTTTGATGCTGTGGCCAACCTCCCTGACAGGACACAGCCTTCCCAGAGGGAGGGTGCTGCGGGCTTGGTCAATAGAACCAAATAACCAGGGAGCTCACACTTTGCTCGGATCTGGTGCACTGGGCGTGGACCAGGTCACTCAGCCTAGAAGAATCAAGCTAAGAAATACCTCAGGGTTTCTGAGCCTCAGCACTACGGACATCTGGGGCCAGATCATTTTTTGTGATGTGGGCCATCCTGTGCATTGTAGGATGTTAAGCAGCACCCCTGGCCTCTACCCACTAGATGCCAGTGGCACATCCCCACCCCAGCCATGATAACCAACAGTGTCTCCAGACACTGCCAGATGTCCAAGGGGCAAAATCACACCCAGTTGAGAACTGGATGGTAGATCACTGCGTAGGACCCCTCAGTTACAGCCAGCGGAGGCCTCAGCAGCTGGCACTCAAGTGGGCAGGAGTCTGGAAAGGGGAGGCTCTGTTGTAGCCATCAGGAGATTTTTTGTGAATATACATACAGTGCTCTGCAGAACTCAGGCCGAGTGGGGGATGTGGGCTGGGAGATTTGCTGGAGGCCAGAAGACCCACAGTAGCGCAGGGACTAGAGAAGCTTGAGACAACCTAAGTTATGAACAGATAAAGGAACTGAAGATTAAAGGCGTAATTTGAGATGTTCAAAGGCCTGTATCTAGGCAATATCCCCGAGCAGCACTGAGTGGCTTGTCCAAATGCACCTACATCTCCCACTTTCCCTGTAATTGTCACTTCAGCAAGGTCCTCCAAGCCATCTCACAGACCCACGATTGATGGCATGGAAGTGACCCACTTGGACAAGGTTTGAGTCAGTCCTGTTCCAATCTGAGGCCAAGCAGATCTCTGAAAGTTAATGAATCAAGCACCCATTTTAGGCATTGCTTTTGATGGGCTGATAAACGTTTATAATTTCTATTGTTTCTAGCATTTTAAAAGTTATTCCTAGTGCCAGAAAATTCCCAGGAGCCAAAGAAAATCAAGGATTCTACTGCTTTTTTTTTCTTTTAATTTTTTTTAAATGAAGGGCTTCCCTTCAGAAATATAAAAATCTCCGACTGTTATATTTGTGTTATTTGTCTCTTTCTTCTGTCTTGAAAGAAATATCTGCCTGATCACAGTCTTTGAATTTATGGGAGCTTCTACTCTCCCATGTAATTTATACTCCAATGAAACATTACCCTTTGGGAAGGTGCCCATTTGACAATAATTCACAAACACCGGCAGGTGCAATCAGACCAAAGAGAAGGACGATAGAATCCAGAAAAAGAAAGCAGTGTTTGATCTATATTTGCATGACTAGTTCAGTAAACACACAAATGAGCCTGTCAGGCTCAACTCAATTATTGGACACCCCTGCTGTTTCCATCACATTGCTCATCATGATCTTAAAAAAAAATCCTAAAAACACAAGAAACCAAATAACCTGTCTTTCATCTTGTGGCTATGCACATTGAGGAAATAAAGCGTGATGAGCTGAAATAATGGCAGTGTGGGAAGGGGGAATGAAATCACTTGTGCATTTATGGAACTAAAACCACAGTCACAGTTGAGGCCACTGCTCAAGGGTGAGCTTATGAAAATAAATTTCTCTTATAAAGTGGCACACGCTGACTATTGTCCGCTAAGATCTGTGTCTTCTCCTCCTCAGCACGTTGCTAGACTGCATTTCCCAGCCTCCCTTGCAGGTGTTGGGGATACATATTTGCGTTCTGGCTAATTATGCAGGAGGAGCCGCGTATGAGCCTGACCCTTAAAACCTTTCACAAGATCCTCCAGGTTCCCGCTGTCTTCCCTCTCCGGTGGGGTACTATGAGACCCTAAAAACTGGTGGAGCCCCTAATCCTGAGGTTGGCAAGCTTTTTCTGTTAAGGGTCAAATAGTAAATATTTAGACTTTGCAGGCCACAACTATTTCACTCTGCTGTTACAGTGCAAAAGCAGCCATACACGATACATAAACACATGAAACAATCAGCATGGCTGTGTTCCAATAAAACTTTATTTATGAACACTGAAATCTGACTAGCATATAATTTTCATATGTCACAAAATATTATTCTTTGTATTCTTTTTTCTCCCCCCCAACCATTTAAAATGTAAAAAGCATGCTGAATCCACAGGCCAAAGTTTGCTGCCCCCTGAATTGAAAGATTCCGGGTCCCTCTGTGACTGTGTGAAGAAGACCTTCCCATCCCCCTGCCCTGGACAATCACATGAGTAAGAAATCATTTTTGTCACGTTAAGTCTCCGAGTTTGCTACAGCAATTGCATTTCCTCAGTAACTGCAGAATCTCAACCATTGTGAAAAGAACAGATATCATCCAAGTTGTTTCAGAAATGAACAAGGGTTCCTTGGAGAAACACAAGCTCTCCCACCTGGGTCCTTGTGACAAGCTCCAGCATCCCAAATCCCCTGAAGTTAAACGCTTCTTCATCAGTTTTAAGCCAGCAGATTTTGTTTTCCCTCCCCTGACTACCCTGTGCCCTTTTTAACACTTGACATGGACAATCTGATGGGATACCTCCCCACGTGTTTTGGGGACAAACCCTGCCAGTGATCAATTTCGAAATTGATACCTAAGAGCAGAAATGGCACTTGTATTAAAGAAGGTATGCTTTCATTCCAGGCAATGTCCTCCTACTAATGTGACAGATTGATAGCATATACAAATAAGTCATGTACAATGACAAGTAGAAATAAGTTATTTTCCCATCTGCAGATGGACCCACAAAAGAGACCATTTCATGTAATTGAGCAAATAACTTCCTAAAGCATCATTATTCCACTACCTAAAGAATTTCCCAGAAGACACTGTAATTATGCCCTCTAACATCCTTGACTTGGCAGATTTTATAACTGCATTGCTAATTTTAAAGGGAGTATTTAAAGACAGTGTAAGTGTATAGGAAGGATTATTCAATACAAATATTTACAGTCAACTTGAAGATTTTTAGAGTGTATTATCGGAGAGCATACTAATAGTTTTTAAGAGGAAGCCTTTTTTGAAAATTCACTTTTAATTATGCTGAATTTTTAAACATGTAAACTTTTTATATTTGAGATATAAAGAGATATAAACTTAGGATGATAAAGTACAAACATATCATGATCAAATACTGATTACGTGTTTTAATTCTATATTGCGACGGATAATAGTGGTGCTCAACCTTTTTTAAAAAATTTATCAACCGTCTATAGCAGATTATAGATCACATTTGTAAGGCCTAATCTTGTACTGCTGGAGTTGGCAAACTTTGCCTGTAAAGGGCCAGATAGTAAATATTTTCAGCTTTCAAACCATACAGCTTCTATTGCAATTATGCGGCTCTACTGTTATAGCACAAAAGCAGCTATACGCAATATATGAATGAATGACTATGGCTGGGTTCCAATAAAACTTTATTTACAAAAACAGGACCCTGGCCTGGCTGTAGTTCGACAGCCCCTATTGTACAATTTCCCAATGGCAACCAAAAAGAGTATATTAAAAAAGTGATGGCCTTACCTTTTAAGCCACTGGTTCATGTATTTAGGAAGAAAATTCTAAAGACTAGAATTATTAGGAAATACATAATTATATACTTTATTTTCTTATAAATTTCCAGAAATTTTGTGTCAAGAGTTTCTCTCTCCTCTAAAAATGGATTTCAAAAAGATAAAAACATGAAGAATGTTGAGAATGAACTAGATCCGGGTAGATAAGAACCTTTGGAGCAAATACCAAGGAGAAAAGGAGAGTAGAAAATATTGTAATGCAGAATTTTCCAGAAATCTTCAGGGTTAATATCCAAATATAGTCTCTCCTCTGGATTTGTGGTCAAGTATAAAAGTAATATAATACAAAAGTAAGTAGAATACGTCAGGACCAAGAATTGATACAGAATTTAATTAGCAATATTTTAATAAAACTTCCTCCCCATGAGTACAGAAGATATTTGTGCAAAATGCTAACAAAACTAAAACAGACCAAGTCTGATTGCCGACGGGAAATATGGTACCAAATGATCCTTCTCTGGCAGACATTTCATTCATGATCAGGATGAATGGAGCGCGTCTAAACACGCTAAATCATCCGTTTTCTCATACGGCTGCAAAACAAGTAAAAAAAGCAACATTCGCTATACTTGGATGTATACGTTTCAAAAATGATACAAAAATATAGTTCTTCGATGTGAAGACTTAATTTCAAAATAACTTTTATTACATCAGATCTACTATTGTATCAGTTTACTATTATCAGAAGAAAAGTAGTGCATAAGAAATGTCCTTATATAGTCTAATTTAAAAAAACGAAAGCTTTAAACCCTTGTTATTCTATTGCGTAGATTGGGGTTTTCTCAACCTTAGCACTACTGACATTTGAGGCCGGATACCTCTCTGTTGTGGGGGCTGTCCTGGCCATTGTAGTATGTTTAGCAGCATCCCTGGCCTCTACCCACAAGATGTCAGTAGCAGCCCCTCCCCCCCAGTTGTGACAATCCAGAAATGTCTCCAGACGTTATCAAATGCCCCCCAGGGAGCAAAACTGCTCCTGGTTGAGAAGGACTGGTGTAGATCAATTCATGTTCTCATATCCCTGAGAAAGTAATATCCACCAACATTGCCCATGGAAAGCCCATCCTGTGTGTCAGTAAGTTCAGTGCTTAGCACACAGTTAGCACACACTTGAATGCTGAATGAATGAACGAATGAAAAACAAACAAACAAATGGTCAAATTCAGATACTACCAGACCAGGTCCTTCTGCTGATGAGAGTTCAGGAACAGAGATGAATTCCCAGGATTTTGATTAACACTAAACTTAGAACCTTTTCCTGTCTCTCTTAGGTCCCCAGCAGTGTCCAATCCCTTAACAAGTCTTTAGCACGTTATTTTTTTTCAGATCCCCAATTCGTAAGATTGCAGCCCCATTGCTTTGTCTGATTTTCTAACACCCAGTCCCACAGGTCCTGAAAGTGTTATATTGACCATAATTGTATTTTCGATTAAAGTGAATGTATTTTAATTTTGTTTCCAATATTTCCTGACACCCCTGGAGGTGGCCCGTGATGTTCCAGGAGGCTGCAAACCAGGGATGTCAGAAAGTGCAGTGGGAGAAAACCCAAGCGCTGCTCAGTACCGTCCATCCATCTGAAGTCGCTCTGTGTGCACCTCCTGCCCAAGCCGGGCAAATGCGCCATGACCCGCTGCAGAGCTTGTCTTTAATGCTGGGGTCATTTCTTGCCTTTGGGACCGACTTTGCCTCAATTTTTAATTAATCTGTACTTCAGAGGTTCTGATGAAAGTTTTATACTGTAAAATGCCAACACACCAATCTATCCTTATCTCAGGGCTCTTTCTCACACTCTTTCTCTCTATCTCACACACACACACACACACACACACTTACACTTTGCCATAATGTTAAAAGGAAGCCCTCTGCATAGCTTGAATGACCACACACAGAGACAAATATGCACGCGCTCAGACACACACATACACACACGCTCAGACACACACACGCAGACACAAACACTGCATAGCCTGAGTGGCTGCACACAACACACACACTGCCATAATGTTAAGAGGAATCCCTCTGCATAGCTTGGCTAGCCACATAGTTGGCCAGTCCACTCTTGGCTCACATTAGTTCTTTTGCTGAACCCCATGGGGCCATTCACAAATTTGAAGAAGGGAAGCAGCCAGCTAAGAAGTCAATTATCTGAGTATCTCATTCCCCGGTGGATTCTGCAGAAGGGAAAGGCAGAAGCTCTCCCCTTGGAAGAGACCATTGAATTTGCCAAATATTTGAACAGCTCCTATGTGCAAGGACTGTTGTAAGCACCCTGTGGGAATACAAAATGAATGGAACACAAGCCCTGCCTTCAAGGGGTTTCCCTGACTTGTTTACATGGCCCTCAGTTGTCTGCCTCCATTTCCAAATCTCCAGAGCCCCTCCTGCTTCACCCAGCTCTCCACCACCAACTGCCTTCTCCCGAAGCTTCAGCCAAACCCCACTGCTTACAGCTACACCCCAGCCACCACACGCACCTGTGCCTGGCCTCCCTACTCAGCTCCTTCACCTGTAGGGAGCTTTGTACCCTGAGTCCTGAACTATGGTAGGTTTAACTAATGCTTTTGGAAAGAATGAAAGAACATAATCTCATGGTATGAGTCTGGTTAGGGCTAGAGTTATAAACAATAAGACCAAATAAAAGAGTTACAGGAAGTTTTCAATTCAAGTTTATCTCCTCAAATATGTAGGATTGCCAGATAAAATACAGGATGCCCAGATAAATTTGAATTTCAGGAAAAAAATCTTTTTAGTATAAATATATCCTAAATAAGGAGCCCTGGTAGCTCAGTGGTTAAGCACTCGGCTGCTAAACAGAAGGTTAGCGGCTCGAACCCATCAACTGCTCCACAGGTCTGCTTCTGTAAAGATTTACAGCCTTGGAAACCCTATGGGGCAGTTCTACTTTGTCCTATAGGGTCACTATGAATCGGAATCAATTCAACAGCAATGGGTTTATATTTTAAATGTTGCGTGAACCACCACCTCCTATCATTTGGTCTCGCCATACTTGCTAGTACTCCTTCTTGAGACTTTAGGCCCTCCACACCTTGATTCAAAAACGTTCAACTTGCTATGTGTGGCATTAAAACGGGAGGGCAGGGGAGAGGCTTTTTCTGACCTCCGAAGACTTGCTTCCTTCGGTTTTCCTTTCTCTCCTTTTGATTTGGAGCACAAACAAGACGGAGATGGTATGACTTAACACTGAGGTGCCTCCTGTTGATACACCCCAAGGTAGTCTGAATAATTTTGGTCTCAGTTTGCCAGTGTTTGGTCCCTTGACACTTTATGTACCTGATGGCTGGCATGGTCATTTCTGGAGACTTGAACGTCACGAGGGTAATGGCAGTGCCAAAGGTTTACTTGCAGCCAGTTTGATTGGAAATGATCACTGCCCCATGGGCCACTCCTTGAGTGCTAACTATGCAAATATGAGAGGAAAACAGCTGGTCCGATTTATCTGCAGACATAATTGAATCCTACTGAACGGCAGCCTATGGACAGAGCCAATGGGCCAGGAATAACTTTCAGATAAAACAGGCAGCAGCAGGAAGAAGAAGGCACAGAAGAGCTTACGGAACAACAGACATCAGAAAGGACTTGGATGATGAATCTTCAGTGGAAGGCAAAAGACAGGCACCCTCAAGGGGGGGTCAAGAGCATCGGATGCAGCAAAAGGGTCTAAAAAAATGAAGTCTGTGAAAGATTACTGGATTTTGCAAAAAGGCTTCTTGGTGACCTTCAAGAGAGGTGCTAGGGTAAAATAGCAACACATAAGGCAAATTGCTGAGAACTAAGGAACGATTAAGGAGTAGACAAATAAAAGCAGCCGGCAAGTTTCCGGATTTTGGCAAAGAAGTGAAGAAGAGAACAATGTTGATAGCTCAAGGGAGGAACAGAGTAAACCAAGACCGTTTCAAGATGGGTGAGATCAACGGGTGACTGAAGCCTGGGAGAAAGGCCACTGGAGAGGGAGAGAGTGAACATGAAGCTGGGGAACAGGACAATGGAAAAGAAGACAACAGGCATTAAATTAAGGATGGGAAGAAAAGGAAATGTGCAGCAATAGGGGATGGAGGGGCCCACACGGAGATCATCAAGGGTTAGCATGAGAAGGATTTTAAACATGGAGAAAGATGGGAGGGCAAGAAACGAACACATCAAGAGCATGTGTTATATGCCAGTAACTGTACTGGATCCTTCATAGTTGACATTATTTCATTTAATGCACTCAACACCCTATGACATAAGCATAATCCTCATCACAAAAGAGGACATTGAGCCTCATAGACATTAATTTCCACGGTGGACCCAGGATTTAAACACAAACCTCCCTGATCTCCCAGACTTCAATACATAATGAAACAGAAAGAGGAGAGAGATGTTACTGGATGAAAAAACAAAAGCTTTGCCCACATCACAGTTTTAGCCATGATGAACTTTTACCACAAAATCCAATGTGAGTATGTGATAAATCCTGCCAGAATACCCCCTGCCAATTCTGCCAACTTGGTCTTATCTCATTTCTTGTTTTTAAAAAGGTAACTACAAATGGAGCAGCTTTCATGTATAAAATTTGATACATGATTTGTGTAGACAATAGATAAAAAACTAATTTATCTTCCACTTAACATAATGAAAACACCCAATAAATCCTCCAATTGACACAGTCTTCTGAAGATGAAAACCAAGGCCGCTATCCAGTTCATAACTGCATTCTTAATATTTTCCCAGACATCAAAGATAAAGTAACAAAGACCCCATACAGATTGAAGGGAAAAAACCTTCTTACCCAATGGTCTCCAACCTTGTGCCCCATACTTTCAAAGAATTCACAAATGACTATTTGTAAGTTTTAATAGTCTACAAGCCTGTTGAAAATTGGAAATATACCCTCAATAAGGCCATTCAAGCTCTATAAAACCCCAAATGTGTTTGCCTTTCACCAGAATCATAACTGAGTGTGGTAACTGTGGCTTATCAAAAGTTCAGATTAACTACTAATGTCAACATCAGAAATTCTAGATCATGTTAGGTGGACAAGGCCCACTTACTAGTGATGAATGCAATTCAAGTGCTAGGATCAAAAAATGTCTAGTCTGTAACTGACCTTGGAGATAGCCAACAAGTGTAACAACAGGTTTCACTGAAAAGTTCTTAAAGAGTCTGAAAGTTCCCTTTATTATTTATCACCATTTCAATTGTGACAGTGATGTCGTCACATTACCATACAACATCTTCCACAATGTGCTCTCCCAAGCACTAGTTCCATGAGATGTTCATGAATGTTAGGCAGAAATAGGATTCTGTGATCAAGTAAGTATGTTTGGGAGAAGTTGGTTTAAACAAAGTTCAAGAACATCCTAAAGGCCAGGAAAACCAAGCGTCTTTAATAAATTAACGTGAAGCATTTTCAAAATGTATTTGGTCAAAGGTTTTCTCTTTTGTAGGGTATCTGGAGGAACGTCCTGGAGTTCCCCAAAGAACCAGAATGGAAAACTGGTAATGACATATCACTGATAAAAATCTGAATCAGAAACAGAGAATTTGTGGACATTGTTAAATCAACTTGATTGTGTGTCATCACTTTGTTCATTTTCTCTTACAAAATTCCCATTTACAGACACCTCTACATACAAGTTAGGAGTAGCAGAAGCCATTCTCAACCTAACACATGTTTTGTAGGATCTTGCTCCTACAACTATTGGGGAGCCTACACTTCCTTTTAGAGCTGCCTCTAATTACTTCTAGGAGCCTCCAAAAAGTGTCCACAGAGGCTCCTGAATAATTCCTGTTAGCCTCCATGCAGTATCCACCATTTATCCCTCTGCTGCCTGCACATCTGTGTGAAGGTCTCTCTTCAGTGCCTCCAGGGGCCATGGAGAAGCTGCTTCCCACGGCACATCATCAATAAGCCACCAGGCACCTCTGATGCCACCACCAGGTACTACCATCTTCAGAATCACCACCAGACCAGTGCCAACAAGTGCCTGCATCTGATACTTCCCTGAAATGCCATGTGTGCTCTGGAGTCTTCAACATGCCACAGCCACACTATATTTCAAACCAATGTGAGAACATTCCCTCTTTTTCCCTTTCATTTTACATTTTGTCACAAAACAATGTTTCTTTACATCATTCCTTATCTTCCAATGTAAACACAGTGTTCAGATTTTACTGATGGGAACCACTCTCCATGGCTCTCTCACATTTTTGCACATCCTTTGAGCAGAGGCCCTGACTGCCTTTGTTCTGGACTAACTTTTCTAGGCTGTTTGTATAGGAAACAGATTTGGGAGATATAGTGTCTCCCTCCAGAGCAGAGAGAAGGTTTGCTTACTGTCTTTGAAGATAGAGATTGTGCCTACCTTCAGAACAAAGGGCAGATGTGTTTACTGTCCATTATAAAAGTTTTGAGTTCTCTAAGGTCAGGGTTTCTCTCCTGTACTAGAAACCACTGCCTGACAACCATCAGGCCCTCTTCATGTCATCCTGTGGGAAGTGAGGCTCAAGGAGTCAAGACAAATGCTAATACTGTGGCTACTGCTATTGCTGTGAGTAATAAACTGTTTTTGTCTCTGATACAAGAGTCTCATGTCTTCTGCCAGTATCGATGAAACTAAGATAGACTACCTTGTTAGGTTACAAGTAGGGTAAAACATTTCAGACCCCTCACAGATCTTGAAATTTATATTTAGGAACGTGTTGTCTGGAAGGAAGACCTAAATGCAGATGACGGATGTGGCCAAGAAAAAATCCAAGCAATATTCATCACTTTGCTCTTAAGTGCCTCTCCTCAGGATGACTGAGACTTTGATATTGAGCCAAGTTTGTCTTCAGGAGTCTCCACCTGACCCCCTTGACATCCTTAGTTTCCTTATGATAATAAAATAACAACCACCACAACAATAATAAATGGCAAAAAAAAATTTGAGTGCTAACTATGTGTCAGGCACTGATTTTGTCATTTAATGCTCACACCAACACTTGGAGGTAGTTACAGTCATTCCAACCCAGGTAGGCTGATGCTATATGCCATGCAATGGACACACCCCACATGGTCTGAACCTCAGAAATGCATGCCATTTGGACTCAAGAACGTTTAATTCTCTACGTGTTATTTCTCTCACTTACTTAGTTATACTATCCCTTATTTTTGACACCTGTGAAAGGGAACATGTTCGTGAAATACTATGCAATACTAGAAAATTTATTCCAAGGCAGAATGACTATTCCTGGGCCAAATGCCTTCAGGTCACACTACTCCAGAAAAACCTCACCCACTGCAGTGTTGCTAGTCCTGTACAGAAGAGGCAGAGATGCAACCACAAAACTCAGCCCCAACTAGCTCCATCTGAGGTGTGTTTATTTTTTTCTTCTTCCATTTGTGGCTGAGCTAGGGAAATAAAAAAGGAGAAGGGCAGGAAACACTTTCCACTGATGCCTAAATTACATTAGGTTTTTAAAGCACTCAGAATCCTTAGAGAAAGATGCTACTGATTTAAGTATTAGCTTCACTCTGTTATATAGAGCACCATCATGATGGCCATCCATCTTTCCTTAGTTTCGGTTAAACAACTTTGGACCAATATATGATAAATGGGGAAACAGTTCTGCCCTCACCTTATTTGCAATAATTGCTCCTTCTATTTCCTCTTCCCTTGGGGACATTAGCGCTCACTTATACACACAACCTTGCTGTTGATAAAAAAGATTTATGTACAAGTAAGATTTTATTCCTTCTATCAAATGTTTACTTAAGGAAGTTTTATTGCATAAAGTACTATCCTTACTCGGCGCCCAAGTAGATTTATTTTTTTAAACTCATTGCTTATCTTTCTATACTTCAAATCTTACTCTGTCATGAGGATTTTATTTTATGCAGGAATTCTGACTTAGCATACTGTTTATTTCATATGTAGAAACCTTAAGAAAACAGAAGTGCTAGACAATTACTGTTAGAGGCTTAGAAACATAGCTGCTTCTCAAGATGTAAAGAAAGAACGGTTTTATTCAAAGACTACCTTTGGTACGACGGGGCCTATACAAATCAGAAACAGACATTTCCTATCGGGTGTAAATCATTTGGGAACTAAAGAGGTGATACATATTAAAAACCCATTAAAAAAATTATATCCTTTATCCCAGTTATTATCCATAGATGTTCATGCCAGGAAAATAATTAAAAGTAAGAAAAACAAAAACTGTATGAACAGAGAAGCACACTGAAAGAATGGACTTCAGAGCACAAAATCTGAGCCAACCTAAATGTCTTACAAAAGGTATGTGCAGTCCCCTTGCTTACCAAGAGAGACTTATGGATAAAGACTAGAAGAAAACACAAGAAATGAAAACACTGTTTTAGTGTAGTAGGAAAACAGGGTATCATTGTTTTTCTTAAATCTTCATCACTGCAAAATTGTTTTAGCAGCAAAACTAATTATAAAAAGGAAATAGCTGACCTGAAATTATCCCTCTCTTCTTTCTGTCTTTCTAAATTCTATTCATTTAAAATACCCAAGTTAAGTTCCATTCTACCACATACCTTTGACCTTTACCATTTTCAAATCCACATCAATTTTATAAACCAGTGGTTCCCAACTAGGGAAAATTTTGCCACCCAGGGGACACCTGGCAATGTCTGAAGACATTTTTAGTTGTTATGACTGGGGGGCATGCTACTGGCATCTACTGAGTAGAAGCCAAGGATGCTGCTAAACATCCTACAATGCATACAACAGATCCCCAAAACAAAGAAGTATCCAAAATGTCAATAGTGCCAAGGTTGATAATTACATAATGATCGCTGTAACAGGTCATTTGGTCTTGCAAAATTCTATCATGCATTGTTTCTGTCACCAAGGCCATATTTTTCCAACTATTGATCTTTCTTTGTTTCCAATTCTTGCATTCCAGTCATCAGTAATTATCAATGCATCTTGACTACATGTTTGATCAATGTCAGACTGCAGAAGTTGGTAAAAATCTTAAATTTCTTAAAGAAAAAGGAAGTGCTCACTTGTCTATGCCAAGAAATTTGGAAGAAGCTACCTGGCCAACCAACTGGAAGAGATCCATATTTGTGCTTATTCCAAAGAAAGGTGATCCAACCGAATGCAGAAATTATCAAATGGTATCATTAATACCACATGCAAGTAAAATTTTGCTGAAGATAATTCAAAAACGGTTGCAGCAATACATCAACAGGGAACTGCCAGAAATTCAAGCCAGATTCAGAAGAGGACATGGAACAATGGAGATCATTGCTGATGTCAGATGGATCTTGGATGAAAGCAGAGAATACAAGAAAGATGTTTACCTATGTTTTACTGACTATGCAAAGGTATTCAACTATGTGGATCATAACAAATTATGGATAACACTGGGAAGAACGGGAATTCCAGAACACTTAATTGTGCTCATGAGCAACCTGTACATAGCCCAAGAGGCAGTCATTCGAACAGAACAAGGGGATACCGCATGGTTTAAAATCAGGGAAGGTGTTCATCAGGGTTGTATTCTTTCACCATACTTATTCAATCTGTATGCTGAGCAAATAATCCGAAAAGCTGGACTATATGAAAAAGAATGTGGTATCAGGATTGGAGAAAGACTCATTTACAACCTGCGATAGACAGATGACACAACTTTGCTTCCTGAAAGCAAAGAGGACTTGAAGCAGTTACTGATGAAGACCAAAGACCACAGTCTTCAGTATGGATTACACCTCAACATAAACAAAACAAAAATCCTCACAACTGGACCAATAAGCAACATCATGATAAACAGAGAAAATATTGAAGTTGTCAAGGTTTTCATTTTACTTGGATCCACAAACAATGCCCATGCAAGCAGCAGTCAAGAAATCAAATGACCAATTGCACTGGGCAAATCTGCTTTAAAAGAACTCTGTCATGGATTGAATTATGTCCCCCAAAAAATATGTGTATCAATTTGCCTGGGCCATGATTCCCAGTATTGTGTGATTTTCCTGCATGTTGTAAATCCTGCCTCTGTGATGTTAATGAGGGAGGATGGGCGGCAGTTGTGTAAGGCAGGACTCAATCTACAAGACTGGATTGTGTCCTGAGGCAATCTCTTGAGATATAAAAGAGAGAAGAGAGCAGAGAGACAGTGGGACCTCATACCACCAAGAAAGCAGTGCCAGGAGCAGAGGGCGTCCTTTGGACCCGGGGTCCCTGTGCAGAGAAGCTCCTAGTCCAGGGGAAGAGTGATGAGAAGGCCGACACAGAGAGAAAGCCTTCCCCTGGAGCTGACGCCCTGAATTTGGACTGTTAGCCTACTTTACTGTGTGGAAATAAACTTCTCTTTGTTAAAGCCATCCACTTGTGGTATTTCTGTTAGAGCAGCACTAGATGACCAGGACAACCTCTATAAAGTGTTTAAAAGCAAAGATGTCATTTTAAAAACTGAGGTGTGACTGACTCAAGCCATGGTATTTTCAATTGCCTCATATGCATGCGAAAGCTGGGCAACAAATAAGGGAAGGCTGAAGAAAAACTGATGCCTTTGAATTATGGTGTTGGCGAAGAACACTGAATATACCATGGACTGCTAGAAGAACGAACAAATCTGTCTTGGAAGAAGTACAACCAGAATGCTCCTTAGAAGCAAGGATGGCGAGACTACGTCTTACATAGTTGCGACATGTTGTCAGGAGGGATCAGTCACTGGAGAAGGACATCATGCTCGGTAAAGCAGAGCCAGTGAAAAAGAGGAAGACCCTCAATGAGATGGATTGACACTGTAGCTGCAACAATGGGTTCAAGCACAGCAATGATTGTGAGGATGACACAGGACTGGGCAGTGTTTTGTTCTGTTGTACATAACGTCACTGTGAGTCAGAACCGACTCGATGGCACCTAACAACAGCAAACAACGTTTTTGAATATTTTTGCTAAATAAATAAATAATAATGGGCAAAGGATTTGAAAAGACACTTCACCCAAGAAGATACATGAATTGCAAATAATCATATGAAAAGATGGTCAACATCATTTGCCATCAGGGAAAGTAAAATTAAACCACAATGAAATACCACTTCACGTCTACTACAATGGCTATAATCAAAAAGACAGATAATGACAAGTGTTGGCAAGGATATGGAGAAACTAGAACTCTCATATGCAGCTGGTGGAAATGTAAAATGGTAGAGCCACCTTGGAAAACAGCTTTGTAGTTTCTTGAAACATTAAACGTACACTTCTTACAGGACCCAGCAATTCCACTCCTAGGCATTTGCCCAAAAGAAATAAAAAGGTATGTCCACACAAAGACTTCTATGCATAGGTACACAGTAGATTTATTAATAGTAGCTAATCATTAGAAACAATCCAAATGCTGATTAACTGGTGAATGGATAAACAAAATGTGGTACATTCTTACAAGGGGTACTACCAAGCAATAAAAAGGAACAAACTACTGATACATGAAACAGTGTAGCTGAACTTCAGAAACATTATGCTAAGTGAAAGAAGCCAAACACAAGATACTATGTATTAGTTGACTGCATTTATAAGAAATTTATAGACAAAACAAAATTAAAGAGAAAGCAGATCAGTGGTTGGCTGGGACTGGGCAGGGAAATGGCTATTAACTGCAAAAAAGCATATAAGAAATTTGTGGTGTGATAGAAGTTATTCTAAAACTGGATGGTGGTGATGGTTGTACAACAATATGAATTTACTAAAACTCATCAAACTGTGTACTTAAAACAGGTAAATTTTATAGTATGCAAAAAATGCCTCAATAAAAGTATTGTTAAAAATCTTATAATTTAATCATTATATTGTTATTTAACTGTTCATGGGTTTATGCTTGGTTTTCTTCTCCACTAGCATATAAATAATCTGAATTTTGTTTGTTTTTTCCACCTATGCAGTTCCTTGTACACAATAAACAAATACTTCAGATAATTGTTTAATTATTTTAATATAAAAAGTAACATATATTCATCATAGAGAATTTGAAAAGACAAATAGAAAAAAGGAAACAGTCAACCAGAATTTGTTCTCATTAAGAACACCACTTTAAATATTTTAATAAATTTACTTTAATAATCTTTTACTTCTATAGCCTTATTTTCACATAATTATGCTAGGTAAACAACTGTTTATCTTTCTTTTCACATATCACCTAAGCTTTACATTACATAAATGCTTTACAAACATCTTGTTAAATGGCTCTTCGTATTCCATCCTCTGGATGTGTCACGATTTACTTAACCATTTCCTACTGTGGCCATTAGATTAGTTCTAAATTCTTATAGCATTGAGCTCAGGCACTCCCTACCCAGCATTCAGGGTCCACCAAACTCAGGCCACACCTAAACTCATCTCCCAGTGCACTAGACATTCCTCTTTCCTCTTTATGGAGTTCAATGCCTCCACTTTGCTCCAGATTGGGTGTACTCTCTCCTAACAAAAAGTCATAGCATGTGTCAACTCCCCATGCCAGAACACCCTTAGTCACTGACTCCAGTCTGACAGTCTTTACCCAACTGTTTTCATTTCCTAGGGCTGCCATAACAAATCACCACAAACTGATGGCTTAAAACAACAGAAACTTATTCTCTCACAGTGCTGCAGACTAAAAATCCAAAATCAAGGTGTTGGCAGGGCCACGCTCTCCCTGAAGGCTCTAGCGGAGAAACTGGTCCATGCTTTTCCCTTAGCTCTGATGTTGCCAGCAATTTTTGGTGTTCACTGGCCTCGAGAGGCATCCCTCCAACCTCTGCCTCTATTGTCACATGGCATTCTCCCTGTGTGTCTCTGTCTCTTCTTTTCTCATAAGGACATCAGTCACATTGGATTATGGCCCACCCTACTCCAGTATGACCTCATCTTAACTAATTACATCAACAAAGATACTATTTCCAAATAAGGCTACATTCACAGGTATCAGAGGTTAGGACTTCAACGCATCTTTTTGGGGAACACAAATAGACCAACCGTGCTATCCTTCAGGATTCTACCAAGTTTTACCACCTACATCAATCATACCTCTGTTATTCTAGCTAAAAGTAATCACCTCCTTTTCTAAAATACTTTAGCAGATTATTCACATGGACATCTAGTTATAGCTGACATAGTCCTTTTGTGTATGTTTTGGGAGCAACTAGATTGTACACCTTTGGTAGAGAGGGACCAGATATTTCGGTTCTTCTGTATTTCTGAATATCCTTCTGTATTTGCTAAGCATATAATGGAATTCAGGGAGCTTTTTTTTCCTTAAACATTGAATGAGGGCATACTGAGTAAAGATGACAGTGAGAGTCTTAAAATCAGAAGCATATGCAAATTTATCATCTTAATTCCAAAGGAATATCAACAGAGAAGTGTTTAATGAGTAAGCTTAAGTGTTTTCCAAAAATTAGAAAGTACCAATCTCAAACGTCAAAGAGCTATGGTTAAGAAAGAAAATGGGGAAATTTGTAACCTGAAGAAAGGCACACCGAGGGCAAATCTGAACATTCTGCAGGAACCCCACACCCTCAGGGATTAATGCTTATTCCTATGAAGTTGATACAGTGTTCAGGACATGTCTGAAGCATAAATTCATATTTCTTTCCATCTTGCTCTAAATTATCTGCCATCCATCACACCATGTATTACTATTCAGGTAATCATTAATATAAATATGTAGCTATTCTGGAGTGAATTTAATTTCTACAGAATAAGAATAATTACGTTAGAAAGAATGTTAATTTTTATTTAATCTGCTACACCTATAGAAAGCATGATTCTTTGGACCGTAAGGTTACATTCTTGGTTATAATCTAGTAAGTGTAATAGAGACAATGTTACATGTTAATCACACTGTTTCTCTTCCTGAGCACATAGGAAGATCACATTTCCCAACACCCATTGCAGTTAGGTTGGGGTCAATATGTCTGCGTTCTGGCCAATGGAATGTAGTTGGAAGAGATATAAGCCACTTCTAGCCCTGGTAACAAAAATATACCCTGCAACATCTAGGTCAAGTGGCATAACAAAGTTTATTAAAAAAAAAGTCCTGCATCTCACCTTGGTGAGTGGCGTTTGGGGTCTTAAAAGCTTTTGAACAGCCATCTAAGATGCATCAATTGGTCCCATCACACTTGGAGCAAAGGAGAATGAAGAAAACCAAAGACACAAGGAAAATATTAGATCAAGAGACTAAAGGACCACATAAACTGGAGACTCCACCAGCCTGAGATCAGAAGAACTAGAAGGTGCCTGGCTACCGCCAATGACTGCCCTGACAGGGAACACAACAGACAGTCCCGGATGGATTGGGAGAAAAAGTGTGGAGCAGAACTCAAGTTCACATAAAAAGACCAGACTTAATGGCTGACAGAGACTGGAGGAACCCCCAAAACTATGGCCCCTGGACTCTCTGTTAACCCAGAAATAAAACCATTCCCGAAGCCCACTTTTCAGACAAAGATTAGACAGGACTATAAAACAAAAAATAATAAAGATGAGGAGTGTGCTTTTTAGTTCAGTCAGATACAGGAGACCAAATGGGCAGCTCCTGTCTGGAGGCAGGATGAGAGGGCAGGAAGGGACAGGAACTGGTGGAATGGATGCAGGGAACCCGAGGCAGAAAGGGGGAGTGTGCTGTCACATCGTGGGGATTGCAACCAATGTCACAAAGCAATATGTGTATAAATTTTGGTATGAGAAATTAACTTGAGCTGTAAACTTTCACCTAAAGCACTATATACATACATATATATATATAAATATATATATATTCATATATATATCCTGCATGTTGGTTACAGTCACTGGAGATAAATATGAGTAAAGACTGGGAAATGATACAAACTTTTTTTTAATACATTCTGTTTCTTTATCTGGATGCTGGTTACAAGCCTGTGCTCCGTTGTAAAAGTTCATTGAGCTGCACATTCATGATCGTGCACATTTCTGTACATTTGCTACACTACAAGTTTATCAAGGGCTGAGTCTACAGCCCTCTTCCCCTTCCATGACCACCTTGGACACCGTATGTTTCTGATGGCAGCTGCAAGATGAAAGCAGTCAATATGCCAATAGCACTGCCAAAAATGGCCCTTATTTGTTACTGCAGCATAGCTTAACCTTATTTGCCTTATGTCTACTTTGTAGTAGTCTGCCTCAACAGAGGTCACAGTACTAAGGAATAGTGCCTGTACTAATATCCTTCAAGACCCAACTATAAAGCTTAAAGATGGTATTTTTCTACGTATGGTGCATGGGAACATCAGAATATGGAACATCAGAAGCACCTGAGATGTTTGATTAAAATGAAGATATTCCAAACCAGAATTTCTAGGAAGGATAACTGGGAACTGAATTTTTTTAACATGTTTCCCGGGTGATGCTTATGCATACTAAAATTTGAGAACTACTACTATGTGATGACAAAAGTCATAGGAACTGGCAAACACTGAACTCTTATACCTAAGGGTATTACAAATACAAAGGCTGATCCTTTGTCTCAGTGGATTAAGGCATGGAAGGCTGCTCCTCTTCTTTATAGAATCATAAAAACAAGCTCTTGACTGAGACACAGGACACCTAGATTCTAATTCCAGTTCTACTGTAATTCAACGTATGGCCTGAGCCAAGTTACTCAAATTACTGTAGCTTCAGTCTCCTCATCTGCAACATTTGAAGAGCTGGTGTGTGGAAGGTCAGTACACAGAAAACGGAAGCACTGCTGATGTGTTTGGAAGGTAGGAGGAAGCAGCCACTGAACCACCTCCTAGGCCTCCCACTTCAGCGGCCCTTGAGGGTTCTCCATGGAAACTTTAGACCCTGGATCAGGGTTTGAAATCTCCGGTCCAGCTGTGGATTCTTCATACTTTCTTGAAATTTTGAAAATCATGATTATGCTTGAAAGCCTTCAATTTCAGTCAACTCCAGTTTTTTGCTATTTTTAGAGCTGATCTACATATTTTCCCTACCCCTACTTGGGGAAAGGGATGGGTTATGCTAGAAATAGAGAAAAAGAAATTCAACAGAGATCTATTAATCCTGATCGTAGAGTCCATAACCTACCACGGCTAAATTCTCAGGCAATTTTGTACCATTTAACTAGACAAATTTCTATCTTTCTTACAGTATAGTTCACCCGTATTTTGCCCAGCAGTTCATAAGTGAAGGCCATTCCTTCCCACCACCCCCAGGCCTGTACAGAGGCTCGTATCGTCACAGCCTGCAGATCCTCACACTGCATAATATTATATTATTACTACCAAGGAGTTTTACTACTGCAACCATTTTTGTAAGTCATTGAAAATCTTTTCAGAATTTTTTTTGAAATGAATATACACCGGTAGGATGCTATTAAGCTTAACTGCTTCTTCCAAAGGGTTCATCTCATTGATTCATAGGCTCTTGTCTTGACCCCTTATTTTTTGCCCATTAATTCATTTGAGATGTTAAAAAAATTCAATGATGTTAATGAACACTTTGAACCCAAACCCTTTTTTAGAAAGTTTATTTCTCAGGTCCATTCAGCCAAGTACCAAAATTAAGAGGTATCTTGGTTTCTCTTGACACCTTCATACTGACTAAATACATAATTCAGTGTAAAGTTAAATATATCCCTACTAAAATTCTCCATGTGATTCACTGTATTATCTGACATCTAGATGGAGAAAAAAAAAAAAATCTAAAAATTAGTTTGAATGGCAACGTAGACTTTGGGTCAACAAACTTTTCTGTAAAGGACCAATCCCACCAATGTAGCTTGAGAACAATCATAGACAACACGAATGAATGAGCATGACTGAGTTCCAATAAAACTTTATTTACAAAAACAGTTGGCAGTCTGGATTTGGTCTGCAGGCTATGATTTGCTGAACTCTGACTTAGATGGAAATTTTATGAGGGGAAAAAATGGCATAACCAAAATATTATTTCCTGAGATGAAGTGTAACCAAAATTCAGTTTGCCAATTCAGAGCACCAAGCCTATTACCCCAAGTACCTTTGTAGTGGGACATCCCAAACCTATTTCCGGCTTTCATACTTTTCTTTAAAGAAATGAAGTGATTTAAATTGCAAAGGAAGGATTCTTTTTCTATCAGTAATCTGTATTTGTTGACAGGCTTGGATTTAAGACCACCAAGTGGTGTTTATGGTCTATTTTTCCAGCTTTCTCTTTACCCTCCCTTTTCTTTTGGTAAATCTCAAAGCAAACCTGCAGAAGCTTACTTTCCTAAGAGAACAAGAAATTACACCCAACACAGAGAAGAGTCCAAAACCAAGCAAGGCGGTGGCAGAGCCAATGGGTGACAGAGTGACATCAACCCCACCACCCATAATTTTTAAGGTTTAAGGTTTGACTCCAGTTTAGAAAAACAAATAAGCAAAAAAACAAACTTATAATAACACACACACAGCAGGGCTTTGACAAGGCTGGAAGTAATTCTTGAGGCTTAGATTAAGAATGTGATGTTTTCTACTAACAGAGGGTAAGGAAACAATGAAACGGATGCAACTTCCAGGTCTGAAGATCAGTGAAGGTTTCAGAGACAATGTACCATTTTTTAAGCCCAGGACCCTAAGTGAGTTCCCTGTTAGGGTCTTGGGTGATAGTAAGATTTCTAGAGTTAAAAACAGGTGGGTGGGTGGGAGTGGTAGATTTTATTTTCCAAAGATAGTCACAATATATCTTTCATCCCACATGCTCTTCTTACAATCTGACACTGACACCCTTCCATTAGGAGGCGGGGCCAATGTCCCTTCCTGCTTGGACCTGGGCAGATCTCTGTGACTGCCTTGACCAATAGAATACGGTAGAAGTGACACTGTGTGACCCCCTAGGCTAGTCATAAAAGGTGAAATGGCTTCCGACTGGCTCTCTCAGGACATGCACATTGGGAACCCTGAGTATGACATGTTAGAATTCTGGATGCCTGAAGCTGCCAAGCTGGAGAGACCATGTGGGGAAGCCCAGAGAGACAGAGACCCCTGCTCCATAGGGTTTTCTTGGCTATAATCTTTAAGGAAGAAAGCCAGGCCTTTCTTCTGAGGAGCCGCTGTGTGGGTTCAAACTGCCAACCTTTAGGTTAGCAACCGATAGCAAACTGCTTGCATCACCCAGGCTTCTATCCATATACTCATACACTCCTTTATTTTAGGAGATGTACGTTGCCGTACACAGCCCAAAGGCATTCACGTAAAGATGCAGCCATTGCTTCATAAGAAACACTGAAAGGTTAGATGGGACACCTACCATGACGTGACTGGTCCACTTAAAAGATGGCAAAAGGATTCTGTGGCATCTGTGATATAGAATCCTATTTTTTCTAAAAATACTCTTTGCCCTGAGATCTCTTTTGACTCTTTATACTTGGATTTCTTACAAACAAGGAATAAATTTTATGTTGTGCCTTTAGTCATGACTCATCAGTAAGTATAAAGTAGCTCTACAACAGGATATAAATTATAACAGATAAAATAATATGTGTAAGTCAAGTTTCTACAGCAAACTAAAAACCAACTTTTCCCTAGCTTGGGAACTGGGATTCTGCAAAGCTAAGTGACAAGAGATTTTCAAAGGAGTGTATTATGTTTGTGCAATGGTAGGGGTGGGTATCTTAACTGTGTTAAGCTTTTGCTCCTTAAACAAGTCATTCGGTATTTTTTAAGGCCGATCACCAGTAGTGAGCTATTTCAACAAGGCCAGTCACCAAGAAAAAATTATACAGAGAAAAACTTTAATTATTCACATTGTTAAAGAGCTTTTATTTTTAATTACTTCTAACTTGATGACAGTGGCCGTAATAAATCATTATGTTAATATAATGGGACAACATAGGGCAATTTAAATATGTCATAGTATCCCCTTAAATTTCAATATTCCTAAATAATATGGCTATAGATTCTCAGTAAATGCTTCTAACTCCAGCTTTCAATTAAATTTAGAAGAATGTGGCCCAAAAGTCAGTCAAATAAGTGTACTAAGAGATACACACTGTTCAATGTATACCTAATGGTCAGAAGGAGTTTTTAAGGATAATCGAAGAAACAAATAATCGAGGAAGAACATGAAAGACATTTCTAGTTTTATAAATAATGTAAGAAGTCACTTCAGCAGAATTTGGTTAAGCCATACATTTTGATCTTTTCTCACTCTTCACAGAGCGAAGTAAAGTATCCTAAAATTGCAAGTAAAAAGCAGTATGTAAAACCTTCTCTAAATATGTAAAGTCCATATTCTTAAAAATTTAAATGCAAGACATTTTTAAAGGCACTGTATTCAGTGGGTCAATACTCTTTCAACAACGAACTCAACTGAAAAACATCCATCAGACAAAAATGATTAAATTCCCATCAGTCATTTGGTACCGATAGCAAAAACTGAGCCACTCAAGTAAAACACTGTCAGGAGAGCAATGCCCCTTTTGGGGAACACATGCCCCAGCTTCTAAATGAGAGAGATTTTCCATAAATTCTAGATGTCTTCCACTCATCCTTCAGCTTTTATGTGTGAACAGACCAATTTAACATGACAAACATACCCCCCAACACATTTATATTGTCATAATTTCACTGTTAAGGCCAGCAGGGAGAAGTGTCGCCAAAAGTAAAGTATTAAGGAAAAGAGAAGTAACTTTTATTAGGTCTCCACTATGTGCCAGCGACTTCGTCCTGGCATCGACACTGGGGGTTAGATTTCAAGCCTGAGCCAGAACTCTAGACCCTGAGGAGTCCACGAAAGTTACAAAACTTGAGGTTTTAAAACACAGGGACCAAGGAAGAAATGCCGCTGTAGCAATGGTTAGACCCGCTGGGCACTGGATTTCCGTGAAGGAGACCTGATCCAGAGCTTTAGTGGAGCTCCAACAAACTTCTTGCCTCAGATCACAGTGTGTATACAAGGGGAATCAAGGATTCATAAGTCCTCATCAACAACCCTGTGTTCTCAGGAGAAACCACCCGAACAACCAAACACACAAGACACTAAACACCTGTCATTGGCCTGTCTAAGAAACTTCAAGAGAATTTAAAAATCCAATGGAAAATATTTCTATGCAGACGGTTCCCTTGAACATCCAACAACTCATTGGCTGGTAAACAGGTTTATAAGCCAAAGAAAAGAAAATGGAAGGGGAGGATTTGGCCGCTAAAACGGGAAAGGCAGAGAGAGACACATTCCAAACCTGGAGAAGGGGGCGCTGCTTCGCCCCATTTTACGTACCACCATTTCTTGCCAGAGCTCCTCATGGTGCTGCTTATCAAAGAACTCAATCCAGGTAACCAGAGGCTCAAGCAACCGGCGCTATCATCCACGTCTTGGTAGATTCACGCCTGTTAATGAGAACTACAAAAACGCCAGTCAGCCCAACTCTGTCATATGACATGGAGATGTTCCCTCCTAGGTCCTTGTAAAATAAATGTCAGAGCAATGAAACAATCACACACTGAAATCAAACCCTGTTTTATTTTAACAAAAGTACCTCTCGGAGAGAGATTCTATTTCATTATGTCACTTTGAAATTATATCTGCGGAATTTTTTTTAAATGCCTACTTTTGACATTTTAAAACCTTCATATTTCTGAGAGCTTAACATTTCGGTATTTGATATTTTAAAATATAACTTTCCATTCAATGTTGTCTCTTTAAATTTAGCTAATGTTAAGGCTGTCACTTTCACGCATACGTCTAAATTCAAACTACAGGTGGCCTGGCTTTATTTTGCCCTTTTTTTTTTTTTTTTTTTTGTTCCGTGTGTGTTGGGATGAGTGTGGCAAGGGGAGTTTCAATATTAACACATGATGATTGCCTGCAAAGTTTCCAGAACATCAGACTGTGCTCCCTAGGACCAGCACCAAGCCACACCCCTTGTCATTTTAGCGAGATGGGGACACCTTGCTCTTTCTTTCTGCCTGGCCAGCCTCTCTGGACAGTCTTCCTTCCAAGTCCACACCCCACATCCCCAGTTAGCTGTAACTCCACTGCTGAGCAGATTCCCAGAGAACCCTGGGCTTCTCTCAGGGGATCACTTTTCGCCCTGCACATTCAATTTGTTCAACTGCCTGGCTTCTCAAGTCCGCTCCCACCGGGGCTCTCGCTTTCTCACTGTGTTGCAGCCCCAGTGCCCAGCGGAGAGCATGGCATAGAGCAGGCCTCAAGAAATGTTTACGGAAGGAAGGAAGGAAGGCGGGAAGCAGCTGATGATGAGATGGTGAAGTGGGTAGATGGGTGGCAGGATAGACTCCTGGTACTGATAAAGGACAAGGTATGGAATCTCCTGAGTCCCTGAGTAACTCTCCGGAGTTAACGCGCTCAAATGCTAACCAAAAGGTTGGTGCTTCAAGTTCACCCACAGGCACCCTGGAAGAAAGGCCTAGCGATCTGCTTCCAAAAAAATCAGCCACTGACAACCCTATGGAGCACAGTTCTACTCTTACACACATGGGGTCACCATGAGTTGGAATCGACTCCACAGCAACTGGTTTATGGACTCTTCACTGTTCTCTGCTCAACAGCTTATTCATGCGAGAGGAAGCCAGAACCACTCCAAGATCTGGGGGAGGGACTGGGTAACTCATGCCACTTCTAACTCGTTCATACTAGCTTGTGCCAGCACATGCCGGCTTGTGCCGCTTTAAGCTTGTTTTGCTGACCTTCATTCAGCTTTAATCCTCCTGCTTCACTAAGGAGCCCTGGTGGTACGACAGAAAGGTTGGCCGTTTGAACCCATCCAGCAGCTCATCGGGAAAAAGACCTGGCAATCTGCTCCAGTAAAGGTTACAGCCTTTACTGTAAACCCTACGGGGCAGTTCTATTCTGTCACATGGGGTCGCTGAGTCGGAATCGACTCTACCGCATACAACAATAACACAGCTAATTCTCCCCTTTGTACTGACTGCTAGGTTCAAATCTGAAGTAGCTTGACTTCATATCGTCTTTTGTTTAGGTCTGTGTTTCTTGTTCACGTGCTCTCAGCACTTAACTTTTCATTGTATCCGACTGTTTTATGCATTTAGGAGGAGCTTTCAATCTTTTCTTGAATAAAGTTGGGCATAAACGCATTTATATGTTCAAAATCACACAGCAAATCATTCACAGAAAGAAAAACCAAGCAACCAGCATTTGGATGGAACCTGTGAAAATATGGTAGTGGTTTTCATATTTTACAAGAGCAACCTCTGATTTTGAAGAGATTGACCTCTTTTCTGATAAGAAACATGATTCCAAGAAATGACCAAATGCATATTTCTTTAAAGCAAATTTCCTTGTAAGCTATTAAAAGGTAGGATCCATGAGGAAATGGAAAAGATTCACCGTTGTCAAACACTGAAAAAGACTACTGGGAATTCTTCACCTTCTTGGAATGGAGGATGCATTTAATGATCATCTGAAAGTCAGGAACCCTCTTCCCAGAAAGAGACCTATGTGTACAGAGAGAGAAATTTTTGCAAACATTTTCAGGGGGCCCTACTGACCTAGCCACCCCCACCCACCAAACCTATCCACTCCTGCAGCCCATTGAATTACAGCAGGGGTTTTCCATGATGATCTGTAGATTAGGGTTAAGTGAGAAACCGTCCAACAGTTTGTAGTGAAAAAAGGAAAATGTGACCTATGTAAAACCAGTTGCCATCGAGTCGACTTTGACTCATGGCGACTCCATGTGTGTCAGAGTAGAACTGTGCTCCACAGGGTTTTCAATGGCTGATTTTTTGGAAGTAGATCACCAGGTCTTTCTTGCAAGGTACCTCTGGGTGGACTCGAACCTCCGACCTTTCAGTTAGCAGGCAAACATGCTAACTGTTTGTATCACCCAAGGACTCTGTAGTCTATGTAATTTGTATATACCTAGATATGGGTATAAAACGGCTACAGTCCTTGCTTACAGAGGAGTTCACTTTCTCTTCATATTATGGCTTCCTAGATTGATTCTTGATGCTGAAAAAATAATTTCTTTTATTAAGTGAAGACTGTACATGGTACTGGTTATTGGTTTTACTCTTTCCAACATCCGACCCAAAAACTGGCAAAAACACACTGTTAATCTCAAAAATATACTTTTTGAAATATTACTACTCCGGAAAATATAAAAGCAGGAAGATGTCTTCTCTTAATTTTATGAATCCCAGATTCAAGACTCCTGTACTACATTATCAATGTTTAAAGAAAATATTTTATGATTGGAAATACTTAATTTATATATTGATTCAAGCAAGATTCACTAGACTGATTCACTTCACAGGAGAGCTGAAAAAAATTATATACTTCAGCAACTACACCAATTTAAAAAGTCAAAAGTCCATTAAAGGCTAATCATGTAGGGCTATTTGATCCTTAATTTCACAAACAGTTTAAACGTTTACTAAATAAAATCAACAAATTAAACAACTTTTTAAAGCCAACTTATTTCAGTTAGCTGAATTTAAATAGGCAATGCCACCCTAGCAGCATGATTCATAATTCTTGTAGATTTTGCCAATTGGTTCAAAATGTTGTCAAGATTTCCCAAACAGAATTTTTTCACAATGTTACCATTTACATTTTAAATATAGGTAATAAATGCAGTGTATAATTGTATTTTTTTTCCATTTGCCATTGAGTCAACTGCAACTCATGGAGACGCCATACGTTTAATCAGGCTTAACTAAAAAAAATTCGTTCAACTGTATTCAAAAATTACTAAGATATATTATTGCCTTAATTTACTATAAACATTTTATTATCGTATAGTAAGTTATTAAGGAGCCTTGGTGGCACAGTGGTTAAGCGCCACGTTGCTAATCTAAAGGTCAGCAATTTGAACCACCCAGGATTTCTGCGGCAGAAAGATGTGGAGTCTGCTTCCATAAAGATTACAGCCTTGGAAACACTATGGGGCAGTTCTACTCTGTCCTATAGGGTCGCTATGAGTTGGGATTGACTCAGCGGCAAAGGATTTGGTTTGGTTTATCATAAGGTATTATCTGCCTTGGTTCATACAATTTATAGGAGAAAATTCAATCTTGGATAGAGTTAAAGAAATTTGTTTTTTTAACAATAATTAGTAATCAGCTATGCAAAAAAAAAAATTATATTTGTCATAAAGTCATTGGAAAGGATACCAAAATAAATAGGATACCAAAGAAACACTTTTGGTTTTTCTGTTACAAGATTTCTATTTGTTGTTGCTGTTTCAGTTTCCTTCCTTCTCCTGAAATTCTCCATCTTTTCACCTTTTATATCCATTTTTTTCTACAAATATTTAAACACATTATAGTCGTTATTTTGAAGTCCCTGTCTGCTAATTCCAACACCTAGGTGACATGTGGATCTGCAACTATTAACTACTTTTTATCCCTGATTATGAGCTACATTTTCTTTTGCATGTCTAGTAATTTCTGATTACATACTGGACATTATTACAGATACGTTGTAGGGAATCTGGATTGTGTTATTTTCCTCTGGGAAGTGTTGAGTTTCATCTTAGCAGGCAATTACTGGAAGGTCCCCTTAATTATGTGTAGGCTCAGTTTTTAGGTCTTACTAGGGTGAGGCACCTAACAACAACAAACCAAAATCAAATCCATTGCCATCGAGTTAATTCCAACTCACAGTGACCCTGTAGGACAGAGTAGAATTGCCCCATAGGGTTTCCAAGGAGCGGTTGGTGGATCTGAACTGCCAGTCTTTGGTTAGCAGCCATGGCTCTTAACCACTGCGCCACCAGGGCTCCAACAACAACAGGGTGGATCTATTTCAATTTTGCCCTTATTTCAAGGACATAGTCCTCATTCCTGGGACACGGCCCTTACTCCTAAAATACGGCTATTCTGGGGCTCCAGTGAAAACCCTGGAGTGTGTACCAAACCCCAATCACTTCACAGGTCTTGAACACAAATCTCTGTCTTCCCAGTACCAGGCAGCTGATGAAATCTCTGCTCAGATCTATCACTTCCCAGTTACTGCTTTCCGTTCAGTTCCTTGGGGTCACACCTACATACGCAAAGCTTAGGAGTCACCAGGGATTCAAGGATAAGGTATACGTACATCTTGAGGTTCCTCATTTCCAAAGTGTTCCCTCACAATTTTCACGTGCTTTGGCAGCCCTGAACTTCAACCTCTGACTTCTCTGCTTAATAAGACTTAGGGAGACTGCCGCTCTCTGCTTAAGCTCGATCCCTGTGTGCCACATGACCTGGGAAATACCCACAGTGGAAAAGTCCGTTAAGTGTGTGGCTCTTACCTAGCATGCTCCTGTTTTTTCAAGGGTCCTATCCCCTGCAGTTTCTGTGTGGTTCTGTTGCTCTCCAGCGCTTTCAAACTGTTGTTTCAACAGTGTACAATTCTGAGCTTATAAACTGTTATTAGTGAGGTGGTTAGTCCAATGACGGTTAATACAATACAAGCTACACTAATACTAGAACAACTACCTTGGAAATCCATTTTTAATTGATCGTTTTAAAAAAAAAATTTTAAAGGTACTCACTTTTTCTATTTCAAAGCCTTAGTTAAAAATATTAAGAAATTTCTATATATAGCAAAGCGCTTTGGGGCTTAATAGTCAGGTTTTAAAATAGAATATTAATGAAGAATGGTGAGGCATTTTTTTCACACCAAAAAGAGCAAGTCTGAACTGTTTTCTCCCTGCATATGGCATTATAGGTTTTGGCAACTCTACAAGGCATATCTCCCTGTCATGCAGATCCACCACCAAGAAAATGGAAACTCCGGTACACTCTTATTTTTCTAATAAGAAATGACACGTGACAGTAAAGGAAGATGCAAGAAAGAACAAAAGCAAAAAATGCAAAACTAAATGAAAAGGGCTTGTCATGGCTCCTTTTAATGTAGACAAGAACGGTCTTTCCTGTTTTGATAGCACATAAGGCATCACTGTATTACCAAACAAGATCATTATATTTATTGTTGTTGTCAGGTACTGCCGAGTTGACTCCGACTCATGGAGAGCCCACGTGTGCAGAGTAGAACTGCCCCACACAGTTTTCAAGACTGTGCCCTTTCAGAAGCAGATTGTCAAACCTGTCCTCCGAGGGCTCAAACCGCCAATCTTCCAGCTAGTAGTCGAGTGCTTAACTGCACCATCCAGGGACTCCTATGATATTTATAATAATATCTATATCAGTCAGAGGTTCTATTTGTGAACAACAGAAACAGAATGTGGATAATACTAGGAAACCTGAGAAAGCCGGAGCCTGTGTAAGGTGGAAACCTGTCAGAGAAGGAAAACTCAAATATTTTCCACTAATAGAGAGAGACAGAAAAATGGTAAGGCTGCACTCTGTCAGAGGTGGAAAACTTTTCGAAATCCCAAAAAACAAGGCAGTCTTGTCAAGTTCCAGCTCTCACAGGTTTCACTGTACAAGCTCAGAAGTGATTAATTAAAGGGAATTCAGTTATTCATGACGATTGTTCATGGAGGCCATGAGAACCAGGGTTGGAGGCAACACACCCAGGATCAACAATGAAAACTGAATGCTAAAGACACCAGTGTCGCTGCCGCTGAGGACACACTCTGAAACTTGCACCATGGATACCACAGTGTTGGACTTGAGCTGTGTCTGCCAGAACTGCAGCGACTGAGACCTGTAAAGACGAGGTACCGTGGCTGCTGCCGATGGGGTTCGTCATCAGAATGGTTTCTGTGTGGCCCCTGCTTCGCTAAGCCGCAAGCTACAAACTCAAGGCCAGGTCGCGCGATATGTCTTATCTGCAGGTACCCGGCTGCTAGCCACAAGGGTAGGTGGGAAGGTGAATCTGAGACATCTTCGGGTTCTATAATAAGGTGGGCTCTGCCTCATGACTTGAGAGAGTCCCCAAATTCAGGAAGGCAATTCTCATGCTGGGTGGTTGTTGTTAGGTGCCGTCGAGTCGATTCCGACTCATAGCAACCCTATGTACGAAGAACAAAACACTGCCCGGTCCTGCGCCATCTTTCATGCCGGGAGGCCACACATACACAAAAGACAAAGAACCGCCCCTTATAAGTCTTGAATCATCAAAAGGAGAAAGCACAAACAACATTTATTACGTATCTACCACGTACATGGAAGCTCTGGTGGTGTGGAAGCCCTGGTGGCGTAGTGGTTAAGTGCTACGGCTGCTAACCAAAAGGTCTGCAGTTCAGAACCACCAGGTAGGTGCTCCTTGGAAACTCTATGGGGCAGTTCTACCCTGTCCTATAGGGTCGCTAGGAAATGACTCGACAGCAATGGGTTTTGTTGTTGTTGTTGTTACCATACACTAGACCATTGGCTTAGTGCCTTTAAACCACGTTATCTCCTGGCTCTCTGATAGCGGTACATGTAAGCCACAACGGGAAACATTTTGCTTCGGAATGTACCCTGGCAAATGGATTATTGTGGTGATGAATGGGAACTTTCTTATTTACTTGTATAAATTCCCTGCTTGACTATAAAGCCCCTTGCAGGTCAAAACAGCGTCTCCGTCTCTAAATCTGTAATTAGCCACATGGTGCCTGGGCACATGATAGAGACTCAATCGTTGTCTGCTGAATAAATTGCACAAATCGTGAAAATTCATTTCTGCGATGAAAGGGGTAATGCTGAGGTAGACAGAACTGCCCTGTGAAGTTGCATAATGTAACAGCTGCCCTGTAGGAAGTTATGAAGCAAACAATACAATGCAGCGATTTTAATACAGAAGGTGAGACGGTGCCTTGAAAGAAACAAACACCCCAATATATGAGTCATCTTAAAAGAGCTTTCCGGCATTCGAAGTCGGCTGTGCGGTAACACCCGGGGAGTACACACTGAAAGAGCTAAACTGTTTTTCTTACCTCGTATAATCTATCATCTTTTCAAGCTACTCATTTATCCCCAATTCCAATCCTCTTGCCAAAAGCCCGAGCTTAGCACTTTCTTCAGATAAAAATAAAAATCCTCTTAACGTAGAGAAGGAAAATTGTACTATATAAATTTCTTATCTATAAAGACACTCTTACCTCATATTTCCACATTTATGACTATATATTTTTACACAATGTTGATTCCTTAAGAGGCAGTAGATTTAGGTTAGATGCAGGAAAGCATTTCATAAGAGGATAGTTAATACCTAGAACAGGTTGTGAAATTTTCCTCTCTGGAAATCTTCGAAAATTGGATAGACTCTCATCTATCTTGGATGATTTCGTCTGCCTGGAGCACCAGGAGCAGGCTAAGGGCTTCCAAAGTCCCTGCCAGGCCGGGGTTATCATCACCCTCATCCTCTGCAGCATCTATTTAGCCCTGGCTTTGTGATCCAGGTTGTTCAAAAAGCACCAGGGAAACCTTGGCTTTGCCCTCTAGGAATTGACAGGCTGCGGCAGCCCAGAGATGCAACTTCTCAGGCAATAAGCAAATGAACAGAGAACTACGCTCATTAGCCTAATTCTCGAATGGGGCAATTTACAACATGTGCAAATTCAGGAAGTACTCTGGGCTTGGAGGGGCAAGTGTACGTAAATGATCGGGGTGGGACTTGGGGAGGAGAGCAGATTTCTGGGTCATCAGCTTTTCTCCCATGAATCCAAGAAGCTGCTGTGGAGAAGATGAGCATGTTTACAATGTCAAGATACAGGCCATTTGGCAAAGGGCAGGGGTGAAGAGGAGAGCGATAAAGGGGGGCAAAGAAAACAGGCCTTCTAGATGTGTGATGAGACCCTGGAGAAGGATCTTCAGAGAAGGAGCGGCAAGCTGGCTGTTCCCAGACTGTGGGAGGAAGAGCGCTTTGAAAGCAAGGGGACGTCAGAATGGAATAACCCAAAGAGTGATTAAAAGTGAAGGGAGGCATTGGCAGCAATCTTGGTTCTGGACTGGGAGACAATGGGGAAGAAGCCTGGCCTCACCTTCTGGGGGGAGTAAAGGCGGTGGACACTCTTTTCCTCCAACCACATATAGTAATGGAGCAGGCTTTCTCAGTCTCAGTGGGTTGGATCACTCTTTGTTATGGGAGGCTATCCTGTGCATTGTGAGATGTTCAGCAGCACCCCTGGCCTCTACCCCCTCTACCTAGGAATGCCAGTAGCACCCCTACCCCCAAGTTACGACAACCAAAAATTCTTCAGACAGTACCCAATGTCTCCTGGGGTACAGAGATCCCCTCTCTTTCTTCCCATTAAAAACCCCTGGTAATATGCCTCATTTCTCCAGAATGAATCTGTCTCTCAATTATATATTTGTATAAAAACAAGATATAGATAATACCAAAGGTCACTGCATTCACAAAGAGTAGGCCAAATCCTTAAGAGCAAAGATTTCCGTCTAAATTTTCTTTAGATGGTAAGGACAAATGCAAATTGAAAACTGGGTATTCATTCTCCCTGTTGAAAATAAGGGAAGAGCCTCTCTCTTCCCCAGTTCCTTCAGAATTCCCTTTAGATAACTTGTAACTGTAAATTCTTTCTCTGGCCCTTTGAAAAGTATGTCAATCAAGGCTGTTTCCTCCAGGACCTTTCAAAATGTAACCATCAAGGAAGATCACACCTCACCTCCCCATTTCCAGCAAGGAGATTAACGTAACTTCAGGTATCCTGCCATAAAGACACTAGAAAATTAGCAATTTTATCTCCACATCGTGAATGTAATGGGCTATATCCACTCAGCTATATGAAGGGTCGCTATGACTCCACAGCGAAGGGTATGTAAAGGGTAAGGTCCCCTCTATCTCTGCGGTCTCCTGTGCTGCATCTCATTCTGGTTTAATGCTTATTCAGTCATAAAACTTTCCTTTCTCTTCTATATTTGTGGAGAGGGTTTTCTGGGTTGGGAGTAGATTTAGTTGTAAATTATATTTCCCTGTCATTATCTGGGAAACCCTGGTGGCGTAGTGGTTAAGAACTATGACTGCTAACCGAAAGGTCGGCAGTTTGAATCCACGAGCCGCTCCTTGGAAACTCCATGAGGCAGTTCTACTCTGTCCTATAGGGTCGCTGTGAGCTGGAAATCGACTCGACAGCACTGGGTTTTGGGGTTTATCATTATCTGAGGACTCCTGAGTAAATGCTGTTGTTAGTGAGTCCCTGTTCCAACCAAGTGTCGATTAGATGGATTCACTTCTTTGAACTGAATCTTTGATCTTGTGAAAGTGCAAATAGTCTTAGGAGAAAAATCAATTTAAAGTATTATCAGTCCTTAATACTTTGGTGTAAATGAATAGATGATCAGAATCTTTCTGAGAAGCCAGTGCTTTTGTTTTTTTGTTTTGAGGATAAAGGAATTAAGATGAGAAGCAGGATATCATCTCCCATATTTAGTTCCATCCCTGCTCTTCCAAACTATCTCATAACAATGGGGCTGAAAACTTAGAACCTACATTTCCCAGCCCCCTTAGCAGCAAGGTTCCCATGTGGCCAATGAAGGCCCTTACAGGAGATCTGGTAGGGGAAGAGAAAGAAAAGACACTATACACTGGCAGTATCAGGAGGCAGATGTGTGGGCATCAACAGATCTGTGCAAGATTGTGTTGGTGGCTTCCAAGCGTCTTCCTGCTGCTAAGATATTGGGCACTAGATTCCTACCTTCCCTGTACTTCTCAGTTCTCCATACTAGCTAGAGTTCCCAAACTTTCCCTACCTAATTCTTCTAACAGTGCAAGCAGATAATTCCCTATATTGAATCCCTTCCTGCTTAATATACCTACAACGGTTTCTGCTTACCTTACTCAACCTTGACCTAATATGTGGATAAAGCTATAGGATACGTGCATAGGATACCAGGGAAGTGGGGAGACACTACAGAAGAAAGGGGAACTTCATGAAGCGGGGCCATCAGAGGCCATATATGCCTCCTGATTCTGATTCCTTTTCCCCAAGGCCAATCTTTCCCAAGGGGCTGGTACCTAAGCATTGTGGGAAGAATGCCCGCATTGTTAGGAGATGTAGTGATCTGGAAACTAAACCTCCAAATAGAACTTGAATACTACCCCTCCCCCCAACTGTTTCTTATAAAATCAAAACCCGTCAAGTCGATTCTGATTCACAGTGACCCTACAGGACAGAGTAGGATTGCCCCATAGGGCTTCCAAGGAGCGGCTGACGAATTCAAACAGCCCACCTTTTGGTTAGCAGCCAAGCTCTTGAACACTGCACCACCAGGGCTCCAACTGTTTCTTATAGGTTTCTTATAGGTGAAGTTAATTTGTCTCAGGGCAGGATACTCACAGAGTCACGCAGCACTACATCAAAAAGGTAATACATAGCTCAATATAAATACACATCGTTGTGTTCATTCATTCAACGAAAATGTTTTGGCACCAACAGGCACACAGCTTTGAGCTAAACCAAAGAATGTTTGATACTCTCTTAATCATTTTGATACAGCAGGCTATGAAAATAACCTTCAGAGCTATCCAGAATATTCTACGGGCACTGTCAATAAGATGCTTATTGTATGTGTGGGCCAGCTTCTCTGCAAATGCCTCATCAGTCAGGATGAGCATTATAAGAAAAACCTGGCACCCAAAAGAAGCTGCAGATTGGAAGGATGTAAACAAATTAGAATGATAGCCAGAGCACCACGCCATGAGAGGAAAAAACACACACACAAACAAAAATACCCAAAGCAGAGAAAGACAGCCAATCTCCAGGCAATAGCTGATACCTAGGCAAATACTTCTGGAATAACGTAAGCCATCCATGTGTACTCTCTCTTTACAACTGTAAAATTGGGAAAAGAACCGGCTCTGTTTCCTTTTCAAGTCAGTTCTGTAAATAAGTCCATTAACTGGGGGAGGGGGAAGAGTGCACGAACTCTGATGCAGCTCTTCATTAAGAACTGTCATCACACGTGGTTATGGCAAGCGTCTTGCCTTCTAACACACTCCACACAGCCACTGTCCCCCTCCCCTCTCCCACTCAGAAGCTGCTCATTAGTAAACAAGGTTTCTCCTGATTCAACTTAAAAAGGTACAGAAAGCATTAGCAACTTCTTGGCCCTTCCTTTATTGAGTGTTAAAGCTAAAAGCCTTTCTGACATGCTAATGTACCTCGGTTTCATCACCAGCTCTTATGAAGTGGGAATATTTTAGAACTGAATACAAAGGAATCAATTGCTGGACCCACGGGAAATAGCAGGTTAGTATGGGCCACCCCACATTTTCTGGCCCCCAACCTCATCCTTTTATCTTAATCACAATACCCTAACAGCAGCAGGTAGCAGGTATGTTTCTAATCTTATGGGGTTGCCTCACCTTTCACTGCCTTTGAGCTATTTTACAACTCTGGTTGAGGGTCAGCAAAAAAGAGGAAGACCCTCAACGAGATGGATTGACACAGTGGCTGCAACAATGGGCTCAAACATAGCAATGACTGTGAGGATGGTGCAGGACCCAGCAAGCAATGTTTCGTTCCGTGATACACAGGGTCACTATGAGTTGGAACTGACTCCACAGCACCTAACAACAACTTGTAGAAAACTGATAGCAATGCCAAAAAATATCTGTCTATAGACAAGCAAAAAGCCCTGGTGGTGCTGTGGTTAAGCCCCTGGCTGCTACTCAGGAGGTCGGAGGTTTGAACCCACAAGCCACTCCAGAGAGAAAGATGTGGCAGTCTGCTTCCGTAAAGTTTACCGTCTTCTGTAAAGAAACCCTATGGGGCAGTTCTGCTCTGTCCTACGGGGTCGCTATGAGTCGGAATCGACTCCACGGCAGTGGGTTTGGCGGGGTTTATAGACCAGCAAATGAATTCTGTGAGGTGGAGGTGCAACTACAAAGAAGCCAGTTTTGCAACTATTTGCAAATCATTTAAATATTCCTGATCTATCAGTGTGTCTGTTCTTTGGATTCTCCTTTGAACTACTGTAACAACTTCCCAGTTCCCACATTAATAATGAGTTACATAAAATCTTTAACTTGTACCCATTTGGTATCTTTATGAGTCATGATTTTAACCTTGTTTTGACAATTATCCTTTAATAATACACACAGTATTTATTTAGTTGCAATAATGGCGTTCCACTACACCTACTTCTTTGTAACTTGCTTTTCTCCTTTAACAAGACATCATGTTCCTCTTCTCCATGATGGTTAATAGAGATTTGTAGTGACTGCATGGTATTGCACTGTATGAATGTTCCTTTCTGATGGATACTTAGGTGGCTGCTGATAAAAGGGAGCCCTGGCTGCGTAGTGGTTGAGAGCTCTGCTGCTAACCAAAAGACTGGCAGTTTGAAGCCACCAGCCACTCCTTGGAAACCCTATGGGGAAATTCTACTCTGTCCTATAGGCTCGCTGTGAGTCAGAATTGACTTGACAATGAGTTTGTTTGATTTTTTTGCTGATAAAAGTTGAATTTTACCCAAGCCCTTTGTTAAAGAAATCCCCTCACGCACCCTTTTGTGTTCTGGAAACCAGCAGAGCTTACTGCAGGATCTTATCTCCCCCTGGGCTTCCTCCTGGGTCTCCCAGGAGCCAGGCGGCCTTATCATAAAAAAAGGAAACTCCTCAAGCAAACTGGCCCTAATTGCAGTCTTGGTCCCTCCCTCACCTAGTCTCCCTTAGCTCTCTTTGTAAAAGCCCACAGTCCTGTGTTTCAGGAGGGTGGCATTCGGTCCAGGTCCTGGTATGTCTCCCCACTGTGGTGGTCTTCCTCCCCCCATTACAGTGCTCCTTCCTTCCTCTCCCTTGCAACCTCCTTTTGAATACAAGTCATCTTTGCCACGTTTGGAGCCCTGATGGCACAGTGGTTAAGAGCTCAGCTGCTAACCAAAAATGTTGGCAGTTCGAATCCACCAGGCACTCCTTGGAAACCCTATGGGGCAGTTCTACCCTGTCCTATAGGGTCGCTATGAGACGGAACTGACTCGACAGCAACAGGTTTGGTTTTTTTGGTTTGCCATGTTTGGGCATTGGCCTGTGCAATTTTTCCTTTGACATTTCTGATATTTTGCTATCGGGAATGATGCCTCAGTAAACATCCTTGAACAAAACTGCATGCCGGTTCAGTTAGTTCTTTGAAAAGAATTTGAGAAGTGGAGTTGCTGGGTTAAAAACTTGGAAATTTACATACAGATGCCTATCCTATCGCTGACAGGCTGTACAACCATACACTCCCATTAACACTGTCTGAGAGGACCCATTTCCAGGTGGGGCTTGGACATAACTGCCTACAGGGCCAGACTGTTACCAGAGGTGCACTCCTTAGGCCTTCTATTAGAACTTCTAGTGACAAAGGCCTGTGAGCTGAAGAGCAGAAAGGCTCACACTCCCGATCTCCCAACCTCCCAACACCCAAGGCTTTCAAAGAAAACACACACACACATTTATTTTTTCCTAAAATTTAAATTGTCTACTTTATTGTGCAGAGGAATGTTACTGAGAAATCTGGCCTGGAAATAGCTAGTTTAACTAAAAATCTCATGTTCTGTATGAGGGTCCTTGCTGGTCCACACATAGGCTATAATGTTTATGGGAGCAGATCACTGGGTCTTTCTCCCGAGAAGCTGCTGGTATTTGGCAGGAAACATCATCCAGCAAGCTCTAGTCACTTTCTGTGACATTAAGGACTCAGAGGGGCAGGGTAGGGTGGGGTGGGGAGCACAATTAACATATTAAAAAAAAAAAACCCAAACCCCTACACATCTGTATTAATATCTCCAAACAATAAAAAGTACCTAGATGAGTAGTGTCTGGGGTGTCAAAAGCAGTGAGCGGCCATCTAAGATAACCCCACTGGTCTCACCCTTAGGGAGCAAGGGAGAATGAAGAAAACCAAAGACACAAGGGAAAGATTAGTCCAAAGGACTGATGGACCACAACTATCACGGCCTCCTCCAGACTGAGTCCAGCACAGCTAGATGGTGCCCAGCTACCACCACTGACTGCTCTGACAGGGATCACAATAGAGGGTCCCGGACAGAGCTGGAGAAGAATGTAGAACAAAATTCTAACTCACAGAAAAAGACCGGACTTACTGGTCCGACAGAGACTTGAGAAACCCCAAGAGTATGGCCCCCGGACACCATTTTAGCTCAGTAATGAAGTCACTCCCGAGGGGGTGAGACCAATGGAGTATATCTTAGATGGCTGCTCACAGGCTTTTAAGACCCCAGATGCTACTCACCAAGGTAGAATGTAGAATATTTTCTTTATAAACTATGTTATGCCAATTGAGCTAGATGTTCCCCAAGACCATGGTCCACACATAGGCTATAATCTTTATGGGAGCAGATCACCAGGTCTTTCTCCCAAGGAGCCTCTGGGTAGTATACAGTCAAGCGCTTAACCCTTGGGCAACCAGGGCTCCTTGATGTCTGTGATATGATACTCTGCCCTTTAAGTTCTTCCTTGTGGCCTTCCAAAGCCAGAAGGGAAGTGCAATGGAATGGCAATGCAGTCTGGGTTGGTGGGGGAGTCAGGAATCTGCCAATGAACAATGAGAATGCCGGCGGCTCGGTTAGCACTGCCTAACCCTCCCAACCATCCTTATCCTTGGAGAGGTTGTTAATCACTGTTGCATAACTGGCCGGGAAGTTGGAAATCAGGCGAAACAGTAAGTACTTCAAGGTTAGCTTAGAGCATCTAGAAATTAGGTAATTTTAAGATTATGTGGCCATGCTACCAGAATTCTGTTCAGAAAATGAGAATTTTATATAGATGATAAATTATATCTTTTATATCTTGCTATAATTATCAAGATAAATTACATCTTTTTATATAAATTATTTTAAAAAACAACCTGTTGCCGTTGAGACGATTCCAACTCACAGTGACCCTACAGGACAGAGTAGGACGCCCCATAGGATTCCCAAGGCTGCGATCTTTACAGAAGCCGACTGCCACATCTTTCTCCCGAGGAGCAGCTGGTGGGTTCGAACCGCCAACCTTTTGGTTCGCAGCTGAGCATTTTAACCACTGCTCCACCAGGGCTCCTTTTTAATTTATACACAGAAGTAAAGTGTCACTTGCCATTCATGCATTCCTTCAGTGATTCCACAAACATTCACTGAGGTTCCCTTCAGGTCCACCTGTCATTCTGGATACCAGAGAAGCACGAAGGGAACATTCTATGACCTTTGCCCCCAAAGAGCTGACAGTCTAATATAGTCATTCAAGTAAGCATACATTTACAGGTTATTATATGAACAGTACTAAGAGAGCACTAAAAGAGTAGACAGCTCTGTGTAGGAAAGAGTTAACCTAGCAGGCTGTTCTCTTTAGAAGGGTCTGTTTGCAGGGTAGGCTTGGCTGGTGTCTGGGAACTCAGCTTCTGAAAAGTTAGCCATACTATCAGGTGGTTTTGCCATACCTGGGATATTAACACCTGCTTCCCTTCTAGGAGTCTGGAATTTCAGCAATGGCGGCTGGGTGTTAACGCCTACGTGACCAGAACCCAGTAAAAACCCTGGGCTCTGAGTCTCCAATGGGTTTCCCCGGGCAGAAACACTGCGCATGTGTCGCTGCATTTTCCCTCCTACAAGGAAGGCAGGGAAAGCCTGCACAAGGATTCCTCCAGGCTCCGCCTGGGTCTCTTTCCCTTCCTCATCTGCCCGTGTATTCTTGCTGTGTCATTGTAATAAATCTACATGCTGAGTACCACAGGACCTTCTAGGGAACCACTGAACATGTGGGTGGTCTTTGGGAAGTGGAAACTCTCCCAGTGTCCCAACAGTCTACCATTCCGACGGGTATTTATACACTAGTGGCCCTCCAGGTAATTGGTCAATGAATTTGAGAGTTTTGGGGGTAAAATTCCAAGTTCAGTGAAATAAATTACTTGGCCAAGTTAATATTTACTCATCCGCCTGTATAGTGAGTGTTTAAAAAAAGAAAAAACAGAAAAGCTATACATATTTAACGTGTCAAAAATATATATACATATATATATGTACACACACACACACACACACACAGGAGTCCCTGGGTGATGCAAACGGCTAAGTGCTCAAGTACTAGCTGAAAGGTTGGCAGTTGAAAGAAAGGCCTGGCGATCTGCTCTGGAAAGGTAACAGCCTCGAAAACCCTATGGAGCTGATCTACTCTGCACACATGGGGTTGCTGTAAGTCAGAATTGACTCAATGGAAACCAATAACAACACACACGTGTATATATATATATATATTATATATATATATATATATATAATATATATATATGTATATATGTACGTGCGTGTGTGTCTATATATGTTGTCATGTCTTTGAATTTAGAATTTTGACTTGAACATCGAATGACATAAAGCAAGAGGACAGAACTAAGCCAAGGGCAGCATGGCTTCTATTAACTTTTCAGCCTCAGTCTTTCCAGCTATTTGACATATTAAATGACCTGGGAAGTTCCGTCTCGTGTTGGCATTGTTGTTGGTGATTACACGCAGGGCTTGCTATCAGCATTACCCAAGTGTTGTGCTAGGAATAGACAGTGTGAAAAGAAACAGTATTCCCTCTGAAAAAGATCCACCCGGCGTTTTCAGCATGCCTTTGCTCTTGTTAGCTTTTTTGCCTTAAGAGATTCAAGACAGAATCAGGAAATGTTTCAATCATTTTTATAACATTTTTAAAAATACGAACCGAAATCAAACATAAAACTTCCAATTTTTATATAAAATTTCAGTGAAAACCCAGTCCTCAGACTTTCTCCTTTACCCCAATACCTGTAACATGTGCTCTTGCCAATGGGGCAGCTACCTAAATTTTTAAAGTCCCACCATGATTAACCGGAGGAGCTTTACATTTCACTTCTGCTAGTTTTTTTTTTTTTTTAAATAACTGGAACAAAACAGTGGTATGCATATGCATGTTTAGGCTGATTTTAACACACATCATAGAAGCAATAAAGTCATATTTAACCCCCCCCCCCCCAATTCAGGAATCCAGGGGCAATGGTGGTTCAATGGTGTAATTCTCCCCTTCCATGCAGGTGAGCCGGTTAATTCCTGGCGAATGCACCTCATGCGCACCCACCACCAATCTGTCAGTGGAGGCTTGCATGTTGCCGTGATGCTGAACAGGTTTCAGTGGAGTTTCTAGACTAAGACTAGGAAGAAAGGCCTGGCAATCTACTTCCCAAAAATCAACCAATGAAAATCCTATAGATCAAAGTGGTCCAATCCCATTGTGCACGGGGTTGCCATGAGTTGGGGGGGTCAACCCCATGGCAGCTAACAACAACATTCAGAAATCTACACTTCAGAGACAGCTAAGGCAAGCACTTCAAATGTCTTGTCTAAATCTGCACCAGAGGGTCTGCTAATTAGCATAAGGATGTCAGAAATCACTTTTCATTGATGAAATAAATGGTGTTCCAGAAATGTGCTCGCTAGGAAGGCTACACAGGCTCTACCACCCTGGCACGTGTAAAGGATAATTGGGCCAAAGCAGCAGTCAAACACCAAAGAGTAATTCTCTGCATTCTAGCATTCCATTTGTTCTGGGGCACAATCCCTTACCCCGACCCACCGCCTACTGAACAGTGGACTCTGTGCCTGATCCAGCTAGACGCCTGACACCACTTCTGTTTGCAAGAGAACTCTTCAGGCAGGTACTGCATGGGACTTCACAGACCCCACGAGAATAGGTAGTAGGACAGTTCTTTTTCTTATCCAGTTTGCATAAACCATGTGCAAGTACTCTTCCATCTGTTATTTCACACTCAGTCAGGGCCTTACTTCCCCCCAGAAGGCATATATGTATAGATCTGTTTCAATAGCCAAATTATAGCACCTAGATATCTTTAACAGTAAAGGAATATTTGATAATATTTTGAGGCAAAATAGGAGTTAATTACCAATTCAAAATGGCTATCAGGCCGTATCCAGACAATGATAAAGCTTTCAGTTAATGGATTTATCTTAGCAGATTATGGGTTGGGTATGCGTCTGTGTCCAAACTGAGCATGACCCAGGCAGGTAGCACAATTCAGAAAACCATCTAGCAGATCCTGTTGCTGGATGCCGTGGAGTCGATTCCGACTCAAAGTAACCCTATAGGACAGAGTAGAACTGCCCCACAGGGCTTCCCATGTGGAAATTTTTACAGGAGCAGATCGCCAGGTCTTTTCTCCCACGGAATGATTGGTGGGTTCGAACTGCTGACTTTTCGGTTAACAGCCGAGTGCTTAACCATCAAACCACCAGGGCTCCTTCCTGAGATAGATGTACAGGGATGAAAATGGAAGGAGTGATTTGGGACCAGGCAGTAAAAGTTCCCACTTCTCTTATTTGGCATTGTTCCCCCTTCCTGCCTGCCCTTTGCTCTTGTTTCAGACCATTTTTGCCAATGCCTTACAAGGAAGTTGCACACTCTATTTTTTTTTTTAAATCTGGAACATTCACTGCATCTTTTTATAAGACAAAATGTTCTGAGTTATCTATCCACTAAAACACATGCAATACTTTCTAGCAGCTTATCGCCTTCCTCTAAGTTCTTCTGTTATCTAGGTAGGCCTTCTTCTACAGCAAAAGTTCTCAATGTGTGTGGTCCCTAGGCCAGCAGCACCAACATCATGTGGGAACTAGTTAGAAACACACATTTTCAGGTCCACCCAAGACCTGATGAATCAGAGGCTCTAGGGATAGGGTCCAGCTATCTGAGTTTAACAAACCTGCCAGCTGATTCTGATGGACGCTAAAGTTTGAGAATCACTGTTCTTCAACATGTGGCACGTGTTTAGTTAAACTTGGAAACACGGACTACCGAGGTACCCAAGCTGTCATCTTTAGAGGGAGAGTATGAGAGTTAATGTTATGTGTCAGCTTGGTTAGCCTGTGATTCTCCATGCTTTGGCAGACACTGGACTGGCTGCTCTTCCACAATGTAATCTCCTTCCATGATGGGAGCTGATGTGATCAGCCAATCAGTTGAAAGGGGTGTCTCCTTGGGGGTGTGGCCTGCATCCAAAATGTAAATGGATATTCTGGCAAAGCTCACTCTCTTTCTCAACCCTGTACTCTTTTCATCACCTGACCTCCAGTTCCTAGGTTCCTGAGATGAAAGCCTGCAGAAACCTCTGGCCTGCCGCCTGAACTACAGATTTTGGGTTCACCAGCTCCTGCAATCCCTTGAACCAGAAGAGGCCTCCAGCCTGCTGCCTGATCTACGGATTTAAGACTTGCCAACCACCACAGTTGTGTGAGCCATTTCCTTGAAGTAAATCTCTCTCTCTCTCTCTCTCTCTCTCTCTCTATATATATATATATATATATATATATATGTATATATATATATAAAAGAAAACCAAACCCGCTGCCGTCAAGTCGATTCCAACTCTTAGTGACTCTATAGGACAGAGCAGAACTGCTCCAGAGGGTTTCCAAAGAGTAGCTGCTGGTGGATTTGAACTACCAACCAACCTTTTTGGTTAGCAGCTGAGCTCTTAACCACTGTGCCACCAGGGCTCCATATACATTTTATATATATATATATATGTTGCTGCTGTTGTTGTTGTTAGGTGCCATCGAGTCGGTTCCGACTCATAGCAACCATACGTACAACAGAACAAAACACCGCTTGGTCCTGCGCCATCCTCACAATCTTTGTTATACTTGAGCCCATTGTTGCAGCCACTGTGTCAATCCATCTCATTGAGGGTCTTCCTCTTTTGCGCTGAACCTCTACTTTACCAAGCATGATGTCCTTCTCCAGGGATCGATCCCTTCTGATAACATGTCCAAAGTATGTGAGACGAAGTTGCTTGCTTCTAAGGGCATTCTGGCTGTATTTCTTCCAAGACAAATTTGTTCGCTCTTTTGGCAGTCCACGGTATATCCAATATGCTTCACCAACACTATAATTAAAACGCATCAACTCTTCTTAGGTCTTCCTTATTCATTGTCCAGCTTTTGCATGCATATGAGGCGATTGAAAACACCATGGCTTGGGTCAGGTGCATCTTAAGTCTTCAAGGTGACATCTTTGCTTTTCAACACTTTAAAGAGGGCTTTTGCAGCAGATTGGCCCAACATAATGCATCTTTTGACTTCCTGACTGCTGCTTCCGTTGGTGTCGATCGTGGAGCCAAGTAAAATGAAATCCTTGACAACTTCAATCTTTTCTCTGTTCATCATGATGTCGCTTACTGGTCCAGTTGTGAGGATTTTCGTCTTCTTTATGCTGAGGTGTAATCCATACTGAAGGCTGTGGTCTTTGATCTTCATCAGTAAGTGCTTCAAGTCCTCTTCACCTTCAGCAAGCAAGGTTGTGTCATCTGCATATCGCAGGCTGTTAATGAGTCTTCCTCCAGTCCTGATGCCCTGTTCTTCTTCATATAGTCCAGCTTCTCGGATTATTTGCTCAGCATACAGATTGAATAGATATGGTGAAAGGGTACAACCCTAACGCACACTTTTCCTGACTTTAAACCACCCAGTATCCACGCAGTATACGTATTTATACGTCTTGCTGGTTTTGCTCCTCTAGAGAAACTACATTAAGACACAGGGAAGCAGACAGCATGGAGGTTAATCCTTTGTCATGCTCGACTGTCAAGGTGAAGGAGAAACGACCACATAAAGTTCACAGAATCCTTGCTGTAGCCACACCAGGCCTCACTCCACTGGCACTGCGGCTGCCATCTTCACACGTTGGGTTATCAGCTGCCATGCTACAGCTTGCTTTGGGCAAAGTTTCAAACCACCTGTTGGTAACCAAAGACTACCACCTCTCCTCACTACCACTGCAGGAATAACAAAGGCAAGCTAATGAAATCGTCACAGATGTCCATGTCATATAGTATCCAGTGGCATGGAGGCTGGTCACAGTGGCCCCACTGCTCTAAGCTCCAGCTGGAGGAATGTGCCCAGAAATCTTGGTTGTGTTTCAAAATGTGGTACAGTTGCTTCAACAGGCAGAGAAGAGGCACAGCTCATTCAAAACAAACCCAAAGCAGGCTAACGCCTTGAGGGGAAAGCTCTCTAGTACAGAAAGAGTAATTCATAATCATTTCATTTTTAGCTAAAGAAGGACAAAGCTTGAAATGCTAGGTTCTTTGTATCAAGACGCTGTGTAAGAAAATGATTTTCTTGAATGCTAGACTTTGATGTACCGCCCAACACAGTGTTACTTGTTCGCGATGCCTGTACTACTGCTAGTTGGGGCTAAGAAACATCTGGCAAGGCATAAGCAGGACAAGAAGGGATGTGGCATTTTTATATGGTGAGTGTCCAGCAAAGATTTCACTGAAATACACTGTGGATTGTGTGCTCATTTATATTTTGAAGCAAAGTTTCAGACCAAAGCATTTGCCACCCTGTGCTCAGTTAAAATGTTTGCTCAATGGCATATTCCTTGTAAATGTCTCTGAAACTACACCTGAATCCCAGAAATCCTTACAGGAGACTGACAAGATGTTCTCTAGAGCCGAACATATATTATAACAACAACAGTGACTTACATAGTGCTGACTGTGTGCCAGGTACAATTCTAAATACTTCTGCTAGTTCTTTTTATCTCTTTAAACAACCCTATGGGATAGGTGCTGTTACACTCCCATTTTACAGATGCAGAAGCTGTGGTGCAGAGAAGCTAAGTACGCAGTCCAAGGGGAAGCAGCTAGTAAGTGGATGGTTCTAATATAATAACTTATTATTATCAGAAGTTACAATAACAACTGACATGTACTATGTGAAAATGCCAGGCATTGCACTACGCACTTAATCGCATCATTGCATTGAATCCCCATAGCAAACTTAGGAGACATGCCGCCCTTAGCGACAAGGGTGTAAGACTCAGATTTATTAACTTGCCAAAATCCACTAAGCCAGTAGGCTGTGAGGCTGGGATTCCAGCCTAGGTCGGCTGACTCCAGACCCCAGGCTCTTAACCGCTGTGTCACACTGCAAATGATACAGACTCAACACATGAATGTAACTCCAGCTCTTTTTCACAACCACTGCCAATCTTCAATATTCCAGAGGGCTATGTGTGAGTGTCTGCAGTACAAGATACCAACAACCACTCTACAGTTGAGGGCACTTCCCTGCCCACTTTCCCAAAGTGCTTGAGTCCCTATGATCTAGAACAGCGTTCGTTGACTACAGTTCATAAAAAGAAGTAAATTTTAAATTTCAACCCAGTACACACACGTACAATGTCTGTAACTGTACAAACACATAAATATCCCAATATACACATACATATATTTGCATGTGTACATATATATATATATATACATACACAAATGAGAGTTTCACCAAACATTTACTTACATGAAACAATAACCAGTTGAACTAGTTTCCATTGAGTCAACTCTGACTCATGGTGACCCCATATGTGTCAGAGTAGGACAGTACTCCATCGGGTTTACAGTGGCTGATTTTTTGGAACTAGATCACTAGGCCTTTCTTCCAAGGTACCGCTGGGTGGACTGAAACCACCAAACTTTTGGTTAGTAGCCAAGTGCGTTAACTGTAGGCATCACCCAGGGACTCCTACTTAGACAATATCCTTACTATGTGTGATACACTGTGACACTTTCTTTTTTTTCTATTTACTTCTGTTCTACTTCACTATAAAATGCTAGTTGCCACCCACTTAAGTTGACATAACTCATTAACAAGCCAGGACCTGCATTTTGAAGATCACTGCCCAAGAATGATATCAGGTAAATATTTTCGAGGATTTTTGTCTACAATTTTCATTCTTAAATTTAGACAGACATTCAACAAACACTGCTGACCACGGCCTCCTGTCCAGGCACTCTGCTATCGAGTCATTTCTTTTCTGTGGAAACAAAAATAAATCTGATCCAACCCTGCTCGAAAGAAACTAATCCTCATCTAGAGAAGACTGACTGGAAATGACTAAAATATACTACCATGCAGTTGATAATGTAAAAACATTTATAAAGGCCTACTGGGAAATAGGAGCCCCGGGGGTGCAGTGGTTAAGCGCCGGGCTGCTAACCAGAAGGTTGGCAGTTCGAATCCACCAACCACTCCTTGGAAACCCTACGGGGCAGCTCTATTCTGTCATATAATGCCACTATGAGTCGGAATCGACTCGACGGCAACGGGTTTTTGATTGGGAACTACATGGGCATGAGAAGTTGGAAAAGGCTCCATCAAAAGCAAGGTGAACTGGAATCCAGCTGAGAAGGATACACAGGAATGGGGGTGGAAGAGCAAGGTACAAAGGACCTGGGTACTTTTTTCACTTATTAGGTGGTCAGTTTCTTCTAAAACAGTGAAATACGGTTCAGACCCTCCAAAAACCGTATTTACTTACATTCTTGCTTCCTCTTCCACGCTGCTGTTTTCGCTCGAGGTTTTCTAAAAAGAAACCAAACCAAACCAAACCAAACCCGTTGCCATCGAGTCGATTCCGACTCACAGCGACCCTACAGCGACCCTGTAGGGCAGAGCAGAACTGCCCCAATAGGGTTTCCAAGGAGCAGCCGGTGGATTCAAACTGCCAACCTTCTGGTTAGTGGCCATAGCTCTTCACCACTACGCCACTAGGTTTTCCAGATGCCCCGCAAACACTCCTGACTTTAGTCCCTGTGCCACCCACTGTGCACGACCTTTGCTGAGATATAAAGGACAGGTTACAGGGAAAATCTGAAGATGGAGTGACACATTTGTAGATAAACTTTCCTCCCAAAAGTTGGAGAAAAAAGATATTGTGCAATGGTGCAACTGGAGGGAGAAAGGAAACCACACACAAAAAACAATCATAATGCAGTTTTATTTCTTTTCCAGAATTCAAAACCCTGTTCTCACTCTATGAATGGAAGCATCATTATTTATTTTCCTTTTAATGAAATTATCTTTTTAGCATCATACTGCATGCCAAAGACACATTAGAGCCTCAGCTTTATTTAATATTTTGTTGGTAAGAAGCCACTGTTACCAATCTTTTTTTTATTATTATTGTTGTATTTTAAGTGAAAGTTTACAATTCCGGTTAGTCTCTCATACAAAAATCTATACACACATTGTTATGTGACCCTAATTGCACTCCCTATACTGTGACAGCACACTCCTCCTTTCCACCCTTGATCTCCTGTGTCCATTCAACCAGCTCCTGACCCTCTCTGCCTTCTCATCTCACCTCCGGACAGAAGCTACCCATTTAGCCTCGTGTATCTACTTGAGCTAAGAAGCACACTCTTCATGAGTATCAATTTATGTCCCATAGTCCAGTCTAATCTTTGCCTAAAGAGTTGGCCTTGGGAATGGTTTTAGTTCTGGGTTGACAGACAGTCCGGGGGCCGTGCTTTCTGGGGATCCTCCAGTCTCAGTCAGACCATTAAGTCTGGTCTTTTCACTGTTACCAATCTTGAAAAGCCAAAGTGTCAAAATATATTGGTGCTGTCATCATCAGAAATTATTTAAGTCCTGCTTTGGCATGCTCTTGTATTATTATATGACATATAATAAGTAAAACTGAAATAGCACCAGCAAGCAATTTGGGAGAGTCCATAAAGAAATACAGAAATATAGAACCCTTTAAGTATTATGAAAGTAGACAGAAGGAAGGACAAATTAACCATTACCACTTCATTTTTTGATAAGCATGCCGTGCTTCATGATATGTAGACATTCTAGTGGGATACCTAGCTTACTGGCAGGGAGGAATCTGACTCGAGAATTTCATGGTCATGGTGTTTTGTATGGTTGGTGAGATTTTAAAAAGTTATTTCACACAAAGTAGCCAGTTGAATTGCTTTGGTACCGAGGCAGTGCAAGGAAGAGTATGCAAACGATAAAAGCCATGGAAAACACAGATTACTCACCTTTAAAATTTTAATTTATGATGTGGGGCCCTGTAACTGTACCTATGGATTTCCTTTTATAATCACTTAATCATCTTTCATAGGTGAAATCATGGGCAGCCAACAACATCATCTCCAAGGCTGCAGATCATCTGTCATTCTCTTTAACCAGACTGGACGTGACAGCTGTGATTTCTTATTAGAGGGAATTTTATGACCCCAGGTAATGGAATTCAAAAACTACCAAAATGCAATGATTTCTGGTGAATATGCAATAAAGTTATAGCGATATTTGATGAATGGAGCCCTTGGGAATAAATTTAGTTCTTTAAACTATCACCACATTAACACTCCATTTTTCCCCCTTGTAACTCACCCGAAACCAGAACTGCTTACATTTGCAGTGACATTTTAAAAATCACTGAGTGAACAGTTTGTTCCTTCGAGTTGTTTTCCATTCCAGGAATTGTGAGAGTGAATACCCAATGGGAAGCAAAAATTGGGGGTGTGGGTGCGAAAATTATGAATGTAGCACAAATCTTGGAAGAGTCAGTCCTGCATTCGGTCTAAACGTGGTGGAGAAGGTTCTAGGTTTCATCTTGCTCCAGTCATTCTTCATGAGATTCACTTGTGGGGCGTTATCTTCATACCCATGCCAGAACACCATCTCCAGAATTCCAATTCGGTGGGTGTAGGGTGGAACCTGGCCCCTATCCTCTATAAAGTCTCCCAAGTGAGCCATTTGCTCACCCCTGGAAAATAGCCACTTTCAAGGTAGACATGCACACCCCTCATCCTAAGTCTTGAATGAATCCTTTTATGTAGGAGCTCAGGTGCTGTCTGTTGTCTCACATATGTATGGTCATGAAATATTCTCCTGTGATGGGAACCTTAGTTTTTACATGAACACTTACTGGTGCCATCTTGGTATACTCTCTGGCTCACAGAAGGGAAATGCATGGGCAGAACTCTTGTAATTTTCTATAGCTCTGGGCGATGGCTTGTATTGTGATTTATTTCAAGGCTGGGCACACAATGGGGGTATTTATCCCTTTCAGTATGTGTGTAGCCACTGGGAGACAATGACTGATTGGACTTGAACTTGGAAATCAAACTCAGTAGTTGTTTACCATGCAGTGTTTGTGTGCCTGGGACTTCACAGTGGGGGCTCAGTGCCATCTCTGTCAAGGCAGGCAAATATTCCTCAGGAGCCTTCCTCCAAAAGTGCATTTGTTTGGTGTGTAGGATTTGTTCTCTAAAGCAGTGCTATATGCTTTAAATCAGCGTAGTTCTGTTCGCAAAGATGGGAAAGCAGCTCGGGACTTTTCAAAAATCCACCTGTGTTGCGACTATTCTGCTAGTCAATGAACACAAGCATAAATATGTTTTCTTTTTCCTTAATCCACCCAGGTGATACGTTCCATTTTCAGTGTGCATTCCTAGTAAAGAATAATGAAAAATGATCGGAAAATTGTGCCCTTCTGATTTTCAGGGAATTTAAAAAAAAAAAACATTTCTTTGATTTGTCCCAGGTGACCTGCCATTTCAGAGAAAACACTGAAAGACTTAATGAGCCAAAGACAGGCACCTCAACCCAACTTTAATTTCTAACTTTGTTCAGGGAAGGCAATTTAGAAAGCTCCAAGAGTATTTTCAGTGCTTCTATTTATATTCTGAAGAACACTACACTTGGTGTGTATGCCTTAAAAAGCTGTGGACCGTAAGTGCCTGTCAAGTGGGGAAACACATTGCCACCACGGATGACAGCAAGAGGTGATCAAGCCCTTACTCTCTACGATTTATATTAAAATCGTCAAGAAGAACCAAAGCTAAGCACAAACCTGAAAACTGTCAAAATCCAGATATTTTTGGGAAAAAAAAATTCTTTGGGTTAATTCTTAGACCAGATTTCAATCTCTGGGACCACAGATCAGAAAATAAAGATCCTCCCTTGAAACAGCTCTTCTTTCTCCAGAAGCCTTTAAAAACAAAAAGGAAAAAAAAAAAAAAAACCCTTGCCGTCCAGTCAATTCCGACTCATAGTGACCCTATAGAACAGAGTAGAACTGCCCCATACGGTTTCCAAGGAGCAGCTGGTGGATTTGAACTGCTGACCTTTTGGTTAACAGCCATATCTCTTAACCACTATACCACCAGGGTTTCCACCAGAAGCCTTAGGACTTCTTTGTTCTAGTAAGGACTTATGTTTGAGATAGGAAAACAGAGGTAGAAAGACTATCATCTTGGACTTTCAATTAATGTAAGTGCATGCACCATAGATTTGTGGAGGATGAACCATGGTGGTTAAGAACAGATGTTGGGTGGAAGTCAACCTACATAAATGCATACCTCATGGATGTGGGGAGGATGAACCACACTGATTAAGAACAGATGTTGGGTAGAAGTAAACCAATGTATAAGTATGACTTGTGGATTTAGGGAAGATGAGCCATGCTGGTTAAAGACAAGTAGTGAGTGCAAGTCAACCCACATGTACATGTAAATGTATGCCTCTTACATTTGTACAGGATGAGTCATGCTGGTTAAGGACAACTCTTGGGTGGACACCAATCAATGTAAATACATAGATTTGTGGAGGACGAGTCAAGGGCAGATGTTGGATGGAAGTCAACCAATGTAAATGGATGCCTTGTGGATATGTGGAGGATGAGCCAAACTGATTAAGGACAGATGTTGGATAGACATAAACCAATGTGCATGCATGCCAATGAGACATATCTTAGGCAATCATATTACTAATTGATACGTTGTTTTATATTCAGAGGAAGTTAAGGAATCCTCATCTCATTTTCTATTCTAGGGTCCTGGTTGAATGACTCAGAAAAATGTATACTGTAAAACTCAGCAGGTATGGTGGACGTGGAGAGGTAAGTATTTTCTACTGTTTCCATGGTGTGAATTGACACACAGATACCAACAATGACATTTGACAAATGAAAAAATGGAAGCTCAGAGAGGTTAACTGGCCCAAGGAAATGTAGCTTATGAGGGGCAGAGCCAGGCTTCGAACCCCAGAAGCCTGGCTCCAGATCATGCTTTTAACTTCTGCCTGGGACAGCAGATTTCAGGACAGCCTTCTCCATAAGCTACATGGAACCCCAACAGGGGTAGACTATAATCAACTGTCCCCTGCCACCCCCTCCTAAACTGACTGAAATAAAATTACTAGTTAATTAAATTCCCAAAAAGTGTCAAATTTGACAGGAAGAAAAAGTTCAGCTCTAACTGGATTAGAATGAAATTTTTGGTTGAAACGAAGATGTAGGCGGTGAATCCATTACAAACTCTACACGGTTTTGCCTCTTTGCCTTTCCAGGTGTTTGGCCCATGATTTCACCAAAAACATCAACTTTTGAGCAGAGCTTAGAAAACATGTGCTGGTTCAGCAGCAGGACTGACTAAGACAAAAAGTAAATGTATATATATGTCTGTCTGTCTAACTATATATTTTCCCCCTAAGAAACTCAACAAAGTTTTGGATGGAAGGTGGGTCTGAGAAACATAATTAGGTTCCAGGGAACATTCTTCGTCGCATTCACATAATTTCAAGGCAGGGCAATAAGTGTTGGATCTTGGAATACTAAGAGATAGTTTCTTAAGTAGCTCATGCTAAGAATAAAATATTTTATGCTGAATACTAATGAGACATATATAAATTCTCACTTGCATACCTGAGAAAATGGAATTAAAAAAGTTAGCAAACCCTTTATGGTGAAAGAAATCTGTTTACTTACATGTAAAATCTCCAGATTAAGACTTCTGCTACTTTGAGTGGCTTCTTCCACATCCTCTGTAACTGCTGTTTAGTAAACAGGGTAGACATTGATTATTTGACTACCCTGCATCTGTTCCCCCTTCTTCAGGGAACGCCACCTGTTTTTCCTTTTGAAATTATCCCCTCCTCTCCTGGTCCTTACAGGCTGAGAAGAGCTGACTCTACTCTTAGCTCAGGGTGTAGACATGTCACCTGGGCCTGGTCAAAGACAGTGTGTCATCACCTGACTATATATTTGTATTCAGAGATGAATAGAGTTTATCAGAGATGATCTGGTATCATTTGTTGTATCACCAGGGAAGAAGAACACTCTTTTGCAGCTATAAAAATACAAGCCTCCAGCTACCAGGGGCCCGCCCCCACATGAGGAAAGATTGTCTGCAAATGAAACTAACCTAGAGAGAAATAGAGTTGAGAGGCAGAGACAGAGAAACCATAACCTGAAGACAAATTCCCTGGGATTTCTCTTACTTGCAACCTAGTTCTTAATCTGACAGTATAACAGCAACTTGGATGGTTATCTTTCCAACTTCCATCCAGTTACAGAATACATTCTTCAACCAGCATATAGATGGATCATCATCTTTCTCTAAACACCTCGTTGTGGAAAACTCACTAGTTCATAAGGCAGTCCATTTTGAAACAGTTATAATAATTTTTAATTCTTTTATACATACATCTCGATGAGACAGATCAACACAATGGCTACAACAATGGTTTCAAACATAGCAACGATTGTGAGGACGGTGCAGGACCGGGCAGTGTTTCGTTCTGTTGTACACAGGGTCACTATGAGTCGGAACTGACTCAACAGCACCTAACAACAACATACATACACCTATTAGTTCTATTTCTATCCTCTAGAACTACTCAAGTAAATCACACCTCCCCCACATAACAGGCCTTCAAATACTTGAAGACAGCTACGCTCAGATCCTGAACAATTCTCCATTGTTAGGTTAGACCCCAGTTTCTTCTCTTATCTCTCTTTTATCCAGTTTCTAAATCCCGGAACATCCTGTGCAATATCCTGACTGTCAATATCCAGATTGAATGCAATCTCCCACCGTGACCTACAAGAGGATTCTTCCTCCCTTGACTTTGGATGGAACTTGTCTATTAAAGCAGACTAAAATGATAATACCAAAGGCAACTGGCTCAAACCAAGCTATCAGTCAACTCAAGACTGGTAGAACTTGGTTTGAGCCAGTTGCCTTTGGTAATTTCAATTAATTTAAAATTAAATATAAATACTCACACGTGGCTAGTGGCTGGGCAGTATAGCATTAGAGGGTTGAGAGCACTAAGACAGAGTAAAATCTCCCCACTTGCTAAGCAATATTTTCTTGTTCAAGGTTCTTCAGAAGTTCTGCTATAACTTCCCTGGAGAGAGTTCCCTCATTTCTCCCATATCTAATACAAGCAGATGACTGGCAGGCTAAATTTCATCTTGTTCCTGACGATTTATGGCAAACATGGGCCCTGAACCCAGTTCATGTTTAAAAGAATTCTGAGAAACAAATGTGCCATTAAAAAACAAATGAATAAAAGCTATGCTAGCAAGACAGCATGCAAACTAGAATACTACAGAGGCTATTTAAGAATTCATTAAGTTTTAATTTTATTACAAATTCTTCATTGAACATAATAAATCCCTGTGACAGGCACTGGACTTTATGGTTAGGGCTAGGAATAAAGCAGGGCTTCAAACTGGTTATTCCTGGTTCAGTCACGGCTGAGGAAGCGAAACCAGGACAGATCAAACTTTTTAAAATTTGGGAGAACTGGAACAACAACCAGAACAGGAAAAATTATGAGTCAAAGCCCTACTAGAAACCTAATATCCTTGTTAGAAAACAAGTGCAGCATATGTGTTGCATAGCAACCAAATCTCTTACCTGTGGGATTTTGAGTAGAGTCAGAAACAGTGGTGCCCCACTCAAAGGTGGCTGCCGACCATGCTGTTTTGAATGTGTGTCTCTCTCCACAGTCCTGCCAATAACCCAACCTCACACATCAAGCTTCTGAAAAGGCACACTATGACTCTTCTGAGTATCCCATTCCAGGGCTTCAACCCATAATCTTTCCTGTTCAGGTTATCATTCTGGTTCACTGAAACTGTAAAAATTCGGGTCTGTTCCGGTTTCACTTCATCAGCTATGACTGAACCAGTTCGAAGCCCTGAAAAAAAGGCTGATTTGTTGACCTAGTTTCTATGGAATCACCACAGGGAATGAGGTTTTATTTTTCACTCCTTGGCGTCCAGTCAGCCTCATTTCTCTATGAAGTCTTGAATTCTCCTGCCCAACATTTTGGAGCTTTTATTTCTTGCATAGTTATTTACCAGTTTGGCTTCTGGAGCATATGAAAAACCTCCCCTGTTCCACAGGGGAGTCTGATGTGCATCCAGGATTTACAAGCCTCTAATCTATATGTCAATAATTTCCAAATCTCTGTCTTCTATCCAAATTGCTCTCCTGAGATTCAGACCCATCTATCCAACTGTGGTATAAGATTATAGAATTTGACCATGGATTCTTTCCATCCTGTGTACAAAGGCCCTTTGAGTCCACTTCCCATCCCTCAAACCTGGGTTGGTTTTTGGCTTGCTTTGGCAGAAAGCATGTGGCTTAGTGACGTTATTGAACTTCCAAAGCTAGGCCTTAAGAGATCTTGCTGCTGCTCTGCCCTCTTTGAATGCTGCCCAGAGACCACTGTGTAAGGAAGGAAGCTGGTCTAGCCTCCTGGATGATGAGAGGCCATGTGGAAGAGAACCCAGATGCCCCATCAACAGCTGGGACCCACTGCCCATCAAGCAAGTGAGGATCTCCTAGATCTTCCAGCCTAGCTGACCTCCAGGCTTAATGCAACCACACAAGTGAGCCCGTGCAAGACCAGCCAAGGACTTGCTGTTATTTTATGGCATTGAGTTTTAGGGCGGTTGATTATGTCATAATAGAAAACTAAAACCCCAACTGTCTACAGGATGTCTCTGCTTGCATGTCTCAGAAGCACATCAAACTTCACAAGTCTATAAGTAAATACATCCTTAACCCCTCCAGGATTCCATAGCCTTCCCTGACCACCCAACTCCAGCTTGCAGCCCTCATGGGGTGCCTTTTCCAATACTTCCCCATCTATCATATGGTACTGCATATTCGTGTATCTTCTCTTAGCCCTCGGGGCAAAGACCCTGGTCATATTTTATACCCTGTATCCACAGCTCCTAGAATACTACTTGGCACATGTTGTTGTGTACCACTGAGTCAATTTCGATTCACAGCAACCCTATATGACAGAGTAAAATTGCCCCACAGAGTCTCCTAGGTTGTAATCTTTATGGGAGCAGATCGCCAGGTCTTTTCTTCTGCGGAGCCACTGGGGGGGGGGGGGTTTGAACCACCAATCTTTTGGTTAGCAGCCGAGCACTTAACCATTAAGCCACCAGGGCTCCTTACTTGGCACATAATAAGTGCTTAATAGCCGTTTGGTAAATGCTGAATGAGTGAATCGTGCATTTAGAGACCTCAGCTATCTAGAACACAATTAGAAACACAAAAGTAATTGGCGGGGTGGGGGGGCAGCAGCCATCCAACAAGCAACTCGGAATTTACTCAAAGTCTAGTGTGTCTTATTTTATACACACTTCTAGCAAACCTAGTGATCAGAGAGTGATGAGAGTACCAATGACCTGAATGCCGGGCAAGAAAGACTAAACTGAGTTTGAAAAACACTTACATAGGCCAACTGAGGAGTAAAAAATGGCGACTCAGCAAAAGGAAAGAAAACAACTAAATAAACTACAAAGAACAGATAGGAGAGCCAGAAAAAGGACAGGACCCCGAGCTATTTGGTGTCTCTTTCTCACTCAAAGGCAGGGCCGGATTACCCAATAAACAAGGTATGCACGGGCCCAGTTGTGCCTTCCCACCCATCTGCAGTGCACAATTTCACCTGCCCCCACCACATCAAAGATGTGGTAAAACCCATGTAAAATTGCTCACCATAGATTAGCAAGTAAATACACTTAAGCCCATGCATACATTGCTCAATGCAAGCCTGTGCATACTATGCTGACTGGTTAATCCACCCCTGCTCCAAGGGCTCACCTAAGCCACCCTAAACATCTTGACAGCCAGTAGAATGTAAGCACCAGCAAGGCAGGGATCCTCATCTCTTTGTTCACTGCTATACCTCCAGTGCCTGGCCCATCATCAGCAAACGTTTGTTGATGGAATGAACAACCTCCAAGGCAATCACTCACTGTAGCAGCACAAAACAGACTGATGTCTGAAGTGAGAATGAACTTGAGATATCAGGAAAAGGCTAAAATATGTTCATTGTACCAAGTTAAAAAACACAAGGCAGGAGGTAACAGTTTGGAGAGAATTCTCCAAAAATTGCTTTCCAAAGTTTGGACACATACAAGCAGTAACCTTCAATTCATATTAAAAAATTTATTAATATGAGCTGGCAGATAAATGCAACAGAACATGCATCTTGATTTTGCCTTGCATATTGAGAGCTAGAAGGATCTTTTGCACTTTTCTGTATTTACCACTCAGCTTAGTACACCAGGTATAAACAATAAACTGTAATAATAAATATTTTAAAGCTTTTATTACAGAACATTTCAAGCATACATGAAAATAGAGAGAATCACTTAATAGATCCCCATGTACCCAGCGCCCAATGATGATCAACTCTTGGTCAACCCTGTTGCATGAAAACTCCACCATTTTCCTTCTTCCTGTATGAATACTTTGGAATGAATAATTGGTTTAAGATTCATATAACCACCATCACCTATAATCCATTAGGTAAAGCTTCCAGACTTACTAGTATTTAAGGGGCACTAACTAATAGTATCTTTTCATTAGCGAGGAGTTCATCTAAGTGTTTGAAAAATAACCACTCGTAACGGCTTTTTATTTTTATTCATCCACAGAAAACCAAATGTCACACTAAAATAAATGATTCATTTTTATTTTAATCAAATTTATATTTTGTTGCTCTTATTAAGCCATTTTTCTTCCCAAGGATCTGAGAAACTGCATTTTCCAGATTTGACTATGGCAAGCCACATAGAAGAAAATCACCTTATGGTTTATCTTTTTCACTACTACTAGATTTTTCAAAATACCATGTTTCTTTGTATTTTTTGTGTTTCTAAGGCAACCTGTCTATCCCAATTTAGTACACAGGAATCACATCTACTACATCTGTGGAAAGAGACCATGGAAAAGCTCTATGTCATCAGTCAGAACAAGGCCAGGGGCCAACTGCAGAACAGACCATCTATTGCTCATATGAAAGTTCAAGTTGAAACTGAAGAAAATTAGAAGAAGTCCACCAGAGCCAAAGTACGACCTTGAGTATATCCCACCTGAATTTAGAGACTATCTCAAGAATAGATTTGACGCTTTGAACACTAATGACCGAAGACCAGACGAATTGTGGAATGACATCAAGGGCATCATACATGAAGAAAACAAGAGGTCATTAAAAGACAGGAAAGAAAGAAAAGACCAAAATGGATGTCAGAAGAGACTCTGAAACTTGCTGTTGAACGTTGAGGAGCTAAAGCAAACAGAAGAAATGATGAAGTAAAAGAGCTAAACAGAAGATTTCAAAGGGCAGCTAGTGAAGATAAAGTATCATAATGACATGTGCAAACACCTGGAGTTAGAAAACCAAAGGGAAGAACACACTCGGCATTTCTCAACCTGAAAAAGACTGAAGAAAAAATTCAAGCCTCGAGTTTCAATAGTGAAGGACTCTACGGGAAAAATATTAAACGACATCAAAAACCCAAACCAAACCCACTGCCATTGACTCGATTCTGACTCATAGCGACCATAAAGGACAGAGTAGAACTGCCCCGTAGGGTTTCCAAGGAGCGGCCGGTGGATCCGAACTGCTGACCTTCTGGTTAACAGTCATAGCAGTTAACCACTGTGTCACCAAGGCTCCACTATTAAATGACACAAGAAGCATCAAAAGAAGATGGAAGGAATACACAGAGTCACTATACCCGAAAGAATTGGTCAACGTTCAACCATTTCGGGAAGCAGCGTATGATCAGGAACCGAAGGTACCAAAGAAAGAAGTCCAAGCTGCACTGAAGGCATTGGTGAAAAACAAGGCTCCAGGAATTGATGGAATACTGATTGAGATGTTTCACAAAACGGATGCAGTGCTGGAAGTGCTCACTCGTCTAAACCAAGAAGTTTGGAAGACAGCTACCTGGCCAACCGACTGGAGGAGATCCATGTTTATGCCTATTCCCAAGAAAGGTGATCCAACCAAATGGAGAAATTATAGAACAACATCATTAACATCACATGCAAGTAAAATTTAGCTGAAGATCATTCAAAAGCGGTTGCAGTAGTACATCGACAGTGAACTGCCAGAAATTCAAGCTGGATTCAGAAGAAGACATGGAACCAGGGATATCATCATATCCTGGCTGAAAGCAGAGAATACCAGAAAGATGTTTACCTGTGTTTTATTGGCTATGTAAAGGCATTTGACTGTGCATCATAACAAATTGTAGATAACATTGCGAAGAATGGAAATTTCAGAACTTAATTGTGCTCATGAGGAACCTATACATAGATCAAGAGGCAGTCATTTGAACAGAACAAGGGGATACTGTGTGGTTTAAAGTCAGGACAGGTGTGCGTCAGAGTTGTATCCTTTCACCATACCTATTCAATCTGTATGCTGAGCAAATAATCCAAGAAGCTGGACTATATGAAGAAGAACAGGGCATCAGGACTGGAGGAAGACTCACACTAACAACCTGCATTATACAGATGACACAACCTTGCTTGCTGAAAGTGAAGAGGACTTGAAGCACTTACTGGCGAAGATCAAAGACTGTAGCCTCCGGTATGGATTACACCTCAACATAAAACAAAAATCCTTACAACTGGACCAATAACTAACATCATGATAAACGGAGAAAAAATTGAAGTTGTCAAGGATTTCATTTTACTTGGATCCACAATCAACACCCATGGAAGCAGCAGTCAAGAAATCAAAAGACGCATTGCATTGGGCAAATCTGCTGCAAAAGACCTCTTTAAAGTGTTGAAAAGCAAAGATGTCACCTTGAAGACTAAGGTGTACCTGACCCAAGCCATGGTGTTTTCAATTGAGATGGACTGACACAGTGGCTGGAACAATGGGCTCAAGCGTAACAATTATTCTGAGGATGGCGCAGCACTGGGCAGTGTTTCATTCTGTTGTACATAGGGTCGCTATGAGCTGGAACCAACTCCACAGCACCTAACAACAACATTGTTTGAAATACAAAACACTGCTGTTTTGTTGAATGTTATGTACCACATTAATCTGCATCCTGAGTGGTGCAAACAATTAATGCGCTAACCAAGATGTTGGAGGTTTGAGTCCACCCAGAAGCACCTCGGAAGAAAGGCCTAGTGATCTGTCTTAGTTATCTAGCGCTGCTGTAACAGAAATACCACAAGTGGATGGCTTTAACCAACAAAAATTTATTTTCTCACAGTTTAGGAGGCTAGAAGTCTGAATTCAGGGTGCCAGCTCTAGGGGAAGCCTTTCTCTCTCTGTGGGCTCTGGAGGAAGGTCCTTGTCTCTTCTGAGCTTCTGCTCCTGGGCAATCTTCACGTGGCTTGGCATCTCTCTTCCCCCTCTCTGCTTGCTGCTCTGCCTAATAAGCTTGGTTTATATCTCAAAGGTGATCTGCTTAAGACACATCCTACACTGATATGGCCTCATTAACAAAATAAAGAAAACCCTATTCCCAAATGGGACTACATCCATAAGTATAACCCACTGCCTTTGAGTCAATGTTGACTCAAAGAGTAGAACTGCCCCAAGGCTGTAAACCTTTACAGAAGGGTTTCCAAGGCTATAAATCTTTACACAAGCCAACTGCCACATCTTTCTCCCATGGAGCAGCTGGTGAATCCAAACAGCCAACCATTTGGTTAGCAGCTGAGAGGTTTAACCACTGCACCACCAGGGCTCATTAATCTAGCCACAGTGGTTCTCAAACACAAGTACTCATCAGAATCACTTGGAGGACTTGCTAAAACATGGATTGAGTTTCTGATTCAGTAGATGGGGGATGAAGCTTGAGAAACTGCAGTTCTAAAAAGTCCCCAGATGATGCTGATGCTGTTGGTCCAGGGACCACATCTGGACAACCACTAGTCAGTCTACAGCATTTAAGGTACGGACTAACAAGTAGACAACTCAGACCTAGGAATTAAGAGGAAGCAAAACAAACCGAGGTAGATCACTGCTCACAACAAAAGTAAGTAAGTAAGACCTGCTGTTGTTGCTGTTAGGTGTCATCGAGTCCATGTCGAATCACAGCGACCCCATGTGACACAGTAGAACTGCCCCATAGGGTATTCTATGGTGTAATCTTTACAGGAGCAGATCAACAGGTCTTTCTCCCATGGAGCCGCTGGGTGGGTTCAAAGTGCCAACCTTTAGCGGCTGAGCGCTTAACAGTTGTGTCACTAGGATCCTTACGTAAGACCAAAATGGTAGAAATCTCTATCCACACCTTTCATCTCCTACTCATTCCATATGCTAACCATCCATTCTCTGGGTGTATTCATTCATTCCTACCACCAGCTTTTATTGAATCTATATTATATGCCTGATATGATGCTAGCTTAGAAATACGAGATCAAAGAAGACAAATTTCAGTCTAGAAGCTTACAGCCTGGTTGAGAAGACAAGCTACTAAACATTCAGTCAAGTAAGGTCTGGTAATTGTGCCATCAGAAAGGTACACACAACCTGCTCAAAATCAGATAGGGATCAGGGAGTCTGCCCAGAGGCACTACCACCTGATTTTAAAAGTTTTTCAAAGATGGGTATGAATCAGGTTAAGTGAACCAAAAGAAGGAAGGAGGTAAACAATTCCAGGCAAAGAAAATAACTTGTTTAAGGGCAGGGAAGCATGAAGTAAACACAGGAATAGCTTGAGTCTCAAAATCTAACGGGCATGGTAATCACCCAGGAACTCGTAAAAATGCAAAGGCCTGGCCCTCTCGGTGGGACTCCATGGTCTTTATTGGCTCTCCAGGTGATACTGATTACTCCAAGGTTTGCGAACCACTGACTCAGAGAATCATGACCAAATGTGCTTTGCTAGAGTACCAAAGGATGGCTGGGGGGGGGAGGGAGAACCAGAATAGAAAGGGGGTCAGGGCCAGACTGCAAAGGGTGATTCGAAATTATGTGAAAAATGAAAAAATAACCCAACTGGGGGACTCTTTTATATCTTTTCCTAGCCATCTGGGCTTCCTCTTCCCTGAGGAGAGTTAAGAAGCTTTAGTTTTCTAAAGCAAGGGGCAGCAGACTAAAGCCCATGAGTCAAATCCAGCCTGACATTGGCTTTTTTGTATGGTCCCCGAGTTAAGAATGGTTTTTATATTTTTTAATGGTTGAGGAAAAAAAAAATATTTCGTGACACACAAAAGTTATATGAAATTCAAATTTCAGTGTCCATAAATAAAGTTTTATTGGAACACAGCCACACTCATCCATTTACAGATTCTCTGTGGCTGCTTTCCCGCTACCATAGCAGAGTTGAGTAGTTGTAACAGAGATCATATGGTAAAATATCTACTATATGGCACGTTAGGAAGTTTTTCAACTCCCATTCTAAAGCCTAAGCTTGTGAAGGTCTAGAGTGGAGAAATCACTAAAAGTTGAGGGAGAAGGGAGTGGTCCAAACCAGGGGAGAGTCTGAGATAGCAGACTGCTGGGTTCCACGTGCAGTGGAGCCCCGGAGCCCCAGTCTGTGCTCCAGCCTGGGCCCCAGAGGTGATAAGTGTCTCCTGGAACCATCTGAGCAGTGACGAAGAGAAGGGCTGGATGCCTTGCTTATCAGGAGGGAGTGGAGGCCGTCCAAAAGACTCCCACTTTTAAACACCATCTTGGGCCATGAGCATCTCAGCTGCAGCCATGATGAAATGGGGAACAGAAGCCCTACTTACATGGTCTCAATTATCATAAGTGATCCTAAGGGAAGGGACAGAGACCTTCTCCTCTGCACACCCCACCAGTCAGGCAGGCGGTGGCTAAGCCAGGCTGAACTTGATTTAGAAAAAGAGAGAAACGTGGCATTTCCTGACACACTGATGCACCTGTGTTTCCCAACACTCTGCTCAAGCTCCAGATGACCTTCTCTTTGGCTGGCTCTCCTTGAATGTGGATATTAAGGCCATTTTTCTTTCTGGCCTCACTGCCATCCAGCTGCAGGGAAAAGCTGGTGATCCCTGGAGCAAGATGCGCAAGCACACCTGTGGCCGCTCTCTGTGCCGCCCCCACTGTGGCCGGCCGTGAAGAGGATATGCCAAGCACCAAATACACCTGCTGGAGGACAGCCTGGACTTAATTTACTACCAAGCTCTGAGAGCAGGATCTGTTAACACCTTCCAATCATCTGTCTCATACAACCACAGCTATTTTAAGCAGAAGTCACTTAAGGCTTCCTCAACACAGAAATCTTCTTTCTTCCAGAGACTTCTGGTCAGGGGAAAAGGCACAGAGACCTGGAGCTTGGGCTCCAACCAAAGTTTGGATTTTATATCTTTGGGCTCAGGAGCCGCAGTGGTTTGGAGTTCTTCTGGGTAGAAATGGAACACACGATTCTTGGGCAGAGGGTTATTTTATTTGGCAAAAGCCGCCTGAATGGACCATTTAGTTACGCAAATGTAAAGCAGAGACTAAAATTAGCTAAGGAGATGTGTGAACTGCTAAAACTGCTGCAGTGGTGAAGCAGAAAGTGGTTGTAGGCAGAGTGGTATCTCTGCAGATGTTTCCCTTAGAGAAAGGTCTCTTTTCTCGAATGGATTTGGCTCTGTTTTGCCCACAGCTTCTAGATTCAGCTTCTAGAGCCGCCTGCATTCCCTCGCTTATAATCTCTTTCAAAGCCAGCAATGGTGGGTGGAGTCTCTCTCAACTGTCACATCTCTGACTCTTGTTCTTCTGGACCAATGGTTCTCAAAGTGTGGTCCTTGGAAAAGAAGTATCACCGGGGAACTCGGTAGAGATGCAAATCCTCAGGCCCCACCCAGACCTAACGAATGGACACTCTGTGGATGGAGTTTCGCCATTGTGTCTTAACATGCCCTCCAGATGAAGCTCACTCACATGCACACAGGAGTAGGTTCTTGTTTGAGCAGTTTCCAAGGAGAGGCAGGAGCTGAGGTTCTTAGAGAAGGACTTAGATCTGAACTTCATTTAACCTGGAGGAAAGACCTTAACAAAGGTACTAGAGCCTGCTGGGTCAGGATCAACCTAGACTGTTCTGCAATTCCACGGGTTGATTAAAACAAGACTAACTCTGAGCATCAACCATGTACCCATATTGGGCAACAATGACATGATACAATAACTCTCTGTGCTAGCAAAAGTTCAAGGGAAGAGAGCTGCACTAAAGGATGCAACCAGTGGTGTGTGTGTTTAGGGGTGGTAGAAAGGGGGGAAACTGGCAATCGGTAGATGAGGTACGACCAGGAGCCATGCAGGGAGGAAGCCTCTGGGGGCTAGTCCCTTGAGCTCTGAGAATGGCCCAGGCTGACAGCCAGGTTGAGTTTGCTATTGTTAGTCCCTTCTTTCATCCCCAAGACTCTGATCTCTGTTGCTATGACCTTCCTTGTTCCCACAAGTTAATGAGACCAAGAAACCTCGGGGTTACCCTTCAGTCATGATGCCTGGATGGCACAATGTCCCATGCTCATTGTCATGCTTGGAGAACAGCTCAATCTAGAGTTGGCTTCTGAGTCTAGGACGGCTTGTTTTATTTAGACTCTGAAAAATGGAATGAGTAACCCCTGCAACCTGGCAACCCTGGCTTTTATGTCCAGGATCTTGCCAAGTTGTAAGGTAGTTCTTCAACTTGAACAAGATATAAATGCACATGCACCAAGCTCTACTTTAAAGTGCAACCAATTTCCCCCTTGCTTTTCCTGTGTGAAACAGCCTCAGCTCTTTAAAAGGCCTCCAGTATCTCACAAAAGCAAAAGATGGGAAAATCAAAGGCTTTATTTCTCATTTTGAAAGCTGCTTATATAACCATATCTGTCATAAAGCCCAAAAGTAGAACTTTACCCCAAACTGGGTGTACCAGAAGTAGAAAGGCCCTACCACTGACCCCTAATCCTTACCTGGCACATTTCAAAGCCAGCTGCTCTTGCTAAATCCCCTACTGGTTCTAATCCCTTACCTTTTCAGTGTGTAGGGTCCCACCCACTAGGAGAGGGCAGATATTAGCAGCCCTCCTCTGCTGTACTTGGGGTAACATAGTCTGGTGAACCCAAACGCTGGAGAAATAAAAAGGGGTTTCTCGCACCTCCAAAACTGGGGTGTCCTGAGCCAGGGAAGAGCAGTTTCACTTTACCAGCCCTTCAGATGCTTTCTAACAAGCACTTGCTGTTCTCTGGAGTGCAGTGCTATCAGCTAGAAATCTGAGAATAAGTGGAAACACCTGCTCATTAGGCACCCCTCTTTTGAACCACACCAGTGAATGAAAGCCACTCAAAGACCGATCTCATCCTGTTAACCCAACAAAGTGTTTCTGGATTCCACAGGACATTTATGTTACACACAGGAATGAGGGGAGGGATTAGGTAAATTCCAAAGTTCACAAGGGACCCTGTGGCTGCTGAGGCTGGTGCCTGGTGTGGGCTCCAGGGCTGCCTGAGCCATGGGAGGTGACCTCCTCCGTCACCAATAAGCATCACTAAAATCAGTCTGAATTATCATGGCCCCTGGAAGAGTGGAGCTACTTAAAGTCTGGAGATTTATTAAGAACATCTCTGCAAGGTTTCACTTTGAGCCTTGGTAGGAAGTCTATTGCACCTGGAAAATAAGGAAAGAGAAAATGGAAACTTTCAAGTATGCAGGTAGTGCCTGACTTTCAAAAGACCTGCAGGTAACATGTGAGTAAATTCATTCTTCCTTCCCTCCCTTCAGCTGACCAGACACCAAACCATTACCCATCCGTCTGCTGTACTATGGTGGCTTGCATGTTGTTGTGATGTTGGAAGCTATGCCGCTAGTATTTCAAATACCAGCAGAGTCACCCACGGTGGACAGGTTTCACTGGAGCTTCCAGACTAAGACAGACTAGGAAGAAAGGCCTGGTGATCTACTTCCAAAAATTAGCCAGTGAAAACCTTATGGATCACCGCAGAACATCACTTGACTCACCTGCTTTGGACACATCATCAGGAAGGATCCTTCACTGGAGAAGGATAGCATGTTTGGCAAAGCAGAAGGCCAGCGAGGGCAAAGGAGACCCTCGATGAGATGAATTGGCACAGTAGTCACAAGGATGGGCTTGAACATGTCAGCAATCATGAGGAATGAGGATGATGCAGGACTGGCAACATTTTGTTTTGTTGTACATAAGGTCGCCATGAGTCAGAGTGAACTTATGACAGCTATCTATCTATCTAATCTACCTATCTCCCTACCAACCGATCTAAGATGCCCAAGTCTTTTACATGTTAAAGTCTCTAGATTCATCTTATAATGAATGGCATTTTCAAATCTCTACCTGCCTAGCATTATCATTGCCTGAGATGCACAATGTTATTCCTGGGATTATGACTGGACAATGGCGACTCTTCTATTTTTCAGTCAATGAACTAATTAATGACCATTTAAGGAAGGAATATGAGGCCTGGCTGTCACTAAAAAAAACCTCTGTTCAAACCTTCTGGGAAGATCAGGAAACTGCATTAAGGCATGAAGAATGGGCTTCAGTAGCCTGGCAGAAAATCCTGAAGGCAATCATGGAGTACTCGTTCAAGAAATGCTGCAACACCGATGCTTTTCATGGCGCTGAGGAAAATATTTTGTGGAAAATCATGGACATCAGGCACCATCTTGCAGCGTGATTCAAGAGATTCAAGCTCTATAAAACTTTGTGTATAAAACTTGGAGGAATACGTTCACTAAGTTATTTTCCTTATACTTCATTTTTTATGTACACACAAATGTATTTTATGATTAAAATGTATGCCTAAGTCTAAAAGTTGGTACAAGAAGTATAAAAGTCTAAGTCAGAAGTGGGCAAATTTTTTTCTGTAAAATGCCAGATAGTAAATATTTTAGACTTTGTGGGCCATACAATCACTGTTGCAAGTACTCAACTCTGCCACTGTGGCTTGAAAGCAGCCACAGACAATCGTAAATGAGTGGGCAATGGCTTTGTTCCAATAAAACTTTATTTATAAAAACAGGCAGTGGACTAGATTTGGCCTGCAGACCAGTTTACTGACTGATGATCTAAAAGATAAAACATTATGTCTTAATTTCTTTTTTTTTAATTGTGGTAAAATACAGATAACATAAAGTTTACCATTTCAACCATTTTTAAGTGTACAATTCAGTGGCATTAATTACATTCACCATGTTGTGCAACCATCACCACTATTTCCAAAACTTTTTCATCACCCTAAACAGAAACTCAGTACCCATTAAGCAATAACTCCCCGTTTACCTCCTCTATCCACCTAGACCCTGGTAACCTCTCATCTACTTTGGTCTCTATGCATTTGACTATTCTAGATACCTCGTAAAAGTGGGATCATACAATATTTGTCCTTTGTGTCTGACTTATTTCACTCATCATGATGTTTTCTAGGTTCATTCATGTTGTAGCACGTATCAGAACTTCATTTCTCTTTATGGCTGAATAATATTCCATTGTAGTATACAAAATTGTGTTTATCCATTCATTTGTTGATGGACACTTGGTTTGTTTCCATTTGGGGGCTATTGTGAATAATGCTGCAATGAACATTTGTTTACAAGTTTTTGTTTGAACACCAATTCTCTTGGGTATATACCTAGGAGTGAAATTGCTGGGTTACATGGTAATTCTATGTTTAATTTTTTGAAGAACTATCAAACTTGTCCACAGTGGCTACACTATTTTACATTCCCATCAGTAGTGGATAAGGGTTCCAATTTCTCCACATCCTTTCCAACACTTGTTACTGTGATGGTTGAGATTGTGTGTCAACTTGGCTGGGCCATGATTCTCAGTGTTCTGGCAGTTGTATAAAGTTGTGATCACCTCCCTGTTGAAATCTGATACGTGATCACCCTCATGATGGAATCTGCTGAGTGGTGCCGGCAGGGGGAGGGCCTGTGGCAGCACTGTGGCTCACTGCTCCCTTAGCCTTCATCTCTCCGCCCTCCCCAGCCTACTTCCTTCCGGCTCGCTTTGTCAGGGCTTTTGCTTGTTCCAGATCTTGCAGCTGGCTCCTGTTCATCAGGCCTCCAGTTCTTGGGACTTAGGCTAGCACCTTGCCAGTGTCTTGGCTGCCAATCGTCGATCTTCACAGCCTGTGGCAGCACTGCTCTCTGGCCTGCCGATCTTGGGTTCACCAGCCCCTGCAGCTATGTGAATCAGGAGAATTTTCTTCCCTGCCTCACGGACTTGGGACTTACAGCCTCTAAAAATCGTGTGAGCCATTTCCTTAATATAAATCTCTCTTCATATATATATATATACACACATACATATATATATGTATGTATATATATATGCTTTACTAGTTCTGCTTCTCTAGAAACAACCTAAGACAGTTATTTTCCATTTTTCTGATAACAGCAATCCTAGTGGGTGTAAAGTAGTACCTCATTGTGGTTTTGATTTGCATTTCCCTAATGATTAATGACGCTGATATCTTTTAATGTACTTGCTGTCATTAGTATATTTTTTTGGCAAAATGTCTGTTTAAGTCTTTTGGCCAGTTTTTAACTGAGTTGTTTGTCTTTATGTTGTTGAGTTGTAGGAGTTCTTTACATAGTCTAGCTATTAAATCCCTACCAGATATATGGTTTCCAAACATTTTCTCCCATTCTGTAGGTTATCTTTTCACTTTCTTGATAATGTCCTTTGATGCACAAAAGCTTTTAATTTTGCAGAAGTAAAATTTATCTATTTTTTTCTTTCGTTGCTTATGCTTTTGGGGTCATATCTAAGAACTTATTGCCAAAAACAAAGTCCTGAAGCTTTACACCTATATTTTCTTCTAAGAGTTTTAAGATTTTTAGCTCTAGTATTAAGGTCTTTGGTCCATTTTGAGTTAATGTTCATATATGATGTGAGGTACAGGTTCAACTTCATTCTTTTGCATGTGGAGATCCAGTTGTCCCAGCACCATTTATTGAAAAGGCTATTATTTCCCCCATTGAATGGACTTCGCATCCTTTTTCAAAGATCAATTGACCATAGATGTATGGATTTATTTCTGGATTCTCAATTCTATTCCATTGGTCTATATGTCTGTTCTTGCACCAGTATCATGCTGTTTTGACTACTGTAGCTTTACAGTATGTTTCTTGTCCCCTCCTGCCTACTAGTCCTTGTCCCTGGACTGCTGTGCCTCATTAGTCCCATTTTGGAAATACAACTGATTTTTGAGTGTTGATCTTGTATCCCGCAACTTTGTTGAATTCATTTAGTAGCTCTAGTAGCCTTCTTGTGAATTCTTTGGGATATTCTATATGTAGGTTCATGCCATCTATGAATAAGGACAGTTTTGCTTCTTTATGATTTGAATATCTGTTATTTCTTTTTCTTGTCTAATTGCTCTGGCTAGAACTTCCAGTACAATGTTGAAAAGCAGTGGTGAAAGTGGGCATCCTTGTCTTGTCCCTGATCTTAGATTGAAAGTTCTTAGTCCTTTTCCATTGAGTATAAAGAAAACAATTCCATTTATAATAGTATCAAAAAGAATAAAATACCTAGGAATAAACTTAACCAGAGAAATGAAAGACTTGTATACCAAAGACTACAAACATTGTTGAAAGATATGAACGAATACTTAAATAAATGGAAAAACACCCCATGTTCATAGACTGGAAGACTTAATGTTGTTAAAATGTCAGTACTACCCAAAATGACCTGCAGATTCAATGCAGTCACTATCAAAATTCTAACAGCCTTATTTGTGGAAACGGAAAAGCCAATCTTCAAATTCATATGAAATTGCAAGGGGCCTAGAATAACCAAAACAATCTTGAAAGAGAACAAAGTGGGAATATGATGTTGACTGTGGGTTTTTCATAAATGCTCTGTATCGTGTTGAGGAATTTCTCTTTTAGTCCTAGTTTGTTGAGTGTTTTTATCATGAAGGGGTGCTGGATTTTGTCAAATGTCTTTCTGCATCAAATGAGACAATCATGTGATTCTTCTCCTTCATTCTGTTAATGTGGTGTATTACACTGATTTTCTTATGTTGAACCACACTTGCATTCCTGGGATAAACCCCACGTGGTCATGGTGTTTAACCTTTTAATATGCTGTTGGATACTGTTTGCTAATATTTTGTTGAGGAATTTTGTCTGTATTCATAAGGGATATTGGCATGTAGTTTTCTTTTCATGTGATGTCCTTGTCTGGCTGTAGTATGAGGGTAATGCTGTCCTCATAGAATGAGTTAGGAAGTATTCTCTCCTCTTCTATTTTTTGGAAGAGTTTGAGAAGGACTGGTGTCATTTTTTTTTTCTTTAAATGTTTGGTAGAATTCCCCCAATTAAGCCATCTGGTCCGGGACTTTTCTTTGTTGTGTGGGGGGAGGTTGATTACTGATTCAATCTTTTTACTTGATGGTGTCCCACAAGTCCCTTAGGCTCTGTTCACTTTTCTTCATTCTTTATTCCTTTTGTTACAAAGACTCAATAATTTCAGCTGTTCTATCTTCAAGCTCACTAATTCTTTCGTCTGCTCAAATCTGCTGTTAAACTCTTCTTGTGAATTTTTAAATTTCAGTCATTGTACTTTTCAGCTCCAGAATTTCTATTTGTTTTCTTTTTATAATTTCTGTGTCTTTATTGATATTCTCATTTTGGTCATACACTGTCTTCCTGATTTAGTTTAGTTCTTTGTCCATGTTTTCCTTTAGTTTTTTTTTTTTTTTTTTATCATTTAATACAGTTGTTTTAAAGTCTTTGTCTAGTAAGTCCATTGTCTGGACTTCTTCAGGAACAATTCTTGTCACTTAATTTTGTTCTTTTGAATGGGCCATTCTTTCTTGTTTCTTTGTATGTCTTATAACTTTTTGTTGAAAACTGGACATTTGAATATTATAATGTGATAACTCTGCAAATCAGATTCTCCCCCTTCCGCAGGGTTTGCTGTTTTGTCGGTTGATTGCTGAAGGCTATAGCAGTCTGTTTGAGGTTTTTCCCTATTTTTGCAAAGACTGCCATCCTAGAAAGGGTGTTCACTGAAGTCTCTGTTGTATAGCTTACGTTCAACTAGTATTTTGACAGAGAACAACAACAACAACAACAAACACCTCTTTGCAGACAGGCTCTGTACTGGGGCATTCCTTCAACACTTAGCCAGGCTTACACTGAGCATAGGAATCAGTCCAATGTCAAAGCATAAGAATCAGCTCAAGGTAAAAGTGTAGGGTTTTCTTATTTTCTGAGCATGTGTCTTCCCCTGGGCATGCGTGTGGCTTTCTAAAGCCCCCTATACACACAGGTGCTTTTGACTGCTCTAATTTCCCAAACTCTTTCCTCATGGTCTTCTGCCAGTCCTTAGGGACCTACTCTCTCAATTATACTCTCTAGCCCCAGGCAGCTGCAGTCAGTTAAAGCGTCTGAGTAATGCCTGCTACATCTCCACCCTGCATGACTGTATGAGCACTGAGATAGCCAAAAGAGAGACGAGTGCCTTGCATCAGTCCTTTGGGTTAGAACAGACACACACAATAATTTGTGAATATGGTCTGCTTTGTTCCCTCCAGAGCCAGGGAGTGGGTGGGGCACAGACAAGTAGCAAACCAAAGCTTTCCCACCATTTTTTAGTCACCTTTTTCTTGATTCTGCATTCGCTGGGTTGCTTTAAACCTTTGACTGGTTTCCAGAGTTCTGACGAACTTGGTTCTGTTAGCTTCCTGGGGTTTCTATGGGAGGGTGGGAGCACAGAGCTGCTTATGCTGCCATATTGCTGGTGCCTCCTATGTCTTAATTTCTTATTGGTATACACAACATGATGTCTAATAACTGATGGCTTCTTACAGTCCATAAAATTTGGAACATATGCCAGTGACAGCAACTGTTCGCTGCCAAGGAAAAAAATCTCAACATCTTTGTCTCCCATCACCTCTTTCCTTCCTGCGTAAGGAGATCATACGTATAAACTGTTCCCCGTTACTTCTAGATTTCACTAATTGCTGCTTACTTAATTCCACCTCTAGTAAACTTCTCACAAATACATATTCCTAGCCTCTTTCTTTATTACTCTTTCTCCTAAAATTATTGTTAGTGGCATTAGAACGTTACCTCCATGTATGAATCAAATTGTGAGCCTATCATGAATAATAAATATAACAGTTGGATTAGGGATGTGGTATGGCAAAGAAGATGAAAGAAACACTTTGAAGTGATAATAAAGAGCCAGTGTCCTTACCCTCTAACATTTTCCAAAAGGTGTAAAATAACTTTAGGAAACTTCATTTACATCTTCTTATTCTCTAATAAAATCCATTCCACCCTTCAAATATGAGTATTTACAGAGCTTCTTAAAGTTTATTCTCCATTTTCTCTTTGATGGCATCACAACAAGACTGTGTACTTGCTCATGTGTGTTGCATGCATACTGTGTTCTAATCACACTACAGGTTAGAGAGGTTTCTGCAGTCTGACTTAGAATCTCTATTGTCAGGAGAGACTATTTGCCACAAGAAAACCACCTCAAAGCATCAGTAGCTTAACTCGGTAGAAGTTTATCTTTCACTATCCCAATCCAGTGAGGTTATAGGTGGTTAAGTGGGTGTGCTCTGCTCTACACAGTCAAGTCACTCAGGGTCTCAATTGCCTTCCATCTGGGAGCTGACCTCTAAATTTCTAGAACAGGGTTTCTCAACCTCAGCAGTACTGACTTTTGGGGCCAGATCATTCTTTGTGGTGGGGGGCTGTCTTGTGAATGGTAAGATGTTTAACAGCATCCCAGGCCTCTACCCACTAGATGCTTGTAGCACCCTTCCCCCTAGTTGTGACAACTAAAAATGTATCCAGACATTGCCACATGTCCCCAGAGGATACAACTGCTCCCAGCTGAGAACCACTGTTTTAGAGTCCTCTCCACTCAGCCAGTGGAAGAGGAACAAGAGTGAGGATCCTACATGGGAAGTTTTGAGGGGCCAGTGCTGAGAGTGGTACACATCACTTCATCTCAATTCTACTGGCTAGAACTCAGTCACATGGCCATACCTAATTGCAAGGGCCTCTGGAAAACAGAGTCTAGCTATGTGCCAAGAAGAAAAGAAAACAGGGAAACAGGAGAGGTATGAAGATTCTACCACAGGGTTTTTCAACTTTAGTGCTAGTAACAATTGGCGCTAGATCATTCTACGTTGTGGAGACTCTCCTGTGCACTGCAGGATGTTAGCAGCATCCCTGGCCTCTACCCACTAGATGCTAGTAGTAACCTCCTCCCACCTTTGTGGCAACCAAAAACGTCTCCAGACATTGCCAAATGTTCCCCTGTTGAGAACCACAGCCTTACTCAAAAACATTATTATCAGAGATGATATGCTGTAATCATTCCTGGAAGACTAAGTTTACTTTAAAAGTTTGGTTTTTAGAAATTAATCAAGCTGTCTTTTTTCATGTTGTGCATGTGGTACATGATTCCAGTAGTTGCTGGAGACAAGGTATGCCAGCTGGAAAGTACGTTCCATCACTTTCCCATAAAAGGCAAGTGGTCTGTCCCGCTGCCCTGAATTATTTCAGAACCACTGGAGAACCATTCCACCAGCCACAGGAGCAATTCCCATCCATGAATTGCATAAGAAGTCTTTAAAAGTCCAAGTTTACGGGTTCCCTTGGGAGTTTTCCAGACCTCATGGCTACCCCTTGAGATTCATCCCCCCCCCCCTTAAAAATTCACCATCCCACCAGCTTCTCCCTAAAGGAAGACAATAGTCAATGCACAAAATCACTTCTTCAAGTGAGACCAAATCTCATGTGATTGTAAAAACGCCTCTTTATAAGCCAAACATTGGAATCTTTGATAATTCCTTATATGATCCTAATTCCCTTGAAACGTTATTACCTCTCACTCTTGCTTATGTGAAGCTTATAAAAAGAAATCAAAGGCAGGCCGATGTCTTTTGTATGTTCCTTTCAGCATTTAGTGGTTGCTTGGGAAAGAGTAATCAATATTGATGGTGTGTTTCCTACAGCAGGCTCATGCTGAAGCCCATGAAGTCATTCTTTGGATGTTGCTATCCTTACAGGCAAAAGGAATAGTATATTGGCAAGGATAAACCCTGCCTGGCATGGAACTAAACCCTAATGGTTAAAATTCATTTAGATGAAGGGACTTTGAATGAATGAAGGCTGCTTTCAAAACCAAACTTCGAAATCAAACATCCCAAACATCACTTTTTTTTTTTTTTCCCAAAAACGCCACTGGAACCAAGAAATTCAATTGGGAAAAATTATGACAGTCAAGAATGATCAAATAATAATGGACATATAAACAACAATAACAAAGTAATGTTAAGCCCAAAGAGAAAAAGGAGGAACACAAGTCTGGACAGAGAAAGGGACAGAATATTTGGGATAGTTTATCTTGTTCAAACTAGGAGTCCTGGGAAAATCTCACCAACAAATATCATTAGTTGCGGGCTAACTCTGTTGCAGACCACCCACACGCTGGGGAGGTTAGAGTCCCTAATTGGAACTTAATGGCTCCATTCATCATTTGGAAAACATCTTCTGATAACCATCTATTTCGTTTTCAACTGTGCACAGACATTGAGACTTCTCTTCCCTCATTCCTCTTTTTCCAGGATGTGACGTAAGGAGGAGACATCAAAAGATGCTACTAGTGAGACAGTCACAATAAGATGAAAGAGAAGTCTTACTTGACACAGTCAATCTGGACATTCCAGTACTGGAGAAACTCACAAAGGTGAAGACTATAGCTGGCAAAGTCCTATGGCTCAACATAACACTTGAAACCAGAGGAAAAAGAAAGATATCAAATTTCACCATTTTGACACATAAGCAGATTGCACGTTGGGTCAAGAAGGAATCCCCTTGACCCGCAAGTGCCATGTTCACCACAGGGAAGGGGACATGCCACCTGCTAGGGGTGGAAGTGGAGGAGTTTGTCCAGGTTTGCCTGGGACTAAATCCCAGATGCTGCCATCAGGGTGTCCTTGGTGGGCAGGGAATCCGAAAGCATATGTTAGCACCACTGTGACTCACTGCTACACCGACTAACTCTTCCTGGAACTCGCGGTCCTCAGTTTCAAGGGCACTGATTGTAAATGTCATTGAAAATGATAAACAGGAAGCAAGTCACCAAAAAAAGTTCATCTGCTTATAGAACAGCCTGGATTCAATTTACTATTGCATTCTGCGTGGAGAATCTGCTCTTCCAACTAGCATGCCTCATGCAACCACAGCTGTTCAAAGGAGAAGGTGCTGCAGTAATTTCAAAGCCTCTGTTCCTACAAGGCTCTTTATCATGTTCTTAGAAACCAACAGCAACTTTCCTGGGCTTGAGATGATGTACAAAATGGACCCCATAACTGCATCTCAATTCATTCTGAGTTCTACATCGTTACCAACTGGATAGACACTGTTAACCATGAGAGGCCTGCTCCTACTCTAGCGTTAATATGCACGCCCCTGAAAATTATTCATCAGAACCCCCAACAATTATTCCAGGAGGAAAATGACTCATTTTACCTGCAACTTCAGATTACCTCCACAATACGGACTTTTTTATATTCTCTGACATCTTGGGACCACTATTGTTCTTTGGAGTAGATCACGTTCGTGTAATTCTGAAAGGAAATGTACAGAGGCAGCGAAGGTTCAAAAGAAACTGGTTGGTTATCTAGAGAGATGGCTCCTTGGGATTTCTGAAATGCCTAATTGCTCTATTTCCTTTGGTAGTGGTGATAGAAATCATTCTGCTTTAAAAAGAGAGGGAAGAAACCACTTTCATTAATATCCACATTGTTGCAAATGAGACTATCGGTGTTTGATTCTACAGCTCTAGAAATAGGTGAACTATGAAAAAGACTGTAACTATTCTCTCTGCCATAAGAGTGATGGCATTATTATTTTAAAAGGCAGCCCATGTGATCATAGGAGGCAAATGACAGCACAGCAAAGTGGCCTAATTTCTGCAGGCTACACAGTGGATACAAGTAGGGACTCCAGAGCAAGGGTCAGCACTTGACCTCGCTTCTGCCTTGGATAAATTAGTTACTTAACCTCTCTGACGCTCAGTGTCCTCCTCTGTGAAACGGGAATAACAATGGAATCTACCTCAGTGGGTTGTTGTGAAGATTAAAAACCTGAGCTAGTGCCTAGAAAATACTTAGCAAAGTGTCTGGAACACAGTACGCTCACAATACATTTATAGGTTTTGAAAGTGGTGAAGGAATTACTAATAAAGAGAGCAGGAAGTGGTATAAGTAAAGTTGGAGGATTAAGTAGCAATATTAATACTGATATTAATATTAGTAATTATAGTAATACTCTTATTAATACCAACATTTCTAATAATATTAGTGATAAGCAATACAAAAAACACTGCTATTATTAGTACTCATAATACTAGTAATATTCTAGGTCTTGAAAATCATTGCCTAGTCAATAAAAATAATGCAGTATATAACCGGCCAATCCTGCACCAGAAATGATCATTTCTTTTTAACACTGGGGTATTCTAAAGAGTGTGATACCCTTCTGCCTTCCTCTCAAAGAAGTAGCTGTATCTTGCAGCAGTATTAGGGGAAAAGAGAGCAATCTTTGTGGTGTGATGGATTGCTTTTGTGTGGCCTTTCTCGCCTTGTTTTAACTGTCACCCAAGGACTGTGCAGATATGGTAATTGTGGCCCACCAAAGGGACTGGTCACTTTGGCCATCTCACTGCGCTTGAAATGAGCTACCCCAGAGGTGGGAAAGAGAGACAACCCACCATCACCAGGGAAGAACAGCCAGGAACCGGCGTGTCCCTCGGACCTGGGATCCCTGCGCTGGGAGGCTCCTGGGACCAGGAAACAGAAAGAGAGCAAGCTGTAACCCTGAAGATGATTTGAAGCAGTGGCAGGAGAGACCCGGCAACAGGAGACAGTGTGGTGGGCTTCCCGGACCACAGAGAGAGGAAGCTGAGTGCCTTTGTGCAGAGGCCGAGGGCCAGGGAGAAGCGTGCCTGCAAGCACGGCTGGGAAGAGGCTATCCTGATGGAAGAAGGGTATCCTGAGTGTTCCTGAGCCTGAATTGTAATCTGTTACTTCCCTAATAAACCCCATAATCGTGAGTATTGTCTGTGAGTTCTGTGTGGCCACTGCAGTGAATTATTGAACCCAGCAGACAAGTAGAGAGTGCCGTGGAAGGGATGGTTGGTGTCAGAGTTGCTAAAGATGGCAGAGAGAGGAGGCATGTCTGACCTCCGCCTAACAAGAATCAGCCTTGGGCTGTTGATCTGGATTCTCCTTCCCCCTTGTGAAGTTAGAGGAGGCCAGACACGGTCCCCACGCTGTTTTTACAATCCCCATGTAGATTAAAAGGAATGAAAGCCTCAGAGGCACCACTGAAGGAAGGGTTAGTTATGAGTTGCGATGATCGCCAATTAGGAGAAAATGTTACTCTGAAAAGAATACAGAGGCTCAAACCTGAAACAGAAAGAATTGAGATTATTCCCAGCAACAGTAGTTTCCAAACTACAGCCAATCCAGAAGCAGACTACTTGGTTTGAGAAAAATGGCAGTAAAAAGCATTCTGCACAAATATCTCCATATAAGAATCGAACTTTATTGCAAGAAATGAAATGCCACGTTGTGCCTACTCAAAACCACGTGGACTACTGACAAGGTCCAGAAGACAGAAGGGGACAAGGAAGTCCCCTGGTGATAGGGAAGACAAGGTGGAGTAAGGATATTCTTGATGTGCTGTGAGATTGTTAACCATTGTCATAGGGCAACATGTGTAGTAACTGTTAAATGAAAAACTATTTTGTTCCGTAAGCCTTCATCTTAAGTGAGACTAACAGCACGGTTGGAAGAGCGTAGTCAATGTCACTGAACTGTGAATGTAGAAATTCTTGAAATGGTGTATCTTTGGCCATCTGTAATTTTCATCAAAAAAAAAAAAAGGTTGAGAATTTAGAGGCTTAATACGTTGTGGGCTTGTTAACCAATGTCATAGAACAACATGTGTACTACTATTTCATGAGAAACTATTTGCTCTGTAAGCTTTCACCTGAAGTACAATAAAATATAAAAAAAAAAAAAAACCACATGGACTAGCCTGGTCCAGTCAGTTTGGCCATAACTTTGTAAATGTGAATGCATTTGCTTCAATATTGACACCTTCGGGAACAATTTGAGCACAAGTGAATTTTCCCACAAGCTCATGGACAATGTTGTCCCGGAGAAACACTAGGCGAACGCAGAAAACCGCACCTCTCAGATATCTTCCATCCACATGAGGTATTGGAACTTTCCCTCCAATTTCATATAGCCCTCCTCCCACCCCTTCACGGTAACTCACAAACAGCAGGCCCTCCGGGGCTCACTTCCACAAGCACACTTCCACATCAGCTCCTGTAAGTAAATCCACCAAGGTACCCCGGCCTCCAGCACGGCTGGATCTAGAGCTCAAATGCCACCAGAGTCCTTGCTTCCAGCCCCTCATGTGATGCTGGCTCGGAGTCTCAGGTCAGGAGTTCCCTGGGACTGGCATCTTATGGCTATCGGATTCCTTGGGCTCTCATCCTTAAAGGCTTGTCACCAAAAAGGAGCAAAGCCCTTCCTTTCAGACTCAAATGGGGAAAAATCTTTGGACAAGGGCTCTCATTGGCTCAGCCTGGGTCACATGGTTTGATGATAAGCAGCCCCCACCAGTAACAACTGGGGCATTATAGTTGGTGGTGTGGGGAAGGAGGAGTTCCCCAAAGGAACAGAAGCTAGGTTCCTAGAAGAAGGAAGAAGATTCCAGCAGGGAAAAAACACACATCTAACATCCCAGTGTTTTTTACACATGGGTAAACCAGTTCAGTGGTCTGCCATCAGCCGAATCAAAAAATGCAAAAGGATTAAATAGAACAGAATTGAGGTGTACCAGACTCAAGATTATTTTGTGAAACTTTTGTTTTAGTTACGAGTGTATATGTGTGTATGGCATGTATGTGTGTACTAGGTTTTAAAAAAAAGCTACTACAATACTCCAAGCACACATCATATAACAGATTTGTGTAACATGAGCATTTACACCTACCCGTCTGTGGAAATACTCGGTAGATGCCCACACATATCAGATATGGATAAAAGCACACTCACTCTTACTCATTTCTGTGGAGTCGATTTCAACTCATAGTGACCCTACAGGACAGAGGAGAACTGCCATATAGGGTTTCCAAGGCTGTAACCTTAGGGAAGCAGACTGCCACATCCTTCTCCCATGGAGCACCTGGTGCCTTCAAATCACCGACCTCTCGGTTAGCAGCCAAGCGCTTAACCACTGTGCCACCAGGGCTCCTCGGATAAAAGCCTAGCTGAGACATTTTTATTATAAAATCTTGCACCTTCTTCAATCAATGAGAAAATGATTAGGAATATGAGAAATGCACAATTGTACATTTCCTTTCAATACAACACCCAAACAACAAAGTCGCCTAAAAAAATCAATTGGTCCTGTCATAAATACCAAGACAAACTATGTTTTATTATTTAATTGTTTCTGATTATCGGTAAAAACTTACTTTCAATCATACAAATAATATAGGCCAACTGGAAACAATTGTTCATTACAGAAACGCATTAAAGGAAAGCCTTTTCAGTTCTTATAAACTCAAATCCTGCAGTGTAAGGAACGGGGAAGCACGCTTCCCACTGGTGTAAAGCGCTGCAGTTGTGAGCTGTTCCCCATCAGGGTAACCACTGTTATCAGCTGATGAGTCAGTCGGTAATTATCAGGTGCTCACGTAAGCATCCCTTTCTGGATATCAATTTAGCAAATCCTCTCTGCTCTCCAAAGCCAACGCTCTTGGTTGCCCAACCAACAGTCATTTCCTCCCCTTCTTCTAGTCTCCCAGAGTCTCCATTTGGCAGAGGTATCAGATAGCCATGTGCTGGGAGAGGGGTGAAGCGGGCAGTAGGGGGAGCTGAGGCCCACTCCCACCTTAGAAAAATTGACTCTTAATTAAGAGAAATGGGTGTGTATCAATGTGAGGGACCTCTGCTATTTTGAGTGGGACAATTCTTCATTATGCAGGATGGTTCCGCTCAGGTTAGGATGCTTAGCATCCCTGGCCTCCTCCCACTCTACACCCCTTGGTCCCTGCCTCATCATTACAACAACTAAAACACTCCAGGCATTTCTCAACACCACCCCCGCCCCAGCTGAGAACCACTAGGACTCTAAACCAGGGGTTGGTGAGCTTTTTCTGTAAACGAGTTTGGGGGCCATCTGGTGTCCGTCACAACTACATACTTAATTCTGCCAGTGTAGGGCAAAAGCAGCCATAAATGATAGGTAAATGAATGGGCATGAATGTGTTTTGACAAAAGTTTATTTGGTCTTTTTTGTGTGAAGATACCTGGAGCTACTGCAGCCATTTTGTGATCATGAGGGGTGCAGTCAACTTGCTGAGGATGGCACATCAAAAAGATGACAAAAACTGGAGACCTTGAATACAGTTAACCAACTCTAAAATGGTCCTACATCTGGATTTCTTATATGAGAGAATAAAAAAATTGTCCTCCTGCTTACGCTATTTTTTGTTGTGCTTTCTATTACTTGCTCCTCACAGAATCTTCATGAATATACTCTCAATTAGGTCATAACGCAATGAGGATAATCTATTTCCATCAGAATTCGAGTGTGGTGACTAGATGGATGCTTGTTAGCTACCTCCCAAATAAAGTGTTTCTTCTGCAAACAACAGGCCTTGTTGTTCTCCAAGCGCATCTCTGAATAAAAGAAAAATTAAAAGAGAACAGCATGTTAATTGCCTTCTCAACCTCTCTTCCCTTCTTCCTTGGTACTAGAACCCTGATTCTGAGTGTTCGGATCTCTGGGAAGGTGGGCCCAGCTCCAAGAGATAAACCATAAATGTTCCGAGCCAATAATGACAATCTCATGGCCCTTTGCTAGGTGTAGCCATGTGACCCATGCTGGCCAATGAGACTCTAAGGGAAAGTCCTGCTTCCTGCCTCTGAACGCAGGCGTACAATAACATGATACCTGGCGCTTTGGCAATCACTTACACCCATGTGGGAACAAGCATGAGGGTAGTGGAGCAGAAAGAGGGAAAGAGCCTGGGTTCTTGTTGACCTCGCTGAGCCAATGAACCCCAACCCAGGAACAGCCTACCTCCAGGCATCTCATTCTATAAGTTAAACTACTGCATCATTTACACCACTGTTCCTCAAGCATTCTTTTACTTACACCTAAAACATCCTAACCGATAAACTCATAATAATAAGACATAGTAAGAATAATATTTTTAACTTTAAAAATAACTATTTAGGTTGTACATGGACTAAGTATAAACCAAAACCAATCTCATTGCCATGGAGTAAATTCCGACTCATGGTGACCCCGTGTGTTGCAGAGTAGAACTGCACTCACTCCATAGGGTTTTCCTGGCTGTAATCTCTACAGAAGCAGATCGCCAGGCCTTTCTTCTGGGGCATCGCTGGATGAGTTTGAACCGCCAACCTTTAGGTTAGTAGTTGAGCACAAACCGCTTGCGCCACCCAGGGACCTTGGTGTCTCTAAATAAACCACGAAAGCTGTAGTTGCGTTTTGACTTCCACTCCCTAGAAAGCTGGTAGCAGCTGGATAACCTAGCAGCGCTGGCAGATCCACGTCCCCTTCTGCTTTGCCTGTCCTCTTAAACAAGCCCACTTTTCCAGTGTGCTTTCTACACTTCCCGCCAATGCACCCACCTGTCATAGCAAAGCAACCAGCGGAAAAGGGCGAAACAGTTCATCAGCACCTTTGCTTTTCATCTTTTAGAGCATAGCCCTATGCCCGTGTGGGTTATTACATCTTTGTGGGAAAGAAAGCAAACACGGCAGGAGAGTATAAACATTTACAACACAATTCCTATTCAAGTTGTTTAAAATCTATCTGGGGAGAGAAAGAGTTGTTCACAGTACAAACGGTTACACAGAGAAACATCTATACGTGCAAACTGATATTGTCTAAACTCCCATTGATGCTAAATTCCAAGTAACGCAGAAAGGTAAAAATATTTATATAGCTTAATCTATATCTACATATTCATTTATACTTCCCTTCTCTGCAAGAAGCATTTGATGATATTTGATGAGTGAGGACAGGGGTCAGCAAACTTTCTGTAAAACCAAAAACCAAACCCATTGCCGCGGAGTCGATTCTGACTCATAGGGACCCTATAGGACAGAGTAGAACTGCCCCATAGAGTTTCCAAGCAGCGCCCCTGCTGGATTCAAACTGCCGTCCTTTTGGTTAGCAGCTGTACCATTTTGCCACTACACCACCAGTGTTTCCACTTTCTGTAAAGGGGCAGATATTTCAGCCTTTGTGGGCCATATGGTTTCTGAAGCAACTAGTCAACTCTGCCTTTGTAGTAGGAATGTAGCCATAGCTAATATGTAAATTAATGACCATGGCTGCGTTCTAATAAAACTTTAAGGACATTGAAATTTGAATTTCATATAATTCGCATGTGTCACAACATATTATTCTTCTTTTGATATTGTGGCACCATTTAAAAGCGTAAAAACCATTCCGGTTGTTGTTAGCGGCCATCAAGTCAGCCACCAACTCATAGTGACCTCATCCATGCACAAGGGGAAGAAACCTGCCCAGGCTCTGAGCTCTAAATAAAACAGGTGACAAGTTGGATTTGTCCACAGGCTGTATTCTGCCAACCCTTGACCTAGGAGACAGCAAAAATTTCTAAATAACTTATAGGTCAGCAGTAAAACTATGAATTATGCCCAGTATAGTTTTATTCCTGTATTTTCTTATGTTCAGATGATCTTTATAAAATGTTAACACGTCTACCTATAATAGCTAGAATATTTTATTAAACTCATCACTATATTCTAGATACAGGGACGTTTATAGAGTTACACATGACCACATCAATGCTAAAGGGAGATAAAGTAAGGACTAGCCAGTAAAGAAGGATTAGGCACTTTATTGCCTCTGTGTGTGTTTCATCAACTTCGTTAAATAGGGCTCTATTCTTCAGCCTGTCAACACAATCTCAACCGGAAAGCCAAATTATGAACTAATGGTACCGTAATCAAATCACAGACCTAAAGGAAGCATCCATCAATATATCCCCAGAATGTGCTTCTCCAAAACAGACCAAGTTGTCCCCTTTGGTGAACAGAAGATTATTGGGTGATAAGATTTGTAAGATTGCTGGCAAAAATTAACAAGATTTAAGTTAAAAAAAAACATTGACTGACTAATAAGATAAACTTTGTTGGTTTCAGGGGAGTGTGGGGGGGGGGGTGAAAGAAAAAATATTTTTCTGTTTATATTCTGATCAGAGCAAACCCAATCTATATTTTAAAAAGAAGGAATTTTGCTTCAGAGTACTCAGTTCTGTACAAAGAGATTTTTTTTAATAATGATATAACCTTCCAGCTTTTTCATAATTTGCTAATAAAAATTATCATTAAAATTTTATAAACCTGAAATTTCTATTATATTTTTAAGACATATTTGTGTGTGTATTACATTATACTACCTTGTATTGCATTTATTAATTCTGTGAGCATTTCCAAATAGAGAAAACTAAGATTATAAATCAGAACTATCAGTCACCAATTTATGTTTTCATCTATGGTGATTTTTTTTTTTAACATTTTGGGGGATCATATTTGCTGATTTTTCTTTCTTTTGCCTAAGTAAACATTTTCCTCCCCCCTCCCCATTCTAGTAACACTGCTATTAGTTTCTTACGTATCCTTTCAGTCATTTTATGTAAATATAAGTATATTTACTGCTGTGTACCTTACTATTTTCACTAATAAATATATCCTGGAGCCCATTCTGGGGCCCTGGTGGTGCAGTGGTTAAGAGTTTGGCAGCTAACCTAAAGTTTGACAGTTCCAATCCACCAGCCGCTCCTTGGAAACCCTATGGGGCAATTCTACTCTGTCCTACAGGCTCGCAATGAGTCGGAATCAACTCGATGGCAACAGGTTTTTGTTTTCTGTTTTTGGAGACCATTCTATAAAACTGCATAGAGCATGTCCTTGTTCTTTATTTTTTTACAACGGCACAGTATTTCATGCTATTTTTAAACTAAGTTCTAAGAGACCCATTTCTTAGAAGTTGATCATTCTATTGTAAAATGATAGACTTTTAGAAACAGAATTAAATTTAGAAGGAATATCACGTAGTTTTACCATTTTACAAATGAGGAAACCAAAGCTCAGACCACCTGCCATTACCCAAGCTTCCCCCATCACCAACTGCTTCAAGTCCTCGTCATTACATTAACTTCTTTGACAAATGCTGCTTGTCAACTTTAATACCTTTGAGGAACTAGGAGTTCCGTTAATTTTAGCATAAAATTTGAATATCATTTTAAAGGTATCCCAGCTACCTTATGACTTTTATGGATTATGAAACATTCAGTATGCTATTATTATTGTCATAAAAACTCTTCGCATGAAATCCAAAGACTTAGGTGTTAAGATATTCAATACATTATTATTCAAAGCAAAAAAATGGAAACAATCTAAATGCTAATTAAATAAGAAACAGTTAAGTAAACTGTGGTATATGTAGCTGATTATTTTATATTTCTAAAGAGTTTTTAATGACATGGGAAAGTGATACTTTTAAAAACCTAAGTATAGAATTATGAATATATGGTATTATCTGAACTATGTAAAATAGATTTAAAGGTTAAAGAACATGGAGAACTAACAGCGATTATATCTGGCTGGTGGAATTTCAGGAGCTCTGGTTGCGCAGTGGTTAAGAACTCAGCAAGAACTACTACCTGAAAGGTTGGCAGTTCAAACCCATCCAGAGGCACCTTGGAAGACAGGCCTGGCGATCTGCTTCTGAAACGTGTCAGCCTTGAAAACCCTATGGGGCACAGTTCCGCTCCATACACCCAGGGTCGCCATGAGTTGGAACAGACCAAAAGGTCAGCAGTTCGACTCCACCAGCCACTCCTTGGCAGTATGACTCTGTCCTGTAGGGTCACTATGAGTCGGAATGGACTCGACGGCAATGGGTTTTTTGGTTTTGCTGGAATTTCAAATATTTATATATTTTCCCTTTATGTGTTCTGTATTTTCAAAACTTTTTATGATAAAGTTATCTTTTACAATCAGAAAAACATGTTAAAAACTTGTTGATATTGCTATTTGGACCCTTGGTTTTAGGTGAATATCTGATTAGCAGGGAGCCCTGGTGGGGCAGTGGTTAAGTGCTCAGCTGCTAACTGAAGGGTTGGTGGTTCGAACTGACCACCTGCTCCAAGGGAGAAAGATGTGGCAGTCTGCTTCCATAAAGATTTACAGCCTTGGAAACCCCATGGGGCAGTTCTACTTTGTCCTATAGGGTCTCTAGGAGTTGGAATCAGCCTGAGGGCAATGGGTTTTTGCAATCTATTAGCATTTTTGAAAGTCAAGATTATTTTTTTAACAGGTAAGATATTCCTAGGGTTCAAAAATCAAAATAAAAACATAAATAAAGTGTGAATGGGGACACGGGGGCTTACTGTTAAGTGAAAATATATATACAATAAGTCTATCCAGAGCTCTTTCTATACTGCTGCACAGTTTTCTTGTCCTTTTTTGTCCACAGTTGTACAATATTTCATTTTAATTTTTAATGAAGGTTCTCATACACCCATTTCTTAAAAGCTACACATTCAGTGTGATATTTTAAAAGGGCCATATGAAAACTGACCTTAGGTCAAAGGTGTCCACGTTAGCAAGATGAGGCCTTTCACTGAAATATAGCGAATACTCCACTTTCTAGTTCTTTCTTTTATTTTCCCAATATACTGCATGCAAGACACCCTGATGATTGCTGTTGTTGTTGTTAGTTGCTGTGGAGTCAATTTCAACTCATGGCAACCCCATGTGTATGGAGCAGAACTGTGCCCCATAGGGTTTTCAAGGCTGAGACGTTTCAGAAGCAGATCGCCAGGCATGTCTTCCAAGGTGCCTCTGGATGGGTCTGAACTGCCAACCTTTCAGCTAGTAGCTGGGTGCTTAACCATTGGCACCACCCAAGGTCTCCATTAATACCGTTTTTTGGTTTTTTTTTTTTACTTCTTTTTTTTATTGTTGTAAAGTTAAATGAAGTTCACATTTCAAGTTAGTCTCCCATACAAATTTTTTTTTACATACATCGTTATGAGACCCTAATTGCTCACCCCATTCCGCGACAGTACACTCCTCCTTTCCGCCCGATTCCCCATGTCCATTCAACCAGCTCCTAACTAATAGTGTCTTTAAGTACACAAAACTTTCATTATCAAATCTTTAAACATTTTGCTAACATGATTTTTTATTCTCTCCTGGCAGCAGAGAAACAATAGACAATGAAATCCGTTAGAGCCAAGACTCGACGGGACTGCCTTGTTCTTCCCAGTCTCGCCAGTTTTCCGCCTTTGACAGGGTGCACTCTTACCGCTTTCCTGTAGCTCTCTGTTAGTGGCAAATATCCACGCTTTCCTTCTCTGACAGATTTCTGACTCACACAGCTTCTGGCTTTTGCAGGCTTTACTGTATATAATTGGAGATGAGGCTTTTCAAGACTAGAAGGAAGAATAAAACAACTACGGGAATGAAAGAATGTGCACCCAGATGTAGGGCTGGGTCCTAAGTTGGAGCGGTGGCCAACCGTTCACTGCCAAGTGTCCAAAAGGCATGAGGAATGGGGACTGCCAGCAGACCCTAAAACTCAGGAGCAGTCCAATCTGGTGAAGGAGGTTCAGAAGTGGGCACATCAGTGTTAAGGAATACTTGACATTACGTGCAATGCAGTATGGTTTCACTCTGACTCATTCATAATTCACCAAATACTTGCTCAATATCTACTATGAATGGGGAGGTTTAATACAAAGGAATTTTGCTTGCAAAGAGCTCATAACACCAAAACCAAACCCTTTGCCATTAAGTGGATTCCGGCTCATAGCGACCCTATGAGACAGTAGAATTGCCCCATAGAGTTTCCGAGAATCGGCTGGTGGATTTAAACTGCTGACCTTTTGGCTAGCAGCCAAACTCTTAACCACTGCACCACCAGGGCTCCAAGAGCTCATAAAGGAGATACAATCCAAAATTGTATTCAGTAGAGTGGACACCAGTCAACCATTGCCACAATGCCGCTGCGTAACAAACCTCTGAAAACCTAGTACCATACAAAAAGCATCTATTTTCATTCTCACAGGGTTGCAAACTCCACGTGTTTCTAGTGTCTGGGACCAAAACGTTAACCTAGGCAGTTCTTCAAATAGTCATGGTTGAAGCACAAAAGAAATGCACAATGCCATTTAAGGCCTTCTGTTAAAACTGATACTCTGTGAATTCTGCCCATATTCTACTGGTCAAAGCAAGTCACATGGCCAAGCCCAACATCCATGAGGCAAGGAGGTATACTCCACCTCTAGTGGGAAAATCTGCAATGTCACATGGCAAAAGACTTGGATTCAGGGAAGGTTAAAGAGCTGAGAACAAAAATGCAATCTAACATACAGGCTGAGACACAAGATGTCCAGCCGAGACAGGGTACATAGCTAGACTAAATTTCCAGCTTCCTTACATTAGATATGGCCAGGTAACTGACTTCTGGCTAGAGGAACACAGGTAGAATGATATACTTCAGTTCCAGACATGGCCATTAAACTCCCCCTGCAACCCCCTAACACTTCACCATCTCTCTCCCCTCATCTGTCAGCTGAACACTGATGTGCAGGGCAACCTTGGACTTTATATCAAAGATGAAAGCACCTTCATCTTCCTGGTTCTCTGAATGACGTGTGGAGCAGAGCTCTCCAGCCCCATCAGGAACACCTGTTTTGAGCTTCAAATGAGCAAGAAATAAATGTCCATTGGGTAAAGCCACTAACAATTCAAGGATTCATCTATTAAAGCAGTTAGATTACCTTAACTAACAAAATATATAATATATACACGAGCTATTTAACCCAGGATTGAGAGGCTGGAGAAGGCTACATGGAACAAGCTTAGATGAAAATCTGAAACATAAAAGACGAATAATAGTTTTCCAGGTGAAAAGGTGTCAAGGAAAAGATTGTTCGAGACAAAATGAAGAGTATATGAAAAGGCTCAGAGTGTACCACCTTTTAAGACTTACAAGAAGTTCAACGTGGTTAGAGGTAGAGGTGTGTTTTGTGCGTGTGCGTGTGTATATTTGCACGACAGTGTGTATACATGTGTTTTGGGGTTGGATAGGAAGTTAAGGCTGGGAAGAAAGGATAGCAAGTATCCAGAAATAAGGTACCCAAAGGAAACAGGGGTCAACCCCAAAAGGGTGGAAATAAAGAATGTAGATTTGGCTCCAAGGGCATCAAGAAGCAATAAGATAGGATCAGATCTGCACTTTAGAAAGCTTCAAAATTCACCAACAAGTGGTATAGTAAGTGATCATACGGAAAGGTTCCCAGAGAGGGGCTGTGTTTCAATAAAACTTTATTTATAAAAACCAGCAGTAAAGTTGTTACAAAAAAATAAAAGGAAAGGAAACAAAATGGGGGGAGGGGGAGCTGTAGTTCACTAACCAGAGCCCTGGGCCACAGAGAGGAGCATTGCCCCGAGCCACAGTTCAGTTAGGCACGTGAGGGACTTGTGACAAAACAAATCCCAGACTCTATGCACTGTGCACCTGAAGCTGCTAATCACTCCAGCACCAGAGTGAAGACTGGTGACTGGTTGCGAACTTAAGAGATTCCAGTGACAGGGGCCACTGTAAAATCACCATGGTCAGCTCTATGATTTAATGTGGCAGCCACACAACAGCCCCGAATCAGCCCGATGACAACTTGTTCTCCGTCCCAGCAACCCAGGACTGCACCGTTAAAACTGTCATTGAAATCGATACACATACGGGTTCCTGTATTGGTTGGGCCAGTTCTATCATTAGTTTTATGTACTGTTGACTACTGTTTTCTCTGTAGTTCATCTTTGTCAGATAATCATCATGTTTTTATTTTCAGTTAAGCAAATATCAAAAAATGTATGAAATGCATGAAAAAGAACCAAAATTAAAATTAAAATCTCTGAGAAATGGTAATTATAGGGAAACTGCTTTCCCTTTGCAAACTTTAAAAACATTTCTTCCATAAAAATGATTGTGTTTTCCTACCACGCAAAAAGAGCCTCCTAAAATAAACACTTCCTGACATCTATAACAACCCATTTTAACATAATCACAATGTTGCTTGTTGAGCTTCTTGCAGTAAAACATGGATTTCTTAGACATCAAAGTGGATGACTTCTTAACCCTCAATCACAGAAAAGAAAAAAATAAATAAATGCTTCAAATGTCAAAGTAGAAATAAAAGTTTATTTCCTGAGACCTAAGTTACCAGGGTTTCCTGAGACCACCACGCCACCAGGGTTCCTTACAGAGTAGAACGGCCCCGCAGGGTATTCTATGCTGTAATCTCTATGGGAGAGCTGAAGATAGAAAACCAAAAGGGAAGAACACGCTTGGCATTCCTCAAGCTGAAAGAATTGAAGAAAAAAATCAAGCCTTGAATTGCAATAGTGAAGGATTCTACGGAGAAAATATTAAACGACGCAGGAAGTATCAAAAGAAGATGGAAGGAGTACACAGAGTCATTACAGCAAAAAGAATTCATCGACATTAAACCATTTCAAGAGGCAGCATATGATCAGGAACCAATGGTATTGAAGGAAGAAGTCCAAGCTGCACTGAAGGCAGTGGCGAAAAACAAGGCTCCAGAAATTGACGGAATATCAATGGAGATGTTTCAACAAACACACGCAGTGCTGGAAGTGCTCACTCGTCTATACCAAGATATTTGGAAGACAGCTACCTGGCCAACCGACTGGAAGAGATCCATATTTATGCCTATTCCCAAGAAAGGTGATCCAACCGAATGTGGAAATTATCAAACAACATCATTAATATCACACGCAAGTAAAATTTTGCTGAAGATCATTCAAAAGCAGCTGCAGCAGGATATCGACAGGGAACTGCCAGAAATTCAGGCCGGATTCAGAAGAGGACGCGGAACCAGGGATATCATTGTTAATGTCAGATGGATCTTGGCTGAAAGCAGAGAATACCAGAAAGATGTTTACCTGTGTTTCATTGACTATGCAAAGGCATTTGACTGTGTGGATCACAACAAGTTATGGATAACATTGCAAAGAGTGGGAATTCCAGAACACTTCATTGTGCTCATGAGGAACCAGTTGCTGGGACAGAACAAGAGGGATACTACATGGTTTAAAGTCAGGAAAGGTGTGCGTCCGGGTTGTATCCTTTCACCATACCTAGTCAATCTGTATGCTGAGCAGATACTCCGGGAAGCTGAACTATATGAAGAACAGGGCATCAGGACTGGAAAAAGACTCATTAACAACCTGCATTATGCAGATGACACAACCTTGCTTGCTGAAAGTGAAGAGGACTTGAAGCAATTACTGATGAAGATCAAAGACTACAGCCTTCAGTATGGATTACACCTCAACATAAAGAAAACAATACTCACAACTGGACCAATAAGCAACATCATGATAAATGGAAAAAAGATTGAAGTTGTCAAGGATTTCATTTTACTTGGATCCACAATCAACACCCATGGAAGCAGCAGTCAAGAAATCAAAAGACGCACTGCATTGGACAAATCTGCTGCAAAAGACCTCTTTAAAGTGTTGAAAAGCAAAGATGTCACCTTGAAGACTAAGGTGTACCTGACCCAAGCCATGGTGTTTTCAATCGCATCGGATGCATACGAAAGCTGGACAATGAGTAAGGAAGACCAAAGAAGAAATGACGCCTTTGAATTGTGGTGTTGGTGAAGAATGTTGAATATACCATGGACTGCCAAAAGAAAAAACAAATCCGTCTTGGAAGAAGTACAACCAGAATGCTCCTTAGAAGCAAGGATGGCGAGACTATGTCTTACATACTTTGGACATGTTGGCAGGAGGAATCAGTCCCTGGAGAAGGACATCATTCTTGGTAAAGTAGAGGGTCAGCAAAAAAGAGGAAGACCCTCAATGAGATGGACTGACACAGTGGCTGCAACAATGGGCTCAAGCATAACAACGATTGTGGGCATAGAGCAGGACCAGGCAGTTTTTCGTTCTGTTGTACATAGGGTCGCTATGAGTGAACCGACTCGATGGCACCTAACAACAACAACAATCTATATGGGAACAGTCTGCGACATGTTTCTACCCCAGAATGTCTCGTCTGGTGGGTTCGAATCACTGACCTTTCAGTTAGCGGTTGAGTGCTCTAACCACTTTGCCACCAGGGCTCCTCTGGTAAAGATTAGGTCTGCATTAGTTGTTAATGTATATTAGTGAATTCACATACTTAAAATGCTCAATTTGTGTGTTATTTGGGCGGCTATGTGCCGGCACACGTGTGCCATTTATTTCTAATCTGTTGTGCTCCTTCAACTTCAAGGCTTACCAGTCATGGTATTTGTTCAGCTAAGCAAATGATGACAACTGATTTACAAGTATTAGAATGGATTGTGTATGATTTCACTCACTTTAGTATAGAGTATTTATCATATGCCAAATACTGTAAACCATACTTGACAATACATTCCTGAAAGAAGAGTTCAGGCAGGAAACTCTTCTCATCTCTTTGCCAGGAAAAAAAAAAAAATGGGAATGTTAACTTTGTTATCTAAAACTAAGGTTTAGATTTCTTCAAGATAATTTTCAGAGCTTAAGTACATAATGACCTAAATTGCTCAGAAGCAAGGTAGCACACTTTTGGAATGTTTTTACGTTATAAAGAACTAAAAGCAGTCTACGGTTTTTCATTACAATGCTCTCAGTCCAATCGTAGGGACGTTGGGTTAAACTCAACTCCAAATTGAGACAGCCTACCTCCATTCTTCTGCCTACAACTGAATCCACTTATCTGGTGTTCTTTCCATTTGGAAACAGATTAATGAAGGTCATTAGCCATTAGGACCAGATGGCTCAAGTGTACTGTAAGGAATACCAGGCATTCTCCCATTGACTAGATTATCAGCTCACAGGCACACATTGGTTGAGGCTATACAAGTATTATCGCCCATTCTTTTTCCATCCATGCTGAACTACAAAGCTTAAAGGCCTATGGAAAGCAAACATCACTTCCACAAGTAAGTCCCCAGCCCAAAGAAAGCAGGCTGGCTTAGTGACTAAAGAATAAGCACTCAAAATTCTACCACAATATTCAGAACAAATACCAGTAGGGAAGCTATGTTTGCTTCTAATGGTTGGTATCCAACAGTTAAAAAAAAAATTGAAACCGGAAGTGCAAGTAAAGATTAACAAAACAAACCCACCGCCATCGAGTCGATTCCGACTCATAGTAACCTTATATGACAAAGCAGAACTGCCCTATAGGGTTTCCAAGGCTGTAATCTTTACTGAAGCAGACTGCCACATCTTTCTTCCTCAGAGCAGCTGGTAGGTTGAAACTGCCAACTTTTCAACCTTTTGGTTAGCAGCTGAGCGCTTAACTACTGCACCACCAGGGTTCCTTACAGAGCAGAACTGCCCCATAGGGTTTTCTAGGCTGTCATCTTTATGGGAGCAGACTGCCACATCTTTCTCCCGCAGAGCATCTGGTGGGTTGGAACCAGTAACCTTTCAGTTAGCAGCCAAGCACTTTAATCACTGTGCCACCAGGGCTCCTTTGGTAAAGATTAGGTCTGTATTAATTGTGAATGCACAACAGTGAATTCATGTACTTAATATGCTGAACTTGTGTGTTATTTGGGTATACATGTACCCACACACGTGTGCAGAGAATGATAAAGAAGAGAAAATAGGAAAAGGCACTGTTTAACCCAGGGGTTGGTAAACTTTTTCTGTACTGGGCCAGACAGTACATAGTTTAGGCTTTGTGAGCCATACAGTCTCTGTAGCATCTATTCAACTTTGCTGTCATAATGTGAATGTAGCCACAGACAATACGTACATGAATGAGCGTGGCTGTGTTCCAATAAAGCTTTATTTACGGACACTGAAATTTGAATTTCATATTATTCTTCTTTTCTTGTCTGCTTGACCCATTTAAAAATTTTTCTTAACTTACGGGCCATACAAATTAGAGACAGCAAGTGGAATTTGGCCGACAGGACAGAGTTTGCCAACCCCTGGTTTAACCCATTCACAAATTTCCTTGCTTCCTATGATTAGCTCTCAAAGTTCAAGATCATTCGACAGTAAAGCTGGTAAATTTCAGGGCTGTATTTCTCAACAAACTAAAAAATTGTTCTCAATTTTTCTTCTTTAGTCAAGTATGAAATCACCGGTTTCACGTTTATTTCTTAAAGACAAATTACAAGTTCACCAATAATGTATATTTTCTCACTGGTAAAGTGCCATGGCAAACAAAATGTGGAAATCATAAAGTTGAGCAATGTGTTGTGTGTGTGCGTGCACGCGTGCATATGCACATGCGCATGCGTGTACATGGGAGTCTGTGTGCACGCATGCGTGTAAAGGGTGACCATGAACAGCTGGAAGGTCTAAGCAGAAAGTATGGATTTACAGGTCATTCGTTTAAAGGAAGAAAAAACAATTGAAGTCCAAGTCTCAATGCAGCTGACAGTCTGTATCAAATTCAGATAGCAAGAAGGTGAAATTCACTTGCCAGAGAGGCAGAGCAAGAGAGACATACTTGAAGTGGTACAAAACCTGAACCAGATGCTTTCTCCCAGGAACTGCAAGCAACTAGACTTTCACAGCTGCAAACTAGCAACCCCCGGGAAAGGAGAGTTAAATATTCCTAAGGCAAGAATCTGGTTCTGTTATGAAACTGTTCATCATTTCACCTCCTGACAGCCACCAAAATCAGCAGAACTCAGAAAGGAATCAGACAATGCGCAAGTGGCATTTTTAATACAATTCAAATCCACATCTTCTGGGGTTTTGCCTGGCTAGCCTCCTGAGTGCGCTCTTCTCAGCAAGATTAATGCAATTACTCCAGTGAAAATAGAGATGGGCCAAATCTGACTTTTTGCACTTCTTCTCGAACTTCCTTTTTCCCTAGGAAATATTTAATTCTGAACAAGGTACAGGTAAAAAATAGAAGTTTCGTCATCTCTGATCAGGCTTTCCATATAAATCTAAGGAAATTATAACTGTATTTTGTATTCTTCCTCAAATGTATGATATTTGTAACAAAATCAATGTACTTGATCATATCACTGCCATCTACCACAAAATAACCCACGCGACTACAAGAAAATGTAAAATAAAGCACCCCCCCCCAAAAAAAAATGTACTTACTACTATAAGAAATAATTTTCACATTAGTAATCGGGATCCAATCATTATCTCAAAGTGTGTCATTTTGCTTAAAGAAAAGAAATGAAGCAGGCTATTCATTCCATGAAAGCATTACTCAGTATAATAACACCCCCAGGAGTTTGGGGTCTTAAATCACCTCCTCCCTCAGGCAAAGGGGGCATAATCATATGTTTTTCTACTGAAGCACATTCTTCTATAAACCCTGGAAAGAGTGCATCTGCTTTACAAATGAAAAAGTCGATACAAAGAGCAGTAACAATAAAAATATATGCCTATTTTTATACTATTACTGGTTTATAAGGCAATCATCTGTAATGCTCTCATCTACAGGGATGGAAATGATATATAACCGTTACCAAGGAAACAACGAAGTAAAATTCCGTGTAAACTATCAAGCAGTTTAATAACCAGAAAATTAGAAGAACAAGAGAAAACATCTCCAGCTAGAAGCACGACACATTGTACCACCTACGATGGATGCCTCAAGGGTCACAACTCAAACAGATGATGTAAAGGGTCGCAACTTGCCACTAGCCCAACATTTGGCAGCAAAAAAAAAAAAAATGTTTAAATGATGATCATAAGATGTTACTCGGTTCTTGAGAGGCAATCTGAATTCTGATGCTTCCCATGATTAAAGAGCACAGATTTGGGAATTAATGGTTAAGTGTGGGTACTTTGAAAAGTCAAAAGATGCTGTTTATGCATTGCAGCGTGGATTAATATTCCCCTGGAGTTCTCTGTAATTATCACTGTCTTTATTCACAGAGAAGACCCTCGGCAAATATCAGTTATGCTTTCTACAGCAAATGCTGTCTGAATCAACACTTAGAAACCGAAGTTCGTAGGCCTGAAAGGCAAGGCGCAGGCCCGAGGTAACTGTGTATTCCCCTCAAAACCAAGAGAATTTTAAGCCCTCAAGTAACCACGCTGATCAAAGCTAAATCCTTTAGGAAGCTTATCCATTCTGAAATCAGGAAAACCCTGCAATGTAAGCACTTTTCTGCTCCACCTTTGAGAAAAGAACTGGATTTCTGCAACACTGTTTCAAACACACACACACAACCCTCTAATCCTTGCAGGGCAGAAACATGTGTTTCTGCAAGCTGATGACCCTCTGGAGGTGTTTCTAGCTCAGCTTGGGGCCCTCTTTGAGCTTGCACAGAGGAAAAGGAAGAATTCCTAGGAATGGAAGATTTGTTAATTGGCACAGAAGCTCAGGCCATGTGCACCTTCTCTTTAGCATCAACTCTCTAAGGCATCTCAGTAAAGATAGAGAGTGAAATTCACACTCACTCACTAGATCCCAAACTCTGTTTTAAAAAAAGATACTAATCCCCCACAAACCTGCCTTGGGTTTTGCAAATGCTCAGATCTGTTAACACCATGAAGGCATCCTAGAATTTAGGAAACTTTCAGTCGAAAACATCTTTTCTCTGACACGAGCACTGTCCGCTCCCAAGCTCCAAAGTTTAAGGACAAAACCTAGGCTCTAGATGTTTTGTTTAGCTTGCTGTTTGGAGTATCTGAGGGCACTGCAAACTATTTTGATTACTTCATACTATTAGCTGAATGTCCCTTTCCCTTCAGCAATCTCTCTGTCCATCACACAGAAGGCTCCATGCACTTTTTAAACTGTTGCCCACAGCTATTTCACATCCATGGGTGATTTAACAGCTGTTTATAAACCAGCCATGGGCAGAGACAGGCAGGAAGTTAATAACACGGTGGTGTGAAGCCACGGCCCCACTATGGTATCACAGTGAAACCAAACAATCTGCTACATACACCACAATCACCCACTGCTTAACTCATCAGTCTTCCGATGTGTGGGGGCTCTAGGCAGACGTATTTACTAACTCAAGTCTACCCAGAGCGACAGTGGGGTCCTTTCCCAGGGGGAATCTTCTAGTGACATTAAGATTGACCAGTGTGAGTGGAGAGGGAAGGTGGAGATGGGCAGGAAGAATAAGCAAAGGCCTGTAGATGCTGGAGACGGGCACGTCCTCCTGGCAACATCCAAGCTAAACGTTTCCCGTTTCTGAAATGGCCCAAATGTAATGTGGCAAAGCAAAGTCAACATACGTTTCCGTCTCGGGGTATTTGAGGCCGCCTGTTCCTGCTTGATGCGATCAAACGGCCCACCCGACACTAGAGAATGAAGGCAAACCTAGAATTATTCTGTCTTGGGAGCAGGTCTTTAAGCTGCATCCTGGAAAAACCTTACTGTCTACCTCTAAGGTGGTGGTGGTAACTGCTATAAAGAGCTCAGGGGCAGAAGGCCAAGCCTTCCAGGGACTTGGGCAGAGAAAGTTGGGCAGGGTTTTCGGGGACCTCTCCTACTGGGCTCTTCTCAGTAGAGGCCACACCGCAAGCAGCAGACCTTCCTTCCTGGCCTCAATGAAGACTTTGGAAGCCAGACTTTAGAAGCCCAAGCAGGGCATAAGACGTAGGAGGAATGCTCTGATCAGGTAATAGCTAGGTGGCCCAAGAGTGGCAATGTTCCTCCTCCTATCAAGCCCTGCCCAAGAAATCTACCTGAATCGGGGATTTTTCTTTGGTTTCCACAACACAGCCACTTGGAAACAAATTTCTAAATCTTTCAAGGCTGAAGAACACACAGTTACCCAAAGAAAGGCTTAAGGTCCTTCTCTTCTATCTCCATGACTTCACCATCTAGGTCACTGCTGGGAACACCCGACCTGAGTCAACCTACAAGTTGACTTTTTCGGGGTGTGGAGGTCTAGTTTGGGGGTAAGGGGGGGCGAGGGACACTTTATGTTGCTGCTACTTGGAAGGCAGGTACCCAAGCCCCAAGCAGTTTCGGCTTGTCCTAGCAGAAGCAGCAACTACAACCATCTTCTCTTGGTCCGGAACAGCACATGTGACCCCAAGCACCACTGGGGCTTTTCCTAAGGAAAAACAAACTGTCGTGAAGATCTGTGTGTGTGTGTGTGAGCGCGCGTGGGTCTCTGCGTGTGCGGTCTACACACACCGGGGGAACCAGTGAGAAATATGTTGAATGCTGCAGCCCCTGGCCACGCCGTTCCGGTTCGATCTGAAGCCCCACCGTTGTCCCCAGCTTTTGCTGCTCCCCGAACCTCCCGCAAAATCAAGCACCAAGTTGCCCGCGGCGGCGGCGGCCCCGGCTGCACGCGAACCGGCGCGGCTCCTACCTTGAGAGCTTTGCAATCTTCCCAAAGCTGAAGACGTCCATGCAGGCAGCCGGGGACTCCCGAGAGCGCAGCGCTGCTTCCGTCGCCCCTCCTCAAGCCCGCAGCGGCCGCAGCGGCAGCCCCATGACCCGGACCTCGGCGCGCCCGGGGCTCGAGTGGCGGCGGCGACGGCGGGTGGCGGCGGCAGCAGCCCCGGCGAGCCCGCACCTGGGTGGCAGCGGCTGCTACCCCCCTCCGGCCGCGAGCTGCGTGTGCATCCGGAGCAGGACCGTGGAGCGGCGCCGCGCCGGGAAAAGTCACTGGAGAGGGGCTGGGCGCGAGCGGGGGCGGCCGATGGTGCGCTCCGCCCCGTGCGCCCTGGCGGCGAGAGGCCAGGCGGCGCGGGGGTCCCTCCGGCTTCGGCCCGCGGCCCGCGGCCAGCGCTCCCGGGAGCGCAGATGCGCTGGGCGGCGGCGGGCTGCTGGCGCGGCTCACGCACCCCTCGCAGCACTGCAGCTGCCTCCCCGCCGCCTTCCTGCCCGACTCCCCGCTCCTGTCCCTACCCCCACTACCCGGGGAGGGGTGGTACACGCTCCTGTCACCCTCTGCGTGTGCCTCCCGAGCGGCAAGATCGGCTCCAACAGTCCGTGGCACACTAGGGGCCCGTGAACGCCACCCTGCCCTCCCCAAGCCCGACGAGGGCCGGGCCACCGCAGGTTGCCCAAAGCCTCGGTGGGTTCCAGAACCACTCCAAGCCCCGGGCGGACAATCGGGGAGGGTGGAGGCGAGAGCGTTGATCTAAGGAAAGGGGAGGGAGATGGCTAGCGCGGTGGGCGCGATTTGGAGAGCGCAGAGTTCCCACTGCCTCCCCCGACCCACTGGGGCCAGACGCTGGGAAGGTGTGTTTTAGGAAGCAGCGCCGGGGGGGGGGGGGGGGGCGTCGGCGAAATCAAAACAATTAGAACGGGAGCCTGGTGTGGGGGGCGGGGGGGAGGAGCAATAACCACAGCTGCTTCTAGCTAGAGGGGGACAGGCGAGCAGAGGGTCCCAGCAGCCCGCGGTGGGGTGGCGGGGAGGCTCGTTTGAATGGGGCTCACACTTAAAGAAAGAGAAGGGACGAGAATGAGGTCTGGCCCGCAGAGCCAGCTGCTTTTTCAGATTGAGCGCTGGGTGAAGAAGGAAACAAAATACAAAACCCGCCCTTGCCTGAAAAACAAAAACACAGAAACGTAAACGCTTACCTTAAGCACAGTAAACTCCAACCTGCAGCCATTTAGGACTCCTAGCCCCCTCTTTGACAGAATTACCTTGGACAGCCTCCCTCCTCCCTACATTAACTCTGTTCTGTCTCCCAGAAAGCCCCTTTCTCTTGGAGTCTCTGGACCTCTTCTCCAGAATCCTTGCAAATTTCCCCCAAGCCTCTCTGAAGGTCAGCTGGTCTCCCAAAATGTGTATCTCCCACCCAGCAGCGTTCATCTGCCAGCAGGGCCACCGCAAAGAAACGATGCCACCCCCGAAACACTGGAGGAGCTAGCCAAGGCAGCTAGCTCTGGAGGGGATCAGGGAAAAGAGAATGGGTTTGAAGTTCCCAGACTTCTGCTCCTCTCCTGGTCTGTTGCTGGATTTAGAGTCTTCAGTATTCAAGCCAGATACTTCCAAGTTAAAAAAAAAAAAGCAACTTGTTCAAAAATTAAACATAAAATAATTAGCAATCTGTAAAATCTACATGATTTAAAGCTCACTAATACAATGCTCACCTTTTTTTTTTTTTTTTTTTTGTAGTAAATGGAATCAATGTCCCTTGAGCTTCTTGTAGATAAACTATAATTTTCTGGATTAGAGGAGGCCAGGGAAACCTTGGCCTGTGAACCCCCTATTGCTTGTGTAAAATAATTATAATTTGGGTCTGCACAGTGCTTGAACGTTTTTAAAACACGTTTGCAATTGAGTCTCATAGCAACTCTGTCATATAAGGCACGTGTTTGAAAAAGAGAAATCTTTTATTTTTATGCCACAGTCTATTCTCAATGTACTAGACAAAGAGATGATTTTTAAACGTGGGTCAGGTGAGGTTACTTGCTGGATCCAAGGTCTGCAAAAGCTGTCCATTCTCCTGAGAGCTATAGTTGCACCGCTACAATAACCAACAAGTCCTTCCTCATCCTGGCCTTGATCTCTCTGATCCTATCTGATCTCCCTTCCTCTCTCCCCTCCCACCCTGCTCCAGCAACACTGGCCTCCTTGCTGCTCTTCAAACTGGGCAGGTATCCTCCCACCTCAGGCTCTTTGCAATGGCTGTTCCCTCTGCCTGGAATGCTCTTCCACAAATGTCACTTCCAATAAGCACCTCTGAGAAGCCCATTTGAAACTGCAAGGCCCCCCACGCCCTGGCCTCTGAGCCCCAACTGCTCGATTTTTTCCTGTTTATATAGTACTTATCACCCACCAACACATTAGAGAGTTTATTTTTTATGTTTTTTGTTTTTTCTCTGATTCCTGTACTGGAATGAAAGCTCCACAAGGGCAAGGACAGATCTCACTGATGGGGCTCAAATGCCAAGAACAGCTCCTTGGATATGTTGTTGTTGTCAGGTGCCATCAAGTCGACTTCAACTCATAGTGACCCCATGTGACAGAGCAGAACTGCCCCCATAGGGTTTTCTTGGCTGTAATCTTTACGGAAGCAGATCGCCAGCTCTTTCTGCCAGGGAGCTGCTGGGTGGGTTCAAACCACCAATCTTTCAGTTAGTAGCTGAGCACTTAACCAGTGTGCCACCAGGGCTTCTTTCCTTGCATATAGAAGGACCTTAATAAATATTTGTTGAATGGACAAATTTTATGTTCATCGGATTCTCAGCCAAATCCAGATTGGTCTGGCATCCCATTAGGGCTGCTCTGTCTCCGACTTCCTGGTTTATCTTTGTCCACACCTCTCCCCCACAAACACTCACACATTTCCTTCCTCAGCATCCATCACTGCTTGCATGTCCTTTGAATTGCTAATGGTGGCAGTGAGGACCCTCCCAAACGCTCCTGTTTTTTTTTGTTTTTTTTCCCTTCACCCTCTGTACCCCTCCCCAACAGAGCGACCACAGGCACTACAAGACCAGCTCTGGATCCCGACAGGGGGATAAAACAATGCCTTTAGAAAATGTCTTTTGAAAAGTTTTTCCTTTTGAGAACAGAACAGTAGAGATGTACTTTTTAAAAAGAGAACCCTATTCATCAAGAATTATTCCATACCAAACAGCTAATTGTTTAATAGTGAAAGTGACAAGAAATAGACATGATGTTGACTTGTAGGGAGACAGACACCCTTCAAGACATCTGGTCGACCTGGAACAGCTTGCTGTTGGGCTTCTCCCCCTGCCAATTTGTACACTACAGTTATTAACAGTGCAGACACTGACTCTCCACGGCATTACAGCTAGCGAGGGAAACAACTGGCTTCTCCAGTCTTTAAACTCTTCTGATACATGAATGTTCTAGTATGCTTCTGATGGATCCATAACCTTTTTACAAAGCAAAGACTTTCTCCTCCTCCTCCTTTGTTTCCCAGTGATGTAAAAATGGAAGGATATGCTGCTCTGAAACATGCTAATGCCGTCAGGTTATACCATTAAGCCCCCTGAAAGAGATTTGAGTAGCTGTTCCATCAGCTCTAAGAAGCCCTGGTGGCACCGTGGTTAAAGCACACAGCTGCTAACCGAAAGGTCAGTGGTTCAAACCCAATAGCTGCTCGCGGGAGAAAGATGTGGCAGTCTACTTTAGTAAAGATTTACAGCCTTGGAAACCCTGTGAGGCAGTTCTGCTTTGTCCTACGGAGTCGCTATGGGTCGGAATCGACTGGACGGCAGTGGGTTTGGTTTGGGTTTTCTATCAGCTCTGACCTTCTCTGGACCAGGTGTGTGCAGCAGAGGTTGGGGTATGTTTCTATGTCTAGCATGAAATGAATCTCCCTGAAACAAAACAAAAAACCAATGAGTAGCACCTTGAGTAGATTTTCTGAAGTTTGGCCTTAGTGGTTGGTGCATAAATTTCAATAATAGTCATATTAACTGGTCTTCCTTGTAGGCGTATAGATATTTGGTGCATATTTTCACCAAAAAAAATAAAAAATAAAACAGCATAAATAAGGAAAATAGCAGATGGTAGTGCTATTAAAAATAGAGAATTAAAATAGTTTTCAGTGAAAGAGAGTGACTAGGTGGCTATTTAAGATCTGATGGTCAGAAAAGACTTCCTTAGAGAGATGATGTTCAAACTGACATGTGATGCACAGGAAAGACACTGCTACTCAGCATTCATGTGGAAAAGCATTCCCAGCAGAAGGAACAGCAAGAACAAAACAAGGATGGAGTCCTGAGTCAGGAGCACTGTCTGAAGAGTCAGAAGGTGACCAATGTACATGAAGAGGATTGTGTAAAATGGAGTGATGGCGGGGGCATTTGCGGGGGTAGGCAGGGGTGAGATCACATGGGGGCGAAGTAGGCCAGTGTACAAGGTCTGGATGTTATTGTAGGATGGAGATACATAGGAAGTGGCAAAATCTGATTATCATATTTTTATGCAAACAATATAAGTGTTATACTTCTCTTTTTTTTTTTTTTGGCCAACTTTGCCCTCCTACCTGCCCCCCCCCCCCCGCCCGGTATTTTCCTGAGCGCACTATGCTAATTTTTTATAGCAACATTTTAAAAAATTAGCATAGAACACTTACTAAAATACAGGTGGGGAGGGCTTGGTTTCATATTTGCATAAAAGTAAGGTATTTGGCATGACTACTCTTGAGGGAGGTGAGCATGGGGACCAGATATGACTTCAGAGCCTGTTGCAGTAACCCAGGTGAGAAATGGCAGTAGCTTGGAGAGGGCCATGGCAAGGAGGTGGTGAAAAGTAACCAGGTTCAGGATATGTTTCAAATAGGATTTGTTGGTGCATTCGATGTGGGAAACAGGGAAAGAGAGGAATCAAGTATGACTCCCTGATTTATGTTATTTAAAAAATACCCTGGAGTTCTCTTCACCAGGTATACCAACCAAAAAAACAAAAACCGTTGTCACTGAGTCCCTTCTGACTCATGGAGAGTCCATATGTTCCAGAGTAGAACTGCTCCGTAGAGTTTTCATAACTGTTATGTTTACGGCAGCAGATCACCAAGCCTTTCTTTCATGTCACCACTGGATGGGTTCAAACTGCCAACCTATAGGTTAGTAGTCAAGTGGAAACTGTTTGCACCACCCAGGGGTCTTCACCAGGTATGTTGTTGTTGTTTGCCATTGAGTCGATTTCCACTCATAGTGACCCCATAGGACAGAGCAGAACTGCCCCATGGGGCTTCCTAGGCTGTAGTCTTTAAGGGAACAGATCACCAGGTCTTTTCTCCTGCAGGGCTGTTGACTGGGTTTGAACCGCCCACTTTAGTTAGCAGCCAAGCACTTAACCATTGCGCCATCAGGGCTCCTCGCCAGCTGTAGAACATATTAAAACCAAAAGGATGTCTCTACTTTCTGCTCACGTGCTCTGCCTTTCCTCCTGTTCCTAGAAATGAACTCTGGTGCTCTGGAGGTCAACCCTACAGTGTGCACTTGAAACTCGCCTCCCTCGCCTGCCCAGGGCCCTCATTCCAGCTCTTATCCTCTTTCTCCTACATCAGCATTTCTTCCCAAACTTCTGGATCATTCTTATCAGATTCCTATGCAGATACGCTGCTAGTTATCCTTTCTCTTAAAAAAATCTCTTAACCCTTCTTTCTGATCAGGACCACGATAGATGGATCCTGATAGAATGGGAGAAAAATGTGGAATAGAATTCAAATTCTGAAAAAGGCCATACTTACTGAACCAGGTGAAACTAGACAACTCCCTGAGACTATCGCCCTGAGATACTCTTTAAACGCTAAACCAAAATTATCCCTTGAGGTTACCTTTTAGCTAAATAACAGATTGGCTCATGAAATAAAGAATATCACCTGTGGGTAATGAGTTCCTTTAAAAAATCAGCTGTATGAGACCAAATGGTCAAAAATGACTTGAAAGCAAAGATGAGACAGTAAGGGGGCAGGGAAACTAGAGTACTAGAAATGGTACAACCGGAATGGAATGAATGAGAATGATTGCACATTGTGAAAAATGTAACCGGTATCACTGAATAATTTGTGTAGAAGTTGTTAAATGGGAACCTAATTTGCTGTGTAAACTTTTACCTTAAACACAATAAAATACTATTTTTAAAAAAATCTCTTAACCCTCATCTGCCTTCAGCCATGCTGCATTTTTCTGCTTGCCTTTATATCGTAGCAAAACTTCTCACAATAGTTGCCTGTATTCATTGCCTCCTGCTTTATTTTAAATCTACTTGATCTGCGGCTTTTCACCATCCTAATAAGCACTACTCCATTAGAACTGTTCTTGTCAATGGAACCAGAGACATCCATGGAGCTAAATCCAATGGCCAATTCTTGGTCCCTATTGTACTTGACTCAGCTGACCATTTCCTCTTCCCAGAAACACTTGCTTCACTTGGCTTTAGGGATACCATGCACTCCTGGTTTGTTTCCTACCTCACTGCTTGCTCCTTCTCGGTATCTTCTTTGTTACTTCTCTGCCATTGTCCATCATCTCCCCAACCTCTAAACATTGGAATGCCTCAGGGCTCAGTCCTAGAACTTCTCTTTTCTGTCTGTGCTCGCATCTTAAGGGACCTCATTGAGTGTGTGTGTGTGTGTCATAAATACATACGTAACAAAACATTTGCTATTTAAACATTTTTCACATGTACAGTTCAGTGACATTACCTTATGTTCATCATGTTGTTCAACCATTACCCTTATCTATTCCCAAATTTTTCCATTACCCGTAACAGAAAGCCAGTGTCCCCTAAGCAATGAGTCCTCCTTTCCCCTTCTCCCTCCCACCTACCTCTGGTAACCACTCAAAAACTTTGGTCTCTATACACTTGCCTAGCCTAGATATTTTATATAAGTGAGATCATCCAATATTTGTCCTTTTATGAATGACTTATCTCACTCAACATAAAGTTTTCAAGGTTCGTTCATGTTGTGGCAGGTATCATTGCTTCATTTCTCTTTACGGTTGAGAATTACTCCATTGTTTTGTATATACCACATTTTATTTATCCATTCATTTGTTCATGGACATTTAGGTTGCTTCCATCTTTTGGCTATTATGAATGGTGCCGCAACGAACATTGGTGAACAAGTATCTGTGTTGCTGCTTTCAATTCTCTCGGGTATATACCTAGGAATGGAATTACTGGATCATACGCTAATTCTATGTGTAACTTTTTGAGCAGAAGGAGAAAGGATGGAGTAATTTGTAGGAGATAAAATCACCAGGATTGTATATTTGATTATATATGTGGGTAAGAAGCAGGAGGGGGCTCTGAAATCTTTCCAGGTGTCTAACTTGGAAGCCTGAGGCAATAGAGGTGTTCCTGAGACAGGGAATACTTGAGAAGCAGTTGGTTTTGTAGAGAGAGTTGATGAGTTCACTTTATGACATATTGAATTTGAAGGTGATGTAAAACACCCAGGTGATGTGCACAGGAAGGTAGATCTATGACACTGGCCCCCAAAAGCTGTTGTGAACTGTCAATGAGCCACCAAATACAATGAGCTCACTACAGATATTAATTTCCCTTCTCCAGAGGGCTTTAGATGTAAACAACAGAGCAATGTTCTCAGTAGTGGATCAAGCATCTAAAGACAATGGGATTCTTGAGAAAGAAGGTAAATTAAAAAAAAAAAAAAAAAAGAGTGTTTCTTTTCTTTCTTTCTTTTTTTTTTTTTTTTTTAACTTTTTACCTCACTTGCATGTCTTAGTCTTCTGTGGGGGAGGAGGGTGGGACTGGAAGTTGGGAAACAAGGCAAGATGGTTTTAAAGATTACTATTTTTATTAGTATTAAATAAGGAGATGAATAACACCGTACATTTGTACATTTTCAATTTTCCAAATGCTTTGTTGCATTAGTCTTTGAAATAACCCTATAAATTAGGCAGGAAAGTTATTATTATCTCCATTTTAAGGATGACAAAAGGTGAGACCAGAAAAGCTAAGTGATGACAATAACTTCAGCTAAATATGAGGATTATTATGAGAAGCATTGGTTCCTGGAGGCTAAATCTAGCATTGGAAAGTGAAATTTGAATAGAGATTTGTGGAATAAAATGTCTCAAGTTCTACTGATATAATTCAATTTTTTTCTCTCACATTAAATTATCTTAAAGGAAACTCAAATATTAGAGATGCCACGTGAAGCTTAGAAGGAGCAAAAGACAAGGCGCCATCTATTTCTCTATTCCAGTCCCATACTGGTAGGTAGAAGTGATCCTTGGATGCCACTGAACTTTTTTGATTGTTGGCATACTCGTCTATAAACCTAATGGGATAAAATAAGGTTTTATATTCTCTTCCTGCTCTTTTACAGTAAAGATATACAAGTCAATCATCCTAAAGGTCAAGGGTGGATGATAGTTTGAGACCCTATCCACTTTTATAGTTTTGTAATAAAGAAGGCAAGGTTCTACAGGAATAAATTCAAGATCAGAGACTTTACCAGTCAACTGTATATCTATAAAAGAGAGCGATTAACTCAGTTCCACAGCAGCTAGGTGTGTGCATTCAGCTGCAAGTAACAGAATGGCTGATTATCATCGACTGAAGCCAAAAAAAAAACAAAGATGTTTAATAATCTAGAAAACAAGCAATGGCATTTGTTACTCATACCGTCCACTAGGCCTTATTCGACCACCTCATTTCCTTTATGTCTTTATCCCCACCCTATCTTGCCTCTTCTGCTCAGACACATACCAAAAGTCTGTCAATGTAGAAAGGATTATAATTACCGTTTCTCCATTGAATTTCCACTTGTCTGATGAAGTATGGAAAGAAAAGGGAGAGGAGGTCATTTACAAGGTTCTGCTGGTGTATGATTTTCAGAATATGAATGCTCACTGTGACATACCCTGTAACAATATTTTGAATTCTTATGCAACATTGTACAAAAACAAAAACATAAAGGCTCAGATTTGTCTGAAACACATTTTATTATTTCAACCTCATTTTAAACTTCTCAGATCCAGACTCACTTTTATGCTGTATTTCTGACATAATGTTCCTGCACCTTGGCTCTGGACTAGACAAAAACTAATCACATCATTTTGAATAACAGCACTTTTGCTTGACGTATAAATTGCTCTAGTCTTAAAGGCTATTATGAGGGTAAACTTTAAGGCAGATATATGTACAAAAACAGCTGACTTAAGACCAGCTAGTCCAGGTTTTTAAACTCTCATTCATGTATTAATTTATTATTTTATTTATTAATTCATTAAATTAATGTTTATTGACTATCTACTATATGCCATCTGTAAAAATGGTGCCAACTGTAAAAATGGTGTGGTGGCAGTGTCTGACCTCTTCGTCTAACTTCACAAGGGAGGAGAATCACCATCAACATCATCCCAAAGCTGATTGCTATGAGGTGGAGGTCAGACACACCTCCACCATCCAAACTTTTTACCGATTCTGACACCAGCTGTCCCTCTCACGGCACTTTCTGCTTCTCTACTGAGTTCGATATTGCAATGGCCACACAGAATTCACAGACTATACTCACAGTTATGGGGTTTGTTAGGGAAGTAACACATTACAATTCCAGATCAGGAGCCACTCAGGGTACAGTTCTTTGGTCAGGACAGCTCCTCAGTCATGCCCGTAGGCATGCCTCTCACTCTCACACTCTACTCTAGGCCTCTCAGTCTGGCCCCTGCCCTGCTCGGGCAAGTGTTACAAATCTCTTTAGCTCTGCCAATAAGCGTTCAGAGGCATCCCACTCTGCCAGCAAGACTTGGCCCAAAGGCACTCAGCTCTCTCACTCCGTAGGTCAGCACACCCATTGTAGCCACCTCGTCTGTGGGCCAGGAAGCCCACTATGCTCTGTCACACCAGTCTCCTGGTTCTGCTGCTGCTGCTGTTTCTCTGCTGCTGCTTCTCATCTTTTACCGTGCCATCTTTCACCGTGTCCGGTATTACAGCTCTCTGTCTCCTGGGTCTAGAAGGTTCTCAGCAGAGGGACCTCGGGTCTAAAGGACATGCTCCACTCTTAGTTCTTCTTTCTTGGTGGTGATAGTGAGGTTCTCCCCACTGCTCTGGGATTGGCTCTCTTTGAAACCTAGCGGGATGGCAAAACTAACCAATCTCCTCAGTAGGGTTCCATACCCATTATTTGTATGGTCCCACCCCCACAGGGGTTCCATGCACCTTATTTGCATTATTAGCAGGCTGCCCAATCCCCTTAGTGGGCCACAGACATCTTATTTGCATAGTCTCACCCAATCATTTTGTGGGAGTCATGAAGTCTATGGCTAGAAGGGCCATATTAAGTAATTCACTACAGCACACTATTATATTTGGCACAAACGGTTAAGCACTCGACTACTAGCCAAAAGATTGGCAGTTTGAACCCACCCAGAGGTGCCTCAGAAGACAGTCCTGGCGATCTGCTTCCGAAAGGTCACAGCCTCGTAAACCCTACGGAGCAGTTTTACTCTGTACACTAGACAGTAAGTAACAACAAACATATGGTAGGCAGGGTAGAGAGCGAATCAAAGATGAATAAGGCTTGATTCCTGTCATCAAGGGCTGTAGCAGATGTTGTCTGATGCCTACACAACAGGCATCTCCTCTCTCTGTAGAAGTAAAGTCCTTTTTCATGGCCACCTGTAGGTCCACCTCCAACCCGGGACTCCCCACACTGCTTCCTATATCCAAATGAAGTTGTCAAGCCTCGAGCTATAGCTGTCATCTTGCAATTATGAGGCAACAAGCGAAAGAGCAGAAAATCAAGATGTTGAGGATAGTGGGGTAGGAGTGTGGTGCTAGATGATATTGTTGAGTTGTAAAACCAACCTGGCCTGCTGGCCTTCAAATTTCTTGTTTTGTAAGATAATAAACATCTTTTTGTTTGTTTGTTTGCTTAAGTCAGTGTAATTGTGTATTCTGTTACTTGCAACCGAATGCATGCTTAATTCATACAGGAGGTTAACAACTGGTTGTGGGAAGATAGGGTAAAACAATTACTCAAGTAACTATGGTATGTTGTTGTTGTTAGTTGGCATTGAGTCGATTCTGATTCATGGTGACCCCACGTGTGCAGAGTAGAACTGCTCCATTGGGTTTTCAAGGCTGTGACCTTTCGGAAGCATATTACCAGGCCTGACTTCCGAGGTGTCTCTGGGTGTGTTCAAACTGCCAGACTTTCGGCTAGTAGTCAAGTGCTTAACCATTCGTACCATCCAGGGACTCTATAACTATAGTATAAGGTATATAATAAGACAACTATACAAATAATTAGAATATAAGACAGATAATCGTAATATCCTACACTGGTATAACACTTTATAGTTTAGAAAAGGTTTCCACATGTAGTATCTCAGGCTTTACAACAATCCTATGGTCAGGGATTATTATCCCCAATTTGTAAATAATAAAACAGAGGTTCTAGGAAGTTAAGTGACTTTCTAGAGGTCACATATCAAGCAAAGAGGACACAGTAACCCCCAAAGAGAGGCATCCTAATTTCCCATGTACTGAGTTTTCAACTATACCGGAGCTACTGCACTAGGTACAACTGCCATGTGGCCTGAGGACACCCTATGAGAGGTAAAGATAAAGAGCGGGGAGAGGCGAACAATGTTCAGAGGAGGGAGACTTCTTGGGCTGGGACACAGGAGAAAGTCTCCTGACAAAAGGGTGCCTTTTCAGTTGGGCCTTAAAGGATTGGTGGGAATTCAGAAAAAGGTCAGAGAAAGACCATTCCAGACAAAGAGAATGTCATGAAGACGAAAGCAGGAAGATGCAGTATATACTGAGCAAGTGTTTTGATTGGAGTACAAGCCCTGAGTTAAACAGAAACTAAAGATATAAGGGTCAAAAGACCAAGAATTTTGACTCCATCTTAGTAGGCAATGGGGCTCCATTACCACCTCTAGAACAGAGACTATGGGCAGCTGCAAGACCAGAACTGAGCTTTATCTATAGAGTATGCATGAAGGATAGGAAGAGAGCCCACAGTGGAGAAACCAACAAGGGGCTATTTATGGTAGTTGGTATGACAGAGTGTGTGGTAAGGGCTAAACTATGGTTGGGGCAACCAAAACGGAAAAGGTAAGTGGAGTTGGGGTGGTTGGCAGGATTTGCCTACAGATTTGGAGTGGGAGATGGTGTGGCATGGAGGAACCAAAGGAGACTTCAAGGAATTCAGCAGAAGAAGCACATTTAGGGGAATGATGGATATGATCAGTCCACTTGCTCTCTAGGGCTCTAGGATTTTTGTTGTTAGGTGCCGTTGAGTTGGTTCCTACTCATAGCCAACCCATGTACAACAGAACGCAACACTGCCCAGTCCTGCGCCATCCTCACGATCGTTGCTATGTTTGAGCCCAATGTTGCAGCCACTGTGTCAATCCATCTCATCGAGGGTCTTCCTCTTTTTTGCTGACCCTCTACTTTACAAAGCATAATGTCCTTCTCCAGGGACTGATCTCCCCTGATAACATGTCCAAAGTATGTGAGATGTAGTCTCGCCATCTTTGCTTCTAAGCAGCATTCTGGTTGTACTTCTTCCAAGACAGATTTATTCGTTCTTTTGACAGTCCATGGCATATTCTATATTCTTCACCAACACCACAATTCAAAGGCATCAATTCTTCTTTGATCTTCCTTATTCATTGCCCAGCTTTCTCATGCATATGACACGATGGAAAACACCATGGCTTGGGTCAGGTGCACCTTAGTCTTCAAGGTGACATCTTTGCTTTTTTGCCCTAGGAAGAACACTTTAATTTAATCAAACTCCTCCCCACCAGAACCATTTAGAGGGTGATTTTTGAGACACTGGTTCAATTTGCATGGGAGTGGGACCTCTCTCAGCCTCCCTAGAGTCACCAACAAATTTTGGAACCATCCTCAGCTGTGTGCCTGACTTTATGAATGATGCTAAAGTCCACCTCTCATGCATTACCCCTCAGAGCAGGAGGATGGAAGGAGATCCATGATTCCTGGTCAAGAAATGTGATCTCTCTGTGGTTTTTTGTTGCTATTATTATTATGTTATTCTGGATTTCATCGGGATCCTTGCCATCAATCGGCCGACAGCTGTCCTTCTCTATGGTTCTTCCTGTGTCCTGCTGTGTCACTGGCTAGTGACAAGCTGCAGCTAAGTTGTCAGCTCCCTAATTACAGGACAGTCTAATTACAGGCATGTTACACTTGTAAAGTATTATTACTGAGGCCCTGTCTGCCATCACCCAGAGTCATCTAGCAAAATGTCATCTCAATTGTTAGGAGACTGGTATACAGAATGACGTAAATTCTCCCATGCACCCTTGATCTTGGGGATGCCTTTGGCCCTGGGAAGGGGTCAACCGAGAGGATCCTGCTGAGTAAAACACTAGGTAAGAGAGGAGAGAGCAGAGGGGACAGGGGCATGGGGAATGGAGAGGGCAACTGTTTGAGTTTCCTAGGGCTATCATAACAAATCATCACACACCGGGTGGCTTAAAACAACAGAAATTTATTCTCTCACAGGTCTGGAGGCTGGGAGTCCAAATTCAAGGTGTTGGCAGGGCTGTGCTCTCTCTGAAGGCTTGAAGGGAGAAACTGTTCCATGACTTTCTCTTAGAGTCTGGGGTGCCTGGCAATCCTTGACGTTCCTTTGGTTTGTAGACTCATCTGCATTCCTGTAATTTCTGCCTCCGTCATCACATGGTCTCCTCCCTATGTGTCTGTCGGTGTCTCTCCTCTTCTTATAAGGACACCAGTCATATCGGATTAGGGCCAACCTCATTCCGGTTAGACCTCATCTTAACTGATTACATCTACAAAGACCCTATTTCCAAATAAGGTTACATTCACAGGTACCAGGGTTTAATCCATTAACATCTTTTTGGGGGACACAATTCAACCATTAACAGCCACTAAGCTGGATTCTTCAGGGCCTTCAAGTAAAATTTTGCTGAAGATCATTCAAAAACAGTTGCAGCAGTATATTGACAGGTAACTGTCAGAAATTCAAGCCAGATTCAGAAGAGAATGTGGAATGAGGGATATTATTGCTGATGTCAGGTGGATCTTGGCTGAGAGCAGAGAATACCAGAAAGATGTTCACCTGTGTTTTACTGACTATGCAAAGGCATTCGACTGTGTGGATCATAACAAATTATGGCTAACATTGTGAAGAATGGAAATTCCAGAACACTTAATGGTGCTCATGCAGAACCTGTACATAGAACAAGAGGCAGTCATTTGAACAGAACAAGTGGATACTGTGTGGTTTAAAGACAGGAAAGGTGTGCATCAAGGTTGTATCCTTTAACCATTTTATCCAATCTATATGCTGAGCAAATAGTCCAAGAAGCTGGACTATATGAAGAAGAACGGGGCATCAGGATTGCAGGAATACATATAAACAACCTGCATTATGCAGATGACACAACCTTGCTTGCTGAAAGTGAAGAGGACTTGAAGCAATTACTGATAAAGATCAAAGACCACAGCCTTCACTATGGATTACACCTCAACATAAAGAAAACAAAAATGCTCACAACTGGACATATAAGCAACATCATGATAAACAGACAAAATGTTGAAGTTGCCAAGAATTTTATTTTACTTGGATCCACAGTCAACACCCATGGAAATAGCACTCAAGAAATCAAACAACATATTGCATTAGGCAAATCTGCTGCAAAAGATATCTTAAAAGTGTTATAAAAGCAAAAAGCAAAGATGTCTCTTTGAGAACTAAGGTGCACCTGATCCAAGCCATGGTATTTTCAATCGCCTCATATGCATGCAAAAGCTAGACAATGAATAAGGAAGGCTGAAGAAGAGTTGATGCGTTTGAATTATGGTGTAGTCGAAGAACATTGACTATACCATGGACTGCCGAAGAACAAACAAATCTGTCTTGGAAGAAATACAGTCAGAATGCTCCTGGAAGCGAGGATGGTGAGACTTCGTGTCACGTACTTTGGACATTTATCAGAAGGACCAGTCCCTGGAGAAGGACATCGTGCTTGTAAAGTAGAAGGTCAGCAAAAAAGAGGAAGACCCTCAACAAGATGGATTGATCCAGTGGCTGCAACAGTGGGCTCAAGCATAACAAAGACTGTGAGGATGGTGCAGGACCAGGCACTGTTTCGTTCTGTTGTACATAGGGTCACTATGAGTCAGAACCGACTCGACGGCACCTAACAACAACAACAACAACAAGCCAGATTCTTCAGGGTCTTTGTTGTGGCAGGGCAGAGTTTTCTGTTCCTCTATCCCTTTCAACTTTTCCCCTCCTCACCCTGGGAAAAGGGGGCTTTTGTTTTCGTTTGCTTAAGCTTAAAAAGGTTTAAATTCTTATTATTAAGGGCTGTCAATGCTAGCAAGTGGAAAGTTTGTCTTAACAATTGCTCCACTCTGAAGAAACTGATGGACCTGAGTCTATTCCTGTGCAGGACCTTATTGTGTCTGGAGGGATTCATTGGCTCCCTCCCAGGACAGAGCTGGGAAAGATGACCTTCACCCACCTGACCCCGGTGTGCTTGCCAGGAAGACTCCAGAAAGGGACCAGTGGTAGAAAAAGTACGAGTGAAGGAGGGAGGGAGGGCAGGGAGGAAAGAACTCCCAATTTCTTGTCAGGAGCTGACCGTCAAGACAGAAAGATTATTCCGTGAGAAAAGTAATTCTGGGCAGCAGCATCTGGGCTCCTGTATTTTTGACATCAGCCAATGAGATTTCTTTCTGTTAACAGTCTGTTCCCGAAAGCCTTCCAGATACGGTTTCCTTCCAGGAGACCTAAGGGTATTTATCCTTCTAACTCCAGGTGCCTCATATCTCAGGTTCTGGGTGAATCTTCTGGAAAATTAACACAACCTATGCGGGCTCACAAAGGAAAACTATGGCTGTATCAGAGGGTGCTGACACCGTGGAGGAAAGCTTTGGATCCTCAGCATGGAATTATTGGAAGAACTGCACATACTGGAGAAGGAGGAGCTGATGTAGCTTTCAGAAATGCTCTGCAGCCCCAAGTATGCTCTCAAGATGGCTTACACATCACTTGCAAGATGATTTAGGAACTCACCCAGGCTGTAGGACTGACCCTGCAGGTCACCATGACTCAATGGAAATGAGAATGAAATGTTCCCCGACTGTTTGCAGCCTGGAAAATACACTATGCAAAGGAGAAATTAATCGAGCAGCAGAGCAAATTTATTGATTCATTGATTCATTCATTCTTCCAATCAATAAATAATTATTGAGCATTTACAATGTGGAAAGCATTGTGCTAGATGCTGTGGCTACAACTGTGAGCCAAACAGATGCAGCTTCTAGCACTTTTACATTCTAGAGGGTACCCTGCTTTGAATCTATATCATATCAAGCTTATTAAAAGGCATGTTGTCCTGCATTAAATGTATTTTGTTGCCATAAAAATTTTGAAAGAATTTTATAATATTTAAATTTTGTATAGAATAAAATATTCCTTTTGTTCTTATAATTTAAATTCTATTTGTATATAACTACATAAGAATTGTGATTCCTTGGGCAGTGGAAAATGGTTAATGTGTTTGGCTGTTAACCAAACGGTTGGAGGTTTGAGTCCACCAAGAGGTGCCTTGGAAGAAAGGCTTGGTGATCGACTTCCAAAAAACCAGCCACTGAAAACCCTATGGAGTGCAGTTCTCCTCTGACACACATGGCGTCTCCATGAGTTGGAATCTACATAAGAATTGAGATGCAGTCAATTGGTTGCCATATAATTATGTTTTGTAAACATTTACTTATACATTTATTACTTTTAATTTTAAAATTTATTTTCATATTTTTGGCCCAATATCTTTTTTCTCCCATCTCAAATTAGGAAATATCAAAGGCCCTTGGTATTTGGTCCATCATGTATAAGGACTACAGCAGCCCCTTGTCGTTCTCTTTGTGGAACTTACCTTCTACTGTGGGAGAAAACTTAATTACTTCATTAGCCAATCGTTTATATACTTTCAATTACATTAAAAACCGAGAAGAAAAAGCAGAGACTGTTCTGCTAGCATTTAACTCAGTTCCTGACCTTGTCTTGAAGCTGGCGGGGGTTGGGGGTGATGTTAGGGGAAGTTTTCCTGAAGCAAGTGATGAGCTCTGAGCACTGAAGGATAGTAGAAATTAATTAGGGGAAGAGAAATGGAGTCAGGAAGAATATTCCAGAAAGGATGTTCAGCATGTGCAAAGTCCCAAGGGAGGGATAAAGCATGGCATGTACCAGGGACTGGACTACAAATGGTGTGGGGGATAGTGGCAGCAGGTGAGGTCAGCAAGGCAGTGGAGGGCCTGCAGACTACCAGAAGGGTACCAGCCTCTATCCTAAGAACAATGAGAAGTAATTGGAGTGTGTTTTAAGAAGAGCAGTAACACATCCATTCCTGAGATTCCTTGGGGGAGGGGTAGTAGAGAATGAAACAAAGTAGAAGCCAAGAATGGACCCCACTGCTCTAACCCAAGTAGCACAGGTACCACAGCCCATCAGACAAGTGACTTAACCCAATGAGCTTAGAAGATGATAGCTATACTACAGGCCATTACCTTCCTCCAGTTGTTCTCAATTGGGGGTAACTTTGCCCCTCCCAGGGGAGCATCTAGCAATGTCTGGAGACATGTTTAGCTGTCAGAACTCGGTGAGGGGGTGTTGTGCTACTGGAATTTAGTTAGTAGATGCCAGGGATGCTGTTCCACATCCTATAACACACAAGACAGCTTCCCCGAACAAAGAATTATCCAACCCCAATGTCAATAGTGCCAAGGTTGAGAAACCCTGTCAGAACCAGAACTGGAACTCCAAGGCTAGTTGACCTTCACTCAAGAAAAAAATCCATTTATCTTTCATTACTATTAAGGTCAGGAAATGATAAAGAAATTCCATTCCTGGTATGAGAGATGCTACAGTGCAAGGGACAATGAACCAGGAAGAAGAACATTCAAAGAAAATCAAGTTGTGACTCAATTATGCTTTCTGGGGCCATTCCAGTAAGATAGCTGGGGACCTGGGCTGAACTGCAAGGACTAAAGTGGTAGGATACTCCGCCAACAAAAAGGCAGGCTGGTCACATACAGTTGTGTAAGAGGTGCACTGCATAATTTTAGAGGGAATCATTCACATCGTAATCTTTATAGATTCATATATTTGCTCAGAAAATTTTCTGGAACATGGTCTTTGGAAAAAAAGGCCTATTTCTTATTTGTACTAAGATACCATATGGGTTGCTTAGAGTTAACCATCATATTAAAGTTTTTTGATAGTTAACTTCAAGCCATATATATTTGTATCTGAGAACCTAGGTCCTGGAGGTCTTAAACAACTTCCCATGTCAGGGATGCTGAATTATCGGTAAACCTTCTAAGGTTATCAGTTGACCTGTGAACTCAGACCCTGGCAGTATTCCTGGAGCCTCTGCATTACTGGCTGTCTTAGGCTGGGTTTTCTAGAGGAGAAAAACCAGTGAAGTGTATATGTATATATATATATATATAGACAGAGAGAGAGAGAGAGAGAGAGAGATTTATCTCAAGCAAATGGTTCACACCATTGTAGAGGCTGGCAAGTCCCAAGTCCATGGGTCAGGCATCAGGCTGGAGACTTCTCCTGACTCACATAGCTGCAGGGGCTGACAAACCCAAGATCAGCAGGTCAGACGGTAGGCTGCTGGTTCACAGGCTGTGGAGGCTGAAGAATCCAAGATTGGTAAGTAAGATATCAGGCTGCTGGCTGACAGGCTGTGGAGGCCAATGAATCCCAAGATCAGCAGGTAAGATGGCAGACCACTGGCTGACAGGCTGTGGAGGCCGGCAGATCCCCAGACTGGCAGGCAGTACAGCAGGCAGCTGGCTCAGGCCCCAAGAACTGGAGGTCAGATGATGATGAGCTATACGCAGGATCCAGAACAAGCAAGCAAACTTTGCCAGAATGTCCATATATATATTGGATGCAGGCCAAACCCCCAAGGAAAGTCCCCTTACAACTGATCGGCTGATCACATCATGGAGGATGACTATATCATTACATAACTGCCAAACTACATCATTACGTAACTGCCAAACTGCATCATTACATAACTGCCAAACCACTGAGAATCATGGCCCAGGCAAGTTGACACACAACCTTAACCATCACACTGACAAATACAAAGCTCTTCAGAGTGCTCATGAAAGACACTGGAATTTTTGGATGGACTTTTCCCCTTTCCTTCTGGGCAGCTGACTCCATCCCTCACAGCTAGATGTGGCCACTTGACTGATTTGTGGCCTTGGAGTATGGGTGGAAGTACTGGTTTGGCCTATAAAACCTTCCTATACACAGTTTTCCCACTTTCTCTTTCCCCATCCACTGGCTTAACAGAGAGAACTCCAAGGACCCACAGGAGGGTGGAGCCACGACATGGAAGGATCCCGGGTCTCTGAGTGACGAAATGGAGCCCTCATTGACCCACTTTGCATTAGAATATGAAGGAACAACTTTTTGTAGTAATCCTTGGTAAACTGAGGTGGTTTGTTACAGCAGTTAGCTTGCCCTTCCTAATAAAATGCTAAGGGGAGAATGATAATCATCATGTCTATAGGGAGGGCAATGCAATACAGTGTTTAATAGTAAACCCTGGAGCCAGAGCACCTGTGTTTGAATCCTACTCCTGCTACCAGTAATAGCTGTGAGAACTTGGGCACATTTACTTAAATGTGTGTTTCAGTTTCCTCATATACAAAATTGGGTAACAATTATACCTAGCTCATAAGGATGTTGTGAGACTGAAATATTAAATATGTAAATTGCCTAGAGCAGGATATCACATGTGGTGAGCCTCAGTAGTAATTAGCTATTCTCATCATCGAGTAAGAGGCCAACACTTGAACCCTTTGATTTTGCAGATGCTGAGCGACTTACAGAAGAAGGCTGCTGATGACACAGGACCAGGCTTTGTCACCAAGTCCAGCTCTTCCCCAGGACCCTTCCTTCAGCCTGAGATGCCGTCAACCTCTATGACCCAGAGATGAGTGACCTGGGCACAGAGCGGGACATCTTGTGAGGCTCGGATGGGACAATATTACCTAGGGAAATAAGTCCCCAGTTCAGGTTCATCTTGTGTCACTTTGAGAGAGATCCCAAAGATCTGCACTCTCTAAGAGGGTTCCCCCAAGGGCCCTGACACCCACCACAAGGTTATGGAAGAAGGGAAAGTTAGAATGTGCACAGATCACCTTATACCAAGTCACCTCACCAAGGTGAAGCAGTAAACCAGTGGTTCTCATTTTTTTCATTTCAGGATCCCCATTATACTCTTAAAAATAATGGAAGACCTCAAAGATCTTTTGTTTATGCAGGTTACCTATCATTATTTATTGTGTTGGAAATTAAAACTGAAAAATGTTTAAATATTTATTAATTATTTAAGAATGAGAAAAATAAACCCATTACATGTTAACATAATATTTTTAATGAAAAATAACTGTATCTCCAAAAGAAAAAAAAAATAGTGAGAAAGATGGCCCTGTTTTACATTTTTGCAAATCTTTTTAAGGTCTGATTAAAGAAGATAGCTGGATTTTCATGTCTGCTTCTGCATTCAGTCTGTCGAGATATCACACACTACGTCGCCTCCAAAAAATTCCCAGGCATTCATGAAAGAATGAGACTAAAAAAAAATCAAATAAGCTTTAGTATTACTATAAAAGTACTTTTGGACCTTTGAGACTCCCTGAAGGAGCGCTGGTGTCCTCTAGGGGTCTCAGAACGCACCCCAAGAACTGCTGGGAGTGGTAGATGATGCCGCAGTGCACAGTGCTTGCTCAGTTCTCTACAGTCCTCACTACTGGATGGTAGGACTGTTCTTGTAATATCAAATGCCTGTGACTTCTTTTCAATGATCACAATACATTATTCTATCCGGAAGTAGATGAGGTATGTATATTACCCCGATTTAAAGAGGGAACTAAGCCACAAAGAGTTTATTCGCTTCACCCGCGCTCATACAGTTTATCTGTCTCTGCAGTCCCAATCTTGGGTTTTCTTCTACCCAACCAAAATTCTTACTTGATCCTAATACTCCACTGAAATGCCATCTTATTCTACTGTTGGGTAGATAAATACAGGTAATATGAGCACAGCACATCTTCCATAGTCGATCTCAGCTCTCCTCTAATTCCACCTTGAGGGTATATTTAGCTCTTTCCAGTGCACATCATAAGGAGCCCTGGTGGCGCAGTGGTTAAGCGCTTAGCTGCTAACTGAAAAGTCAGCAGTTTGAACCCACCAGCCACTCCACAGGAGAAAGATGTATCAGTCTGCTTCTGTAAAGATTACAGCCTTGGAAACCCTATGTGGCAGTTCTACTCTGTCCTGTAGGGTTGCTATGAGTCGGAATTGACTCAATGGCAACGGGGTTTTCATTGGTTTTGCCATGTGCAGCCACCCCATCCCCATTTCTGTCAATGAGGGCTTGCATGTTGCTATGATGCTTGAGGTACTTACTTATGAAGATCAAAGACTACAGCCTTCAGTATAGAGTACACCTCAACATAAAGAGAACAAAACTCCTCACAAATGGACCGATAAGCAACATCACGATAAATGGAGAAAAGACTGAAGTTGTCAAGGATTTAATTTTACTTGGATTTACAATCAATGCCCATGGAAGCAGTGGTCAAGAAATCAGACGATGTATTGCACTGGGAAAATCTGGTGCAAAAGACCTCTTCCAAGTGTTAAAAAGCAAAGATGTCACTTTAAGGACTAAGGTGCACCTGATCCAAGCCATGGTGTTTTCAATTGCCTCATATGTATCCAAAAGCTGGACAATGAGTAAGGAAGACCAAAAAAGAATTGACATCTTTGAATTATGGTGTTGGCAAAGAATATTGAATATACCACGGACTGCCAACAGAACGAACAAGTCTGTCTTGGAAGAAGTACAGACAGAATGCTCCTTAGAGGCAGGAATGGCGAGACTTTGTCTCACATGCTTTGGACATGTTATCAGGGGGGTCCAGTCCCTGGAGAAGAACATCATGCTTGGTAAAGTAGAGGGTCAGTGAAAAAGAGGAAGACCCTCAGTGAGATGGATTGACACAGTGGCTGCAACAATGGGCTCAGGCATAACAATGATTGTGAGGATGGCGCAGAACCAAGCAGTGTTTTGTTCTGTTGTACATAGGGTCACTATGAGTCAGAACTGACTGGACGGCACCTAACAACAACAACGTCGTGAAGTTGAACAGGTTCCAGACTAAAATGGGCTAAGAAGAAAGGCCTGGGGATCTACTTTTGCAAATTAACCAGTTAAAACCCTATGGATCACAACAGTCTGATCTGCAGTGGATCATGGGAATGGCGCAGGACTGGGCAGCATTTCATTCAGTTAGCACAGGGTTGCCATGAGTCGAGTGCCAACTCAACGGCAGCTAACAACTACAGTGCATCCTAAAATAGATCCAACGCCATGGCTCAATAACCAGAGACAGATATGTGGTGACAATCTAATGGAGAAATCTTGGAGGAGAGGGGTGGAGAAAGATGACCTACCCCACACACTTCTTAGTAGAGAGCCTGTTAATTTCCCTAACTGAAATTTCCGCCATTCTTTCCCCATTGCCGGCTACCCGATCTCTCCTTTCTCTCCTCTCACAGAGCCACTCAGAATCCCACTTTGTTGTGGAGGGCAATTTAGCTTTCACCCTTAGTTTGTAAGTTCCACTCTACAAAAGAAAACTCAGTGATTGGTGACTATTGTTGTTCCTTCCAATGCCCCTTGGAGAGGGCAATTCATTTGGCCACACTGGGACTAATTCATCAAGAACAACATTAACATCTCTTTCTTTCACTTCTACTGAGTACCACAGAACTGACGTCAGCTTCACAGAGCTTGAGGCAATCTCAACAGAAGTCCTTTACTTTATCTTCCTGGGACTCTGATCCCAACATTCTCCTTCTACAGACACGATTACTTATCTCATGTTTAAAAACAGTCCATGAATTTCTCACATGTAGCATTGTAGTCTGAAGGGCTTGAGTTTATGCTATCATTAAAACCTATACTCTGATGCATACTTCTTCCCCAAGACTATAAAGATGAGCTCAGTACATCCCTGCTTTACCTTAATATGTTTGAGGAAATTCTCACGTCATTACTCTGTCTTCTCTTCTCCAGGCAAAATAAGCCTATCATCTTCCTTAAATTGAAACCCACATTTTATTTTCTTTCCCTTTTATCATTTGCCTTGCTTCCTATAGACCTCCTCCAACTCTTCCACGTGCTCTTTTAGAGTCACAGTCCCAAACTGCAACCGGCTCTCATAAGGTTGACTTTTAGTCATGTAACATATGGTATATGCGATTGTAAGAATTAACTCATAATTTTATATTGATGACATATTAGTAACATGTTAATTTTAAGACTAAATTGATGATTTCTATCTCATAATGAACCAGCTACTGAAATTAGAAGAAGGAAAAGAAACAGCTCTAGGTGGTTAAACTTGAATTATTCTCCTTTTGTATTTCTCAATGAAGAATCTTGAATACTTATTACTACATTGAACTCTTTATGAGGGAAGCTTTGAGACCTATGTGTGACTTTATTCAAAGTGCCTTTGAAGGGACAGGACTAATGTTTATTTTTCTAACATGTGGCCCCAATCCCGGACTCAGTTCTGTGGACCAAGGATGAACACTCAGCCTAAGGACAGCCACCATCGTCAAAGCAAAGATTAACTAAATCCTCTCACTTGAGAATTTGAATGCAAAGTCACAGAAAATGCAGCAAGTCTGTGGTGGTTGATGGAGTTGTGAAGTCATGTAGCTGGGAGCCCTTTTGAGCCCTTTGAAAGTGAGCAAAATTGTTAAAGAGATTGAAAGAAGCAGAAATGGGAGAGACCCTGTGGTTGCTAAGAGACAAAGAGAGATGCAGAGAGACAGGGAAAGAGCTTTTGGTCCCAGCATCTTCTTTTGTCTTCTTCCCTTCTCTTGTTCCTATGAAATTTGGCCACATTTTGATTCCTTTGTCTGAGGGAATGCATAGTGTAAATGTGTGACAACTGCCATCTTTACATGAGCAAGTTCGAGCAGATTTCTCATCCTTGCAACCAAACGATTCCCAGCCAAGACCACCTTCACCACCGGGTGGCGGGGGTGTGAGTGGTATGATGCTCCAAGTCTGACATAGCCCTTGACATCCAAGACAACCTTGCCCCCCAGCCCCACTCTTCAGTGGCAGAAGGTATGCTCATTGAGTTCCTCAGACACCCACAGGAGGCCTTTCTGCTTCCGTTGACAATGACAATGCCCCCACGGTGACTTGGAAATGGTTCTGCTCATTACTAGGTTGGTTAATAGCCAGCAGTGACCTGCTGTGGACTTTCAGTTTTCTTCAGAGAAAGCATTTAGCAACTTATTATTAAAAAAAAAAAAATGAAAGAACGCAGTGTAAGAATATTTTTAAGCAATTTAGGAAAGTCTGTCTTCTTTGCCATTCACTTAAGTGCATACCTAACTGGTTAATCAACGGTTCTTGATGAAGAAAATTCCAGCAGATAATTCTACTTAACAAGCTTACCTTACTAGTATGTGGACAAGGCAGTAGCTAAGTATAAAAATTAAAATTAAGAAAGGATGAATATTTGGGTGAAAGAGTCAAGTAGGCTTTTGGAAGGAGGTAGACTTTGATGTGGTCACACTAGGAAGAGAGGCTTGGTGATCTATTTCCAAAAATCAGCCAATGAAAACCGTATGGATCACAACAGAATATTGTCCAATATAATGCTGGAAGATGAGCCCCCTAGGTTGGAAAACATTCAAAAATATACAGTGGATGCAGCAACGGACTTGGGTATATCGACGATTATGAAGATGACACAGGACCAGGCAACATATCGTTCTGTTGTACATGGGGGTCACCATGAGTCAGACCCGACTGGATGGCAACTGACAACAACAATATAGGTGGTGGATGTGCAGCATAAGCAAAAGAGTGTACACAGGAGAGTGACAAACGCTGTTGGAATGGAGTGAAGGAAACATGCTAGGCTGTGAAGATAGGGTTAGACTGGAACAAAGTGGCCAAATCATGGGAGGCCTTGAGTGTCAGGCTCATGACTGTGAACTCAGTAATGTGCCCTTTTTGGGGGAGGAAGAATTGATCTGGGTTCAGTATCACCGAAGGGGAAACAGCAAAAGATGTAAACGACAACGTTAGGAGACAACTTCAGGAATGTGGGGTGAGTGATGAAAACTAGAATAGGATACGGCAGAAGTAACGAAAAGAAAGCAGCGACTCTGAGAGAAATTGTAGATAAAAATTAATATGTGTAGTGACCGATTTGGTGTAGGAAAAACAGAAAATGGAGAAATTTCAAAGATTTGGTTATTCATGTAATTAATCATTCAACAAAAGTATATAGCAACAAGTACATATTCTTTGACACTATGACATCAGAGAAAGATCTTATTTGTTAGCAATCAAAACTGACTGTACTTGTCTTGGGCATAAAGGGAATTTATCATGAGATACCAGGTGTTCATAGCATCAGTGAGAGCATGGAGGGTCAGGCTTAGAAAGTTGACAGATCCAAACATGCTTTGTGGCAGTCTTTCTCAGCTGAGTTCCATGAGAGAATTAAGCCCTACTGCCCTACAGCATGCATTGTATATAATGACTTAGCTTCTCTCCTGTGTATCGAAAATGGTACTAGTTATATGCTATCTTTGGGAAAATTGGAAAAATCGTCACTCACATCATTTTCAGTTTCTGTGGTTCAAACAAGGAACCATGATTAAGAAATGCTGTCTGGAGGCTGAGCAGAAGGCATCTCATACTACTCACTGCTTTTGTTCCCATATTATTGCTTCACTTACTCAAGATTCAAAGTCCCAGGCACATGGAGAGAGATCAAGGATCTGGGAAGGCTTTACTAGGAGATGCTTTCAGATGGACCTTGAAAAAAATCAGTGGGGGCTTGTAAATCAGACAAGAAACAGATCAGTATGTGCAAAGATAGAAGACTGTAAGAGGCTGGCATGTTCGGGAAATGGTGAGAATGGGTGATGGGGTTGGTAATAGTGAGACTGGGGGTTGACGGCAGAAGACGAGGTGGGAAAGTGAACTGAAGCTATCCAATGAAGGACCTGGTATGTTCTAATAAAGAGTTTAGATTTTACCTTCCGAGCCCTGGCAAGTCACTGAAGTTATTCAAGTCTGAGGATGACATAATCAGGGTTGTTCGTTACAATAAGAACGCTGCTGGGCGATGAAGTGTAAGAAGGAAAGACTAGGTAACTACTACATATATGTCAGAGGCAACAGGCTATTCATTCATGATCCTACTACATAAGCGAAGGCTCAAAAATGTTTATGTGACAGGCATAGGAAAGCACAGCTTGCGAGGGAAGAGTGAGGATTGAAACCACCAGTTATGCCAAACCAACGGGAGGCAGGAAGCCAGGCAGGGATGAATTTAAGTCATCCAGCTGGGAAATTATAACGTTTTTCAACAAGGGAGTGGCAGTAACAGTGGGGATGAGAAGAAGGCATCGTAGGAATGATAATAAGGCTAAGGGAATGGAGGGGAATTAACCTCAGACCTATGGAATTATCTGGATATGTGTAACACAGAGGCCAAATCGGAAGTGAGTGTGGAAAAGAACAAAGACATTGCCTGGTCCTGTGCCATCTTCACAATTATGGGTATGCTCGAGTCCGTGGCTGCGCCCACTGTGTATTTTGAGTGTCTTCCAACCTAGAGGGCTATAGGAAGAGGCCAGCATAGGAGCATGCTTGGAAGTTAGAGGATGAAGCGAGGGAAGGAGACAGCAGAGGGTACAGAGGAGCAGGAAGAGTACATCGTGGGTGCAACACCTTGGAGAGGGCCACGCAGCACTGGAGGGGAGGGACGACTAAGAAAGAGAAAGAAATCACAAAACCAGAAACATCCGTCCCAAAGATAGACATCTCATTTCTTTTCTCAAGCATCCCTCAGATCCTCGTCTAAATCAATACAGAATAGACACTGTTCTGTCTAATTGTGTTCATGTAAACAGAATAACCTCATCTCCTTGCATCTTTGTGGTAGCTTCCTTCCATCAAAATCTTACTCACCTTCTGGCGTATTTATTCTGACAGCTCTAAAATGATGATGGGGATAATTAGTTCTGACCATATTGCTTAGCCTGGTCTACCAAGCTGGGGAGTCTACCCCACGGAATTACTCAAAAATGCATTCAAGACTGATTATAACTGCATTGCTCTTAGTATAAACAAAAAAGCAAAACAAAAAAGGCAAGATACCCAACAAGTGAGCCGAGCTGGGATACGGTTACAGGTACTATGCTTAGCAATATACTGCATTGTAGATCAAATAGATACATAGAAACATTTTACATGAATTAAGGAAAACCAACAAAAATAATAAACCCTGGATGAATCAGAACAGGAATTGGAAGGGGGCCTAAAATTCTGTAGAAATACTACATTATAACAGGTATTTTGTATTTCTGTTGGCTGTCACATAGTTACTTATATGTTTATTTTAAAGACGGTAAAATAGTGAACGAAAATAAAATATAAACCAGTTATTTCTGGCATGCTTGTTCAATGAGAAAAGAACTTTCACTTGTTTGATTAAATTGCCGTAGATAAAAGCATTACAGTTAAACACCATCGCATAAACAAGGAACTTATACAATGTCTTCTGAGCAAAAAGTCAAAATGGCCTGGTAAAATCATATTTCAATTAGAAAAAGAGAAAATTCAAATATGGTTGGGTACTTAAGCACTAAAAATGTGATTTTCTAAGCTTTTCAGGAAAGTAATATAAAGCTGTATTATTTACAAAGAAACAGCCAAGAATAAATAAGAACAACTCTGGGAGATATTTATTTATTCTTTTATTGTGAAATGCGAATTCATATTTATTTGATGCCAGTCATGAGAATTATCACGAAACGTTCTCTAGAACAACAGAAGGACAAGGTTTCTTTAAAAAAAAAAAAAAAAAGCTTTGCGTCTATTTCCAATCCCCAAAGATAGAAAGAAAAAAAAAAAATTCACAGAAGCAGTAAACAAGGACAAATGCTTCACATTTAAGAAAAGATTAATGTTCTAAAAAATGAGACGCGTGGTAGTCGAGAGCAAAGAAGAAAAATGGATAACAAGAGGAAAAATATTGCAGAAAGTTTCTGTAGTGTACAATAGGCTATAGGAAGCAAGATATTTTAAAGGAGAACTTGAATGAGAACAAGAGTATGTGAAAGAAAATTCCCAGTTGATAGCATAACAAAAGTGGAAAAGATGTTTAAAAAAGATACAAAGAGATTAAAAGACAGGAAGATTTGGGGACCATTTCAAGTTATCTGTATAATTTAATATCTGTACGATTGTTTCATCTTTCCAAGAGAAAAGAAACGTGCTGTGTAACTCCACATTTCTTTATAAAAAATCTTTTCATCATAATTTTTAAATTGCCCCGGTATCTCATTGTCTTTAATATAGTATTTTTTCCAAGACTCTTGGTTGTAAATGACAGAAATTCAACTCAGACTAGCCTAAACCAAAGGAATGAATCTGCTCCTTGTGGTTGGCAGAATAATACCCCCACATCCTAATCCCCAGGATCTGAAAATGTGGTATTTTACATGCAAAAGGGACTTTGCTGATGCCATTAAGTTAAGGATCTTCAGATAGGGAGATTATTCTGGATTATCTGGGTTGGGTTCAATGTAATCACAAGGGTCCTTCTGAGGAGGAAAGAGGGAGGCAGGCAGGAGAGTCAGGGTCAGAGAAGGGGATGTGACAATGGAAGCAGAGGCTGGAGTGATGTGGGGCCATGAGCCAAGGAATGCAAGCAGCCTCTAGAAGCTGGGAAAGCCAAGGAAACAGATTTTGTCCTGGAAACTCCTGAAGGAACGAAGCCTTGCTGACTCATTTTGGATTTCTGGCCTCCAGAACTGTAAAATAATACATTTGTGTTGTTTTAAGCCACTGAATTTGTGGTAATTTGCTACAGTAGCAATAGGAAACTAATACACTCATGTAACCTGGAAATTGAAGGGGAGAGCTGACTTGTAGCCCAGTCTAACCCAAGGGTTCAGAAGATGTCACGAACCTGTCTTTTACATTAATTGCTGAGCAACGCTTTCCTCTGCACTGGTCTCATTTTCAGGCAGGTCCTCCTACATCATAGAGAAGATGATCACAGATAGGTCGAGGCTTTCTTTGTCCTTAAAGGATGGGGATCCCTTAAACCACACCATGTGGTGGCCCTGCTTAAAGCTAATAATAATTCCAGGGAAAAAAAGGGTGGGGGGATGAGTTGTTCTCAAACTCCAGAGAAGTCCAAAGGGGAATCTGATTGGCTTGCCACAGGTCACACCCCTGCCCTGAACCAATCATTTAGGTAGAGGCGTGCAGTACATTAACTGGCCACGTCTTGAGAGTACCTATCCTTGTGGGTGGAGTGGGGAGGGGAAGGGTGGGTGTGGTTGTTGTTGTTGTGTACTTTCGAGTAGACTCTGACCCAGTGACCCTATAGGACAGAGTAGAACTGCCCCATAGGGTTTACAAGCCAAGTGCTTAACCACTGTACCACCAGGGCTCCTTAGTGGAGGGTTAGCCCCATGGAACCACATAGACTTGAGTTCCCACAAGAAAGATGGGTGCTGTTACTAGAAGACAGGAAAGGAAAGGATATTGAGTAAACAAGAATCTTGGCTACCACCGTGCACAAGACATAACACTATTTAAAAAGTACATATTCAATGTTTGATCAAAAATTCAAAATTGATGTTGTAGCATCCTTTAAATCTTGATACGATTTTAAATCACTATTACAAGATGAAAACAATACTCCAGACAGTGAGTACGTTCCTTGTTTCATTAATGCTTTTGACACCCTCTCCCCCAGATTTTGGCTCTAGTTCCTAAAAATTGGACCTATTCTATGCTCATAAATGAATCTGGCATCTCAGCAATAAACAGGACAATTGTTACTTGAACAACAGGTAAAAGAATTGCAAAACGCAATGTCTAGGTGACATTATTTTCAAACGAAGCCAGTGCTGCCCCACAAGGACATGGTCACTGTTCAAAGGGGACTGGGGATTCCAGGGTGTCAGAATTCTGAAGAGGTGGTAGTCAGTCGAATCTGATGGTAGAGCAGCAGGACTCTGTTAAAAGAGTAGGTTTCCTCTTCCATTTATTGATCTGTTATCACTACGTCCTCTCTTCCTGCTTCGAAGAGCCCGGTCATTCCCAAGGAAAATGGTGGTGGTGATGGTAGTGGTGATGTCTTCATGGAGGGTGGTGGAGTCGAAGAAGTTGAAGTGACTTCCAGGAATGAGGGGTTTTGCAGCTCTCAGAGAACCATCTTAAGAAACAAGTAAAATGTGTTCACTCTTTTCGATGTGTCCTTTAAAATCTCAGGTGAACCAGACCAACTCTGATGGGGAAAGGAGAGTGGGAAAGGATTTGAACTTGCTTTAAAGACTTACAGTGTAGCATGAAAGTTGATCTATTATCTATTGTATCCAAGTCATCTTGATCATCCTACCCAGAGGTCCTAACACTTAGGAGGAGCTCAATATTAAATAATGCATGAATGAGCTGGCTTCAAATTATTGCCCTCCCTCACACATTGAATATCGGTTCCTTAACTTTAGGGCTCTACAAAAAACAAAGCTATTCTTTTTCATTCTGGTTCTGTATTTTTATTATTGTCAACATGCCTTTGATATTTGCTTCTTGCAGCTATTACATTCATTCGTGCTATGAATGTGAAGTCAGGGGCTAGGGGAAAGATTAAAGAAGTTATCATAAGCAGCAATGATTCTGATGTTACTAAAACCCCAAATAAACACACACACACACACACACACACACACACACACACACACACACAAGGAGGATATTCAAGTTAATGCAAACTCTAAATGTCTCAGTTAATGCAGATTGGAATGCAGCCAGCAAAAATGTCATTCTCTGGCTTAATGGAAAGATTAATAAATCGAAACGATGAATTATATATGAAGTCTCACCCAGGATCGCAGTTATTTTTAGCACAAGAGAGTAACATGATGCTGCAGGTATGGTTTGTGCCAACACCATAACCTGAGGAGCAAGTGCCAAGGAAAGCAGGGCCGGGATGTCTCAATCAACAAAAGCAGAGACAAAACTCGGTATCCTTCAGAAGAGAGAGACAGTTTTTCTCATGTGCAAAATCGAATGGCAAATGTGATGGAGGGAATCACAAGCGTGAGGAGGGGACTTCTCCAGAATACTGATAACTCTACCAATAACGGAACTCTGTCTTAAGTGTGCCTCCACTTGTCAAGTGCTGGAAGGTGACACCTGGCTAGGATTTTAACTTCCCCTACACTAAAGATAGCCACCATCTGAAAGGAAAGTGAAGGGAGCTGATTAGCACTGTTGTTAGTTGCCTTTGAATTGACTCCGACTCATGATGACATGTATAACAGAATGAAACGTTGCCTGGTCGTGCGCCATTTTCCTGATCATTGGTATGTTTGAATCCATTGTTGTGGCTACTGTGTCAATCCATCTCATCAAGGGTTTCCCTTGTTTTCGATAACCCTCCACTTAACCAAGCATGATGTCGTTCCCTAGCAGTTGGTCATTCCTGATGATTGGTCAAAAGTAAGTGAGCTGAAGTCTCTGTATCTTCACTTCTAAGGAGCATCCCGGTTTCATTTCTTCTAAGACGGATTTGTTCCTTCTTCTGGCAGTCCACAGTATATTCAGTATTCTTCACCAACCCCAGAGGTTGAATGTATCAATTCTTCTTCGGTCTTCCTTTTTCATTGTCCAGTTTTCACATGCATGTGAGGCGATTGAAAAGACCATGACTCGGGTCAGGCACACCTTAGTTATCAAAGTGACAACTCATATTAGCCACTGTTTCACCAAGACAACAGTAGCATTTTGAGCAAACCAACTCAACTTTTTCAGGGAGGCTTTACTAAGTTTCTGGGTAGAGCAATCATCATAGACCCTAAGATCATCTACTAAGGGTCTATGGGCTCTATTTCCAGTGGAGGAAAAATGCTGGAACAAAAATTTGTGTTCAATTGCCAGGGGTTCAGAAGCCACCTCTCCCCAAAACATCTATTAACTCTGAGGTATCCACAACCCTAGATTGAGACCTCTTGCTTTGGAGCATTAAAACGCACCAAAAAGCTGCATTTCCTACTGAGGCTGAACACACAGAATGACTGGAACTCTGAAACAGGTTGCAATGCAGCAGGTAAACTTTGCCATTAAATTTTCCAAAGAGCTCACATTTATGTGCACAAAACAGAAAAAGCCAACATCTAAATACTCTTTATCACCTTGAAAGGACTAGATACTGAGGAGGAACAGAGCATAAAATGAGTGAAAATAGGGTGGTAGGAACAATTTCAATTACTTCTTACTGCTTATATAAACACATGCTCTCTCTCTCTCTCTCTCTCTCTCTCTCTCTCTCTCACACACACACACATCACAAGACTTGAATCAAACACAGCGACAGCTTACGTTTGGAATGATTTTATTCCCTGGTACATTTCACAGCTTACATACATAAGCTAGCACACCTATAAATGATCCTCTCCTCTGTAAATTGACAGGTTAAAGATACTCAGATGCTGAGGAAAAATCTGATTCAAAAACTAAGAAAAAGAAGTTAATTTCCAGACCCACATTTACACGGGTAACCACAGAAGAAGAGACCCTGGGCAGGGCAAGGACAGGCCTCACTGTGCTCAATTCAGATGGGAGCATTGTGGTGGCCACCACCAGTCCCGTTTCAAGAACATGCACCAATTCTCATATATCCATACGATAGAGTGAAATGTAGTCCGGGAATACTATTTACTGTGAGGGAAAGTGCATGCTATGGATAAATACAAAATCAAGATATAAAGCTTCATGTGGTCTGATCTCTAGGCTAATAGATAAAGATACAGCTATAGATGGAGATATAGATAAATAGATGTGTACACACCAGTCATGCACTCAGACACACAGACTGGAAAATAAGGACTCAAAATTTTAAAGTGTCTATCTCTAGGTAGTGGGATAATGGGTGATTGTCTTCCTTCCTTCCTTTGTTCCTTTCTTTTTTGGGAATAATATACTGTCCATGTGTTTTTGCAAGGAATATTCGTTACTTTTGAAATCAGAAAAAAAAAAAGGTATACCTGAGAAAGCAAGACATTGACATACTAGAATGGATCAATTGAAGTATCCCCAGAATAATACATGGTCAAAATCTTATCTTAAGAAAACAGTTGAAGGACTGTGAACTACAGTCAGCCCTCCGTATCCACGGGTGGCCTATCCGTGGATTCAAACAACCGCAGGACAAAATATTCGGGGGTGGAGGGGGAAAGGAAAGTTCCAAAAAGCAAAACTTGAATTTGCCGTGGGCCGAGCACTATGCTGAATTCACCCAAATGGCTGAATCCATGCGAATGAAGTGATGTGTAGGCATCCCCTGCTGCAGGCTCCCGCCATTTCACAGATCCTCAGTCTCTCTCCAGCACTCATTTGAGCATTGTTTGCCTGGAGTCTTGTCATTATTCCCTAAACAATACAGTACTATGTAACAACTATTTACATAGCACTTACATCGTATTAGATATTATAAGTAATCTAGAGATGATCTAAAGTATACAGGAGGATGTGCGTAGGTTATATGCAAATATTACGCCGTTATATATACGCTGTGGGGGTTCCAGGAACCGATCCCCCACGGATACCTAGGGACGACTGTATATATCATGGAAAAATGACAGCTTTGGAAGATGAGATAAGACCCATCAAATAATCTGAAGAGCAACCATTTAGAGGTGGAATTAGACTTTATGCTGGGTAGCTTCAGAGAGTAGAACTAGGACCAATAGATGGAAAAGTAATGGGAGCTTCACTGATGCTCAGTCAAGGAGAAAAGATTTTTCCATGATGAAGGTGTGTTAAAGAGCTTGATAGGGCTCCCTGTCCATGGAGGTCAAACCCAGATGCCAGATGACCATCTATGGAAACACACAACCAGATGCCAGATGATCATTCATGATGCACATACCCAGATGCCAGATGACCATCTATAGAAACACTCACCCAGATACCTGAAGACCGTCTATGGAAGCACACCCCAAATTCTAGATGTCAAAGTATAGAAACACACCCCCAGATGCTGGATAATCATCTACGGAAACACACCTCCAGATGCTGTATGGCCATCTACGGAGGAATATACCCGGATATCAGATGACCATCTGTTATGGGTTGAATTGTGTCTCCCAAAAAGATATGGTGAAGTCCTAACCCCGGTACCTGTGAATGTGATCTTGTTTGGGGGAAATAAATCCTTTCTTTGAATATATTATCAGTTAAGTCATATTTAAGTAGGGTAGGTCCTAGTCCTAATCCCTTCTGAGTGGCATCTTATTAAAGAGGAGAACAGCAATGGAGAGAGAGTCACACAGGGAGAAGACATGTGAAGATACATCTGCAAGCAGCAAAGGAACACCAAGGATTGCCAGCAGATACCAGAAGCTAGGAGAGAGGCATGGAACAGTTCTTCTCTCAGAACCTCAGAAGGAATCAACATGGCCAATACTCTGATTTAGACTTTTAGCCTCCAGAACCACGAGACATTTATGTTCTTTAAAGCCACTCACTTTGTGGCATTTAGTTATGACAGCACTAAGAAACTAAGACACCATCTAAAGGGGCACATATCCTGACACTGGATGCCCATCCTGCCCATAACCTGTCCTAAGAAGTGACTATGAACGCCCAGAGGCACCTTGCAAGAAAATCCTGGAAGTCTGCTTCCAAAATGATGGCAACTGGCTATGGTTTTTGTTGTTGTTGTTTTTATGGCAATTCTGTGTTTAGCTTTCTGAGGAACCATCAAACCGTTTTCCATAGTGGCTGTACCATCTTACCTTCCTGCCAACAAAAAGCTAAGATTCTTGAAAGCATTGTCTACACTTGCTGTCTCTATTTCCTCACTGTCCATTCACCACTTTTTGAAATTGATCTCCTTTTTGACAGAGAAGCATTAACTCAGGCCTCTGATATGCTTCAGTTAAATAAGGTAAGAGGGGACCTCATACCATCAAGAAAGCAGTGCCGGGAGCAGAGCACGTCCTTTGGACCGGGGTCCCTGCACCGAGAAGCTCCTAGTCCAGGGGAACACTGATGAGAAGGCCGACAGAGAGAGAAAGCCTTCCCCTGGAGCTGACGCCCTGAATTTGGACTTTTAGCTTACTTTGACTATGAGGAAATAAACTTCTCTTCGTTAAAAAAATAAATAAGGGAAGAAACTCCACCTTGGGCACCTTAAATTTCTATAGGTCAGAGGTCACAGCTAGTAATAAACCTGCCCATAGAGAAATATAGGAGTCCCTGGGTGGTACAGTTAAGGTGCTCAGCTGCTAACCACAAGGCTGGGGTTTCAGTGAGGGCTGCCTCAGAAGAAAGGACAGGTGATCTATTTCCAAAAAAATCAGACATTGAAAACCCTATGGAGCACATTTCTACTCTGAGACACTGGGTTGCCATGAGTTGGAGTCAACTCGAAGTCAACTGATGGAGAAAACAGAGGAGTGGGCTGATTGGGTCATAGAATTTTCATAACCATTACCAGCCAGCTCTCTCTCAATTCCCAGATCTCCTGCAAATGTGATGTACTATCTCCTGCCAGTTTTACCTTCTAATAACAGCACTGCATTATAAATCTGTCTTACAGTTTCCATAGCAGTAAAATTTGTACTCAACAAAATTATATTATTTCCAACTATTAGTGGAGTGTTTTTGCTTCCTCATAGAAATACAATTTCCTCCTAACAAACAACCAAAAAAAAAAAAAGTGACTACGAAATTGGTTTTCCATCCTTAAAGATATTCCTCAGAGCTATGAGATGTATCCTAAAATACTAAACCACAAAGCCAGTAGCCTGTCTTTAGGAACGACAGTGTTTCATGAATATGAAGAGAGCCTTGGAATCAACTGCACAGGCGACAATTAGCTTCCGAAGAGCTGCAGTGTAATGCTCAGCTGTTCCTTTCAACGTCCTGCTTTCTGGCTTCACAGATGCAGGGAATACTCATTACACTGCCCCACAAAATCATCACAATTACAAAAAGAGAGGGGAGGACATGAAAGTGGAAGGAAAAACACAAGATTAAGGAAAAGCAGAGAAAGGAGGGATGATAAAGTATGGAGAACAAGGGAGACAGTAACAAACTAATATAAATGTAAAAGATTTTAGAAAACCACAGAGAGCAAACATTCAAAATAAATTTACACTCTGGCCTTTGAGGTTTATTCACTTGCTTAAATTTAAAGATGCTTCAAAATTTGTCCTGTAAAAGGTCTTGTTGTTTTTGTTAGGTCCCGATGAGTTGGTTTCGACTCATAGCAACCCTATGTACAACAGAACGAAATGCTGCCCGGTCCTACACCATCCTCACAATCATTGCTATGTTTGAGTCCATTGTTGCAGCCACTGTGTCAATCCATGTCATTGAGGGTCTTCCGCTTTTTTGCTCACTGTCTACTAAGTATGATGTTCTTCTCCAGGGACCGGTGCTTCCTGATAACATGTCCAAAGTACGTGACATGAAGTCTCACCATCCTCGCTTCCAGGAGCATTCTGGCTGTACTTCTTCTGAGACAGATTGATTGATTCTTCTGGCAGTCCATGGTATATTCAATATTCTTTGCCAACACCATAATTCGAAGGCGTCAATTCTTCTTAGGTCTTCCATATTCCTTGTCCAGCTTTTGTATGCATATGAAGAGATTGAAAATACCATGGCTTGGGTCAGGTGCACCTTAGTCCTCAAAGTGACATCTTTAAAGAGGTCTTTTGCAGTAGATTTGCCAATGCAATGAGTTGTTTGATTTCTTGACTGCTGTTTCCATGGGTATTGATTGTGGATCCAAGTAAAATGAAATCTTTGACAACCTCAATATTTTTTCCGTTTATCATGATGTTGCTTATTGGTCCAGTTGTGAGGATTTTTGGGTTTTTTTTATGTTGAGGTGTAATCCATACTAAAGGCTGTAGTCTTTGATCTTCATCAGTAAGTTCTTCAAGTCCTCTTCACTTTCAACAAGCAAGGTTGTGTCATCTGCATATCGAAGGTTGTTAATAAATCTTCTTCCAATCCTGATGCCCCGTTCTTCTTCATATAGTCTGGCTTCTCAGATTATTTGCTCAACACACAGATTGGATAAGTATGGTGAAAGAATACAACCCTGATGCACACCTTTCCTGACTTTAAACCATGCAGTATTCCTTTGTTCTGCTCCAACAACTGCCTCTTGGTCTATGTGCAGGTTCCTCAGGAGCACAATTAAGTGTTCTGGAATTCCCATTCTTCCCAAAGTTATCCATAATTTGTTATGATCCACACAGTCGAATACCTCTGCACAGTCAATAAAGCACAGGTAAACATATTTCTGGCATTCTCTGCTTTCAGCGAAGATCCACCCGACATCAGCAATGATATCCCTTATTCCACGTCCTCTTCTCAATCCAGCTTGAATTTCTGGCAGTTCCCTGTCGATGTACTGCTGCAAATGCTTTTGAATGATCTTCAGCAAAATTTTACTTGCATGTCATATTAATGACATTGTTTGATAATTTCAGCATTCTGTTGGATCATCTTTCTTTGGAATGAGTACAAATATGGATCTCTTCCAGTCATTTGGCCAGGTAACTGCCTTCCACATTTCTTGGTATAGACAAGTGAGCACTTCCAGCGCTGTATCCGTTTGTTGAAACATCTCAATTGGTATTCCATCAATTCCTGGAGCCTTGTTTTTCGCCAATACCTTCAGTGCAGCTTGGACTTCTTCCTTCAATACCATTGGTTCTGGATCATATGCTACTTCCTGAAATGGTTGAACATCACCAGTTCTTTTTGGTACAGTGACTCTGTGTATTCCTTCCATCTTCTTTTGATGCTTCCTGCATCATTCAATATTTTGCCCATTGTCTTAGTTGACTAGTGCTGCTATAACAAAAATACCACAAAGAGAAATTTATTCTCTCACAGTATAGGAGTCTAGAAGTCTGAATTTGGGGTGTCAGCTCCAGGGGAAGTCTTTCTGTCTCTGTCAGCTCTAGGGGAAGGTCCCCGTCATACAGTGATCATGAGGATGGCATGGGATCGGGCAAGATTTTGTTGTTATACATAATGTCGCCATGAGTCGGAGCCAATTTGATGGCAACTAACAACAATAACCCTTTATTTAAGTATTTAAGTCCCACTAAATCTTTGACCTAGAGCAGGGGCTGTAAAGGGCCAGATGGTAAATATTTTAGGCTTTGTAGACTATCTGGTCTCTGTTGCAACTACTCAACTCTGCCTGGTAGTACAAAAGTAGCCATAGATGATATGTAATCGAATGGACATGTCTGTTTTCCAGTGAAACTTTATTTACAAGAACAGGCAGCAGCCGGATTTGGCTCACAGGCAGTAGCTTGCAGACCTCTGAGCTAGACAGTACTCACAAATTACAAATGAAGAAACTATTGCTTGGAGTGCTTAAACAAGTTGTCCTGGGTTGCATGGCTTGGAAGTGGCAGGCCTGGGATTTGAGCCTAAGACCATCTGTCCCAGAGCTCATGTTCTTTCCTCGACACTGAGTTGTGTTAATTGGCAACATACCTTTTGTACCTTTTGTAGTCATTTGAAAGCAGGATTTACGATTCAGAGGCGAAGTTCCACTCATCTACATACACAGGTGCTCCATAACATGAATGGTACCCAAATAAGTCAAGGAGACCATGTCAAGATTCCAGGGCCCACAGTCATTGTAAAATTTATACTCTCAAAAGAGGTTGCTGGCATTATTTCAGTGAGAAGTTGATCTTGCCAAAATCAAGTGGAGAATTACTACATGAATATCAAAAATTCCTCAATTTCCTGGAGGACACTACTAGACATTTTCTTATCTGGGCCTCAGTATCTCAGAGATTTTCCCCAAATGTCCAATGCATTGTCATAGAGGAAAAAACTGAATAATTGCTTCTGTACAGAATAAGAAATGGACATATGAAAATATCCATTCTTCCAATCTATTTATTGTATTACTTTCCTTTAAAGAAGATCCACAGTCATTACAAAATATTTAGAGGAATAGTTTTCAATTGGATGGGAAAGGGAAGCAATAGAGAAGAATGAGTAACAGAATCAACTGGAGATCTTTATCACAAATATACGGCCCAGCCTTCACTCCTACCACCCCAAGATTCAAGACATCCTAGGTGGCGGTCAGGGTCTGACGTAGCATCTGTACTTTCAAAGCAAAGTAAGGGGAAACAACTACTTCAAGTGATTCTAATTGTCCCTCAACCCCACGCCACCCTCAGAAGCATTGCTTAGAGCAGGGTTTCTCAGACTTGGCGCTATTGATGTTACACCAAAAAACCGAACCTGTTGCCGTTGAGTCGATTCTGACTCATAGTGACCCTATAGGACGGAGTAGGACTGCCCCATAGAGTTTCCAAGGAGTGGCTGGTGGATTCCAACTGCCAACCTTTCGGTTAGCAGCCGAATAAATTCTTTGTTGTGGGGGTTATCTGTGCATTGTAGTGGTGTTTAGCAACATCTTTGGCCTCAACTCACTGGATGTCGGTAGCACCTCACCCCTACTCGTGACCAAAAAAAAAGTCTCCAGACACTGCCAACTGTCTCCTGGGGAGCAAAATCATTCCAGTTGAGAACCACTGGGTTAGATTACAACCCACTTCATACTGGCTTTATCCTAACATTCAGTCCAACAATAAAGGAGAAAACATGTCCATGTGAGAACTAATTATAGCAGTCTTCCTCTGCTTTATTTAATGACCATGAGCCCATTCATTGCCCTACCCTTTTATGAAAGTATAGCCATTATTTTACAGCTTTGAACTCATTGCAAATCTGAAGCATGCACTAACACGCTCTCTTGACATGTTTTTGATAGTCCCCAATACCATCTGTCATTCTCTTTAACAGATTTTGTGTCAACATTAATACTCTGTAGATCAACATTTTTTCTCTTTCTTTTTCATTCTGGTTCTTATACATTTTAAATGGTCTTGGAATTTGCAATAATAATCTTTCAAAATTTAAATCATCCCTAGCCTTCCCCAACTAAAATTTAATTACCTGAAATATGTAATAAAAAGCAACTAGTTTTCAGATGTCACTTTACTGTCAATTAAAATATTACTTAGGTCTAGATAATAACAATGTTGGTAGGGATGCGGAGAAATTGGAACACTCATACATTGCTGGTGGGATGGTAAAATGGTGCAGCTGCTTTGGCAGTTTCTTAAAAACTTAAATATAATTTACCATATGACCCAGCAATTCTACTCCTAGGTAGAATTCTCCCAAGAGAATTGAAAACAAGTATTCAAATAAATAAAATAAAATTAAATAAGAATAGTTATAAACGTTCAATAAGTCAGTTTCACAAGAACAGAATTGAGGAGACCGGGCTTGACAAGCACTCATTTAAAAGAAGCCTGTGGGTTTTACATACCAACAATTTCTCTATGAATTTGGTATATGGCGTAACTTCTAAAAAGAATATTATGTTTATGGGCAGGCGTGAGAGAAATACAGAGCTCAGGTAATATTTGGAGTTCCGTACCCAGGTCTGAATGCCATGTGTTAATAGGGATATATACAGGTTCGTCACTCAACAATCTTCAATAAATAAGTGAGCCGTCAGTATCAGGCACCATGCTGGGTACTGGGAATACAGGAAAACAAGGAAAATTAGGTCTTTGCCCTTGTGAAGCTTATAGGTGATCAGGTCTCCAGTCAATCATTATCAGCATGGCCAGTCTTAAGAGGGAGAGGGCAGAGATCATTAGAGCAGATAAGGGTGGACCTAGTCTAGATGTCCATCCAAAGACGGTAACGTGGATAGTGAGGGGTCTGGAAACAATAAGGCATAGCCGAGCGATCTGGGTATGGATCATCTTGACAAGAGAGAATTGAGGGGGTGTGGTTGAAATGTCATGTGGAACGAGAAGCAGCCTTATATTTGCTGTTCCAGAGGAAAGAACTAGGGCCAATGGGGAGAAGTTACAAGGAGGCAGACTTTCTGTTTGGATGTTTGGGAGAACTTTCTGACAAAGAGAGTCATCTGATAACAGAGGAGGTGGTTTAGTGAAGCAGTGAACTCAACTACATGAAAAGTACTCTAGCTAATGACTCTATTTGTTAAAGTAGGTCAGAGGTTGGCCGACTCTTTCTGTAAAGGGCCAGAAAGTAAACGTTTTCGGCTTCACGGTCCAGACAGTCTCCGTTGCAACTACTCCACCCTGTTGCATTGGGAAAGCAGCCACAGACAATACCTAAACAAATGAGCATGGCTGTGTGCCAATAAAACCTTATTTATGGACTCTGAAATTTGAATTTCCTATAATTTTTACATGTCATGAAATATTTTTCTCTTTGGCTATTTTTCCAACCATCTTAGCTCACAGACTGTACAAAAACAGGCAGTGGCCTGTATTTGGCCCATGGGCCATGGTTTGCCGACCCTGGACTTGATGATGTTAGAGCTTGACTCTGGCTCTGTGACTCCGAGTTTGAGTAAAACTTGAGAGATGTGACCTTTCCTTTTAAACTCAACTCCCCTTTGCTGATAACTATAGTAATGATGTTGTTATTGTTAGTTGCTATTGAATCAGTTTGACTCACGGTGGCCCCAAGTGTGCAGAGTAGAACTGCGCTCCGTAGGGTTTTCAATGGCTGTGACCTTTCAGAAGCAGATTGCCAGGCCTGTCTTCCAAGGCTCCTCTGGGTTGGTTCAAACTGCCAACCTTTTAGCTAGTCATCGAGTGCGTAACCATTTATGCTACCTAGTGCCTCCAAATTATAACTATAGGTAAAATTTATTGAGAGTGAAGCACAGAGAATATTTCAGTGACGAAATGATGAACCGGAATTTGAACCCAGGCAGTCTGACTCCAGACCATTGTTCTGTGTGTTATCTCAGCTAATCTACACAACATACTTAGAAGGCAGGCCCTTTGGTCATGCTTGGGTTATAAGTAAGGAAGCTGAAGCACAGAGTTGTTAAGTAAATTACCCAAACTCACGCAGAGAGTAAGTGCTGGGATCAGAATTCAAACTGAGCAGGAGCCCATATACTTAACCACACCCCACTGCCTGCCATCAAGTTTGTTTAACAGATGTGTCCAGTTGAGCCGGACACAGTGACAATTGAGGTAGAGATTGGCAGCTCATTGATTGGGAAGTCTGGAAAATGGTGACGGAGACTACGTTGAGTCTCTAGAACTCTATCTATACTTGAGGTACGTGGAAAGGCAGGAAGACAGAATAAAAAGGGGATCTAGAAATGCAGGGAGAATCAACTCTGCCTGTTCCCAAGTTTGGCCTAGGGGAGAGCCCTGTTTCAATTTCTCTTCTGTAAAATGAAAGATAATATTAATATCCACCAGTCTCATCCAAGAGTGTTGAGTAAATGAATTAATTCCAATAAACTAAAAATCCAGAACAAGTACAGCAGGGCAGTTGAGTCATATTTATTGTTGCATTTATTAGATTGTCACCCTCCTGGTCTTTGGGAGGCTTTATGAATAAACAACAGAAAATTAATTATTCTCAGAACTATTCAGATCACCCTGAGGAAACCAATTCTAAAAGCAAGAAGACGGTGTCCACTCTGTGACTAAGAAGATTTGGAAAGCCAAAGAATAACACTCTTTGAAATCCTTTTCCCATGTCTGTCAACCTGGAACCCTGTCACAAGAATAACAGGACACATTTCAGCTTCTTGGTTGCCTTTTTTCTAAGTAGTTAGAGCACGAATTCCCTGTTTTTAGGAGTTCTCTTTGCATGAAAGTAATCTTGTGTTTCCTAGAAGGTACCATGGTGTAGAAAGAAGAGACTAGGCCACATGAGGCAGGAAAGCAGGTCAGGCTGTGGCCCTAGCCCAGAATTTAAGCAAGACACTGATTTTGTGTCACCTCCTCCAGGAAGCCTTCCCTGACCTCCAGGTTGAGTAAGACGTCCTTCCTCTGTGCCTCCCTAATACCAAGCAGGCTTCTGTCATACTACATACACCCTTTTGAAATTGTTGGTTTGCTCATTTGGTAGACTGGATATTCCTTGAGGGCAAGATTTATTTGTCTTGGTTTTGTCTGCACCTACTACAATACTGGGCATACTCTGGGCTCTCAACAAACGTTAAATTAACTGTCCTTGGTTTGCTCATTGGTGAAGCAAGAGAACTGGAAGATATGGTTATTAATGTCCCATCTGGTCTTGAGACTGGAATAAGGGCAACTCTTCTAACACCCAAGCAGACCCTCATACAACTGGTTATTCACTGTCTTGGGGCAAAAGGAGGGGACAGAGCTCTCAAAGGAGAGAGAAATGGATGTGACTACATCCCACTCTGTCTATAGAATGGACATTCTTCCAGAGGGACCCATTTTCAAACATAAGGTAACTCTTATCACTCCCCTGCTCAGAACCCTCCAAATGATTTCCCATCTTGCCCAGAGTGAAAGCCACAGTGCTTCCCCTGACCTGCAGGTACCACACCATCTGGCCTTATCCCCACACCTCTCTGACTTCTATCCATGGCTTATCCCATTCCAGCCACCCTGGCCTCCTTACCATTCCTATTTACCATGTGCCTTCCAGTCTCAGAGGAGCCCTGGTGGTGCAGTGGTTAAGCGCTCGGCTGCTAACCAGAAGGTTGGCAGTTTGAACCCATCAGCTGCCCTGCGGGAGAAAGATGTGGCAGTCTGCTTCTGTAAAGATTTACAGCCTTGGAAACCCTATGGGGCAGTTCTACTCTGTTCTATAGGGTCGCTATGAGTCGGAATTGACTCCAAGGCAGTGGGTTTGGTTTTGGGTTTTCCAGCCTCAGGGTCCACACCCTTGTGGTGCCTTCCTCCTGGAAGTATTTTTCCCTAGATAGCCTGATGGCTTGTTCTCTCACCTCCTTCAAATCGACTAAAAGTCACCTTCAAAGGCAGACTGATTTTACCATCTTAATGACACTTTCAGTCTCTGTCTTAGTTATCTAGTGCTGCTACAACAGAAATACCACAAGTGGATGGTTTTAATGAAGAGAACTCTGAAAGTCCAAATTCAGGGCGTCAGCTCCAGGGGAAGGCTTCTTCTCTCTGTCCGCCTTCTTCTCTGTGCAGGGACCCTGGTCCAAAGGACGCGCTCTGCTCCGGGCACTGCTTTCTTGGTGTGAGGTCCCCCAGTCTCACTGCTCACTTCTGTCTTTTCTATCTCAAGAGATTGCCTCAGGACACAATCCAGTCTTGCAGATCAGGTCCTGCCTTACTAACACAACTGCCACCCATCCTCCCTCATTAACATCATAGAGGCAGGTTTACAACATGCAGGAAAATCACACAGTACCAGGAATCATGGCCTAGCCAAACTGATACCCACATTTTTTGAGTGACATAATTCACACCATGACAGTCTCCCATTCAGCACTCTTATTTTTCTCCATAGTGCTCATTACCTTTCAACATACTATAGAAGGTACTTTAGAGGCTCCTTGAGTCGGGGCTCTTGTCTGTTTTGAGTGCTGCTGTGTCTGCAGCACCTAGAATAATGCCAGGCATGCAGCATGGGGCTCCATGGACGTTTGCTGAATGAATGGACACAACTAAGGCAATACCACGTGGATGGGAGTGAGGCTTGGCTCATGAAGAGCCTCCAGCCCCGCTGCTTTCCTGGTTGGTCTTTGGACTGCTGCTCTAATCTCAGGTTCATGGCCTCCTCCAGAGTCCACGTTTGCTCTGCTCTTCCAGCTCCCTTTCTCTTTTCAACCTCTGTCCACGGGTTACTCCCTTTCAGGACAGTGGGAGCTCTATCCCAAGGCAAACGAAGCAGGAGGTGAAGCAATGGAAAGGGAAAATATCTTTATGCACTAATGGATGGCAAATGATATTATCAACAGGGAAGGCATGGGGTTGACCATTGACCTCATTTCCTGATATGGAAAAAGGAGGCAAACATCAATTTTTCAATCCTAGGCTCTCACAAAAGCTATTTTTGAGTTAATGATCATCAGAGAAGCAACTTTATAAATAAAAATTGAATACATAAGTCTAACATTGTCTCCTAATATAGCTCGTGTTCACTGGGGCTGTCCAAACCTTGAGCCTTATGACCAATGATACAATTCATTGTAATAATAAGAAAGAAGCATCATAGTGGGATGGAAAGATCCAGGCTTTGGATACAGACACTTGTATTTCTCCCTATGAAGAAGCAAAATCATAATACCTACCCTATGAATTTATTTTAGAATGAAATGGGATATTGTGTGTACAGTCATCTAGTCCATAATGGGTACACAAGAGAGGTCAGCTGCTGCTACCAACACCATTATCATTATTGTCATTACCATTATTATTCAGAAGGATTGATCTTTCTAGGAAGCGGTAAAGACAGAAGAATACCATCATGTTGAGAGAAATAGAGAAGAGGGCCATTCTACAGGCTGAAAGATGAATCTGATTAAACTATTCCAGGGTCTCTCAACCACAGCATGATTGGCATTTGGGGCCACATAATTCTTTCCTGTGGGAGGCTGTCCTGTGCATTGTCGGATATTGAACATCATCCCTGGCCCCTACACACCAGATGCAGTAGTAACCCTCCAGTTGTGATAAACAAAAATACTCCCTGGGAGGCACGATCACCTCCAGTTGAGAACCACTGATGTCTGATCAGGATACAGGAAATAGAAGGCAATAAAAATAGACCTCACTTAAACATTTGGCACACATAAAGGGCAGTGTATCATTGTTGTTTACATCAAGAGTTGGCGAACTATCATCCATGGGCCAAATCCAACACATCACTTGTTTTTGTAAATAAAGTTTTATTGATAGCTATGATCATTTGTTTACAGAATGTCTATGGTTGTTTTCACACTACAATGGCAGAGTTGATAGTTGAGACAGAGACCACATGGCTCACAAAGGTAAAATTATTTACTGTTTGGCCCTTTAAGGAGAAAATCTGTAGACTGTTGGTTTACAGCATAGAATCTGGAGCCAGGCTGCCTGTTTTTAAATCCTGGTTGTGCTGCTTATCACTCATACAATTTGCCACAAGGTCCTTGAACCTCCTGGTGCCTTAGTTTACTCATCTGTCAATGAGGCTAATAATAAAGGTGCTAAACTCATGGGGTTGGTGTGAGGATTAAATGAATGAGGACACATGACACACCCAGAATAGTCTCTAGCATGTCGTAGGCACTCAATAAGTGTTTGCCATTATAATACTCTTCAAGGGGAAGAAAAGGAAATACGATCTTAGCTTTTAACGGACTTATTTAAAAATCTGCCCGGAGAGTAAAATGGGTCCAATAAACTCATTATCTCTTTCCTTCAATCTTCTCTCACTAATATTTGATGTGCTGATTTCAAATAAAGAGGGGCTGGGGAATAAAATGCCTTTGAAAACATGAGTTTACAGTTATCCAACGGAAAAGGCAAGAGAAGAAATACAAAATTGTAGTGAAACTAACATGGGCTTTAGGTACTTATTGGCCATTTTAGATGATTCAGGCTGTGCTTTCTTTGTTCGTTGTCTCCTTCCTTGTCTTACTTTTAAACTCCTATAATGAAAGGGCTTCAGGTAACAACATACATGCATATGGGCTTGGACATGTATACATCTCCATCACAAACCCCCTACTCTAAGTAGACTGGGAGCCTATCCCCTGGCATTTGCTCAGGCTGTTTCTGATCTTCCAATTCCTATCTATTCTCTAGGTGTCAGCTGAGGGTCTTCTCTTTCCCTGTGGCCCTTGGCATGCTCTCCAGACTACGTCTTTGGGTTCCAGTGGTACTCAGAAGACCTCACCCCTCAACAAGACACTTCGTCCCATGTTCACTTGCTGCCGCTACTCAACTCTTACTCATGTGGCTGCCTTGTTTCCCAACCACATCTTAAATGACTTGTGGCAAGGACTTAACTTATACTTCTCATGTGTATTTCCTGTTACACTACGCTTAGTGGGGGAGTTCCTAGTAGGCACCACACACATTCATTAATTAAAAATTATATTGGTTGACACAATATATATATTTGAGACAGGACTCATATAACCAGAACATATATATATATATATATACACATACGCATGTATGTCACACACACACGTGCGCACGCACATATAACTCCTACAAATCAACAAAAAAGCAAACAACCCAATAGATAAATAGGTAAACGACTTGAACAGACATTCCACAAGAGTTTATCCAAATGGCCAACAAACATCTGAAAAGGTACTCAGCTACATTAGTTATCAGGGAAATGCAAATTAAAACCTTGTATTGATATTAGTAAACACCACTAAAATGACTAAAATGAAAAAGATGTAGAGTGAGGAATAGAGCAACCCACACAACTAATGGGACCACAAATTGATACGACCATTTTGGAAAACCGTCTTTCAGAATCTACCAAAGATCAACACAATCACACCCTGGGACTCAGCAATTCCACTCCTCAGTTTATTCCCCACGGAAATGCATACATGCTTTCATTAAGAGAGAGGTACTAGAATATTCATGGAAACACCATTTATACTAGACAAAAGCTGGAAACCACCACAATAGTGATTGGCAAGTGAATAAAGAAACAGGTATATTCTGATAGCGGAATACTACATAGCAATGAAAAGGAACAATCTACAATACTCACATCAATGTGGATGAATTTTACAACCATAACGTTGAGTGAAAGCAGACAGAAAATGTGTATGATCCCGCTTATATACAGTATAAAACCTGGTGAAATGAACCTATGCTGCTAGAAGTCAAGACAGTGTTTATTCTTGTGGAGGGGAACATGAGGGGTCTTCACAGAGAACACCACTAATGTTCTAATTTTTGATCTGAAGGTTGATTATATGAGTGTGTTCAATTTGTGAAAATTCACTGAGCCGTGCAATTAAAATATGTGCCCTTTAATATATGCATATGATTTTTTAATAAGGTTAACATTATTTTGTTTGATTTAAATAGGAATAAATTAGCGATATGCTCCTTTATTTCCAGGTAATGCTTTCTGTTTTGTACACAGTATGTAGATAACAAAAGCCACCATTCCGTGGAGCTGATAATGAAAGAAAAGTTCTTCTAACACTGTCACAAGGACCTCTCAACTAGTCCATTTGCCAGCACCAGTTCACCACCTTCAGTCTTCTGCTAAACACACTGGGACATGTCATTCTTTAAACAGAGCTCGGAAAACTTGAGAATTGGAAAGAACTTCATTTGACAGGCAAGGGAACATACTCTAAAACTCAAATTGCTGGTCTGAGACCCCACAGCCAATGCACAGATGAGGTGGGAGCGTGAGCCCAGGATCCCTGACTCCCAGCTGGTTCCCCACCTCCTCTGTTTGCTAAGAATTAACAAAGTGCCACAGACTTTGCTAAAGTGATGGGATGTCACTCCCTTGATTGTCATAGACATAAGTGTTCTTTGTCAATGTGTTGTTGTTGTTGTTAGCCACCATCTGCTTCCAACAATCAGCCAATGAAAGCCCGATCATCTACTATATCCATCCCCCCCTCCATTTTTCCAGGCACCGTTGACCATCCTTGGAGCACAGAGAACAGATGTCTGCCTGCAGCAAAGCATCTAGAGTTCTCTATCAACACACTTTTCTCTGCAAACTTGACAGGAATCTCATGGGAAAGGGCACATTTATTAATTTTCTTTGGGGACCAGTTGTTTCCTTCAGACTATATGTATGAGCTAATTTCTGCAGCTGAACAGCAGAATCATAACCTAGTACTTGGTTAGTAATTATATGGTACATTGTGTTGCAGGATTGTTACATGCTTTGGGGAAAAGAAAAAGAAAAAAATCTTACAAGTAGCAATTCTTTGCCTTGTCATTTTGAAGGCAAAAAAAAAAAATCTATATTTTGAATCCAAGGAAAACCTGTTTAAATTAATGATGTGGATATTTCGTGTTTCTTCTCGAACAAAGCTTTTGTATCTCTTCCCTGCTTAGTGCATATTGATGCCAGAAAGAGGGGAAGCTACAAAAGAGGCCAAGATATTACATAACCCTGCCTGGGTAAACAAACCCGTCTACCTGGGATGCTTCCTGAATCTCGATGCCGACCCTGGGTGATATCAGCAATAAGCGAAGAATTCTAAGAAGGGAGCACGAACTACAAACAACTTGTAAATCATATACAGGCTGCTGAGGCCATACAAGGCACAACAATTAGTCTCTATTTGCCTGGAGCAACAGAGGAAGAAGGAGAGTCAAGAATAGGAGGAGGAAATGGAATGTATAGCTAATTGCCTCCATGAATAACTGCCTCCTTTGCCATTAGACCACAAGAACTGGTTGGTGCCCAGCTACCACTACTGAATGTTTTGATTAAAGAGTCTACAGAGGAATCCTGATAAAAAGGGGGAAAACGCAGAACAGAATTTCAAATTCTCGTAGACTCCAGACTTTCTGGAGCCATGGGGGCTGGATGAACCTCTGAAACTATGGCCCTGCGATAATCTTTAAACCTTACACCAAAAATATCCCCTGAAGTCTTCTTTAAGCCAAACAGTAGTGTAGCTTGGCTAGTAAACAATGCCTGCCTTGAGCATTGTGCTCTTTTAAGAGCTATCTGTACAGGATCAAACTGACAACAGCAACTGGAAGGAAAGATTAGATAGGAATCTCAGGGGGCAGTGAGTTTATGTTAATGGGGGAGGAACGATTCAGAAAAGGAGGGTGAGAATGGTTGCACAACTCCAAGAATGTAATCAAAGTCACTGAATTGTACACGTAGAAACTGTTGAATGTGTGTATGTTCTGATGTGTATGTTCTCAACAGCAAAAAATAAATTATTAAAAAAATACATAGGCTGCTGAGCAGGACAGAACTGGGCAGTGATGAGATTGGGAAGTTGTCTTTGCAAACCTGTCCCTCCATATTCTGAACCCGTCTCCGCTGTTTAGTTTTCCCCCAGACCTCTTAACTCCCGCTCTCCACCACCATGCTTTAGGCCTTTGGTACTTGTGATGGACACACTCTAAGGTGGCCCCTAGTGAGTCATGCCCTTGTATAATCCCCTTCCCTTGAGTGTGAGTGGGACCTGTGACTTACTCCTAACATATAAAATGTAGCAAAGGTGATGAGATGTCACTCCCTTGATTGTTTTAAACCTAAGTGTTCTTTGTGAAAACGCTGCTGTTGTTAGCTGCCATCTACTTGCAACAATCAGCCAATGAAAACCCAATTATCTACTATATGCACCATAGCCCTTTTTTCCAGGTAACTATTGATGTCAGTGGGATGGAGATTCCTGCCCATCTTTGTCTATATGCACACAAACATATGTAAACACATACACACATATAGAGGGTCCATCCATTTATTTTTCAACAAAATAGGAAAATACCATACACACACTTTTCAGTATCTCCTCCTATCCCCTGACCCCCAACACTCACTTAAAGTATCCTGGACATTTTTCTAGGTTCTACCAAAAAAGCGGGATGCTACATTTTCATTACAATGAATAGATTTGGCCATTTTATTTTCCAAACGGGTTATAGCAGGAAGTTAGGAAAAGGGGTGACTTTAGGGAAAAAAATCATTGCTTTACTTCCATTTAATCAGGAAAGAGCACGTTTTCAAGTAGAATCCTGCAAGCATATCTCAAGTAAAGAGCTCTCATGCCCCAATATATGCACATTTATCCACCTTTATTTGTGCATATGAATGGGGAAATAAGCCAATATGTTAACAGTATGGGTAGTGCTTGCTGAAAATGAATAGGATTTGAAGCGCTTACCGATGAAAATAAAAGACTACAACCTTCAGTATGGATTACACCTTAAAATAAAGAAAACAAAAATCCTCACAACTGGATGAGTAAGGAACATCATGATAAACGGTAAAAATATTGAAGTTGTGAAGGATTTCATTTTACCTGGATCCACAATCAACTCCCATGGAAGCAGCAGTCAGGAAATCAAATGACGTATTTCATTGAGCAGATCTGCTGCAAAAGACTCCTTTAAAGTGTTTCAAAGCAAAGACGTCACCTTGAGGACTAAGGAGCACCTGACCCAAGCCATGGTATTTTCAATGATCTCATATGCATGTGAAAGCTAGACAATGAATAAGGAAGACTGAAGAAGAATTTATACCTTTGAATTATGGTGTTGGTGAAGAATATTGAACATACAGTGGACTGCCAGAAAAATGAACAAATTTGTCTTGGAAGAAGTATAGCCAGAATGCTCCTCAGAAGTGAGGATAGCAAGACTTTGACTCACCTACATTGGACATGTGATTAGGAGGGACCAGTCCCTGGAGAAGGACATCATGCTTGGTAAAGTAGAGGGACAGCAAAAAAAGAGGAAGACCTTTAATGAGACGGATTGACACAGTGGCTGCAACAATGGGTTCAAATACAGCAACGATTGTGAGGATGGCACAGGACTGGGCAATGTTTTGTTCTGTTATACACAGGGCTGCTATGAGTCAGAACTGACTTGATGGCACCTAACAACAACAGCGACAACATGGATAGGGCAAGTATGGCTGATTTTAATTTTCTTCTTCATACAGTGTTAGCCATTGTGACAACAATAAGGCTATATTAATTTACAGGCAGAAAAAGGAAGATATTATTAATAGAAACAAAGAAAAGTCACGAAGAACTAATTTGGGAAATGGACCAAAGCCAAACCCACCACCGTCAAGTCGATTCCAACTCATAGCGACCCTATGGGACAGAGTAGAACTGCCCCATAGGGTTTCCAAGCCTGTAATCTTTAGGGAAGCTGACTGCCATATTTTTCTCCCACAGAGTGGCTGGTGGGTTCAAACTGCCGACCTTTTGGTTAGCAGCTGAGGTTTTAACCACTATGCCACCAGAGCCCCTGGAAAATGGACAGATGGGGAGAAGTTCAGTTTGGCAGCACCAGAAGAAATACAAATTAAAATAGTGGGGAGGACTGGATTTTCTGATAATACCTAACGCTATAAACTCTTTGACCCATAATTTCATGTCTGAAAATTTCTCAAAAGAAGGAAAATACTGTACGGATACAAAAAACAAAACAAAACAAAAAAACCCACAAAAAACAAACTCATGGCCGTCCAGTCAAATTCTGACTCATAGCAACCCTATAGGACAGAGTAGAACTGCACCGTAGGGTTTCCAAGGCTGTAATCTTCATGGAAGCAGACTGCCACATCTTTCTCCCAAGGAGCGGCTGGTGGGTTCCAACTTCTGACCTTTTGGTTAGCAGTAATGGATTTTGGTGATGGTTGCACAACATGATTAGTGTAATTGGTATCACTAAATTGCATATGTGAAAAATGTTGACTTGGTAAATATTGTGTTATATATATTTTTACAACAATTTAAAAATGTAAAACTCTTAATATTAGCATCAGAAATTCCCCATCACTTCCTCTGAGCACTGAAATTATCTGAATATTTTATATATTTACTAACTGTGAAATATGAGCCTTTTGCAAAAAGCAGGGTGTTTCAGGGTATGCGAGCCCACACACACACACACACACACACACACACACACACACAACATATAAATACAATTAGGTGTTCCCAAAGAAACAATAATATAACCAAGGAATTAAATGAATCTTATATTATTACTCCATTTGGTTAACCTTTTATTTTAACAATTAATTGGTCTCCTATAGAAAATGACTTGCGCTTGATTCCTGGAAGAACAAAGAAAAAACCTACCAATACTGTGAGTTGGGCTACATCAGGTAATTTCAAAAGTACAACTCACCGACTGTCTGAATAATGTCACAGTGAGAGGGAAGATATTTATGGTGGCTCCTTCCCCGCATCATAAATTTCATAGGAATGAGGAAATTCGTCCTGTACACAGCAGAGAATACTGATGAAATTTTCTAAGGTAGGAGCTGTCAATTCTGGTGACATTAAGAGGATTTCAACTATAATAAAAAGTGAAAAGCACAACTCCTGTAAGAGTCTGAGGTCATATATTTCTCGCTCTCTATTAGAACCTGAAATTATATTGAAAGAATTAAGTAGGAGAAACTGGTATTCTAAAAGCAGCGATCCATGTGGGAAAGGTTTCAGGCACCTTCTCAGCCTCTTACTGAATCTACCAGCCTGTCCTTCCTCTCTGGTGAGCCCCTAGAGTATCTAAAACAATGGTCAAAGTCGTGGCTGAGAAATATCAAGTAGTGCCAAGCAAAACCAGGAACTGAAAATTGCCTGACAAGGACTGCTCTGTTCATATCCAAATGTAAGTAAATATATTCACAGCTCTCCTACCTTGTAGCTTCCGGGAAAATCTTAGTTGAAAGAGGAGTTAAAAATAATCAAATCTCACCGAAATTTCTATACGTATAGGGAGATCATTTTGATTCCAGAAAAAGCAAATGGCTCGAAGAAGCTAGCTACAATGGGGCTTACAAAGAGAAGAGGAGGGAGAAGAATAGAAAACCAACCACTGGCTAATCTTAATGCAGTTGATTGAACCCTACCTTCAGGCTGCTAACCAAAAGATCGGCAGTTCGAATCCACCAGGCGCTCCTTGGAAACCCTATGGGGCAGTTCTACTCTGTCCCCTAGGGTCGCTATGAGTCGGAATTTTTTTTTTTGTTTCCTCCCTTTGCTCATATCCACTGATACCAGTACTTCTGGCCTGGCTGCTAGTAACTTGGCCCTCCACCCACCTGCAGCAGAGTCTTTTTGAGATTTAAATTAGGAGGTAATGGTTTAACAAAATCTTTTCCTGGCAGGACAGGACAAATTTACATCGCTGTAGAGCAGTTTCTGGCAGGCTTTTGCAGTTTGGGCCAGGCTTTTTATGGTTAATATTTGGTTTCATGGATAAGAAAAACCTTAAAACCAAAGTAAGATATCTGTGATTAATTTTCCTGTTCAACAAAAGAAAGGTACCATTAGCCCAGTGGGGAAAGAAATATTGCTAGCATTAACCTCAACCCAGTTACAACCTACAGGTTGTGTCTACAGGTAAGATAAAAATAAATGCAACCAGGGGAAGGTTATGCTCGTTCTCTGTGGTCTTGACATGTGAGGGGATCAGGGTCCCCACTAGGCAGCAGGCCGTGGTAGACCAGAACAACGGAATCTCTGGGTCATGCGCAAGTCTGTCTGTACAAGGTGACTTAGTTCATGAACAGAACGAATGTGAGAAAACCAGGAAAGATTTGCCGGGAAGTTTCCTCTGGGTAGCTTTAAAGAGGCAGCCATTTAAATGGGAAGAAAGACGAGCAAATAGGTAAATAATTTACGGGAGTTGACTCTGACACATATTTGAAAGGTAATAGAATGCAATATTGATGCCTTTATAAAGAAATAAGTCAGCTTTTGCATTGTTGAGCCGGGCTGCTCAAGAAATCTATGACAATATTGCATTGACCTTCTACAGTTACCCAAAAAAGCATCTGTAATCGCTTCTGAAAGGGACACGTTCATAAATTCTCTTTGAATTTCCACTCCCAAATAATCACGCCATAAATAATTTCCAGAATTCTAGATGCTTCTTCTTATTTTATTTTTCTCTAAGTAATGCCTGTGTTGCATTCCTTCTGCAGGCTTTGTTATTTTCTTGTGGTTTCAGTGTGGACTGTGTTTTTATTCTTTGCTTCCAAATTTTACAAGTTCTATCTTGAGCTTTGTGCCTAGCTAATGTCTTCTCTTCTCTTTTTCTTAAAATCTGCCAGGAAAAAACCCCTGCTCTAGCTGAGGCATGTAAGCCAGAAACAAGAGCACTCCCTGGTGGACATCTGTGGTGACACCACCTAAATGGAAACGTGGACTGATGGATCTTCTCCAGAGAGTCCTTCAAGGAGAGATGGTTAGGAGGAGAGCACCATCTACGCTGCTCATCTCTGAGCACCTATCATCACTCATCTATGCTTTTCAGAGGAAATGGAGCTTGCAAAGTAATGACACCAGGAAAACAGCTGCAAACCAGGACTGTTCTGGGGGAAAGAGGGTTACTGAATACGGCCGTTCTAGTTACTGAAGTCAGAAATTGTGACTCTGCCACTGGGTAACCGAAGTGAAGCAAGAACTAGAATCGGCTAACTTGTGGAAGGGAAAGGGGGGAGCCACAGAGCTGGTAAATCACAGTATCATCCTCCCCTGGCTGGGGAGGATGTCCTCATTCTATCTTCACTCAGAAAAGCACATTACTGATTAAAGGGATGTAATCCCTGAGCTCTGAGAGTTTTCAAAAATAATTGGTCAGCACAAATTTTCAAAATGTAAGAACTTCATTTCCTACACAAACATGAGTTAATAATCTAAATGGCAAATTAAGGTATAATATATCTTTGATTTTACTTTTTATTTAAACCTTGGATGGAAAGCGTTGCCCATGTTTCCGCCAGTTTCTATAATAGCAATGGATTATTAACAGGTCTTCTCTATTTTAAGGCCTTACTTGCAGAACGTATTTCAATTAATGCTGCCAATAGCAAGCAGAATGACCAAAGAGGTAGGGCCAAGACTGCAGATGTTTACAAATTAAATGGAATCATCAGGCTATGACTGTCGAACTGGCAGGCCTTAACACTACTTCAGCCTGAAGAAAAAGATATTACATAATAAAACAAAAGAAATGGAAATAATCTTTCACGAGTGCCAGTCGTTTAGATTTATGGGGTCATCCATACAAATTGCAATTTCTAATGGATTGCCAAACATGTGTCTGCGGACTTTCATTTCCAGTTGTGCACTTTTTATTATCATTTGGAGGGCTAGAAAATTGGAGTCTTAAAGTGCTAAAACGGGGACTTAAGCAAACATTTGGAAAATGATATGTAGAGGATCATTAAGCGAACTGTATCTTTCAAAAGAGGTTTTATTGATGTTTAATTATATAACTTATGACTTTTCATTCCTTCTTCTGTTAAAAAAAAATGTCCTGAGTTCGTCAATGGTAAATACAGATACTTCGACTACCCAGCACATTGTGGGAGATGAAGGGGAAAAAGGAATTTCAATGGAGGCCGCAGCACTTTTAAAACCAAAGTACCGCTGCTGTGATTACTGTATCTTTGTTTTACAAATGAGGCTAAGTGGCCAGAGAGGTTACCATCCCAACTAGGACTGGAACCCCTTAGACTCAACTAGACTGCCTGAAGCCAGCTCTTAATTTCCCATTGCCTTAGATCATCAGTTCTAATGGGGTTGGATAGACTCACAGCTGTGTTCACACCAATTTCACCTTAATTATATTGTCTTGAAATTACACTGCATGAATTTTATTGGAATCAGGAGAAGCCCACTATCTCCTTAATGGAAACCTGGGGAAAGACCCTAGCTCAGTGTTTCTCAACTGGGGGTGATTTTGCCCCCTCTCCAGGGAACACTTGGCAATGTCTGGAGACATTTTTGGTTATTGTAAGTGGGGGATTGGGGGGCTGGTGGTGCTACTGGCATCTAGTGCGTAGAGGCCAGGGATGCTGCTAACATCCTACAGAGCACGGGACAACCCCCCCATATGAAAGAATTATCCAGCCAAAAATGTCAATAGTGTTGAGGTTAAGAAATCCTGTCCTAGGCTTTGGCACTATATTTCCAAGTGATTTCTTTTTTTTTTTAAATAATTCATTTTATTTTTTGTTGTTGTTGAAAATATTCACAGCAAAACATATGCCAATTCGATTTTCACATGTATAATTCAGAGACACTGATTACATTCTTCAAGCTGTGCAACCATTCTCACCCTCCTTATACCAATTATTCCTCTACTATTAACCTTTCATTCTTTACACTCTGAGGTGGCCTCCAATGAGTCATGCCATCATCTAATCCCTTAATCTGGAGTGTGGGCGGGGACTGTGATTTGCTTCTAACCAATAGAACATTGCAAAGGTGATGGGATGTCACTTCCTTGGTCAGGTTACCTTGTATGGTAAAGGTGATGGATGTCACTCCTGCAATTACATTATATCATATAAGACTCTAGCTGAGTGGAGTGAGAAATTCTCCTGCTGGCCTTGAAGGAGCAAGCCGCCATGCTGTGAACTGCCTATGGAGTGGGTCATGTGGCAGGGCACTGTGGAAGGCTTCTAGGATTGAGGGCAGCCTCCAGCTAACAGTCAGTAAGAAGCCGGGGACCTCAGCCCTATGGCCATCAGGAGATGAATTCTGCCAATAACCTGAGGGAGGTTGCAACAGGAGCCTTCCCCAGCCCTGCCTCAGATGAGACCACAGCCCTGGTCAACACCAGAATTGCAGCCTTCTGGGACCCTCTGCAGATGACCCAGCTAAGCTGTGCCTGAACATGACCCATGGAAACCGTGAGATAATAAAGTGTGTTGTTGTAAGTTGCTAATCTATGGTGATTTGTTATGTAGCAACAGAGAATAAGCACACCTTGGAGGAACAGCGTGGCACTAAAGGAGAATTGTGGAGGCATGTGCTACTCTTCTTATTGACCTGACTTCCTAACTGAGACAGAGAAGGTCTGAGGGTGATAACTAAGGCAGGGACCACTATTAACTGGCATCTAGTTGTCATGGGCATCATTTCTATCACCAAGGCCATATTTTCCAACTACTGATCCTTCTTCATTTGGTAAAAATCTTCAATTTCTTCATCTTTGGCCTTAGTGGTTGGTGCACAAATTTGAATAATAGTCGTATTAACTGGTTTTCCTCGTAGGAGTATGGATATTATCCTATCACTGACAGCGTTGTACTTCGGGATAGATCTTGAAATGTTCTTTTTGACGATGAATGCAACGCCATTCCTCTTCAAGTTGTCATTCCCAGCATAGTAGATCATATGCTTGTCCGATTCAAAATGGCCAATACCAGTCCATTTCAGCTCACTAATGCCTAGGATATTGATGTTTATGCGTTCCATTTCATTTTCGATGATTTCCAGTTTTCCTAGATTCATACTTCGTACATTCCACGTTCCAATTATCAATGAATGTTTGCAGCTATTTCTTCTAATTTTGAGTTGTACCACATCAGCAAATGAAAGTCCCAAAAGCTTGACTCCATCCACGTCATTAAGGTCAACCCTACTTTGAGGAGGCAGCTCTTCCCCAGTCTTATTTTGAGTGCCTGCCAACCTGGGGGGCTCATCTTCTGCCACTTCTTCATTGCAAATACCTTTTTTCACCAGTGTAAACAACGACTCTACACATGGACCTCCCCAGATGGAGTACACAGGAATCAAATCAACTACATCTGAGGAAAGAGACGATGGAAAAGCTCAATATCATCAGTCAGAACAAGGCCAGGGGCCAACTGCGGAACACACTATCAATTGCTCGTAAACAAGTTCAAGTTGAAACTGAAGAAAACTAGAACAAGTCCACAAGAGCCAAAGTACGACCTTGAGTATATTGCACCTGAATTTAGAGACCATCTGAAGAATAGATTTGACACATTGAACGCTAATGACCGAAGACCAGATGAGTTGTGGAATGATATAAAGGACATCATACATGAAGAAAGCAAGAGGTCATTAAAAAGACAGGAAAGAAAGAAAAGACCAAAATGGATATCAGAAGAGACTCTGAAACTTGCTCTTGAACATCAAGTAGCTAAAGCAAAATGAAGAAATGATGAAGTATAAGAACTGAACAGAAGATTTCAAAGGGCAGCTCGAGAAGACAAAAAAAAAAGTATTACAATGACATGTGCAAAGAGCTGGAGATACAAAACCAAAGGGGAAGAATATGCTCAGCATTTCTCAAGCTGAAAGAACTGAAGAAAAAAATTCAAGCCTTGAGTTGCAATAGTGAAGGATTCTATGGGGAAAATATTAAACAATGCAGGAAGCATCAAAAGAAGGTGGAAGGAATACACAGAGTCATTATACCAAAAAGAAATGGTCGACATTCAACCATTTCAAGAGGTAGCATAAGATCAGGAACCGATGGTACTGAAGGAAGAGTCCAAGCTGCACTGAAGGCATTGCCGAAAAACAAGGCTCCAGGAATTGACGGAATACCAATTGAGGTGTTTCAACAAATGCATGCAGTGCTGGAAGTGCTCACTTGTTTATGCCAAGAAATTAAGAAGACAGCTACCTGGCCAACCGACTGGAAGAGATCCATATTTGTGCCAATTCCCAAGAAAGGTGACCCAACTGAATGTGGAAATTATCAAACAATATCATTAATATTACAGGCAAGTAAAATTTTGCTGAAGATCATCCAAAAGTGGCTGCAACAGTATATCAACAGGGAACTTCCAGAAATTCAGGCCAGATTCAGAAGAGGATGTGGAACCAGGGATATCATTGCTGATGTCAGATGGATCCTGGCTGAAAGCAGAGAATACCAGAAAGATGTTTACCTGTGTTTTATTGACTATGCAAAGGCATTCAACTATGTGGATCATAACAAATTATGGATAACATTGCAAAGAGTGGGAATTCCAGAACACTTAATTGTGCTTATGAGGAACCTGTATATATAGATCAAGAAGCAGTCATTCAGACAGAACAAGGGGATACTGCATGGTTTCAAGTCAGGAAAGGTGTGCATCAGGGTTGTATCCTTTCACCATACCTGTTCAATCTGTATGCTGAGCAAATAATCCGAGAAGCTGGACTATACGAAGAAGAACAGGGCATCAGGATTGGAGGAGGACTCATTAACAACCCTGCCTTATGCAGATGACACATCCTTGCTTGCTGAAAGTGAAGAGAACCTGAAGCACTTACCGATGAAGATCAAAGACTACAGCCTTCACTACAGATTACACCTCAACATAAAGAAAACAAAAATCCTCACAACTGTACCAATAAGCAACATCACGATAAACAGAGAAAAGATTGACGCTGTCAAGGATTTCATTTTACTTGGATCCACAACCAACACCCATGGAAGCAGCAGTCAAGAAATCAAAAGATGCATTGCATTGGGCAAATCAGCTGCAAAAGACCTCTTTAAAGTGTCCAAAAGCAAAGATGTCACCTTGAAGACTAAGGTGTGCCTGACCCAAGCCATGATATTTTCAATCGCATCATATACATGTGAAAGCTGGACAGTGAATAAGGAAGACTGATGAAGAATTGACGCCTTTGAATTGTGTTGTTGGTGAAGAATATTGAATATACCATGGACTGCCAAAAGAGCAAACAAATCTGTCTTGAAAGAGGTACAACCAGAATGCTCCTTAGAAGCAAGGGTGGTGAGACTATGTCTTACATACTTTGGACATGTTGTCAGGAGGAATCAGTCCCTGGAGAAGGACATCATCCTTGGTAAAGTGGAGGGTCAGCAAAAAAGAGGAAGACCGTCAATGAGATGAATTGACACAGTGGCTGCAACAATGGGCTCCAGCATAATAACGATTATGAGCATGGTGCAGGACCAGGTAATGTTTTGTTCTGCGGTACATAGGGTCACTATGAGTTGGAACTGACTCGACAGCACCTCACAACAACGTTGGCCATGGGCAGCTGTGGATCAAAGAGAACTCATGAAGAACATTTTGCACTATTTCACCAAACAAAAGTAAAAAACTAACTTCCAGATTTCACCCTTACCCATATTCTCTCCAAAGTGACCAGATCACCCTTGTCGTTGGCTGCCATTGAGTTGATTTTCGACTCACAGTGGCCCCATGTGACAGAGCAGAATTGCCCCATAGGGTTTTCTAGGCTGCAATCTTTACAGAAGCAGATCACCAGGTCTTTCTTCCACTAAGCCACTGGGTGGGTTTGAACTGCCAACTTTCGGTTAGCAGCTGAGCACTTACCTGTTGTGCTACCAGGGCTCCTGGGTCACCCTCAAGTTTATAAAAACGTGAGAGATGCTTTCCCATGAGAAAAGACAGTGCCTTGGCCTGACATAGGAGCCCGGTGTTGTAGGAGTTTTGCTAGGTGGGGAGAGAAATTTCAGGAAGATGGATTTCTCAGTGTCCAGCCACAAAGCCCCAGATTCCTTTCCTTGTGCCTTAGGGTACTGAGGGACTGAACATAGCCTAAAACCCAACAATGCCCAGCCCTCCATCTCAAGTTCTAAGAGTAAGACCCAAATAGAGTTCAAGGATAACTAGAGATGAATCAAGGAAACTCCATTGGTGCTATTTATTGACCAATAAAATAAATAAGTGAAGGTGGGTGAGGTGGGTACCAGCAGAACTGTTCAATTCGAAGCACACAAAATAAAGAGCCAACAGGGAGTCTAAACAAAAATGTATGTAACAAGAAAGAGTGAAAATGTAGGATGGAGAAGGTAGGTGATGTACATAATCAATGATTTTAAAAAAAATCTTAAGTGACTCAAACTCGATGAAAATGAAAGGAAACAGACTGTAAGATCATAAGAAAAAAAATAAATGAATAAAAAACAGAATGAGAGGAAAAGGGTGCTGGCAGAGCTGAGGAAATAAGAGGAAAAATGATACCATTGTGTTACTAAAGGAGAGACGTGGAGGCAGGGACATGGTTTGGAAAGTTTATCTCACCAACATAAACTTGGGGTGATACGACTATCTAGCTAGGCTGGAGGTGGTGAGGATGGAAAAGGCTGAGGGCAGATTTAAGGGAGAGAGAAGAGAATGGAGAAAAAGATCTATCCAGAGAAGCAGGGAGAGAATTCAACAGAGCCTTGTGGAATCTAAGCAAGGAGTTTCTAGAAGCAGGGTAATCAGTGTCAAGTGCTAAGGAAAGGTTGTCGTCGCATATACAAAGTGGGAGAAAACCTTGTCTCAGCTGAGGATGGAAAATCAGAGCACCCACAGTTTCGGTGCCTTGAGGGTCCTTGAAGGAGCCCCCTGTGGCGCAGTGGTTAAAGTGGTCAACTGCTAACTGAAAGGTCGGCAGTTCGAAATCACAAGCAGCTCCACTGGAGAAAGATGTGGCAGTCTGCTTCTGTAGAGATTTGCAGCCTTGGAAACCCTGTAGGGTCATTATGAGCTGGAACTGACTCAGTGGCAGTGGGTTTGGTTTTGTGTTTTTGAGGGTCCTTGATCTCTGTGGAGCCCTGGTGGTGTAGTGATTAAGAGCTGGGCCGCTACCAAAAAGTCAGCAGTTCAAAATCCACTAGCTCCTCCTTGGAAACCCTATGCGACAGGTCTACTCTGCCCTGTAGGGTCGCAATGTGACAGAATCGATTCGATGGCAACGGGTTTGGTTTTTTGTCCTCTTTTTTCTTTTTTTCCCCCGTTGATCTCTATGGGGTGTCAAGGGCAAGTCAGAACTTTCTAGATCAAAGTGGGAATAGCAGGTGTCTATCTGATCATGTCATTTGCAACTAGGACTTTTAAAACTGTTCAGAGGAGTTCTTTCCCAGCCACTCTTGTTTCTGACAAATGGACTTTGATTTGAAGCTAATTTTTAGTGTCTTTTAGATAAGACTTCTGTCTGAAGACACTAGGTGTCTTGTGAACCCAGGCAACGGGTCTCTCTGGGGAAAGGGCTCAAGCTACAGTTGATGCCTTCCCCAGTATAACCCCATCTAAGGACTACTATAGGGTCACTATGAGTCGGAATCGACTCGACGACAACAGGTTAAGGACTACAGATTTCCCAATCGAAAACAGTACTGGGCGCTACTCTGTGGAGGGTAGGAGATTCAATGAAGACACCACTCTCTTAGGGATCAAATGCTTTATTTATGCATTCGATATGCTTCAGCCAGCTTCCGAGAGAACTGAGAAATGCTCTTAATCTCTGCCCCAAGTGTCTATTCCTAATATAGAGCAGGAACAAAAACAGTGAAAAACATTCCCTAAGGCTATGTTTCCAAAAAAAAAAAAAAAAAGGCAAGCAACAGTTCTGGCAAGTACTCATAAAATAATATATGAAATATTTATAATGAAGCAGAGGCCAGAGTTTTGTATGAAAACACTACTAAGAACAGGGTAGGAAAAGGAGAAGGCTTGCTAGGTGAGAAACGTCTTATTTAGCAAATCCAGTTTCAATCTCCCAGAGCTCTTTGCAATCAAGGCCCATGGGAAGCTCCCTTCAGCCCAGGCAAACTAATTCAGCAGCCACTGTGGTCATTGGCTGTTGGCTGCTAATTTGCTATTGTAAATAAAGTCTGGGAAGTGACTTGCTGCTCTGTTATTATTATTTAGTTCTGCCCAAGAACAGCTAACTTTCCCACAGTGCAGGGTCGGCTGGCAGGGGCAAGGCTCAGGGCACCAGCTGCAACTCTGTCATGCTAACTGTAGTTGTGTGGTCAAGATTAGGAGGTCTCCACCACAACTGACACCTGGCTCTAAGACCCACAGAATTATTATTATTATTTTAATAATTTATTTTATTTTTTTGGTTGCTGTTGTTGAGAATAAACCAAAAAACCCATTACAGTCCAGTCAATTCCAACTCACAGCAACCCTATAGGACAGGGTAGAACTGTCCCATAGGGTTTCCAAGGAGCAGATTCGAACTGCTGACCTTTTGGTTAGCAGCCAAGCTCTCAACCACTGTGCCATCAGGGCTCCATTGTCAAGTTTCTACATGCATAATTCAGTGACATTGATTACATTCTCCAAGTTGTGCAACCATTCTCACCCTGTTTTTCTGAATTGTTCCTCCTCCTTTAACATAAACTCACTGACCCCTAAGGCTCCTATCAAATTTTTTGCGTTGCTGTTGTCAATATGATCCCATATAGCTAGATCTTAAAAGAGCATAATGCTCAAGGCAGACATTCTTTACTAGTTAAGCTAAACTATTATTTTAAGAAGACTTTAGGGGATATTTTTGGCTTAAGGTTTAAAGATTATTTTAGGGCGATGGTTTTGGGGGTTCATCCAGCCTCCATGGCTCCAGAAAACTCTAGATTCCATGAGAATTTGAAATTCTGTTCTACATGTTCTCCCTTTTGATCAGGATTCTTCTATGGGAGCTTTGATGAAAATGTTCAGTAATAGTAGCCAGGCATCATCCTTTTTTTCTGGTCTCATGGTGGAGGCAGTTGTTCATGGAGGCAATTAGCCACACATTCCATTTTCTCCTCCTGTTCCTGACTCTCCTCTTTCCTTTGTTGCTCCAGGTGAATAGAGACCAATTGTGTCTTGGATGGCTACTTGCAAGCTTTTAAGACCTCAGGCACTATGCAATGAACTAGGAGGTAGAACAGAAGCACTAAAGTTATTAGGCCAGTTAACTGAGATGTCCTATGAAACCATGACCCTAGACCTCCAAACCAAGGAAACAAATTCCATGAGGTGTTTGGTTGTACATAAGCAGCCTCAGTAGCTACTCTTTTTTTTTTTTTTTTTTGTAATTGTCGTAAATATATCTCTCACATAACTCCACAGAATTATTTTTCAGGCTCCTAAAACACACCCCAGGTATTGTAGCCTCTTAGCACAGTAGAGAAGAGTTCAGCTATTGGAGACAGCTGGACCAATCCATGGCTCTATTACTTAGCCAAGTTACTTAAACAGAAGTTTCCTTGCCTCTTGAAAATGAAGAAGAAAATGATTGTTGTTGTTACTGTTAGTTGTCCAGTCGGCTCCAACTCATGGTGACCTTATACATAACAGAAATGTTGCCGGGTCCTGTGCCACTTTGTAACTGTTGGTATGTTTGTGCCCGTTGTTGTGGCTATTGTGTTAATCCATCTCACTGAGTGTTCCCTCGTTTTCTCGGACCCTCTACTTTACCAAACAGGATGTCCTTTTCTAGTATTTTCTAGTACATATCCTTTGAGGCCTACCCACTCTGTATTCAACTCTTAGGAAATACAGAAAAATCTACGTGATCTCAGTCTTTCCATTTCCATTTTCCTGCCTCGTAACTTCCACTGCAGTGAGTCTCCTTCCTCTCAGGCCCTCGTGTAGAGTTGTTGCCGTGCACGTTTGTGTCTCATTCAGATGCCCTCAGGGCAAGCTGCTCAGCTGACTGTACTGCTCTCCTTCCCTTCTGAGACTCGGCCCTGAGGTTGCCTGGTGACATTCAGGACATCTGTGACCCAAGAGAAGGAAAGCATCTGTTTAGATTTGCTTTTTCAGACTTCCGTTCTTTCGTCTCTCTGCTCTTTGGTTCTGAGTTGTATTATTGTTCGTTTGTTGTAGGCAGGCAGAAAATTCCTTCCAGAGTTATCTTAAGATAGTCCTTGATTTCCTTCCAGATGTCCCCATCATCATTCCTGTTCTCTTGTCAGACATATCCTCTAAGTTGTTCCGCTGCAGCCTGTGCCTTCCTCAACGTGAGTAGCACTGACCATCGAGTTCGCCGGTATTCCCCCTCTCCAGAATTCACTATGTTTTGATCTCTGGCTACCTCTTACTCCTATACATGCCCAATGAACACAGGCGTACCAAATGAATGATTTCTGATCTATAACTTGAAAGACATAGCAAAGTGGGACATGAGCTAGTTCATTCTATGTCCAGGCAAAGTCTTGAAATTCCTCCAGATCACAGCCATTCTCAGGTCCTGGGCTTGAGGATGGATTTGAATCACAATCTTTATAAGCATCAGACTCACTCACCCCACCCCACCCCCAGTTTCTGACACACGATCTGGCCAACTCATTTGCCTTCTGCTGCCTGCCAGCTTATTATTCTTCAGCTTCTTTATCACTTGTTACAACCCTCTTCCCACACAGGCTATAAGATCCTTCTTTCCTTTACAAACACCACACTTCTCTTTCTAAGGACCATAATTTAAAGCATTTGGGGAAGAAAATCTCTGAATGTTGTTACAAGAGCATAGAATAAAAGACATTATCTTCATTATGTCGCTCGACATGGTGTAGGACCCATGCAGAGCAAATGTAGTTTCAATCTCTTGTCACTTGGAGAAAAGCTATCACAAGTGATATACTTTGCGGACATTTACACATTCTTATTGTCTCAAATTTCATTAATAGAATATAAGAGCCATATGTTAAATCAATAACGTGGTGTGTTGAAGGAATAACTTCATTTATCTTGCAATGGTAAGGTAGGTCTACTGCTGTCTAACTTGCTTGATTTCAGGGCGTCAAGAAAATTCTGTTGTTCTCACTGACGTCTGAAATTTTACATCAGTCAATTACCCCTTTAGATTAAGACATCAATCTATCTCTTTATCTGGAAAAGTCTCCAAGCAGGTATCAAGTATTTGCATCTAAGAGACAACACAGCAGAATGAGAGGAAGGGGCAGTGCCAGAGAGATAGGGCGGGAGGGCAACGATGAAAAGTTGGGAGGATGGACTCCCTAAGCTAAGCATCAATGCCTTCTTGTTGTTGATTTTGTTCTTGTTGTTGGTTTGCAACTTAGGAGACCCCATGTGTTACAAAGGAGAACTGCTCCATAGGATTTGCTTGGCTGTAATTTTTACAGCAGCAGATTGCCAGGCCTGTTTCTTCCGTGGTGCTGCTGGGTGGGTTCAGACTGCCAACCTTTTGGTTACCAGCTGAGCACAAACCGTTTGCACAACCCAGGGACCTAGAATTGACTCAGTGGCAATGGGTTTGGTTTTGTGTGTGTGTGTGTGTGTGTGTGTGTGTGTTTGTGTGTGTGCAAGAAAGATGTGCAAGAGTGGTCACTGGAGTATCGTTTGTATTAGAAAGAAACTGGAAGGAACATAAATGCCTATTAAGAAGTGACTGCATAAATAAACTGTGATATATTTATACAATGCATTTTAATAGTTAAAAAAAAAACTAGACCTACGTATACCAACTTAGATAAACCTCAAACACTCAAAGTTGAATGAAAAAAACAAAAAGCATGTGGCAAAAGAAGATATAGTATGAAACCACTTATATGAATTCTGAAAAATTACGATAAACTATACAATATAAGGTATGTGGACATATATGTAAAGATAGAAAATAAGAGTATAAACATATGGCTGGGAAAGATACACACCCTCAGGGTGTCGGCTATTTCTGGAGAGGAGAGGGGAATGCGATGGTGTGGAAAAAAAAAACAGCGTAGGGGCGGAGTCTGACCTCCTCCAACATCAGGAGAGGGAAGGAGAATCAAGATCAACAGCCCAAGGCTGATTCCTCTGAGGCGGGGGTCAGACACACCTCCTCTCCCTGCCTTCTTTACCAATTCTGACACCAGCCGTCCCTCCCACAGCACTCTCTACCGGGAATCAATAATTCATTGCAACGGCCACACAGAACTCACAGACTATACTCACAATTCTGGGGTTTATTAGAGAACTAACAGTTACAATTCAGGCTCAGGAACACTCAAGACACAGTTTTTCCATTAGAATAGCCTCTTCCCAGAGCTGCTCACAGGCACGCCTCTCCCTGGTCCTCAGTCTCTGCCCAAAGGCACTCAGCATTCTCTCTCCGTGGGCTGGGAAGCCCACTGCACCATCTCCTGCTGCCGGGTCTGTTTCTGGGTCTCTCCTGCTAGATCTCTCCTTCCTTGGTGGTGGTGGGCGCCTCTCCTCTGCTCTGGAATTGGCTTTCTTTTAAGGCAAAACTGATCAATCCCCTTGGATTACCCTTTCACACAGTCCCACCCAATCACCTGGGTGGAATGCAAGACCATGGCTAGAAAGGTGACAGAAAAGTAATTAACAGTAATCAATCGCACTGCAGAAGGGGACCTTCATCTGTATCTACCAAAGTCTATTTCTTTGTAAAGAGATACCTATAAACCCATTGCTGTCGAGTCGATTCCTACTCATAGCGTCCCTATAGGACACAGTAGAACTGCTCCATAGAGTTTCAAAGGAGCGTTTGGTGGATTCGAACTGCCAGCCTTCAGTGAATATAAAAGACACGACATGTTGAATCTGGATATATGTGTATTGTAATGTTCCCTATATCTTTGGAAGGTATGGCATGTTTCATAATTAAAAGTAATCTTCTAGAACTACAAAACCACTCCAATAGCTATTATTTCTATTGTCCACGCTCTCAGCTGACCACAACCTTTTCTGTTAATGCCCTTTGAATTACATAACACTCGGGGAAGGAAATCAGGCAGGAGGCTTGGCTCATGTCAGGCTTGCATTGTAGACTGTGAGGAAAGGCACGCGCGCCGCGTGATTAATTACAGTCTATAAAGTCGTGCTATTTGACTATACACCTAATTACAGTGAGCACTAGAGTGTACTGGTGACAAAATAATTGCTGTAACCCAGGACAGATGCTTTATGAATTTTGGAACGGTGATGGGAGTGGAAAAAGAATTCGGTAGCGACATATTGCGTGAGGAGTGAGACCTCTCCCAAGCACGGCTCCTCTCTTAATGAAGAGAGCGTGTTTCCCAGACACACTGAATTACAAACAGCAGCAGCATCAGGAAAAGACGTGGAAATGTGCTGTCCCCAGTTATGAGTCGAGAGAGATACTGCTATGAAGCATGCATGATTAAATACTAAGGAGAACGATGTCAAATGTGGTGGGAAACTTCTACCATCCATCTAAACGTCGGGGAGTTTGGAGTTTACTTGGCCAGAGAGGGTTCCTGGACACTCATCCTCTTGTACGACCAGACGCCTGCCAGAGCCGACATTGCCTTTGCTGCTGGGGGTGGAGGTTGTGCTTGGGCAAGGTTTGCAGCACCCTGTAAGGAGACGTTTATGGAGAAAGGGAAAGCGGCACACATGGGCGTTTTGTCAGGCTCTGTCAGTCTCACAACTGCACCTGCTTGCTTCACTAACCAGGCAGCCAGGAGGAGCAGAGATTATGCAGCATTAGGGCAAGAGGCTAGGAGTCCTGCGCCCTGGATTTCATTATCAGCAGCGCCACTTGCTGCCTGTGCTCTCCTGGGTAAGCGCCTTGTCCTTGTCAAGGCCAAAGGAATGCAACCGTGAGCTAATAAAAGTGACTATCTTACCTCACAGGACTGGTGGACTTTTTAAACAATGTCTGTGAAAATGCTTTGGAAAGGGAGAAGTGCTGCAAATATATTAGTAAACTAGTGGTGGCTATTCTACCAGATGCTTTGGTTTGTGTGATACGCAACTTAGGGAGACCATTTCACTGACTCATGTGTGAGGGACAGGGAAGGCGGAGGAAGGGAAGGAGGGACTCGTGTAGGAATGGAGGAGGGAAGGAGGAGGGAGGATAGGAGAGAGAACAGGAGGGGAAGGAGGAGGAGAGAATGAGGAAGGAGGGAGAGAAGGAAGGTAAGAAAGGGAGGATAGAGGGGAAGAGGAGGGAAGAGGAAGAAGGCAGGCGGGTGGGGGCGGGGAGAGAGGAAGGTAGAAGCGGAGGGAAGGCAAAGGAAAGCCTGCCAACGACCTCCAGAGGAAAAGCTTGCCCCATCTGATCAGCACTTGCAGACCCATTCAATCAGCACTATTTATGGGCTCTGAGCTGGTGACCTAGCCATTTTGTTATCTACAATGTCTGATAATTTCACCAGTCTCTCAAAAATGTCACGAAGTAATGTTTTAAGCCAAAAAATGGATTCTCCAAAATAAGTCCAGAGACCACATTCCCCTGAAAGATGTTAATGACCAATGCAGCCGGAAGTGTTCAGGCTGAAACAGGGTGGTTTGCAATGCAAATGGCCAAGACAGCTCTAAGGCTTGCACTTTAAATGATTGAGTTCAATTATATCACATCTTTGAAAAGGCTGTTTCATTACATTGACGATATCAGTTCCGCAATACACATTTTTTGTCCTAAAGGGCCATCTTTTATACGAGACAATGATGCTGATGCACTGTCATTGTCACTGGGCCCTGCAATGAGTCAGCCCCATGAGCTCCTGCTCCCCGGCCTTTATTTATTTGGCTCGCTTTGGTGGTGCAGTCCCCAGAACACTACAATGTTCTATCTGTTTAAAGCTGACAGAGCTACGCTGAGGTGGAGTCTGAACCATGGCCTTGACATCATGCTGTAATAAATGAGTTAAATAAACCCAATATAATAACTACTGCTCAACTCGAGAGTTGTCTGCATATATGGGTTTTCTGCGAATCACAGACTTTTTTAGTGTTCTGCCCTATTGTTCCTATAAACCTTGAAATGTGCCAGAAATTTCCATTTTCTTTTTTACATCAAAACCCCTTATCTTGAAATGCCTCTCACACTAAGAAGTGGCATAAGAATCCTTTGTTAAGATATAATGTCCTTGTAAGTTGTTCAGAAAATATGTGTACTGTCTAGTCACCATTTATGAGGGCAACCTTCCTACTGGACTGCTGGATCCCATTCCTCGTGAACATTCATGCTCATCACTAGCAATGTAGCAATCGGCTCCTGTCTCTTTCAAATCTTCAATTGATTATTGTTATCTGCATACAAAAATCCTGTAATACTCCTCCATATTAAAATAAAAAACTCTTACCTTGACCCCACATGCCCCCCAGCTCTTGCCCAATTTCTTTATTTGCGTTTGCAGCCAAATTCCTAGGACGGTTTGCCTACACTCAGTGTCTCCACTTCCTCTCTACCATTATCTCTTGAGCCCACTGCAGTCAGGTCTTGGTCTCCATCCTTCCATCTAAACTGCTTGTTAAAGGTCACGAGTGACCTCCATGATGCCCAATCCTATGGTCAGTTCTCACTCCTCGTCTTACTCATCCTATCTGCGTACTCGACACAGCCAGTACCTCCCTGCTCCATGGACTTTGGGGACTCCGCTATTGGTTCTTTTCTCCCCTCACTGCCTCAGTCTCATTTCCTCCACCAGTCATTGTGTCGGTTTCCTACTGCTGTCCTAACTAATTATCACAGACTTAATTGCTTAAAACAACACTAATGTATTATCTTACAGTTCTAGAAGTCAGAAGTCCAACATGGGTCTCGTTGAGCTAAAATCAAGATGTCGGCAGGGCTGGTTCCTTCTGGAGGCTGTAGGAAAGAATCTGTTCCCTGCCCCTTCCAGCTTCTAGAGGCTATCACGTTCCTTGGCCAATGGCTCCTTCTTCCATCTTTAAGGCCAGCAGTGTAGCATCATCAAATCACTCTCTCTGATTCTGCTTCCGTTGTCACATCTATTTCTCTGACACTGACCCTCCTGCCTTCCTCTTATTAGGATGCTTATGATGACTTTGGGCCTACCTGAATAATTCAGGATCAGGGATTAGGATGTAGACACCTTTGGGGGCCATTATTCTCCTACCATGATCGTCCACTGTGAGATCAAGAGGAAATGATGCACTATGTTGAGTCATCAGATCAGTAAACTGGGCATGCCAAGACTGCAGCAGAACTCGAGAATACACTATTTATTTATATTAAAAATATATCCGCGTGGTGCTTGGCTTTGAGTGACTAACCGAGGCTGTAGGAGGTGAGCTCTGGCAGCCCCTACTGGGCATGAGCATTTCTGGGATCTGGGTAGTGTCTGCAAACCAATGGCTGAGGGGGTCAAGGGGTGGGGCCGTGTTCACTGAGCAATAAACCTGTCATGGAGTTCAATACGTCTTTAAAAGCCTGAAGTTGCTGCTAGGTTTGTGCTTTATTTTGTTGAAACTTACTTATTCTATAATATATGAACTCTGTACCTTGTATTGCTCTTCAAATATCTGAAACATTTAAAAAACCTAAATGTTATATAATGAAATTCTTCTTTTCCCGCAAACAGGCCCAAAATTTGTTAAAACGCAAAAAGAACTCGAGTTGTTTAAAGGGCATAAAGCAGAGGAGAAACGCTGACTCTCCCATCCAATATATTTGCTTAATCGATTCTTTCAATTGCTTCTGTGCGTGCCACGCTTACAAAAAGATGCATTCCTGGGATGTTAAATTTCAAGGGTTCGTCTCCAATCATGGAAGATTACAGAAAACACAGTCTTAGAATTTGATTTGTTTCCTAGGTAACACCCCCTCAAATCTGGTATCAGTGCCTCATTATTTTGTTCCTACACACAGACAAAGATCCGGAAACCACATAGTGTAATTTTCAGGGACAGACGATGACTTGAGCAGGCATTCTAGAAGGAGGATCTGGGATGGGTGTCATTCTTTGGAACAAAATTTAATTTATTTAAGTTAATAAAGATAGCAGGAGACCACAAAGCCAAATTTTGGTGTGTTTTTGAATTACTAATTTCAAGAGATAAAATTGGAAATTCGCTGAAACTTAATTCACTGCAGGATATTGTTATCTAGTAGTTTAATCTCAGGCCCCAAACAGATGATTTCAGTTTCTGAAACACACTAAAGATCTCATAGTTTAATCCAAATGGCTGTGACATGACGTAGCTCCTAGGGGGGAAGAACATAGTTGGATTTATATGTTCGAAGAATAGTGGCTGATTTCTGAAATTTAATAATGAGTAGGACTAGAAATACTGCACAAATGAGATTTATATAGACTGAAAATAATGAATAATTTAGCCATAGTCTCAAGGTTCAAATTTGGCTTATTAAACATATAAACATTAAAATTGATGAAAAGAGAACTATCCCTCAAGGTGTAAGAACCAAGGGCAAGCCAAAGGTGTGTGTATGTCCCCATCTCCTGTTGTAATATTAGTACTGAGGGAATGTTTTGCTGAAAATAATCATCAAAGGTAGCCTTAAAACACAAAGTCAAGAGCAGAGACTAGAGCAGCCGCAGTAGGTAGATTGCTGCAGGTGAAAAGCAATACACAAAGCGAGAAGAGATACTCACATTCAGTACACAGCCTCAAGGGTTAAGCCTCAAGGGTTAGTATGGAAGTGGGGAGGGAGGAAGCAGGAATATAGCCATCAGGCAGCCAGTCCCAATCCACAGCCTGCCTGCCTTCTACTGTATTTGAGCACCTTTTCAGTGACAAGAACTGTCCTCGGTGCTGAAATGGGCATTTGAACAAGCTTTGGTTCCCCTGATGACAGTAAAAAATTGTCTCCAGTCCCTATCTGGCATGGGCTGAAGGCAAACTCTCCCTTTTCGTGCCTTCTGCCAGCATGAGTCACTGTGCATTTCCAGCTACCTGCTTCTCACAGTGGCTCAGCAGCTCAGCTAGGCCAGGGACAGCTCTGTTTAAAAGGGATAAACCAGAATACCTGGAGCGCATACAGAAATCTGTTTAAAGGCTTAGCGATTTATTTTCTTCTAATTCACTGGACTCTTAAAATTCATAACACCAACTCAATTTGCTAACTGAGAATGACTTAAAATTCAATAGTATTTGCAAATAGGAATCTTCATTTCCTTTTACAAACTAAAGATGCCTAATTACTCTATTTTCATGTCAACTGCCTCTTCTTCATTTAGTAAATGGAGATCAGTAATTATGCACATGGCATTTAAAAATCATATGGATTCTGTGTCATTCCTACCAACCTGAAGGATTCAAATCATATTCTTTGTCTACAAATTAGTACACATTTGCTAAATGAGACAAAATTTTTAGTAATCTTTATTAAAAAGTTAACCATTTTTTCAATTGTTTTGGGGCTCAAGTAATTACTATCTCGAGGCATGGAATAAATTTTCTCCCAGAGTATATAGTCAGGGATTTTGGATCTATCCCCCACGTCCCTGCTTTTTTTTCTTTTCTTTTTCCTGAGCACTGGAAAAAATCACATAATAAGGTGGATGATGGATTTCCCATTCCCACAAAGATTAGCCTCTGTGTTCCTTGCTCTTCATTCTTCTGCACCTCATTTTTGAATACCAACAATTCCAAAGTTCCACATTCAGTGTTTTCAGTGAGAGACCAAAAACATGCTTCAATTTACCTCTAGGAAAAGACAGCTGACCAGTAATACACTGAGCATATTATATTTTCAGTAGATAATTTAACAAGCAATTGATACATTTCAATACCTGTCCTGGTGGGAAACCTTCTTAACTTAAATAAAGATGTCTACCAGAAATCTACAACAAACATCATTCTTGGTGGCAGAATGGGTTAAAAGTAATCAAAATTCAAAGAAATTCTGAGCAATTGTTCTATATGCTGGATCCCTGGTGGCACAGTGGTTAAGAGCTACGGCTGCAAACCAAAAGGTTGGCGGTTCAAACCCACCAGCTGCTCCTTGGAAACCCTAAGGGGCAGTTCTGCTCTCAACTATAGGGTTGCTATGAGTCGGAATTGACTCGATAGCAATGTTTCTTTTTTTGAAAATTCTATATGCATATAGGGAGGCCATTTTGATTCCAGAAAAAGCAAATGGCTCAAGGTAAGGTAGCTGCAATGAGGCTTATAAAGAGAAGAGGAGGGAGAAGAAGAGAAGATCAACCACTGGCTAATCTTAACATGATTGATTGGACCATGCCCTCTCCCTTTTACTAAGATCAGTTGGTATCAGGTCACAAGGTGGTCTCTGGCCCTCCACCCACCTACAGCCACATATTTTAAAATTCAAATTTAGTAAGCCTGGCTTGGAGCAGGAAAGAAAAGATTAGCAACTTTGGGTGAAAGAAAAGCCACTGGCAGAATTAATTTTGGTCAGGAATTTCTTTACAGTGAATATTCGGTTTCATGGGTAAGAAAACCTTAAAATCTGTTATTAATTTTTCTCTTTGACAAATGTTAGACGTAATCTCATGAAGCCATGACTAAGGCAAAGATGCCCATTCTCATCTTGACCAATCACCATTAGACTGGAGGTCCTATCTGATATAATAGATAAAGGGAAAAAAGCATAAATACTGGAAAATCACAGAAAAATTGCTATAACTATTTTGTCATAACTTTTTGATACGCAATTTTCTACCTGGAAAATTTAAGTGACTAAATTAAAATAAAAAAAAAAAAACTAGTAAAACTAACAACTAAACTCAGTAACAGACTGAGACAGAAAATCTGATAAAACAAAAGTCCTTCTATGTACTACCAATAACCGATTAGAAAATATCATTAGGAAAGAAAGGCAGCACTTTTCACAATAACACCAACAACCTCCACACCACACATCTATGCACACACTCACCTATATTAAGAAAAAGAAGAAACAAATACTAGAAAGCTCCTAGTAATAAACTTAACAAGAAATGTGGAGGACCGATGTGAATAAAATTATACCATTAAATGTCTTTGATCATCACATTTATTGTTACTATAAAATGTGAAATCTTTATGTTTGAATTTCAAAACATATAAAAACTGTATTATCTGTTTTTTGCCATGTGACGATCACAGACGAAGCGTGACCTACATTTTTTCTGGTTACGTTGGTTTGCTTCTTTGTGTTTTTCCTCCTAATTATAGGACCCCATCAGGCCACTCCTGTCTCCATCTCTTCCTAATTGGTGAACTTCATCACTCTATTTCTTACTTTCCTCATGTCTAAAACGGGTACGATAATTTTACCCACCACACAGGAACGTTAAGTGAGGGGAGCAGGGATACATACAGCAGATGAAGAAGGGCGAGGAAGAAGCAGCCAGGGGGCTTCATGGGTTTACTCTTGCATTCAAGGCCAATGATCCATTCAGCACCAACTTTTACAAAAAACCATGTTCTTTGTTTAAACCTATAGACAATGGGTAAAGGCGCCATCCCTAAAATATATTTTATAGAGATATTTAGGAAAATATAGGAGTCCCTGTGTGGTGCAATTAGTTAATGTGCTCAGCTGCTAACCAAGAGGTTGGAGGTCTGGTCCCGGACAGAGCTGGAGACAAATGTAGAACAAAATTCTAACACACACAAAAAAGACCAAACTTACTGGCCTGACAGAGACTGGAGCTACCCCATGAGTACAGCCCCCGGACACACTTTTAGCTCAGTAATGAAGTCACTCTCGAGGTTCACCCTTCAGCTAAAAATTAGACAGCTCCATAAAACAAAACGAGACTAATGGGGCACAATAGTCCAGGGACAAGGACTAGAAGGCAGGAGGGGACAGGAAAGCTGGTGATAGGAAACCCAAGGTTGACAAGAGACAGTGTTGACATGTCGTGGGGTTGTTAACCATTGTCATAAAACAATATGTGTACTAACTGTTTAATGAGAAACTATTGGTTCTGTAAACCTTCATCTAAAGGACAATAAAAATATAAATAAATAAATAAATAAATAAATAAATAAAAGAGGTTGGAGGTGTGAGTCCACCCAGAGGTGTCATGGAAGAAAGGCCTGGCAATCTACTTATGAAAAGTCAGCCATTGAAAACCCTATGGAGCACAGTTCTACTCTGACACACATGGGGCTGCCATGAATCGGGGTCAACTTGAGGGCAACTGGTTAGGAAAATATACAGTTAGGACTTTTTTCAGTGAATTGGAATCATTTGTAACATAGCCCTGTAGACTAACTTTTTCACACAGTGCAAAGTTTCTCAATCCCAAGACTATTGACATTTTGGGCCAGATATTCTTTGTGGCAGGCTGCCCTGTGCCTTGTAGGATGTATAGTAGCATTCCTGGCCTCTACCCACTAGATGCCAATAGCACACCCCTTCCAATTGTGACAACCAAAAATGTCCCTGGACATTGCTGAGTGCCCCCTAGGGGACAGGGGAGTCAACTCAGGTTTAAAATCACTGATTTAGTGAAATAATGGGCATTCTCCCTTGTCATGAAGTATTTTCTAGAAGCACCTTCTAATGATTTTAAAATATTACAAAACCAAACCCGTTATCATCGAGTCAATTCCAACTCATAGCAACCCTATAGGACACAGTAGAACTGTCCCATCATAGAGTTTACAAGGAGTGGCTGGTGGATTCGAACTGCCAACTTTTTGGTTAGCAGCCAAGCTCTTAACCACTACACCACCAGGACTCTGTAGAATATTACAACATGTAATAATTTTCATACTCATTTTAACATCTATAAGTTTTATTCACAAATTTTCATTCCACATTATTTATCTCCTATTTATGGCAGCGGAAAAGCATATGGCTTTGACTTATTCGAAATACAAAAAAAATTTTTTTTTCTTTTACATCATCCTTTTTGTTGACACTATTAGTTTCCTGTTGCTGCAGTAATAATCTACCACATGGTTGAAATGGGAAATGTTTTGTTATATATATTTTACCACAGTGAAAAAAAATTACCACAAATTTATTGGCTTAAAACAACTCAAATTTATTCTCTTACAGTGCTGGAGTTCAGAAGTCTAAAATGAGTCATGAAGAGCTGAAAGCAATGTGTCAGCAGGGCTGGTTCCCTTTGGAGGCTCCAACATGGACCCCATTCCCTGCCTCTTCCACTTCTAGAGGTTGCCAGCATTCCTTGGCTCCTGGTTCCATCACTCAAATTTCTTTTTCTGTGGCACTACCTTCTCCTCTACTGTAGTCAAATATCCCTCTGCCTCCCTCTGTAAGGTGACTTCTAATTACACTTAGGGTCTACCAAGATAATCCAGGATAATCTCCCTATTTCAAGATTTTTAATTTAATCACATCTGCGCCCCGGAAAGCATGGCCCCTGGACTCTCTATCAGCCCATAACTAAAACAATTTCCAAGGCCAACTCTTCCGACAGGGATTGGACTGGACTGTGGCACATAAAGTGATACTCATGAAGAATGTGCCTCTTAGTCAAGTAGATACAAGAGACCAAAGGGTCGGCTTCTGTCCAGAGGTGAGATGGGAAGGCAGAGAGAGTTAGGAGCTGGTTGAATGTTCATGGGGAATCAGGGGCGGAGGGGAGGAGAGTGCTGTCACAGAATGGGGTGAGCAGTTAGGGTCTCATAACAATGTATGTAAAAAAAATTTGTATGGGAGACTAACTTGAAATGTAAACTTCATTTAATTACAACAATAAAAAATAAAAAAAATAATTTGATCACATCTGTGAAGTCTCTTTTGCCATATAAGGTAACATTCGACAGGTTCTGAGGATTAAGATGCAACACACAATAATTTAATTTAATCATTATATATACTTATACATTTAGTTTCACCACCTTTCAATTTGTTTCGCTGTAAATATGATGTACTCATACAAAATTGTTTGGGTGGCTATGTGATCATTTCCTTGGGATAAACTCCTAGGTTGAATTATTGGGTCAAAGGTTATGAACGTTTGTAAAGTGAATCAGTGACCCACTCTCCAGACACTCCCATTTATAGGGCAGATGTGTTTTTACACCACCAATACTCAGCAACCCTACATATTATACTTCAAAAAAAAAAAAAAAGGTCTATGCAACCAGCATATGAAAAATGGTATACCACATCATGCTTTATTTTCCTACTTACCCTTAAATGAGCTTAAAGTGATTTTCTTTGATGATTGAGTCTTATATGAAATATACCTTCTGTTTTATGACAACGTTTCTTGAAGTAATTTCTGCTTGTGCATGACAGATTACCCCGTCTGTGTTCCTCACATAATTTTATTTGACTGGCCCTGAACCCGTCACTAGGAAAGATTTAAAATGGTAAGAGGAAAACATCTTAAAGGGCTTATAGAAAAACTGCGACAGGAAGCAGGCATTCTAGGTTTTGAAAAGCCCTTGCCCACCAGCCCCCAAACAAGAATTTCTTCCTGGTCTAGTGATAGACTATCTAGTAACTCAGCCCTCTGGAAACCAATCCTAAAGCAAAGATAAAAAGGCAGAGGCAGAAGAACTGGTGGTCACCATAACTCAAAAGGTGACATAGAACTGTGCTCTATGTAATAGCAAAGTGCAGGAATGGATATTCATAATAGTGTTCCTGTGTTTTCAAAAATGATCAAACGAAGTCTAATATGGTCTGTTCTAGAAGGCAGGTGTGGTAAGGCAGAATTCTAAGATGGCCTCCATGGTCTCCACCCCCTTGACTGCAGCCAAGTGAGACACTGAACAAGGAGCCAGCTACCCAGGCCCAGACTCTTGACCCACAAAAACTGTGAGATGATAAATGGGTGTTGTTCTAAGCTGCTAAGTTTGTGGCAATTTGTTATGCAGTATAGAAAACTAATACAGTAGGGGATGATTAATACTGATTTAGAATAACTTTCATTAAAAGATTTAAAAGATTTAAGTCCTTGAAAAAGCAAACTTAAGTTACTACATCTAGAAAAGTCATTCTCTTAGAATATCTCAGAGCCCAACAAAACTTGGGCAACTTTCTGCATTTTACCACCTCTGAAAATGTATCATTAATATGTAATACAATAACCAATTTATGACACACAAGGCAATATACATAAATCTAAATTCATGATCTAAATCTTTAAACATATTCTATTTATGACAAAGATAAGAAATGACACAAGAGAAATAACTAAAAATAGTAATTCTGATTTTGATTCTTTGCAGTGAGGCTGATGAGACTAAATTATGCTCTATTCACAAACGCCGTCATCAGTAATGTAACTAATTGACAAATGAAAGCAGAAGGGACATCTGCCAAAATTTGGGTAATTAAAACAAATGCCTGTCTTCATTATGTACACATTAAATTTAACATACAATTACTGTATGGTGTTTTTCTTCTTTGCTTCAAAGCATTTTATAGTACCAAAATACTTTTTTTCTAAAAATAAGCACTAGAAATTAAATTTACAGAATGGTAAGCAAAAGAAGAAAAGATAATTCACTCTCAAACAAGCTTTTACTGTTTTAAACCAGACCATATTTGTAGAAGTTGTTTGTAGAGACATAATTTCTAAAATATATAAGGATAATCATTACAGCATTATTGGTTATAATAAAACATAGAAACATTCTTCAAAAATATTCCTCAATAGGCAAATGGTTAAATAAATTTTGTGATATTCATATCATAGAATGTTATGCAGCAATTAAAAAGAATAAGCTTGTCAGAAGGTACTGACGTGACAATATCGGTAACATTTTATTGAATGAAAAGAGTTGTAATATAATATGTATAGTTTGACATTTTTATTTTCTAAATATTATGTACAAATGTACTTATGTTTTGTGCATAGAAAAAGGTTTAGAAAAATCTACACCAAGCTGCTAAGAGAAGATAGTGCTTGGGGAGAAGGAATGGGGAGGAGGAGGAGGGACTTGGGGAATTTCACTGTTGTTTTATTCACTATAATCCCTATAGAACCCTGTACCCACAAGATCTAAACAAGCAGAATAATAATTACTTACAGTGTCTAATTTCTTACTAGTATCTCTTGCAAACATTAAATGGGATTCAAGTCCTAATTCCCAGAAACATGAATCATACCGTAGTCCCCTCCTGTTCTCTCCTATTCTGCCATGATTTCCACTTCTTGGTGGCCTTTTAGGAACTAAAACCATCCAGGTTGATATAGCTGTACTCTTTTTACCCAGTCTCCCTTACTCTCACAGTTCAAGCCTTTAGATCCCATCTTCTTCTACCCATTCTCTGCTTCACACCAAAAACCTCAAGAAAAGGTCCCAGGTGAGGTAATCTCTTCTCTTCTTTGGGTAAAGTCAGGCAAAGAGACTGGAAACATCTATACATTAATAAATTGTGACTGGTCACATAACACTTCTATAATAACTTTGTAAAAATTGCAAAAATGTTATACTTAGGTTGCTTAAAACTTTTTTGATATATACAGGTACTCCCCGACTTACAACATATTCGAGTTACAACAAACCGCACTTAGGACCATCTGGTTTTTTTGGTACATCTTATTGTTAGTAATACGTACTACAGACAGTGTTGCAGTGCATAATTTGCTGATGTTATCATTCTCAGATGTAATGTTTCCAACTCCCAAAGATAAAGATCAGATTTATAAAGATACTGGTAATAAAAGGCAACAATAATGAAAACTGACTAAATAAATAAATGAGGTATTCAACTTATGTCAGAACCGATTTATGACAGAGTAGTCATCGGAACAGAACCCTGTCGTAAGTCGAGGACTACTTGTACGTATTTTTTCCCATTTACTTCTCAGGAGTAAGATCTGTTCCAAATAAATTCTTTCCGTTTTCATCTGATCAGAGTTAACGAAATTTAATTTGACAAATAACTCTTGTCCAGTTGGTGACCAAAACAGATGAAGGCTGATGCCCTCACTCAGGGAGCTTATGTTCTAGAGGGAAGAGGCAGTCATTTAAAAACAAACATAGTAAATAAGTAAACTATACAGAGGAAATAGGAAGAGAAGAGCAGGGTGATGAGGATTAGGAGGTTGGGGATAGGGTATCAATCGGACTTTCAAAAAACTAAACACCATTGTGAGGAACGAGCACGAATCAAAGGCCAATCATCGTGATGAGGACAGGCCCAAGGAGCAGAGGGTGTAGTCCTGTGGGAGGTGTCTGTTCTCCACCCTTTCCCACCTGCTCATCTTTAAACCACTGTCTGTAGATCTGTAGGTGGTGGCAACCAGGCACCTTATCCTCGAGCCCATAACTGGAATTCAGTGTGATTCATTTTTGTTTCCCAAATATCATTACCAAAAGAGTTTGGAGGGACTTATAATTAAGAATTGACCACAGTTAGGTTGTCCACCTACACGTTTTCTTCTCTATTTTTTGATTTGTGATGTGTCTTGATTGAGCTTGGTCTAACATGTAACTGTTTCCCACCTGAATCTGTAGCTTAAGTTCAATTCTTAACAGAGTGTTTTGCAAGAATCCCAAATCTTACAATGTATGTCATCAGTTTAGCTAGAGTAAATACAGTTCAAGTTTAGAATCTCTTTATGTTGATTACCCTCTTACACTAACCTTTCCATTTCCCTTAAATACTCCTCTACCTTCCTTGATAAAAAAGGCCTGGCAATCTCTTTCCAAAAATTAGTTAATAAAAATCCTATGGATTAGAACAGAATATTGTTGGATATAGTGCCGGATGTCATTAGGAAAGACCAATTGCTAGAGAAGGACATCATGTTTGGTAAAGTGGAGGGCCAATGAAAACGAAAGAAATCCTCAATGAGATGGATTGACACAATGGCTGCAACAATGAACTCAAATGTACCAATGATCATGAAGATGGCACAGAAGTGGGCAATGTTTGGTTCTGTTATGCATAAGGTCACCGTAAGTTGGAGCTGACTCGACAGCAACTAACAACACCATCTTCCTTAATAGCTTATTTCTTGCCCTAAACAGTGCCATCTTAAAGTTGGCACTATTAGGGAATTATTGTTAATTTGTTTTAAATTGTCCTTTTAGTGGTGGTGGTTGTTTTCAAAAAAGTAATTGAGAGAATGCCTTCTGAATGAGAGACTTAGAAAGGACTTGACAGTAAGGCAATGATCTCACTTTTTTTTTTTTTCAAGACACAAAGTATTGGGGGAAAACCCTGCCTACATGGGACTTTAGTAGCTGCAGGGTAAAGCAGATAAAGAGACCTAGATGCTCAATTATGGCTTTGGAATGGCTGATTCGTTTGCCCAGTGTCACAGAAGGACAGAACTAACAAGAAGACAGAATACATGTCTCCTGGTTTTCAATTCAGGGCTTTTCTACTACACTCTTTTTGTTATGGGAGTCAAAGTATATATACCCTTGCCTGTCTACACGACACCGAGTATTTTATTTGTGGAAATATCATACAAATATCATCTGAGTACTCAGATGCCCTCTCCTCCTCACTCCCTTTTGACTCTCTTGCTGAGTGAGATCAAAGCTACAACCCCATAAATTTCTTTGATGTGTTGGGTAGGCCATCAATGTAGCAAGCTCCAGGTAAAAGATAAAGGGCATTTAATGACTACAAGAAACACTTGTACAAGCTTCCTTCTCTATAAATCTGACACAGTGATTTACAAAAGACTCATTTGAATCTACCTCCGACTAGCATAAAAAATCTCAAGAATATGTAGCCTGGTAAGATCTTGGTGTCCTTATTTAGCACATCAGAATGGCAGAATGCCCTTGGATCATATTGCCATGTTTATTCAACAAATCCTAGATGGTTAAAACAATAAAAATACCTTTGAGGTACACCATAAAATGTGTCTAAATGATTAATGAACAAGATAGTTGACTCCATTTAACCAATTGTTTGCTATTCTCTACAGTCAGTGCAGCTTCCAAAATTGCCTCCACTGACCAAGTTATTACTTCCCTCTTACGTGCTTCAGAAGCGTTTGGAATATATCTCTACTCAAACAGTAATGTAACTTCCCTATTTTCCTTTCCATTGGACACGCAGGAAAGAGAACGTGGTTTGTTTCTTTTTCATCTCTGTAACAACTCCAGTGATTAACGCGATATTGAGCACTTACTGGGTTCATGGATGGGTGGATGGATGGATAGATGGAGAGCCGTGACACTGATAAAAAGAGGGGGAGGAATTGGACTAAAGGATCTCTAAGATCATTACAATTCTATTTTTTCACAATTCAAATGCAATTCAAACGATTTAGCCTTTCAATATTATCTGATTTTGTATTTCTCTGAGTGGAAAGCTTCAAATAAGTTCAAGTTAAAAATAATGAAAGAAAATTGAAGTTTATGAAGGTGGATTATAAGCGATTCTGACTGATTCTTTATATTTTTTTACATTTTGCACCTGACCAAATAATTAAAAATAATCTCTGAAACTTCCACGTTTCTCCACCACCACATAAGATTTCATCCAACAGTTTTCTTTCTAATTTAACATACACCTTCTATGGTAAGGCTTCCTTTGCTACCCAGTTTACCAAAAATCAAACAAAAAGTATGACGTTTATTATAAAAAATGCTTGTGTACCCATCACCCATAAAATATTACAAAACAGTTAAAGTTTTCTGTACCCCCAAATTTGTATTCTGAATTTGTTTTTTATCATTCCCATGCACACTTTTATAATTTTTGTTACATAAGCATGTATCCTAAAACCACAGATAGTATTGTTATACATGATCTTAAACTTCATATAGATGTTATTAAACTATATAGATCTTTTATGCAATGTGCCTTTTGTCACTCAACATGAGATTTATCCATGTTGATACATGTAGCTCTAGCTCATTTATTTTCCCTGCTGTGTAGCAATTTGGTTTTCCTGATTTTTTTTCTATTGTATTTTTGTTTTCTATTTCTTTTTTACTCTTTATTAGTTCCTTCTAATTCTTTGGGGTTATTCTAACATCATAACTGGAATGCTTAGTTCTTTAATTTTTAGGTTTCTTCTTTTTATTAATCTAAGAATTTAGGATTATAAATTTTCTCTCTATAAATCACTTTAGCTATAGTCCACAAGTTCTGAAACATAGTGTTGTTTTATCATTGTTTAATTATAAATATTTCCTAAATCCATTATACTGTCTTCTTTGATCCATAGGTCATTTAGAAATGTGCTTTTCAATTTCCAAATGTACAGGGGCTTTTTGGTTATATTTTTGGTATTGATTTATAACTTTACTGCATCATGGTTGAAGAATGTTGCCTGTATGATACTAATACTTGGAAACTTGCTGAGACTTATTTTTTGGTCAATTTTTGTAAATGTTTCATTTACTGAGAGTGGTGTATTAGAACTTCCCACTGTAGATTTGTTGGTTTCTCCTTGTAATTCTATAAATAGTTTTTTTTTTTATGTATTTGAGATTATCTTCTTACTTACATAAAAGTTAAGACTGTGTGTATCTTTCAGTTGATATATATCTTCTTTCATTATTCAGTGACATTCTTTCTCTTCAGTAATGCTTTTTTGACTTAAAGTATATTTTGTCCAAAATTAATCAATATATCTACCTCTTCCAAAGAATATAGGAATCTTACAGCAGTTTCACTCTGAAAACATCCTCACCCATTTTATGTGTCACTGCAGCCCAATGATTTATTTTGCCCTTGATTGTTTTGTCCCTAACGTTTGGATGTTAATATTGTCTCATATGGTCATAATACCCATTGCTGTTGAGTCAATTCTCCTCCCTAACAGTATCTTGCAAACAAGCCCTGTGTCTTTACTTCTCTTTGCATCCCTAAAGTCCCTAACATACTGCTTTCCATGTAATTAAACCAAAACCAAACTCATTGCCATCGAGTCGATTCCAACTCATAGCGACCCTATAGGACAGAGTAGAACTGCCCCGTAGGGTTTCCAAGGAGAGGCTGGTGGATTTGGACAGCTGACCTTTTGGTTAGCAGCCTTAACCACTGCGCTATTCAGATTTAATCACCTGTTCAGTGATTTTTCTTTTGTTTTGCTCATTTTCCTTCTTAGATGTCGATTTTGAGTTTAGTATCTTTCTTGCCAAGGACCGTTGAAGAACTACAGACCTCAGCAAAGAGAAAGACTAAAAAAAAAAAACTCCCCACACTGGCCAAGGGAAATAGGGTAATGTGTCCATCTCAAACTGGGCTCTTGCAGGGAAAAATGGAAATCTTCCTCCAGAATTTGAAATTACAGACCAGTCCACACATGAGTTTGGAGTTCAGGTGGTCAATATTGATGTGGTCTAGGAACCTCCAAGCCAAGAAATTAATTAGTATTTAAAAATGGATTCCTATTGGTAATGCCAAGGAGCCCCAGTGACGCTGTAGTTAACCGCTCGGCTGCTAACCAAAAGGTTGGCGGTTCGAACCCACCAGTCACTATGCAGGAGAAAGATGCGGCAGTCTGCTTCTGTAAAGATTACAGCCTTGAAAACTCTATGGGTCAGCTCTACTCTGTCCTACAGGGTCGCTATGAGTTGGAGTCAAGTTGACGGCACACAACAACAACATTGATAATGCCCCTGGAAGCAAAAACAAAACATCCTTGGAAACCCCAACACAAGAAATAAATAATAAAAAGTGACTTCCCATACGTAGTAATCCTGAGAGTAAACATAAAACATATTAGGAGAGAAATATATTCAACCTAGGCGTCAACAAGTTTCCTTATTATGTGTTTAGAATAGGGGTTGGCAAACCTTTTATGTAAAGGGACGGATAGTAAATATTTTAGGCGTTTTGGGCCATACAATCTTTGTTAGAACTACACAACTCTGCTATTTTCACAAGAAAGCAGCCCAGGGGCAATACATAAATGAATGAGTGTGGTCGTAATCCAATAAAAGTTTATTTATGGACACTGAAATTTAATTCTGTATGAATTTCATATGTCAATAAATAGTATTATTTTATTTCTTTTTCAACATAAAAGCATAAAAAACATTCTTAGTTTGCGGGACATACAAAAGCAGGCAGCAAGCCAGATACGGCCCACACGCAAAAGTTTGCCAACCCCTAGGTTAGAACATTGTCTAATATACAGTAAGTGATATCTGTATTTGCTATTATTATTATAACTAAGCAGAATTCGTAATCACTAATTAAAAAGAATTGTTTCCATAGCAATTTTCCAGGCAGACAAGCTGGAGAAGAGAAGCCTCTTATTGTGCCACATTAGGGCAAATACAACGAGCTCACAGTACGTGAGACTGCAGCGTCCTGCTTAGAAACTAATAAAATGGTACGGTCTGCACTAACTTGGAAGAGCCGAATTTTAAGACTAGGGCTAAGATCATTGGGACCAGAAATGTTTAAGTGACTTGATCAGTGCCTGACACTAAGAAGAGTGGCATAGAAAAACCTACTCATCATTCAATATTCAGCTCAAATTTGTCACCTCCTCTCACACACCTCCCCTGAACTGTCCAATGTTAATGCTTTTGTCATCTGAGCCCACTTTGTCCTTGGCACATACAACCTGGTAGCACTATTACTGCATTGCAAACTTTTGCTTTTCTCTCTCCCTCTCCCCTGACTGTTCCTTATTTGCCTTCCTATCTTTCACATCCAGACCAATGCAGCCAACACCTGGAAACTGTTCATTTAACGTTTATTAAATGAAAGAATGTGGTGTCCATAGAGTTCATGTATTTACAGGGGACAGGACTGGCAGAGTAAGAATGAGTTGGTTGCCTATCATCCACCGCAATAAGAATGTTGTTATTGTTATTAGCTGCTGTGGAGTCAGCCCCCGACTCATGGCGACTCCATGCACAATGGGATCAAACCATTGTTATTCATAGGGTTTTCATGGGCTGATTTTTAGAAGTAGAACACCAGGCTTTTCTTACTAGTCTGTCTTAGTCTGGAAGCTCTGCTGAAATCTGTTCAGCATCACAGCAACATTCAAGCCTCCACTGACAGACAGGTGGTGGCTGCACTTGAGGTGCACTGTCTGGGAATCAAACCCAGGCCTCCCAGGTGGAAGGTGAGATGAACCAGCACTGCCCTCTACAATAACACTATTTATATAAATCCCTTGTGTACCCATACAAAGCTCTGGACCTTTACAATACAGTAAGTGTTGTGATGACAGCAGAAAAAAGTTATATGATTCTGGATTGCTGGTTATAAAAACCATCTAATCGTTGTTAAATTGATTTAAAAAAGAAAGATTTAACAACTAAGGGTGCATTTTTCCCCCAGCTCAAATAAGATTTTATCATTCATAAAACATAAAAATTAACTCAAATGGTTAAATTACAAAGAATGGAAAGCAGTAATTCATTTTTCCTGCCAGTTATATAAATACAAAAAGCTTTTCTCATGAAGAACTAAAGTATATTCTGTTATCATAAGAAGATACTTTCTCCTCTTAGAAAAACCGGGTGAAAGTGGGAAAAGCATTTAACTTCTGTGGACCTGCAGCATATTTTTAAAATGTTAGGGAACAGCGTGCAGTTGAAAATTTAATTTTGCTAAATAAGAACATTATATCTATATTCTCCCACTACCACCATTTTATAGAAGAGAAAGGACATTTTAATATCAAAATGTAGGATAATATTTGCTCAGTTAAATTGTAGTCCTTTAAATTACATAGATTTAGCTTTACGAAAAGCACACTAAGTTGTGCTCCATCCAGATCAGAGGAAAAACGTTCACAGGTCCCAAAAGGCCCCAATAATCAATAAATAGCCCAGTGTTCGAGGTTTACCAGATTGGAGAATATTTGTGATCGTTTTTAGCTCTGATTTTTAACCGAATTAAATTCTGATTATGCATCATAATATATTATATATGCCTGTCTCCTTTAAAGTAAGCCACACAAGAGATCAGTAAAGATAGTTCTTTCAGAAGCTTAACTTTTCTTTTTCTTAAATGTGACACTGAATTTACACTCTAATTTTAATTCTTTATCAATTTCAATTATCTTCTTCCTTAATTTACAGGCTTTCAAAATTAGGTCACTAAATTAGCCATAAATAGTTTGTTGCACCACAAAAAGTCATATATTTTTCTTTCAAAGCCCTTATGATTGGCAAGACTTCCATCTATAGCAGAGTGAAGATTTTGGCAAACCCTGTCCCCAACAAACAAGTATAAAGTTGGACAAAATTGTCAAAAACAACCATTTCCAAGCTTCAGAAATCAACCAAAGGCGAACAACAAATACAGAAACACTTATTTATGAAAAGCTCCCAGAACTTCAGGCAAGAACTGTGAGAGTCTTCATCCCCACTGCCTGGCTCAGTAGGTGAGAATGGTAGTTGGCCAGTGTACAGCTAGACTGAAAACCAGCAGCTTCACTGACAGAGAGGCACTGACTTGATTTGAAGCAGAGCTGAAAACCCATGCCCAGCAGTACTGTCAATAAAAGCAGCAAACTCGTAGGAAACAAAAGGTGAAAACCCGCAGTCCTGCTAGATTCAGGTTGCAGGGCAAGTGCCAAGCCAGCCAAAACGTTAACAGGGAGGTGATCCTGGAAATGAGATCGTCTTAGAAGTGCAAGAAATGCTCTCCACATATATCTGACTGACTTGGAAAATTACATATATGTGTCGGGAGACCTGTAAAGGCCTAGTGGAAAGTAAAAGCCAAGGCAGACTTTCAAATTTCCTCAACTTTAAATGTGCTCCCAACCCTCACACAAATTCATCGGCAGAGTGTGGAAGCCACGTGGGCTCAAAGTGTCTGAGTACAACCTCTGTCCAATCATTGCCTGAGTACTAAGCCTTGCAGACAAAGTAGCCACTCTATATATCTAGGATAAAAATTAAAATTAGGGAAAAAAATTGAGCAGAGAGAGCAGCAACCACACACCATACCATAAATCACAAGAGAACCTTATTCTGCAGATTAAGTCCAGACAGTTACTGAAAAAAAAAAAAAAAAACAAACAAGCCAACAAAAACAAACCCTCAGGGGAAAAAAATCAGACTCCAAAGTCTCTACAACATATTATTTAAAATGTCCAGTTTTCAGTAAAGAACTATGAGACATACAAAGAAATAGGGAAGTGTGACCTATACTCTAGGAAAAAAAATCAGTCAATAAAAAGTGACTTTGAATGGGGGCAGATGTTGGAATTAGCAGACAAACACTTCAAAGCAACTATTATAAATATGTTCAAAAACTAAAGAAAACCATGATTAACATATTATAGAAAAAATTATGACAATGATTCAACAAATAGAGAATCTCAATAAAGAAATGGATATTTTAAAAAGAACTAAATGAAATTTCTAGAGCTGAGAAGTCTAATAAGTAAAATGAAAAATTCACAAGATGAGTTCAACAGCAAATTGAAAACGGCAGAAGACAGAATCAAAGAACTTGCAGACACAAGAATAGCAATTATCCAATCTGAAGAGTAGAAAGAAAAAGAAAGAAGAAAAATGAGCAGCCTCAGACATCCATGGGACATTATCAAGCATATGAACATATGTCTAATAAAAATCTCAGAGGAGCGGTGAGGGAGGAGAAAAGGATAGAAAAGAAATTGAAGAAATTTTGGCCAAAAACTTACCAAGTTTGATGGAAAAACATTAATCTACAGATCCAAGAAGCTCAATCAGTCTAAGTAGGATAAATACAAAGAAATCCACATTACAGTCAAACTGCTAAAAGACAAAGACACAGAGAAAATCTTGAAAGCAGAAAAAACAACCGATCATGTACAGTGGAACAATAGTACAATCAACAGCTGATTTCCAATCAGAAATATGGAGGCCAAAGGAAGTGTAGGAGATATCCAAAGTACTAAAAGAGAAAAAAATGTTATGGAGGCCAAAGGAAGTGTATGAGATATTCAAAGTGCTAAAAGAAAAAAAAAATTAACCAAGAATTCTATGTCCAGCAAAACTATCCTTCAAAAATGAAGATGAAATAACACCATTGAGATAAACAAAGACTGAGAGAATTTGTTGCTAGAAGACCCACCTTAAAAGAAATGCTAAAGAAATCCTTGAAGCTGACAGAAAATGACACCATACAGTAAGTCCAATTCAGTGGGAATGATACATATATATGTAAATATAAAAGATTCCATAAATATATTTTTCTATTTATTATCTTAATTTCCTTAAAAAATATGAAATTATATAAAGCAATAATTATAATACTATATTGTTGGGTTTATTATATATATATATATGTATATATAACCAAAGGAAAGGCAAAAACAAAAAAACAAAAAAAACCAAACCTGTTGCTGTCAAGTCAATTCCAACTTACAGTGACCCTATAGGACAGAGTAGAACTGCCTTATAGGGCGTCCAAGGAGCGGCTGGTGGATTTGAACAGCTGACCTTTTGGTTAGCAGCCAAGCTCTTAACCACTGCACCAACAGGATCTTCACAAAAGGAAGAGGGATGGAAAAATATAAACTGTACAGACAATAACCATAAGATCTGGATTGGCTACATTACTATCAGAAAAAAAAAAAAAAACTTTAAGACAAGAAGTATTATTAGATACAAAGAGGAATATTTCCTAATGATAAAAGGGTCAATAAGTCAGGAATATATAACATTTATAAACATATATGCACCTGACAACAGGAAATCAAATATATTAAAAACATAAAACAAAACCCAGGCAGTGTTTTGTTCTGTTGTACACGGGGTCTCTATGAGTCGGAATGGATTTGATGGCACCTAGCAACAACAACAATAGGTCTTCAAAAGACACTATTAAAAAAATGAACAGATACACCTCAGAACTGGGAGAAAGTATTTCCAAAATGCATATCTGACATAGGGTTTGTATAGAGACCTCTTTAAAGTGTTAAAAAGCACAGATGTCACTTTGAGGACTGAGGTGCGCCAGGCCCAAGTCATGGTGTTTTCACTCGCCTCGTATGCATGGGAAAGCTGGACGATGAATAAGGAAGACTGAAGAAGAATTGATGTCTTTGAATTAGGTGTTGGCGAAGAATATTGAATATACCATGGACTGCCAGAAGAACGAACAAATCTGTCTTGGAAGAAGTACAGCCAGAATGCTCCTTAGAAGCAAGGATGGCAAGACTACGTCTCACATACTTTGGACATGTTATCAGGAGGGATCAGTCCCTGGAGAAGGACATCATGCTTGGTAAAGTAGAGGGTCAGCGAAAAAGAAGAAGACCCTCAACGAGATGGACTGACACAGTGGCTGCAACAATGAGCTCAAACATAGCAACAATTGTGAGGATGGCACAGGACTGGGCAGTGTTTTGTTCTGTTGTACGTAGGGTCCCTATGAGTCGGAGCTGATTAGATGGGACCTAAGAAGAACAACAACATATAGAATATATAAAGGACTACTACAACTCAAAAAATGAGCCAACGAAAGAACATATAGATGGAAACTTAAAATCACTATTTTATATCACCATGCATCTTCAAGAATGGCTAAAATGAGAAAACAAAACTGAGAATACTAAGTGCTAGCATGGACATAGAGCAACTGGAAATCTCACTGTTAGTGGGAATGCAATGTGATGCAGCCACTTTAAAAGTTCAGCGTATACTTAATGCATCACCCAGCAATCCCACTGCTAGATACTATTACCCAAGAGCAATCATATGGTGAAAAAGATTGGCATATGGATATTTATAACCTTATTCATAATCAGTCAAAAATTGCAAGCAACCTAAATGGCCCAGCAACTGGTGAATGGATAAACAAATTGTAGTACATCAGTACAATTATATACTATTAAACAGTACAAAGGAGAAAACTACTGGTATATGCAGAAACATGGATGAATCTCAAAAGTATTACACTAATTTAAAGAAGCCAGACCCAAAGGGTCATACATTGTATGGTTCCATTTATATCATACACTGGAAAATACAAAACAATAAGGACAGAAGTCAGATCAGGAGCCAGGGGTGAGGGAGGGAGGAGATGGATTATAAAGGAGCATGAGAAAAATTTTGGCATGATGGAAGTGTTCTATATCTTGATTGTGGTGGTGGTGGCTACATGTTGTATACGTGTATCAAAGTGTATTATAAATAATAAGTGCAAAAGGGGAAAAAAGATTATTGACCAAAATAATCTTCATGAGAAAAACTGTGAGGTTCATCCACAGGTTTAGAAGTAGGTTTCCTTGTCCTCTTATACTAAAAACTCTGAATATTTCCCTATCTTCCAGCAGAGAACATTGCAGAACTGTCTGGAAGCTTCATAAGTCAGTGCATTGCATGTATGAGGAGATAAACACTGTGTAATTTTTCTGTATACTTCCAGTATCCAGCAAAGGGCCATAATCTCTTAGCTTTTCAATAAATATTTGTATAACAAATGGATAGATAAATGGATTCTAACAAAAACACTTAGCCAAGCTCAGATACTTTGCCAGGTGTGGAGGTGGAAAATTAAATGGCTAAATATGAAAATGGATGGGTCTATAAATTAATCTAATTCCCCTTGTTCCTGTGTTAATGGTGCCTGGATTGCTGTTGTAGAGACTTTTTGTATTATGCACTGCAAAAGCAGAGAATTCTAAGCAGATTAACCATTTTAATGAGAGATGGATAAAGAACAAAATGTCTTTCAAATAATTTAAAGATTAAAACAGATAAACAAAGTAAGTAGAAGAAACTCCACCCAAATCTAAAAATTCTATGTAAGTTAAATTGATCTGTATGAATTAGACAGTATCTGAGCTGAAATAAGTTTCTGTAATAAATTTGCTTTACTTGAAAGAGGCAGAATTTCTTATTTTTATTGCATTCTGAAACAATGAACAAATTCAAAAGGTCCCCTGCAAGCTGTTCATTTCTTAGCTCTAGATTGTTTTCAAAATAACACTCAAATTAACACTTATTAATTCTAAAGAAAGGTTACAACGTTCTCAATGGTCTGCAAAGATACCACTATTTTTTTTCTTATTCAATTTTTTATTTTGCAAAATTTCCCAGTAATATCCTGTATGGCAATGTTGTTTTTTCTGATCCTGGATGCAGTCTAGGACATTGCATTATGTATGAACAATCAGGTCTCTTCAGACTCCTTCAGTCTGGAACAGTTGCTCTGCCTTTCTTTGATTTCCATAACATTGACATTTTGAAGAGTGTGGGCCAGTTTTGTTGTAGAGTGTCCCTCAATGTGAGCTTGTTTTCTCACGATTGGATCCTGGTTAAGCATTTTAGCAGGAATACCACAGATATGATATTGTGTCCTTCCTGGTTCATTGAATCAGGAGGCACATGATGTCCATTTGTCCGATTACTGGGGATATTAACTTATATCACTTTGGTCTGGATGGTGCTCATCAAATTTCTCCATGGTAAAGGGATACTTTCCTCTTTGTAATTAATAAGCAATTCATGTAAAAATACTTTGATTGTTCATAACTTAGTTCCATTGTATATATTTTAACATTAGAATATTGTAATCCTGCAAAGTACATTATCTTTGAAAATTAACACATTTAACCACTAATAACCTCATCAGATGTAGTTTTGGAATAGAAAACTATGTTTAATCACTATGCAGATTTTTAGAGGCTATTATCTACACTCATACTTTTAAGGCATAGATTTAAGTAGATGTTGATAAAAGGGCTCTTCTGAAATTGCCTATTTTCTTCCTATACCCACATGAAGCTTGTTGTTTATGCTTTGTGCTCATGAGCCCTGTCAGACAGTCATTTCTTCTGTTTAAAATTCAACAGCAGTGCTCTTCATTCTAGAGGAAACAAAATGCTTTTCTAATGTACTGACAAATGCACCATCTCAACAAATATCAGGAAACGCAAGAGGCCAGACTAGATCAATAAATAAACTTCCAGCCCCTGGCCTAAGCTCCAATGATTTAGTTCCATTTATAAAGTATTAACCTTGAAATACAGCTTGAGATCAAGCTGAACACACTTTATTACAATACATGCTGGTAACACACTAGAAACCTTACTTTCTCAAAGTTAGCATGTTATAATAGACAGCTCCCTAGAATTTAAGACAACCGATGTTTCTACCTCAACTCCACTTAAATGTGGCCTTTGGTATTCACTTTTCCTTTCTGAAAATTGGTTGACTCATCTTTAAATTGGGATTCTCAATACCAGCTCTGTGGGGTTGTATGAGAAGTAAAATCATAGCATACCGGAAAGAGCTTTGGATGCCATAAAGTACCTACAAATGTTAGCAAGAGGGAAAAAGCCCTCCAAATACAATCATATTATTACTTCCCATATAGAGCATCAGCCACCTTGGATTTGGTGCCAAATAAACATCTGTTTATTAAAGAATTTTCAATGCTTTGAATGCCTGAAAATGGAGCATCCTGACTGTGCAACGAAGCAACACTGCAAAGAGTGAAATTTTAATGATGCCAAGAACCAGGCATAAACTGCTCAAGAGACTGACTGCTTTCTGTGCTGACTTGGTGGAGTGAAGTACATTTTCAGGAGGAACAGCTGCCGACTTGGGTTGTCAGCCCACTACGTACTTTCTACAGTGATGCTAGAGCTGCCTACACACAGGACTGTAGCAACACACTCAGAAAGACTGGCTGCTTTAATCAGTAATGTCTACACACACACACACACACACACACACACACACACACACACACACACACACACACACACACACACACACACACACACACACACACACACACACACACACACACACAGGTTCCGGCAGGGAAAGTGTAACTAACTTCCTTGAAGTAATGCCTCCATGCTGTTCTATGAGTTGGCCAAATCCTATTCTTGAATGTTTAAACTACAGGATAGTGGCTGAATGTACTGTCCCAATGAAGGAACTGAAAAAGGGTGGTGGCAAATGGCCCAGGTGTTGTAATTGCTGCTCTACCCACAAGTGCTGAAATAAGACTTCACCTGAGGCTTCATATAAAGTAAGAATTATGTGTTAGATGAAAACATTTTTAGCTAAATCAACTCCCTACTGAGGGGAGCAGCAGCAGGAGAGCACTAGATGTACTGGGGCTTGGAATGCAGGATAAGCGAGAGGAGAGCTGGGAAACTTGCAGGTTTTGTGAACACAGATGATGTTCAGAAATGGGCATTTAAGAGAGTAGGCAAACTAACTAACCATCTGAATGATAAATCTTGCTTGTATCCATCTCTGTCTCCATCCTGACCACCACAGCTCTAGATCAAGACCTCCATTACCCTTTTTTCTGAGTTGTATCCCCCCACTCCAACCACTTCTTACACTGGCTCTAGTGCTATCTTTTTAAGTATGACTCCCTGCTCAAAAGTCCTTGGTGAACTGGAACAACATTCTCTAGACTGTTAACAGTGGATACTTGTTATTGTTGTTAGTTGCCATCAAGTTGTTTCTGACTCATGGCAACCCCACATGTGCAGAGTTGAACTGCTTTATAGGGTTTTCAAGGCTGTGACCTTTCAGAAGCAGATCTCCAGGCCTGTCTTCTGACGTGCCTCTGGGTGGGTTTGACCCGCCAACCTTTCAGCTAGTGCTTGAGCACTTAACCATTTGTGCCACCTTGGGACTCCACAGTGGTTGCTTAGGACAGTGAAATTATGGCTGATTTTTTTCTTCTTCCCTACCATGTGTTCTCTTGACATCCTCTCAAGGAAATCCGAAAGTCTCTGGATCTTATAAACATTATGGTTGGGAAGTAGATCTATGACCTTCTCCACAAGGCCACTTATGTAGACCATCAATACCGCATCCTTGGAAAAATACCTCCTCTGTGGATGACACTCAGTGACACCTTCCTGTCCCTTCCTCCTTGCCAAAGCCATTGCCATCGAGTCAATTCCGACTCATAGCGACCCTATAGGACAGAGTAAAACTGCCCCATAGGGTTTCCAAGGAGTGGCTGGTAAATTCGAACTGCCGATCTTTTGGTTAGCAGTTGAGCTCTTAACCACTGCGCCACCAGGGCTCCCTTCCTCCTTGCTATCACCTTTAAATCTCTCCCCTCATTTAGAAGTCCACACTGATTACCTCTCTAGTCCACATTAATTTGGATGTTGCATTCAACATCCTTGCCTCTCAATCCTAGACTTTCTTACCTCCAGTTACCTTCCCCTGCACTTAACGGTGAAGCTGCATTATATGAAGAAGAACGTAGCATCAGGATTGGAGGAAGACTCATGAACAACCTGCAATATGCAGATGACACAACCTTGCTTGCCAAAAATGAAGACGATTTGAAGCATTTACTGATAAAGGTCAAAGACTATAGCCTTCAGTATGGATTACATCTGAATGTGAAGAAAATGAAAATCCTCACAACTGGACCAATAAACAACATCGCAATAAATAGAAGAAAAAAAAAATGAAGTTGTCAACTATTTCATTCTACATGGATCAACAATCAGTGTCCATGGAAACAGCAGTCAAGAAATCAAATGACATATTGCAGTGGGCAAATCTGCTGCAAAAGACCTCTCTAAAGTTTTAAAGAAGCAAAGATGTCACCTTGATAACTAAGGTGCTTCCTGACCCAAGCCACTGTCTTTTCAATCACATCAGACACATGCGAGAGCTGGACAATGAAAAAGGAAGAGAGAAGAAGAACTGATGCATTTGAATTGTGGTGTTGGCGAAGAATATTGAATATACCACGGACTGCCAGAAGAACGAGCAAACCAGTCTTACAAGAAATGGAACTCAACCAGAGAGGCTAAACTAATATGATCCATGAATATAGCATTTGCTGGTTCAACTTGATCCAAGAATAGAATTATCATATCTAGAACAGGGTTTTGCAACCTCTGCACTGTTGTCATTTGGGGCCAGATAGTTCTTTGTGGTGGGGGTTTCTCCTGTGCCTTGTAGGATGTTGAGCAGCATCCCTCGCCTCTGCTCACTAGATGCCAGTAGCACCGTCCCTCCCCCTCATCTGAGTTGTATCAATCAAAAATTTCTCCAGAAATTCCCAAATGTCCCCTGGGAAAGCAAAATTGCCCCATATTGAGAACCACTGAGCTAGAGTAATAGAAACCAAACTTGACTCCTCAACATTCACTCTCCAAGTTGTTATCTACACTGATTATTCCCACCTTGCTACTGGTCTTGTGGGAAATGCACCGTTGTGGACATTTTCTCCTTCAACATTTTGAGCTCTTATTCTGGACATTTCTCTATCCTTCCAATTTCTTTTTAATCTGCCAAATTAAATATCCCTTGCATATTTAATTTCACGAGATTCTTATGATTCTTTGTCCTGAATAGCAGTTGTCATTACAAGCACAGATCATACATGCTTCTATCCATTAGTTTCTACCAGAAGACTGACCTCCTGGGGAAAGCACAGCTGCTGCTATTAGTGAAAATTGACCAAGCATGTTGAAACATGCCTTTCTGTATTCATTACTCCTCTCCCCAATCTTGTCGTAAATAACTGTGAACATTGATGATGTTACTTTATAGTTTTTTCCCTCTAGGGAGAATGCACTGTGTACTACTCATGTTATTTCTTCTGTAAGTACTACCAGTTAGCATTCAGGATGTGCATTCATTATCTGCTAGGCATTGTGGTAGGTATTTTACAAACATTATCAGTGGTCCTCACCCAAATTCATCCGCAGAGGCTTTATTGGCATCTGTTGACGTATCTTAGGAAAGGAGATACTCCGTTGGATTTGGGGTGACTAATACTTGGCACTCAGCTTAAGAGGGAAACTTCTACCATCAAAACATTGTCTTCATTCCTCACCCTGTGGCTCTGTTTCAGCTTTTCCTTATCTTTGTTTCAGTCTTTCCTTATCTGTAGTAAGTCAATGGCTAGCTCCAAATTGCTGTATTGGTTTCATTTTCTTTTTTCTCCCTCCTACTGCTAATGGATTGCATCTTTTCTAACAACTTTGAAGCACATTTGTCTTAGAATGGTTTCGTTTCCTTTTGTGACTAAGGAATGGTTAGATGCCTGTGGTTCATTGCCATTCGCAGATTTGCCATGGAGAATACATGCTGTTTGGGCTGTCTACCATATTACCTGAGGCTGGATTTGCAGAGATTTCAATTGGCAAGTAATAAGGCCCTCTCTGAATACATCAGGATGGGACTGTTCAAGCTGATGGCCAATGCATTATCAAGGTGCCCTGAAACTACCAGGTGAGGACCCAAGCACCAGCAGGTCTAACTGGGGGAGCATGTGTTTGCAGGCTTATTCCATCAACCTACCTGCTAGTGTTCCTTCCCTTTATTGTGGGCTGTGGTGCTAATGGGGTGGTGCTGAACTGGAAGAAGACTGGGAAAGAGACTGCAACATAGATACTAACTTTTCTGGAAAGTCTGTTCCTTTGAGATGGTCTAGATAACATCACATTCTGTCTCCAGGACGCCAATGTGCCTCATGAAGTCTAGGAAGTTTCTTACAATTCTGTAAGCCAGACTAGGGTCTATCTTTACTTCAGTACTACTTTACTACACAATATCCTAAAGGGAAAAAGGAGCCCTGATGGCACAATGGTTAAGCACTCTGCTGCTAACCAAAAGGTTGGTGGTTCGAACCCACCAGCTGCTCTGTGGGAGAAGGATGTGGTGGTCTGCTTCCATAAAGATTTACAGCCTTGGAAACCCTATGAGGCAGTTCTACTCTGTCCCATAGGGTCACTGTGAGTTGGAATCAACTTGATGGCATCCAACAACAATAGCCTAAAAGGAAGGACAGAGTTGCAGCCAGGGACTAGGTCTTAATATCTGTAACAATTCTCATTTGAGAGATGATAAAGGTGAGGCTCAGAGATGCTAGGACCAAGAATGAGCAAATAGAATGTGATAGGCTGAATTTTAATAAGGTCCTCAAGATTTCCACCCACCCTGGTATATATGTACCCTGTGTAATTCCCTCCCCTTGTATGTGGACAGGACCTGTGAATATGATGGAGTAGTCACTCCCGTGATTAGGTTACGTTACCTTGCTAGGGTGAAGGGATTTTACAGATGTAATTAAAGTCCTGAATCCTTTGACGCTAAGTTAATCAAGAGGGAAATTATCCTGAATGGGCCTGACCTAAACAGGTGAGCTCTTTAAAAGAAGATCTAGAGATCAGAGAGATTCTCTTGCTGGTTTTGAAGAAGTAGGCCGTCATCTTGTGATAGAGTCAAATGGCAAGGAACTGCAAGGGCTTCTAGGAGCTGACAGCAGCCTCCAGCTGATGACCAACAAGAAAGTGGGGACCCCAGACCTACAACTACAAGGGACTCAATTGTGCCAACAACCACGTGAATGTGGAAGAGGACCCCAAGCTCCAGAAAGGAATGCAACCAGGCCAAAACCTTGCTTTTGACCTTGTGAAACCCTGTCCAAAGAACTCAGCTAAGCTGTGCCTAGACTTTGTTACCCACATAAACTGTATGTTGTTTAAACCACTAAGTTTATAGTAACTTATTATGCAGCAATGGAAAACTAACGCATCCCTGATGTTGGGATATAAAATTTAATGGTCAGCAAAAAAAAGACCAGGGACCTATTTAAACTTGCTTCTTCCACCTTATGGGAACCTCAACGACATAGGCAGTATTTAAACACCAGACAATAGAAAAAGATTCTAGGGTTTACAAACAAATTATTCCTCTACATTTGTTGCAGACCCTTAAAACGACACTGGCCATTTATCAGGAATAATTTTATCTGCACAAGTAACATATCCCAGATATTAGTTTTACTAACATTTCATTTGGCTAGGAAAAGAAGACTCAATCTAGTCCAAAAAATATTTCATGAAATATCTATAAATATGCCTTAAGTAGCCCAATTTACAAGAAGCAAGGGCTGAGGTGTTTCTGTTTTACTTTCTTTTGCATCAGGACTATTTTTCTTATTTATTGCTCATCTTACGTATGCCCCAGCAAATTCTTTTGCAGAAAGCAAGGGCTGAGGAATGAGTGTTGACTTCCATGAACAGGTGTTGCAGTTCACTCCGTCACACTCCATGTAACAGGAAGGAATTGTTTCAGGCTCACTCTAGTCCTCACACAGATTGCTTGCTCGCATCAGATGACTGCATCAAATGTCTATGTGGTTGAGGAAATTATAGTTTCTCGCAATTCAAGATCTGAAAATTGTCTCTTGCTATAGAAATGAAGAATTCATTGGGCTGATGTGAGAGCAAATTGAGTTAACTTTGAATACCTAAAAGTAAGAAGCCATCTAAAAAGACTTAGTCATGAGGGGTTTATGCCTTTTCATACGGATCTGCAGAGAAGCAATGGACTCTAGACTAGAAATATACCGTTTTGCTAGAAGTAAACAAGCTCAACAGACATGAGTCAAAAGGAAGCAGAATTCTAATCAATATAAGAGGTTGCAATAATTTCATCTCTCGAACAATGAAATAAGCTCTTTGTGAGATAATGAGCTGCCAATTGCTAGAAGAGATTATGCAGAGGTTGGAAGATCACCAGTTATGAAGGCTATAGGGCAATTTCCTATACTGCATGGGAGAGTGAACCCGAAGACCAGTAAAAGCCCCTATTTCAGTTCTAAGAGTTTTGTGATTCTAAAGGAAAAAAATGATAAAATAAGTTAGAGAAATCCTGCACCATTACATGTTTATATTGGGGCTTGATTTATGATATGAAATATACGTCTCACACCATATATTACAGGAACAAATGTATACCTTGTTTTTCCTTAGGTATAATGCAATCTTGACAATTTACCCAAACTGTTTGATGGTGAAGGGGGGAAGAACAACTAGCCACAGTTTCTAGTATTTAAGATCCCGTCTCTAGAGAGTCATACCTGGAGCAGGGGTAGTTAAGGAAGGAAAGAGAACAAAGAGTCATGGGATGGACTATATTGACATACAAATAATTTTCTCAACCATCACCCTCTGCACCATATTTTGGAAAAATCTGTCTCGAACAAGCAAGTGGGGAAGCACTTCTGATCAAGAATGACCCTCAATATCATTTTCTTGACAAACCATTAGTACATTGGGCAGCATATGATTTTATTCTTACAGAGCCAGTTACCTCTTCTTCTGAGAATTTTCACATTTCTCAGTTTATCTGTCTCTCTTATTTTATTGCAAACTCCATGACTCAGGGACCATGCTATGTTGTGATCATCATCCCCAGTACTTAACAAAGAACCCTCAGTGATAAATAAAAATGTGTTGACTAGGTGAATAAAAATAAAAAAACTAAATCCTTTGCCATTGAGTCAATTTTGACTCATAGCGACCTCATATGTTACAGAGCAGAACTGCTCTGTAGGGTTTGCTTGGCTGTAATCTTTATGGAAGCAGTTCACCAGGCCTTTCTTCCGCAGAGCAGCTTGGTGGGTTTGAACCGCCAACCTTCATATTAGTAGCTGATTGCAACTCGCTTGTACCACCCATGCTCCCATAATGGATGAATAAATGAATTAAAAAGAAAAGAAGGCCAGGATATATAAAACATCCTTAACATTCTCTAAGAGGTCTCTGGGTGGCGCAAATGGTTTGCGTTTGGCTACTAACCCAAAGGTCGGCAATTCAAACTCACCCAGCAGCATTGTGGAAGACAGCTCTGGCGATTTGCTTCTGTAAAGATTAAAGCCAAGAAAACCCTATGCGGCAGTTCTACTCTGTAACACATAGGGTCGCCATGAGTCAGAATTGAGTCTACGGCAATGGGTTTGGTTTTAGAATATCCCCGAAGGGGTCTGTCTAAAGACCTCTCCTTTCTCCCTCCAGACAAGAGATAATGATGACTTTGATTGGGGTGTGTCAGTGGAAACAAAGAGAAGTAGAGATATTTATGTTCTGATTTGGAGATAGAAGCTACAGGATTAACAAATGGATTGCTATGAAGGATGGTGTAGAGGATGATGGGCCAAGGAGGACTCCAGTTTATGACTTGAGTAACCAAGTGGATGGTTTATTGAGATGTAGACCACTGAGAGATGGATTTGTATTAGTTATCTAACACTACGTAACAAATTACCCAAAAACTCAGAAACTGAAAACAACGAATATTTATTATCTCATAGTTTCTGTGGGTCAGGCGTTCAAGTGAGGCTTAGCTGGATTCTCCATCTCAGAGGCTCCCACAGGCTGCAGTCAAGGTGTCAGAGGTGCCTGCAGTCATATCAAGATTCACCTGGGGCAGGATTTGCTTCCAAGCTCATTCACATAGTTGTTGACAAGATTCAGTACCTCACTGGCTGCTGGCTGGAGGCTGGAGGCTGCTCTCAGTTCCTAGTCATGTGGGCCTCTCCATAGGGCACCTCACAACATGGCAAATTGCTTCATCAGAATGAGCAAGCAAGGAGACCAAGGCTGTGAGCAGGATGGAAGTCAGTCTTTTGTAACCTAATCTTGGACATAACATACTATCACGTTTGCTGTACTCACTTTTTTAGAGGCAAGTCAGTAGGTCCCACACTCAGCCCACACGCAGGAAGAGGTTGTACCACAAAAATACGAATACAAGATGTGATCATAGGGAGCCATTTTAGATCCTCTCTACCACAGATCTGGACAGAAAAATCAAGAGTTCTTCCCCTCCCGCCCCCCGGCTTTTGATGTCTTAAGTCAGAACCTGAGCGGGCTCTGAGACATCCAAGAAGAGGTGTTATGTAGGTAACTGCCAAGATTCCTAAGTCTGGAACTCAGAGAAGAGGTGTAGACAGGAGACAGAACTCTGGGCATTGTCAGCCCATATTTAAAGTGATGAAAAGGATGAGACCATCCAGAAAGAAAGGAGAGAGAGAAGGGAAAAGGGTCCAAGACCAAGTCTGGGGAACCTCAACATTTTTAGGTTAAGTAGAAGAGGGCAGGAAAGGAAGGGAATCTGAGGAGTAGCCAGAGGAGAAATGAAAAACAACAAAAACAAAAACCACAAAGACTCTTGGTGTTTCAGACCCCAGAGAGAAAACGTGTAGAAGCATAAAGCAGCGGTCAACTATGGCAAATGTTGCTAAGAGGTGAAGTAAGATGAAGACAGAAAAGTGACATTATTGTTTGTAAAATCAAAAAATGGAAACAATCTAATTATACAGCAACAGGAGGCCAGGTAAATAAATCATGGCATATGTATACAGTGGAATATTGTGAGCAATTAAAATGAACGAATAATAAAGACACTCCCATCAACAAACATAAATCTCCAAAACATAATGGTGAGTTAAAAAAGGCAATCGCTGAAAAGGCAGATACTGTTTAAAAGTCAAAAAAAAAAAAAAAACTACAACTAAGTACCTACTTGTATAGCTCCAAGTATGTATAGGAATAATGTAAAAGCTAGCTTGGGAATCATAAACAACCCATGAGAGTGGCTACATCTAGGTGGGAGTAGGGGAAATGGGATCAGGGAAGGATATATAACGGATGTCACTTTAACTTTAATGCATTATTTCTTTAAAAATTCTGACGCAAATATAATGCATGGGTATCCCTGATATGTTCTCTTTTTCTTTTTGTCTTTGAAATATTTCACAATGACAATCTTAAATCAACAAAAATTGACAAGATTTAGCAACCTTTGAAAGTGGTTTCATTTTATTTTTTTCAATAATACTTTATTGTGTTTTCGGTGAAGGTTTACACAGTTTAGGTTCCCATTCAACAATTTCTACATAAATTGTTCAGTGACATTGGTTACACTCTTCACAAAGCATGAACATTCTCATTATTTCCATCTGGTTGTTCCATTTCCATTATCTAGTTTCCCTGCCCCCTTACATTCTCATCTTTGTTTTAAAGTCATTGTTGACCCTTTGGTCTCATATAGGTGATTTTTTAAAAGCGCATAGTACTCATAATATTCATTATTTTATGAGCTTATCTGTTATTTAGCTACAAGGTGACCTCAGGGGCTAGTTTCTGTTCAAGGTTTGAAGAGTATCTCCGGGCAATAGTCTCGGGGAGTCCTCCCATCTCAACCAGTCCAGTAGGTCTGTTTGTTTTTTTTTTTTTCAAAGTAGTTTTAAATGGAGTAGGTTAAAATGGACTAAAGAGAGAATGGGAGGTGAGGAAGGGTTGAGTACTCTTTTGAGAAGTTTGATTTCACTGAGTGATGTTGAGGAAGTTATTTAACCTCTCTGAACCTCAGTTTTCTCATCTGTAAAATGGCGTATGTGTGTGTATGCATATGAGTTCATGTGTGTGTCATATGAGTGTGTGTGTATACGCACACAATAAACAAATGATAGCTATTATTCAACCTTCAGGGTGAGGGCTAAAAAAAGACAATCTTACAGAGCTTAGCTGAGTGTAGGTAACAGTTAAAAGAAATGGAAAAGGAAAGAAAAAGGCAGAGAACACTGACAAACGGTATTCGGATCTGTCTGTGTTAGTACAAAGGAACTAGAAAGAAACAGACCTTCAGACGCCGGCCAAGCTTTGTGGTTGGACTGTAGTTATGCGACTTTCAGAAGAAAGTAGTCCCCCAGCCCGACCCTCTCTACCACTGCCCTCCCAGAAGAGGAAGAAAGGAAAAAGGGGAATGGGGGGCATCTCTTCAGTAACTGCGTAAGCACGAAAAGGCAGGCTGCACCGGAGCTTACAGAGGGCAATCATTGTAGCTAGGGCTAGAACTGCTCAGAGACCCGGAACAGATATTTAAAGAGAGCCTGTGCTGAAAGACCTGAAGGAGCTCTGGTGGCACAGTGGTTAAGCACTCGGCTACTAACCAAAAGGTGGGTGGTTGGAACCCACCAGCTGCTCCATGGGAGAAGGAAGTGGCAATCTGCTTCAGTGAAGAGTCCAAACTCAAACCCATTGCCGTCGAGTGGATTCCGACTCACAGTGACCCTATAGGACAGAGCAGAACTGCCCTATATGGCTTCCAAGGCTGTAAATCTTTATGGAAGCAGATTGTCACACGCCACATCTTTCTCCCACAGGGCAGCAATGAACCACCGACCTTTCTGTTAGCAGCTGAGCGCTTAACCACTGCACCACCAGGGTTTCTTCCCATAAAGATTACAGCCTTAGAAACACTATGGGGCAGTTCTACTCTGTCCTATAGGGTCACTATGAGTCCGAATCAACTCGACAGCAACGGTGGGGCGGGGGAGTCGGGAGTTTGGTTTGGGTGCTGAAAGAACGGAATGGGGAATTCCTGGAGACAGATTCCTGGGAGCGTAAAGACCTGAGAATCGTTTTCCCATTGCCATGTGTTTGTTACCCATAGTCACTCACCAGTTGTCTTGCAAGTTCCTGCTACGTGCCAGCCACTGTTTTCCGCACTGGAGAGATACCCGCCAACAAGACAAAGCCCATGCCTTCCTGAAGTGTATATTCTAGTTGGAGGAGACAGGCAATGAACACTTTAGAAAATTATAAGCAGCGGTTATTTAGAGCTACAGAGAAAAATAAAGCATGGGAAATGGATCAGCACCAAGGGGGAGGGGTTAGAAATTAAAATCCAATAAGCAGGGGCGAGCTCACTCATAAGGTGGCATTTGACCTATGTGGGAATGAGAGTCCAGGGGACGAGAGATAATTGGGGAGGACTGAATTTCTTGTCATTCCCAGTGCAAACAGGGATAGAGGACAAGATGAAATGCGTCCTAATGGTTACCAGGCACATGGATAGTGGTGGCAAGGCTGTGAGTGTGGGTGGGAAGGAAAGGAGGCTGGGTGGAAAGGAGGGAGAGAGGGAGGAAGACAGAGTAATCCAGTGGGAGCACACAGAGCCCCAGGCTCCTTTTTGACCTTTGATTTGCCCTTTTTGGGAGTTTGAGCTGAACAGTCTACTGAAAGGCAAGACTGAAGTGATAGAAGAAATATATCGCTGGTACCCAACTCCTCTTGTATTGGGAGAAACTGTAAAGGATGCTGTGATCAGAAGCATCAGCACAAGAGAAAGCTGAATCCTAAAGGAGATGACCGGGGAGACATATAGATCTGGTCTTCCAGAGACATAATGATGCTGACGATGGCTTGAGCATGACTGAGAAGTCTTGGTATGCCATGTCCCAGCCTACCTCCATGCTGATTTAACAACATAGAATGACCCAGGAGCTAGCTGCCCCTGGCAAGGGAGAAGGGAAGGAGTTGAGTGAATCCATAAGTAGTTTATCTTCATGACTATTTCTGAGAGAAATCTCAGTTTTGAAAATTTTTGTTGTGTGTGTTTTAGCAAGGAACGAGTGTGCCTACTTACCAAGCACAGTTCACCTGGGCAACTTCCCTGTGCTAGCAAATGGGATCACGATGAGCAGGCTGCCAGCATAAATGATAGCAAACAATTGCACAGGGCTTACATTGTGCCAGACACTTTCCAAAGTGCTTTACATGTACTGATTCATTGAGTTTGTTGATTTAAACATTTATATCGTACCCAGTATTTATTGGGTACCGTGCCAAGTTCTAGAGACACAAAGAAGGATATGCTTCCAGTCCTTCAGGATCTCATGATCCGGGGTAGGGGATCTTGGAGATTTCTTTAATCTAACCTTTTGATACACAGGGAGAAAACTGAGGCCAAGAGAAAGTCTTACTTTCTCATGGTGACACAGCAAGTTAGCACCAGATCAAGGACTGCAACCCTGGCCTTCCAACACTCACTTCTGTGCTCTTGGCTACGCTAATGTCTTACCCAGAAATGTGGTGCTGCTCTGGGAGGGATCCATCAAGGGTCATAGTCACCAAGCAAGTTTATAAATTCAAAGGACTTGAGGTTCCAAAATTCTCCAGTGGGGGAAAAAATCAGCATGTATGATTAATGTGAAAATGGGACACCACCCACCCCTGACTAACCAGTTGCTGATGAGTTGATTCCAACTCATGGCTACCCCATGCATATTAGAGTAGAGCTGTGCTCCATAGGGTTGTCAACGGCAGGTTTTGCAGAAGTAGATCACCAGGCTTTTTTCCAAGACACCTCTGGGTGGACTCAAATCTCCAAGTTTTCGGTTAATAGTTAAGCATATTAACTGTTTGCACTGCCCGGGGGCTCCCACCCCTGGCTAGTGACCTAGTAATGTCCCAGGAGCTAGCTATACCCAAATTTCTGGGTCAAAATTTTAATACTAGGCAGGTTCTTTGAGTGTTCAGAAAATGATATTGCCAAGGGCCAGTGGATTGTTTCTTCATACAGCTGGAGAAAGGCAGAAAGGGGGCAGGGTAGGCTCTCCCTAATAAAATCTGTACTCTCATGGGTCATGAAGAACTGAATGAGACAGGAGCAATAATGGCTCTACTATTCTTTAATATACATATGTTTGTTTAACGTTTGATCTTGTTCCTTTAAATGATATTAAAAGTTATTTGAGGCTGAAAATGGATGTTTTGTTAACAATATCTTATGAACACCAATCTCAATTTCATTCTATATATCAGCCATGTATATCAAACATACATATATATTTAAAGTGAAAGAACTATTCAGTCCCCTGACATCCATAGCTTTATAAAATGTACAGAGAAGAAAGCCCAGAAATGGTTTTACAAATAATCGAAACACAGCTCTTACATTTCCCACTTGGAAAAGAAAAGAAGTACTATTTTAAACAGGTAAACCTGTTACTACATTCAGTTGATTAATTATTGAACAGGATTGAGGATGAGGGGGGACGAAAAACACCAGACTCAGCCAAATAGCTCTCCATTCCATAAATCAATCAAGATAAAGGGCAATTTGATTTTAGGAAAACTGATGCATTGACTCATGGGTGTGTCTACATGTGATTTTTTACAAATGGATGTACATTCTCTTAGTTACAATCAACTACAAGAAAACAGACAAGATCAAGGGATTCCTGAATGGCACTTTTTTTTTTTTTTTTGGTGAAAATATACACAATAAAACATACACCACTTCAACAATTTCTACAGGAACAATTCGGTGACGTTGGCTACATACTTCAGGTTGTGCCACCTTTCTCAACAACCTTTTCCAAACTATTTAACCATCATTAACACAAACTCGCTGCCCTCTAGTTGCTCATCTATCCTTTCGAGTTGCTGTTGTCAATTTGATCCCTTATAGAAAATTCTTTAAAAGTATAATGCTTAACGAGACAGTCTTTTCTAATTTGGCTAAACTATTGTTTGGTTCAAAGATGACTTCAGGAGATAGTTTCTGCTCAAGGTTTAAAGGTTTCCTTGGGGTAATAGTTTGGGAGGGGGGTTCATCTGTCCTCAATAGCTTCAGAAAGTCTGGTTTTCCATGAGAATTTGAAATTCTTGAATGGCACATGTTAATAGAAGATGCCTCTGCCAAACTGCTTTATGTCAATACAGACATAAAGCTGATTAGATGTACATGTTTATAAGAAACTGATAGAAATACCATATGACATAAATTTTCCCAATATCCTGAGGACAAGATGGAGAAACACAGTCTGCATGAGGATTTGGTTTGTAGTAATTTTTTAATGGTTGAAAGACTATCCACAAAGAGGGTTGATTAATGAACTGGAATCGTGCAGACGCAACAGGACTCTATACCACATGTATTCACTCAATATTTACTCATAACTTGCTGTTTTCTTTTTCTCCTGGGCACATACCCATGTAACTACATTTCCCAGCCTCCCTTACAGTTAGACGTGGCTTGGTGATGAAGACAAGAGAGCCATGAGATGAAAAAAGTCAAGCCCCTCAATTTCCCCCTGGGAGAAAAGCCACCCAAGCCGAAATACCTACACTGGCTGGTTGTGTGAGCAAGAAAGAAACTTTATTGCGTTAACCCACTAGGATTTCAGGGTTTATCTGTTATAGCAGCTAGCATCACCTTAAACAAGGAAGAAATCTTTGCTGTGTGCAAAGCACTGTGCTAGGGTTATGGTGACATAAAGATAAAATCCAGATAACTTTTTTATTTAAAGAGCTAATATCTACAGAGGGAGAAAGACGGTGATATTCATTACCCAAGAGAAAGTGATGTGATATAATAAGCATGCAATAAAGGTTGCAGGGGTTAAACATGTAGGCTCTGGAGCTAAATGTCATGTGTTCAAATTCCACATCTGCCATTAACTGGCTGTGTGACTTTGGGAAAGTTATTTAACTTCTCTGAACCTCAGTTTCTTTATATGTAAAATAGGCATGCAAATAGAGCTAACCTCAGATTGTTGTGAGGATTAAATTAGTTAATATATACAAAACCCTCTGACCAGTGCCTGGCACATGGTAAGGGCTTAAAAATGTTATCTTTGTTATTATTATGAGGCCAGGGGAGGAAATGAGGTCACATCCAACTGAAAGAATCAAAGAAGGCTTCCTGCAAATATCATTTGAACTTGGCCTTGGCGGATGGGTAGAATTTGGACATTTAGAAGTCATGGTTTGGGGGTGTGGGGGTCCAGTTTGGGTCTCACCCAGAGATCCTGCAGGGAAGAAGAAGGGTTGGATTACAGAGGCACTGAATGCTAGATTGAGGAGTTTAGATTTTATTCCGTAGACAATGGGGAGTGGTAGAAGGTATCTGATCAGGGGAGTGGCTTATTCAGAACTGTGCATCAGGAAGATTAATCCAATGGCAAAGTGCAAGAAGGATTGAAGACAGGAGAGACAGAAAGCAGAGAGACTGGGTAGGAAGTTATGAGACTGTGAAAGTAAGAGATTCTTTAGGACACTATTATGGTGGTCTAGTCATGAGTTAACGAGGACTAGAACTAGGGTAATGACAATAGGAATGAGGAAGAAAGGAATTATGAGACAAAGCTTTTGAAGGGACGGGTATCCAAGTCAGTATGACGCAGGCCCATAGTCCATTATCAGGTAATTCCAATGCAGGCAATTCTGACACCCAAAACCACGTATGTATGCTTAAAGTTAAATTGTAACTAATTTGGCAGTAAAATCTGACCTGAATCAATGAGATCATATTAGTAGTCTTTGTTTATCTCACTTGGTGAGAATATGAATGGTTTTTGCTGCTGATAAATATATTACAATGTTTGAATACATGGTGCTGCCCTAGACCCTGCTGGGAGCATTGCCTAATAACATATGGTATATACACTGTACTACCTTTCTAAAATATGAAACACTCCAAATTCCAACACACCTGTCCTAAGGGTTTTATATAAGGGATTGGTGTGGTATAACTGGCATGGCACTTTTGATGTATTATAAACACTCTCATTATCTTAGTTACTAAACTCTTGGTAGAAGAACGGATGTTGAGCTTCAAACTTTCTGTCTATAAAATGGAAATAAAGAGACTAGGACACTGTGATGTCTATATTTTTTACAACAATAAAAAAAAAAGAGAGAAAGAGAGAGAGACTAGGACAATGCACCCAGCTGGCGGTCAGTAGAGCCAGGACTCAATTCAATAACTACTCCCCAAATGCCTACCATACACCAGTCACCATGCTAGAAACTGGGTTAAATGATGAAAATAGCCTTTGAGTCCCTTTCAAACCAGAGAAACAAGGTGCTGACTGTTTACTGTGAACTCTCCCATGTGCGGGTCCTCCGTTGGCTCATCCACTGAGAGAGGAATAGGACCCAAGATTTGTATTTGAACTAGCAACAGAAAACTACATAATCCTTACTCTTCATTCCCTAGGCTCTATAAAAGCATTGTCAATAGGAAACAAACTGTAAAAAACATAGAGGAGAAAGTAACGGATTTGCACCATAAACTTCTCCCTTATTTTCAGATAACAAATCCTTGACTCTCCATTGATCATTTATTTGACCTCAACAAACTCTTCTACAAACGACTGATCTTGATGTTCCTTTGAAATAAAAGTGTTTAAAAAAAAAAAAGAAAGGAAGAGAAAAGAAGAGGAATGGAATTGATAGCTAAGGACTCGAAATGAGGACATCTGAAATTGAGCCTCCTCATAAAATCAGATTCTAGGGATTAACCAGTTCCTGACTCGCTGAGAAAGGGATGCTGTAAACACAGGCCACAGACAGAAAATCAGGCTTCTACTGTGTGCCAAGGATATGTGCAGGTTATGGGCTCATAATTTCTTGCTAAATAGTCCGTCAGCTTCCGGTTCTCAATGTTTAACCTTGTAAAAGAACTCGTTGAGTGCATAACTATCTAAGATCAGGGCAAGTAAGGATTCCAAAGCTAGGTCAATCAGTAAGAAGCAGGAGGATATAAATAGTGCTGGTATATGGGGCAAGCACTATTCTCAGGCAAACAATAGCCCGGTGTGTGGAGAAAATAGAGGAACCGGGTAAAGCTCCGGAGGTCAGATGCAAGTTCTGGAGAAGTGAGACCAGGGCTTGCCTCTAATGAGAGACTAGCCAGCTTCATGGGAAGGCTGGGCCTTTCCCTAGTGCGGACAGTCTGAGGCCCACAGCTGGCATCATCTAGGATAATCTCACTGGAAGAAAGAGAGAGTTGTGGGTCCTAACATGGGCTGCACTTTGGCCTATAGACCTCACCTTCCAACAGCAGAGTTTTCCATTTATTGTCAGTGTGCTCTGTATGTAAGGAGCCCTGGTGGTGCAATGGTTAAGTGCTTGGCTGCTAATTGAAAGGTTGATAGTTAGAACCTGCCAGCCTCTCCACGGGAGAAAGATGTGGCAATCTGCTTCTGTAAAGATTATAGCCTTGGAAACCCTAGGGGGCGATTCTACTCTGTCCTATAGGGTCACTATGAGTTGGAATTGACTCAACAGCAATGCGTTTTGTTCTGTATGTTTAAGCATGGGGGAGAAAATTAACCTAAATAGCTGATTTTGTAAGGATAATACTCAATATAATTTTTCCTCTTTGACTAGCCTTCCTTTGCTTCAAGGCCAGCAATATAATTCTCAAGGTCAAACAAGCATAGTAAATAATATATAACATAGATGAAGAGGGATTAGGTAAAATGAATCTCCTTTCCCCAAAAGCTTTCCGGAGAAACCCATCTGCAGGGTTGCATTAGTCATTGCTTTTCTACAAAGATGGCAGAGGTTAGTTTTATCAAATCAATTCACTCCACATTTAATGTACTCTAGTCTGCTTAATGCACTTGATAAGTACACTAACCACATTGAGCCTCTCTCCAACTCAACCACACTTAATAACAGGAGCATTAGATATCCCACAGACCTTCATAATTTCCCCTCTATTTCCTTTGACTTAACTCATTCGTTCAATCAGCATCTCTCCTATTTCTCTCTAGTGGTGTCTTGTCCTCATCGTCAACTTTCTTCTCTCCTGCTGACTTCTTCAATCATGAGTTCCCAGGAAGGGCAATACGTTGTTTCCCGCACGTCATACGTTCACTCCTCGAAGCCATGTTACACAGTCTAGTAAAACTCAGCCCTTCTTCTCCAAGTAAAATAGCCTTAATGTCATTCCTTTTTTGCTTATCCTTCTTACTACTGCAAGTAGGAAAAACTCTTAAAAAAAAAAAAGGAAGAAAAGTCTTCAAAGAGGTTATTTTTCTTACGTTAAAATAAAATCTCAAAGAGTGTGGTAGCTCTGTGATGCCGTTAGGGATTCAGTCTGCATCTGCTTTCTACTCAACCTCTGCATACTGTGTGGCTTTCATCTTATGATTGCTGCCTCATGATTGCAAAGTGGTTGCTTCTTTCTCAATACTGTGACTATGACCCAGGCAGTAAAAGAAAGAGGGTGACAGGCAGAAGTCACTCAAGTCAGCTGAATCTCCTGCCATTTTAAAGAGCAATCCCTGAAGGCTTATTGGATAACTTTTACCCACATCTTAATGGTTGGAATTAGGTCACCTGGCCACCCATAAGGAAACCCTGGTGGCGTAGTGGTTAAGAGCTACAGCTGCTAACCAAAAGGCTGGCAGTTCGAATCCACCAGGAACTCCTTGGAAACCGTATGGGGCAGTTCTACCCTGTCCTATAGGGTCGCTATGAGTTGGAATTGAACGGATGGCAACGGGGTTTGGCCACCCATAAATGCATAGGAGCCTAAGAAATGTAGATTTTAGCTGGGAAAAATTTCACCCCAAACAAGATAGAATTCCTTTAGAGAGAATAAAGGGACAATGATTATCAGGTAGGCAACTAGCTACCTGGCGATAGACATGAAAGAAATAATTACAAAAATATTCAATGGCAAATCTTGATAAACGGCAAAATGAGAAAGTATAGTTGATATGAGAGCACATAATGAGGCAAGGTGAACTAGTGTGGGGACTATGAGATGATCAGGAGATGCTTAATGATAAATGAAACCTGAGAAATAAATAGGAATTAACTAGGTGATGGGGCCATGTGGGGTAAAACAAAAAACCAAACCCATGGCTGTCGAGTCAATTCAGACTCATAGCGATTCTATAGGACAGAGTAGAACTGTCCCACAGGGTTTCCAAAGCTGGAACCTTTATGGAAGCAGACTGCCACATCTTTCTCTCGCAGAGCAGCTGATGGGTTTACACCACCGACCTTTCTATTAGCAGTCGAGTGCTTAATCCCTGTGCCACCAGGGCTCCTTCTTGTGGTGTAAAAAAAAAAAAAAACAACAACTCATTGCCATCAAGTCAATTCTGACTCATAGCGACCTTATAAAACACAGTAGAACTGCCCCATAAGGTTTCCAAGGAGCGACTGGTGGATTCCAACTGCCAACTTTTCAGTTAGCAGCCTAAGCCCTTAACCAGTGTGCCACCAAGTCTCCATGTGGTGTAGGGGTACATTATCCCAGACAGAAAGAAGAACATGGGCAAAGAAATGACCTGGAGTAGAAGGACCATGTTGGGACCTAGTCTCTAAAAGAAGGACTCATTACACTTGAGCCAATAAAGTTAAGAGGATCAAAACATGCACATCCATGAACTAACAATTCTACTCTCAAGCAAACTCACCAAAAGACATGTATAGAAATATAGCATTGTTCATAATAGCACCAAGCAAAAAAGTACCCAAATTCCCATCAACTCTAGACTGGGTAGATAAATGGTGGTATATTCAAATAATAGAATACTATACAGCAATGATGAGTTACAACTACAATCAACACTATGAATGAATCTGAAAATGTAATGTTTAGTGAGAGAAGTCAAACACAAAAGAGGGCATACTATATGGCTCCATTTAAATAAGGAACACTAATAGGCAAAATTAGTAGTGACAGGGATGGAACACAAGGGGGACTTCTGGGATTGGGGGAGCTGGCGATGATGTTCTATTTCTTGAACTTCAGACTAGTTACATGGCTGTGTTCACTTTGTAAAAGCTCATCGATCTGTTTGTGTATAATAAATGCATTTTTCTGAATGTGTATTATACTTTAAGAAGAAACTTTAAAGAAAGAATGAGAATAAGGTGTGGAGGACACTCACTGCTCTTAAGAAATCATTAAAGTCTTCTGAAAATGGTGGGGAATTTTTTTAATAAGCATTTCTGTTATATTCTTATCAAAATTTCTCTCTTTAAAAGAGGGTTGATTGGTCTCAACTTGTCCAGAGCAAAAGAGAAACCAAAGACTCAAAGAAGAAACTGGTCTGCAGGACAAATAGTCCACAGAAACCACAACCTCATCTACCCTGAGGCCAGAAGAACTAGATGGTGCCTGGCTACCACTACTGACCAATCTAATCAAGGCCACAATAGATAGACCCTGAAAGAATGGGAGAAAAATGTGTAACAGAACCTCAAACATCTGAAAAAAAAAATGACCTAGTAGACTGGTTGAGACTGCAGGACTCCCCGACACTATTGCCCTGAAATATTCTGCAGACATTGAACCTAAACTAATCCCTGAGGTCACCTTATAGCTAAATAACAAATTGGCTCAAAAAATAATGAATATCCCCTGTAAGTACGGTGCTTCTTTAAAAAACCACCAAAATGATACCAAATGGTCAACAATTACTTTAAAATAAAGATGAGAATGTAAGGGGGGGCGGGGAAACTAGATTAGTTGAAATGGAACAACCAGAATGGAAACAATGAGAATGTTCACGCATTGTGAAGAATGTAACCAATGTTATTGAACAATTTGTGTAAAGATTGTTGAATGGAAACCTAAACTGCTGTGTAAACCTTGACCAAAAACACAATCAAATATTATTTAAAAAAAAAAAAAGAGGGTGGGGAAAAACATCTCTACCATAGGAAAAAACAGAAAGTTATTTCATTTCAGTTACTAGAAAATCAGTGCTCTTCTGTTATCCCTGCTACCTTCAATCTGGAGAGATACCAGACAGCTAGAACCAGAAACCTAATTTTTTAAAAATTACCACAAATTAGCTATAACACGGGAGAGGTGAGTGAATTCTTAAATGTCCCGAACTTGGTGATGACAATTTTGCCAAAACTAGTATATATTGAGGTCAATCCCTTTTTCTGACACCACTTTTCAAATTCAAAAACAATAAACAAAAAACAACACCAAGCATTTTTTCCCCCAAATTCAAGCACAGCATTGCCAGTTACAGATATGCAGCAAAGAAAACTCGCCCCTTCTTGCTCTTCCTTACATATCTTTGGGTCCAACCACAGAGTCCTTCTCAAGTTTAAGTATTTGTCCTTTACCATCAAGAATGTTATTTTACACTGTTGTCTATTGGAAAATGGAAGTATATTTGCTATTTCATCATTACAAGTGCACCACTAGATCCTTCTACCCCAATTCTCCACCACAGCCCGAAGTACTCGTACAGTAATTGTCTTCACTGAAGCTTATACTCAGTGAAATCTTGGAGCACTTATGCTGTATGTTCTCAGCAGCTGTCCCGGCCCAGCTCTCTCTAGAATTTGTTACACACATACACACACAATCAAGTATGTATGTATTTCTATTTCCCTATATCCACAGAATTTTAAATTTTGTCCTTTCCCCTTCACAGCCCTGAAAACTCTGATGGAAGAAGATATACTTTGCTTTCTTTCTTGCTTTCTATAACACCCAGTTTAATCCTCTGGAAAACGTGTGCCTAGAAGACAGAGATGTCTATATCCTATCACTCAATTTGTTGTTGGTGTTGTTAGCTGGTCCTGAACTCATGGTGACCCCAAGCTCAGTGGAACAAAATGCTGCCCAGTCCTGGGCTGTCCTATGACAGGTTGCAGATCAGACTATTGGGATTTCTAGGGTTTTCACTGGCTGATTTTTGGAAGTAGATGGCCAGGCCTTTCTTCCTAGTCCATCTTAGTTTGGAAGCTTGTCTGAAACCTGTCCAGCATCATAGATAGCAACATGCAAGCCTCCACTAACAGACAGGTTGTGGCTGTGCATGAGGTGCATTGGCTGGGAATCAAACCTGGGTCTCTCTCATGGAAGGCAAGAATTCTACCAGTGAACTACCAATGCCTCTTGTGATGGTTAAGATTGTGTGTCAACTTGGCTGGGCCATAATTCTCAGAGTTTATATGTGATCACTCCTGTGATTGAATATGCAGTGAGTAGTCAATCAGTTGAAAGAGAGTTTCCTTGGGCATGCGGCCTGCATCCAAATATAAGCAGACCTTCTGGCTTTTTGCTGTCTCTGGATCCTGTGGCTGCCTCCTGTCTGTCTGACCTACGGTTCTTGGGACTTGAGCTATCAGCTTATTTGCTGATCCTGGGATTCGTCGATCTTCACAACCTGCAAGTAGAGTACTGCTTTCTGACCTGCTGATCTTGGGTTTGCCAGCCCCTGTGGTTACATGAATCAGGAGAAGCCTCTATCCTAATCCATGGACTTGGGATGTTCTAGCCTCTACAATCATGTGAGCCATTTCTTTGATATAAATCTCTCTCTATATATTTGTACACTTTACTTGTTTTGCTTCTCTAGAGATCCCAGGCTAAGACACCTCTTGAAACCAAAAACCAAATGAGTTGCTGTCAAGTAAATTTCAACTCATGGCAACCCGATGTGTTGCAGAGTAGAACTGTGCTCCATAGAGTTTTCAAAGCTGTGATTTTTCAGAAGCAGACCACCAGGCCTTCCGAGGTGCTTATGGATAGGTTCGAACCACCAGTCTTTTGGTTAGTAGTCAAGCACTTAACTGTTTGCGCCATCCAGGCACTCTACCAAGGCCCCTTAGACCTAGTCAAATCTTTTAGCTTGCAGAAGTGAGCTTCCAGACCCACAAAACAGTGGAATATAGCATTAAAACTAATTATTTGTACCTACTAGGTGAGGTGCATCCACTTGACATTGTACAATCTAAATACTATGAAAACAATTCACTATTCATAGAACAGAATGATAAATGCCATAAGTTAGAGAGACAGCAGATTGGGCCTTCATGGACAGCAGCTGTCTTCCCTCTTGTTGGAACAGAGACAGTGGTAGACCTTAAGAAGCCTCTCCCCTATGTTTCTTGTTGCTGCTTCCTATAGGGGATACACTGAGGTGTGGTGGTCAGCTGTTACCTGAACTTCCAAATCCGAGACTGCTGGAGTCCCCTGGATGAAGGTGTGTAGCAAATCAGAGCAGATATTTCTCCCTTCTTGGGTTGGGGGCCACGCAGGAGAAAAATGAGATCTGATACTAGTAAGGCTTTTGATAAATACATTCTATGCTTTTCAAGAAAACTAGGAAAATGTAGTCTAAATAACATCTCTGATTTGCATATTATTTTCAAAGAAGTAATAATCCATGCTTAAGTTGGTTACATAAGGGTTATTTCTCAGTGCACCAATGAAGCTTTCTTTGTGATTTACATAAGGGGTTTAAGAATATACAGTAAGTTCCTGGAATACGAATGTCTGACCTACGGATAGCTCGTACTTGCCCTTTAATATTCTGTAAATTTGTCCTCACTTTGAAACAGTCGAACCAACCCCTACTCGTGACAAATTCTTCATCACAATCAGCTTCAAAGCTGAACATGTAGCTTTTAAATCACTGAAGTCTTCGAGACTTTTCTTACACTAAAGTAAGGTTAAATAAGAACCGTATGCACCTGTTCCAGTATACTTACAAATTCGACTTAAAGATATGCTTAGGAGAAATACTAAAGGGATCCTCCAACTAGAAAATCAGTAACATCAGATAACAACCCAAGACTAGAACACAGGACAGAGCACCAAGATATCAACCCAGATAGGGAAGTCACAAAAGGAAATCAAAGCTAAATGCTGAAAACAGGGAAACAGATGTCAATATGTAAAAGATGACAAAATTAAAACAAAAAAGAGGGACTCAAAAAAGGTAGACATAGATTTTTCATATGGAGAGGAAGTCAAGGCGATATAAAGAAATAAAAGACTGCTATAAACTTAGAAACATAGGGGTAAATATTAAGGTAACCACAAAGGAAACTAACAATCCTACAAGACAAAATAAAAACTAGAAAAATATAAAGATTCAGCAAACACAAAATCAACAACAATGAAAAAGATGAAAAGAAAATACATAAAGAAAAATGACTCAGCACAGAAAATTAAGTGGAACAAAGAAACTGTGAACAACACACAAAAAAAGACATCAAAATGACAACACTAAACCCATACCTGTCAATAATTACGCTGAATGTAAATGGACTAAATGCACCAATAAAGAGACAGAGAGTGGCAAATTGGATAAAAAAAAATGCAATCCGTTTATATGCTGCCTACAGGAGACACACCTTAGACTTAAAGACACAAACAAACTAAAACTCAAAGGATGGAAAAAATATATCAAGGAAACAACACTCAAAAAAGAGCAGGAGTGGCAATATTAATCTCTGACAAAATAGACTTTAAAGTAAAATCCACCACAAAGGATAAGGAAGGACACTATATAATGATTAAAGAGTCAGTACAACAGTAGAGCATAACTATAACAGATATTTATGCATCCAACAACAGGGCTCCAAAATACATTAAAAAAAAAAAAAAAAAACTCTAACAGCACTAAAAGAGACATAGACAGCTCCACAATAGTAGTAGAAGACTTCAACACACCACTTTCGGTGAAGGACAGAACATCCAGAAAGAAGCTCAACAAAGACATGGAAGAGCTAAATGCTACAATCAACCAACTTGATCTCATAGACATATACCAAACACTCCACCCAACAGCAGCCAAGTATACTTTCTTTTCCAATGCACATGGAACATTCTCTAGAATAGACCACATATTAGGCCATAAAGCAAGCCTCAACAAAATCCAAAGCATCAAAATATTACAAAGAATCTTTTCTGACCATAAAGCCATTAAAGCAGAAATCAACAACAGAAAAAGCAAGGACAAAAAAATCAAACACATGGAAACTGAACAACACCTTGCTCAAAAACTACTGGGTTATAGAAGAAATTAAGGATGGAATAAAGAAATTCACACAATCAAACGAGAACGAAAACACATCCCACCAGAACCTTTGGGACATAGCAAAAGCAGTGCTCAGAAGTCAGTTTATAGCAATAAATGCACACATCCAAAAAGAACAAAGGGCCATAATAAAAACATTAACCCTACAACTGGAACAAGTAGAAAGAGAGCAGCAAAAGAAGCACTCATGTGCCAGAAGAAGGGAAATAATAAGAATCAGAGCAGAATTAAATGAAATAGAGAATAGAAAAACAATCGAAAGAGTTAAGAAGACCAAAAGCTGGTTCTTTGAAAAGATCAACAAAATTGATAAACCAGTGGCCAAAATGACAAAAGAAAAACAGGCGAGGAAGCAGATAACCCATATATGAAATGAGATGGGTGATATCACAACAGACTCGACTGAAATTAAAAGTATCATAACAGAATACTATGAAAAATTGTACTCTAACAAATTTGAAAACCTAGAGGTAATGGACAATTTCTAGAAACTCACTACCTACCTAAACTAACACAAACAGAGGTAGAACGACTAAATAAACCCATAACAAAAGAAGAGATTGAAAAGGTAATTAAAAAACTCCCAACAGAAAAAACCCCGTCCCGGATGCCTTCACTGGAGAATTCTACCAAACTTTCAGAGAAGAGTTAACACCACTACTACTAAAGGTATTTCAGAGCATAGAAAAGGATGGAATACTCCCAAAATCATTCTATCAAGCCAGCATAACCCTGATACCAAAACCAGGTAAAGACACCACAAAAAAAGAAAATTACTGACCAATATGTCTCATGAACATTGATGCAAAAATCCTCAACAAAATTCTAGCCAATAGAATTCAGCAACATATCAAAAAAAAAAATTCACCATGATCAAGTGGGATTTATACCAGGTATGCAGGGATGGTTCAACAGTAGAAAAACAACCAATGTAATCCATCACAGAAATAAAACAAAAGACAAGAACCACGTGATCTTATCAATCAATGCAGAAAAGGCACTTGACAAAGTCCAACACCCATTCATGATAAAAACTCTCAACAAAATAGGAACAGAAGGGAAATTCCTCAATATAATATAGGGCATTTGTACAAAGCCAACAGCCAACATCATCCTAAATGGAGAGAATTTGAAAGCATTCCCCTTGAGAATGGAACCAGACAAGGACGCCCTTTATCACCACTCTTGTTCAATATTGTGCTGGAGGTCCTAGCCAGAGCAATTAGGCTAGAAAACGAAATAAAGGGCATCCAAATTGGTAGGGAAGAAGTAAAAGTATCTCTGCTTGCAGATGATATGATTGAATACACAGAAAACCCCAAAGAATCCACAAGAAAACTACTGGAACTAATAGATTTCAGCAAAGTTTCAGGATAAAAGATAAACATACAAAAATCAGTTGGATTCCTTTAACCAACAAAGAGAAACTTGAAGAGGAAATCACCAAATTAATACCATTTACAATAGCCCCCAAGAAGATAAAATACTTAGGGATAAACCTAACCAGAGACGTAAAAGACCTCTACAATGAAAACTACAAGATACTACTGCAAGAAACCAAAAGAGACCTGCATAAGTGGAAAAACATACTTTGCTCGTGGATACGTAGACTCAACATTGTGAAAATGTCAGTTCTACCCAAAGCAATCTACAGATACAATGCAATCCTGATCCAAATTCCACTGGCATTTTTTAATGAGATGGAGAAACAAATCACCAACTTCATATGGAAAGGGAAGAGGCCCCGAATAAGTAAAGCATTACTCAAGAGGAAGAACAAGGTGGGAGGCCTCACACTACCTGATTTTAGAACCTATTATACTGCCACGGTAGTCAAAACAGCCTGGTACTGGTACAACAACAGATACATAGACCAATGGAACAAAATTGAGAATCCAGACATAAATTCATCCACCTATGAGCAGCTGATATTTGACAAAGGCCCAAAGTCTGTTAATTGGGAAAAAGACAGTCTCTTTAAGAAATGGTGCTGGCATAACTGGATATCCATCTGCAAAAAAATGAAACAAGACCTGTACCTCACACCATGCACAAAAACTAACTCCAAATGGATCAAAGACTTAAATATAAAATAGAAAATGGTAGAGATCATGGAAGAAAAAATAGGGACAATGCTAGGAGCCCTAATACAGGGCATAAACACAATACGAACCATAAGGAACAATGCACAAGCACCAGAAGAGAGACCAGATAAATGGAAGCTCCTAAAAATCAAACACTACGCTCATCAAAAGACTTCACCAAAACAGTAAAAAGACAACCTACAGACTGGGAAAAATTTTTTGGCTATGATAAATCCGATCAGCGTCTAATTTCTAAAATCTACAAGATACGGCAAAACCTCAACAACAAAAAGACAAATAACCCAATTAAAAAATGGACAAAGGTTATGAACAGTCACTTCGCCAAAGAAGATATTCAGGTGGCTAAAAGACACATGAAGAAATGCTCACAATCATTAGCCATTAGAGACATGCAGATCAAAACTACAATGAGATATCATCTCACCCCAACAAGGCTAGCATTAATCCAAAAAACACAAAATAATAAATGCTGGAGAGGTTGTGGAGAGACTGGAACACTTATACACTGTTGGTGGGAATGTAAAATGGTACAACCACTTTGGAAATCGATTTGGCACTTCCTTAAAAAGCTAGAAATAGATGTACCATACAATCCAGCTATCTCATTCCTTGGAATATATCCTAGAGAAATAAGAGCCATCACACAAATAGACATGTGCACACCCATATTTACTGCAGCACTGTTCACAATAGCAAAAAGATGGAAACAACCTAGGTGCCCATCAACGGACGAATGGATAAACAAATTATGGTATATCCACCCAATGGAATACTACGCAACGATAAAGAACAACGATGAAGCCGTGAAACATCTTATAACATGGAGGAAGCTGGAGATCATTATGCTGAGCGAATTTAGTCCATCACAGGACAAATATTGTATAAGACCACTATTATAAAAACTCAGGAAAAGGTTTAAACACAGAAGAAAATATTCTTTAATGGTTACAAGGGTGGGGAGGGAGGGGGAGGGTTACTTACTAACTAGATAGTAGATAAGAAGTATCTCAGGTGAAAGGAAGGACAGCACTCACTACAGGGGAATTCAGCACAACTGGACTAAACCAAAGCTAAGAAGGTTCCTGAATACAATCAAACACTTTGAGGGTTAGAGTAATAGGGGTAGGTGTCTGGAGACCATGCTTTCAGGGGACATCGTGGTCAATTGGAATAACAAAGCTTATTAAGAAAATGTTCTGCGTCCTACTTTGGTGAGTGGCGTCTGGGGTCTTAAAAGCTTGCAAGCGGCCATCTAAGATGCATCAGTTGGTCCCAACCACCTGGAGTAAAGGAGAATGAAGAACACCAAAGACACAAGGAAAGTAGTAGCCCAAGAGACAGAAATAGCCACATAAACCAGAGACTTCATCAGCCTGAGACCAGAAGAACTAGACAGTGCCCGGCTGCCACCAATGACCTTCCTGACAGGGAACACAACACAGAGTCCCTGATGGAGCAGGAGAAAGATGGGGTGCAGAACTCAAATTCTAGTAAGAAGACCAGACTTAATGGCCTGACTGAGACTGGAAGAACCCCAGAAAGCATGGCCCCTGGATTCTCTATGAGCCCAGAACTAAAACAGTTTCCGAAGCCAACTCTTCAGACAGGGATTGGACTAGACTGTGGGACATAAAGTGATACTCGTGAGGAGTGTGCCTCTTAGCTCAAGTAGATACAAGAGACTAAACGGGAAGTTTCTGTCCATAGGTGAGATGGGAAGGCAGAGAGGGTTAGGAGCTGGTTGAGTGAACATGGGGTATCAGGGGTGGAAAGGAGGAGCGTGCTGTCATGGTATGGGGAGAGCAATTAGAGTCACATAACAATGTATGTATAAATTTTTGTATGGGAAAAAAAAAAAAAAGATACACTTAGGAACGGATCTCCTTTGTAACCCAGGGACTTCCTGTACTCACTTAACATTTTCCTGATGGTGTTCCTAATGATGCCAAGCTGGGGAATGTGACTGACATCTGGAGAGATGCAGTTGAAATAATTCTGACAAATTGGAGAATTCTATGAGTACAAACCAGGTGGAGGTCAATGACAACACATCTGGGTTAAACCATAAGGGAAAAAAAAACTAATAACCTCAGAAATAGGTCCATGCCAGGGTCATGTGGAAACCCTGGTGGTGGAGTGGTTAAGAGCTAGGCTGCTCACCAGACTGAGTCCAGTACAGCTAGATGGTGCCCAGCTACCACCACTGACTGCTCTGACTGGGATCACAACAGAGGGTTCTGGACAGAGCTGGAGAAAAATGTAGAACAAAATTCTAACACACACAAAAAGACCAGATTTACTGGCCTGACAGAGACTGGAGAAACCCAGAGAGTATGGCCCCCGGACACCCTTTTGGCTCAGTGGTGAAGTCCTTCCCGAGGTTCACCGTTCAGCCGGGGATTGGAGAGCCCCATAAAACAAAACGGGACTAATGAGGCACAGCAGTCCAGGGACAAGGACTAGAAGGCAGGAAGGGGCAGGAAAGCTGGTGACAGGGAACCCAAGGTTGAGAAGGGACAGTGTTGACATGTCGTGGGGTTGTTAACCATTGTCATAGGGCAACATGTGTACTAACTGTATAATGAGAAACTATTTTGTTCTGTAAACCTTCATCTAAAGTGAGAATAGCAGCACAGCTGGAAGAATGTAATCAAGGTCACTGAATTGTACATGTAGAAATTTTTGAAATGGTGTATCTTCGGCTATGTATATTTTCACCAAAAAAAGAAAAGGTCCTCCAAGGCCGAGAAGGGAGCATGTTGACATGTCATGGGGTTGTTAACCAACGTCATAAAACAATATGCGCACTGACTGTTTAATGAGAAAATATTTGTTCTGTAAACCTTCACCTAAAGTACAATAAAAAAATAAAAAATAAAAAAATAAATATTGGTTAATGTCAAAAAAAAAAAAAGAGCTAGGCTGCTAACCAAAAAGTCGGCAGTTTGATTCCACCAGTTGCTCCTTGGAAACCGTATGGGGAAGTTCTACTCTATCGTATAGGGTTGCTGTGAGTCAGAATCGACTGGATGGTAATGGGTTTGGTTTTTTGGGTCAGGGTCACATACTAATGATAATTGTGGATTGTGCAAGTTAAACCCAGAAGAACTGATTGTTAAGGATTGTAAGGGGTCTTGGTTGTCACTAGTAAAGATGACCTTATGTTTGGGAAGAGTAGGCAGGTATCTCCATGGGGACAGCCAGAGACAGCCCCTCCTCAGCCCCTGCTCCAAAATATTTCCTTACCTGCTCTCAGATGTCTGGATGGCCACCATTTGAAACTCATTAATTTAGATTAGGTATTGACCACTTGTGTTACTAATCTATTGCTGTGTAACAAATTACCCCAAAACTTAGTGGCTTAAAATAACACACATTTATTATCTCATAGTTTCTGTAAGTCAAGAATCTGGGTGTGACCTAAATGGGCTCTCTGCTTCACCATCTCTAACAAGGCTGAAATCTCTAACAAGCCCAGGTTCTGGGGGTTCATCCGAAGCATCCACTTCCAAGCTCATGTGGTTGTTGGCAGGATTCAGTTCCTTGCAGGTTGTTATTAAATTGAGGACCAAAGATCCCCACTGGTTCTTGGTCAAAGGCCATCCTCAGTTCTTTCCTACATGGGCCTCCCCGATATGGCAACTTGCTTCATGAAAGCATACAAGTCAAAAAGACAATACACAGTGTCTTCTAGAAAGTCAGAAGTTACAATCATTTTTAGCCTAATCACAGAAGTGATGTTCCATCATTATAGCTGAATTCTCTTCATTAGTAGCAAGTCATTAATTTCAGCCCACACTCAATGAGAGGGCATGCTACAAATGAGCAAATACCAGGAGATAGGGTTCATTGGGGATCATGCCAGAAGCCGCTTCCCACGCCACTCCTTGATGTCCTGTTTTTATTTTTATTTTATTTTATTTTATTTTTTATTTTCTTGTACTTCAGGTGAAGGCTTACAGAACAAATAGCTTCTCATGAAACAGTAGTACACATGTTGTTTTATGACATTGGTTAACAACCCCACAACATATTAAGCCTCTAAATTCTTAACCTTTTTTTTTTTTTGATGAAAATACAGATAGCCAAAGATACACCGTTTCAAAAATTTCTACATACACAGTTCAGTGACATTGACTACGCTCTTCCAACTGTGCTGTTATTCTCACTTAAGATGAAGGCTTACAGAACAAAATAGTTTCTCATTTAACAGTTACTACACGTGTTGCCCTATGACAATGGTTAACAATCTCACAACACATCAAGAATATCCTTACTCCACCTTGTGTTCCCTATCACCAGGGGACTTCCTTGTCCCCTTCTGTCTTCTGGCCCTTGTCACTGGACTACTGTACCTCATTAGTCTCATTTGGTTTTTTTTTTTTTTTAACACCATTTCAGAACTTTTTACTTACACATTTAAGTGATATTGACTATGCTCTTCCAATTGTGCTGCCATTCTCGCCCAAGATGAAGGCTTACAGGACAAAACTGCCTCCCATTGAATAGTTACTACAAATGTTGCCCTATAACAGTGGTCAACAATCTCACAACACATCGACAGTGTCCTTACTCACCTTGTGTTCCTTATCATCAGTTTCCTACTCCCCCTCTGCCTTCTGGCCTTTGTCACCGGACTCCTGTACCTCGTTAGTCCCATTTAGTTTTACTGGGCGATGTCCTGTTTTTAAAAGGCTTGCACTCAGCAGAGTTAACAGATGAAGCTCTTCATACCTTCATGTGAATACATTTGTCAGGTGTCTTTGGGATCAGGAGGAACCCAGGTGAAGCCTGGATACTCAGGAGGTAGAGGGAGCTGTAAAAATGGTAAATATCTCAGAAAGGGGAAATGGACGTGGAAGAAGCTGATCTCAGCTTTCCACTGATGTGGGAGTTAAGAAGATAATACTCATATCACCAGAGCTTAAGAAAATAGTCTGGGGTCAAGAAAATTAAATATGAGTCGGCAAATTGTCACTGCTGCTAAAACAAAGCAAGCTTGAAACTGAGCTGGATAAAGAGGAATACGATAATACGTAAGGGCCCTAGAAGTAATGCTTACCATGTACTTCACAATGGTGAGATCTTTGAGAGACTATAAAATCTGTCCTTGACCATGGATGTAAAAGGCTTGATGACTCCTCAGAATAACATGCAGAAAATAATGGAAGGTTAAGGATAAAATAGAAGAGGGTCACAAAAAAACCTGTTTAACTTTCCTGTAGAAAGAGTAGGTTTTGAAACACTGGAATACACTGCCAAACTGGTGATGATAAAGAAGTAGAGAGTTATCTTTTTGGGTCTGTTGAGACACAATTTCCTTAGAATCTGAAAGACTGTTTAACTACTCCCTCTCAACCATGAGACTACTTGTGAACCATGGAATTCCAGATCTAGTTTTGGTAGATCTTTCCACTAACTGAAGTGTTATGGGAAGATGTTTAGGACTCACAGACATTCTAAACACCTATCTACTTATGCTGCAAAAACAACTGGGCTCATATACATCAGCTCTGTCTCATACTTCTCTCATTCTTAAATTTTCCATGATCATCCTCATGCGTTTTCCCCAACTTAGAGTGCCTTTCTTTTCCATTCTTCATCTTCTCTTCTTTAATCTTCCTCTTATCCCCTATGGCAGGCTACCACATCAATAAACAAGGTCCATTTTTCCATGTCAAAATAATAAATTATAACCACAAATTGTATATAGTTCTTCTCCCAAGAGATAACATGTTTCCCACTGTGGTAGGGCATAAACTCTGCATGGCTTCTTTAGCAGTAGCTTTAACTTAAGCGCCATGGATTTGTCAAATCCATCCATATACTCTTATCTGACCCTTCTAGTTGCCATGTAAGAAAATATTTCAGGGTATGCTAGCTGCTATGAGTCGGAATTGACTCATTGACATACAACAGCAACAACAGATATAATCAGTCTCCTAGTTGGTTTCCACTCCCAAAAGAAGCTAAGAGAAAAAACCAAACGAAGCAGCTAAGGAAAGGTGATAAACAATTAGAATATAACGTAATGGAAATAAACAAATGGAAAGAGCAGAAAAGAGTGAATATCAACATCCTTCCATGATAAAAACACTCAACAGACTAGAAATTAAAAAGGAATTTCCTCAACCTGACAAAGGACGTCTACAAAATAATGCTAACGTTATACCTAATGGTGAGAGACTGAATGCTTTCCACTTAAGATTAGGAACAAAATAAGAACGCTCCCTCTTGTTACTTCTATTCAACATTGTACTGGAGATTCTAACCAGGGAAATTAGGCAATAAAATGAAATAAAAGCCATCCAGATTGGAAAGGAAGAAGCAAAATTATCTCTTTTTGCAGATGTCATGATCTTGTATGGAGAAGAAAATAGTGGAAATTGCTTGAAGGCACAAAGATGGCATGATTGAAATAACAGCAAAGTCTCATAGTTACAGCTTTTTAAAGCTTCCAAAGAGCTGTGCATCATTTCATCTTCACAACCACCTGCAAACTAAGTACTTTTATTATCTCGTATTATAGATGACTACGCTGATGCTCAGAAAGTGAAGTATTTGTTAATGGACCCACAATTACTAAATGCCATGTATGTCACCCAAATCTATGTCCCAGGACTCTAAGTCAGCGTGTACGGCTGCTTCATTTCTTATCTCTTAAGAGCATCATGGTCCAATAAAACTTTCTGCAATGATGAAAATGTTTGATACCTGCATAGTTCAGTATAGTGACTATTAGATACTTGAAATGTGACTAATGTGACTGAATAATGGAATTTTTAATTTTATTAAATTTAAATAGCCACATGAAGCTACTGGCCACCATGTTGAACAGTGTGGTTCTAGGGAGTTAGTCCCCGCTCTGAATCAGACACTCCTCCTCATGGTTCTATCCTTGGAGTGGCCAACCTACGTGCAACTCTTCATAGATTGATGAGTAATGTGTGAGACAGCATGAAGGTAAATAAACCACCCCTCTGCAATGACTACAAATTGCACTACTTCCTTAGAAACATCAAAAATGATTCTGCAACGTAGAAACACTTAAGAGTGCTCTAACCAACTAAAAATATAAGAAATGCTTTCCTGAGTATTCATTGAGGGGGTAAGAGCAGAAATAATATCACTTACGTTTAGGTGACTATGTATGTTTTTCCTCTCTTTTACTCACTTCAGTAATCTCTTGCTTCTAATTCTACCCCTACTGTTTTGTCAAGCAAATTGCTTACTCTTTCTCAAATACCTCCTTTGTATTTCTAGCTTTATACCTTTCCTTGGGTTGTCTTTTCTGCTGGGAATGTTTTCCTGGACCTCCAAAAGTCCAAACATGGCCACATCCTTCAAGGTCTAACTCAAATCTACAATCTCCTGGAAGATTTTCTTGAAGGCCATTTGTCATGCTCAGTTGGGTATCATCTCATTCTTCATCTATTTCTTTTATAACATTTAGCACTCTGACCTCGTCTTATAGTTTTATGTGCACATCATCTCTAATTAGATCAGGGGTTGGCTAACCATGGCTCATGGACTAAATCTGTCACTTTCAGTGTTTTTTGTAAATGAAGTTTTATTGGAACATAGCCGTGCTCATTTTGTTACATATTGCCAATGGCTACTTTAGCGTGGCAATGGCAGGGTTATCTAGTTGCAACAGAGACAATCTGGCCTGTAAAGCCCTATATATTTCTTATCTGGCCTGTGATAGAAAATGTTTTCTGACCCTCTATTACTGTAAGCTCCTTGAATGGACTGTAGGACTATATCTGACTATATCTGTTTTTTTCTTTCATATTCACGAAGCCTAGAATATTGCCCTACATCCAGCAGTAACACCATAAATATTTTAAGTGAATTTTATGCTTATTAGGATTTAATAGTAAACATCTGCTTACGTGAGGAGCCCTGGTGGCGCAGTGGTTAAAGCACTTGGCTGTTAACCAGAAGGTTGGAGGTTCGAACCCACAAACCATTCCGCGGGAGAAAGATGCGGCAGTCTGCTTCCGTAAAGATTTACAGCCTTGAAAACCTTACGGGGCAGTTCTACCCTATAGACCCCTATAGGGTCGCTATGAGTTGGAATCAACTAGACGGCAGTGAGTATCTGCTTATGTATATCAACTTTCTATTTGCAAACATTATCCCATCCAATTTCTCACTTGTCAAGTTAACTTCCTGACACAGAGAAAGCAGGTGTCATTAAGCACATTGTACACAGTGAGAAACTAAGGCACAAAACAGGACTTGCCGGTGGTCACACAGCTAGTAAGGAGTTGGCAAAATTGGGTTATAAACCCAGATCTTCTGACTTCCGGCTCAGGGCCACCTCATTCTGCCTCTCTGTGCTTACCTGTTTTCCTCTAAATTCAACTAATATGCCAGGGGAACCAAAATAAAAACAGATGTGCATCTATTTAGTAAATTAATAATCATGGCCCAGATAAGCCATGTTGATTTTTTAATAGAAATGCGATTATTTTTTATGAGAACCAGTCACATGAAATATTTTTCTGTTTCCAAATTAATTGAAAAATGAAATTTAAAAACATAAGATTTCAAAGGCTTTAATTAAAAAAAGAATTTCCTCCCCAAAATGAAGGGGATTTTTTCCCCAAAACGCCAAGAGAGCCAGAAAGCGAACATTTCCCACACTGATCACACTGGCTCACCCTGCTCTGTTGTCCTTACAAAGGCAGCCACGCTCTTTTTCATCCAGCACCTTCAAGCTATTGACTTCAAGTTAGTAGCTATCCGAGGAAACCATAAGTAAGAATAAATATGCTCCAATGGTGCGTTCAGTCTACCCAGACCGAGTTTATCTAATTCAAGTCCATTATCTGCTCAGCGACACCTCTTTACTATTTGGTATCCATTGTTTACACAGCTGATAGAAAACATTGGGAGAAAGCAGAGTGGTGAGAATCCAGGCCATTTGTTTTATGTCTTCCTGTAAAAAACCTTCTGGCTTGATTCTGAATATAGTAAATACTAGACTCACGCATTTTTCAACAATATTTGTAATGTCTTTGCATTTATATTAGGCAGTTACATTGTTTTTGATACATGAACAGGGATTTTTATTTTTGTTTAACTACCTCTTTCTCTGAAATGGGTCACATTCCTTACAATCATAGACAGTCTACTTATTTCTGCCCAGTGAGAAGGGATGGATTTATTTTTGAGCCTTTTAGAGATATTACAGTCAGTTAAAATTATATATGCAATTTAATGCAAATGAAAGGTTTCACTGTAAGCAGGTGCCTGTTGGAGCCCGAGGCTATCCTATTGGCAAAATACGTATCATGAAGTATGCATTCAACTCTGTGGGTACCTGAAACTGTTTGTAGACTAAAAAATACATATATTCATCTAATTTTCTTTACAAGCAGAGGTGAGTGCTTTTCAAAGTCACTGATAAGGATGATCAGGCTGGCTGCGCAGGCAGGAACAGTGCCTAATGCAGATGTGACCTAGTTTCCTGGGTCATCGCAGTAAACCAGGCCTCCAGGCCAAGCTCTGCCATTCAGGGCTCGGCACTGCTGATGGGGACAGGCCATTGGGCCGGCTGAGCAATGGGCTGGAGCTCATGGCAATTCTTATTACACTGAGCAACTCTCTTATTTTTTACATTTGCTCTGTAACCTCCCTATGCGTGTTTGTTTATGTGTCCTCTGTCTTTCTCTGAGAATGCTTGAAGCAGCCTGCAAAGGCAGATAGGACCTATTTGAAATGAAAATGCATTTAAAATAAGAAAAAGGAAGCATTTCATAGTTCAGTTCCTCTGCTGCTGGACATGAGCCAAAAACTAAAACTGTGGTGTGAACTCAGACTGGGCCCCGTCCCCCAGCCTCTGCACCAAAGCCGGTGACAGGTGACGGAGCCAGACTGCCTGGGGTTGAATCCTGCTTCTGAACCCTAGTTCTGCACGGCCTTTCCATGTGGCCTTTGGCCAAGTGTCCTCTACTCTCTATGCCTCAGTTTCCTTAAGCGTAAGTCAAGGATAATAATAGTACCCACCTTAATTCACACAGGGGGTTGGAGGAGTGTCTGCCACAACGCAAGCCCCACTACGTCAGCAAGTAGTACTAGAACACGTCAGAGTACCGTTTCAGCATCTGCCCGGCAGGGAGTCGCTCAGCAGTGCAGGCTCCCTTAGTCAAGGGTTGTTGTTGTTCTTAGGTGCCATCAAGTTGAGTTTGGCTCATAGCAATGCCATGTGACAACTGCCCCATAGGGTTTCCTAGACTGCAGTCTTTACAGGAGCAGATCACCAGGTCTTTCTCCCATGGAGCAGCTGGGTGGGTTCAAACTGCCAACTTTTGGTTAGCAACCGAGCACTTAACCGTTGGTGTCACCAGGGCTCCTTGGTAAAAGGTTAGGACTGGAAATAGGTTTTACAGAACCAGTGAAATAGTTGTAGCTTCGTTAAAGTAACGGTGACCTTGTGCAGGGTATAAAATGGGAGACTGACTGCAGAGTACTCCTGCCCTGCACAGGAAGTCCCCATCACTAGTTCTCATTGCATCGCTGTTGCCTGCCTAAGATAAAACATCTCCTAGACTCCACAAAGGACCCTGGGCTTTTTGGTTAAGTGTTGTAAACGGCTCCTGCTTAGAAGACAGAAGCAATTGTTGAGAGTCCAGGTGGACAGTAATTGGGGATGCAAGAAATATGAGCAGCAGCCCTAAGACATCACTGACCCAAGTCAGGTTAGGTGGGTGAGGGATGTGAGCTTCCATCAAGGTGTTCGGATTCCATCTGACTGCACTGAGGGTGAGTGTCTCTTTTGGGAGGAAAGGACTGGAGTCTGACTGCCTGGGTTTTGTTCTACCACAAACTGCCCAAAGTGTATTTTTGATGCTCTCCCCACTTCCTGTTTCCTTCTCAGTGTATCTGTACTTCCTCCTCTTGATAGTGAGTGCCCTCACTCTCCTACCACTCTTGGGGGGGGCAATATCCCATCCTATGGCCACTGATAGATCCTCACTCTTAGACAATTGTCACCAATCTTGCTCAGAGTTTAATATCAAAGATTTTATCTATACCCTTAAGGTCATATTTATGTCACCTAAGGGGTAATATGGAAGACTGAGAAGCTTTAAATCCTGGTAAAAGGGCTCCTATGGTGTGATGAATAGAAGCAGGTTGGAAATCTCAGGCTACTTCTTGCCTCTACCTCCCAAACACATTGCTTAATTATTCATAGGCTCTGGATGAGAGAAGACAACAGTGTGGGGATGATGGAGTGTGGGGAAGGTGCAGTGAGCATTTTAGACTATAGCAGGTGAGAGGGAGAAGAACTGAAAGGACATGTCCAAGGTCATCATGGGTTTTTTGAAAGTCTGGTAGGATTCCGTCTGAAAGATTCTGGCATTAGAGCTATTGCCTAGTCTCGGCAGTGCCTCTCAGGGCAGCTATGGGAAAAAGTAGAAGAAGGAGATTCTAATTGTTCTGAATATCTATTGCTGCATAATGATAAATGACCTCAAAACTTAGCAGTTTAACATAACAATCATTTGTGTTGCACCTGAATCTGCAGTTTGGACAGGACTTAGTGGAAAGGCTTGTCTCTGCTCTACATGATGTCAGCTGGGGCAGTACACTGAAGTTGGAAGATCCACTTCCAAGATGGCTTATTCACATGGCTGGCAAGTTCATTTACCATGGATAGTAATCTGTTAGCTGAGTGCTCGGTTTGAATTGCCAGCCAGAAATCTCAGTTACTTTCTACGTGGGCCTTTCCACAGAGCTGCTTGGGCTTCCTCACAGCATGGAGGCTGGGTTCCAAGAATGGGTGGAAGCTTTCTGTCTCTTAATGTTTGGGCCCCCAAATTGGTACAGCATCATTCCACTGTATTCTATTGTTCAAGCAGTCACAAAGCCCACTCCTAGTTAAGAAGAGGAAACATAGAGAGGAGTATCAAAGAATGTGTGGCTATCTTTAATTTGCCACACTAATTTTTTCTTTTTAAGTAGAAGAGGAAAAGAAACACCCAAGATCATATAACCTCTCCCTTCTTCTCCATTGCCTCAGCAAGGCAGAGGAGATGTGACTGGCTACCTTACAATGATGGGGTCCTCCAGTTTCAAGATCACAGAAACCCTTTCGATTTGGGGTTGCCATATTTTAAAATCCCTTGCCTTTGAGTTACTGGTATCCCTTCACAAATCTTCCTCCTGCTATTCCTAAAATTGATAGTTTCAGTCTCACTGTGTAAGACTGTACTGTAAAAATAAAATGTTACAGCTGGAGAGAGGGAGGGAGGGATGCAATGAAGTACGCTGTCTCTCCCAGGGGATGGCTGGACTTTATCAGCCACCTGGTGATTATGAATTTTTGATAAGCTTCTAAATGATGACATTCCCAACTACACATTTAACAGATACAATTTAATTAAAAACAGAAGATTAGCAATTTTTGTGGCTTTTCTGGTGGTAAAACCATTAACACCACTTTTATGTAGCCCAAGGCAATGGAAGCATGCTTAAAGGACTTCTAATATAACCTTGAATTTAAAGATAATCGGAGAAATTCTGTTTTCAGTTATTTCTGCTTCCATATAGATTAACTCTATTAAATCCTTCTGTTCTTAAGCGAAAATCTGTACATACCCAATCCACAGGGCTATTTTGCTAAGAATCAACTTCCATTATGAGATTTTATACTGGGTTTAAAGAGCAAATGTTCAGTGGATGATAGAATTCAGTTTTGCTGTCCTAAGTTGGAGGGGGCCAGATAATCAAAGGATTCAGAGGAGTCTCTAATAACATGTGAAAGAAAAAAAGCTGATTCAATGCAGGGACTGGGAGCTTCAGGCAGTGACTCCTGTGGGAAGTTTGCCTTTGTCTGGAAGGGAGGCAAATGGGCTTCTTGTACCAAGGCTATAATCATTTCACCACCTCTTTTAACAGCCTGAAAATTTTCTTATAAAGATCAGGTTCTTAAAATTTACCCAAAGGGAAAAAAAGAAGCTTGGGAGAGACTAATGACTAATGATTTCTTCTCTAAAAATAAATCCCACTTTTGAATGTGGCAGCCTGGGAGGAGATAGCTATGTTCCCACCAGCATGGAGGTAGCAGGCTTGGGTAACAGGGTCCCAAGCCCACCCTCCTGCACTCAGCACGAGCCATGGGGTTTTCTGTCACATCTCGGGAATCTACCCAAGTCAGAGCACAGTGAAGCCCTGGCTGCACATTGGACCCACAGGCGTATCAAGTCTCCTCTCTGCAGTGCTCAGAAGGATGACATAATGCATTTAGTGAGAGCTCACATGTCTGTTACAGGATGATTCATCAGGGTAAAAACTAGGACAATAAAACTCTACAGAAGGGTTCTGCATCTGCAGGTACTAGGCCTAAAGGAAACATTGGAAATAAAATGGACCCCATCTAGACTGGAAAAAAACATAATAGTAAAATAAAGAGGACCAAGGAAATGATGTTTTTTTGTTTCTTTTTTTTGTCACAGGCACTTCATGCCGGGAAGTCTCAGTAATAGTCAACGTGAAGTTCCGATACAAACAGCGAACCCAAGATGGGATGTCTGTAATTTAGGCCATTGCTACTCAAAGTGTGGAGTCCCTGTGTGGTGCAATCAGTTAACGCACTTGGCTGCTAACCAAAAGGTTGGAGATTTGAGTCCACTCAGAAGCACTTCAGAAGAAAGCCTGGGGATCTACTTCCAAAAGATCAGCCACTGAAAACCCTATGGAGCACAGTTCTACTCTGGGGTCACCGTGAGTTGGAGTCGACTCAAGGCAACTTAATCAGCAGCAGCAGCATCCCCTGGAAACCTGTTAGAAATGCAAATTATTGGGTCCCCACCCCAGACCTACTAAAGCAGAATCTCTGGGAGTGGGGTCCAGCAATCTGTATTTTACCAGCAGTCCAGATGATTCTTAAGCACGAAACCATGATTCAGACTATGGATAGAAGAAAAATAATAGAACAGAAAGACATTTGGTTTACTCTAAAGAACACATAATAAAATGAGGCATAAGGCATATGTCATTTAGGTATTTAGGAAATTGCCTAAAGTTTGACAGGAGCTGAAAAAGATGCTAATCAATGGAACCTGACAAGTTCACAGATCAGTTACTAAAACCATTTGTCCCCAAATCACTGATAAAATATTCCAGACATCAGGGAATGGTGATGAAGGTTATATGCAGCACGTTAAGGATGTAAGGATATAAAGGATGCAAGGAAGAAATCGAGCAGAGTACTGGGTCTCCAGGGCCTGGTCCCCACTCTGGGATGCAGCAGCACGTGGCTGTAGTACAGCATCCTAGAAGCTGGGCTGGGCTGGACAGAACATTGACCCCTGGCAGTGAGAGCCAGCAGGGCCAGACAGTCCACCTCCATGGAAGAGGAAAACCAAAGGGCAACCCGGAAGGAACCATTCCAGATATTCAGACACAAGGGACAATTGGAGATCATGAGTAGGAAGCAGATCCACGAAATCAGAAGCTGAAATCTAACCCAATTTTAAGTGACTCCACACCAAGGTGATAAACAACATAAGGATTTGGAGGCCTAATTTTGTTAGGTGTTGGCCCATGATGTGGTGGTCATCATGAGTTGGAACCTATTTATTCAATGGTAATTAACAATAGCGTGGTGTGGTAGGGGCAGGCCATGCCTGATGGTGAACCTAACCAGATAAACGCTAGTGTGGGGCTGCGTGGAGATTACAAATGCTGATGCCAATCAGAGACTCTGTTCAGAATTGCTGTGTGTACTGCTGGTGTGTCCAAAACAAGGAAAGGGCCATTCATATATTCCACAACAATGGTTGAGCAAGCACCGAGCACCAGCAGAGTAAGAGTTCCACTGCTTTCGGTTGGAAGTAGTATTTGCCCGAAGTTCTGCTTCCTACCAGGACTGAACTGGGGCTCTGCCTGAGAGCAGTGGTTCTCAACCTCTGGAACTTTTAATATCTAATGAAATCCAGGCTCAGATGAATTGCGTAGCTGAAGGTGGGACCCAAGAGTATTATGAGACATTGCACCAAGTGATTCTAATATGCAGCCAGCATTGGGCAAGGGAGGGAGAGAAGGAAAAGTCAGTCCTGGCCCTGACTGCCTGGGAGTGGGGATGAGAGTGGGGGTAGGGGGAGTAGTGGGACAGATTCATGACTTGAACCTGGATTGAACTAATTATGTTAGGAGCCCGAGTGCCTGAAATGACCATACGCAATCAACTGTCTGTGCCCTGAGATAAAGTGTAATGAAAACAATTGGGCATTTTATAACGTTAATGATGTACGTTTGCGTGGACAATGGGTAGGTTTATAAAAAAAAAAGGGGGGGGGGCACAGGGAAAGGGGCCCAGGCAACAAACGAGGAAGGGAACTAACAGATCTTCAGCAGAATCTCAATATATACTTGATGAATTGAATCAAAGTGATGGGTGTATATGTACCAGGCTCTAAGTAAGGTGCAGTACATCACTTGCCTTAATCCTGTGTCTGTCCCTGTTAATTCTAGTATATGCCTACTTTACGGATAAAGAAATCAAGGCTTAAACAAGGTTAAGTAACTTGTAAAGTTAGCATTCCAAGCTAGTCCTCTTGGATCTCAGATCCTCTTCCTCTGTCTTGGTCTGGAACAGGTAGGAATGCCAGGGGGTGACCCTGCTCACTGCTGCTGCCGCTCCTGGGTCATTGTAGTTTGTGTTTTTGAGTCAGAATTCCTGGTGTGGGGGGCTCCAAAACAGTAGCTTAATGCCAGAGTAACTTCTAGAGTAGCTGGCGGACACCTACTCAGCCACTGCTTATTTTACTGAATCTCCACCCAACAGCATCCCAGGGCCTGGGTCTTTGGAGGAAAAATTCCTAAACCCTCCTCTGTTAGTAGGACTACTGAAATGTATGTATCTTGTAGCAAGTTTAATAAATTCATTGTATCCATGTGTCTACATGTCCCAAAACCTACCTCTTCAGGTTTGAGAAACCCAAGCGTGCAGGATTCAACCTTGCATCCCCAATACCCAATGCTATGGGATACATTGTAACTGCTTAGTAACGATCTGATGAATGAGTGAGTGAATGAATGAATGCATGAATGACAGGGTTGACCCCTTAGGGGATTCCTTCTTACAGTTTCCAAGGGATTTTTAAAAATTTATTCAACAAACATTTATTAAGGGCCCACTATGTACATTCGCACAGTTCCAGGAAGTGAAGATACAACAGTAAACCCAAGCAAAGACTCAGTTGCCGAACAACGTTGCACTCAGATTAAAGACTTAAAAATTGGGAGTAAGGTAGGGAAGAATAAGAATGCAGTATGGCTGCTTTTGACTTCTATCATTACTTAATTGTACTTGGCTTCTCCAACACGTGCTAGTTTTAAATCAGTCCACCACATCGTCCTGTCATTAGAAATGCCGTTCTAGGAGTGATGCTACCAAGTCTCTTGGAATTGCTGACCTGACACACAATCAAAGCCGCCTGCCTATGTACAAGCCTAGGAAAATAATTGATTCCCATATCCACAAGAGCAAAGGCAGGCAGGCTATTGCTCCTGTATATCATCTGTGCCACATCAAAGGGAGTGAGGGGTCCAAGAACTCACTGGAGAGACAAAGTTAATGAAAATGCATCCTTCATTGTCCAGAATTTGGGTAATAAATGCTCTACAGACTGCATTGAGAAGGAAGCCCAATGCTCTGTGGTCACATTTTGCGTCTTCCTTTCCGGCATTATGAGAACAGACCTCTGAGGAGCTACCTAATCCCGTGTTTAACATGGAGCTTTGTATGTCAGTGGCTGGTCTGCTGGCCCCTGGGAGGAGTAAGAGCCACAATGATTATTATTTAATTCCTAGATCCTCGTTACACACACGCATCACTACATGCATGGCCCAGTCTAGATCGTATTTTCTGAAAGCACAGGCATTGGTTTATGTCTGTTAATGATAGCAAGCTAATCTTTACTCAAAACCAATTATCTTTAGAAAAACATGATGGGGAGATTGTTAATTCAATGGCTATTCTGAAGAATTCGTTTACAAGGAAGAATTCCAAAAGTCTTGTTGAATTACAGAGATAAAAATGGGTCAATTTTGCAGGTCAAGTCATTCCAGCAAGCCTCTAGCTCAAAAGAAAAAGTCAAAATTGAAAATTAGTATTTTGAGTATACCAGATTTGATGACTTTTCCCCCTTCTTCTTTAATAGCTTAGTTTTTTTTTTTTTTCCTAATAGTGTCCTTTTCTTTGTGTTCTGGGCCCTCTGGAATGATGGAGATGGTATGGCATCACTGTTTTCCTAAATCAATATTTGACTGCACTCATAAAATATCTGAGAAGTATATGATCATTTATATAGTCCCTTCTTTCTCTAGGTTGTCTTCCTTCTTAATTTAAACTATCTATCACCTATCCTCTTCCTATATTTTCAATTACGCTTCCATTTGATTGTCAAGTAAATCATCAGGAAAAACAACTGAAACTCCTGCATTTCCAGCTCAGTTCAATTTCATGTGGTCCACCTTAAAGGGATGTTAGGAGTCATAAAATGGATTAGTTGTCTCTCAATCTTTGTTACATAGCAACTAGCAAAACCAACCCTAACTAATGCAAGTGTCTACTCACTAAGTACCAGGTACTATGCCAGGAAACAGTGTGGATAAGAATAGGTCCACAGGCCTCTATCTGAAATCCTGAGGGTCATATGCATACCTGAATTCATCCTTTTACCTCCGATTTTAGAAAGGTAAGTGGTGCATATAGCATTTATTACAGAACTCAACAGCAGAGTCCAGAACAGTCCTATGTAATCAAGTACACTAATGTTTCTGCAGCTATTAAGCGCATGAATATTCACACTGGACAAGATAAATAAAGACCATAAATAGGTTTGTGTCTGTTTTTTAAAAGCATTCAGCAAGTTAGAAATTGCAACAAGCAGAAGATTAAGATTTAGAGACAAAAGACCCATTCCGTCAACAAACGTCTATGGTGCTAGGGGGTTGAGAAATGAAAGATGGTTTTATGGGGAAGGAGTTCACAATTCAGTGTGATAAACACCCAAAGGATATAGTCACACGGTGCTATGGATGCAGAGAAATAAGACACCAAATCCAATTTGAGGGATCGGGACAACTTTACAGAGAAGGGTGATGCCCCATTCAGTCTTAAGATGAGTGAACGTAAACTGAAGAAGGGAAGAAAGAAAGAAGCACGTTTTGGGCAAGGAAAATACACTCCAGGGTAGCTACTGTGATCAGGAGGGAATGAGTAGAGAATGGCTTAGAACAAGCCAAACTCAGCATCATGTTTGTCAAGCAAAACATCTATCTTTAGTCTTTTCTGATACTGCACTACTTTTCTTCTATAAATCTGGCTGCATATTTATGTCAAAGTTGTCTTTTATTAAACTCTCACTAGACTTTATGCCCAATGAGGCAGTTGTATCTGTCCTACGGGGTCGCTGTGAGTCGTAATCGACTCCACGGCACCTAAGAACAACAGATCTTATCTTGGTTTTCCTGCATAATTCCAATCACTGTTCTAAGAATATTTTAAAATAAGAGTTGAAATCTAGATATGTTTGTTTGGCTTATATACCACCTTACCTCCATGTAACTCAAATTCTTTGCAGATATTTTCACAGTTCTTTTCTCTGCCAAAATTAATTGAGAAAAACGAATCCAAAGTTGTACCAAACCCTACAGAAAAGACTTCATGTAGTAGGAGCAGACATGAGGTAGAGAGAGGTGTTACAGAGCCTGAGTGGGTAAAATACAATAAAGTTGTTTTTATAAAAAAAATACCATTAGAATGTGTGATTTGGTGTCAGTTAAAAAAGTTATTCTGGGAAAGTATATAGTTTTATGATATCATGCCTCGTTTTGAACAGAGGCCTTTTAAATGGCAGTAAGCTGAGTTCTTTTCCTCAAAGAGTAGAAGAGAACTCAAAGCACAGAAAATCTTTTCAGGGTGTGCTTGGTGGGTTGACGAGGAAAGATTCATTTTTTTGAATATCACTGATGGGCTCCCGAAGACAGACGTAGCCATCAGAGTCTTGCACAGATGCTCATAATCATTTTAGGAAGAGGTTTATAGTTGGAGAAGCTGGTGTGCTCCATTTGCTAATTGCTTCCTCTGCCTGTTTCTCTGTAATCTCCCGTTCAGACTTGTTTTAAGCCTTTTGAGAGTCTCTGATGTGATCAGCAAGAGGAGATAAGGACCCAGGTCTTGTGTGATTGCTACAGGTGCACGCGTCCCTTCGCACGTGCTAACTCGTCTTGCCACTGCGAATTTTCAATAACTTCTGGAACTTTCCCTGGCAAGTTTCAAACATGCTTTAATGACTCCTTGAGGGAATACACTCTACCTAATGTTACTTGTTACTTGTCCTAATGTATGTTCTTTTGTCGGAATTGCTGAAAAACGTTTATTTAACTTCAAAGTTTTCCGATTCAATTGTTAATTTCAGTGTTTCATTATTAAAACTCTATATTAATTTATGCGGTTGGGCTGGTTTTGGATCTCTCTCCTCCTTCAGTTTCTTCAGAACATTCAAGTTGCAAGCCAACTATTCAGTCTGGCTCTGTAATAGCCAGCACTATTTTTATTGCTTTTGGATTGAGTGGCAGGTCTTGGACTCTCAAGGGAGCCCTGTGGATGTGGGTGGAGGCAGGAAATGGGCTCCCAGGAGAAAGTGATGAGGTAGGTGGGGCAGTTCCACAGGTGACCACCTCCCAAGCACTCCCCAGGAGGCAGCACATGGAAGGGCTTTCTGGATGAGATCCTTATATACCAGCCATCAGATGACCAACTGTTATTTACTGTATGTCCCATGTTGTTCTTGTTGTTCTTTGCCATTGAGTCAATTCTGACTCCTGGCAACCCCACGTGTGCAGAATAGAACTGTTCCATAGGGTTTTCCTGGCTGTGACCTTTTGGAAGCGGATTGCCAGGCCTGTTTTCCGAAGTGCCTCTGGGTGGGTTTGAACTTCCAACCTTTCTGCTAGTAGTCGAGCACTTAACCATTTGTGCCACCCAGGGATGCCTGCATGTCCCGTAGATATATGAAATTATCCAAAGACTAAATAGCTCATTTAGATAGGGATCCAGAGCTATCTCTGCTTCAAGAAAACCAAGGCAAATTATTAGCATTATTAAGCAATGAAAAACCACCTTCCCATACAAACTGAAAAGCACTTAGTCAACTAGTTCATTTAAGTGACTGTGCAGCTGTTCCTGATGCCAGCTGTTGGAAAGACAAGTTGTTTCCAAAAGAAGCATGATAGAGTTTTCATAACTTTTCATCAACTCTAGGAAATAAAAGTTTTGGAGATAGGTTATGTAAAGCTGATGAAATAATCATTTCTCTTCTGAGTATGAATAAATCATGTATTTCCTATTATTTAGATATGATTTATGGATTGACTATTAAATGCTTTTTAAAAATTCTCTTTTATGGCATGATTCTCAAAAACAGGATTTTAGACTACAATTAGGCCATGGTCAAGATTTCAACTACGAATTGGATCTTCTATCCTAGCGCTCTCAACTTTGCTCCATTCCCAGACTTTTAGCTACTGAGAGCCACTTGGACACTTGGCCTTCACCTCAAACCTAAAAATTTCCAAATGGAAAAGTCTTCATGTTCCTGTCCCTCATCGCTCCCCACAGGCAATAACAACAGCAAAGACAAAACAAATAAAACCTTCAGTTTTGCTTCCAAAGCTCCTAATTTCTTCCACAGGTGCCACCATTATCCTAGGCTCATTGAATTGACACATACAAGGGAAATAGAGATGAACGAGCCACATGTCCAACTCCCAGGGCACAGCATTACAACAGTAGCTGGTGTTATGACAGAGTTATGCACAAAGTGGATGGGGTACAAAAAGTGGCATCGATCACAGCCTGACAGGGGGCCAGGAAATCCTTCTAGAAAAGAGAACCCTTAGGTTGAGGCTTGAACAATTGGAAGGAGAGGAGAGCATTCCAATCCAGGCAGAAGAGAACAACGTGTGCGACAAAGGCATGAAACTTCATGGTGGAGTGCAAATAGGTCAGTTTGACCGAATGAAAGGCAGATGTGGGAACACATCAGAACGGTGATGGAAATGTGCGAAATCACAAACAACCCTGTTTACTACGACGTTTGACCTTAAAGGTCTTAAGAAGGTAAATGGCTTGTTCAGATGCATTCCAGAAAGGTCATAACAGTTGTAATTGTTTAGATTATTTCTCAGAAAGTATCCACTTAACCTTCCCTCTTCTTGAGGTGGAGTATGTACTTCCCTGCCCCACTGACTTTCGGCTTTGCCATGTGACTTACTTTGACCAAAGGAATATAACTGAAACAGAAGCTTTAAATAAGCTTGTACAGGTGAGGTGGGCCCAAGAAGGCAGAGTAGTCAGATGCTTCTGGTGGTCCCTCTTACAACAAAGACCCAAAAAAACCAGTGAATCGATTACATACGACAACCTAGGAGCCCTGAACATCAAGGCATAGTTGAGGAATCGGACTGAGTGGCAGGGGAAGGGAGAGACGGTTCAGAAGCAGCGAGGAGTTGCCAGACCTGACCCAGTGGGAACCAGCACCCTGCAGGCCGGATCAGCTGGTGTGTGTGGTGAGGCAAGCAGTGGCACTTGGGACACATTTTCCAGATCGGGAGAGACTAATTGGCAGAGAGTCTACTCAAGCCTCCAGAACCAGAGAAAAAACGCAGTGCTCAATCAGCAAAAGATAAGTACCTATGTCTTAACTACCGTGTGCATCAAAAAACACCCCATCTGGCCCACAAAAAAAGAAGACCAGATTTACTGGCCTAAAGGAGACTGGAGAAACCTCGAGAGTACGGCCCTCAGACACCCTTTTAGCTCAGTGGTGAAATTACTGCCGAGGTTCACTGTTCAGCCTGGGAGTGGACAGCCCCGTAAAACCAAATGAGACTGACGAGGTACAGGAGTCCAGTGACAAGGGCCAGAAGGCAGAAGGGGACAAGGAAGCTGGTGATAGGGAACCCAAGGTTGAGTAAGGATATTGTTGATGTGTTGTGAGATTGTTAACCGTTGTCATAGGGCAACATTTGTAGTAACTGTTAAATGAGAAACTATTTTGTTCTGTAAGCCTTCATCTTAAGTGAGAATAACAGCACAATTGGAAGAGCGTAGTCAATGTCACTGAACTGTGCATGTAGAAATTTTTGAAACGGTGCATCTTTGGCTATGTGTATTTTCACCAAAAAAAAAAAAAAAAGGTTGAGAAGTTAGAGGGTTGATATGTTGTGGGGTTGTTAACCAATGTCATAAAACAACATGTGTACTTCTGTTTCATGAGAAACTATTTGTTCTGTAAGCTTTCACCTGAAGTACAATTAAAAAAAAAAAATCCCATTTGGGAAGAAACTCTCTCCCACTTACCTGCTCCCTCCCTGCTCTGCACTGGGTCCCTGGCCAGCTTCAGTGATGGCCACATCCCCTGGGCTGGAAGTAGGACCCTCACATGCCCTGAACCATTCTCCTGGCCTTGGAGAGGGAACAAATTAACAAACAGGAAAAAATAATCTGCCAGTTCCCCTAAGCTGGGAACTCAGGGCAGGCACAGCTCTCTAGGCACAGGCATAAGGGGTCCATGGACTTTGAATGCCTTTCACCCCTACATAGATTTGTGTGGGCCAATTTCAACAGCATAGGTCCTCATTAGCACAGTACAACAGGGTATATACCTAAAGCCTAACTTCAATTATATCAGCTACATGGTGGAGTGACAGGTTTGTGACATTTGACAGTGCTCTGCCCATTAAGCAGGGTCCTCACCTACTCACATCAGGGACCTGAGGACTGGTGGCTCCACCCATGCCACATAGCCACCTGCAACAGGGGTCCAAGAATACGTGGTTCTTCCCAGTCCTTACAGCCAACAGCACTGCGTGCCCATAGTCCGGCTGCAAAACCCCCCCACCTACGCACTCTAGGGAACAGGGACATGCTTTCCTCCCAGACACTCAGGGGCAACCATCAGCCCCCTGCCTTGCTCAACATGTGACCCCCTACTGCAGCCAGATACCTGTGCCTACTCCAATCACTCCTGCTCATGGGGGACTGTAGGTGAGAGCCTGCACCACAGACTTGGGGACCAACTACCTGGACACCTGAGCTGAATCCATACAAGAAAAATAAACAGACTCCTGGGCTCACATACCTAGTAACAGATCTAATCACCCGGCGACAGGACGTTAGAACTTCAAAGGCCCCAATAATCAAACTAGCTCACACAAGCAGCCTATTTGGGAATATCAAAACAAAACAAAACATGAAGCTAGGACACAGTAAGCAAACATGAAATAAATAAATATAATAACTTATTGATGGCTTGAGACAACAGTCAATATTAAATCATATAAACAAGCAGACCATGATGGCTTAAGCAAGTGACAAAAACAAACAACGAAGAAACCTCCCAGAGGAAGAGAAGCTCTTGGAATTACCAGAGGTATTACCGGAGGTAGAGTGCAAAAGAATAATATACTGAGCTCTTCAAGAGATCAGGAAGGAGATCATGCAAAACTCAGAACAAGCCAAGGAACACACAGACAAAGAAACAGAGGAACTTAAGAAGGTTATACAAGAGCCTAATCACAAATTTAACAGGCTGCAAAAATCCATAGAGAGAGAGCAAACAGAAATCCAAAAGATTAACAATAAAATTTGAGAATTAGGCAACTCAATAGAAAGTCATAGGAGCAGAACCGAGGCAATGGAAGTCAGAATTAGAAAGACTGAAGATAAAACACTTGACACCAATTTACTTGAGGAAAAATCAGATAAAAAAATTTAAAAAAATGAAGAAACCCTGAGAATTATGTGGGACTCTATCAAGAGGAATAACGTATGAGTGACTGGAGTACCAGAACGGGGGGGGGGGGGGGTGGGATAACAGAAAATACAGAGAGAATTGTTGAAGATTTGTTGACAGAAAACTTCCCTGATATCGTGAAAGATGAGAAGATATCTATCCAAGATGCTCATTGAACCCCACACAGGATAGATCCCAAAAGAAAGTCACCAAGACATAGTATAATCAAACTTCCCAAAATGAAAGATAAAGAGAATTTTAAGAGCGGCTAGGATAAACAAAAAGTCACCAGCAAAAGAGAGTCAATAAGAATAAGCTCTGACTACTCAGCAGAAACCATGCAGGCAAGAAGGCAATGGAATGACATATATAAAGCCTTGAAGGAAAAAAATTGCCAGCCAAGAATTACATATCCAGCAAAACTGTCTCTCAAACATGATGGTGAAATTAGGGCATTTCCAGATAAACAGAAGTTTAGGGAATTTGCCAAAACCAAACCAAAATTACAAGAAATACTAAAGGGAATCCTCTGGTTAGAAAATCAATAACATCAGATAACAACCCAAGACTAGAACACAGGACAGAGCAACCAGATGTAAATCCAGATAGGGAAGTCACAAAAATAAATCAAAGCTAAAACACTGAAAACAGGGAAACAGAGATGTCTATATGTAAGAGATGACAGCATCAAAACAAAAAAGAGGGACTAAAAAATGTAGTCATAGAACTTTCATATGGAGAGGAAGTCAAGGTGATATAAAGAAATAAAAGATTGGCTTAAACTTAGAAAAATAGAGTAAATATTAAGGTAACCAGAAAGGAAACTAACAATCCTACACATCAAAATAAAAAACAAGAAAAACATAAAGACTCAGCAAATACAAAATCAACAACACTGAAAAAGATGAAAAGAAAATACATATAGAAAAATTACTCAGCACAGAAAATTAAGTGGAACAAAGAAACTGTGAACAACACACAAAAAAAGACATCAAAATGACAGCACTAAACTCATGCCTATCAATAATTACGCTGAATGTAAATGGGCTAAATGCACCAATAAAGAGATAGAGAGTGGCAGAATGGATTAAAAAAAAAAAACATGATCCATCTATATGCTGCCTATAAGAGACACACATTAGACTTAAGACACAAACAAACTAAAACTCAAAGGGTGGAAAAATATATATCAAGCAAACAATAATCACAAAAGAGCAGAAGTGGCAAAATTAATCTCTGACAAAATAGACTTTAAAGTAAAATCCATCACAAAGGATAAGGAAGGACACTATATAATGCTTAAAGTGTCAATACACCAGGAGAACATAACCATAATAAATATTTATGCACCCAACGACAGGGCTCCAAAATACATAAAACAAACTCTAACAGCATTGAAGAGAGATAGACAGCTCCACAATAATAGTAGGAGAGTTCAACACACCACTTTCAGTGAAGGACAGGACATCCAGAAAGAAGCTCAATAAAGACACGGAAGATCTAAATGCCACAATCAACCAACTTGATCTCATAGACATATACAGAACACTCCACTCAACAGCAGCCAAGTATACTTTCTTTTCCAACACACATGGAACATTCTCCAAAATAGACCACATATTAGGCCATAAAGCAAGCCTTAACATAACCCAAAACACTGAAATATCACAAGTTTTCTGAACATAAAGCCATAAAAGCAGAAATCAATAACAGAAAAAACAAGGGAAAAAAAATCAAACACATGGAAACTGAACACCTTGTTCAAAAACTACTGGGTTATAGAAGAATTTAAGGATGGAATAAAGAAATTCACAGACTCAAATGAGAATGAAAACACATCCGACCAGAATCTTTTGGGATACAGAAAAAGCAATGCTCAGAGGTCAATTTATAGCAATAAACGCACACATCCAAAAAGAACAGAGGGCCAAAATCAAAACATTAACCCTACAACTCGAACAGAGAAAAAGAGAGCAGCAAAAGAAGCCCTTGGGCACCAGAAGAAAGCAAATAATAAAAATTAGAGTAGAATTAAATGAAATAGAAAGTGGGAAAACAATTGAAAGAGTTAACAAGACCAAAAGCTGGTTCTTTGAAAAGATCAACAAAATTGATAAACCATTGGCCAAACTTACAAAAGAAAAACAGGACAGGAAGCAAATAGCCTGTATAAGAAAAGAGATGGGTGATATCACAACAGACTTGACTGAAATTAAAAGAATCATAACAGAATACTATGAAAAATTGTACTCTAACAAATTTGAAAACCTAGAGGAAATAGACAAATTTCTAGAAACTCACTACCTACCTAAACTAGCACAAACAGAGGTAGAACAACTAAATAAACCTATAACAAAAGAAGAGATTGAAAAGGTAATTTAAAAATGCCCAATCTAAAAAAGCCCTGGCCCTGACGGTTTCATTGGAGAATTCTATCAAACTTTCAGAGAAGAGTTAACACCACTACTACTAAAGGTATTTCAGAGCATAGAAAAGGATGGAATACTCCCAAACTCATTTTATGAAGCCAGCATAACCTTGATACTAAAACCGGGTAAAGACGCCACAAAAAAAGAAAATTACAGACCAATATCCCTCATGAATATGGACGAGAAAATCCTCAACAAAATTCTAGCCAATAGAATTAAGCAACATATCAAAAAAATAATTCATCATGATCAAGTGGGATTTATACCAGGTATCCAGGGATGGTTCAACAGTAGAAAAACAATCAATGTAATCCATCACATAAGTAAAACAAAAGACAAGAACCACAGAATCTTATCAATTGATGCAGAAAAGGTGTTTGACGAAGTCCAACACCCATTCATGATAAAAACTCTCAGCAAAATAGGAATAGAAGGGAAATTCCTGAACATAATAAAGGGCATTTATACAAAGCCAACAGCCAACATCATCCTTAATGGAGAGAGTCTGAAAGCATTCCCCTTGAAAACGGGAACCAGACAAGGATGCCCTGTATCACCACTTTTATTTAACATTGTGCTGGAGGTCCTAGCCAGAGCAATTAGGCCAGAAAAAGAAATAAAGTGTATCCAAATTGGTAAGGAAGAAGTAAAAGTATATCAATTTGCAGATGATATGATCTTATACACAGAAAACCTCAAACAATCCACAAGAAAACTACTGGAACTAATAGAAGATTTCAGCAAAGTATCAGGATACAAGATAAACATATAAAAATCAGATTCCTCTCAACCAACAAGGAGAACTTCGAAGAGGAAATCACCGAATCGATACCATTTACAATAGCCCCCAGGAAGATAAAATACTTAGGAATAAATCTAACCAGAGACATAAAAGACCTATACAAAGAAAACTACAAGATGCTACTGCAAGATACCAAAAGAGACCTACATAAGTAGAAAAACTTACCTTGCTCATGGATAGGAAGACTCAACATTGTGAAAACGTCAGTTCTACCCAAAGTGATCTACAGATACAATGCAATCCCAATCTAAAGTCCAATGGCATTTTTTAATGAGATGGAGAAACAAATCACCAACTTCATATGGAAAGGGAAGAGACCTCAGATAAGTAAAGCATTATTGAAGAAGAAGAAGAACAAAGAGGGAGGCCTCACACTACCTGACTTTAGAACCTATTATACGACTACAGTAGTCAAAACAGCCTGGTACTGGTACAACAACAGATACATAGACCTATGGAACAGAATTGAGAATCCAGACGCAAATTCATCCACCCAGGAGCAGCTGATATTTGACAAAGGCCCAAAGTCCATAACTGGGGGAAAAGACAGTCTCTTTAACAAATGGTGCTGGCATAACTGGATGTCCATCCGCAAAAAAATGAAACAAGACGCATACCTCACACCATGCACAAAAACTAACTCCAAATGGATCAAAGACCTAAATATAAAATCAAAAATGATAAAGATCATTGAAGAAAAAATAGGGACAATGCTAGGAGCCCTAATACATGGCATAAACAATACGAACCATAAGTAACAATGCACAAGCACCAGAGGAGAGACTAGATAACTGGGAGCTCCTAAAAATCAAACACTTATGCTCATAAAAAGACTTCACCAAAAGAGTAAAAAGACAACCTACAGACTGGGAAAAATTTTTTGACTACTTCAAATCCGATCAGCGTCTAATCTCTAAAATCTACAAGATACTGCAAAACCTCAACCACAAAAAGACAAATAATCCAATTAAAAAATATATGAACAGGCACTTCATCAAAGAAGACATTCAGGCGGCTACCAGATATATGTGAATGCTCATGATCATTAGCCATTAGAGAAATGCAGATCAAAACTATCATGAGATACCATCTCACCCCAACGAGGCTAGCATTAATTCAAAAACCAAAAAATAATAAATGTTGGAGAGGCTGTGGAGAGACTGGAACACCTATACACTGCTTGTGGGAATGTAAAATGGTACAACCACTTTGGAAATTGATTTGGCACTTCCTTAAAAAGCTAGAAATAGAAGTACCATAAAATCCAGCAATCCCACTCCTTGGAATATATCCTAGAGAAATAACAGCCTTCATACGAATAGATACAAGCACACTCATGTTTATATTGCAGCACTGTTCACAATAGCAAAAAGATGGATATAGCCTAGGTGCCCATCAACAGACAAATGGATAAACTAATTATGGTATATTTACAGAATGGAACACTACGCAATGATAAAGAACAATGAATCTGTGAAACATCTCATAACATGAATGAATCTGGTAGGCATTATGCTGAATGAAATTAGTCACTCACAAAAGGACAAATATTGTACGAGACCACTATTATAAGAACTCAAGAAAAGGTTTAAACACAGAAGAAAACATACTTTGATGGTTACGAGGGTGGGGAGGGAGGGAGAAGGGTATTCACTAACTAGATAGTAGATAAGAATTATCTTAGGCGAAGGGAAGGACAACACACAATACAGGGGACGTCAGCACAACTGGACTAAACCAAAAGTTAAGAAGTTTCCTGAATACAACCAAACACTTCGAGGGACAGAGTAGCAGGGGCAGAGGTCTGGGGACCATGCTTTCAGGGGACATCTAGGTCAATTGGCATAACAAAGTTTATTAAGAAAATGTTCTGCATAACATTTTGGTGAGTGGTGTCTGGGGTCTTTAAAGCTAGCGAGCGGCCATCTAAGATGCATCAGTTGGTCCCAACCACCTGGAGTAAAGAATGAAGAACACCAAAGACCCAAGGAAAATATTAGCCCAAGAGACAGAAAAGGCCACATAAACCAGAGACTCCATCAGCCTGAGATCAGAAGAACTAGATGGTGCCCGGCTACCACCAATGACCGTCCTGACAGGGAACACAGTCCCTGATGGAGCAGGAGAAAAGTGGGGTGCAGAACTCAAATTCATGTAAAAATACCAGACTTAATGGTCTGTCTGAGACTGGAGGGACCCTGGAAGACATGGCCCCTGGACTCTCTGTTAGCCCAGAACTGAAATGATTCCTGAAGCTGACTCTTCAGACAAAGATTAGACTGGGCTATAAAACATAAAATGATACTTGTGAAGAGAGTGCATCTTAGTTCAAGTAGATACATGAAACTAAATGGGCAGCTCCTGTCCGGAGGTGAGATGAGAAGGCAGAGAGGGTTAGGAACTGGTTGAATGGACCCGGGAAATCCGGGGTGGAAAGGAGGAGTGTGCTGTCACGTTATAGGGAGAGCAACTAGGGTCACATAATGATGTATGTATAAATTTTTGTATGAGGGACTAACTTGAATTGTAAACTTTCACTTAAAGTACAATTAAAAAGTATATATGCTTGTACAAGTTGGCTTGGCTTTTTGCCCTCTTTTGATGCTCAAGAGAAGAGCCTGTGCTAGGTCACCTCTGTCCCTTCAGCCTGGACCCAAGAATGAGATGCATGTTGCAGACCAGAAGCCTGGTTTCCAAAGCCTGGTGCATGGATTCCAAAACCTGGAACCAAGCCCACCAGCCTGTGGGCAGAAGCAGAGCCACATTTAGGTGTAACAGTTATACCTGATCAACCCAAAGATTTAGCATGAAAAACGCATGCTTATTTTTGTAAATCACTAAGTTTGGGGGTGATTTGTCACACAGCATTACTGCAGCAATAGCTAATATACCCATGTTAGTAACTATGACAATTTTTGCCTCGCCTTTAACCTTGTGGATCCCTGGTGTCACAGTGGTTAAGAGCTTGGCTGCTAACCAAAAGGTCAGCAATTCGAATCCACCAGCCACTCCTTGAAAACCCTATGAGGCAGTTCTACTCTGTCCTATAGGGTTGCCATGAGTTGGAATTGACTTCACAGCAATGGGTTTTTGGTTTGGTTTAACCTTGTATCCCTTATCTCCCAAATCCAAACTAACCAGTTGGTAGGCTTCCAATCTTTCTTTAGAATTGGATTACTAGAACAGTCTCCTAATCAGTATCCTTACGTTTAGTTTTGCTCAATTTCTGCCCATTCTGAAGTCTACGTCTAGATTATTCTTTAACACCACTTTTATGTCATAGCTCACAATATGTAGGACTTCCCATTCCATGCCAATTCAGATTCAAATTCTGCTCCCTGACATTTTTGACTATTGCTAATCTGGTCCCACTTTCTCTAGCCAGCTTTGTTTCCAAAACCACTAAAAAGTATAATCTCTTCACTATTTGCATGCCAGACTAATTCTTTTTTTAAAAAATATAGATTTTATTGTGTTTTAGGTGAAAGTTTGCACAGTAAATCAGGTTCCATTTAACAGTTTTTATACAAATTGTTCCATGAAATCGGTTACAATTTTCACAATGTGTCAGCATTCTCATGATTTCCATTCTGTTTGTTCTGTTTCCGTGGATCTAGCTTCCCTTTCCCTCCTTGCCTTCTCTTCTTTGCTTTGAGGTAAATGTTGACCATTTGGTCTCATATAGTTGTTTTCAAGGAGCACATTACTCACGGGTGTTATAAGCCAATCTATTATTTGGATGAAAGGTGATCTCCAGAACTAGCTTCAGTTCCAAGTTCAAAAGGCATCTTAGGGAGATAGTCTCGGGGATTCCTCTAGTCTCCCTAGGTCCAGTAGGTCGGCCCTTTTTTAGGAATTTGAATTTTGTTCTACATTTTTCTCCCATTCTAGCCGGGACCTTCTAGTGTGTCCCTGGTCAGAATGGTTGGTAGTGGTAGCCGGGCACCATCTAGTTCTGGTCTCACGTTAGAAGAGGCCATGGTTCGTGTGGGTCGTTAGCCCTGTGGACTAGTTTCTTCTTTGAGTCTTTGGTTTCCTTCATTCTCTTTTGCTCCAGATGAGTGGAGACCAACAGTTGTATCTTACATGGCCACTCACAAGCTTTTAAGACCCCAGACACTACTCACCAAACTAGGATGTAGAACTTTATCTTTATGAACTATGTTATGCCAATTGAATAAGTTTTCCCATGAGACTATGGTCCAAAGTCTTTTAACCCAGTAAACCAATCCTGCAAGTTGTTTAGATATGTCTAGGAAGCCTTCATAACTGTGCCCCTTATGTGGTTTGTTACATATGTGGGTATATATGCAGCACATACAAACATGTATATACATATGCCTACGGATACACCTGTACGTGCATGTGCATCTGCTCGCATATGCCTTCCTATACACATATATGCATACATATCTACCGATGTAACCACACACATATTTTTTGGTTGTTATTACTGTTGTTGCAAAATTGCATGTTATAGCATTTACTGAAATTGTCCCTTTTTTGTGCGTACTTCTTAGTGACTTCATTTACCTTAGTCAAGTTGTGCAGACTTCACCCGTATTTGGTATTGCCTTTCCCCTCACCCAAAATAACAAGTCTCCATAATCTAGAAAGTAATTCATTCTCCCTTCCCCTCCCATCCCTGGTAACCATCAAAGAATGTTACTTTCTGTGTATATCTATTCTTGACTTTTTACTTTCACTAAGCATAGTGTCCTCCAGATTCATCCGTGTTATAAGATGTTTCATGATGGGAGGGGTGGAGGGGACATAATAAATAGACAATAAATAAGTGGTAGCTTTGGTGAAGGGTAAGACAGTACACAATACTGGGGAAGCCAGCACAACTTATACAAGGAAAGGTTATGGAAGCTCCATAGACACATCCAAACTCCCTGAGGGACTGAATTACTGGGCAGAAGGCTGTGGGGACCATGGTCTCGGGGAACATCTAGCTCAACTGGCATAACACCGTTTATAAAGAAAATGTTCTACATTCTACCTTGGTGAGTAGGGTCTGGGGTCTTAAAAGCCTGTGAGCTGGCGTCTAACATACTCCAGTGGTCTCACCCCTTTAGCAGCAAGGGAGAATGAAGAAGACAAGATACAAGGAAAAGATTAGTCCAAAGGACTAATGGACAACAACTACCACGGTCTCCACCAGACTGAGTCCAGTACAACTAGATGGTGCCAGGCTACCACCACTGACTGCTCTGACAGCGATCACAACGGAGGGTCCCGGACAGAGCTGGAGAAAAATGTAGAACAAAATTCTCTACTCACAGAAAAAGACCAGACTTACTAGCCTGACAGAGACTGTAGAAACCCCAAGAGTATGGCCCCCGGGCACCCTTTTAACTCAGTAATGAAGTCACTCCCGAGGTTCACCCTTCATCCAAAGATCATACAAGCCCATAAAACAAAACAATATTAATGGGGCACAACAGTCCAGGGACAAGGACTAGAAGGCAGGAAGGGACAAGAAAGCTGGTAATAGGGAACCCAAGGTTGAGAAGGGGCAGTACTGACATGTTATGGGGTTGTTAACCATTGTCGTAAAACAGTGTGTGTACTAACTGTTTAATGAGAAACTATTTGTTCTGTAAACCTTCATCTAAAGTACAATAAAAAAATAAGATGTTTCGTGGATTCCTCATTATTCTTTATAGTTGTGTAGTATTCCATTGTATGTTGTACCACAATTTGTTTATCCATTCCTCTGTTAATGGGCACTTAGGTTGTTTCCATCTTTTTGCTAATGTGAATAATGCTGCAAAGAATATAGGTGTGCATATGCCTATTTGTGTGTCTTAGTTATCTAGTGGTGCTATAACAGAAATACCACAAGTGAATGGCTTTAACAAAGAAAAACTTATTTTCTCACAGTCTACTAGGTTAGAAGTCCAAATTCAGGGCATCAGCTCCAGGGGAAGGCTTCCTCTCTTTTTCTCTCTCTCACAGTCTGGAGGAAGGTTCTTCTCATCAGTCTTCCCCTGGACTAGGAGCTTCTCTGCTCAGGAACGCCAGGCCCAAAGGACATGCTCTGCTCCCAGTGCTGCTTTCTTAGTGGTATGAGGTCCCCTTGTCTCTCTGCTCACTTCTCTCTTTTGTATCTCAAAAGAGGTCTGCTTAAGACACTATCTAATCTTGTAGATCTTGTCAATATAACTGCCAATAATCCATCTCATTAACATCATAGTGATAGGATTTACAATACATAAGAAAATCTCATCAGATGACAAAATGGTGGACAATCACACAATACTGGGAATCATGGCCTAACCAAATTGATACACTTTTTTGGAGGACACAATTTAGTCCATAATATTCTACCCATTGGCCCCCCAAAATTCATGTCCTTGCCACATGTGAAACATATTCACCCCATCATATCATAGCAAAAGTCTTAACTCCAAGTCTAAAATCCAAAAAATCCTCTTCATCTGTGAAATCTAGAATACAAGTTATCTGCTTCCAAAGGTACAACGGCAGAACAGGCACAAGCTAGACATTTCCACTACAAATGGGAGAAATTGGAGGGAAAGAAGGCATAACAGGCACTAAGCAAGTTAACAGAATACATTACATTAGCCCTCAGTTTTGAAAATAATCCTCTATTCTCTGAGACAGTTTACACAATGGCCCTGCCCTCCAGACTCTAGGTATTGGCCACACTGTCTGGATTCTGAGGGGAGGCCGCTTGGCCCTGGGCTGCAGCTCCGCCTTCCAGGCCCACTGAGACAGCAACTCTGCTCCCTCGGCTTTAGGCGCGCCATTCTCCCAGTCCATTTGAGTTGCGACTCCACCTTTAGAAACTCCAAAGGCCATAGCTCCACCCTTTGAGACTCCAAAAGTTGTGACCATACCCTTTGAGACTGAGGCAGCTCTGCTTCCTGTGTTCTTTGTCTCTTCAGCTTCTTCTTCCTGGTTCCTTGGCCTCTTAGCCCCTCAGGCCTCACACCTGCATCTGCCGTGCTGGGGCAAGTGTTCCAAAGCTCTGTTGTTTCACCGATAAGTGCCTGGAGGCACCTCACTCCACCAGTAAACATCGGCCGGAAGGCACTCAGCTCTCTTGCTCTGTGGGTCAGCTCCAATGCTGTCTTGCGCTGGTCTCCTGGTTCTGCTGCTGCTGGTTCTCTGCAGCTTCCAGTCCTCTGCTGCTGCTGTTCCTCTGCTGCTGCCAGTTCTGCATCGTCTCCAGTGTAACAGCTCTCTCATTTCCTTCTGAGTCCTCTATCAATTCACAGTTTCAAAACTGCTGCCACATTTTAGGTATCTGTTAGAGTACCCCACTCTCAGTACCAAATTCTGTCTTAGTTATCTAGTGCTGCTATAACAGAAATACCACAAGTGGATGGCTTTAACAAGGAGAAATTTACTATCTCACAGCCTAGTAGGCTAGAAGTCCAAATTCAGGGCGTCAGCTCCAGGGGAAGGCTTTCTCTCTCTGTCAGCTCTGGAGGAAGGTCCTTCTCATCAGTCTTCCCCTGGACTAGGAGCTTCTCTGCAGAGGAACTCCAGGTCCAAAGGACGTGCTCTACTCCCAGTGCTGCTTTCTTAGTTGTATGAGGTCCCCCTGTCTCTCTGCTCGCTTCTCTCTTTTATATCTCAACAGAGACTGGCTTAAGACACTATCTAATCTTGTAGATCTCATCAATATAACTGTCACTAATCCACCTCATTAAATCACAGTGACAGAATGTACAACATATAGGAAAATCTCATCAGATGATAAAATGGTGGACAATCACATAGTACTGGGAATCATGGCCTAGCCAAATTGATACACATTTTTGGGGGACACAATTCAATCCATAACATGTGTCACTGCTTTTATATCTCTTGGATGTACACCTAGGAGTGGGATTGCTGGATGATAAGGTACTTCTATTTCCAGCTTTTTGAGGAAGCACCATACCATTTTCCATAGTGGTTGTACCAGACTAATTCTTGATACCATACCTTTGTTCAGGCAGAAGGACCTTACTTCCAACTCTGTTTAGAGTACTCACTTCCTCTTTTCACCCCATCTACAAAATTTCACTTTAAGCCAACTTTCATCTAGCTGTCATGCTTCCCAGACTTCTTAGAGCTGTAAGGACTATACACTCCCATGACATTTTTAGCCTATATCCCAGGAGCACCTAACTAAACAGCAACTTTATATATATGAGAAGTTCCTGGGTAGTGCAGATGGTTAAGTATTTGGCTGCTAACTGAAAGTTTGGCAGTTTGAATCCACCCAGAGGTGCCTCAGAAGAAAGGTCTAGCGATCTACTTCCAAAAGATCACAGACATTGAAAACCTTATGGAGCATCGTTCTACCCTGACACACATGGGATCGCCATGAGTTGGAATCGACTCTACGGCAACTGGTTTGGTTTGATTATATATACATATATATATATACATGTATGTATATATGTGTATCATGTCTTCCCAATTACCCTGAAATCTTCTTGAAAGCCAGAACTATATCAAATTCTATTACATTATCTTCACCTCCCCGCCCCCCAATCAAAGTTCTTTGCAGAATGGCTGGACACAGTAGGTAAAGGATATTTGTTTAGTACCCTAAAATAAGCTTTCCTTTTTTTCAACACATATTGATTGAGCACCTACTATGTGCTAGGCACAGTGATATGTATTGGTCACAAAAAGGCAAATAACCATCACCTTTGGCCTAGGACTTTACAATCTACAGCCACAACAAATAAATATACAAAAGAGAGCATTACCATCTTCCTCTGGAGGAATGTGGTTTTATTTACTGCCTATACGGTACTTAAATGTTTAAATATACTGTTGGACAGAAAAGAAGGAAGACAAGCACCACAAATGCATTCGCTGAAGTCACAATCATGTCTTATCCAGGGAATATTCATAATGTAATTGCCACCACTTTGGGAACATGATTGTCAATCCTTATTTCTTCTCTGTGCAAAGGCAGGGAGGAAGGGCAGAAAGGGCATCTAGGAAGGCAATCTTCTGCTAAACGCACTATTTATAGTTTTCCACAATTTACCAGAAACAAATATTTAAATGTGCTTTCTTAATTTTTCCCCTTGTCATCTGACAGAAATGTAGCAGCGTCCATAATTTATCAAAGAGGCAGCATCTTACTTTACAAAATCAATGCACTAACTAATGGAATTACAGTATCTAGGTACACACTGCCTGCTTTTCTTTTTTTTTTAAATAAATGGAGAGGCTATGTAAATAACCAAATCTTTATACCTGGCACATGCTGGGGAAAATTTAAAGTCCCATTGCTGATTATGAAACAGAATTCAATAACACTTTTAAAGTAATATTGCCAAAAGATTCTGCAAGACTGCCTGGACGCACTTACAAAAAACAAAATTTACTTGAAGCCCACTTCCTGCCTCCAATATTTCAACCATGTCTTCATGCACATAAGGGGTGCAGTGTTAGACATTTCAAGTGCAATTTGACACCAATTATTGGAATGCATATTTAACCACGTGTAAAAATGGCATGGGGGCAGTGTCTGACCTCCTCTAACCCCACAAAGGGGAAGGAGAACCAAGATCAACAGCACTACAAGGCTGACTCCCATGAGGCAGAGGCCAGATAAGCCTCCTCTCTCCACCATCTTTACCAATTCTGACACCAACTGTCCCTCCCACAGCACTCTCTACTTCTCTGCTGGGTTCGATAATTCATTGCAATGGCCACACAGGACTCACAGACCATACTCATGATTATGGGGTTTATTAGGGAAGTAATAGGCTACAATTCAGGTTCAGGAACGCTCAGGATACAGTTCTTCCATCAGGACAGTCTCTTCCCAGCTGTGCTCACAGGCATGCCTCTCCCTGGCCCTCGGCCTCTGCCCAAAGGCACTCAGCTTTCTTTCTCTGTGGGCTTGGAAGCCCACTGCGCGTATCTTGCTGCCGGGTCTCTGCTGTCGGCTCTCTCTTGCCGCTGCTTCTCACCGTATTCGTGGTTACAGCTTGCTCTCTGTCTCCTGGGTCCAGGAGCTTCTCAGCGCAGGGGTCCCAGGTCCAAAGGATGTGCTGGCTCCTGGCTGTTCTTCCCGGGTGGTGCTGGGATTCTTCTCTCTGCTCAGGAATTGGCTCTCTTTTAAGGCAAAACTGACCGATCCCCTTAGTGGGCCACAATTACTCTATTGGACATTCTCTCTCAATTACCTGGGTGGGAGTTACATGACCATGGCTAGAAAGGCCACACAAAAGTAATCAATCACACTGCACCATGTAAGTGAATCATTTTACCCACACTTTTAGTCCAGGATGGTCCCCGGGTACAACTAATGCCAAGTAAGACAAAAAGGTGATATCCCCTTGAGTATAGGCTTTCCAATGATAAAGAAAGATAACTACATTAATACTTCCAGAGTGGCAGACACAGTGAGACCTTAACAACTTAAATACTTTTAAAAAAAAAATACTTTAAATAACTGCATGTCTAAAAATCTAACTGATGAACAGAGTATCAAAATATTCACTCTTTTCAATTCAAAATCTTCAATTTTAGGGAGTGTTTTCCAAGTAAAGTAGAGTTTTCCTTGTGCCTGGTAGGTGGGGGAAAGGAGGATAAAATGTTGAAGATTCAACTCTATTTACAGCTCTCTGGCAACTAAAATGGGAAAGCTAAGAAAATAAATAAAGATAGCAGGACTCAAGCAAGAGTGGGAAAGATTGGAATGGCAAAATTAAATTTCTGGGACTGCTTCCAGGCTGATCTGGGGCTGAAAAAATAAGATGCTACAGTATGCCACTGTGAAGAAACAGATGTCAGGAAACCCAAATTTTAGGGGATGCTGTGCCTCAAAAAACCATGGTGTGACATTCTTGGTAATCGTCTTAGTTCTTCAAAACACTTCTGAAAGTTTCTGCTAAACTCTTAATCAAATCCAACTTTCATCGTAAAGAACTACAATTTAGCAATAAGCAAGATTTCTGTATGTGGACAAAATACATATTTTTTGGAAAATAAAAAAGTCCAAAGACCACATATTCTAGCTGTTCTGAGAGAAAAAAAGAGAACACTGTGGCAAGTATTTTAAAGCATCAAGTGGTAATGTGACTGGGGGGAAAATGATATTTTTTGTATTATGTTTTAGGCGAAAGTTTACAGCACAAATTAGTTTATCATTCAAAAATTTATACACAAATTGTTTTGTGACATTGGTTGCAATCCCCGCAACGTGTCAGCACTCTCCCCCTTTCCCCTTCCACCCTGGGTTCCCCGTGTCCATTTGTCCAGGTTTCCCGTCCTTCCTGCTTTCTCGTCTTGCTTTTGGGCAGGTGTTGCCCATTTGGTCTCGTATACTTGATCGAGTAAGAAGCACGTTCCTCACGTGCGTTATTGTTTGTTTTACAGGCCGAAAGGTGGACTTTGGGAGTGGCTTCAGTTCTGAGTTAGTAGGGTGTCTGGGGGCAGGAGGTTTTTTTAAGTGGTACCGTTATTTTAAATTATTCTGGGCCTACTTCAGAGCCGATACATGGCATGAAAAATGCAGCAATGAAAAGTAAGAACCTAGAAGCAAAGCTGGAATGAAGGACTGAACATCCTACAGAATTGGTGTCTTCTAGAAGTCTAAGGCAAAATATAAACTTTGGGGTGATTGAGTAATTGGGGTGAATAGGCCTGTTATCATTCATTATATGGACAACTAGAAGACATGGCAAGCTTATCACACAGGAATCATTTTTTAGATTTAATATAAAAACTTTGCACACACACACACGCTCATGAACACACGATTTAACCATTTTGTGTGTGTGTGGACCTAAGATTGCTCCTGAAAACAACCAACCATAAGAAAACGATGCAATGAAGAGAGTCCATCCTTAGCCAGTTCCATGGTCCCTTCTGGCAGCTTCTCCCTCATTTCAAAGACTCTTGTCCCACTTCCAAATGCAGTCCCCAAACAAGATTGTTATACAGTAAACCCTGCGAAAGCTGGAACCTGTGTAAGGAGGAAACCTGCCAGAGAAGGAAAACTCAAATATTTTCCGCCAATAGACGGTGACAGAAAAGTAGTAAGACTGCATCCTGTCAAGGGTGGAAAACTTGCGAGACCGAGACAACAAGGCAGTCCTGTCAAGTTCCGGCGCTCACAGGTTTCACAAAATTTGCTCTAGCCTGCAATTTTCTTATTCTAAGACAAAACCATCTGGTGGATCCTGAACATATTTTGTTAACTCAGTATTTAAAAGATGAGAATGAGGGGTCTATGTTAGATCCAAAGGAATGAACTCTGGCAGGCCAGCAGTGGAGAGAGTTTTGGGAAAAAGAACGTTCTTGTCCACCATAAGGAAGCACTCCTTTCTTTGTGTCCAGACCAGCGTTTCTCAACCTTGGCACTATTAACATTTGGGGCTGGATAATTCTTTGTTGTGGGGGTCAGCCCTGTGTATTGTAGGATGTTTAGCAGCACCCCTAGCCTCTATCTACTACGTGCCAATAGCACCCCCTTCCCCTAGTTCAGAGAGTCGCAAGTTGTCCCCAGACACTGTAAAATGTCTGGGGGCAAAATTTCTCCAGTTGAGAAGCACTGCTATATGCAAAGACAGGCCTTACTTGTAACACCAGTAACCTGAAATTCATTGCCTCATATTTTGTTTTTATTCTTTCGCAGTTGCTATTAGTACAGGAATCACTCTTTTGGGAAAAAAACAAACAACAAACAGGAAACCTGTTCATCACAAAATAATTAGCAGAATTGGATTCTAGTCAACAGCTTTTGTTCTTGCTTCACTGAAGAAAAATTTACACACGAATAATATTCTCCAGCAAAGACCCGAAGCAGTCATATTCTTTGCCCCTTAGTCTTATTTACAAATACAGTCATGCACTGCATAACGTCTGCTTGGCAACATTTGACCGTGTGTACGTCTGCGGTCCTCACATCTCTTGAGTGTTGTAGCGTTACTTCTCTGTTTAATTTTCTTTAGAATATATTACCGCGAAGTGCATCATGGCAGCAAAACCAGTGCTAGTGACGACAGCAGCAAGAGGCAAAGGAGAAGTATCGATTTATAAGTGAAACAAAAGATTAGTAAACAACACAAAAGTGGAAAATCAGTGAATGCTATTGCTTGCGATTTAGGCGTGTCGCACTCGACCATCACCATGCTCTCAAAAACAAAGACAAAATTCTCTAAGCTGTTAAAGGATCGGCTCCACTGAAAGCTATAAGGTTAACAAAAATTCAAGAGGGACCTATAACAGATATGGAGAAATCGCTAATGACATGGATTGGGAACCAGACACAAAAGCGAATCCCTCTCAGCACCTTGACATCACTGCTAAGTCATGAAGCTTGGTCACACAAAGTTCAAATCACATAACAACCTATTTCACAGATTTCACAGAATGTATCCTGGACATTAAGTGACGCATGAGTGTACCTACTTGAAAATGGATGAAAAGGCCAACAACCAACTATATTCCTTTAGATTCACTGTAATTCTTAAAATTACTGATTATGAAAGCTGTTGGAATGAAAAATAACTTTTAACAACATACGAAGAGGCAGAGCTTTGTTTTTACAAAAATGCTAACATTACATCTGTAACTTGTAGAACAATAAATGTTTCTGCCTCAAGTTAGACATAATGAGCTATGGAACATGTTGATTTTCAAAGGCATGTTTATTTATGCTTATCTTCTTTTGTACTATCACACTCCCTATGGTTTCCTGAGATGAGTGATTCTCAACTGGGGGCAATTTTGCTCCCCCAGGGGACATTTGCCATTGTCTGGAGACATTTTTGGCTGTCATAACTTGGGGGAGGGGTGTTCTGCTGGCATCTAGTGGGTAGAAGCCAGAGACGCTGGTAAACATCCTACAATGCAAAAAAAGTCCCCCACAGCAAAGAATTATCTAGCCCAAATGTCAATAATGCCCAGAGTGAGAAATTCTACCCTAGACCCATAATTCCACTTCCCAACCACAGCCCCTGATTTTGTACAGCCTGAGGAAAGGATGGTACCCCCATCTTCTCTCTCTGTTTAATGACCTACAAAGCCTAGTATAGGGCTGTGTCCTCTGCAGGCACCTGCTATACATTGTTATCTGACAAAAAAGATGGCAAAGAAATAACCATATTCTCTCTGGTTAAATGTTTTGTTTTTGGATAAAGCAAAAAATTAAAGTATGATTGGAATAAAATCCTATTGTTAAATGGATGAATTGTATCATTTGGAAATAACAAAAACCAAAACCAAATCCATTTCCGTTGATTTGATTCCAACTCATAGCAACCCCGTAGGACAGAGTAGAACTTCTTCATAAGGTTTCCAAGCCTGCAATCTTTACGGAAGTAGACTGCCACATCTTTCTCCTGTGGAGCGCCTGATGGGTTCAAACCGCTGACCTTTAGGTTAGCAGCTGAGTGCTTTAACTACTGCAGAACCAGGGTTTCTTGGGAATAAACAAGGACCGTCAAAGTCATACATCATTGATGATGGGGAGCCTAGTATTTGTTGGTTACACATTTGAACCTCCAGGGGGCGCTTAAGGCTTTTTTCATCATTCTGAATCTCCACCTCTACCAATCTCATCCTCCGTTAAGAGGAGGTAGCTCACTGAGGAGCAAGAATGCCAAAGCGCCTTCTGAGGTCTCAAGGAGGCCGCCATGCTAGAGGGTGGGGCAAATGTTGATGTGTGCTGTCGAGTCAATTCCAACTCATAGCGACCCCATGTGATAGAGTAGAACTGCCCCATAGGGTTTCTATGATGTAATCTTTACGCAGTAGATTGCCAGGTCTTTCTGCTATAGAGCAGCTGGTGAGTTGGAACCACCAACCTTTTGGTTAGCAGCCTAGCACTTAACCATTGTGCCACGAGGGCTCCTTGGGGGGCAAATAGTAGACAAGAAATAGAACTTCACCGGGGCATGAATCCCCTGCCCCCACGCCCGTAAGTAAATTCCTTCACCATCTATCTATTCATTTTCTCCTTTGTGTCTCTTTTCTGGAACTCCAGCTAACATTGCTAAATGAGAGCTCTGATCTGACTATCTGACTTAACTTTTTTTTTTTTTTTGGAAGATTTATGTAATCATATCCTATTGCTCCCATTTCTCTAAAGGCAGTGGAATTCAAACCAAAAAAAAGAGCAGTCAAGATATAAAAGTACAAAACACAGGTGATGGTGGAATAGCCTAGGAAATGCAAGCATCTTACCCTTGGGACTGTGGGTAAGCCACATTTGATTTCCATCCTGAGAGACAACACAAGTGGCCACAGCAATAACATGTTGGTTCTTGTAATAATCCTTGAAAGTGTATAAATAAATCAAATTGCTCCAAATAGAAATTCCACCAGCTTTTCTTGTGATTAAGAATTTAAAGCACCCATATTCTCCTGGGCTTGAAGACTTTTAGAAGAAAAAGTTTTAAGTGGAACTGGAAAAGAGTTAAATATTACTGATGCTCCCATATTGCTCATGTAATATGTATGAGCCACAGAATGATCATTATGATTATTCCCAGCTGATTTTAACAAGGGATTTTTTTTTTTCCTCTCTTAATTAGGTGCCTGCATGCAAACAAAAGCCCTTTATAGCACTCAGAAAGAACACACTGAATAAAATTAAAGCAGATCTAGCTTCTAAATCATGGGATAGTAGTCTGTATATAAAAATAAAATGCTTCCCTGTGATCTAGATGGGAGTGCACTTGCAATAAAACTTCAATACGATTTCAACTGCCACTCTTTGCAATTAAGGCGATCAAACCTAAAATCATCTCAACTCTCCTCTCTGAATACTTGCAGTGCACCTGCCTCAACTGAAATATATGTTTTATCAGTGTCACAGGTAGTGTTAGCTCTGTGCTGTTTAGAAGAGCAAACTTCTAAACATTTTTTGGTGACTATGGCAAATGACTGAAATTTGAAGGAAATCATTTTCCTACTGCTCAAAGCACAGAAGAAATAGTTCACATTCAAGAGGATGTGAGAAGGGCGAGGCTTTTAGAGGCAATAGCTATCCTTAAACTTGACCTTAAAAGTCTATTCCACTAGAATTGTACCTAAATTTAAATCCCTGTCTGTTGTTGGAATAGAAGTACAGAGCTGGGAACTCTGCTGCAATGTGCATCTTCATGGTCTTTTTATTGAGGCATCTTATCATTTATTTCTGTGCTTCCAGACAAACAACAACAACGACAAAATAAATTTAAAGGTATGAGACCTTTAGAGGCAATAATAACTGCTTGACTCCTTGTTTTACAAAATTAGCATATGGAATCATAAGTTGGACATGTTTATGCCTAAAACATTGGACCTGAGTTTAAAATGCTGTTAAGGATGTAACCCTGTAGCAGACAGTCCCTGAGGTGACTCCAGTGATTCCCACCTCCTGGTGTTCAAGCCTTTGTTTGATCCCTTCCCCTTGAGTGTGGGCAGAACCTGTGACTTGATTATAACCAACAGAATATGGCAGAAGTGAGGGGATGGCACTTCTGAGATTAGGTTACATTATATAAGACTCTGTTTTGGCAGACTGGAGCAAGAGACTCTCCTCGCAAACTTGACAAAGTAAGCGATGCCTCAGAAGAAAGACCTGGCAATCTACTTCCAGAAAATCAGCCATTGAAAATCCTATGGAGCACAGTTCTACTCTGACACACGTGGGGTCACCCTGAGTCAGCATCGACTTGACAGCAACTAGTTTGGTTTAGTTTTCAGTCCTACAACTGAATTCGGCAAACAGCCTGAGGGAGCCTAGAAGTGGATTCTTCCCCATTCAGGCCTCTGGATTTCAATGCAGCCCAGTCAATACCTTGACTGCAGCCTTGTAAGACCTTGTGCACAGGACCTAGCTATGCTGTGCCCAGAGCATAAATGTGTATTGTTTTAAGCCACTAAGTCTGTGGTAATTTGTTATACAGCTATATGAAACTAATACCCATTAACCCATTGCTCTTGAGTCGATTCCGACTCCTAGCGACCCTATAGGACAGAGTAGAACTGCCCCATAGGGTTTCCAAGGCTGTAATCTTTAAGGACCCCCAAGAACTCCATGAAATAGGGTAGAAACTAGGAAAACAAATGAGCCAAGTTCTCTGGTTGGCTGTAACTCTTTAATAAGCTTTTAAGAAGTGTCTTGTAATGTTAACTGTGAAATCACTAGTTCTTTTAGCAGTTTTGTGACCACTAACTTTCCCCTTAATCATTTCCACAAAGAATGGGGGGAGGGGAGGACATATGTGGGGGAAAAAAATCCCTTTTTATGAGCAAATTTAATTCCTAGGAAAAATTTTTTCCTTAAAATTCCATTCCACTGGTGTTCAGTCACACTGCTTACAATAACTTAACAATTTCAGCATTGAAGCTTAATGTGTTTTACTGGACCTCTTGGGGCTGGAGGAGTCCCTGAGAATATGCCTCTGAGTTGTTCTCCAAATCTTGAATTGACACTATCCCCCTGAAGTCACCTTTAAACTAAGTAACAGTTTAGCCCAAAGAGTAAAGATTGTCACCCTTGAGTATTGCATTTCTTTCCAAAAAAATTATCTATATAAGATCAAAGGGTCAACAGCTATTTTAAAGCACAGACGAGAAGGTTGGGAGGTAGGGAGATTAAGTAAATGGAAGTGAAACAACTAGAACAAAAATAACAAGAATGTTGAGACAATGAGAAGAATGGAACCAATGTCACTGACCACTATGTCTAGAAACTGTGGAATGGGAGTGGGTATTGCTGTGTATATTTTCACCAAAAATAAAATTAAATTGAAAAAAAAAATCTAATGTGTTACTTCTTTCTTTAAATACTCTTTACAAACATCCCATCACATGTTTTAAAGTAAAACCCATAAGAGAAAAGATCAAGGGACTGACCAAGCAGGATTGGTCTTTTCTCAAGTCGAAAAGATAGGAAAGGATGAACCCGTGTCTTGAGGAAACCAGGACTGGAGGTTGGAAATAGAGGTCTTCATGAACATCTTGCCCACAATCCTGGTTCCAAAGCCCTAATTTTTGGTAAACATGGCAGAATGACTTTTGAAAGGAGTAAGAAAAAGTAATAGCTACAAGTTGTACATCTATCTAAGGCCCTGAGGAAACCTATTCCCAACTGAGGCTGGAACACAGCTTGTAACGATTCTGTCACGTAAGGAAAAGAATCCACAAATATATATTGAGGACCTACTATGTGCCAGGTATTTTGCTGTGAAACAGCAGTGAACAAGTGCCCTTGGACCCAAAGTAGGAAGGGAATAAATAGAGCATTCATTACATTCTCTGTACGACCTTATGGTATAATCAATATACTAAGCAACCCTTCTGATGAAAATGATTAAAAGCTGAGTTAAATTAACAATGAAAGAAGAAGGAAAAAAAAAGATGCTTTGCAATGCTTCACTGAGCAGGCATGAAAGTAAAAAACCCACAAAGGGCAAAAGGAAAGTAAAACGAAGACCCTCAAGAGGGAAGTAATCAGCAGTCATCTTTCTCCTCAAGGTTATTTTGCGGAAAGTGAAAAGATCCTTAGGTTGTGTGCAGGAAAGAGGAGACAGAGGCAAGGGCCCAACCAAGGCAGATAATAGACAAAAGGATACTAGGCCATTCTTTCACTAAAAAGCTAGACCCCTCTGTGTAAATTTGAATAAGAAATAAATCCATCATGCAAAAGGAGTCAGCAAAGAAATGCCTATCTTGACTTGGGTGAGAGATGGAGGAAAAAATTCCCTTAGGCATATTACCTAAAGCTGATCCACACATGGGTTTGCTTTCCAATTCCTGTTACCTGTGTGGGACAAAAAGCTTTAAGTTAGATATTGAATTAAGAGTGATCCTGGAGAACTGGATGGTGCCTGGCTACCACCAATGACCGCCCTGACAGGGAACACAACAGAGAGTGCCTGATGGAGCAGGGGAAGGGTGAGGTACAGAACTCAAATTCTAGTAAAAAGACCAGACTTAATGGTCTGACTGAGACTGGAGGAACCCCAGAAAGCACGGCCCCTGGACTCTCTGTCAACCCAGAACTAAAACAATTCCCAAGGCCAACTCTTCAGACAAAGGTTGGACTGGACTGTGGGATGTAAAATGATACTTATGAAGAGTGTGCTTCTTAGCTCAAGTAGATACATGAGACTAAATGGGCAGCTTCTGTCCGGAGGTGAGATGAGAAGGCAGAGAGGGTTAGGAGCTGGTTGAATGGACACAGGAAATCCGGGGTGGAAAGGAGGAGTGTGCTGTCATGTTATAGGGAGAGCAGCTAGGGTCACATAACAATGTATGTGTAAGTTTGTGTATGAGAGACTAACTTGAATTGTAAACTTTCACTTAAAGCACAACAATAAAAAAAGAAAGAAAGAAAAAAAAAGAGTGATCCTGGGTTGGAGGTACTCTTAGGTGACTGATAAGAAAAAACACCAATATTTTCTGGAGGAACGCAATCTGAAACAAGTCCTCAAAGAATGACCACAAATAAAACCCTAAGATATATGATTCTAATGAAAAACAACAAAATAGACAAAGCAGCAAAACAACATGAGTGAGAGCCAGCAGAGACAAGATAGCAGAATCAGACCCACGGAGACTATAGATATTAGAATAAGCATACCAAAACTATAAAATAGCTATTAAATATTTTTAAAGACATAAAAGAGAAGCTTGAAGGTATGAGCAAAAAAAAAGAGACTATAAAAATCATTAAGCAGATTTGAAAAAAATTCTTTAATCCAGAAATTAAATTATAGTAATTAAATAAAAAACTTAATAGACCAAAAAAAAAAAAAAAAAAGATTAAATAGCAAATTTGGCATAGCTCAAGACAGACCTGTTGAGCTGGAAGATATCCAATGAAGTTATTCCAGGTACAGCCCATAGGACAAAGCATTGAAAATGCGATAGAGATAAGAGACATGGAAGGTAATGCAAGATAGTTTTAGTCATCTAATCAAATTTCCAGAGAACAAAGTAGAAAGAATGGAAATGTGCAATATTTGAAGAGCTAAATGACTGAGAGTTTTAAAGACATCAATCCTGAGATGCATGAATTTCAAACAAAATGAATAAAAAGAAATCCATATCTAGAATATCATAGTGGAAATGCATAACAACAAAGAGAAAGAGAAGACCTCCAAAGGAAGGAAAAAAATAAAAGATCACGTACAAAGAACTGCAATTTGACTGGTGGGTGATTTCGCAACTGCAGAAGCAGAAGCCAGAAGGTGGTGCTGAGAGAGAATAACAGTTCCACCTAGAATTCTATACCTAGCAAAACTATCTTTGAAGAATGAGGGGGAAATATATTTGCAGACAAACAAAAATGGAGAGTTTACTCACAAAAAATACTTACTAAAGGAAATCATAAAACAGACATTAGGCAAAAGGAAAGTGATTACATTTTCATTTCTTACCACAGGAAGAAGTAGTAAGATATGTGTAAATAAGTCTATGAAACATTGACTATATGAAAATAATAATGTCTTATTTATAGATTTTAAAAAGATCTGTCTAAAATATTATATAGTGACATCTTAATTGGGATAGGTGATTGGAGCTAAAGATGGCTGAATTTCTTTTATTTTTGAGTAGTATGCCAAAATATTGATGAATTTTGTTATGTTCACATGGTAATATAGCTTATGTTATCAATAAAAGAATAAATAGATTCCATAACCTCCAATCTAATGGAAGGCAAAAGTGCTATGAGGAAAAGAGGGACAAAAGAGATCACTCCAAAAGAAGAGAATGCAGGGTAGGGTAGGGGAAATAAATATAATCAGGACAAGTAAGTGCATAATAAAATGATAAAAAAAAAAAAATCTAAATCTACCCATAACCCTAACATAATACCTAGTAATACAGCCTCAAAAAATACAAAGCAAAAGTGACAGAACTTCAAGGAGAATTGACAATTCTATTATATTAGGAAATTTTAATATTCCCCTCTTGATTATTAATAGATCAAGCAGACTAAGATGTCAGAATAAAGATGATTTGAATATCATCATTAGAAAACTTGATCTAAAGAGCAAATATAGAATATCACACCCAACAGTTGGAAAGTCACTTTGAACATTTATAAAAATTGATCAGTGCTAAGATGATACACACTATTAATCCAGGCTGGGGGTCAACAAACATTTTCTGTAAAGGGCCAGATAGTAAATATTGTGGGTAGTAGGTATTTAGGGACCATACAGTCTCTATAGCAACTACTCATCTCTGCTATTGCAGCATGAAAGCAGCCATAGACAATAAGAAAACAATTGGGTATGGCTGTGTTCCAATAAAATTTCATTTACAAAAACTACAGTAGCCTGAGGGTAGTGGCTTGCTGAATCTGCTTTTCCCTCACAGGACAATTAAATCAGAAATCAGTAATAAGGATAACAACAACAACAACAACAAAATCTCACATTTGGAAGTTTAGTGTCACAAATGAACAATAATACTTCAAAGAAAAAAATCACAATGAAAATCAGAAAACATTTAGATTGAATGATAATGGAAATCCTACAAAACTTTTGAGATGAGCTCAGTGTGATAGTTACACGGGTATGTTAAATTTGTAAAAATTCATCCAGCTGTACACTTACGATATATTCATTGTCCTGTAAGTATACTATGCTCCAATAAAATGTTAAAAGTTAAAAATCTGAGAAGTGGAGTTATATCAGTACTTACAGGGTAATTCATAGCCAAAAATTTTTGCCTTACATAAGAACAACTCAATTTAACCAGCTAACTGAAAAAGTTAAGAAGTTAGGAAAAAATAGCAGAAACCCACAAGTCAAAATTAAAACCTAAACCTATTGCCATCGAGTCGATTCCAACTCATAGTGACCCGATAGGACAGAGTAGAGCTGCCCCACAGGGTTTCCAAGGAGCGCCTGATGGATTCCAACTGCTAATCTTTTGGTTAGCAGCCGTAGCTCTTAACCACTACACCACCAGGGTTTCCACCTCAAAATTAGGAAGGAATAAAAAAACCAATTAACAAAATAGAAAACAAACCAAAATGGATCAACAAAGTTGTAAGTTGGTTCTTTGGAGGGACTATAAAATAGACAAATATCTGACAAAATGAATAAAGAGATGAAACAAGGAAGATGGTACAAATAAAAACAAAATATTAAAAAGGGGAACTTAGAGGTGCTACAGGGATTAAAGAAATAATAAGAGGATATTACAAACAGCTTTATGTCAATACATTTAAAATGTTGTAGTTAGGTGCCCTCGAGTCTGTTCCGACTCATAACGACCCCATGTGACAGAGTAGAATTGCCCCAGTAGGGTTTCCTAGACTGTAATCTTTATGGGAGCAGATCACTAGGTCTTTCTCCCACAGAATCGATGGGTGAGTTCGAACCACCAACCTTTTGGTTAGCAGCCGAGAACTAGAAGTTTCTTTTTTTTTTTTTAATTCAGTGGTTCTAAAATATTAAACATAGAAAATATTAAAGAAATTGAGGCAGTGGTCACTCCTCCACAGTGATGTCACCAGGACTGGATGGTATAAATCTACCATCCCCAGAAGACTTTAAATAGTAAAGACCTAATGTGAAAGACACAACAAAAACTATTAGGAGACAACTGAAAAAAATTTTATGACCGTGGGGTATGGAAGGATTTCTTAAATAAAGTATAAAACTATTAAAGAAAATTCAGATGAATTCACTTTACACTAAAAATTATAAGCACCTGCTCATCAAAAAGTACAATGAAAACACAGACCACAAACTGAAAGCAAGCGCATATAACATATAGAGGAAACAACCGTTCATTATCCAGAAGATATAAAGAAATCCTCTAAATCAATAATTAAAAAGATAATTCAATAGAAAAAAATGCAAGCGACATGAGCAGGCATTTCACAGAGAAGAAAATCCTAGTGACCAATAAACATAAGACGCTCAACCTCATTAGTATCCAGCTAAGAAAAGTTAAAACCACAATGAAATACCATTCCACGCCTATCAGATAGGCAAAAATGAAAAGTTGGGATAATGGCAGTTGTCTTAGATAGAATTGTGTCCCCCCAAAATATCTGTTAACTTGGCTAGGTCATGATTCCCAGTATTGTATGATTGTCTACCATTTTGTAATCTAATGTGATTTCCCTGTTGTTGTTGTTGTTAGGTGCCGTTGAGTTGGTTCCTACTCATAGCGACCCTATGTACCACAGAACGAAACACTGCCTGGTCCTGCACCATCCTCACAATTCTTGTTATGTTTGAGCCCATTGTTGCAGCCACTGTGTCAATCCATCTCGTTGAGGGTCTTCCTCTTTTTTGCTGACCCTTTACTTTACAAGCATGATGTCCTTCTCCAGGGACTGATCCCTCCTGACAACACATCCAAAGTATGTAAGACATAGTGTCCCCATCCTTGCTTCTAAGGTGCATTCTGGTTGTAGTTCTTCCAAGACAGATTTGTTTGTTCTTTCGGCAGTCCATGGTATATTCAATATTCTTCACCAACACCACAATTCAAAGGCGTCAGTTCTTCTTCGGTCTTCCTTATTCACTGTCCAGCTTTCGCATGCACATGATGTGATTGAAAATACCATGACTTGGGTCAGGCGCACCTTAGTCTTCAAGGTGATATCTTTGCTTTTCAACACTTTAAAGAGGGCTTTTGCAGCACTTTTGCCCAATGCAGTGTGTCTTTTGATTTCTTGATTGCTGCTTCCATGGGCGTTGATTGTGGATCCAAGTAAAATGAAATCCTTGACAACTTCAGTCTTTTCTCTGTTTATCATGATGTTGCTTATTGGTGCAGTTGTGAGGATTTTTGTTTTATGTTGAGGTGTAATCCATACTGAAGGCTGTGGTCTTTGATCTTCATCAGTAAGTGCTTCAAGTCCTCTTCACTTTCAGCAAGCAAGGTTATGTCGTCTGCATAATGCAGGTTGTTAATGAGTCTTCCTCCAATTCTGATGCCCCGTTCTTCTTCATATAGTCCAGTTTCTCAGATTATTTGCTCAGCATACAGATTGAATAGGTATGGTGAAAGGATGCGATCCTGATGCACACCTTTCCTGACTTTAAACCAGTATCCCCTTGTTCTGTCCAAATAACTTCCTCTTGATCTATGTACAGGTTCCTCATGAGCACAATTAAGTGTTCTGGAATTCCCATTCTTTGCAATGTTACCCATAATTTGTTATGATCCACACAGTTGAATGCCTTTGCATAGTCAATAAAACACAGGTAAACATCTTTCTGGTATTCTCTGCTTTCAGCCAGGATCCATCTGACATCAGCAATGATATCCCTGGTTCCACGTCCTCTTCTGAATCCTGCCTGAATTTCTGGCAGTTCCCCGTCGACATACTGCTGCAGCCGCTTTTGAATGATCTTCAGCAAAATTTTACTTGCGTGTGATATTAATGATATTGTTTGATAATTTCTGCATTCAGTTGGATAACCTTTCTTGGGAATAGGCATAAATATGGATCTCTTCCAGTTGGTTGGCCAGGTAGCTCTCTTCCAAATTTCTTGGCATAGACAAGTGAGCACTTCCAGTGCGGCATCCGTTTGTTGAAACATCTCCATTGATATTCCGTCAATTCCTGGAGCCTTGTTTTACACCAATGCCTTCAGTGCAACTTGGACTTCTTCCTTCAGTACCATCGGTTCCTGATCATATGCTACCTCCTGAAATGGTTGAATGTCGACCAATTCTTTTTTGGTATAATGACTCTGTGTATTCCTTCCATCTTCTTTTGATGCTTCCTGCGTCATTTAATATTTTCCCCATAGAATCCTTCACTATTGCAACTCGAGGCTTGAATTTTTTCTTCAATTCTTTCAGCTTGAGGAATGCCAAGAATGTTCTTCCCTTTTGGTTTTCTATCTCCAGCTCTTTGCACATATCATTATAATACTTTACTTTGTCTTCTCGAGCTGCCCTTTGAAGTCTTCTGTTCAGTTCTTTTACTTCGTCATTTCTTTCTTTTGCTTTAGCTACTCAACGTCAAAAACCAAGTTTCAGAGTCTCTTCTGACATCCATTTTGGTCTTTTCTTTCTTTCCTGTCTTTTTAATTACCTCTTGCTTTCTTCATGTATGATGTCTTTGATGTCATTCCACAACTTATCTGGTCTTTGGTAATTAGCGTTCAATGTGTCAAATCTATTCTTGAGATGGTCTCTAAATTCAGGTGGGATATACTCAAGGTCGTACTCTGGCTCTTGTGGACTTGTTCTAACTTTCTTCAGTTTCAACTTGAACTTGCATATGAGCAATTGATGCTCTGTTTGGCAGTCGGCCTCTGGCCTTGTTCTGACTGATGATATTGAGCTTTTCCATCGTCTCTTTCCACAGATGTAGTCAATTTGATTCCTGTGTATTCCATCCAGGGAAGTCCATGCGTATAGTCGCCATTTATGTTGGTGAAAAAAGGTATTTGCAGTGAAGAAGTCATTGGTCTTGCAAAATTCTATCATGCGATCTCCGGCATCGTTTTTATCACCAAGGCCATATTGTCCAACTACCGATCCTTCTTTGATCAATTTCAGACTGCAGAAGCTGGTAAAAATCTTCAAGTTCTTCATCTTTGGCCTTAGTGATTGGTGCATAAATTTGAATAATAGTTGTATTAACTGGTCTTCCTTGTAGGTGTATGGATATTATCCTATCATTGACAGTGTTGTACTTCAGGATAGATCTTGAAATGTTCTTTTTGATGATGAGTGCAACGCCATTTCTCTTCAAGCTGTCATTCCCAGCATATTAGACCATATCATTGTCCGATTCAAAATGGCCAATACCAGTCCATTTCAGCTCACTAATGCCTAGGATGTTGATGTTTATGCGTTCCATTTCATTTTTGACGATTTCCAATTTTCCTAGATTCATACTTTGTACATTCCACGTTCTGATTATTAATGAATGTTTGCAGCTGTTTCTTCTCATTTTGAGTCATGCCACAGCAAATGAAGGTCCCAAAAGCTTGACTCCATCCACGTCATTAAGGTTGACTCTACTTTGAGGAGGCAGCTCTTCCCCAGTTTTATTTTGAGTGCCTTCCAACCTATGGGGCTCATCTTCCGGCACTATATCAGACAGTGTTCCGCTGCTATTCATAAGGTTTTCACTGGCTAATTCTTTTCAGAAGTAGACTTTCAGGTCCTTCTTCCTAGTTTATCTTAGTCTGGAAGCTCAGCTGAAACCTGTCCGCCATGGGTGACCCTGCTGATATCTGAATACCGGTGACATAGCTTCCAGCATCACAGCAACATGCAAGCCCCTACGGTACGACAAACTTACAGACACGTAGGGGGTGATTTCCCTATGTGTTGTATATTCTATCACTATGCTATAATAAGACGGATTAGTGGCAGTTATATTGATGAGATATACAAGATTACATGGTGTCTTAAGCCCATCTCTTTTGAGGTATAAAAGAGAGAAGCAAGCAGAGAGACAGGGGGACCTCATACCACCAAGAAAGCAGTGCCAGGAGCAGAGTGCGTCGTTTGGACCTGAGGTTCCTGTGCTGGGATGCTCCCAGACCAAGGGTAGACTAATGCATCACAAGGAACTTCCTCCAAAGCTGACAAAGAGAGAAAGCCTTTCCCTGGAGCTGATGCCCTGAATTCGGACTTCTAGCCTACTGGACTGTGAGAGAATAAAATTCTCTTTGTTAAAGTCATCCACTTGTAGTGTTTTTGTTATAGCAGCACTAGATGACTAAGACAGCAGGCATCGGTGAAGTGTCGAGTGGTAACGATTTCATCCAAAACTGATGTGAATAGAAATGGACATAGCCACTTTGGAATACAGTTTGGTATTAACTGGTTAAGTCACACATGCACCTGCTCTATGATCCAACAATTCCAGTCTTAGGTGTAAAACCCGTTGCTGCTGAGTCGATTCTGACTCATAGCGACCCTACAGGACAGAGTAGAACTGCCCCATAGGATTTACAAGGAGTGGCTGGTGATTTTGAACTGCTGACCTTTTGGTTAGCAGCTGAGCTCTTAACCACTGTGCCACCAAGGCTCCATCTTAGGTATATACCATAGAAAAATGCTTGCAAATATACGCTAGGAGATAAACAAGATGTACAGAGAGACATTGTTCATAAAAGAAAATAATCACTGGAAACAAATGTCCATCAACAGCAGAATGGATAATATATTCATTTAAAAAAAACATTGCTGTCGAGTCGATTCCAACTCACAGTGACCCTGTAGGACAGAGTAGAACTGTCCGACAGGGTTTCCAAGGCTGTAATCTATACGGAAGCTGACTGCCACATCTTTCTCCCTTGGAGTGGCTGGTGGGTTCGAGCCACTGACCTTTCAGTTTGCAGCTGAGTGCTTAACCAGTCTGCCACCTGGGCTCCTTATTTATAGTTGTATGGTCCATTAATATATCTGAGTGAAAAAAATTATAACTACATATATCATAATGATGAATCTGAAAACATAACCTTGATCAAAAAAAAAAAAAAAGTAAGGCACGAAAGAACATAAAATTCAAAAAGGGGCAAAACTAAACAATATAATGTTTAGGGGTACATACGTAAGTGGTAAGACTATAAAGAACAACAAGATATTTTTAACATGAAATCCAGGGAAATGGTTACTGCTGAGTGTAGCTGTTAGTTGTCGTAGAGTCAACTCTAACTCATGGTGAACTTAAGTATAAAAGAACAAAACGTTGCCCAGTCTTGCACCATCTTCACAACAGTTGGTGTGCTCAAGTCCATGGTTGTGCCCACTGTGTATTTTGAGTGCCTTCCAGCCTAGGGGGCTCATATCAGACAATGTTCTATTGTGAGCCATACTATTTTCATTGGCTAATTTTCAGAAGTAGATCACCAGGCCTTTCTTCCCAGTCTGCCAGTTTGGAAACTCTGCTGAAACCTGTGCACTGTGGGTGACCCTGCTGGTATTTGAAATACTGGTGGCATAGCTTCCAGCATCACAGCAACATACAATCTACCACAGCAGGACAAACTGACAAACACGTGGTGGGCTGGAGGAATTGGGGAGTGACATGTAGGAGACTTCAAATGTACCAGTGCTATTCTATTTCTTTATCTGGGTGTTGGCTCCACGGGTTTTCATTTTATTTTTCTTTGAAATGCACTGCTATATACATTCTTTTATATCTATGACATATTTCACCAAAATTAATCATCAAAGATAGCAATAATTACAAAAGTGAACAGAGCTAAAAAGAAAAGCATAAGGCACTATGGGAATAAGCAGCCCTGGTGGCATGGTGGTTAAAGCACTCAGCTGCTAACCGAATGGTCAGTGGTTCAAACCCACCAGCTGCTCCATGGCAGAAAGATGTGGCAGTCTGCTTCTGTAAAGATTGTTGTCGTTGTTAGGTCCCATCGAGTCAGTTCCAACTCATAGCCTAACTGTGTACGACAGAAGGAAACGCTGGCCAGTTCCGTGCCATCCTCACCATTGTTATAGCCTTGAAAACCCTATGGGGCAGTTCTACCCTATCCTATAGGGTCGCTATGAGTCAGAATCGACTTGACGGCAATGGGTTGGGTTGGATTTGGTTTTCAGGTACTTTGGGAATGAAGGGGGACCTATCTTTGGGTGGTTGTTGGGCGGGTGGGTGTGGTGAGGAGGAGAAAATAGAGAAGATCCCAGTTTTGTAGACACTGGGTTGCAAGAAAAAGCACTGCCCCTAATGAGAATTAGGATCTGAAAGATGTTTTTTCTTTTATCTTTAATTTTCTAATTGTTTCAAAATAAAAGTTTTGTGTTTGTGAGGCGTGATTTATTCTCTGCAAACACACTTGACTCATTAAGATTCCATTTTCTGAGCAGCCCTGATGTCGTATAGTGCTCATAATAACCGTTTCATTACTTCAGTGATTCAGTTTAGATTTCTCCTGCAGTAATCACCAGAAGAATTTCCTTTTCTTTCCCTCTCAGATGGGTAGCATATATTCTTTGAATTAGTTTCCAGTTCCAAGCATAATTTTTTTTAAACAGGCAAAATGCCCTAAATCTCTCTCAATCTTGCTAAAGCAGATATGCTGCAGTATTCTTGCATGTATTTCTCTTCTCATGTCTCTAGTTAACATCGTTTAACATATTCTGCCATTAAAAAAAAAAAACCTTCTGTTTTCAGAGTCAACCCCTTTGGAATCACAAGGAAGAACTTCAGCCTCAGCCTTTGAACTGGTTTTCCAGTAGGAAAAACCAATGCGAAGCCCCAGTGACATCAGATTGCACATTGTTCAGAGCATGAATCAGAACCCCAGAGAATAAAAACCCGGGATCTAGTAAACATCCCTGATAACATCATTTCTGGGATCCAGGACCACACTGGAATAGTTACACACAGCGATAAATTCATACAAATGTAGCCATTGACTTGGAGTTTGTTTTCCATTATTCCAGCTACTTTTTCATAACAGGAAGCAGCAAAATGTATTGATCTAAATGTCTTCTTAACATTTTTTACTCGTTATACACAAGAAAACAACAACAAAAACAAAAACAAAAAAACAGTATTTGCTTAGCAGTTGAGTAGTGTTTGCCACTGTCTCCATGAACCACGATTTATACTTACTTACTTATTTATTTTTTACAAGAAATAAAGCCTTCTGCAATAAATGTGATCCCAGGCAATGGAAAATGAAAATAAAAATCTGCTGCAATTCAAAAGGACAAAGCAAAGGGAAGCCATCACAGAACCAGTCCCATCAAAGGTTGATGAGTCATGGCAAATAAATCGGAAAGAACCAGGTCTAATGAAGACTGCTGAATCACAGCCATGTGGGGCCGCTTTTGAGCAAGGTTAAGCTCCTAAGTTGGCTAGTCATTAGTAACTTGTTTGGCAGTAATTCCTATAAGGAGACAACTTGAATACCAATGGATTTGTTTGACACAAAACAGACGTGTGTGATCTAAGGAATCTCATTGTAATTGATCAGTTGATCTATTATTTAAAACTAGGTCTTCCAATGCCTTTAACAGTTGTAACTGACATATTCAATGGGGCAACCAGATTGATACTCTTGCCAGAAGAGTAGGTTTTCCTTCCCATTTAAATTCAAACCAATTTATTGATCAAGGCCACAGCTTACCTGAAAATGGAAGTGTAGTTGAGCATTGTGTTTTAAAGGGGTTTTTGTTGAAAAGGAAGATAAAACAAAAAACCCACTGCTGTAGAGATAATTCCCACTCTCAGCAACCCTATAGAACAGATTAGAACTGCCCCATAGGGTTTCCAAGGAGCGGATGGTAGATTCGAACTGCTGACCTTTTGGTTAGCAGCCAAACACTTAGCCACTGCACCACCAGGGCTCAAAAAGGAAGATAGCACCTTATTAACATCAAAACTGCATTTTTTGAGGAGGAGAGGGGAGGTAGGAAATGCAACACTAGTTTGTGGAGGAAATACTTCTATCTTCTGTGGTATTCACTGTCAAAAGTACAGTAGGCTCTTCTATTCTTTTATTCCTTACCTTTTCATGGAGAATTTAATCTTTAAATTTTTGTTGTGGTAAGCTATAGATTATTCAGATATCTCTAATGGAACCTAAAATCTCACAATAGAAACCATCATGAGAAGAATCCACTGCCCACGTCAACATCTGGGACACCCAGGGTTAATGTGGCAGAGAAGAGGCTCACCCGAAGAGGGAAAGTTCAGGAGCCCCATGGGTAGTGATATTATAAAGTCTCCCTTTTGCATGCATTCAAAAGCTGGACAATGAAAAAGGAAGACAGAAGAACTGGTGCATTCAAATTGTGGTTGGGCTGCCAAAAGAATGAACAAAGCAGTCTTAGAAGGAATACAACCAGAATGCTCATTAGAAGCAAGGATGGTGAGACTTCGGCTCAGTTACTTTGGCCATATCATCAGAAAAGCCCAATCCCTGGAAAAGGACATCATGTGTGGTCAAGCAGAAAGTCAGTGAAAACAAGGAAAACCCTCAGTGAGATGGATTGACGCAACAGCTGTGACAATGGACTCAGACGTACCAATGATCATGAAGATGGCACCGGATCAGGCAACGTTTCATCCTGTTATACGTAAGCTGGCCGTGAGTCAGAGATGACTTGAAGGCAACTAACAACAATAAAGTCTCCCTGTCCCCAAACTGCTCTCCCATGGACATGCCACAGCATCAATGATTCCCAGCATAAAAGTCACTGCTTTGAATGGTGACATTTTTCTCTGGAGACCCCTGTTCAAATGCAAATGTCTTCTCTGGGAAGAATAAGGTATCAACCTATACCTACCTATTAACTTCAATAGCAGCTGGCCTGCCACCCAGTTCACCAAATAAATGGCAGGTCATTGACTGATTTAAGCTGAGATGTTTGCCCTCACTTTATAAACGTGGATTTTCAGGGTGAGCACTTAAGAGCCTGTTGGTTTTATTGCTCCCTGCCCACCAGTAGGGAAGTGGCCAGTAAGTGAGAGTTGTTCCTAGGCTGTACTGGGGTGCAGCTTCTAGGAAGAGGTTAATTTTCCCTCTCTCAATTATATTTTTAACTAAGAATTACCTCTGTCCCCATTGGCTGATTTTTGAAAGTAGGTTACCAGGCTTTTCTTCCTAGTCTGTCTTAGTCTGGAAGCTCTGCTGAAAACTGTTCAGCATCACAGCGACACACAAGCCTCCAATGACAGATGGGTGGTGTCTGCTCATGAGGTGCGTTGGCCAGGAATCGAACCTTCTTGGGTCTCCCACATGGAAGGTGGGAATTCTACCACTGAACCACCACTGCCCCCATCCATAGTTATTTCCTTGTGGTTTATCAAGCCCCTACTATGTGTCTGGTATTATTGCATCAGATATTCTACATGTGTTAAGCCTTTCCAGCAACCCTGCAATAAAGGTAGTGTTTTCTCAATTTTATGGATGTGGAAATGAAAGCACAAAGAGAATTCTCCAAAGCCCTGGTCTGTCCAGTTGCAATGCCAGCCCAATTTCATGACAGCGTGCTATGTCCTATATTCAAAATGATAGCATCTTCTTTGGATTAAGACCTCAACAAAAATACTAAACCCAGGTGCAAGTCTCACTGATTTGGGGTATGTTGCTCTTGTTCTCTGCAAGCCTCTGACTTCCTTTTTGATATGGTTAACGCTCGGGGTCATTCACACCCATCAGGCAGTAGGAAAGAACACAGAGAACAATCCCAGGGTGCCAGCCTTGCTTGCCCGACTCCTGCCCACCCTTCCGACCTGAGCTGACTTCCTTCTCTCACCTTCCCACACCCCAACAATCCTTCAGGAACTGTTTGCTCCTGTCCCTAGCATAGTGGGGCAACCAGGGCTCCTCCATTAACCTTTCTCGCTCGTGTTTCTTTGATCTCCTGGACTTCGTGTTTCCCGACCGCCTCGCCCCACTGCCACCCACACACGGATGTCTGCCTGGGCCAATAGCTGCCTCTCTTTATGACCCTCTCTGCCACTCCAGCCAAGAGCTCCCATTTAATGATAACTTCAGATGCCTGACGAACCACATACAAGGCTATCCTGTATGCAGCAAAAAGCCTATCACTGGCTGGCAAGGGAGAGATTCTCATTAGCCAAGCTGTTCATAGGGCTGAACATTTCTGCCTACCTCTTAAGCTCCCAGGGATCTTCAAGTTGCTGATTATTGCTTTGGGCTTTTAACCTTTTACTTTGCCCTTTCCTATGCCACTTACAAACCTTTCTCTCTTGACTCTGACCTTTTCTCTTTGCAAAGTCTTCGACTCTGTGCTGACCAGGGGTCCACTGCAAACCACTCACCCCAGATCTCTGGTTCAAGCGTGACTCCCAGCTTCTAGTGCCCTCCCGGGAAAAGACTCTGCTGACTCTTTCTGCTGTGCGCTATGTCTATTGACCCTGACTCCCCTCAATCCCAGGGTGCAAAGGAACCGTCCATCATTGCCAATCACTGCTAAATCTAATGCTGCTTCTAGACTTGAGTAGAATGGATTAGCGGCTATCTTTATAGCTTTGAGCTTTCTTTGGCAGAAGATGTGTTTTACTACCTATTCCCTAGAGTTATGTAGCTTTCCCTATCACCAGTGGGTCTCTATTGTTCTCCTTTCTCTCCCACTAAACGGTAGCTTTCTCTTTTAGTGACAAAGGACAATAATACAAAAGACGGAGAAAACAAAGACTAAACACTGATCAGCATAAAGTCACACAAAGGCCTTCTTCCAATCAGAAAATGAGATTTGCCGTCAATTCTCTGCTTTTGTTCAAACATGTTCCTTAAAGCAGTGCTTCTTGAAATTTTATAGGCATTTGAGTCACCTGGTAAACTGCCGATTCTGGTTCAGTAGGTGTGGGGAACTAGAGCCCTGGTGGCACAGTGGTTAAAATGCTCAGTTGCCAACCAGAAGGTTGGTGGTTTGAGAGACAGATGTCGCAGTCTGCTTCCGTAAAGATTTATAGCCTTGGAAACCCTTTGGGGGCAGTTCTACTCTGTCCTATAGGGTCGCTGTGAATCAGAACCAACTCGAGAGCAGTGCGTTGGTTTGGTTTGGTTTTAGGTGTGAGAGGGGTGCTGAGATTTTGCATTTCTAACAAGCTCCCAGGTGATGCCAGGATGACATCAAGGTTCATGCCTTGAGCAGCAAACCCTCAGATCTACCGATAACAAAATCAGAGAATGCTGGCCTCCAAGTCAGACCATAACCCTTTTCTTTGAAATGTAACATTTTATAATAACTTTAAATGAAACCAAATGTTTTCAAGCATACTAATAATTTCTTTATAAAAGCAAAAATGACACTCTAAGGACTAAGGTGTGCCTGACCCAAGCCATGGTGTTTTCAATCACCTTGTATGCATGAGAAAGCTGGGCAATGAATAAGGAAGACTGAAGAAGAATTGATGCCTTTGAATTAAGGTGTTGGCAAAGAATATTGAACATAGCATGGACTGCCAAAAGAATGAACAGGTCTGTCTTGGAAGAAGTACAACCAGAATGCTCCTTAGAAGCAAGGATGGCGAGACTTCGTCTCACGTACTTTGGACATGTTATCAGGAGGGGCCAGTCCTTGGAGAAGGACTTCATGCTTGGTAGAGAGAGGGTCAGTGAAAAAGAGGAAGACCCTCAAGGAGATGGACTGACACAGTGGCTGCAACAATGGGCTCAAGCATAACAATGATTATAAGGATGGCGCAGGACCGGGCAGTGTTTCATTCTATTGTACATAGGGTCCCTATAAGTCGGAAACCGACTGGACGGCACATAACAGCAACAGCAACAATGGATAGGGAGCCTGAATTAATAGACACAAAAGTTGTTTCTTTCAACAAAGGGGTGGGAAGCATGAATTAGAAAGAAGCACTGAAGTGTAGGCTACTGGGCAACTAGGTGAAACATAAGGTTACTGGATTGTGCTGCTTAAAGAATAGAAGACACCCAGAGACACTACCTAATGGGCAGAGGCAAATTTCAGAATGTCGCTCTGGGCACACTCAAGAGAGGCAGTTACTGAATCTAGGTAAGTAAGATTCTGACTTTTCTATTATCTATCTTACAGTCTAGTTGTTTTTACTGGATGAAAAGTCTTCCTTCTCATCAACCTTAATCTTTGCACTTTAACATAAACTAATTTATTCTTATATACCCATGAGGCTAAGGACACCTGCTTACTATCACTTCTGGGTACCCCATATAATTGAAAATGATTTCTAAATTTCTTCAATAACAATGGCTAGCATTGATAAGGCGTTCATTGTGTGCTTTACATGCATCAGCCTCATTTAATTCTTGTAAAAATACAAAGGGTAGATACTCTACTAGACCCTTCGGGCAGCTGAGAAATGAGGAGATGAAGAAGTCACCGGCGTGCCCGAGATCCCAGGAGTGAGCAGTAGAGCGAGATTTGAACTCAGAACTCTGACTCTAGCCCCTGAGCTTTCAGCCACTATACTATCTGGTCTGTTACTTATTTTGATTTTTTCCCAAACTGAACAATTCCAATTTATCTTCTTACAAACTTTCCCTGGGGGTCTCCTCTGGAATTCTAAGGAAAAGTCCTACAGGTAGACTCAAGAGCAGGAATTAGTTATGACCCAAGAACCTAGCTAGAGTAAGAACGTGGAAGGAATGTTTCACTCCACTTACATGGCATTCTGTCATTTGTGTTCTGTTGGATACTAGGTTATGGTCTGGACTCTTTTCCCTACTTCAGACTGCTACATTTCTAATTCCTGGAAAGCTTACTGTCTGTTCTCTCTGAAATCAGTTGGGTTTTTTTGTTTTTGTTTTTCTGTTTTTCTGTAAAGTCATACTTGAATCAGGATGCTTTGGGGTCCAAATTTAAAAATAAATAAATAAAACAGAAACTGGCTTAAGTGATAAAGGGAACATATGAACTCACATAATGGAAAATCCCCCAAGACGGGCTGGTGTCAAGAACCCAGTTTCTTTTTGGTCTTCCACACTGCCGTTGAAACATCCGAGTCGGGTCTCATGAGAGTCCTCAAATGTTAATAGCCAATGTGACTCCCATAGCTACGTGCATCCCCACTGGTACCTGATAACAGGGAGCATCTCTTCCCCAGGCCATCAATAAAAGTCCTGAGCTTCACTCTGATTGGACCAGCTTACCATATTTCATCCATTCTAAGATGCATGTTTTTCATATTTTAACATCTCCAAAGTAAAATACATCTTACAGTTGATGTATGGTAATAATTGGCAGGATTTTGCTTCATTCTTTCTTAGTGGTACCTAAAGTAGGGTGCTCTTTTGGAGATCTAACACTGGGACAATAGTCCTAGACCAATCAGGAATTATCCTTAGAGCCAGAGATGGCATCAATCCCAGCCCTGAAGCCATGGTGGCTATCCCCCACTGGGGAGGGTGGAATGGATGTTGGGAAGACCATCAAAATGTTCTTTAATGGCACATAAAATAATACTCATGAAGAGTGTGCTTCTTAGCTCAAGTAGATACATGAGACTAAATGAGCAGCTTCTGTCCGGAGGTGAGATGAGAAGACAGAGGGGGTCAGGAGCTGGTTGAATGGACACGGGAAATCAGGGGTGGAAAGGAGGAGTGTGCTGTCACAGTATAGGGAGAGCAATTAGGGTCACATAACAATGTGTGTATAAATGTTTCTATGAGAAACTAACTTGAAATGTAAACTTTCACTTAAACTACAACAATAAACAAAAAAAAGTAAATTAAAAAAAGTTCTTTAAGTCACTGGGCTCATACTAATGGGCAGAGGTCTGCAGTCAGCAGATATTTCACTCTTGACTTGACTTCAACATTGTTATGGATTGAATTGTGTCCCCCCCCCAAAAAAAATATATATAAGTGTTGTAAATCCTAACTCCTATAGTGTCGTTATCAGTTGGAATCGGCTCGATGGTAGCAATAGGTTTGGTTTTTTATATCTGTGGACATGATCCCATTTGGGAATAGGGTTTTCTTTGTTATGTTAATGAGGCCATATCTGTGCAGGGTGTGTTTTAAACCAATCACTTTTGAGATATAAAAGACCATATTAGGCACAGAGAAGCAAGCACAGATGGGGGAAGATAGGTGTCATGCCACATGAAGATCACCAAAGAACTGAGGAACAGAAGCTGAAAAGAGACAAGGATCTTCCCTGAGAGCGGACAGAGAGAGAAAGAGCCTGCCCCTAGAATGTGGACTTCTAGCCTCCTAAACTGTGAGAAAATAAATTTCTGTTCATCCAATCCACCTACCTATGGTATTTCTGTTACAGCAGTGCTAAGAGACTAAGACAAATACCTACTTTCTCTGCTCCCCTGGTGGTTCTTGTATGTATCTGTGAAGAGCTCCTTTGGTCCTAAAGCATTATCAGTTCATTTTTGTGGTTAAGACATAGCCAGTTAGTGCTAGGATCAAACCCTTCTCCCCGTTTTCTGTGTAGATCAGTAGGATTGGGTGTGGACACTGGACAATGGAGAAGCCAAGGAGTGATCAAAGAGCTTGCTCGCGATGTCCTAAGCATGTGACTCCATCTGAGAAGGCAGGTCTAATAGCTGGGGTCAAGCAGATAAGACCACCAGATGGGCCCCAGGAAGAGAAACAAACAGCAACACATACCACTTTCTTCTTTAGGCTCTCTTGAAAATCACTGCTTATTATGGGATGAAGGTTGTTATGGGGACAGGAGGAGTGAATTGAAAGAGAAATGGAAAAGAGCCTTAATAACATACACCTCTGAAAAAGTGTATCACTTTGATCTGGGCCGGAGACCCAAACTGCCTACTCTCTTGGGGCCAACAGGCATCACAAAGTTAGTAAAGTTTCTAAGAGTACAGTATCTATCCCTGGCTTTGCTACAGTAGCTTGGAAACCCCAAACACACCACAGCTATTGGAACTGAGGGCAGAGGAAGAATGTACTAGTAGCAATGAATCACTGTAACTCAATAATGTTGTTGTTACATGTTGGAGAGTCAGTCCTGGACTCATGGCAACCCCATGCACAGCGGAACGAAATGCTGCCAAGTCCTGTGCCATCCCCATGATCTGTTGCGAATCAGACCATTGTGATCCATAGGGTTTTCACTGGCTGATTTTCAGAAGTAGATTGCCAGGCCTTTCTTCCTAGTGTGTCTTAGTCTATAAGACTACCTAATATTTTGGGTATTCCAATGAGGATCTGTGGGAGTGGAGAGAGAAAGGATGGGGTTGGGGATGGATAAAGCAACACGGTGATAGTCTATGGAGTTAATTACCTAGGGAAATTCAAGTAAGAATGAACTGACATGGCTGTTACACATTTTTAAATAACAAAAAGGACAATGATTGTTTGTAAAATCACATAGATTCCAGGTTTCCGGCATCTCCCTAGCCCTAAACTTAGCCAGCCTCTCCTAGACCACAGCACTTCACACTTAAATTCATCAGTGGGTCTATACCAAGATGGCCACAGGCTCCTAACTGTTTCATCCTGATGATTGCTGCAATTTATCAAGGCCACTTTAGATTCAGACTCAATTTCCAAGCTGCCAGGCAACCTCCTACAATTGCTTAAAGGCCATTTGGAATCTTAATACCCATGATTCTTTTATTCCATTATCCAAGTCATTAATGAAAGGCTCCCTATTTTCCGATCTAGGGCCTAACCCCATGGAAATCCACTGCCCCACCAATAATGCCCTGAGGGCATGCTCCTCCAGTGAAGTTCATCAACATTAACAAGAAAGTTCAGTCACTTGCCCTGGTTTCAGTAAACGGATTAGAGGTCGTGCTAGAGGGGTCGCCCAAGAAGACTTTCAAGGCATTCTGCCATACTTAGAGAGCTGAGAAGGGCCAAAGGGAAAACAGCCCCAGCCCTGTCTGAGTCACAGCTACTGTTACTTCATGCTGGGAGAGATGGAGGCATCCCCAGCCGGCAGTAGGAAAAGAAAATGCAAATGCGAGAGAAGATGGAATGGAAAGAACTACTGGGCCTATGTGGTAAAATGGAGGAAAAAGGGAATACAAGAATTCTAGATGCTGGCCACCTCCCTCAGTGGAGCTTCCTGTCAACTTCCCTTTCTGTCTTCTCAGAGAAAACCAAGAAGACAGTGACAGCAGCATCTGCAATGAGCAAGCCTACCCCAGCTGTCTGCTCAGCATGCCTAAAGAAGCCACCACATTTCCCACGCTCCTGTCATCTGGATCCGAAAGCCGAAGGAAGCTGGTGAGCTTCCCCTCCACTCTTCTGAGTCTCCAACACTAGGATTTGGTCTTAACTGAGGAATCACAAGACCAGGTGCTCATTTTAAAATGCAAATGATCAGGTTCAAAATGCCTGGTCTACTGAGGAAAGACTCAAGGCCCCACTAGAAAACTATGAATTCAAAAGCTCATTGTTCTGAATGCCCTGTGCAAATCAAAGTTTTCCAGGGACACAGGAGGCACAGTTCTCATCGAGGCAGGAAATTGTGCCTCTAAAGCTCAACTTAGCAAGAACGCATGGATCTGGGTCTCTCATCACACGGTCTTCTTATCACAGCACCATCTATGACAAACAGCTCATTACATAGTACGTTTTCAGTAGGAATGAGCGGGGGAGGCAGTGTCTCCAATTTCTGAAGGCAATGGAATAGAAAGGAGCCCCCACATGGGTAAGATATATTTACAATTAAAGTCTTTGAACAGTTCACATTCCATTGACGGCAGTAGGGTTTTCTTCTTATTGCTGTTACCTCTTGCTATGAGAAGCACAAACGAAACCCAAATGGCTGGGGGTGGGGAGCTCAAATTAGCATAATTAGAACAGAACATCCTCCAGTATAATCCAAACAAGAGTGGCCACCCAGAAATGTTTAATCTATTGAACTTGAAAAAGTCAGCTGTATTCATACAAGTTAGTCTCTTACAAATAAATGAAACTAGAGATTTAAGGGATGAAACATTCAGGAGGATTTTGGATCGAAGCAACAGTCTGTGTGAATCAAAGGAACTGTCACTTGGCATTACTGGAAAGGTCAAAAGGGAAAGAGTGAAATTTAACTTATTTGGTTTTACTTATTGATTTTTGCTTTTTAGAGAAAAAGCCCAGATTGGGGAGAAAATGAAAAGTCCCAGTTAAAGCAGCCTTTCGGCATAATTGATGACTTTTACTTATCCATGTTATCTTTTTCTACTTATTGTCAAGGTTAATTGAGAATTGAGGCTAAAATGTCAGTCGTAGTAGTAGTAGTATTGTTGTTGTTGTTAGGTGCTGTCGAGTTGATTCTGATGGCGAAGAACGGGAATTCCAGAACACTTAATTGTGCTCCTGAGGAACCTGTACATAGATCAAGAGGCAGTTGTTAGAACAGAACAAAGGGATACTGCATGGTTTAAAGTCAGGAAAGGTGTCCGTCCGGGTTGTATCCTTTCACCATACCTATTCAATCTGTATGCTGAGCAAACAGTCTGAGAAGCTGGATTATATGAAGAAGGACGTGGCATAAGGATTGGAGGAAGACTCATTAACAACCTGCAATATGTAGATGACACAGCCTTGCTTGCTAAAAGTGAAGAGGACTTGAAGCCCTGACTGATGAAGATCAAAGACCACAGCCTTCAGTATGGATTACAACTCACCTTAAAGAAGATAAAAATCCTCACAACTGCACCAATAAGCAACATCATGATAAACAGAGAAAAGATTGAAGTTGTCGAGGATTTCATTTTACTTGGATCCACAATCAACGCCCATGGAAGCAGCAGTCAAGAAATCAAAAGACACATTACACTGGGTAAATCTACTGCAAAAGACCTCTTTAAAGTGTTGAAAAGCAAAGACATCACCTTGAAGACTAAGGTGCGCCTGACCCAAGCCATGGTGTTTTCAATTGCCTCATATGCATGCGAAACCTGGACAATGAATAAGGAAGATCGAAGAAGAATTGATGCCTTCGAATTGTGGGGTTGGCGAAGAATATTGAATACACCACGGACTGCCAAAAGAACGAACACATCTGTCTTGGAAGAAGTACAGCCAAAATGCTCCTTAGAAGCAAGGATGGCAACACTTCATCTCACATACTTTGGACATGTTACCAGGAGGGACCAGTCCCTGGAGAAAGACATCATGCTTGGTAGAGGGTCAGTGAAAAAGAGGAAGACCATCAGCGAGATGGATTGACACAGTGGCTGCAACAACGGGCTCAAGCATAACAACGATTGTGAGGATGGCACAGGACCTGTGCAGTATTTCGTTCTGTTGTACATAGGGTTGCTATGACTTGGAACCGACTCAAAGGCCCCTAACAACAACAGTATTGCTGTTGTTGTTAGGGGCCATCGAGTCGATTCTGATTGGTAGTGACCCCATGTGACAGAGTAGAACTGCCCCATATCATAGGGTTTCTAGGCTGTAATCTTTACAGGAGTGGATCTCCAGGTCTTTCTCCCACAGGGCCACTAGGTAGGTTTGCATCACCAACCTTTCGGTTAGCAGCCAAGAGCTTAACTGCTGAGCTACCAGGGCTCCTTAATATTACTAGATGCAAACATATTTTCATGGTGTAGATAAGGTTCAATTCTGTTCTTTGTACGGAAGCTGCTTTCCTTCCAACTTTGTATCTACTAGTTTTTCCATTAGATTGTAAACCCCTTATAGGTGGGGTTTGTGTCTTAGATATCTTTTACCAAATACAGTGCTTAACTAATACTCTCAGATTGATCCACTAAATATTAAAATACGGAGGTCAGGAACTGTGACTATATTGTGATAAATATAGGAAAACGATTATTTTCCCCTTCTTGGAGACCAAAGAACTTCTGGCCTTGCTCAAGAATAAAGATGATGGAACAAGGAGGTTGCTTCTAAATCACAATCAAATCAAGCCACTATTCAAATTCCATCCTGGGGTGAAAATAGCTAATACTATTTTCTTTCGCATTCATGTATTATTTGATTTTTTTTTTTAAGATGCTGAGAGAGTAGAAAGCAACAGAGAGGAACCATGCAGGACTGAAAAAAGGACGCTGATTTATATCCCCAACAACAATGATTAAACAGGAAGATGATTTTGCTGAATTCTTATTCTGCCAGCTCTTCCAGGGGCTCTTGAAGTAATGAAACATTTACACAATCAAATCAGAAGAACATTGTCCTGGAGAAATGACAACAGCTTTGGTGGCACATGTATATTGATCTGAAGAAGCAAAAGTAATATCAGTTTGGACACCAGGATGAGGTATACTAAATTGATAAGTCTTATCCCTGATTAAAATGCAGCCAAAATTATTCTCGAGTACGAACTAAGCAACACGAAGGCATCCTTTTCAAAAGAATACAACTAGCTAATGAAGGCACTTCCATTCAGCATTTAGCCCACATTGTCCATTCACTCAACAATCAATTACTGAGTGATTACTTTGCCAAAACACTCTTCTAGTTAAAAGGAGAACATGTAGTCCTGTCCTCTTGGGAAGTTTACAATCTAATTTGGAAAGCAGGACATCTGGTTAGCAGAGTAGTTTCTGGTCCCCAAAGATGTCCACACCCTAATCCCCGGAACCTGTGAATATGTTACATTTCCTGGCAAAGAGGAATTAAAGTTGCAGATGGCATTAAATTTGCTAATCAACTGATCTTACAATAGGGGAATTAGTCTGGATTATCCAGGTGAGCCAAATGTAATCAAAACAATCCTTAAAAGTAGAAGAGAAAGACAGAAGGGGAGCAGAGAGCTGGCAGGATGAGGACTCAGCCTGCCTGTGCTGGGCTTTGAAGATGGAGGAAGGCAGCCTCTAGAAGTTAGAAAGCGCAAGGAGAAGCTAGAAAGGGCAAGGAAACAAACTCTCCCCTAGAACACTCTAGAAAGAAAGGCGGCCCTGACAACACCTTGATTTTTAGCCTTGTGAAAATCATGTCAGACTTGATCTCCAGAAATGTAAGATAATTTGTATTGTTCAAGCCACGAAGTTTGTGGTAGTTTGTCGCTGAAGCAATAGAAAATTAATACGGGACATATTCATAAATGGATAAATAACTATTTCCAGTTGTAATTGCCTAGTGTCAAATAGTAAAGGCCATACACTTCACAGGATATGTGAACATCTTATTCTGGGGGAGAGGCTCATTCTCTTTAGGGGTCTGGAGCTGTGCGGTCTGGATGATGCAGTTCCCAGATAAGACAGCCTGGGGAGTCCTACTGTGTTTGAGGTATAATACAAGGCAGTGGAGCCAAAGCCCTACAGATCATTAGTAGAACATCTTTGGGGAGCATCTTAAAAATACTGAATCCCAGCCACACCCCCTGATTCTGGTCCAAGTCAGTCAGAGGAGGGAGCCCAGGATTTTGCATTTTTAAAAAGCTTTCCCCACCTCCTAGGTGCTTTCTCTCAGAAGTCTAGGTCCCTAAGACACCAGCTTATGAGGTCCTTTCTCTTAGTTTCTGGTTGTTGTTGCTGTGTGCTATCTGTCGACTAGATTCTGACTCATGGCGACCCTGTATCGACCGTACAGTTTCTAAGGGGTAATAATTCCAATCTTCCCTTGGATCCCTCAGCCCTAGAGGTGGTAGCTGCCTTTAGCAATGGCGACAACCTCTGCTACCCCGCAGAGCTCTCTTTCTACCCTTTCAGTAGTGAACAATTTTCTATCTAGTTCACAATTCTTAACCTTAAATGCTCATATCAATGCTCTCTTCAAATTGCTGGTGCGGTTTCTTTCTCCTCCCTGGACCAGGCTGATACAGGAGTGGAGTGTGGAGGAATACTGGGAGAAAAGACCATCAAAAAGAGTACTCAGAGGAATTAAGATGAGTGCCCTACAATTGAGGTGTTTGACCCCCACTTGAGAAATCCGAAGAGTGAAAGTTGAACTGGCTAATCTCTTTGAAGGCATCACATAGTGGAGGGCTTTATCAAGGTGGATCTGAACTCTTAGTGTCTGTCACAACAGACAGTGCAGGAGTATGTACCAGAGACCAGATGTCAGCTATGCATCAGAGTGAGCTGGCATAGCATTGCTTTATTCGCATCCAAGAGGACCACCAGGAGGGGCAAACAGTTCTCAGCAGAGAGAAGCTTGAGATATTTCCAGATTCCTAGGGTCTGAGAAAGGGCTGATGACCAGCAGGAATAGATGAAAACCCACATGAAATAAAGAACGTTACATCCCTGAGAGCCAAGTGAGGACACCAAGGCTAGGCCACTCTGGTAGAACCTGTCACATAAGAGACTTTCTTGCCTCCTTGACTCCTCTCTCTCTCTACTCAGCAGCAATCAGACACCATGGTTAGCACTCTGAGAGGATAGGAGTAGAAACTCCAGAGGAGAGGGAGGGAAAAGCCAGTCAAGCACCAGTCTCTAGCTGCAGACTTCCTGCCTGCAGCAGGCCCAAGTTTAGGTTTTATAAGATGGCACCAAACATTTAAATTACTTAATTGAGATTGTATCGTATAGCTTAAAGTAACTATAAAAATTTGTATTACCAAAGAGAGGCTAGAAAAATCCAAGGACAAGAGAAAAAAATAAGTCCCCATACACCGTATTGACTATTGCTCCTCCCACCCCCAAATTCATCTCTATCCAGAACCTCAGAATGTGACCTTGTTTGGAAATAGGGTCTTGAAAATTCCCTATTTAGAATTAGATGTAATTAGTTAATTTAAGATAAGGTGCTAGTGGATTAGGGCAGGCCCTAATCCAATGACTGGTGGCCTTATGAGGAGAGAACACCATATGGTGCAGGGGTAGAGACTGGAGTGACGCATCTATAAATCAAGGAATGCCAAAGATTGCCAGCAACCACCAGAAGCTAGAAGAGGCAAAAGAAGATTCTTCCCTAGAGCCTTCAGAGGAAGCATGGCCTTGCTGACACCTTGATTTCAGACTTGCAGTCCTCAGAACGGTAAGAGAATAAATTTTTACTGTTTTAAGTCACCCAGTTTGTGGTACTTTGTTGTGACATCCCTAGGAAACTAATGTACCACAGACAGATTTAAAGAAATAAACGGAGCAAAACTAAAATTGCTGTATGATTCCATACCCTAGATCCTCCTTGTTCCACATATTGGTTATAAGTGGGCAATCAAAGGAAAATAAGGTGAAAAGTTAAATAAGGCTTTGACTACCAGGCTAAGGAGTCTAGGCTTTATCCCTCAAGGCAATAGGGAATGAATTCAATTTAACTCAAATGTGTGTTGAGCATTGTGGTAGGTAGTGAGGATATAAAAATAAATAAAGTAAGGTCAGTTCTATGGAGGTAGCAGACAGACAGATGAAGGCTATGATCCAGATGTGCATGAAGTGCTGAGGGGGTGATGTGCACAAGGCAGAATTTTATAAATTATAGGGTTGGGATAGAGAATAAAGGCCAAAAACAAAAAAATTCCTATAAGTAGATATGATACACATATCTTTGTATTATAGGAGATCCAAATCTTCAAATATCTACGTGGAAGTCAAAATTCTTGGTCAAACTTTGAGCTGAAAGAATTTTTAGAAAATTGTGCCAGGAAACAGAGCAACCTGACAACAATTTTAAGGGATGCTGAATTTGCATTGAAAATATCAGCCCTGGATATGGATCAGTGCACCTGAGTTTGTCAGGCTGCTTCTCAGTTCCTCTTTGGCAGCAATGCATGGCCTTCCCCATGACAGCTGAATGCAATGACACCCAGAAGAAGGAAGCAACTGGGCGACCCCAGGTGAGAAAAGAACTTGGCCTGCATTTCAGCCTTTAAAATCCGATCGGCCCTGGCAATACGCACATAAACTAAAGAAGCTGAAGGCAGGAGAGGGGAGGGGAAGCTCAGGGAAGGCAGAAATGTTCCGTGAGGAAGCAGCAGCTCTGTATGGACATATTCCCCAACAAGGCAATAATCAGCCCGGGCTGTTCTGGGATGCACACCCCAGCTGCTGGAAAGGCGAACACGCCTGCTCTCCGTGTGTGTCGTTCCTTTCAACACTGATGAATTAGGGCTTCGAGAATTTATCTAGCAAAGCCTCATCATTTGAGACACTTGAATCTCCCACAGAGCTGTCTTTGGTAGCATCAATTACTGTTTGAGGAGGTGATTTTTCCTCATGTGACAGAGCATATTTCAATTAAGGGCCTTTATATCCTTTATACAAAGCAGTTGTTTTGGTTAACAAGGCATGTCGCCTTCACTTATGGAAATGGTTTTAAGAAATATAACCTGCAATAATAGTTTGGGCTTTTCATTTAAGGTTTTTTTCGGGGCATGTAAATTGCACTTTTTTTTCCTTTTAATGCCCCTTTAATTAAGCTCCGTTGTTAAAAAAACAAAACCAAACCCGTTGCTGTTGAGTCAGTTCTGACTCATAGTGACCCTACAAGACAGAGTAGAACTGCTTCATAGGGTTTCCAAGGACAGCTGGTGGATTTGAACTGCTGACCTTTGGTTAGCAGCCGAGCTCTTATCCGCTGCACCACCAAGGCTCCCTGTTGTTGTTAGGTGCTGTTAAGTAGATTTCAACTCATAGCGATCCCATGTGACAGAGTAGAACTGCCCCATAGTGCTTTCTAAGCTGTAATCTTTACAGGAGCAAATCAACAGGTCTTTTTCCCACAGAGACACTGAATAAGGTTCAAACTGCCAACATTTTGGTTAGCAGCCAAGTGCTTAACCACTGGGCCACCAGGGCTCCTTAATTAAACTCGAGTGGAGTCTAAAACTACCAACCATATTCTATGTTTGCATATTGGTTTTTGTTATAAAATAACAATGTCATCCTCCATATCTGCCACATACTATCACCAATGGGAAGGAGCCCTGGTGGCGCAGTGGTTAAGACCTCGGCTACTAAACGAAAGGCAGGCAGTTTGAACCTGCTAGCTGCTCCACAGGAGAAAGATGTGACAATCTGCTCCCGTAAATGTTACAGCCTATGAAATCCCATGGAGTATTTCTACTCCGTCCTATAGGGTTGCTATGAGTAGGACTCACAGGAGAAAGATGTGGCAGTCTGCTTCTGTATAGATTACAGCCTTGGAAACCCGATGGGGCAGTTTCTGCTCTGTCCTCTAGGGTTGCTGTGTGTCAGAACCAACCCGGTTTGGTTTTGGGTATCACAAACAGCATTCTGTCTAAAGGGGTGGTGAATGATGGGATTAATCTCAGATTAGTGGTGGAGGGAAAAGCTATACTAATGTAAATGTGAGTGTCTTAATTATTTAAATACTATAAAGAAGATAATGGGTTTTATCACCATCCAACAAGTTGCTAAATAAATGACCAGAAATCATTCTCAACTCTTCAAAACTCTTCCTCCTCCCCCACCATCCACTACAATATTCAATTGGTCATTAGGTCACTCCTCTTCCACCTCAAATATCCCTCCAGCCCAACCCTCTTCTCCATCAACTCTGACATTTCCTTCTTTCAAGACCCCTTATCTGGAACTTGGAGAGCAACCCCAAGACTCTTAACATGAACCTGGATCAGAAAATCCAAAATTTAAAAAAAAAAAGAAAGAAAATCTGGGGATGGGCCTGGGAGTCTGTATCTCTAAAAATCTACCTAAGTGTTCCTGATCAACCAGGTTTGGGAATCAATATATGAGGTCCTCAATAAATTGTAATTAAGGGGTATTGGTAGTTCAGTGGTAGAATTCTTGCCTTTCATGGGGGAGACCTGGGTTAGATTACCAGCCAACGCACCTCATATGCAGCTACCACCCGTCTGTCAGTGAAGGTGTGCGTGTTGCTATGATACTGAACAGGTTTCGGCAGAGCTTCCAGACTAAGATGGATGAGGAAGAAAGGTCGGGCTACTTCCCTTGCGCATGGGCTAGCCATCAGTCAGGGACTAACAACAGATTGTAATTGAATAAAAGACCAATTGAGGATTGTTTCAAATAATACAAGCCACTTCCTTTGGGTATATTGTTAAGGAGCCTTAGTTGTAGTCCAATGAAGAACAGGAAAAGGGAGGAAGAAAGATGTCCCCAGGCCAAGATGAATCAGTTCTACGATTGGCCTTCAAGATGATGACTCAATCAAGAGAAGATGTCAAACATCTCCAATGGCAAACTATGCATTGTGCTGAGAATAACCTTCTGGGTTCTTTGATTCCAGCCTTTAATTTTCTTTGAGCTATTTTACAACCCTATAATGCAACTCAATGCAAAATAATTCTTGTCTATAGACATGCAAATAAATTCTGGCTGGTGGCAGTTTAATTGACTTTCTCAACCCCTCCCCTTGGAAAAAGTCATTTTTGTGTCCACTCATAAATTCATTTCAACATTTCCTACTTCATATAAAGCAGTGGTTCTTTAATTCTACTTTGAACTGGTTGTAACATCTTGCTAGGTCCCTCACTTAATTAAAGAGTTACATAAAATATTTTATGTGTTCATTTTGTCTGTATGTGAGTCATGAACTTACTTTTGTTAAAAATTATCGCTTAACAAGTTATATCCAGGAAATTGTTCATTTTCAAGGGATCTAATGGAAGACAGCACATGGAGTTGAGGAGGAGGCAGAGGATGGGGTCCCCACACAATAGCTTAATGACACCAGCCAGTGGGCTTATCCAGCAATTTCTTGTTCTATTTTCCCTGGCTCACAAAAAAAATAAAAAACCACAGCTTTCTTGTAAGGGAGAAAATACACTATCCAGATAAATGTATTCTAGTCTTGAAAACCAGACTTCTCAGCGTAAACAAATAAATTGTTACTCTGATTATAAACCAGCCTCTCATGGGTATGGTTAGGCTGCTTGACTCTGGGCACCAAAAAATTCTGATTTCTGAAACTACAAGTCTGAGGACCAGATTTTGGAACATATGTCAGTAGCCAGCCTGCCACCCTCAGTGACAATTCTCATTTCTCTCTAACTTTAACATGGAAGAAAATATTCTAATGCTCTTGAAACATTCTGAGTTTATCTTCTGAAAGGCCATGGATGAAAAAGTGAAAGAACAAAGATGTTATTCAAAATCTGGACAGAAGAATGTTTCAAAGAATTTTCTATGCTAAAGGCAGCATACTGATAAAAAGAGGAATTGCCCACAAGCAGTGAAGAGCCAGATTACTCTAAGGGGTAATTGAAAAGGTGCATAAATTTATCATGGCATTAAAGCACCAATGATTTTCACCAAGGGTTAATTAACCTAAGTATACTCTAACAGTGAAGTGTACTACTCTTGTTAAGGTATTCAGTGTCCTCTAGATCTGGATTTACATTATATTTGATTGGCCAATGTTCTCTAAAGCAGGCCTCCCCTCTTCAAACCTCATGTACATCTTCAACTGAATTTATTATAACACCACTGTTTGGAAAGCAAGAAATGGACAAAGCACAAAGTCAAGGCAGCCTCCAGTTCCAGTGTGGAAAATGGAATGCTTATAAGGAGATTGAGTAGAACAGGGCACCCAGTTCTATCAAGAAGGAGAGCTGGGTGGGGTTGGGGAAGGCTCTGGTTTGGTGGACACGCCAGCCATTGATTATATGGTAGGCAGTAAGAATCCTAGGGAGTGCCTGCGTGGCGTAAACAGTTAATGTGCTCAGCTGCTAACCAAAAGGTTGGAGGTTCGAGTCCACCTAGTGGTGCCTTAGAAGAAATGCCGGATGATCTACTTCCAAAAAGTGAGCCATTGAAAACTGTATGGAGCACAGGTCTACTCTGACACACATGGGGTCATAGTGAGTCAGAACCGACTTGATGGCAATTGGAAAGAATCCTAGAGGTCATCTTCCAAAGTGTATAAGGCCATAATATATCACTCGCCTGGGTTGGAACTGATTCCACAACTTCGCAAAGCAGAGCCTAAAATGTGAAGTCAGTGGGGCCTCAAACGGGGGAAGTGGAAAGACCAGCCCTACATTCACCCCTTCCACGGCCTCTTTCTGGTCTTTCAGAAATCTGGCCTCAAAGGGGACTCCTTTTTGTCCATGCATGTTAGAAAATTCCTGTAGTATAGTGAAAAGACTGGCTCTAATCTTTTGGAAATTCAATTTTGCCATCTGTAAAATGGAATAATATTCACTTTATAGGTTGTTAGATTTAAATGAAATAAAATGTATAAACTGCCTAGGGCAGTGCCTGGCTGATTCTTAATAAATGGTTCCCAGTTCTTGCTATTGTCATTTTTGTTGTTTTGGTGGTGGTGCAGGGGGGGTGGTTCAGACTCCTCTCTGGTGGTGAGACTTTCCTACTCTGCTAAAAAGTCTCCAAGGATACCAGTAAGGTCAGGAACAAATCCCCATGAAGAATTTACAGTTCCTATAGTCAAGTTAGGAAACCCTGGTGGCACAGATGTTGGAGCCCTGTGACACAGTGGTTAAGAACTCAGCTGCTAACCAAAAGGTCGGCAGTTCGAATCCACCAGCCACTCCTTGGAAAGCCTATGGGGCAGTTCTACTCTGTCCTGTAGGGTTGCTAAGAGTTGGAATCGGCTCCATGGCAATGGGTTTATAGTCAAGTTAAGTTCAAACCGACCCAGTCTCTTTACAGGAGAAAAGACCCGGTGACGTGCTCCCATAAAGATTACAGCCTGGGAAACACTATGGGGCAGTTCTGCTCTGTCCTATAGGGTCGCTATGGGTCAGAATTGACTCAAGGGCACCTAATATCAATGACACAGTCAAGTTATGATCCTGTAACGAAGGATAAAATGACAGAGAGCAACAGTGCAAAACTGTAGGCTGCTATGGCAAGGACCCAGGATGGTATTAAGAAGGGTTTGTGGGGCAAAATGGCACTCTAGGCAGAAGCACCACGCCGTCCCTCCACAGCAAAGATCCGAAAAACTAAGCCAAACAGAGAATACAACAATCCTGAAACCCTAAAACATCAAATGAAGAGATAAAGAACTCAGCCAAGCACCAAATGGAGTGAGAAAACGGACAGAGAACGGAGAGCGAGGAGAGATTCATGCAGAGGTCCCCTACCAGCTAACTCAGCGCGGATCCACCATCTTGGCCTCCTATCGGAGACTAGCAAACGGGGGTACGAGAAAGCAGCCTCACGGAGCGGCCAGTGGGAGACAAAACAACCGCTCCACACATAACAATCTCCCTGCTGCATCCTGCCTACCTGCACCGTGCGCTTGACATCACACCACCAAGCAGTACAGGCACGGCCTACTGGAACCTGCCCAGCACTGATCACCGACCCGCCCTGGTGGCTGTAGTAAGTGCCACAAACAACCCGCCCCAGTAACTCCTCTTCAGCTAAACCTGAACTTCTGTACCACATCTGAGTGACTGAACCTACCAGTTGGAGAAGGAGGTGAAAAGTATTGAGCGCACAGAAGAGCAAACAACAAAGAACACACAGTCCACCTGCTCAGACATAGTCAAATTTTTTTTTAAAAAAAGGGACGAGACAAACAAATCTACAATCAATAAACGAGAGAAATAACTACTGAATGCCCCGAAAACAGCAGACAATATCAAAACATTTACAAAAACAGGACAGGATGGTTCCAGTAGGCGTCCAAAATAAAACACCAGATGACTCTCTTGTGGAAGAAAATGCACTAGAACTACCTCACAGGGAATCCAAATCTCTAATACTCGGAATTTTCCAAGAACTGAGGCAAAAAGCTGACAAACATGAGGAAAAAATAGACAAATTCATGGAAAATACAGACAAAAAATTGGAAGAATTCAAGAAGATGATGCAGGAACAAAATGCCAAAATAAATTCACAACTCGAAATTATACAAAAACAACAATTAGAAATCCAAAAGATAAACAACAAGATTTCAGAAATGGATGATGTCATAGAAGGGCTGAGAAGCAGATTTGAAACCGTGGAAGACAGGATCAGTGGAACTGAAGACAAACACTTGGATACAACTCTGTTTCAGGAAAACTCAGAAAAAAGAACAAAGAAAAATGAAGAGACCCTGAGAGTTATGTGGGACACAATCAAAAGCAAAAATTTACGAGTGATTGGCATTCCAGAACAGGGGGAGAAAACAGAAAACACAGAGAGGATCATTGAGGAACTGCTGACAGAAAACTTCCCCAATATCATGAAAGATGAAAAGCTGGCCATCCAAGAAGCTCAACGAACCCCATATAGAAGAGACCCCAAAAGAAAATCACCAAGGCATATCATATTCACACTCGCCAAAACCAAAGACAAACAAAGAATCCTGAGAGCAGCTCATGAAAAACAAGAAGTCACATACAGAGGAGAAACAATAAGACTAAGCTCAGATTATTCGGCAGAAACCATGCAAGGAAGAAGGCAATGGGATGGCATGTATAAAATCTTGAAAGAAAAAAATTGTCAGCCAAGAATAATATATCCTGAAAAACTCTCATTCAAATTTGATGGTGAAATTAGGTCATTTCCAGATAAACAGAAACTAAGGGAATATGCAAAAGTCAAACCAAACTTACAAGAATTATTAAAGGAAGTTCTTCGATCTGAGGACAAACAGCTTCAGCCCACAGGCAGAACCTAGAACGCAGGATCGTACGAGCCAGATACCAATCTAGGAAATGAACTCTTCAGGACTATCCAAAACCAAAAGATATACAACAGGGAATCAAAGAAGTTAATCGATGGATGACAACAACATCAAAACAATGAAAGAGGGAATAAACGGCATAGGTATAGAACTTTCTAATGGAGAGGAAGGCAAGGTGATACCTAGTAATGGTAGACTGCTTCAAACTTAGAAAGGTAAGGGTAAAATTCATGGTTACCACAAAGAAAGTTAACAAACCAACTCATAAAAACAAAGACGAAAAACATAAAGTCTCAGCAAACACAAAACCTACAAAAACAAAAGAAATGAAAAAAAATCCACAAACAAAAGTAACTCAGCACAAGAGAGTAAGAAGAACAAAGAAAGCTTCAGCACCACACAAAAAAGCACTACAAAATGACAGCAACAAACTCACATCTATCAATAATTACACTGAATGTAAAGGGACTCAATGCACCCATAAAGAGACAGAGAGTGACAGAATGGATAAGAAAACAGGATCCATCAATATGCTGTCTACAAGAGATAAACCTTAGAAACAAAGATGTGAATTTATTAAAAGTCAAAGGTTGAAAAAAAATATATCAAGCTAACAACTACCAAAAAAGACCAGGAGTGGCAATTCTAATCTCAGATAAACTACTTTAAAACAAAATCTACCATAAAAGACAAAGAAGGACACTATATAATGATTAAGGGGATGATCCGTCATGAAGACATAACCATAATAAACATCTACGCACCCAATGACAGGGCTCCAAAATACATAAAACAAACTCTAACAACACTGAAAAGAGAAATTGACAGTTCCACAACAATAGTAGGAGACTTCAACACACCACTCTCAGTAAAGGACAGAACAACTAAGAAGAAACTCAGCAAAGCTACAGAAGACCTAAAGGGCACAATCAGCCAACTTGACCTCATAGACATATATAGAACACTCCATCCAACAGCTGCAAAGTACACATTCTTTTCCAATGCACATGGAACGTTCTCCAGAATAGACCACATCTTAGGCCACAGAGCAATCCTCAACAAGATCCAAAACGTTCAGATAATTCAAAGTATCTTCTCTGACCACAATGCCATCAAAGTAGCAATTAACAATAGAACGAGCAAGGAAAAAAAAATCAACTACATGGAAATTGAATAATACCCTGCTTACGCATCAGTGGGTAATAGAAGAAATCAGACATGGGATCAAAAAATTCATAGAATCAAATGAGAATGAAAACACATCATACCAAAACCTTTGGGACACAGCAAAGGCAGTCCTCAGAGGATAATTTATAGCAATAGATGCACATATCAAAAAAGAAGAAAGGGACAAAATCAAAACATTAACTACAGAACTCAAACAAATAGAAAGAGAACAACAAAAAAAAGCCCACAACCACCGGAAGAAAGGAAATAGTAAAGATCAGAGCAGAAATAAATGAAATAGAGAACAGAAAAACAATAGAATCAACAAAACCAAAAGTTGGTTCTTTGAAAGAATCAACAAAATCGACAAACCACTGGCCAGACTGACAAAGAAAAACAGCAGAGGGCACAAATAACCCAAATAAGAAATGAAATGGGGGACATTACAACAGACCCAACTGAAATAAAAAGGATTATAACAGAATATTATGAAAAACTATACTCCAACAAATTTGAAAACCTAGAGGAAATGGATAAATTTCTAGAAACACACGGCCTACCCAAACTACAACAGAGCAATGTTGAAAATCTGAACAGACCCATAAAAAGAGAAGAGATTGCAAAGGTAATAAAAAAAATCCCAACCAAAAAAAGCCCTGGTCCAGATGGCTTCACTGGAGAGTTCTACAAAACATTTACAGAAGATCTTGTACCAGTACTACTCAAGCTATTTCAGAGCATAGAAGAGGAAGCAACACTTCCAAATTCATTCTATGAAGCCAGCATAACGCTGATACCAAAACCAGGCAAAGACGCCACAAAAAAAGAAAATTGCAGGCCAATATCTCTCATGAATATAGATGCAAAAATTCTGAAGAAAATTATAGCCAATAGAATTCAGCATCATATCAAAAAAATAATACACCACGACCAAGCAGGATTCATACCAGGTATGCAAGGATGGTTCAACATTAGAAAATCAATCAACGTAATCCACCACATAAATACAAGGAAAGAAAAGAATCACATGATCATCTCAATTGACGCAGAAAAGGCATTTGACAAAGTCCAACACCCATTCCTGATAAAAACTCTCAATAAAATAGGTATAGAAGGGAAATTTCTAAACATAATAAAGGGCATCTATGCAAAACCAACAGCCAACATCATTCTTAATGGAGAGAAGCTGAAAACATTCCCCTTGAAAACAGGAACAAGACAAGGATGCCCTTTATCACCACTCCTGTTTAACATTGTGCTGGCAGTTCTAGCTAGAGCAATAAGGCAAGAAAAAAAAATAAAGGGCATCCAAATTGGTAATGAAGAAGTTAAACTGTCCCTGTTTGCAGATGATATGATACTATACATAGAAAACCCTAAAGACTCCATGAGAAATCTACTGGAACTAATAGAAAGATTCAGCAGAGTAGCAGGATACAGGATAAACATTTAAAAATCAGTTGGATTCCAATACACTAATAAGGAGAACGATGACAAGGAAATCAGGAAAACAATACCAGTTTCAATAGCCCCTAAAAAGATAAAATACTTAGGAATAAATCTGACCAGGGACGTAAAAGACCTATACAAAGAAAACTACAAAATTCTACTGCAAGAAACGCAAACGGATCTACATAAATGGAAAAACATACCATGCTCATGGATAGGCAGACTCAACATTGTGAAAATGTCAATTCTACCCACAGCAATTTACAAATACAATGCAATCCCGACCCAAATACCAACAGCATTCTTCAAAGAGATGGAAAAACTAATCATTAACTTTATATGGAAAGGGAAGAAGCCCCGAATAAGTAAAGCACTACTGAAGAAGAAGAATAAAGTTGAAGGACTCACACTACCTGACTTCAGAACCTACTATACAGCTACAGTAGTCAAAACAGCCTGGTACTGGTACAACGACAGATACATTGACCAATGGAACAGAATTGAGAACCCAGATGTAAATCCATCCACCTACGGTCACCTGATCTTCGACAAGGGCCCAAAGTCCATCAAATGGGGAAAAGACAGTCTTTTTAACAAATGGTGCTGGCAAAACTGGATATCCATCTGCAAAAAAATGAAACAGGACCCATACCTCACGCCGTATACAAAAACTACTTCAAAATGGATCAAAGACCTGAATATAAAGCCTAAAACTATAAAGTTCATAGAAGAAAAAATAGGACCAACACTACAGGCCTTAATACACGGCATTAACAGGATACAAACCATAACCATCAATGCACAAAACCCAACAGATAAGCTAGATAACTGGGATCTTCTAAAAATCAAACAGCTATGCTCTTCAAAAGACTTCACCAAAAGAGTCAACAGAGAACCTACAGACTGGGAAAAAATTTTTGGACAGTACAAGTCAGACAAAGGTCTAATCTCCATAATCTCCAAGAAAATCCAACACCTCTACAACAAAAAGACAAATAATCCTATTAAAAAATGGGCAAAGGAAATGAACAGACACTTCACCAAAGAAGACATTCAAATGGCCAGCAGACATATGAGGAAATGCTCGTGATCACTAGCCATTAGAGAAATGCAAGTTAAAACCACAATGAGATACCATCTCACCCCGGCATTACTGGCACGAATCAAAAACACTGGAAATAACAAATGTTGGAGGGTCTGCGGGGAGATGGGAACTCTTATGCACTGCTGGTGGGAATGCAAAATGATACAACCATTTTGGAAAATGATATGGCGCTTCCTCAGAAAGCTAGAAATAGACATACCATTCGATCCAGCAACCCCACTCCTAGGAATATATCCTAGAGAAATAAGAGTCGTCACTCGAATAGACATATGCACACCTATGTTCATGGCAGCATTGTTCACAATAGCAAAACGATGGAAACAACCTAGATGCCCATCAACAGATGAATGGATAACAAACTATGGTACATACACACAATGGAGTACTATGCAATGAGAAAGAACAACAATGAATCTGTGAAGCATCTCATAACATGGATGAAACTGGAGGACATTATGCTGAGTGAAATAAGTCCATCACAAAAGGACAAATATTATATGAGACCTCTATTGTAAAAACCCATGATAAAGTTCACACACAAAATATAACAATCTTTGTTGGTTACCAGGGATGGGAGGGGTGGGGGGAAAATACTAAATAGGCAATAGATAAGTGGTATCTTGGGTAAAGGGTGAGACAGTACACAGTACAGGGGAAACTAGCACAGCCTGTACAAGGAAAGGTCATGGAAGCCCCATAGACACATCCAAACTCCCTGAGGGACTGAATTGCTGGGCGGATGGCTCTGGGGACCATGGTCTCGGGGAACATCTAGCTCAATTGGCATGACACTGCTTATAAAGACAATGCTCTACATTCTACCTTGGTGAGTAGTGTCTGGGGTCTTAAAAGCCTGTGAGTGGCCATCTAAGATACTCCACTGGTCTCATCCCTCCAGGAGCAGGAGAGAATGAGGATAACAGGATACAAGGAAAAGATTAGTCCAAAGGACTAATTGTCCACAGCTACCAAGGCCTCCACCGGACTGAGTCCAGTACAGCTAGATGGTGCCCAGCTACTACCACTGACTACTCTGACCAGGATCACAACAGAGGGTTCTGGACAGAGCTGGAGAAGGATGTAGAACATAATTCTAACTCACAAAAAAAAAGACCAGATTTACTGGCCTAAAGGAGACTGGAGAAACCTCCAGAGTATGGCCCCCAGACACCCTTTTAGCTCAGTAGTGAAGTTACCTCCGAGGTTCACTGCTCAGCCTGGGAGTGGACAGCCCTGTAAAACCAAATGAGACTAACGAGGTACAGGATTCCAGTGACAAGGGCCAGAAGGCAGAGGTACAGGATTCCAGTGACAAGGGCCAGAAGGCAGAAGGGGACAAGGAAGCTGGTGATAGGGAGCCCAAGGTTGAGTAAGGGTATTGTTGATGTGTTGTGAGATTGTTAACCATTGTCATAGGGCATCATTTGTAGGAACTGTCAAATGAGAAACTATTTTGTTCTGTAAGCCTTCATCTTAAGTGAGAATAACAGCACAATTGGAAGAGCGTAGTCAATGTCACTGAACTGTGTATGTAGAAATTTTGAAATGGTGTATCTTTGGCTATGTGTATTTTCACCAAAAAAAAAAGGTTGAGAATTTAGAGGGTTACTATGTTGTGGGGTTGTTAACCAATGTCATAAAACAACATGTGTACTACTGTTTCATGAGAAACTATTTGTTCTGTAAGCCTTCACCTGAAGTACAATAAAATATAAAAAAATAAAAATAAAAATAAAAAAGAAGGGTTTGTGTTTTATAGAAGTTCTAGTCAGCTGATGGTCGCAGTGGACTATATCATTGAAAAATGTGGTGTTAAAAAAAAATTAACAATTCTTCTCGCTCACCTCCACTTAAAGATCTACCTGCTCATAGTTGCTTTGTTCTAATTACTAAGGTTTCACATCTAAAAAAAGCACTTCTGCCCTGATGATTATTTTTAGGAGGTGCTAATGGGACAACCTGTGAACACCCTCTTAGCCACATTGGTCTCACATTACTGTGTAATTCATGACTTCCTGGCATTTCTTTGTTCGCCAGTGTCACATATTGTGTATATGGAATGAACCAGCAGGGGAAAAATAATACATAGTATTTTTCTAGTTGCAACTCTTGCAGCCAACTTTAAATACTTTTAAAAAATGATGCTATGTAGTTGCACGTGTTTAACGATAATTAAAAACACATTTGGTGACTTCAATTTGGTTACCTTGTTGTTAGTTGCCATCTAGATTCCAACTCATGGAGACCCATTTAAAAAAAAATGTTGCCATTGAGTTGATTCCCACTCATAGCGACCCTGTAAGACAGAGCAGAACTGCCCCATAGGGTTTCCAAGGAGCGGCTGGTGGATTAGAACTCCCAACCTTTTGGCTAGCAGTCAAGTTCTTACCACTGTGCCACCAGAACTCCATATGGCAACCCATAAGGGGCACAAGGTATTTAATTTGGTGAATGAGCCTGGAGTTAACTTACACTTTCAGGACCAAGCACTTCTGTGACAGCCACTTACAGCCCTGGACATTTCTCATAAAACCTTTTCTATCTTGCCAATTTTCTATCCAGATATTAACATTTTATAATGTTTCAGTGATATATGGAAGTCTGGGTAAAGATTTTAAATAGCCCCTGACTAGGAACCTAAGACTCCCAAATCCCATTGTCAAAAAACTCCACTCCTGAAATGAGACATCTTCAATCTGACTTGTCATCAAATTAAGGTTTTAACTCCAAGTCAATAGCTACGGGGGAAAGAGGGTCAAAACAGCAACAAACAAAAACCAGTTGCCTTTCTCTTCACTCTCTCCCCGCTGTTGTTTTTAATTATTCGCTTATTTTAATTCATTGCAATGAAGTTAAAATGACAATAAAGAGCTTCTTGAAGGAAAAAGAATATTACCAAATGTTAAAAGAACAGATGCAGATAGAAGAGGGCTAAGTGTTATTCATTCTTAGCTTATATAACAATAATGGTGCCCTGGTGGTGCAGTGGTTAAGAGCTAGGCTGTTAACCAAAAATGTTGGCAGTTCGAATCCACCAGCCACTCCTTGGAAACCCTATGGGTCAGTTGGAATTGACTCGATGGCAATGGGTTTGGTTTTTGGGTTTCTATGTAAGCTTCAAGGAGCCCTGGTTGCACAATGGTTAAGCGATCGACTGCTAATCAAAAGGCTGGTGGTTCGAACCCAGCCAATGTCTCCACAGGAGAAAGACCTGACTATCTGCTCCCTAAAGATTTCAGCCTAGGAAACCCTATGGGGCAGTTCTACTCTGTCACGTGGGGTCACTATGAGTCGGAATCCACTACACAGCACCTAAACCAAACCAAACCCATTGCTGTTGAGTCAATTGCGACTCATAGCAACCCTATAGGGCAGAATAGAACTGCCCCATACAGTTTCCAAGGAGCGCCTGGTGGATTCAAACTACCGACCTTTTGGTTAGCAGCCCTAGCTCTTAACCACTCTGCCACCAGGGCTTCCACATAGCACCTAACAACAACATATATAAGCTTCAGAGGTTTGGAGTTCTACTAACTTCTTTTTGTTGGTTTTGCACTAGCTTTCGGAGTCATCTTGTTCTCTAGCACTCCTGGCTTGTCTGATCAGGGGTCTTCTCAGTTCATTCCAAATTTGAATGTGCAAAAGAATCCCCTGGAGGGCTTGTTAAAACACAGGTTACTGAGCATCACCTTCAGAGTTTCTGATTTAGGTAGTCTCCGAAATTTTGCATTTCTAACAATCTTCAGGGTGATGCTGCTGCTGATCTGCACCTTGGATATCACCGGTCTACTCATTCCTCAAACCACCCCAACCAGGGCCATCATCCCTACGGAAGATGTTGGAGAGGATAGATCAAAGGGAAGGATGCTATCGGATGTGGGCCAGGTGATGACTGCAAATATATCTCTAGGGCTAGCTTTCCTCCTCCTAGAATCTCTGCAACAGGAGGAAATGGAGAAAACCGGGTCCCCTTCGATATACCCTTTTGAGCTTTGAGGAAGCACTTCAATCTCACGCATCCGGGTCCTGTGATGGGAGGCCATGGTGGCATTGGTGGCACAGCTGCCCTGCCCGCTGCCTCTCAGAGATGACAGTTGGGCTCTGGGGAAGGCAGATTACCATTTCCTCCTCTAGGATGCAAACTGCACCGTCTGAAATAAATACGTAAGGGGGAGGTTACCCTGATAAACACAGTCCCCTGGTATAGTTGCCGTTGTGATTTAACACCCCTATCCTGATGCCCCAAGAAGTGCCTAATTGAAAGCTTCAAGAAATGAAAGCACCAAGTTTAGCCTGAGGGGAAGGAACTCACATCTTACTGTTCCTTTAAAGCCCCCTTCAACCGAACAAGGCTCCATGACCCTGGGGAGTCCTCCAGCCTCAACCAGTCCAATAGGTCTAGTTTTTTGTTTTTTTTTTTTTTAAGGAATTTGAGGTTCTGTTACACATTCTTCTCCCATTCTATCAGAGTCCACCTATTGTGACCCTGATTAGAATGGTTGGTAGTGGTAGCCGGGCACCATCTAGTTCTTCTGGTCTCAGGGTAGATGAGGTTGTGGTTCATGCAGACTATTTGTCCTGTAGACTAGTTTCTTTTTGAGTCTTTGGTTTCCTCCTTTCTCTTTTGCTCTGGACGAGTAGAGACCAATAGTTGTGTCTTATACACCTATGTTTTAAAGGTTACTTCATGTTCCTTCTCCAATGAGCACCAAACTGAGGCCTCTTAAAAACCCACTTCTCTCAGTGGTTAATCCTGGAGTGGGAGAGTGAACAAAACTCACATTAGAAATCATAGCAAAAGAAGGTGAGCCAAAGCCAATCAACCCTATGAAAAGTCCGCTTGCTGTTATTAGGACAACATTCTGAGCATTCCTTATTGTGGTGTTATCAGGCACTGTACAAATCACCAGTAGAATGAACACCACTGACTAGGGAATACTATCAGCCATGTTCTAGACATAGGCATGGTTTCCACTGGTGAGAAGAAAATGGCAGAACTTGGCATCAGATATTTTGGGTATAAACTCAGAAACTTGGACTCTGAAAGCCTCAGTTTCTTCAATTATTAAATGGCAATATTAATAACTACTATAAAAGAGACTTATATTAGATAAGGGATGTGAAAATTCCTGTCACTGATTCCTTTCTGCCCAGAATTGAAAGCTTGTTCCCAAAGTGCATTTTAAGCCAGTTTGAGCCCAGGTTGCACTTTCCATCACCGTGTCAATGTCGATTGTGGTCTTAGGTCAACTGGAGCCTTGTTTTTTTTTTCTATTTTTTATTATTATTATTTTTTCCCATATAAAAATTTATACATGCATTGTTATGTGACCCTAATTGCTCTCCCCTTACTGTGACAGCACACTCCTCCTTTCCACTCCTGATTCCCCATGTCCATTCAACCAGCTCCTGACCCTCTCTGCCTTCCCATCTCACCTCCGGACAGAAGCTGCCCGTTTAGTCTCTTGTATCTACTTGAGCTAAGAGGCGCACTCCTCACGAGTATCACTTTATGTCCCACAGTCCAGTCCAATCCCTGTCTGTAGAGTTGGCCTCGGAAATTGTTTTAGTTCAGGGCTGATAGAGAATCCAGGGGCCATGCTTTCCGGGGTTCCTCCAGTCTCAGTCAGACCATTAAGTCTGGTCTTCTTACTAAAAATTTGAGTTCTGCACCCCACCTTTCTCCTGCTCCATCCAGGACTCTCTGTTGTGTTCCCTGTCAGGGCGGTCATTGGTGGTAGCCAGGCACCATCTAGTTCTTCTGGTCTCAGGCTGATGGAGTCTCTGGTTTATGTGGCCCTTTCTGTCTCTTGGGCTACTACTTTCCTTGTGTCTTTGGTGTTCTTCATTCTCCTTTACTCCAGGTGGTTGGGACCAACTGATGCATCTTAGATGGCCGCTTGCAAGTTTTTAAGACCCCAGACGCCACTCACCAAAGTAGGACGCAGAACATTTTCTTAATAAGCTTTGTTATGTCAATTGACCTAGATATCCCCTGAATGCATGGTCCCCAGACCCCTCCCCCAGCTACTCTGTCCCTTGAAGTGTTTGATTGTATTCAGGAAACTTCTTAGCTTTGGTTTAGCCCATTTGTGCTGACTTCCCCTGTAGTGTGTGCTGTCCTTCCCTTCACCTAAGATAATTCTTATCTACTACCTAGTTACTAAATAACCCTCACCTTCCCTCCCCACCGTCTTAACCATCAAAGAATGTTTTCTTCTGCGTTTAAACCTTTTCCTGAGTTTTTATAATAATGGTCTTATACAATATTTCTCCTTCTGTGACTGACTAAATTCACTCAGCATAATGACCTCCAGGTTCCTCCATGTTATAAGATGTTTCACGGCTTCATCATTGTTCTTTACCGTTGTGTAGTATTCCATTGCGTGGATATACAATAATTTGTTTATCCATTCGTCCGTTGATGGGCACCTAGGTTGTTTCCATCTTTTTGCTATTGTGAACAGTGCTGCAATGAACATGGGTGTGCATATATCTATTTGTGTGACGGCTCTTATTTCTCTAGGATATTTTCCAAGGAGCAGGATAACTAGATCGTATGGTACTTCTATTTCTAGTCAGCTGGAGCCTTGTTGAGCCATCCTTTATCTCAAGTAGACTTCTAATGACATTGGTCTCACTTGAGAGTCCTGGAAACCAGAGACATTCCAGCCAGGAGAAAAAAGAACTCCATTCCCCACTCCACATGTCTTCCTCCCCCAACTCACATACACACCTTTGTAGGGCTCAAGCTAGACACAATTTTTTTTATTGTGCTTTAAGTGAAAGTTTACAGTTCAAGTCAGTCTCTCATACAAAAATTTATACACACATTGTTATGTGACCTTAGTTGCTCTTCCTACAATGTGACAGTACACTCCTCCTTGACCTAGTTGCTCTTCCTATAATGTGACAGCACACTCCTCCTTTCTACCTCATATTGCCCATGTCCATTCAACCAGCTCCTGTCCCTTTTTGCCTTCTCATTTCGCCTCTGGACAGGAGCTGCCCATTTAGTCTCATGTATCTACTTGAGCTAAGAAGCACACTCTTCACGAGTATCATTTTATGGCCAGACAAAATTTTGAAACACTCAAATTCATCTTTGGAAATTTCCCACCTCCTGAAAGTCTCCAACTTGGGTTAGCTGTTCTAAGCAGCCCCTCTTCCTTCTTCTACTAAATAAACAGACTCTCTGAAAGTTTATCCCCCCCCCCCCCAAGGGCTCCCATACCAGGAATTCTTGAAGCACCAATAGGAGATGAAGGGTGAGTAGGAAAAGCATCTTCTTGTGAGGCCACATGGGTCAGTCAGTTCTTGAGGTGACAGCCATCTTGTACACACATACCCATCCACACACACCATCATGCACAGTTCAAAACCAGACTGAGCTAATGTTACTCAGTGACATCGCATTTATCACACTGATGGAACCACAAAAATGGAATCCATGCAATGGCCTTTTCTCAAAGTCTATTTTTACCTTAAGTCGGAACACACTAGTTGAGTGCCCTTCGTAGCACTAATTCATGAGCCAAAGAGGACATTCTAGGAGCCTTAAGTAACATTTCATTACATTCTATCATAACAAAGCTCTCATGTTATTGACCTACAAATTTCCAAACCTATCATTTGGTTATTGAGGAGGCAGGAAAAATGTCATATGGATCCATCTGCTCATGGTTGCTATAGCACTGATTATTTTTTAAGTGGCACCTCGAGATGCTATATTAAAACCTTGGTTAACCAGAATGCCAGGGCACTATTTATTTTAAAATGAAATTCATCAAAAAAGCCTTGGTTTTCAACACTTGCTGTGGAAGATATTTCTAAGATGTATTATTCTAATGGTTTCCAAAGTTGTTTTTAGCCACAGAACTCTTTCCTCAAACAAATCCTGGATGGAAGCTAACACATGACGACAGTAAGGCAGAGCTGCTGAGGTTGGAGCAGGCATCGGTGCTCGGGCCCTGCCCTCTCAGCTGCCCTTTGCCCTCCTGAGTGAGGGCTTGAAGATCCCCACCCTAGGGATACTAAAGAGGTGCTTTGGAATCCTTGCTCTTGTTATTAGCTGCCATCTAGCCAACCCCGACTCATGACACCCCCATGCACAACAGAATGAAATGCTGCCCCGTCCTGTGCCATCCCCATGATGAGTTTCGGATCTGACTGTTGTGATCCATAGAGTTTTCATTGGCTGATTTTCAGAAGTAGATTGCCAAACCTTATTGTTGTTGTTGTTGTTAGGTGCTGTTAATTTTGACTCATAGTGACCCCATGTGACAGAGTAGAACTGCCCTATAGGGTTTTCTAGGCTGTAATCTTTACGGGAGCAGATTGTCAGGTCTTTCTCCTGAGGAGCCACTGCGTGGGTTTGAACTGTCAACCTTTTGGTTAGCAGTTGAGTGCTTAACCATTGAGCCACCAAGGCTCCTTTGTCAAGCCTTAGAGCACAGTAAACCACAGTTTGAAGACCATAGTGTTAGCCCATTTCCCCTAGCGAATGTAGAGTTCCATGAGAATTGCTACTTTTAAAAATTATTAATACAAACAATAGCTAACATTATTGCAGGTTAACTATAAACCAATTTTGTGCTAAGAGCCAGTTATCCTGGCTTCCATTCCATGAGCACTGACCTACAGCTATTACGCTGGTCTTTCAAACAGGCTTTGTCCTGCCTTGTTGGGTTTGTTATTTCGAATGAGACAAAAATTGTGAAGTAGATGAAGTAGCTAACTTTAGCCCTCACCTCTAATCTCCTTTCTCTGCTCTTTCTCTAGAACCTCAAGCTCCAGGTACTGAGTGTCTTTATGCCACTCATTTTTTCCAGCACCTATTTACCATGTGTCCACTTCACCTCCGGCACTGGGGCCACCAAGATAAACGAGAAGGTCTCTCACCTTCCAGGCCCTATCCAGAGGAACCTGCTCAACTCTAGTTTAACTCTTTCCAGAAAATGGCTGTTCTAAAAGCAATGACACAGTTCCAATTTTCTTGGGGGAAAGAAAATCCTATTTCAAAAATTCAAATAAAGATCCACATTTCCTGATCCGAAACCCTTGGAGCCTGATCTGTTTCAGAATTCAGAATCTTTCTGATTTTAGAAAGGTAATGTACTTATCCCACCGCCTCTGTCGAAACAGGATACATTATGCTCCAGTAATAAACACCCCCAATATCTGAGGAAGTGGAGGATCTGTTCTGCTTCTCTTCTGGGTCCCAGACTGCCAGGGTAACCACCATCAGGAGTGTTGCTGGTCAGAGTCCTAGAGGGAAAAAGCTAGAGCTGATTGCAAACTGCCTCCTAAAACTTCTGCTGGGAAGTGACTGACAGTAAGTCTGCTCACATTTCATTGGTCAAATCAAGTTACATGGTCATGTTGTTGTTGTGCGTGCTGTGGGGTCCATTCCTACTCACACTGACCTATAGGACAGAGTAGAACTGCCTCATAGGGGTTCCAAGGCTGTCACCTTTACAGAAGCCAGCTGCCACATCTTTCTCCCATGGAGCTGGTGTGTTCGAACCTCCGACCTTTCAGTAAGCAGCCAAGTGTTTAACCATTGCATCACCAGGGCTCTTTCACATGGTCATACCCAGCTTCAAAGGGGAAGGGAAGTGCAGTCCTACAATGTGTCTACCAAGTGGAGAGCTGGAAATATTTCATCCATAGCCCTTCTGACTGCCACAACCACACACTGCCTAACAGCCCTAGCCAAGTCTGCCACAGCAAAGAGTAATCACACACAGAAGTTGTGCGGCAGCCATATGTGGATGTTTACACTCTATGGAATTCAAAGAAACTATGCATAACCTCATATTGGTTCAGTTCAGGTCTTGTAGACAAATGAGTTTGGGTGCCAAACTTTAAAAACTCTCTATTTTCAAGCACTGAGGATATCAGAATTTAGATGAAGGATTATGACTAGGTACTGTGCTCAGAGATTTCTATTTTTGTTCAGTTTTATATCCTTTTTCATAAAGGCATCATCTATTTGCAAAATTAAATGTAGAGGCAGTGTAGCCATGACCTTGAACAGACAAGCCCTGGAGATGGACTTGCAGCTCTGCCATTTACGTCCTGGTGTGGCCTTGGACAGGTAGCTTAACCTCCCCATGACTCCGTTTCCTTTTTGGTAAAAATATGAAAATAATTAATACTTCCCTAGTAGGGTTGTTAAGAAAATTGAGGTAGGATATGGAGAGTGCTTAAAACAATGCCTAAACTTTAGCTATCATTAATTATTTATTAAATATGACAGAATTCTCATATGCTTACATTTTTTAAATTCTATGTCCTAAAACCATTATCCGCTGTAGCTTCCTCGCCCAAGTAAAAACACTCTCGCTGTGTCATGCCCAGTTCTCAATTTATTATTGCTGACGATAATGAACTAATACCCTCTTCCTCCGGACACTTGCACTTTTCAAATAAGATGCCTGGGTTATTGAACTTGAGTGGGCATCAGAATCCCCTGGAGGCCTTGTTAAAACAGATTGTTGGGCCACCCTAGCGTCTGATTTAGAAGGCCTTAGCGGAGCCTGAAATCCTACAGTTCTAACAAGTTCCCAGGTGATGCTGATGCTGCTGGTCTTTGAGAACCACTACTCTAAAGGAATGTTTGGGATTACAGATAAAGTTCCAGTCGTGTGGGGAGACAAACTCCAGTAGAAAGGATTTCCCCAGCAAGGCTTGGCTTTAAAATGCAAGATTTCAATCTGGCTGTGCATGGGAAATCACCGGCAGAGTTTTAACATTCCGATGCCTGGACCCCGCCTCCAGAGGGTCTGACGCCACTCGTTTGGGGTGTGGCCTGGGCGTCAGGAATTTTCAAAGCTCTCACGTGATCCCACCGTGCAATCAAGGTAGAAAACCTCTGCTCTCACTGCATTTTCTTAAGCATCCAGTGAGCATGCGTTCTCTAGTTGCAAACAACAGTGGGTTTCTTTTTCAGCGCTTTTTTCTCAGCAATAGCACACTGCGAAGCAGGACGTCGTGCCTGGAAGAGGAAGGGTGGGAATTTACGAAGCGCAATCATGGAGCTGCTACCGCCAGCTTTTATTTGGGGGCTGTTAGGTCAGAGAGCGGTTTTCCTGTCCTATTTGCTACTATGACTCAGGTTTCAAGGCGCATGAACTAGCAGCTGGTCTTGGGGACCTCAGTTATGTCCCTGGCGGGCGGTCAGCGGAGCAGGTTCAGCTGGTTCCACCCCCTCCTAGGGAGAGCTGTTTTTCTCACCTGCCTTCTGCGAGTTAGCTTCATGTAGTGACTGTGCTAACTAAATTCTATGTTCTATTCATTTTACATGAAGCTCCAAAAGCCCACTTATTGCTAGAAGTAAGATTTCTAGTTAAAAGGCCGAAATGAGAGTGAAATTTGTGACACCAGCAAGGAAAACTCAGATGAAAGGACCTGAGTTAGTGGGTCCTGCAAAAGGCTAAAACAAGTAAAATCATTGCAATGGCCTTCAGCGGCTAGGTCAAATTACAGAAATAAGTCTTGGAAGTCACCACCTTCCACACCTCACATGACCCTTTATTAATGCTCAGTTGCTGTGTCCAGGCAAAGATGATGGAAAAAACAGTGTACTTATTGACTTTCACTTCTGAAACACCGCTAAAATGACTGCAAAGGCATTAAAAAAATATAACCCTAAAATAAGAAGAATTGGAGGGGGAGGGAATGCCAGCAACAATATTTTGGAAGCTGGGAAGCTGGGAAGCTGGGAAGCTGATGGATAACAGGTTGGTAAGTCAACAACCAAAGGAAGCTGAATGCTAAATCAGGAGTAGGGAAAGCCACGATGCAGCCTAGTTTATACCACAGACCAGGGGTCCGTGGTTTTATTGGGACACAGCCCTGCCCATTTATTTAAGTATTGTCTACGGATGCTTTCGAGATGAGTGGCCGAGTTGAGTAGTTGTGGTTTGATAGTTGAGCAGTTTTATGGCTGCCAAAGCCTAAAATACTCACTATCTGGCTCTTTAATGAAAAAACGTTGCAGACCCCTGCCATAAATTACCCAAAAGGCTCAGGAGCTGCCAGCAGCAAGTGCCTCTGGGCATGGGGGTGAAGGTAGAGTTATAAAAAGGCGGACTGGCTAGAAGTATGCTTAAGAAGCAACTGGATTTCCAGTTTCCCAGATCCTGTACATAAGAAACATCCAGAGATTAAAAAAAAAGTTCATAGAAATTAAAAATAAATAGCTCAGTGGATGATTTGGAAGATACAGTTGAGTGAATACCTCAAAAGTAGAAAGAAAAAAAAAAAAGACAAAGGATCAGTTCCATAGTCCAATATCTCAATCGTAAGATTTCCAGAAAGAGTAAAAGCAAAAAGGCAGAGAGGAAATCATGGATGGAATCATTTAAAAAATATCGAGTACTGAAGAGCATGAATTTCAGACCGTTTGAGCTCAGTGAGTGCCCGGCAAAATGGATGACCAGAGACCCAAACCAAGGCCCGTCACCATGAAAGAGGAGAACAAAGAGAAGATCCTTCGAGGACACAATGCAAAGGATCAAGAATCAGAGCAGCCTTGGTCTTCTCAGCAGCAACACTGGAACCTAGAAGACATGGAAACAATGTCTTCAAAATTCTGAAAGAAAATGGTACCATCAAAGCTATTCCATAAATGTTTATTAAACTGCATTGAATTTCCAACTTTATTCCTGTTTGTATTCTCTTCGTTTCCAAGCCCTATAGAGGAATGTTATAGGGACAAAATACCCCAATAATATGAGCACTCAAGCTCATTTCATTTTGCCTAGCACTGATGTGGATTTGATAGATGACTGTTGTATGAATAAATATATCTCCATCTTGTCCAGGCCACCATGATTTCTCACCTGGACCTCTTCAGTACACTCTAAGCTGGTCTTCCTGCTTCTACTCTTGCCACCTTAATCCTATCTCCTCACAGCAGCAAGTGAACTTACTAAAAAATAAATTGAATCAAGCCAGTCTCCTACTTGACACTTGCTAATGGCTTGCCAGTACTTTTATAATAAATTCTGTACTATAAAGTCCTGCATGATCTGGCCCTTGGCTACTTCTCCAGCCTCATCTCACTCACCAGGTTTCTAGTTTTTTCTTGGTGGACAGTGCTGTATTCCTTCTTACCACAGGGCCAAGGCACATGGGGTTCCTTCTACCTTTTCACGTGGCTGGTTCCTTTGCATACTTCAGATCCTAGCTTCAGTATCACCTCCTCAAACAGGCCAGTCCTAAACCAATGCTACTCAGTGAAGCATGTTTAAGAAAGAAAAGAGAGACAGGAGAGATGAAGGAAGCTGAGGAATGATCAAAGCTCAGCAAAGATAACTTCAAGCACCAGACTACATCTCTGTAACCATCTGAAGAGATTCCCCTGTAGAATTCTCACTAAATGTCTGGTTCTGGGACGTAAGAATTCACCTGGAATTCTAGACTTCCATCTACATTATTCAAGCATTCCAGCACTGGTTTCTGCTCAATTATCAGGATTCTCCTGCTTGGCCTTCACTTCTGCTGTAGCCAGTTGGCAGGACAAGGGGTTCCAGGTTGCAAAATCTGACCATTTGCCTTCACTGTACTTATCAAATTATGGCCATTACTGGCTTGGATTTTCCTCTTTAAAAAAAGAAAGAAAGATCCTATATGCTTTCCTGTTATGTATTCTAAAAATATAAATAGTAACCAGTTGCCATCAAGTCGATTCCGACTCATGGTGACCCTGTCTCTGTCAGAGAAGAACTATGCTTCACAGGATTTTTAATGGCTGATTTTTTGGAAGGAGATCGCCAGGCCTTTCTTCTAAGGGGCATCTCGGTGGACTCGAACCTCCAACCTTTTGGTTAGCAGCTGAGCATGTTAACCATCTGCAACACCCGGAGACCAATATTATGGAAGACAACCTAATCCTTGACACCCCTTTGTCAGATACAAAATCTGGTCCTAAATGGATAATGAATGTCACTGTGCTTGGGCAAACTTTCACTTTTTCATTTTCAGTTGACTTCAGGAGGTGGAAGGTTCCTACTTTTCCTTTGATCTACTATAGCCAGAATTCTACTTGTGCCTCTTCTGTGCCTTAATTTCTTCTTATTTAAATAATAAATTTAAATACATCTTACAATTAGGAAAATAACATAATCGCCAGGGAAATTTCCATAGGGTAAGAGCTGAAGCAAAGTCACCATCAAAATGTAAAAATCTAGCATAAATTTCTGCTCAATTACAACTCTTCTGAAGACAGGTAATAATAATATTGAGCCTTTGTCCATCTTCAAAGCTTTAACTTCTTAGACACCTGGGTATCTTGTTGGCTTCATGTCTCCCCTGCAAGCCCCTGGTCATGACGATTGACAAGCCTTCTGCTAGCCTCACACCCACTGGCTTAGCAGCCAGTGTTGCATTAGGAAAGAGGAAGAAGTCTTGAGGTTTTCAGCAGAGCAGAAAAACCTTCTCAACTTGCAGAGCAATAAAAGTATCCCTCTACTATTTCAGTAGTGCTAAAAATAGCTTTCATGACTTCAGTCTGTCTCACCTAAGTCTTTTAAGCTAGGGGATAAATCTAGAAGCTTGCTCCCTGATGACTGGATTCCTTCAAACTTCCAACACTGGGTATATTCCAACAAAGGAACCGCTCTTGTTAAGCTTTTAAATACTTGAGGCTGAAATGTTTCTTCCTTTTTTTTTTTTTTAAACTAGAAAAGGGATTTGTTGGGACGATACAAACTACAGGGAGGCTGGAGATCAGGCTCAAAATCAAGTGTTCCTTAAACAAATTAGACATTGTCTGTACTTCTTATTTTGAAGTGAGTGAGCCATCATAACATGGGAGCTATTTGTCTTCCCCAAGAAGGAATGAGTGTGTGACAGTTACCCACAGATATGAAATGGCACATGGCTCACTCTGGGGGAGGAAGGGCAGAATACTGCTATATTTCACCAGGTGCCTGGGCCACAGGGAATGCAGTTACCAGCAAATACCAGAATGGCCTACAGGTAAACATATGGCATTTCTCGTAATAATCACCTCTTAAAACCTCCCAACAGTACTGTTCAAAAAAACACCCATAGTTTATTGCGCTGCTAGAAATCTAGCATCACAAAAGCCAACATTTATTGACAAACTGGCGTATATGATTGAACCTGACCTTCAACATTCACAAGAAAAGACCAGTTGTGTGTAATTTGTCTTGCCTTATGTTTTTGTTGTTCACATAACATGGTACATGTTCTTTTTCCTCTGCAAAACAAATTAAATTCAAAAATGACAACAAAAATGGTCTGGGGTAGTAAATTGCTATTAACTTATAAGGATATCATTCGTTCATTCATTCAATCTGTAACTATTTATTGACCTTGTGCTGTGTATCAAGCCCTGTTCTGGGACCTACAGATTCAGCTGTGGGAGAGATAGACACATTGTTCGTAACCTCAAAGAGTTTATATTCCAACAGGAACACAGGCATACACATAATTGCAAATTTGAAATTGTTTTAAGAAAGGACAAGGGTGTCCTTCCTCAAGTTATCTTCTCAAAATACTAAATACTACTCAATTATATTTGGCAAGAACACATTACTTCTCCAGGTAAGAACAGAAGATGTTCCTCCATTGCTCTCTTAACATTCATAATGAATGCCGGCCCCTCTCATGAGTTAAGTAAACCATCCTTACTATGGAGACTTCCATGTGAGTGGCTGTAGACTAGCAGCCATTGTTCCCAGCAACCAAAGGAATGCTGTCTATTTCTCAATAACCTTCTTACTGGTGGTGTACTTGGGGAATTTGAGAGTCAAGATGCTCCTTCTATCCCTAACATCCCTGCTTCTATGTACGCCAGCTGCCATTGGCAGAACCATGCTTATGTGGAACTCAAACACACTTTACTCTCTTAAGAGTTAGGTAGACCCAAGGAAGGCAAACAAACAAAATCCAAACAGCCCAAAGTCTAGTACCCAATGCAGTGACCCAGTAAACATGTAGTGGTTCTCCACCTACCCAACACAGTAAATTAAATCCAAAGTTCTTGCCTGGAATTCTTTGAAATTGAGATTATCAGGTAGTTTGCTGACTCGCTTGGAATTATCAAACCACCTTGATAAGCTCATCACCTTTAAATATGACTGGCAATGGGCCAGAAGAGCTTGGTATATGCCATGAATGAGCCAGGACTATTTAACTGAAATAAAAATTCTACACCTTAAGCTCTCTTTTGAAGAGTATAATTTAAAAAGAAAATTAGCACAAAGACAAACATAAACGAAGGGACAAGGTGATTGCATACTTAGCACCAGAGTTATCAACTGAATCATAATTAGAAGCCCTCTGTCTTAGTCATCCAGTGCTGCTATAACAGGGTGTCAGCTCCAGGGGAAGGCTTTCTCTCTGTCAGCCGTCTCATCAGTGTTCTCCCAGACTAGGAGCTTCTCTGAGCAGGGACCCCGGTCCAAAGGATGCGCTCTGCTCCTGGCACGCTTTCTTGATGGTATAAGGTCCCCCTGTCTCACTGCTCACTTCTGCCTTTCATATCTCAAGACATTGCCTCAGGATACAATCCAATCTTGCAGACTGAGTCCTGCCTTACTAACACAACTGCCGCCCATCCTCCCTCATTAACATCATAGAGGCGGGATTTACAATTTATAGGAAAACCACAGAATACCAGGAATCATAGCCTGGCCAAATTGATACACACCTTTTTGGGGGGACATAATTCAAACCACGACATTCCACCCTTTGGCTCCCAAAAAATCACATCCTTGCAACATGGAAAACATATTCATCTCATCGTATCATAGCAAAAGTCTTAACTCCAAGTCCAAAATCCAAAAATTCCTCTTCATCTGTGAAATCTAGAATACAAGTTATCTGCTTCCAAAGGTACAATGGCAGAACAGGCACAAGCTAGACATTTCCATTACAAATGGGAGAAATTGCAGGGAAAGAAGTGATAACAGGCACTGAGCAAGTCAGCGGAACACATTACATTAGCCCTCAAGGCTTTGAAAATAATCCTCTGTTCTCTGAGACAATTTACACAATGGCCCTGCCCTCCAGACTCTAGGTATTGGCCAGTCTCTGGATTTTGAGCGGAGGCCCCTTGGCCCTGGGCTTCAGCTCTGCCTTCCAGGTCCACTGGGACAGCAACTCTGCTCCCTTGGCTTTAGGCGCACCATTCTCCTAGTCCATCTGAGTGGCGACTCCACCCTTAAAAGCACCAGAGGCCATTGCTCCACCCTTTGAAACCCCTGAGGTCATGGCCATACCTTTTGAGACTGAGGCAGCTCGGCTTCTTGTGTCCCTTGTCTCTTCAGCTTCTGCTTCTGTTCCCTGTGGCTTCTTGGCCCTCGGGTCTCATGCCCACATCTGCCCTGCTGGGGCAAGTGTTCCAAAGCTCTGTAGCTCCACTAGTATAAATCCCCGGAGGCACCCCACTCCACCAGAAAGCCTCGTGCACACAGACACTCAGCTCTCTCGCTCAGTGGGTGGGCAAGCCTAGATCCACTGATAAGTGCCCAGACGCACCCCACTCTGCCAGGAAGCCTCCCGTGCACAGGCAGTCAGCTCTCTCACTCCGTGGGTTGGCTCCAGCCAACTGCTGTTGGTTCGCTGCCACTGCTGCTGCTTCTCTGCTGCTGCTGGTCCTCTGTCACTGCCGTAGGTCTATCCATTCACAGTTTTAAAACTGCTTCCACAGTTTAGGTATCTGTTAGAGCAGCACCCCACTCTCGGTACCAAATTCTGTCTTAGTCATCCAGTGCGGCTATAACAGAAACACCACAAGTGGATGGTTTTAATGAAGAGAAGTTGATTTCCTCACAGTTAAAGTAGGCTAAAAGTCCAAATTCAGGGTGTCAGCTCCAGGGGAAGGCTTTCTCTCTGTCGGCCTTCTCATCAGTGTTCTCCCAGACTAGGAGCTTCTCCGCGCAGGGACCCTGGTCCAAAGGATGCGCTCTGCCCCTGGCACTGCTTTCTTGATAGTATGAGGTCCCCCTGTCTCACTGCTCACTTCTGTCTTTCATATCTCAAGACATTGCCTCAGGATACAATCCAATCTTGTAGACTGAGTCCTGCCTTACTAACACAACTGCCGCCCATCCTCCCTCATTAACATCATAGAGGCGGGATTTACAATTTATAGGAAAACCACAGAATACCAGGAATCATGGCCTGGCCAAATTGAAACACACATTTCTTGGGGGACATAATTCAATCCACGACACCCTGCTACTGAAATAATGCAATTTGGTGCTACGTTTATTCTAGTGGGATATTGATCATCCCTAAAGAAACACAAAGCTAACCTCAATAATATTACCAAATGTTTTGGAAACTCAGTTTTGAGCCTACAAATGCATACGCTTATTCTTCCCAATTGAGTAGGGGGTTCAACTGGTTCCTGAAATAGAATTGACGACGAAGACACTGAGAAGCAATGGAGATGTTTTTGATCCCCTGGAATTTCTGGGCATTGATTTGGGCGTGAGAAGAGCTGAAAATAATTTTGCAGCAACAAAAGAAAATGTTTTGATTTTCTGCTTGACTTTTTTATGGTTTACTGCTAGTCCATGCATCTGAAAAATTTTCAATGATCCAAATGAAGGCTTTTTTCCCACCAATCGTTTGAGCTTGCTGAAGTAGCTCAGAGCTTAAATATAAAAAAGAAAGGCAGCCAGTGAGGGCATCATGGAAGATAGTAAGATTGTCTTCATTAAAAGCATTGCAAGGATGTGGTTAGTAGGAAACCATAAATACTGATGATAAACTATCCTCAAAGAAAAAGAAACCATTCTTTTTCATGATCCATGTAAATCTGGAATTGGAAGCCTTTTCCACAATCGGTGCTGATGTCTCCACATGTAGAATCTAGGGTTGGGACTGAAATCAGCTGTGTTTATCTTTCTCTTTGTGAAAATGTGTACCTGAGTGTGGAGTGTCTCAGCCCTCAGATCCTGTGCCAGCATTTTTGGGGTTGGTCTTATGAGTAATTCATATGTATTAATTGATTAACTTCTATGTGCCAGGCACTGTAAGGCTGGCAGTGAGAAAACAGCTCTGCTCTCAGTGGGGGAGACAAATTATAAACATGAAACCAAGGGCTCCTTGTACATGCCATGGGGAAACAAGGACTAATGGAGGTCCTATTTTAGCAGAGGTGGCCAGAAAAGGCCACTCTGGTAGATAAGGTGGTATTTGACCAGGCCTCTGAATGGAATGAGGGGCAAGTCCTGCTGAACATGTGAGTTCCAGGCAGAGGAGGACAAAGGATACGGAGAAAGGCACTCAGGAGCACACTTGTCAAGTTCAAGGCATTTTGAATGTTACCTTATTATTCAGTCCTCTCTAGTATCTTCTTCAGTTCAAACAGGAGAATGTCATTTGCTGTGGGCACTCAACATCCAGTACACAGGTTGACACACCCAACTCAAAGAAGTAGATGTTGAAGAATTTCATTGAGCATCGTACAGCTGGTGATTCTTGCTTTAAAATGACATGGTCATTTGTGCAGTTGGCCAATCTCTTAATTGGAGTAACATTTTCCAAACAAAATTGTTGATATTTTCCCAGCATTTTGATATGCTTTCTTTATTCTGCCTGATTCATTAATATAACTGGTAGTATTTAATTTATAATATTTAAGCAGTCATGGTATCATTAGTTAGAAAACTTATGACTTTCAGGATTCCTATCATAGGTAAGAGAGAAAGGCGAAGATTAGGAAAAGTTATACAAAGGAAATAATATTATTTATGAATGTGGAATGATTCAGGAAAGATGAAAGACATATTGATTTAAAAGCTTTTTAATTTTATGAAGTCTTTAAGTGAATAATTTATCTTTCTTAATTCATGTCTGTAGCAGTTTTATCTGCTGGATTAGAATGGAGGAAAAAAAGAAACTAAATGTCATTAATATTTCTCTCTAACAAGTATCCCATCTAAACTATAAGAGAGTGGACAAAAATATAACCTTCCCTGGGCTCAGCGTGGTGGTATATGCAACCACCCACCCTGCAATTAATCACATGATTAAACGAATTACACCCTAAGCTGACACTGGAGCCCTGGTGGTGTAGTGGTTAAGAATTTGGCTGCTAACCAAAAGGTTGGCAGTTCGAATCTATCAGCTGCTCCTTGGAAACCCTATGGGGCAGTTCTACTCTGTCCTACAGAGTTGCTATGAGTCAGAATCGACTCAAAGGTAATGTTTTTTTTTGGGGGGGGTGGTTATGCTGACACTAGAACCCCTGTTGGTGCAGTGGTTAAAGCACTCAGCTGCTGAACAAAAAGTTCAGCAATTCGAACCAACCAGCTGCTCCACGGGAGAAAGATGTGGCAGTCTGCTTCCGTAAAGATTTACAGCCTTGGCAACCCTATGGAGTAGTTCTACTCAGTCCTATAGGGTCACCATCAGTTGGAATCGACTTGATGGCAGTGGGTTTGGCTTGGTTTTTGGTATGCTGACACTATGCTCTTAATCAGACAAGGAGATTTTCTCTTTTTTCTAATCTAACTCTGAAACAATATTCCTGGGCAATTTCAGTACCACGTCCTTTATTATCAAATCCTCTTTTTAAGGTGCCTTAGAAATTCCAAACCATGGATGACTCTTCTGCATGTATCATTCATGTATTCATTCAATTCATTTATCAAGTATTTACTGACTACCTACTCTGTGCCAGGCACTGTTCTGAGTGCCACCTCCCCTCCATTTGCTCTGCTTAAGGAGAATGACAAAAGTGCAACTTTTCAAAAATGGCCTTGAAATGGAATCAAGATGGCTGCTGATTCTTCATCCTTTCCCATCAAGAGATGGAGGTTATTTCTCCTTCCCTGAATCTGGGTTGAACCCGTGACAGCTTTCACCAGCAGAACGCAGCAGAAGTGAGACTGGGATGATTTCAGACCTCGCTTTTAAGAGTACTAGCAGTTTCTGCTTCCTCTTTTCTGGAACTCTCACATTTGGGACCCCAAAGTTGCCATGTAAGAAGTCCAGCTACCTTCTGGAGAGACCATGTGGAGAAGCCATGTAGAGAGGCAAGGTACTGAGACTACGTGGAGAGAGGTCCAGCCATCCCAGTGTCCAGCTGAGCCTCCAGATGACTCTAGACCAAGATGCTATCTAACTACTACTGAGAGACCAAAAAGAAGGCTGGAAGCCAGCAGAAGAACTGCACCGATGAGCCCAGTCAACCCACAGAACTATGAGAGGTAATAGAGTGGCTGATGTTTTAAGCCACAACATTTTGGGGTAGTTTGTTATGTAGTAATAAATAACTAAACTAAAACTAAACAAGCCTCAATGGAATTTGGGAGTTCGCCAATGGGATACCCCCTGCACTGCACTCAGAATATTTCTGAGATCAGTATTCTAAAAGAGGCAATGTAGAGCCAGATGATTACAAAACTTCTACCCTTTAACAGTAACGGACTAGCTATTTGTAAGTTGGATAAAGGCAGCTTATTAAGCATCCCCTGAGAGAGTTCTGGGGTAACTTTCTGGGTTGGGTAGTGATTATGAAACTTCCTGGCAAAGGCACAGCAGTGTCTCTCGAGGCATCTGTCCCAGCTTCATCCTCACTGGGCCTTGAGGTTCACCACAGCTCATCATTGTCCTGCTCTGCAAGCACAAGTGGACTGATAATAACTGTCCAATATGCTTCAGAGTAGCCAGAGTTGCTTTTCTAATGTACAAAGCAGACCATACTAGTCTCCATCTTAAACGTTATCAATATGCCCTCCTCTGGCCGTCATCTGCTCACAGGATGCTATCCAAACTCCTCAACAAGACAGATAGAATTGGACTCTTTCTCCCTCTTGTCCCTGGCCCAAAGCCTGCTGTCATCTGGACACCCTTGGCCACTCGCACTTCCATGAGACACTGTGCTCTCTCGTGCCTTTGTATGATGGTGCTTACGTGTCAGGACCCTGCTGACCAGAATGCCATTTGCAACCTTCCCTGGCTGAACAAAGTCTTTGGGACCCAGCTCAAATGTCACCTCCGTACAACCTTCTCAATTCCTGATAGGCCAAAATAGTCACTCTCTGCTTCCTCCAGCACATTACCTGGGGTCTCACATGGAAAGTGGCTGGGACACAGCTAAGTGCTTAATCAATAGCCACTGAAGCAGTTGGGGTCAAGCCTGGCTTTATGAATGGGTGCTACCCCACCTGTCAGGTACATCACTGACATTTTATTCCTTTGGAGCTCACAAGGCTTTCTGATCTTTAGAACCCTTTGGTAAAATGGGCGTGTGCCCAACACTTTACGCCACTGTCAGCTAACATTCTTGGGCATTACCAACAGCTGGAGAAGAAAAGCACTCAGGAATTCGACACTGGGGATGGATGTTCTAGCAGAAGGTGGCTAGATGCTCATGGATGTTTCCTTTTCCTGGGCACTCAGGAAAACTGTATTTCCAAGTCTGCTTGCATTTATATTTGGGCCATGGGATTAATTCTTAGCAAAGAAATGAGGGCAGAGTGACATACTCCACTTCTGGGCCTGTCCTCCCTCCCAAGAGATCCTTGGCTCTTTCTTGTTTCTATCTGTGTGGCTGGAAGTGAAGACTTCAGATGACAGAACCTCATGATGCCAGGAGCTCAGATTCCTGAGTCACTACTGGAAAGAGAGACACACAGGACCTGCCTTAGACGGTGACTGAGCAAGAAAGGAAATTTGATTTTGTTGGGTGTATCAGTCAGCTTATGTTAAGTTATGCTGGAGTAACAAACAACCCCAAATTCTCAACAGCTTATGACAGCACAAGTTTATTTATCATTCAAGTGACACGTCGACTGCTGTTTGGTTATGGCTGTGCTCCTTGTGTTTTCTTTATTCCAGAATCCAGACTGAAGGAGCAGCCCCTATTTGGGACATGTTTTCATAGTAGAGGGAAAAATGCACCAACCACAGAGCTGAGCTTCTGTTCAGATGAGGCACCAATCAGGTTTTCTCACATTCCATTGGCCCAAGCCTGTCACGTGGCCAAGCCGCTGTCCACAGAGTGGGAACTATACTATTCCCCCAGGGAGGCATTGCAAGTTACATAGCAACAGGCAGGGATGATAGTCCTCTTACATAAAAGATAGCTAAAAAATTAGGGACAATTAAACCATCTACCACGTTATGCCACTGAGGTTGGGGGACGTTCGGTAAATCCATTAGCCAGCATTACCCTGCTTTTCGGGTGCCTTGAAGGTGTCTAGCTAGACACAAGCAGAAAGGTAGTTTGGGGAGGATCAAAGCTAAAGCTTGCTTCTCTTCACCGTTTGTCCAGGGCTGACTAATCCCAGACCTCACAGAGTGAGCAGCAGCTGGCCCCGGTGGAAAAAGCTGGGTGTCAGAGCTACTTCCCTTTGTTCTTGTGGCCTGATTTCAAATATTTATTGGCAATGTGGCTTTGGACAGATTTCCTTAGCTCTTTGAGCCTTAATTTGTTTATTTGCCAAATACGAAAACTGCTAAATGCTTCCCAGGGTTGCTGTGATCAGCAAATGGAAGACAAACCTAGCACACAGTAGGTTTTCATCAAACGTTATCTTACTTTCTTCCTATGTTCTTCTCATATCCTTAGGAATTGAAAAAGTTCACCCTGCAAGGAATTTAAAGCTTAGTGTGTCTCAGTCTTATCAAAAGAGACAGTCTTCTTTGTTCTATAGTCCAGGCCTAATTACCCTACAGAAGATATTGTGATTAATCATTTGGGGACTGGGGAGAGTGGAGATGGAAAAGGAAGAACGGAGGCTGCTGGGGCCAACCTGGAGAAAAGAAGAAAGGGGCATTGCATTTCTATGCAGCTGACTGGGGCTTGCTTGTCACAACAGCCCTGGTATTTAAATAAAGATATTAGCGTTAATCATCGATCATGTTTAAAGCCCACAGTTACTGCAAAAGCTGAAAACATGCTTGGCTTTTTTTTTATTCCCCTCTTCCTTATTTTTTCCCTGCTTTTAGCAATACAGAATCTCAGTGGCTGCAAAACCCCAGAATAAAAAATTCTCTGTTTTTTTTTAGAAACAAAATAGGGAGAGGATCTTGGAAATTATATCAGGAATTTAGAGGGTGGGAAGGCAGAGATTTTGGTGTGTTTGCGTAGTGTTTCATAAAGGGATGCCAGCAGCTGTGTTGTTTTTAATTCAGGAATTATAGTACCAAAAAGAGATTTACTCACTAATAAATAGCCATGTCTTTTTCTTCCCTACCATATTGTCCTTCTGTGATTCAGGACGAATTCCAGAAGAGTTTAATAGTTACCCAGCAGACAGCATGCAGTGCTGTTATAGATACTGAGCTCTTTACCGTGTATAAACTGACAATCTCTGGAGAGGAGCAAGGAGGAGGAGGGTTTTGTTTTGTTTTGTTTTCAAGATGTTCTACTCTATTCAGGTTTTTAAACCACACGTTGAGAATGATGAGGCAGCTTCCATTAATAGCCTTGCATCTGAAAGACAAATTATTTTCCATGGTGGAACTCCTGATTTGGGCAGCCTTTTTCCTAACACCCATCCCCAAAGTGAGATCTTGACAAGTAGGTAGGGGTTGTCATTGGACTTCTCCAATGCCACCTGCCAAGCCTGACTCCCTGTTGGCCCTGACTCCATAGGGGTTGGCTGAAATATTCCAGCCAGACAAATCCTGCCTTAGCAGCACCCATGGTCTCAGTCTGGCCATCATGCTCCCTTCTGCTCAAGCCTCCCATTCCCCTGGAACGCTGTCCTCCCCACCAGCCAATTGGTTAGGCTGTTTGATGGGATTCTAATGGGCTCACCAATGATTCGTAGCAGATATTTGTGTAGTTCCTATTAGTTGCTCTTTAGATTTTGACATAAAACCAAAGCCTTTGCCCGGAACAGTGGTTCTTAACCGGGGGCGAGTTTGCTCCCCGGGTGGGGGGCATTTGGCAATATCAAGAGACATTTTTGGTTGTCACAGTTGGGAAAGGAGGTTCTACTGGCATCAAGTGGGTAGAGGTCAGGGATGCTGCTCAACATTCTACAATGCACAGGACAGTCCAAAATGTCAGTAATGCCGACACTGAGAAATCTGGAAGATGGCCTAGAAGATGAATGATAATGGCAAGTTCATAGTTAGAAGTAGTAGAAGTTATTTTCTATCAAGCTGACTCTGTTAGAAAGGAATAGTAGAGAGAGGAGAAAAGCAAAGGTCACTGGGAAGCATTCTCAATACTGACAGCCATCATCATTGGGTGGACACAGGAGAATCCTCCACATTCTGGCGAGGTCATGGAAGGCTTCACAGGTGACTGGATGCCTGCCCCTCCTCCTGAGTTCCTGGTTTCAGTCAGAGCACCTCCACCCAAGCTAGAAGCCCAGGGAATTGTCTTCCAATCCTCCTTCTCCACCACCCCACATGTAACTCATCCCCAAGACTTGCCAATGCTCCTCTCTTTTCAGCCTCCACACTCTCAGCCCCATCCCCTCTTGTCACTGTCTTAGTTCCAGATCTCCTCATCAACCTTTTTCCTTACTGACTGCCAGACCTCCACTTTAATTCACCCTCCACAATATCACCACAATTATCTTTCCAAAACTTACATACGGTCACGTTGAAACCTTCACTGGCTCCCTATTTATTTTTTTATAAGAGAAAATCTGCCCTCCTTAGCATGGCATGCAAACACTACACGATCTTTCTTCACCTGTCTTTCTAGCCTCATCTCCTGCCCTTCCCCCTTTCCACAGACAAACTAGACGATTTGCCATTACCCAAAAGTGCCCTGTGAATTCATCTCCATGCTTCTGCACAGGCTATTCCACATGTTGGAACACAGCCCCTCCCAGCCACTTCCCTTCAATTGTTAAAATTCACCTTCCAAGGTCCAACTTAAATGCTACCATTTCCGCAAAGCTTCCTCAATTCCTCTGGGTGAGAATTAATTTGCTGCCTTTTCTGGGTGTTCAGAATGCTTGGTTGAACCTTTAATGAGGAATGCCCCCACTTAATCTATTGTATACTTCCTATGGGCTAGGTACTTTTAAAATATTTTATAGGAATAAACTCATTTAATATTCACAGGAGCCTCCTTATTAGTGTCATCTTCATTACACAGATGGAGAAATTGAGGCACGGTGATCTCAAGTAACTCTTCTGAAGTCACAAAGCTGGTAAGTGGTACAGCTGGGTTTCACACTCACTCTGACTCTGGAAGTGAGTTTGTGATTTCTACATCAGCACCGTTCAATGGAATATTCTGATGATGGACATATTCTATATCTGTGCTATCCAATATGGTAGCCACTAGCCACACGTGGCTACTGAGCACGTGAATGTGGCTGGTATGACTAAGGAACTGGAATTTTTATTTTATTTAATTTTAATTAATCAAATTTAAATTTAACCAGCCACATGTGATGAGTAGCCACCATATTGGACAGCACAGCTCTACATCTATGCCTGTCCAGATGAAGGTAGAGACCACAGCTTGTTCATCATCAAATGCCCAGGATCCAGCCCAGATGTTTGCGAGATTGAAATTGTCAGGCCTACTTCCTTTACTGTCACAAAAATGTAGGGCAACTTCTCTACGCTTCTGACTGAGGGATAAGACTATTTTGTCGAGTTCCCATTTTGCAGCATATGCTGAACCATCCCTATGATTAGAAAATCTGGCTAACCACTGTAATTGAAAATGCTTCCTCAAAACTGTTTTAGTGTTTTTTACATTCAATGCTCGCGAAGCAACCGCATGCAGCTTAGAGGAGAATTTGACCTCTGTGTCCAGAAATATAATCCCACTATTGACAATTCTTATTTATATTTACAAGGTCAACATCTAATAACATTTATAAGGTCAGCACATCGTGCCAAAAAATATGAAATAAAAGTCAACTACAGTAAAGACAAGCGCATTCTGAAAGCTCTTTGTGTCGTGTTGCTAGAAATTCTTTCTTCCCCCCAAAGTATATGTATAGCTTATGGAGATTTATGCTTAGAAAACTGAGCAGATATCTGTCTCAAGAAGTTAAGTCAATTTAAATTTCTGAACACTATTCAACTCTCAGTGTGAAAGTGTCTAAGTGACAAAGGCAGCATATGTTGTATCTACACCATGTTATTTAATGTATACACGAAAAAGTTATTTTTTGCTCTTCCTTCCAACACAGTGCACAAAGAATAATAATATCCATGGAAATTATTTTTCCCATGTATTTAACCATCAGATGCTACAGTTTAAAGAACACACAGCGTTATTTGTTTTGAGTTTTGTTTTCTTTCTCAGGGGAAGAGGAGAGCATAGCAACACTGTGGCATGGTATAAATTAGCAACAGTTTTTAAATAATTCAAGGGATTATAGCTTTCAAGCTATAAAAATACAAGCCTGTAGCAGGATTACTAATTGGTGTTGTTTGGATCAGGGTTGCAAAGTAGTGGCCCTCAGATGACTTTTATTTGACCTACACAGTGTTTTAAAAAACGTGGATTTGACGGGCTGCAGACAGCAGTTGCATGATCCAACATTCCATAGTTTCTATCATGCCTTCTTGCTTTACATGTGCTTAGTAAACCCATATACCTGTTTGGCCCCCTGAACTGAGTTTGCAACCCATGGTTAGGTGTTATTCCTTTACGGGCGTTCACAGCACCGAGCTGACTTCTAAAAAGGTCCTATTACTACCTAGTTACTATTCAAATGACATCCTCAGTGAAGGCCTCCTGCAACACACCATTCAGATTTACCACCCCCTCCATTCCCCATGCTAGCTGTATTCATCCTTTAAACAAAAACGACAAATTCACTTTCTGCATCTATGAACTTTCTATAGATCTGGAAAAATTAATTCATCCAACAAATATTTATAGGACACAGAGTTGTAGCTGTAGCGCCGTAGTCTTCAAGCTGCAGAATTCTCGTTGAACTAGAGTTCTAGGATGTTTTGGCAACTCTCCACTGTCTAATGTGGTTGTATTGACTACAATTAAAAAAAAAAAAACAAAAAAAAAACAAAAAAAACCCCGTTGCCATCAAGTCAATTCCGACTCATAGCAACCCTACAGGACAGAGTAGAACTGCCCCATAGGGTTTCTCAGGCTGTAGTCGTTACAGAAGTAGACTGCTACTTTTTTTTCCTATGGAGCTGCTGGTGGATTTGAACTGCTGAACTTTTGGTTAGCATCTGGGCCCTTAACCACTGCGCCACCATGGCTCATTTGACTACAATTACCAAACCTAAAAATGCCATTGCTCTGGTTCCTCCATGTCTGTTCTCCAGAGTTGGCCCGGGGTCCCAGTGAAGCAGGGAACTTGGCCAGAGGTCGTTCCCCTCCTTGGCTCACTCACTCTGCCATCAACACCCTTTGCCCCTCTTCCTCTACTCAGTTTCATAACTTCCAGGGAATTCTTGATCTGCGTTCTACAATAAGAAGTGCTGAAACAAAAGCAGATTTTCCCTGTAGATGGTTCATTTTTCCCTATTTATAAGAGGAAAAGTGATATTTAAAACTTTAATTCCAGAAGGAAGACTTCTGGTTTGGAATATGTTTGGAATTTTTACTTGAAAACTGAACAACACTTCCAATGTCAACCACCATTCCCCTAAGACCCCTCTAAGATCTGGAAGAGATCATGAAGGTACTGTCCAACACTTTATTTTTCCACAGAAGAACATGGACTGTCGGTGATCATGTGGCCACTCAGTGGTGAGACTGAGGCCAGAACCAGCTGGACCAGAGATTCACAACTCTCTCTGCTCATCAGAATGATCCGGAGGGTGAAGGGGACTTCACCTTTAAATACTGATATCTAGGCCCCACTCCAGAGACTCTGGGATGAGCTGCCAAGCATTGGTATGTTTAAACCTTCCCAGGTGAATCTAATGTGGAGCCAGGGTGAGAACCTCAGGTCCAGACCAGTAGTCCTCTCCTCAGAGTGTTGTCCTTAGCAAGCCAGCATCAGAGTCACAGGGCTTGCCTGGAAAAATGGGAAAGTCTGACCCTGACTTCCCAAAAAACAACAGGATTAGACTCTGGTGTCGGGGGCCAGGTATCTGCATATTGACCAGCTCTCCCTGAAGTGCAGAGGCTCTCTGGAATGTGGGAACCACAGGCTAAACAGGGAAGAGAACTAGAAGGACCACTGGCTTTGGAGGCAGATATGGGTATGAATCTCAACTAGGCCACATAGCTCTGGGACCACTTTAGCGGTCAGTTTCTTCATCTCCTTTAAGCCTCAGTTGCTTTATCTCTAAGATGGGTTAATTGTAATGAGCTCAGAATTAAATTAAATTAAATAGTATGAAGTAATCAAACTACTGTACCTGGGCCAGAATAGACGAACCATAAATTTCCTCCCCCATTTCACTAGGAGCCAGAAGCAGCCTCTTTTTTTTATTTCATTTATTCTGCTGTAAACATCAGAAAGTAAGCAATTTATTGTCATGTTCTACAGTTTTGATTGGGTAACAGAGTGCTTCTATATATCCAAACACACACATACACACACAAGTATTGATGGGGCTTTTTAAAGTTGTCTGTTTGACCAAAAGGCACTCCTGCCGGCAGCATACCTGATCTTTTTTCGTCATGTATACATGGATTATTTGTTTCTCCATAGGCTAAGGTAAGTTCACTGGCTTGTCAGGCCAGCGGACTCATCTGTCAACTGGCGTTTTTGTCCTTGGAATCTGAACCTTTTTATTTCCTTTACACGTTATTATCCCTACAAGTCTTTTGCTATCTAACCTACAAGAACAGCAGTAAACTAAAACTCTCTGTTCATTGTGTCAATCATTTAGGTGCAAGCTGGGAAGGAAAACATCTTTTTGGTCAATGTTCTCTTTTTTGGGCACTGAAAAAGGGAGAATAAAACATGTCCATTGTTAAGCAAGCATTTCGGTTTCCAAGGGTAACATTCCAAGGGTGAGCTGCATATAAAGATGTGAGACCAACCTGGTTACGTACAACTTAAAAACAAGCGGCACAGAATAAGAAAAGAGGCTGAGAGTGTCTCTCTTCGCTACCAACTTCAATGGAAAGGACCAAGGGGCATGCTCTTCTTCCTTTCCTTCTGTTGGCCTCTGGGTAGGGGGAGTCAGCTGCTGCAGCTAAAGTAGCCTGTGTAAGCCTTCCCTCTGTCTACACTGTCAGTCTCTTTCTGAAAATCAGCCAGTGATTTAAACCCACAAGTACAGCTAGGACACTACCTCCTTGCTACCATCAAGGTGCCCCAAGGAGAAGGTGTGTCTGTTCTGCCTGCCCATCTTCCATTCTCTGGCAAAATCTGGCTGTGGCACCACTTTGACTCACCTCTTGCTGCTTAAACAGCTTCCGATTCAACAGCACTCACTTTTAAAGCAACTGGACTGTAGTCCTCAACTCTCCTTCCCACCACCATCACCACAATAACTCCCAGATCTCCAAAGGATGCTTTCCACATGCCCACAAAAATGTCTGCCAGCTGCAGTCCATCCCAGTTGTCTACCCTGTTGTCCTTTCTTGCTGTTACTAACCTAGTCTCCATCCCCTGCCTGCTCAGCCTCTCCAAGAAGCCTCCCTATTGCCAGTGCCCACAAGGCCCCAACAAAGTCATGCCAAAGAGACTGGGTCTGGCTACTCTCCAAGGCACCAGGAAGTAGTTGGAGTCCATTCAGAGGGAGAGAGAGCCCTTTTGCAGCGCCACATTTTGGCAGCCAGCCCCACCAAGTTTCTGCATCTCCTAAAGCCCCTCTTGAATGATTCTGCTAAGCTTGGCCTCTATATCACTCATGTTGTAGGGAGTTCAAAACCGGCCAAAGGATCATTCTAATCTCTTCTGTTCTTCTGTCTTTTCTACCTGTCACCTTTTCTGAACAGAGTATCCTCTTTCCTCGCTTAGTTACCAAATATGAGTACACAAACAAACAAATTCAGTGCTTGAATTAAGGGAGGGCAAAGAGGAGGTTACTATCTATACCAGGGGTTGGCATACTACGGCCCACAGCCAAATCCAGCCCACCACCTGTTTTTATAAATAAAGCTTTATTGGAACACAGCCACACTTCTATGTTCACCTATCATCTGAGGCTGCTTTTTCATTACAAAAGCACCATTGAATAATTAGAATAGAGACTGCGTAGCCTAAAATATTTATTATCTGTCCCTTTACAGAAAATATTTGAGGACCCCTGGTCCGACTAACAGTGAGCCAAAAATATGCTGTTAGAACACTTAGGCAGAATAGACAGTTCCTCTACAGGGATTCATGGCAGATTTTATTTGAGGGTTACATTTTTCACTTCTTTACAACAAAAGTAACTACATTTCTTCAACAGTAATGATGAAAATGGTGATTCTGTTATAAATGTTTAAAATTAATTTACAAAAGACCAATGAGTCATATATTTATGTCCTACCAGGTATCATGCTGAGATTTTTTTTTAATTTTTTTTTTGTGAAAATATACACAGCAAAGGATGCACCATTTCAACAAATTCTACGTGTACAATTAAGTGACATTGTTTACATTCTTCAAGTTGTGTAACTGTTCTCACTATCCTTTTCCAAATTATTCTACCATCATTAACATAAAGTCACTGCCCCCTATGCTTCTCATCTAACGTTTTGAGATGCTGTTGTCAATTTGACCCCACAGAGATAAATCTTTGCAAAAGCACAATGCTCAAGGCAGACATACTTTACTAATTTCATGCTGAGATTTGATGTGTCAGATATATACGAAGAAGGCTTGAACCTTGGTAAGAGCACCAAATTACACATGCAAAGTCAGGAGCTCTAGTCTTACATTATGGTAAATTATTGCGTATCTGTTTATACAGTGTTTCAGTGTCGGCATTAATGACATAGTACATTTACATAGTGCTATATGGTTTGCAATGTCTCTTCCTGAATTATCCCTTTTGATGAACACAACAACTCCCTGAGGTGGGAAAAGACCATAAAGAAACTGAGCTCCATGGGTTTAAGAGATTTGTCTACAAACTTGTAGCTAGTGAGTGGAGGAACTTTAATAATAAGATTTCTTGAAGCAGCTAAATAAAAAATTATAATTCAAGGTTTCAAAATTCCTCTCTCAAAATTGACAGAAAAGGTAAGCAGAAAATCAATAGTGATATAAAAGACTTGACAAACACTATCAACCAACTTTACCTAAATGACATTTATAGAACACTCCATTCAACAACAAAAGAATACATATACTTTTCAAGTATGCATAGAACGTTCACCAAGACAGACCATGTTCTGAGACCTAGCCTCTTTGGTCTCCTTATGCCTCTGGATCAACAGGTAAAGATGGGAGTTACCATACTGGCTGGTGTGATTGATCCTGATTACCAAGAGGAAATCGGATTGATATTACATAATGGAGGTAAAAAAGAATATGTCTGGAATGCAGGAGATTCCTTAGGGCGTCTCTTAGTACTACCATGCCCTGTGATTAAAGTCAATGGAAAACTACAGCAATCCAATTCCGACGTGACTACTTATGACACAGACCCTTCAGGAATGAAGAAGGTTTGGGTCACCCCACCAGGCAAAGAACCATGACCAGCTGAGGTGCTTGCTGAGGGCAAAGGGAATACAGAATGGATGGTGGAAGAAAGTAGTTCTAAATACCAGTTACTGCCACGTAACCAGTTGCAGAAACAAGGACTGTAATTGTTATGAGTATTTCTGCTTTGTATGTGTGCATCAAATATTTTTGTTTCCTTCACTTATAAAATATAGGATATAAACGAGGCTAGTGCATTTTTTATTGTACGCATGTTAGTTGTATCATGTTAGGCGCAAGTATGACTTTATAACTGTCTTTATTCAGAGATTATGTATAGTTTAAGGAGATGTGTACATGCGCCAAGTTGACAAGGGGTGGACTGTGATGGTTAAGATTGTGTGTCAACTTGGCTGGGCCATGATTCTCAGTGTTTATATGTGATCACTCCCATGATTGAATCTGCTGTGAGTAGCCAGTCAGTTGAAAGGGAGTTTCCTTGGGAGTGTGGCCTGCATATGAATATAAGCTGACGTTCTGGCTTTTTGCTCGCTCTGGATCCTGCAGCTGCCTCCTGTTCATCTGACCTCCGGTTCTTGGGACTTGAGCTAGCAGCTTTTCTGCTGATCCTGGGATTCGTTGATCTTCACAGCCTGTGAGTGGAGCCCTGCTCTCTGACCTGCTGATCTTGAGTTTGCCAGCCCCTGCAGCTACATGAATCAGGAAAAGCCTTGCAGTCTTGCCTGCAAATCTTGGGATTCATGGATATTCACAGCCTGTGAGCAAGAGCCTTGCTTTCCAACCTGCTGATCTTAGGTTTGCCAGCCCCTGCGGCTACGTGAATCGGAAGAAGCCTCTATCCTAATCCACAGATTTGGGACGTTCCAGCCTCCACAATTGCATGAGCTGTTTCTTTGATATAAATCTCTCTCTCTATATATATATATTTATTTGCTTTATTGGTTTTGCTTCTCTAGAGAACCCAGCCTAAGACACATGTTCTATGAACACAACAAAACTAAACTAGAAATCAATAAGAGAAAGATATCTAGGAAAATCCTCCACATATTTGGAAATTTAAGAACACAATCTATAGGGAATGAATGAAGGTCAGTGATTTCCAGGATCAGAGGATTTGGGGAGGGGATTGACTGCAAAGGAAACTTTTGAGAGTGATGTAAATATATTCTATATCTTGATTTCTGTGGCTGTTACGTGGTTGTATAAATTTGGTGAAGTTCATTAAAATGTACATTTAAAATTGGTGATCTTTCTTTTTTGTAAATTATACTTCAATAAAACTTATTTTAAAAAAAAGTTTACCTTCTTCACCGAAACTTCCTCAGAGTTTCACTAAATAGAATCCATAACCACATTTTTTGCTCCCATAACTTTTAACCTATACCTCCATTATTATATTTGAAACATTGTATCAAAATTGTCTATTTAAAGCCAACCTCCCCTACTTGTTGATAAGATTCTTTGGAGTTAAGAACACATATTATCAATCTTGATATCACCAATATGGAGCATGATATCTGATGAATAGTAGGCATTCAAATATGAATCCTAGGACAGGAGCCCAAGGTGGAGTATACGACTTACCTGAAGAATACAACAGAAACTGAATCAATAAAGAATGTTTCTTGCTGAGGAATGGAATTATTAACAATAGCTCGAACAATAAATATGTTTTATTATCTCAGAATAAAAGAAGGTAGACAGTTCCCAGTTTGATGCCTTAGATCAACAATGCCACTAAAGTCCCAGGCTCATTTTCATCTTTTCCTCTTTGCCATCATGAGCATTTTGCCTTAGGCTTGTAATCTTATGGTCGCACGCTGGCTGCTGCAGATTCAGGCATCACATCTTACAACCACATTCAAGGCAGAAAGCAGGGGGAAAGGGCAGCACAGAAGAGGTATCCTTTCAAACTGTCTCTTTTGTCAGGCCGTAAAATCTCTCCTGGATGTCCCCTAGCAGACTTACCCTTACGTTTCGTTGGCCAAAACTCATATGGCCACCTAGTCTGCAAGAGGGGATGTGAAAGGGAGTAGCTGTTGAAATAAAATGGAATGATGATGATCTTGTTTAGACCAATAACATCCCTTGAAGTGGAGCACATTGCCACCTAGAGAAAACTGAGTTCCTGGTGGCAAGGAAGAAGGAGTATGCTATTGTAGATACAACCATGTTTGCCACAGAAACTAATAGAAAACCCAGTCTTCCCATTTGAGGAGCTATTTCCATTATTACCAAAAAGAGATTTATTATCTCTATGTCAATAATGCTGTCATATCTTTAAAAATAACCATCTTGTAAAAGCTCAAGGGCAGTGGGTGCAAGGTCAAGACTTCAGAGTCCTGACATTAAAGTGAGAACAGCAATCAAAGGATCAATAATGACTCTGTCCTAGTGTGGTCACTGGTGATATTCTTAAAAGGTGGCTGATGAGAATTGACCTTCCATGGGTCTTAGAGGTCAAGGCCGAAGCAGAGTCAATTCCAGCTTGCTTCCTGAGAAAGGTAAAAGCTAAAAGTGAGGAGCAAGACAGGAAACTCGATATTTGTTTCAGCTAATTGTGTAAAACCACTTAAGTCAGTGGTGGCAGGGCAAAACTGAATGACAAGTGCAAAATCCAAATCAAGCTCTTGTCTTCTTAGCAGCCAACATTTAAAAAGTGTCCGTTACCCTTCAACTAAGAGGATCAAGGATCAACAGGGCTTGATGAAAGAGACGTTTAGCCTCCTTATCTTTGAGCTTAGTGGCAAAGTCTCCTTGATTATTTGAGTTTAGTGAGTAAGGCAGCACTGGATGAGGTCTACTCTTCATGATGGAGGACTCGATCTAGTTTTTCTTGAAACAGACATTGAAAAAATAAAAATGGCAATACTTTTCACTGCACGTGATGACCATTTGCACCCACCTATCTGAAAGAGAAAGACAGAGGGAAAAAAAATGTGGCCATTCCAAAATAAATTGATAATGCTTCCATAATATCCTGATGTTTCACTTAATATTCTCAAAATTAGACTCAAAACAGTTAAAACCCAAATAGCACAGGATTTAAAAATGACAGTCATAAATAAAAGACAAAAGGGAGGGGCCTTTTCTAACTGGAAGGGTACAAAGAGAAATTTCTATGGACTTTTGGCTGGAGAACATAGAACCTAAATTTACAACTAAGATTCAAGTATTGGGTTTCTGATATAATTTAATGCCTTTTAAATTTGTAATTTAAAAATGTCTTGACTTCAAACAAGAATGCATGGAATTTAAAAATGGGACTTAAACAAAATGGAAATGTGATTCAAGTTTCAGTCGGAGAAAGGAGGACTGTAAAGAGCCAAAAATGGGTTTCCTTGTGGTTTATTAGCAGCCTCATTATTTGTTACACTGAATACTTTGATGTTCTGGCTCAAAGAATTTAGACTGTATATAAATTTGGCTTGGTTTAATTTGCTCTTCAACCAAAGCTTGATTTAATTTGTTCTATCATAAAACTCTTACATTAGCATAACTATTAAAATTGAAAATATTACAGTTTAGGAAACTGGGGCAATATATTCCATTTTGGGATTAAAGTCTGTGCTCAATACACACACATAAACACACACTGCTCCTCTCTCCCAGCATTTCTCATTGATTCAAAAAATTTGGAAAATGTCCAGTGGTAGATTATACTAGAAATCACACTCAAAGACTGTAAACAATTGAGAACCCAGATGTAAATCCATCCACCTACAGTCACCTGATCTTCGACAAGGGCCCAAAGTCCATCAAATGGGGAAAAGACAGTCTTTTTAACAACTGGTGCTGGCAAAACTGGATATCCATCTGCAAAAAAATGAAACAGGACCCATACCTCACGCCGTATACAAAAACTACTTCAAAATGGATCAAAGACCTGAATATAAAGCCTAAAACTATAAAGTTCATAGAAGAAAAAATAGGACCAACACTACAGGCCTTAATACACGGCATTAACAGGATACAAACCATAACCATCAATGCACAAAACCCAACAGATAAGCTAGATAACTGGGATCTTCTAAAAATCAAACAGCTATGCTCTTCAAAAGACTTCACCAAAAGAGTCAACAGAGAACCTACAGACTGGGAAAAAATTTTTGGACAGTACAAGTCAGACAAAGGTCTAATCTCCATAATCTACAAGAAAATCCAACACCTCTACAACAAAAAGACAAATAATCCTATTAAAAATTGGGCAAAGGAAATGAACAGACACTTCACCAAAGTAGACATTCAAATGGCCAACAGACACATGAGGAAATGTTCGCGATCACTAGCCATTAGAGAAATGCAAATTAAAACCACAATGAGATACCATCTCACCCTGGCATTACTGGCATGAATCAAAAACACTGGAAATAACAAATGTTGGAGGGACTGCGGGGAGATGGGAACTCTTATGCACTGCTGGTGGGAATGCAAAATGATACAACCATTTTGGAAAATGATATGGCGCTTCCTCAGAAAGCTAGAAATAGACATACCATTTGATCCAGCAACCCCACTCCTAGGAATATATCCTAGAGAAATAAGAGTCGTCACTCGAATAGACATATGCACACCTATGTTCATGGCAGCATTGTTCACAATAGCAAAACGATGGAAACAACCTAGATGCCCATCAACAGATGAATGGATAACAAACTATGGTACATACACACAATGGAGTACTATGCAATGAGAAAGAACAACAATGAATCTGTGAAGCATCTCATAACATGGATGAAACTGGAGGACATTATGCTGAGTGAAATATGTCAATCACAAAAGGGCAAATATTGTATGAGACCTCTACTGTAAAAACCCATGAAAAAGTTCACACACAAAATGTAACAATCTTTGTTGGCTACCAGGGATGGGAGGGGTGGGGGGGAAATACTAAACAGGGAATAGATAAGTGGTATCTTGGATAAAGGGTGAGACAGTACACAATACAGGAGAAACTAGCACAACTTGTACAAGGAAAGGTCATGGAAGCTCCATAGACACATCCAAACTCCCTGAGGGACTGAATTGCTGGGTGGAGGGCTGTTGGGACCATGGTCTTGGGGAACATCTAGCTGAACTGTCATGACACAGCTTATAAAGACAAGGTTCTACATTCTACCTTGGTGAGTAGCATCTGGGGTCTTAAAAGCCTGTGAGCAGCCATCTAAGATACTCCACTGGTCTCACCCATTCGGGAGCAAGGGAGAATGAAGAGAACAGGATACAAGGAAAAGATTAGTCCAAAGGACTAATGGACCGTAGCTACCAAGGCCTCCACCGGACTGAGTCCAGTACAACTAGATGGTGTCTGGCTACCACCACTGACTGCTCTGACCAGGATCACAACAGAGGGTTCTGGACAGAGGTGGAGAAGGATGTAGAAAATTCTAACTCACAAAAAAAAAAAAAGACCAGATTTACTGGCCTAAAGGAGACTGGAGAAACCCCAAGAGTATGGCCCCCAGACACCCTTTTAGCTCAGTGGTGAAGTCATTTCCGAGGTTCACCGTTCAGCCTGGGAGTGGACAGCCCCATAAGACCAAGTGGGACTAATGAGGTACAGCAGTCCAGGGACAAGGGCCAGAAGGCAGAAGGGGACAAGGAAGCTGGTGATAGAGAACCCAAGGTTGAGTAAGGATAGTGTTGATGTGTTGTGAGGTTGTTAACCATTGTCATAGGGCAACATGTGTACTAACTGTTAAATGAGAAACTATTTTGTTCTGTAAGCCTTCATCTAAAGTGAGAATAGCAGCACAATTGGAAGAGCGTAGTCGATGTCACTGAACTGTGCACGTAGAAATTTTTGAAATGGTGTATCTTTGGCTATGTATATTTTCACCAAAAAAAAAAAGTGTCATCAGCTACCAAGACCTCCACCAGACTGAGTCCAGTACAGCTAGATGGTGCCCGGCTACCACCACTGACTGCTCTGACCAGGATGACAACAGAGGGTTCTGGACAGAGCTGGAGAAGGATGTAGAACATAATTCTAACTCACAAAAAAAAGACCAGATTTACTGGCCTAAAGGAGACTGGAGGAACCCCGAGAGTATGGCCCCCAAACACCCTTTTAGCTCAGTGGTGAAGTTACCTCCGAGGTTCACCGTTCAGCCTGGGAGTGGACAGCCCCGTAAAACCAAATGAGACTAATGAAGTACAGTAGTCCAGTGACAAGGGCCAGAAGGCAGAAGGGGACAAGGAAGCTGGTGATAGGGAACCCAAGGCTGGGTAAGGATATTGTTGATGTGTTGTGAGATTGTTAACCATTGTCATAGGGCAACATTTGTAGTAACTGTTAAATGAGAAACTATTTTGTTCTGTAAGCCTTCTTCTTAAAAGTGAGAATAACAGCACAATTGGAAGAGCGTAGTCAATGTCACTGAACTGTGCATGTAGAAATTTTTGAAATGGTGTATCTCTGGCTATGTATATTTTCACCAAAAAAAAAAAAAAGGTCCTCCAAGGTCGAAAAGGGACAGTGTTGACATGTCGTGGGGTTGTTAACCAATGTCATAAAACAATATGTGTACTACTGTTTCAGAGAAACTATTTGTTCTGTAAGCCTTCACCTGAAGTACAATTGGAAAAAAAAAAGACTGTAAACAAAATGGAAAATGAAGGCTGTCTTTTTCTCAGTGCTACTCTATTAGGCTCAGTTTCCCCAGTTAGGCCTCCCAAAACACCCTGCCTATCAACTACATTCTTCCAGTTATTTAGGCCAAAAAATGTAGAGTTATCCTTGACTCACACCATATGTCTATTCCATCAGCAAATCCTGTCAGCCCTATAATCAAAACATATCCAGAATCTGTCCATCTCCCACTAGCCACACAGCCAGCCCAGGGGTCCCAACCAATCTCCTCACCTTCATCCTTCTCCCTTACAGTCAGTTAACAACACAGCAGCCAGAGTGATCCTTTAAAAACATAAACCAACCCATGCTGCCTTTCTCTGCTCAGAACCCTGTGATGCCTCCCCTTTTCACTAGAGCAGTGCTTTGCAACCAGACACAACTCTGTCCCCCGGGGGACTTTGGGCAATGTCTGGGGACATTTTTGGTTGTCACAATTTTGGGCAGGGGGGAGTGTTACTGGCATCTAATGGGTAGATTCCAGGCATGCTGCTACACATCCTACAGTGAACAGGACAACCCCTACAATAAATAATTGTCCAGTCCCAAATATCAATAGAAGTCCCTAGACAGTGCAAATGATTAATGCACTTGGCTACTAACCAGAAGGTTGGAGGTTTGAGTTCACCCCAAGGTGCCTTGGAAGAAAGGCCTGGAGATCTACTTACAACAAATCAGCCACCGAAAACCCTATGGAGCACAGTTCTACCCTGACACACGTGGGGTTGCCATGAGTCAGAATGGATTTGACAGCAACTTGTTGGTTAAATGCTGATAGCGCTGTGGTTGAGAAACTCTGGTGGACGTATTCTGCACATCCTTCCCTCCACATTGAGATAACCTTCCCTCCATTTTTTTTCTTTATTTTCACATCACTTATCACCTGCAAACCTATCCTATAATTTCCTTGTTTATTATGCCTATTGTTTGATTGTCTCCCTGACTAGAACTGAAGCCACACAAGGGTAGTCTCTAATCTCTTTTGGCCGCTGTGGTGTGCCTGGCGCTTGACAGATGGTCAGTGAGCACGTGTGGAATGGAAGAATAGAGGTCAGAATGATGCGATCAGTTAAGACTCTGGGACGTTCGTTGCACCCTGTGAGGGGAGCTGCAGAGGTAACTGGATCTTAATTTCCTGCCTACCTGGTGCAATAGGGGGTTGGGGTCAAAATGAATTTAATTTATGGAAAATTTAAAACAAATGATATTTGCTCACTGGAGTCCAAGGACTGAGAGCCATACCTGCTGCACCGCCCCCTCCCCCACCTTTGTAATTGAGGAGTTCAAGGTCATCATCATGAACAATGGAAGAATTCAGATATTGAGGCCTATCTGGTGCCACGTGCTCCTTCAAGTGCGCCTCATTGGATCGATCCTGACGGTCACAGGGAGAGTCAAGGAAAGGGGGAAGACAGAGGTCTTCGCTCTGCCATTCATTTTCCTTCTGGGCCTCCTACCTTATATCGCGAATGAGAGGGAGGTAAGAGGCCACGACCCTTTCTGGTCCAGTTCCACTCGAAGGGATGTTTTCCTGTGCCAAATGTGAGCAGCCACAGAGCAGATTCCTGCTAATTACATTTCCTTGAGGTGAGAGTTAAATAACAAATCTCGCTGAAAGGCAATTTAACATTCTCTCAAATTATTATATCTTCCATATACAACTGCTTACAACTGGATGAAAAAACAAAAGAGAAACCAGGAACTCGCCTCCCGAAACATCTGAAAGAAACTGACCTAAAGAAAATGGTCCAGAAGCATGGGCCGCTGAGTCAGTGACAGAGTATTTCCCTGAAGTCCATGAGTTTAGATAAGTCATTAGTGCCCAATGCTTTGTGTTATTGTGGAATTGTGGTAATAGCAGAAACCAATTCAGGAAGTATGATGCTATTGTTGTTGCTGGGTGCTGTCAAGTCGATTCCGACTCATAGTGATCCTATATGACAGACAGAACTGCCCCATAGGGTTTCCTAGGCTGTAAATCTTTACGGGAGCAGATCACCAAGTCTTTTCTCCCATGGAGCCGCTGGTAGGTTTGAAGCACTGTCCTTTTGGTTAGCAGCAAAGCGCTTAACCAAGGTGCCACCAGGGCTCCTTAGGATGCTATTACTGATAGAGAATAACAAAATTGGCAAAAAGGAAGGAACACTGTCCATTTGGACTTGTGCTCACTGTTGTTGGCACAGAATGACCCAGTAGCCAGCCACAAAATGTCTTTCATGTAACAGTCAATTTAAGTGAATGTGTACTTATGTTCTAAAGTCCTTATAAACAATGAAAGTAGTATTGAATAATTCAATGACCACAGCTAAATAACCATTTATTGTATTACCTATCATTTAAACTCTAATCCTTAGCTCTCATGAGGAGGAAAAGGAAAGTGTCAATGAGGTGACTATAAAAAGCAGAATCAAACAAATAAATGACAGAGAAGGCTGGCGGCCCAAAGTACCAGCTGCAAAGAAAGTCCACGCTTGCTCCTGAGTCACAGCAAGTGAAAATAAGATTAGGATTGATGTCAGACTTTAGTCCACAATAAACTCTGCAGCCATTTTCTTCTCAAATAACAAATTATTCTACCGCATTCCTCTTGCTACAGTCACCAGCCCCCTCCTGAAAGGAAGTGCATACATCCTCAATCACCCAGGTGCATGTTAGGCATGAAAAGTTAGGATGCCACAGATAGAAGTGTAGAGCATATTGCCGTTAGCTGCTAGCCTCACACAAAACGCCCTCCAAATTTACAGTTCAGACTTGCCTATATTCCGCAGTACCTCTTCAAATTCGCTTTGACAGAAAAGCCATTTTATCATTTTTATGAAGCTGTCGCATGCTCATAATGCCTGGCTTTAAGTAAGTTGGATGTTATGTTCACTTTAACGAGAAGGGGTTGTCAAAACAAACTTTGAACCCTTCCTTGGACACCCAAAGCAGTCTTCCCACCTCAATAGCAGCTCCATCCTTCCATCTCCTCAGGCCCCAACACTTGAGCCATCCTTCACTCTCTTGTGCTCTGACAGCCCATATCCAATTGGTCAGGAAATCCTGCTGGCCATGCTTTTAAAATATTTCTAGACTCTGCCTACTTGTCACCACCTGCAGAGCTTCCACCTGGTCTGACCCCCATCGCCCACCTGGGTTACGGATGGGGTAGCTAACAGCATCTTCCCAGGTGTTACTGGTGCCGCTGCCAGTCCATGGACCACACTTGAGTAGCAAAGCTCTAGAGCATGTTTCAAAGGGAAGGATCTTTGAGAGGAGAAGAGACTAGAAAAGAGGAGGGTCTCCTTAGCAGTGAAGAATATGATACATGAGGGAAGGCATTGGAGACAGAGCAAGCAAGTGGAGATGCCTGTCTGACTGCTCCTCTTGCTTCCACCCTTGCCCCCTGGAGTCCATTTCCAATACAGCAATCAGGTCGCATCACTGCTCAAAACTCTTCCGTGGCTTCCTGTCTCAGAGTCAAAGCCAAAGTCATTACAATGACTAATCTAGACCCATCACCTCCCTGACCTCCTCCCTTATCACTCCCCTACTCTGTTCACTCACAACAGCTCCTTCTGGCCTCTTCCTCATTGCTTGAGCTCGCCAGGCTGCTCCTGATGGAGGCCTTCGCATGGGTTGTTCTTTGCCTAAAATATTCTGTTCCCACTGTCGGCATGGGCTAAGTCCCTCACTTCCTCAGGACTTGGTGCTGATGTCATCTTCCTGGGAAGGCCTACCCTGAGCACCCGACTCCTCCATGAGCCCTCACCTGCCTCACTCACCCTTCCACCACTTGGATTCCCCTTACCCTGCTCAAGTTTTCCCATAGTACTTATGTCTAACATGCTAAACAATTCACTGACTTTTTATTATGTTAATTAATTACTGCCTGTCTCCCCTGCTAGAATGCCAGTACCATGACGGTAGGGATTTTTCCAGCTTTGTTCATTGATGTATCCCCATTACCTAGTGCAGTGCAAGGCACACAGTAGATGCAAATGAATGCACATCAAATAAATGAATGAAAGTAGTCTCTGGTGATAACATCACCCACATTCATAAAAAGTTCTAAACGTGTGAAACAACATTCCAACTGAAAATCACTTCTTTTTTTTGAAGTTTGTCCCTTCTGGAAATATTCATATATACAGAAGGAGAGAATACGACAAGGAGGGCCTTGTGCTCAACACCCAGCTTCAACAATTATTGACACATGGTCACTCTTGTTTAGCTACACCCCAACCATTTCCCCCAGCAGATTCTTTGGAGGCTAGTCCCAGAAATCATATTCTTTGCAAATATATCAGTATTATATCTAAGAGATAAGGACTATTATCACTCTTAATAAATGTAGATCCACAGCAGCCTCAGCCCCAGATAACCACTGATCTGGTTTCTGTCACTCTAGATTGATTAACTTTGCCTGCTCTAGAATTTCATATAAGTGGAATCATACAGCATATACTCTTTTATGTCTGGCTTCTTTCACACAGCGTAATGTTTTTGCAATTCATCCCTGTTTCATACCAGATTTTAAAGTAGAAGAATGGAACAGTAATTGTCAAGTGTTTTGAGGAAAGCAAGGTGAGGTGAATGTTAAGTAAGTGATGCCCAGATTAATTCAAACACTGAAGTCAGCAGCTTCCACACCTCCACCCACAAGACCTGCTTAAAGCCTCCCTACTCAGCGTGTGGTCTGGAGACCAGCAGCACCGGCATCCGCTGGGAGCTTGCTAGAAATACAGAATCCCAGGCCCTGTCCCAGACCTCCTGAATCAGAATCAGAATTTCAGCAAGATGCCCAGGTGATTTTGTGAGCATCTTTCAGTTCCGGAAGCAGTAGTTTCAATAATCTTTGGGGAACCGCTCAGCAGCCCAGGCACGGGCCAACTGCTTACCATTGTGCCAGGGCTAAGCCCTGAGCACGTTTCACTGCTGCAGGTCACTCACCAGAAAACAAGCAAGGCCTCCTAATATCACCTTGGCCTCTTTGCAAACACTATGCCTTGGCACTAGCAGGTGGAAAGATAAAAAAAGAACACTGCAGGAGAAAGCAACTAATGTGGTCAAGTCTGAATTCCCTTCTCCAAACTGCATGTGCCCCTGGGACTTAGGAAAGCTAATTGGATTATCTGAAACTACGATAGCCTCAACAGCCCAAGAAGGGTGTCTGTGCAGTTACATCGGGGAAATCATTCAGAACGCAATGGCTTGAAGGCTGAAATTGAGAAATCACGTGGAAGAGCATCAATAAGGGACGGTTCTTTTAAAGCAAAGAAACCTTGAGCTTTTACATGTTCATCTAAAAGCACAAAGGGTAGATTGATTGGAAAGGATTAAAACAAAACAAAAAATAAAAAAGATTCAGGTGCAAATATAGTGACTTTTTAAAAGGCTATAAAATCTCAGGACACTTGAACGACTCTGTCAGAACCATAAACATTGACCCAGCTGCAGAAGAAAACAACTTCTGTGAGGTGGAGCTCTGCCTATTACATGGTTGAGGAGTTTCTAGAACAACAAGGAACACAGACCCTGGTAGGCAGCTAATGGAAGACTAAAAGGCAGAAGAGTCCTCTGTCTTATAATGTAACATGCACCTGCACACGGCAACTGTTCATCTTCCCATCTGCTTGTCTCTGTGATGTTCCATCAGCAGCAGGCTGTTCCCCTGTTTTGCTCTCTTTTAACTGCCTAATTTTTAAATTCAGAAAAACTCTGGCCGATTTTAATAAAGTTGTTGTTGTTGTTATTGTTAGCTGCCCTGGAGTCTCCCCCAATTCTTAACAACCCCCTGCACAAAGGACTGTTGTGATCCATAGGGTTTTCGTGGGCTGATTTTCAGAAGCAGATCACCAGGCCTTTCTTCCTAATCTGTCTTGTCTAGTCTGGAAGCTCTGCTGAAACCCGTTCAGCATCATAGCAACACGCAAGCCTCCACTGACAGAGGGGTGGTGACTGCACGTGAGGAGCACTGGCCAGGAATTGAGCCTAGGTTTCCTGCAAGGAAGGTGAGAATTCTACCACTGAACCACAAATGCCCCCTCTAATCAGATACCGTTTGTTCATTTGTTTGTCCATTTGTGCACATCATTTCCTTCTCCCCCTTGACCAAGTGCCCCCTGTTCTCCAGAGTGGCAACTGGATCCACCATCCATTCTTTCTTCCTAGTAGTTTTCATTAATGCTCTAAATATTTGATCCGGGAACTCTACGTAATAGCCCTACGTCAACCTTCAGTCTATTCCAGTGGTTCTCACCTACGGGTGATTTTGTCCGCTAGGGGGCACATTTGGCACTGTTGGGAGACATTTTTGGTTGTTACAACTTGGGGGTGCTACTGGCATCTAGTGGACACAGGCCAGGGATGCTGCTAAACATCGTACATGCACAGGACAGCCTCTACCACAAAGAATCACCCAGCCTCAAAGTCCATAATGCTGTTGTTATGAGACTGTGCTCTACTGTAATGTTGTACAAGCAAAAGCAAGAATCATCTTGTTCAAAACAACCATTCTGGAATCTTTCTGGGAGGAAGCTATAAGAGCTTTCACCAATGACCCTCCATGAGCCCTCAGCTCCCACACCCAGCCTGAGGCCCCTCATCAGGCAGGTGGCTCCACTCCGTTGGTCTGCCCCCAATGCCTTCCCTCATGTGCTGCATGCAGACCATTCTAGATCCTATTAGTCACCACCAAGGAGACCCTCCTCTTTTCCAGTTCTCTCCTCCTCTCAAAGATCCTTCCCTTTGAAACATGTTTTAGAGCTTTGCTACCCAAGTGTGGTCTGTGACAACATCAGCATCGCCAGGGAGGGAACTCTAACAGATACAGAATCTCTGCCCCACCGAGAACCTACAGATTCAGAACCCACCTTTTAACATGATTCCCAGGTGAGTCTTGTGCACGTTAAAGTCTGTGATGTGCTGCTCTGTATTAAGCAGTGATTCTCCAACTTGGCTGTGCATTGGAGTTTTCTGGAGAGCTTGAAGAAAAACACTGATGCCTAGGTCCCACTCCCAGAGAGCCTGATGTACTTGGTCTGGGGTTCACCCTGGGCATTGAGACTTCTAAAACTCCCCATGGGATTCTAATGTGCAGCCAAGTTGAGAACCACTACTCTGGATTAATCATTCTTGTTATGGTCGATATTGGCTTCTTTTGTTTATACCTTCCAAAGCCTATACAAGAGCTGGTATAACATAGCAGTCGAGAGCCTAGCTTTAGGACCAAATCCCCTGAGTTTGAATTCCAATGATCACTTTCTCATCATGTGACCTTGGGAAAGTTATTTAACCTCTCTGTATTTCAGTTTGTCCAGATGTAAATGAGAATTATTATCTCATATGGTAAGGGTTTCTATCAGTCAGAATTCAACCAGAGAAGAAACAGAACTAGTAGGAGATATATATATATATATGGATTTATTACAAGGAATTAGCTTATGGAATTGGGAGGGCTACTTATCAAGTCTGAAGTCCGTAGGAGAGGAAGTCAGGAAGGGAAGAACATGAGCAAGCTGGAGCCCCAGGGATACAAGCCGAAGTTTGTTGTCCACAGGTGTTTCTTAACTCAGAAAAGCCCAAGCCGTCTTTCTACAGACCTTCCGGCTGATTAGGTCAGCCTTCCCAGAGAAATTCCCTTTTGATTAACTTAAAGTCAACTGATTAGGGATCTTAATCACATCTGCAAAATCACTTTCCAGCAGCACCTAGATTAGCGTTTGATTGAATGACTAGGATGTGTGTACGCTACAAAATGGTCACTGCCTCCCTTCCATCTTCTAACTTTCTGGAGAATATCCCTTGTAGCCCACTCTAAGTAGAGTCAGAATTCTCTAGAAGGAAGTTCTGGAACTGTAGCTGAGCCTAGTCAAGTTGACGTATCAAAAGCCATCAAAGGGTTAAATGTTACTATTCTCACCCAATATATGGAGAATAGTACCTAGCTCATAGTTAGCACTCAGTAAGTGTGATTATTGTGCTTATCAAAGCAATACAAGTTTATTTAGCCAAATACTCTTATACCAAAGTACTTGTTCATAAAATGCATTTTGATACGGTCCAATCTCAATTTCAACTTTATATTGGCTTGGATTACAGCCAAAATGCATTTTCATCCCCAACCAGAATAGGTTATTTATCACTAAAATGTCATAGATACTTGACAGGCAGTGAGAAATCTAAATAAAACCTTTAAGGGCTCAGGAAAAAATACATACAAAAAGAAAATACTCCACCATCTCTACAGGAAGCAGTTCTTCACAGGGGTGCCCTTCAGAATCAGAATCAACTTGAAACTTAAAAAAAATAAATATACTCCTGGCTGTTATTTTGCAAGACTCTCAAGGTCATGAAAAACAAGGAAAGATGGGAAAATTGTCACAGCCCAGAGGAGACTGGGGAGACATGACAACTAAATGTAACATGGTATCACGGATGGGATCCTAGAACAGAGAAAGGAGCAGTGAGAAAACTGGTGAAATCTGAATGAAGTCTGAAATTAGTTAATAGTAGCACACCAATGTATCATGGAAACGGACAATGTCAACAATGGGGGAACCCATTGGGAACCATCTCTACTATCCTTGCAACTTTTCTGTAAATCTAAAATTATTCAAAAAATTTTTTAATTCTTTAATACAACAATGAACAGACAAACCTGGGATGCCCCCCCAGGAACTGTGATCAAAACTCTCAGGTCCAGACATGTATATATTGGCAAAGCTCTCATTGATTCTAAAGCAAACTCCAGGGTTGTGACCCATCCCAAGACAGCAGCCTACTCCCATAATCCTTGCTGGGCTCCTTAAATGTCTCCCCTACTCACACCAAAAGCAGCAGACCCCAATGGAACATGCAATCAGACTTATTTCATCTTCTCCTTTCTTTAACTGCGCAAGGAACCTCAGTTTCACGATCTCAGAGCTTCGTTATTGAGTAACTCCATTCTCTGTAGAGTGAATTTTTATGTATTGATTCTTGTGCCTTTGGTTGTATCCTACTGCACGTGCAACTTCTGCTTATCCTGCCTTCCTTCCAACAGGCATAGGAGCAAGGGAGCTGATGGTTGTCAGAGCCTCCAGGCCACCAACTGGCCATGATGAGTAGGGGTTCCACTTCCTCAGACGACTCACTCACCAAGGCAGGAAGTGGAATGACAGTCCTGGTGTTTCTTTTGAATTACAACAAAAGCAAGCGCATTATTGAAAGATCATATTTAGAATAGAAAGGCTATATTATTTCACCTGGCAAAAACCTTGGGTCTCTATCCAGGTTACTCTTTTCTGTTCTATTGTGAGCATTAAAGCATTCTATTCAGGTATGCTTTGAGGCAGGATTTTAACATCAAAGCCAAAATAAGAACTTTATTTTAAAAAAAGAAAGAAAAGGGAGAAAAAAAACTCCAGGAAAAAAAGGCAGTGTACTTTCTGACCAATTGAACAGCATCTGAAAAATCTTTGTCTAACCCTATATCTATATAGATACACACACATACACCCTCTATACACACATACACACTCACACATATACACAAATATACAATAGAAGTGCTCAACCGTCTACACCTGAAGTCATTGAGTTGTCTGATGAAACACAAAAATAATTGTTAAGGTGTCATAGAATGCGTCCATTCATTCATCAAATAATTACTGAGTGCCTAGTATGTGCCAGAGACTGTTCTTGGTACTGGGCATACAACAGTGAACAAACATTTAGACTACCCTCACAAAAAATTTAACATTACTAAATAACATTTATCAAATATGTGTAAAATGCCAATTATTGGGCTAAATAACCCCTTTACATGTATTATCTCATGTATTCCTCACAGTAACCCTATGAGGAGATAAAATTGTTATTCCCATTTTCCAGATAAGGACCCTGAAGCTTAGCAAGATCAAGTAACTTATTCAAGGAACGTGAAAGAACATGGATTTTAATCCAGAGAGGTTAACCCAGCACCTGAGCTAGCGTAATACTGCTTATACAATGTTATGTGTCAACGGTAAACTTATCCTGTGGTGGCCTAAAGTACCAGCTGGACCAAAACAAGCATAAATATTGCTATCCTTACTGCAACGTGGAGAGGTTCTGGAGATTTCTTTCCATGGCTTCTGAGTCTAGGTGGAGAGTGCCCTTGTCTTGCACTTGTTCCTCATTCCTCATTCCCTCCTCTCTCATTCCTGGAAAGGGAACAGCAAGGAGGAAATTGCCTTTCCATCCCACGCACAGCTGTTGGGAGGAAGCTCTGGCAGACACCAGGCCCTCCCCGAAAAGGGAATCCAGGAGGAGCCATTCTCCTGCTCCTTCCTTGGCTTCCTCCCTTTTAGGCCAGCTCTGTCCACAAGCCACCTGTTATGTGCGGCTCAACGTCTGCCTTTGGCTCCCAGGCAGAGCCCAAACAGTGCTCTCTGCCCCAAGTGGAGACCCAAGGAGCAGAGGGAAAGAGCACATGTTGAGAAAGGAAAGCGGAGAAAATGCTGGACTGCACTCTCTGAGCAATGGCCCTTGGAGAGACCCCAGGAGGCAGCTGCCCAACTGGCAAGGCCTGCGTCAGGCAGCTGTGTGCCCAGGAATCGGGAGCAGAACACGTATGGCAGAGCAGGGCTGCACCATCTGTCACTCGCCTGTGCCAGCCTCCACTCTTCAGGCAAGTGGGGAGAGGGGCGCATCAAAAGAGAAGCAACAGCTCCCCAAGCCACACACACACACACACACACACAAAACGATCTCTTCCTCTAAACAGATTCCTTCACTACTGCCATATGGTAGTTGCCAGGGTATATGGTGCATGATCAGGAGCATGGAGGCCGATGTCAGAAAGCCCTAGGTTTGAATCCTGGTTCACCATGTATAAGTGTATGTGACTTGGCAAGTCACTTAGTTAATCCCTCTCTGAGCATCAGTTTCCTCTTTTGGAAAATGGAACTTATAATTAATTACCCTTCAAGGTTGTGGTAAAGATTAAATTCAATAATATTTGTAAAAAGCTAAGAGCAATGCTTAAAAAAAAAGTAGGTATTAAGTGAAACAAAACCTTTTCCAAGCTGAGTCAAGTCTCTGACCTCAAAACATTCTTTTTTCATAGGTGGTGAATCTTCTATGGAAGAAAAGCCTGGCAATCTACTTCTGAAAATCAGTCAGTGAAAATTCCATGGATCACAATGGTCCGATCTGCAACTGAACATGGGGATGGTGCAGGACCGGGCAGCATTTTGCTCTGTTGTGCATGGGGTTACCATGAGTCGGACCGACTCGATGGTAGCTAACAACAACAAACAAGTCTTCTATCTCAGTTTCGGAAGTAAAAAGAGCGATGGAGCTTCTCAGCGCACATTAATATGCACACAAATCACCTGGGGAGCTTGTGAAAAGGTAATTTCTGGTTCAGTAGGTCTGGGGCAGAGCCTGAGATTTTGCATTCTCAGCAAGATCCCAGATTACATAGATGATGGTATCCAGGAACCACACTTGCCATGGCAAGGGGCTCAGAAAACAGCTGTGGCATCTTGGGCAAGCATTGCACTTCTCTAGGCTTCAGTCTTCTCAGCTGCAGAATATTAAAAGCATATCTAGATAATCTCAGATTCCTATCAAGCTATCATGTTATGGTAGGTTATCTGTAAAGATAGCTGCCAACAGTTCCTCCCACCCCACGTGCTCTTGTGCAATGTAACTTTGCCGCTCCTCCCATTAAGAGGTGGGATCCTTCCCCTTGAATTTGGCTGGCCTTGCGACTTGATTTGACTGGTAGAATATGGCAGATATAAAGCTGTTTGACTTCTAGGGGTAGGCCTTAAGAAGCCTGGAAGCTTTCTTTTTTGCCTTCTTGGGATCCAGCTGCCATGTAAAGAAGCTCAGGCTAGACTGCTAAATGAGAAAAGAGAGAGAGGCTCAGCCAGGCTCCAGCTGAGGGACCAGACATATCAGCATAGCCACCTTGGACATTCCAGCCCAACAAACCTCCTAGCTTTATACAGCTACATGACCTCAGCCAAGATATCATGTGGCAGAAGAGCCACTCTGCTGAGCCCAGTCCACAGAATTATGAGAAATAATAGGTCTTTGTTGATTTAAGCAGTTATGTTTTTGAGGTCGTTTGTTACAGAGCAACTGATAGCTGATGCACATGTTCTACTCATATAGGAGATAATGGAAATTGTTTTATTGTTGTTGAAAATATACACAGCAAAGCATTTCTACAATACAGAGCAATTTCTGCATGTGCAATATAGTGACATTGATCACATTCTTCAATTTGTGCAGCCTTTCTTATCTTCCTTTTCCAATTTGTTCCTCCCCTGTTGACAGGAGCTAATAGAAATTTTAAAGGCCAGAATAATTGTAAGAATTATAAAGGAACATGCCTATCAACTGGAGGACAGAACATATTCTAAGAGCTGACTTTTATTTTTATACAGTTCTTAATGAAGACCTCTGTTCTGAATTCAATTCAATTTAATAAGTATTTATTAGTAGCTAATGGGGAATGGAGGAAAAGTTTGGGATGTAATTCCAATAAACTTGCAATACTAGCATGTCACAAAGAAAACAATTAGAGAACACACATCTATTAATAATAATACACTAAACACATTTGAGAATCAAAATATTTTAACATCCACAATAAAATGCTATGGACACCTAGAAGGAGCTCAGTCAGTATATTCTGGAATTATCAGCGAATGGTTCATTGGAGGAAATACAACTTAAACCTGGATAAATGGAGAGGTAAATAGAAGTATGTTATGGTTGCGGAATGGTGTTCAGATTTTCTATACAAAAATGAAACAGTCAGCTCTATTAACAAATACATTCTGGAAAATTCCCAAAATCTCTTATATAGAAAATGGCCATTTAAAATAGACCTTTAAAATTATTATTTGCTATGGCACATATAATTTCAATAAATTAATAAATGTGTGGTTAGGAGGATATTACAGAATATCTGCTACAGAAATAGAAATAGTATAATTTCAGAGATGTAATACAGGTAAAAACTGTGGCAGTATAGTGTTTATTCCAAAACACGACGACATAGGACTCTGAAGTGATATGTGTATACCAAATAGAACTGGGAAATAAATACAAAGGATTTGACATATGTAGCAATCATCTCTAGCCCTCTCATCCACCCCCCAGTTATAATGTGTTTCGTTTTGGGAAACTTTTTCTATTAAGTGATTGCTATTGGAGTCCTAGTGGCTCAGTGGTTAAGAGCTCGGCTGCTCACCAAAAGGTCGGCAGTTCAAATCCACCAGCTGCTCCTTGGAAACCCTGTGGGGCAGTTATACTCTGTCCTATAGGGTCACTATAAGTTGGAATCGACTTGGTAATTGGTAATGTGAGAACTCAGAAATGAAATTTTCCAATAATAGTCCAATAAAATGGGTTCACTGGTTAAAAATAAGATGTAAGAAAAAAATCATACTTGTTTATATAATATTCTTTATAAGCATTTTCTGTAAGGATATTATGCACTTACAAATCATGTGTTAACTGTACTAGATAAAGAATAAATACATCTTTTTTTTAGAACAGAATATTAATCTTGCAGGCAACTTCTCAAAACTTCATTTGTATATGTTATCATTTTGTTACTTCTTTTCCCCATGAAAACCCAAGGAAAAAGAACACAAGCCTAATATATTGATAATGTGAGACTTCGGAATAGTACCCATTTTAGATCAAAGCTTCAACCAAAAATAAGAGTTGAACATTCGAGTATTCGCAAACAGACAAAGGACTCGTTTCATAATGGGATAATGTTACCCTCCTTCCAGCCAAAAGATGAGTGTCCAGTATGTAGTTAGCACTCAAGAAAGTCATGAAATGAATGAACGTGAATGTATGCATGCCTTCCAAAGGGTAGCCTTGGATACAGGAAGTAAGAAGGAAGATAGGGCTTTTTTTTTTCCCCCCAGCCTCTTGTAGTTCAATCTTCTCTTGAACATTCATTTATTCATTTAACAATGAAGTTAAAAGGCCAATATTAAAAAAGTTACAGTAACTTAAAATCTGAGTAAAGAAATATTCATTGAGTACTTTTACTTTGGAATCCCTGGATGGTGCAAACGTTAATGTGCTTGGCTGCTAACTGAAAGGTTGGAGGTTTGAGTTCATCCAGAGGCACCTTGGAAGAAAGTCCTGGTGATCTACTTCCAAAAAAGCAGCCACTGAAAACCCCACAGAACGCAGTTCTAGTCTGACAAATGTAGGGTCGCCATGAGTCAGAGTTGACCTGACAGACGCTGTTTTGTTTTGTTTTTTTAACCTATACCTTTGTGGAAAAAAATGGACAATAAACAAACACATGAATGTGTAACGATGCTAGCTGGTTGTAAGCGCTCTGAAGAAAAATACAGCTGATTAAGGAATAGGAAGACAGCAAGGAACAGGAACAATTTTTAGGTCAGGTGATCAGGAAAGATCTCTCAGAGACTGTGGATGTGAACAGAGACATGAGGGAGAGAATAACCCAGGGAAAGGGAATAATTTGCACAAAAGTCCTGAGACGGAAAGAAGGGTTGGGGTTAAGATATGATTATCAGATAAAAAACAAACATAATAAAATAGAGAAATAGCATTAAAAAAATTAAAGATGCTGTTACTGGAACTGGCTTTCTGCGTGAGAGTGTGTGTGTATGTTCCTTGCTTTGGGATTTTAAGTTCTATACTTGGGAAGGGAGATGGCCTTCCCGGGCAAATATATTAAAGAAACGGAACGTCCAAACCCATTAGCTTCAGTCCCTTGGGAGGATTGTGTTAAATCCCGGCAGCTATTAACTGTAATCCAGGATAACAATCTTTACCTCAGAGTGGGCTTTGAAAGGGCAAAGCCAGCCGCTGTCAGAGAAGGGTCCTTCAGGTGCACGTTGAATTGACTGGGGAAAGACCATCTGACATCTCTGTTTGCCTTTCAAAGCACTGAGTTTGCCCGTGTTTTGTAACCAGAAAAAAAAAAAAATGGTTTGTCTAAATCGATCTCCTCTCTGTAATTTCAACATGTTTCCCAGCTGTTTCCTTCTAGAGATCCACTTTACTGAGACAGTAAAAGATGCCTCAATTGTCATCTTACAAATCTTTGGAAAATAGGGGTGCATATTGGAGGAGAATTATGAATCAGCAGTACAAATTGGTGGAATTTGAAGCTTCCGATTACCATTGGTGACACCTTCTTGATTTGTGTGTGAAGAGCTGAGAAACTACCAGATAGGGCTCCTGGGGGCATGTGTGTATTTGCAGAATAAAGCACTCTCCAAGCTGGGTGTCCCGCAGAGGCACCTTGGTTTGATAAGTATTTGGCCATAGAAAGATCTCAGTCATTGAAGATATAGATGGAATAAGCAATAGCATAAATAATCGCTAATAGGATTTTTCTTTATTTCAGGATACATTCAATTTAAAGCTTTGCAATACTGTAATAGGTTTTGTCAATGGTTAATGTAATAGGTCTACTGAATAGAGGCAAGCTAGTGGACAATGCTTCTAAGTCTTTTTTGGCGGGGAGAGGGTCATATGCCTCTTTGAAAATCTAAAGAAAGTGATACGCCCTTCTCCCAGAAGAATGCTCCGAAAGGTAAGAATTTTCATTAAGTATCCAGGAGTTCATGGGTTCCCTAGATCTATTGTTAAAGACCCTTGACTTAGAGACACGGGGAGATAAAGACTGTGACAACTGTAACACCTCAGGTCTGCAAGGCACTGAAACAAGAGTTTTGATTTATAATTGATAAACACCCAAGCTGAAGCTCCTGGGTGGTGCAAATGGTTAATAGTCTCGGCTGCTAACCAGAAGGTTGGAGGTTTGAGTCCACCCAGAGGTACCTTGGAAGAAAGGCCTAGTTATCTCTTTCCGAAAACTCAGCCATCGAAAACCCTATGAAGCACAGTTCTACTCTGACACGCATGGGGTCGTCATGAGTTGAAATCGACTCCGCAGCAAATGGTTACCGGTACACCCAGGCAGGGCATGCTGACACAACAGTTTTGATGTAGCCATTTTGATGGGCGCTTTGGATGTAAGGAATATTCTTATTCAGCTCTTCTGAGCCAGTCCCCTTGTCAAGGGGCCCCATCAAAATGGGAAATCTGTGTATCATCACCAAGTCACGCACACGACAGACATCTTTGATCTTTATTTTATCATTAACTCCCCTTTATTATGGGGATTTCGCTTTTACTTTATCAGTTTCAGTATTTTTCAAATTTTTAGAAGTATATTAATTTTATAATAAAAGCCAATAAAGATCTTTCAAAGTCTCGTAGAAGTCTTTGAGAGTATCTCAACTGTCTCTTAAAATCATCCATTCAAAGGAAATTTATACATGAATACTGGTATATTAACCCTGGGTGGTGCAAACTGTTAAGCGTTCGACTACGTTCAACTACTAGCTGAAAGGTTGACAGTTCGAACTCACCCAGAGGCACCTCAGGGGACAAGCCTGGCCATCTGCTTCCAAAACATCACAGCCTTGAAAACCCTACGGAGTACAGTTCTACTCTGCACACATGGCATCACCATGAGTAGGAGTCAACTTGACAGCACTAACAACTATAGATAGATAGATAGACAGATATGGAGTCCTGGTGGTGCAGTGGTTAAGTGCTTGGCTGCTAACTGAGAGGCTGGTGGTCTGAACCCACCAGCTGCTCTGCAGGAGAAAGATGTGGCAGTCTTGAAAACCCTAAAGGGCAGTTCTACTCTGTCCTATAGGGTTGCTATGAGTCAGAATTGACTCAATGGCAATGATTTATATATATATATACACACACACACACACAAACACACACACATATATATACACACAAACACTAGAGCAACTGTTAGACATTTATTTGAAGACTTTTTATGCAATATGGAGCTGAGAATAAGAGCTCAAAAATTCCTTTTTCACCTTCCTGTTAGTGTTCAACATACACCTGATCAATTAAACTGAGGGTAATCAAGAAGCCTTCAAACTAATAGAGGTGTCTATCCTCTCAAATAGCAAATGGAAAAGGAAATAAGTTAAATTTGTAGTCAAGTAAGTGTAATTCTTTACTGAATATAAATGAATAGAACTATTGTAACACTGAAGGTAAAATGAATTAACATGAGATGTAGACCATTCAAGATGTACGTGACTTCTCCAAAAATGAGAGGTCACTTAATTCAGAATCATTTAAAGTCCTGAGTCAAGGACAGTGGTTAACCCTTGAATCACTGTCATGGGTGGTTTGCCTGCCAGACGGCTCCTGAACCCTACCCCTTCACCACCCCACTTTGACTCCCTCCTTATCCCAAATTCACCACAGAGGAGATGAGGCTCCAAGATGGAGAAAGGACACCTATTTATTTATATCCTAGTTATCAGAACAGCTGGAATTTTAATGATTTGGTTTTTTTTTTTTTGGTGGGGGGCTATGTCAACATGGTGGCATCAACAGGTACCGGAGTCAAAATAGGTCTAACAAGACAGGGGGGTCAAAATAACGTCTTCAGAACATCATGTGCCCATCTACATTATCCAAAGTCAAACTCAAGAACTTGTCCTGTGTCATTCCAAGCTGTTGCAGAGTCAAGTCATTAATAACTGGTTTCAGTACAAACCCCTCTTGGAAGAGTCCTCGATGATTACAGCTCTACCTGTGCGCATGGACCAGAAGATTTGATCCCCTTAGCAGTCTAGAATATCTGCTCATTTGCTTATGATTATTCTCAAGCACCATTAATATTTACAAAGGATACAGGGGCTATTCTTTTTTGTAGAGTCTAAGTATTTTAAAAACAAGGACCATGTCTACTATTTCTTTTCCATCCCTTCCCCTAGAGCTTAGTATAATGCCGTACATGTCAGAGCTACTTGCTAATTTTAAGACAGTCTCTTCTAGAAAGATTAGAAGCCCTTTACCAGGATATTAAAAAAAAAAGAGGACTATGGGTGAATGAGCACCCTTGGGATTATGGCATAATCTAGATGCATCTCTCCTTCTCTCACATAAGGACCAGCCCTGGTGGCAAATTATTAAGAATTTTGGTGAGAAAATTAGATGATTTAACCCATTTCCAAGGTTTCAAATTCTGTCATGGTACCAGTGACCACCAATTTGTATTTTCAGCCCAGACTGCTCTTCAAATCATGTCTACTTGACATTGTTACCTGGATGTCTCAGAGGCCCTTTATGGTACACTCCAACATTTTCCAAAGCTGAACTAATCTAGCCCCTAAGACATCATCCCCATATGAGTTGGGACTTGTTTTGTTCCCTGTTGGATCCCCGGGACCTAGAACAGTGCCTGACACACAGTGAGTGCTTAATAAAGATTTGTTCTCTCCTCTGTGCCTTTCTCAGGCAAGGGATGTTTTGCTTGGAATGCCCTCCCATTCCCCTGGAGAAGCTCTCTTTTGCCTGGCTATCTCCTCCTTATCCTTTAATTCCCAGTGCAGGTGTTGCTGCCTCTAAGAAGCCTTTCCCTGGTACCCTCCCCTCCCCATCAACCAGGCAAAGTGTTCTTCCTCTATGCTCCTATAACACCCTAAGCCAGGATTTCCCAACCCTTATCCCTTCCTGGCACACAGAGAAAATTATCAAGGGTAAATGGACAAGGCTGTCCATGGCCATAAGCAACTGGCCCAGGTCTCTGGACACCTCATCCTTGCCCTGCAACATCTGGGTACACCTGGAAACCATTCATGGTGTACCAGTATGGCACGCCACACTGTTTGGTAGTCTACTCTAAGCACATCTCGATCATTGCATTCACCTCACTGTACTATAATTATTTGTCTGGGTTTGTCCCTCACTGGTCTATGAACTCTTCAAGGGCAACAAGCTTGTATTCTTTTTTTTTAATGTTTTGAATTATCACACAGTAAAATTGACATTTTTTTGGTACACCATTCTATTAATTTTAACACATGTATAGATTCGTGTGTTATCACCACAATCAGGATACAGAACAGTTCCACCATCCCAAGGTGCTATTTTTTTTATAGTCACAACCCTCACCACTAACCCCTGGCAACCACTGATCTGTTCTCCATCACTCTAGTTTTATCTGTTTTTTTTTAAAGAATATTATGTAAATGGAATGATAAAGTATGTAAGGTTTTGAGACGGGCTTCTTTCACTCAGCATAGTACCTTGAAATGCATCCAGATGTTGTGTGTAGTAATAGTTTTTTTTTCCTTATTATTATTGAGTAGTATTCCACAGTTTGATATTTGGGTTGTTTCCAGGTTTTGGCAATTTTAATAGAGCTGCCATAAACATTTGTGAAAGGCTTTCATTTCCCTAGGGTAAATTCTCAGGAGTGGAGTTGATGGGTCATATGGCAACTGTATGTTTAACTTTATGAGAAACTGCCAAACCATTTTCCAGAGTGTCTGTACCATTTTGCAGTCCCACCAGCAATGTATGAGAGTTCCAGTTCTTCCACATCCTCACCAGCTCTTGGTGTTGTCAGTATATGTATTTTTTATTTTAGCCATTTTACTATGTCATGGTATCTCATTTTAAACCAAAAAAAAAAAAACAAAACATACCAGTTGCCGTCCGGTCGATTCCAACTCATAGCGACCCTATAGGACAGAGTAGAACTGCTCCAGAGTGTTTCCAAGGCTGTAATCTTTATGGAAGCAGACTGCCACATCTTTCTCCTGCCGAGCGGCTGGTAGGTTTGAACTGCCGACCTTTCAGTTGGCAGCCGAGTGCTCAACCACTGAGACACCAGGGCTCCTTCCGTATCATTTTAGTCTGGTCTTTATCTTGGTACTAGCACTTAGCTCAGAGGTTGGTTATCAATAAATACTTACTGAACTAAATAAACTGATGCCATTTTTTATTTCTGTTTTAAAATCCACTAATAACAGATCCTATTTTCCACTATGCTTCTTACTAAATTTTGTGCTTACAAACCAAAGAACTTGCACAGGAGAGAAGTATTTAACTCCCTCCAGTCTCCCTGTGCTCATCCCTTCTCCCAGGTTCTAAACCAATTGTTCTTCCTGTTAGAACATCAATATAACAAAATAACCTATAACTTCACTAGAACTTAGCCTACACTCAAAGGGTTGCAAACAAGTTTATTTTTGGAAGTCTGTCCTATCCCTACTAGCAGTACTAACAATAAGAATGACCATCAGTAATTGGATAATTGTATGAGCCAGACACTTACGTTAGGAGTTCTTCCTCCAGTAACTGCCTTATCCTTCCAACCCTAGAAGGTAGGTATTATCCTCATTTTACAGACACGGGAGCTAAAGTTTAATGAAGCTAGCAAACTTGTCCCAAGTCATACAGCCAATAAGTGACAGGACCAGGAGTCACACTCAAGCTATGCTGGCTCCAGAGACCATGATCCTAATCATTCTACGTAGCTGCTCTACTGGGCAAAGGAACCAGCTGCTCTTTATTCAACAGTAAAAACAATAAAGTCAATCTCAAGTCACTTCAATTTTGAAGGGCTATAAAGCCTCAGGAAAGTATCAGTCTTCTGATAGCTCCTTCAAATGAGGCACATGGATGGAGCGGCGTGGGGACCCCCAGAATGGGAGGTTTGCGCTGCACTGTCAGAGGATAGACTATGGATTTTAGACCTTATTCCTTGCAAAGCCGGCAGCACGAGTGGGACTCAATTGAGGAAATTGGACTAACGTCACCTGTGACTCGATGATAATTACCCTGTCCCATCCATTGAATATTGAAGCACCCTTTCATAGTTCTATATTTGATGAGAACATCCTCCGTTGGAGGCCTGAGCTGAAGTTATAATAATGGTTGCTTTTTATGTTAAGTCATAAAAATAAAATCAGATTGTATACATGAAAAATAACTAACATACTAACCTGAATCATCTATGACTAAACACATACAGGGATAACATAGAACTTCAGCCTTTAGAGACACATCTAGCACCAATTCTAACAAAACAAGACACAATCAGACTTGTCACTCGATGCATAGAGTTAAAACTATGGCCGACAAACTCTCAAACTGGAATTCAGTGGTTCAGATTGAGTGTTTTGATTTGAAATGTTTCTTACCTGTTTTATGATCTACTTTCTCCCCAGCTAGTAAACAGTATGTTTAGTGAGCTTGGAGCTGGCTCCGTCTCACTTAATATTATTAACTGGGCAAGATAAGAGACACAAATCCCAGGATCCTATGTCTTAAGTGATCACTTTCCACAGCCCAAATATGCAATCTCTTCACCCTTCACATATGAAATCAGGAAGGAAAATGTGTGTCCTACAAAGAAAAGTTAGCCAACACCATGATGGCACAGGCAGATAGCAGCTTTGGGGGATGATGGTGGCTAGCTCCAATACGCCAGAGTGCTTTGTGTTTTTTTGTCCCATAGAATGACATTGATTTCTAATTTTTCTTACATTGGACTACTCAACAGAAGGAAGCATATGCACTCATCTCAAGCCTGTTTTAAACAAATAGTGCCACCAAGTGATTATTGTCATGGAAAAATATGGCAACTGTAAAAAGTATTTGGCTTAAAGTCCAAGGTAGTAAAAGTCAAGGGTAATGAATCGTATCAATGTGGAGAAATTCTCTTAACCTGTGGCAGTTTCTCTATGCTTAGGCCTCCACATAAAGTTCTTATTGCAATGCTTAAATGCTCGATAATTATAGAATCTACTGAAAGAAGATGATTTAGACCAATTCACAAGTGGCTTATAATACACAGTGCTGGTGATTAATGAGAAAACATTAAATAGCAGAATGACTGGAAACGTTCCAATCAGCTTTCCAAAGCATATGCATTACTGACAAATTTCTCATACCTGAAACTCAGACAACCCCAAGGAAGAATTACATAATTGTATAAATCATGGATGCTCAGCTTATTTCAAATGAGAAAAATGTATTTATCAAGACCACTGAACATAAAGAAGCAATTAATATAAACCAATTTGCATAGCCAACATAGCTTTTTCTGATTAAAAATCAAACCTTTTCACTCCAACAGCTACATTTGTCACTGAGAAGATACCATTTTTAAAAGAAAATAAACAAACACAGCATGATCCAATTTCCCTTGAGAAAAGTGCAGTCAAGAGTTTACTGTGAATTATGGCCTATTATAATATAAGGACACACAGCTAAAATCAGTCTCTCTTTTCCCAAATATGCCTTTGGGCTTTTAGTCTTGAGGAAAAAAACAAGCAAAGTAGTATATGGCTTTATACTTTTCTCTTACAGGATATTTTGGTTCAACTCCAATATTATTTTAAAATATTATAATTGCCTAGACCAAACTCAGAAGGACCTCATCACTTTTTTATCAAAGGCATCATTGTGCTAGAATTCTGAGACATGGCTTTCAACTCCGGTCCAAATAAATTCATCCTACTGAAAAGCATGAACAAATCTCAGAAAACAATGAGAAGCCCCCGATGTTTTTACTTGAGGACCCTTACTCACTGGCAAATATGTTCTCCTGCATCCTCGGCCGCCTTGCCAAAGCCCCAGGGAGTGGAGAAGGTTGGCCAGGTTTCTCCTCCCAGGTCCTCCTCCATGGTCGGAAGCCAACACAGCCCACCTTTTCCTAAGGATGGAAAAAAAGAACTCTGTTCTTTACTCTTTTATGAGAAGAATGATTGTATCCTAACAAACAACTGCTAGACAAGAAGAGAGCAAGAGAGGAAGGAGAGCAGGAATTGATGCTGAGAGGCCAATCGTATGTCATCACTCAGCTACTTGGAAACCAGATATGCTTAAGCCATCACGCGCTTAGAAAGATTTGAGGATGCAAAAGAGGATATGTCTTTTGTAAATTATTAATAGGGACTTTTTCTTTTTCCCTAAATAAAGATGCACAGGCAACTCATCCAGGAGACAAGCAATCAGGTTTGGGGTGGAGCATCTAAGTTGACAAGATAGGAAACAAAGATTTCTGATTGCAGTTCTGCCTCTAACCCCTATGAATCAGGACAACCGGGAGCAGTTGGAATCGAGGTGATACTACACTGGCAATGAAGTGGCACCTGTCTGAAGAGGCTGTAACCACAGTCTCAGCATCTGCCTCTGATGGAAATGAAGATCTGCTCCTCCTTGTCTGAGAACTCACTAGGGGATATTTGGCACTCCTTGCTGGAATGAGGCTACCTGCATGCAATTCTCATCTCCCTCCTAGATTTCCAAGTGCTGCCTAACTTCTTCCATAGCTTTCTTGCATTTTATCCAAAGTTGGGATTTAACACATCTACTGGAAAACTATTCCCAAGTTACTAATTTTAATGCTAGGTCCTACCCAGTAATTTGATCTCTGTGGGAAAATGCTGATCCAGAACCCTTTTCGAAAGCGTTGGCTTTCCATGCCACAGACAGGGGACATTTGGGGCAAACTCTTTTGGGTGATGCAGAATGTCTCCCTTCTACAGATCAGGGGTTCTCAGCCTCAGCATTATTGGCATTTGTGGTTGTTGTTGTTTGGTATCGTCAAGTCAGTTCCGACTTATAGCGACCCTATGGACAACAGAAATGAAACGCTGCCCGGTCCTGCGTTACCCTCACAATCATTATGTTTGAGCCCATTTTTGCAGCTACTGTGTCAATCCATCTTGTTGAGGGTCTTCCTCTTTCTTGTTGACCCTCTACATTACCAAGCATGGTGTCCTTCTCTAGGGACTGATCCCTCCTGGTAACATGTCCAAAGTACATGAGACGAAGTCTTGTCATCCTCCCTTCTAAGGAGAATTCTGGCCGTACTTCTTCCAAGACAGATTTGTTCGTTCTTTTGGCAGTCCATAGTATATTCAATATTCTTCGCCAACACCATAATTCAAAGGCATCAATTCTTCTTTGGTCTTCCTTACTCACTGTCCAGCTTTCGCAGGCATATGAGGTGATTGAAAACACCATGGCTTGGATCAGGCAGAGCTTAGTCCTCAAAGTGACATCTTTGCTTTTCAACACTTGAAAGAGGTCTTTTGCTGCAGATTTTCCCAGTGCAATATTTCGTTTGTTTTCTTGACTGCTGCTTCCATGGGCATTGATTGTGGATCCAAGTAAAGTGAAATCATTGACAACTTCAGTCTTTTCTCTGATTGGCATTTGGGGCTGAGTAATTCTTTGTTGTGAGTCACTGTCCTGTGCATTGTAGAAGGTTTAGCAGCATCCCTGGCTTCTACCCACTAGATGCCAGTAGCATCTCCCCAATGTAGCAGTGCATCATATCACCAGACAGTGCTCAATGTCCCTGGGGAGGCAGAATTACCCCTGGTTGAAACCACTGCTCTAGACCCATTTCTTTAATGAAGTTTTCCAAAAGAGGTGGAATGTCATCTACATATGAGATGGGCTTATGCCAAAAACAGGTGGTAGGTAAATAGTAAAGGCTTTGAGCGAAGGATAGCATTCATACATCCAAGGGCAGGTGGACAATTAGCTTTGTCAAAACAGAGACGTATTTCAAGTGGGGAATACCAGCTCTCCAATGACATCTGCCAAACCTCTCATGACCATAGTTTTCAAGCCTCCAAAACCTGCGGCTGGGAATATGCTAATTTATCTTTAGTTATATATTCTTTAATTTACTCTAGTTTCTGTCATCCCACTGCAAGTTGGGTTTGTTCTGGCAGACTATCCCTAGCTAATTTTTGACAACCTCACCAGTCAAGGCAGAGATAATGAGGACACAGGTCTCCTGACTAGTCAGGTAACCTTAACCAACCCCAGCTGGGATGTGACCTTATAAGCCTTAGATTCCTGTAAAAAAAAAATCTTTTCAATGAAATACAATAACAGCAGTCCATTTAAATTCAATGCTGAGAAAATTAGGAAGATGGTTTCAGAAGTAAAGTGTGGTTCAGCAAGTCCACAGGTGATGGTATCTCGTTAAGAAGAAGGCTGTCCCTGAGGGAGGATGTTGTCTTGGGACAAGGGATACCCTTAGGAGGCTCCGAATTTCCTTCTGAGTAGGAATGGCTGTGCTCAAAAGAAAGGTGTTATGGATTGAATTGTGTCCCCTCAAAATATGTGTTGTAAATCTTAGCTAGCCTCTCTGCCTGTGGTTATAATCCCATTTGGGAATGGGTTCTCTGTTATGTCAATGAGACAGGATTAGTGTAGGGTGTGTCTTGAGTCAATTTCCTTTTTTTTTTAAAATTAATTAGTTTATTTTATTATGGTACTTTAGATGAAGGTTTACAGAACAAACTAGCTTCTCATTAAACAATTAGTACACATATTGTTCTGTGACATTGGTTACCAACCCCATGACATGTCAACACTCTCCCCTTCTAGACCTTGAGTTCCCTGTTACCAGCTTTCTTGTCCCCTCCTGCCTTCTTGTCCTTGCGCCTGAGCTGGTGTGAAGGGTGAACCTCAGGAGTGACTTCATTACTGAGCTAAAGGGTGTCCGGGGGTCATACTGTCAGGGTTTCTCCAGTCTCTGTCAGGCCAGTAAGTCTGGTCTTTTTTTGCGAGTTAGGATTTTGTTCTACGCTTTTCTCCAGATCTGTCCGGGACCCTGTACTGTGACCCCTGTCAGAGCAGTCAGTGGTGGTATCCGGATACCATCTAGTTGTAATGGACTCAGTCTGATGGCAGCCGTGGTAGTTGTGGTCCATTTGTCCTTTGACTAATCTTTCCCTCGTGTCTTTAGTTTTCTTCATTCTCCTTTGCTCTTGAAGGGGTGAGACCAGTGGAGTACCTTAGATGGCCACTCACAGGCTTTTAAGACTCTAGACGCTACTAACCAAAGTAGAATGTAGAACATTTTTTAAATAAACTATGTTATGCCAATTGAGCTAGATGTTCCCCAAGAACATGGTCCCCACAGCCCTCAGCCCAGTAATCTGGTCCCTCCATTGAGTCAATTTCTTTTGAGATATGAAAGAGATTAAATAAGCAAAGAAGCAAGCAGAGACAGGGAAAAGAGATGCCAAGCCACATGAAGATCACCCAGGAGCAGAAGCTCAGAAGAGACAAGGACCTTCCCCCAGAGCCGACAGAGAAAGAAAGTCTTCCCCTAGAGCCAGCACCCTGAATTTGGACTTTTAGTTTCCTAAACTGTGAGAGAATAAATTTTTGGTTGTTAAGGTCACCCACATGTGGTATTTCTGCTATGGCAGCACTAGATAACTAAAACAAATGGTAAGTTTCCTACATGGGAAACTGGGGAAAAGTGTCAGGACAACTTTCTGTCCACTCCACTGCTTATTTTTGGAGATTAGGGTGGAGGGGCCAACCTGGAAGGCTGAGGTTTGTGCTTCAAAGCTCCTACAGGGGAGAGCACTGCATGGGAAGGGAATGGGAGGCACTATGCCTCATTTCATTTGGGATAAGAAAGGGAACAAGAGTTTCTAACAAAGCACAAGGGTCTACCGAGATGGGCGGACAGTGTCCTCACCTGTGCACTGGAATCTAGGGGAGGGAAGCTGTCTGATCTGGAAAGTACTCAATGCAACCGGGATAGGGGAAGGACACTCCACTTTGAGAGTTGGGTCCTAGGAGCAGGCAGTTCAAGAAATCAAGAAAGTCTCTTATTTCTATCATATTTTCTATATTTATTCCTTGGCCATGTGCTGTGGATTTATCTTTTCTTTTTTTAACTGGGAAATACTGATTTCTCAATAATGCCCGTGCTACCAACCAGATTACTGTGCTCTGTGTCATAGCTGGTTAACCAAGGATTTATTTAACAACTTCCAAATGATGACAAACATGAAAGAATTAGATCACATGTGCCCACCTTCCAAAAGCTTAGATTTTAGAATTATAGAGAGATGATAAAGAAAATACCTGTGAGCAGCAGACTTGAAAGATATTGTTTCATTTTACTTTTTAAATAAAATTGGATTATTTCTCCCTAGTTTAACACACTACAGATACTCTTTAATTGAGTGAACCTAAAATCGTTTAAGAATATGATTTGTTTTTCAGAATGGCTAATAGAAAAAAAATTAGTAAGACAATTATTTTTATAGGTGAGAAAACAATTTTTACCCCTCCAAGGAAGATGTTGGAGCCCTGGTGGTGCACTGGTTAAGAGCTCGGCTGCTAACCAAAAGGTCAGCAGTTCAAATCCACCAGTCACTCCTTGGAAATCCTATGGGGCAGTGTCCTATAAGGTTGCTATGAGTCTGAATTGCCTCAACGACAAAGGATTTGGTTGTTAAGGAAGGTGTTGAAAACTATTTAAAATTGTTCACATAAAGTAGAAAGAGAGCAGCAAAAGAAGCCCCTGGGCCCAAAAGAAAGGAAATAATAAGAATAGAGCAGAATTAAATGAAATAGAGAATAGAAAAACAACTGAAAGAGGTAACAAGACCAAAAGCTTGTTCTTTGAAAAGATCAACAAGATCGATATACCACTGGCCAAGCTGACAAAAGAAAAACAGGCGAGGAAGCAAATAACCCATATAAGAAATGAGATGGGTGATTTCCCAACAGACATGACTGAAATTAAAAGAATCATAACAGAGTACTTTGAAAAATCTTACTCTAACAAATTTGAAAACCTAGAGGAAATGGACAAATTTCTAGAAACTCACTACCTGCCTAAACTAACACAAACAGTGGTAGAACAACTAAATAAACCTATAACAAAAGAAGAGATTGAAAAGGTACTTTAAAAACTTCCAACCAAAAAAAGCCCTGGCCCGGATGGTTTCACTGGAGAATTCTATCAAACTTTCAGAGAAGAGTTAACACCACTACTACCAAAGGTATTTCAGAGCATAGAAAAGGATGGAATATTCCCAAACTCATTCTATGAAGCCAGCATAACCCTGATACCAAAACCAGGTAAAGATACCACAAAAAAAGAAAATTGCAGGCCAATATACCTCATGAATATAGACGTAAAAATCCTCAACAAAATTCTAGCCAATAGAGTTCAACAACATATGAAAAAAAAATTCACCATTACCAAGTGGGATTCATACCAGGTGTGCAGGGATAATTCAACATTAGAAAAACAATCAATGTAATCTATCACATAAATAAAACAAAAGACAAGAACCACAGGATCTTATCAACTGATGTAGAAAAGGCATTTGACAAAGTCTAACACACATTCATGATAACAACTCTCAGCAAAATAAGAATATAAGGGAAATTCCTCAATATAATTAAGGGCATTTATACAAAGCCAACACCAACATCATCCTAAATGGAGAGAGTTTGAAAGCATTCCCCTTGAGAATGGGAAGCAGACAAGGATGCCCTTTATCACCACTCTTATTCAACATTGTGCTGGAGGTCCTAGCCAAAGCAATTAGGCTAGAAAAAGAAATAAAGGGCACACAAGTTGGTAGGGAAGAGCTAAAACCATCTCTATTTGCAGATGATATACACAGAAAACCCCAAAAAATCCACAAGGAAACTACTGGAACTAATAGAAGATTTCAGCAAAGTATCAGGATACAAGATAAACATACAAAAATCAGTTGGATTCCTCTACACCAACAAAGAGAACTTTGAAGAGGAAATCACCAAATCAATACCATTTACAATAGCCCCCAGGAAGATAAAATACTTAGGAATAATCTAACCAGAGACATAAAGGACCTATACAATGAAAACTGGAAGACACTACTGCAAGAAATCAAAAGAGACCTGCATAAGTGGAAAAACATACCTTGCTCATGGATAGGAAGACTCAACATTGTGAAAATGCCAATTCTACCCAAAGCGATCTACAGATACAATGCAATCCCAACACAAATTCCAATAGCATTTTTTAATGAGATGGAGAAACAAATCACCAACTTCATATGGAAAAGGAAGAGGCCCCAAATAAGTAAAGCATTACTCAAGAAGAAGAACAAAGTGGGAGACCTCACACTACCTGATTTTAGAACCTATTATACCGCCACGGTAGTCAAAACAGCCTGGTACTGGTACAACAACAGATACATAGACCAAAGGAACAGAACTGAGAATCCAGACGTAAATTCATCTACCTATGAGCAGCTGATATTTGACAAAGGCCCAAAGTCCGTTAATTGGGGAGAAGACAGTCTCTTTAACAGACGGTGCTGGCATAACTGGATATCCATCTGCAAAAAACTGAAACCAGACCCATACCTCACACCACGCACAAAAACTAACTCAAAATGGATCAAAGAGCTAAATATAAAATCGAAAATGATAAAGATCATGGAAGAAAAAATAGGGACAACGTTAGGAGCCCTAATACATAGCATAAACAGAATACAAACCATCAGTAATAATGCACAAACACCAGAAGAGAAACTACATAACTGGGAGCTCCTAAAAGTCAAACACTTATGCTCATCAAAAGACTTCATCAAAAGAGTAAAAGGACAACCTACAGACTGGGAAAAAATTTTTGGTTATGACAAATCCAATCAGCATCTAATCTCTAAAATCTACAAGATACTGCAAAACCTCAACAACAAAAAGATAAACAACTCAATTAAAAAATGGGCAAAGGATATGAACAGACACTTTGCCAAAGAAGACATTCAGGTGGCTAACAGACACATGAGAAAATGCTCACGATCATTAGCCATCAGAGAAATGCAAATCAAAACTACAATGAGATACTTTATCACCCCAACAAGGCTAGCATTAATTTAAAAACCACAAAATAATAAATGCTGGAGAGGTTGTGGAGAGACTGGAACACTTACACACTGTTGGCGGGAATATAAAATGGTACAACCACTTTGGAAATCGATTTGGCACTTCCTTAAAAAGCTAGAAATAGAAGTACCATATGATCTAGCAATCCCACTCCTTGAAATATATCCTAAAGAATTAAGAGCTGTCACATGAATAGATGTATGCACACCCATGTTCACTGCAGCACTGTTAACAATAGCAAAAAGATGGAAACAACCTAAGTGCCCGTCAATGGACAAATGGATAAACAAATTATAGTATATAATTTCACACAATTCCATTCACACAATGGAATACTACACAACAATAAAGAACAATGACGAATCCGTGAAACATCTTATAACATGGAGGAATCTGAAGGGTATTATGTTGAGTGAATTTAGTCAGTCACAGAAGGACAAATCTTGTATAAGACCACTATTATAAGAACTCAAGAAAAGGTTTAAACACAGAAGAAAACATTCTTTGATGGTTATGGGGCATGGGAGGGAGAGTAAGGGTTACTCACTAACTAAACAGACAAGAATTATCTTAGGCGAAGGGAAGGACAGCACACACTACAGGTGAAGTCAGCACAACTGGACTAAACCAAAGGTAAGAAGTTTCCTGAATACAATCAAACACTTCAAGGGACAGAGTAGCAGTGGCGGGGGTCTGGGGACCATGCTTTCAGGGAACATCTAGGTCAATTGGCATAACAAAGTTTATTAAGAAAATGTTCTGCATCCTACTTTGGTGAGTGGTGTCTAGGGTCTTCAAAGGTAGCAAGCGGCCACCTGAGATGCGTCAATTGGTCCCAACCCACCTGGAGTAAAGGAGCATGAAGAACACCAAAGACACAAGGAGAGTGTTAGCCCAGGAGACAGAAAGGGCCAAATAAACCAGAGACTGACTCCGTCAGCCTGAGACCAGAAGAACTAGATGGTGCCCAGCTACCACCAATGATTGCCCTGACATGGAACACAACAGAGAGTCCCTGATGGAGCAGGAGAAAAGTGGGGTGCAGAACTCAAATTTTAGTAAAATGACCAGACTTAGTGGTTTGATTGAGACTGGAGGGACCCTGGAAGACGTGGCCCCCAGGCTCTCTGTTAGCCCAAAACTAAAACCATTCCTGAGGCCAACTCTTCAAAGATTAGACTGGACTATGGGACATAAAATGATAGTCGTGAGGAGTGTGCTTCTTAGCTCAAGTAGATACTTGAGACTCAATGGGCAGCTCCTGTCCGGAGGCGAGATGAGAAGGCAGAGATGGCCAGCAGCTGGTTGAATGGACATGGGAAATCCGGGGTGGACAGGAGGAGTGTACTACCACAGTACAGGGAGAGCAAGTAGGGTCACAAAACAATGTATGTATAAATTTTTGTATGAGAGAAGAACTTGAATTGTAAACTTTAACTTAAAGCACAACAGTAAAAATAAAATAAAATATAAAAATAAAGTTGTCCATGTAAAGTACTTGCTCCTGGGTCTGACATTCAAGGCCTCTGCCATCTCTTTCCAGTTTTCCCTTCTCTGGCCCTTCCTCCCTTCAGCCATTTCCCATACTTTAAGCACCAATGATACTAAGAATTCAATGAGCTCCTCATGCTTTTCCATCTCCAAATGTTTGTCTTTTCACTTCCCTCCAATTGGAACACATTTCCCTTCTTCCATACCAAAACCAGCCCTTCCTCAAACACCTGATTCACAGCCCACCTCCTTTGTTGCCTTCCTCTTTCTCCAGAGAACTTAATCTCCCCATCTGGTCTTCAACAAAACTTTGTACGTCTGTAAAAGCAGCTGTCACCCCACCTTACATTGCAGGCACCTGTATTCACTACTCTGCTAAGATGCAAGCTCCATGATGGTAAGAAGTTGCGTCTACCATGTGCATGGATATAATCTAGAACAGTATACTGACCCATAGTCAGCTCTCAATAAAAACTGATATAAGTGAATTCCATTCTCTCCTGTAAGACTGCAAGTTCTTTTAAGGCAAAGACCACCATGTCATGCAGTGTTTAGCATGAGGCACACAGTGTATAACTCCATAAATAGTTATTATATAAAAGTGAAGACATATATTTATTTTAAAAAATATTTACCACTTTTTGTTTATCACTCAAGGAGAAAAAAAGTTAAATTAGGCTTTCCAGGTGGGTATTTTAAAATTTTACCTCCCATAAACAGCAGCTTTCAGTCTGAAGGAATTTACACCCCATCCCTCCAAGGGATAATTGCCAACATGTCTTTTTCCTCTTTTTTAGCTTTGCAAGATGAACCACTTATGATTATTTCTTCAAAAACTTTAATGAGAGGATATGGTGCTTCCATGTTTGTTTAACAGGTAGGGGCAAGGAAAGTGTAGTTTTAGAGCTCAGACAGCAGCAATGGCTACCAGGCTCATTGGCTGGAAGCATTCATCTTCATCTCAAAGGAGAGTTATTTTAATATCTGGGCATTTTAAAAGGTCTCTGGTGGTCCTCAAGTTAGTTTATTACGTCATTTGAGTTTTCGTGTAAGTATTACAGGCAGCCTCCAACTTACACACATTGGACTTAGGAGCATGCCTTACATGTATTTCTTCCTTGTCCCCAGTACATCTGAGTTCCCTTGATGATTCTCCTTTGCTCTAAATATCTTGCCATTCCAGTTACTTTTCATCTGTGTATTTGCTGTCCATATATTCTCTTTTCTGAAGTATCTGTTCGAATATTTTGCCTTTTTATTGAGGTGTCTTCATATTATTGAGTTGTAAAAGTTCCCTATATATTCTAGACGCTCGCCCTTAGTTGAATATATGGTTTGCAAATATTTTCTCCCACTTGCCTTTTCGTTTTCATGACAGTGTTTTTTTTTTTGTTTGTTTGTTTTGTTTTTTTATTGTACTTCAGGTGAAGGCTTACAGAACAAATAGTTTCTCATGAAACAGTAGTACACATATTGTTTTATGACATTGGTTAACAACCCCACAACATGTCAACCCTCTAACTTCTCAACCTTTTCTTTTGGTGAAAATACACAGTCAAAGATACACCATTTCAAAAATTTCTACATGCACAGTTCAGTGATGTTGACTACGCTCTTCCAATTGTGCTGTTATTCTCACTTAAGATGAAGGCTTACAGAACAAAATAGTTTCTCATTTGACAGTTCCTACAAATGTTGCCCTATGACAATGGTTAACAATCTCACAACACATCAACCAGCTTCCTTGTCCCCTTCTGCCCTCTGGCCCTTGTCACTGGACTCCTGTACCTCGTTAGTCTCATTTGGTTTTACGGGGCTGTCCACTCCCAGGCTGAACAGTGAACCTCGGAGGTAACTTCACCACTGAGCTAAAAGGCTGTCTGGTGGCCATACTCTCGGGGTTTCTCCAGTCTCCTTTAGGCCAGTAAATCTGGTCTTTTTTTTGTGAGTTAGAATTATGTTCTACATCCTTCTCCAGCTCTGTCCAGAACCCTCTGCTGTGATCCTGGTCAGAACAGTTCATGACAGTGTTTTTTGAAGAACATTGCTTAAAATTTTGACCAAGCCCAATTTAACAGCTTTTTTATTTAATAATTCCTGCTTTTTAGGTCCTATTTGTTTAATCTTTGCCAGAACCAAGGTCACTAAGAGTTTCTCCTATGGTTTCTTGTTAGATATTTTGTAGTTTTAACTCTTATATTTAGGTCTATGATCCATTTTGGGTGAATTTATGTATGTGGTATGAGGTAATGATTGGGGTTCATTTTCCTGCATATGGCTATCCAATTGTTCCAGCATCATTTGTTGAAAAGATTATTCTTTGAACATTGAATTGCCCTGGCACTTTTATTGCAAATCAACTCACCATATGCATCCAGGTCTGTTTCTGGATTCTCTATTTTGTTCCGTCGACCTGTATGCCTATCTTTTCACCAGTACCATACTGTCTTGGTTATAGTAGTCTAGAAATCAAGTAGTGTATGTCCTCCAACTTTGTTCTTTTTCAAAGTTGCTTTTGGCTATTGTAAGTTCTTTGTATTTCCATATGAATTTCAAAATCAATTGGTCAATTTCTACAAAAGAGCCTACTGGATTGTAATTCGGATTGGGCTGAATCTATAAATCACTTGGGGAGAATTGACATATTAGCAATATTGAGTGTTTGATTCACGAATAGGGTATATCTCTCTGTTTATTTATGTCTTATTTAGTTTACCTCAGCAACATTTTGTAGTTTTCAGTGTACATGTCTGAGACAACATTTGTTAAAGTTATCTGTAAGTATCTCATATTTCTTGATGTTATTCTTTAAAATTTCAATTTGTTTGTTCATTGCTACATTGACCTTGTATCTGTACATTTGCTAAAATCACTTACTGTACTAGTAACTTTTTTTGTTTGTTTTTTATTTATTATACTTTAGATGAAGGTTTACAGAACAAATATTTTCTCATTAAACAGTCAGTACACATTGTTTTATGGCATTGGTTAACAAAGCCATGACATGTCAACACTCTCCCTTCTCGACCTTGGAGGACCTTTTTGTTTGGTGAAAATATACATAGCCAAAGATACACCATTTCAAAAATTTCTACATGTACAATTTAGTGACATCGATTACCTTCTTCCAGTTGTGCTGCTGTTCTCACTATCCTTTTCCAAATTATTGCATCACCATTATCTACAACTCGCTGTCCCCGAGGCTTCCCATCAAACTTTTTGTGTTGCTGTTGTCAATTTGATCTCACATACATAATTCTTTTTTTTTTTTTGCACTTTAGATAGAGGTTTACAGAAAAATAGTTTCTCATCAAACAGTTAGTACACATATTGCCTTATGACAATGGTTAACAACCCCACGACATGTCAACACTGTCCTTTCTCAACCGTGGGTTCCCTATCACCAGCTTTCCTGTACCCTCCTGCCTTCTAGTCCTTGTCCCTGGACTGCTGTGCCTCATTAGTCCCGTTTGGTTTTATGGGGCTGTCCAATCCCCGGCTAAACGGTGAGCCTCAGGAGTGACTTCATCACTGGGCTAAAAGGGTTTCTGGGGGGCCATACTCTTGAGGATTCTCCAGTCTCTTTTAGGCCAGTAAGTCTGGTCTTTTTTTGTGAGTTAGAATTTTGTTCTACATCCTTCTCCAGCTCTGTCCAGAACCCTCTGTTATGATCCCGGTCAGAGCAGTCAGTGGTGTAGCTGGGCACCATCTAGCTGTACTGGACTCAGTCTGGTGGAGGCCTTGGTAGCTGTAGTCCATTAGTCCTTTGGACTAATCTTTTCCTTGTATCCTGTTCTCTTCATTCTCTCTTGCTCCCGAAGGGGTGAGACCAGTGGAGTATCTTAGATGGCTGCTCACAGGCTTTTAAGACCCCGGATGCTACTCACCAAGGTAGAATGTAGAACCTTGTCTTTATAAATTGTGTTATGCCAATTGAGCTAGATGTTCCCCTAGACCATGGTCCCCACAGCCCTCTGCCCAGCAATTCAGTTCCTCAGGGAGTTTGGATGTGTCTGTGGAGCTTCCATGACCTTTCCTTCCTTGTACAAGTTACGCTGTCTCCCCCAGTATTGTTGTACTAGTATCCTCTTATAGATTATTTTTTCTACATAGATGATCATGCCATCTGCAAATGAGATCAGTGTTATTTCTTCCTTTCCAATCCATCTTTTTTTTCCCTTCTTACCTTATGTCACTGATTAGAACCTCCAGTACAATGTTGAACAGAAGTGATAGGAGTGGACATTCTTGCCTTGTTCCTGATCTCAGGGGGAAGCATTCTTAAAAGAATATGAAGAGCTGATAAAATTAACCTTATCACGATCTTAAAAGTATGGTCTTCAAAAGTAGGGGGTGTAGGGAAAATGTTTTTGTGTTTCTGCACAGTCAGATTTTCTGAATAAATTTTGCTGAATAATTGGGATCCTAGGCTAAGAGCAAGTCTTAGGAAAGTAATTTACAACTACATAGATGATGAGAAAACTCCAGAGAAATCTACCTGTCTCTGCAGGTATATGTTCACATTTCAAGAGAAAATGAGGCTTAGGAACTTGGAGACATCTCTAGGTCATACAAGCCAGGGACACTGGGGCTTATCTGATCTTTAAAGAGATGTACTTACATTCCAAAAAGTTAGAGTGAGAACCTGAGATTCTTTCATCCCATCTCCAAGGAGCAAAGGTTTCTCTCCCTCCTCTCTAGAGAAGAGGGTGAGGCAGCTGCCTCTTTCTCCTGTACATAAACAGAGAAAAGCTATTTTTCTCTGTTCCTCACCTATGTATTACAAGCCCCTCTTATCTCTTATCATATAAGAGTCTTTTTTTCCATCTGGCATTTCATAGTGTCTCCCAAGGGGTAAAGCCTGGGGCCAGGGAGGCAATGTAGTTGTTATTATGTAAGTAATAACAATGATAATCTGTCTCTAATTCAGAACACCTTATATGCACATTCAGGATACAGTTAATCAAGGTGAATATTTTTTAAAATCCTGGGCTTTGATTTCTGTCTGTTTGCTACAGGAGGCTGTAAAGAAATGGTTGTACATTTTGATCAAACATTATATAGATGAATTCTGATCAAAAGAGGGAAAAATGCAGAAATGACTTTTAAATTCTCATGGAATCCAGACTTTCTGTAGCCATGGAGGCTAGATGCACCTCTGAAACTATTGTCCTGAGATAATCATTAAACCTTACACCAAAAATATCCCCTGAAATCGTCTTTAAACCAAACAATAGTTTAGTTTAGCTAGTAAACAATGTCTGCCTTGAGCATTGTGCTCTTTTAAAGAACTGTCTATATGGGACCAAAGTGACAAAGGCAACTCAAAAGGTCAGACAGAAATCTTAGGAAGCAGTGAGTTTAAGTTAAGCGGGGAGGAACCATTCAGAAAAGGAGGGTGAAAATGGTTGCACAATTCAAAGAATGTAATCAATGTCACTAAATTGTACATGTAGAAACTGTTGAACTGGTGTATGTTCTGCTGTGTATATTCTCAACAACAACAACAGAAATAAATTATTTAAAAATAATAATAAAAGGTCTTAATTTTCTGGGAATTAGAAAATGCCCTCAGGTCCAAAGAAGCTTCTGTGCTCACTTACCTCTGTGGTTTCTCATCTTTTCCCTCACTTTTGCACTGATATTTCCCTGGTTTTTGTCAGTTCTTCAGTAATTGCAAAATTACTAAAAAACAATATATTTTATCTAGAGAATTGGTCTGAATAACCGACTCTGCCACTATCAGGAACAGGCCACCTCCTTTTCCTGCGTTCACAAATTTCCATGACAGTTCTCACACAGAGTTGGCACAATAAGCCTCATACCAATATTGTTGGCTCTGTAACATCAGGGGAAACCTTTATTTTTTGATAGAATGCTAAGAACAACTATATCTGTAACTTTACCTTACAATATATATAACCAGTAAAACCAGTTGCCATCAAGTTAACTCTGACTCATGATGACCCCATGTGTGTCAGAGTAGAACCGCGCTCCATAGGGTTTTCAATGGCTGATCTTTCAGAAGTAGATCACCAGGTCTTTCTTCCGAGGTACCTCTGGGTGGACTCTAACTGCCAATCTTTCAGTTAGCAGCTGATCGTGTTAACTGTTTGCACCACCCAGCAAGTCCTTGAACCACCCAGGGGCTCTAAAATATATATGTTTATTTTGAATTCTTGGATGCCTTTTTAGTACTTCTCCATATACAGATGTCTGCCTTTTTCATGTGGCTGATACAGTGTTAACACAGAATGAACACGTTAATTGTAAAAAATACATCATCTACAGAATAATTGGTTTAAGTTAAAACCACCCTCTGGAGGGCAGCCTGCTTGCTGTTTGTAAAGATTTTTTTTCTCTAGTGACGATGAAAGCTGACTTCCTCAAAAATTGAGGAAATGTTGGTCCGACTTTTCTGTTATCTACATTCTGTCATTTGTTCATCTATTTTCCTTTGTTTTCTCTGTAAAAAGAGTAGGGAAGATAACCACACGGCTTGCTGAGAATAAAATCGATCTTTTTTAACTATGAACTTATAGTTAGAAAGAATAAACATAGAATGAGATTTTATTCTTTCTTTTATTCTTCCTGCAGAAAGAAAAGGAAATGTCATTTAAAACTCGAATTGATTTACAGTCTTCTGAAATGGAGTGGGGAATTTTCCTCCCAAACTCTTTTTCTCAATCTAAATGCTCCAGTAATATTGTTCAAGGTTCAAATAAGTTGGCTATTAAGTAAATTAGCTTTGAAAACACAAGTGGCATTCAAAAATCTGTCTAGCCATGAAAGATTTAAGTTGAATTGTACCTGCAATGAAAAAGGAGGAACAGATTAGAAAAGCTCATTACTTAGAATTCACATAGTATTTCGTATTTTCTATGCATCTGTAATCCGATGCAAGTCACTGCTGAGAAAGGCCCTGTGCATTTTTCAGTGGGGACCATTTTCCATAGAACCCACAATGGTAGAATCTCATATGTCCATCAATCTTTATCCCCTATCATTCATTCAGTGCTTACTGAGCACCAAAAATGAACCTGGCACTATGCTAGGCAGTAGGGCTAGATAAATGAATAATGTTTGCACACACTCAGTAATCTCAGCATTTCACTCCCCACAATGTTTGAGGGCTCTGGTTGGAGTGGTTGTACCTGGTTTTTGCCTCCCTGCCTGAATCTTTTGAGGTGATCATTCCTTATCCACGATCCCACACCAATCTACTGCTACTTGGTTGTGGGTCTCCCTTCCTCCACACTCTGCATCTTCTAAGCCGGTGCTAATCAGCCTCTTTCCCTTGCTCTGGAATCCCATCTACATGCAATGCCCAATGCCCCCAAGCAGAGTTGAGATTAGGGATGCCAGATAAAATACAGGACTCTTAAATATGATCTTAAGATAAACAATTTTTAATATAAGTATGTCCCATCTAATATTTGGGATGGGACATACTTACATGAACAACGTTTTCTTTGTTGTCTGAAATTCAGATTTAACTGGAGTTCTACATTTTTATTTGCTATATCTGCACCCCTCATTGGGACAAAAATAAAATAAATTCTTGAAGGAACTGACCACTGTGAATTAATGCACGTGCTACTAGATGCATCAGGGACCCTGGTGGCACAACAGTTAAACGCTCAAATGCTAACCAAAAGGTTGGCATTTTGAACCCACCCAGCAGGAGAAAGACCTGGCAATCTGCTCTCATAAAGAGCACAGCTAAGAAAACCCTGTGGGGCAGTTCTACTCTGTCACATGGGGTTGCTATGAGTGGAAATCGACTCGACAGCCGCTAACAACAGCAACAACTAGATGAGCCACAGTAACACTTGCTTGGGCTTGTCTTAGGCTGGCTTCCCCCCAAAGCAGACCCTGAGATAAGGATCTGAGTGCAAGTAGTTTACTTGGGAGATGACTTAAGAGAAGGAAAGGAAGGAAGCCAATATAGGTGCAGTAACCAACAGCTTACTGCTGTGGCTAAGTGCAACACTCGCTTCTCCCCCAAAAAAACAAGGACATGGAGGCATTTCTCTTCAGCTCACAGCTGGCATTGGTTGAGGGCTGCTCCTGGGGGTTTAACTCCCCTGCACTTCCAGCCAAGCATGTCTGCAGCCAGAGGAAATCCTCTGGCAGAGAGGCATAGGTGCTGGCAGCAAAAGCCAGCAGAGCTGAGGGGATGTGAGCGAGGCACCACAGTGACAGCATCTGCCACAGTAGTATCTCCAGAGCGTGAGCTCTGCATCAACAGAGTTAACTCAGGAGTCAAATTTAAGTCCAAGAATCATGGCAAGTAAGAATTGGGGAAGACCTCAGAGAGAATCTAGTCCAACTCCCTTATTGCACAGATCAAGATGCTAAGGCCCAGAGAATTTTCTGTCCAAACAAAAAGGAGTTTTTTGTCGAAAAAATAAGGAAGAAATTAAGCTTTGCTCATAGGTCATAGAAAGCTTGCCATGCACTCCTTTTCTCAGTCAGTATGTGTGAAGGTCATGAACCAGATAGGTTACTGGAAATTTTCAGAAGGAAGTGGGTTATTGAGGAGTCTGTGAGGCACCTGCAAAAAATTACCTATTGGAAGGGCCAAGGTACTATTTCTATTATTATCAGGTCACCATGAACAGTGATGTGTGACTTGCAAAGAATTTTCACATTTCATAGAACCCTGGTCCAATCACCACTCCATCTTCCAAGGGTGAAGCAGCTCTTTGTGCTTGGTTAGGAGTGGGGTGGTGGGCAAGCACCAGTGTTATCTGAGCATTATGGAGATCCAAAGAGGCCGTCTTGCCATGAGCTAAAAACCCAGCCCTCCTCTCTGCTTGGGTGTGAGAGGCAGGCTAGTGCAAGAATTAGGAGTCAGGCCTACTGCATGCAGATGTTGTCTTGCCCCAGTGCCATGTCACTGCCCTTCTCTTCCCCAACTCCAGGCCAACAAGGTGACTGCCCTTCCCCAGTCCACACTGCGGTCCAATATGTTATGGACTGAACTGTGTCCCCACAAAATATTGTTGGAATTCTAACTCCTATACCTATGGCTGCAATGTAATGGAACATAATGTAATCACCCTCCACAATGCAATCTAATGTAATGTAATCAATCAGCTGAGGTCATACAGTATAGGGTGGATCCTACACCTAATCAGTTCTGAGTTACATGAAGAGCAGCATAGACACAGAGACAAACAAGCACATAAACTGAGGAAGACAGATGCCCTGTGAAGATCACCAAGAACCAAGGAACACCCAGGGTAACCAACAAGGAAGGAATCAACATGGTCGAGATGCTGGTTTGGACTGTTAGCCTCCAGAACTGTGAGACAATAAAGATCTGTTCTTTAAAGCCACTCACTTATGGTATTGGTGTTACAGCAGCACAAGGAGACTAAGATACTGTCTTAGTTATCGAGTGCTGCTATAACAGAAATACCACAAGTGGGTGCCCTTAACAAACAGAAATTTATTGTCTCACAGTTTAGGAGGCTAGAAGTCTGAATTCAGGGTGCAGGCTCTAGGGGAAGGCTCTGTCTGTCTGTTGGCTCTGGGGGGAAGGTCCTCGTCTCTTTTCAGCTTCTGTTCCTCTGTTCCTTCCCCTCCATTTGTGCTTGCTTGCTTGATTGATCTGCTCTTTTATATCTCAAAAGAGACTGATTTAAGACACACCCTACACTAACACTGCCTCATTAAATACCAAAGTCAACCCATTCCCAAATAGGATTATAACCACAGGCATAGGGGTTAGGATTTATAACACGTATTTTGGGGGGACACAATTCAATCCATAACAGATAGCATGTAAAGAAGCTCGGCCTGGGGAGAATGAAGCACCTCCAGGCAGTGCTAGGCTGGGCTCACCTCTTCATGGCATCACTCTGGGATTCTTCCAGGAGGCTCCCACACAAACTGTAGAAGTAGACAGGATCCTTGCTCTCATTCCCTTCTGGGGCTTAATCAAGTGGGGTGATAATCAAGTGGGAATCTGGTGTGAAATCTCTACATTTCTATAGATTTTCCATCTATAAAAGATCACATAAAACTGAGCTATTCCAGCTTCTGGTACAGAAGTGCCACATAGTAGCTGCTCAACAAATGTTTAGTGCATGAGGGAAAGCACCCCTGAACTGCAACTTACTGCTTATCCTTACATAAAAAAATTCAATGTATTCTACTTCTTTTTGATCAGTTGGTGAGACACTGTTGACTACATGATTTGATGGTGATGTTCATGTTCTGCTGCCTGTGATATAGGGTGCAGTCAGTAGTAATAGGAGTAGCTAGGGAAGAGGATGGCAAATATGGGAAGAAATAGGCCATGAAAATTTTATGACCTGAACAAAATTTTTGCAGATCTCATGATCTTTGAAGGGTATCCATGAGGCTTTTATTTACTTAAGCATTTATAATTTAAGCCAAACAATAAAACCAATCAAGATAATATAATTGGTTGTAACTTAATAAAGACCAATTTCTCTTCGCAAACTAGAATTTTTTTCTCATGCAATATGTATCAACCAATGATTTTCTTATCTGGCCCATAAATGACCTCACAGAACAGCCAAGAAATTCAATTGGGATTTTAATGTAATATTTGACATTATTTTTCACTTCTTAACTCAATATACCAGACCCACGCTTAAAGCATTATAGATTGTAAGCGGACCCGTTTATCAGAGTTACTTTATAATTAGTAAAGCCCTGGGGGAATGCAGTGGGAAGGTACTAAGCAGCATAACGAGTTTATTTCTCCAAGCCCTTAAACACCAAACCACAGAAATAAACTCAAGCTCGAAAGCTCTGTCTGTCCTCCAGATACACGTGGTAAAATCACTATGTCTGCTTACTGAGAGCATAACTTCTTGAAATCATGTGTTTTCTGAGAAGACAATTGCAACCTTAAGTCAGTATCATCTTGAGTCGGCAGATACAGTGTCTTAGATTCCAGGGAATCCAGACATGAGCTCTGAAAAGGATCTTGAGTACAATTAAGTCCATTCAATTCATTTTACAAGTGACAAAATCAATGGCCAGTGATGTTAAGTGGCTCTCTCTACCCCTGGGGTCAGCAAACTTTTCCTTTAAAGGGCCACATAGCAAATATTTAAGGCTTTGTGGGCCATATGATCTCTGTCACAACTACTAAGCGCTGCCATTGTAGTATGAAAGACAATATTTCAATAAAACTTTATTTACAAAAACTGGTGGTGGGCTGAAATTGGTCCACGGGCCATAGTTTGCCAACCCCTGATCAGGATTACACAGCTGAATAATGTCAGAGCCAGGCCAGATGCAGCTTCCATGACTTGCTGTGTTTATTTATGTATTCATTCATTTGACCAATACTTATTAAGAGTCTACTGCGTGCCAGACATGGGGCAGGATGGTAGGACATTCTGCTGCACCCTATAAGCCTGACTTCAAGTTCAGACTGTAGTATTCTATCGACAAGGATAAAAATTTAGCAGTCTCTACTAATTGTGTCTTAAGAAAACATCTCCAATAAGAGATCAAATTTATAATTATAGAAATTTTCTACAGGTCATAAAAGTTTGATCTCCTTTAGTGCTAGCAGCATGACGCATCTGCGTTTGCAGGTCTGTGCTCCCAAATGCATAGGTGCCCTGATAATTTTATTACCAGACATGAGCCATCAAGATTTCTGGGACAAGTGTCCCTACCCTACCTCTGGGTCATGGGTATTTCTTCCAGGGAGTTCTTACAGCATTTGGCTCACCCTCCAACCCACCCCTCCATCCTTCCTAATACAGTGCCTCTGCCAAATGATATCATGAGGAAGAGCCCCTTTCAGAGACAAATGAGGAGACTAGATCTAATGGGTTGGGCCCACAGGAAGCAGAGGGACAGGAGAGGTGCTGAGTCATTCACTGAATCTTTCCACAAATATTTATTAGCCCTTACAACTTGCTGAGGAAAAAGAGGTGAACAGTAGAGACAAGGTCCCTATTATTATAGAGGGGTTTACATTAGAGTGTGAGGTGGGGAGGTGGGGAGGTGGGGAGGTGGGGAGGTGGGGAGGTGGGGAGGTGGGGAGGGCTATGTACTATACAGTGGTCAGGGAAGACTCCTCTAAGAGGATGTCCTTTGGGACTAGTGTAACATGATGACAAGGAGCCAGCCTCATGGACATCTGGGTAATAAGAACCACTGGTGCAAAGGTCCTGAGGCAGGAACTTGTTCAGTGTGTTCAGTGTGGTTAGACTAGAGCATGGCAGATAAGCCCAACAGTGGAGATGAGGTTAAAATTGCAACCCCTGGCCATCATGCCTGTGAGCCAATGTCTACCAAGCCAGGTACTGGCTCCACAAGGCATGATCCAAGACAACCTTTGAGGTGCAGGATGAAAACATTAGCACTTTCATGTAAATGGTTTTTTTATGTGTGTAAAAATAAGAAAGAAATTAAGCTTTGCTCATAGGTCATGTAAAGCTTGTCACTGGCTCTTTCTCTCAGTCAGTCTGTCTGAAGGTCATGAACTGGGTATGTTACTGGAAATTTCCTGAGGGAAGAGGGTTATTTAGGAGTCTGTGGGGCGCCTGCAATACGTTTTTTTTTAATTGTGCTTTAAGTGAAAGTTTACCATTCAAGTCAGTTTCTCATACAAAAATTTATACATACATTGTTTTGTGACCCTAGTTGCTCTCCCTATACTGTGACAGCACACTCCTCCTTTCCACCCCAGATTTCCCATGTCCATTCAACCAGCTCCTGACCCTCTCTGCCTTCTCATCTCACCTCCGGACAGGAGCTGCCCATTTAGTCTCATGTATCTCCTTGAGCTAAGAAGCACACTCTTTACAAGTATCATTTTATGTCCCATAGTCCAGTCTAATCTTTGTCTGAAGAGTTGGCCTTGGGAATGGTTTTAGTTTTGGGCCAACAGAGATTCCGGGGGCCATGTCTTCTGGGGTCCCTCCAGTGTCAGTCAAACCATTAAATCTGGTCTTTTGATTTGAATTTGAGTTCTGTACCCCACTTTTCTCCTGCTCCGTCAGGGACTCTTCATTGTGTTCCCTGTCAGGGCGATCATTGGTGGTAGCTGGGCACCATCTAGTTCTTCTGGTCTCAGGCTGACGGAGTTTATGTGGCCCTTTCTGTCTCTTGGGCTAACACTCTCCTTGTGTCTTTGGTGTTCTTCATGCTCCTTTACTCCAGGTGGGTTGGGACCAAGTGATGCATCTTAGATGGCCAGTCGCTAGCTTTTAAGACCCCAGACACCACTCACCAAAGTGGGAAACTGCAATACTTTTGCTCTATTGCCTCGTTAAGTAAATATATGGATTATATTCTTGAATTGTAAACCCCACACAATTCACAAGTAGCTTGAACATATGAACCCCAGCAAATGAATGTGTTAGCCTTTCTAAGCCTCAGTTTCCATATTCATAAAATGGTGAAAATACTTGGCTCTAATTAGTCCAGTTAGAAGGATTAACTAGAAAATCTATAGAATGTACTTCAGCATAATGCTTGGCATAGAATGAGTACTGCATAATCTGTTGTTGTCATAGACATTGTTTTTGTGGAGGTTTGGTTCCGTGTAGCACGTCTTCGCATGTTATACACGACTCACATAGATGTACTTTTAAAAAAATCAAGTCACACATTTTCACATTCACAGAAAAGAAACAATACCATCCTAATTACATTTGCAAGGAAACAAAACAATGTTTTTGTCAGATCGGCACTGTTGTCTTGGCTACCTTCTGTTTCCGTAGTCACTAGGGCAACTGTCAAAATGAATATAAATACTCACCTGTATTTGTCAAAGGTGAACATGAAATGGAAAGGCAGCGTTTGGAATCTTGCATTTTATTTTCCCCTCTCTGGGTAAAGTCAGGTCATTAAGTCACTTATCTTCTCCTCTTGGTCTCTTTTCCATCCACCTATAAGATAAATGATATCTGGTTTTGACTATCTTCTTTGGACAAATGTATTACACATTTTTCAAAGAACTGTATCATTTATTGACTTTTACTCCTGGTAAGAATTCTTCTCCTGGGGATGTCACAGAGCAACATTCTTCTGACTTTTCTGCCTCTACCACCCTCAGTTTAAATCATGATGAACTTTGGGAGACTACTGCTAACAATGAAGTAGAGGGGTTTTTTCACTTTTTTTTTTTTTTCCTGCACAAGAACAACATTTCCTGGAGAAAAATCCATTTTACTGTGGACAGAAACAATCACATTTTACTAGAAACAGAAGTCAAGAATACCAACCAAATTAAAAAGGTATAAGGTCAATAGAAAGTGTCTATTAAACCCCCTTCAGTTTTGGAGTGCATTTTTGCTCTTAGAGTTCTCTGGCAAATTATACAAAGAAGTCTCCTTGGGTCAACGGGCAGCAGTTCTCTAGATTATTCCCAAAGCAACAAAAGAATGATAGAGTAGTTTTGCATAAAAAGATAAGAGGTGCGACCAAATAACCCCTCAGTCCCGGAAGTTCATATTCTCCAAGTGTGCATGCAAATCAAAACCACCGGCCATTTCCCCCTTCCCTTCTACTTACCATGTTCAGAGCCACGGCTTGCCCTCCCCTCAGCAGCTTCCTCTGCCCTTGCCCCTCCTGTGGTCCTCCTCCCCATGCAGCGCTGCTGAGACAATGGCTTGAGTGCCCTCAGTCCCAACCCAGGCTCCTCTCTGCTTGCTCCCTTCTCATTCCTTCACTCTTGTTAACTTTCTGAGCAGTCTTTATTTCTTTATTGCAGACGTTCCCAGTAGATGTTATTTTCACAGACCCATTCGATGTGTGCAATTTGCGAAGGCAGCAGCATTTCTGTATGGGACACCTGTCTTCCCCTCCTCTGCCTCTGCCCGGCAGCCTATTATCTCCTCCTGCTAGCACCTGCAGGGAAGTCACAGCCCTAAGTTGTGACATTACCATGATATCCAAGGCAACGGAAGGCAAGGTCCTAAACATAGAATTATTTCAGTGCAAGAGAAAGCATAACGCAAAGCTAAGCTGCAGGCACACAAGGCACAGGATTCAACATGTATCTTTACTAATATTCAATTGACTCAAAGTAGTTGCTTGCTATCATAAGAGTTCTCTGGCAAATTATACAAAGAAAGAGCATCATAAATTAAGAAACTAAATGGTCATGCCATAATTCCTTATAAAATGTATTAAAAGGATACTCAGAAAAAAATAATGGAAAGAAGAAGTTCTAAGTTGTCTTTGTCAAACGCTTAAGACATCAGTTCTTTCTAAGTCAGAAACACTAAACTAGAGGCATTAGTTGTTATTATTCGTTATTTTTAGTATACATTGAGCTAACTGATAGTTGAATAATATGTTTTATTTAGTCATACATAATATATATGACTTTAGTCATACTTTATGACTGAACCATGAGCTCATCTGTGCCATCATTCTTGTAATAAGTCAAAAACTTTAAGTGGCTCCACACTACGAACACCCAGGATAGCCTGGAACCAAAAAACCAAACCCGTTGCCATCAAGTTGATTCCAACGCATAGTGACCCTATAGGACAGAGGAGAACTGCCCCACTGGGTTTCCAAGGAGTGCCTGTGGATTTGAACTGCCGACATTTTGGTTAGCAGCCGTAGCTCTTAACCACTAAGCCACCAGGGTTTCCAGGGTAGCCTAGAGAGGGCTATAAACCAAAACCAAAACCCATTGCTGTCCAGTTGATTTGACTCATAGCGACCCTATAAGACAGAGTAGGACTTCCCCATAGGGTTTCCAAGGAGCAGGTGGTGGATTTGAACTGCCAACCTTTTGGTTGGTAGCTGAACGCTTAACCAGTATACCACCAGGGCTCCAGAGAGGGCTATAGACCTCCACAAAATGCACCAGTTCCCACCCAAGATGCCTCAACTATCCATGCTACCTAAATAAAAGCAGGGCACTTGCTGTGTAAACACATCTTCAAGACAAATTCCCAAGCTGCATGCCTCCAACCAGACTGCCTCCCTTAAACACCTTGAGTTAGTCCTGGTCCTTCAAGAGGTAGATGCCAAGGTGGAATTAAATGTACAAGAATTTTATTAGGAGAAATGCTTGTGTAAAGGAAACCCGGAAGGGGCTGGACAAGGCTAGGAGAGCAGACAAACCCACCTTCACTTGAGTAGAAGTATCCTAGACTCTCTTATTAAAGTCTAAGGAAGGTTCGGCAAAGCTGTCAGGGAGTTCTTGAGTCTAGGTCAACCAGAAAAGGAGGCTGTGTCTCTAGGAATGGGCCTGCCTTAATATTCCCACAACACTCAGTCATCATTGGGGAGCAGCCCATAGGAGGCATGACCCATGATGGACCCAGAATGCAGCAGCTGGGGCCCTAGGTCAAATACTCCCTGGGGTAGGACGTCTGCAAAATGCATCCTTGGGTCAATACTCCCCTCCTACGTAGAAATTCACAATTTATACTTATACAATAAATCTTGAGTTTGACATCCAAACTTTCCCTATCTCCCTCCATCTAACCCAGGTGTAATCCCTATTTTCTAGCAGTTCCATTTGTTACATCTTACATTAGTCTAATTACATCTTGGTCCTTTATGAGCTTCACAGGTCACCAAACTGCTTTCTCTCATGCCGTTTTCTCTCACTAGATGTCTTTCTCATCCTAAACCCTCTTTTCAAGTTCCTACCTACTCTTTATACATAGGGTTTTCATTGGCTCATATGCATGTGAAAGTTGAACAGTGAAAAGGAAAGAAGAATTGATGCATTTGAACTGTAGTGTTGGCTAAGAATATTGACTATACCAGGGACTGTCAGAAGAACAAAGCAGTCTTAGAAAAAATACATCCAGAATATTCCTCAGAAGTGAGGATGGTGAGACTTCAACTTGCTTACTTTGGACACATCATCAGGAAAGACAAATAACTAGAAAAGGACATCATGTTTGGTAAAGTGGAGGGCCAAGGAAAATGAGAGAAACCCTCAGTGAGACGGACTGACATATAATAGCCACAAAATGGACTCAAACATATCAATGATCATGAAGACGGTGCAGGATCAGGCAATGTTTCTTTCTGTTATACATAAGATTGCCTTGAGTTGGAGCCAACTCAGCAGCAACAAACAACAACAACAACCCCTTCTTTAATGTCTATCTGAAATGCCAATCCAACACCAAGACTCTCCTTATAACTCTTGTCACCTGCCCTCCACTCAACCCCTATCCTGGTAAAAAGGTTCTCTGCCCCATCAAAACCTCCATGGTATTTCTCCTACTTGGAGGTGAGCACTTATAGCATTGAGCACTTTCTGCTTGCTTCATTTAATTTATTATATGTTTTATCTCCACAGTAGACTCAGGAGGGATTTTACCCATTTCCCCATTTCATGCTAGTTGGCCTGATGCATATCTATCTAACCATGGACTACAAATAAAGCTAAACGACATTTTTTAAATCATTATTTGCTTATTTTTATGTTGATGATGCTTTTTTTAAATGTTATGCAATAAATAGGAACTACCAAACAAAAGAAATATCGATCCTAACATTCAAAGCAAAAAAATATGGATCTAAGATCCTAATAATACCTCCTAAGTTCTCTATCTCCTTTTCTCAGATATTACTTATCGCAGGTTTAAGTGTCAACGTTATATTAGAGTTTTTGGCTCTTGCTCACTATACCAAATATATCCACCATTAATACAAAGAAATAAAAATATTAAAATACCTTGAAGATGCTTAAGAATCCCATAGCAGAGATTAACTGCTTCTTTATGTTAAAAAAAAAAATTAAATACTCTGTGAAAGAATTGCAACTGAGCTCAAGACTAAGAAAATCAACCATCATCTCCCAGGATAACAGGAAATTTGAGCTTTACAGAAAGCCCTTAAAGCCCAGCCCATCTCACCTTCAGCAGTGAAGGAGCCATATCTTCCTAACTTGGTTTAGGAAAAATCCACACTGACTTACAGAACTTTTTCTGTCTTCTATGAGTTCATTTATAATTACATTTCAAGAACCTCTATAACATGCTTCCAAGGCAGAAAAATTTTTCTCCAAGACAATATGTCTCTTTTAAATGTCATTAAAGTGTGATTGGCACAGAGCTCTTGGAGAGATGACACCCAGAAAGAGAAGAACTCATTACTAATAGCTAGTCAGGTGCCAACTGGATCTAAATTGCCAACTCCCTTTCCTTGAAAAACCAAGTATATCTAAGCAAAGGGACCTTTGATGGTAATCAGAAGACTTTCTCTGGCATCAAAATGCTGCTTGGCAAAGGATGAGACAGGGTTACCAACGCCACCTGAGACATAGGGTGGCTTGAACCATAGAGTCCAGGTATGCTCTGGATGAAGTGGAACTTCAGGCCAAGATCCCAGAGAAAATCCTCAATCAAGCAGTTCCTTTCCTTGCACCTTAATCTCAAAAAGGTGATTACCCTAGCCACATGTAATCAGTTTGCTTAGAATAAAATAGACAGCCAAGAATGGCAGCAAGCTACTCTTACAGACAAGACAACATCTTGAGAAACTATTCTTTTCAAAATAAATGCCAACTGTTTTAGAGTTCTGGTTCAACTGCTCCAGCAAACGTGTTCTTCATTTTATATTGTCCCAAGAAGCACCCTTGTTGCATTGAATTGATAATTTGACTCATTTAAGTCAACAATAGTGCTTGGGAGTTTGCAAATTGCAACACACAGGCCAAAAGAAGCAAAGTTAGTAGAAGTAATAGTTCAAATCCTCAAGTACAAAGACCAGGGCAAACACACCAATACTAGGAATATACCCCCAAAGAAGGAGAAGGTCACAAGCAGAGTGGAAACACCAGGAAACAGAAATGAGTGTTTCATTTGAAGTGGTGACAGCAGCTATGTTGAACCCCATAAAAAAAAACCGTTGCTGTCAAGTTGACTCTTAACTCATGGCGACCACATATGTGTCGGAGAAGTACTGTGCTCCATAAGGCTTTCAGTGGCTGATCTTTCAGAAGGAAATCTCCAGGCCTTTCTTCCAAAGAGCCTCTGGGTGGACTCGAACCTTTAACCTTTCTTTAACAGCAGAGCATGTTAACCGTTTGCACCACTCAGGGACCTGAACTCCATGGGAAATGACAAAATGTAACTGAAGAGACAGAGGCAGAATGGGAGGAATGACAACCAAAGAGCAAAGCTCTTAAAGTATGAGGAGAAAACAATTTCAGTAATTTCTCCCTGACCTTGAACTTCGATGTTATCTCTAAAATAGTTATAAATTGAGTAACAAAGCAATCTTACCTATTTAGCTTCTAAAACATGAAAAGGCAGGAACACAAAGTCTGGGTAGGGGGCCTTCCTTTCATTATGCAAAATCGAGGAATTGTATTGTTCTCACATGGTTTTTGGAAACCCTGGTGGCATAGTGGTTAAGAGGTATGACTGCTAACCGAAAGGTTGGCATTTTGAATCCACCAGGCACTCCTTGGAAACTCCATGGGGCAGTTCTACCCTGTCCTATAGGGTCACTATGAGTCAGAATCGACTCAATGGCAACAGGTTTGGTTTTTGGTCTTTTTTTTTTTGGTTTAACATGGGTTTTATTTTTTAATTATCCTAGAAATTGTACATCTTATCTCAGGATTCCACCTCAAAATGATCAAGTCCAAGTTTGAAATAACAGAGATAAATAGGTTTTGTAAAGCCTTATAATGTGAAAACCTGAAATTCCTTTTTAACACTACATGACAAAGCCTCAAAGAACTGCATAATGCTGTACTTCGCCGCTTTGTGCTTCCTAGTTTTAGCTGTTATCAACTTTGTATAGCAGAGAATAAAAATTGATATCCTGGGTAATTTTGTCCTTTCCTGGAAGTGTAGTTCTTCCCCCGTGCAGTAAATGAAAATTTTTTTAATTAAATAAATGTCAAACAGCTCAGTTCACGCATAGGAATGGCCTCGACAACTCTATTATGTACACAAATGTTGACAAACAAGGCAAGAAAACAGATAATTTTTTCACACCTTCAACTGTTTATTAGAACCAAGGGACAAGAAAAAGTAAATTATTTTGACAGCTACATTTCTAAGAATTTTTGCAAGTACAGTGTTTGCTTTCCTAATGATCTGCTTCATAAATATGCATCTTCTTGTTACATTTACCCTAGTCAAAGAGAATCGGAAATCCCCATTTACCCAAGGGCATCAATGAACTGACTCAAAGTGCATTTATAGGATTTTTTTTTTAGTCAGAATCAACTTCCTTTCTTCTGTAAGTGTTTTCAAACCCACATGGGACATTCCACAGGACAGACTACAGACTAGGCCACAAAAAAAGTCTACTAAACTTTCAAAAGGCTGCAATCATACAAAGTATATTATGTCACCATTTGTTGTTGTTAGTTGCCTTTGAGTCAGCCCCCAACTCACGGTGACCCTATGCGCAACACAACAAAACACTGCCTGGTCTCGTGCCATCCCCATGATCTGTTGCAGATCGGACTCTTGTCGTCTATACGGTTACCATTGGCTGATTTTCTGAAGTAGATCCCCAGGCCTTTCTTTCTATTCCATCTTTGGAAGCATCGCTGAAACCTATTTAGCATCCTAGCAACATGCAAGCCTCCACTGAAGGATGGATGGTAGCTATACATGAGGTGCACTGGCCAGGAATGAAACCATAAACTCTGAGAAAGTGAAATGTGGCCCACTTTACTGATGAAGCCTGGTGCTTCCTTCCGCCGCCCCTTAATTAATTCCCAAGTAAAAGGCATGATTGTGTGGCTCAGTTGACATTGAGGATGAAATGGTTTAACAGGAATATCCCAATCCCCACCCCAGCTGCTAGAGTGTTACATCATTTATTTCTCAGTCCAATGGAATGGACTCTTATGTTCAGCTCACATCCAATGAGGGATCAAGTTTTGTCACTGGACCAAAACAAAAACTCTTATCTTAGGCAAACCAGATAAAGAGATTTTACTAACTTCCTTGTGATAAAGAACTAGAAGTTGATAACAGAAGCCCACTGTATAACTGTTAGAATATTTTGTATATAGTTACCCTAAAGTTACTGTATATAAAGTGCATATAATTCACATTCCAAAGTATAGGTTTAGCCATTCTCAAAAAATGGTATTGTTATCATTCTCAAGCTAAAGTCAAGTACTTCCCAGAATCCTTTGTTAACAAAATCCATAAGAAGAGCTCAAAAATTAAATATTCTTTTGTTAGTTCTCTATCTGAGAAACCTTATAGAAATAACTGTAGTCTACTATTTTTGAGGAGGATAGTTAGCATTCATCCAAAAGGAATCAAAGAATGGAATAGGAAATGACAATGAATAATTTCTTCTTCTGAAATAACCACCTCCACTTATTCCTGCCCACCCTATGGGGCACAATTCCATAACGAAGCAAGCTCTTATCCACTTACTTATTAAAATGCGATACTATTTTGGACAGCACCTGGTTAAGGTTTTTCAAACTGTGCTCCGAGGAGGCTTGGTGGGGTTCCACTGAACCCCTATTCATTACATAGCTCTGGATATAAAACTCAGGGGAAAATTGAGCAGAGCCAAAGTTCTCTTTTATTTCCTCTTCCAGTAACCTATCAGTGGGGGAAGGGAGTTCATGACTTTAAAGTTTAAAAGTATTTGGGGAGAGAGATTCACTTCTGGAATAAAGGAGAGAGGAGGTCAACAATCCTTTCACCATAAAGCTGGGCAAATCTATCAAAAACAACCAGTTTAGCATTCTGGAACTTAACTATAGACATACAACAAACCAAGAAGCATTTATTCATGAAAACTAGGGAACTTCAGGTAAAACAGCTTGACTCTGTGGCATTCTTCCCTGGACCTGCTCCCACTCCGCCAGTTCTGTCGGTACACTAGTTCAACCAGGGCAGAGTAGGCCATGAAAACCAGTAGCTTCACTGTGTCTGTCAGAGGTGGCTAACTTGATCTGGAGGACAGTCAGTTAAAGTGAAGATGATGGTGGCAAGGGAACCAGCAAGATCAATGGCTTTGTTAGCCTGAGGTTGCAGTCTTGTTTGCGGCAAGCAATGGACTGGCAGAGTAGAAGGGGATTTAACAGGTATTTCCAGGGAGTGAGTCAGCATGATGAGCTCTCCACATATCCCAAGGTGATCAGAGGCTCTGTGCACGCACAGCAGGGACTGGAGTCAGCCCAACACACTCATACATCCTTGTTTTACAAAGTCTACATGCATGCACAAAGGAGATGCAAGAGGGCCCAGTGGAAAGAAAAAGCTAGGGCAGACCTAAGACTTGCCTGGATTTTGAATCCACTCCCTAGTCCACACATAGATTCGTCAACGGATAGTGGAAGCCTTCCTGATCCAAAGTATTTGAGCACAAACTTTGACTGATCTTTGGCTGAACGATAGCTATAAAGACAGAGGAGCAGTACTAGGAAGTCAGGTTAAAAAAATAAAAATAAGGAAAAATAAATAAACAAACAGCAGAGACATCAACAGCCACCAATCCACAGGTAAGAAGAGGGATGAGACAGATTTCACAGATTAATTCTAGGGAAGTTGTTAAATAAAACAAAATAAACAGGATAAATCAGCAAAAAACAATAGCATGTCAGGGAAAAAAAATTCAGAATCCAGAGTTGCTACGAAACAGTACCTACATTGTATGTATTCAATAAAAACTTATGAGACATGCAAAGAAATGAGAAAGTGTGGTCCTTACTGAAGACGAGAAGCAATAAAGAGAAACCGTCTCTGAGTGTTCCCAGATATTGGATTTAGCAAAAAGACTTTAAAGCAGCTATGATGAATGTTCAAAGAAATAAAGGAAATAATGTTTAAACAATTTTTGAAAGCATGACATCAGTACCTGTTATGGATTGAATTGTGCCCCTGAAAAATATGTGTAGTAAATCCTAGCCACTATACATGTGGATATAATCCCATCAGGGTATAGAGTTTTCTTTGTCATATTAATAAGGCTATATCAATCTATAGTGTGTCTTAAGCCAGTTGCTTCTGAGATATAAAATTAGCAGCTTAGGCACAGAGGCAAGCAAGCAGGAATGGGAAAAAGATAGATGCCACGCCACATGAAGACTGCCAAGGAACAGGAGAAGAGAATCTGAAAAGTCTAGGGCCTTCCCCCAAAGCCTACAGTGAAAGCCTTCCCCAAGAGCTGGCATCCTGAATCTGGACTTCTAGCTTCCTATACTGTGAGGAAACAAATTTCGGTTTGTTAAAGCCACCTACTTGTGGACAGCAGCAGTAGGCAACTCAGACAATAACTAAATGAATAAAGAATCTCAACAAAGTTTATTTTAAAAAAATAATAAAAAGATCCAAATAGAAATTCTGGAGCTAAAAAGTCCAATAAATGAAACAAAAATTTTACTGGATGGGCTTAACAGCAGAATTGAGCTGGCAAAAGAAAGAATCAGCAAACTTGAATATAAGTCAACAGAAATTATCCTATCTGAAGAACAGAGGGGAAAAAAAACTTGAGGAAAAATGAACAGAGCCTCCAGAGATCTGTGGGACAACATTAAGTGTACCAATATATATGTAATGGGAGTACATATGTGTAAAAAAGGAGAGAAGAGAGAGAAAAAGATAGAAATATGCTCAAAGAAATAATGGCTATGAATTTCCCCAACTTAATAAAAAACATTAATCTATAGGTGCAAGAACTACCAATCATCTGTTAGTTTGTCATACTGTGGTGGCTTGTGTGTTGCTGTGATGCTGGAAGCTGTGCCACCAGTATTTCAAATACCAGCAGGATCACCCATGGTGGTCAGGTTTCAGCAGAATTTCAAGAGTAAGACAGACTAGGAAGAAGGACCTGGCAGTCTACGTCTGAAAAAATTGGCCAGTAAAAACCTTATGAATAGTAGCGGAACATTGTCTGATATAGTGCCAGAAGATGAGCCCTTCAGGTTGGAAGGCACTCAAAATTGACACAGTGGCTGCAACAATGGGCTCAAGCATAACAATGAGTTGTGAGGATGGCACGAGACCGAGCAGTGTTTCATTCTGTTGTACATAGGGTCGCTATGAATCAGAACCAACTCTGAATCAGAACCAGCTCGATGGTACTTAACAACAACAACAGATACAAGAAGCTCAACAAATCCCAAGAAAGATAAACACAAAGAAATTCACAACTAGGGAAAAATGCAGATAGGAAATCTTAAAAGCAACAAGAGAAAAACAAATCACCACATATGAAGGAAAAACAATACGATGATTTCTCGTCAGAAACAATGGAGGCCAAAGGCCTAAAATGACATATTCAAAGTGATGAAAGGAAAAAACAACCTGTCAACCAGAATTCTATAGCCAACAAAAATATCCTTCAAAAATAAATGAGAAATGGGGCACAGGTAAAGAAACTTTCTAGACATATCCAAACACCTCGTGGGACTGAGTTACTGGGTTTGAAGGCTCAGGATCATAGTCTTGGGGAACATCTAGGTCAATTGGCATAACACAGCTCATAAATACAATGTTCTACATCCTAGGCTGATGAGTAGCATCTGGGATCTTAAAAGCTTGCAAGTGGCCGTCTAAGGTACAACTATGGGTCTCTTTTTGCCTGGAGCAAAGGAGAGTGAAGGAAACAAAAGATTCAAGGAAAAAATTAGTCCACAGAAATAATGGTCCATGAGAACTGCAGCCTCTTCTAGCCTAAGACCAGAAGAACTAGATGATGCCCGGCTACCATTACCAACCATTCTGACCAGGGACACATTAGAAGGTCCGGGTTAGAATGGGAGAAAAACGTAGAATGAAACTCAAATTCCTAAAAAAGTTCAGTCTTACTGGATCTATAGAGACTAGAGGAACCCTGAGACTATCACCTGAAGATACCCTTCGAATTTAGAACTAAAGCTACTCCCAGTGGTCACCTTTCATCCAAATAAGACATTAGCTTATAAAATAAATAATATTACCCGTGAATACTGTGCTCCCTTAAATTAACCAACCATATGAGACCAAATGGCCAACATTCACCCTAAAACAAAGATGAGAAGTTAAGGAGGGGCAGGGAAGCTAGATTAACGGAAACAGAACAAAAAGAATGGAAGTAATGAGAACGTTGACACATTGTGAAAAATGTAACCAATGTCATGGAACACGTTGTATAAAAATTGTTAAATGGGAACCAAACTTGCTATGCAAACTTTCACCTAAAACACACACACACAAACCCATGCCCCCTGAGCAATAACTCACCCTTTCCCCCTCCCTCCTGCACTGGAAACCATGAATAAACTTTGGTCTCTATGCAAACAAATAAATAAAATAAACGTGAAATAAGGATATTCACATATAAACAAAGACTAAGAGAATTCATGGCTACCAGAACTGTCTTATACTTTGGACAAGTTATCAGGAGGGACCAGTCCCTGGAGAAGGACATCATGCTTGGTAGAGTAAAGGGTCGGTGAAAAAGAAGAAGACCTTTAATGAGATGGATTGACACAGTGACTACGACAATGGACTCAAGCATAACAATGACTGTGAAGATGGCACAGGACCGGGCAGTGTCTCATTCTGTTGTACATAGGCTCAGTATGAGTCAGAACCAACTCAACAGCACCTAACAACAACAACAACAGACCTGTCTTATATGAAATATTAAAGCAAGTCCTTTGGGCTGCAAGTAAGTGATAGTGGATGGTAAATGAAATCCACAGGTAGAAACGAAGAGCATCAGAAATGTTAAATATGTGGGTAAATATAAAATACTCTATAAATTTATTTTTCTTCTTTCTTCTCTAAATTTTTTTAAAAGACATAAGTAAAAGTATAACAGTATTTTGTTGAATTTATAATACATGGAGTTACTACAGCAAAAAAGAGGGGGGAGGAAAAGGAGGTATATTGGAGGAAAATATTTTTATTAAGGAAAAAATAACATTACGAACGCTTTCAGAAAATAGAGTGGGCAAGACTTCCCAACTCATTCTATGAAGCCAATATTACCCAGATATCAAAGCCAGATGCAAAAATCCTTAACAAAATATTCACTTCTCCATTTGCCATCAAGTCAATTCTGACTCATGGCGACCCCATGTGTGTCAGAGTAGAACTGTCCTCTGTAGGGTATTCGATGGCTGATTTTTGGGAAGTAGCATCACCAGGCCTTTCTTCTGAGGTGCCTCTGGGCAGACTTGAACCACCAACTTTTCAGTTAGTAGCCAAGTGCTTAACAGTTTGCACCACCCAGGGACTCCTAACACAATATAAGCAAACCAAATCCAACAACACATAAAAATGATTACACAAGATGACCTAGTGAAATTTATCCTAGGAATACAAGGTGGATTTAACAAGCTACAACATGGATGAACCTTGAAAAAATTATGCCAAGAAGCCAGATGCAAAAGACTACATATCGTATGATTCCATGTATATGAAATGTCCAGAAAGGCAAATCTATAGAGATAGAAAGCAGATCAGTGGTTGCCTGAGTCTGGCAGGTGGGGGAAGTAGGGGGACATAGGGGTGGGGATTGACTACAAATGGGCTTAAGGGAAATGTGGTGGTAATGGGAAAGTTCTAAAACTAGATTGTGGTAAGGGTCACACAACTCTATAAATTTACTGAAAATTAAAATAGAAAACCATTGGGTCAATCTAATCTCCAAATCTGTATTTTACAAATAAGAAAATGTCCTTCCTCAACCCATAAAAATAAATGAATATCCCTATAGCACTTTTTGTCTGTGTTTTGTATTTGAGCTCTGGTATCGCTTTCTAATTTTTCATATTGAGGGTCTTATTTCTCATGGGATGAAGAGCACCTTAGAGTCTAGGCTGAGAATTGGTGCTAGATTCAAGATGAATTAAGTTGAACTGAACTTATTTGATTTCAGTTCAGAGAAATAAGCTTGGTGGGACTGAGCCATTCTCCAGAACCACATCTAACAGTGTGGTTTTTCTACTAACTCAGTTTGTAGCACTGCAAATTGCCCAAACATACACAGGAATGCCCATATGCAGGGGCAAATAAAAAAGTAGCCTTCAGTATACACACAGACACACACACACAGTACTCTCATTGTGAATTAATATTCATCTCTGCTTTCTGTCATTAGCAGTATGGAAAGTCCTATATGTAAAACGAAAGGACAGGCTGAGTGAGCTCTGATTCCAACCAGTTTAAGATAAATCATGACCCTCTGTTATTCCTGACTATAATTTATCATTTCTGCCCACTATCACCTATTTCTGTAGTAGCTGAGCATGAATCTATTTTTGTCACACTCTTCTTTTACCACATCCTTAGTAAAGTAAGACTGTTCAGATCAAGGATAGGAAAAAAATGTAACATCTCAGTTTTCAAAACCGAACTCAAATTCAGCACCCTTTCAAAAATGATTTCCTCCAAATCCAGCATCAGAATAAACACGTGAGAGTCCTAATTCAAAGGACTGACCAGTACCATTTTGATCAAAATGAAAAATAAATGAACAGAAACAGAAACTAAAATATAATTCATAGTCAGAAACACAAATGCAGCTCAGCAAGTCCATGGCAGGCAGGATGCTTCCACTCTGCCCGAAAGGGCTGTGTGAAAAGTGATTTACTCTTTTAAGGATTAAGTGTAGATACTGCTGGGCTCCTATCTTTTTATTTGCTGTCCCCAGTAACAGAGAGTGAGTAGATAATGGGAAAATGGAAAGGGAATTCTCTCTGGGGAAGGGAAATGGGGGTTAGGGGGAATGGCTGTGAAAAGGGTGTGGATTTTGACTTTTCACTTTGTACTTCTCTGAATTGTGTCAGGCGTTTCTACCATAAACGTATACTTCTTTTACAATTTAGAACTTAACAAAAATTATTCAAGAACAAAATATGGCTTTTTAATGTCCTCATGTGCCTTTCCTTTGAAAGGAAGTGGGGATATAGCAATCACGAACTTTGAGAAGAAAAAGCATAAACTTTACCATCAGAAAGATTTAGATTCAAATCCCACAGCACTCCAGGTGTGTCTTTGTCTTAAGTTTTCACCAGAACATAACAATTAGGCTTATCTGCCTGTCTCTTCCCTAAACAGTGAACAATTCTGTGGCTCTCCTGTGTCCTGTTTATGATTTCCTCTCTTGTAATTCATAAATTACCTGGCTTGTATTAGTTGTTCAATAAATATTCATTAAACTGAATTAAAAAAAAAAAACATTGCTGTTGAGTCAATCCCGACTAATAGCAACCCTATAGGACAGAGCAGAACTGCCCCACAGGTTTTCCAAGGCTGTAAATCTTTACAGAAGCAGACTGCCACATCTTTCTCACATGGAGCGGCTGGTGGGTTCAAATCGCCTATCTTTCAGTTAACAGTTGAGCACTTAACCACTGCACCACCAGGGCTTCTTGAGTGGGGGAGGTATAGATTACTGAACTAGATCACTGAAATTCTGCCTCTTCCATCTCAAAATAAATCTCTTCACAAAGGGAAACAGTATTACTTTTCACAAGGTAAAACATCAACAGCCCTTTATACGACTTGTAAATGCCACTTTAAGATCAGCAAAGATGGGCCAAGAAAAAAACATTAGCATTGGCTTGTGTTTAGGGTGGCCCAAGACTGCCCATACATTTGGGAATTCACTAGAAGTCCTCGCAGCATGCAGAAGCAGCTATACTCGCAACTAGAGTTTACTATAGCAATCAGCACAGGGGAAAGACACATCGGGAGGAGTTTGGAAGAATCTGCGCACAGATTTCCTATGTCCCTGCCCTCCCATCAGGAAGGAACATGTTTCTTCCTCCAGCAGCAACACATAGCAACATGTAGGCAGTGAGGTCTGCTAGAGACTCAGAGTTCTTACTGGGGGCTTGTCACATAGACACAATGACCAGCCACAACTACTGAAATCCCAGATTCCCAGAAGGGAGCAAGTGTTCAGCGCCCCCGATGGGCAAAGCAGCCTATCACTTAGAGAACATTTCAAAAGCCAAGTTCTCAGACGCCAGCCAAGGGCCAACCTTGCAAACAGGCCTTCTAACAGTAGCAGCCTCAGACCTGCTGTGTTAACTCTTTCTTGTACAGCATGGAAGTGATACACCAGGAAAGAGGGCAGAAGTTATAGGAAAGAAAGTAATGAGAACTGGGGAAAGCAGAGAAAGGACAAAATGGCGGAAAGGAAAACAGAGAAAAAGAAGTGAAGGGACGGCAAGGAAAGAAGAAACATTGGGGAAAGGAAGGGAGAAGGCAGAGAGAGAAGAAAAAGTAATCGCCTGGCTGACTCAACCTGAGTTCTTACTCAGGCCACCTGACCCGATAGAACAGTTGCTCAGTGCTGCGGCCCCCAACACCTCACCTCACACTCCACTTCCTATGATGCCATACTGTGCATGCCTATTTTTCATTCCTGCTATGTATATACATATCTGTTCCCTTAGTCCTGCTGCCTTGATGCCATCTGGCTGCTTTGATAAGGAGAGAGAAGGAAGAGAGAGGGGCAGCCCAATGGTGAGGAGATTAAATAGGAAAAAGCATTAGAACTAAATGGAACAAAATGACAATAACAGGCTCCCAGAGTCCCTCTGAACTCTGAAAGAAACAGTCTCTCTCGCTTTAGAGGATGAGAGAGACTGGGAAAATAGCATGGCAAAATAGGTTCTTCTGAGTGTATTTTTAAATGATAATGGCCTCCTTGACTCCTGACAGGTCACTGGTTACTTCCCTCATTTAAATACCTAGAGCAAGTTTTTTGTTGTTGTTGTTGTTTTAAACACTGAAAGGTGCTGGGGTTTTATTCTTCCAGCCTAACCTTTTTTTCAGCTTCCTGAGTCCAGAAAAAGGAAAAGACGATAAAGGAGCTATTCCTTGCCTGGTGCTTTTGTAACTGAAAAAAATTGACAGATCCTTTTCTCACATTTTGTATTTTAAAAATTGCTGTCAGACTAAGGTTTTGCCAAGTTTCAACCCAAAGTGAAATCTTACCAAGAAAACTAAACGATGCGTAAAAAAGCAGATGGGTTATAGGTATAATCATACAGCTCATACATGTGCTATGTTTTTTTAAACAAGTCCATCCCTCTTGTGTTAAACTTATATTCATTATAATTAGCTTTATATACTGAAATATATATCCACTTATCATTCCATTTTCTTATGATGAGGAAGATTTCTCTTTTGTGAAAATACATATATTCACCTGGATAAAAACAGACATTCTACTTAAAGGAATGTATTAGGAGGAACATGATAGCTTTCCATCTTCAGATACCTGAAAGTCTACCACATGGAAGAAAGAGTAGATACTCTTCACAACTCCAGAGAATGAAGGGTGAACATATACTAAACAGTTTTCATCAGACATCTTAAGCTCACTTAAAGAAAAAATTGGATATCGGTTAGACCCTTCTAAAAATAAAATGGGCTGCTTAATGAGTAATTGCCAAGTGAGGAGTGCCTTGTCACTGCAGGAGTTCACCACTGGAGCCCTGGTACTAGTGAGACTGAGAACTCATTGGAAAGCCAATGGAACAACTGGGATGAAAAGTGAAACATAAAGACTAAGGCAGAGCCCAAAGACAAAGATCAACCATCAGAAATGAATTGAAGAAGCCTTGTTGACATGGGGCAAATGCCAAAAGCCTTGTTGAGATGAGTCAGGTTGCCAAATATAACTAAACAGCCCTGAGGTGAAAGTTTAGCACGGACATAGAAGGGAGTTGCAACTTTAGGTAGAGAAAGAGATTGAGATCCAAGAGAAAACTTAAGGGCCAACAAAGAGAAGTGTACTAGTCAGGTTAGGCGAGACTATGCAGAGGCAACAAATTAAACCTGAAATCTCACTGGTGTGACCCAACAAAGTTTATTTCTTGCTCACGTTACAAGTCCCAATGCAGGTAGGTAGGGACCTCTGCTCCACGCAGTCTTTTGGGGCCCCAGGCTAACAGAAGTTCTGCCATCTTGTAGCTGCTCCATCTGGATCACAGGTGCTCCAAGGTTTCTGAAGAAGCACATAGATTCAAGCAACTCAGACCTGTAGTGACGTTTTACTTCTGCTCACACTGTCATTGGCCAGACTTCAGTCATATGTCCCAACTCAAATGCAAGCGAAGCGGAGAAATATAGGAGAGTAAATGGGTATTCAGTGAGCTCTCTGCTGCAGGAGAGGGTACTGCCCAAAGCCCAGATAGAACTCTCTGGGTCCAGGTGGAGAAACTGCAAATATTATTTATCTCAGCTTACTCCCTGTAAGGCACTCATTGTCCTGGCCCTTAAATGTATTCTGAAAATCTGATCATGGTGAATTACCATTGTCTGAGCATTCAGAAAGAAGCTGGTGGCCATGCTCTTCAATAAAGCAGAAGGGATATATTTATTTGGTTGAAAGTGAATCAGACGATCTCTTAAAGTTCCTTCCATCTCTGAGGATCCCTGATTTCTATGCTAGGACTGGTGTCCGGAGACCACTGTCTCTCAGGGTAGGGAGGGATTTTAAAGGTCATCTGATGAATGAATTCTTTCCTCTTCAGCATAATTGTTGAAAGGTCATCTAGGCTGTGCTGGAAGATCTTTAGAGCATGAGAACTTGGTGCATCTTTGATTAGCTCTTTTATTACCTCCTTGAATCACTCTGAGAGTCGTCCTTACATTGAGACAATCTGTCTCCCTGTAGTTTCCACCTCTCAGATATATCCATAAGAATCAGAAAGACAGCTGTATCTGGAGGCAAATCTGATATCTTGTCAACAAAGACTTCCACCAATAAATGTACAGCCCTTGCCAGAGAGGTAGACACTGGAAGAAAATGAGGCAGGGATGAGGGACAATCAGACAGAACCAGAAAGGACAGCAAGCAGAACTCAGAGAAATCTTGAGGTCCTGGAGGACAGAGGCAGGAGATCAGTTTAGGTGCCCACGAGGTTATCACTGCATAGGGCCACAGGCCAGTTTGGGCAAAAGATCACATTTACTTGTTTATGTATTTTTGAAGACAGAAGTATCTATGTTCTAAGGAGTTCACAGGCTTGCCTAGAAAATATAAAAGAATTGTCCCATCAAGTGGGTATTTCCCAATCCTTATTTCACTGGGTAATCCTTCAACATCTGACACTGCTAAATACACTTTCCCTGACATGTTCCCCTTCCTTATCTTTCCTTATCTTTTCCTCCTTTATCTCTGGCCATTTTCTCTCAGCCTCCTTCATTGATTCTCTTCCCTGCTCTTTTAATAACAATGGTTGTCCCCAAGGTCCAATTCCCAGTCTTGTTATCTTACACACAAGCCTTGGCTGGGCAATCTACCCAGTCCCATGGCTGTATCTACCCTTCATATGTTCATGAATCCCAAATGCGTCTCTCTTGAAAGCCTTGCTCCTGAGCTGCAGACTCATCTCTATCTAAACAGACCACAAATACCATGAGCATGTATGTTCACAATGGATCCCATTGTTCTCCCCTCCCCTGCTCATGCATTTGCAACTCGGTGCCGTATTTACCCAGTCTCCAAAGCTGGGAAACCAGAATTCATCCTGCATTCTTATCTCTACACGAACCTCCATAACCCAGGCATGACATTCAGAGACTCTACTCCCAGGCAGCTCTAAAATCTGCCTCTTCCTTCCACCCTCATCTCCGCTGACATGGTTCAGCATCTCTCATTTCACTATTAAAATGTTCTGCTTTAGCTTCTACATTTTTTCATTATAATACATTATTGTTTAGGTACTTTTATAATGAACAACAACAGTATTTTTGGCTCAGCTTTACCCTATCCCAGGCTAGCTACTCACAAGCTACCCACTGAAACCATCACTGTTTTTGATCGAGTAAGTACCTTGATATCTCTAGATAATATGTTTTATCACAATTTCTTGGTTTATCAACATCAGGTATCTCTATTAATTATCTGCTATAATAGACGAAGATTTAACCTACTTCTCCCACCCCTAAACTTCCTGTAGACCCTCTTCCCAAAATTCTGCGTGTACCCAAATGTAAGGTAATGTTTTTCCTCAAAATTATTCCATCAAAAGTAAAGTTCTTATTAAGACTTTCCTATTATAGACAGTCTCCCAATTACTTAATTTTGAACAATGAAGTACTATTTGAGGAAGACACATTAACCTGAAATGACCTCAATCAACGCTAGACTTGGATGCTTATAGAGGTAACCTGACATAATGGAGTAAGGGAAATAAATTTAACAGAGATTGAGTCATTATTTCTGGAGAAATGGCCTAAAATTGTAGCTCTGGGGGCCATTACATACAAGTCTTTAAAAATTTCACTTATTACAATACAATAAATGCTTATGTTGTGAAGCTCACAAGAATGAATGGGTATGTGAACAGGACAAAATTCCCAATGAGAGCATCATACACGGACTTCAAAGTGTTACAATCAAACAACTTAGTGGGAGTAAATATGGCACAGTGTTTTCAAGTGGCTCCAGATGAACAAGAAATGAATGTCAAGGTGTATGTGAGGAGTTTTAAAAAAGTTGTGCGCTGAAATGTGAGCGTGGAAAACAGCAATGTTGTATAATAGTATATCTTACATAACATGTGATTTAAAATATGTATATATAAGTAAAGTTTCAATTAAATATTATAGGTAGACATTTGGCTATTTCAACTCTTTCCCTAAATGATGTATGTTCAAGTTGGAAAAACAAAAGTTGTTTTCAACCTTCCTATTTAGAGAAATGATGGCTTGACTTACAATCAGGATCCACTTATATTTGGGCTTATACTCTACTTATATTTCCAGATCAAGACTTTTGTTGGTCAATGCTAGACCTAACTAAATACACTTCCATTTCTCCATTTTGTGTTCTATCCACCTAAGGCAATATCTCTTGGCTCTCTGTTTTGTAAGGAGAAGCAGTAATATTCCTTCCTTTCCCCCCACAACTCCTTCCCTGTCCCCATCCACCTGATTCTGTAACAAATGTTACAGAATCTGTGATTTGTCCAACAAGGGTCATAAACTGGTGGCCTCTAAGTGAAAGATGGCATAGATGTGTTTTGTTTGATTTAAATAGGAATGTTTAAGTTAAATTAGTTCCCTGTATTTAAAATTGAGAGATTTCACGTGTAACCGAAGTACTATTCTCTTAATATTTCTATTGTGTTTTAGTCTTTTACCTTCTCAATTATATGACCTTCACCCTAGAATGTTCAGTCATCCAGCTGCCTAGAGGGAGATCAGAATTTATTACAGAAGAAATTCAAAGAGATAGTCCAAGGGAATACTCAACTTCAGACAAACAAAAATAGGCTTGTGAAGCAGGACAATACTCTTCCAAGACTAGTTATTTTCTTGAGAGAAGATTTTCTAGATTACTTTCTGTCACTCTTAAGTTGCCAAGGGCCAGACTTCCAGGGTCCAGCCTCACAGATTTCTACAGTAATGTGGCAAAAGGTAATACTTCCATCTCTGCCTGCCGAACACCCTCTATGGTAGTAAAAGGATATGTTATACGTAGGGCCACCATACATCCTGGCTTGAACTGTACAGTCCTAGTTTCCACTGGTAATCCATGAATCTCATCCAGTTAGTGCCTCTTTTCACTCTCAGCTGTGTCTCAGACTGGATGATACATTTTATGGTTACCTTCATTATAAAGGATTTCCCCCACCATAGCCTGCTTCTGGCGAGGGAGAGATAAGATGGGCCACACTGGAGAGAATATAGAGGATAAGGGGCTCTGAGAAGAAACTGCCTCATGTCACTCTCCAGTGCAGCCATATCACCCTGCCTGACAGCCAGGTCATACCAAAGGAGACCCTGAAGTTTATCTGGAACAAATTCCCCTGGGTTCCACTATGGAAGAAGTAGCTTGGCTTCTAGATGTAGAGTGTGCTGAAGGAAATGGCCATAGTGGAGTTAAAGTGACTCTCCACTGAAGACTTCATAGAAGACCTCCTGAGGCTAGGCTGAATGGAAGTCAGAGTCAGACCTCAAGGGAATCTGAAGTTCCAACAGAGATAGAGCTGAGGCCAAGGCAGACAGTTAAACACAAAGCCAAACGATCAGATTACCAGTTCTCCCATCAAAGACACGAGCCAGAAATGCCAGCCAAACTAGTAGCACCCGTTCTTCTGGAGCCCAGAAGAAGACACCAAAATCTTGACTCTTCCCTACTACCAGGAGTTTGCAAAAGCCGCACTCTATCCTACACCTTGATGTTCTTCTAGGGAGAAAAGTAGGAGAAAACTGGGTATTTTTCTATTAGTTTGAACCATATTTATCGCCAATTTTCAACATTTATGACCTGCAAAAATGGTAATAACATATACTCCAAATTATATAAAAACTAAGCACACAACTCAACAATAAAAAGACAAATAACTCAATTAAAAAGTGGGCAAAAGATGTGAATACAATTTATCCAAAGAAAATTATACAAATGGCTAATAAGCACATGAAAAGATGCTCAACATCGTTAGTCATTAGGGAAATAAAATGAAAATCAAAACCACAATGAGATACCACTTCACAACCACTAGGATGGCTGTTATCAGACAATAACAAGTGTTGGGTGTGGAAAAATTGGAACCCTCATACACTGCTGGTGGGAATGTAAAATTGGTACAGCAACTTGGGAAAAGAGTTTGGTAGTTCCTCAAAAAGTTAAACACAGAGTTCCCATAAGACCCAACAATTCTATTTCTAGGTATATACCCATGAGAAGTGATAACATGTGTCCACATGTCATAGATTGAACTATGTCCCCCCAAAAATGTGTGTATCAATTCGGCTGGGCCATGTTTCCCGGTATTGTGTGATTGTCCACCATATTGTCACCTGATATGATTTTCCTATATGTTGAAAATCCTGCCTCTATAATGCTAATGAGGGGAGATGGGTGGCAGTTGTGTTAGTGAGGCAGGACTCAATCTACAAGATTGGAATGTGTCTTGAGGCAATCTCTTCTGAGATATAAAAGAGAGAAGCAAGCAGAGAGACAGGGGGACCTCATACCACCAAGAAAGCAGTGCCAGAAGTAAAGCATGTCCTTTGGACCCGGGGTCCCTGTGCAGAGAAGCTCCTAGTCTGGGGGAACACTGATGAGAAGGCCAATAGAGAAAGCCTTCCCCTGGAGCTGATGCCCTGAATTTGGACTTTTAGCCTACTTTACTGTGAAGAAGTAAACTTCTCTTTGTTAAAGCCATCCACTTGTGGTATTTCTGTTATAGCAGCACTAGATAAGTAAGGCACCACACAAAGACTTGAACATGAATGTTCATTGAGCATTATTCATAAGAGCCAAAAAGTAGAAACAACTCAAATGTCCTCAACCGATAAATGGGTAAACAAAATGAGGTATATCCATACAATGGAACATTATTTGGCCATAAAAAGGAATGAAGTGCTGATATATGCTACAACATGGATGAACCTTGAAAACATTACGGTCAGTGAAAGAAGTGAGACACAAAAGGCCACATATTGTATGATTCCGTTTATGTGAAATATCCAGAACAGGTAAATCCATAGAGACAGAAAGTACATTAGGTGGTTGCCAGGGACTAGGGGAAGGGGGGAGTGGGTAGTACCTAGACGGTACAGGGTTTCTTTTTGAGGTAATAAAATGTTCTGGAATTAGATAGTGGTGAAGGTTGCACAACTTTGTGAATATACTAAAAACCACTGAATTGTACACTTCGAATGAGTGAATATTACACTACGTGAATTATATCTCAATAATTTAAAAAAGAAGTCAAGCAACATTTCCTAAATTATCAGAATGGACTAAGATTTCAACAAAATTCACTTTTAGGTATCATTGGTGTCTTGTCTTGTTTTTGCTTTTTTCTCTAGCCAACAGAAGGGAGATTGGGGAAAGGCCATCCATAATTACAGACTAAATAAAGAAATGAGATTCTTTTCCTCCTATTTATACTATGGTGTGAAAAGAATTTTGTGGCCTGTTATATGCAAAAAAATCCAGCTTTCTGGTTCTCTTAAAATATAAACCTGTAACAGTGAGTGGGCAACCCTGTATGAAAACAACCCGCTCTATTCAACAGCAGCAGTAACTGCCCACTTTAGATGGAGCACACACTCTCCAGTTTGTCAAGCCCGCCCCCGAAGCCAGTTTCACTCCCATTGCCTAGCTAGCTCTGACTATATTTGAATTTGTGAACCCCTACTCAATAAGGCATAGGAACCCTGCTGGTGCAGTGGTTAAACACTCAGCTGCTATCCAGGAGGTCTTTTGCAGCAGATTTGCCCAATGCAATGCACCATCTGATTTCTTGACTGCTGCTTCCATGGGTGTTGACTGTGGATGCAAGTACAAGGAAATCCTTGACAACTGCAGTCTTTTCTCCATTTATCTTGATGTTGCTTGTTGGTTCACTTGTGAGGATTTTTGTTTTCTTTATGTTGAGGTGTAATCCATACTGAAGGCTGTGGTCCTATAGAGTCGCTATGAGTCAGAATCGACGACACACAACAACAAGTCAATAAGTCAAATCAAAAATTTAAATATCAATAAACACTGTTTATAGTTAGGAATATGTTTAGCTGCAAATAACAAAAATCCAAGCAACAGCACCTTTAACAAGTAGGGGTTTCTTTTTCTTACATTTCAAGAAGTCTGGTAGGAAGTGATTGTTGAAGTTGGATCAAGAGCTCAATGATGTCACACTCCACTGTTTCAGAGGCTACTAGCTATCTACCAAATGTCCATTTTCTCTTTTCTGTACTACTCAAACCCTGATATTATTTAAAGAGACAATGTGGCCAGCTTCAGTGGATTAATTACTTTTGTGTGTGGCCTTTCTAGCCATGGTCTTATAACTCCCACCCAGGTGGTTGTGTGATAGGGCAATTGTGGCCTATCAAAGGGATTGGTCAGTTTTGCCTTAAAAGAGAGCCAATTCTGGAGCAGAGAGGAGCCCATAACCACCACCAAAGAAGGAGGGGCCCACAGGAGATAGTTCAGTGGGCTTCCCAGCCCATGGAGCAAGAAAGCTGAGTGCCTTTGGGCAGAGACTGAGGGCCAGGGTGAAGTCTCCACCTGGCCCACGAATTTGGGACTTGTCAGCCTTCACAATTATGTGAGCCATTTCCTTTATACGGTTCATGAGTTCTGTGAGACGTTGCAGGGAATTAGGGAACTCAAAAACAGAAGGGACAGTACTGAGGCAAGAGGGAGTAGTTGATGTTAGAGATGAGGGAGTGGTACAGCAACTTGGAAAAATTAGACATTTGGGACATCTTTAATCTCCGCCTCACAGGAACCAGCTTTGTGCTGATCCTTATAAAAGAAATTTATTTGTTTTCCAGCTAAAAACAGAAGTTTCTCCTTCCCTTGAAACCAGGAATTTGACACAATCTTGGCCAATGAGATATAAGTGGAAATCACTAAAGGGGACTTCCAGGAAGGCAATTTTAAGGAACTTAACACAGTTGGCATATGCCTTTTTTTCTCTTTGCTCTTTCCCTTCATCATGCCTGAAATTAAAATATGATGGCTGGATCTCTGACAGCCATTTTGAGAGCAGGAAGATGAGGATCACACCCAAAAGATGGCAAAGCAAAAAAGCCAAAAGGAGCTTGGGTCCCTGATTGTATCATGTAACCACCATAAGAGCCCTGGCCCACCCACTCTGGATTACTTTTCACGGGAGAAAAACAAAACCGTCATTTAAGCCACTTTTTTATGGGCTTTTATTACTAGCAGCTGAATACAATTTCTAACTAATACATTGCCAATGTACCTATAGCTCTCTTGGCCTTTTCATTAAGGTTTTAAAATTGCTGCTGCCTTGCTCGTAGCAAGACTATGGAGAAGGGAAAAGTGTCTGTGCCTGCTGCAAATGTCCTCTTTTATCAGAAAAGCAAAATTTGCCCATCAAACTTAGGTCTAATTGGCCAACCTCACTGCAAAGGATGATGGGAAAGCAAGGAAGAAGGTTATCATAATGGCTTAGACAAAGAGCCTTAGGCATGGCTCTTTGCTACTCTGAATAAAATCAAGATTCTCCTGACAAGGAAGAAGAGGGAGGATAAATATAGAGTAGGCAACAAACACTCTATTCACTACAGAGCAAGTACATGCTAAGATTACAAGACCCTTATCATGCAAAGGAAAACATTCCTAGAATCCATTTTAATGGATCGTCTTCACCATAGCTTTCATCTAATTCACAAGTTTTTCAAAGACCTCAATATTACTTACATTCTCTTGCTTATCATTTATTCCCAAAGATCTTGCCCCCACCATGCCACTACTTAGACTGCTGCACAACTCTCCATCCATGATACACCAACACCAAGATTTTGGGTTATATCCACTTTTTTTCTAAACCCATATTGGTCTGTCCTTCCTTCCTTCTCTCCCTCCCTCCCTTCCCTCATTCATTCCCTCCCTTCCTCCCATCCATCCTTCCTCTTTCTCTCTTGTTTACTCTGTTGTTTTTCTGGAGTGTGTCCTGAAGTATCTTAATAAGAAGTGGTACAAGGACATAGACATTTTGAAGCCTTACATGTCTTAAAATGTCTTTAATGTGCATTCATGTTTGCTTGATAGGCTGACAGATAGAATCTTAGGTTGAAAGTCATTTTATGTCAGAACTTTTAAGGCCTTGGTCCATTGTCTACCATTGTCCAATGTTTTCCCGGAGACATGTGATGCCAGTCTCATTCTTTTTACTTTATACAGTTTTTTCCTTTTTAATGAACTTCTTGAGTTTTTCTCTTTAACTTTAGAGTTACAAAATTTCACAATGATTTATCTAGGTATGGGTCTTTTTGTATTCATTATGCTGGATACTAAATGGATTGACATTTCATAACTATGTTTTCTCTCATTTTTAAAAATTACTTTCCTTTATTTCTAAATTCTGGGAGAGTTCTTTGTCTCTTTACGCACCTTCTTTTGAGTTCTTAATTTAGCAATCATACTTTCAATTTTTAAAACTCTTATTTTTTTATGCATTCTATTCTTTTATGAGTACAGATATTCTCTCAAACATGTCTGAAGATTATATGTATATATATATTTGTATTTTGTTTGTTTGAATCTGGACTGGTCTTTGAATTATCATTTTTCCTCCAGAATTTTTTTTTCTGCCTATCTTAGTCTTCCACTTTCAGGTTACAAGCTTTTCTCAAACATTTGGTGATCCTTCATTGTCCATTCATATTTAAAAATAAGGAAATAAAAAGGCGGTCTGTGAAGTCTTCGTCCTGAGGCTAGGCAACTAAATTATCCACATCTTGACTGGGTTAAATGCTTGCCTGCTGGATTTTCAGAATGCAGAGGGATTGTTCAGGGGACTGCATGCGTGTTGGGGCTGGCGGAAGAGGACAGATCTTCCTTACAGAGTCTTTCCACTATTCCCTGTTGTCAGCGTGGCTTCCCTTTCTCACCCTCCATCACTCTTATCCCAAAGTCAGGAGCCTCATCAAGTTTTTTTCCTGTGGATTGGTTCCCTTCTTATCCTCAGCCTCCTCCTCTTGTGCTCCAAGTGATAGCTTCCTCTACTCTACCTCATCTGTCTATGACTCACCACCAATTCCATTTCCAGAATTTGGTTGAAATTCTTCATCCATTGATAGCCTCTTGGCCCCAGTATGCATTCCCTACTTTTCAACAGTGACAGGTCCCCTGATTTTTACTTGAACACATGCTACTTGGAATAAAGTCTTCATTAGCCTGCTTCTCTTATAACTAGGTGAAGCCATAGGACTAAGTTCTGTTTAATGGTGTTGGAGGGGAAGTAAAGTGTGTAACTGCAAGAATGTGCGCTTAGGTCCCTGGATGGTGCAGACCGTTTGCACTTGGCTGGTAACTGAAAGGTTGGCAGATCGAACTCACCTAGTGGCACAGTGGAAGAAGAGGCCTGGTGATCTGCTTCTGTAAAGATTATTGTTGTTGTTGTTGTTACGCGCTGTCAAGTTGATTCCGACTCATAGTGACCCCATGCACAACAGAATGAAATATTGCCCAGTCCTGTGCCATCCTCACAATCATTGCTATGCTTGAGTCCATTGCTGCAGCCACTGTGTCAGTCCATCTCGTTGAGGGTATTCCTCTTTTTCGCTGACCCTCTACTTTACCAAACATGATGTCCTTCTCCAGGGACTGGTCCCTCCTGACAACATGTCCAAAGTAAGTGAGATGAAGTCTCACTATTCTTGCTGTACTTCTTCCAAGACAGATTTGTTCGTTCTTCTGATAGTTCACGATGTATTCAATATTTTTCGCCAACACCATAATTCAAATGCATCAAGGCGATTGAAAATATCATGGCTTGGGTGAGGTGCACCTTAGTCCTCAAGGTGACGCCTTTGCTTTTTAATACTTTAAAGAGGTCTTTTGCTGCAGATTTGCCCAATGCAATACGTTGTTTGATTTCTTGACTGCTGCATCCATGGGTGTTGATTGTGGATCCAAGTAAAATGAAATCCTTGACAACTTCAATGTTTTCTTCATTTATCATGATGTTGCTTATTGGTCCAGTTGTGAGGATTTTTGTTTTCTTTATGTTAAGGTGTAATCCGTACTGAAGGCTGTAGTCTTTGATCTTCATCAGTAAGTACTTCAAATCCTCTTCACTTTCAGCAAGCAGTTCTACTCTGTCACATGGGGCAGCCATGAGTCAGGCAGTAAACAAGAATGTGCCCTTAAGGGAAAAGAGTGTGCCCCCTCCATCTTTTTCCTCTTCTCACTATATTTACTGGAGTGCAATCATGGTGATGAGCCATCTTGGACAAACATAGATGACTGAGTACTGTAGAGATGGTAGAGCAACTATAGAAATATTGCCTGGGTCTTTGACGACTTCCCAGAGCAGAGCTAATTGGACTCTTACATAAGAGGCAAATAGACTCCTATCTTGTTCAAGCCACTTTTACTGGAGGACTCTGTCTCACATGGCCAAACAAATATCCAAACCAATATAGCTCTTCTTGTGTTGGAGTTTGATCTCTCTCTTTTTTTAACTCTTTTACTTTCATTTTTTTTATTGCAGGAAGTGTATATATAACAAAACATTTGCCATTTCAACATTTTTTACATGTACAACTCAGTGATATTAATTACATTCATCATGTTGTGCAACCATCGAGGGAGAGAAGATATGCTGAGTGTACCACTATGAACTGGAAACTACCCATAATAATAGTCCCTAGAGTATTAAATGGTTTCCCTGCCTTTGCTTTTCCCTTCTGCACTCTTCCCCATGTGGCACAAGAATGACTTCTCTAAAATGCAAATCTGATCCCATAGTTCCTTCCTTTAAAGCCAGTGGCTCATCGCTGCTCTGTAAGAAGGATCAAACTGTGATACACGGAAGCCCCAGGTGTTTAGCAATATTGTGCTGGAGACGAGGCTTAGCCACAGGACCATACACATTTAAAACAGCATTTTTTTATCAAAATAAATGCAAATATAATATCAGGTAGGATACATGTTCTATGTGAGAGTTTTAGACAAAAAAAAAAAAGACAGAGAGAGAGAGACTGCAAAGTAATTTTACTTTTTGGGCTACCCTAGAGGATGAATAACATTTGCTCTCCTCTGCATTGGAGCCCTGGTAGCACAGTGGTTAAGACCTCAGCTGCTAACCAAAAGGTCAGCAATTCGAATCAACCAGCCGCTCCTTGGAAACCCTATGGGGCAGTTCTACTCTGTCCTGTAGGGTTGCCCTGAGTTGGGATTGACTGTACGACAATGGGTTTGGGTTTTTGGTTTTGTCATTAGAGACACTGTCATAGAAGAATGTGAGAGGTGCTGGCCCAGGAGATAAAAGTCAAGTTCCTTGGCACGCAGAAGTGACCTTCACAAAATAAGATCCTCCTGCCTCCCACCAGGGCTATCCTCCTGCACGTTTTCCTCTATATCCCAAAGGTCCAAGAACACTAATGCTACTTAATATCCCGATTCTTTAGACATTTTACAGATAGTCTCTGACTTATGATATATTTGAGTTACGACAAACTGCACTTACGACTGTTCTTTTTTTTGTGCATCTTATCGTTAGTAACATGTACTACATACAGTGTTGTAGCACGTAATTTGCTGATGTTATTATTCTCAGATGTTCACTCGCAGATGTTGAAAGATCAGATTTATGAAGATACTGATAATAAAAGGAAATAATAATGAAAACTAAAAAAAAAAAAGAAGAGGTATTCGACTTATGTCAGAACCGACTTACCACAGAGTCATCGGAACAGAACCCCATCATAAATCAGGGACTACCTGTATTCCCTGTACCAAGAACTGTTGCCCTCCTCAATTTCCTGTTCTGTCTTCAAAACCCATCTCAGATATCACTCTCTCTAGGAAGCATTTTCCATCACTGTCTTGTATGTCAACATTTCTTAAAACTTAAAAAATGTGCAGACCTCTCTTAAAAGTTCTCATGGGTTCCCAATGTAAACTTAGACGATATTTATTTTAATTTTATTTAAATAGGTTGCAACATTAAGCTAAATATAAATTTTCTTAAACTGATAACTCCTTTCCAAATGTAAAACGCAGCTCTCACTCAACTATAAAACCAAACCAAATGTACAAACTAAATAGATACAAAACTACAAAGCTGATAGCATCCTCCTCAACAGCCTTCTTTAATTTGATTAATGATATTATTTTGCATAAATAAATCAACAATATTGAGTTTAATTATAGAAATATAATTAAACTGTTTTAATTTAATTTAGGTCTGTTTCCAGAATAATTACATTTCTGAATTTTTGCTTTAAAAAAAGCAACACAGAGAATACCTGTTCTTGTAAGGGAGTCTCATAAAAATGGTATCAATAATCTCAAGACTTTATCTGCTTGCTCAGGGTGATCAGATTTCATACTTATCCAATTTTCTGACCATGAGCAAGCTTCAAATGCCTGGTGCAATGAGCTGTCACAGGGACAGCTTTCTTGTTCACCTGAAGACAGGGTAAGCACTGGAGCATTCTTCAGGCACTGAACGGGTGTCATGGATTGAATTGTGTCCCCCAAAAAATGTGTGTAGCACCTTGGCTGGGTCGTGATTCCCAGTATTGTATGATTGTGCTATCTGATGTGATTTCCTTATGTGTTGTAAACTCTACCACTATGATGAGATTATATGTGATCTCCTCATGTGTTGTAAATTCTATCACTGTGATGAGGTTATACTGATGAGGTTGACAAGATTAGTGTCTTAATGCAATCTCTTTTGAGATATAAAAGAGAGAAGTGAGCAGAGACACATGGGAACCTCACACCACCAAGAAAGCAGTGCTGGGAGCAGAGCGCGTCCTTTGGACCTGAGGTTCCTGGGCTGAGATGCTCCCAGACCAAGGGAAGACTGAGGCATCACAAGGACCTTTCTCCAGAGCTGACAGAGAGAGAGAGAGAGCCTTTTCCTGGAGCTGATGCCCTGAATTTGGACTTGTAGCCTACTGGACTGGAAGAAATAAACTTCTCTTTGTTAAAGCCATCCACTTGTGGCACTTCTGTTAGAGCAGCACTAGATGACTGAGACAACGGGTTTCCAAGGAGCCCTGGTGGTGCAAACAGTTAAGCACTCAGCTGCTAACCAACCGAAACCCACCCACCCACTCTGAGGGAGAAAGACCTGGTGATTTGCTTCTGTAAAGATTACAGCCTAGAAAACCCTATGGGGCAGTTCTACTCTGTCACATAGGATTTCCACGGCACCTAACAACAACAAATGGGTATCCAACCCAGCTGTGGCTGAAATTAGGAGCAGAACATTTCTTCACTGAATATGTACTACTACAATTACTTTTAAGGAAGTTTTTGCAAGTTGGTACAAATAAAGATGGCATCTGCTGAAAGCATTCACTAGAACTTGGGATATACTACTGCCGCTCCGGCCCCGGGTTCTTTTGAGTTCCACGTTTCCAACTACCATGTGCTGTGGAATGAGACAGTTCTCTCAACCACTTCCCTCTATTCAAACTCAAGCAAAACACTTGTTTGAACAGTGCATAGATGTAAATGAAGGCAGTAAAATCACATGGCAGTACTCAATGAGACACAGACTCTTCCAGGTGTGAGAGAGAGAGAGAGAGAGAGAGAGAGAGAGAGAGAGAGAGAGAGAGAGAGAGAGAGAGAGAGAGAGAGAGTGTGTGTGTATGTGTGTGTGTGTAATTCCCATCTAAATGAAAACATAAAAATTTTAAATTCTTGTAGCAAACTCAGTACTTGTCAAGAATACATCCTTTTGCAGGCCCAGTTTAAGCACACTGTCCTAAACAGTTAATGATCCCTCCCCGATTCTTTTGCGTTTCTCTGAACCTTGTACGTGCCTCTTTCATTATGCACGCCATTTTGTAATATGCTTCTTTGTTCTTTCATCTCTTTCCTCCTTGTCTGGGAGCCTTTTGAGGTCAGAGGCTGTTCTTCTTTATTTCCTTATGGATAAATTTACTTACTTAATTCTGGAAAAATGCTCAATAAATGCTCATTGAGTTGAAGGTAACTCTAGATAAAACACACCACACTTTGAAGGAGTACCATCAGTGAGACAAATCTGAAATTATCTGTACTTGCAATTTGCACAATACGCAAAAAAGGAAAACCCATTAAAAAGTACTCAAGTCTTTAAGAACTTGACTTTGATGATCTGCACAGGAGACCAAGCAGAGCATCTAGTTCCCCTTGACACGTATTTATTATTTATCATTCCTGTCAGAAATCAAAGATTTTGCTCATCCTTCCTGTTCAATCAGTACCAAGAGGCGTAATGGTTGGGCAAAGTCCCTAATGCTTTTGGCGCCCCCTCCCAGCCTCCTATTTTAGGGTAGAGCTGATGAGCTCATTTGCAAGAAGGCTTGCCAGGTTCTGCATATGGTCTGTAATATAAATAGATCACATCTTAGGCATATCAGCAAGATAGAGGAGATTTGCCCTCCCCAAAGTCTGCTAAAGTAGAAATTCTCACCTAACACCATAGGCAAGCCGTCTCTACTTTCTGCTTCTCAGGGAATTTAAGGATGTGAGTGTGAAAATTTCAGTCACTGGCAAACTTAGATGAGCCCTGGGATATGCAAAAATTAAAGACTAAATGAAAGTCTGTTTAATTTCAGACTTTCACCTATCATTTGGCTTCATGGCTGCCTGTTTATTAAAATCAATTCTGCTTAAACATGTATTGATTCGATTCTATTTTTTTCCATTTATAAATAAAACCTGATAATTTAGGTTACCTGTGATATGAGTCTCCATTAAAATAAAAATAAATCTATAAGGTAAGGTTGATCATAAAACTAAATAATCCTGAGAGATGTTCTTTTCAATCCATTTCAAAATCTAATTATTTGGATTTTTTAAACACTCTTTATTTTAAAATAGTTTAAGTCTCAAAAGAAGTTGCAACAATACTACAGAAAGTTTCGTGTACCTTTCACCCAGCTTCCCCCAATGATAACATCTTGCATAACTATAGTACACTGTCAAAACCAGGAAACTGAGATTGGTACAATACTATTAACTCAACTAATAATCTTATTTAGATTTCACCAGTTTTTACATGTACTTTTCTCTGGGGGTAAGTGGGTAGGTGGGATGTGTAGTGTATGGTTCTATGACATTTTATTACATGTACAGATTTGTGTAACCACTACCACAATCAGCATATAGATTGTTTTCTTTTTTAACATTTATGGAAGCCCAACTACGTACCACGCACTGGTAGGCACTTTTACATAATAACCTCATGAGATAAGTTTATTATCTTCATTTTGGAGAAAACAAATAAAAAGAAAAAATAAGCAGGTATTTCCTCTTCTTTGCCATTAGCATCAGCACGTGGCTAAGGGGAACTCTTGTCTAATAGCAATAATTTCAACAGGAGGGATAGACTTTTTTAACCTTCACAGTGGACTTTTATTAAGCCATAGCGCTTTAATTTTCAAATGTATAATGAGAGTTCACATAATCTTGTTTACTTTTTTTTAAAAAACTACTATCAGTCATGAAGTGAATGAAGAGATGACAAACAAAGAGGGCCCATCCTGCAGCTCAGGATGGTAAAGGCCACAGTTCTTAAGCCCCTTTTGTTTTCCTCAAAATCCTAGAAACTCTACTTTTGTTCTTGTTTTTCTGCTGCACCCAGACAATAACAGCTTTATCCTCTGAGGATTCTTTCTAAAAATAAAATGAGAAAGAAGAAGAAACACATAAAGGTCTTTGGCTTTGGCTTCTAAATATTACTTTTAACTTCCTATTTATTTTAATCACCATCCCCTGCTAGAAAATGCTCTTTCCAGTACACTGTACAGTAGTTAAGAGCTTGGCTGCTAACCAAAAGTTCGCCAGTTCAAATCCACCAGTCTCTCCTTGGAAACCCTATGGGGCAGTTCTACTCTATCCTACAGGGTCACTATGAGTTGGAATTGACATGACAGCAACAGGTCTGGTTTATGGGTTTTGGCCTTTAGATCCCATGCAGTTAGAAAAAGTGTGATCACAACGCTTCATGTGCCCTGTCCCCTCTACCATCATTGGGGATCTCCCAAAGGAAATATGTCGGCGCTCACTGGGGCTCAGCCCTGAGTTACGGGGCATTAGCTTTTGTCTAACTTCCACCTCTGCCTTTCATCCACTATTAAACCAAGTCCAGCTACCTTCATATGGGTTTTTTCCTACTTCACTAGCCACCCCTTCTCAGTCACTTTTAGCATTTCCTCCTCTTCTTTCTGATCTCCAAAGTTGGAGTCTTTGGAGATCGGGCCTCAGCCTTTTGCCTAAGACAGTGATTCTCAACCAGAGACGATTTTGGCCCACAAGGGACATTTCACAATATCTGGAGGCATTTTTGGTTATCACAATTGGGGAAGGAGTATACTATTGACATCTAGTGAGTAGAGGTGTCAGGGATGCCGCTAAGCATCCTACAGTGCACAAGGCAGCCCTCACCACAAGGAATTATCCAGCCTCAAATGCCAATAGTACTGGAGGTTAAGAAACCCTGCCTTAAAAGAGCTCATCCAATGCCATGATATACTCAGACTCGGTCTACATGCTGATGACTCCCAAACTTCCTTCTCTAGTCCTGCCTTCTCCCCCAACTCCAGATTCCTATATACAACTATCTCTACTTATGTCTATTAAGCCCTTCAAGTTTATCTTGTTCACAGACAAGCTCCTGACATTATCCACAAACCTGCTCCTATTCCAGTCTTCCCAATATTGCTGAAGGTGTCCTGAAGCTGTCCAGCTATTCAAGCCAAAATCCAATTAATCATCCTGGATTCTTATCATTCCTTCTCATCAAGCCATCAACAAATTCTTGTTGCATTTATTGACTCTCCACCACCATTGCTCCCACTCTCATCCAAGCCACCCCCATGTGTCTATTGTTAAGACTCCACTAGCCTCTAATCAAATTCACTCTTGTCTTTGCAGAGTCTGTTCTCCACACTCAGCCATGACATTTGTAAAGCATAAATTAGATCCCACCATTCCTCAGTCAAATTATTCTGTTGGCTTCCAATCACACTTGGAATAAAATCCAGACTAAGACCTACCTCTTCCTGTCTTCATTCATTATACTATAGCCACCTGGGCCTTCTTGCCAAACTGGTTCCTGCCACAGGACTTTTATACTTGCTACACTTTTACAGCTGCCTGAAACATATGTTCCCCGAGGTATTTGCATTCCTCTCTGTACCTGGTCAAATATCACCTTCCCAGAGCACCTTATAAAAGTAGCATACACTGCTTTATTTCTCTTCATAGTACTTAACATTACGTGAAATTATGATATGAATATATTTGTTTAATAGGAGCCCCGGTGGTGCAGGAGTTAAGTGCTCAGCTGCTAACAGAAAGGTCAGCGGTTCGAACCCACCAGCCACTACACGGGAGAAAGACATGGCAGTCTGCTTCTGTAAAGATTACAGCCTTGTAGGAGGCGGGGCAAAGATGGAGGAGTAATCAGACACTTCCTGTGGTCCCTCATACAACAAAGACCAAAAAAAAAAACAAAAAAAACAAGTGAATCGATTATATTTGACAGTCTAGGAGCCCTGAACACCAAAGACAAAGTTGAAGAGTCAGACTGAGCAGCAGGGGAAGGGAGAGACAGTTCAGAAGCAGTGAGGATTTGCCAGGCCTGACTTGGCTGGCACCCTGCAGGGTGGATTGGCCAGCGAGCTTGGGCTGAGGCAAGCAGTAGCACTCAGGACACATTTTCCCCACCAGGAGAAACCAAGCAGCAGAGTCTGTGCAAGCCTGCAGAACCAGGGGAAGGCAGCGCTGAATCTGCGAAAGTTAAGTGCAAGTGTCTAACCTACAGCGTGGGATCAAAAAAAAACCTTTCCCCGCTCTGGGAATTACTTCTCTCCCATTTTCCTACCCCCTCCCCACTCTTCTCAGGTCCCTGTCCAGCTTCAGCTATTGCCATGCCCCCTGGGCTGGAAGTGGGACCCATGGCACACCCCACGCCATTCTCCTGGCTTTGGAGAGGGAACAAATTAACAAACAGGAAAAAATAATCCACCAGCTCCCCTAAGCCGAGAACTCAGGGCAGGCACAGACCTTTGCTTAGGCATAGCCCCTGCCTAGAGCTGTGTGGGCACATTTCAACAGCGTAGGCCCTCATTAGCACAGTACAACAGGGTATATACCTGAAGCCTATTTTCAACTGCAACAGCTAAGGGAGAGTGGCAGATTCGTGACATTTGACACTGCCCTGCCCATTAAGGGAAACCCTGGTGGCATAGTGGTTAAAAGCTAAAGCTGCTAACCAAAAGGTCAGCAGTTCAAATCCACCAGGCGCTCCTTAGAAACTGTATGGGGTAGTTCTTCTCTGTCCTATAGGGTCGCTCTGAGTCGGAATCAGCTCGATGGCAGTGGGTTTGGTTTTTTTTCTGGTTTGCCCATTAAGCAGGGTCCTCACCTACTTCTCACCTACCCATATCAGGGGCCTGAGGACTGGTGGCTCTACCGACTCCACCTAGCCATCCGTGACAGAGGTCCGAACATAAATGGTGCCTCCCAGTCCTTATAGCCGACAGCATTAGGTGCCAAAAGTCCGGGTGCAAAACCCACTCACCTACACGCTCTAGGGAACAGGGACATGCCTTCCACCCAGTCATTCAGGCAGCCGTCAGCCCCCTACCTTGCTCAGCACATAACCCCCTACTATAGCCAGATAACTGTACCTACTCCAATCACCCCTATGTAGCCCTGCCCATCTAGGACTGTAGGTGACAGCCTGCACCACACACTCAGTGACTGACAACCTGAAAACACCTGAGCTGAAGCCACACAAGAAAAGTAAATGGACTCCTGGGATCACTTACCTAGTAACAGCTCTAACCACCTGGTGACAGGACATGAGAGCTTCAAAGACGCCAATAATCAAAGTAGATCCCATGACCAGCCTATCTGGGCATAACAAAACAAAACAAAACAAGAAGCTAGGACACAGTAAGCAAATATAAAATAAATATAATAACTTATTGATGGCTCGGAGACAACAGTCAATATCAAATCACTTAAAGAGGCAGACCACAATGGCTTCAGCAAGCGACCAAAACAAAGAACCAAGAAATCTACCAGAGGAAGAGAAGGTCTTGGAATTACCAGAGGTAGAATTCAAAAGATTAATATAACAGAGCTCTTCAAGAGATCAGGAAGGAGATCATGCAAAATGCAGACCAAGCCAAGGAACACACAAACAAAGTAACAGAGGAACTTAAGAAGGTTATACAAGAGCATAATGACAAATTGAAAAAGCTACAAGAATCCATACAGACACAGCAAATAGAAATCCAAAAGATTAACAATAAAATTTCAGAATTAAACAACTCAATAGAAAGTCATAGGAGCAGAACTGAGGCAATGGAAGCCAGAATTAGTGAGACTAAAGATAAAGCACTTGATGCCAATTTATTTGAGGAAAAATCAGATAAAAGAATTTTAAACAATGAAGAAACCCTAAGAATTATGTGGGACTCTATCAAGAGGAATAACCTATGGGTGATTAGAGTACCAGAATAGGGGCGGGGCATAACAGAAAATACAGTGAGAATTGTTGAAGGTTGGTTGGTAGAAAACTTCCTTGATATCATGAAAGACAACAAGATATCTATCCAAGAAGCTCATCAAACCCCACACAGGGTAGATCCCAAAAGAAAGTCACTAAGACATATTATGATCAAACTTGCCAAAACCAAAGGTAAAGAGAGAATTTTAGGAGTGGCTAGGGATAAATGAAAAGTCACCTACAAAGGAGAGTCAATAAGTAGCAGGGGCGGGGGTCTGGGGACCATGGTTTCGGGGGACATCTAGGTCAATTGGCATAATAAAGTTTACTGAGAAAATGTTCTGCATCCCACTTTGGTGAGTGGTGTCTGGCGTCTCAAAAGCTTGCGAGCGGCCATCTAAGATGCATCAACTGGTCCCAACCCACCTGGAGCAAAGGAGAATGAAGAACACCAAAGACACAAGGAAAATATTAGCCCAAGAGACAAAAGGCCACATAAACCAGAGACTTCATCAGTCTGAGACCAGAAGAACTAGATGGTGCCCAGCTACCACCAATGACCGCCCTGACAGGGAACACAAGAATACCTGATGGAGCAGGAGAAAAGTGGGGTACAGAACTCAAATTCATGTAAAAAGACCAGACTTAATGATCTGACTGAGACTGGAGGGACCCCAGAAGACACGGTCCCGGACTCTCTGTTAACCTAGTACTGAAACCATTCCCAAAGCCAACTCTTCAGACAAAGATTCAGTGGACTATAAAACATAAAATGATACTCTTGAGGAGTGTGCTTCTTAGTTCAAATAGATACAAGAGACTAAATGGGTGGTTCCTGTCCAGAGGTGGGATGAGAAGGCAGAAAGGGATAGAAGCTGATTGAATGGACATGGGAAATACATGGTGGAAAGAGGGAATGTGCTGTCACATTATACGGATTGCAACTAGGTCACATAACAATATGTGTGTAAATTTTTGTATGAGAAACTAACTTGAGCTGTAAACTTTCACCAAAAGCGCAATAAAAAAAATTCTTTAAAGATTACAGCCTTGGAAACCCTATGGGGCATTTCTACTCTGTCCCATAGGGTTGCTATGAGTCAGAATAGACTCGATGGCAACAGGTTTACAGGTTTTATATATTTGTTTACTATCTTTATCCCCTCTTCTAGAATACAAGCTCCATGGGGACACAACATCTCTATCCCAGAGAACAGTGCTTGGCACAAAGTAGACAATAAGTATTGGTTGAATGAATCAATCAATCAATGAATCTATAAAAAGTATATAGCAGGAGACTACTTACATAATGTAATTTGATTTATACCAAAACTTTCATCTGCCCAAAACTCTTTTGTAATTTCTTGCTAGTGTCCCTGAAATGACTGCCATTACAATGACTATGTTGAAAGAAGAGAAAGGAATATCTTCTGCACGGGAAATAGGAGTAGGTGCAAGAGCTGGCTTTGCCCCTATCTAGCTCACTGACATGAGTAAGCCAATTGGCTTGTCTGGGCATCAACGTCCTCAGCCATAAAATGAGAGTGTAAACCAGACCTGTGGCTGTCAAAACGAAGAAATGAATTAGATAGAATGTTGGGTTTTCATAACAACTACAAGAAATCAGTAACGTAATTTACTCTTAATAACTTCATTAGAATTTTATGTCTTCAAAACTTAATATATAAATTGTGCAAGTATATGATTGACCTTCCTAGACAATAATAGACTTTCAGTCCCTAATCTGGTAGGCCTCAGGTTTTTTGATGGTGCAGTAGCTGCCCTCAGGTTAAGAAAGATTGAAAACCACTATGTTGGATGACCTTTATAGGACCCTTCAGCTGTAGACATCGTGTCAACAGAAGCCTTGGTTTGTGAAAGGCAAGAATATCATCTGTTGGTTTACATTATCACCCCTTAGCACATAACATGATTTACCTTACCAGGAACCAGAAAGGGCTAAACAAAATAGGGCAAGTCTGATGAGGGGGCTGAAGGGAAAGGATCATCAAACACAAAAGGAAATACTGGGTATGGGTACAGCTCTGAGAGGAATGCCAAAGCAGGACACCCGGAGGTGGAAGGTGGATCACCCTTGGCGTACTTCCTTTTTTGGCCCAGACTTGGTCCTAAAAACTCATCTTCTAGAATGGTAATTCAAATGTAGACATCTTATTACCACCATTTACTGAGAGTTAAACCCTAAAATGGAGCTTTCTTTCTTATGTGTCTGAACTTCAGTTTTACCACCAATGAAAAGGAGTCAAAAGAATCTTTTCTATATTTTTCTTAATGAAGTCCATGATTCTGGCTCTCTAAAACTTATCCCATCTCTACATTTTGACTTCATGGAAATTATTTGGCTCAGGCATACTCTAATTAGAATCAAAGAATAGTGGAGCTGTAAGGGACCTCATTTGAAAGATGTGAGCAAGATCCAGACATTTTTGAGATGTGCCTAAACCTACACATTTAATTTGGTGGTCGAGCCATGAGCTTTCCCATAGCTGACTTGGCTCCCTTAGGTAGAACGTGGAGCTCAGCTGCTTTCACTTAATTATTTTCATAGGTCATTGTTAGATAGGCAGTTTTGTATAGCACATGGGTCAGCAAACTATGCCCTGTGGGCCAAACCTGGCCCGTCACCTGTTTTTGTACAGCCCACAAGCAGAATGATTTTACCATTTTTAAATAGTTGGGAAAAAATCCGAAGGATAACATTTCGTGACATGTGAAAACAACATGAAATTCAATTTTCAGTGTCCATAAGTAAAGTTTTATTGGAACATAGCCACATTTATTCATTTACGCATTGTCTATGATGACTTTAGTGCTACAATGGCAGATTTGAGTAGTTGTGACTGAGACCATATGGCCCACAAAGCCTAAAATAGTTACTTTCTGATCATTTATACAGAGCCTTAGCGAGGGTAATGAACACCCAGGGCAATCTCTAAATTGTGTCCCCCACCCCCCAATTTAAAGATGAACAGACTTTGATAGCAGTGAGGTGTCAGTAGAAACACTGTCTCAGTCAGGTGCCTTTCATATTTGTGGCACCTCAGAATGTCATTCCGTGCCTCGTCTGGTGCCCTCTTGGATTTGTGCCTGGGGGCAAGTCTTCCCTCATGCCCCCCCCCCCCCCGCCGCTGCAACACTTCTGCATTTATAGGAAAATGTTTCTGACCTCTGGTATAGTGGCAAAAGCTCAAATTTTAGAGAAAAAGAAGTGGATTTCAGTTTTGTCTCACTTGTCAGTGTGATTTTTTTAGTGTGACCCAGTATGTCTGAGCCTCAAGTTGTTCATCTATTAAATGGGGATAATGATACTTTCCTTGAAGGACTGTTGGGAGTATTAGAAGTAATGCATACAAAGGTTTGGAGTATAACAGGAACTCAACAAATACTGGCAATAATAATAGTACTTATTATTATTAGCACAAACATTATCCCTCAGATTTTCTCCTTCAGTATGCTTTGAGAGTTCCTGAAATTCAAGCAAATACATAACTTAAAATGATTGTCCTCATCCCTTCCATGCATTAGTTGGGTGCTCACAGAAAAAGATCCCATCACATCATGGCTTGACAGCAAATTGGAGGGATGGTTAATATCTCTACAATTCACATGTCATTGCACCCAATTATGAACTCCCTCAGTAATTTGTTTCCTGGAAAACTGTCTCCTGGGTGACAAAGGTGACAGTATCTGAAATAGGAAATAGTCATGACCTGCCCAACCCTCTTTCTGAACTTCTCATTCCAAGAATGTCAGAATATAAGTTTAATTAAGAGAGAATGGAGGGACCCACATTAAGTTAGTAAACGGCACATAGAAACAGATAGCCCCCAAGCTACCAGAACCCTCCTCTTTCAGATTTAGTGGAGGGCACTTACGGGGGCCACAGAGGGAGGAATTGGCCTTGATTTTGATTTGGCATCCCTGTGAGCTTCCAGGGAAAGAGATGGGGGCATGCCTGACACTCACCTTGCTTGTGGCCTCCATCCGGACCTTGACTTCAGCCATAGCCATCACCTCCAATCTTTTGAGAGATTCTGCCATTCCCGGTAGATTCTCACCTCAGGTTTGTCTCCCGGCTTTCATCTCATTCCCTGAGCAGAAAAAAGGTCAGCTCTAGCTCTTTTTCTTTGTGTGACCCCATCCTTTCCCTCTCTTGCACGCTGCCATTTTCTCCTTCTCTCTAACGCTGTTTTTGCTGAGCAGAGAGTCACTCCCAGCCTCCTCGGACTTCCTAGTCCCGCTGAACTCCCCTCTGTATGGTACTTTCTGGATGATCCACATCCCTCACTGGTGACAAGCCGTCATCTTGCTAATTAACATGTGGCCTAATTATGGCTGTGTTACACTTTAGAAGACAGAATTAAAGTCTGAAGTGACCTAAGCAATTAGGAAGAGTAGACAGTAACAAATGGAAGCAGCACCAATCAGGGCGGGCGGGCAATGACCTGGCCATGTCTTGTGAGGCCGGAAAGAGCCAGAGACCAGTGAAGAACAACTGTCCGTGACTCAGAAGCATCACCACTTTGGAATCAGAGAAAAGCAAGTGCTGCTTAAAAGCGAGGGGGCATAGACTGTAGGGTGAGATGGAATTTTCCTTCCTTCTCCCATTCTTTGTTCTCTCCTCCACCGTCCCTGGTGCTGAGGTGGAAGTTGGTAAGTCAGAGTAAAGGGGCAAAAACTTATAAATCAGGAAAATCCACTTCCATAAAGTTAAATTGTCATATGGTGCTGCAGGAGAAACAGCCTAAATATAACTGAAGTTCACCAAAACTGGAAATAGGAAAAGTGAGGTCACAGAACTGAGGGCTGTGACTGCCAGGCCAAGGGTCTTGAATGTGTTTGCCAAGGCAGTAGGGTACCAGACACTCTCAGTGGGATCTTTCTGGGCTGGACACAACAACTTAAGACTCATCTGAAAAACTCAATGAGAAAAAGAATTAAAAGCCTAAAGAGGGAGAAGACTAGTCTTCACAGGAACTTACACGGATTAGACAGCAATAAGAATCCAAACAGTATGATACAGGCTCAAGAAGAGACAGAAATCAATTAACAGAAGAGAACCAATAACCTAGAAAATGAGCTTATTTCTGTATAAAATTGAATATTTAACAAAGAAAGCATTACAAAACAACAGAAAAGAAAACTTACTTAGCATATGCTATTGAAAAGACAGATTAAGAAGAAAGTATACTCTCACTTTATGCCATATAGCAAGTTAAATTTCAAGTGGACTCAGTCAAGAGATTTTTTTTAAATTAACATAGAAAAACTGGAAGAAATTCAAAGTCCAAATTTAATTCCAGGAGAATATCCCTTAGGAAATAATCAAAATTATGCATAAAGGAAAATGCAGAAAGATATTTACACATCAAATGTTCAATTAAAGGGTATGGTTAAGGAAATGACAGTATTTCAACTCCATAAAATAATACGTGGTCATGCAAATAATTATAAAAACTGTAGCAACATAGAAAAATGTTTATTCAGGATGCAACTATGAAAAATATGGTGTATTAATTTTGTATTGCTGCTGTAACAAATTACCACAAACTTAGTGGCTTAAAACAACACAAATTTATTATCCTACAATTCTAGAGGTTAGAAGTCCAACACAATCTCACTGGGCTAAAATCAAGGTGTTGCCAGGGCTGTATTCCTTTCTGGAGGCTCTAGGGAAGAATCCAATTTCTTGCCCTTTCCAGCTTCTGGAGACCGCCTGCATTCCTTGACTGGTGGTCCCCTTGCTCCATCTTCAAAGATAGCAATGGCCGGTCCAGTTCTTCTCACATTACATCCCTATGACCTTTGGTAGTCATATTTCCCTCTTACTCTTCTTCTGCCACCCTCTTCCACCTTGAAGGACTCTTGCGATTTACATCGAGCCCACCCAGATAACCCAGGATACTCTCCTTATTTTAAGGCCTGCTGATTAGCAATCTTAATTCCATCTGCAGCCTGAATTCTCCTTTTTCATGTAACCAAACATATCCACAGGTTCCACATATTAGGATATGGACGTCTTTGGGGGCCATTATTCTGCCTACCACATATGGTTTTCAACAGATAGGGAAAATATATAACAATGTAACTGTATATATTAGGGCAGTGGGATAGTGAGAGCATATTTTCTACTCTATCTTCCCAACTTTTCGTATTGCCATATTACTTCTATAATTTTTGCAACCAAAAGCTAAGTCTGATGAAGCACAACTGGACTAAACCAAAAGCTAAGAAGTTTCCTGAATACAACCAAACACTTTGAGGTACAGGGTAGCAGGGGCGGGGGTCTGGGGACCATGGTTTCAGGGGACATCTAGCTCAACTGGCATAACAAAGTTTATTAAGATCCCACTTCGGTGAGTGGCGTCTGGGGTCTCAAAAGCTTGCAAGCGGCCATCTAAGATGCATCAATTGGTCCCAACCCACCTGGAGCAGAGGAGAATGAAGAATACCAAAGACACAAGGAAAATACTAGCCCAAGAGACAAAAGGCCACATAAACCAGAGACTCCATCAACCTCAGACCAAAAAAAACTAGATGGTGCCCGGCTACCACCAATGACTGCCTGACAGGGAACACAACAGAGAGTCCCTGATGGAGCAGGAGAAAAGTCAGGTGCAAAACTCAAATTCTAGCAAAAAGACCAGACTTAATGGTCTGACTGAGACTGGAGGGACCCCAGAAGACATGGCCCCTGGACTCTCTGTTAGCCCAGAACCGAAACCATTCCTGAAGCCAACTATTCAGACAATGATTAGACTGGACTCTAAGACATAAATTGATACTCGTGAAGAGAGTGCTTTTTAGCTCAAGTAGACTAAATGAGACTATTTAGTCATGAGACTAAATAGGCAGCTCCTGTCCAGAGGCGAGATGAGAAGGCAGAGAGGGACAGGACCTGGTTGGATGGACACGGGAAACCTGGGGTGGAAAGGGGGAGTGTGCTGTCACAGTATAGGGAGAGCAACTAGGGTCACATAACAATGTGTGTATAAATTTTTGTATGAGAAACTAACTTGAACTGTAAACTTTCACGTAAAGCACAGTGAGATAAATAAATACAAATAAAATAAGGCCGACAAGATCAAAATATGAGAAAGATTTGTTAAATTCTAGCCTAAGAAATGCTAGGTGAGCACATTAAGGTCTATTGCATTGCCTCCATCTTTGCTTTGCTTTCTGAACATTTTTAGATTGTCCTCAGTCCCAGACCCTTGAGTACAGTCAGGGCGGTCAGTGTTTCTTACTGAATAACCCCCAGCCCTACTTGGCACATGCACCTTACTGCCATTCATTTTTCTGGACATTTAAACACACACCTGGAGCCTTCCTGTAATGGTGTCCTGCAGAGGCAGCTCTTCGGCCGTCAGTATGTTTGCTAGAATACACTGAAGGAAAAGGGAAGTTGTGGGGAGTGAACTGTCTCTTCCAACAGATGCATGAAGCTGCAGAGATGCTTAGGCATTCACTCTCTTTGCAGGTCTAAAAACTCATATTCCAGAACAGAGCCAAGCAGTATCTCTTTTCAGGCATGGACAGAGGAGGATTCAAGGGAGGGCAGGACATGGAGTCCCACACAGGAAGTGATTAGTCTTGCGTGCTCCGGCTGAAACAATGGTGGGGGCCATTGATCAATACATAGTGGTCCTCTAGCAGGGCTTAGTGCCCAAGGGCAGCTCCTCACGCTTTGTTGCTGTTGTTGTTGTTAGATGTCCTCAAGTCGGTTCTGACTCATAGTGACCCTATGTACAACAGAATGAAACCCTGCCTGGTCCTGCGCCATCCTCATAATCCTTGTTATGCTTGAGCCCATTGTTGCAGCCACTGTTTCAATTCATCTCGTAGAAGGCCTTCCTCTTTTTTGCTGATCCTCTACTTTACCAGGCATGATGTCCTTCTCCAGGGACTGGTCGCTCCTGATAACACGTCCAAAGTACATGAGACGAAGTCTCATCATCCTTGCTTCTAAGAAGCATTCTGGCTGTACCTTTCCAAGACAGATTTGTTCATTCTTCTGGCAGTCCATGGTATATTCAGTATTCTTTGCCAACACCATAGTTCAAAGGCTTCAATTCTTCTTTGGTCTTCCTTATTCATTGTCCAGCTTTCGCATGCATATGAGGTGACTGAAAATACCGTGGCTTGGGAGAGGCACACATTAGTCCTCAAAGTGACAGCTTTGCTTTTTAACCCTTTAAAGAGGTCTTCTGCAGCAGATTTGCCTAATGCAATATGTCATTTGATTTCTTGACTGCTGCTTTCATGGGCATTGATTGTAGGTCCAAGTAAAATGAAAACCTTGACAATTTCAATCTTTTCTCCATTTATCATGATGCTGCTTATTGGTCCAGTAGTGAGGATTTTTGTTTTATGTGAGGCGTAATCCGTGCTGAAGGCTGTAGTCTTTGATCTTCATCAGTAAGTGCTTCAAGTCCTCTTCGCTTTCAGCAAGCAAGGCTGTGTCATCTGCATATCGCAGGTTGTTAATGAGTCTTCCTCCAATTCAACAATTTCTACATGTACAAGTCAGTGACATTGATTCTGTATATTTTCAACAACAAAAATAAATATTTTTTAAAAAGCTAAAAAAAAAAAGATACTTCATGACTCATTCTCAGTATTTCTGAACCTTTGCTGATTAGAAGCAGTAACCAAACTTCTACAAATATGCTTCCCAAATCACTATAGGTAATTGTCCTTCCAACTGACTTTATCATGAGAGGGGCCATTTTAGCAAGCCTTCTTATTCACATAACGTATATTAAGAGCCAACTCATAATCCTAGGGTAGTTCCTGACTGCTCAGAAGTAGTAAGGCTACTACTGCTATAGAAAATATTAAATGTCAGTAAGAGTTTTTTTGCTATTTTCTCATATCAGCTTTTGTACACAAAAAGAATATTTCAAATTACCTTTGATATTAAAAAAATAACCAGTTTATTAAGGTTTCCAACTCAAAAAAAGAATTGTCAACATTTTAAATTTGACTTAACAAATCATATTATTTATAAATCTACCAAATTTTAATAATCACTCTTGGGAAATCCTTAAATTTTTTTCCATTACCAGTGTGGTTGATTAGACTTCTCCTTAGTATAATAAACACCATTTAAAATTTCAATATATTCCATTCCTTTGTTAAGTGTTTCAACTGTGTGAGTAACAAACCTTCCCAAGTACTTAAGTAATGTTTATAAATCTAATAGATTAAGCTTGTAAATTGATAATAAACGTCAGTTCCACTGAATGTTCCAATTCTACTAGTAAATTTCTTAAGATTTCAAGTTAAAATCACCAATCAATAATTCAAATACATATTTTAAATTGGCATTGCAAAGCTGATTGAATATTCCAATAAACCAAATTCTCTTAAATATAATAAACACCTAAAATACTAAATATGCATAGATTATTCTTAAACACAAAAATAATGTTATAGTTGTATTTCTGTTAAAATTTTTTTCTAAATTCTAACTTTTCCTTTGGATTAAAAGATATTTTATTCATTAAGGACTGTTTCCTTAAGCATTGAGCACCTCAAAGATTTCATTACAGTAGTTATGGCATCCCCAGGAATGTTGAGTTACCTCCCCACGTTCTGTTTAGGTCTGTCTTCTAGTTCTCTGAAAAGAGGCCCAAGCCTCAGCCCCCTATGAGATTCTTGTACACAACACTGAAGGGACACACTGATCTCTCTTTAGCCACCACATTAATGCTCATCAAATGGGGAGCTCTCACAGCCCAACTTCCATGTAACCTAATTCTTGAGTTTGCTAATGGAAGCCTGAAACCCCCTCCCCAATTCTAAATGATTAGGTTGTGAATTTCTTTGCCTCAAAAAGACACTTAACAACCTTCTTCTCTAGTTCCAAAGACCTTTGAACGTGCATGAACCCTATACTCTTTTAACAACCTTATTGTTGTTGCTGTGTGCCGTGGAGTCAATTCTGACTCACATCGACTCTATAGGACAGAGTAGCACTGCCCCATAGGGTTTACTAGGCTGCCATATTTTCAGTTGCCTCACACGTACACAAAAGCTGGACAATGAATAGGGAAGACAGAAGAAGAATTGATGCCTTTGAATTATGGTGTTGGTGAAGAATATTGAATATGCATACCATGGACTGCCAGAAGAACAAACAAACCTGTCTTGGAAAATTACAGCCAGAATGCTCCTTAGAAGCAAGGATGGCGAGACTTTGTCTCACATACTTTGGACATGTTATTACGATGGATCAATCCCTGGAGAAGGACATCGTACTTGGTAAAATAGAGGGTCAGTGAAAAAGAGGAAGACCTTCAATGAGATGCATTGACACAGTGGCTGCAACAATGGGCTCAAGCATAACAAGAACTGTGAGGATGGTGCAGGACCAGGCAGTGTTTCATTCTGTTGTACATAGGGTCGCTATGAGTTGGAGCCAACTTGATGGCACCTAACAACAATAATCTTTACAGAAGCAAATTGCCAAGTCTTTTCTCTCTTGGAGCTGCTGGTGGGTTCGAACCACCGATCTTTCATTTAGCAGCCAAGTGTTAACCATTGCACCACCAGGGCTCCTTTTCATAACATTACTGTCTAGTAAAGTTGCAGTCCTATAGATATTAAAACAACATGCTGCTGGAGAATGGATTGTGCGGGCAAGAACAGAAGCAGAGGGAACAGTTAGGAGGCTCTTTCCATGGTCCAGTCAAGTCATGATAATAGCTTGGACCTGGGTCATATTAGTAGAGATGGGCAAATGTAGACAGATCAGGATATGTTCTAGAGGTAGCATTGACAGGATTTGTTGATGGATTGTAACTGTTGGAAGGATAACATGAAGAAAAGAATCAGGGATAATGCCTAATTTGCTTAAGCAACCAGGTGATTGGTAGAGCTGTTTACCAAGGTGAGGAAAACTTGGGTGGAAGGAGGTTTGAAGAGAAACTTCAAGAATTTTCTTTTAAGGGAAAGGGGGAGAGTGCTGACACATTGCGGGGATTGCAACTAATGTCACAAAAAAATTGGTGTATAAAATTTTTGAATGAAAAACTAATTTGCACTGTAAACTTTCACCTAAAACACAATAAAATAATAAAATAAAGAATTTTCTTTTAGGTATCTTAAGGTTGAGATGCCACTTAGACAATCAAATGGTGATGTTGTATTATAAATTTGGGTCTGTGGGGCTGGAGAAAAGTCTAGACTGGAGTTATAAACGTGCAAGTCATCAGTATAGAGACAGTAGATGAAAACATAAGACTGGATAAGTTCCCCTAGAGCATGAGTGTAGAAAGAGGAGCCCAGGAGGGAGTCCTGGTGGCCTCCAACTAGCCCATGGAGTGGTATTTATCTCTGAAGAAAGATTTTTTGTAAATGAAGCATTGGTGGTTTCACAGGCAAGATGGCGCTGGGGAGTCCAGGGACTGGGGAAGAAAGGTGATGGGAGAAGGAGTTCCAAGATCAAGCCAGAATGCAAGAGTCTGGTTGTGTATCAGACAGTCCAACGCAGATTTATTTCCAGAAAAAAAAAGTCAAGACTTGGGTTATCCACCGCTAAGTAGATACAAGAAAAAGGACCTTTCTCCTCATTATTATTTTTACAGAAACTAAGCAACAACTTTATGCCTACAGTAGACAGTGCTTACCTTCAAGTAAGCGGGAATAAATATTCTTATTATACAAAGCTTTGAATGCATGCCATCCTCTTCACACGACTTGCGATAAGGCAGATCGCTTTTGAAAAACTGAACTTTATCATAAAAGATTTGGTTCCAAATGATCTAATGGTCAAGGAGCCACTATATGGTATTCCTCCACATAATCCATGTGGGTATAAATTAGTTCAGAAAATTACATTTGATGATCAAGAAGCTAAAATGTATCCCTGGTGCTCCTGCAATTATGTTGACCAGCTCTGGTACATCAGAGGTATTTCATAAATCTTTGATGATGAGAGGAAGGTGGGAGACAGGGAGAGAGAGAGGGATGGAAGGAAGGAAGGAAGGAAGGAGGGAAAGATTTGCATCTGCAAACAACTTTTCTGGAGTTTCTGCTTGGAACTAGACATGTAGGTCATCTGTACCAGCTGGTCTTGCTACTGTTAACAACCATCCTCAGCACCTCTTGCAGGGTTCACCATGTGCCACTTAGAAAAGGGCTGATGAGTTGTTCTGCATGGAAGCTGAGGAAAGAGATGTCCCAACCCATAACTATTTCTAGAGACAATATGGCATTGATAAGAAATTATTTCCAATTGCACAATGCCTCTGTGTAAAAGAAATGCATCTAAAAACCTGCATGTTCTTTGTTAACAAAACTGAATTCAGCTAGAAAATCTTTCCCATGTTATTACAAAGCGAGTTTTACATTAATTGGCCCACTCTCCCAACAGAATGAAAGGCAGCTGATTTTCTAAATTGCTTGCTTACTAATGCATGATTGCAATTTAATAGGCCACCATGAATAACTTATTTTTAGGACATATGGTTTGGATGCCAGTATTTTCACAAAAAGCTTCTTTGTCATATAAATTGCTTTTTATGTCCCTGACAAATTTGTGTATAAGAAATACATTTGTAGGATCATAGACCTAAACATAAAAGCAAGAACCATAAAACTTCCTGAGGGAAGCATAGAAAAATATCTTCACGTCCTAGTAATAGGCAAAGATTTCTTTAAACAAGACCCCAAAAGCATTCACCATAAAATGAAAACATGATAAATTGGACTTCATCAAAATTAAAAACTTCTGCTCACCAAAAGACACCATTAAGAAAATGAAAAGTCAAGCAACAGTCTGTGATCATATTCGCAATACATAATCCATGACAAAGCACATGAATCCAGATGATAAAAAGAACTGCCACACATCAATAATAAAAAACAAACAGCTTAATCTTAAAAATGAGACTTGAAAAGACACTTCACAAAGGAAGATGTATAGATGGCCCATAATGACATGAAAAGAGATTCGGCATCATTACTCACCAGGAAATGTGAACGAAAACCACAATGAGACACTATTACTACTATAAACACCATCGAATGGTAAAAATGAAAAGATTGGCATTAACAAGGGTTAGCTAAGGTGTAGAGCAACTGAAATTCTCACATATTGTTGGTGGGGGTGTACGATGGCACAGTCTATTTGGAAAGACTCTGGTTATTTCTTGAAGTTTCCATACTCTTTGTTGTTGTTGTATGCCGTCCAGTCAATTCCAACTCATAGCGACCCTATAGGGCAGAGTAGAACTGCCCCATAGGGTTTCCAAGGAGCGGCTGGTGGATTTGAACTGCCGACCTTTTGGTTAGCGGCCATAGCTCTTAACCACTGTGCCACCAGGGCTCCTGCAACAACCTAATGAATCTCAGAAGCATGATGTTCAGTGAAGGAAGCCAGACATGAAAGAGTGCATACTGTATGAATTCTATCTATATGAAATTCTAGAACAAGCAAAACTTCTGTAGTGAAGAAATCAAATCAGCAGTTGCCTAGGGCTGAGGTTGGGAGTGGGTGGGATTTGACTGGAAAGGAATAAGGGGGGACTTTCTGGAGAGATACTTTTTACATCTGCAGGCGATGATTACACGGATGTATAACTTTGTCAAAACTCACTGAACTGTGCTCTTGTTTGTATTTCACTGCTTGTAAATTATGCCTCAATAGAAATTTCTTCATAGGCAATATGCAGTACTGCTTCCACATTTTCCCCATTGATAAGAAATTTTCTATGATTTTTATACCGCTGTCAAGATTTTAGAGCCTAAGTTATATTTTTCAAAGGCTCCAAAAGGAGCTATCTTTGAAGAAACTGCGACAAGTGTTCTAACACTATTTTACAAATATTTATCTTCGATATAAGAGGCAGCCTGTGATAATAGGAAGTTAATATTTTGCACTCTGTTTCCGTGGGCTGTAATAGCATGGATAGTACACAGGCATGAGGTCACATGGGGAAGGGCAAACTGCATTCTTTGCAGCTCACCTATACACTTCAGGAACCAGTAGACTGGCCCGCATCACGTAACATCATAATCTGTGTTCTGCTGCAACAGCTGTGCAGCTTTCAATCATCTGCTGTGGGGCAGGGTCCAGGTGGCCGTGGTCTCCCTCTGAAAATGCTGCTGGCCCAGTGGCCTGTAGGCCTCTGTAGTTAGGATTGCCCTTGGGCAATCCTAACAAGCCTCCAGGCCAACAACAGCAATACCAAGTGAATATCAAGGGCAGCTGGGGTGACTTTCAGCAGCTGCATGGGAGCTTTCCATTACTTAAAGATTATTATTTTCCATCTCTCTTCCTAGAATGCTGGTGTATGTCCATGGACTGGGAATGGAGGACAATTCAAGTAACATGCAAGGAGCCATTCATACAATGGTTCCTCCATTTTGGCGTGTCCCAAACCTTCCATCTTATCTCTACTGGGCTCTGCCCTGGGAAGTCTTGAACTATTCCATCTCTGACCCTCTGGCCTTGCTGTCTGAAAGAAAACTTCAAGGTATTTGAAGTTCAGTTGTTCCCCTCTTGACCTGGTCCTTAATAGACCATCCAGATCTCAGCATCCCTTGTTCCACCTGCAGATTCAGGCACCAGGCCATCACCCAAAGGGGCAAATCCTGCCCTTCCTTCCACTATCACTGATTACTATGGCTGTGCTCCTGATGGAGATGGAGAAATTACGTTTAGTAAGTACACCTATTCCTCCCTTATCAACTATCTCATTATCCGACATTTTGCATTTACAACAATAATAAAAAAACCTATCTATTTTTCACATTAACAACATATGTCTGGCAGTAATGAACACTGAAGCACGAGGCAAGGGTAACACTGGCTGTGATGGTTAAGGTTATGTGTGAACTTGGCTGAGCCATGATTCTCAGTTTGGCAGTTATGTAATGATGTGATTTGGCAGTTATGTAATAATATGATTTGGCAGTTATATACTGATGTAATTTGGCAGTTTTGTGATTATATAGTCATCCTCCATTTTGTGATCTGATGTGGTCATCCCCCATTTTCGCAGAACACCGATTTTCACATAACGACCTGGCCTTTGGAACCTAACCATGTCGCTAAGTGAGGAGTAGGTGTAGTAATATGCCAATGAGAGTCACTGGGTGGTGCCAACAGTTAATGCACTTGGCTGCTAACTGAAAGGTTGGAGGTTCAAGTCCACCCAGAGGCACCTCAGAAGAAAGGCCTGGCAATCTGCCTCCAAAAAATTCAGCCAGTGAAAACTCTACGGAACACAGTTCTACTCTGACATACATGAGGTTGCCATGAGTCAGAGCCAACTGGACGGCAACTGTTCTGGAAATATGCCAATGAGAACGCCAAATATTTGAGGACAGTTTAAAGAACTAAAGATAAGCAGGTGTACACAATTACAGATTTAGAAATCAAATTTTCATATTTTGTAAATGTAGTTGAAAAAATCCCCACCTCCCTTAAAATTTTCAGCAGGCAAGTCATATCAGAACTCTGTTATACTGAAATCTTTTTTTCTCAATTTGCTGTTTTGAGGTATTTATCTGAATAGAAATTTTCTTTGAAATGCTATAATTACACACACGTATACTCAAACTTACGGGATAATAATAGATTCTCATAAAGAACTGGATCAGGAAAATTACACATTTTTCTATTATCTGAGAAAAGTAATTCTTTCAGATGTATTTATTGACCATGAAGTAACCTATTATCTAAAAATAAAGCAGTCTTGTTTTGATCTACTACCCTTATATCTGCATAAAGGAACCAACCTTAGTGTATAGAAAAAATCCAAGTAGGACATCTTGATAGACTGAAATTAAAAAAAAAAAGTATCTGCCAAATTAAGTATGCATCACACTTGAAAACACTGATGTCAAAGAGAAACTTCACCAATCTAAGGAAACTCTTTTGTCCCAGGCTGAAATGCAACAGACTGAAGTTCAATTTAGAACTATAATCTATTATTTTTCACCCCAGCCACTGCACTGTTAAAATGGAAGATGTGGCTAATCAATTACAGCAGCCAAAATGGAGTATTGCATAGCTTGTAATCTCTGAAGCTTAAAAGAAAATCCGTTTACAAAAATTCAGAGATACATCAAAATGACAAGGGAAGTAAAAATGCCTTCATTTTCAATTAACACTAGCCAGAGTTTTAGAAAGTTGTAACATCCTTATTCCCCTTTCTTCTCACCTCCTCTAAAGTTTTCCAGTTTGACCATAAACACGTGGTGGAAACAATTGATGAGGTGTTTACAAAACAGATGTTTTCAAGGAACCATAAGATCTACCTTTCCAAAGAAACATAAATTGCAAGTGACAGAATACAAGACACACACAAATACATTAAAACATAGACCACGGAGCAGACAGAATCACGGGAGATATTGTCTAGTTGGCATTTATTGAACACCCACTCTATGATAGAAAGTTCCCAGATTTCTCCTGAATTAATATTCTTTCACTTTGTCAAATTATGTCGTATCTGTTTCAAAGATGACTCCCAAAGAAAAGTATAATATTTCACCCTACCCAGAACTAACAAGGGAAGAAACAAGAATATTCAGGATGCAATCTTCTTATGAATGAATGAAGGAATATGTGTGTATACGTGTGGTGTGTATACATATATATACATATACACACACACACAAATATATCTTAATAATGATCAAGTGTTCTTCATAACTTCTTTACAAATGAAATATGCTTGCATCTTCTGATGGTGAGTGCCCTTAACAGGGAACTGAGATTAGGCTGTTGTTGATGGCAGGTTCTTCCTATTTCTTTCTTTGCTTCTCTGCTTGGCCATACTTTTCTCATACTAAACACAGGTTTTTGACTTGTAACTCTTCACCCGACACATAGCAGGAAGATTGTTCTGGTAGTCCATCCTCAGTTTTACTATCAGCACTCTCTAAGTGGTTCTCAGTTGGGGGTGACTCAGCACCCCAAGGGACATTTGAAAATGCTGGAGACATTTTTAATTGTCACAACCAGGGTAGGGGAATACTACTGGCACCTAGTCGTTAGAAGTCAGGGATGCTGCTAAATATGCTACAACGCACAGAACAGCCCCCTACAACGAAGAATGATCTAGTCCCAAATGTCAATAGTGCTGAGACTGAGAAACCGAGTCCCTACGTGGCACAAATGGTTAATGCGCTTGGCTACTGATTGAAAGGTTGGAGATTCGAATCCACCCAGAGATACCTCCGAAGAAGGCCTGGCCATCTACCTCTGAAAAATCAGCCGTTGGAAACCCTATGGAGCACAGTTCTACTCTGACACACATAGAGTTGCCATGAGTTGGAGTCAACTTGATAGCAATTGGTTTTTAGCTAGATATAACTAGGTCTACTGTCTAACTAGGCTTGGTGCTAAGCAATTTTATTTTTGGATTTCAGATGCAAAGGGTTGAATTAATGAAACTCACTAGTTCACGTCACATCACTGGACTCTACAAGGCTTTGTCTTGTTTTATTTATTTTTTATTCCTATTTCCCACTCCACCATTCTCATGTATTTGATATGTATCCTTTTATTTATGTGTGTCTTTGTAAAGTGTTTAGTGGTGTGTTTGCGTGCGTGTATTTTATGTTATGTACATGGCACTGGGCTCTAGACCCACATCATTGTGTTTCTTACTTTCTTTCCATACAGTATTGTTTTTAAGATCTATCAGTGATGCTGAAACATATATTAGAAAGTATGCTGTTTCTAATCCCTGATAGATATTTTAGAGTATGTTTTCAGCACAGTTTACTAATATATCCTGCCCACCCCGGCCAGAAACGGCTTTTCCAACATTCCACTACTATAAACAACATCACAATGAACATCCTTGAAAATGTCCCTTATGTATCTGTGTGAGAATTCCCTGAGATATATACCTAGGAGAGGAATTATTCAGCACTTTTTCAGATATTATCACGGTTGCTCTTCAAGCAATGATGTGAGACAGGCATCATTGTTTGCCATTGTAGAGATGGGGAAACTGACGTTTAGAGAGATTATGTAAGTTGCCCGAAGTCATCCAGCAGAGCTAGGATTCGACTGTTTAGATTTTCTGAAGCTCATGCCTTTCTCTCTCCCTAGAAGGCTCCAGATACAGAAGACAATGAAGCCAAGAACAGAAGTGGCGCTGACAGAAGCGAGACACAGAGAGGTTTGAGTGAGAGCCTATACTCACATGACAGAGGTGTAACTAAAGTATAGCAGGCAGGGTGTATGCCCTCGGCGGTACTTGTTGCAGGGCGCCAATGAGCAGTTTCCATTATAGGCCATCATAGTTTCTAAAGCTAACTGTGAGAGAACATTCAGCAATTTAACACTAATTGCCCTAGGTGCTATTTTCTGTAGCTAGGCCCCTGCTCCCGTCCTATCATCTTCTATCCTTCCTCAGCTGCGGTGTCTTTCTCTACAGCCTTTCTTTATTTCCCAGGATCTTCAGAAGCAAATCTAACAGGGACAACTGGACTCAGCACAGGAAAGATGAGGAAAGACCCGGGGGCCTGAGCCTCAAGCCCAAAGGAGACCTCACAGAGAGACTTGACACCTCTCCTGGTATTGAACGTCTTCACCACTCATTCTTTTGCTCATTTTCAGTAGTAGTTAATCAGCTACACTGTGTAGCACATTTGTCAAGCAAAACCTGCCTTTTGGTGAATTGTGGCCCTATGTGTGCCTCCCATGCTGCAACCAGGATAGTGCCCTCGTTCGGACTGCTGTCTGAGCCATCACATGCGCGGTCCTCAGGGAGACCCACCAGCTGGCTACGGACCTAAAGACTAGAGGGGAGGGTTGGCTGCAAAGCTCCGACCAGCTTCTTGCTTGTGTCCATTGAGACCCCACTGCACAGAAGCGTGCTGGAGACATCTCATACCTTGCTTATAGGAACCCCTAGCAGCACCCTCCTTCCCATATAAAACAAGGAGACTGAGTGAGGAGCCACTTCTCCATTAGACATGACAATACGTTGAGGGGCCCGCAGAAATATTTATATCATAATTTCTTTTAAACTCAGAAGAAAACAAAGAATATAATAATGAATACATAACGATGAATCCAGCCTGGATTATCTGGATTATATTTGTCTTTATACCAAAAAGTCTTCATATAGATAGATAGATCTAGATACAGATATAGATATGTTTGTGTGTGTGTGTGTGTGCGTGTATACACTGTTACTGGGTGCTGTTGATTCCAACTCATAGCAATCCCATGTGACAGAGTAGAACTGCCCAATAGGGTATTCTTGGCTGTGATCTTTACGGAAGCAGATCGCTATTTCTTTCTTTTGTGGAACAGCTGGTTGGGTTCAAACTGCCAAACTTTTGGTTAATAGCTGAGTGCTTTTATATATATATATATATATACATTTTTTTTTATGGGGAAGGGGCTTATAAAGGCAAAAGTGTCTCGGGCCCATAGAGACATCACGTGGCCCTGATAGTGGGAAATACACAGTCTGTGAAGGCAGAACGATCAGGTTCCGACTCCTGATTGGTCCTCGTTAGCTTCATGTTCTTGATCTCCCTGGGTTTCAGTCTCCTCCTCAGGGAAACGGGGACACAGATTCCTCAGAGAGTTGTAAGGAGGCTTAAATGACAAGACGCTCTGGCCAACAGGTGCTAAACAACTGCCAAGTCTCCTCCTTTCCCTGCTTCTTCACAATGAACTGGCAGCCCAATCACAGGTGAACATTTGAGGAGGCACTTAGCCAAGATTTGCTCCTTGTCCTCACCTCTAAGTTCCTACAACCCCCTGCCAGATAATTAAACCCTGCCTTGGTCTCTCCATGTGAAGGAGTAAACGGAAATCATATGGTCTTATAATTGCCTCATGCCTCTTCCTGAAAACATCCCAATTTTGACTAAAAGAAACTGAGGTAAATGAAGGAGCCAGGGCCTAGACCTCACCCTTTCTCATTTTTACCCCAAGAGCTAAGAAGTAGCAAGACGTGATACTAAAAATAGTATTGGCAGAAGGTATGGCTTGGTTCACATCAAAGATCTGTCCCTGAGAAGGCGCAAATAAATCCAGATTTTATGAATTGGATCATGGTTACCTATCGAAAACAAACAAAAACATTTACACTTAAATGTGACTATTTGAAGTTTAATTTAAAAATAAGAATATAACATTAGCAAAACCACTTCAAGGTAAGAGCATACTAACACCAGAGGATAACTGATAGGATGCTTTAAAGGTATGGAGGAAATATGAAGAAAGCTGTGCCTAAAAGGGATCTAGAAGTAACCGTAGAAGCGATGGGGAGTATGTGTGTGTATAGATATTTGTATACGCATGTGTATATAGAGATGATAGACCGATAGATAGATTACCAATTGGAAGGAAATTAGGATACAGAAGTAGTCCCAGGAGCCTACCCCCAGCTGGGTCAACTGGACTAAACCTGGCTGGAATCATAGTTTATGTACCAAAGATGCTTCCACCCCTTCTCCTTCTAGTAGAGGGGCTTCACCTGAACTCAGCTTCCCATAGGCCCATTGGCTCCCTTCCTTCTATAGAAGGGGCTCTAAGTTCCCATGGACCCCAAAGTCTCAGGTCCTGGGCAGCTGGCATTTCCAGGCAAGTCTTGCAAGCAGCTGGCACCCAAAATCTAGCCTGCCCATCTCCAAACTTCTGGTTATTCCACCACTGGCGAGGCTGCTCTCTCACTGTCCTAGAAGGAAAACTCACAAGGAGCAGGGTGCTCCCACTGGAACATGGACCCCTCACCTATGGACGGCCAAATGCCCTGACCTCAGCACGCCTTTCTGTGGAATACTGGAGGGAGGGGCTGGGGGTGTCCATGCCACTTATCTCTTGCTAACCCTGATCTTACAAGTTTTCCCTTTCCCTATAGGGCCTACTCCTTAACCCATACTATGTAACATACAGTTTGTCCCAAATACTGATGGATGACCCAAAGGCAGCCAAAGGAACCACCTGGCATGACAGATGTAGGCTAAAATGTTGGTGGTCACCATGCCTGGGTGGTAGGATGACAGGCAATAGCTATTTTCTTCTTTCCACTTTTCTGTCTTTTCAAATTTCTACTTTACCCTTAGAATCAGGAATAAATCCTTGTTATCTAAAATGAACTTGAGACTTCTGGGCAACATGGCACTATAGTCAGAAGCACCACGCCATCCCTCCGCAGCAAAGATCAGAAAAACTAAGTCAAACAGAGTCAACACGTCAATCCTGAAACCCTAAGCATCAAATGAAGAGATAAAGAACTCAGCCAAGCACCGAATGGAGTAATAAACTGAACAAGAACAGAGAGCGAGGAAAGATACATGCAGGGGTCCCCTGTCAGCTACTACAGCACGGGTCCGCCATCTTGGACTCCTATCAGAGATCAGTGAACAGGGGGTACGAGAAAGCAGCTTCATGGAGCTTCCAGCAGGAGACAGAACAACCTGTAATCAGCGATAGACGCTTTCCCACCCCCCACCCTTCTTCACCCCCACTCGGCCTCCTCTGCTTCCTGCAGCCACAGTGTCTTGGCCGGGAAGCACCCTGGTGTCGCTCGGATTCCACCTACCCGCATTGGCTGGCTCCCTGAGTGCCTTTTGTTGGCTGCTGGTGTTGCTTTTTTCCACTACTTTGGATTTCTTCCTTACCTCTCACCACCTCCCCCTCCTTTCTCTCAAATACCTGGCTCCGTGCGCCATCTTTGCTTCTTCCTGAAAGGCTGCGAAACACCGCTTGACTGTGAAACTGCTTCCCGGCCCGTGCCGCCATGCTGGTGGGACCTCCGGGGCTTTTTTGTTCGTTTGCTCTGATTTGTTCTGTTTTGATTTGTTTGTTAGTTTTCTTTTTCTTTTCTCGGCTTGGGAGCCCCTTCTAGCCGGGCAGTACCCCGTGGCTTGGAAGCTACTCCCTTACTCTGCGCAGACGCACAGGGACATCCCTGGGGCATTTCTTTTCTCTTGTTTTTTTTAGGGCGGTGGGGAGGGGTTGTTTCTTTGTTTTATTTTCTTCTCTCTCTTATTCCCTTTTTGTCTTCATTTCCAGTTTCTCAATTTATTCATTTTTTTCTTTTACCCTTTTTCTTTTTTTTTCATTTCTGTTTTTCCTCATTTCTCAGTGTCTCATCTCTCCACTCCAACAGCAAGCTCCCTTAGCACTCTTTTTCGTTAGTGTGTATGTTTTTTAGCTCCTGTTCCTCTCTCCTCTCTCTCCTCTTTCCCATACGCATCTTAGCTCCACACATCACAATCTCCCCCCTCCTTCCTGCCTACCTGCACTGTGTGCTGAACATCACGCTCCCAAGCAGCACAGGCACGCCTACTGGAAGCTGCCCTGCACTGATTCCCGGTCCACACTGTCAGTCCTAGTACGTGCCACAAACAACCCATCCCAGCAACTCCCCTTCAGCTGGACCTGCCCTGCTGTACCATACCTGAATGACTGACCCGCCCATTGGAGAAGGAGGTGAAAAGTATCGTGCCCACAGACAAGCAAACAACAAAGAACGCACAGCCTGCCTACTCAGACATAACCAAATAAAACAAAAAAGCAGGACGAAACAAACAAATCTACAAAACAAACTTATCCATGGCTCCTTAGTGTAGAGGAGGACAGTCACTGCTACGAAACATTCTTTCTTAAAAAATGCCTTGTTGCAGGAAAGGTCATGGAAGCCCCATAGACACATCCAAACTCCCTGAGGGACTGAACTGCTGGGTGGAGGGCTCTGGGGACCATGGTCTCGGGGAACATCTAGCTCAATTGGCACAGCTTATAAAGACAGTGCTCTACATTCCACCTTGGTGAGTAGTGTCTGGGGTCTGAAAAGCCTGTGAGCGGCCATCTAAGATACTCCACTGGTCTCATCCCTTCGGGAGCAAGGGAGAATGAAGAGAACAGGATACAAGGAAAAGATTAGTCCGAAGGACTAATTGTCCACAGCTACCAAGGCCTCCACCGGACCAAGTCCAGTACAGCTGGATGGTGCCCGGCTACCACCACTGACTGCTCTGACCAGGATCACAGCAGAGGGTTCTGGACAGAGATGGAGAAGGATGTAGAGCATAATTCTAACCCACAAAAAAGGACCAGATTTACTGGCCTAAAGGAGACTGGAGAAGCCCCGAGAGTGTGGCCCCCAGACACCCTTTTAGCTCAGTGGTGAAGTTACCTCCGAGGTTTAGTGTTCACCCTGGGAGTGGACAGCCCCATAAAACCAAATGAGACTAACGAGGTACAGGAGTCCAGTGACAAGGGCCAGAAGGCAGAAGGGGACAAGGAAGCTGGTGATAGGGAACCCAAGGTTGAGTAAGGATATTGTTGATGTGTTGTGAGACTGTTAACCATTGTCATAGGGCAACATTTGTAGTAACTGCTAAAGGAGAAACCATTTTGTTCTGTAAGCCTTCATCTTAAGTGAGAATAACAGCACAATTGGAAGAGCGTAGTCAATGTCACTGAATTGTGCATGTAGAAATTTTTGAAATGGTGTATCTTTGGCTATGTGTATTTTCACCAGAAAAAAAAAAAAAAGGTTGAGAAGTTAGAGGGTTGATATGTTGTGGGGTTGTTAACCAATGTCATAAAACAACGTGTGTACTTCTGTTTCATGAGAAACTATTTGTTCTGTAAGCCTTCACCTGAAGTACAATAAATAATTAATTAAAAAAAAAAAAGAGCCAAAAAAAAAAAAAAAAGTCTCGCTGCATCTTTACAAGGTTGCCTTCCCTCCAGGACTTTCAGGGAAAGCTATTCTTGTGAGAAATAACACATCAAGCTAATAAAAGATGGCCTAAAAAAGGGATTTGCACTTCCATTCATGAGAGTGCATAGTGGCAGTAGATGAATCAAAGTCACTTTATTTTATCCGAAATCCTAACAAGGTAGTTATTTGGTTTCCCAGGCTCTGGGAGGTAAAAGCAGCAAAACAAGGGAGGGATGGGGAGAGATGGTCTGGACAAGGAGACCACAAGGCTGGCAGTGGTGAGCAGACACAAAGGCCCGCCCAATTCCAAGGGGAAGAAGGAAGAGGCATCAAGAGAGTTTTGTTTTCAAGTAGTTTTAAAAATTTCCAAATAAAAAATTAACGAGATACTACTGGGTCAGGCAAATAAAGAAAGTTGAGTTTTCTTGTCTTGTTTTAAGAACGGCAGCTGGTACCTAGTAGGCACTTTGTTAATGTTTGTTGAATGGATGAATAACACAGAGCCCTGGCAAGGGATGCAGTGAAATGGCCTCACAGACATTGCTGGCACCAGTGCAAATTGTATTTTCTTTTTCAAAAATAATTTAGAAAAATGTATCAGGCCTTTAAGATGTGCATAACCTTGGATCCAGCAATTATACTTTTAGGAATCTGATGTAAGGAAATAATCCTAAAATCAGAAAAAGCCATATTCAAAACTATTTTCAATTGACAAGCTGTTAGCAGTAACATTGCAAATAAGTCAAATTTCCAAAACAAAAGAATGGTTACATAATCTTAGTGGAATATTACGCAACCAGTGATACACGACATTCAGGACAATCTCTAAAAAATATAAGATGTTTTAAATTCTTTACATTTATCTGTCTATCTATTTACACACACTTATATGTGTGCATATATGTGTGAGCATGTATATATATGTACAAAAACATATATATATAGCATTATAATTCTGCTTAAAAAGAATATTATTTCCTATACCAACCATATCCCAGGGTAAATAGTTGTTTAAGCAAAGTTTCTCTTTATAAAAGTATTCCAGCTAAGAAATGAAGATTGAATGAAAAGATTAGAGTAACACTGAATTAGTCATCATTGCTGGGTAACACAGTACCCCAAAACACAGAGGCTTCAAACAACACAGTGTCTGTGGGCAAAAAATTCAAGAGTATCTTAGCTAGAGATTCTGGCTCAGAATCTTTCATGAGGTTGTTATGAAGCGGTCATCTGGGGCTGCAGTCATCTGAAGGCTTGACTTCCAACACAGTCCTGATAATGTGGCCGCTGGCTTTGCCTAGCGTGAGTGACCCAAGAGAGGGGGGAACAGAAACTACACTGTCTTTTATAATCTAACCTCTCAAGTGACATGTCATCACTTCTATATCCTGTGGGTCATGCAGACCAACCCTGATACAATTCGAGAGAACATTAAACCAGGGTGTGAATACCAGGATGCAGGGACCACTGGGATCCATCTTGGAGTCTGGCTACCACAAACACCATTTTGCAACCCCTAATGAACTGATGGATCTAAACTATAATCATCAGTGGCTGCTGACATCACAACAAGACAGACAACCAGACATGAAGTCTCACTTGGCATAAAGAACAACAGCAGCTATGAAGTAGTCTTGTCCAAAAAGTTCAGCTTGAATCTGACTAAGCCTTTGGTTCTATCTACTAATTTACAGGAAATAAAGGGGACAAAGGAATGGGTTAAACAATACCAATACCAAGAGAAAAAAAAAGCAACTGCTATCGAGTTGATTCATAGCAACCCCATAGGGTTCACCAAGGCTGAAAATCTCCACGAAAGCAGACTGCCACATCTTTCTCCCGAGGAGCCACTGGTGGTTTCAAACCACCGACTTTCAGTTAGTAGTTGATCGCTTTAACTACTGCGCCACCAGGGCACCTTTAAATGATACCATGTGGATGTAATTAGCATAACTCAGGTTATTAATGAGTCTTCCTCCAATCCTGACACCACATTCTTCTTCAGGTAGTCCAGCTTCTGGGATTATTTGCTCAGCATACAGACTGAATAAGTATGGTGAAAGGATACAACCCTGATGCACACCTTTCCTGACTTTAAACCTCGCAGTATCCCCTTGTTCTGTTCCAACGACTTCCTCATGAGCACAGTTAAGTGTTATGGAATTCCTATTCCTTGAAATGTTATCCTTAATTTGTTATGATCCACACAGTCGAATGCCTTTGCATAGTCAGTAAAACACAGGTAAACATCTTTCTGGGGTTCTCTGGTTTCAGCCAGGATCCATCTAACATCAGCAATGATATCCCAAGTGATGAAAAACCATTACTTCTGTTATAAACATGAAATATATTTCATTGGACAGACAATTTTTCTCTTCTTTCTTTGTTCAAGAGTGTATTCATTTCCTAGAGCTGCTGTAATAAAATGCCAAAATTGTGGGTGGCTTTAAAGTACAGAAATTTCTTGTCTTACTGTTATGGAACCTAGAGTCTGAATTCAGGGTGTCAGCAGGGCCATATTCTAAGCATGGCTCTAGGGAAAGATCCCTTCTTGTCTCTCCTGGCTTCTGGTAGTCCCAGGCTTTCCTTGGCGTGTAGATGCATCTTCACAGGGCCATCTTTTCTCTGTCATTCTGTGTTTTTCTCCTTTTGTAGGATACCATTCCAAATCGATTAGAACTCATCTTACTCCAGTATGATCTCACGTTAACTGATAACATCTTAAAAGACCCTATTTCCAAACAAGGTCACAGGTACTAGAGGTTAGGACTTCAACTTATCTTTTGGGAGGACACAATTTAACCCAGAAGGAGCCCTGGTGGTGCAGTGGTTAAGCACTTGGCTGCTAGCTCAAAGGTCAGCAGTTCAAACCCATCAGCCACTCCACGGGAGAAAGATGTGGCGGTCTGCGTTGGTAAAGATTACGGCCTTGGAAACCCTGTGGGGCAGTTCTACTGTGTCCTATAGGGTCAACGTAGGGTCACTATGAGTTGGAATTGACTCGACGGCAATGGGTTTGGTTTTGGGTTTTAATTTAACCCATAACAAAGAGGTACCTGGAAAATATATATATATATTTACATTTTGGATTTAGAGTCCACATGGAGAGGATCTCTTTGTTACACCGACAAACAGCAAATATTAGAGAGTCATGTAGCAATACTTGAGTTAAAGCACTTATTTTCATGCAGTTGAGAACAGACTCCATCTTGACAAATTCACAGCAGAACAGCCAACTCTGAAAGATGGCACTGCAATCAAAGGGCCCCAGGGATGAATCATCAATCAGCCTGGCCATCATGAATATCATGAGGAGCGGTGCACCCCAAAAACACAACTCTAGGAAGTCTCCAGCAAAAAGAATGTGATTGCCACTAAGTACTAGGTACTCTTTGTGTAAGGGCAGTAATGGTTCAGAGGTAGAATTCTCACCTTCCCCACAAGAGACCCAGGTTTGAGTCCCAGCCAATACGCCTCATACGCAGCCACCACTCATCTCTCGGTGAGGGTTTGCGTGTTGCTATGATGCTGAATAGATTTCAGCAGAGCTTCCAGACTAAGATGGACTAGGAAGAAAGGCCTGGTGACCTATGTCTGAAAATCAGTCAATGAAAATCCTACAGATCACAACAGTCCGATCCAAAACTGATCATGGGGATAGCACAGGACTGGGCAGACTTTCATTTGGTTGTGCCTGGGGTCGCCATGAGTCAGGGGCTGACTCTATACCAGCTAATAACAACAACATTGTTTATGGAATGCTGTCTTAATTCAGTATTTCCAGGTTACAAAAATACGCTCAGATGCTCTCTGGTTGACTTGACTGAAATAAACAACTCAGCCATCCACACTGAAAAGCATAGGTCATATCAAGTCATTCCATTTGTACGTCCTGGTATCAAGCCAATTTTGCAGCATATCACTGGAAGAGAAATTAAATTTGGTACATTTAGATACAGAAAATCTGGGAAACAGAGAAGTATCCTCAGGAAAAGAGTATCCTGCTGAAGATTACTATTTACAACAAAACAGTAAGGACAAAATAATGTTTAGAAATATGAACAGTCTACTGGAAGAATAATTTCTCGAAAATATATACTGTAAAGTGTACATGGAAAGCACATGGGTGTTTCTATGAAGGAAACTGGGTTGGAAAGTGAATGGCATGCTGTAAACTCTTCATTTTCCAACTGCAAAGGCCTGGATCCTTCCGAGGTGGCAGTTTACCTGGTAATGTACGAAACTGAAATGAAACCACTGCCATTTCGAAGTCTTCAACTAACTCACTACTGGCGCTTTCGAATTAGTTTGTGTCTCTTGGGAAATACAGGAAAAGGGGCGTTCCGTTTCAGCTTGGCCCCTCTGCTGCCTCTCACGCCTTGAGTCACCAACATCAGCCTCACAAGCATATTTAACGTCTCGGTTTTGGCATCTGTAAAGAAGGTGTTTCAACAGATGGGGGACAAGGAAACAGGACCAGAATCAGACAAGATGGTTCCTGTTATGCATTGAATTGTGTCCTCCATTGAAAAAAAAAAAACAAACTGTTGCCATGGAGTCGATTCCAACTCATAGCGACCTTATAGGACAGAGTAGAACTGCTCCATGCAGTTTCCAAGGAGCATGTGGTGGATTCCAACTGCCAACCTTTTGGTTAGCAGCCAAACGCTTAACCACTGTACCACCAGGTCTCCCCCCATAAATATGTGGTGTAAATCCTAACCCCTATACCTGTGGTTATAACCCCATTTGGGAATGGGTTTTCTTTGTTATGTTAATGAGGCATTATTAGTATAGAGTGTGTCTTAAATCAATCTCTTCTGAGGTATAAAAGAGCAGATTAAACAAGGAAGCAGGAACATAGACCGGGGAAGATAGATGCCATGCCGCATGTGACCTCCAAGGAACCAAGAAACAGAAGCTGAAAAGAGACAAGGACCTTCCCCCAGAGCCGAAAGAGAGAGAAAGACTTCCCCTAGAGCTGCCGCCCTGAATTCAAGCTTCTAGCCTCCTAAACTGTGAGAAAATAAATTTTTGTTTTGTTAAAGCCACCCACTCATGGTATTTCTGTTTTAGCAGCACTAGATAACTAAGACAGTTCCTAAAGGAAGCTTTAGAAAAACTAACTCAATGGATGGAAGCTTCAAACGTATAAAAAAGTGCCATTCAGCGGGCTGGTCGATGAAACAGAACAATATCTGTACATGGGTATGGACTCACTTCCCTCAAGGAAGCTGAAAAGAAAAAGGGCCTCTCCCAGACAAGCAGACACGCAGGCTGGTTCTAGAAGCCTGGTCCGAACAAGTTGGAGGGGAGGAGCCGGCCCTCTGGTTGACTGCTCTGGTAGAAAAGGGAAATCTCAAAATGAAAAGACAAAAAAAAAAAAAGAAAAGACAATAGAAAAGAAGCATCGCTTTTAAGGGACCGGATAGAAAGGTAAAAACCACTTTTGAACAAATACTTGAGGGTTTATTTTTCTTTTATTATTTTACTTTACTACTTTACTTTAGAAACCCTTGTGGCGTACTGGCTAAGAGCTATGGCTGCTAACCAAAAGGTTGGCAGTTCAAATCCACCAGATGCTCCTTGGAAACCATACGGGCCAGTTCTACTCTGTCCTGTAGGGTCACTATGAGTTGGAATTGACTCCACGGCAATGGGTTTGGTTTTTTGGGTTGTTACTTTATTTTATTTTGAAATAAGCCTGGGAGAGACTCACTCAGGGGGTCCAGAGGCTGAGAGGAGGAACTTTTTAGAAGCCCTTTGAAGCCTGTGGCATGGGTAGGAGAAGCTCAGGCAACGACCACTCTCCTAGTGCTGTATAAATTGTAAGTCTAAAATCCTTCATGTGTTGTCTGTGTGGAGTCACAGGACGCCCAATGCAATTTTACTTGAAGATGAGCTATATGGACAAGGATACACAAGAGAAGCTAAACACATCGCTTCACACTTGCAAAACAGGCACTTAGGAAAAGCAACTTTTGGGGATAAACAGATAGCTACTGTGGAGTCACCTCAGACTCAGAGCGACCTTAGGCACAACAGAACCAAACATTGCATCACCCTCACAATTGCCAGCATGTTCGAGCCTATTGTGGCGGCTATTGTGCCAATCCATCTCACCTCGCCCTCGCTCGTTCTCTACCTCTCCAAACACAATGTCCTCCTCCAGTGATTGATCCCTCCTGATGACGTGTCCAAAGCAAGTGAGTTGAACAATGTTCTGTTATGATCCATAGAGTTTTCATTGGCTGATTTTCAAAAATAGATTGCCAGGCCTTTCTTCCTAGTCTGTCTTAGTCTGGAAGCTCTGCTGAAAACTGTCCACCAGGGGTGACCCTGCTGGTATTTGAAATACCAGTGGCAAAGCTTCCAGCATCACAACAACACACAAGCCACCGCAGTAGGAGAATCTGACAGAAGGGTGGTGGTGGACTTTCGGGGAGGGGTGGCTTTTCTCTCAATCCCCTCGGTGCACACAGTGGGCCGCACATCCCTCTCCAACCCTCTGCTGAACCATCCCAGGAGACAGAGGCTCAGAACTCTGCCAGAAGCCCCTCCCTGTGCGGCCGTGTGGAGACAGCCTGGCCTAGGTGGCAAGGCGGAAAATCAGGCACACGATAACAAAAGGCAGAATTTTCACATGTCAGCTCTTACAGCCATTAGTAGCTGTCATTCAGTACCTAAGAAAAGGAAGGCCAGAGGGCAGCAAGAGGAGACAGCCTTTCTATTCTGGTGTCTTATTTGCAAGCAAAAAGTAAAATATGACCGCATAAAGTACTAATGGATCACAGATGAAATATGAGATGTTAACAGTTTATAGAAAAGTGCTGATGTCCAGAAAAAAATCACTAACTACTAAAGGGCTTTGAAAGAAAGACCTTTTACTGTGAACACAGGAACTCAAATATATGAAGTCCTGGGAACATTAAGCTAGTAAATGTATTTGGAAAACAGCAACTATCTCTCTGCCCTTTGCTTACCAAATAGCATTTCACATAATCAAATGGCCTTTCTCACAGGATATGAAGTCATTTTGTAGAATCTAAAAGGTAGGAGAATCAAGCAAGGAGAAGGCTAGGCCTACATGTACCACTCTCAGGTAATAAACATATTCAATACATGGTGCTTGATGCTGTTAGTATGGGACCATGTTAATGATACAAAAGTAACAAGCACAAACACACGATTTTTTGTTTATTGTATCAACTTTAGTTATTCTGGGATCGTTTCTGAAATCTCCTTCCTATAAATTATTTTAAATCAATTTAGAATGCAGGAAAAACACTATTTCCCTAGACCAGAAGTCAGCAGAACACAACCCATATGCCAAATCCCGCTCATCATCTATTTTTGTAAATAAAGCTTTATTGGTGCACAGCCATGCACAGTTTCTTCAGTGTCGTCTATGGCTGCTTTCACGCTACAGTGACAGAGATGAGTAGTTATAGGAGACCAAATGGCGTAAAACCTGAAACAATTTACTCTCTGGCCCTTTACAGAAAACGTTTGCCGACCCATGCGCTAGACATTATTATTTCTCCTCACTATCCTTATGGCACAATAATAACTGATATGTAAAATTTCAATATAGATTGTGTTATTTTCCTGAATGGCATCAGTGAGGTTTATATTAAGTCCTGATAGATTGGCTGCAATATGGCTGACAAGGAGTCCTCCCCTTGCTGTGTTGCACGCTGCTCTCGCCATCAAAACGTGGCATCTTTTTTCCCTTCCCTTGAATCTGGGGTGGCCCTGTGACTTGCTTTGACAGAAGAATATGGCAGAAGAGGTCTGGTAGCTCAAGCTTTCACTCTTAGAGCCCTGAGTCACTGTGGAAAGTCTGTCTTCCTTGCTGGAGAGAGAGGCCCAGCCAGGCCTAGACATTCCAGGCACCCTAGCCGAGGGGCCAGTCTTGTGGGTGAAGCCATCTTGGACATCCAAGCCCCAGCTCAGCTCCCTGCTCAATGAAGCCACATGAGGGACCATGGCCAACACCATGTGGGGCAGAAGAACTTCCTAGCTAAGTGTCTTAGTCTCCTAGGGCTACCGTAACAAAATACGATTTACTGGGTGGCTTTGAAGAACAGAAATTTATTGTCTTACACTTTTGGAGGCTAGAAGTCCGAATTCAGGGCTATAGCAGGGCTAGGCTCTCTCTCTCTGTCTGCTCTAGGGAAAGAGCCTTCCTTGTTTCTTCCAGCTTCTCATAGTCCCAGGTGTCTCTTGGCATTCCTTGGCTTGCTGCATTTGCCTCCGTTGTCACATAGTCATTCTTCACCCTGTATGACTCTGTCTCTGTGTCTCCTCTCCGCTTTTATAAGACACCACTCAGATGGGATCAAGACTCACCCTACTCCTGCATGACCTTATTAACTGATCACATCTTCAAAGAAAGATCTTATTTCCAAATAAGGTCACATTCACAGGTATAAGCATTAGGACTCAACGTATCTTTTTGAGGGGACACAATTCAATCCTCACCACTAAGTCTAGCCAACTCACAGGGTCATGAGAATAAATCATTGTTGTTTTAAGCCACCAAGTTTTGTCATTATGCAGTAATAGGTTAACTCAGCATAAGGTTTTGACGTTCCATAGTATTCCATAACTTACTTTAGGATACTTAAAAATAGTTCTAAAACAAGCCAACTCTATCCTCTTTCATATCTTAAAAGCAAGTGCGGTGGGGTTAATTTTGGGTGTGGCCTTTTTAGCCATGGGCTTGTAACTCCCACCCAGGTGATTGTGTGACAGGGTAATTGTGGCCTACCAAGGGGATTGGTCAGTTTTTCCTTTAAAAGAGCCAATTTCAGAGCAGAGGAGGGGAGCCAAACACCACCAAAGAAGGAGAAACCAGCAGGAGAGACCCCAGCAACAGAGACCCGGCAGCGGGAGACATGTGGTGGGTTTATGGGCCCAGGGAGAGAGAAAGCTGAGTGCCTTTGGGCAGAGACTGAGGGCCAGGGAGAGGAATGCCAGCAAGCACAGCTGGGGGGGAAGCTATCCTGATGGAAGAACTGTATCCTGAGTGTTCTTGAGCCTAAATTGTAATTGTTACTTCCCTAATAAACCCCATAATTGCGAGTATGGTCTGTGAGTTCTGTGTGGCCATTGCAATGCATTATCGAACCCAGTAGAGAGTGCTGTGGGAGGGATGTTTGGTATCAGAATTAGTAAAGATGGCAGAGAGAGAGGAGATTTGTCTGGCCTCCACCACATGGGCATCAGCCTTGCGCTGTTGATCTTGGTTCTCCTTCCCCTTTGTGGGGTAGGAGGAGGTCAGACACCTCTCCACACTGTTCTCACAGTTGGCGTCAGAAGCAGGATTCTCTGCAATGAGTCCAGACTCATGAAAGCATGGAACTTTGTGAGAGAAAAGAACGAAGGGGCTTGGGAAGTACAACTTTTGATTCTTGGATGGTTGCTTTGGTTGTTGTTACCGAAATGGCTGAAAAGCTGCAGCTGGAGAGGCCTGGGGCCAAAGCCAGGCCAGATAAGCAGGATGATTGATGGGGGCCAGGGTCTTCTGATTCTACCCAGCCATAGGCCCAAGGCCATATGCATATGAATGGGAAGATAGTTAAGGTGTAGAGAAGACTATAAACTGGAATGTTTTAAAAGGGTTATGTATTTAGGATTGTGTGTTTATCTGAATGTACTATGGATATTGAATGTTTCTCCAACCTGATGTTGGAAAGCAGACCTAAATATATGATAGAAACGAATACTGGGTATTACAGATTACAGAAAGCGTGCAACTCACCTTCAGCCAACACCTAGTTGGATATGCTAAAAGGGGAACTAGATTTGCCCGGGAGAAAACACAGGCTTTTTGTTTCAAGCCAGTAGCCCTGTGTATAGAGTGGGGGCTTAGGTTGAAAACCTGACCCACACCCAGAACTGCTGAGAGAATGGAAGATTTGCATTTGAAGAAAGAACTTACAGAAACAAAGTGACTGTTTTGCTTTTTGAATTTCGAGCAAGCAGTTTGCTGTTGGATGCATCGAGGCAGGAAAAGTAAGTGTCCATCAGAAGGAGCCCTCTTCCAGGACTGGAAGTTAAACGGAGCCGGTGAGTAGACAGCTTGGTCTGCTGGCTTGTGGTGATCACCTCTGAGACAGATAGGGTTAACTCTGCTGGTGGAATAAAAGAGCTGTTAAAAGATTACCACCTAGGAGTTGGGTAAACAGGAACCACATCCTGTCAACATAAAATCAGGTTAGAACAACTCGTGAATTACTACTTCCTCCTTAGTGTTTTTCTAGTCCCTTTCCCCCACTTACAGGCTCGGCGTGTGCAGGAGAACAAAGCGTGACCACTTTTTTGCCCCACTGAAGGGGGCGAAATAATACAGAAGTTCAGTGGGCCTGCGCTATATCCCATATCCCATATCGCATAGTAAGTGACGCCGAGAGCTGCCGAGGGGACTCCGTCTTGAATAGCAGCAGGTTCCATCTTGGACTCCAGATGGGCGTGCAACCTAATTAGTATGCACTACCATTTCAAGGAGTACCCGCCCCTTCGAAGAAACCCACTGAATATTCATTGCTCTATTGTCCCCACCAACCCATATAAGCCCTGGCCTTGCTTCTCTTTGTGAGTCAGACTTTTGAGGCATGAGCCCCCAACTGACTCCTTTTACTTGTCACAAGTAAAATAAACCTGTTGGAGCTGAACCCAAAAATTGTCTCCTCTGTGTATTCTTACAAGAGAAAGACAAGGACCCATCCAGTCCGGAGGGCCTCTGTGCCCTCAGCGGTAACAGTTTGGTGACTCTGGTGGGACTGATTTAGTCCTGGGTTCAAGGACGTGAGTGGACTCAGCCCATGGAATCCAGACCCTTGGAAAGGCAAGCGGCTGCCGGGACATCCTTGTTTGGTGCCTCTTCAAAGCAGCAAGTTTTCCTTGGGCTTGACTTTTCACATGTGCCCCACTCTGACAGGTTTAGGTTTCTCTTCCCTTTGATCACCCCACTTTCGCTGCCTAGTCTTCACTCTTTGTCTGTAACACTTTTTCTTAAAGAGCTTGGGTTTGTGGAAGGGGGTGAAGACAATAGATCTCTTCCGAGAGAAGAGTGAAAACTTCACCCCACCGGGTCTGATCAGCCCGGAAGCCTTTGGGCTGGTAAGGTTAGTATGGTGAGAGGTTCGAGTCCTCAAGAAACATCCTAAGGCAGGTGGTGAGGGGTTCAAGTCCCCAAGAAACACCCGAATTTTTGAGACCTCAAGATATATCCTCTGGGCCCAATTTGTCTGCCTACAGGAATGGTGTGAACCTTTCCGTAGGCCTGGGCAGATGGTGAGAGGTTCAAGTCCTCAAGAAACATCTGAAGGCAGGTGGTGAGAGGTTCAGGTCCTCAAGAAACACCCGAATTTTGTTCTAAACCCTCTGCTTAGGTGCCACCTTTGGCACCATCTTTCTTTTTCTCTTCCCGCCTCTGCTTAGGTGCCATCTGGTTGCGACTAAAGTTAACACTGGCTGAAGTTTGCCATCTCTGTAAATTCTCATCCACTGAAGAACTCAACGAGTGGTGGGAAGACTAGTGGGTGGCTGGGGTCCTTACTTACAGGTGGGTCAGTGAACACCTCACCCATCACCCACTAGAGAACTGCCACCCCTATGTAAGCTGGCCTCTCCCTCTCCTCTTTCTCCTTTTTCACACTGTGTCGTGGCACATAGAAGCCATTCAGTCGGGGCGGAACCAGCACTGCATCCCTGACCTTCAAAACTTAGCTCTGGTAGGGCTCGTAGTAGCCTTTGACCGGACCTATAGAGAAGCTGAATATCAGGCTGATTGGGAAGACAACCTCGTCACAGCCCAAAATCAGCACGTCCACTGTTCCCCTGGGCCAATTATCATAGGAGATAAGAAGTATAGGCTCAGGAAGAATTGGGGGGGAAATCCCTTATGTTTAGGCCTTTATGTCTCTGTATCAAGACCCCCAGCTTAGAGACAAGTGTTGGGTTTGTGTTTTGGGATCTCAGCCACGTCCCCTTGCCCCAACACCTGAATCAGATTTATTGACTGACCCACTATTTCAACCTCCTCCTCGCCCGGCTGCACCCCTATTCCCTGAGAATGTGGAAGCTTGAGAAGGTGACCAAACCCACCCGGGGACAGGAAAACCAGACCCTCCTCCATATCACTCACCAAGACCGCCTACTTCTCTTGAGACTAAGCCAGAAAATGAATTGGGGCTATCACCTATGGGGCTCAGATCTGGCAATAGGTTTTACCCCCCTATCACACCCTGGTTCCCCGAGACCCCGCCAACCTTAACTCTCCCTTTAAGGCAAGTGGTGAATGGGGATGGGGGTACTAATAGGGTACATGTCCCTTTTTCTGTCTCAGATACTATACAGTGTAAAGAAAGGTTTGGGAGTATCTCTGAGAATCCAGATAAGTTCAGAGAAGAGTTTGTTAAGCTTAGCTTAACTTTTGATTTGACTTGGTGAGATGTTCTTGTGATTTTAACTAACTGCTGCACACCAGATGAAAAATGAGGGTACTAGCTAAGGCCTGAGAACATGCAGATAGCCCGCTGCCAACTAACCCACAACAGGACATTTTTAGAGTGGGAGGAGATGCCATCCCCGAACAGGATCCAAAATGGGATTATGAAGATAGGATAGATCAGGCAAGAATGAGACATTTTATCATTTGCATTTTGGAGGGAATGAAGAAGTGTGTGACCAAACAAGTTAATTACGATAGGGTTAGAGAAGTGACTTAGGAGAAAGATGAAAACCCAGTTGTGTTCCTTAATTAACTGAGGCTTTTAGGAAATATACCAACACTGACCCAGAGTCAGCTGAGGGGAGAACCCTAGTGGCCATACACTTTATAACCCAGTCCTCTGCAGACATAAGGAGGAAGCTGCTCAGTGTTAATGTCCCACGTGAAGCCTGAGTCTCGCAACTGGTAGAGGAGGCCTTCAAGGTGTTTAACAATTGGGATAGGACAGAGGAGACTAAGAAGGATAGATGGGTGGAACGGAAGGTCCAGTTGTTGGCCACCGTCATCCAAGGGCTACCTCGTAAGAAGATCGACCTTCCAGAAGCCAGGGAGCCAACCACAGAGACTGGGACCAAATCAGTGCGGTTACTGCAAGAAAGAGGGGCACTGGGTGAGACAGTGTCCTGAGCGCCCCAAAACGGGGCACCCAGTTGACCCCCTCTGAAAGAAGCCTCTCGTTGCCGTCCTGTCGAGTGCTGAGCTAGAGCACTCTGGTTGACAGGACCCAAGGAACTCCCCTGCTCCGGAACAGCATACCCTGACCATCTCTACTGCGGAACCTTGGGTTACCATCGACGTGGCAATAGGAAAACTGAATTTTTATTAGATACTGGAGCCACCTACTCTGTCCTGGCCCACCATAGAGGCCCCCTCTCCACCCGCACCTGCACTGTCACTGGGGTCGATGGGAAGCCGAACATAAGAGGCTTTACTCGCCCTCTCCCTTGTGAGTTAGATCACATTGCCTTGCTTCATTCTTTCTTATATATCCCTGAATGCCTGACCCCATCGTTGGGAAGGTACCTCCTAACCAAGGTGAGAACAACCATTTCTATACATAAAGCTCAGGGTAACCCTGAGCAAGGGAAAGGATTAGAATTAAGCCTACTGGTTTTAACAGAAGAAGAAAACCAATCCTCCAAGGATGAGATCCCCAAATTTATGAAAGACCAGGTGAACCCAGTAGTATGGGATACCTTAGTCCCGGGTAGGGCAAGGGACGCCCTCCCGGTGGTTATCAAACTCCAGCCTGGAGCTGAATACCCCTGAAAAATAAAATATCCCCTAACACCAGAGGCCCAAAAGGGAATCCTCCCAGTACTGCAAAGGCTCTTAAGACAGGGCCTTGCATTGGGATTCTTGACCCAACAGGTAGGTCCAGCTACTCTCCCCATTGCATACTTCTCAACACAGCTGGACTCTGTGGCTCAAGGCTGGCCTAGCTGCCTTAGAGCAGTGACAGCTACTGCCCTGCTAGTGAAGGAGGCCTCTAAGTTTTCGCTAGGACAGCCCCTAGAGGTCCTTACCCCTCACCAAGTACAGACAGTATTAGAAGTGAAAGGAAACCAGTGGCTGACTGGGGGCCATATCACTCTGTATCAGGCCATTCTACTAGACACCCCTGAGGTCACCCTAAAAGTATGTCAAACTTTAAATCCTGCGTCTCTCCTCCTGGTGAGTGATAAGACTGAACTAGAACATGACTGTGTAGAAACAAATAGACATGGTTTATTCAAGTAGAGAAGACCTAGAAGACATTGCCAGAGACCCCCCAGAGTACACCTGTGAGCCAATCGAAGATCTCAAATTCCTCTTCAAGAAGGCAGCCCCTGCTAACAGATGAGTAACCCCAATGGTAGAGTAGCTGCTACGTTAGGAGTCACTTTTGTCCTTGTTCTCCTTATCCTTTTCATTTTGTCCTTTTCCTGTCAAGTTCCCTTCTTGGGGTCTGATTACTTCCCTTGGTATTAAATTGTGGGCCTGAATATTCTTCTCCTTCTCGGCCTATTTGGCGCTGCCGTCCCGCCCTGGGGAAGTAACTCATTAGTTCGCCTGTCTGGGAGCGTAGTCCGCGGCAGTAACCTCTCTAACTATTGGCTATGCCATCATAACCCAAAAGACAGATCCAGAAGAGGGTTTGGATTACTGGGAGTTCAAATTTCCCTTAAAAATTTGACTCAAAATCAGATCCCAACCCCATTCCCGAAACCCAGAGGCACCAAAGTCACCATCCTCAGGATCCCCCCCACTCCTGTCCGTCGTGAAGGGGTCCCTGGGTGGGCTACTGCTTGTTTTAACCCTCCAGGCTTCACGTGGGACATTAACACGGAGCCAGCCATGCAAAATATGACGCATAATCATGGCTGCTACTCTGCAATGAAATATTCCACTGGCAGCAAAAATTGTAACTATTCTTTTGAATGCCCCCCGGACCAGGCCCAGAGAACTGCCCTTTTCTGCTTTACCAATAACACTTGTGCAAATATAAGTTGCTCTCCAGGATCAAACACAACCTATAGTAATGTTATGACTATTACACATCCAGGAACTGAGTGTCAGCCAGGCAACATCATTGCTTGGAATAAGTGGTATAAAGAGCAGATAAATAAAAGTCCTGCTCCCGGATGGGAGACCTTCCAAGGTCAATATCTAGGATGCAATACCACCACTTCTTGGCTTAAGAAGCCACTTGAATGGCTTCTTAGTAACCCTGACCTAAATCCAGATGATGCCACAAGTTGGAAAAATATCTCACAATTGTTATGTCTACCAACAGGTATTACGTTTTTGTGTTCTGACAGTAAGGGACAAAGTTGGGCCCTTTCGTGCCTGGATATCACACAAGTTAGGGGAATGTGCACAGTTGGGTGGATGAAGCCAAAAGATGACCACATCAGGTATACCAAGGGCTAATGGCTTTACCCTCACCTGGGACTCGCTCTGGTCGAAAGAGAGCCAATCACGCTAGTAGCGCTGGAATAACAACCCTAGTGATAGCATTGGGAGCCTTAGCAGGAGGGGTAATATACAACACAGTCACTTTATCAAATGTCTCTACCATAGTTGAAGAAGTGGCCGAAGACTCAGGACAGAGTCTCTGGGCTGTATAGAAATCCTTAGATTCTCTTGTTACCCTAGTGATGGATCATAGACTAGCCCTGGACTTCTTATTGGCTGAACGGGGAGGGTTCTGCACATTTCCTGTTGTTTTTATGTCAACACCTCCCAAGAAGTTGAACTTAGGGCCACCAGATTGTTAGAAAAAGCCAAATGGCTAAAAGAAACCAGGTCACAACAGAGAGTCCCAGACGGAGTGGGAGAAAAATGTAGAACAAAATTCAATTCACGAAGAAAGACCAGACTTATTGGTCTGACAGAGACTGGAGGAACCATGGAGACTATGGCCCCTGGACACTCTGCTAACCCAGAACTGAGACCATTCCCGAAGCCCACTTTTCAGACAAAGATTAGACAGGCCTATAAAACAAAAAATAACACGTGTGAGGAATGCACTTCTCAGTTCAATCAAATATAGGAGACCAAATGGGCCACTCCTGTACAAAAGCAAGACAAGAAGGCAGGAAGGAACAGGAACTGGATGAATGGACACAGGGAACCTGGGGTGGAAAGGGAGAGCGTGCTGTCACATTGTGGGGATTGCAACCAATGTCACAAAACAATATGTGTATAAATGTTTCAGTGAGTAATTAACTTGAGTTGTAAACTTTCACCTGAAGCACAATAAAAAAAAGCTGGCAACACCGTAAACGTCTCTATAAAATTTCCCAGCAGTGTACAAAATACGTGGGATATTTCACAAACCAGAGCCTTGGTTCCAAAATTCTTCAAGGCAGAACTAAAATACATGAACATCAGATGTTCCTTTTACAGTGCTTTCTGGAAGTAAGCAGCATTTTGCTTCATTGATACTATTTGATTACTTACTTTTATCATGATTTTGTAATGGGTCTGACTTGGATGTTTTGATGCCAAGGACGTAGTTTTTTCCAATAGTTTTATTTCCCTTCATTTTTCTATACAAAATGCATGATACAGCTTTCCTTCTACGAACCAGCAATTCTTACAGCCAGCTATAAGAACTTAAAACTAAAAGCATCTACATTATAGAACGTCTATAATGTAACCTGACATAAATTGAAAAACCTCAGGCAGCTCTCAGATATGGTTACAAATTAAAAGCAATAGGGTGATGTTGACATCATCCTATTACGATCAGCTGGTCTGGACGGAACCCAAAGGACAAAGGGTTCGCACAATTTGTAGAGAAGAACACTTATTATGAGACCAGGCTTCTTGTGAGCTAATTCACTTTTGACAGAGGATATGTAAAATCTAAGAGCACTTAGCTACTTATTGTGTAAGCAGCAAGAGTAATTTTTTCCAGTTTACGGAGGGAATATTTTTCTAGCAGGTCTCGGCGTGGTAAAATGCAGGCTTTTAAACTTGACCTCTTAATTGAGGAAACGAAACCAAACCAAAAGAGCTGGTTTGCCTTACTGAGTAACGAACCCGAGACCCCTCAAAAATTACCTACTGCGATGCATTTACACCATTCACCCCATGATTTGAAACATTCTTGGGATCCTTGGATGACCAATCAACTCCTTTCCATAAGGTCATTAAATAGTCGCCCTGGAAACCAATTCCTGAGCAAAGTAGCAGACCTTCACCTCCCACCCTGCTTTTTACCGTGGTAAAGGTAACTTTTTTTTTTTAATTTTTAATTTCTTTGAGACCACCAAATAACCGTCTCTAGTACTGCATGAAAACACTGGGGTGAGGGAGGGTCAGATGAGGAAACATGGAGAATATTTCAAAGAGATTTCAAGTTTTCATCCAGTCTTTCTTTTTTTTCAGCTCCTCATGTTATAAATCTATCCCATAACACTACCACCTGGAGACTTAACACCCGGCAACTCTTCCAAAGCCAGGCCCCTAACGGGGCAACATGAGACTGTAGAAATTTTGAAAAAGCACGTGTTCAACCATCCAGCAATTCTGAGGATATGCCCTAGAGAAAGATTGGCATTTGAACACAAGGAGCTGTGCACAAGTGCTGTTCACTGCAGCACTATTAGGAAAAAGAAAACTTGGAAGCAATCTGAGTGTTCAACAATAGTGAAAGAATTAATACAGGGTGTTATATCCATGACAGTCTATCGTACAGCAGTTAAAAGGATTAAACTAAATGTGTGCATATGTTTACACACATATATAGGTATTTATATATTATGATGATGAGTAAAAGAGCAAGCAGTGCCATGTGCTCAATCTGAGTCCATACTACACCAGACTCGGGGTATTGCTGTCTCCGGGAGAAGGGCAGGGGATGGGGACCCAGGTAATGGTGATAAGGAATTTTAGCCAAATCCACAAAGTTGTATTTCTTTTTTAAAAACAGTGGCTGGAAACAAATATCACAAAATATCAATAGTTGCTAATTTTCTGGTGAAAATGTATTTTGTATTATCCTTCCTACTTTTGTACAAACTTTAAATTTCTTACGAAAGAAAAGAAAATCATGCTAGTAGGAGATCCCAAAAGTGTGTTGCCATCTCTATCCATCCATTTCCTGCTTTGTTACCTGAGCAGAAGCAAGAGCAGGTACAGGTTCTCTTGAGTACCTGATGGCTTCTGAATATGCCAAAGTTTCAGCAATTTCAGCTGAGGCAGTGAAGTTTAAACTGTTCAGTAGATAGAGTGTAAAATATGGGCGTCACAGAAGGCACATTGCCATGTGAGCTGCTGCTACAAAACAAAGCACCCCAAAACTCAGTGGCTTAAAACAATAGGCATTTAATATTGAACAAGATTATGTGGGTCAGACTTCCGGGCAACATGGTGCTATAGGCAGAAGCACCACGCCATCCCTCCGCAGCGAAGATCCGAAAACCTAAGCCAAACGGAGAAAATGGCAATTCTGAAACCCTAGGCATCAAATGAAGAGATAAAGAGCTCAGCCAAGCACCAAATGGAATAAGAACTGACAGAGAACAGAGAGTGAGGAGAGATAAATGCAGAGGTCCCCTACCAGCTAATGCAGCATGGATCCGCCATCTTGGACCCCTATCAGAGAGCAGTGAACAGGGGATACAAGAAAGCAGCTTCACGGAGCTTCCAGCAGGAGACAGGACAACCGGTAACTGGTGATACACGCTTTCCCACCCCCACCCTTCTTCACCCCCACTTAGCCTCCTCTACTTCCCGCAGCCACAGTCTCTTGGCTGGGAAGCACTGGCTGCTTGGATTCCACCCACCTGCGCTGGCCAACTCCCTGAGAGCCATTTATTGGCTGCTGGTGTTGCTTTTTGCCGCTTCTTTTGATTTCTTCCTTACCTCTCACCACCTCCCCCTCCTTTCTCTCAAATACCTGGCTCCGTGCGCCATCTTTGCTTCTTCCTGAAAGGCTGTGAAACTCTGCTCGAATGTGAAACTGCTTCCAGGTCGATGCTGCCACGCTGGTGAGAGCCCAGGTTTTTTTGTTTGTATGTTTTGAATTGTTTGTTTATTTTCTTTTCTCTAATTGGAAGCCCATTCTAGCTGGGCAGTAATGCGCAGATTGGGACCTACCCCCTCAGTTTGCGCAGACGCCCAGAGGGATCCCTGAGGGTGTTTCTTTTTTCTTGTTTATTTGGTTTTTTTTCTTCTGTTTTTTAATTTGTTTGTTTTGTTTTCTTTTCCCTCTTTTTCCCTTTTTGTCTTCCTTCATTACTCAGTTTCTTGTCTCTCTATACCTTCCTTCTCTTCCCGTCCCCTGAATACCTGGTGTTCAGTAACACCTCTATGCCTTCTAGCCAGGATGTAATTCACCGCCTGGGAGCAACTTCCCCAGACCTCGTAGCCGCACCAGTAGGATCCCTGAGAGCTTTGCCTTTCTTTCTAATTTGTATTTATTCATTTATTTTCCTTTTCTTCTTCTTCTTCTCCTTTTTTGTTTTTCTTCATTTCATAGTCTCTCATCTCTCCACTCCAACTGCAAGCTCACCTAGCATTCTTTTTTGTTTGTTCCTATGTTTTTCACTCCTGTTCCTCTCTCCTCTCTCCCATACCCATCTTAGCTCCACACATCACAATCTCCTCCCTTCATCCTGCTTACCTGCACTGTGCGCTTAACATCACACCACCAAGCCGTCCAGGCATGGCCTCCCGGAACCTTCCCTGCACTGATTACTGGCCCACCCTGGTGGCTGTATAAGTGCCACAAACAACTCATTCCAGCAACTCCTCTTCAGCTAGACCTGCCCCGCTGTACCATACCTAAGGGACTGACCCTGCCAATTGGAGAAGGAGGCGAAAAGTATCGTGCCCACAGATGAGGAAACAACAAAGAACACACAGCCCGTCTGCTCAGACATAGCCAAATTAAAAAAAAAAAAAGACAAAACAAACGAATCTACAATCAATAAATGAGAAAAATAACTACTGAATACCCTGAAGACAGCAGACAATATCAAAACATTTACAAAAACAGGACAGGATGGTTCCAGTAGGCGTCCAAAATAAAACACCAGATGACTTTCCAGTAGAAGAAAAGGCACTAGAACTACCTGATAGGGAATTCAAATCTCTAATACTCAGAATTATCCAAGAGGTGAAGAAAAGCAGACAAAAATGAGGACAAAATAGACAAATTCATGGAAAAGACAGACAAATTAATTGAAAATGCAGACAAAAAATGGAAGAATTCAGGAAAATAATGCAGGAACAAAATGCCAAAATAAATTCACAGCTAGAAATCATACAAAAACAACAATTATAAATCCAAAAGATAACAACAACATTTCAGAAATGGACAGTGTCCTACAAGGACTGAGGAGCAGATTTGAAACAGTGGAAGACAGGATCAGCGAAACTGAAGACAAATACTTGGATACAACCCTATTTGACGAGAAGTCAGAAAAAAGAATGAAGAAAAATGAAGAGACCCTGAGAATTATGTGGGATACAATCAAAACCAAAAATTTGCAAGTGATCGGAGTTCCAGAACAGGGGGAGAAAACAGAAAACACAGAGAGGATCACCAAAGAACTGCTGACAGAAAACTTCCCCAATATCATGAAAGACAAAGAGCTGGGCATCGAAGAATCTCAACGAACCCCATATAGGATAGACCCCAAAAGAAAATCACCAAGGCATATCATAATCACACTCACCAAAACCAAAGACAAACAAAGAATCCTGAGAGCAGCTCAAGAAAAACAAAAGTCACAGACAGAGGAGAAACAATAAGACTAAGCTCAGATTATTCAGCAGAAACCATGCAGGCAAGAAGGCAGTGGGATAACATATACAAAACCTTGAAAGAAAAAATTGCCAGCCAAGAATAATATATCCTGCAAAACTGTCTTTCAAATATGATGGTGAAATTAGGACATTTCCAGATAAACAGAAATTAAGGGAATATGTAAAAACCAAACCAGCTTACAAGGATTATTAAAGGGAGTCCTTTGATCTGAGAACAAACACCTTCAGCTCACAGACTGAATCTAGGACACAGGATCATACCAGCCAGATACCAATCTAGGAAATGAACTCTCAAGGACTATCAAAAACCAAAAGAAATACAACAGGGAATCAGAGAAGTTCATTTGTAAATGACAACAAATCAGAACAATAAAAGAGGGACTAAACGGTGTAGGTATAAAACCTTCTAATGGAGAGGAAGGCAAGGCGATACCAAGTCATAATAGACTGCTTCAAACTTAGAAAGATAAGGGTAAATTTCATGGTAACCACAAAGAAAGTTAACAAACCTACTCATGAAAATAAAGAGGTAAAACATAAAGTGTCAGTAAAAAGAAAACTTACAAAAACAAAAGAAATGAAAAAAAAATCTATGAACAAAAGGAATTCAGCACAAGAGAGCAAGAGGAACAAAGAAAACATCAGCACCACAAAAAAAAAGCACTACAAAATGACAGCAATAAGCTCACATCTATCAATAATTACACTGAATGTAAATGGCCTCACTGCACCCATAAACAGATGAAGAGTGACAAAATGGATAAAAAAACAGTATCCATAAATACGCTGTCTACAAGAGACCTTAGAAACAAAGATGTAAATTTATTAAAAATCAAAGGTTGGAAAAAAAATCTATCAAGCAAACAACTTCCAAAAATGAGCAGGAGTGACAATACTAATCTCATATAAAATAGACTTTAAAACAAAATCCACCAAAAAAGACAAAGAAGGACACTATATAATGATTAAGGGGATGATCCATCATGAAGACATAACCATAATAAACATCTATGCACGCAAAGACAGGGCTCCAAAATACGTAAAACAAACTGTAACAGCACTGAAAAGAGAAATTGACAGTTCCACAATAATAGTAGGAGACTTCAACACACAACCCTTGGTAAAGGACAGAACATCTAAAAAGAAACTCAGCAAAGATACAGAAGGCCTGAAGGGCCCAATCAGACAACTTGACCTCATAGACATATATAGAACACTCAATCCAACAGCTGCAAAGTACACATTCTTTTCCAATGCTCATGGAACATTCTCCAGAATAGACCACATCTTAGGTCATGGAGCAATCCTCAACCAGATCCATAACGTTGAGATAATACAAAGTATCTTCTCTGACCACAATACCATCAAGGTAGAAATTAACAACAGAAAGAGCAAGGGAAAAAAATCAATTACATGGAAACTGAATAACACCCTGCTTACAAACCACTGGGTAATAGAAGAAATCAGAGATGGAATCAAAAAATTCCTAGACTCAAACGAGAATGAAAACACATCGTACCAAAACCTCTGGGACATAGCAAAGGCAGTCCTGAGAGGACAATTTATAGCAGTAGATGCACACATCAAAAAAGAAGAAAGGGGCAAAATCAAAACATTAACTACACAAATCAAACAAATAGAAGGAGAACAGCAAAAAAACCCCACAGCCACCAGAAGAAAGAAAACAATAAGATCAGAGCAGAAATAAATGAAACAGAGAATAGAAAAACAATAGAAAGAATCAACAAAACCAAAAGTTGGTTCTTTGAAAGAATCAACAAAATCGACAAACCACTGGCCAGACTGACAAAAGAAAAACAGGAGAGGACACAAATAACCCAAATAAGAAATGGGCAACATTACAACAAACCCAACCGAAATAAAAAGGATCATAACAGAGTATTATGAAAAACTATACTCCAACAAATTTGAAAACCTAGAGAAAATGGACAAATTTCTAGAAACACACTACTTACCCAAACTGTCACAAAGTGATGTTGAAAATCTGAACAGACCCATAACGAGAGAAGAGATTGAAAAGGTAATAAAAAACACTCTGAACAAAAAAAAAAAAAAAAGAGCCCTGGGCCAGATGGCTTCACTGGATAATTCTACCAAACATTTAGAGAAGAGCTTATACTAGTACTACTCAAACTATTTCAGAAGATAGAAAAGGAAGGGATACTTCTGAATTCATTTTATGAAGCCAGCATAACCCTGATACCAAAACCAGGCAAAGATGCCACAAAAAAAGAAAATTACAGACCAATATCTCTCATGAATATAGATGCAAAAATTTTCAACAAACTTCTAGCCAATAGAATTCAGCATTATATCAAAAAAATAATACACAACGACCAAGTAGGATTCATACCAGGTATGCAAGAATGGTTCAACATTAGAAAATCAATCAACATAATCCACACATAAATAAAAGGAAAGAAAAGAATCACATGATCATCTCAACTGATGCAGAAAAGGCATTTGACAAAGTCCAACACCCATTCATGATAAAAAAGTCTCAATAAAATAGGTATAGAAGGGAAATTTCTCAACATAATAAAGGGCATCTACGCAAAACCAACGGCCAACATCATTCTTAATGGAGAGAGGCTGAAAACATTCCCCTTGAGAACAGGAACAAGACAAGGATGCCCTTTATCACCACTCCTGTTTAACATTGTGCTGGCAGTTCTAGCTAGAGCAATAAGGCAAGAAAAAGAAATAAAGGGCATCCAAATTGGTAATGAAGAAGTTAAACTGTCCCTGTTTGCAGATGATATGATACTATACATATAAAACCCTAAAGACTCCACAAGAAATCTACTGGAACTAATAGAAAGATTCAGCAGAGTAGCAGGATACAAGATAAACATACAAAACTCAGTTGGATTTCTATACACCGATAAAGAGAACGATGTAAAGGAAATCAGGAAAACAATTCCATTTATAATAGCCCCTAAAAAAATAAAATACTTAGGAATAAATCTAACCAGGGATGTAAAAGACCTATACAAAGAAAACTACAAAACACTACTGCAAGAAACCCAAAGGGATCTACATAAATGGGATAACGTACCTTGCTCATGGATAGGTAGACTCAATATTGTGAAAATGACAATTCTACCCAAAGCAGTTTACAAATACAGTGCAATCCCCATCCAAATACCAACAACATTCTTCAAAGAGATGGAAAAACTAATCATTAACTTTATATGGAAAGGGAAGAAGCCCCGAAAAAGTAAAGCACTATTGAAGAAGAAGAAGAAGAAAGTAGCAGGACTCACATTACCTGACCTCAGAACCTACTAAACACCTACGGTAGTCAAAACAGCCTGGTACTGGTACAAGGACAGATACATTGACCAATGGAACAGAATTGAGAACCTAGATGTAAATCCATCCACCTGCGGTCACCTGATCTTCGACAAGGGCTCAGAGTCCATCAAATGGGGAAAAGACAGTTTTTTTAACAAATGGTGCTGGCAAAACTGGATATCCATCTGCAAAAAAATGAAACAGGACCGATACCCCACACCATATACAAAAACTAATTCAAAATGGATTAAAGACCTAAATATAAAGCCAAAAACTATAAAATTCATAGAAGAAAATATAGGACCAACGCTAGAGGCCCTAATATGTGGCGTTAACGGGATACAAACCATAACCATCAACACACGAACTCCAGAAGATAAGCTAGATAACTGGGATCTTCTAAAAATCAAACACCTATGCCCTTCAAAAGACTTCACCAAACGAGTACAAGAGAACCTACAGACTGGGAAAAAATTTTTGGACAGTACGAGTCGGACAAAGGTCTAATCTCCATAATCTACAAGAAAATCCAACACCTCTACAACAAAAGGACAAATAATCCTATTAAAAAATGGGCAAAGGAAATGAACAGACACTTCACCAAAGAAGACATCCAAATGGCCAACAGACACATGAGGAAATGCTCGCGATCACTAGCCATTAGAGAAAAGCAAATTAAAACCACAATGAGATACCATCTCACCCCGGCATTACTGGCACGAATCAAAAACACTGGAAATAACAAATGTTGGAGGGGCTGCGGGGAGATCGGAACTCTTACGCACTGCTGGCGGGAATGCAAAATGATACAACCATTTTGGAAAATGATACGGCGCTTCCTCAGAAAGCTAGAAATAGACATACCATTCGATCCAGCAATCCCACTCCTAGGAATATATCCTAGAGAAGTAAGAGTCGTCACTCGAATAGACATATGCACACCTATGTTCACGGCAGCATTGTTCACAATAGCAAAACGATGGAAACAACCTAGATGCCCATCAACAGATGAATGGAAAAACAAACTCTGCTACATACACACAATGGAGTACTATGCAACGAGAAAGAACAACAATGAATCCTGTGAAGCATCTCATAACATGGACGAAACTGGAGGACATTATGCTGAGTGAAATATGTCAATCACAAAAGGACAAATAGTGTATGAGACCTCTATTGTAAAAACTCATGAAAAAGTTTACACACAAAAAGTAACAATCTTTGTTGGTTACGAGGGATGGGAGGGGTGGGCGTGAATACTAAATAGACAGTAGATAAGTGGTAACTTTGGTGAAGGGTACGACAGTACACAATACTGGGGAAGCCAGCACAACTTGTACAAGGAAAGGTCATGGAAGCTCCATAGACACATCCAAACTTCCTGAGGGATTGAATTGCTGGGCGGAGGGCTGTGGGGACCGTGGTCTCGGGGAACATCTAGGTCCATTTGCATAACACAGTTTGTAAAGACAAGGTTCTACATTCTACCTTGGTGAGTAGCTTCTGGGGTCTTAAAAGCTTGTGAGCAGCCATCTAAGATACTCCACTGGTCTGACCCCTTCGGGAGCAAAAGGGAATGAAGAGAACAGGATACAAGGAAAAGATTAGTCCAAAGGACTAATGGACCACAGCTACCACGGCCTCCACCAGACTGAGTCCAGTACAGCTAGATGGTGTCTTGCTACCACCACTGACTGCTCTGACCGGGATCACAACAGAGGATTCTGGACAGAGCTGGAGAAGGATGTAGAACAAAATTCTAACACACACAAAAAGACCAGATTTACTGGCCTTACAGAGACTGGAGAAATCCTGAGAGTATGGTCCCCAGACACCCTTTTGGCTCAGTGTTGGAATCACTCCTGAGGTTCACCATTCAGCCGGGGATTGGACAGTCCAATAAAACAGAATGGGACTAACGAGGCACAGCAGTCCAGGGACAAGGATTAGAAGGTAGAACGGGACAGAAAAGCTGGTGATAGGGAACCCAAGGTTGAGTAAGGACAGTGTTGACATGTAGTGGGGTTCTTAACCATTGTCATAGGGCAATATGTGTACTGTTTAATGAGAAACTATTTTGTTCTGTAAACTTTCATCTAAAGTGAGAATATCAGCACAACTGGAAGAACGTAATCGAGGTCACTGAATTGTACGTGCAGAAATTTTTGAAATGGTGTTATCTTTGGCTATGTATATTTTTACCAAAAAAAAAAAAAAAAAACGGTCCTCCAAGACCAAGAAGGGAGCGTGTTGACATGTTGTGGGGTTGTTAACCAATGTCATAAAACAATATGTGTACTGTTTAATGAGAAACTATTTGTTCGGTAAACTTTCACCTAAAGTACAATAAAAAAAAAAAAACTAAAACTAAAAATGAATAAAATACATACTTTTTGAAATACAAGAAAGAAAAAAAAAATAGTATGTGGGTCAGCTGGGTGGTTCTACTACCCAGGCTAGGCTCAGCTGATCTTGGCCTGGTCGGCTGTGGTCAGCTGGTGGGTAAGGCTGGGTTTTGAATGGTCTAAAATGGCTTCACTCCCATGGGTCAGTTGGCTAGGGTCATGGTGTCTCTTGTCACCCAGCAGGTTAGCCCAGGGTTGTTAACATGGTGGCAAGGTTCCAAGCGAGAAAATGGAAGTGAGTCAGTTCTGTGTGTGTGTGTGTGTGTGTGTGTGTGTGTGTGTGTGTGTGTGTGTGTGTGGTGCAGTGGTTAATAGCTTGGCTGCTGGCCTAAAGGTCAGCAGTTCGAATCCATCAGCTGCTCCTTGGAAACTCTATGGGCAGTTCTACCCTGTCCTAGAGGGTCACTATGAGTTGAAATTGACTCAACGGCAACAGGTTTGGTTTTCTTTCTACCACATCGCGGCATCTTATGGACCATCAAATTAACACAGAATTTCTGCATTATAATTGGTTAAGCTTTCTGTGCTACAGAATACTAGGTATCGGGTGAAAAGAGCATTTAACAAAAGAAAATCTTACTAGCTTTTCCCTCCCATTGAGTTTGGTTTTCAGACATTGTTTTATGTGCTACTTGATCACATCTAAACAGCCTTCGTCCTCGGATACTAATAGGTCTGTTTCTATAGGGCCCACAAATCGTCTTACCCCAAATTCTTCTCTGGATAATAATGGACAACTAATGGAGGCTGACGACCTGAAATTGTCTCCAAAGTCAGCTTTACAAAGTGAAGATTGAGCAGTAAACACAATCTGCTGGCTGGTGTAATTCACCTTGTGCCAAAGCCGATCTCCAAAATGACTTCTGAGATCATTCCACCAAAAGTTGTAAATCTAAGCGAAAAAGGTACAAATCAATAGAAAAACACAGTCAAGCACTTTACAACCTATGATTTTCACTAGCATCTGGAAGGATGATGATTGATGTTACAAAGAAATCCCCAAACATGAAGGCTTGTAAAGATTACCTGGCTCTGGTTTGCATTCTTCTTAACAAATCATTTTATTTTTGCTGTCACTAACCTGTCTTTATTAGTCGTTTTTGCTTATATCACAATATCGGTATACACTTATTCCTTATGCCCTGTCTTCCTCTCAGAAGTCAAGGAAGTTTGAAGATCCATCAACCGTGTATTTGCTTTCAAAGGAAATTGTATAAAAGGCACATCACTGGGTTTTCTGGCCTTCAGGTGAAGTGTGAACTTAGAGGAGTGAGAAAAGGCAGCTTGGCCTTGAAAATGGGTTTTCCCAGTGTATTTTTCTTAGGTTTAAGACACAGCCAATCCCTGCCCTCCCCACCCCAGCACACACACACTTTTTGGGGATGTTAATTCACATACCATAAAACTCACCGTTTAAAGTGTACAGTTGAGTGATTTTTAATATATTCAGTTATTCAAACATCACCGCTAATCACTCCAGACATTTTCACCGTCCCCAAAAGAAACCTTGTATCTATCCGCAGCCTTTCCCCACTCCCTCCCCCTAACCCCAGCAACCACTAATCTACTGTCTCTAGGATTTGCCTATCCTGGACAGTTCATATAAATGGGATCATACAGTATGTGTCTGGCTTCTTCTGGATCCCTTTTGGTAAGAATATCTGAAGCTCCTGTCAGGACTCTGCGGGCTGCCATTGCCCTTTCCCCACCCACCTGGAGGCCACTTTCAGCCTGGTGACCCATTCCACGCAAAAGCTCCAAAGCACAAAACCATTGCCCCCAGGACAAGTGAACGGTCAACACCTGGGCAGAGTCTCTTGCAGAGATGAAGTGGAGGCTTACACACGTCTCACCCAGCAAGAGTGCTCCACTCCTGTCAACCCTTCCACCCTGTTTCTGAAGCAGATCCCTCCTTGCTTTGCTTTTCCTTTCCTCAGAAGCCTGGGCTATCCCCTCAGGCCACAGCCCGTTCTCATCCAAACCCTTCCTTTGCATATCGCCCTAGAGGGAAGGAAGCCCAGGCCAGTGGTAGACCAATCCCCACCTCCACACCGTAGCTCTTCAAGGCACACCAGGGTTTCTCTCTCTCTCTCCCCGCTGGAGCCTCCAGAAGGAATGCGGCCCTGCCAATGCCTCAATCTTAGCGCAGTGGTATTCCTGTGGGACTTCTGACCTCCAGAACGGTAAAATAATAAATTTGTGTTGTTCTAAGCCACTAAGTTTGTGGTAATTTCTTAAAGCAGCAATAGGAAGCGAATGCAGACTCCGAGACGTGAAAGGGCCATAATTTGGGAAAATGAAAAAGACGATCATCCCCCTAACACACCTGCCCCAGCAGGAACAAACCTAAGACGGGCCATTTTTTTCTGGAAATTGTCAGAAATCAGTTGGCCAGCTATAGTCCCCACGTAGCCTGCCAAATTCTTCCCACTGCCTTAGAAACTACTTGGAGGGGATGGAAGAGGAGGAGGACAGGGGAGGGCCTGACTCTGAAGCCCCCTGAAGGAGACTTGCTGCTCGCAGTGCAATGACGGTGCCACCATGAGAATATTCAACTTTCCTGAGCTTCGGACCTCATGGAGCCAGAGAAGTGTGACTCTGCGTGTCACCTCTGTCACCTGGATCCCAAACAGCTGTGCCTGAGCCAAGCTAGGAGAAAAATCAGTAATTTTTTATAAGGAGTGTTTAGACTTTTAAATGAAAATTTCTGAGAAATTATTCAGAAAAAAATTTTTTTCACTATTATGGGGTTTATTAGGGAACTAACAGGTTACAATTCAGGATCAGGAACGACTCAGGATACAGTTCTTCAATCAGGATAGCTTGTTCTCAGCTGTGCCCACAGGCGGGCCTCTCTGCCTCACAACCTCACCTTCGCCCTGCTTAGGCCAAGTGTTACAAAGCTCTTTAGCTCCACAAATAAGTGCACACGAAGGCACCACATTCCACCAGTAGTAAGCCTCTTGCCCAAAGGCATCGGCTCTCTGGTTCCCCGGCTCAGCACATCCGCATTAGCCGCCTCAGTCCGTGGGCCGGGAAGCCCACCGTGCCTTCTTGTGCCCGTCTTCCGGTTCTGCTGCCACCATTTGCCAGCTGTTGCTTCTCATCATCTTGCGCCATTTGCGGTGTTACGGTTATCTCCCGGGTCTCGGAGGGTCTCAGTTCAGGGAACCCGAGTTTAAAGGACAGGCTCCACTCCTGGCTCTTTTTTTTTTTTTTTTTTTTAGAAAATTTAACCATTTAAAATAAAAGGATAAATATTTCGAAGAAAGGTCATCATTTAAATCAACCTAAGGTACACATATTTAAAATTTTAAGGAAGTTGTGATTAAGAAATGTCTTTGGGGGAAGAAAATACTTTATTATTAGAAAATGAATTAATTTTAACCCCAAAGTCTCTAACAGTATAAATGTTCAAAAGAGACAGTCTATACTCATTTCACTGGGGACACTGAACAAGCAGATTCTTCAAAAGGAAGACATTTTTCTATTTTTTTTTCCAGTCCATGAGTAATTACTGACTAAACTTTTTCAACAATTCAAAGCACACTGCAGGCTCACCAGATTAGCCACTCTCAATTTGAAATGTTGGAACATTCCACAAAGGAAGGAGGTGGCAGAGGAGGGAGGATGATGAGGATTAGAAGGGTCACTTCAGAGACAGTCAGCTGACGATGATGGAGGAGGACAAAGTGGCCTTGGCCCCAGACCAGCCCACAGTGTGGCAACAAGATTACAAACCAGTAGGGCACAGAGGGCCCCCTAACTCCCAGGAATGCCCCCGAGTGAGACAGAAATCAAAGAAGGGAAAGAAAACAAAGATCTTAACAAAAAGGCACAAAGGTGAAACAAAACAGAAACAATAAAGAAAGACAAGGTCATTGTGAAGTCTCCTGGGTACAATATTTCTCTCGAACAAGATGGGAAACCCTTTATTTAGCTCACCAACACCGTTACAGAAAGGAAACTGTAACAGGCATCGAGATCAATTCTGTCTAGGGTGCTCTGGCTTGCCGGCAGCTTCCACGTGTGAACTACAGCTTGTCGGACAGGGATGTTCAGTCTCATCACCAAAATGAAAGTTTGCAAAACAATTTTGTTTAATGTGAACAAATAACTAAAACATCTGTTTACTGCTAACAAATAACTGCAGCGCCTAACTTCTCCCTGAACCAGCCTAGATGCCACAGACTTCGTGACGCTGCTCCGCTGACACAATTGCTCTCTGTCCGCTGTCACAGGTGACACGCGCAGTTCCAAGCATCCGATGTCAGAGGCCAGTCCGGCACCGAGGCAGTCATTCTCAACAGAAACAACTACAGTATGTGGGCAACTCAAATCACAGAGCCCGTCTCTGCCACAGGCCCAAGGCGGGTGGTGCTGTCTCCTCCTTCACCTGTTCTGCCGGGCCCTGGAAACCTTTAATACATGGCCCGGGGGTTCTTGGTGCTATAGTGCGCCTCACAGGCGGCGACATAAGCCGACTCCGGGAAGAAGTCATCATGGTATTCTGCTAAAAACCTGAAAGAGAAAAAGGATCCGACAATCATCAAACCAAGGACTAAATACCACAAAGCAATATAGTAATTTCCAACCACTCTAACGCTGCAACTCTTTTTTAGTCTTAGGAAGAAAAGAAGTGACTATAATCTTGATTTCTACATACTGATTGCTTTCATTGCACATATCCAGCTTCTACATTAATATTCCATCCAAATCCTTTCCCTATCATCAGGTGTCCAAATATAAACAGAGCCTAACTGCGTTAGTTAACGGTCTTGATTAGATAAACACTTCTGTGAAAAAAACAAATGGCTCAGTGAATATTTCTAGTTTCCTATTATTAAAACAAACTACAAAAAATAACAAATTATAAACTCAATAAATGGCACTTGAGAGACCCACAAGGCTTATGCAGGCTAAGTTAAACCAAAAAAGAACGGAAGAACTAGTAGTACTATTTTGTATCCTAGTTTGCCCAGCTAGAAGATGTTCTAGTCCCCACTCACAGTACTAACCCACATGAAAGATATTCTAGTCACACCACATAAAAGAAAACTGACATAAAAAGAGGGACGTCAAAAGCTGGTTGGGCATTCAAGACTGCAATGCATAGATGACATCTTGGCTAAGATTTCAACTGATTTTACAGAACGAGCAGGTTTTTATTCTAACTTGGAGCTGTCCCTTCGTCTTCTCAGCACCGCTGGACTACGGTTTACAAAATTTTATGTCCACGAGCGACCATCTAAGATACACCTATCGATCTCTACTCGTGCGCAGTAAAAGAGAATGAAGGAAATCAAGGCTCAAAGAAGAAACTAGTCCACACTGCCTCAACAAACATCGAGACCACACTACAAAACGGCTACCCAGAAACACCTAAAAGAATGTTATTTCACCTTTGGAACCATACATGAAACGTTAAAACCAAGTTATGTGTGATTTCCATAGACTGAAAACAGTTGCAATGATCTTCAACTCACCAGTAGCGACAACACACTACAAACTGCTCTGGTCTACATTCCACCCGGAGGGTTTACGTCAGAACACGAAGGCTGTCAAACTGTGTGAACACCTCACGGTGGAAGTGAACAATCACCGATAGAAAGCCGGAGAAACAAAGACAGCTCTTTCTTCCACCCCCTCCCCTCCTGTGGGTAAGAGCTAGAATGCTTTCTTCATGAGAAACAGTAAAGTCTCTAGGGGCGCAACTATTGCAAACACGTGTGTGAAGGAAACGGTTGTTGTTGTTGTGTCGTCAAGTCAGTCCCAACTCATAGCGACCCCATGTGACAGAGTGGAACTGCCCCAGAGGGTTCTCAAGGCTGTCATCTGTACAGAGGCAGATCGTCAGGTCTTTTCTCCCACGAAGCGGCTAGGTAGGTTCGAACGACCAACCTTTCGGTTAACAGCTGAGGGCTTAACCATCGCACCACTGCAATGAACAAAAGCATGCTGAAAACAGGAATCCTCCAATTTATCAATTACTTCACTTTTATTTCAAGAACTTGCTGAGTATTTAAAACTGACAGAATGTTTAATGGCTGAATTAAAAGCCATCTATGAATTCTCAGCTGATCCTATTCTATAATAAGATGACTGGCTTTGTCATGTGAAGTAAACAATACTTTTCTGTGAATCAACAAAACATCAACACAGACTCGTGGTTATTTATCTTCACACTAAAGTAAACACCAAACTCCAACCTGTAGATGCTCCCGTACAGACAACAAGCAAGAGTCCAGTGTTTATGGTTATAAAAGTCACGTGTAAGGTGGCAGTGGTCGTTTCCGAGAAAGTCACAAAATTACCTCAGAAAGAGATCAAAGTGCTTCAGTAAAGCCTTCAAATTCTTCTCAGAAAAAGACATCTTTCCCAGGATTTCTGGAAGTTTTACTGCATTAAAAAAAAAAGCAAAACAACATGTGTACTACTGTTTCATGAGAAACTCTTTGTTCTGTAAGCCTTCACCTGAAGTACAATATTAAAAAAAAAAAAAAAAAAGCAAAACAACTGCATCGTTTTACAGATTCTAACAACGCGTAGCACCCAAGTCAGGGATCGTCTGTTTCTTTTCTTAGCCTTACTGGAAAGGAAACTAACACCCACATTATCAAACCAGAACAGTCGGCAGGCAAAGACAGAGGAGTGTCCACTGCTCTGGAGGCGATTCCGACTCATCGGGACCCTGCAGGACAGAGCAGAACTGCCCCCTAGGGTTTCCAAGGCTGTAATTTACGGACGCAGACTGCCACATCGTTCTCCTGTGGAGCGGCTGGTGGGTTCGAACCACCCACCTTGCGGTTGGCAGCTGAGCGCTTTAACCACTGCGCAACCATGGCTCCTTAGAGTACTAGTACAAATCCTGAAAACCCAATTTGTCTGAAATTTGATTCCTTCAGTGCCTGTTCTTGGAAGAGGTCACCTTTCAATGACCTGTCTTAGACCCGCAAATGTTCCCATTAGTTAAGATACTTACAGCCAAACTCACCAAATGTACACAAGCTAACAAGAATGTTAAGAGCAAAACAAAACCAACCGCGATGGCAGAAGAGGCGCCAGGACTTCTTACCAAACAACCGCAGCAGATGCTGTGACCCGTAAATGTAAGAGGGCGGAGGCGGCTGGTCACCTGGGGGGAAGTTGTCGGGGACGAGTTTCCAGGAAAGGACCTGGGAAAAGCAGGAATTGAATGTTTTCATTAGTACGTTCGTAACACGCCACTCCCTACACACCTCAGACTTCAGACTCTGCCAAGATCCAGGTGCTTTGACCTCCTCGGGCTGGTGGACAGACGGCAGGGCCATGTTCCCACCCCCCAGCTCCCAACCCGGCACCTCAGGAGGGCTTCGCAGCTGGACCAGGAGATGGCGGAAACTGGTAACAAACAAGACGGGGGTTAGGAAGAGACCGACTTTCTGTGTGCGTAATCTACGGAGAGAGGCTCAAGCTACAAACAGGTAAGCGCCACCGACACTCAGTAATGAGTGCACTGTATAAACGTAGCATAGAAAAAAGTACCAAGAATCATCTGCAAAAAAGTTAAGTGCTCATTTCTTAGTGGCAAAATTATATATTTGTTTTCCAGGTAGTTTATATATTTCCATATATATCATAGTTTTCCACTGTAAGATTTTCCAAAACTTTTCTTGCCTTTTAAATCAAGCACAGGAGGATTCGCCTTGCTCCGTCTGCAATACAGAGACACGGCTAACTAGCCACAGATGATGGCAATACACGCATGTACAAGGGGTAAACTATGCCACACTATCAAAACACAAGCTTACAGAAACAATAAAAGTCTGGGGAGAACACAGAATTAGATTAAGGAAATCCTTGATTTCCTAATTCTGAACAGCTATTACCTATAAGTAACTGTTTGGGTCATTTAGTATCCTTTCTTTTGGAAAATCCTGCCATGTTAGAAGAATGAAGCATTCAAAAGTGACCCAAACCCATGTCATGCAACAATCTGTGTATGAATTGTCGAATGGGAATCTAATTTGCTGTGTAAACTTTCACCTAAAACACAATTAAATATTTAAAAAAAAAAACAACCCAAAGATGGTTTTAGTAATACAGTACCACCTGTGAAAGCTGGAACCTGTGTAAGGTGGAAACCTGTCAGAAAAGGAAAACTCAAATATTTGCCACTAAAACAAGCAATACAAAAGTGGTAAGACTGCATCCTGTCGAAGGTGGAAAACTTCAACCTAGAAACCTACAAAAACAAGGCAGCCCTGTCGAATTCGGCTCTCACAGGTTTCACTGTATTACCAGTTTCAAGATTCACTAATTTCCTGCTGCTAGCTTCACTATGGAAACGAATTTGACTCTTAATCGCTGAATCAAATAAAGTAGACTTCAAACCTGGTAAGTGGTATTGTTTTGTCCTTCATTGTGAATTTCAGGACTACGAGTTGACTTTGGGTTTTGTTAAACGGGAGCTGTATTTTAAAACTCTCTCATGACCTTCCGGAGACATACTTCAGCAAACTGGATGCCCGTAGTCTGTTCTACTGCAGTTGTAGCTTTGGCTTTGGGGGACTTGTCAAGTTTAACATGGAAATAGTAGGGCCGAAGGAAACCCTCTATAAGACAAACCAGGAACACGCAAAATAATAAAAACAAAAAACCAGCTATACTCTTGTAATAAATTTACAAAATAAGATTGTAGAAGTGAACACAGCTGCCACGGTGCTTCCATCTGCCTCTACGCTAAAGGCCCCCCAGCTTCAGCCCTTTCCTCGCGCCTCTCACGTGGACTGCCCTGTCCCCATCCTTCTGTGCTGTCAGAGCTCTGAGGGCAGGGAAGCAGTTCCAGCATCTGTACGCCACACACAGCAGCTAGCCAGTGCACACAGCTGAAGCTCGGAACCACGGACAGCGGCACTCAGACTGAACACGCAGGAACTGGCCATCACTGAATGCGTGAACCGCTCCCACGTGCGCAAAGGTCATTCAGCTAGTTAGCAAGTGAGGCCCCCTCCCTCGCTCAATTCTGCATTTCAACGCATGTGTCTAATGTCCTCTTTACCGAATACACATTTTACAGGGACAAACTACAGCTTCCAGTGCAGGGGGATTCCCACCTGGGTGTGCATGGGAATCCTCTGTGGATCTTAACTAGAAAACAGACATGTCCAGACCCTGCCCACATACAGTGGGGTACGTATATGGAGAAAGAGACACCGGCGACTTGGATGCCGAGCCCTGGTTAGAAAACACGGCTACTGAGGCCCTTGACAATGTGGGGATTCATCAAGGTCTCATGAATCACTCTGAAGAGCTTGCTGAACTCCAGCTGTTTACAGAGATCATCTTTTTTACTACAGATTGCAGCTATACCTTTAACCACGAGATGGCGCCCTCTCAACGCTGACCATATTGGGAATCACAGTTAACCTGAAGGTTCAGATGTCACAATTCCCTTTAAATAATAAACCCTGCAATAGTGCCTTCCTGCCTGAAAAATGGGACTGTCAGGGACTGCTCTTACAAGGAATTTCCAAGCCCTCCCTCTACTACCACTGTAACACCGACTGGGCTTTCTAGCTTCTCTATCAGGGGCCAAATCCAGCTTATGTGCTATAAATGGTTTTTACATTTTTTAAGAGATTGAAAAAAAATCAAAAGAAAAACATTTCCTAACACATGAGAACTATATGACATTCAAACTCAAGACCATAAGTAAAGTTTTATTGGAACCTAGCATGCCCGTTCATTTATATATTATCTGTGGCTGTTCTGGGAGTTAAGTAGCCTTCACAGAGACCGCATTACACTCCGACCCTTTGTAGAAAGGGTTTGTCGATATCTGTCTAAAAAAATGAAAGCACTGGTATTTCGACAGTTGTGTTTATTTAAAATAAGAGATGATTTAAAGTATAGGCTGAAATCCTAACAATTTTCACATGTTCGGAACTAAACATACAATGTTAAACATAATCATGGCAATAGCAACATGATGCTTCAAGAAACCTTGATTTCCTCCCACAGGATTTCACTGCAAAACGGTGAGGGATCCATCGGGGATGAAGGTCAGACCCGAACTCGTTACCTCGTTTATTTCGTTATTTCGTCTCCCTTCGAAGCCAGCAAATGCAGCACTCGCTTCCTTGCTAGGAGTCAGAGGAATAGGGGAAGATGATCCGCTATGCACAGGCGTTTCTGAAAAAAAAAAGAAAAAGAAAAAAAAAAAGACATACTTATTCACCTGTGAATCACACAGCTACTGCCGTCAAACCACTATAGGCCACAGAGCATCAATCTAAAATCAGTTCTCAGAAATTAATTTTTTAACAATAAGACATTCTTATTATAAAAGACAGAACCTGGCGTGTTATCTGACAAAAAGAAAAAAAGGAATGAGGTCCTGATACATGCATGCTACCACATGGATGAACACTGAAAACATGCCGAGTGAAAGAAGCCAGATACCAAAGGCTACCTATTATTATTCCATTCACAGGAAATGTCCAGAATAGATAAATCCACACAGCAGAAAGTAGATTTGTAGTTGCCTAGTTACACAAACGGCAACTTTACACATGGACCTCACCAGATGGAATACACAGGAATCAAACCAACTACATCTGTGGAAAAGCTCAGTATCATCAGTCAGAACAAGGCCAAGGGCCGACTGTGGAACAGACCATCAATTGCTCATACGCAAGTTCAAGTTGAAGCTGAAGAAAATGAAAACAAGTCCACAAGAGCCAAAATACGACCTTGAGTATATGCCACTTGAATTTAGAGACCATCTCAAGAACAGATTTGACACATGGAACACTAATGACTGAAGACCTGACGGGTTGTGGGATGACATCAAGGATATTATACATGACAACAGCAAAAGGTCATTAAAAAGACAGGAAAGAAAGAAAAGGCCAAAATGGATGTCAGAAGAGACTCTAAAACTTGCTCTTTAATGGAGAGCAGCCAAAATGAACAGAAAAAATGATAAAGTAAAAGACCTGAACAGAAGATTCCAAAGAGCACCTTGAGAAGTATTACAATGAAACGTGCAAAGACCTGGCGTTAGAAAACCAAAAGGAAGAACACACTCAGTATTTCTCAAGCTGAAAGAACTTAACAAAAAATTCAAACCTTGAATCGCAATACTGAAGGATTTTATGAGCAAAATACTGAATGACACAGGAAGCACCAAAAGCAGATGGAAGGAATACACAGAGTAATTGTATCCAAAAGAATTGGTCAACGTTCAACCACTTCAGGAGGTAGCATATGATCAGCAACCAATGGTATCGAAGGAAGAAGTCCAAGCTGCACTGAAGGCACTGGTGAAAAACAAGGCTCCAGGAATTGACAGAATACCAATTGAGATGTTTCAACAAACGGATGCAATGCTGGAAGTGCTCGCTTGTCTATGCCAAGAAATTTGGAAGACAGCTACCTGGCCAACCAACTGGAAGACATCCATATTTATGCCCATTCTAAAGAAAGGCGATCCAACAGAGTGTGGAAATCACGCGTAAGTAAAATTTTGCTGAAGATCATTCAAAAACGGTTGCAGCAGTACACTGACAGGGAACTGCCAGAAATTCAAGCCAGATTCAGAAGAGGACATGGAAAGAGGGATATCATTGCTTATGTCAGGTGGATCTTGGCTGAGAGCAGAGAATACCAAAAAGATGTTTACCTGTGTTTTTATTGACTGTGAAAAGGCATCTGACTGTGTGGATTATAACATATTATGGATAACATTAAGAAGAATGGAAATTCCAGAACACTTAATTGTGCTCGTGCCGAACCTACTTGTACATGGATCAAGAGGCTGCCATTCGAACAGAACAAGGGGATATTGCGTGGTTTAAAGTCAGAAAAGGTGTGCGTCAGGGCTGTATCCTTTCATCATATCTATTCAATCTGTATGCTGAGCAAATAAGCCAAGAAGCTGGACTATATGAAGAAGAACAGGGCATCAGGATTGGAGGAAGACTCATTAACAACCTGCAACATGCAGATGACACAACCTTGCTTGTTGAAAATGAAGAGGACTTGAAGCACTTACTGATGAAGATCAAAGGCCACAGCCTTCAGTATGGATTACACCTCAACTTAAAGAAAACAATAATCCTCACAACTGGACCAAAAAGCAACATCATGATAGACGGAGAACATACTGACGTTGCCAAGAATTTCATTTTACTTGGGTCCACAATCAACGCCCGTGAAAGCAGCAGTCAAGAAATCAGACAACACACTGCACTGGGCAAATCTTCTACAAAAGACTCTTTAAAGTGTTAAAAAGCAAAGATGTCACTTTGAGGACTAAGGTGTGCCTGACCCAAGCCATGGTATTTTCAAATCACCTCATATGCACACAAAATCTGGACAATGAATAAGGGAGATTGAAGAATTGATGTCTTTGAATTATGGTGTTGGCGAAGAATACCGAATATACCATGGACTGCCAGAAGAACAAACAAGTCTGCCTTGGAAGAAGTACAGCCAGAACGCCGCTCAGAAGTGAGGATGGCGAGACTTCATCTCACGTACTTTGGACATGTTATCAGGAGGGACTAGTCCCTGGAGAAGGACATCATGCTTGGTAAAGCAGATGGTCAGCAAAAGAGAGGAAGACCCTCGACAAGACAGAATGACACAGTGGCTGCAGCAATGGGCTAAAACATAGCAATGACTGTACGGATGGTGCAGGACCAGGCTGTGTTTCGTTTTGTTGTACACAGGGTCACAATGAGTTGGAACCAACTTCACGGCACCTAACAACAACAGGGCTGGCAGGAGGGAAGAAGGGGGAGTGACTGCTAATGGTTATGGGGTTTGTTTTTGGGGGTGGAGTAATGAAAATGTTCTAGAACAGATTTGGGTGATGACTGCACAACTCTGTGAATATAAAAAAACCCACTGAACTGTACACTTTAATTGGGTTAATTGTATGGCCTGTAGATTATATCAAAACAATACTTAAAAAAAATAAGCACCTCATTTTTTTTTAGTACTCGATTACTCAGAAGGATTTTTTAAAAGTATATCTTGGTTTCTTTTGGTACATCTTCTTTTAACTGTTCCCTGCTGGACCTTCTCAGTCTTCATTCAATCAACAAAAACATAGTAAGTACCTGTAACTATGTGCCAACCTCTGAGCTGGTGATGGAGATGAAATAACCAGTAAGTCAGGGGGAGGGAGTTCACACAATAGGCGACTCAATACCAATGCCACCGTCAGGAGAGCTTGACTAGGGAGACCTTTCGGGGGAGTCCTGGAAGGAGTTAACCAGGTATGCAAGGGAGGAGGAAGAAGCAGGGCAGCATACAGTCCCACTCTAGACACAACCCACTGAGGCCCTAACAATTGCCTCTGGGGAGTATTCCCCTTAGGAGGCTTTTTCCATACTTAGAGGGACAGTTCAGGATTTCATCTGTGAGCCTCCAAGTCCTGTAAGATGAGTCAAACCCAAAATACCAAACCCATTTCCTTCCAGTCTATTCCAACTCATAGTGACCAGGTAGGACAGAGTAGAACTGCCCCATAGGGTTTCCAAGGCTGTAATCTTTATGGAAGCAGACTGCCACATCTTTCTCCTGCAGAGCAGCTGATAGGTTCGAACCTCTGACCTTTCCGTTAGCAGCCAAGCACTTTAACCACTGTGCCACCAGGGCTCCTCTGAGATGAGCCACATACGCTCATCTCTGCAGTTGGATTCCTGGCGCCTGGCGGTCTACCTCTGACTATGGAGACCTCTAGCAGAGTCCATGTAGTTAGCATGTTTACAGTCACGCAACCCACTCCATCACCTACTGCTTTCCAAGTGGACAGCATCTGGGCGACAGCATCGGCATGGCTGGCACCAGCCTTAAGAGTTTTACTCGCTTTTGGCCTTAAGGGGTAGCATTCTATAAACCCTGAGCGCCACATATTTTATTCGTGAATGTGGTCCTGAATGGCGGGAGAAAGATGTGGCAATCTGCTTCTGTAAACATTTACAGTCCTGGAAACCCTATGGGGCAGTTCTACTCTGTCTTACAGGGTCGCTCTGAGTCGGAATCAACTCGAAGGCAGCAGGTTTGACTTTTGGTTTGGTCCTGAACAGCAGTGAATAACAGTAACAACAGGGCTTAAAAGGTATGGGCTCAACAGCCATATTTCATTAGTTTCGGAAGAGCACTTTAGGGAAAGGGCTTGCTTACTGTGTAGGCTGAACAGCCATAGTTTAATTAACTTGGGGAAATGCCTGCTTAGTGTGTGCTTGGAGAGCTAATGTGAGCTCCCAGAGTAAGTGTATCCAATTTAATGATTTATTGTTTTAGCATAAATGGGTTGTAATTTTAAGGCTCAGGAATATATTAAATTTCTTTCATTGAAATTAACAGCAATTACTTTCTTGACTTATGACCATCCATCCACGAGGCACTTTCTAGGAATGAATTAGCCCTGTGAGATTCTTTGCCACATGCCATGCCCAGGCACTATGGGGTTTTGCTTTCCAAGAAATGCCAGCTAGGCTTGGAGGAACTTGCCAAAAGCAGGCTCGGTGTCTACAGTCTATACGGCTACACTTCAGGCAAAGGCACAACATTCCTCCTCTCTCTAGGAGCAGGGGACAGGTCCCCATCCAGAACGTCCTAGACACTTTATTTGGCCCTTGCAATGAGCATCTGGCAAGGCCTGACTCCTCTGGTTAAAATCCTGTCCCTTCGCTCTCAGCCAGCGCACTGGTTCCCTCCCCATTTCCCAGCCAGCAAGGACTGTTCTGGCCTGAGCACAGCTCAGTACTGCACAGGATGGGTAGCTGAGCCAGCCCACAGGGACTCTGGGGAAAGTCCCAGAAAAAATGAAGGCTCTGACTCTCCTTAGGGAAATTAGGCCTACACTTAGCATCAGGGATGGTAAGTCTCTGGAAGCATGCGGGATAGACTTTGCAGGCTGACAGCTCGGGTTCCATCCCGACTCCCCAACTGACGCGGGACCCTGGGTGAGTTACTTAAGTGCATGGGAAGTGGGGGCACCACCCCTCTGCCACAGAGAACTGCTGTGCGTGTCACACAAGGTCCCGAGGCACGTACAGCTCTTGGTGGTGGGTAAACACTCCAATACAGACCCCGATGACAGCTCGTCAGTCACTCCGAGCTCCAGTCTGGCCTGCCCTGGGCACAGCACACGGCCCCATGGCTTCCTCGTGCTGATGAGGAAATGCAAACCAGACCAGAGTGAAAGCACTTAGGAAATGACAAGGGACCGGGCTGAAGGACTTCTCCCAGCTAGTCTGGGGGTCAGTCTTCTGAAAACACTGCTTTCCTCCCGTTACTCCCGTTTAACAGCTGAGCGACTGTCTCCTGCCTGTGCATCAAATGTAACTCCTCAGTGGCTAGCCAACCCCGTCTTCCCTGACTCTACTTCCCAGCATTCCGAAACCCAGGCCCTTCTCATCTAAGCCCGTCTTTCAAGCCCTGCTTTCCAGAATGCCTCTGCTTCTAATCCAAATCCTGAACTTCTCCCAACACCCAGTCCCAAATCCCTTCCACCGTAAAGTGTGTCCTAGCCCAGGGGCCCGCCAGTGAGGGACTATGGGCCAAATCTGGTCCACAGTCTGGTTTCTGTAAAGAAGGAACACAAGCATGGTCGTTGGCTTACACACTGTCGATGGCTGCTTTCGTGTTACAGCTGCAGAGTTGAGTAGTTGCCACACAGACCCCACACAGACTGGACGACCTGCAAACCCAAAAATACTTGCCATCTGGTCCTTTACAGAAGGAACCCTGTGGCACAGTGGTTAAGCGCTCGACTGCTAACTGAAAGGTCAGCGGTTTGAATCCACCAGCCGCATCGTGGGAGAAAGTTGTGACAGTCTGCTTCCGTAAAGATTACAGCCTTGGAAACCCGATGAGGCAGTTCTACTCTGTCCTATAGGATCGCTGAGTCAGAACTGACTCGACAGCAAGGGCGGGGGTCCTTTACAGAAAAACTTTGCCAACTCCTGCTCTAGCCCATCAGTCTATATGTTGAACTATATATTTTTATTCTGAATTTCTTAAGAGTTATATATGTAGAACAATCACACTGACATCTAATCATTTTATTTTGATATAGTTTTACATCCTCAACTAACTTATAAAAGCTACTAGGGAGACCAGATAACGTCTTCTATTTTATCTAAGAAAACTAGGCACATCCACATTAACAATTATCACAGTTAATTTCTCATTCACACTAACATAAAATTAAAGAATGATATCTGGAAGTCAGGAAATAGTCTACTCCATTATGAGCTTTTTAAGAAGCTTGAAAGTGACTATCACTGGCTTATTTTTAAGTTTGAAACTACAACAAACCAATTTTACATGTATTTTGCAAAAAACAGTACTCTTCCATAAATGATTCTATTTCTATTCCAGCTCAAAATCAAAGTGAGCAGATCTGATGGAGCTCTGGTTGGGGCTGAGATAAGGCAAGAAAAAGGGATGTAAATCTGATCACTCTCACTGTTATTTCAGAATGGAGCTTTCAAAATTAAAATTTAGACCAGAGAGACAACTGAGGCAGAGCACCACAAAACAAAAACAAAACAAACCACAAGAGTGGCTCATTTTGAATTATGTACAAAAAAAAGAATTGCCATCTAGGGTCTCCAAAGAGCGGCTGATGGATTCGAACTGACAACATTTTGGTTAGCAGCCGAGCTCTTAACCACTGTGCCACCAGGGCTCAAGGACTATAGAAAATAAAGGATTCTAATAATTCAATCTGCTCAAAAGAAGGGGTAGAGAGTGGTTGTTAAAAACAAAAGCTCAGGACACAGGGTCCAAGCCTGGCTCCACCACTTCTCCACTGTGTCATCTTTCCAAGTCCCTCCATCTTGCTCTGGCTCAGTTACCTCTTCTGGAAAATGGGGGCATAACAGCACTCTGAACACGTTATGAGAATCACCGCATTCAGCACGCATGCACGTGAACTTGGCGCAGAGCCTGGCACCGACTGAGCACAGAATGAATGTCAGTCTTCCGGGCAGGGTCTACCCCACCTGGTAGTGAACTCACTCTTTTCCAGGTGCAGGAACAGCTTGGGCATGGTGGCGGACGTGTCCTGCGGCCGACGCTTTGGCTGAGGCGACGCACTGCTCTCAGACAGCCTGTCACAGTTGGAGCTGTGTCTCGTGGAGCGCCTCAGAGACTGCAAGGCTTCTGGCTCGGCTTTGCGCCTCTTGGGTGTGGCCGCGTCCCCTGTGGTAGGCTGGCTCTCGGTGGACTGCGGAGTGGAGGGGTTCAACAGAGGCGGGCTTGGAGAGAGCTCCTCCTGGCTCCTACGGAAGAGGGGAGAGCTTTCACATATGACTGCATCCCACAGAATTTTTCTAAAACATGGATGTGTTCATAAATGTCCCTCATAAGACAGAACAAACTCTTACCTCCAAGAGAATTATACATCTTCATTTCAAACATGTGCCAAAACAAATACTTTCTCAAAAAGAGTAAATAAATCTATTAAATCATTTTTAACGTTCTCAATATCTCAGAGGGGTATGCTGGCATTAAAGACTGTGATTCCCCTTCTGTATTTGTTTTAGAGCAGTGGTTAATTGGTCAGGGACATTTGGCAATGCAGAGAGGCATTTCTGGTTGTCACAACTGGGGGTGGGGGGGTGCTCCTGGCATCTAGTGGGTAGAGGCCAGGGATGCTGCTAAACATCCCACAATGCACAGGGCAGCCCCCACAACAAAGTACTCTCCAGCCCAAAAATGTCAATGGGGTCGAGGTTGAGAAACCCTGGTCTAGAGAATAACATATTTCATCAAAACGTAACAACCAGTAGAACTAGAAAAATCCACAAGTGTCGGGAGCTGCTGAAACACAGAGCCCACCCTGGACGTTCCCAATCTCGAGGTTTGGAGTAGGACATGTGGACAACAAATGTCCCCAGTGATTCTCACAGACCTGTAACCTGGGGTGAAACCAACGTGTGGGAAGAAACAGGAGACAGAAGGCAACAAAGGCAGGTGGCAAAGAGATGGTAGCAAAGCGCAGAGAACCAGGAGAGACAAGGCCTTAAAGGGAGAGAGTGGGAAGGGAGGGGAAAGCTGAATGGTGTATGACAAGAAGGAAGTTATTTGTGCCCTTGGAGAGAAGAGTTTGATCAAGGGGTCAGGGCACAATGAAGCTAGATGGTAAGAAGAGAGGAGATGGACGAATGGAGATGATGAGAACAAACTGTTCTCATGAAGAGACAGGAAGGAGAAAGATAGGGTGGTAGCTTCTAGAAGATTAAGGATAAAGACTTAGGTTGGGGGATTTTGTTTTTTTCAGAGACCAGTGATTTAAGCATGCTTGTTCACTGAGGGAAAAAAGTGGGTCACAGCAGAGGTGTAAGGAAAGTAACTTTTATTGAAGGCCAACTGTGGCTAGCCCTTTATGAAAAGTCTCATTTAATAATAACTGCCCAGGGAGGCAGGTATTCATTCTACTGTGCACAGATGGAAGCAAGAAGCTCAGAAGGAACTTCTCCAAGTCACACCATCAATACGTGAGGGAGCGAAATTCAAACCCACGTCTTCGGCCCTCCTGCACTCTACCTGTCTTCAGAAAGATGGGGACAGCTAAATTCTCCACACTGGCATCTTCACTGAGTAAAATCTCTGAAAGTCATTTAAAAGTGAACAATGCCTTCACTTACCAAGGAAGAAGGAAAACCCCTGGTATCAGCACTTTTCGCTCGTTTGCCCTGTTCCAGCCGGCCATGCTGGCCCCACAGTATCAGGCTGACATCTTCAAATCATGACTTAACTATTTGACTGCCAGAGTCTGAAAGGCAAACTGCAGGCTATCTAACTTACCTGTTGGTGCTTGTGGTACTTTCCTTAATCGGAAGGAAAAATTTGGATGAAGTCACCTTTTTATACTGAGCTTGTTCATATGGATAGAGCAGAACCAATGGGAGAGTGTAATCAAAGGTTATTCTTAATCCATCAACCATCTCTTTACAAAGGTCCACACTAGGGGGAATAAAAAGAAGAGACAATAAAGACAAAACCGTAATAGTCACGTACACTCCAAAACGTCACCATGAAGTTACACATCTTTTGTAAAGCACGGTTTTAAACTTAAAACACTATTTAAATTACTCCTACACACATAAAGCATGAAATGGATTTGTAGATGCTACTGAAAAAATTCAGATAGGAAAAGAGACCTGTAACTAAAGTGCAGACTATACTTGTTGTTTTCATTTACCATGCTTCACACAAATGAACGTGTTCAATGCCAATGAGGAATCTGTGCAGGACGTGCCGCTGAAGGTAGAAAGACCCCAACCAGGGAGAGCAGAGGGCTAGCTGCCTCGATGAACTCCTAATACTTGCTTCCACTCTAATAATCGCCCTTTCTGATTCTATTCCAGGTAGGTCACGTGCATAAGACAGCACCTTAGGAAGAGTCCTCTGACTGCAACAAACAGCTGCCTACAAAACAAGCTCTGATAAAATTCTCATGGCCCCCTCTGATGCTTCTGAAGGAAAGAGTTACAAGCCCTAAGTTATATCTAGGCAGTACCTGGGGCAGTGAACACTCTCACTGCAGCCAGATCAGATACCTGAATATTTATTGAATATTCTGAAAAAGTGACAATATTTTGAAAAAGTGAACAGTGCTTCTAGGAATATCATTTGACCTTCCAATGAAAGTGAAATGTGTTCCTCGGGTAGAGCATGATGTTAATAAGGTCAAGGTTACAGTTTTCATTCTAGAGTCAGAAAAGAATAACCCTGACCCTGGCAGCCATCTCAAAAGCACATGTTACAGAGGCAGGAAAGATAGCTGAACCATTAGCAAAACTCCATTATTATAACTAAGAGGGAAAAGTGCTTACAAATAAATGTAGTAAGACAGACAGAGTACCTAACTAAGGGGGAAAACCTAAAAGACCAACTGAAGGACGTAAAACACGCCCTGAACATAATGGAAAGGCAACCCGCGGCTTAGACGGGAAGGCATATCGTAAGCACAATCCTCCCCCCAAAATCAACACATACGTTTTGTATAAGTTCAATTAGAATTGCAATGAGGCTTAGGAAGATGGAAGGGCAGAATTACTTTACAGATCATAAGGAAGAATACAGGTCCAAAGACAGCCAAGGAGAAATCAAAAAAGAGTGCGGGGGCCTTTCCTTACTAGGTATTAAAAGTTACTGGGAAGCCAGTTCAATCAAAACAGTATTCAACACATGAAAGTACATCAAGGAGAGTCGTGTGAATTTAATACAACAATGAAGATATTTTAATTCCATGGGAAATAATCATGTGGTTTTCAAGAAAGTGTGTTTATGTCGTTGGCTACCTTTATCAATAAAAACAAACTGGACTCCTACTTCACACATATGAAAGTTGCCAATAAACTCATAATTAATGACTTACATTAAAAAAAAAAAACTAACCTAGAAGAGAGCGAGAGAAAAAAAAACCCAGAAGCTGTAAAAGGAAAAAGAATCAGACACCGTCCTATATAAAAACGTTAAAATTGAGAGAATGTGATTTGCCACAGGCTTTAGGGAAAGAAACCTACTGGTGCTATTATAATATAAAACATACATATCATTTTTGAAACAGCAATCCCACCCACATCTGCTAATTTAGTGCCTTCTAATAAGAAAATGTCTAAGTCAGGGGTTGGCAAACGTCTTCTGTAAAGGGCCAGGTAGTAAATACTTTCTACTTTGCAGGCCAGTCTCTCTCACAACTACTCAACTCTGCCCTCACATGGCGAAAGCAGTCACAGACAACAAGTCAATGACTGCCCAGACAACTTTAGTGACAGGAACAGGCAACAGGCCAAACTGGGCCCTCGGCCGGAGTTTACCATTCCCTGGACTGAATCCTGGGCTAGACATACCATCATAGTGCAAAAATGAAGCAGAGAGCCATACAATGACTGAGTGCTTTCACTGCCCTAGGAAGTAAACACATAACCAAATAGAGCATAAATCTATTCCGATACAAGTGGTACCTCGTACATTAAAAATAAAAACACCCTCTATGTTTCTAATTACATGACTGTGCAGAAAGGGATGCAAAACGATACTCCAGGCTGTTAACATTAGTTATAGTGGGAGGGTGGGGGAAGAAAAGGGAAAAAAACCTAAGGTGAAGTAAAACAGAAAAAACAAGCACTGCGTAATACTAATTAAACGCACAGAACATCATTCTATCGGGTATTACAGCGAAACCTGTGAGAGCCGCAACTCAACGGGACTACCTTGTTTTCCTGGGTCTCAAAAGATTTCTGCCTTTGACAGGGAGCCATCTTCCCTCTCTAGTACTGGACAATATTTGTGTTTTCCTTCTTCTGACAGGTTTTCACCTTACACAGGTTTCAGCTTTAGCAGGTTTGACTGTATGTTAAAACCGAACATACATATACACGAGAATAAAAAAGTAACAAAGATAAATAAAAATTTGTATATTTTGATGTGGCTACAGGACAGGCCTGTGTGCAATTTTTGGTTAGTACTGCTGTTTGTTTCAAGCAGTGTCTGCAATACGATCCACCACACGTCTGTCAGTTTGTTGTACTGTGGTGGCTTGCGTGTTGCTGTGATGCTGGAAGCTATGCTACCAGTAGTTCAAATGCTGGCAGGGTCACCCATGGTGGACAGGTTTCAGCGGAGCTTCCAGACTAAGACAGACTAGGAAAAAGGACCTGGCGGTCTACCTCAGAAAAAACTGGCCTGTGAAAACCTTATGAATAGCAGCAGAACACTGTCCGATATAGTGCCGGAAGATGAACCCCTCAGGTTGGAAGGCACTTAAAATACGACTGAGCTGCCTCCTCAAAGTAGAGTAGACCTTAATGACGTGGATGGAGTCCAGCTTTCGGGACCTTCATTTGCTGATGTGGCACAACTCAAAATGAGAAGCAACAACTGCAAACATCCATTAATAATTGGAACGTAGAATATATAAAGTATGACTAGGAAAAATGAAAGCCGTCAAAAATGAAATGGACTGCATAAAGATTGACAACCTAGACATTAGTGAGCTGAAATGGACTGGTATGGGAGGTTCTGAGTTGGACAAGCATATGGTCTACTATGCCAGGAATGACAAATTGAAGAAGGATGGTGTCACATTTATCATCAAAAGAAACACTTCAAGATCTATCCTGAAGTACAGGGCTGTCAATAATAGAATAATATACACACGCGTACGTACAAGAAAGACCAGTTAATACAACTATTATTCAAATTGATGCACCAACCACTAATGCCAAAAACGAGAAAATTGAAGATTTTTATAACTCCTGCAGCCTGTAATTGATCAAACATGCCATCAAGATGCATTGAGAATTACTGGCAATTGGAATGCAAAAGTTGGAAACGAAGAAGAAGGATCTGTAGCTGGAAAATATGGCGTTAGTAATAGAAACGATGTCGGAGATCGCATGATAGAATTTTGCAAGACCAACAACTTCTTCATTGCAAATACCTTTTTTCAACAACATAAACAGCAACTATACACGTGGACCTCACCAAATGGAAAACACAGGAATCAAATCGACTACATCTGTGGAAAGAGACTATAGAAAATCTCAATACCATCAGTCGGAACAAGGCCAGGGGCCAACTGCAGAACAGACCATCAACTGCTCATATGCAAGTTTAAGCTGAAGTGGAAGAAAATTAAAACAAGTCCACGAGAACCAAAATACAACCTTGAGTATATCCCATCCGAGTTCAGAGACTACCTCAAGAACACATTTGATGCACTGAACACTAATGACCGAAGATCAGACAAGCTGTGGGATGATGACATCAAGGACATCATACATGAAGAAGGCAAAAGGTCATTAAAAAGACAGGAAAGAAAGAAAAGACCAAAATGGACGTCAGAAGAGACTCTGAAACTTGCTCTTGAACGTAAAGTAGCTAAAGCAAATGGAAGAAATGATGAAGTAAAAGAGCTGAACAGAAGATTTCAAAGGTTGACTTGAGAAGAAAAAATATGATGATGAAATGTACAAAGACCTAGAGTTATAAAACCAAAAGGGAAGGACACGCCCAGCATTTAAGCTGAAAGAAACTGAAGAAAAAATTCAAGCCTCCAGTTGCAATTTTTAAGGATTCTATGAGTCCTGGTGGTACAATGGTTAAGCATTCGACTGCTAATCAAAAGGTTGGCAGTTCGAATCCATCAGCCGCTCCTTGGAAACCTTATGGGGCAATTCTACTCTGTCCGATAGGGACGCTATGAGTCGGAATCAATTCGACAGCCAACGGGCTTTGGTTTATGGGCAAAATATTGAACAACGCAGGAAGCATCAAAAGAAGATGGAAGGAACACACCGAGTCACCGTACTAAAAAGAAATGGTTGCCATTCAACCATTTCAAGAGGTAGCATATGATCAAGAACCAATGGTACTGAAGGAAGAAGTCCAAGCTGCAATCAAAGCACTGGTGAAAAACAAAGCTCCAGGAACTGACGGAATTCCAACTGAGATGTTTCACAAACAGACGCAGCACTGGAAGTGCTCACTTGTCTATGCCAAGAAATTTGGAAAACAGCTACCTGGCCAACCGACAGAGAGCCTATTTGTGCCCATTCCAAAGAAAGGTGATCCAACAGAATATGGAAATTATCAAACCATATCGTTGACATCACATTCAAGTAAAATTTTGAAGATAATTCAAAAAGCGACTGCAGCAGTACATCAACAGGGAACTGCCAGAAATTCAGGTCGGATTCAGAAGAGGACATGGAATAAGGGATATCACTGCTGATGTCAGATCGACCCTGGCTGAAAGTAAAGAATACCAGAAAGACGTTTACCTGTGTTTTACTGATTACGCAAAGGCATTCAGCAGTGTGGCTCATAACAAATTACGGATAGCAGCAAAGAATGGGAATTCCAGAACACTTAATTGTGCTCATGCGGAACCTGTACATAGACCAAGCAGCAGTCGTTTGAACAGAATAAGGGGATACTGCGTGGTTTAAAATCAGGAAAGGGGCGTGTCAGGGTTCTATCTTTCACCATACTTATTCAATCTGTATGTTGAGCAAATAATCCAAGAAGCTGGACTATATGAAGAAGAAAGGGGCATCAGGATTGGAGGAAGACTCATTAACAGCTTGCGTTATGCAGATGACACAACCTTGCTTGCTGAAAGTGAAGAGAATTTGAAGTACTTACTGATGAAGATCAAAGACCACAGCCTTCAGTATGCATTACACCTCAAAATAAAAAAAAAAAACAATCCTCACAACTGGACCAATAAGCTTCATCATGACAAACAGAGAAAAGATTGAAGTTGTCAAGAATTTCATTTCACTTGGATCCACAATCAACACCCATGGAAGCAGCAGTCAAGAAATCAGAAGATGTATTGGCATTGGGTAAATCTGCTGCAAAAGACCTCTTTAAAATGTTGAAAAGCAAAGATGTCACCTTGAAGACTAAAGTGCGCCTGACCCAGACCACGGTGTTTTCAATCGCCTCACATATATGCAAAAGCTGGACAACGAATAAGGCAGACGGAAGAAGAATTGATGCCTTTGAATCATGGTGTTGGCAAAGAATATTGAACATACCATGAACTGCCAGAAGAACAAATGAATCCGTCTTGGAAAAGTACAGCCAGAATGCGCCTTAGAAGCGAGGATGGCAAGACTCCACCTCACGAACTTTGGACATGTTATCAGGAAGGATCAGTCCCTGGAGAATGACATCATGCTTGGTAAAGTAGAAGGTCAGTGAAAAAGAGGAAGACCCTCAACAAGATGGAGTGGCACAGTGGCTGCAACAATGGGCTCAAACACAGCAATGACTGTGAGGATTGCGCAGGACCGGACAGTGTTTCATTCTGTTGTACACAGGGTCGCTATTAGTCGGAACCAACCTGATGGCACCTAACAACAGCAGCAGCAACACGATAATTATAAAAAAAAAAAAAAGACCACTGTGGTGGGTTGTCTCTGAAATAGATCAGGTTATACGTGTACCTGAGTCTTGGCATGGTGAGCATTGGGAAATGATCAACTCCCTAGGCTCAGGTTTTCTTACATATAAAGAACACTGAATCTTATTACCTCCAAAGTCTCTTGCCACTCAACATTCTCCCTTATCCCTCTGTTCCCTTATCTTACAAACTAAAAGATAGAGATAGGGAAAGTGACCGTGAGATATAAACTCAAAATAACAGAAATGGAGAAAAGCGCCACCTGCTCTAATCGAAGTCACTTCTCTAACACACAAAGAGAGGACCACAAAATGCTGAACACTCACTTCTTTTCTGCTGGGATGTAATGCACATTCATGTTGGCGTGTGGTATAACGTGATGGTGACGAGGTCTTTCATTGGCTGAAAAGGCTGCATTGATAGCAAAATGCTTCACGTAGGATTCCAAAATAGTTATGATGTTGGTCTGGCACGGAAGTTTCACTAACTGTTAACAAAAACATAGGCATTTGATGTACACATTCCATTGTATGAACCATTCCAAAAAAAAGTGGTCATGTCTACATTGCTTTTTTGACTCAAAAATAAAGAAACTAAGCCAATTATGTTCAAATAACCCATACCTGTTGCCGTTGAGCCAACTCCAACTCATAATGACCCCATGGGACAGAGCAGAACTGCCCCATAGGGTTTCCAAGCCTGTAAATCTTTACGGAAGCAGACTGTCACATCTTTCTCCTGCGGAGCAGCTGGTGGGTTCAAACTGCTGACCTTTTGGTTAGCAGCTGAGCTCTGAACCACTGCACCACCAGGGATCCTCTGAGAACCCAATTAGAACCTCCTAAAGAAATATGGTCTGACATACTTTGATTTTTTTTCTTCTACTGATTAAACCCTCATGTTGACTACAGAATTAATTTTTCAAATAAATATAAGTAATGGTTCTCAATTTTAGAGATCCACTAGACCACCACAGGGAGCTTCTAAAAAATACCCATGGCTGGCCCCCACTACAGATCATTTAAGTCTTAACCTCTTGGTTGGAGCCCAGGCATCAGAATTTAGGAAAGCTCTTTAGAGGATGCTAATGGGCAGCCAGGGCTGTGAAGCGCCGCGCTAGCTTTGTGTTTATCAGCAGCAATAACACCACTGACAAGAGAATTAGAAAATCAGCCTCAGTACAAAGCCGAAGAAAGAAATTTCATTCCTCAAAGTGTCCACTGTTTTTGAGCCTATGGTTACAAAACATGGCTAAATAACAACTCTATTAAAAACTCCGCTTTTTCTGTTCTTATCTACCCGCTTCCTCCTGTTAATATAGTAGCAATCGTCCTCCAGCTTCTTCTTCAGAACTTCAGGGATTTCTATACTTATTGTCCTCTCTTCCATTTCCCTTTTTGCGTGCAGCTCTGGTTCTTCTTTCTGCAATATCACAATTCCATGTTTAACTATTTAAAAATGCAAGAGAGTCTATATCCACAAAAGTACTAACACGAGAGCGTCCTCTGACACAAACCCTGTGAACTCACAACACTGACGAAACAAATCACGGCACGTGTTCTAGTGAAAAGCTAAAAACCAAAAGTTAACTTATTTTATGGCACTTAGTACTATATTGTAAACGTCTTTTGTTCTCCTTCCCCAATTAAGCTCACAGGTGGGTTTTGTTAACTTTGGAGGCAAACAGATGCCTGTCAAACTCTGATAAACTCCGTTAATTAACCATTATTATCAAAAATAAAGTTAACAGTTTCACTGGTAAGAGGTAACTTTGTCATTTACGAAGACAGTTTATGGGCACAAATGGCTACTGAAAGACTCCTAGAGTCTATACGATAGTATAAACAGGGCTATTTTGGTTTTCTTTATAGGTCAAGTAAACATGTATATTTGGGAAAACAATCTATTTTTAGAAAATAATTCACAACTGGAGAATTTCACCACATAAATTTACCACTAAAACATACACCAAAGAAAAAGAGTTTTCGTAATAAAAACTTCGTACCACGTCGCTCTTTTCTTCAGTATCACTTTCTTCGCTTATTTCCTCATCTGTTTCTTCACTAGCGTCCTCAGAAGAACTGCTTATTGCTAAGGAAAACAAAACCATCAGCCTTCATTACAGACTTCACCAGCCCTGATGTTTGCAACTCTGTGTAGCGTGCAGCCTGCTAGTAATAAACTGTACTCCTAGATGTATTTTACATGCTAAACACAAATACTGTACTTTTCAGAACAAGTATTTTTAAAAATCTAACACCAATTCCCATGGATGTGAAAATCACAGAAGCTCATGATCTCAAAGTGTTTAGTCAACTAGGATCCTACGGTTCTCTGTTACATTCATAAATGAGGCCAACGGCCAGGAGGTGCCGACAAGAGAACATGAGAAACACCCATGAGGTGTCAGCATAAAGATGCTGGCTGAGAAAGCAGTGACCGGGAAAAAGACTCTGACGAGATCTCAAGATAATAATGAGGGCTACTTTCACTGTCAAAAATCAAAAGGGGCAAATGTGATATATAATGGCCTTAAAATGTTTCTTTGTTTCCCATTTCACTGAATCCTCCCATCAGCCCTGCAGAACAAAAAGACAAGTGAAACTTCTGTTAGCCAAAGAAAATGAAGTCAAGCCACACACAGTTTTCAGCATTTTCAGCTTTTTCTTCAACAGGGGGGCTTCTTAAAACAGAGTCGACACCAGGCAACCTGCAGCGCTTCTTCTTTCTTCCTTTCCTTCTGTTAAAAAAATAAAATAAGCACGTGTAAAATAAATTTTGACACTGACTGGCATGGGTCTTGAGATAAAACACAAAATACAGTAAACAATGATTCTTGAATACTTGGAAAAAATTAAACCCTAGAACATAAACAGTGATCTCCATTTCAGAAGCTTATGCAATAACCACTGTGAATAAACTGTAATTATTTAGAATAAAAAAGGAACACTCCTCGCTCACACACTTTAAATACATAATGTTATTTAGTAAGCCATGTTTTTGTCATTCGATTAATTTTATATCATGAAATGCTAAACACAAAGACAAAAGACATCGAATAATATTTAAGACACGATCTTTGTACTCTTACAGGCGAGCTACAGCTTTTCTTGCCAATTTGCGCTGTAATCTACGGTTTTCATCAGTGTCGCGAAGCACATGATCTTCAGCTGCCCACCTATCCCAGCTGATTGAACAGAAAAAAGAAGAGAATGTAAAACTCCAGATTTTAGCTTGATCTTGAAATAAATGCTAAAAGCACGTCACAGGAACAGAAGTGTCCCAGAATTACTGTCATTTTAGAACACTACTTAAATATTTTAAAATCACAAACAGCACACAAAAGAACTGGAAAAAGAAACTCACTCAGACACAGAAAAAAGTGGGGTTTCCAGAATTACCCAGAGATGATGCAAATATAATCCACTTAAAAACAATCATTCCTTAGAATAGGCAAACCTTGATAACAAAGCAAAACCAGGAAATGAAACTTTTCTACAAGGGCTTCTCAAGCACAACAAAAACAGTTTGCAATGTTCCTGGGCTGCAAAGCTAGTTTTCCGCCCAGTTTAACACATACACTTACCTTCTGTTCCAACCATTAAAATGGATCAGATATTCTGGGATCTTTCTGCCTTTTTCGTCTTTGCCAACAATAACATCGACAATCTGAAATCAGGAAAAATGGACCACAAGAAACAGAACATACAGAATATTAGAAGCTAGATCAAGAAAACTAGATCATACTTCATTTTTCAAAAAAAGGAAAGTTTTCGCTCCTATTTTAGCCCGAGAACTGGGTTGAAACATTTTTTCTTTCAATTCCATTTTTTTTTCTTTTCTGAGTGGATGCCTCAAAATAGGAAGCATCCATCCAGCCACTTCGTGATTGGTATCTGAGCTTGAGAAAGAGTGAAGCTGTTGAAGCTATTGGCCAGCGAATTTGTCACTAACGAGAGTCCCGGCCACACAAAAGGGTTGCAGTCCTGCGACGTCTGGGAGTTGTAGTCCCCCCGGGCTCAGCTGCGCCCAGGGAAAGGCTGGCAGGAGATGCTTCCACCCGTCTGCACTTATCTCCGGAACCATGCTTCAGGGGCAACTGATGCGGCGTGTCCCTGCCTGGGAGACTCAGGGGTGGAGATGGGCTTTGGGGAGGGAGAGCATAGGAAAGAAAACACAGACAGGGGCTGCAAGGAAGGGGCCCGAAGGTAGAACACCACAGCCGGGGGGTCCTGGGGAGATCCCGATGGGGCAGCGTCGCCTGGCAGCGCAGCGGCCACACCTGTCCCTGCCAGCTTCACCCACGTGGCCCGAGGTCCGAAGAAGCCCCACCCCCGGAGCGCTAAGCTGCGCTCTCCTTAGGGCTCAGGGAGGTTGGAGCCTCCCTGACGGAGGTGTACACTCTCTCCTCCCGCCATCAGGACCTGGGGAGCTGCAGGATGGGGCTCAGGCCCCCAAGACCTTAGGTGGACCGCCCGGGGCGGGACTCTACTCCAGCTCGGCTTAGACCTCCGCAAAGCTTTCAGTGATTGAAGGCGGAAGTGCTGGAAGACCCTGAAGGCAGGGGCCAACCTTGCCCACGGGACGGGAGGAGGAACACGGCCTAGGGGAGGGGTCGGGCCCTAGACGACTAGGGTGGGTGACGTCGCGAGTCGGCGGCCAGCGCTGAGATGCTGTGGACTAGGACCTGGGTCAGTCGGTCAGGGCGTCCCACAAGAAGCCACGCCGTGCCGCGCCGCGCCACACAAGGAGAGATTTAACGCGAGGTAGAAGCCCCCGCTGGCGTCGCGTGCGCAAACCGATGCCGCAACGCCAGCCTCCCGACACTGCACGCGCGAGGCTCCTGAACGCGCATGCGCGGCCCAGCGCGCCGGCCGGAAGCGAAAGCGCCCCGTCCCCGAGTCCCGCGTGCACAGCCCCGCGAGCGCCCCCTGCCTCCTGTCCGCGCGCTGCAGGCTGAGGAGCCGCGGGCGGCCGGCGCCCCGGGCCCCGTCGCCCCCGCCGCCGTCCCGTGGCCGAGAGGCCGCCGCCCGCGCCCACCCCCCCGTCCCGGGCCCCCGCCCGCGCCTCCTCCCTGTCCCCGCTCGCGGCGGCACCTTGGCATCGTAAAGGACTCGCGCCTTGGTGGGGTCAGGCTCGAAGCACAGCACTTTCTCCCCTGAGTGGAATTTAAATTTCATGCCCTCACTCGTGCTCATTTGCTCATCGTGGCGGAGGGAGCGACTCCGGGCGGGAGGAGCGCGCGGCGCGGGGGGAGGGGAGAGTGGGGGTGGGGCGGCGGCGGGCCGGGGGGGGGCGGGGACACGCGGAGCCCCGGCCGCCCGCCCTCCGCTCGCCCCGCCCCGCCGGCCCGCCCCCCCCGCGTAGCGGCCGGATCGCGCGCGCCCGCAGTGTCCACGCAAGCCAGGACCGGCTGCAGCGTGGGGCAACAGTGTCCCCTGGGGTCAGGGCGGGCTGCAGCGGGGGGCAACAGTGTCCCCTGGGGTCAGGGCGGGCTGCAGCGGGGGGCACCCGCAGTGTCCCCCGGGCTCGGGGTGGGCCGCAGCGGGGAGCGTGCTCCTGGACAAGGGCTTCCCGCTGGTCGTTCCCTCCTCCCGCGCCAGGGAAAGTAGGTGGACGCGGGGCTGCGGAGCAGGGGTCCCTTTGGCCTCCAGGCTGCGCCCACGTGCGCGAGCGGGCATCCGCCGGCGCGCTCTTTCAGGCCTGAGGGTCGCCCTCTCGCTCGAGAGGCTCGCCTTCCAGCTAAAGGGTGCCCTCCTTCCGGCCAGCGGAGCGCACGCTCAGCCGGGGGGCTTGCTCTCTCCAGCTGAAGTGGGGGCGCTCCCTCCGGCTCGCGGAGCGCACGTTCAGCCGAGGGACGCGCTCTCGGCACGGGGGCACCATCTCCAGCCTGGGCGCCTTTGGGAACAGGCGTCCCTTAGCGGAAGCTCTCTGGAGTGGACGGCGTCTGCCCTCCAGGAGCCCTCTGCGAGCCGAGAGAAGGGCCACGCAGCGGCGCGCGCCTCAGCTGAGCTGCGCGCCACCGGGTGTGGCCTTGCAGGGAGGAGGTGTGCTGGAGTTGGGTGTAAACGGGCAGGAGCGTTGGGCTAGAGGACAAGGGTGCTCTGGGCAGGGCAGAGAGCGCTGGAGCATGTCTGGGGAGAGGACAACCAGGTGGCAGCCTGGCCTCACATCCCCAGCCTCCCGGAATTGCTCACTCAAGGTCTGTCTTCTGCAATAGATCGGAAACTCCCGCAAGGCCGAAAGCACTGTGGGTGGCTGGGACTAGTACCGTACCTGCACATAGCAGGTGCCCAGTTAACTATCTCGCGAACGAATGACAAGTGATGGAAAATGCTCCTTGAAAGACAAATCTCCAGGAGCATATTGGACGGTGCTTTTGTTTGTTCGGTTTTTTGAGGAATGGAAAATCTTTGGACCAGTGTATTTAACTGGATTAAGATGGTAAACCAGCTATTTTAAGGTCCAAGCCAATCACGCTGATGAACTGTCAGTTCTCCACACTCCCTGCGCTTTTCTTGCCTCCAGAAATCCGCACTGGCCTCACCCTCTCCGGTCCCCCTGCACCGGGTTCCTGGTACACTTTACCAAGAGAAAACCCTCAGGCTTCCCCAGACGGTCAGATATCCCGCCCCTCCCAGAACTCTGAGTTCTTGTTGTCTTGCATTTACTGCTTACTCTATAGTAGAATTGGTTGTTTGCAAGTTCATCACTGTATAGTCGTGGCACACAATAAGTTGTTTTTTTGTGATGATGTTACACTTTTTTTCTTTATCATGGTAAATATATAGGTAACAAAACATATGCCATTTCAACGATCTCCACATGTACAGCTCAGTGACATTAAGTATCTTCATCATTTTGTTCAGCTGTCACCATTCCTGAATTTTTCCATCACCTTTAACAGAAGCTCAGCGTCCCCTAAGAGTTGGTGGTTTCTTAGGGGTGAGGAGGGGAACTGACGGTGGTGGTCCCATAGATGGCAGGGAAGCTGGGGGGCTTAGGTAAGCGTGTGTCAGGTGTAAACCATAGCTAAAGTAGTAATTTGTTTTTTCTGGCCCATGAATGGAGGGTTCCTCTCCAGGCTCCAAACTTTCACAGTCAAGACTTAAGATGCTTTGTTTTGTGTCTCTCCACCCGCACCCCTTTTTATGTTACGGAGCAACGTTGTTCTCCCCGTCACCTTAAAAAGCCCCGAGAATGCAGAAGCCTTCAGGAGCCTTGTCTTCGTTTCCCGGGGCTGCCACAACAAACTACCATGAAAGAGGTGGTTTTAAAGAGCAGAACTTCACTGGCTCATAGTTCTGGAGGCTAGGAGTCTGGATTCAGGGTGTTGGCCGGGCTGATTTCTTCGAGGGGCTCTGAGGGAGAATCTGCTCCTTGCCTCTCCTAGTTTCGTTGGCATCCCTTTGCTGACTATCGATGCATCCTCCTCCATTGTCGAACATGGCGTCTTCTCTCTGTATGTACCTCTGTCTCTGTGTCCTCTCCTTTTATAAAACACCACTCAGAGATGAGGATTAAGCCCCACCCTACTCCGTTACAGAAGAAAAGCCCTATTTCCAAAGAAGGTCACGTTCCCTGGTATAGGGGTTAGGACTTCAGCTATCTCTTGGGGCAGCACAGTGAATCCATAATAAGCCTGAAAGCTACAAGTGCCACAGATGGCAGCGCCCTTGCAGCCCTCCTCCGGATTAGGATGCAGGAGCCCTGATGGTGAAGTGGTTAAAGGACCCAGCTGCTAACTGAAAGGTCGGCAGTTCGAACCCACCAGCTGCTCCATGGGAGAAAGATGTGGCAGTCTGCTTCCGTAAAGATTACAGTCTTGGAAACCCTCTGGGGGGGCAGTTCTACTCTGTCCTCCAGGCTCCCTATGGATCGGAATTGATTCGATGGCAATGGGTTAGAGAGGTGGAGTACCATCTGTCTCTCACTCCTGTCTGCTGCATTCGGAAAGGTAGTCAGGTATACGTTAAAGACAATGGCCTCTGGAATCCGCTGTCTAGGATCCTGTCCCACACTTGTCACTCCCTAGCTTGTCACCTTGGACAAGTGAGTCATCTCTCTGGGATGCAGTTTCCTCACGTTTAGAATGAAGATAATACCAGTTCCTACGTCCAGGTTGTTGGGAGATTAAATGAGTCTGTTCAGTGTACCCAGTTTAGCAGAGTGCCTGGCACATAGTAAGTGCTCAGTAAATACTTCTATCAATATTTGGTATTTCTCATTCATTTCTCCTTGTCCCCCATTCATTCGCTCAACAAGTTTTCTTGGACCGCCTGTGAGCTGAGTGCAAGCAAGTTGAAGGATTATCCATCTTAGGAAACGCTGGCATGGACTAGAGGAGACACAGTGCTTACTTCTCCCTGCGAGCGGGGAGCGTGTCAGACAAGGATTCAGAGAGGGAGTTCCTCTTGAGCTGAAATTTATAAGCTATTTTCCAGATTTTGAGGAGAACCAGGGAATTAAGATAGCCATCAAATCTCACAACGTGCATCTTTTTTTTTTTTTTAAGTAGATTTTATCTTTTAGAGCAGTTTTAGGTTTACAGAGAAATTGCTCAGGAAGCACAGAGTTCCCAGAAAGCCCCTCTCTCCCCTGCACAGTTTCTCCTATTATTAACCTCTTACACTGGTGTGATACATTTGTTACAAGTGATGAACCAATATTGATGCATTGTTATTAACTAAACTCTTTAGTTTACATTCAGGCTCACTGTTTGTGCTGTACAGACCCGTGGGTTTTGATAAACGCGTAATGTCACCTGTCCACCATTACAGTATCATGCAGGATGGTTTCATTGCCCTGAAAGTGCCCTTGGCTCCACCTCTTCATCCTCCCCCCTTTGAACTCCTGGAAACCACTGATTTTTTTTATATCTAAATTTTTTTAATTTAATTTTGTTGTTGTTGAGAATATACACAGCGAAACATACACCAGTTCAACAGTTTCTGCATGTACAATTCAGTGACATTGATTACATTCTTCAAGTTGTACAACCATTCTCACCCTCCTTTTCTCAGTTGCCCCCCACCATTAACATAAGCTCACTGCCCCCTAAGGTTCCTATCTAATCTTTCGAGTTGTTGTTGTCAATTTGATCCCATACAGATAGTTCTTAAAAGAGCATAATGCTCAAAGCAGACCATTTTTACTAGTTAAGCTAGACTGTTGTTTGGTTTTACGAAAACTTCCAGGGATATATTTGGTTTAAGGTTTAAAGATTATCTCAGGGCAATAGTTTCAGGCCTCCACAGCTGATTTTTTAAAATTAATCATTTTTTATTGTTGTAAAAATATATATAACAACATTTGCCAGTTCAACATTTTTTACATGTACAATTCAGTGTCACCAATTACATTAATGGTATTGTGCAACCATGACCGTAAACAGATACTCAATGCAACCACTGATCTTTTTACTGCCCGTATAGTTTTGCCTTTTCTAGAAGGTCATATCGTTGGAATCATACCAACATGTAGGCTTTTCAGACTGGCTTCTCTCGCTTAGTAATATGCATTTGAGTTTCTTCCATATCTTTTGGTAGCTTGATAGCTCATTTTTTATCGTTGAGTAATACTCCATTGCATGGATGTACCACAGTTTGTTTATCCATTCACCTTTTGAAGGACATCTTGGTTGCTTCCCATTTTTGGCAATTTTGGATAAAGCTGCCATAAACATTCATGTGCAGGTTTCTATGTGGACATAACTTTTCAACTCATTTGAGTAAATACCCAGGGGAAATCTTTTTTCCTCTGCATTATAGGTCACCTAGACTGGCCGTAGAGATCCTTTCTCTGAGCTATAGCAAGGTGCGCCCTTGTGGCAGATCCAGTTAATTGCTCATCCGTGGCCCTCGGCCATTCCCCACCCCCTCCCTGCTGACAGAGCCCCAGTTTTGCTCAGTCCTTCGCCCTTACAGTAGCCCTTCCGCCAGCTTCAGGCAGGGGTGAAACTTGACTAGTTTAGCAACCCATGGCACCACACCAGGTCTAAGCCGGTCACAGTAATTCCCTTCCTCTTAAACAGTGATTGGCTTGTGCATAACGATGTGATACAATTCTGGCCAATGAGAGAACTTTTCTCAGGGAGGATGTGGAGAGAACACTTCTGGAAAAGATCCCTCCCCACACCCCAAGAAAGAGATGTATGTGGGATAAACTTTCCCCTTCCTCACTGAGGAGTCCCTAGGTGGTGCAAATAGTTAATACACTTGGCTGCTAACCGACAGATTGATGGTTCCAGTCCACAGAGGTGCTAGGAAGAAAGGCCTGGCAATCTACTTCCGAAACGTCAGCCATGGGAAAGCCTATGAGCACAGTTCTACTCTGACCACGTGGGGTTTCCATGAGTCGGAGTCAACTGGAGGGCAACTGGTACCGGGTTTTCCTCCCTGAACGTTCTGATTTGCATCGGAATGGGGGTAAATGCTACAGCCATCTTGGCAACACGAAGCCACCTGTCCTCGATGTCCTGAGGATGGTAGAGCAGAATGGTAGGGCTCGCTCACCTGGGACCTTGATGCAGTCAGTGTTGAGCCCCTGACTCCCTGAATTAGCCAACCCTGCCTGCCTAACTCCCGGCTTCTTGCTATGTGATATAATTTATCCCTGATTTTTTAAGCCACTTCTAGCCACTTTTTTAAGCCAAAAACATCACGTTCATACCTCTTCTGCGTGGTAGAGAGTAGAGTTATCAGCACCTAGAATGAGCCATCCTACTGATGTTGGTGAGATTTTGCGTGATGGACCTCGACAGTGAGAATGCATTTTCCTATGCGCACGGTGTCATCATCAGAGGTTGGGTGCATTTGAACTAGTACTTCACATGTATTCAGGATGAACTAAGCTTTGGGGAAGAAGGGCAAACCTAATCACCACTTCTGATATAGTTTCTATTGGTATCTATGTTTTATGTTAGAAACAAGCTTTACGTGAATTTCTGGGACAGTCCATTTACAAATAGGAAAACTTAGGACCTTACAACTTTAATTAGATTTATATTATTATTTTGTTCTTAGGCAAGATGCAGACCAAAATTCTAAGAATGTGTTTTGTGGTTAACAAATACTCTGATATAAAGGCATAGTTACTTTCACAAAAGTTACAGTGCTTCTTAATCTTTAATCCTTGCTCCTCCTGCCTCCAAATCAAGAGGGATGACCTTTATTGCTTCTTGGCTCCCACTCCTGACTTTTCAAATGATATACGGATGCAGTTCCAAGATAAAACCAAGCTCTCTATGTTGGGGTTGCATTATGAAGAAAGGTTTCCATAGTAATAGCGCCGATGCCCTCCACAAAAAGACCATCAGAAACACACCTGGAGGTGAAGGAGTTGAGTGTATTTCTCATGGCAGGGACGGAGAACCCTGGACATTTCAGGGGCGGGGTGTTAGAAAAGACTTATTATGAGATCTGAGCTTCTGTTAGGTGATTTGGGGAGGGGCGAAGGAAATAGGGCTTTGATCTGGATTGGATGCTATCAGGAAGCAGTGGTAACCGAGAGATTGGGTACTTGAGTACATTTTATCTAGGAGGAAAGAAGACTAGATTGAGTCCGAAGCTCTAATTGATAAAGCAGTAGCCGTCACTCATATTAGCCGGGAGAGGGGACTATTTTAGACTTTGTGGCTTGGACAGGGTTCCCGTTTGTCTGTGTTCACACATGATCACGGAGCGGTCTTGTGTTTGTCTTGATCCACCCCGGTCGCAGAGTGGCCTCATCTGAGGTAGATGTTATCATCTCCACTGTAAAACAGGAAACCTAAGGCTCAGATTGATTAAGGGTCTTGCCCAAGTTAGCACATCAATAAACATCAAAACATACATATATACATGTATACATCAGAATGGCCACACGTTTTCCAATCTGATTCCAGTTTCCAGTTTGTTAACATCCCAAACAGTTCTATAAGCGCTAAAAAAGGCTTGCAAAACTCTAAAAGGGTTTCAAATATCGACGTCTTTATACTGTATGTAATCTATGTTCTCTGCACCTGCGGCATATCAAATTAGCGCTGGAACTGAGGATATTATTTGCATCACAAATGGACATGGAACTTGCAGTAGTACAATCAGTTTCGTCTTCGTGATAGTGAGGCTCATACCAGTTACCATAGCCAGAGTAGAAGAGTATCCTTACCGTTAGAATTCCAGAGACATTTACCGAAAATAGTTTTATAAAAGGGCCAAACTATCAAATCAGTTTTTTCTTTTTGATTTGACTTAAATAATATTGATAATAAGAGTCTCCAAATGCCAATGTCTGTGAAATAGTAAAGTGAAATTGACGTTTGATGTGAGAATATTTTTTATTGTAGTAAATATATGTATGTAACAAATTGTTTGCCATTTCAACACCTTTCACATGTACAACTCAGTGACATGGGTTATGTTTATCATGCTGTTCAACCATTACTGGTGTAAGAATTTTAAAGAAGTATTGAATGTCTTTCGTCTGAAATTTACTTAAGATTCAGATAATGTTTCTGAGTCAAATGAATATGTCTTTGCCTAATGTTCTCTTAAAAATGACTTTAATATATATTTTTTATAGCAATAAAAAAAGGAAAAAATGACTTGATATGGTGAATACTAACACCGCTTCTATTGGCTGTATATTATGAAGTATTGGTGAACTTGACTAGGGAAGAAAATTCACATCAACTGTAAGTTTTGCTGTTAACCATATACTGAAAATTCTTAGTTTCTTAGGTGATGTACATGTTTGCGTTCCAGTCGGTGGCCCTTGAAAGCAAACAGTGTTCTTTGGTTTTATCGTGTTTGAAAAATTGCTTTTTGGTCCCTGAAATTAATTTTCTTAATGTTTTTGAGGAAGGAGAGGTATAGGGAATTGAGCTACATTGAGTATTTATTGTTAGCTCTTGGTGTCTCAGGAATCATGGCTATATGTATGCCTTTTCTTTACTTAATTCTGTAATTAATGTTTATAAAATGCCAGTTGACATTGTTTTTAAAACAGGACCTCATGAAGAAAATACCACAGGCATCAGTGATTAATCGATCATGAAAAAAATAACTCAATCACTAAATTAAAAATTATTGACCTCGATTATCCTTCACTATACTTGTAATGGAGCCCTGGTGGTGCAGTGGTTGAGCTACGGCTGCTAACCCAAAAGGTCGGCAGTTCGAATCCACCAGGCGCTCATTGGAAATCCTATGGGGCAGTTCTATTTTGTCCTATAGGATTGCTGTGAGTTGGCGTCGACTTGACGGCAACGGGTTTGGTCTCTGTTTTTGTCTTTTTTTAATACTTATAATACATGTAGTAAAACCTAGACTAGAAATGGCGAATTTGAACCCAAAAGTAGCTTAAAATGATTTCCATATTCTAATTTTTGGATATTAATAATTTACTACAAATAGGATGTTTTCAAAATGTTCAGACTTCTGGCAGAGATCAGAGTTATGCTGCTCCAAGCCAAGGAACACCTGGGGCTACCAGAAGCTGGAAGAGACAAGGATCTTCCCTAGAGCCTTCAGAGAGAGTGCAGCCCTGCAGACACCCTGAATTCAGACTTCTGGTCTCCAGGACTATGAGAGAATAAATTTCTCTTGTTTTAAACCACCCACTTCGTGGTACTTTGTTACAGCAGCCCTAGGAAACTCATACACTCCACAATGAGAATTATTGTTCACAATGAAGATGATGAGGTATTTTCAGATCTTTTTTTCATGTCGCCCAAAATGTCGGATTCTCGCCATCACAGTTGTGTGGATTACAGTAGTAATGGTATTTAGTCTGCCTTGCAAGATTCATCATTTTCCCTATTCTGATGGTGGTGTTATTGTTGTTAGGTATTGTTGAGTCACTTCCGACTCATAGCGACCCTGTGTACAACAGAATGAAACACTGCCTGGTCCTGCGCCACCCTCACAATTATTGTTATGCTTGAGCCCATTGTTGCAGCCACTGTGTCAGTCCATCTCATTGAGGGTCTTCCTCTTTTTCGCTGACCCTCTGCTTTACCAAACATGATGTCCTTTTCCAGGGACTGGTCCCTCCTGATAACATGTCCAAAATACGTGAGACATAGCCTTGCCATTCTTACTTTTAAGGAGCATTCTGGCTGTACTTCTTCACCCAAGACAGATTTATTTGTTCTTTTGGCAGTCCATGGCATATTCAGTATTCTTCACCAACACTGTAATTCAACGACATCAATTCTTCTTCGGTCTTCCTTGTTCATTGTCCAGCTTTCGCATGCATATGAGGTAATTGAAAATATCATGGCTTGGATCAGGTGCATCTTAGTCCTCAAAGTGACATCTTTGCTTTTTAACACTTTGGAGAGGTCTTTTGCAGCAGATTTGCCCAATTCTGGTAACAGATCTTTTTTTGTGGCCACAGGTTGGGCACATGGCCCAGGACTGCAGTAAACATCTCATCTTCCCACCAAGGTGTTTGGGCCAAGAGGCGATTCTCTTGGTTGGGTGCAGGGCCAATCAGAATCCTTTCCTGGAGTTGCTACTTGGACACAGGAAGAAAGCAACTCAACTGGAAAGGAAGCAGCTAAACTGGGCCTGGGGTGACATCTGCCCCATCCCATGAAGAGGACTATTGCAATGACAGTCTATTAAAGTCACTCTCAAAGAGAAGCAGAATCAAGTTGAAAACCCAATAAATAAAATGTCCTGGTGGTGGTGTTCCCTGAATTCTCAGATTCTGCAGCTTTTTCTTAGATTCAGTGAGCTGTCAGCTATTAAAGGTGATAAATACTTTTTTCTATAAATTAATCTATTTTCAGATGTGTTTATGTCACCTGCAGCCAAGAGTCCTGACAAATAGTCAACATTCTGAACACTTACTGATATTGCCACTGTTTTCTATATAGTGAAAGCAGGAAAATGAGCCAAGTTATTTTAGATATATATTTAGCAAGGTTTGAAACACAGTTTGTTCCCCAACTTTGTATCAAATTTTCATTGTACTGGCATCCAATATAAATTTAATCATGAAAAAGAAATATGAGCTATAATGAGTGTTCTAATGAGTTTTCTGAGAGTAGCACACACAAACCTGGCTTGGTAGGTATGTTGCAATAGGAGGTTAGGAAAGGATGGTGAAAGACCAGTTCTCAGACAGGAACAGAAAGATTGCAAAAGAGGTTCAAGCATGAAAGTAACTCTTCTGCTTTTCACTGCTCAATACTTGGTCTCGCTCAGTTGGAGAACACTAGTAACTAGTGATTCACAGTCACTGCCTACCCACCCAGGAAGGGCAGTGGTTAATCCTGTCTATGCAGAGTATATAGAATTATTTGGGGCTTTACAAAAAGAGCCCAGGTGGCATGGTGGTTAAGTTCTCGGGTGCTAACCTAAAAGTCAGTGGTTCAAACCCACCAGCTGCTCCTCGGGAGAAAGATGTGGCAGTCTGCTCCCTTAAAGATTACCACCTTGGAAACCCTATGGAGCAGTTCTACTCAGTCCTGCAGGGTCTCTATGGGTCAGAATCGACTCAATGGCAACGGGTTTGGTTTGGTTTTGGGGCTATACAAACAGTGTATAGAATTATTTGGAGCTGTACAAGCATAGCGAAGTCCCTGGGTGTGCAGACGATTTAAGTGCTGGACTACTAGCCAAAAGGTTGGCAGTTCGAACCCACCCAGATGCGCTTCGGAAGACAGGCCTGTGACCTGCTCCTGAAAAGTCGCAGCCCTGAAAACGCTATGGAGCAGTTCTCCTCTGCAAACATGGAGTCACCATGAGTCAGAATCGACTCGATGGCAACTAACAGCAACAACATAAAAACACATAGCTGGAAAGATGTTGGACTCTAATGTAAGAGGCAGTGAAACTCGACAACCCTAGTCCTTAACGGTGGTGTTTTCCCCAGAGTCCTGTTTATACCACACTGGTGGGTTGACCCTAAACAGCAAAATGATGATGACGCCCCCATATCTTTGTCTCTACTCGAGACTTCTCCCAAATGTCAGACTCCTGTATCTAAACTGCCTGCATGCTTTGTACTCGTGGAATGAATATACAAAGTGTCTCAAATGCAGCAAGTCCAAAATGGAACTCACCATCTTTCTTCCTAAGCCTCCTACTGTGTCTCAGTGAATCTCAGAGGCTGTACTACTATCCACCCTATCGTTCAAGCCATATATCTGGATACCCCCTGTTAGCTTCTCCTCCTCACCCCCAACATCCAATCAATTCTATTTCCTAAGTAGTTCTTAAAATTTTTAGTCATTTTTGACACCTCATTTCTCTCTTCCCTCTCCATAATCCCTCACCAAATCCTATCTCTTAAATAGCTTTCCAACTCATTCATCTTTTATTCTGTCTCTATTGCCACAGTCTGACCAAGCCATTATCACCTCTGTCCTGGATACCCACAGTAAAACTTCTGACTGGATGTCTTGCGTCCAATCTGGACTCTCTACAATCGATTACCCTCAGACAGGTAAGTGGGCTATTTACAAATGTAAATCTACCATGATATGCCACTGCTTCGAATCTCTTCATGACTTCCCCTTATGCCTAGAAAAAAATGACCTGGCCGACAAGGTGTCGCCTGGCCATGACCTTTGTCATGCACTCTCCTCCTCTCTTTTCCTACACCAACCACACTGATGTCTTCTCAGTTCTTTTAGTGACCTATCCAGGATGTTCTTTCTTCACTCCCTTACTTAGGTAACTCAGACGCGTCATCCTTCATTTTGCTCAAGCCGTTACTAGCTCAGGTTGGCCTGCCCAGATCCCAGCGGTAGGGTCAGGTGGAGTGTAACATTTCCACCCATCCCTTTATTTTATAGATTATAATTATGTCTTTATTTGTGTGGTTGTTTAATTACTTGTCTCTTCCACTAAAGTTGTAACTTCTGTTAGACACAGTGCCATCTTCATGATGGTTGGTCTGTTTGAATCTGTTGCTGTGGCTATTGTGTCAATCCATCTCATTTGAGGGTTTTCCTAGCTTTTGCTGACCCTCTACTTTAGCAAACATGAGGTCCTTTTCTAGTGATTTGTCTTTTTGATGACTTGTCCAAAATAAACAAGTCAAAATCTTGCCATCCTTGCTTCTAAGGAGCATCCTGGTTGTATTGCCTCCGAGACTGATTTGTTCATTCTCCTGGCAGTCCTCAGTAGATTCGATATTCTTCACCAACACCACAGTTTGAATGCACATATGCTACTAAACCCATTGCCATCGAGTCGATTCTGACATGTGCTACTAGTGGGAGTGTAAAGGGGTAGAACCACTTTGGAGAGCAATTTGGCTACATATAGTAAAGTTGAAGATACACCTGACCATTTTTAGGTATATATCTAGAAAAATTCTTACGTTTATTTCAAAGATATTTGTTATATTATTCTCGATAACTTTCCACGTGTTTGAAGTATTTTATAATAAAAAAGTTTTAACAAGAATAAAAGGGGCAAGAGGGAGTATATGGGAGTACGTGAGGTTGCCATGAGTCAGAGTCCACTCAATGGCAACTAGCAACAACAGCAAGATGTGATAACAGCACAAAAGCACAGTCCCTGGCCTCATGAAACTAGGGTCTGGTTGGGTAGACAGACAAACTGTCCATCTGTCAGTGATGGAAAAAAAATATAACGATAAAGGAAATGCAGAGTGCTAGAGAAGCACAAAGCAGGGCAAGCAATTTCCTGACTGAAGGTCATGGAAGGGTTTCCTGGAGGATGTATTGTCCTAGCTGAGACCTAAAAGATAAGCAGCAGTTAGCAAAGAGAAGTTGCTTATGGAGCTAAAGGGACAAAGCCTGTGTGGAGACTAGGAAGACGCAGACAAAGCCTGCTTTGGCTGAAAGATAGACATCAGAAGGCCCCTCAGGAATTGCTCAATGCCCAGCGTGCCTTTTAGACCACAGCTGAAAATGGAAAAATTTCATCCAGGCTATCACATCAGCACACCGCGATTCCTAAATCCTTGTATTGGATTGTGGCTGATATAAATTCCAAATCTTATAAACATACTTTGGATCTTCTCACTGAGATGAATAGATTAAACATAACTTTATAGTTTCCTGGATTGACTCTTCTTTGCCATTTCTTCCTTGTTTATATCCCAAAGGAAAACATACAAATAATACTGGATTAATCTTTTAAACAGAGAGCTGCTAGACTCCCTATAAAGACAGCGTCTCCAACCAGATAGAGTTGTGCTATCAGACTTCCCTTTTTTGGAAATCTTTTAAAATTGTCATGTAACCGTGTTTAAAAACAGTTTTTACAATTATAATAAACTGATATTGTAAAACAGCGTGTGGTGCAAACCATGGACTTTTTACTTACTGTTTAAACTGTTACTTCAGCTAGAACAAAATATTAATTCACTTTGATTAGCTTAATAACATTTTCCAAGTGATTTTTTTAAGTGTACTGGTTATTCTTTTGCAGACTAGAGACGAATAGACCTCCCCAAAGGACCATGAAATGATGAGATGTATATTGTTCTGATTTTTAAATTCTTTGACAAATGAGGATGATAAAGCATATGGAATTTAAAAAAATATATGTATTCAACTTATATGTTGTTGTTGGGTGCCGTCAAGTCCATTCTGACTCATAGTGACTCCATGTGACAGAGTAGAACTGCCCCATAGGGTTTTCTTGGCTGTAATCTTTACAGAAGTAGATCACCAGGTCTTTTCTCCCACAGGGCCGCTGGGTGGGTTCGAACTGCCGATCTTTTGACTAGCAGCCAAACACTTAACCATTGTGCCACCAGGGCTCCTTTTCCAAAGCCTACCACTCTAAAATAGAGCAGCTGTGACAATATGATCAAAAAGCTGGACTCCAGCGAGGCGGAACTCTACGACCATGCTCCGTTTTTAACTCCAGCCAGTAGCTCAGGGGAATCTACAGAGGTGAGAAATGACAAGCTCAGTACAGGTCTTAGGAAAGGAGAACCTTTCTGGCAGCATTTGGTTCTGGAGATATCTCCCCTTACTTCTACACCTCTCTCCTTCAAGGTATAGAGGCCCACCATTCTCTCTAACCACGGCCAGGGAAAGCATTATTGACAGATAGACAATATTAGTCAAGCCAGGTGTATTTTAGTCTTTGACGAGATGCAAATAGGAATGGGCATTGCTACAGGGATGTTGAAGAGTCTGGAACAACTGAGACGCGTCGTCAGCTCTTTGGAGGAGCCTGGGACTGCACACAGGTAGCAGGAATATCAAAGGGGACTTTGAATGGAGCATGATGGTTGACTGTCTTACAATGAGAATACATCCATGTGGTCATCATGTAATTAAAAATAAATTGGCAAGGAAACTGTCTAGAGGCTGAATGTTGATGAAATGCAGTCCAAGAGACTGAGACCTCTACCCCTCATGAATCAGCGCAGATAAAATGAAGCAAATGGCTGGACGTGGACCTGCGTCATTGGTCTGGATGGGGATTAGCAAGGAAAGGAGAAACATGACATTAAGATGATAAAAGAAGGGGGATCTGGAGCAGAATTAGGGCATGTCGTGAATTTCCAAAGGGAAGAAACTCTGTGTTACTCATATTTGTTCCCCTGGTCCTAGTGCAGTGCTAGCTCCTTATAGTGTGCACGTACCCCAATGTTTGTTAACTGACCGATTGATTGACTGGACAAGCAAATGGACAGGTAGCACAATTCCATCCACACCTAGCTAAATTCTCACACATCCCTAGTGATAAGACATGTATAAACAATAATACTTGGGATTTTATAGACCATGTGGTCCCTGTATGTCTATCACTATCTGCGTAGTGTTTATCCACTCACTTCCTAGAATAGAATCTGGGTTCTCCATGAATCGTTTTAGTCCTTTCACAAGACCCACCTTAAAAAAGCACGTTCATTTATCCTGACCCTAATCCTAGTTAAAAAAAAAAAAAAGAAGAAGAAAAAGAAAATCTGAAAAATACCAATTACAAAGCAAGGTTTGGCAAAGGGATCCAGAGGATCAATCAATGGTGAAAATGAAAAAGTATTTTGCATGTGGTAGCACTCTATATGGAGCCCTGGTGGTGCAGTGGTTAAGAGCTCGGCTGCTAACCAAAAGGTTGGCGGTGCAAATCCACGAGCCGCTCCTTGGAAACCCTATGGGGCGGTTCTATTCTGTCCTGTAGGGTTGCTATGAGTTGGAATCGACTTGACAGCAACAGTTTTTGTTGTCGTTGTTGTCGGCACTCTGTGCGATGCAATCTGTAATTATGGCCATTCAGGGTCATGTGGCTTGCCAGAGCTCTTAGCCTTTGGGTCTGAGTTGCTGAATTGCACTTGGTGGGCCCAGTCTCTGTAGATGGGTCATTTGTCCCCCATGACTTCTCATTCTGCTCCCCATAAAGCAGATCCTGCTTCTTCCTCCTCGGTGGTGGAGATGGATGTGAACCGGTCCATTACATTCTTTCACAAGGCACCCTTCCTCAGCAATGCCATCAATTTACAGGAAGATGGGGAAGTTGGAGTGTCCATCAGCATATTGTGATCTTAAGTTTATTGCAGGGAATTGAAAGACGATAAAAGGCCCAATGAGTCCAGATTCTGCCATTACTTGTGCTTTTTTGGCAAAGAATTAAAGGACCCTGTCAAAATAAACAGTTACCTGAGAATAGTAAACAATCCGTTATCACTTATCAGTACCTTCGGTGTAAATTGGCTCATCAGATTTTCTATGCCGTTACTTAGAATGGTGTTGAGACAATGAGGCGATAAGAACGTAAGTACTGATAGCGGGAAGAGGAAAGGAATGTCCAGAACAGGCTTGACAAATCCAAGGCATGCATGCTTTCCTCCCCACTTCCCCCATCTATGGCAAACATCAGACTCTTGCTAGCCTAGGCCAGATAGAGACTGAGAATCCCTGTCAACACAAAACTGTAGGAAAAGAGTTGAAACCTATTGGTCTTATCTGGCCCAGAATATGAGGAAGACTACCGTGCCCAGGAGCATGTAACAGCACCCCAGTGGAGGAAGGTAGGCAGGGGCAACAGGAAGAGGCGGCGCTGCTGGGGGACTTAGTGTTGCAAAGGGACACAGTATAGTGACTAACTGGATAATTTTCTTTCTACAGTCATAGAGCTGAAGAGCAGCGCTTCTCAAATTTAAAGTCCATAGGAATCATGTGGGAAGCTTGTTGAAATGCAGATTCTGGTTCACTATGTCTGTAGTCTGTATTTCGAACACGCTCATAGGTGATGCTGGAACTGCTGGTCCAAGGATCACACTTTGAGTAGCAAGGACAGAGAGTTACTTAGTGAGAAGGAAACTCATGTCTTGCGCCCAGGCCCCTGTGCTCTTCCTCTATGTTGTAGAGGTGGGGGACTAGAGTAGGAGTTGGAACTCCCAAGTTCAAGTTTGGATCTGCCACTTATTCAGAGACCTCAGTCTTTGAGACCTATTTCCCTTTTTTGTAAATGGGAACAAAAACCACATACCTCATGGGATGCTCAAAAAAACCAAAAACCAAACCCACTGCTGTGTCGATTCTGACTCATAGTGACCCTATAGGACAGAGTAGTACTGCCCCATAGGGTTTCCAAGGAGAGGCTGGTGGATTCGAACTGCCGACCTTTTGGTTAGCAGCTGAGCTCTTAACCACTGCACCCCCAGGGCTCCCATGGGATGCTTAGGAGGATCAAATTGATATTGTATGTGCAGCATTTGGTAAGGGCTCAGTCAATGTCAGTTAACTCTATAACAGCCACAGTCAGTAATATTCCAAGACAACACAGAAGCTCGTTTCCAGAAGAAAAAATTGTATCAGCCTTCCAGATGGCTGTCGACATGATGCCAAACATTCAGATATTTGGAATGCGTTCAAAACATACTCAACAAGCATCTTTCTCCCTTTCAGATGGGTGTTTTGGCCTCAAGAAGACAGAGACTGAGGGGTTTTCTGTAGAGAGATGTTATCTATCTAACCTCACTGGCTCTTTTGTATACTTTGGAGCAGCTTACAGACAAATTGGAAAACGGTAATGCATGCAACATGGATAATCTCAATTTTCAGAAAGCCTTTGATACTGTTCCATGTAATGGGTTGCTTAAACTGAAGACAGCAGGGATTCTTGATGGGACCCTGGGAAAAATGAGAAACTGGCTAGAGAACAAAACAAAAAGTTTAGAATGAACCGGAATGGAAAATAGATAGAAGATGGGGTTACATTCAAAGAGTGGGGGAGGAAGTCTGGATATTGCCATTGTGACTGTGACATCAGTTGGTGTACAAGTATGAGTATACAGGAGAAATGATGATGAGTACTGTGGCTCAACCGTTCCTGGGCATCAAGCTTGACAGTGAAATGAACTTGAAATGGCAGTATGTTAACACTCTAAGGTTTACATATTAATTAGACTGGGAAAACTCTTAAGGAAGCTGGAAATGATATGAAACCAGCTCCAGTTTAAGAACAAGCTGCAGCACAAAATTTTTAGTAGAAATTTTATGTTCTGAGTTACTTATATTCATTGTTAGGAGCCCTGGCGGCACAGTGGTGAAGAACTCCTCTGCTCACAATAGCAAAAAGATGGAAACAACCTAAGTGCCCATCAACAGAAGAATGGATAAACAAACTGTGTTAAGCACATACAATGGAATACTAGGCAGCGATAAAGAATAATGATGAATCCACAAAACTTTTCGCGGCGTGGATGAATCTGGAGGACGTTATGCTGAGTGAAATAAGCGAATCACAAGAGGACAAATATTGTATGAGGCTGCTACTATAAATAGTCAAGAAAAGGTTTACATGCAGAAAGAAACATTTTTTGATGGTTACCAGGGATGGGAAGGGGAGGGAGAGAAAATCACTAACTAGAGAGTAGACACATGTTAACTTCGGTGAAGGGAAAGGCAGTACACGATACGTGGGAAGTCAGCACAACACAGACAAGGCAAGGGAAGATACTGAGAGGTACACAAGAATAAAAGGCAACAAAGGTAAATAGCATAACCTACACAATCCAACAACAACAGTAATGACGAACAATAATTTATAAGTGGATACAAAGGTAGATATGTACGCTGAATGAGTATGAGAGGACGTATGGGAGTACATGCATATATAGGTTTGGCTGTGGATATTTCTATATACATATTTGTATGTGCTGCATGTATATACTCATATATATAATAGAGCACACAGGGCGCACAGTCATGGAAACAGCCTAGACGTAGCCAAACACCTCCCAAGACTGAGTTACTGGACGTGAAGGCTAAGGACCATAGTCCTGAGGTACATCTAGGTCAATTGGCATAATAGAGTTCGTGAAGAAAACATTCTACATCCTACTTTGGTGAATAGCGTCTGGGGTCTTCAAAGCCTGCAAGTGGCCATCTAAGATACAACTATTGGTCTCTTCCCGTCTGGAGAAAAGGAGGGTGAAGAAAACCAAAGACTCAAGGAAACAATTAGTCCAAAAGAACCACAGCCTCCACTAGCCTGAGACCAGAAAAACTAGATGGTGCCCGGCTACCACTGCCTACCACTTTGACCAGGATCACAAGAGAAGGTCCCAGTCAGAGTGGGGAAAAATATGTAGAAACAAAATTTAAATTCATACAAAAGACCAGACTTACTGGTCTGAGAGAGACTGGAGGACTCCCCAAGACTATAGCCCTTAGGCACCCTTCTAACTTGGAATTGAAACTATTCCCAGAGATCACCTTTCAGCCAAATAATAGACAGGCCTATAAATAAACAATAACACACGTGAGGAAAGTGCTCCTTAGAACAATCATCTACATGAGACCAAAAGGACAACATCTGCCCAAAAGCAAAGATGAGAAGGCGAGAAGGGGCAGGAAAACAGGACAAATGGAAATGGGGAACTCAGGGCGGTAATGGGGAGAGTGCTGACACATTGCAGGGATTGCAACCAATGTCATGAAATAATTTGTGTATAAACTATTGAATGGAAAATTAATTTTTCTGTAAACCTTTACCTAAAGCACGTGTGTGTGTGCGTGTGCACACACACACACACACACACACACACACACACACACACAAAAGCTCCTCTGCTAACCAAAAGGTCAGTGGTTGGAAGCCACCAGCCAGTATGGTAGAGAAGACCTAGCAATCTGCTCCCATAAAGATTACAGCCTAGGAAACCCTATGGGGCAGTTTTACTCTGTCCCATAGGGTCGCTATGGATAAGAATAGACTGGACGGCACTCAACAACAACAAACAATATATTCATTGTAACCCTGGGGAAATAAGAAATAGATATTCTTCTAAATCAGTGGTTCTCAACTGGGGGCAATTTAGTCCTCCTCCCTCCCACCCCCAGGGACACCTGGTGTCTTAGTCATCTAGTGCTGCTCTAACAAAAACACCACAAGTGGATGGCTTTAACAAAGAAAAATTTATTCTCTCACAGTCTAGTAGGCTACAAGTCCAAATCCAGGGCATCAGCTCCAGGGCAAGGCCTTCTTTCTCTGTCGGCTCTGGAGGAAGGTCCTTGGGATGCATCAGTCTTCCCTTGGTCTGGGAGCATCTCAGCGCAGGAACTTCAGGTCCAAAGGACGTGCTCTGCTCCCGGCACTGCTTTATTGGTGGTATGAGCTCCCCCTGTGTCTCTTCTCACTTCTCTCTTTTGTATCTCAAAAGAGATTGGCTTAAGACATTATCCAATCTTGTATACCTCATCAGTATAACTGCCGCTAATCCACCTTATTACATGATAGTGATAGAGTTTACAACACATAAGGAAATCACATCAGATTACAGAATGGTACACAGTCGTACAATACTGGGAATCATGACCCAGCCAAGTTGACAGATATTTTGGGGGGACGCAATTCAATCCATGACCCCTTGGCAATGTCTGGAGACATTTTTGGTTGTCACAGGTTGTGGGGAGGGTGCTACTGGGACCTAGTATTTAGAGGCTGAGGATGCTGCTACACAGAGAGTTAGTTCTCCATCACCAAATGTCAGCAGTGCTGAGGTGGAAAAACCCTGATCTAAACCATCGTAGCCTGAAGTTTGCACACACACACACACACACACACACACACACACACACACACACAAAAACCTAAACCAAAACAAACTGCCCCATAGATTTCCAAGGCTGTAGTCTTCACAGAAGTAGATTACCACATCTTTTCCCTCAGAGCAGCTGGTGGGTTCCAATCGACAACCTTTCAGTTAGCAGCCAAGCGCTCAACCACTGCGCCACCAGGGCTCCTTGAAGTGTGTACAGGAGGGGAAAATTCAGAAGGAAAGTATTTTCCACACAAAGCATTTGTCCAAGAAATAGCTGTCATTCGTGGAATAAAGTATTCATTATCACTAAACTATAATATGATGCTCTAAAAGCAGACGTGGGGGCATGGAGGAGGAGCAGAAGGAAACAGAAATTTCAGAAGAAAGAGCGATAACAGGAGAGAAGAAGGAAAAAAGATGTTTAACCTCAGCTAGGAACTGCCATGTGGCCACCCCTACCCCCACCCTTTCCCCGTGGATCTTCTGCTCAATTCACTTCAAATGAATTGGTCTGGAGTTTGCTAGAGAACCCGAGCCAATCTGGCACACAGATGTTTGAGTCTGCATCTTCCAGTTAGTCTAACAGACATCATTTTCTTTTAGAGAAAAGAGTCAATCTAATGAGAAAATGAGGAATTTTTATTGGGATAAAGAATTTCAAAACTTTTCAAAATGCATGAAATTGCTTCTTTTCCATTTCTTTCCGAAATTTAAATCAGAGAGGAAAGTAACTCTCCTAGCTCAATTTTCCTAGCGGTACATTAAAGGTAAAAACAGTACAGTTTTCGCTAACTGCTCTCTAAGACCAGTGGGAGAAGCAGCTACCGTGTGGTATATGTGGTGTGGTTTCGAGGGTTCTGGAGAGGAGCCCAGGCCTATTGACACCTCCACCTGTCCTCATCTCAAAATTATAGCTTTTTTTTTTTTCAGAAGTTTTGTCTCCTATTGTGACACCAACACTCCAACGCTCAATGCAAGATTCCTCCTTCAGCAATTTATTCAGCTAGCTCTAATTGTTAGTTAACATGGGAGACAAGAATGGAACACAGCTTGGAAGTTGAAGGGAAGCAGGAGAAAAGAGATCTGGCTGAGAATAAATAGCAGAAAAAGCTTCCTTAGTTTATAATGTCTTCCAAATTGAGACTTGTTTGTAAGAAGGCAGGGCCCTGAATCATTCGAAATTCCTTCTAATTTCAGTCAACGGAAAACAAAGCATACCTGTGAGAGGCTATCAAAATGGCACCTATGGACCTTTGGTTAATTCCGTGTAGGAGGTTGTGGCATACAGCCCAGGAACCTGGTCCGATATTCTAAAATGAAAGAGTCCATCAGGACAGGGGGTACTTGAAGAGAACTCTAGTTGTACAACTAAGCCCATTTACGTGCCCAGATATTCACAACCGATGGAATTGTCTTGAGTTTTAGCACCATTGCCATCATTATTGGTTATTAACAAAGCTTAATTTATATACGTCTATGAATTAATCCCACCACCTGTCTCAGTTTGTTGTACTGTGGTGGCTTGCATATTGTGATGCTGGAAGCCATGCCACTGATATTTCAAATCCCAGCAGGGTCACACATGGTGGACAGGTTTCAGCAGGGTTTCCAGACTAAGGCAGACTAGGAAGAAAGGCCTGGTGAGCTACTTCCAAAAATTAGCCAATGAAAACCCTATGGATCACAACAGAACATTGTCCGATAATAGCGCTGGAAGATGAGTGTCCTAGATTGGAAGCCACTCAAAATTAGGGGCGGATTATCCAATAGGCAAGATAAGCACGCTGCTTACCTTGCTTACCAGATCATCTGTAGTGAACAATTTCACATTTTTTCACCACATCAAAGATTCTAGGTATGGCTAGCATCTTATCTCCCTCCCAACCCCACAGCACTTTCCTACAGAATTAAAGCCTCTTTTCAAATTTATAATCCCTGACTGGGACAGGTTACCCAGTAAACAGGGTAAGCATGGGTTTACTTTTGCTTACTTACTATCCGTAGTGCTTACTTACCAGTCTGTAGTGACTAATTTCACATGGGTAAAATTAGTAAGTAAGCACAAGTCAACACAAGTCAACCACCTCAATGTAAAGAAAACAAAAATCCTCACAACTGGACCAATAAGCAACATCATGATAAACAGAGAAAAGATTGAAGTTATTAAGGATTTTGTTTTACTTGGATCCACAATAGACACCCATAGAAGCAGCAGTCAAGAAATCAAATGACACATCGCACTGGGCAAATCTGCTGCAAAAGCCTTCTTTAAAGTGTTAAAAAGCAAAGATGTCACTTTGAGGACTAACGTGTGCCTGGCTCAAGCCACGGTGTTTTCAATTGCCTCATATGCGTGCGAAAGCTGGGCAATGAATAAGGAAGACGGAAGAAGAATTGATGCCTTTGAATTATGGTGTTGGCGAAGAATATTGAATATACCATGGACCGCCAGAAGATGAACAAGTCTCTCTTGGAAGAAGTACAGCCAGAGTGCTCCTTAGAAGCAAGGATGGGAAGACTTCGTCTCACATATTTTGGATTTATCAGGAGGGACCAGTCCCCGGAGAAGGACATCATGCTTGGTAAAGTGGAGGATCAGTGAAGGAAAGGAAGCCCCTCAATGAGATGGATTGACACAGTGGCTGCAACAGTGGGCTCAAACATAGCAATGAATGTGAGGCTGGTGCAGGATCAGGCAGTGTTTCTTTCTGTTGTACATAGGGTCGCTATGAGTCAGAGCCGACTCAAGAGCACCTAAAAACAACAAAAACAAGCACGAGTAAGCTCGTGCTTGCTTTGCTCACTGGGTAATTTGCCCCTGCTCAAAATACACAGCGTTTGCAACAATGGACTCGAGAATACCAACCATTGTGAAGATGGCACAGGACCCGTAACTTTTGTTCTGTTGTGCGCGGGGTTGCCATGAGTTGGAGCTGACTCAATAGCAACTAACAACACAAACAATGAATTAATCAATTTGTTTTGAGTTGGATTGTGAGATGTATATGTGCACGCGAACACACACACACTGACATACTGTAACAGCTGAATATTAACATTATTTTCATGCCTTTGTTCATATTTTATTTTACAGTTTGTTATGGTGTTAATGAGTTTAAAGCTCCGTATTAGACATTGGTTAGGGCCAGGTACACTTCCCTTTATTCGTTACCTGCGAATCCTAGCTCATCATTGAAAAATTCACACCTTTGTTTCCAAGCAGGAAGGAGCAAGAAGACAATGATGAATCAGTCACACCACGTCTCTTCAACTGACCCCTCGGGGACAGAATTAGTGAAAGCATCTTCTTATGCAAAGGTGAGGGCACCTTAGATATTTAGTATACCAAAGACAGTTCTCAAAGGAGATCAATGGGCCATTAATACTGAGCTTCCAAGAATCTATAAAGGTGCTAGTCTGTCTTCCAAATATTTCATGTAGTTCTATCAAAATTATGCAAGTGACCAATTGGGATGTCCCAAGTATAAAGATGGTTCCTCATTGGTCCTCCAATTCCTGGTGGTCCATTTTGCATATGTACAAACTTTGGGGCCATTTTCAGTCACCACTAAAGCTCCATCTGTTGGATCTTTTGGCTGTGAGTTTTCATTTACTTCAGAATGTTTAGGGGGTAATGAGTTGCACTGACAATATAGAGACTTCACAGATAGAAGTAATAGGTTGCTGCTCAGATCACTTATGCTGATTGTCACATTGCCTTTTGGTTGTACATCATCACCACCATAAAGCACTGCTTAAGTTTTAGTGTGTGAAGGAAAAAATTAACTCTCCACATGTGAGGGATTGACTCATAACTTCGAGTTAGCCAGTCAAAGGATATGTAGAAGAGAATATAAAAAATACACAAGAATGAAGAAAGGAGATTTCAGACACCTTGATCAGGAAGTTTCAATATTTGTTTTATGTGTTGTTCTTTACTCACAGTAGCTTTTTCTGTTTGTAGTATGGTGTTGGCACTAATGCTTATTAAAATTTCCATATTGATGCCTATGTTCTGGGGTGGAAAATATCAGAAATCCATATCTGGATCATTTTCTAATGTACGATAAACTTAGACAAAATCAAATTGGGTCCGTCAATATTACCGAGCACCTATCTTGTGTGAAGTTCTGCTCTATAACTTGGAGGAGACAAAAGGCTGCTAAAGAAGAGTCTCTCCCCTCAAGGAAGCCACAGAGAGAAGAAATGAGCTTGGAAAAGTTAACTAACAATATAAATGTTTGACTTATGCACCAAGACATTAATAGAAGACATGTTATCAGAGACAAGTACAGCCAATACATGCTGTGATAGAAAAACAGCCCCCAAAGATGTCCTCATCTTAGTCCCTGTTGTTGTTTTTGGGTGGGGTGCTGTCCAGTTGGTTCTGAATCATGTTTCAGAGTATAACTGCCCCATAAGGTTTTCAGGGTTGTAATCTTTACGGAAGCAGATTGCCAGGTCTTTCTCCTGAGGAGCTGCTGGGTGGTTTTGAACCAACAACATTTCAGTTAGCGGCTGAGCACCTAATCACTGTGTCACCAGGGCTCCTTCCTTAGTCCCTAGAACCTGTGAATATGTAATCTCACATAACAAAAGGAACTTTGCAGGTGTGACTAAATTAAGCATCTTCAAATGGGTAGATTATCCTGGATTATGTAGGTGGGCCGAACGTAATCACAAGGGTCCTTATAAGAGGGAGGCAGGAGAGTCAGAGTCAAAGCAGATGTAACAACGGAAGCAAATTGGAGTAATGCACGTCCATAAGTCAAGGAATGCAGGCAGCCTCTAAAATTTGGAAGAGATTCTTCCCTAGAGCCTTCAGAAAGAAAGCAGCCCTGCCAACCCATTCCGGACTTCCGACCTCCACACTTGTAAGATAATACATTTGTGTTGTTCCAGCCACTAAGTTTGTGGCAAACAAAAGGTACCCAATGCAAGTATGCTGCTGGCATCCATCACAATCATTCTGAAGTAAGGCAGTTAATACGGCAGTTTACAGGCTAGACCAGAGGTTGGCAAACTATTGCCCGCGGGCCAGATTCCCCTGCTGCCTGTTTTTGTAAGGCCTGTGAGTCTTACAAAACCTGTGAAATGGTTTTTTTTATTTTTAAATGGTGGAAAACAAAAACCAAAAATCAATATTTAATGGCACGTGAAAATAATATGAAATTCAGATTTCAGTGAGGGCGGTGGTGGTTCAGTGGTAGAATTCTTGCCTTCCATGCGGGAGACTCAGGTTTGATTCCTGGCCAATGCACTTCATGTGAAGCCACCACCTGTCTTCGGTGTTGCTATGATGCTGAACAGGTTTCGATGGAGCTTCCAGACTAAGATGGACTAGAAAAGAAAGAACTGGTGATCTACTTCCGAAAAGCAGCCAATGAAAACCTGTGGATCACAATGGTCCGCCAGTCTCAACCAATCATGCAGATGGTGCGGGACTGGGCAGCATTTTGTTCTATTGTGCATGGGGTCACCATGAGTTGGGGGGGGCCAACAACAAAAAAACAAAGATTTATTGACACACATCCATGCCTACACCCTACAACGACAGAGTTGAGTAGTAGTGACGGAGAGCATGTGGCCCCAAAGTCTCAAGTATTTACTCTCTGGTCCTTTATAAAGTTTGCTGGGCTAGATCATCTAGTTGAAATCCTTCCTGTTCAAAAGTGAAAGTATACTTTTAATCAAGTACACTCTACAGCTGTGTGTCAAAATTCTCTGCTGATACGAAGAAAACCTCAGAGCACATAAGATAAAAAAGACAGTGAGTGCCAGTCCCTCGAAACAAACAGCAAAGATAGCAAGGAAATATTTTAAAACTTCCCCCGTTTTACCAAGTCCTCTTGTCTCAGCTGAAGAAAACATGCCATTCCTTCCGTGACCACCAGGTGGCGTCACTAATGACGGTTCAATAGTACATCCACATTTGCTTAAACACAGATATCTTATGCATAATTTAAAAGCAACACTTTGTAAACAGTATGAATTTAGATGTCATCTACATCGTGCCAAAGTCAGAATGGCCTTTTGTGGGAAACAGACCAGGACCCAAAGCCTAGCTTGTGGGAAGAGGGGTGCACCCCAGGAATAAGTGAATTACACTTGATCTAAGGTAGTGGTCTCACGCTGTAATGTACAAAGAATCACCTACAATACTTGCTAAAAGGGCAGACATCCAGGCCACACTGTCAGAAAGCTGGCTTCAGTTATTTGAAGATGCTGCATTTTTTACTAGCCCTCCATTTGACTCTGATGCAGGTGATCTGGGGACCACAAATTTAAAAACACTGGCTTAAGGAGATTTCTTCTCCCTAGAAGGAGCCCTGATGGTGCAATGGTTAATCGTTCAGCTGCTAACAGAAATGTCGGTGATTCGAACTCACCCAGTGGTTCCACAGGAGAAAAGACCCGGAGATCCGCTCCCGTAAAGATGAACCCATTGCTGTTGAGTCGATGCCCACTCACAGAGACCCTAAAGGACAGAGTAGAACTGCCCTGTAGGATTTCCAAGGAGAGGCTGGTGGATTCGAACTGCCAGTCTTTTGATTAGCAGCTGTAGCACTTAACCGCTGGGCCACCAGGGCTCCCCGTAATGATTATAGCCTAGAAAACGCTATGGGGGCAGTTCTACTCTGTCATATAGGGTTACTGTGAGTTGGAATTGACTTGACGGCACCCAACAATAACTTGTCCCTAGGCCTGACTGGAAGAGTAGCCAACTGTGCAAAATTACAAGGTCCAATGGGGTACAGTGACCTTACGACCCACTTTGTGGACACAGGTTCAAACCTGCGGGAAGGAGTGGATGTCCAGGGGCAAAAGCCACCTCTTGAGTTCCAGAACCCAGGGAGAGGGTCTGAAAGGATTGCCAAGGCGCTGCCAAGTAGAATGGGCCGTCAAAGGGTTGCTGTGGACTGGGATGGAACTTGGGGAGATGCTGCAGGGACTGGTGACCTCTGTGTCAAGAGATGCCAAGTTTAGAGGCAGGAGGAATGATCCTAGACCCACCTGATGCCCTCCTGGCAGTCTTAGTTAGGACTGGCCTAGGGTGGGTGATGGTGAGCTGGCAGCTAATTGTTGACGTTCCTTTAACTCTTCAGGATGAGAAAGGCAGGAAAGAAACTTCCTGATGATCTCTTTTCTCTTATGATCTTCTAGCCAGTGGCATCACTAGAGAGGTGGGGGAGGGGTTGTAGGGGGTGCAGAATGCACCCCTTGACACTGTCAGAGGGGGTGACACCAAAATGACCCCAGGGTCCAAGGTGGTGGTGGCGGCTGCAGGCGGGCCAGTGTCGGTAGCCGGTAGCGGAGGGGCTCCGCTGAGGCAGTGACATCACGGAGGTTGGTGTCATCTGTCACCCCACCTCTTCCCCTGTCATCTGCCAGTCAGGGTCCAGGGCAGGAGGGTCTCCACTTGGCCAGTGGGAGAGGGGAGGAGTTATGAAGGGGGCCGGGAGGGACAAGCTGCTCTGCTTGGTCCTGCGTGAGGGTGGGGCCAAGCGTCTCTGCCCATGGAGGGTGGCTATTTACCGGCCTGCCAGTCCCTCACCCCAGGGGTAACACCATGAGTTACCGCACTGGGTGACATCAACCCTAGTGACGCCACTGCTTCTAGTGGGTCTATTCTCTTAATTCACTGCTCGAAAACGATGCATCCATTCCAAAAACTAGATGACCTCTTGTTACGAAGAAAAGTGTAAGTGCAGAAAGTTGTATGTCTCATGTATGTTGAGCCTCCAAAGTGACTTCTTTTTTTCTCATGTGTAATAGTCAAAAGCAGCTTCCAAAACATAGATGAACCCTTTTAACCATCTGGTCTGAGATATTTACAAATGATTTTTGTTTGCCGAACCCTAGATTTTTCATTTCAGAGCCACTAATAGGGTCACTATCAGTCAGAATCAACTCGATGGCAACTGGTTTTGGCTTTTTTTATGCGGAACTTAGGAGTCCTGGAGGTGCAGTGGTTAAAGTGCTCGGCTGCTAACCCAAAGGTCAGCTGTTGGCACCCACCAGCCACTCCGAGGGAGAAGGATGTGGCAGTCTGCTTCCGTAAGGGTTGACAGCCTTGGAAACCCTATAGGGCAGTTCTACTCTGTCCTATATGGTTGCTATGAGGTCAGAATCAACTCGATAGTAACGGGTTTTGTTTTGTTTTCTTTGTGAAGAACTTACACAGGTGCTCAATAAATGTTTCTTAACTGAATGAATAAAAGAAAGAATAAAGTTTGATTTTCCAAGGGACAAAATCAGCATGTTTCCTGGCTCCATGTCGTTTCTTTGCGTGCCATGGAGAGCGTAGAGAATCACTGCTTGCTTGTTAGTGAATAACAACGAAGTCTTTATTTCAGTCTTGTCCTCTCTTTAAGTTGCCTGCTGGATGTTTCCACATATACGCCGAAAACTAAAGTCAGCAAAACTAAACTTGCCGTCTTCCTCCAACACCCTCACCTCCCAGAGTCACCACCATTTTTCTAGTCAACTGCATGCAAAAACGTGGAGTCGTCTTTGCTTCTCCTGTCTTTCTCATCTCTTGGCTTACTGGCTATGGTCTGAGTCAACTGAGAGAAGCTAAGGCGATACTTCCCAGCATTCCCTTCCCTGTTTGCTTCCAGGTGATGTTGGCCACACAGGATGTTTTGCTCATGAGTTGGAAATTGGAAGTGAAGCTGAAGTCACATCTTGTACACTGGAAGGTTGGTACAGGGATCCAGGCACTGGGGCAGCTCAGGCACGTTGTCGGGGATCTGCCGGCTCCTGGAGTTGGGCAGCACAGACAGCACAGTTCCTCTAATTCCTGCCAGATGCCCCTCGGCTTCCCCAAGGCCTGGGCCAACTGCGTGGACAGCTGGTTCTGTTGCGAAGGGCACCAGCTTCACTAACAGCTTTCCTTCCAGATTGCTGGTCTGCATAAGCTGCTCTTCCAGCTCCCACAGTGCATAAGATCATCCCCCATAATCGTTCCCCTCCTTCTCTATCCTCATAGCAGTCCTCCTCCTCTGACTGAATCTCAACTGTCACAGGGGCTCTCATTACCCAGGAAGTCCTACAGGACTTTTAGATTCTATCTACTTGCCCCTTATCTCAACTGCCTTTGCCACCACTCGAGTTCAGAATGTCCTCCCTGGACTTGGATTTCTGCAGGAGCTTCCTGACTCGAAGCCCCCTGCCCCCAGCCTCAAGGGCCTCAGATCCATCCTGCCCCTGCTGGAACATTCTGACTAATTTTTGTTTTGCTTAATTTTATTTTCAATCATCATTCCAACACCATGTTGTCCTACGCAAGTTTTTGGATTAGGATGGAAAGATGTTTTAATTTCCAAATGTACAGACTTTCAGCCAAACATCTTCATTATGTGTCTCTTTGTTAAATCCTTTTGGCTCAGGCATCTCTGGTGACTAGCTCTGGCACCATCCACATTTCATGATCTCAAGAAGAACATGAGGAAGCTTAAGAGACTTCTCAGGAGGAAAGACAACCTCAACTCGTTACAGAGATTGTAGACTGAAATACCCATGATGAAAGTTTGAAGATGGTAAAAGCTCTTATAAAAGAATATTTGTATGGTTCTAACAGATTTATCTAGAGTAAAACATCAACCTCTGGCTGGGGCCATATAGAGAAAGGGAGGAGGACTATAAACACTTCTCAGGAGAAAAGACCACCTTAGCATGTTACAGAGACTAGTTAGCTGTGTCTGGAGACATGTTTGGTTGTCACAACTGGAGAGGTGTGTGTGTGCTACTGGCCTAGTGGATGGAGGCCAGGGATGCACTAAACATCCTACAATGCACAGGACAGGTTCACAACAGAGAATGATCCAACCCAAATGTCAGCAGTGCTGAGGCAGAGAAACCCTAAGTTAGCGTAATGCACGTGATCATAATTCACATTTAGGTGCTCCATCAGAGAGTTTGCTTCATTCTCAAAGCTGAGGGTTCAAAGAATAACACTCAGAATTCCAAGAAGAATCACAGCTAACTTTCACTGAAATCTAACTATGTGACCAGCACTGTGGTAACTAGTTCACGTAACAGCAAGGAGAGATTTATCAATTCCCAAAACTTCTTTTGATACAGAAAATAAAGGTGAGAACCTAGGAAATAGAAAATTAAAGAAATTTTTTGTACAATAAATGTAGAAATTAATTTGAATATCATAGAAACACTGACTAAACCATCAAAGAAGCTTAACTCTGTGAGTGCTAATACTTTCAGAAGAAACAACATATAAACACTTTGTTAAGCATAATATTACTCAAATACGAACAAGTTGAGAATGCTATATCTTTCGGAAGAGTATTTAGCCTTATGAGAAAATGTACATGAAATAATGTTTAATAACAAAATTCAGCTACAAAACCTAAAGTATGATCCCAATTCATAGCCATGCTTTTTTTGATGAACGAATACATTGACAAAAAATATTGGAAAGAAAAAAATGCTGTAAGAAAATACGTCAAGATATTATCTCTAGTTATTGAGATTACTTTCTTCTTTACTATTTCTGATATTTTGTAAACTTTCCACTAAGAACATGTACACTACAGAGAAAGGAAGGGAGGGAGGGAGGAAGGAGAAAAAGGAAGGGGGGGAGGGGGAGGGAAACCAGGTCTCTTTGGACAGAAACTATTTTAACACCATCAGTGAATAGAGACATGCTTTTGATTGAGCCGTTTATAAATGTCAATTGGCTGTTGATTCGTTAATTGTATGGAATATCTCTGGCCGGACCGATCATCCTCTTTCCCTATTTAAGCAAATTTCAGCCTCACATGACTAATTAATTTACCGAACCAAATGTAGTTTCGAAGTCTTCATTTCTTTGGCGTGGTATTTATTTCTGTTGGGTTTTCTCTGGAAAGCATATGAAAAAAAGAAACATCTCAAAGTCTTAGGTATTTGGCTAAGTAGAGAAAGAAGTGAGAAAGAAAATTCTTCCATTTTTCATATTTGTATTTAAAATTCCTTCACTTTACTAATGGATCTGAAAACTGATTGTTGAGAGAAATTCTTTTCTACTTTCACCCACCACTTTTTTAAAAAATTCTATTGTGAGTGCTTTCACAATTCAGACAGCTTGGAACTCTGGCTTCTGACCACAAAAGCCTAAGATAAATAGTATGCAGCACTTAAAAAAAAGAACTTCTCCGTTGGGAATGCAGCAAGGAACACTCCGATTCAGGAATCCTTTCTTTTCTGTTATAAGCATAGATTAAAAGTCTCCAGCCCAAGTATGAGGATGGTCTCCCCAAAAATGAGAGATCATCTTTTCCAAAATGAAGCAGACAGGATTTTGAAAACCAGTGACAGATTTCACACTAAGTTAGCAGACAGGCTATTCTAGTAAGGGATGGTAAGAATAAGAGGCCTATTTTTCATTTCTGGTGGTGCAACGGTTAGGGACTCAGCTGCCACCCAAAAGGTTGGCGGTTCAAGCCCACCTAGTGGCTATGTGGGAGAAAGACTTGGTGATCTGCTCCTGTAATGATTACAGCCTAGAAAACCCTGTGGGGGGAGTTTTGCTGTCACATGGGATCACTATGAGTCCAAAATCGACTCGACTGCACCTAACAACACAACAGCATCATTATAAAAAACATTTACTGAATTGTACACATGAAAAATGTAGAATTGGCAAATGGTGTGCTATCTGTATTTTTACAATTAAAAAAAAAACACTTAATCAACGTCTGTGCACATGTGGTGGTAGACCATTGGTTCTCAACCAAAGTCAATTTTGTCCCCCAGGGACATTTGGCAGTGTCTGGAGACATTTTTGGTTCTCACAACTGGGGATGGAGGGGTGCAGTGCTACTGGCATCTAGTGGGTAGAGAACAGAGATGCTGCTAAATGTCCTACGATACGCAGGACTAACACCCATAACAAAGAATTATCTAGACCAAAATGTCAATAGTGTCAAGCTTGAGAAACCTGGGTTAAACTACAATTTCTTTCTCAAAAAAAAAAAAAAAAAATCAAAACTTTCAGTAGATGAAAAAGATATATTAAAGATCTACCAAATATACAAGAAACAGCCTTTTCTTGTTTTCTGGGTGGAGTGAAGACTAAATTAAGGATGTGTGGGTGTCATGACTTAAAGTTACTCTGAAAGATCAGCTGAAGGCCTATGTTGATCAGGTAAGGCTCCTGTTACACACTCCCATCTTGTCCTTCCCCTACCTTCTTACAGACTTTTTGCTGGCAAGGGCTTGCCTGATCTTGGTCTCTTTCATTTTACTGTTTGTTACATTTTTAACTTTATATTTTGAAATAATTACAGATTCATAGGAAGTTGTAAAGAAATGTGCAGAAAGTCCTGTTCACCCTTCACCCACTTTCCAGCAATGGTACCATCTTGCATAATTAGAGTACAATAGCAAAACCAGGAAACTGACTTTGGGACAATCCACAGAGCTTACTCAGATTTCACCAGTTGTGCATGCACTCGTGTGTACGTGCGCGCGCGCGCGCGCGCGTGTGTGTGCTTGTGTGTAATTCTATGCCATTTTATCACATGTAGCTTCATGTCACCACCACCGCAATCAAGATACAGAACTGTTTCATCACCACAAGGATCCTTTGTGCTATTTCTTTATAGCCACTTTTCATTTTAAAAAAGTTTTTAAGAACAATTTATTGAGCATCTGTTATCTCCCAGGTACAGCAGTATGCCTTGGGAATACACCAACAAACAAAACAGAGAAGAACCCCTCACTTTTATAGGCCATCCCCCCACCTCTTTTATGCAGCATTTTAGACTCAGTATTCAGCACCGTGTCCAGAAAGTGATAAGTATCCAATAAATATTTCCTGAGTGAATGAAACTTAAAATGCATGCCATGCCTACTTGAAAAGAATAAATAAATAAAAGGAATGACGGATCTCGTCCTGGTCTTGATCTTAGTTATAAAAATGCTCCTTTAGTTTGTGTGGCCTAGAAGACCCTAAGGCAAGGATATGCAAGTGCAAGTCATTTCTTTAGAAGGTACTCTCAAGACCTAGAAGTCCTGGTGGCACAATGGTTAAGCACTCAGATGGCAACCAAAAGTTTGGCATTTCGAAACCACCAGCCACTCCGGGGGAGAAAGATGTGTCAGTCAGCTTCTATAAAGATTTACAGCCTTGGAAACCCTATGGGGAAGTTCTACTCTGTCCTGTAAGGTCACTATGAGTCAACTCAACAGCAATGGGTTTAGTTGTTTTTGTTTTTTTTCAAATCCTCAGGGGATAGCTCAACTTTGTTCCTGAACATCAGAACATTGGAAGATCTTTCTAGAAAAGAACCTATGTACAATTATGTTAGCATCAGTGGACTTAGAGCCTCCAAATGCAGCGCCATGCTCTGTGCTTTGGTTTGCCCATGCATAAAATGAGGTGATTGGACTAGATGACCTTGAAATGACTTCCAAAACTGACTCTTCTTTCAAGCTGTGATAATTGTTCAAAATCTTCTATTGAATCTAAGGTTTGCTGGAGTGTTAGGAGAGTAACTTGGAACCTAATGTCTGTTTGCTCATGATGAATGGAAGGGCAGGTGGAAGAGAAATAGCTGCACAATGGCCTTGAGTCATCATTAAGTAAGAGAAGAGGGCATAGAAGGGAAGACTGGGATAGAAAATCATGATGCAGGACCCAGGGATTGCTTCAGAAAATTCATTTAGACAGATGTCTGTGAGCGCCAGAAGCTGGGAGAAGCAGGGAAAGACAACTGAATGAAAGATCCTTCACCAAATGAAAAGTATAGAAATAGTGGGTGGGGGCGATTTCACCTTCTCTCTTGTGCCCTGTGGCCCTCTTCCCATCACTTCCTTACCATGCCTTGTACATATTATGCACTCAACAAATGTTTGTTGAATGATACCCTTAATTAGTCTAACCCTCTTCCATGGTGATTATCATACCTCTGTTTTAGAGGGGAAAGTTTTTTAACTTTGGTTTTTACTTGTAGCATTTGAATTTTCTATAGTAGATGTAAGGAGCCCCGGTGGTACAACGGTTAAGGGCTCGGCTGCTAACCAAAACGTTGGCGGTTCAAACCCACCCAGTGGCTCTGTGGGTGAAAGACCTGGAGATCTGCTTCCATAAAGATTACAGCCTAGAAAACCCTATGGGACAGTTCTACTCTGTCACATAGGGTCCCCATGAGTAGAAAATTGACTTGATGGCACCTGCCAATAACAACAACATAGTAGATATGGATAATCCATGGCATGTATGAAAATATTGACATATCAGAAATGAGAGGCATTCTTTTTCTTTTTTTTGGAAATTCACTTTGATATTCGAATTAAAATATTACCACAAAAAATGAATAAATGGCAGGATTTGGGGTGTTTATTATAATGAACATGGAAATTACCGAGTTTGCCTTCAGTAGAAGACAAGGTGAGAACAACTTCGTGTTGAAGACTTTATGGGTGTGGGCAGATGTGGAGATGAGGAGTAAATGTGAGCACAGGGCTTCTGCAGGGCCCCAAATTGGCCTCAGAATGATAATAATGAGTAGACACTGAGCTAAACAGCAGCATAAACCTGCTAGAAATCATATTGTGGACAGAGGTCACGATATGATTTGTAACAAATGCTGTTTACAAACCAGTTTTGAGCCTCTGCTTGGAATTCGTATTGTGCTCGAGTGTTCTGCTAATTAAAAAAAAAAAGTAATAGTGTACTTGGCAAAGAGTGGGGAATGACTGCTAATGGATATGGGGTTTCTTTTGAGGCTAATGAAAATATTCTGGAATTAGATAGTGTGATGGTTGAACAACTTTGTGAGTATACTAAAACCCACTGAATTGTACACTCTAAAGAAATGTTACTGGTGGTTTTAGCTAATGTTTTAATTGCCGTCTTAGGTTCTGTTAACTAAATCAGAAGTGTATTTCGTTTGATTTTTAATAGGCCTTATTTTATTTTTATTTTTGAATAGCTCATAGATTTACTTGGTTCAAAAGGCAAAATACATGAAACATTATTCACTGAGAAGTGTTACTTCTATGAACATGTATTCTTAATTCCCACCTTTTCTTCATAAAATGTGGCAGTCTGTATACACTGTTAGGTGCCTTGCATTTTTCACTCAACAAGATACCCTGGGCATCCTCCCACATTGGAACATGGAGAATGTGCTGACCCTTGGATTTTCGACTTCATAGTATTCCACTGGCAGAAGCATGACGACTTATTTAATTTGTCCCCTGCTTCATCTGACTTTTTAAATATGAGGAAACAATTAAATAAAACTGAGACCAGTAGAATTAGATGGTGCCTGGCTACCACTAACGACCGTTCTGACCAGGGACACAATAGATGGTCCTAGATAGAATGGGACAAAAATGTAGAACAAACCACAAATTCCAAAAAAAGGCCAGACTTACTGGACTGGAAGAGACTAGAGGTTCCCCTGAGACTATTGCCCTGAGATACCCTTTAAACTTGGAACTGGAGCCACTCCTGGAGGTCATCATTCAGCCAAATAGCAAACTGGCTCATAAAATAAACAGCATCACCTGTGAGTACTGTGCTCCTTTAAATGATCATCTATAGGAGACCCAATGGTCAATATTTACCCTAAAGCAAAGATGAGAAGGTAAGAGGAGGCAGGGAAGCTAGATTAATGGAAACAGAACAACCAGAATGGAAATAATGAGAATGTGCTTTAGGTGAAAGTTTACAGAGCAAATTAGTTTCTCATTAAGCAATTAACACACATATTGTTTCGTGACATTGATTGCCAACCCTGTGATGTGTCAACAATCTCCCCTTCTCTACCTCGGGTTCCGCATTTCCATTTGTCCAGCTTTCCTGTCCCCTCCTGCCTTCTTGTCATTGCCCCTGGGCTGGTGTGCCCATTTAGTCTTGTATACATGGTTGAACTACCTGTGTTATTATGTTATTATTTGTTTTATAAGCCTGTCTAATCTTTGGCTGAAGGGTCAACCTCAGGAGTGACTTTAGTACGGAGTTAAAAGGGTGTTCGGGGGCCATACTCTTGGGATTTCTCCAGTATCTGTCAGACCGGTAAGTCTGTTTTGTTTTTGTTTTTGTTTTTTTGTGAGTTTGAATTTTGTTCTACATTTATCTCATATTTTTTGAAGTCTTTTTCCCAGTTATCCTAGGTTTATTTCAAGATTTTTTTTTAAGTCAGCAGTTTTGCATGTTTTCATACATTGCAGTGAAGTTGAGATATAGCCATCAACTTTTGAAAATGAGCCAAGAGGTTGAAGTCAGCACATGAGATTCCTTTTCTAGTCAACTGGATAAAAGGGCTGACTTTGAAACACTTACACACTTAGATATTTTATCCTGCTGTGCAGGAAATGATAAAGAACAGTGAATTCAAGTATTTGTTTGATAGTTATGAATGAGTCACAAACTAACATTGGTTTTTGAGACTTTTATTTGTAATAAAGAATATATTTCCCAATAAGATAATGACTGGGATGATCATAAGTGACTTTTTCAAAATCTCATTGAATATCTGTTAGCTATTTTCCATGCCTGTATGAGTTTCCTAGGGCTGCTGTAACAAATTACCATGAAGTGGGTGGCTTAAAATAACCGAAATGTATTCTCTTACAGTGCTGGAGGTCAGAAGTCAGAAATGAAGGCGTTGGCAGGGCCATGGTCTCTCTGAAGGCTCTAGGGGAGAATCTGTTCCATGCCTTTCTCCATTCGGACTCCATCGTCATACGGTGCTCTCCCTGTGTGTCTGTCTCTATGCATCTTCTCCTCCTCTTATAAGGACATCAGTCATATTGGATTAAGGGCCTACCCAACTCCAGTATGAGCTTATCTTAACTAATTACATCTGCATAGACCCTATGTCCAAAGAAGTTCACATTTTCAGGTTTGAGAAGGACATGAATCTGGGGGGGACACTATTCAACCCAGCACAATGCCTTATACATTGGGAAGTCTTGAGTGTCAAACATGGCGTGTATGCCTTTCAAAATGTATCTCATAGTTACCAAAATAGTCTATTGATAATCAAACATGATTTTTAATTGTTATTTATTTTATTACTTTTCATCTTTGGCACAGGAAGTTATTTTTGAGAATTGTTTGTTTCTCAATATGGCCCTTGAAAGAGGTTTATTTTTTCTCCTTGGTCTATAGGACAATTCACCAGTCGTATGAAAATTTCCCTTCTATTGCTCTCTTAACATTGTCCATACTATAGGAAACTTTCTCCTCAGGCCCTTATCACTGTACCTTCTAAGCATTATTTAGCTAATTAAATCTATTATTCAATTAATACTTTTTAAAAGTATGCTAATTGGAGTCTTGCTATTTGAGAAGCAAAGTGAAAAATATGATTGCTTAGTATACGTTTACTAGAGTAAAATATAAACACACAGAATTTTCAATAATAACATACTGAATTAATAATATGAAATACAGCAGTATGAAAGGAGAAGTATGCAGGCAGAATCTACTCTACTGTCTGCTGCATAGGACAAACAGATACGACCTCGGGGTGCACAGAAGAGCACGGTGTATATGGGCGGGAGTAGTTGGATGGCTTCACAGAGAAGGGAAGAGGTCAAGAGGCCATGGATAGAATTGGGGTAGGCAGAGAGGAAGGGAGGTCAGCAGGCATGGGGACACGTGGTAAAAAACGTTGGTGATGAGGAAGTCCCCTTGTCTGGGGTCAGTGACAGGGCAAGTATGGCTGGGGTCAAAAGTCAAAGGAGGGGGATAATAAAGTTTGGGAAATAGAGGTGGGAGCCAGCCCTTGGAAAGCCTTGAATGTAAAAATAGGGAAGATTTTGGATTTATCTTCTCTTATATTCATTCATCAAATATTCATTGAGCTCCAGGCACAGTTCCAGGAGCTGATAATACAGTGATGACTAAGAGACACTCAAGTTCCCTGCTCCCCTGGGGCCTTCGTTCTAGAAGGGGGGAAGACAGAATATAAACCAGAAAACAGATCAATTAACAAGATCACTTTAGATAGTGATAATTGTGGAAGAAAAATCACAAAGCAAAGTGATGAGAAAGAGGATTACTAAGGGCTAGGGACACGTTTAGGTCATTTTTTTTTTTTTTTAATCAAGCAAAGAACATTACCAAAACAATGCCTTAGGAAATTATCTTTACTTAACAAACACTCATACAGTGATCGGAAAGTGTAGTCTCTTGGTCTAGTCTCCTCTTTTTAGTTTTATAAAACATTTACAGAGTAAAGCTTTTGGGGGATAATTTCTCAACTTTGTTTTTAAATTGATTAGGAGGATCTCTAATAATAGAGATTTTGATCCATGTAGAAAAGTGAGAAGTTCAAGACAAGTTAGCACCTACCCAGTGTAGGTCAGCAGAAAAAGTCTTTTTCAGTTGTTGATGATGATGTTTGTTGAAGAGGTCAAAGCTTTTTGGAAAAGAGGAAGGGGGCACATGGCTGGCCTTTCTTTGATTCACACTGTGTCAGTGAATGCCCTCTACACTGGTGGGCCCAGACCTTCCCCCACAGTCACTTCCACGGAACATAATCACCCTTAAATAAAGGAAAAATAAATATGCCTGAATGCTTGTTCATTTCAGTATGTGTTCTCAAAGGTTAGGTGAATCAACACCATCCTTGGCAGTTCAGATTTGCACAATGAGGCCCTCGACCAGATGTGCAATGCAAAGCCAACACCACAGTCAGCAGAACTGCTTATGGATATGAGCAAACATGAGTGTTTCAGATAAGAAAGGAGCTCCTGGACATCATGCCAGAACACAAATGCATGAGTTTAGAATTCTGGCCGAAGATTTCTGAAGCAAGTCAATTTCATAACATTGCTGGTTGCTTCTTCTTAACAGCTTTAGTTTATCTTCTGAAGTAAGTGTGTGCCTGTAAACTCCCTTCTCCTCCATCTTTTCCCATCTTGTTCTCTTTTTCCTCAGGAGCCCTTGATCACCCTATTTCCTCAACTCTGCCCGCAGATACAGACCTTTGCAGTTCATTCCACGGATCCCTTACCATTAACCCACATGAACCTTCCATTCAAATGTCCTAATCACTTTCCAACTCCTTTCAACCTGTGGCTAAAGGGTCAATGTAGTTTGGCAGAAAGATGGTGGGCTTTGAAGTCAGGAAAGCCTGGGTTCAAATAACAGCTCTACCTGAATGGCTAGGGGAATCACTTCACTTTTTTAGGTCTCATTTCTTCATTTATGCCATGTGGACTAATGATTCAATGCCTACCATATCTGATTGCTATGCTGTTTAAATAAAATAGTGAATGAAAACTGCAGTTAATGTATGTAAAAATGCCCAGCATGTAGAAGGCGATATACAGACAAAATTTGAAACTAACTCGCTGCCCCTCTTTTTGTTTTTTAATCTATAGCTCCTTGTTTGGAAAAATTACTGTAATTCTATATGTGTACATACATATAGTATATTTTTTCTTTTTTTGTTTCCATAATATCTTAGAACAATGATTCTAAACTGGGGAATCTTGTCACAATGCAGATTCTGATTTAGAGGTTCTGAGGTGTGTCCTGAGAGTTTGCATTTCTAACAAGCTCCCAGGCGATGCTGAGGCTAGTGGTCTATAGACCACAGTTTGAGTAGCAAAGTCTTAGAGGTTCACAAGGGCAGTGTTAAGAGTGTATTTGGCTGCAGGTAACAAAGCATCAGCTAACAGTGTCTTGTAAGGATTTGTTCTCACACATCAAGAAGTCTAGGGGTGGGTAGGTGGCTACTAGCTTCGGTTCTGTGGCTCTGTGATGTCAAGCCCAGCATCCCTGTGATTCTCTCGCTTTTCCTTCTTGTTTGTTGACGAATGGCCACAAAATGGATGCTGCAGTTTCAGACGTCATGCTCTCATTCAAAGTAGTAAGAAGGGAGAAAAAAAGGCCCTTGCCAGCTGTTTTTATTTAGCATGAGAGTAAAAGCTTTCTCAGAACCCCTTGAAAACTTTGGCTCATGTTACACTGATCATCTTGGTGTCACATGGGCAACACTTGCTGCAAGGGAGACTGGGAAAATGAGTCTTCTAGGAAGAAGGGGAGCGTGGGTATTGAGTAGGCAACCAACACAGCCTGCTGTTATCTAGATTCAGCCTACCATTGTTAAATATTAGCTTTCTTCTCATACTCAACCTTTTAATATATATTTAAGAGCTACTTAGTTACCCTCTGAAGATTTGCTTAGCTGTCTCAGTGGATTAATCACTTTTCACAGCTCTTTTATCACACAGGACTGATATGATCTTCATTAATCGACAAAATAACCAATTCAGTTTTCAATTCTTTAAAAAAAATTTCAAATTCATGCTGAACACGGACCACATTGCTTCGCCTAATTTGGGCTCTTAAATTAAATGCGTTAATTTACATTTAATTGGTCTCAGTGAAGGAATTAGATGTCCAGAATAATAGGTCAAAGGGAACATGGGAATGTTAATCCCCTGGCTATAAATAGAAGGCTAGTGATACACAGTAAACCCAGATCAAAATTAAGTTCAAAAGGCATATGCCTAAAATAGACTTTGGCAAATGGGGCTTCAAAGGAGGAATTATTTTAGTAAAAACAACTCTACCCCCTATTCTAAGAAATCAAGCCTGTTGCAGTAATATATTTAACTAATGGCAAATAAATTAGTGGATGTCTAATAAAATTGCACGTAAAATAATTTTTTTTAAGCTGAATTAAATCGAATCTTGAAAAAGATAAGAAGATGTACTTCGTAACAAAGCTGAACAAACTCTATGGAAATAGGAGATGCAACATTCATGTCTTCCAGAGTCAAATTAGAGGTCAGTAATAAAATCAGAGTTCAGTTATCTGAGACCATATCGACATTTTCACCAACTTTACTTAATGCGTTCGTTACTTGGTATACATAGGAGCTTCACAGAGTCAACTAGAGGCAGTAAACTAAAAGTCAACACCATTACCTCTGTTTCCCAGGACAGTAGGCACCAAAACAGTCTATTTGCAGAGATGGTGTGAGGTGGGAGCCAGGACACACTTAGGCTTCAGAAGGAGTTGGGTTCGAGACGTGCATCCACCACCCGCTTGAGCTGGCTGAGCCCACACAACTGGCTTACCCTCACTGGCAGTGGTGACCATGTAGGATTCTTCTGAGAGTTGCATGAGAGGATGTAGGTGAGGTGTCAGGTACACAGTAGGCCCTACAAAACCTTCTTTACTCTTCTGCACCTTTCAGAGAGTACCTGCTCTGCTTTTTGTTGTTGCTTGGTTTTCTGATATTTAAGAATCAGAAACGTGCTTCAAGGTAAAGCATAGTAAGGAAGACCTAGCAGAGATTCCATGATTTTAAAGCAGTGTAAATCACCAGAAGTTCTGAGATAAGGACAAAAATAACATCAAGAGGCAAATGTCTACCACCCTTCCATCCATGTGTGGTATTGCGGTGGCTTGTGTGTTGCTGTGATGCTGGAAGCTATGCCACCAGTATTTTGAATTCCAACAGGGTCGCTCATGGTGGACAGGTTTCAGCAGAGCTTCCAGACTAAGAGAGACTAGGAAGAGAGGCCTGCCTGATCTACTGCTGAAAATTAGCCAATGAAAATCTTATGGGTCACAATAGAACAGTGTCTGACTCGCTTGTTTCGGACACACCAGCAGAAGGAATCATTTGTTGAAGGACATCATGTTTGGTGAAGTAGAGGGCCAGTGAGGGTGAGGGAGACCTTGGTGAGATGGACTGGCACAATAACCGCAACCATGGACTTGAAAATGCTGGCAACTGTGAGGATGATGCAGGACCGGGCAACATTTCGTTCCATTAGACATAAGATTGTCATGAGTTGTAGTCGATTTGATGGCAGCTATCTGTCTCTCTCAGGGCAAATGTAAATGATTTTGCAATTCTCCACTAGCTCACCATTGTAAGTCTCTGCCTTTAGCACTCTTTGCTGAAGTGCAGATAATCAAGAGCTGACGAATTCCATGTACTAGATTAGGCTCCACCATAGCTTGTTTTGCTTCATACTTTGTTAAGTAACATCTTCTTAAAAATCCTATCGATTAGTGTCTTAACTTAAGAAGTCTTACAGCAGACAGAACTTGGGCAGCAAAGATTATTTTTGAAGAAAGTAGGTGCACCAACACTACAGAAATGAGAAACAATTTCCTACTTGATCTTTTGGGCCAAAAATGGTGCATTCACTATTATAGCAATATCAAATAGGCTGGTTTCTTCTTCTGTGATTTAGTGATTGTCCTTGCCAATTATTCCTGTGGTGATAAAATGATTGATCATGTTCTCGATAGAGGATTAATGCAGGCAGGGGACAGAGGTAGGGCCAACTAATTCATTAAGCTCAATGAGCATGTGATTAAGACTTTTGGGCTTTTCAGGGACTTAAGAAAATTCCAAGACTTGATATCAAATTTATGGGCTCAAAAACACAAACTGAACACTCTAAAATAGAAATGAATAAATGTTTAATCGAATATCTACAAAGCCTAACATTATATTGACTTCAATAATTAATAAATTTAGTCTCCATAAACATTTCATTACATTTAAAAACCATCTGTAAGTTATATCTTCTCACTTTGTAAGAGCTGGTGAGTATGCATTATGACTGCTGAGAAATTATGACCAATTCATAAATCAAAAGTTACATGCAGCCAAGTATTGTAAAGCATAATTATAAAATCCTTTGAAAAATTTTACAGCAGTTGAGTTATGCTTCCTGTGGGATGTGGGTTGGTTTTTATACGTTTTATGTAATGTGGCACAGAGACTCCAAAAGTAAGAGAGCATAGGGCTGCAGTAGGTTTAGACCAACCCTGGGGATAAAAATAAGTATGAGTTGGTGAGCACCCAACTTACAGAAATCCCTGTAATTGAGTAATGACATTAGTATTTGATATGGAGTTATTGCAGTTATTGGCAGAAGAAATCTCTAAGTTTTACGCTTCAACGAAAAAAATCATCCTTGAAATCCACCCTCATCACCCCTGTCCTCTGTCCAAAGTCTTTACTGATTCCACATTTTAAGACTTTTGAAATATAAAATTCTACGGCTAGCTTTCACGGAGTGTCAAAATTACACGTCAAATTGATCCAATTCTCTACACCAAACAGATTTAGCACTTGGTCCTCTGGGAATCAACTTTTGCTCATTCCCATTGCCCTTCTCAATATACCTTTCATCCAAAATGACTCCACTTGTCCTTAATCCTAACTCATTCATTAGTTCATTTTGCATTTATTGAGCCCACTGTGGGCCAGGCAGTGTGCTAGGTTTTGGAAATACAAAAGTGAATCAAACATGCCCGCTGCCTCAGAGAACTAACAATCCATCACCTTACTACTCCAAATGTGGTGTTTGGACCAGCAGCATCAGCATCACCAGCACCTTATAGAGATGCAGAATCTCAGGCCCCCACCCCACACCTAGCGATCTCTGTTAACCTTACATTGATCTCTAGTTTCAGCACGATTCCAGTAAAAATATATAGTACTTTCTCATGGAACTTGACAAGATGATTTAAAAGTGTATATGGAAGAGAAAAGTAGATAAGATGTATCTTCTTGAGGAAAAAGATTCAGGTGGAGGAAATGTCCTTATTAGAAATCAAGTATTAACATAATGCTCTATTAAGATAATATGTATTTAATGCTGAATAGAATTTCAAATTCTCATGGAATCCAGACATTTTGGATCCATGGAGCCTGGATGAACCCCTGAAACTATTGCCCTGAGATAATCTTTAAACTTTAAACCAAAAATATCCCCTGAAGTTTTCTTAAAACGAAACAATAGTTTAACTCAACTAGTTAAAAAAAAAAAAGTCTGCCTTGAGGATCTCTCTTTAGCTCTATCTATATGGCATCAAATTGACCACAGCAACTCGAAAGATTAAATAAAAAACTTAGGGGGCAGCGAGTTTATGTTAATTGGGGAGGAACACCAGGTGAGTGGGAATGCTTGCACAACTCGAAGAATATAATCAATGTCAGTGAATTGCACATGTAGAAACTGTTAAATTGGTGTATATTCTGAACAACAAGAAAAATCAAATAAATTTAAAAAAAGAAGATAGTATGTATTTTGTGCAAGTATGGACAACAGATTATGAAACAGATTAAAGAGCTCAGAAACAGACTGGGCATATATGGGCACCTGACATATTACAGAGCTGGCCTTGCACATTGGTGGGGCAATATCAGACTGACTAAATAAATGAAGCTGACCCAATTTCTTTTCCATAAGGAAAAAAAAATGAATATACCATATTTTTACGTAAATAACACCTTCTATGTTTGTTTGCCAACTGCACCCTCCTCCCGTGAGGTATTTTCATAAGCGTCGCCATGCCAATTTTTTTTTACATGTTGCTTTAAAAAAATTAGTATAGTGTGCTTACGAAAATATCTCATGGGGCGGGTTGTGACTGGCTAAAAACGTAGAAGGAGCACATTATTTGAGTAAAAATATGGTAGATTCCTATCTCACACTGTATAAAAGAAAATTCCTGATGGATCACAAACTTGATTGTGGAAAAACAAAACTTTAAAATTCTGTTAGATGAGAAGCTTAGGGGACAGTGAGTTTATGTTAATAGTGGAGGAATAATTCGGAAAAGGATAGCAAGAATGGTCGCACAACTTGAAGAATGTGATCAATGTCACTGAATTGTACATGTAGGAATTGCTGTATTGGTGTATGTTTTGCTGTGTATATTTTCACCACACACACACAAATTATTAAAAAAAAAACACTTTAAAATTATTAGAGGAGAATGTAGAATGTTTTTGTGGACATGAGAATTAAAAGGTATGCTAGACATGGAGATACACCTTTCAGATCCCCCATCAAAGAAGGAATTGCTGGCTCAGCCTCAGGTAGTGGGGTCAGCAGGCAGTCTTTAGCTGTTAGCTCCTACATGGCCCGCCCAGCTGCAAAAAGCCACCGGGCCCAAGGTCATAGCCTTCCCAGGGCAGCCTGCATCCAGTGACTGAGTGAGGAAGGGTGCAAAGCTCCAGCCACTTTCACTCAGCGCGGGACACTCTGCTGAGCAATACTTACCTCACAATTTCCTGTCAGGTTGGCCAAGTCTTTGTTGGGCCTGCATCACACAGTTCAACTCTTTCCTCTGCCCACTCCCTGTCCTTCTTTCCTTTACTGGTGTTGATTTCTAATTAAATCTTGTACCCCAAAGTTCATTTCAGCATGTTCTTTCTTGAAAACCCAATCTGTGACAGAATTTCTTAAACAAGTCACCAAAAGTAGAACCCATTCATTTAATAACTTCATAGGTGCTCAACAAATGGTAGCTACTGTATTAAGTTTTAATATCTCTTCCATAGGAAAACATATGGTTTCTATTCTCAGGAGCCTATTTCTTGACAATCCATTAACCAAAAATAGAATAGACTGAGGTGCATATTATCTTTATTATTTAAGATTTAGTATCAGAGTAACATTTAAAGACATGGTACACATTCACCATGGTGCAATAAGATGATTAATCCTTATATTCTTTGTTGGATCATTTTTTAACTGTAGTGTGTGGGGTTTTTTTTTAGTGTGTGTGTGTGTGTGTGTGTGTGTGTGTGTTTGCATTTTTATTATGAGTTTTTTCCGTGCTTGTCTTCCCAGATTAGGATAAAATTTTGTCAGTGGGTTGCATTGACTAGGTTGGGAGCTGGGGATTTGGCTTTCCTCATACCAACAGTAATCAAGGAATTATGTCAGTGGTACTAGAGCCATCAGATTTATCTAGTTCACTTTATATCACCACTGTTCCTTTCCTGATGCTTTACAGTAGAAACATGTCTTCTGCTGTTGGAACGTGACTGTTTAAATTGAGTGGAAAGTAGCTCACATATTAATTCATTTTAAGTTGATGGCGTCATGAGGCTCAAGCACAGAAAGAATGGACAGAACACCATGTGACTACACATTCAGTCTAGCAATGGATTTGTCCAAGAACTGTATGCACATTGGTAGGGATTAACAATTGTATCCTGTCTTCCTCTTTATGTAGTCAATAGCTCACAGAACAGTGCTTTTCCATTTGGATTCCATCATTTATTTTGTTTATCACTCCCTGGCCCTTTCCCACGAGACAACCCAAACCAATGACTCAGATTTCAAGAAACCACTCAACAGGTCAAAGATAAAGTTATTTTTCTTCCCTAAATAGCCCCCTCCTCCTTGCTTGCTTTATCTTCACATACCTTATCACACATCTTCACATAAACTGTTGAGCTACGTCACAACACACATACACACACACACACACAACTACAAAATATTAACAACCCCTTCGCAACTTGTCCCTCCATCTGCCAATACAGAGAGCATCACTTTTTCAGGTTTAACCCAAAGTTAGGAATTTTTGCATCAAGAACGATCCATTGCCGTTAAATCGATTCCGACTCATAGAGACCCTATAGGACAAAGTAGAACTGCCCCATAGGGTTTCCAAGGCCGTAATCTTTATGGAAGCAGACTGCCACATCTTTCTACCGAGGAGTGGTTCATGGGTTCTAACTGCCAACTTTTCAATTAGCAGCTGAGAGCTTAACCACTGTGTCACCAGGGCTTCTTATTAAGAACAATATAACTTTTTTTTTTTTTTCCCTGCATGGACAAAATATAACTGATCAACCCAGGTTGCTAAGATCAACTCAGAGACTTGGGTTCCAGACCCAACTTTTATTTATTTATTTATTTTTACCAAGTCTCACAAGTAATTTCAACAGTCGAAGTTCTCTTTTCTTCACGATTTTTTTCCATTGGTCACTCACCTGCCACAAAGACCTGTCATACAGCTATACAAAACATGGCTTGTAAACAATGCCAAGTGTCCTGGAAGAAAGCTAATGAAGAAAGCATTACCAGTAACAGCTTGTGAAAAGACTTCAGTGTAAGTAAATACTTCTGAATCCATGTTTTTAAAACAGCAGGTGGAACTATTAATAATTAAGTAAAATCACAGTTCTTTTTGTCCAAAGAGAAGTGATTTTGGAGTTCTTTTAAAAATTAATTTCCCACATTTTATAAATATTTGCCTTTCATCTAAACTGTAGGGCATACTAACTATAAATTGAGCCAAAATAGCAATAATATTTTAAAAGTCCAGATGTGCTGTTTCACATAAAAGAATGAGGGGTTCCTTTGCTGAGGTTAGGGGATGACGGAAACAGAGGAACCTTGCATTAGGGCTGCAAAAGCAGTTAACAGTTTCCCTGTCAATCAACAAACCAGATGCTGTCGAGATGACTCCAACTCATGGCCACTCCATGTGCGTTACAGTACAACTGTGCTCCAGAGGGTTTTCAAGTCTGATTTTCCAAAAGCAGATGGCCAAGCCTTTCTTCCAAGGCACCTCCGGGTAGACTCCAACTTCCAACCTTTTGGTTAGTAGCCAAGCACATTAACCATTTGTACCACCCAGGGACTCCTCTTCAATCAAAGCAGGGAGGAAATTTTGAGGTCAGCTCTCCTGCATGGGGACCTCTTGGCCTCAGGCCCTTGAAGCCCAAGTCTCAGGATGTGATTGGCTGACCCCATCTGACCCCCATTCTCCAGAGGCAAAATGGGAGCGAGAGGATGTCCAGTAATTCAGAAGGTCCAGGTCACATTGGCCATGGATCCCCTAGAACCTGTATGATCCCAAAAATACACCCCTATGGCTAATTAAGTGGGCTTCACTTGGCCCAAAGACAAAAGAGGGGCTGGATGGATGAATGGACCATTTCTCTTTCTCAGCTCCCTCCCTCCTTAATTCCAATACAATGGCTGCAGGCTTCAGACAATGAGTAGAGGGACCACTGTCCACCTTTGAGTGTGCTGGAGTCTCCTCTGTTTGTTAATGTATTTAATATTTGGAGGGAAACTGGTCTTCTGTAAGGTGCAGTCCCTCCTGCTTGCTCTCCTCACAGCCCTCAGCAGCTATAAGTCAGTATTGTTATCTGTGACATGCTGATAAGGAAGCCAGGCCAGGGGAATGGGGCGTGGCTTGTTTGGGATCACACAGCAAGTCTCAGGCAGAACAGGAGTTAGACTCTTCTGTCCTCCCCTCGGCCTGTTCTACATCACTGCCTTCTGAAGGGATCCACCAGCCGAGCTTCAGATGCGAGAAAAAGACATCACACCGTGAGCATAGCCACTTTGTTGCCCCACAAGCCCCGTTGTGTTATGATACCAAACTTTGGACAGTCTCTTGCATTAGTGTAAGTTGTTAAATTTCATTATTTAGACTTTGGCTGCACAGTGGAGGAAGACAATTAATGGGCCTGTGGGCTCTACAAAGACCATGTCCCTGGACCTAGCTGCAGCTCAGATATTTAAGAAAGATGGAAAGCTACCTGCTTTGTGAATGGAGTTGAGGTCTTCGAACTGGGGGAAGAGGAGAGAGGCAATACGTTGAGAGGCGGAGGCCTAAGGAAAGAAAGTCAATAAGAGATTCTCCCATGGCAGCTATAACTGAGACCCTGGAGTCTGGGCCCAGTTCAGAACTAGGGCCAGGGTTCAGAAGACTGTATTGATGCCCAATTTTAAGGAATTTTGTGGACTACGGGACAACTTCTCTCCATTTCTTTCAAACTTTGGCAGACTATTATACCCCACGACACTTCTTTCAGTTGCGCCTTGGCAATGAACAGGAGGATCCTATGTTCATCCAACTTGGGGTATAGTGGCTTGAGGGCACAAGTAGCAAGAAGTCAGGAGAGGTAACTGAGGATGGTCTGTGATCAGCGGTTCGGGTGAGGAGTAATGGGTGTCCACCAGTACAATGTAAACACTCCCAGAAATCCTTTAAAATACTGGAGCAGGGCCCGGGGGTGGTGAAGTGAAAGAAACCCCACACTTGAGTTACTTGATTTGGCTATCCACGAAAAGGGTAACCTAGAAGGTCAGAAGACTCCAGTTACAAGATAACCAAACCATTTAGACCAGAACTCAAGATAGACAGATAGTTGCCATAGAGTCGACTCCGACTCATGGCAGATTTACGTACAGCAGAGCAAAATGTTGTCCACTCCTATGTCATCCTCATGACTGCCAGCATGTTCAAATCCATCGGGAACTCAAGATGCACAGACTCTAATCCCAGCTCGGCATGACGTCCACCCAGTTACATATTGTGTGGCCCCAGTTTCCTCAGTGACTAAGGGAGATGGATTATACCAGGATCAAGATAACTTCTGGTTCTAAAATTCTGTTGTTCTAAACTAAACCGGTGGTTTGGCTGCTTTATGTGTAAGCTAATGTGGCAAGTCTGGTAAATGGTTTTCAGGTTTTGTCTTTGGTCCACCACATTGGTACACTAATGTCAAATGTGTTTTCTCGATGTTTGCCTTCTCATTCTCTTAGATGCTTTTATTTCACTTAAATGGGGGAATGTGCTAATTAACGCACCAAATCTTCAATCAATTCAATTTTCGTGTGTGTGTGTAATTGCCAAAAAAGGAAATACTGACTTTAAAAAAAAAAAAAACCTCAAAATGGTTCTTGAACCAAGCTATCCCCTGAGATCACCTTTTAGCAAAATAACAGAGTGGCACACAAAATACAGGATATTACCCGTAAGTATGGTGCTCTACTGAAAAACCATCTATATGAGACCAAAATCTCAACAATTACTCTAAAGCAAAGATGAGATGATAAGAAGGCAGGGAAACTAGAGTACTAGAAATGGAACAACCAGAACGCAATTAAAGAGAATGTTGACACATTGTGAAAAATGTAACTAATGTCACTGAACAATCTGTGTAGAAACTGCCAAATGGGAAACTAACTTAGGTGGTAAACTTTCACAAAAAACACAACATTATTTTAAAAAAACACTTCAAAATGGTTTAAATTAATCACTTCAGAGCGAGAAAGGGTCTAGTTCTCCTTTTGTCAGTGGAGGCATGTCTCCCGGTGCTGCCCAGGGCCTTGTAAGTTCTAGAATAATGGGCCTACTTACCCCTAAATTCCACTTTATGTTAATCATGTTCCTGCACAACAATCCTGGAGTTCCTACCCACCTTCCTTTAAGCTGTCCTCTTTCTTTACCTCCAGTCCTCTGGGGCTACTACTGTTTTCCAAATTGTGGACTTCAGATTACTCTCAGAGTTACTTTTATTATGAAGCTTCTCTCTTTTCTCATTGTGCCATAAGTGGGATGTTGTTAGGTGCTGTCGAGTAGGTTCTAACTCATAGTGACCCTGTGTACCATAGAATGAAACACTACCCCGTCTTGTGCCACCCTCACAATTGTTGCTATGCTTGAGCTCATTGTTGCAGCCACTGTGTCAGTCTGTCTCCTTGAGGGGCTTCCTCTTTTTCATTGACCCCCTGCTTTGGCAAGCATGATGTCCTCCTCCAGCCACTGGTCCCTCCTGATAACGTGTCCAAAGTACGTGAGAGGAAGCCTCTCCATCCTCACTTCTAAGGAGCACTCTGGCTGTACTTCTTCCAAGACAGAATATATACAATTTTTATTTTCTAAAATAAAAAATAAAAGTTGCATAGGGAAATTATTTGCTTTTACTTTTCTAGCCAGGGGTAGAAAGAAAATACGGTTTTATTTAGCATCTGTAATTCCTATTAGCAGTTATAAGCCCTGGAATGCAACTGTTGCGATACACACACAGATAGGTGTTAGAAGGGCCCTGTGAAAATAGGAACAATAGAACATGTCCAGTCACAATCTAAGGTCCAAATCAATCCGCTTGCATCCCAACATACAGTCTGGAACATCTAAATGCATTAAATAAAGAATAAATTAAAGAGAATGACCAGCTCTACAGGAGTGTGAGCTTCTGTGAACCAAGGAAAGCTGTCCATTGCGGACTCGGAAGAACATTCAACGGGAGCTTGGTGTAAAGGCCCTGTGTGACTTGCTTCTTAGGTTTCATGCCCCAGACTCTTGGCCATGGGCATGACATAGGAATATAATTGTCTGGAGAAAAGTACGCCTTTAACCTGGACTCCATGATACCTCCCCAGAGGAAAGTACGCCTTAGAAGGAAGAGCATTTGGCAAACGGATATAACTTAGCTTTCTTTCTTTGGCAGTGTTTATACCAGCTTTCCAAGCAGACTTTATATTTTCTGTAATGTAATTTGCTAAAGCATGACCTGTTTGATGGGGAAATGGTAGTCAAATGAGCAATTTTCTCTGAAACTTGCTTAGGTGCTTTATGACCTTTGCAAGCGATCACCTGATACTTATCTTTTTTGTTCAGAGCCAAGAGTGAATTTTTATAGTGCTTGTGTTCAAGTCCTCTGACATCTTTCACTAAAGACAAGTTACTTCAGATTAAAAACCACTATAAAAACATTAAATATGGTGAGCATTTAATGAGAAGAAGGCAGGTGGAGAAATTTATAAAATCTATGGGATATGTGTGTATGTTGTTGTTAGGTGCCGTGGAGTCAGTTCCAACTCATAGCAACCCTATGTACAACAGAAGGAAACACTGCCCAGTCCTACACCATCCTCACAATCATTGTTATGCTTGAGCCCATTGTTGCAGCCACTATGCCAATCCATCTCGTTGAGGGTCTTCCTCTTTTTCGATGACCCTCTACCTTACCAAGCATGATGTCCTTCTCAGGGACTGTTCCCTCCTGATAACATGTCCAAAGTATGTGAGACAAAGTCTAACCATCCTTGCTTCTAAGGAGCATTCTGGCTGTACTTCTTCCAAGACAGATTTGTTTGTTCTTCTGGCAGTCCGTGGCATATTTAATATTCTTCATCAACACCATAATTCAAAGGCATCAATTCTTTTTCAGGCTTCCTTACTCATTGTCCAGCTTTCACATGCATATGAGGTGATTGAAAACACCATGGCTTGGGTCAGATGCACCTTAGTCCTCAAAGTGACATCTTTGCTTTTTAACACTTTAAAGAGGTCTGTTGCAGCAGATTTGTCCAATGCAATATGCCATTTGATTTCCTGACTGCTGCTTCCATGGGCATTGATTGTGGATCCAAGTAAAATGAAATCCTTGACAACTTCAACCTTTTCTCCATTTATCATGATGTTGCTTATTGGTCCAGTTGTGAGGATTTTTGTTTTCTTTATGTTGAGGTGTAATCCATACTGAAGACTGTGGTCTTTGATCTTCATCTGTAAGTACTTCAAGTCCTCTTCACTTTCAGCAAGCAAGGTTGTGTCATCTGCATGTCGCAGGTTGTTAATGAGTCTTCCTCCAATCCTGATGCCCCGTTCTTCTTTATGTAGTCCAGCTTCTCGGATTATTTGCTCAGCATACAGATTGAATAAGTATGGTGAAAGGATACAACCCTGATACACACCTTTCTTGACTTTAAACCACACAGTATCCCCTTGCCTTGTTCTGTTCAAATGAATGCCTCTTGATCTATGTACAGGTTCTACATGAGCACAATTAAGTGTTCTGGAATTCCCATTCTTTGTACTGTTATCCATAATTTGTTATGATCCACACAGTCGAATGCCTTTTCATAGTCACTAAAACACAAGTAAACATCTTTCTGGTATTCTCTTCTTTCAGCCAAGATCCATTTGACATCAGCATTGATATCCCTCATTCCCCATCCTCTTCTGAATCTGGCTTGAATTTCTGGTATTTCCCTGCCTATGTACTGCTGCAACCACTTTTGAATGATCTTCGGCAAAATTCCACTTGCATGTGATATTATGATGTTGTTCGATGATTTCTTCATTCTGTTGGATCATCTTTCTTTGGAATCAGTACAAATACAGATCTCTTCCTGTCGGTCGGCTAGGTAGCTGTCTTCTAAATTTCTTGACATAGACGAGTGAGCACCTCCAGCTCTGCAACTGTTTGTTGAAACATCTCAATAGGTATTCTATGAATTCCTGAAGGCTTGTTTTTCACCAATGCCTTTAGCGCAGCTTGGACTTCTTCTTTCAGTACCATCGATTCTTGATCATATGCTGCCGCCTGAAATGGTTGAACGTCAACCAGTTCTTTTTGGTGCAGTGACTTTGTGTATTCCTTCCATCTTCTTTTGATGTTTAATATTTTCCCTGTAGAATCCTTCAATATTGCAACTCAAGGCTTAAATTTTTTCTTCAGTTCTTTCAGGTTGAGAAATGCCAACCGTGTTTTTCCCTTTTGGTTTTCTAACTCCAGGTCTTTGCACATTTCATCACGATACTTTACTTTGTCTTCTCGAGTTGTCCTCTGAAATCTTCTGTTCAGCTCTTTTACTTCGTCATTTCTTCCTTTTGCTTTAGCTACTCTATGTTCAAGAGCAAGTTTCAAAGTCTCTTCTGACATCCATTTTAGTCTTTTCTTTCCTTCCTGTCTTTTTAATGACCTCTTGCTTTCTTCATGTATGATAACCTTGATGTCATTCCACAACTCGTATGGTCTTTGGTCATTAGTGTTCAATGTGTCAAATCTATTCTTGAGATGGTCTCCAACTCCAGGTGGGATATACTTAAAGTTGTACTTTGGCTCTCGTGGATTTGTTTTAATTTTCTTCAACTTCAATTTGAATTTGTGTATGAGCAATTGATGGTCTGTTCCACATTCGGCCCCTGGCCTCGTTCTGACTGACGATATTGAGCTTTTCCATAGTGTCCTTCCACAGATGTAGTCAATTTCATTCCTGTGTGTTCCGTCTGGTGAGGTCCACGTGTATAGTCGCCGTTTATGTTGTTGAAAAAATGTATTTGCAATGAAGAAGTTGTTTGTCTTACAAAATTCTATCATGTGATCTCTGGCATCACTTCTATCACCAAGGCCATATTTTCCAATTACTGATCCTTCTTCTTTGTCTCCAGCTTTAGCATTCCAATCACCAGTAATTATCAATGTGTTTCCATTGCATGTTTGATCAATTACAGACTGCAGAAGTTGGTAAGAAATGTCAATTTCTTCATCTTTGGCCTTAGTGGTTGTGCATAAATTTGAATAATAGTCAAATTAACTGGTCTCCCTTGTAGGCATATGGATATTATCCTGTCACTGACAGCATGGTACTTCAGGATAGATCTTGAAATGTTCTTTTCGAAGATGAATTTGACGCCATTCCTCTTCAGTTTGTCATTCTCGGCGTTGTAGATCATATGATTGTCCAATTCAAAATGGCCAGTACCAGTCCATTTCATCTCACCAATGCCTAGGATATTGATGTTTATGCATTTCATTTTTATGACCTCTAATTTAGCTAGATTCATACTTCATACATTTCACGTTCTGATTATTAATGGATGTTTGCAGCTGCTTCTTCGCATTTTGAGTTGTGCCACATCAGCAAATGAAGCTTGATTCCATCTACGTCATTAAGGTTGACTCTACTTTGAGGAGGCAGATCTTCCCCAGTTGTATTCTGAGTGCCTTCCAACCTGAGGGGCTCATCTTCTGGCATTATATCAGACAATGTTCTGCTGCCGTTCATAAGGTTTTCACTGGCTAATTTTTTCAGAAGTAGCCTGCCAGGTCCTTCTTCCTAGTCTGTCTTATTCCGGAAGCTCAGCTGAAACCTGTCCACTATGGGTGACCCTGCTGATATTTGCAATACCCATGGCATAGCTTCCAGTATCACAGCAACATGAAAGCCACCACAGTATGACAAATTGACAGACACATAGGGCATGTGTATATATAGATAGATAGATAGACAGACAGATAGATAGGAGTCTCTGGGTGGCACAAATGGCTAAGCACTCAGCTACTAACTAAAAGATTGGTCATTCGAACTCATCCAGAGACATTTTGGAAGAAAGGCCTGACAATTTGCCTCTGAAAGTTCACAGCCTTGAAAACCCTATGGAGCACATTTCTACTCTGCAACACATGAGGTAGCTATGGGTCGGAATCAACTCCACAGCAACTGGTTTGGGTGGCACAGTGGTTAAGAGCTCAGCCGCTAACCAAAAAAAGTCAGCAGTTGGAATCCACCAGCCGCTCCTTGGAAAGTCTATGGGGTAGTTCTACTATGATCTACAGAGTCACTATGAACTGGCATCAACTCAACTGCAATGGGTACGGGTGCACATACACATGTGTGAATGTTCAGAACAACAATTGGGACACATTAAGGATTATTATTTAAAAGAGAATCTATTATAATTTTTTTTCCTTTAAATAACCTAGCACCCTAGAATTAAACCTGTAAAAAATTACTGTAGCAAAACAATTGTTTTGTTCTTTTTCTTTGCCAAAATTTAGTGCGCTTCCATTTAAAAAACTCCCTTGGGGGGGAAAAAGAAAAGGAAAACCTTGACGTTAAAATATGTCCAAGGAAATAAAATTCATCAAATGGAAGTCATTTACAGAATATTCAAATTGAAGGTGTGATGAAACCGAGCAACTATATAGAAGCAAAGTGGTAGAGGAAACAGAATGAACTAAAAGAGAAGCATTAACTTGAAACTCTCTCCCAAAATATGAAGAATAATGCAACAGCTATTTTACATTCTGCTAAAAACAGTTTCGAGTTAACAAGAGAAGTCTGGCTCCAACAAGGACCACCAGACTAGAAGCTAAAGATAGTGCTAAGAACACACTCAGCTCACCCAACTCACATTCTTGTGGCGACCCAGTAACAAAGGGAAAACATAAAGGGATCTTTTATGTTGTTGCAAATGGGTGTAGGTCTTAGCCTGGAGGGTAAAGCTCATTTTCTTATATATCCTAAGATCACTGGTGCAGATCTTTTGCGGACAAATACATAAATATTTTGGTTTATTTCTCAGAATTTTCCTGCTCTTCTTCATGCCAAGTGTTACTTATATTTTCCACAGAATAAATGTATTCAACTTCAAAAGCAGCCCCATTCACTAGAAAAGTTTCCGTAAAATCACAAGTGGACTCTTGGAAAGCTCCAGTGAGAAAGAAAGGCAGGGCAGTTCACAAAGGAGAAGCAATGCTCAGTCCCTACAATGCATTCTTGTACAAATGCTATGCAGGAGGAAAAAAAAAAAGGTTTCACCATCATGAAATGAGTCAACTTTCTGAAAACCAATTTACTTTCAGAAAAAATAATTTTTTTGGTGGAAATTTCTATTAGAGAATTTTCTTAGAAATTGTAAAACTAAATGGAAATATTACAACCAGTTGCTCTTTATAAACGGAAACACTTGGAAGAAAATAAATTGATGTACAAGTTATTAGCCCTAAAAAAAGTTTTTTTTTGTTTTCTGTCCCCTGGTAAACCTACCAAGACTTGGAAGAAAGAGTGCTAGGTGTAATTGTACTTACAAATTTGACAAACTCTTATACCGTGTTCACTGTTGTAAGACATGGGGCTAAGCATGTTCCAAGTATTAACCCATTGAATTCCCTTAGTGACCTAGGAGCAAAGATGGCTATTGCCCCCATTTTACAGCAGAGGAAACAGAGGCACAGACCTCGTAAGCAGCAGAGCCAGAATTCCAGCATCCATGCTCTTCCCCCTTCTCCTATTGCCTCTTGGATATGCCTTTGCTATTTGTATTGTTTACTAGATGATGATCCTTGAAGAAGGAAAATAGAGCAAACTGTCTAGAATTGCACTATTCACCGGCCAGTGAGGCTTGTAACAGGGAAATTGAGAGAGCTTTCTCCTAAGAGGGTGCAAACCCCTTTGCAACCTGTTAGCCTTCAATTCCTGGCCCTCCCTTCTTTTTATTTTCCTCCATTCCCCTGTTTCTACTCCTAAAAGCCCAGTTTGGTAGAGAGGAAAGCAGTCTGTTGATGGAGGAACATCTGTCAGCTTCTTTTCCCCCTTCCCCTCTGTCCCACTCACTTCTGCCTTTGCTAAACAATTATCTTTCCAGGATGGGGAAACTACTACGTATTTATCTCTGAGTCTCTTGGATGATTGAGCTCCAGAGCCTGGCCTGGGACAAATCCATGGATGCACACGCAGGAACTTTATCAATTCCCAGAGTCAATATCTTAATTAATAAATCTTGCTTGGTTCAGTCTCACTTTTAAAAAGCATTCTTATATCATGTCTACAGTGCTGCAATACCCAGTAAAAAGCTGCTATTGTCCATGTGAATTAATCGTATAACTGTCCAGCCCTCTGATTTAATTCCCCTTGTGCTCTCTATGGCATAATGAGGCAGAAAGGCTTAGAAAGTGTGTTCTACAAATATCCTTCAAAACCTAACAAGTAATGAAAATTACCTGCTTAAGCCTTTCTTCATAAAACCCACTGCCATAGAGTCAATTCCGACTCGTAACAACCCTATAGTTGTACTCTGTCCCAAAGGGTTTCCAAGGCTATAATCTTTACGGAAGCAGACTGCTACTTCTTTCTCCCATGGAGCGGCTAGTGGGTTCCAACCTTTTGGTTCGCAGCTGAGCACTTTAACCACTGTCCCACCAGGGCTCCTTTGCTTCATAAGACAAACTCTTAGTTTCTTTTAAAGCTAGATTGAGCTGATTCTTTAAGCCACTACTATAGCACTTGATGAGGTCCCTGGGTGGTGCAAATGGCACAGCACTTGACTACTAGCCGAAAGTTTGGAGGTTCGAACACACCCAGAGGCACCACAGAAGACAGGTGAAAAAGACTCCAGAAAATACCACAAAAGATTTGGGCAGATGAGGGATTCAGGTAACACTCATTGAGAACTCTGTCATGGATTCTACTCAAAATAGATACTCCTCTTTGATGTTTGGTTATTTTCCCTTCCCAAAATAGAATGTTTTCTTTCCCTTTTGAGTTTTCAGGATAATTGTAGCTCTCGTGACCTGGCCCCAGAACACTAGAGAGGATCCTGGTTTCCATTTCGGTGACAGTTTCTGGATCTTGTCAAGTCTTGTATTTATTTAAAAGATGATATATTATGAGGTCAAGTCTAATTACCAAATTTTGATTGTTGTGAAAGAAAAAAAAGCACAGGTGTGTAAATGGAAAAGTTTCAAACCGGAGGCACTCATGTCAGACATAAGAATGACAGGGCCTAGATACGTTCCCAGGAAGCAGAAGATCAGGATGTAAACCATTTGTTCATGGGAAGAATGTGTCAAGATGTAAACAATTTGTTCCCAGGAAAAATATGTTCTTGACTGCAATCATGTAGAACCAAACCGGCTGGCACCACTCACCTAGGTGGTAACTCCCTCCCTCCTGGCCAAGCGGCTTACCTTTACGTTTCAAAGGACTTCAAGCTGAAGCTGATCTTAACTATAATCAATCATTAACCCCCTACCTTTCCTTGTTCTCTATGCATATAGACCTCTCTCCCTGCTTGAATGACCAAGTGCTTTGTATTTTTACTTAGTGCTGCCCAGCTGGAGCTGTATTATTCCTCGATAAACCTCTTTTTTCTTTCACTCTTAACAGAGTGAGGGATTTTCTTCTCTGACTTTCCTGCTGTCAAAAGCGGGATTTCAAAGGTCCCGTACTGATGATCTCTGGGGCATCTGGACACAAGCATGGTACCTGCTGAGCCACTTTGGGCTCTCTGCGTCCATGAATTCTCGGGAATTGTTTAAGGTAAAAACTTCTCAAATCTGAGCTCTGCTCCCTTGCATTGACAGTTCTTCAAGTTTTATTGTGGATTTGTTTTGGTTCTTGCAAGTAAAAGTTTGTTCTGCTGTAACTATCATTATAAAATGGGGAATGCCATGTCTAAAAGAGATTTGGAGCCACCTTCTGGGACTCCTGCCCATTACATGAACAAGCATTATGGTCCCTTATTGTGCATGTTCTTGTCTGTCTGCCATAACCTCATTTGAAACAGTTTAGAAAATCAGTGGCCACTTTGGTGTTCTTTTGATCTCTCTAAGTTAACTTTTCTGTGCAGTAAGTTAGACAACTGAGGCTCCCAGATGTAACAGTCCCAGTGGGATGCCTATTTTGATCGGCATATTGAGGCCTCTAAAAGAAATCAAGACATTACAATTGCTTCCCTGCAGGACACTGTGTCTAAATTAACTAAGCAGAGTAAAGAATTACAATGTTAAATTTCAGCTCCCACTCCTTTTGCTCCCCTGCCAGCTGCCACCTCTTTACACTCTTCTTTGCCTTCTGTCTTAGTCATCTAGTGATGCTACAACAGAAATATCACAAGTGGATGGCTTTAACAAAGAGAAATTTATTCGCTCACAGTATAGGAGGCTAGAAGTCTGAATTCAGGGTGCCAGCTCCAGGGAAAGGCTTTCTCTCTCTGTTGACTCTGGGGGAAGGCCCTGGTCGTCAGTCTTCCCCAGTTGAGGAGCTTCTCAGCACAGGGACCCCAGGTCCAAAGGATGCTCTATTCTCCCGGCTCTTGTTTCTTGGTGGTATGAGGTCCCCATGTCTCCCTGTTTGCTTCTCTCTTTTATATCTCAAAAGAGAGTGGCTTAAGAAAAAAACCCAATCTTGTAGATTGAGTCCTGATCTCATTAACATAACTGCCACTAATCCCACCTCATCAACATCACAGAGATAGGATTTACAACACACAAGAAAATCACATCAGATGACAAAATGGTGGACAATCACACAGCACTGGGAATCATGGCCTAGCCATGTTGACAGATATTTTGGGGGAGGGGGGACACAATTCAATCCATGACACCTTCCTACTCCTCTAATAACATTTCATCTGAAGTTACCTTTTTCCCTAAAAACACAGCAAATAAACTCTTGCCTGAAATGCCCTTTAAAATTCACTCCAGCAGTGATGCCAAAGATTGTCCTCATATCATTTTTGCCTCATGTACATGCTCATAATTACATAGCATTGTTAAATATTTTTCTAAACTCCATGAGGACCCCTACAAATTTTCTAAAGAATTTAAAATCCTTGTTGAAGTCTACCAGCCTGGGTCCCCCAATTTATATTAGTTTGTTCACGTGATTACTAGTCCAAGGGAAGCCCAATTATGGCTAGAACAGAATGAAAGGACCCCAAGGACAGTTTAGCTTTAAATATTGATAAAACAGCCACTGAGTTGTTGGAAGAATCTTGAGCCATGATTAAAAAAATTGCTAGAGGCTATCCCAAAGGCTTTTCCTCCACTAATTGATTGGACTAAAATTCACTCTTGTAAACAAAATAAAGATGAACGTATTTATGATTATCAGACTCGGCTGCTCTAGAAGTTTTCTGAACACTCTGGTCTCACTTTGATCACACCTGGTGCCTCTGGTGCTTTCAATGCTGTTTTCTTATCTGGTCTTAAACCTAAGATCTCAGCCTCAGTAAAGTGACATTGATTAGACTGGAAGACAGCTCCTATTGTCAAGCTAACCAACTTAGCTTACAAACTTTTCCAGACTCTTGAAGCTGTAAGTATTTCTAAGGCTAATAAATTAATGATCTTTCAGTTGCAACAATTACAGTCTCCCAGTCAAAAGAAAAATGCTAAACCTTCCAATGGCACAAAGGCAGATATTTGTCACTATTGTAAAGAAACCTGGCCATTGGAAAAATGAATGCTACAAGTTAAAAGATAAACAAGAGACTGACATAGCCCCCCTTACAAAAATCCTACAATCTGACTCAGAATGAAGGGGATCCAGGGACAAAACAGGACTTTTCCTGCAGTGGCTCTTAATTCACAAGGAGAAACTATTTATTAATGGAGAACCTTGCCAATTTGAAGCCACCCTGACTGCTATCAACCCCACCTGTTTACAAAAGCCCCTGCCCTGGAGAACTAAAACATCAAAAGTAGTGGGGTCACCAATAAGGAACAAATGTTGATTCATTCCCAACCTGTTCCAATATCTCCTGGTCTTATTGAAGATTCACACCCTTTTTTGCTCGATTCTGATACCTCTGTCAATCTATTGAGAAGAAATCTTCTATCCAAATGGAATTGCCATTTAAAATTTAATGAAAAGGAGGAAATATTATTGAGTCCACCTGTGTCTTGGTTATCTAGTGCTGCTATAACAGAAATACCACAAGTGGATGGCTTTAATGAAGGAAAATTTATTCTCTCACAGTCTAGGAGGCTAGAAGTCTGAATTCAGGGTGCCAGTTCCAGGGGTATGCTTTCTGTCTCTGACAGCTCTGGGGGAAGGTCCTTGTCATCAATCTTCCACAGTCTAGGAGCTTCTCAGAGTCCAAAGAACGTGCTATGCTCCTGGCTCATTTCTTGGTGGTATGAGGTCCCCATGTCTCTCAGTTCACTTCTCTCTTTTATATCTCAACAGAGATTGGCTTAAGACACAACCTAATCTTGTAGATTGAGTCCTGCTCCATTAACAAAATTGCCTCTAATCCTGCCTTATTAACATCATAGAGTTAGGATTTACAACACATAGAAAAATCACATCAGATGGCAAAATGGTGGACAATCACACAGTACTGAGAATCATGGACTAGCCAAGTTGACGCACATTATTTTTGGGGGACACAATTCAATCCAAATCAGCCTGCTATCCCTAAGTCAACAGAAACAGGCTCTGAATTAGACAATATTCAAGAAGAAGAAGCCATTTGCTATATGCAAACACTTGTCATGCCTCCCCTTTCTGACATCATTTTCCAAGTTCCTAAAACTTAATGGGCCACCACATCCACACATGTAGGTTGAGTTTTGTCAGCTGAGCTGATTAAAATTCAAATAGAATTATCTAAACCCCCGCCAAAAATTCCCCAGTAGCCACTCAAAAGAGAAGCAAAAGAAGGACTAGCTCCCATTATACAAGATTTTGTTTTTATAAGTTTAATTGTCCCTTATACCAGCCCTTGTACTACTCCTATTCTTCCAGTTAAAAAACCAAATAATAGGGGCTCGGGATATGTTCAATATTTGCATGCAGTCAATCGTATTGCTATTCCTAGATTCTTTGTAGTTCCCAATCCTCATTTAGTCTTTCCAATGTCCCTTCAGATGCAACTCATTTTATGCTGGGGATCTTTGCAGTGCCTTTTTCAGTCTTCCTGTGAATTTTGAAAGTCAATATTTGTTTGCTTTTACCTGGGAAAATTATCAATTTACCTGGACTGTAATGCCCCAAGGATTTACTGAATCTCCACCTATTTCTCTCAGATTCTGCATACAGATTTGCAGAATTTACAGTTTACAAACAAATCTATATTGTTGCAATACACTGATGATTTGCTAGTTTGCTCAACCTCCCAGCAAGCCTACTTTAACTACAGTATAGCTTCATTAAAACATCTGGATGTTGGTGGACATAACGTAGCCAGAGAAAAATTACTGCTGGCTCAGGCTTCTGTTAAATATTTGGGCCACCTAATTTCTGCAGAAGGCATCTCTATTGATCCTATTCTTGTCTTTTCTAGACCCAAAACAAAGAAATAGCTACGGAGGTTTCTAGGACTCTGTGGCTATTGTTGAACCTGGATTCCCGTTTTTTCTTTGTTGGATCAACCTTTATAAAAATATTTAAAATCCCCTGAGCCGGATTCACTCCAAATTGCACCATAAGATTGAGAGGCGTAGTTCAATTAAAGGGAGCTTTAACGAACATGCCCATTCTAGGTTTTCCTAATTACTACCTGGATTTTTCCTTATTTGTATATAAAGTATTTGGAAATGCATTAGACATACTAACTCAAAAACATGGAGGACAACAAAGACCTATAGGTTATTATAGCCTACAGCTTGACCCTGTAACCAGGGGATACCCTCCCTGCCTTAGGGCTGTGGCTACTACTGCCAAACTAGTGAAAACCACAGAAGATGGTGCTGGGAAAGTTTTTAGAAGTCTATGAGCCCTGGTGGCATAGTGGTTAATAGCTATGGCTGCTAACCAAAAGATCAGCAGTTCAAATCCATCAGCTGCTCCTTGGAAATCCTATGGGGCAGTTCTACTCTATCCATAGGGTCGCTATGAGTTGGAATTGACTTGACAGCAATGGGTTTATGTGCCTCATGCTGTGTCTGCATTACTTAATTCTGCCTTGACACATCTTTCTGCCAGCAGGCTCACTTCCCATGAAGTTCTCCTCTTGGCTGTGTCTAACATTAGACTACACTCCAAAACAAACAAACAAAAAATCTGTTGCCATCGAGTCGATTTTGACTCATAGTGACCTTATCCATCGTCTGTTTAAATCCAACTACTCTTCTCCTCACGACTAATTAGAGCAACTATCCTACACATGATTGTCTAGACTTGACTGAGCAACTTTTAACCCCTTGGAAAGGTTTAAAAGAGATCTCTTTTTAACTAATCCTGAGTTAGTTTTGTTGGTGAATGGTTCGTATTTAAAACCTAATCCTATTAGTCCTTGCTATCAAGCTGGATATGCTGTTTTGACTTCTACTGAAGTCCTTGAAAGTCAGGCTCTCCCTGAAGCCACTTCAGTCCAACAAGCTGAATTAATTGCCCTCACTAGAGCTTATAGAATTGCTTCAGGAAAATCTGTTAATATTTTTACAGACAGTAGCTATTGTTTTTGAATTATACGTGAGTTTGGCACGTTATGGAAACAAAGAGGATTTTTAACCTCTTCCGGAAATGCCATAAAAAACGGAGTTTTAGTAGCAGAACTTCTAGACACTTTATTATTCCTCTCTGAAATTGCTGGAATAAAAATACAAGCTCACCAACCAAAAGGCGTACCCCAAACTGAAGAAATTAGAGGAAATAATCTTGCTGATATGGCAGACAAACAAGCTGCCTCTCAAGTTATTTCCGCACTTACGATAAATAAAGGAACTCCCTAAATTTGTCTATTGATAACTCCGATCTTCATGAAATAACTTTAGAAAAGTTTTTATAACACCAGTATTTAGCCCAAACAGATGAAATTAAGGCATGGAAAAAAGCAGGCTGTTTCCATGATCCTGCCACTAAATTGTGCACTGGGCCTAATAAGAAAACCATCTTACCCAATCTCTTGCATGTTTCTATGATGTGAGTCTTACATGAAGGTTTCCACATGGGATGAGATAAAATGATTGCGACCTTAAAAAAATACTGGTGAGGAAAATTTTTCAAGGCTGCTAAACATGTTGCCACCCATTGCCCTATTTGCCCTCACTACAATCCTGGAAAACACCTTAAAGTCCTACCTAGACAAAACCCTTTTCCTTCCAGCCCTATGCTTGAATGGCAACTAGATTTTATTCAGCTTACACCCTCAAGTGGTTATAAATATGTATTAGTAATGATTTGTAGGTTTTCACATTGGGTAGAGCCTTCTCCTGCCATTATGCTACTGGAGGCTTTGCAGCAAAGAAACTTCTTGAAAACATCATACCCACCTGGGGAGCCCCCAAAACTCTTTGTAGTAATCAGGGAACTCATTTCACTGGTCAAGTCATCCAAAAACTACATAGAGTTTTTCCCATTTATCAAAGGCTATATTGTCCCTATCATCCTCAGTCTTCTGGTCTAGTAGAGAGAACTAATGGAATAATAAAGACCCAAATAGCAAAGCTTTGTGAAACTTTAAATTTATCCTGGGCTAAGGTGCTTCCCTTAGTTCTTTTAAATTTGAGGTCCATACCTTTTGGGTCTCACGAACTTACTCCCTGTGAAATAATTACTGGGAGACCCATGATCCTGCCTTATGTTGCCTGCACTGACCCTAACATAGTTCAACCTGAATTACTGAAGTATTGCCAGTCTTTAATCCAATATTCTAAAGAATATCTTTCACAGGTTAGAGAAGCCTTTGATGAACAGATACTAGATGCCCTAAATCTGCCTAACATCAACCCAGGAGAATAAGTATATTGAAAGAGACACAAAATAAAAGACTCATTAGAACCTTGTTGGAAAGGACCATACTTAGTCCTCCTCACCAATCCACGTGCAACCAAATCAGAGGGAATAAAATCTTGGATCCATTTGTCAAAGTTAAAAAAGACTAAGACTCCTCTTTGGACTGGAGGATTGAAAGTTACATTTAAACACCCCTGTGGTCAGAAGCAGATGACATCTGAGGCAGATGACTGATCCAAGACCCTGGACCAGGCCTGAAAATGCACCTCTTTATCTTTTTTCTTACAACCTTTGTTACAGTCGTGACTCTACTAATGTTTTCCCAGATTGAGCAGTTGCTTATGCTCACTATTTTTAAAGTTTTAATCATTGGATATGTGGTGCCTTCCCAACCTCAAGTCAGTCTGGCCTTCCCTGGTGGGTCTCTCCACTACAGGGATCTGATTGGGTTGCTCTTGATCTATGGATACAAGAACAACAGAGAAATATGACTACAGGTAATCACTGTTGCTAGATTTTTCATTGGTAAATGGCCTCTTTTGGGACCTGAATGAAACCCAGGCCATAACTTAACCTTTAGTCTTAACACAGCCCTTACTTTACTAAATAAAGCTGCCCAAGAAGAGAGCTAGCTAAAGAATCTTCCAAGCCCAAAAACAGTACTCTTCATATTGTAGATCCATATCAACAATTGTGGGATGGAGTCATCTGGTTAAATCCCCAAGCAAGGAGGCTAAGTCAGGTTGTTTCCCTTTGCTGGGAACAATTTAACTACACCCATATGAATAACACAGCCATCACTAGACCTATAGGATGGCTTTCAATGTCTGAATGTGCATCACTTATAACCTTATAAGATACCGATTAGTTCACCACTGACAGGCTAGGATGCTCAGGTATCCATTGGGTAGCTCCTAATGGCACCTTTGGCTATGTGGAACTTGACGCCCTCCAGGCTGGATTGGAAGGTGAGCTTTGGGCCTGAGCTGGACTCAAGGACGTATTTTAACTGGACTCCTTTTACTAGCTAATGTACCTATATTAAGAGTCTGATGGTCTTGATCAGTGTTTCATTGGCTTAATCATTTAGTGGCAGTATTCATGCCTCACAAAAAACTTGAAGATGTTATGGCATATGTAGAAATGTTAACCAAATATATACAAACTACCATAAACTACAGTGCCCGTGGGCTTCAAGAGGTCAATACTGAAATAGCAATGATGAGAAAAGTAGTACTCTAAAATAGAATGGCCCTTGACATTCTCACTGCAGCTTAAGGATGTCCCTGTGCCATAATAAAATCTGATGACTGTGTTTATGTTCCCAATAATAGTGCTAATATTACACTGTATGTTAATCATATGCAACATATAGTATCTCACCTCAATAATCCTGTTCCTTCCCTAACTGATATTATAAATAATTGGTTTTCTTCCTAGGGTAGATGGTGAAAAAAATTACTACTTTATTTTGGAATCTTTGTATTTCTCATCATCTCTATAATTATAAAATGTTATTTTGTTTTGGTGTAACACATTTTATCCACTAAATTGCTGTATTTAAAAACCATTTAACCCTACACATAAAATCATGCTAGTTTCACCAATGATTGTGTTGTTTAATCACCTCCCTTTTGTCTCCCTGGGTATGTTCCATCTTGACTTCTATCATTCTGTCCTGACTGAGAAATGTTCCTCAAATGTGGCCTTGTCCGTTAAGATATTCCCCATAAAACCTACTCACCCAGAAGATGAGGCCTATTAGCTTGGCAAGGCAAAGAAAATAGTTTTTATTAGCCAAAGCTCCTCAAGAAAACAAAGTCCTTGCAGAACAAAGGCTACTTCATTGTGGATGATCAGCCCCACCTTGTGGTGTCTTGATCAAAAGGGGGAAATGTAAACAGAAAAGTTTCAAACTGGAAGCACTCATGTCAGATGTAAGAATGATGGGGCCAACATGCATTCCCAGGAAGCAAAAGATCAGGATGTAAACCATTTGTTCATGGGAAGAAAGTGTCAACATGTAAACAATTTGTTCCCAGTAAAGATGTGTTCATCACTGCAATCATGTATAACTTACCAGGCTGGCGCCACTCACCTAGGTGGTAACTCACTCCTTCTTAGCTAAGTGGCTGACCTTTACATTTGAAAAGAAGCTGAAACTGATCTTATCTATAATCAATCATTAACCCCCTACTTTTCCTTTGTTCTCTATGTATACAGACCCCTCTCTCCGCTTGAATGGTGGAGTGCTTTGTATTCTTACTTAGCACTGCCCAATTTGATCTGTATTATTCCTCAATAAAACTCTTTCTTTCACTGCTACCAGAGTGCAGGATTTTCTTCTTTGACGGGGACAAAATTTGCAAAGCCTAATATGAACATAAATGTTTGTCTATGTTGTTTTAGGAATTAATGAAAACATGGAAGATTATTTAAACACTGCCCCTGAAAGGCTATGAACTCAACTAACAGCAGTGTCTGCATGCATGAGAACTAGAAAGTGAACGTGCCCCCAAGGGCAAATGTGATGGAGGAAGTCAGCCAATGGCATAAGTGCCAAAACTATATTTAGTTCTGGAAACTGTATTTCTAGTGTAAGTGAAGTATTTTTACAGATTTTTTTTTAAATCACAGAAGCACTGTCTTTTTGGGGGGTGATTATAGATCTGTGGATTGAATTGGGATGCCGGGTCTTCTAAAGGTAAGAGCCTCTGGATTCACCTAAGGCAAGTGCTTACTTGACACCTACAACAAGTGTCTTAAGAGAAGCCAGACTTATTGTTGCTCGTAAGGACAGCAAAGCTAGCCATTGGGAAAGCTTCAGGGTTATTAAGGTTCACCCTTTAAGTTTTCCTTGGTAGCTCAGGGTATTTTGGATCACCACCATGTGCCTTTGAGATTATTGTCTTAGCCTAAGTTACCTACTGTCAAGCAGGAATTAAATCGACTACCACCTCCTCTGAAAGTTCTTTTCCCAGCACCGTAGCCTACGCGGCCCACCAGTCCCTCTATTTCATACTCTTGGTAGCATTTATCCTAGGAGTCCTGGTGGTACAGTGGTTAAGTGCTTGGCTGCTAACCAGTAATTCTAACCCGCCAGCTGCTCTGCAGTAGAAAGATATACAATCTGCTTCTATAAAGATTACAGCCTTGGAAACCCTACGGGGCAGTTCTACTCTGCCCTATAGGGTTGCTATGAATTGGAATCAACTCGACAGCAATGGGTTTGGTTTTTTGGGTATAGCGTTTATCAGGTCTTGAAATTATGAATTTGCTTGTTTATGTGTTTGTCACGAACCTCCTCTCACAACTTGGTCAACTCTTTGAAGTCAAGAACACTGTCTTTTCTGTTTACTGCTATATTCTAGCACTTCAAAAATATCACATAAAAGCTGACCAATGAAATGAATGGAATGGAAAGGATCTTTCTTGCCAGCAGGTGACTTTCATTCTTATCAAATGGAGGACCCATTGTGTCCAATGCCTTCCTTTAAAAAGTTAATGTGGTTCTGCATTAGACTAATAATGTGAGCTCCTAGAAGAGAAAGAAGCTAATTGACCATGGACTTAATCTTCTCAAATAAAGGCATCAAATATTCCTCGGGGCCCTGGTCTGTCCAGGGCTGGAGAAGGGGCTTGAGGTCACCATTATCAATTACTCAGTCCCTCTAGGGTGGTTTGGAATTATGTTTTATCTGGCCCTCTCATGTCCAGTGTTTTTAATTTGCCTTTTAAAGCTACAGCAAATGTCAAACCAGGACACTGGAGCAATCTGTGAAAACAAATGTTTTATCTTGCTGGAAATCAGTAAGAATAAATCCATCTGGCTTCTCCTTAGAAGTCCACAGCCACTGGATTTGGTCAATCGTCTGAGAGTCTCATGACTCTACTTTGGAAGCTTTTGTTTTTAAAAAGATGCTGACTCAAAAGAGCAATCTTCTCCTCATTGCAACAATTTCTCCACTAAGTTAAAAATGAACATCAAAAACCTCTTTAGGATCCTTAAGAAGTTAAACATGGAATTATCACATAGCCCAGCAATTCCATCTCTAGGTATATACCTGAGACTTGATAGCAGGGACTCATATCCATGGCAGCACTATTCACAACAGGCAAAAGGTGGAAACACCCTCTGTTCATCAACAGATGAGTGGATAAATGAAATGTGGTATATACATACAATGGCGTATTACTCATCCATAAAGAGAAATTAAGTCCTGATGCATGCCACAACACAGGTATATCTTAAAAACATTGTGCTGAGTGAAATAAATCAGACACAAAAGGACAAATGCTATATGATCCCACTTATATTAACTATCTAGAATAGGCAAATTCATAGCTGCACAAGTTTATTATTGGTTACCAGGGGCTGGGGTGGGGGGGGAGTTATTTGTTTAAGGGATGTTGAGTTTCTGTTTAGGGTGAGGAATAGGGTTTGGAAATAGATAGTGGTAATGGTTGCACGACATGGTGAATGTAATTAATGTAATTACTGTTACTGAATTGTACACTTAAAAATGGTTAAACTCGTAAATGTGTTTTATATATCTTACCACAATAAAACTTAAAAAAAAAAAACCCTCTTTTAGTTATAGCCAATGCATATTTTGGAAAATATACATTGTTCTCAATTGGTGGTGACAAGGGATATGTTAACAAATAAATCAAGAGATGGATTCCAAAACTAGTTTTAGCTGTGCGTATTCACCTCATCTCCCAACAAATCTTTTAGCAAACTTTAAATATACATACATACATATGTGTATATGTATATATATATATATATATATATATATATATATATATACATATAGTTGTTGTTGGTTGTCATTGAGTCTATTCCGACTCATGGCACTCCATGTGTGCAGAGTAGGACTGTTGCATAAGGTTTTCGAGGCTCTGACCTTTCAGAAGCAGATTGCCAGGGCTTTCTTCCGAGGCACCTCTGGGTGGGTTCAAACTGCCAACCTTTCTGCTAGAAGTCAAGCACTTAACAATTTGCACCACATATGTATGTGTGTGTGTGTATACATATATATAATACTAAAACCTATTTTCCACTAAAACGAGCGATAGAAAAGGAACACTTACAGGAGTTGGAACTTGATGGGACTGCTTTGTTTTTCCTGCTCTCACGAGTTTTCTGCTTTTGACAGGGTGCAGGTTACCACTTTTTTTATTGCTCTCAATTAGTGGAAAATATTTGAGTTTTCCTTCTCTGACAGGTTTCTGCCTTACACAGGTTCCAGCTTTTGCAGGTTTTACTGTATATGTCCCTGGGTAGTGCAAATGGTGAATGCACTTGCTGCTAACCAAAAGGTTGGTGGTTCGAGTTCACCCAGAAGTACCTCAGAAGAAAAGCCTGGTGATCTACTTCTGAAAATTCAGCCATGGAAAACCCTATGGAGCACAGTTCCACTCTGACGCACATGGGGTCGCCATGAATTGGAATCAACTCAACAGAAACTGGGTTACTGAGATATATATATATATATATATATATATATATATATATATATATATATATATAAGTCAACACTATTTGGCTAAATGGAGTTAAAGTGATCTGAGCTGGAAATAGGTAAATTTTATGGTATGTGAATATCTCAATAAAAAAACCAAACCAAACGCGATGCCATCGAGTCGATTTCAACTCACAGTGACCCTATAGGACAGAGTAGAACTACCCCATAGGGTTTTTAAGGCTGTAATCTTTACGGAAACAGACTGCCACATCTTTCTCCCTGGGAGCCGCTGGTGAGTTCAAACCATTAACCTTTCAGTTAGCAGCTAAGCACTTTAACCACTGTGCCACCAAAACAAACAAACAAAAAAGCTGTTGTCATCAAGTTGATTCCAACTCATAATGACCCTATAGGACAGAGTAGAACTGCCCCCATAGGGTTTCCAAGGAGCAGTTGGTGGATTTGAACCGCCAGCCTTCTGGTTAGCAGCCAAATGCTTAACCACTGCACCACCAGGGCTCTGTGCCACCAAAGATGTTAAAAAAAATGAACTGAACAGAGTGAATTAATGTCCCCACACAACTCAGAATAGCATTGTGGAGGGTGACCTCAGTGTGACAGGTGGCAAGAAGTCTAGTTCCAGCAATCTCTTATTCATTCATTTTCATAAGTGCTATCTTATTTCAGGCATTGTGGAATATTCTGGAAATAGAAACACACATGGAATATGGTCTGTGATATCACAAGCGTGTCACTTGCCGTTTCTGGGCCATAGCTCTCCTCCATTTCTAAAGTAAATGGACTAAATGCTGTGCTTCTACTTCTATGAGCCTCTTTGCTGGTGAAGGTGCTAACAATAGGTTAAAGATAGAAACGTAGATTCAAGGACATTCCGAATGCATAGAAGACTGCCTAGTCAGTTGCTGAAATGTAAGTACTTACTATAAATTATACATATATATTTTTTAATTCAGGACTTTGGAATAAAAGGTTTATGCAAGAAAATCAAAGCTGATTAATTATTTGGTCCTCAGGATCTCAAGTATGTAGTTTAGACCCTTTTTTCTTTTTGTCAACTTAATGATCCAGGTGTGTCATATGTTTGAGCCAAATAGATACTTTCTCGCCCCTCTGCTTTATCTGATCAGTCACCATTTAGAAAGACATCTACCCCAGCATGCAATCTGTTAAAGCCCCAAGTAGTGTCTAGCTGAACAATAAAAGGAAATTTGGTGTGAGCAGCTTCTCACAGTCTTGGAGCCTGATTTGTCATGACTGGCCTCCTTTCACTTTAAAGATAACAAGAATTTGATGTACTTACGATCATCCTAAGGACATCAGTCAAATCCCAAAGGGTGAATAAAAGGTCTGTTAGTGTGTGTTAGTTGCCATTGAGTTGGCTCAGACTGATGGAGGCCTTACACACAACAGAAGGACACGTTGCCTGGTCCTGTGCCACCTTCATGATCATTGGTATGTTTGTGTTCTTTGTTGTGGCTGTTGTGTCAATCCATCGCACTGAAGGTTTCCCTGTTTTCATGGGCCCTTTACTTTATCAGACATGATGTCCTTTTCTAGTGCTTGGTCTTTCCTAGTGACATGTCTCTATCAGACAATTATTTGTTGTGATCCATAAGGTTGTCACTGGCTAATTTTCAGTAGACTGCCAGGCCTTTCTTCCTAGTCTGTCTTAGTCTGGAAGATCCACTGAAACCTGTCCACCATGGGTGACCCTGCTGGTATTTGAAACACCAGTGGCATAGCTTCTAGCATCACAGCAACACGTAAGCTACCACAGTACGACAAACTGACAGACAGGTGATGGAAAAGTCTTCTATCCACGTCTTATTCTGCACACATGAATCAAACCAAACACAGCTTGAATATGTCCCTCATGAGAGAACACTGAGTCCAGGTTGGGGCTTCACAACTTAAGAGGAATATGTGAAAAATTCCCAAAAGAACATGTTTAAAGCACTGGATTTTGATACCAGGAAAAAAAGAAAAGATTAAAGATATACCCCCAGAGGAAAGAAGGTTAGAACGCTTTTAAACAGTGAAAACGGGCATGGGAAACACAGAGCTGCACCTGCATAATTCCCATCTGCACTCAGAAAGTAAGCAGGGCAGTACAAGTTAGTGGTATGACATTGTTCTTCATGTTTTATGATGGCCGTGATCGCTTAGCTCTGGTAACCAGATTTGACATTCAAGAAGTAGCATGGGAAGCAGACAGGTGTTGACATCAGACAGACATGGGTCTGAGTCACTGATTTATAAAAACGGGAACAAGAATACCTACCTCACAGCAATATGGTGTAGAAATCATGTATGTAAAGTTCTTGGCACAGATGCTCAGGAAATGTTCAACCCTCCTTCATCCCTTCCTCTGTACCTGATCCTATTGCCCTGCATTTCCAATCCTGGCTACCTGCTCCAGTGTAAATGGGGAGATTAGCACGACTTTTCTATTTGTCATACATTTCCACAGAAGACATGCTTAGAAAATCGAGTTAGTATAGTGTATTGAGATGAGTTTGCTGATCTCTGTCATTTACCTGTTAACTCAGGCAAATTCTGGCTCCACCATTTACTGGCTCACTTCAGCAAGCTTTTAACCTCTTGGTGACTCAGTTTCCTCATTAGGATAATGAAGGTAATAAGAACTACATCATCCAGTTGCGAGGATTAAATAAAATAATCCATGTAAAACACTTGGCACAGTACCTGGTACATATTAAGGGTTAGCTATCATTGTAATGGAAACCCTGGTGGCACAGTGGTTAAGAGTTACAGCTGCTAAACATAAAGGTTGGCAGTTCAAATCCACCAGGCGCTCTTTGGAAATCCAATGGGCAGCTCCACTCTGTCCTATAGGGTCTTGATGAGTCAAAATTGACTCAGAGGCAACAGGTTTGGTTTTTTTTTTTTTTTGGTTTATTATTGCAATTGGAGCCCTGGTGGCTCACTGGTTAAGAGCTAAGGCTGCTAACCAAAAGGTCAGCAGTTGGAATTCACTAGACGTTCCTGGGAAATCCTATGAGGCACTTCCACTCTGTCCTATAGGGTTGCCATGAGTCAGCATTCACTAGACGGCAACGGGATTTTTGGTTTTGGTATCATTGCAATTATTGTTATTAGGTATGAGATTTTATAATGCTACATACAGATAGACAAGCCTAGACAAGCCATACTATGTGCCTGATTTCTAGAATTCATGTTAATTAACACTAATAATAATAATAAAAACAAATCCATTCCGTCGAGTCAATTCCGGCTCATAACGACTCTATAGGACAGAGTAGAACTGCCCCATTGGGTTTCCAAGGAGTGGCTGGTGGATTCAAACTGCTGACCTTTTGGTTAGCAGCCAAACTCTTAACCACTGCGCCACCAGGGCCATTATTGTGTATTTCTTCTATGCCAGAAAATGGACTAAATGCTGTCTCTCTGTCCCTCTCTCTGACTCTCTCTGTCACACACACACACACACACACACACACACACACACACCCCTAGGACTTGAACTTGGAGATGTCTGACCAAAAGCCATGTGTTTAATGACGTATCAGCAGTTTTGATAACAGATGCCTAGATCTTCATTGCTCATTTTAGTTGCGTCTTCCACAACAAGTCAAATCAGTAGATACCTCCCACTGATGCCTGAGGATAAGTCCAAGGGTTTCTGAGACACAGAAGGCAAGAGGCGGCAGGAACCTAAACAGCCAAGTTATGGAAGAGAAGGCTGAGGCTGACAGGTTGATTTATGACTACTGACGTGCCCTTATTCTTCTCTGAAATGAGCTATTCTAGTACTGGGGAGACAATGGGAAGCCAATTAGCTATGACTCCTGCTTCCTGGAGCTTATTGTCTTGGGGGTGTTGGGTATTGAGCATGTATAATGACATGGGTAAATACCATATAATTACCATTTTGGTAAGTGCTGTGATGGTGGAAATGTCTGAGAGTAAGAGAGTATATAACAAGAGACGCAATTTAGCCAAGGTTGGAGAAGTCAGGGAGAGCTTCCCAGAAGAACGATTTTTAAGCCAAAACCTGTGAGGTGATTGATTAATGGTTGCCTTTGCACAAGGCTAGGTGACTGGGTTAGACAGTAGCCAAGCCTGTGCTAAAAGTGAGGTCTGTGATTCTCATTCCTGAGTTTTCCCCACTTTCCATAAGCCTTCAACAATCCCAACAATTGCATTTTGCCAACTACATTGTTGTTGTTGCTGTCAGGTGTCGTCGAGTCTATTCTGACTCACAGTGACCCATGACATTGTTTTATGCGGTGATTTCTATTTAAAAGGAGGAACACCCCTTAAATTTAGCTCCCTGGTCCAAAACCTGCCTATTAAAATCCTCTGAGTGTCTTATTTGCATTCCTATATCTTTAAATGGAGGCGGGGGTTCTTTGGTATGTCTCTAATCTGTGTCACACCACAGAGCAATGGACTGTGAAAATGATCCAAGGAATTCCCAATTAATGGTACAGGAGGCAAATGAAAGGCATGCAGCCATGAACGTGAGCACTCCTGCTCTTCCAACTGGCCCCTCTGAGGTTTCATAGAGAAAACCTTACCAACCTTTGGTTTTAGATGCTGGCTGAGGAAGCTGATCCGCTCCCATTTGTCCTGTTAAAGGCATTTCTCTCCAGCTACATTCCCAGCCTGTTCTGGCACGTGAACTCCATTTAGTCTCAGCTGTGTGTCCTGCCCCTTTAATGCAGAGTGAATTAAACACTGAACAGGCAAACAGTTTTGAGACTCTTTCTAGCTTGAGCCCATGATGCACTCCTTCACGTAGCTGATGAATTTCAAAACCCAGCCCCAAACACCTTTTATGAAACACACACACAGAAGGACAGCCCTTTCCCAAGGGGAGAGGTGAACTCCATTCTGAGGAGGGCTAGAACCCTGCGTGGGAACCACCTGGGTGCCAATCGTGACGCCTATGCTTAGCACCTAGACTGGGTATCCAGGTCCTAGCCATCCATCTCCCCCTTCCTTTGAAAATGAAGCACTGGCGAGTATTCATTGGCCATTTTCTTGCCTTATTTTAAAGTTCCTTGTGATTGCTTCTTGCTGAATTAAGTCTTTGGCTCTGGGTTTTAGTAAATTGTTTGAAAGGAGAACCAAGCTGTGGCATGCTATGCTTAAGAAGTTAAAAGCTCTGTCCTCTCTTCCTTCCTCCCTCCTCGTTCTCTCTTTTTTCTTCCTTGCTTCCTTCCCTCCTTCCCTCTCTCTCTATACAACATACAAAAGAATTTTCACAACAGCAAGTCCTAAATGGGTGACTATCATCGCTTAAAACATTTTTGGCTTTCAAACTTGATCTCCAGAGACTTCTAGTAACACAAATTGGCTGACAACCAAATTCAATCTCTGTTCATAACTGTCTTTGAACACACACTACGTGCCTGTGTCGTGCCTTCTTTGTTAGTTTGACCTTCTTCTGTCCTTGGGGGCCAAGGTGCACTTAGAGTTTGTGGTAATTTGTTACAACAGGTTCTAGGAAACTAACAGAGCACTGAAAATTAGATTGACTAGACAGTGTTGCGAGCGGCAAAAGTGATATGTGATTCATATATTTCTTCCCTTCCAGGGAGCCCTGAAAAAGAGTGCTTTCTGCAACTGATTGTCACCGGACAGAGAACATTAGCACCAATTCTTGGTTTTTTTTTTTTTTTTTTTTTTTTTTTTTTGTGTGTGTGTGTGTGTGTGTGTGTGTGTGTGTGCTCACTTTTCTTTTCTTTTCTTTTTTTGTTTTAGGTTTTATTTATTTTTTTTATTGTACTTTAGATGAAGGTTTACGGAACAAATAGTTGCTCATGAAACAGTTAGTACACATATTGCCCTATGACTATGGTTAGCAACCACACAACATGTCAACACTGTCCCTTCTCAACCTTGGGTTCCCTATTACCAGCTTTCCTGTCCCCTCCTGCCTTCTAGTCCTTGTCCCTGGGCTGCTGTGCCTTCGTAGTCCCGTTGTGTTTTATGGGGCTGTCCAATCTTTGGCTGAAAAGTGAACCTCGTGAGTGACTTCATTACTGAGCTAAAAGGGTGTCTGGGGGCCATACTCTCGGGGTTTCTCCAGTCTCTGTCAGGCCAGTAAGTCTGGTCCTTTTTTGTGAGTTAGAATTTTGTTCTACATTTTTCTCCAGCTCTGTCCAGGACCCTCTGTCGTGATCCCTGTCGGAGCAGTCAGTGGTGGTAGCCGGACACCATCTAGTTGTCTTGGACTCAGTCTGGTGGAGGCTGTGGTAGTTGTGAACACCAATTCTTTTTGTCTACAAAGCCAAAGACCTTTATATGTTCAAAGTGTGTTCTCCTTTTAAAGGAAGAGCTTCTAGGTACTTTTAAGGATCAGTACCTTATGGGTTCAATTCTAATAAAAACTAAGCTGTTGAAATGCAAATACTATTATTACCTAAATAAGAGTAAATAATCTTTAAACTGTAGTGTAACATTCGATAATTTCAGGCGCAAAACAAATTATAAACAGAATATTTTCGTTTTCTATGAAAGAACAAAAATATTGCAGATTACTTTTGGAAAGAAAAGAGATGATGTCACCCCCCCAACACACATAAACACACACACACTCCCTCAGATTTCTTTTTTGTACTTGGAATCTAATTTTTATTGGGTTTTTTTGTTTGCGTGTGGTGGAAATATACACAACAAAACATTCACCAATGCAACAGTTTCTACATGTATAGTTCAGTGACGTTGCTTTCATTCTTCAAGTTGTGTAACCATTCTCACTGTTCTTTTCCAAATGATTCCACCATCATTAACATAAACTCAATGCCCCCTGAGTAAAAACTCTCTCCTTTCCCCTCCCTCCCACCCCTGGTAACCACCAATAATCTTTCGTTTCTATATATTTGCTTATTTCATGTGAGTGAGATCATACAGTATTTGTCCTTTTGCGACTGACTTCTATTTCACTCAGCATAATATTTTCAACGTTTGTCCATGTTGGGGCATGCATCAAGACTTCATTTCTCTTTATAGTTGAGTAGTATTCCATTGTGTGGATAGATCGCATTTTGTTTATTCATTTGTCTGTTGATGGACATTTGGGTTGTTTCCACCTTTTGGCTATTGTGAAAAGTGCTGCAATGAACTTGGTATACAGGATTCTGTTTGCGTTCCTGCCTTCACTTCTTCAAGGTATATACTTAGACCTGGGATTGCTGGGTCAGATGGTAGCTCTATGTTCAACTTTTTGAGGAACTGCCAAACAGTTTTCCCTAGTGGCTGCACCATTTTACATTCTCACCAGCAATGGATGAGGGGTCCATCACCTCTCCAGCACCTGTTGTTTTCCACTTTTTTGCACATTGCCATTCTAATGGGGGTGAGGTGGCATCTTATTGTGGTTTTGATTTGCATCTCCCTAATGGCTAATAAAGGAGGCCTGCTGGTGCAGTGGTTAAAGCACTCGGCTGCTAACCAAAAGGTCAGCAGTTTGAACCTACTAGCCGCTCTTTGGGAGAAAGATGTGGCGGTCTGCTTTCATAAAGATTACAGCCTTGCAATGGGTTTTTGATGTTAATTGTGGTGTTCGGATTGAATTGTGTACCCCCAACATATGTGTGAGAATACTAACCTGTATACCTGTGGATGTAATCTTGTTTGGGAATAGGGCTTTTTGTTATGTTAATGAGGCCATATCTCTGTTGGGTGTGTCCTAAACCTAATCGCCTCACAGTTATACAAAAAGCAGCATAATCACAGAGACAAACAAGCACAAACAGGGGAAGACAGACGCCGCATGAAGATCCCCTAGAGGCTGAAATAGACGAAGAAGTACCTCTCTCTAAAGCCACACTCTGAATTTGGACTTCTAGCCTCCTGAACTGTAAGAAAATAAAAATAAATAACTTTCTGTTCTTTAAAGCCAAAAAAAAAAAAAATTACAGCTTTGGAAACCCTATGGAGCAGTTCTACTCTGTCCTGTAGGGTCACTATGAGTCAGAATTGACTCGACGGCAATCGGTTTGGTTTTGGGAATGGCTAATAACATTGAGCAACGTTTCATGTGCTTGTGACCATTTGAATATCCTTTTTGGTGAAATGTCTGTTCAAGTCCTTTGCCCGTTTTTTGTTTGGGTTGTTTGTCTTTTTGTTATTAAGTTGTAGAAGTTTTTTCTTTATACTTTGGATATTAGATCCTTATCGGACATATGGTTCCTGAAATTTTTCTTCCAATCTGTAGGTTGCTAAAGTCCACTTTGTTGCTAAAGGCCACACAGTTGCATTTAAAAAGAAAAAGAAAAAAAGACAAAATGCTCTTTTCTTCATCAACTGGTGTCAACATTTCTAAATTGTAACGTTTCGACCTATGGAGCCTCAGAGTCCTGATCCTCCAGTAACAATGACTATGGGATCTCAGTTTGTTTGAGTCTAGAACTTTTAGTTTTCTTCTTTTAATCATAAATCTCTCCAGTCCTTCAGGAAGGTAGTGATATTTGATTTAATCAGATGCAATTGTTTATTGCCGTATCAGAAAACCATACACACTTTTGCACAAATTTATCAAGCTATAAGAAACTAGTCTTCCAAATTTAGCATCACTGTCTTACACCCACAGTTTGTGTGGGCTGCTTGGAAAGACAGAATGGTAATAGGTCCTGTAAGACTGTCAACAATTATAAACCACCATTGCAGGCAGCTCCTAAGCAGGAGCTGGTTCGAACCCCTGCTGAGAATTTGCATTTCTAACAAGTTCCCTGCTGAGGATTTGTATTTCTAACAAGTTCCCAGGAAGTTATACGTAAGAATCACCAGGGAATCACTGGCGATCTTGTTAAAATGTAGATTCTGAGTCGGTATATCTGGGGTGGAAATGCAAATTCTTAGCAGGTTCGAAGCCCTGCTTCTAAGATGGCGCCCAACCATTCCCGCTTCCTGGTATTCACTCCTTTGTGTAATTCCCTCCCCTCCAATGTGGGCAGACCTAGTGACTTGCTTCTGACCGGTAGAATATGGCAAAAATGATGGGTGAAAGAAGACCAGGTGAACTCACATTAGGGATGATCAGTCAAAATATCTGATTTGATAACATTCTCCCTGGAATGGCCTGTGCTAAGCATGCTGCATACATGACCCTTTAACCATCGTGATAGCCTCTGAAATGGACGTGATTTTGCAGATGGGAAGTGAGTATGAGAGCTATGAAATTGTGTGCCCAAGAACACACATAAGAAACCAACAAATCGAAATCCACCCAGGAAGGGGCCCATGGCACCTCCAAATTGAACAGCTTCTAATCTGCAGTCCCAGTCCTGTGAGAGTTATTGTTTGGGATCAGACCACATGGATTTGAATACCAGCTCTGCCACTTCACCAGTGGGTGACCTGTGGGGCTCTAGGCCTTGGTGTTCTTCATCTATAAAATTAAGGGTTGAGTAAAACTAGGTTTTTATGTGCATGTGAATATTGATTTGGATAATGCATGCGTGATTTCAGTACAGTGCCTGGCACACAGTCAGTCCCAAGGAACATTCGTTGTTATTATATTGTTATGATTAAAGAGCCAGGGCTAAGCTGTTTGAGTAAATGATCTTGGGTTAGCAAGTGGTGTAGACATGTTCAGCACCGTTTTTTCCTTTAGTGTTGGTATAAAGATTTTTTTTCTGATGATCTCTTTTGGCATTATAATATTAAATTGTTCTCTAAAGTGGAGAGCAGAATTTATAGCTTAGTCTTCTCACATCATAGTACTGATTAGGGCTCAAGCTCTCAAATACCCTTATATCTTACAATTCATCATTTTCACCTTCTAGAAAAGAATCATGATGATATTTCTATCTTTAGAAAATGATCACTGTTTCTTAACACTGGGTCGGTGTGTAAGAAAATGACTTTTTGATAATCCCACCCATATGGAGCTATTTTGCCCCTCTAGGTTGAAATACCTCGGCAGTTACTATATTCATTCAGGGAGATTCTAGAGTATGAATCTAAAGAAGCATTGTTAGTTTAGCTGCAAAAAAATCCGTAGTTTACAATTGAGAAGTAGTTTAGGCATGGGGCAATCTGGCTGTTTAATGCAATTAACATTATTAAATCCTATAAAACTTCTCTGCAGGTTTCCAGTGTATTGCACAATCACACAGATGAAAATGATACGCACCCCCCGCCCCCACACACACCTTTGCATGTTTCGGGAGCTTGGAGGCAGAACCCTTGACTTCTATGGGAGAATGAGATGCTGCGAGCAGTTACTCCCGGATACCACTCAGAACACGGAAATGATATCAGAGGGACCACAATAAGTTTGAGAGACACGGGCAGGCTGCAGCAAAAGCCAGTGATGCTGAGCAAGAGTTGGGAGCCAATCAGATATAAAACTGAAATATTATATGACAGTCAGTCAGAAAGCTCAAGTGATTCGGGACTATACAAGCAAAAGGATTAAATAACAAACAAGGGCAAAATAGGATGCCCTAACCTGGAATATTGGACTTCCAGACTGAAAAGAAATCAGCCAACTGGAGGGAGTCCAGAGAAGATCATCTACAATGATGGTTTTTTAAAAGCAAAATATGAACTTTATAGTGTAGCCAAACCACAAAGTCAGACCCAAGGGGCATGATAATAATCTTCAGATAGCTCGAGGGTCTAAACACCAAGGGTAAAGAGGAATTTTGGCTGGAGATATGAAAAAGTTCCAAGGGATAAAGTTAAGAAAAGGGAAATTTCAGCTAAGCATCAGAATATATCCTTTGATAGGAAGATGTAAGTGTTTGTGAACAGTCTCTTAAGGGAACAGGGAAAAAAAAAAAAAAAAAAACCGGATGTGTTTTCTAGGATCCCTGATAAGATGATACCTTGATGTCAGACCAAGGATTCTAGAACATTCATGGGAATATTCTTGTGCCATGACAAGATGGAATAGATACTGTAACATTTATTTTCTGTCCTGAATTTCTGGGGTAATTATAATGGGAAATGGATCATGAAGAGACTGCCCTTTAATAAAAGCTACCCTAAGGGACTCTGAGAAGAAAACACAATACATACGAACCGTGCTTTTCTACAGCAAATGCCCTAATAAAGGAGCAAAGTCTTAGACACCTGATTCTGAAAGTATGTATGTTTCAAATCATTTCTTTCTAGACCACCAGTTCTATTGCTTCTGAAGCTGGCTAACGAATTGTAGGTAGGATTTTGGAAATCAGTATAACAAAGGCAACTATTTTTTGAAATCGGTAAATGAAACCCATAGATCTTCCTTAATCGAGTTTGGCATAACATGGCAGTCAATCAGAAAGGCCAATGTGAGTTGGGTCTATATAAACCCAGGGATTAAATACCAAACAGGAGTGAAACAGGCTCTAACCTGGAATGAACGACTATGCCCTAAGTCATGATGACTGCAATATAAACTCAATAGCAGTCAGGTTGACAATCAAAATAGTTTTGAAAATATCATTAAAAAAGTCAAAGAATTTTTTTCTTTTTTTACAAAATCTTTTTGTACAGAGCCATTACATTTCCCCCGTGTTTCAAAAGCGCACATACTTAGACCAAGTTTTAAAAAGGAGCCCGAGCTTAATTTAATGAATATTTAAAACAGTTTATTCATTGTTCCCAATAGCAAGGCAAGCTCCAGGCTAATGGAGGGTCAGGACCCCTTGACAACAAGATGATGAATTAACTGGGCACATGTCTGCTCCCAGCCCCGAGTGCCAATAGAAGAACCCCGCTGCTCATTGACCCTCCATCACCCATGACCAAGAATGTATGGCTTTGTGCCTGGAGGGTTTTCATATCAGCCCTACCCAACCCGGGCAGGTTTCATTTTCCACCCCATGGTCATGGGCTGGGAGAACCAGGACTTACATGACTCATAAATTACCTTTGCTCAACCACCTTGAGTTCTAAGTGGTTCTAGGAAGTGTGGGTTTGTTAACCATCTACCCCAAATGCCAAAATCCAGCGATGGCATCCAAATGGTAGAGACATTAGATTTTCATTACTAGTGACAAATTACAAGGTATTGTTACTAAAGAAAGGGCAGGCAAACCCTGCCCCACCCACTTGTACTTTTAACATGGCTTGTTGGAGGACGGAAGAAAATCCAAGGTGCCAGGCTCCCAAATGTAACTGCTGTGTAGTCAGGTAACGAAGCCAGTCACCTGCACGGCTGTGCCTCTCAACAACACACCTGACTGAGAGCCACTGAGCATACCAGAGAGGTTCAGGGCAGGCGAAGAGGTAAGAAGAGATGAACAGGGGTGAGGGTGATGGGAAATTCTCCTCCCATTCTGTCTTCAACCAGCAGAGAGCTCAAAGCTGCCAGAAGGAACTCCCTGGGTGCAATCTGTTCCCCGGCCTTTACAAAATCATGCACCAGAGAGATCCCGGGGGGGCCGACCCTTCGTGGGGGCATCGAGCTCTTAAGGATTTCACGAAGTGCCTCCTCCTAGTTAGCTCACGCTGACCACACTATTAAAAAGACACCTTATTTTATTCCCTGAGAATTTCATAGGGAATAAAGGTAGTCTTCCAAAATCAAAGTTGGACAATTCTTATTTACACAAAGCAAGACGAATGTTTGTGTCAAATACAAACAATTTTTTTTTCCTTTCATAAAAGAAATAGTCAAGGAAAGTCACCTTTACCTTCTTACAAAATTCTCTTCACCGTGACGTGGAAAAAGAGGACACGCACACAGTTAAATAAAGCAGGCAGGCATTTCCAACATCTTGTCCGCTCCCCTGCTAAGACAGTGGTAAGATGCGTGGCCAAAACTGAAATGTTCTGTCCCAAAACCCTCCAAGAGGGGGACAAGGCTTTGCGCTTTGCTGATTCTAGGGGTCCGACAGTAGCGAGAGAAGCCGCTCCCGGTCTCCAGTCAGGGAACACTGAGATCGCCCGGCGCTTTCCAGCGCCCCAGGAATGTGGCCGCGGCGCGCGGCGCCAGGCGTCCCCGAGAGGAACCGGGAGACCCATGGCTTTGGGAGCTGGAATCTCCGCAGCTCCGGGCGGCTGCCTGGCCGCGCTCAGCCCTCCTCCTAGATTACCCTTACACACGTGCTCACTGCCCTTCTTAGCAGGTCCCCATCGCCAGCCCGTTCATTAGCAGCCCTCGCATTGGAACTGAGTCTCCATCCTTCCTCTTGTAAAACAAAAACAGCAGGGGGCTGGGGGGGGGGGGCGAGGAAGGCTGGAGATTTCACTCCAACTTCAGGGCAACCGTCCATGGCAGCCCATCCGACACCAGTGGGTGGGGTGCAATCTGACACCTCCCTTCCTTTCTAGAAACGTGAGTGGAGCTGGCGCCCAGACCCCTGGACCTGGGGGAGGGGAGACGGGGGAAGGTCCGCACTTGGGTCGTCACGCCTTTCTCCCCAGGAGACGCGCTATCAGAGGCCAGCTGCCTCTCTCCGCGGCTCCCAGGTTTGGCGCCTAGAAACCCCCCACCACCACCCCGGGTTAGGCTTTCGCCGGCGCCTCGCTCCGCCCCGGCCCGGCCCAGCCCAGCCCCGGCTCTCCTCCGGCCCTACCCGTCCCGGCCACCCCCTTCCCGCTGCCTCTGGCGAGAGCGTGCGGAGACATCTCCGCGCCCGCCTTGGGCCCAAGGCTGGGTTGCAAATATCAAGTCACCCTTCCTGGCGGGACCCGGACGCCCGCCCCTGGAGGACGCTCCTTAGCTCCCTGCTATGCAAATAGCGCGGAGTGCAGCCGGGAATTCCCCCACCGTAGCCACCCAGCTCTTGGAAGGCCCTGGGCGCAGCGCGCTCGGGGTCCCCACTTTAAGCGAGCCAGGACCTCGCGGGAACCTGGAGCTTGGAGAACCCCTTGCGCCTCTCCAGTCGGAACTGTGAGCGCAGCAGCCAAGCAGAGGCCAGACGCGCCGCCCCGGGCGCCCCGGACGCGGCGAGGGCGCCCCGAGGGCTCCCCAGCGCCCGGCTCGTACGCCGGAAGACGCCCCAGACGCGGCGCGGGAGCCCGGCGGGCGCGCCCCGGGCGCACGCCCAGGCGGCCTCCTCCCCCAGCCCTCGGGACCTTCCTTGCTCAGGCGGCGAGGAGGAGCCTGCTAGAGACTTCGAGGCTGTCCCGAGCCAGCAAGCGCAGCGTCTCCTGCCTTGGCTGCGAAGGGGGAGTGGCGCTGGCGGCCGGAGCTGGGAGCCCAGCGAACGCCTGACCTTCCTCCTTCTCTTCCTCCCCCTTCCCAACTCGGGCTCCGGGGAAGCTTCTAGTGGCCGTGGAGGCCCCAGCTTCCTTTCCTAGAAGGCTGGCGATGGCGCTCCAGCTCCTGCCCCAGCCGGGGCCCTCGGAGCGAGCGGGCGGCGCGTGAGCCGAGTCTGCCCTCCGGCGCCCGCGGCGAGCCCCGGCGCCCGCCCGCCCGCAGCCTCGCCGCGCCCGGCCTCTCCCACGCCCGCCGGGCGCCGCCGCGATGTCCGCGCAGAGCCTGCTGCACAGCGTCTTCTCCTGCTCCTCGCCCGCCTCGAGCGGCGCGGCCGCGGCCAAGGGCCACTCCAAGAGGAAGCTGCGCCAGACCCGCAGCCTGGACCCGGCCCTCATCGGCGGCCGCGGGGTCGAGGCGGGCGCCGACGGCGAACTCGGGCCGCGGGGGGCCGCGGGGGGCCGCCTGTGCGCCCCGCCGGCCGCGGCCGAGGGACTGGGGCCCCGTGCGGTGTCCTCGCCCCGCGGCCCGCTCCCCCGGGCTGCCCGGCTGCCGAACCCCAGGCCCTTCTGCTCGTCCTTTTCCATGCCCAGCACCCCGCAAGAGAAGTCGCCGTCCGGCAGCTTCCACTTTGACTATGAGATCCCCCTGGGTCGCGGCGGCCTCAAGAAGAGCATGGCGTGGGACCTGTCTTCTGTGCTGGCCGGCGCGGGCGGTGGCCGCAGCGCGGCGAGCATCCTCGGCTCCTCCGCGGGCGGCCCCAACGGCATCTTCGCTTCTCCCAGAAGGTGGCTCCAGCAGAGGAAGTTGCAGCCTCCACCTAGCAGCCGCAGCCCCTCCTACGTCGTGTGGAAGTCCGAGGTAGGGACCAGCGCCGCCGGTGCCCATGGCCCAGAACCAGACACCCAGGCTGTTCCAGGGGGCTGGCTTTAATTCCCTCGCGTTTACAGGGCCAGGAGCCGCTGAGGGGTTTCATGGTGTGGCTGTCCCGTCTGGGTTGGTCAGATGGTGCCTGGAAATGGGCCGTCCCTAGTGGCCACCTGCGTGTGTGTCTTGTAGGATTTCTTGGCTCCACTTGGGAGCAGCGACGGGAGCTGGAGGAAAAGTTGGTGTTCTGGTTTTGTGTTTGTGCGGCAGGCAATTTCAGTGGGTCATCCTGCCCCTTCGCCCAATGTTGGTATGTTTTGGAACTCAAATGATCTATTGTAAGGATTGGAGGAAATGTGTCTGACGTCTGGTTGTCGTACAGAGAGAATTCAGGAACATTATCCTGGAGGTGTTGTTGATGGTGTGTGTGTGTGTTTGGGCGGCAGAGGGGGACAACTGCTAGAATTCTCTAGGAGTGATCTCTTCCTTTTCTTACTACTACAAATACCCAGTTTCGGAAATCCGAGTACTGGAAAAAAAAAAAAGTCTCCTTAGGGATATGAAAGATCATGGAAAGATTTCAGAATTCCACCAAGGACAGTTAATAGTGAGATATATGTGAAACAGAAACCAATAATAAATAAGGCACTCAGAGGGAGCTATTTGGTACCTTTAAAATGTTTGCTCTCTGGTTAAGAATAATGGAGAACAGAGCTGTTGGCAAAGGGTGGTTGGTGGGTACTTACATACTTTTTAGAGAATAAACAGTAGTCGTTTTGAAAATGAACAACTCCTATCTGTTACGGTCCACAGACTCTATACGTTTGCCTCTGTTCTGTTTCTGTAAGGCAAGGGAGATTCTATCAGTTGTAATTAAATACTCTGAAGTACAATTAACATTACAGAAATGAAGTGAGATACCATGTGATTGTGTGAGATTTAGGCCAAAGGGAACGCAACTCCGAAGTTTGAAAATAGCATCCAAGGCCGTACCTAGCTCTGTCAACATGAGCTAAATATTAGATTTCAACAGTATTTATCAGAAACGTTAGCATCTCATATTAATAAAATGCTAGTTCTGTGTCAGAGTAACTGCTGCTCTTGGGTGGAGGGTATAGATTACAAAAAAACGAGCAAATGTTGCTAACTGTTCTGCCCACTGTTTTGAGGAAGATGAGCGGTAGAAAGAAAAGTCGAGGCAGAGAGCAAGAGATTAGCACCAAACCACAGAGCTCAGCATTACAAAGAGGATCAAAAATCACAACGTTGGACTTCCCTTGTCCTCCATCACAGGCTGGATTTCTGCTGTTTCAGAAGCACACATTATCAGATTAATCTGCTGGAGTTGAGGAAAAGAGAAACACAAAGCAAACCAAGTTCTTGACTTTGATAGCTGCTGATCTTCACATTTAAAACCAGTTAAGGCACTAAGAATGTCCCTGCCTTTTTCAAGCAACCCTATGTACTTGGCGTATAATATACAGATGCTGTTGAGTGCTGTTATGACCAAGAGGCATTCGGCTGTAGATGAGCCCAACTGGTTGAAAATCATCTTCATAGCTATTAAAATCTCGCAATCAGTGAACAAGTATCTCAACTGCATCAGTCGAGGGTGGCTTCTAACTGTTCCATGCAGTGTTTGGGCAGTCTGCACCAATCCCATCTATCATGACTTTTACTTCTTTGCAGTGGTTAAAGCAAAGTACATAAGCCATCTAGCAAAAGAACACAATTTTCTCATAAAATGTTTATGTGTGTGTGTGTGTTTGTGTGTGAGGGGCAGTCCTTTTAAGCATGAGGCAGACATGGAGTGATAGTGTGTGTGTCGTTCTAAGGCTGGTTTAGTGGCTTAGGTATCCCAGCATAACTCCTGGGCCTGGAATTCATTTTTATTTTATTTTATTTTCCGAGGAGAGAAGTATTTAATGCGAGGAATTTGTTACAAAGTTTGGTGGGGGGGGGGGGGGATTCTGGAGGAACATAAGAGAGAAAGTAGGGTTATGCAGAGATCAGGAAGCTACCAGCAATGTTTGCGTAGAGGAACAGAAGGCAGACAAGGTATTGCTCACGAATCAAGAAGCTGAAGCCCCCAGTTTTGCACCCACTGCTGATACTGCTGGGGCTTGCATTGCTCCTGTTGCTGGACCCACCTCCACTTCCACTAGGCAGGAACCACTGCTGCCTTGTTGTCAGGAGCAGAAGGGCTTCTCCCTTCCTCCCACCTTCAGACTTCACATAGGCGTTCCCATTGGCAGAGCCTAACTGGAACCAGGCTGACAAGGGAGTCTGAGAAATGTGGTTTTCAAGTTTCCAGCCCTTGGGCCTGGAATTCAATGGTCTGAGTTACCTTTCAATGGTTTAACACCTTGGAACCTTCTCAAAAACTGAGAGAAGTTCGTCCCATTGGCCATTGCTTGTCCTTCTCGCTTGCAAACAAGCTGGGTCCTTTGCCCTAGAAGAAAATCTTTACTCATGTTGTCCAAAGTCCAGTGGTGAGCACCTTGTGGGGTTACTTAGAGGCCCTTGGAGCGGGGGGTTAGGCTCATAGGGATTTGGTTCCACCCTGTTTCCTGGTTGCTCCAGTTCAGGCTTTCTCCACCTCGGCACTATGGACACGGGGGGCTAGATTGTTCTTTGCTGTCGGGGTTGTCCTGTGCATTGTGGGATGTTTAGCAGCCTCCTTGGCCTCTACCCACTAGATGCCAGTAGCACCCTCCCCACTGGTGTGATAACCAAAGATATCTATAGACATTGCCTAATGTCCCTTGGGGGGCCACTCACCCTGGATGAGAAACATTTCTCAGTTGTCATTGTTAGGTGCCGTAGAGTCCCTCCTCTTAACATGTCCAAAGTATGTGAGATGAAGTCTTGACATCCTCACTTCCAAAGAGCCCTCTGGCTGTACTTTTCCAAGACAGTCATTTCTCTCATGAAGTTGAATGGCACACCTCCTGTGGCCATCTAGCAAGTGCCTGCGACCATGCGTTCAACTGGCATCAAGTTTCCCTGGGCCCTTCATCTGAATCCAAAGCCCTGAGGGTCCCTCTTGAGTCATGCGTGCCTGCTCCATGTACCTCTTATGGTTTGTTCAGCTTCTCTCCTTCTCTTCCGTTGTAGCCAGGAAAGCCTTCGAATTCACTGTCAGGTGTAGCCAGTGACAGATCACATCAATTTCAGTTTAGTTCTTTCAGCAGATCCTCTGGTTTTAAACTAAACTGTTTAGTCAATGGCTCCCACTCCCGAGACTCATAAACACGGCAGCTGTACTACTTCTGCTCACTCAAAGCCCAGAAATGGCCATTTTACAACCTGTACCCAGGACGTATTAGACAAAGTCGGCTATGACTCTATGAATATTTTCTCACTATGTGATTCGGGGTTCCTTTAACAAAATCTGATTCGTGGACATGCTGGGTAGAATATCTATGGAGTAGAAAAAGGAGTAAGACAAGGGGATAAATGGTGCATAGTTACAGAATGAGTATCTGTTTCTTGACTTGTGTTCTTAGCAGCTGAGCTCCGCCCCTAACTTGGATCACACATAAAGGAAGAGGGTCTCGTTCTAATCCATGGGCTCTTCTCATTTTCATGGATTAGAGCTGGAATTATGCCCCATAGCTGACCTGGAGTTTGCCAGCTCCTGTAAGGCGTAAGTAAAATGATTTCTAATTACTCAGGACTTTGATACTTTTTTATCTCCATTTCACAAGCATTTCTTGAGCAGAGGCATGTCTCTAGGCACCAGGAATGCAGAGAGGCTCAAGTATGGGGTCAGCTGTCAAAGAGCCCACAGTCTAATGGGGAGACAAGGCACAGGACAGAAGGCTCAGCGCCATGTGGGACCAGAGGTGGTGGTGATTTGCGGTGCATTGGGGGAGCCTTGGACGGCGTTACTGTGCAGGTAACATTTGAACTGGATCTTCAGGGATGACCGCCACTTAGGAGGGGATGAGGGAAGCGATTCTTTGTTGAAAGAGAGGGTCTTGGCTGTGCAGAGGCACAGAGGCATTGGTGATACCAGAGTTTCCAATGAAGAAGACTTCGAAGGCCTTCAGTGCAGTAGTCTGCTTGGAGGAGGAGGTTAGGAGTCCTGCAGTTTAACGCATGCAGCAACCACATGGCTTTGTAATGCAGCAACCTAATGAAACCAAGAGGAACTCTGACAGAGCACTGACTAAGTGCTCAGCTGCTAACTGAAAGGTTGGCGGCTCGAACCCACCCAGCAGCTCCACGGGAGGAGGACCTGTAAAGAGTACAGTCTAAAAAACCCTATGGGGCAGTTCTGCTCTGTCACATGGAGTCACTATGAGTCAAAATCGACTTGATGGCACCTAACAGCAACAAGGAAACCAGAGACTGGGCACATTTTTGAGGGGCAACTATGGGGGCAGATAAAGATTGCAGGACAGCCAAAGCACATTCGCCACCCTCCAAGCCACCCGTTAGCATCACGTCTGCACCGAGGGCTGGAAAGATGCAGAGTGTTTGCCAGGTTAGGAGCCTGGTTTGCGTGGAGCGTAGGATGTGTCTCACTGTGTGTTGGATGACAGTGTTCAGCAAGTAGGGGAGCGTGAATTGTGAAAAGCCCTGTTGTGTTCCTCTCAGGGGAGAAGACTCTGTATTCTCTATATTCTGTAGAGCATTGGTTTCAGCCCGGGGGGTGACTTTGCTCTCCAGGGGACATCGAGATATATATGAAGACATTTTTGGTTGTCACACCTGGGGAGGGTGTATTAGTTTCTTCTTGCTGCCATCATAACAAATTACCACAAACTCAGTGGCTTGAAACAACACAAACTGATTATCTGACAGTTCTGGAGGTCAGAAGTCCCAGTGGGTCTCACTGGGCTAACATCAAGGTGTCGACAGGGCTGCCTTCTTTCTGGAGGCTCCAGGGGAGAATCTATTTCCTTGCCTTTTCCACTGGCCTCATTTCTCCATCTTCAAAGCCAGCCATGTTGCATCTCTCTGACCCTTCCCTTCTTCCCTCTGGCTCTCTTACGGACCCTTGTGATGACATTGGGCCCATCTGGGTAACCCAGGAAATCTCCCCATCTCAAAGTCTACTGATTAGCAACCTTATTCCATTTGCAAACTGAATTCCCTTTTGCCATGTGACCTAACATATTTGCAGTTTTTAGGGATTAGGACATGGGCCTCTTTTGGGGGGGCATTAATATGCCTATCATAGGGGGGTACTACTGACATGTAGTGGGTAGAGGCCGGGGATGCTGCTAAACATCTTACAATGCACAGGATGGCCCCCACAGCAAGGAATGATCTGGCCCAAAATGTCAAGAGTGCCCAGGTGGAGAAACTGGCTGTAGAGAACGCTGCAGAGAATGGGGGTGTCACATGATCAGATTAGTGCCTTAGAGAGATCGCACTGGCATCTGGGGGAACATGCGTTGGAAGAGGGAATGGTGGGGACTGCAGATACTCAGAGGAGGTGGGTGTGGGCAAAGCATGCAAAGCATCCGGTGAACAAATGGGAGTTGGCATGTGGTATGGATTGAATTATGTCCCCCCAAAATATGTGCTATAAATCATAACCCTTATACCTGTGGTTATAATCCCATTTGGGACTGGGTTTTCTTTGTTATGTTAATGAGGCAGGATTAGTGTAGGGTATGTCTTAAGTCAGTCTCTTTCGAGATGTACAAGAGCAGACTGAACAGGCAAGCAGAGTTGGGGAAAGATAGTTACCATGCTACACGTGATCTCCAAGGAGCCAAGAAGCAGAAGCTGAAGAGACAAAGACCCTCCCCTAGAGCCAACAGAGAGAGACTTCCCTTAGAGCTGGCACCCTGAATTCAGACTTCTAGCCTCCTAAACTGTGGGAAAATAAATTTCTGTTTGTTAAAGCCACCCCTTCGTGGCGTTTCTGTTACATCAGCGCTCGATAACTAAGACAGCATGTAAGCATAAGCCTCCTGTATTTCTCACTTCTCCATTTTAGCAAATCGTTTTCTTGCACTGTTGAACTGCTTGAAAGCTGAACTCTTACTCATCCTTGTGTCCTCAAAATCGAGCCCAATGTTCGACCCTTATACCAGGATTTTAGTGTGATCACCCTGTAGAGCAGTGGTTTTCAACTGGGAGGGATTTTGTACGCCATGGGACATGTGGCAATGTCTGGAAGCATTTTCAGTTGTCACAGTTGTGGGGGGAGGTAGCTACTGGCGTCTTGTGGGTAGAGGCCAAGGATGCTGCTATATATCCCACAATGCACAGAGCAGCCCCCACAACAAATAATTATCCTGTCTAAAATGTCAGTAGTGCCAAGGTTGAGAAACTCCGTTGTTAGCCAGTAATGTGCTGCTTTATACAAGAAACTGAATTCTAGGTTGCACTTTCCAGTCCTGTTTCCCCTCATGCTTGTGGCTTCACTCTTCATCATTTTCTTCGTCTTTCTTGGTATATGTTAACCAAGGCTGGGAATTGGAAGAAAATGCCTTTTCAAAAGGTATTGAGGATAGGAAAAAAATATGAAGTGTCTAAATATATCTGTAGGTAAGAATTGAATGGTAAATATATAATGATGGAAACGAATTAAAATGTAAAATGTGAGCAGAAGGGAATATCATGATTAAAATAGAGGCTCACCCATGTCACCAAAGGGGAAGTAGATTAGAGTGGGAACACTGCAAACAGGAAACTGACAAAGGACTTTTATAAGGAATTATGCCGAAAATCAGCATAGTGACATAAGAATTTATAAGTTTGGAGAATAGTTAATTCAGTTTTCATATTCTCTGCTAGAATTCCTTTCTAAGGTTATTTTGAACTTAGAGAATAATGTGAATGTAACCTGCTCTCAGATGCCTCGGCGTTGAGCTTTCGCTAGCATTTTGGGATTGGAGGATTGGAAGGAGCAACTTTTTTTTTTTTTTTTTTTTAATATATATTTTATTGTACTTCAGGTGAAAGCTTACAGAGCAAATAGTTTCTCATGAAATAGTAGTACACATGTTGTTTTTTTTGACATTGGTTAACAACCCCACAACGTATTAAGCCTCTAAATTCTCACCCTTTTTTTTTGATGAAAATTACAGATGGCCAAAGATACACCGTTTCAAAATTTTCTACATTCACAGTTCAGTGACATTGACTACGCTCTTCCAACTGTGCTGTTATTCTCACTTAAGATGAAGGCTTACAGAACAAAATAGTTTTTCATTTAACAGTTACTACACATGTTGCCCTATGACAATGGTTAACAATCTCACAGCACATCAAGAATATCCTTACTCCACCTTGTGTTCCCTATCACCAGGGGGCTTCCTTGTCCCCTTCTGTCTTCTGGACCTTGTCAGTGGACTATTGTACCTCTTTAGTCTCCTTTGTTTGTTTATTTATTTATTTATTTTTATTTTATTTAAACACCATTTCAAAACTTTTTACTTACACATTTAAGTGATATTGACTATGCTCTTCCAATTGTGCTGCCATTCTCGCCCAAGATGAAGGCTTACAGGACAAAACAGCCTCCCATTTAATAGTTACTACAAATGTTGCCCTATAGCAGTGGTCAACAATCTCACAATACATCGACAGTGTCCTTATTCAATTTGTGTTCCTTATCATCAGTTTCCTACTCTCCCTCTGCCTTCTGGCCCTTGTCACCGGACTCCTGTACATCGTTAGTCCCATTTAGGGAAGGAGCAACTTTTAGACCCAGAAGGGACCCTGGGTAGCATCTAGCTCCAACCTCCTTATTTTACAGTGAAAAAAGAGGGACCAGAAAGTTTACGCACCTGGCTCTGCTTTGCATCCCCTGGTCCCAGTCTACATGTGAAAACTTGATGTATACCTTATGGCTCACCCAGATGCTTACCTCCAAATAAATAAGAGCCGACTCCGGAAACCCTAGTGGCGTAGTGGTTGAGAACTACAGCTGCTAAATATAAAGGTCAGCAGTTCAAATCCACCAGGTGCTACTTGGAAACTCTATGGGGGCCCATTTCCCTATGAACCTTTTTTCATTTCTCTTGGGCACGGTGTATACTAGATGGCATAGTGGTTAAGAGCTTGGCAGCTAACCAAGAGGCCAGCAGTTCGAACCCACCAGGCGCTCCCTGGAAACTCTAGGGGGTAGTTGTACTTTGTCCTATAGGGTTGCTATGAGTCAGAATCGACTCGACAGCAATGGATTTATTTATTTATTTATTTATTTATTTCCCACAATACCTGGAGCCCTGGCGGTGTAGTGGTTAAGAGCTCGGCTGCTAACCAGAAGGTCAGCAATTCAAATCCACCAGCCGCTACTTGGAAACGCTATGAGTTGGAACTGACTCGACGGCACCCAACAACCGCAACAACAGGCTACCTAGACAGCATGCCCTATTCAGAATTTGTAGAAATGGGAACTCATTTTTCCTTTGTGGGACTCCAATTCTTTTACTCTCATACCAGTCTAAGGGAAAGTGTGTTTCCTGTCAGAATATTGTCAGTGACTCAGGGAATTTACATGTGACTGCGGTTCTCCAAGATCCCAGAGACAAGCCTTTAGGCTGTGACATCTTGTTCTAAAGTGTTCTGAGGCCTCTCTGGGCCCTTGGTTATCATAAATAAAAACAAAAAACCAAATCCCTTGCCATCCAGTCACTTCTGACTCACGGTGACCCTGTGTGTTTCAGAGTAGAACTGTTTTCAATGGCTGGTTTTTCAGAATTAGATTGCCAGGCCTTTCTTCTGAGGCACTTCTGAGTGGACTCAAACCTCCAGCCTTTCAGTTAGCAGCCAGGTGTGTTAACCGTTTGCACCACCCGGGGACTCCTCACTAGTTGCCATCAAGTCAGTTCTGACTCAAGGTCACCCCATACGTTTCAGAGTAGGATTGCACTTGATAGGGTTTTCAATGGCTGTGATCTCATGGAAGTAGATCACAAGACCTTTCTTCCGTGGCGCCACCGGGTAGATTTGAACCTCCAACCTTTCAGTTAGTAGTCGTGCGCAGACCGTTTGCACCACCAGGGACTTCACTAGTCATTAGGGAAACGCAAATCAAAGCCACAAGGAGATAACCCTTCAGACCAACTAGAATGGCTAAAATGAAAAAAACAGCAAATAACAAGTGTTGGTGAGGATGTAGAGAAACTGGAACACTCATCCATTGCTGGTGGAAATGTAAAATGGAGTAGCTGCTGTTGGAAAACAGTTTGGTAGTTCTTGAGGAATTGAAGCATAAAGTTACCATGTTGTTGTTGTTGTTGTGTGCCGTCAAGTTGATTCCAACTCACAGCGACCCTGTGGGACAGAGTAGAACTGGCCCATAGGGTTTCCGAGGCTGCATCTTTATGGGAGTAGATCACCAGGTCTTTCCTCCTGCGGAGCTGCTGCGTGAGTTTGAACTGCCACCCTTTTGGTTAGCAGCTGAGCACTTAACCGTTGTGCCAGCAGAGCTCCATAGAACCCAGCAGTTCCACTCCTTGGTTTATACTTAAAAGAAATGAAACAGGTCCACACAAAAGCTGATCATTGTGCTTTGGAAGCAAGCTCAGAGAAGCTATTAAAAAGAATATTTTTCAGAATATGCAGAGATTTTTTTTTTTTATTGTACTTCAGGTGAAGGTTTACAGAACAAATAGAATATGCAGAGATTTTAAAAACTACTTACAAACTTGAAAAATTGCTTAGCCATAAAATACCAGAGCTATTGAATAGCCAAAGATTTTTCAGGAGTCATTAGAACTAAAAGCAAATTGAGAAACTGCCCATCAAGCGAGGTGCTGATGGACCCGAGAGGAGAATGCTGAACCTGAAAGTTATCCATGTCTTTGAAGAAATTACTAAACATTTTTGTGCCTTGTGCCTCAGTTTCCTCATCTGTCAAATGAGATCATTAGCGTGCCAACCTAAAAGTTTTTGTGAAGGTTTCATGACTTAATATGTCTAAATTACTTGGAAAGTGCCCATCAGATAGGAAGTACTGAAAGATGCTAAGTAGGACAAGGTTAAGTAAAATTGAAGATGTGCCCAGGTCACATAGCTAGGAGGCAACAGGTAGGACTTGAACTAAATATTAGGTTTGTTGTTGTTGTTAGGTGCCGTCGAGTCAGCTCCAACTCATAGCAACCCTATGTACAACAGAGTGGAACGCTGCCCAGTACTGCATCATTGTCACAATTGTTGCTATGTTTGAGCCCATTGTTGCAGCCACTGTGTCCATCCATCTCATTGAGGGTCTTCCTCTTTTTTGCTCACCCTCTACTTTACCAAGCATGATGTCCTTCTCCAGGGAATGGTCCCTCCTAATAACATGTCCAAAGCACATGAGATGAAGTCTTGCCATCCTTACTTCTAAGGAGCACTCTGGCTGTACTTCTTCCAAGACAGATTTGCTCATTCTTCTGGCCGTCCATGGTGTATTCAGTATTCTTTGCCAAGACCATAATTCAAAGACATCGATTCTTCTTTGGTCTTCCTGATTCATTGTCCAGCTTTTGCGTGCATATGAAGCGATTGAAAATACCGTGGCTTGGGTCAGGTGCACCTTAGTCCTCAAAGTGACATGTTTGCTTTTTAACACTTTAAAGAGCTCTTTTGCAGCAGATTTACTTAAATTAATAAATATTAGTTTAGTGAAAAAATCTTTATTGTGCACCTACTGTGTGCGCCAGGAACTTTGATCTTTCCACCACGGCAGTCAGAGGGCTTAGATGATCAACAAGTGAATGCATAGGCCCCGGTGACTTGGGCAACAGCAGAAGACAATTGGAAATTTCTTTTGCAGGCTCTTAAGTAAAACTTATTTTGCATGATAGGTGTTGGAGCAACAGCAGCCTGCCACCCAGACATTTTGGCCTAGTGACTTGGAACACAGGAATTTGCCTGGCTTGCATTGTGGATTTGGTGTAACCCAAGACATGCCAACAGGCCAAGGGGTAGCCTTCATTCCAACACACTCGTCACAGTAACTTCATTACGTCACACACTTATTTTGTTTGCAGAATACTTAGAATGTTGGAAACTGAACTGCTCCCAGTCCAGCCGTGGTTCTCCAGCTGGAAAATGACAGTGTGCATTCTCATTTCCAGTCTAGCCTTCTCAATTTCCTCATACTACTACTATTGTGTGAAACCAAGTTGACTTCTTGTCCTGGCTTATCTCACCAACACCTTTCCAGGGTAATGAGGCAGCATCACTGAATTGAGACAATACCATCTGTTATGGATTGAATTGTGTCCTCCAGAAATGGTGTGTTGAAATGCTAACCCCTGTACCTGTCAGTGTGATTTTGTTTGAAAATTTCTTATGTTAATGAGGTCATACCAGAGTAGGGTGGGTCCTAAACCTAGTCTCTTCTGAGTGGTGTCTTATAATAAGGGAAAACAGACATGGAGAGACACACACAGGTGAAGAAGCCATGTGAGGATCTATCTACAAGCCAAGGAACACCAAGGAACGCTTGGGGCAGCCAGCAGCTGAAAGAGACAAGAATTGATCTTCTCCCAGAGCAGACAGAACATGGCCCTGCTGATGCCCTAAATTTAGACTCCTAGCCTCCAAAACTGTGAGACAATAAATTGCTGTTTTTCTTTAAAACCACCCACTTGTGGTATTTTTGTTATGGCAGTCCTAGGAGACTAAGACACCATTTATACGCAGACGTTCTTTTTGCTCAAAATCTAACTGTAAGTCCCATTAGCCTTTCTAGACTGACTTCAGCAATCTTAAGTGGGCAGAGGCGTTACAAGTGCTTCTATCTAGTTCAGACATCCATGTGATACTTAAATCCCATCTTTGACACCCCCAAACTGTGCCCAGCCTCCCAAATGGAGACCTTCACAGTTCTGCCTTTGATTATAAAGGACATGAGAATTTCTTCGTGGAATTGTGTTAAAAAGCAGTCTCCCTGGGACTTTCATCAAGCTACAAACAAATTACGTCTCTCCCATTATACAGATAAACCCCAATACTGCATCATTCTTGCCGGGAAGGACGTACAGATGTCTTAGGTTTCTTTCTGAAAGTTAGTGCTAAAGTTTGGCCATGTTTTCTTTTTGGCAGATAATAATTGTGAGGAGATCAAATCAGAACTGAACACTAGTTTAAACTAAAGTTAAACAGTTGTCCCAAAGGCAACTTGCAAACTACTTCTAGAACTCCAGGACTAGAACTCACTCTCCCCAGGTCCTTGCTGCTGACCCCATGAGGCAGGTTTTTTCTCCTTCATGACTGATAAGAGAGCTCAGTGACAGGTGTGGATTTCATATTATATCAAAGGGTATTGCTCTGGGTCTTCCAGCAAGCCCCCAAAGAGACATGTTGAACCTGGCTTCTGATGTTCATAGAAGGTCAGTAAATGGGGTTGTCAGAAGGTGTTTGTCAAAATGCCAAGAGAATCAACGTGAAAGGCGATATGGGGATGGTACACAGACTTGAAGGTCAAGAAGTGTGATCTGAGCCCCAGACTAACTCCAGAAGCTCTGAGTCATAAGCTCAGCAAATGTATTCCCATTCTGCAGCAAAGGAGATATTTTAGTCTTCCATTTCATGTTCCTGTGATTAAATTGGAAACATATTATTTTTTCTCATATAGCTGAAAGTGCACTGTTAAAGGTGAGTAATATGGTGTAGAAATGATCAAATATTTAGATTCTTGTTTAAGATTCTTTTAGCTCAAATTGGTTATTCAGAGTTATAAGTCAAAAAAAAAGTGAAATAGTTAATTTCTCCTTGAAATATTATTCTGAATATTGGTTCTCCCTGGGGGGAGATAGATGCAGATGAGCCAGTGTACCTTGATTGTTTTAGTTTGTCTTTCCTTATCTAGAAATATCACTTTTACAGAAGATGTGTAAAATTCTTCTATGTGTTATGCTTTCCTCAAAAGGTATCATTTCTAATTTATATAAAGATTCAGAGTTATACTCTCAAAAGATAATAGAATTTCCACAGGACTGATGGCCCACAAGAACTTCAGCCTCTTCTAGCCTGAGACCAGAAGAACTAGATGGTGCATGGCTACCACTACCGACTGTTCTGACCAGCAACACGATAGAAGGTCCTGGTAGAATGGGAGAAAATGTAGAACAAAACTCAAATTCCTATAAAAGGCCAGATGTACTGGACCAATAGAGACTAGAGGAATCCCGGAGACTATCACCCTAAGATACCTTTTGAACTTGGAACTCAAGCTACTCCTGGTGGTCATTTTTCATTCAAGTAAGAGATTGGCTTATAAAATAAACGATATCGCCTGTGAATACTGTGCTTTCTTAAATTAACCAGCCATATGAGACAATGGTCAATATTTACCCTAAAACAAAGATGAGAAGCTAAGGAGGGGCAGGGAAGCTAGATTAATGGAAACAGAACAAAAAGAATGGAAGTAATGAGATGTTGACACATTGTGAAAAATATAACCGATGTCATAGAACAAGTTATGTAAAAATTGTTAAATGGGAATCTAACTTGCTATGTAAACTTTCACCTAAAATACATTTAAAAAAATAGAATTTATTCCCAAACCTTGTCTTTTGTTTTTTTTCTTCTTCTGATTTTTAGAAGAGCAATCACTGTGGAGCTACTTCTGAGAATGGTAGATGTAGCTCATGTAAACATTCATTAAGTAGATCTAAAACCACACTAAAAAAATAAAGTGTACTTTTTAAAAAGTTCATTGAATAAGAGAGTTGAATGTCAAGAGAAAAATGAACTTAGTATACCTACACAGTTTCCCTCCAATTCATTAATTGAATATTTCTATGCAATATTTTTACAATGTAGAAAGGTTAATTTTTCTTTTATTTGGAAAGACACCTAGTGGAGTTTTAGACCATAATCTACTAGTGAAAATTCTCTGTCCATATGTACATACATACAGCTTTTAACCTCTCTATAACATCTTGCTTTAGAAATAAAAAGTAAATGGTTGGTTGCTACCGTATATAATTGAAGCAATGTGGAGAAATTATTCTTATGAAAACACAAGTTTTAAAAACTCTGTGAAAAAACATAGAAGGGCAGAAGCTCTGTATCATACTTTGAGTTTGCCCAAATGCAGAGCCTGAGTGTGCACAGTTTATTTGGGAGGTGATCCCATGAAGGAGGAGTGAAGAAGAGGGAGAATGAAGTGAGGAAAGAGAAAATACCATTGTGAGGTTGTGTCATGAAAGTCATGGCTATGGACAACAGGGACCACTGAGGTTCCACCAGGGCCGCTGGAAAGCATACAGAATGTCTTTCAGCATGATCTGCCTTTGTTTCAGTTATCTATTGCTACATGACAAACTTGTGGGTCAGGAATTAGGCCAGGGCTCAGCTGGGCAGTTCTTCTGCTCCAGGTGGTGTCAGCTGGGCTTACTCGCTTGGCTGCTTTCAGCTATTGCCTTGGATGGCTAGAAGGTTCAAGATGTCCTCATTTACATGTCTGGTGCCTCCGTGCTCCTGCATGTGGCCCCTCCTTCTCCAGGTGGCTAGCTTGGGCTTCCTCACTGTATGGTGGTCTCAAGGTATTCAGTCGAAGCAAGTCACGGGGCCAAGCCTAGATTCAATGGCAGGGAAAATAGATCCCACCTCTTTTTTTTTTTTTTTTTTTGTGCTTTGAGTGAAAGTTTACAGTTCAAGTCAGTTTTTCATCACAAAAATTTATACACATATTGCTATGTGACCCTAGCTGCTCTCCCTATAATGTGACAGCACACTCCTCCTTTCCACCTCAGATTTCCCATGTCCATTCAACCAGCTCCTGTTCCATTTTGCCTTCTCATCTTGCCTCCGGACAGGAGCTGCCCATTTAGTCTCATGTATCTCCTTGAGATAAGAAGCACTCTCTTCACGAGTATCATTTTATGACCCATAGTCCAGTCTAAACTTTGTCTGAAGAGTTGGCTTTGAGTAGATTCCACCTCTTGATGGAAGTAGTAACAATGGATTTGTGGCCTTCTTTAATCTACCACGGAGCCCTGGTGGCGCAGTGGTTAAGAGCTCAGCTGCTAACCAAAAGATCGACAGTTCAAATCCACCAGCTGCTCCTTGGAAACCCTATGGGGCAGTTCTACTCTGTCCTGTAGGGTCGCTATAAGTCAGAATCGACTCGCTGGCAATGAGTTCGTTTTTTTTGGTTAATCACCACAAGCTGAAGGATGGGAAGCTGGAGCATGTCTCCATTGGTTCTCATGCTCCATTGGTTGAGATTGTTTCCAGAGGTTTTAACTCTTTGTGCTTCTTGTACAAGACCGAGTACATACTAGAGGTGGATCACTGGCATCACAAGGTTAGTCTGAGCTTGCAAAGAACCTCACACCACGGTAACTGACCTCTAATTTTTTAGCCTAGACTCATAAGGGGCAGCATTTCGAATTAGTCATCCACAGTCTTAGATAACCCAAAAGCATACTTGCAGGACAGCGTTATCATAGATTTTTGAGGTGTCTAACTCTGGAATCAAATCCCAGTGCCACTACTTATGAGGTATGTACCTCAGCTTCTTCATTTTTAAGGGAATATAATAGGATTCACTTTGTAGGAGGCTGTGAAATCAGTTGTTGAGTTGCACTTAGGACTCATGGACTATGAGGGGTCATGCAGCTATGTCTGTTGTTTATTGCTTAATCTACTTCAGTCTAAACTGCTGTCATTAGGAGGATGCACCATAAAGTTTGTAATGCTTCTCAGGGAAAAAAAAAGGCAACAATACCATTTGCCAAACAACGTATTGCATTGAGAAAATCTGCAACAATACTATGGTAGATGTAAATAACGATCGTATGATGCAATTTTAGCCGTCTTAAAATGTAGGGAAAATATGTAGTATTTGAGGAACGGTGACTTTGTAGGTTTTACTCTACATTTTAAGTTTCAAGATTGGTGCATTTGTATTTTTAATTGTATCAAAAAGAATGCTGTTTGGTTCCAGATAAATGTATATACCCATCAATAAATTGCAAAATGAGCCCTTTTTATTATATGCAGAGTTGGGGCAAAGAAGTGATTAAGATTGTACAGCCTGGCCCCATAGTAGTTGCTCATGTGATGAGAGTTATTATATTGATCTATCTGCTGCCCTTAGGGAGCTTGCCACATATTTTTCCGTTGTCAATAACTATAGTTCAGATAACCCCCATTGGCCATAATGGTATCATCGTGCAAAGCTACTTGTTCTTAGAACTTTTCAGTCTACGGCACAGAGATCCTTCCAAATGACTGGACGGTAACAAAACTTTGAACAACACAAGCAGGCATGTTCAGTTAGAACCGGTTTTCTAGAACTTAGAGGCATGGGGTGCCGTATAAAGAAATTTAATTTTTGCTACCATTAGTTGACAGTTATAATCTATATCAGCTACTGAATTTTTATCTGTCATTCTAATTGATTAATTTACTCACTCATTCATCAAACAATTCAGGGTATCTAAGTGTCAAACTCAGAGTTTAGCAAGATAATAATTGTTGTTGTTGTTGTTAGGTGCCGTCAAGTCGGTCCTGACTCATAGTGACCCTATGAACAACAGAATGAAACACTGCCCGGTCCTGTGCCATCCTCACAGTCCTTGTTATGCTTGAGCCCATTGTTGTAGCCACTGTGTCAATCCATCTTGTTGAGGGTCTTCCTCTTTTTCGCTGATCCTGTGCTTTACCAAGCATGATGTCCTTCTCCAGGGACCGATCTCTTTTGACAACATGTCCAAAATATGTAAGATGTAGTCTCGCCATCCTTGCTTCTAAGGAGCATTCTGGTTGTACTTCTTCCAAGACAGACCTGTTTGTTCTTTTGGCAGTCCATGGTATATTCAATATTCTTCGCCAGCACCACAATTCAAAGGCGTCAATTCTTCTTCGATCTTCCTTATTCATTGTCCAGCTTTCGCATGCATGTGATGCGATTGAAAACCCCATGGCTTGGGTTAGGCGCACCTTAGTCCTCAAGGTGACATCTTTGCTTTTCAACACTTTAAAGAGGTCTTTTGAAGCAGATTTGCCCAGTACAATGTGTCTTTAGATTTCTTGACTCTGCTTCCATGGGTGTTGACTGTGAATCCAAGTAAAATGAAATCCTTGACAACTTCAATCTTTTTTCCACTTATTATGATGTTGCTTATTGGTCCAGTTGTGAGGATTTTTGTTTTCTTTGTGTTGAGGTGTAATCCATACTGAAGGCTGTGGTCTTTGATCTTCATCAGTAAGTGCTTCAAGTCCGCTTCACTTTCGGCAAGCAAGGTTGTGTCATCTGCATAACGCAGGTTGTTAATGAGTCTTGCTCCAGTCCTGATGCCCTGTTCTTCTTCATATAGTCCAACTTCTCTGATTATTTGCTCAGCAAGATAATAATTGTAATAACTAATATTTATTGAATGCTTGCCTTGAGCTAGTTATCTTATTAAATGCTTTAAAAGGCATTAAATCCTCACAATAATCCAAAGACCAGTAAATGGCAAAAGTACGATTTGAGCCCAGCTCTGAGAATTCCTCTCAGAAAAATCAGTACATTATAGTGCTTTGCTGTGAAGGTCTTTAGCATCTAGAGAGACATATGATAACCATACTAATAGCTAACAATTATTGAACACTTACCTGAGCCAGATGCTCTTAGAATGACTTTATTTGCATGAATTCATTTAGTCCTAGGTCAACTCCATGGCTGGTTATTATTAGCCCCATTTTATGGATGAGGAAACTTAGACACAGAGAATGAAGTAATTTGCTCAAAGTTACACAGATGGTAAGGGATGGGGCCAGAATTTGGATCCAGATAGGCAGGTTTTAGATTTCTCAATTGTAGCCAGGTTCGGTACCTGATCACATGGGCTATTATGGAAGTTTGTAGATGGGGCTGTAGGATGACAGGGAATGTCTAACTGCCGGGGGAAGCCAGGGGAGATGACATTTGAGGTCACTCTTAAAATGGAGTATGAGTTTGTTGGGGGAAGAAGAATGGGAAGGAAGGCAGGTAGAAGAAACAGAATGAGCAAAGGAATGTAAGCATCGGTAAGCAGGGTGTCGTGCAGAAAACAAGTTGTCTGGGTTGAGTGGAAGGGAGGACGTGAATTCTGGAATCATTTTGCATATGAGTTAATTTGGTACCCCACCAGCCATTAAGATCCAAAAAGCAGGATAAACAATGATTACACAACACCTTTTTTTTAACTTTGTATTTTTAAAATAAATTTAGATTTACAGAAGAGTTGCAAAGGTAGTGCAGAGGACTCCCGTGTGCCCTTCACCCAGCTTTTCATAATGGTGACACCATGTATAACCATGGTACATTCGTCAAAACTAAGAAATAATCGTTGGTAGCAATACTTTTAACTGAAATACAGAACTTACTCGGGTTTTACCAGTTTTCCCACTAATGCCCTTTTTCTGTTCTAGGATATGCCACCTTGCATTTAGTCGTCACATCTCCTTCGTCTCCTCCAGTCAGTCTTTGTTTCTCATGATCTTGCTACTTTTGAAAAGTGCCGGCCAGGTATTTTGTAGAATGCCCTTCAATTTGGGTTTGTCTGATGTTTTCTCATCATTAGAATCAATTGATGAACTTTTGGGAAGAGTACACATGGCATCATTTGAACCCAAAATGCCACTTTTGCCTATCTCTGTTGTTGTTAGGTCCCGTCGAGTCGATTTCAATTCATAGTGACCCCATGTGGCAGAGTAGAACTGGGGAGGGAGCTCTGGTGGTGCAGTGGTTAGACACTCAACTGCTAACCGAAAGGTCAGTGGTTCGCACCCACCTGCCGCTCTGCGGGAGAAAAGACCTGCGATCTGCTTCCGTAAAGATTTACAGCCTAGGAAACCCTAGGGAGCACTTCTACTCTGTCCTGTAGGGTCGCTATGAGTCAGAATCAACTTGGCAGCAGTGGGTTTTGGTTTAATCTTTAAGGGAGCAGATTGCCAGTTCTTCCTCCCACGCAGCTGCTGGGCAGGTTTAAACCATCAACCTTTAAGTTAGCAGCTGAGTGCTTAACTGTTGCGCCACCTATCTCCATTAGTAGAATAGAATGCGTCTACTTATGGTGATGGCTTTCGCCAGTCAGCTACATCCTCCCGTCCTGTCTATGGGGTAACATGGTCATATGCTTGTTGGACAAATGCCATATTGGGGGTGTAGACTGTGTCTAAGAAACTGAAGAGAGCCACCTCGTAACAGTGACCTCATAACAGCCCACTGACTGCCTCCAGTCGTATTCTCTTTCTCTTCTTCCTCATCACATGCAAAGCTGTGTCGTAGGCTACTACTTTGTCTGTCCTTGTTGCTACGCTGGGCCATCAACAAGGATTTCTTTGGGTGCTACATTTGTTGGTGGGTGAGCCTGGGAGAAATCCAACCTCAAAATGCCCTTCGCCATTCCCCTATCAGAGGGGGAGGCAGAGTTGGGCCTTAAGTAAATATCCCTCCACAGCGGCAGCATTCCTCCGCACTCGTTCTATGCTCATGTCTCTCTTGTTAACAGTGCTAGAATAAACATAAAATTCTAGCAAAATATTAGCAGTGTGTGCTGTTTTCTTTCACTTGACGAGATTGTTTGATAATAAATACCGTTGGAAAAAATACCTTTGTCCAGCATCCTCAGCAATTACAGTAATACCCCTTTAGCACAAAGAATGGATTTGGGAGATGCTTTGCAAAGAGAAGCAAAATATGTCTGTTTTATAAGGCATTTCTTGAATATACTGATCTGTTCCCTTTGAGCTTGGGTTTAACTTCAGTATTTCTCTTGGTGGACCAAAGTCGATCTCATTATTTTGTACAGTATTTACTAATTAAATATTTTTTATAAGGCAAATCTAACATAAGATTTCTTTTAAAACCTAGTGGTACTAAAACAGATGTTGGTTAATGTGCCTTCATGCTAGAAATTTGTAGATTAAATCAGATAATCATGTTTGCCAAAAATAATTTTGGTCAAATGGCAGAGATGGGTCTTCTTCACAATTCTGTTTGCTTGGCTGGTATCTGTGTCTTGGTTTCAACTATCATTTCTGTCCGTTAGAGGTGAAAATTTTTATTTCCCTTCCCAACTGAATCTTAGTCCTGTATTTCCATTTGCCTACAGGATGTTTCTACTTGTAGGCTCTGTCATCACTTAGAATTCTGCATGTTCAAGATACGTAATGATCCTTTCCCCCAACAAAGGAAAAGTAAACAAATGAATAACCAAACCTCAACCAGCTTTTTCTCTAAGCTTTCCCATTTTCTTCTGTGGTGACCATTTTCACAGACTTGGAACCAACCTGGAAGCATTTTGATTGTTCTTTTTTATATTCTGTAGTCAAATGGCCACCAAGACCTGTTCCTCTTTCCATGAAATGTTCATATTTATCCTGTCTCTCTGTTCATCCCGATACTCACCCTCATTTTTCATGCTGGGCCCTCTAACTGATTTTCTGGGTGGTGGCTTCTCTTCGTTAATCTATATTCTCTTCCCTAAGCACTAGTACCATAATGTGACTTCCTGTTATGAAGTCCTTCTTAACATCAAGACAAAAATGTCAGTTTTCATACAAATCTATATGACTATAACCCTATCACCCATCATTCCCCAGTAGATTTCCTTTGTCCCCACTCCTCTTCTTCTCCTCTTTCCTAATGCCAGGCTTCTTCTTTGCTCTTCCCCTCATGCAGAATGCCTTCATCTCTTTGCTTGATTTATCTAAACCGACAGCTCTTCAAAGATTCGGTTCAAGTCCCAGTCATCTTCCAAGCTCTAAAACCAAAACAAAACAAAGCACCCAAGTAGCTTATTTGAAAAGAAGCTCAAAAAAAAAAAAAGTAAAAGAAATGTGGTTTGCCCAGCTTCTGGGAGAATGACTGAAAATAAGACTGTTTTCCAGCTAAGTCCTGACAGGATCTATGGAGTCGGGCTGTTGGAATTGCCGAGAACCTTGGTAGCCACTTAGTATGATCAAATTAATGTTTCTCTTCTTTGTTGTTGTTAGTTGACGTCGAGTTGCCCCAGTAGGCCGTATGGCAAATGCGATAGTTGATTTTGTTGGGGAATAGAATTTTTTGGCCTAACTAAGGTGTGAATATAAGGCATGTTGTGCGTAAACATCTTGTGAGGAGAGTTCCCAAAAAGCAGCTCTACAGATATTTTCAAGCAACAGCATCAGTTAGAATAAGTGCCTAGAATCTTAAGTTGACCATTTTGAAGTGATTGTGCAAATTCTACTGCTTGTGTCCAAGATACACTACATATGTAAAAATTAAATATATTTAATATGAAATATATAGCGTATTGCACGCATACACAGGTGAATTAGAACAGATGAAGTGAATCTGTGCCTGTGGCCTGAAAACAAGTAAAAGAAAAGGGTAAGGTCATAAAATATCCATTAGTCTGTCAAGCAATGCAAAAAAACTTCTGGATGTTTGTTCATTTATTTATTTTTTAAATGTTATTTTTCCATAGGGAGAAAGAGCATGATGAGGGAAAAAAAAAAAAAAGATGAGAAAGCCAGTGTTGTTGTCAACCTTTTGCCAGAATGATATGATTGATAATTACATGCAGCTGAGCAGAAACAACGTGGGCATGCTTAGAATTTGCTAAAGTACTTTCTATGCTTCCCTCCCTGGGGGCCTGTTAAAATTCTTCAGCATAAGAGCCTTTGAGTGAGGAGAATATTGCCTTTTTTTCCTACAGAGTCTGTTCAAGCATGCAGAACGTATGCCTTGCTGAAACAGTCCAAAGATGTTGTTAGTTGCCGTCGAGTCGGCAGAACAAAACACAACAAAATGTTGCCTGGTCCTGCGTGGTCCTCATGGTTATTGGGATGTTTGAGTCCATTGTAGCGGCTCTTATGTCAGTTCACCTCATGGAGGGTTTCCCTCATTCTTGTTGGCCAATGAAAGTTTCTCACGTTCCAACAAACGTTTCCAATGAACAGATTTTTTCAAGGGCCAGTGGAAACCCCAAAGACATGTTGTAGAAATATTTATAATGTGCATATCGGTATATTCACAAAATTTAAATGAATGCTGGTTTTTATTTTTATTTTCCTCTGAAGCTTTTCCATATCTATATAACCAAATTTATTGCGTCATTTAGTACAGTACCAAGATGTCACGTGTGGTGTGGCCTTCTTCAGACTGAAATCGTCAGTTCCGCATACCACAGCCAAAAGGCTCTCTCCTTCTTAAATGTTGAGGCTTTGAGCTACATGCCCAAAGACTGTAGGTATTCCAAGTCCCAGGCTACTTGATGTTTTTGCTGAAGGAGAAGAGAAATGTTACTGGAAGAAGTTTACTCCCATCTGGACAATCTTTTGGGAATCACAGATGTCCCCTTCTTGGACACGAGGGAATAGATTTTATTTTCCCCACTCCCCCGTGAGTATAGTTTTGGCAAGTCCTTGTTGTCGCTGTTAAGTCAGTGGGGCAGATTTGAAAGACACGGTACTTGCCAAAGCAAGAGGCCAAGTTTGGCCTAAGTTTCCCCCCAAATCAGAGTATGTTTCTTATGCTATGATCCTTTGTGAAATCAGATAATTAGGTCATCACTTGTCCCAAGGCATCTTTCTCTTCTCCCTATACTTTCTCCCATTTACCAGCCAAGACAAAAATTGATTCATCAACCCATCCAATCAGTCCATCAATCCATGGGTATTGGTTAAACACCTGTGACCCTGTCACTGTTCAAAGCCTTGTGATGTAAAACTACCTTAACCTTCATACAGCTTACAATTCTAGTTGCGCAGTACACTGGAAAAATGATAGGATAATGAGGTATAACTGCATGGGCATGCCTGACAATTCCAGCTTAATTTAGAGAGGGTAGAATTTGGGATGGTTGGGAGTGGAGTGGGTCGCCTTGAGTTGGAATCAACTCAACAGCAACGAGTTTGTTTTTATTTTTGTTTGTTTTTGGGAGTGGTCAAAGAGGAGTCACAGAAGGGGGGATTTGAGCTGGCTCTGAAGTGGACAGAATTTCAATATATGTAAGCGGAGATTTCCAAGTATTTGAGGTTGGAGAAACATGAGTGATAGTTCAGACAGAGAAGCAGCTCCAAGGCAGAAGCAGTCTCTGTGTGTGTGAGATTACAACCGGAGTCCCAGTTATAGGAAAAAGCCGCAAAACCAAAAAGCAAGTTTTTAAGCATCTGAGCAAACCTCTTATTTCCCCCATGTATCCTCGTTTGCCACGCCACCTACTTTACAGTAGGAGGCCCTTTAAGGTGAGGACAGCACTGTTCTTCACTAGGTTTGCATTTGTGTGTTCAATTTTAAAAACAGCAAGACTTCTGGAAGAAAACAAGAGCAGAATTAGAATGAACGATCAATTCCAAAGTAGGAGAATTTTCCTCCTTCAATTCAATGAAAAAATTAGTATTTGGGGTTTTTTGTTAGGTTCAGATCGGAAGCCAAACCAAGACATAAGCCTCAAAAGTAATTGGGCTGAAGTTGCTGAGGGAGCAGTGAAGGTAAATTAAACCCGTTACTGTTGAGGCGATTCGGACTCATAGCAACCCTGTAGGACGGAGTAGAACTGCCCCATAAGGTTTCCGAGGCTGTAATCTTTATGCAAGGAGACTGCCACATCTTTCTCCCGAGGAGCGGCTGGTGGGTTCGAACCTCTGACCTTTGGGGTAGCAGCCGAGCGCCTAACCACTGCGTCACCAGGGCTCCTTGAGGGTGAATTAGGGAGTGGAATATTTATATTTGTTTCCTGAGGACATTGTTCTTATATCTTTTTTTTTTTTTTTTTTTAACATTTTATTGGATTTTCAAACTAAGGACTCAGAAGCTTATCAAAAAATATTACTGTAAGAGAACATGTTGAGTAAGATCGTAGAGAAAGGATTTCTGCCTCGGTTAGTATTAACAGTCATCCAAACACGTGCTTTTTTTTTTTTTTGGCACAAAATCGTAACTGTAGGATGACCTTCTTGCTTACTAAAAATCTCTTAAAATTTTAATAAAAATTGGCTTAAACTTAAAAGGAGGCTTTAAAAATGTTAAGTATCGTTTACGTCTGCTTTTTAAAACTCAATGTTTGAGGCTGGTGCATGGGAGTTGGGAGTTGTTGGTGTGTTAAGGAGCACGTTGGTGATCTCTGCCCCCATGTCACATCTATTATATAGGAAGAATGTAAGCCTATGAAAAGTTGTTACTTAGCCACAGTAAAGTTGTCTGATCTGGGAGGAATATGTAAAAAATAATTTATGCTTTGTTTTATTTTTATAAATCTGCCCCCAGTGTTCCTTTTATGTTTCTGGTCCCTTCCACTCCTGCTACGGAGCCCTGGTGGCACAGTGGTTAAGCGCTCAGCTGCTAACTGAAAGGTCTTTGGTTCGAACCCACCAGCCGCTCCTCGGGAGAAAGATGTGGCAGTCTGCTTCTGTAAAGATTGCAGCCTTGAAAACCCTATAGGGTCGCTATGAGTTGAAATCGGCTCGACAGCAACGGGTTTGGGTTTTTGGTTTTTCCACTCCTGCTGCCTTTCACATTCCTTGGATGCTGGGTTTCCATTTCTGGTTTTTGGCAATCAGAAATCCTTCCAGATGAGACTGTCCATTCATGCTTCCTGAAACCTCTAATTTACAGATAAGCTAAATTATAAACTTTCCCATTTACAAGTGTGGCAGTTCTCTGCAGCCTAACATTTGTCTAAAAGCAGTGTTCGTTATCTATTAGATCTTATTCACTCCAGTATACAAAATTAGTGCTTTTGACCTCTCTTCCTTACTAGCTAATAAACTTCTAACTTTTAAAACTTAAGTCTTTGTACTAATAGTTAGCCTGGGGCTCCGTGTGACTTCTCTTTTGTTGGATGATAGTTAATATTTTCTCCTCTGGAGATTGGGATGAAACTTGAGTTTTATATGGGAGTAGTAATTTGGCCCTGTTTTCTCTGTGTGCCAACAGACTCCTTGTTCTTTGGAAAGATACTGGGAAGAAATTACTGTTACAACTGAACACAAGTGGAGTTTTTAATGGAGGGTGTAGAAGGAATTTTAGATGACAACAAGCATTAAAAATGTCTAAACAGTTCAGTCAAATAGGTTGTGTGTCATGTAGACAACTCAATTAAATGCCTGAAGTTTGGTTATTTGCACAGAGAGCCTAAACATTATTTAAAGCTTCAGTTTTTAATATGTGCTGACCTGCAAACAACTTGCAAAGATTTAGGGCTGGCAGGTTTACTTCAGCCTGCTGAATTTCCATCGCCTCTGTCTACGTTTTCTTGAGTTTGCCATTGCTCTTTCCTGACATCACCATTTTCTTCAGTACAACTATAAGAGTTATTCGGAATTTATTTTACATTGAAGTAGATATTCCTAGATGCCAAATCCCTAAGAACAGCCCCTTCTGTCCACTTTTTTTCTTCTGGTGATATTTGTTTGTATTTTGTTTTCAAAGGCATCCCACCACTGTGTGTCATACTTTCCACGTGTGTCATACTTGTAGCTATCAAGTGTCTCCATCTGCCTAATCCTCTGGTTTGCTTCCTTGTGGGCAGAAAAAACAGGGTTTCTCCTGATTATATTGGAAAATTGTCATTCTTTTACGTCTGATCATATTGCATTGACAGGAAAACAACTGATTTTGTGTTATTAAACTCTTTCCTCTTATTTATTTCTCTGTAAGAAGAAATTCATCACTATTTATTACCTGAACATCATTGAAACTACTCAAAAGAACTAATTTCAATGAGTCCCAAAAGAATCATCTTAATTTAAGTTACCCAGCCATTGGTAATTAGGAAGATTTTAAAGTGCCACAGAAGATATTACCTAAATTTGCATTTATTACAAGTAACACTTTAGAGGAAAGGGTAAAAGCAATCACTGAAAAATTTAATTAGATTGGGGAAGGACTCGGGAAACAAAATTATTTAAACTCAGTGAAGTGACTTTTTACGCCTTTCACACAGAGACACTTGAATTTTTATTATCAAAAGTTAGTTTTGTTTTTGCTTTTTATCAGTGTATTAGGCTTTTCTATTTAATAGGCTCAAATAATCAGGCTTTTTTTGTGTGTGTGTTTCCATACTTATTAGAGAAATAACGAAGATAGAATGAAAGTGAAAGCAAAATTTAAAATTAAAATTTTTACAATGTTTATGAATTATTAAAATTAATTGACACAGTTCCAGCACAGTCTTGGAAAATGGCAGGATTTTGTGTCAAATATTATCATTTTTGCCTTTTCCATACTCATTGATCCATTTCCGTCAAGTTGATTCTGACTCATAGTGACCCTATAGCGACCCTATAGAACAGAGTAGAACTGCCCCATAGGGTTTCCAAGGCTATAATCTTTACAGAAGCAGACTGCCACTTCTTTCTCCTGTGGAGCAACTGGTGGATTTGAACCTCCGACCTTTCGGTTAGCAGCCGAGAGCTTAAACACTGTGCCACCAGGGCTCCTCCGCTTTTGCCATATTGTAATGGAATTGCCCCCACATCAACTTGGCCATTTCATCTCTCTTATGTTTGAGGTCAGCTGTTAGCACAGTCAGACTATAATAAAACCTGTGATGTGCTCTTCTTCAAAAAATCTCTACCTTGTCGCTCTTAAATACCTGTTGGTTAACAAATTACTTTCCCCTTTGGGTAAGTTTTTTCTGTTTAAATTTGCAAGTTGCAAGTTTCTAAATAACGCAATACCTTGAAGCAACAATTTTATTACAAGGTAGTTCAATTTTGATGTTATAGGGCCTTTTAATTTCACTCTGCACAGAGTTAAATTAAGCAAATATTTTTATCAAATGGATCGTGACTTACAATTTTCTGCCACATTTGTGATTGAGTGAAGTTAATGTTCAATTTGGCCTGACCAAAATTTGGATTTCATTTTCTATGGTTACCCGTGAACTCTCTGTAACAAGCTGTGCTTTTGTTGTGATGGCAAGCATTCTGAAACATTGTGGCTTTTATCTGCTGCCAGCCATTTCTTACCATTTAGTCCTTCCGGTTTCACACTGTGCTGAGAAATAGCAATACCAGATTGAGGTTTAAGCTGATGGCCATGGAGATGGTACCCTCTTCCCCCAATCCCAGTTGGTTTCAGACAAGCAAGTCATTGAATTCTGAGAACCTTAACTCTAGTTCTTCGGAGAAATCTAAGGAAGAAACCCCATCTTAATTCCTGTTCTGGAGAATTCTAGAAAATGTACATAATCCTCTTCTCCAAGCCACTGGGGACCTTTGTGCATTCTACAGACTTCGGATGTACCTTTCACTACGAAGCTATCATTCTGGTATCTTTGCTAGTATCCTGATAGCTGTGCAGTAGAAAGAGAGAGAGAAAAAAAAAGAACTATACAGGAAAATGTACTCTCTTTTTTATAGTCCATAAACTCTAATTGACTATTATTCTGCACTGGCAGTAAAAAAAAAAAAAAAAAATTAAAAAACAAATTACCCTTCTTAAGTTGAATTCACACTGAACAAATGAACAAATAATCTGAATTAAGAACTTCTCTCTTGCTGGTGCTGGGAAGAATTATTATCTATTGAGCAGATTGACCCAACATAATGAATGTGCATGCCTTTCTTTAGGCATCAAAACTAGAACACTTTGGAAAGTGGAAAACAAAACAAACAAAAAAACACCCATTGCCCTCGAGTCAATTCTGACTCGTAGTGACCCTACAGGACAGAGTAGAACTGCCCCATAGGGATTCCAAGGTTGTAATCTTTACAGAAGTAGACTGCCACGTCTTTCTCCGGAGAAGCAGCTGGTGGGTTCGAATCACTGACCTTTCAGTTAGCAGCCGAGCACTTTAACCACTGCGCCACCAGGGCTCCTGGAAAGTGAAAAGGGCGCAGTGACTAGTAATTCCACCAGAATAAGAGATATAGCCCAGGACTGTCCCTGTCAAACCTTGCTCTCCTCCTTTCCGCATGTCTGCAAGTGCTCCTCCCCGCCTTGGAGTCTCCTCTGTGATCAAGACTCCTTGTGAAGGATCTTGGGAGTACGTTGGTCTTCCTTTATCTGGATTATTAACACATCCATGATCCAAGCGTATCAGAAATGAGGACTTCTTTATATACCTCCGGGAGAGAATTATACGCTATTATTTTATGTCTGTCTGTTCTCTCTCACCGGTTAGAATGTAATCTTCTTGAGCACAAGGACTGTCCTACACTTCTCTCTCTCTCGCTGAAGCACCAAGTATATTGAGATGCCCAAAGTGAAGAAAGAGTAAACTCTCGCTGAAACTCTTGACTTACCTCCACAATAACATGACTTTCTACACTTGCAACTAAAAGCATGGCTGTTGATGCCAAAAAGCTGGTTATTTAAAGATGTTTCTCTTGGGTTTGGATCTTATGCAGTAGAAAGGGGATACAAATCAAGCCAAATACAGTTAATCATGGCCTGAGTACCCATTTAGTTACCAGATGTTTGAAAGTGTCCACCCAGATTGAGACATTTCAATTACAACCAGACCTTTACTCGGAGTACTTTATCACAGACAGGATCATTTAAGAATAACTTAATTTTAGCATTCTGAGCAAAATTATAATTGACTTTTTCTAAGTATTTATTAAAAATATAAAACAAATGCTCTTCTACTTATAAGAATAATATATGCTCATTGTAAAAAAAACTCACAGTGTATGGAGAAGTATAGAGACAAAACTAAAAATCACCCATAATCCTTTATCTTAAAGATAATTACTTGGAATATATTAAGTATGTTAAATATTACTATAATTAACATATATTAAATATATTGCTGTTATGTAGCAATAGATAATACAATTAGAAAATATCTTATTTGTAGTTTTATACTGTTTCTACTTAAGATTCTCTTATAAAAAAATCCCCCGTGCCACTAAAAATGATTGAAAATGTGATTTTTGTTATAATAATGCAAAGAATTTCATATTAACGATATGGTCACTATGAGTCCGATTCGACTCCAAGGCAATGGGTTTTTTAAAATACTTCATTCTTGTATGGTTGGATATTTTGATTCTAATTATTGGCTATTATAAATAATGCTGCAATGAACATCTTTGTACATCTATCTTTGAATACATATCTTCTTATTACATTACGGTTCGTTGCTAAAAGAGGAATTAATGACTCAAAGGATAGGAGTGATTTTAAGACTTTAGGAATATTGCCGAATTACTTTCCCAGAAGATTAGGCCATTTTACATGCCACTGAATATTTCACTATACCCTTGCCAACACTGAATAGTTAAATGATAAGTAGCCAACTTGAGAAATTGCATCTCCTCATTATTTTAATTTTTGTTTCCATGTTTATATTTTCATATGAGATTATATTTTTCTGTGACTATTCACCCACTGCCGTCAAGTCGATTCAGACTCACAGCAACCCCATGCGACAGAGTAGAACTGCCGTATAGGGTTTCCAAAGCTGTAAATCTTTATGGAAGAAGACTGCCACATCTTTCTCCCACGGAGTGGCTGGTGGGTTTGAACCGCCGACCTTCTGGTTAGCAGCTGAGCACTTTAACCACTGTGCCACCAGGGCTTCTCCTGCAATGGGAGTAGGTAATGGGATGTCAGTCAGTTGGAAGGAGTGTGCAGAGTGGGCTGATGCTAAGAACGGCGGGTCACTGGAGGCCTCCCAGTGGCCTAGCTCTTGGGAAAAGGGTGGGAGAAGGAATAGGGGAAAAGGGAAAGCAGCAGAGGGCAGGGAATGATTGGGCCAGTTTCAAGGAAGCCTACTCACAGGCAAAGACTTTCATGGCATTGGGACAGGGACTGTGTATTGGCAAGTCGGTCTAGGTAGCCGGAGTGGTCACCAGCAATGATTAGACTATTGCACATATTCTCCCAGAAGCAGAATCAGAGCCAAGGTTTCGGGTGCTAGTGATTTATTCAGGAAGAGGTTCAGGGAGAAGCCAGTAGGGGAGCGGGATAGGAGCGGGAAGAAGCTGAGAAAGAGTGCAATTTTGGGTGACGTCCTAGATTCCGGTTGATCCCATGGGAGCTTAGGAGGGTAAATTATACCTCGGTTTGTCCCACCGTGAAACAGCAGTGCTGGATTTTTGTACTCCCACACCAATCAATGGCTAAGTGTCCTAGGCACCTCAGACTGAGGTGAGCCAGCGCCAGCACCCCAAGGCACAGGTGCCAGCCGGTGGCAGCAAAGCCACCAAAGCCAGGGAATGGGCACACAGAGCTGGTGAAGGAATTGTGGGGGGGGGATCTACAGCGTGTTTTAAACGACATATGGCAATGCACTTTATCAAGACAACTGTCGCCGTGTATTTGTGACAACTGGCAGAGTTTTTAATTTGATGATTGAGTAGCAGTTCCTGCTGAGTCTCCAGGTACCAGACAGAAGTAGAAATTATATTAAGTTCTTTACACTGTGACTAATTAGGTAGCATCAGTGGGAGTTAAAATTAGCTCATTTGAAAACGTGGTTTTCTAGGAGGAAATTAAGAAGAGGACAAAAAATTCCAAGTCTCCAACTTAGAGGGTTAATGTTCTAATCAAATTGGAGCTTTGCAAATGGTAATAGTTTAGCTGGGGTTGGGGCATTTCAATTCTCTGCCTCCCAAGGCAGGTTTGAATACAGTCATGGAACTAGTAATCCTGAAGGCTTTTCTAACAGCAGGATAGCAAGTCGTTACATATTATTTATTATATTAGGAAATGAAATATGCCTTTCCAATTGTCATCACCCGAAAACACATTTCAACAATTGATTAAGCAGAAACTGGGAGAAAATTGTCTTCCCTTTTGTTTTCATAACCTAATGTCCTTGCTAGAAAACGTAGGTATTGGCTGATCTGTGCCTAGCACCAAGTGTCTGCTTGTTTCACGTATTCCCAGACTTCACTAATGGAGTAGCTTGACAACAGCATTTCATCTGTAGGCAAAATATTAGATATTCTATTTTTTAATCCTTACTCTCAGATTATTAGGAGAACATCTACGTCATAGTTAATGCAAATACTCCCGAGACATTCAAGTACTCTAGCCAGGTATTAAAAGAACTGCTTGCTGTAGACCAGGGGGTCTGCAAACTATGGCCCATGGGACAAACCCAGTCTGCTACCCAATTTTGTGTGGCCAGTGAGTGAAGGATGTTTTTTTATTTTTTAATTGTTGGAAAAAAATTTAAAAAATGAAGACTACTTTGTGGATGTGAAAATTATGGGAAATTCAAACTTCAGTGTCCGTAAATAAAGTTTTATTCGCACACAGCCATGCCTGTTTATTTATGTATTGTCCATGGCTGCTTTTGAACTATATTGCCTGAGTTGAGTATTTGCGACAGAGACTGTATGGCCCGCAAAGCTGAAAATGTTTACTAGTTGACCCTTTACAGAAAACGTTTGCTGACTTCTGATCTAGACTTTTGTGCCTCCATTTGCCCACACTGTCCTATCTTTTAGAATAACACTAGGACACATGCGACATGGGGAATCGTGTTATGTAGACACCATGAAAATGAAGTTCATTTTACCTTTTTGGAGAAGAGTTGATTACAGTTTATCTCAGTGAGCGTGTTACTTCAAGACATAATGCTACATACAACACGGACTTAGAACAAGGTCTTTTATCTAAACCATATGCATATTTGAAGTGATCATAGATTTCCAGGGGCCTGAGTTGTCAGAAGTAATACCTTTTTTCCCCTGTATGTGAGTGACATGTCCTTTGGCGCAGAGACAATCATCAACTCTTTCTAATTTATCTCTTTTAGCTTTTCAAACACAGCACCAGACAGTCCAATGGGTTCTTTCATTGTTACTTTATTTTACCTGCTCAACAACCCTATGAGCAAATGTTATTTTTCGATTTTAGTGATAAGGAAATGGGCCAAAAAAGGTAGCATTATTTGCCTAACATTGCATAGCTAATCAAAGGTCACTCCAGTATGCAGACCTAAATTCATCTAACTTCAGAGCTTTGCTCAGAGTGTTTTATCTTACTGCCAAAGAAAGGATATCATTAACATGGGTCAGAAATCTTTCCCTAACTCATTGATTATACTCTACCCCTAACTCCTCCTTCTCCCATCCAAACAGAAAACAGTATCCATGTGTTCATTAGTCTTTCCATCCATCCACCCATCCACCCTTCATCCATCCATCCATCCATCCATCCATCTTCTCATTCACCATTAATTCAAACATCAAATGTTTATTGAGCACCTAGTACATACCAGTCATCACGCTACCTGCATTAAGCATGCAGTTGTGAACAGAAGAGACATTGTCCCTGTCCTCGTAGAGGTTTACAGTCCTTTTTCACCTGCTAGAGCCACACGGAGGATGAGTTTGATTTACTCTCAAATCTACGTGGTCCCTGACATTACATGTGGACTCCGATGTCTACATGATTCATAATCTGCCCTTTTGAAGCCACTTAACTTGGACTTCATGGATGTTTTGCTTTTTTTTAATTAATTTTTTTTATTGTGGTAAATATGTAGGTAACAAAACATTTGCCATTTCTGCAGTCTTCACATGTACAGCTCAGTAATATTACTTATGTTCATCATGGAGAAGCTTTTTTAAATTTTATTTGGTTGTTGTTGAGACTGTACACAGCAGAACACACACCAATTCAACAGCTTCTGTGTGTACAATTCAGTGACATTGATGACATTCTTCAAGTTGCTCAACCATTCTCACCCTCCTTGTCTGAGTTGTTCCTCCCCCATTAACATAAACTCACTGCCCTCTAAGGTTCCTATCTAATCTTTCGAGTTGCTGTCGTCACTGATCCCATGTAGATAGTTCTTAAGAGTGGAATGAAGATGTTATCGTTCAATCTTATTATTGAAGGATGAAAAATATATATGAGACCTCATTTTTTTTCACTAAATGTAACACTTAAGATAAATATTTCCCTCAGAGCTACCAAACACATGCCAAAATCTACTAACAACAATATATATATACATATAAATGCTTTGAACAATTTGGCTATACATGTTTCTTAATCCTTCCCCAAAAGAAGTTTGGCTACTGCTTGCTGCTTCAGGAGAACAGAAGCTTGAAGAGGATAATGAATAGACTTGACCTCGAGGGTGAACAGACACACACTGGTTGGTAGAGCCTCAGATTCTTTTCAGAGGACAGTGCCGGTGCAAACGTATGTCATGGGACTGCTGGGAGAAGTTGCATTTTGATAGTAGTTACTGGTTAGGCCCTGTAAATTTTTCTCTTGGACGTCTGGCTGGTTCTCAAAAATTGCCTTTAAGAATTGTATTTTGTAAGTTAAGAGTAGCAGCTATTATTAGCTCTGTTTGTGGTTGAAATATGAGGTCAGGCTTGGCAGGGAATTCTTAAGGGTATGCGAAGGCGAGCCTCAGCCCAGCTATCCGCTGCCACTCGGTGCCTTGGGGAGCAGCCTATTCCTGGTTGCAGACGACATGGCTTTGCCATCTGATTTGTGGGAGTATGCGCTCTAATAATGGAATGCTGCCTTTGGGAGTTAAGAATGCTTGTAGTAAATTTCTATTTAGAATTCAGTATCCTAATGAGGATGTACATATAAATGAATATATATATATATATATATATACACACACACACATGAGTATAGGCAGTCCCCTGGTTACGAATGTCCGACTTACGTACAACCCATAGTTATGAACCAACCCCCTTAAAACCTATTATATTAAAAATTCGAGGTACATACTATGGTTTGTAATAACAAATGGGCACTACTTTGTGATGGCATCAAAACATTAATATTACTGTGTTGTTATGTTAAAGATATTTTAGTGTATTTGGAAGTGTTTCTCTCATGTTTTTTATCATAGAAAGGCACACCATATAGTATATATAAGACAAACGTTAGAAACCAACCATACCTAACTGTTCGGACTTATGTACAAATTTGACTTAAAGACAGACTTAGGAATGGAACTCATTCGTAATCTGGGGAATTCCTGTATGTATGTATGCATGTGGTGTGTGAATGTGTGTGTGTATGTGTGTGTGTGTGTGTGTGTGTGTGTGTGTGTGTGTGTATATACACTAACCATATTCAGAATCGCTTTATTAGGTCAGGGACTGTGTTGGTTTTGTTCATTGTACCTCTAGCTCCAAGTGCACTGGCTTGGCATGAATCATAAATATTTGTTGAATGAACAAATGATTGAATGAGTTAGAAATGATAGCAAAGAGCAGGTTTAGAAAGATTCAGGACGTATATTAAATTGAAGATTAGAAGTTTATAGTCACAGAACATTAGTATGCCAGGCATTTCCAAATGATGGCGAAGATCCAAGGTGAGGGGAACATACTCATGGATGGCAACACTGGAATAAATAGAGAATTCTCTGGACCTGAGGAAACTGAGGAACTGTGAGGTTATGGGATGCATTGTGATCGGTAGAAGAAGGAGATAGAGAAGGAGAACAGTAGAGAAGTCCCCTTCTTTCTTAGCTCTCTCTTGGAATGAATTAAGAAATTTTGCATGGATATATAAAGGTCTAAGACCTGCAAGACCCTCCTCCACCATGCATGCACACACATACACATGCACACCCACACCCACACACACACACTGTAGCAGTTGAGATAATCATATGATGATAATAATAATTAAACTCTCACCTTGAGGGACCAAGCTACTGGGGCTGAGGGCTGGGGACCATAGTCTCGGGGGACATCTAGGTCAATTGGCATAACATAGTCATAAAGAAAATGTTCTACATCCTACTTTGGTGAGTAGTGTCTATGGTCTTAAAAGCTTGCAAGTGGCTATCTAAGATACATCTATTGGTCCCATCCCATCCGGAGCAGAGGAGAATGAAAAAAACCAAAGACACAAGGAAAATATTAGTCCAAAGGACTAATGAACCACAGCCTCCACCAGCCTGAGGCCAGAAGAACTAGATAGTGCTCGGCTACCACCACCGATGGCTCTGACAGGGATCACAGTAGAGGGTTCCGGACAGAACAGGAGAAAAATGTAGAACAAAATTCAAATTCACACAAAAAAGACCAGACTTACTGGTCTGACAGAGACTGGAGGAACCCCCGAGACTATGCCCCCTGGACAGCCTTCTAACTCAGAACTGAAGCCACTCCCGAAGTCCACCTTTCAGCCAAAGATTAGACAGGCTTATAAAACAAGCAATCACACACGTGAGGAACTTGCTTCTTAGTTCAATCAAGTATACGAGACCAAATGGGCAACACCTGTGCCCAAAAGCAAGCCGAGAAGGCAGGAAGACAGAAAAACTGGACAGATGGACGCAGGGAACCTGGGGTGGAAAGGGGAAGTGCTGCTACATTGTGGGATTGCAACCAATGTCACAAAATAATTTGTGTATAAATTTTTGAGTGAGAAACTAATTTGCACTGTAAACTTTCACCTAAAGCACAATAAAATTAAAGAAGAAATTAAATACTTGTTGTAGGCAGATGACCAAAGTTAGCCATTGTTGGAAGCTATGGAATGACTAGTACACAGAATCACTTCCTGCTAATAGCAAAACAGGAAAAGATTTATTTGCATCTGAGACGTTTAAATAGAAAAACAATTCCGGTTTTGCCAAACTATTCTTACATCCATTTTGTAAATAAAGCTCCATATCAGGGATGAGGAATTGTTCTGTTCATTGCCCACTTCTTCTGATGTGGTAGATATTTGGTGTAATTTATAGGACAGTGCTGGAGAAAGTGCTTAGCACTTCTGGTTCACATTGCTGTTGTTAGTTGCCCTTGTTTTTGTTGGTTGCCCTCAAGCTGGCTCTGACTCATGTCAGCCTTATGTGTAACAGAAAGAAATGTTGCCCAGTCTTGTGCATCTTCGTGATCATTGGTATGTTTGAGCCCAGTCAGACAATCTTCTGTTGCGATCCACAGGGTTTTCATTGGCTAATTTTCATAAGTAGATCACCAGGCCTTTCATCCTTGTCTGTCTTAGTCTGGAAGCTCTGCAGAAACCTGTCCACCATAGGTGACCCTTCTGGTATTTGAAATACTGGTGGCATAGCTTCCAGCAACACCCAAGCCACCATGGCAGGACAAACTGACAGTGGTACCTAAAACTTTGTGTGGTTTGAATTTCTTTACGCTCTGATCTTGCCAGAGAGTCACACAGAAGGGGATGTAATATTGCTGTCGATTGCACAGATGCGAAATATACAAAGAATACAGCAATTTTAAAAAGGAAGTGTTTGTGACAAGAGACTGATAAGGCTTTCATTGAGAATGCCTTTAAATCCTCAGGAGGAGATAATAATGCAGTTCCCTTTGTACAGATCCACTTACACTTTTTCCGCATCAGAAGATGATGTTAAGGGACAGTTGCTTTTCAAATATAACAAGAATATAATTTTTCTCTGAAGTTTTCAAATCATTGTGAAATCATCTTTGTGATTTCTATTTCAGGAGCAGAATCATAAATGTTTTCCCTATGTCAGATATGTTCAGTAACAGTCCTACCTAGTACATTTTGTTTCCCTCTAAAGTCTCAAATATTGTACAAGCCAGCTGTTTTCAAAGTTGTGGCGTAAAAAACAATTGGATAGCAGACTGATTTACTGCAAATAAAGTGGCTCACTTTGGGTTCATTTTTTTCTCAAATTTATTGTGACATTCAGTAATTTATTAAATATTACATTGCTAAGGAAAGTTTACTTACGAGTTTAAAAATAAAAGAAGTGAGTTAACTGGAACACTAACCTTTAGGATTTGGATTTCATGGAAACGGTAGCTTTATTCTGAATGGTGCATGCTCTCTGGAGACTTGAAGGTCAAAAATGCCACAATCTGAACTCCACAGAGTAAATGGTTTCTACAATAACCGTCATTATTTAATGAGAGATTATTATTTATCAGACCAGGTATTGAATGAATTAGATCAGTAATTGTATCTAGTCCTCCCACTAATCCTGTATAAGTAGTATTAATACTTCCCATTTACAGATGAGGAGTCCCTGGTGGGGCAAATGTTTAAGCGTCTGCTGCTAACCGAAAGGTTGGAGGTTCGAGTCCACCCAGAGATGCTTTGAAAGAAAGGCCTGGGGATATACTTCTGAAAAATGAGCCATTGAAAACCCTGTGGAGCACAGTTCTACTCTGACACATGGGGTCGCTGTGAGTCAGAATTGACTCAACGGCGATTCTTTTTTGTTTGTTTTTTACAGATGAGGAAATTAAGTAATAGGCTCAAAGTCACACAACCAGCAAGTGGCAGAGCAAGACTTGAATCCAGGTCTGTGTTCCTAATCACTTTGACCTAATTACAGTAGCACTACCACTGTGTTATTCACTACAGCTGGGAGAAACGTAATAATAAAGCCAATTTATTATCACCTGTCTATTGATGTGTTCAAGGACCCCTGGTGGCACAATGGTTAAAGCCCTCGACTAATAACCGAAAGGTTCGAACGTTGAACACACCACCTGTTCCAAGGGAGAGAGATGTGGAAGTCTACTTCCTTAGCGATTTACAGCCCTGGAAACCCTATGGGGTAGTTCTACTCTGTCCTATAGGGTCGATAGGAGTCGGGATTAAAGCGATGGTAGTGAGTTTGGTTTTTTGGTTTATTGATGTATTCAGGACTAAATTCAGCATTTTTGCACGTTTTTACAAATCTCTATGTATCTAGAGCCCTAGTTGTGCAGTGGTTAAAGCGTTGGACTGTTAGAATCCACCCGCCGCTCCTTGGAAACCCTGTGGGGCAGTTCTACTCTGTCCCGTATGGTCGCTATGAATCAGTATTGACTCAACGGCAACGGGTTTGTTTGTTTTAATATAGGTATCATTCTGCAACATGTTTTTTATGTTGTCATTAGGTGCCATCGAGTCAGTTCCATCGACTCATGGTGACCGTACGTACAACAGAACGAAACAGTGCCCGGTCCTGTGCCATCTTCACAATTGTTGCTATATTTGAGCCCATTGTTTAAGCCAGTGTGTCAATCCATCTCACTGAGGGTCTTCCTCTTTTTCATTGACCCTCTGCTTTACCAAGCATGATGTCCTTCTCCAGGGATTGGTCCCTCCTGATAACGTGTCCAAAGTATGTGAGACAAAGTCTTGCCATCCTTCCTTTTAAGGAGCATTCTGGCTGTACTTCTTCCAAGACAGATTTGTTCGTTCTTCTGGCAGTCCGTGGTATATTCAATATTCTTCGCCAACATCATAATTCAAAGGCATCAGTTCCTCTTTGGTCTTACTTATTCATTGTCCAGGTTTCGCATGCGCATGAGACTGTTGAAAGTACCATGGCTTGCTCCCCATACCTCTGGTTATTCATGTTAGCTGTTTATAGTATTCCATTTGATGAGGATAATATCAGTTCATTTATGTTATTTCCTCCTAATCTGTGTTATTACAAATAATGTTACAGTGACGATTCCTACATGTCCCCTTGTGTGCATGTGCAAGTTTTCTGAACTGTGATGCACAGTAAGAAACATACTGTACGTGAAAACACTGTACCCACCTGTGGTGGATGCTGTCATGGGCTGCCCAGGTTCTTTCCAGACTGAGGCTTTCATGCCCCAGATGCTGGGAGTGTTGATGACCAATGGCTAATGAGTAGGTCCCTCTTCCTAATTGCCTTTCAATGAAGACAGCCACCTTGCCCAAGATTATACCCCCTCTCTGAGGGAAGCACATGTCTAATAATTGGTTGAGGTGTGTGTATGGGGAGGGTAATAACAGTCTGGCCCCCTTGCCTCAATTTCAGACAAAATATTTTTCTTCTATGTACTTGAAAATAGAATTTTCCACGGTAGGAAAATTAAAAGTGATATATTAAAGTAGGGAGTATGGGGTAAATGTTAAGGTGATCACACTGAAGGACATTTGGCATGTCTGAGACTGGTGCAGGTCAGCCACTTCAGCAATGGTGCTGTTTTTCTCACTAAGAAACACAAATGCTTTGTTTTCTTTGTCCCATCCCATTTCCTCTTGCTGAAATAAATCCCTTAAAAATTGTTCATATATTCTGTGGATGTTAAACATTCTTCATGTTTATGTTTTGCCCGCAATGTTGCATGGTAGTTCATCTGGGAATAAAATTCTGTATTGCCAGTTATTTTTCCTCATCATTTGAAATAGATTGCTCTAGGTTCTACTGCCATCTGTTTGTCCTGATGAGAAGTCTGCTCTGATTGTGATAGTCATTTCTTTATAGGTTAAGCTACTTCTGGTCTCTGCTGGATTTTACGATTGATATTTTGGAGTTTTACTAAAATGTGTCAGTGTGGAGTTCATTTGTATTTATGCTGCAGAGTACACATAGGGCACTTTCAACTGCTTTTCAGTTGTTTTAGGTGTTTTTTAAAAATCTCTAATAAAAAGGTCTGAATCTCTAATAAACCTTTGACGTTGGAGACTCTCAAACCATCCACCATCTTTCTTAAATACTCTTACACAATTTTGACTTTTTCTCTCTCTCTTTGCTGGCTTTTGGGTACATTTCTTGGTACTAAAATCCAATTCACTTTTCAGCTGTTTCGAGTCTAGAGATTATTCTGTCTTCTGAATTTTTAGGAGCCCCGGTGGCACAGTGGTTAAGAGCTTGGCTACTAACCAAAAGGTCGGCAGTTTGAATCCACCAGGTGCTCCTTGGAAACCCTGTGGGGCAGTTCTTCCCTGTCCTATAGGGTCACTATGAGTTGGAATCACCTCGATGACAACGGGTTTGGTTTTTTTTGGTTGAATTTTTACGTTTTAACTGCTATAATTTTTTTAAATAAAATTATAATTTGTCACTTTCGATATTTACCTGTCCATATCTCCTTTCTGCCTGACATTTTTCTTTTCTTCTTATAGATGCAATTTCATCTTTTATCTCCCTGAACATTCTAAACATACCTGTTTTAAAATCTTCTTCAAGCTATTTTATACAATGAATTTCACCAGCGTGAACTTGTATTGTGAATATCGAGATTATTGGCTGTCTTCTTCATTGTTTTATTTATTCATGTGTTTTGGAATTTTGGTTCCCAGGTTACTTTTGTGTGGATTTTTGGTTTGTATTTCTATAGCTCTCTCTTGCTCACTTGTTCTTGCACTGTCACACTCTTTCTCTGTCTCTTTATGTGCATCTCTTCCTGTCTAGTATTTCCCAGTTGACTTCCCCCTGGGGCCCCACAGCAGAACCGCATCTTACATAGTGGTTTGGAGCTCCTGCCCTTAGTGACATTAGAGATATTACAGAGCCCGTCTCCAAGCCAGTGGCAGCTTGGTTCAGATTTTCCTCTAAACAGAGGCTGTGTTGATGCCCCCTGCCTCCTTATGGCCTCAGCTTCATATAACCCAGGGTTTCTCAACTGCAGCACTATTGACATTTGGGACCAGATGATTCTTTGTTGTGGGGGCTGTCATACACATTCTTGGATGTTTATTGGCATCCCTGGCTTCTACCCACTAGATGTGAGCAGCAACAGCACCCCACCCCGGTTGTGACAACCAGTAATGTCTCCAGATGTTGCCAGATATCCCCTGGGGAACAAAATCGTACCCTTCTTCTTGAGAGCCACTGGTATAACCTATAAACCCTGGAATCAATTAGTGATAGTCAATTTTAGCTTCTTTTAACAAGCAGATGGCCCCCAATCCAGTCCAACTTCCAGCCTATAACCTGGGTTCAGTCCCTCTTATTAAGTGGAGGACATTTAATTACCCTGTGGGAAAGAAAATTCCAGCTGCTGTGGCCTGCTTTGGGGCCCAGCACCCAGCAGGCTGTGACTGGAGCCATTACCGGTCCTTGAGGATGTCTATCTTGGTTTGTATTCTGGCATTGCCTTTTGGTGTTCTCTTTTTATATTTTGCATACCATAGCTACATGTTTGAAGCAAAGGGATGCCACACAGCATAAATGTCTTGACAAGAAGTCAAAGAAGAAAGTTTTACAAAACAACGATTTGAGTTTTTGTCATTGCTCTTCTTTTTTCTTTAAACATTTCCTTTATTGTTGTTGAGAATATACACAGCAGAATAAGACCAATTCAACTGTTTCTACATGCACAATTCAGTGACATTAATGACATTCTTTGAGTTGTGCAACCGTTCTCACCCTCGTTTTCTGAGTAGCTCCTCCCTCATTAACATAAACTCACTGCCCCCTAAGGTCCCTATCTAACCTTTCGAGTTGCTGCTGTCAGTTTGATCCAATATAGATAGTTCTTAAAAGAGCATAATGCTCAAGACAGAGCTTTTTTACTAGTAAAGCTAAACTGTTGTTTGGTTTTAAGAAGACATCAGGGGATAGTTGTGGTTTAAGGTTTAAAGATTGCATCAGGGCAGTAGTTTCAGGGGTTGTCATTGGTCTTCTTGATAACTCAACTCATTTAGATGCCTTCTTAGCTTATTGCCTTCCTTCCCCAACTTGATTATCACTTTGCTGCTTTTTATTTTTGGTATCTCCAACTCTTCGGCACCCTAGAGCAACAACAACGATTTTTGGTATTTGTAACAAAAACTTGCATAAACCTATTTTATATTTGGAGTATTGCTCAGATGAATTGAAACTTCTAGACATTTTTGAATGACTTCTACAGACCGCCCTGTATGACTTTATGTATTATTGCTGTGAGACCGACCCCAGGCATTGCCTGTTACAAATGAAGAGAATGAAGAGATTGTCCTACAAAGTGAGAGGTAAGGGAACGTGCTGACTGCAAGTTATAATGTGCAAGGACAGTGAGCCTGTGAGGGAGAAGGAAGAGGGCAGCTGGAAAATCTTCAGGAATGAAGCAAAACATAGCCAAGTTGGAACCGACCCCAGCCTGTTCCCTCCATGTTAAAGTTAGTTAAGTCAATTCCAGCGCCTATTTATAGTTAAGCCTTGGTTTTGATTAATGATCTTGGAGAGGTAGACAAGAGAGGGGGAGGGGACTCCAAGGAGGAAGGGAGGAGGCCAAGCTGCCGAAGCTGATATGCTGACCTGTTGTTTGGACCCTACCCTTCACTGCACACAGATTTCTGGCCAAACATAATAAAAAATTATTTTTATTAGAGGGCAGTAACCCATGTCAACATTTTCACTACAAGCCAAGTGAAGACATCAAATCCCTAAACACTGAGTAAGCTATAGGACAAGTCATGCTGCTCTTTTTCCTTGAGTCGCCCACCATGATTGTCATGGACACAACCTAAGCTTGAAGTATCTTTATAAGTTATGCTTTTGGACTTTAGTAAACACGGAATCAATAAGACAAACCTGCATTAATGTTTAAGCAGAAATCTTTTTGAGCTGGAAAGAGCCTTAGGAACATACCACTGTCCAGTAGTTTAATGCTGTAGAGGAGAAAACCAAGATATGAGAACCTGAGGGATTTGCTGAAAGCCACCCAGTATCTTGGTTCCTGAACAGGGACTAGCTCCTATGTCTCCCCCTCAATCAACAGCTTTTGCTACTTCAGCCCAAAAGAGAGTCCATTTTAATTTTGGTTGCTAGGCATAAATACTTTTCTGGTTGATTTATGTTCTCTGCTTTCAAAGTTGGAAATAGATTCAAGTTTATAGTTCTCATAAACTAGCTTCAGGTACTAAGGCGATTAGTGTATTATTAATCTCTCCTATTCTTTTTTTTTTTCTTCGTATTTTTTAACTAAAGCCCACCTTCCTTGAAAAGTGCTGTTTTCCGAAGATTAATTGGCCAGCCGTACACTCACACATAGAGGATGGATTGTGAGCAGGATTTGTCTTCATTGAAAACATCACTGTTGCATGAGTTTCAGTATTAGAGGAAAGTGGAGGGACGGATAGGACTGTTCTCTTACTTCCCCTTCGGTGTTGAGATTCAGTGTCATCTTTGTCTCTGTGATTTGTTGTTCCTTCACAGCAATTTGCTTCTATGTAAGAATCTCAGTAGCCCTAATGTTTATTTCTTTATTTATCTACGCTTCATGGAATTGTGTATGAAAAAAGTATGTTAGCCAGGACAATCCATTTTTTATTTATTAGCTTCCACTTACCGTTTAGTGATTTCTACTTGTGGCACCATGGATTTTGTGCAAAGCAACGTAACCATGTACGGGCCCAGTCCAACTGACAGTGATTCACTGGGGAAAGTCATTTTAGGGAACGTGTTGTATCATAAATCTGGAGACAGTGTTGTGGTGGTGGTGTGCCATTGAGTCAGTTCCAACTCATAGTGGATACCATCTGATAGAGTAGAACTGCCCCTTAGGGTTTCCTAGGCTGAAATCTTTATGGGAGTAGATTGCCAGGTCTTTTCTCCCACAGAGTGACTGGTGAATTCGAACTGCCGACCTTTTGGTTAGCAACCAAGTGTTTACCCCTGGTGCCGCCAGGGCTCCTGGAAACAGTGTAGGCCCCAGAATCTATCAGCTATTAGTGAGCGTGCTTAATCGTAATCATATAGATTTCTGCTTACTAACATGGAATCATACACGGGTAGAATCTTCCGTTTTGCAGGGAAGCTGATGTTCAGCATAGTCCATCTGTGTGTGTGCGTAATGCTGTGTGAGTTTCCTGTCCCTGCTGTAATAAATGACCACAAACCCAGTGGCTTAGAACAACACAAACTTATTATCTTAGAGTTCTGAAGGTCAGACATCTGAAAATGGGTCTCACTGGGCTAAAATCAAGGTGTTGGCAGAGCTACGTTCCTTCTGGCAGCTCCAGGGGAGGATCTGTTTGTTCCCTTGCCTGTTCCAACTTCTAGAGGCCACCTGCATTTCTTGGCTCGTGGCCTCTTCCTTCACCTTCAGAGCAGCAGTGTAGCACCTTCCAGTTACTCGCTGACTCTACTTTTGTCATCACATCTCCTTCTTTGAGTCTCCTTCCCTCCTCCTCTTATAAGGACCCTTGTGATGACATTGGGTCCACCCAGCTAATGCAGGATAACCGCCTCATCTAAAGATCATTAATTTAGTCACATCTGCAAAGTCCCTTTTGTCATGTAAGGTAACGTAGTCACAGGTTTCAGGGCTGGGGTTGTGGACATCTTTGGAAGGTTGTTATTTTGCCTCTCACAAATGTGTATAGAAATGGGAGGCTATTTTGAAACTGCCTGTTTTCATGCTGCTTTGCATGCTGGATATGAAACATAATTTCAACTCGGTACTTTCCACAGCAGCAATCTCTATAACACTGATGTCCAGAGAAATACAACACAAGCCACAAATGTGAGCCACCTCTGAAATGTAAAATTTTCTAGTTGCTGTTGTGTGTCATCGAGTCAATTCAGACTCAGAGTGACCCTACAGGGCAGAGTAGAACTGCCCCATAGGGTTTCCTAGGCCTGTAATATTTACGGTGGCAGATCATGGGGTCTTTTCTCCTGTGGAGCCACTGCTGGATTTGAACTGCTGACCTTTCCATTAGCATCCAAGCCAAACTCATTGCCACTGAGATGATTCCGACTCATATTGACCCAATAGCACAGAGTAGAACTGCCCCCATAAGGTTTTCAAGGAGTGGCCGGTGGATTCGAACTGCCGACTTTTTGGTTAGTAGCCAAGCTCTCAACCAGTGCACCACCAGGGCTCCTGCACCACTGAGGCTCCAATTTTCTAGTAGTCACATTAAAAAAATGTAAAATGATACAGGTGCAATTAATTTTAATTATATATTTTATTTAACTCAATAGATCCAAAATATTATGTCAGTATGTAATCAATATAAAAATATTAATGAGATAGTTTATATGTTTTATTTCATACTAAGTCTTCAAAATCCAGAGTGCATTTTACACTTACAGCACATCTCAGTATGGAATAGACCCATTCTGTGTGTTGAGTAGCAGCATGTGGCTCCCCGCTCCTGTTTTGGAAAGTGCAACTTTGTAGCCAAAGCTTTTATTAGCTCCCTACCCATTTAAGTGGCCAGGGCGGGGGGAAGGGGGCAGTGGTGGTTCAATGGTACAGTTCTCGCCTTCTGTGTGGGAAACTTGGGTTTGATTCCCAGCCAGTATACCTCAACTACAGCCACTACCTGTCATTGGATTGGAGGCTTGGGTATTGCTATGATATTGAACAGGTTTCAGTGGAGCTTCCAGACTAAGACAGACTAGAAAGAAAGGCCTGGCAATCTACTTCTGAAAACATGAGCCAGTGAAAACCCTGTGGATCTCAGTGGTCCGATCCTGTTGTGCATGGGGTAGTTATGAGTTGGCAGTTGACCCCACAGCAGCTAACAAGAATAACCCATTGAAGAGCTAAATTGTCTGTTCAAAGAAATGTGGTATGATGGCTAACACTGGACTAGAGCAAGGTTTCTCAGCCTTAGCACTATTGGCATTCTGGGCCCAATGGTTGTCTGTGATGGGGTTGTCCTGTGCATTAGAGTATGTTTAGCAGCATCCCGGGCTTTTACCCACTCGATAACAGTTGAGTCACAACCAAAATGTCTCGAGACGTTACCAGATATCCCCCAGGAGGCAAAATGGCCCCTGGTTGAGAACCCCTGGACTAGAGGTAGAAGATTTGGTTTTGAACGCAGCTCCATACATTACTCTGTGACCTTGAGGGAGCCACTTGAACTTGTTACAATAATTTCATTCTCTTTGAAATGGGTAGAGTAGTGTCTAGGTTGCCTGAGAGTCAACTGTGTATATGAAACAACTTTGTAAATTGTAGATGGTCTGCAAGAGGCAGTCAGCATTGTATCTATTTTATTTATGTATAGCACTGGAAATAAGTACAGCTATTTCAATACTGATACATTTTTTCATAATATTTATTTTTTTAAGTACTCTATTTATGACCATTGGATTATAACACGGACGGGGTGTTCAGAGTGCTTTGTTTGCCTGGCTGTTGGTGCTGGTGGGATCCTTGTGGACTTCTCAGCTCTGTGTAGGGTGCAGCCTGTCCTAGAACTTGCAAAGATGTTCTGTAAACTCCTTTGAATGACCTAATATTTATTGAACTTCTGGTTCTACCAGGAACTGTGCTAGGTTATGGATTAATTAGGGTTTTGGTTGCCAGTAACCTAAGCCGATTAGAACTGTTCTTGTTCTTGTGAGCTGCTGTCCAGTGGGCCCCGATTCATGGCAACCCCATGCACAACCGAATGAAATGCTGCCTGGTCCTGTGCCATCTCCATGATTGGTTCGTCTTAGTCTGGAAGCTCTGCTGAAACCTGTTCAGCATCCTAGCAACACATAAGCTTCCACTGACAGACGGGTGGGTGGTGGCCGTGCATGAGGAGCGTTGGCCGGAAATTGAATCAGAGTCTCCCACATGGAGGATGAGAATTCTGCCGCTGAACCACCACCAATCTTTGACCTAAGTTGACTGGGCATTTATTTTGAGCTAGGCAATTTGCACACCACTATAGTCATGTAATATATTCCACAGCCCAGTTGTACTGAAAAGAAAACACAGAAGACATCTTTTTATATTTTGAGCACTAAAGTGTACCAGCGCTGTCGTTTTCTCACTGGTAAGACTGCTCTGTTCCTTAAAGTTATTTGCATTTGTAGGAAGAGTAACTTTCAGTCACGGTGTTCACCCAGTCTTGCCACTTTTGCACGATGGTTCCATACTTCCTCTGGAGTTGTAGTTGTGAAATACCACTTGGGAAAATGGAAATATATTTATGAAATGGCAGTAAATGGATGATTAATGAAAACCAGGCTTATCTATTCTTTTCAATAAGAAGGACAGAGCATTTAAAAATAATAGTCTGTTTTATCCACAGGGTATAATTACACACAGATTGCTGATTTGATTCTCAATTCAGTGTTTTTGAAGCACATACCTTAAGAAGGATGAAAATTGATTATTTGTCCTTATATTTCATCGGAGCCTATATCATCAACTGTGCTGTTAAACCTTTGCTCTGGTTCACTCAAAACATTGTTGAAAGAAGCCAGATTACTGGTTATTTGTTGGCTGAGCTTTTTGGCTACAATTACACAAAACTTTCAAGTGGAGTGTACGGTCACTGTGACAAGCAATACTTTTATACATGCCCTAATTTAACAGCAATTAACTACCCAGGAATAAGAGCTAGGTAACGATTTTTAAAATATATATTTACAAAAGAAGATGGAGGTTTTTGATGCTGAACAGAACCTCAGAAGCGTCAGTTACTTTGCTTGTGATTCTAATTCTGATGCCTTCTTGAATTTTTCTGCTGAGTAACTCAGACATCACCGGACTGGTGTCTGAACATTGATGAGTTAATGGTGGGAGTACCTTCTTAGCTTGCTTTTATTTACACAGATAAAAGGCATGGGATCACCTCTTGTGTTGTGATCACCACCAGCGCCCCCTCCTTTGATGTCCGCTCATTTGCAGATCCTGTGTTTGCAATGGGTTCCCAACTGAAAACGCTGTCTATGGATGAGCTCCATAAATTGTGCATAGTTACTTTTGCGACATCTCTTTGTACTTCTGTGCATATCATCACTTGAGGTATTGTCTCTTGATAAGGGAATTGAATTTCTTTATTAGGGCGGCATTAAGTGCAGGAAGAAGTGAAAATTGTAAGTTGTTAAAATGCAAAGAGAAAAGACGTAGTTGGGCAGCAATGCGTTTATATAGATTATTATGCGTTCTGTCCATTCGTGGCGCAGTGGTCAAGCTTTTGACTGTTAAAGAAAAGGTCAGCAGTTCGAATCCACCAACCTCCAACCGCTCCTTGGAAACCCTACAGGGGCAGTTCTACTCTGTCCTGTAGGGTCACTATGAGTTGGAATCGACTGGATGGCAATAGGTTTGGTGCGTTCATAACAGCTAAGCATTAAAAGATGGGAATGGAGATGCTTCTAGAATTTTAGATAGACTAAATAAAACTTAGAGGCTCTACGGATATAGTTCATGAATTAGTAACTATAAGAACAAAAGACTAACTCGAGCATCTTGTTATGGGCAATCAAAAGAGCAAAGAAATAAGAAACAGATCTAGAGGATTAAGCATTGAATGAGGTGATTTCACAACGTGGCATTTTTAACCACTACATTTTGAGCAAAGTTTATGTTTTGCCAAGGGGTCTGCCTAGCATATTTCAGTGTTCGAATTCCTCCTGCTGGTTGATAGGTAGGTTTCATTTGAAGTGAAAGTGGCCCGTAAATTAAACAATGGCTATGGGTCCAGATGGAGTTCTGAGATTTTTAAAAGTAAAACTGAGCCTCAAGAGATCAAAAAGTAGTTGGAAAAATGGTGTCTTTCACACAAATATGATGTGCCCACTGCGCTGTCCCCTATGCGTTCCCTAGATTATGCCTAAGGGAGACCCCAGCCGTGCATTTCATTTTCACTTTTAACTAATGACGTTCACCTCTATAGGTTCTCTTAATCTGTCGAATTTGCTGTTCCCCAGAATAAAATTTACACTCTCAGCAGATTAAATTGCTTGCGTACTAATTTTGGAATTTCACAACTTCTGTTCAGGGGTCAAGGCCACTTGAGAGCCATTAGCAGTGGGATGGGCTGGACAACCTCAGTGCTACTTTCCAGGACAGGAGCCCATCTTGTATGATTGTTCTAGGGATTGGATGAGGCTGGTCACTTCTGGACACATACTTTGAACTCATCAATTACTGACCTTTTGGGTAGCATTTTTAATGGCTCCATCTGTAAAAAAAAATTGTGAATATTTTTCATTTCCTAAAGTATGTATACAGATCAGAAATCCCTGGGCATTGCAGATGCCCTTGGCTGCTAACCGAAAGGTTGGAGGTTTGAGTCCACCCAGAGGTGCCTCGGAAGAAAGGCCTGGCAATCTGCTCCCAAAAAACCAGCCACTGAAGACCCTATGGAGCACAGTTCTACTCTGACACACATGGGGTCTCCATGAGTCAGAGTCGACTCGAAGGCAACTGGTTTTCTACAGATCAGAAGAATACACCTTTAAGAAGATTTTGTTCTTTATGTATAAACCTAAGCCGTCTAACCACAATACTTGTTTTTTTCTTCAAGGATAAATACATTATTTTTCTGGGTAAACTGTATTGAGACAGGTAATCCCTCTTTCCCCACTACATGAATAAGATAAAAAAAAAAGTAATGCCCTGTTAATAAATCACAAACATCATCTAGTATTAGAACTACAGAAACCATAGACGCTTTGATTGTTCAAGTCTGATGGATTTAAGGCACCCCTCACACACACACACACACACACACACACACACACACACACACACACACACACACACGGTCTATAAACATTGCACACACACACCCCCATGTATTTGTTAGACAAAGCAGCAATTGACTGAGGGTAAAACACATTCCAGAGCATTGTTTTGTACCTTGTTTCGTGCGAGAAACAAAAAGACTTTCACACTGAAGCTCGGTCAATTAAAAATGCTTTTTAAAAACAGAGCTGGAATGTTCACATCTATAGATCTCCTTAATCTGAGTCGCAGTTGCTATTTCCCAGGACAAAAATTATACTCTCAGTGGATTAAATTGCCTGAGAACTGATGTAGGAATTTTACAGCGCCTGCTCAGGGTTTAAACACCGCTTGAAAGAAATTACCAGTAGGACGGGCTGGACAGCTTTTGTGTGACTTTTCAGGGCAAGAACTCTACACCGCATTTCAGAACCAAGATCATGTTCTTGGCCATTTCTTTGGAGTGTAGGCCCAATCAAGGCCATGATGAACGTGTGTAATGACAATTTCTATGTGATGGTTAAGTTGATGTGAAGTCAGCTCCAACTCATGGTGCCTCCATGTATGTCAGAGTAAAGCTGTGCTCCATAGGGTTTTCAATGGCTGATTTTTTGGAAGTAGATTGCCAGTCCTTTCTTCTGAGGTGCCTCAAAATGGGCTCAAGCCTTCAATCACAAACCTCCAATATCCACTGTGGGAATTGTGATGGAAAGAAAATGTCCACCTCTGTCAACAGGAGTTTAAGGGGGAAGATAGTTTCCCTCCCACTCCAGGGAGGCAGAGCAAGGCACACAATCTAGACTCGGCCAGTCAGATATTTCTGCCTCAACTTGGAACCTTGAGAGAGTAGTGCAGAGATAAAGAGGCCTGGAGGTCAGTGGCAAGTGGAGTGGCCACTGGGTCTGTGGCAGTGGCAATGCACAGGGGCCATGGCAATGACAGGTATCCAGGACAGACACATTTGTTATCTAGCCTTGATTCCTGTGCATTTTCTGAGCCTGACTCCCCAGAAAACACTGATACTCCTTCAGTATTTTTCATTTCTTTTTAAGTTGAGATCAAATTTCTGTTGCTTGCAACCAAGAATCCTGACGGATATTCAAGCATTCACCATCCCTGTGCACCCTGAGCCCTGGCTTCTGTGTACCAGCATGTCTCTGGGCAGTGCAGTCTGCCTGGTCTCTGCATGGAGCAGGCCAGAAGTGCCAGGACGTCCACATCTCCCAGGATCAACTTTCAGCTCATGACCGATGGGCATTGGTATATAAATACACCAGCTTCCTCAGCCTCGTTGGCATTACTCTGAGGCTTGTTATACACCGTCTCTCAAGGTCCCCAGCAGGATTGAGCCCCAGTTGCCCACAAGGGTAGTCAGCTTTACTGGCTTCCTTCCCTGCCCTATCTCACTACACACTTCTCTACTACTGTTTCCTGAGAACACCTCCAAAATAAGCTACATACACTCAGATGCTTGCCCACTACCCGTAACTGGGGCTCAGTCCTGCTGGAAGACTTTGAGAGACAGTGTAGAGCACCCCTCAGAGTTATCCCAACTGGCGGCAAGGAGGTTGCTGTGTTTACCCACCAACAGCACATCTGTCTTCGATAAGGGCTGCTTCCAGGGGCATTAACTCTCTGGTATTTCTGACTTGCCCTGCGTGATGATTTGCTCCTTCAGCCAGAAAAAAAAGCCCTCAGGCAGTGTTACAGGTGTTCCCGGTAGACAGACTTCAGCAGGTACAGGTGAAGGTCGAGGGTCAGGCATCAACAATATCTGCTATACAAGTTAGACTTTTAGAAAAGATTTTGTTATATTGCTGCATTACTGAGGTTTATTCTACTTGTTCCTGGCCTGGATCTGTGAGAGATTCTCTTTGCAAGACTTCCCCCACCCCTTGTTAAACATCGAGAGCATCTGGTTCCTTAGCAATCCACTTGAGGTGGAGTGTTATCTTCCAGATACGTTCTGGGTTTCTTATATGGTCAGAATTACAAATAGGGAGTCTCTGGATGGTACAAACAGTTAAGTGCTCTGCTACTAGCCTAAAGATTGCTTTGAATCCACTCAGAGGCACCTCAAAAGACAGGCCTGGCAATCTGCTTCTGAAAGGTCACAGCCTTGAAAACCCTATGGAGCAGTTCTAGTTTGCACACACGGCGTCGCCATGAGTCGGAATCGACTCGACAGCAACTAACAACAATGAAGTATTAATGAAGAGTCTCATTCTTAGGTATTGAAAGTTTCAGCATGATTAAATAAAAAAAATTACAACTGGAACATCTTTTCCTTCTGGATACCATTTCCCTTTGACTTACCTTAGATTCTCAGGAATTCATGCATAGATAACACACTGGGCCTGTGTTCTGGTCAGACAGCTCTTGAGAGTGGAGCATGGTGTCTTGGAATCACCACAGAGCCATCCACCTATGAGAAAGTATCTAGAAAATAAGCTACTCTAGAATTCCTGGCATCTTATCACCAAAGGCCCAGATTTATTGCAGACTGACATCCTTGCTCCATTCGCTTTGTACAGTCTTCATTTTGCCCAAATGGGAGCATTTGTTTTGAAAATATGCGTTGGATTGCTGGGCTGTGTTGCTTAAATGGAAACCATTTATTTGAATTATAAACATGGCACCATAGCTGCTGTCCCTTGTAGGTTTTTGTCAGTTTAGCAGTCGGTGTATGAAACAGCTGAATCCATCGTCTCCAGGCAACCCCGCCCAACCCTCTTCCAGGGTTTCGCATCCTGTAAAGGGCACCATGTCCACTGGTTGCTGAAGCCAGGTACTTGAATGTCAGTTTCGGCCCTTCTCTCTCCCGTGTCCTCACCCAGCATCCAATCAGTTCTCAAACAACATCTCTTCCACTTCTCACACATCTCTTCAATCTCCATCCCCACAGTCCTGTGCTAGTTCAGACCTCCATCATCTCTCTCACCTGGGACAGCTTCATGACTGGACTCTCTGCTTTCAACATGGCCCACCGACAGTCCACTCTCTCCTTTTGTAGTTCATGTGGTTTTTCAAAAGTGCCAGTCTGACATTGCCACTTCCCTGTTAAAATGCTTTGCTGATTCTCTGTTGCTCTTAGAATCAAGTCTAAACTCCTTGACCTTGTTTGTAAAGCTCTCCAGTCCACCTCTCTACTTCTTCATCACTAGCCTCCGACCATCTAGCCTCTCCCCAAATTCTATCTCAAACATAATCAATGCTTTCAGTTCCTTGAGTATGTCTTGTGGTCTCTCACTTATAAGCCTTTACACACACTCTTCCCTCTGCCTGGAATATTATTGCTTAGTCTTGATTGCTTGTGTTTCTCAAGAGGCAAGTTCAAGCCCTGACCTGCTGTCAGTTTTTGATTAAAAATGTTGACTTTGGCTTTGCTTTTTATATTAACAGTGGTAAACTCCATAATTCCTTACAGCTTACAGAATGATATTTGCTTACCCCATGGGATTCAAAGTAATTTTTAATGTATTTGACAAGGAAAAAGAGCAGATTCAGTACTTCACCATCACCACCAAGAATTAAAAGGTGGTAAAACAGATGTTAATCAGCTATATTAACTGGCCATAAACTTCAATCCTGCTCAAGTATTTCTCCTAGGTCCAAGATAAGTTGCAGACTCAGTTAACAAGGATTTTCCTAGCTCTACTATATTTTTTTAAAAGCTATTAACATTTTGGCTTTGAACTTCTCTTTTTCTCTTCATATCTGGGTTGCCAGAAACTGGTCAGACCATTTTGTCTAAATATAACAGTGCTTAAACCTTATGATGAATTCACAGAAAACCACTATTGTGGAAATAGCTGTTTAAAACCTCAGTGATAAAAATGCATGCAATTGAAATGGATCAAAAATACTTGAGTCGGAGGCGAGGCCAAGATGGCGGAGAAGTCAGATGCTTCCGGTGGACCCTCTTACAACAAAGACCCGAAAAAACAAGTGATTTGATTATATATGACAGTCTAGGAGCCCTGAACATCAAAGGCAGAGTTGAGGAACTGGACTGAGTGGCAGGGAGAGGGAGAGATCCTTCGGAAGCAGCGACTAGTTGCCAGACCTGACCCGGCAAGAGCCTGAGCCCTTCAGGCCTGATCAGCTCAGGGGTGAGCGGTGAGGCAGGCAAGCAGCCATGCCCGGGAGGTGCGTTTTCTGCACTGGGAGAGACCCAGCTGCTGAGAGTCTACACGGCCACCCAGAACCAGTGAGAAGCAGCTCTCGATCTAGTGAAAGATAAGTAATTGCGGACGGCCTACTGCGTGGATCAAAAACACCCCCCTTAGGGAAAAACCTCTCTCTCATTTATCTCCTCACTCCCTGCTCTGCATTGGGTCTCGGACTGGCTTCAGCAATTGTTGAGTCCCCTGGGCTGGAAATAGAATCCGTCACACGCCTGGAGCCATTCTCCCTGCCTTGGAGAGTGAACACATTAACAAACAGGGGAAAAAATAAACTTCTGGCGCCCCTAAGCTAGGAACCCAGGGTAGGCACAGCTCCTTTGCCTAGGCACAGATATAAGGGATCCACGGACTTTGATGCCTTTCCCCCTGCGTAGACTTGTGTGGGCCCATCTCAACAGCACAGACCCTCATTACCGCAGTACCCCAGGGTGTATACCAGAAGTCTAACTTCAACTGTTTCAGCTGTGAAGTGGCAAGTTCTTGACATTTAAAACTGCTCTGCCCATTAAGCAGGGTCTTCACCTACCCACATCAGGGGCCTGAGGACTGGTGGGTCCACCCACACCACCTAGCCACCTGCGATAGGGGCCCATGAATAAGAGGTGCCCCCCAGTCCTTATAGCCAACAGCATTAGATGCTCATAGTCCGGCTGCAAAACTCACCCACCTATGCACTCTAGGGCAGAGGGACATGCCTTCCTCCTGGACACTTGGGGGTGGCTGTCAGCCCCTTGCCTTGATCAGAGTGTGTCCCCCTGCTGCAGCCAGTTGCCTGTGCCTACACCAATCATCCATGCCTGTCTAGGACTGTAAGTGAGAGCCTACACCACAAACTTGGTGGCTGTCTACCTGGGCACCTGAGCTGAATCCATACAGGAGGAGTGGGCAGACTCCTGAGCTCACATACCTAGTAAAAGATCTAACCACCTTGTGACAGGACATTAGAGTTTCAAAGTTGCCAATAATCAAACTAGCTCATATGAACAGCCTGTTTGGGCATGTCAAAACAAAACAAGAAGCTAGGACACAGTAAGCAGACATAAAATAAGTAAATATAATAACTTATTGATGGTTTGGGGACAACAGTCAATATCAAATCACATAAAGAGGCAATCCATGATGGCTTCAGCAAGCTCCCAAAATAAAGAATCTAGACATTTTCCAGAGGAGGAAAGTTTCTTGGAATTACCAGAGGCAGAATATGAAAGATTAATATACAGACCTCTTCAAGAAATTAGGAAGGAAATTAAGCAAAACGCAGAACACACAATAGAGGAAATTAAAAAGATTAGAGAAGAGCATAATGACAAATTTAACAAGCTGCAAGAATCCATAGAGAGACAGCAATCAGAAATCCAGAAGATTAACAATAAAATGTCAGAATTAGACAACTCAGCAGAAAGTCATAGGAGCAGAATTGAGGCAATGGAAGTCAGAATTAGTGAGATTGAAGATAAAGCACTTGACACCAACTTATTTGAGGAAACATCAGATAAAAGGATTTAAAAAAATGAAGAAACCCTAAGAATTATGTAGAACTCTATCAAGAGGAATAACCTATGAGTGATTGGAGTACCACAACAGGGGGGGATAACAGAAATACAGAGAGAGTTGTTGAAGATTTGTTGGCATAAAACTTCTCTGATATCGTCAAAAATGACAAAATATCTATCCAAGATGCTCATTGAACCCCACATAAGGTAGACCCCAAAAGAAAGTCACCAAGCCATATTATAATCAAACTTGCCAAAACCAAAGATAAAGAGAGAATTTTAAGAGCGGCTAGGGGTAAATGAAAAGTCATCTACAAAGGACAGTCAATAAGAATAAGCTCGGACTAGTCAGCAGAAACCATCCAGGCAAGAATGAAGTGGGATGACATATATAAAGTCTTGAAGGAAAAAAACTGCCAGCCAGGAATTATATATCCAGCAAAACTGTCTCTCAAATATGATTGCTAAATTAGGGCATTTCCAGGTAAAAAGAAGTTTAGGGAATTTGCAAAAACCAAACCAAAATTATGAGAAATACAAAAGGGAGTCCTCTGGTCAGAAAATCAGTAACATCAGATAACAACCCAAGACTAGAACACAGGACAGAGCAACCAGATATCAACCCAGAAAGGGAAGTCACAAAAGAAGATCAAAGCTAAAACTCTGAAAATAGGGAAACAGATGGCAATATGTAAAAGATGACAACATTAAAACAAAAAAGAGGGACTTAAGGAATGTAGACATAGATTTTTCATATGGAGAGGAAATCAAGGTGATATAAAGAAATAAAAGACTGGTATATACTTAAAACAATAGGGCTAAATATTAAGATGACCACAAAGGAAACTAACAATCCTACAAGTCAAAATAAAAAGCTAGAAAAATATAAAGACTCAGCAAACACAAAATCAACAACAATAAAAAAGATGAAAAGAAAATAGGTAAAGAAAACTGACTCAGCACAGAAAATTAAGTGGAACAAAGAAACTGTGAACAACACACAAAAAAAGATGTCAGAATGACAGCACTAAACTCATACCTGTCAATAATTACTCTGAATGTAAATGGACTAAATGCACCAATTAAGAGACAGAGAGTGGCAGATTGGATTAAAAAACACGATCTGTCTATATGCTGCCTACAAGAGACACACCTTAGACTTAAAGACACAAACAAACTAAAACTCATAGGATGGAAAAAAATATATCAAGCAGACAACACTCAAAAAAGAGCAGGAGTGGCAATATTAATCTCTGACAAAACAGACTTTAAAATCCACCACAAAGGATAAGGAAGGACAGTGTATAATGATTAAATGCTGAATACACCAGGAGGACATAACTATAATAGATATTTACATATCCAATGACAGGGCTCCAAAATACATAAAACAAACTAACAGCACTGAAAAGAGAGGTAGAAAACTCCACAATAGTAGTAGGAGACTTCAACACGCCACTTTCGGTGAAGGACAGGACATCCAGAAGGAAGGTCAACAAAGACATGGAAGAGCTAAATGCTACAGTGAACCAACTTGATCTCATAGACATATACCGAACACTCCACCCAACAGCAGCCAAGTATACTTTCTTTTCCAATGCACATGGAACATTCTCCAGAATAGACCACATGTTAGGCCATAAAGCAAGCCTTAACAAAATCCACAGCGTCAAAATATTACAAAGCATCTTTTCTGACCATAAAGCCATAAAAGTAGAAATCAACAACAGAAAAAGGAAGGAAAAAAAATCAAACACATGGAGACTGAACAACACCTTGCTCAAAAACTACTGCGTTGTAGAAGAAATTAAGGATGGAATAAAGAAATTCATAGAATCAAGTGACAATTAAAACACATCCTACGAGAACCTTTAGGACACAGCAAAAGCAGTGCTCAGAGGTCAGCTTATAGCAATAAATGCACACATCCAAAAAGAAGAAAGGGCCAAAATCCAAACATTAACCCTACAAGTGGAACAAGTAGAAAGAGAGCAGCAAAAGAAGCCCTCGAACACCAGAAGAAAGGAAATAATAAGAATTAGAGCAGAATTAAATGAAATAGAGAAATAGAAAAACAATTGAAAGAGTTAACAAGACCAAAAGCTTGTTTTTTCAAAAGATCAACAAAACTGATAAACCATTGGCCAAACTGACAAAAGAAAAACAAGAGAGGAAGCAGATAAACCGGATAAGAAATGAGCTGGGTGATATCACAACAGACCCAACTGAAATTAAAAGAATCATAACAGAATACTATGAAAGATTGTACTCTAACAAATTTGAAAATCTAGAGGAAATGGACAAATTTCTAGAAAGTCAGTACATACCTAAACTGACACAAACAGAGGTAGAACAACTAAATAAACGCATAACAAAAGAAGAGATAGGAAAGGTAATTAAAAAACTCCCAACAAAAAAAAAGCCCTGGCCCGCATGGCTTCACTGGAGAATTCTACCAAACTTTCAGAGAAGAGTTAACACCACTACTACTAAAGGTATTTCAGAGCATAGAAAAGGATGGAATACTCCCAAACTCATTCTATGAAGCCAGCATAACCCTGATACCAAAACCAGGTAAAGACACCACAAAAAAAGAAAATTACAGACCAATATCCCTCATGGACATTGACGCAAAAATCCTCAACAAAATTCTAGCCAATAGAATTCCCCAATATATCAAAAAAATAATTTACCATGATCAAATGGGATTTATACCAGGTATGCAGGGATGGTTCAACATTAGAAAAACAATCAATATAATCCATCACATGAATAAAACAAAAGACAAGAACCACATGATCTTATCAATCGATGCAGAAAAGGCATTTGACAAAGTCCAACACCCATTCATGATAAAAGCTCTCAACAAAATAGGAATAGAAGGGAAATTCCTCAATATAATTAAGGGCGTTTATACAAAGCCAACAGCCAACACCATCCTAAATGGAGAGACTTTGAAAGCATTCCCCTTGAGAACGGGAAGCAGACAAGGATGCCCTTTATCACCACTCTTATTCAACATTGTGCTGGAGGTCCTAGCCAGAGCAATTAGGCTAGAAAAAGAAATAAAGGGCACACAAATTGGTAGGGAGGAGCTAAAAGTATCTCTATTTGCAGATGATACAATCTTATACATAGAAAACCCCAAAGAATCCACAAGAAAACTACTGGAACTAATAGAAGATTTCAGCAAAGTTTCAGGATACAAGATAAACATACAAAAATCAGTTGGATTCCTTTACACCAGCAAAGAGAACCTTGAAGAGGAAATCACCAAGTCAATACCATTGACAATAGCCCCCAAGAAGATAAAATACTTAGGAATAAATCTAACCAGACACGTAAAAGATCTATACAATAAAAACTACAAGACACTACTGCAAGAAATCAAAAGAGACCTGCATAAGTGGAAAAACATACCTTGCTAATGGATAGGTAGACTCAACATAGTGAAAATATCAATTCTACCCAAAGCGATCTACAGTTACAGTGCAATCCCGATCCAGATTCCAGCAGCATTTTTTAATGAGATGGAGAAACAAATCACCAACTTCATAGGGAAAGGAAGAGGCCCTGAATAAGTTTAAAGCATTACTCAAGAAGAAGAACAAAGTGGGAGGCCTCACACTACCTGATTTTAGAACCTATTATACTGGCACGGTAGTCAAAACAGCCTGGTACAACAACAGATACATAGACCAGTGGAACAGAATTGAAAATCCAGACATAAATTCATCCACCTATGAGCAGCTGATATTTCACAAAGGCCCAAAGTCCGTTAATTGGGAAAAGACAGTCTCTTTAACAAATGATGCTGGCATAACTGGATATCCACCTGCAAAAAACTGAAACAAGACCCATACCTCACACCATGCGCAAAAACTAACTCAAAATGGATCAAAGACTTAAATATAAAATTGAAAACTATAAAGATCATGGAACAAAAAATAGGGACAATGCTAGGAGCCATGATACATGGCATCAACACAATACAAACTGTAAGTAACAATGCACAAGCACCAGAAGAGAGACTAGATAAATGCGAGCTCCTAAAAATCAAACACTTATGCTCATCAAAAGACTTCACCAAAAGAGTGAAAAGACAGCCTATAGACTGGAAAAAAAAATTTGGCTAGGACAAATCCGATCAGTGTCTAATCTCCAAAATCTACAAGATACTGCAAAACCTCAACAACAAAAAGGCAAATAACCCAATTAAAAAATGGGCAAAGGATATGAACAGGCACTTCACCAAAGAAGACACTCAGGTGGCCAACAGACACATGAAGAAATGCTCACGATCATTAGCTGTTAGAGAAATGCAGATCAAAACTACAATGAGATATCATCTCACCCCAACAAAGCTAGCATTAATCCAAAAAACACAAAATAATAAATGCTCGAGAGGTTGTGGAGAGACTGGAACACTTACACACTGTTGGTGGGAATGTAAAATGGTACAGCCACTTTGAAAATCGATTTGGCACTTTTTTGAAAAGGTAGCAATAGAAGTACCATATGATCCAGCTATCCTGCTCCTTGGAATACATCCTAGAGAAATAAGAGCCATCACACGAATAGATATATGCACACCCATGTTCATTGCAGCACTGTTCACAATAGAAAACAGATGGAAACAACCTATGTGCACATCAGCGGACCAATGGATAAACAAATTGTGGTATATCCACACAATGGAATACTATGCAACGGTAAAGAACAATGATGAAGCCGTGAGACATCTTATAACATGGAGGAAGCTGGAGATCATTATGCTGAGTGAATTTAGTCAGTCACAGAAGGACACAAATATTGTAGAAGACCACTATTATAAGAACTCAAGAAAAGGTTTAAACACAGAAGAAAACATTCTTTGATGGTTACGAGGGTGGGAGGGAGGGTGAGGGTTATTTACTAACTAGATAGTAGATAAGAATTATCTTAGGTGAAGGGAAGGACAGCACACACTACAGGGGAAGTCAGCACAACTGGACTAAACCAAAGCTAGGAAGTTTCCTGAATACAGTCAAACACTTTGAGGGACAGAGTAGCAGGGGTAGGGATCTGGGGACCATGCTTTCAGGGAACATCCAGGTCAGTTGGCATAACGAAGCTTATTAAGAAAATGTTCTGCATCCTACTTTGGTGAGTGGCGTCGGAGGTCTTAAAAGCTTGTGAGCGGCCATCTAAGATGCATCAATTGGTCCCAGCCCACCTGGAATAAAGGAGAATGAAGAACACCAAAGACACAAGGGAAGTTATTAGCCCAAGAGACAGAAAGGGCCACATAAATCTGAGACTGCATCAGCCTGAGACCAGAAGAATGAGATGGTGCCTGGCTATCACCAATGACCGCCCTCACCGGGGACACAACAGAGAGTCCCTGATGGAGCAGTAGAAAGATGGGGTGCAGAACTCAAATTCTAGTAAGTAGACGAGACTTAATGGTCTGACTGAGACTGGAGGAACCCCAGAGAGCATGGCCGCTGGATTCTCTATCAGCCAGAACTAAAACAATTTCTGAGGCCAACTGTTCAGACAGGCATTGGACTGGACTGTGGGATATAAAGTGATACTGGTGAGGAGTGTGCCTCTTAGCTCAAGCAGATACCAGAGACTAAATGGGCAGCTTCTGTCTGGAGGTAAGATGGGAAGGCAGAGGGGGTTAGGAGCTGGTTGAATGGACGTGGGGAAGCAGGGGTGGAAAGGAGGAGTGTGCTGTCACAGTATGGGGAGAGCAATTAGAGTCATATAACAATGTATGTACAAAGTTTTGTATGGGAAAAAAAAAATTCGAGTAAACATAATGCTAAAGCCCTGTGTTAAGCCTGTGAAAGACACAGATAAGCTCACAGTTTACCTCAACATTTATAGGGTGACCCAACGTCCCTGTTTGCACAGACTGAGGGGATTCCTGACACACAGGGGTTTCAGTGGTAAAACCAGAAAGTCCTGGTTAAACTCAAGATGAGTTGGTCACCATCGACTAGCATTAGGCTTGGCTCTTGTAGAAAATTTGAAAATCACTGTAAAGTGTAAAAAAGCAGGAAAGAAAATCGCACACCGTTTCCCCACCCCAAGACACTCACTGTCCATCTTTTTCTGTGATTTTTTTTAAACTTTATTTTGCATAGCGTATAATTCGCCTTTTTAAGTGTGCAATTCAATGGTTTTTTAGTCAGTTTGCTAAATTGTCCATCTATCACCACAAATCATTTTTAGAACGTCTTCGTTTTTTTAAATTTTATTGTGCTTTAGGTGAAAGTTTACAGCTCACGTTTATTTGTCGTTCAAAAATTTATACACATCTTATTTTGTAACATTGGTTGCAATTCCCACAATGTAACAGCACGCTTCCCCTTCCCACCCTGGGTTCCCTGTGTCCATTCGTCCAGTTTCTGTCCCTCCCTGCCTTCTTGTCTTGCTTTTGGGTAGGTTTGTCCATTTGGTCTCATATATCTGATTGAACTAAGAAGCTGTTCCTCACATGTGTTATTTTTGTTTTACAGGCCTGTCTGAATCTTTGTCTGAAAAGTGGACTTCGGGAGTGGTTTCAGTTCTGAGTTAGCAGAGTGTCCGGGGGCCATATTCTCGAGTGTTCCTGCAGTCTCAGTCAGACCATTAAGTCTGGTCTTTTTACTAGAATTTGAGTTCTTCACCCTCCTTTTCTCCTGCTCCAGCTGGGACTCTCTGTTGTGTTCCCTGTCAGGGTGGTCATTGGTGGTAGCTGGGCACCATCTGATTCTTCTGGGCTCAGGCTGGTGGAGTCTCTGGTTCATGTGGTCCTTTAGTCCTTTGGGCTAATATTTTCCTTGTGTCTTTGTTTTTCTTCATTCTCCTTTGCTCAGGACCGAATGGGACCAACATGTGTATCTTAGATGGCCACTTACTTGCAAGCTTTTAAGACCACAGACGCTACTTACCAAAGTGGGATGTAGAACATTTTCTTTATGAACTATCTTATGCCAATTGACCTAGATGTCTCCCTAGACTATGGTCCCCAGCCCCCAGCCCCCAGCCCCAGCCACTCGTTTCCTCGAAGTGTTTGGATGTGTCTAAGAAACGTCTATGCTTTTGCTTTGGTCTAGTTGTGCTGACTTCCCCTGTATTGTGTGTTGTCCTTCCCTTCACCGAAGTTGACAGTTGTGTACTATCTAGTTAGTGATTTCCTCTCCCACTCCCTTGCCACCCTCATAACCATCAAAATTTTAGAACACGTTCATCACCCTCAGAAGATATCTGTCATACCCATTTAATGACGTAAATTCTCATTCTCCTCCACCTAAGCCCCAGACAACCACAAATCCACTTGCTGTCTCTATGGATTTCCCCATTCTGGGCATTTCGTATAAATGGTATCATACACTATGTGGTCTCTTGTGTCTGCCTTAATTTAGCATAAAGGTTTTGAAGTTCATCCATGTTGTAGCATTTATCAGTGTTTTATTTCTTTTTATTGTGAAATAATCTTCCATTGTATGGATAGACCACATTTTGTTTATGCATTTATCAGTTGATGGACATTGGGGTTCTTTCATAATCGTCCTAGTACAAATAAGGCTGTTATGAACATTCACATAAAAGTCTTTATGTGAATGTATGTTTTCATTTCTCTTGGGTATATACCTATAGGAGTAGGATTGCTGGGTCATATAGTAACTCAATGTTTAACTTTTTGAGGAACTGGGAAACTTGCAAAGTAGCTGCACTACTTTACAGTCCCTCAGTGTGTGAGGGTTCCCAATTTCTCCACATCCTTGACAACACTTGTTATTATCTGTCTTTGATTATAACCATCCTAGTGGGTGTGAAATGGTATCTCATTGTGGTTTATATTTGCGTTGTTTGCATTCCCCTGATGACTAATGATGTTGAGCATCTCTTCGTGTACTTCTGTGAAGTTTAACATAGTTGAGATTTTGCTATGCATATTATTTTGTATTCTTCTTCTTTCACTTAACAAATAAGACACAAGCATCCTCCTGTTCCCAAAAACTGTTTGTAAGCATATTAAATTATAGACTAGTATTCCAATATATGCATGTGCCACGTCAATAGTTCGAACCCACCCAGAGGAGTCTCGAAAGACAGACCTGGCAGTTTGCTTCTGAAAGGTCACAGCCTTGAAAACCGTATGGAGCAGCTCTACTCTGCACGCATGGGGTCACCGTGAGTTGGAATTGACTCGATGGCAACTAACAACAACATTTGATTTCAGATGTTTCTTCAATATTTCAAATCAAATGATTCCATTTTCTCTAAGTTATTTGTATTCATTTATTGCTTTATTTGTTTAATCATTCAACAAGTATTTTTTGAGTACTTATTGTGCTAGGTATTGTGCTTGGTGCTAGAAATACATGGTCTTATTTTCTGAACCAAGAATCAGGGCATAGATTGACAGCTACATATAGTCAGTCACCGGGTTACAAACGTCCGGCTTACGGACAACTTGTACTTAAGAACGGATTGCCACAAAGCCTATTATCTTGAAAATTTAAGTTCAGTACATTAGTTTGTAATAACGAATGTAGGCACTACTTTGTGATGCTCATGAAAACATTGCGTGGTTTAGAAGTGTTTCTTAAGTGTTTCATATGCATAGAAAGGTAAAATATATACTATATACTAAGACCAACATTTGACTAACTGACGCTAAATAAGAACCATATGTACCTGTTCCGACTTACCTACAAATCTGACTTGACAGACTTAGGAATGGATCTCATTCGCAACCCTGGGGACTGTCTGTAAGTATTTTTGAGGATGATAGGAAAAGAATTTTGGAAATCAAGATTGGTGAAAAATAATGTAAATCATACAAAAGGGAGATACAAAGATTGAAATATAAGTAATTGACCTCTAAGGAGCCCTGGTGGCATAGTGGTTAAGCTCTCGGCTGCTAACCAAAAGGTTGGCGGTTCAAACACACGAGCGGCTCCAAGTGAGGAAAGACCTGGTAATATGCTTCCATAAAGATTTACAGTCTTGGAAACCCTATGTGACAGTTCTACTCTGTCTTATGAGTCGGAATTGACTTGGTGGCAATGGTTTTTTTTTTTTTGTTTGTTTGTTTGTTTAATTGACCTCTGAGAGACTATATCTTTGTAGAATTATGATCTAGATCTTTCTCAAAGCTGAATGGATTTACTTAACCTCCTAATATTATCACTGTGGTATGTTTTAAAAATATCAGATTTTCACTGAGGGCCATAAAATCCTCAGCAAGTCAGACTAATTTGTGTGTCTTCTTATTCTATCTCCCTTCACCCTGTCCTCATTTCTCTCTCAGCTCCTGTTTCTTCAGATATGAGGCTGATACTGCAAAGCATGCCTCATGAGTCTCATCCTGTCTTTTTCTTCTTCTCCACAGCGGCTGCCTAATTACATTTGCAGATTTAATGGAAGTGTGCTTGAGTGGGTCTTATCGCTGCATTTGGGCTGATGCCTTACGTTCTCATGAGCTTGTGATAAGGTAACAGTTCGCACAGATGAAGGGGGACTTGGGAAGTGCGGCCGAACGTTTTTGCAATGAGGTCAATTTTCTGCAAGTCTCTTAATGAGGCATCACCACATGAGTGGGCTGCTCTGGATTTTGTCACTCTCGTGTCTCAGCCTTCCTCTTCAAACCCGCCTATCGGGTTCCGCCTTAGATAATTTCGTCCAGATTCAGCATTTCAGCAGCTGGTGGCTAAAAGCCTTCTTTCCTTCAGTCAGAAAAGCTCCCTGTTTTTATAGAAAACAAGATGAGCTTGCTGAAGTACAGACTTTCCAAGTGAGTCTATTTTCCCAGGCTTTTTGTACTTTAATCTACTCGTGAACTTTTAAAACATAGTATGTCTCTTTCTAATGCTGTCTTCTGCCCGATCTCCATGCAGCAAGCGTGCCAAGCTGAAAAAATGGTTATAGATATGATTTATAAAAGTTGTTCATTATTTAATAGTAGAGCAAACCAATGTAAACTCCATTGCCCAAAACCAAACTCATTACCGTTGAGTGACTTCCAACTCATAGCAACCCTATAGCACAGAGTAGAACCGCCCCATCGGGTTTCCAAGTCTGTAATCTTTACGGAAGCAGACTGCCACATCTTTCTCCTGCAGAGTGGCTGGTGAGTTTGAACCGCTGACCTTTCAGTTAGCAGCCGAGTGCTTAACCACTGCACCACCAGGGCTCCTTAACTCCAGTGCAGCAGGTGAATATGTCTCATTATCCCCCATAGAGACATTAACAATAGGATTAGAGACAAGCAAGAGGATATAGGATTATTTTTTTAACGGCAGCTTTTTTTGAGATATGATTCACATACCATAAAATTCACCCTTTTAAAGTATACAATTCAGTGGTTTTTAGCACATTCACAGAGTTGTGTAACCATCAGCACTATCTAATTCCAGAACATTTCCATCACCCCCCCCCAAAAAAGCCCATGCCCATTAGCAGTCACTTCCTCCAAACTCCCAGCCCTAGAAAACCGCTAAGCTACTTTTTGTCTCTATGGACTTGCCTATTCTGGATGTTTCATATAAGTAGAATCATACAATATGTGGCCTTTTGCGACTGGCTTCTTTTACTTAGCATGGTGTTTTCAAGGTTCAAGGATGTTGTAGCGTGAATAAGTACTGTATTCCTTTTTATGGCCAAATAATATCCCGTTGTATGGATATACCACATGTTCGTTATTCATTCATCAGCTGATGGACATTTGGGTTGTTTCTACTATTTAGCTATTATGATGAATGCAGCCGTGAATATTCATCTACAAGATTTTGTGTGGACCTGTTTTGATTTCTTTTGGAGTTCTAGCTAGGAGGAGAAATGCTGGGTCCGGTGGTAACTCTATGTTTCACCTCATGAGGCACTGCCAGATGATTCCCACAGCAGCTGCACCGTTTTACATTCCCACTAGCATTGTATAAGCATTCCAGTTTCTCCACATTCTCATTAGCACTTGTTATTATCTGGCTTTGTTTAGAGCCGTCTGTTAAGGATTGAATTGTGTCCCCCCAAAATATGTGTTGTAAATCGTAACCCCTATACCTGTGGTTATAATTGCATTTGGGAATGGGATTTTTGTTATGTTAATGTGGAAATATTAGTGTAGGTTATGTCTTAAATCAATCTCTTTTGAGGTATAAAAGAGCAGTTTAAACAAGGAAGACGAGCATAGATGGGGGATGATAGATGCCATGCCACATGTGATCTCCAAGGAACTAAGAAACAGAAGCTGAAAAGAGACAAAGACCTTCCCCCACAAACAGAGAGAGCCTTCTTATAGAGCTGGCACGCTAATTTTGCACCTTTAGCCTCCTAAACTGTGAAAAAATAAATTTCTGTTTGCTAAAGCCGTCCACTTGTGGTATTTTTGTTATAACAGCGCTAGATAACTAAGATACCATTCTAGTGGGTATGAAGGAGCCCTCCCTGATGGTGCAATGGTTAAGCTCTTGGCTGCTAACTGAATAGTCAGCAGCTGAAACCCACCATCCGCTCCTCAGGAGAAAAGACCTGGCGATCTGCTCCCATAAAGATTAAACCAAAACAAACCTGTTGCTGTCAAGTCAATTCCCACTGATAGTGCCCCTATAGGACAGAGTAGAACTGCCCCACAGGGTTTTGAAAGCTATAATCTTTACAGAAACGACTGCCACATCTTTCTCCTGCGGAGCGGCTGGTAGGTTCGAACTGCCAACTTTTTGTTTAGCAGGTGAGTGCTTTAAACAGCCTAGGAAACTATATGGGGCAGTTCTGCTCTGTCCTGCAGGGTTGCTATGAGTCAGAATCGACTCAAAGGCACACACAACAGTGGCTATGAATTGGTATCTCATTTTAATTTTAATTTGCATTTTCCTGATGGCTAATAATATTGAGGATCTTTTCATGTGCTTGTTGGCCATTTGTGTATCTTCTGAGAAATGTCTGTTCAGATCCTTTGCCCATTTTTTAGTTGGGTTACTTATTTTTTTAATTATTGAGTTGTAGTAGTTCTGTAGACGTTCTAGATCCAGGTCCCATATCAGATATATGATTTGCAAAAATTTTCTCCTAATTGTGGATTGTCTTTTCGCTTTCTTGAAAGTTTTTACTTTTGATGATGTCCACTTTATCTATTCCTTTTCTTGTTGCTTGGGTTTTTGGTGTCATAGCTAAGAATCCACTGCCTAATCCAATGTCACAAAAATTTACATGTATGTTTTCTTCTAAGAGTTTTATAGTTTTAGGTCTTACATTTAGGTCTTCGATCCATTTTGAGTTAATTTTTGTGTATGGTGTGAGGTGGAGGTTCAGCTTCATTCTTTTGCATGTGGAGATCCAGGTGTCCCAGCATCATTCGTTGGGAAGACTATTCTTTCCCCCATTGAATGGTCTTGACATCCTTGTTGAAAATCAGTTGGTCATAAATGTGAGGATTTGTTTCTGGACTCTCAGTTCTATTCCACTAATTTATATGTCTATCCTTATACCAGCAGTTTATCAGTTTACACTAAAATTAACCAAAAAAAAAAAAAAATCAGTTTATTACTCACACCAGCCGCGTCAAGGACTCAATAACCACATGTAGCTAGTGGCTGCCGTATTGGATAGCCCAGAAGCACAATGCCTTGCCCAGCTCATTGACGCTATTTGTATTTCTTAATTGGTTTAATGAGTCAGTCCTTCCCAGTTGAATCTTCTAAGACGATTTTACATTCTGACTTTATAAGCTCCCCAGTGCTTCTGCTAAACTTTGGGATCTTCTTTAAAATGATTGAGTAACACTCTTAATGTTGAATCTAGTTGCAGAAATGAAAATCTGTTGTGTGGATTACTTTGATGAATAATCATCAAATGGAAGTGTGTCAACCACTAAAACCCCATGGGAGACAGATGCTGAATTGTTCACTTGGGCTGCTCGGATCTAATTTGCCAAGAAATTCATATTTTACCAGTGTGGCCAGCATCAGAGCCAAGAGCAGACCCCTCCCCTTGGGCATTCATCAGTCCTTTCCAGAGCAAAAGGCCCCATGATGCCTTCCTGGCCAGCATTCTGTGGTACCCAACACAGGGCCTTGAGTAGTAGGATCATCCCCCTGGCTGTTGTGTATCGGAGTATTATGAATTGCTGTACTGTTTCAAGGGCTATAAACAACATCATTTATTGAGCCAGAACCCACTGGCATCTCTTATATATTCAAGCCATTTTGCTGTCAAAACTGCTCTGTGTTTCTGATCCTTGGCGTGCATAGTTCTAAAAATGTTATGATTCTAACAATTGCAGATGTAATGTCAAAACATAAAACTGTATACATTTAAAAATAATGTGTTTGATACTCCATGTGAAGAATACACGGGTGTCAAAGAAAGAAAAGCATTCGAGACCATGGGTGGCACAAACAGTTAAGCACTCAACTATTAGCCAAAAGTTTGGCAGTTCGAACCCCCTACCCAGAGGTGCCTCAGAAGACAGACCTGACAGTCTGCTTCTAAAAGGTCACAGCCTTGAAAACCCTATGGAGCAGTTCTACTCTGCACACATGGGGCTGCCATGAGTCAGAATGGACTCGATGGCAACTAACCCCAAGAGCACAACCTAAAAGGAGACTCCACAGCAATTAACAATAAGCACATAACCTAAAAGAAGACACTAAGCCAAGATTGGTTAAAGGGTCCCAAGAACAGCAGTCAGCAGTAAAGAATAGCAAGATAGGCATGGAAATATAGAAGATCTGAATGCAGTTAGAAGGGTAAGTGATTGGCATGGTTCTGATCCATCAATTCCCAATAATTTAGACCAGGAAAAGAATCTGGGATGTTTGCTCTCCTCAAGAAAAGACTGAGCTGTGACTCTCACATAGGATCTGCCCTGGGAAGAGGTCTGCTAGGAATAACTGCGGCAGATGACGTATGCTCTTGAGGGGCTGGAAAAGTGTGCCTTTCAGCCGAAACGGATGTCCTGAAAGGAATTAACTCCTTAATGTGCTGCAAGATGGAGAACACTGTAAAAATCTAAAGATACCTCTCCTTGACCAAAAGAGCAAGTCAAGAGGTGTCAACCATATTTAATAGACTATATCCTTACAGTAGGATAAATCCAGTGACATGCCTCTTTTCTATATTTTGAACACTTCTCTCTGATTGCAAAGTGATACGTGTTCATCGTAGAAAGAATTAACATTTTCCATTGTTAAAAACAGAAGTGTGAGTATTATGGATGCGTTTGGACGTTTTTGGTGTTGCTTTTGAGATGTTCTAGGTTTCAGAGTTTGAGGTAGACACACTCATTACCCAAGTCCCAGGCTCCTGGCTTCCATCTCTGTCACTGAACATTCTTAAAGGAACTGGAGAGGGCTTCGCTTCTGGGGTGAGCCAACATTTTTGAGTTTCACCACTTGCTAGCTTTGGCAATCTTTTCAAACTCTCTGGGCCACCATTTCCTGGTCTACAAAGGTAGATAATCATCATTTTGTATGATTTTTGTGAGTTTAAAAGGGGCGCCTGGTACATAGTACGCTCAGCACCTCCTGGTTTCTGTCCATCTTTCCTTTCTTTTTGTGGTTACCCTTTGTCATTCTTGCTCAAGGGAAACTGTACAGCAAATCTCTCCACTTAGAACTCTAAACCCATTGCTGTCAAGTCGAGTCATAGCAACCCTGTAAGACTAAGTAGAACTGCTCCATAGGGTTCCCAAGGCTATAAATCTTTACGGAAGCAGACTGCCACATATTTGTGCTGTGAAGCAGCTGGTGGGTTTGAACCACCAACCTTTTGGTTAGAAGCTGAGCACTTTAACCACTGCACCACCAAGGCTCCTCCCAGAACTCTATAAGCTGGCTTTGTGGGGTTCCCTCCCTCCCTCTCCTTACCTTCTCTCTTTCTCTCTGCTTCTTTCCTTCCTCCTACACACACACACACACACACACACACACACACATTTCTTTTTTTTTTTTATATGAATACAATCTTGTAGGAGAAACAACTTCAAAGATACTAAATCAAAGGGGAAAGGCCTCCCTCTTGACCTTCACTCACCCCTGGCACCCACCCCCAAGGTGAAAGCACTGTCTGGAATTTTAGTGTGTATCTCTGCATTCCCTTGCTGTGAATATACACCCTTGCTTAAGCGCAGAAATATTTAAAACAAATGAGGTCTTTCTGCATGACTGTTCTGTCACGTGCTTTTTGACTTCTCATACTTTGTGCTGGGAGAGCTTTTCAGGTGAGGCTACAGTCCTGCCTCCCCCTTTTTGTATTCCATAGTATGGCTGAATCATCACCTATGTAGCCATTATGAAATGGGATACTTAGATTGGCTCCATTTTTCTCTAGTTCAAACAATGTACGGGTGAACTTGTATGCGTCTTCATGCACAGGTGTGAGTATTTGTGGAAGATAAATTCTTAGAAACAGAATTGCTGGGTCAAAAGTAAAACAGCCAAATAAAGGCCTATAATCGTTTATATTTCTATCAACAGTGTAAGAGAATGCCCTTCCCCACAGCTTTAGCAATAATGAATATAATCAAGCTTCTCAAATCTTTGCCAGGCATCTGATGGCCAAAAAAAAAAAAGAAAGAAAGAAAAAGATTTTTGTCATTTTGGTTTGCATTTCCCTGAGGTTGGGCATTTTATTCATATGAAATAGGGCATCTGTATTACTTATACTTTGAATTGCCTTTTCACATTTTTTATCCATTTTTTTTTTTCCAACTGGGTTGTTTGTTTTGTGTATTGATTTCCAGGAGCTCTTTACATATTCTAGATATTAGACTCTCATCTGTTATGTATGTCACAAATATTTTCTACCATTTTGACCCTTGTCTTTTTACTTGGTTTATGAAGACTTTTGTGGTATAAAAGTTTAAAATTTAACACATTTTATTGAAATGTACTGAGAAATATGTCAGTCTTTTCCCTTAGGGCTTCTCAGTTTTGTAACTTTCTTTGTAAGGCCTTCTCTACCCAAAGATTAAGCAAATTCTCTTTTATATCTTTATCAAAATATTTTATATTTTTGCTTTTAATATTTAGCTCTTTAATCCATCTGCAAATTATTTTTTAACTACAGTGTAATGTCAGAAACTTATTTTACTTTTCCTCTAAATGGTTTTATCCCTGTGACTCCCCACTGATTTAGAATGGCGCCTTTACCGTATGTCATAGTGCCATGTATTTATGATGTATATGAGTCTGTTTTTGGATTGCCTGTTTTGTTCCAGAAGGAGCCCTGGTGGTGCAGTGGTTAAGTGCTCCACTGCTAACCAAAAGGTCAGCGGTTCAAACCTACCAGCCGCTCCCCAGGAGAAAGATGTGACAGTCTGCTTCCATAAAGATTTACAGCCTTGGAAACCCTATGGGGCAGTTCTACTCTGTCCTACAGGGTCGCTATGAGTTGGAATCAACTCAACGGCAGTGGGTTTGGGTTTGGGTTTGGGTTTTTTTTTGTTCCAGCTGTTTTCTGTCTGTTCGTTTGCCAAGAGCACACTACTTAAATTACAGAGCTTTATAGTATTCTAGAAGCCCTGCCGGCACAGTGGTTAAGAGCTCATTGCTAACCAAAAGGACAGCAGTTTGAGTCTACCAGCTTCTCCTTGGAAACGCTATGGGGGAGTTCTGCTCTGTCCTATAGGGTCGCTATGAATTGGAATCGACTAGACAGCAGTGGGTTAGGTTTTGGTTTTGATTATAGTATTCTAGAGGGGCAAGATCCCTCTGAATGTTTATACTTTCTTCACTCTTTTTCAATTTTGTGATTATTGTAGTACACCTCTTCTCTTCCAGAAGAACTTTTATCTTTCCATAAAGAATCCTGTTGGGATTTTGGTGAGGATTGTATTAAATTCATGTAGAACTGCCATCTTCTCAATACTGAATTCTTTCACGAAGAACCATCGTGTGCCCTTCCTCGGACTCAGCTTTCTCTTATGTTTTTTCAGCCAAATTTTATAGTTTAAAAAAATTTTTTTTCTAAATTTTTTTTTTTTATTGTACTTCAGGTGAAGGCTTACAGAACAAATAATTTCTCATGAAACAGTAGTATACATATTGTTTTATGACATTGGTTAACAACCCCACAACATGTCAACCCTCTAACTTCTCAACCTTCTTTTTGGTGAAAATACACATAGCCCAAGATACACCATTTCAAAAATTTCTACACACACACTTCAGTGACATTGACTACCCTCTTCCAGTTGTGCTGTTATTCTCACTTAAGATGAAGGCTTACAGAACAAAATAGTTTCTCATTTAACAGTTCCTACAAATGTTGCCCTATGACAATGGTTAACAATCTCACAACACATCAACAATATCCTTACTCAACCCTGTGTTCCCTATCACCAGCTTCCTTGTCCCCTTCTGCCTTCTGGCCCTTGTCACTGGACTCCTGTACCTCATTAGTCTTATTTGGTTTTACGGGGCTGTCCACTCCCAGGCTGAACGGTGAACCTCGGAGATAACTTCACCACTGAGCTAAAAGGGTGTCTGGGGGCCATACTCTTGGGGTTTCTCCAGTCTCTTTTAGGCCAGTAAATCTGGTCTTTTTTTTTTTGTGAATTAGAATCATGTTCTACATCCTTCTCCACCTCTGTCCAGAACCCTCTGTTGTGATCCTGGTCAGAGCAGTCGGTGGTAGCCGGGCACCATCTAGCTGTACTGGACTCAGTCTGGTGGAGGCCTTGGTATCTGGGGACAATTAGTCCTTCGGACTAATCTTTTCCTTGTATCCTGTTCTCTTCATTCTCCCTTGCTCCCGAAGGGATGAGACCAGTGGAGTATCTTAGATGGCCGCTCACAGGCTTTTAAGACCCCAGACACTACTCACCAAGGTAGAATGTAGAGCATTGTCTTTATAAGCTGTGTCATGCCAGTTGAGCTAGATGTTCCCTGAGACCATGGTCCCCACAGCCCTCCGCCCAGCAATTCAGTCCCTCAGGGAGTTTGGATGTGTCTATGGGGCTTCCATGACCTTTCCTTGTACAAGTTGTGCTAGTTTCCCCTGTATTGTGTACTGTCTCACCCTTCACCCAAGATACCACTTATCTATTGCTTATTTAGTATTTCCCACCCACCCCTCCCATCCCTGGTAACCAACAAAGATTGTTACATTTTGTGTGTGAACTTTTTCATGGGTTTTTACAATAGAGGTCTCCTACAATATTTGTCCTTTTGTGATTGACTTATTTCACTCAGCATAATGTCCTCCAGTTTCATCCATGTTATGAGATGCTTCACAGATTCATTGTTGTTCTTTCTCGTTGCATAGTACTCCATTGTGTGTATGTACCAGAGTTTGTTTTTCCATTCATCTGTTGATGGGCATCTAGGTTGTTTCCATCGTTTTGCTATTGTGAACAATGCTGCCGTGAACATAGGTGTGCATATGTCTATTCGAGTGATGACTCTTATTTCTCCAGGATATGTTCCTAGGAGTGGAATTGCTGGATCGAATGGTATGTCTGTTTCTAGCTTTCTGAGGAAGCGCCATATCATTTTCCAAAATGGTTGTATCATTTTGCGTTCCCGCCAGCAGTGCATAAGAATTCCGATCTCCCCGCAGCCCCTCCAACATTTGTTATTTCCAGTGTTTTTGATTCGTGCCAGTAATGCTGGGGTGAGATGGTATCTCATTGTGGTTTTAACTTGCATTTCTCCAATGGCTAGTGATCGCGAGCATTTCCTCATGTGTCTGTTGGCCATTTGAATGTCTTCTTTGGTGAAGTGTCTGTTCATTTCCTTTGCCCATTTTTTAGTAGGATTATTTGTCCTTTTGTTGTAGAGGTGTTGGATTTTCTTGTAGATTATGGAGATTAGGCCTTTGTCTGACTCGTACTGTCCAAAAATTTTTTCCCAGTCTATAGGTTCTCTTTTTACTCTTTTGGTGAAGTCTTTTGAAGAGCATAGGTGTTTGATTTTTAGAAGATCCCAGTTATCTAGCTTATCTATTGGTGTTTGTGCATGGATGGTTATGGTTTGTATCCTGTTAATGCCATGTATTAAGGCCTGAAGTGTTGGTCCTATTTTTTCTTCTATGAACTTTATAGTTTTAGGCTTTATATTCAGGTTTTTGATCCATTTTGAAGTAGTTTTTGTATACGGCGTGAGGTATGGGTCCTGTTTCATTTTTCTGCAGATGGATATCCAGTTTTGCCAGCACCATTTATTAAAAAGACTGTCTTTTCCCCATTTGGTGGACTTTGGGCCCTTGTGGAAGATCAGGTGACTGTAGGTGGATGGATTTACATCTGCGTTCTCAATTCTGTTCCATTGGTCAATGTATCTGTCGTTGTACCAGTACCAGGCTGTTTTGACTACCGTAGCTGTATAGTAGGTTCTGAAGTCAGGTAGTGTGAGTCCTCCAACTTTATTCTTCTTCTTCGGTAGTGCTTTACTTATTCGGGGCTTCTTCCCTTTCCATATAAAGTGAATGATTAGTTTTTCCATCTCTTTGAAGAATGTTGTTGGTATTTGGATCGGGATTGCGTTGTATTTGTAAACTGCTTTGGGTAGAATTGTCATTTTCACAATGTTGAGTCTGCCTATCCATGAGCATGGTATGTTTTTCCATTTATGTAGATCCCTTTGGGTTTCTTGCAGTAGTGTTTTGTAGTTTTCTTTGTATCGGTCTTTTACATCCCTGGTTGGATTTATTCCTAAGTATTTTATCTTTTTAGGGGCTATTGACAATGGTATTGTTTTCCTGATTTCCTTTTCATCGTCCTCCTTATTAGTGTATTGGAATCCAACTGATTTTTAAATGTTTATCCTGTATCCTGCTACTCTGCTGAATCTTTCTATTAGTTCCAGTAGATTTCTCATGGAGTCTTTAGGGTTTTCTATGTATAGTATCATATCATCTGCAAACAGGGACAGTTTAACTTCTTCATTACCAATTTGGATGCCCCTTATTTCTTTTTCTTGCCTTATTGCTCTAGCTAGAACTTCCAGCACAGTGTTAAATAGGAGTGGTGATAAAGGGAATCCTTGTCTTGTTCCCGTTTTCAAGGGGAATGTTTTTAGCCTGTCTCCATTAAGAATGATGTTGGCCATTGGTTTTGCGTAGATGCCTTTTATTATGTTGACAGATTTCCCTTCTATACCTATTTTATCGAGAGTTTTTATCAGGAATGGGTCTTGGACTTTGTCAAATGCCTTGTCTGCATCAATTGAGATGATCATGTGATTCTTTTCTTTCCTTTTATTTATGTGGTGGATTATGTTGATGGATTTTCTAATGTTGAACCATCCTTGCATACCTGGTATGAATCCTACTTGGTCGTGGTGTATTATTTTTTTGATACGATGCTGAATTCTATGGTTAGAATTTTGTTAAGAATTTTTGCATCTATATTCATGAGAGATATTGGTCTGTAATTTTCTTTTTTTGTGACGTCTTTGCCGGGTTTTGGCATCAGCGTTACGCTGGCTTTTTTTTCCTAAATTTTATTCAGTTTGTTGTTGTTGAAAATATACACAGCAAAGCATACACCAATTCAGCAGTTTCTGCATGTACAATTCAGTGACATTGTTTACATTCTTTGAGTTGTGCAGCCATTCTCACCTTCCTTTTCAGTGTTGTTCTTCCCCTGTTATCACAAACTCACTGACCCCTAAGTTTCCTATCTAATTTTTGGAGTTGCTCTTGTCACTTTGATCCCATACAGATAGTTCTTAAAAGAGCATAATGCTCAAGGCAGACCTTTTTAAAATTTTTTTATTTTTCTCATACAAAAATTTGTATATACATTGTTATGTGACCCTAATTGCTCTCCCCATACTGTGACAGCACACTCCTTTCCACCCCTGACTCCCCATGTCCATTTAACCAGCTGTTAACCCTCTGCCTTCCCATCTCACCTCCGGACAGAAGCTGCCCGTTTAGTCTCTTGTATCTACTTGAGCTAAGAGGCACAGTCCTCACCAGTATCACTTTATGTCCCACAGTCCAGTCCAATCCCTGTCTGAAGAGTTGGCCTTGGTATTGTTTTAGTTCTGGGCTGATACAGAATCCAGGGGCCATGCTCTCCGGGGTTCCTCCAGTCTCAGTCAGACCATTAAGTCTCGTCTTCTTACTAGAATTTGAGTTCTGCACCCCACCTTTCTCCTCCTCCATACGGGGCTCTCTGTTGTGTTCCTTGTCAGGGCGGTCATTGGTGATAGCCAGGCACCATCTAGTTCTTCTGGTCTCAGGATGATGAAGACTGTGGTTTATGTGGCCCTTTCTGTCTCTTGGGCTAATACTTTCCTTGTATGTTTGGTGTTCTGCATTCTCCTTTACTCCAGGTAGTTGGGACCAATTGATGCATCTTAGATGGCCACTTGCAAGCTTTTAAGACCCCAGATGCCACTCACCAAAGTAGGATGCCGAAGATTTTCTTAATAAGCTTTGTTATGCCAATTGACCTAGACATCCCCTGAAAGCATGGTTCCCAGACCCCTCCCCTGCTACTGTGTCCCTCAGAGTGTTTGATTGTATTCAGGAAACTTCTTAGCTTTGGTTTCGTCAAGTTGTGCTGAATTCCCCTGTAGTGAGTGCTGTCCTTCCCTTCACCTAAGGTAATTCTTATCTACTATCTAGTCAGTAAATAACCCTCACCCTCCCTCCCCATCCTCATAACCATCAAAGAATGTTTTCTTCTGTGTTTAAACCTTTTCTTGAGTTCTCATAATAGTTGTCTTATATAATATTTGTCCTTCTGTGACTGACTAAATTCACTCAGCATAATGACCTCCAGCTTCCTCCATGTTATGTCTCACGGCTTCATCGTTGTTCTTTATTGTTGCGTAGTATTCCACTCTGTGGATGTACCATAATTTGTTTATCCATTGGTCTGTTGATGGGCACATAGGTTGTTTCCATCTTTTTGCTATTGTGAACGGTGCTGCAATGAACATGGGTGTGCATATATTTATTCATGTGACAGCTCTTATTTCTCCAGGGTATATTCCAAGGAGCAGGATAGCTCGATCGTATGGTACTTGTATTTCTAGCTTTTTAAGGAAGCGCCAAATCGATTTCCAAAGTGGTTGTACCATTAAACGTTCCCACCAACAGTGTATAAGTGTTACAGTCTCTCCACAACCTCTCCAGCATTTATTATTTTGTGTTTTTTGGATTAATGCTAACCTTGTTGGGGTGAGATGATATTTCATTGTAGTTTTGATCAAGGCAGACCATTTTTACTAGTGAAGCTAAATTATTATTCAGTTTTAAGAAGACTTCAGGGGATATTTTTGTTTGAGGTTTAGAGATTATCTCAGGACAGTAGTTACAGGGGTTCATCCACCCTCCATGCCTCCAGGAAGTCTGGAGTCCATGAGAATTTGAAATTCTGTTCTGCATTTTCCCCCTTTTCATCAGGATTCTTCTACAGAATCGTTGATCAAAGTGTTTAGTAATGGTAGCCAGGCACCATCTAGTTCTTCTGGTCTCATGGCAAAGGAGGTCGTTGTTCATGGAGGCAAGTGGCCACACATTTCATATCCTCCTCCTATTCCTGACTCTCCTCCTTCTTCTGTTGCTCCAGGTGAATGGAGACCAGTTTTTGTGCCGTGGATGGCCTCTTGCAAGCTTTTAGGAGCTGAGGCACTATGCAATGAATTAGGAGGTAGAACAGAAGCACTAACCACGTTATTAGGGCAATTAACTGGGATGTCCCATGAAACCATAACCCTAAACCTCCCAACCAGGGAACCAACTCCCATGAGGCATTTGGTTGTACATAAGCAGCCTCAGCAGCTACTCTCTTTTTTGTTGTTGTTGTGACTATATCTATCACACAACTTTTGCCAGTTCAACTTTTTACAGGTGTACAACTTATTGATAGCAATTACAACTATTGGCTCTGCAACCCTACCCTTAATCAATGCAATTTTTCCATCACCGTTAACTCCCCCACCCCCACCTTTCCCTATAGTTTTTTTTTTTTTTTTTAATATAGCTCTGACACATTTCTTACTACTTTTGTTCCTTGGTAATTTACAACGTTTTGTTTGTTTCTGCTTATCTGAATGAAATCTATTTTTTCCAGTATGTTTTCAATGTGGTTCTTGATGGCATATAGGAAATCTATGTGAACTTGTATGTTGGTCTTGTGTCCAGTGACCTTATTTCTATCTTTATTAGTTGCAACTAGTTGCCGTTGAATCAGTCCTTACTCATGGTGACCCCATGTGTGTTAGAGTAGAACTGTGCTCCATAGGGCTTTCAGTGGCTGATTTTTCAGAAGTAGATTGTCAGGCCTTTCTTCTGAGTTGCCTCTGGGTAGACTCGAACTGTAACGTTTTGGTTAGCATCCAAGCATGTTTAACCATTTGCACCACCCAGGAACTCTTACTAGTTCTAATAAACTTTAAATTGAAAGGCTTGGGTTTGTAGATAGGGAATATCGTATGTTATCTGTCAATATGGCAGTTTAACATAGTCCTTTCCCACATTATGGCTCTTTTTTATCTTCTCTTATTTTATTGATGAAGACTTCCTGTATGATGTTTAATGTGGCCGTGTCTGCCTTTCTCCTGAGTTTAATGGGACCACGTCTCACTTTCTACCGTTAAACAGGTGATTTCTATTGGTTCTTACTAGATACCTTTAACAAAATTAAAGCAGTTTCCTTCTATCTTGACTTATTAATAGTTATATTTTTCTTTTAATCTGGAAAGCCTTGGAAATTTTGTAAAAAAAAAAAAAAAAGTTAGCATATGTTGAGATGATCCTATGTTTGTTTTCCCTCCTTTGATATAAATACATAGAAAATTCCATTAATGACGTTCCTAATATTGAACCTCCTTGAGTTCTTGGGATAAAGCCTTCTTGATTATGATTTATTATTATGAAGTTCTTTATTTACTTAGCTTTATAATCATTATCCATTAAAAAATACTTATTGGTTGAGTGTGTATACCAAAATATCTACAGAGCTATGAGTTGCTTGAAATTGTAGAAAGGAATACAAGTAGACTAGTTGGCTCTAAAAAAAAAAAAAAACTGTTGCTGTTGTGTTGATTTCAACCCACGTTAACCCCATGTGTGTCAGAGTAGAACTGTGCTCTGTAGGGTTGTCAATGGCTGATTTTTTAGATCACCAGGCCTTTCCTCCAAGATTCCTCTGGGTGGACTGGAACTGCCAACTTTTCAGTTAACAGCTGGGTGCATTAACCATTTGTACCATCCAGGGACTCCAGTTGGCTATCCTGTCCACTTTTCTTTCCCCCATTCCACGTAGACATGAGCAGTAAGATTTGATCGGAACAGAGGGATGACCTCTTGGTTATCCAGGCCATATTTTTCATCTGGTGTCTAATACTAAGTCACCCTTATGACTGATTTTGTGTCTTTAAACAGCCTGTTCAAGTTCACCTAAGTTGCAATGAAAGATCACTTGTTGGCAGTACTCTTTTCTGAGCCTATGGGAACTATCTCAACTGTGAAACTGACTTGATTTCATTATATTACATTAACCCTTGCCCGATAATGTCTGGTTGCAGAGGCTCTAGCTTTTTCTTCCATCAGTGGTCTTCGAAAGCAGTTAGTAAGGTATAGCTGTTGAGAGTGTGAACTCTTGATACCAGGCTGTCTCCTTTCACAGTTCAGCTCTGCCATTAACTGGCTGTAAAAACAGATTTCCTCAGTTCCATCATTTCCAAAATGGCGCTATGTAAAGTACCTTATGGGTTTTTGTGAATAGTAAAGAGTAAATATAAAGCACTTAAAATAGTACGTGTGCTTGCGCTAATTTGAAATAATCATCAAGACAGGGTTATCAATCCGGCAGGGTTTTTTGTTTCAGAGGCCAGAGTCTTGTGATTACACATCAAATATTGTTTTCCTTATATATGACTCATGGAACATATCCCATGTGGAATTTGGCTGGCCTTTTACTCATTCAAAGCATTTCTGAAAATAGGCACTTTTGACTAAGTGTTTTTCCAACAAAAGAGGGCAGGCTGGTTTTTCCAAAATATTGCATGTTTTGGCAAATTCAGAGTGATGACGTTGAAGCTGATGATCAGACTAAGACAATCTGTCTACTGATACAAAGAGAAAAATCATTAGACACTGACCAACCATAGTCGGCAAGGAGTCACTCACACCTCTTATTGTTCCAGACAAGACTCTTCCACCTATGTGTTGACTAGGATAGTTAACAATGAGCAAAAACATATTTAAAAAAGTCTCCAGAGAGAGACTGAGTGCAGGCTCTGCTCCCAGACTCCCTGGGTTCAAATCTGAGCTAGTTGACCTTGGGTAAGTTCCCAGTGCCTCAGTTTCCTCATCTGTAAAATAATGATTTGTTGTTGTTAGTTGCCATTGAGTTGGCTCCAACTCAGGTGACCTTATGTATAACAGAACAAAACACTGCCCAGTCCTGATCCATCTTCATGATCATTGGTATGTTTGAGTCCATTGTTTTGCCCATTGGCTGTTTTGTCAATTCCTCTCATTGAGGGTTTTCCTCATTTTCATTGACCCTCTACTTTACCAGGGGCAGTGGTGGTTCAGTAGTAGAATTCTCGCCTTCCATGTGGGAGACCCAGGTTCAATTCCTGGCAATACACCTCAAATGCAGCTACCACGTGTCCGTCAGTGGAAGCTTGTGAGTTGCTATGATGCTGAATAGATTTCAGCGGAGCTTCTAGACTAAGACAAACTAAGAAGAAAGGCTTGGCAATCTACTTCTGGAAAATCAGCCAGTAAAAACCCGGATCACAATGGTCTGATGCGATTGACATGAGTTGGGGCCGACTCAAGGGCAGCTGTCAGCAACAACAACAGCTGTCAAACATGATGTCCTTTTCTAGTGACTGATCTTTCCTGATGAAATGTCCAAAGTAAATGAACCAAAGTCTCACCATCCTTACTTGTAAGGAGCATTCTGGCTGTATTTCTTCTAAGAATGATTTGTTTTTTCTTCTGACAGTCCACGGTATATTCAATATTCTTTGCCAACACCACAGTTTGAACACATCAGTTCTTCAGTGTTCCTTTTTCAGTATCCAGCTTTCCCACGCATATGAGGAAATTGAAAAGACCGTGGCTTGGGTCAGGTGCACCTTAGCCATCAAAGTGACATCTTTGCTTTTGAAAATTTCAGAGGTCTTTTGCAGCAGATTTGTCCAATGCAGTATGCTGTTTGAAGTGCTCAGCAAGTGACGATTTAGCACAAAGCATTTGTTTTCTATAAGCTTCCTTTGTTCTAGTCGCTAAGTCATCATATCTCCAACTAGGTAACATGGCAAACATGAGAGTTTGTAGGGGGAGTTCACGGCTAATTTTTTTTTTAATTGTATTTCAGGTGAAGGTTTACACAACAAATAGTTTCTCATTAAGCAGTAGTACACATATTGTTTTATTACCTTGGTTAACAACCCCACGACATGTCAACCCTCTCCCTTCTCGACTTTTTTTTTTTGTGAAAATATAGCCAAAGATACACCATTTCAAAACTTTCTACATGCACAGTTCAGTGACATCAACTATGCTCTTCCAATTGTGCTGCTATTCTCACTTTAGATGAAGATTTACAGAACAAAATAGTTTCTCATTAAACAGTACACATGTTGCCCTATGACCATGGTTAACAACCTCACAACACATCAACACTGCCCTTACTCAACCTTGGGTTCCCTATCACCAGCTTTCCTGTCCCCTCCTGCCTTCTAGCCCTTGTCCCTGGACTGCTGTGCCTCATTAGCCCCGTTTTGTTTTATGGGGCTGTCCAATCCCCGGCTGAACGGTGAACCTCAGAGATGACTTCACCACTGAGCTAAAAGGGTGCCTGGGGGCCATACTCTCGGGGTTTCTCCAGTCTCTGTCAGGCCAGTAAATCTGGTCTTTTTTGTGTGTCACGGCTAATTTTTATTGAACTATGACTCTCTGCTAATTGAGTGCTGCTTACACTTGATTGTGCACACAAAGCCCCTAGGGATTGGGGGAAATACAGATTCAGCTTCACTGGGCCTGAGAGTCTGCATTTCCCCCAAACTCCTACATGTGGCTGCTGGGCCACTGACCACACTTTGACTAACAAGATGTGCTATTAAATACTTTGGGGTTGGCTTCTTACTTATTACTCAGAACACCCACATGAAGAGGGCAAGCTAAACCCTACATTTTATTTCTTTTATTCTCTCTTCCCTTCCCAAAATGGAACTATCAGGGAAATTTAAAATATACTTGATATTTCCTTACTATTTCTTAAGAGAGCAAACAACGTTTTATTAGTGTCAGAAACGGAAGCTGTATTTAGCATCGTTTAGTTTTCTTCTCAAATAATGATATGCTTTGAAGCATGTAGAAACAGTATTTGCCGCATGACCAACTGAATTTACTTCTGAATTTTTTAAAGTTTTGGCTACAGATGTAGCTGTAAGTTTCGACTTTCCAATACTTATTTATTAATTTTTGCCCTTTTTTTAGTTTTTAGGTACAGCCTCATTCCCCCCCTCCAATAAAAGGGAAGCCCTATTCTGTCAGTTAAACTCATAATCTTCATTCGTGCTTTTTCCAGTGGGTTAGGGAGAAGGGGAGGGACAATGGCCAAGCCTGCCAGACTATAGAATCAAGCTCCAATCTGTGTCTCGTAGATGGATGTGTCTCTGGTCCCCACCAATATCTCAATAAAACAAAGTTAGCTAGCTTCCAAGGGCCTAATTTTCTCCATGGTGTGAAAACAGTAGTAGAAAACACATCTTTGGAAAATGGGCTGGAAATGGAGAATTCAATTTCGTGAGATCAGTCGTGCACACTAGGGGTTTGTTCAGATGACTTGCGTATTTGTCGGTAGCCATCATCCTTCTAAGCTACCTCACCTACCGGACGTATTATTTCACTTTCGAGGGGATGTTTATAGCTTTTAACCAGTCATAGCATTAGTTAACGCTAATGGCAGTGGCTGGTGGTATAATTTAGAGGCACTTTCTGTTCTGTTGTTGAGACATTAAAATGGAAACTATGAGCCCAGAACTGATTTCTCTGGGGATGCACGTACATGGCTACAGCTCATAATGGACCTGTCAACATCTTCTCCTCTGCCTCTCCTTGGAAGAGATTTTGTTTCCTGACTCAGTTTTAAATGAGAGTTTCAAAAGTGTTGAGTCCCACACCTTTTACAGTAAAATATTTGCCCAGATGAAGTCATCTCCCTCAGAACTGGAGATTTCCCTCTGAAAATACAGCTAAGCCCACAGGCTGTGAAGACATCGTCATGAATAATTTAGAGATACCTTTTAGGCATCTGAAAAATCTGGGAATATTCTGGAGTATAGATTTTGGAAAGTTGGGCAAGCCAGAGATCTTTGCCTTCAGAGAGGTGGTCCTTAGAGAATTTGCCATAAACGAAAGTGAGAGGGATTTAGGAAATGGGGTTATTTATAGAGTTGATTCTTGATCTAATCTGGATCGTGTTTCTGGGACCATTTAATAATCTATATTTATTTACACACATGATAAACTTGGAAAATACTCTGAATTAATGTGACTATAAATGTTCAAATTTAGCTTAAATAATAAAGTTATAATTTCTAACTTAATACTATGGCCATACTCTAATATGACTATATAGGTAATACAATGAGGCTAAGGATTTGCTACCTTCTCTTTACTTCTTAGCTCAGAAGGAGAGTAAAGGTGTTTAGTAATCGATCCTTGAAATTGTTTATTTTCCAAATGGGCCCATGATTGTCCACATGTTTCTCGAAAGAAAATCCCCTTGAATAGAAGCAGCTATAAAGTAGAATATAATATGATATGTTGTTGTTGTGTGCCATCGAGTTGATTCCCACTCATAGTGACCCTATAGGACAGAGTAGAACTGCCCCATAGGGTTTCCTAGGCTATAATCTTTATGGGAGCAGATTGGCAGGTCTTTCTCCTGTGGAGCGGCTGGTGGATTCAAACCACTGACCTTTCGGTTAGCAGCCCAGTGTTTAATGATTGTGCCCCCAGGGCTCCTTCATAATATGATATATAAATATTATGTAATTATAAAATAATTTATGTAAAATTATATAGCTATATAAATCTAAATACAATATAATACAAAAGAAGACCTCCTGTGTACAGTCAGAGTTGAAGTGATAACCCTTCGTTTCTGAAATCCTGTCCCTTTATTTAGACAGGGGATGTCTACATTGTTCTCCTCAAAGCCTGTTGTAGGAGATGGGGAATGTGCTCACGCCTGGCTGCTGGGACTCTGAGGCCCATCTCTCCCAAGCACAGCAGCGCTACCTTTATATCTTTTCACACTGAACCTCCACTCCTTTAGTTGTTGTTGAAAAAGTGTAAAAATTCCCTAGTCTCCTTTGTTTCCTCTCCCCCCCCCTCCTTCCCTTCCTTCCTGTTTTCTCCATCCAGGTTTGTTGAGTACGCTTATACATGCTAGACAGTGTGCCAGGCATTAGGACATAAGAGGTCTCTTGAGTTGCTAACGATCATCAGGATGACTGTAGTCTTTTACTATAACGGAAGAAATGCAGGTTTGGGCTGAAAGAAAGTGAGTTCTGTTTCAGCTGGTGTGATGGTTAAGATTGTGCGTCCACTTGGCTGGGCCATGATTCTCAGTGTTTATATGTGATCACTCCCATGGTGGAATCTGCTATGAGTAGCCAGTCAGTTGAAAAGGAGTTTTCTTGAGGGTCTGGCCTGCATCCGCATATAAGCAGATGTTCTGGCTTTTTTGCTGGTTCTGGATCCTGCAGCTGCCTCCTGTTTGTCTAACCTCCGGTTCTTGGGACTTGAGCTGTCATCTTATCTGCCAGTCTTGGAATTCGTCAATCCCCACAGCCCTGCTCCCGACCTGCCGATCTTGGGTTCGCCAGCCCCTGTGGCTATGTGAATCAAGAGAAGCCTCTATCCTGATCCACGGACTTGGGACATTCCAGCCTCTGCAATCGCGTGAGCCATTTCCTTGATATAAATCTCTCTCTGTATATATTTATATGCTTTACTGGTTTTGCTTCTCTAGAGAACCCAGCCTGAGACAGCTGGGTTGAGTTTTAAGGCTAGAAAACCAGTCAAACTGAGATACTGAGAAGAGAGATTGCGAGCTAGAGAGAAAGATTTAGATACCCTTAATCAGTGGGCAGAGTCTAACAAAATCAACTGTACCAAGGATAAATAAAAAGTCTTAAATATAAATGCAGAAAAACCACCTATATAAATTTGGCTGGAGGAAATACAGCTTAAAATAAAATGATATTTGGGTGTTTTAGCTGATAATAAGTTGGCAGTAGGAACCAACTCATTGAGGCTATTTCTGAAAAATGAAACGTTTTCTTGAATTGCATTAATAGAAGTATAGCATCTAGAATTAGGGAGGTGATGGTCCTGCTGTATTGTAAGCTGATTAAGGCTATAGCTAGAATAATACATTTAGTTCTGGGTATCACTGGAAGATGTTGTTAGGTTAGGTGCCATCGAGTCAGTTCCAACTCATAACCACCCTATTGGACAACAGAACGAAACACTGCCCAATCCTGTGCCATCCTCACAGTCATTGCTGTTTGAGCCCATTGTTGCAGCCACTGTGTCAATTCATCTCGTTGAGGGTCTTCCTTTTTTTCGCTGACCCTCTACTTTACCAAGCATGATGTCCTTCCCAGGGACTAGTCCCTTCTAATAACATGTCTAAAATACATGAGACAAAGTCTCACCTTCCTTGCTTCTAAGGTGCATTCTGGCTGTACTTCTTCCAAGTCAGATTTGTTTGTTCCTCTGGCAGTCCACGGTATATTCACTATTCTTTGCCAACACCATAATTCAAAGCGTCAATTCTTCTTTGCTCTTCCTTAGTCATTGGCCAGTTTTCCCATGCATATGAGGCAATTGAAAATACCATGGCTTGGGTCAGGCGCACCTTAGACATCAAAGGGACACTTTTGCTTTTGAAAACTTCAAAGAGGTCTTTTGCAGCAGATTTGCCCAATGCAGTCGGTCATTTGATTTCTTGACTGCTTCTTCCGTGGGCATTGATTGTGGATCCAAGTAAAATGAAATCCTTGACAACTTCAGTCTTTTCTCTGTTTATCATGATGTTGCTTATTGGTCCAGTTGTGAGGATTTTTGTTTTCTTTATGTTGAGGTGTAATCCATACTGAAGGCTGTAGTGTTTGTCAGCAGAGACTATTCAGAATGTTGACAGGGCTTAAAAGCATGACTTATGGTAGAAGAAACTGTGAGATGCCTAGCCTAGATAAGACTTGAGTAGAGCAAGCCAGCAGTTTTACAGTTTGTGAAGGCCTGACTTGATGGGCAAAGGAGTCTTCTTCAGTATGGCCAAGCGGTCTGACAAGATTTTAGTTGGATATGAAGAATACGCTTCTAAGAACCATAACTGTCACAGTGAAAGGGAACGCCTTGGGAGCTGGTGAGCTCCCTGCCAGCGGATGCATTCAAGCATCAAGCGAACGACCACTTAGCAGGAATGGTGGAGAGAGGATTGAAACACTGGAGGGGAGAGCAGACCAAATGGCCTTGGCAGTCCCTTCCAGCAAATTCTATGATTCTTTGCCTTAAAGCGGTGGTCAGTAAACTATAGCCTATGGGCCAAATCTAGCTCACCATCTTGTTTTTTAAATAAAGTTTCATTGGAACACGACCACACCCATTCCTTTATCTATTGTCTGTGTTTGCTTTCATGTTACAATGCAGAATTGAGTAGTTGCAACAGAGACATGTGGCTGAAGAAGCCAAAAATATTTACTATCTGGCCCTTCACTGAAAAAGTTTGCTAACTCCTGCTTTAGAGTATAATTTAGAGAATTACTGTAAGACTTCCTCTGCTAATACTATCACCCCTTCCTCACTTGCTACAAATCCGTAAAAAGGTATTCCTTCTTTTGATCTGAGGCTTTGTGCTTTGTTAAATGGCAGATGCTCTAGGAGAGGTAACCGTTTAAGCCAGGGATTGGCAAACTGTGGAAAGGGCCAGATAATAAATATTTCCAGCTCTGTGGACCACAGGGTCTCTGTCAGAACTACTCAACTCTGCTGTTGTCGTGAGAAAGCAGCAACAGACAACATGTACACAAATGAGTGTGGCTGTGTCCCAATGAAACTTGGAGACTGCATTTTGAATTTAACATCACTTTCGTATGTAATGAGATACTATTCTATTTTAGCTCACGGGCCGTACAAAAATGGATGATGAGCTGGATTTGGCCTAATGACCTCAATTTGCAAACCTCTGCTCTCCAGGCTTCTGTTCCACCAATCAGCCACTTGTTTTACCTAAGAATACTCCTAGGCGTGTGATCTTGGCCAGGTTTCTTAGGGCAATATTAATACCCACGTCCAAGAGTTATTATCAAGATTAAATTTGGAAGCACACGTGAAGACCCTGGTACAGTGCCTGATGCATAATAGCCTGAGATACTAAATGAGCAGCTACTATCAGTCCTCTTCTTTGGTCGTGTGACCTTAGACAATCCCTCCACTACTATGGGCCTCTGTTTGTTCTTCTGAAAAGGGATATGGTTGGATGATTCCAGAATGCTGTTGGTGTCCAGTGCATATCATCCAATGGTCAGTGCCTGCTGGCAACACCTGCTGCTCTCTAGTGCCTTCCTTCTGGTCATGAGGGCACGCTCTACTATCACAGGGTAAGCCGGAAGTGACAGAGAGTTAAGGACCCTGGAATCAGCTCTCAACTAGTGATGGATGGGGAGTTGGTGGGCAGTTACTCAGCTTCCTGGATCCTATGAAGCATGTCCCACCTCGTCTCATAGAGTACCCCCTCAGGAACGAGACCCAGTGATAGGTACCTTGTTAACTTGCATTTTATTGACTTCTTTTTCCTTCCTTGTCTTACTTTATTCCCCTACCAGTGTTTTCTTTTTCTATTCATTTCTTTTTACTGTACTTTAGGTGAAGGTTTACAGAACAAATAGTTTCTCATTACACAGTCAGTGCGCATATTGTTTTATGACATTGGTTAACAACCCCACGACATGTCAACACTCTCCTTTCTCGACCTTGAAGGACCTTTTTTTCTTTTTTGGTGAAAATAGACATAGCCAGAGATACACCATTTCAAAAATTTCTACATATACAATTCAGTGACATCGATTACATTCTTCCAGTTGTGCTGCTATTCTCACTATCCTTTCCCCAATTATTCCATCACCATTGTCTTCAACTCACTGCCCCCTAGGCTTCCCATCAAACCTTTTGAGTTGCTGTTGTCAATTTGATCTCACATAGATAATTCTTTTTTTTTTTTTTTGTACTTTAGATGAAGGTTTACAGAACAGAATAGTTTCTCATTAAACAGTTAGTATGTATGTTGCCCTATGACAATGGTTAACAACCTCACAACACATCAACACTGTCCTTACTCAACCTGGGGTTCCCTATCACCAGCTTTCCTGTCCCCTCCTGCCTTCTAGTCCTTGTCCCTGGACTGCTGTGCCTCATTAGTCCCATTTTGTTTTATGGGGCTGTCCAGTCCCCAGCTGAACAGTGAACCTCGGGAGTGACTTCGCCACTGAGCTAAAAGGGTGTGCAGGGGCCATACTCTTGGGGTTTCTCTAGTCTCTGTCAGGCCAGTAAGTCTGGTCTTTTTCTGTGAGTTAGAATTTTGCTCTACATTTTTCTACAGCTATGTCCGGGACCCTTGTTGTGATCCCGGTCAGAGCAGTCAGTGGTGGTAGCCAGGCACCATCTAGTTGTACCAGACTCAGCTGGTGGAGGCCGTGGTAGTTGTGGTCCATTAGTCCTTTGGACTAATCTTTCCCTTGTATCTTGTTTTCTTCATTTTCCCTTGCTCCCGAAGGGGTGAGGCCAGTGGAGTATCTTAGATGGCTGCTCACAGGCTTTTAAGACCCCAGACGCTACTCACCAAGGTAGAATGTAGAACATTTTCTTTATAAACTGTGTTATGCCAGTTGAGCTAGATGTTCCCCGAGGCCATGGTCCCCGCAGCCCTCCACCCAGCAGATCAGTCCCTCAGGGAGTTTGGATGTGTTTATGGAGCTTCCATGACCTTTCCTTGTACAAGTGCTGGCTTCTCCAGTATTGTGTACTGTTTTACCCTTCCCCAAAGTTACTACTTACCTATTGTCTGTTTAGTATTTCCCCCCAACTCCTCCCATCCCTCATAACCAACAAAGATTGTTTCTTTTTGTGTGTAAACTTTTTCATGAATTTTCACAGTAATGGTCTCATACAATATTTATCCTTTTGTGACTGACTCATTTCACTTAGCATAATGTCCTCCAGTTTCATCCATGTTGTGAGATGCTTCACAGATTCATCATTGTTCTTTATCGTTGTGTGTATGTACTGTAGTTTGTTTACCCATTCATCTGTTGATGGGCATCTAAGTTGTTTCCATCTTTTTGCTATTGTGAACAATGCTGCCATGAACATGGGTGTGCATATGTCTATTCCTGTGACAGCTCCTATTTCTCTAGGATATATTCCTAGGAGTGGGATTGCTGGATCATATGGTATTTCTATTTCTAGCTTTCTAAGGAAGCGCCATATCATTTTCCAAAATGGTTGTATCATTATGCATTCCCACCAGCAGTGCATCAGAGTTCCGATCTCCCCGCAGCCCCTCCAACATTTGTTATTTCCAGTGTTTTTCATTCGCGAGTGCTTTTTTTTTTTTTGTGGTGCTGACTTTTTCTTTGTTCCTGTTACTCTCCTGTGCTGAATTCCTTTTGTTTGTGGATTTTTATTTCTTTTATTTTGTTTTTGTAGGTTTTGCTTTTACTGAGACTTTATGTTTTTCCTGTTTGTTTTGATGAGTAGGTTTGTTAACTTTCTTTGTGGTTACCGTGAAATTTACCCTTATCTTTCTAAGTTTGAAGCAGTCTTTTATTACTTGGTATTGCCTTGCCTTTCTCTCCATTACAAGGATCTATACCTACACTCTTTATTCCCTCTTTTATTGTTCTGATGTTGTCATTTACAGATTAATAGCTTTGATTCCCTGTTATATTTCTTTTGGTTTTGGATACTCCTTGTGAATTCATTTCCTAGATTAGTATCTGGCTGGTATGATCCTGTGTCCTAGATTCAGCCTGTGAGCTGAAGTTGTTTGTTCTCAGATTGAAGGACTCCCTTTAATAATTCTTGTAAGTTTGGTTTGGTTTTTACATAGTCCCTTAATTTTTGTTTATCTGGAAGTGACCTAATTTTACCATCATACTTGAACGAGAGTTTTGCAGGATATATTATTCTTGGCTGGCAATTTTTTTTCTTTCAGGGTTTTATATGTGTCATCCCATTGCTGCCTTGCGTGCATGGTTTCTGCCGAATAATCTGAGCTTAGTCTTATTGTTTCTCCGCTGTATGTAACTTTTTGTTTTTCACGAGCGGCTCTCAGGATTCTTTGTTTGTCTTTGGTTTTGGCGAATGTGATTATGATATGCCTTGGTGATTTTATTTTGGGGTCTATCCTATATGGGGTTCGTTGAGCTTCTTGGATGGCCAGCTTTTCATCTTTCATGATATTGGGGAAGTTTTCTGTCAGCAGTTCTTCAGTGATCCTCTCTGTGTTTTCTGTTTTGTTACCCCTGTTCTGGAACGCCAATCACTCACAAATTTTTGCTTTTGATTGTATCCCACATAATTCTCAGGGTTTCTTCATTTTTCTGATTTTTCCTCAAACAGAGCTGTATCCAAGTGTTTGTCTTCAATTCCACCGTTCCAGAGCTGCTCCTCAGCCCTTCTGTGACACTGTCGATTTCTGAAATCTTGTTGCTTATGTTTTGGATTTCTAATTGTTGTTTGTGTTTGATTTATAGTTGTGAATTTATTTTGGCATTTTGTTCCTGCATTATTTTCCTGAATTCTTCCATTTTTCTGCCTTTTGTTTGCCTTTTCCATGAATTTGTCTTTTTTCCTCATTTTTGTCTGCTTTTAGCTTCAACTCTTGGATAGCCTCTGAATATTAGAAATTTGAATTCTCTATCAGGTAGTTCTAGTGCCTTTTCTTCTACTGGAAAGTCATCTGGTGTTTTACTTTGGATGCCTACTGGAACCATCCTGTCCTGGTTTTGTAAATGTTTTGATATTGTCTGCTGTCTTTGGGGCATTCAGTAGTTATTTTCCTCATTTATTGATGGTAGATTTGTTTGTTTCGTTCTGCTTTTTTGTTTTATTTGGCTACGTATGAGCAGGCGGGCTGTGTGTTCTTTGTTGTTTGCTCGTCTGTGGGCATGATACTTTTCGCTTCCTTCTCCAGTTGGCAGGGTAGGGTACAACTGGGCAGGTCTAGCTAAAGAAGAGTTACTGGGATGGGTTGTTTGTGGCACTCACTACGGCCACCAGGGCGAGCCGGTAATCAGTGCAGGGCAGGTTCTGGTGTCCTGTGCCTGGGCTGCTTGGTTGTGTGATGTTCAATGCAGAGTGCAGGTAGGCAGGGTGGAGTGGGGAGACTGTGATGTGTCGAGCTAAGATGGGTATGAGAGAGAGAGGAGAGAGGAACGGGAGCCAAAAACATACAAACAAACAAAAGAGTGCTAGGGGAACTTGCCGTTGGAGTGGAGAGATGAGAGACTGTGAAATGGAGAAAAACAAAAAGGAGAAGAAGAAAAAAAGAAAAGAAAAGAAAAAAATGAGTAAATAAAAATTATAAACAAAGAAGAAAAGCAAATCTCCCAGGGATCCCCTCCGGTGTGGCTGCGAGGTCTGGGGAAGTTACTTCCAGGCCGTGAAGTACAGCCGCTACCAGTGGTTTCTGATGTCACAACTTGTGATCAGCAGAATAGTGGCCCCCAAAGATGCCCATGTCTTAATCTCTGAAAACTGTGAAGGTGTTACTTTACATGACAAAAACTTTGCATATGTGATTAAGTTAAGGATCTTGAGATGGGAAGATCATCCTCGATTATCTTGGTGGGCCCAATGTCATCACAAGCATCTTTATAAGAGAAAGAGGGAGGCAAGAGAATCAGAGAAGGAGATGTGATGAAGAAATTAGAGTCAGAGAGTAATTGGAAGATGCTACACTGCTGCTTTGAAGGTGGAAGAAGAGGCCACGAGCCAAGAAATGCAGGTGGCCTCTAGAAGCTGGAACAAGCAAGGGAACAGATCCTCCCCTGGAACCTCCAGAAGGAATACAGCCCTGCCCACGCCTTGATGTTAGCCCAGTGAGATCCATTTTGAACTTCTGACCTCCAGAATTATAAGATAGTTAAGTTTGCATTGTTTTAGGCCACTGAGTTTTTGGTAATTTGTTACAGCAGCAACAGGAAACTAACACACATCCTAAATAAACTACTTGCCCATGTATCTTTGCTTCAGCATCTGCTTCTGGGAGAACCCAAACAGGACCGGGCAGCGTTTTGTTCTATTTTATATAAGGTCACTATGAGTCAAAGCTGACTCAATGGGTGCCTAACAACCCTACAGCAATCTAACATTGTATGTTTATTTATGTCTCAGTTAAAATACCAATGTTTTTCAAGTGTTCACTAAGCAATTACTTATCATGTGCTTCTGCGTCCTTGCTGCTTGCTGCTCTCTCTAAGACTGGTCACAAAGATGAAATGAACTCAGTCCTTGCCGGCAGGGCGCTTACACACTAACAGTGGAAATAAGAAATGTCACAAACCATCCCGGCATGTGCCTTGTACTATTGAGTGCTTTTTTCACCAATAGTCAAATAAGTGTTTATTAAACATCCACTGAGAACTTAGATCACAGCAGTAGTGTGTATAATTATATAGGCCATAGTCACTCCCCACAAAATAAGAAAATTCTCAAATCGAGTGTTTTTTTTTTTTTTAAATGACAGTAGTACCACCCTAAAAGGGACTAATTTCATTTTGCCAGTAGAAAAAAGGAACGAGAAGTTTTAAGTGAGAAAACACCAAAAACCAGAAAACCAAACCTGTTGCCATTGAGTTGATTCCAACTCATAGCAACTCTGTAGGACAGAGTAGAATTGCTCCAGAGGGTTTCTAAGCAGTGGCTGGTGGATTCGAACTGCCAACCTTTTGGTTAGCAGCCAAGCTCTTAATCACTGTGTTACCAGGGCTCCGAAAGCAACACAAAACCCAAAAAACCAAACTCATTGCCATAGAGTTGATTCCGACTCATAGCAACCCTATAGGACAGAGTAGAACTGCTCCATGGGGTTTCCAAGGAGTAGCTGGTGGATTCAAACTGCTGATCTTTTGGTTAGCAGCCATAGCTTGCCATAGCTCATAACCACTGCACCACTAGGGCTCCAAAAACAACACAGGGACTCCTTTTTAGGGAAACTGAAGCACTGGTTTCACCCTCTCAATGCCCATAAAAGGCATGGAGAGTTTGTTTTGTTCCCACGGAAATCTACTGTTGCTTAGCTCCTGAACCATCAGCACATTTAAAAAATTGTAATTTACTGCAGCATTTTGGCTGTGAAATGCAGTGGAAGAAAGTTCAGGTCAGATTCACAAGATCTGACTTCAGATTCTGGCTTTGTCACTTCATAAGGTCATGTGGTCTCAGGTGAAAATTTAACCGCTCTGAACGACATCTTTTAAATAGCGACAGTCATGGAAGCCCATGGAAGCCCTGAAAATTGTGTCAGCTGGTGGAGGCCAGCACACACAAATGTTCAAAGCCTTAGTCTACTTTATATTGTTGGACATCTAGAAGCAGTCATCTTTTCCAACCTTTTAGGCTCAAATTCTGGAATCCTTCTTCCTTTCATGTCTGCTAGCAAAATGGCCAACTTTTGCCCCGAGGTCACCTCTTTCTTGCAATCCCTTGCTGAAGCCAGTCAAGAGTAGCCAATACATGCTAACAGTTTAATTCTAAAAGTGCTGGGCCTATAGGTTGTGTGGCGTACCTTCAGAGTCATCACAGGTGAAAGTTTTAGCAACTGTTTTGCTGCTGCATGACAGGAATCACATCTTTCCACCCTCCGATGTTTCCTCTTTGCCTGTTACCTAACAGCTAAGCCAGTCCCCACAGATAATTAGGTCTGGGTTACCGTAGCACCTCACTTTAAGGTTCAAGTTTCGCTACAAGGGTAGGCTAATTGTTATCCGTGGTGACTGGGTTCTCCTGATAGTCTGTACATTGCGTCGCCTAATACGGTAATGAGGTTTAATGGTCTTGAACCCTACTCGCCAATTCCTAACATTGTTCTTATGGGAAAATGCCTTCCCAGTTCCAGACAGTGGACTTAAAATCAGCTCTTAGAACTTAAGCCATATGTGAGAAGCTTCCTGAATTAGCTTTGTAGAGGCATGTTCATTTTGATTTAATTTCTACTTTGTCATAGGTTAATTCAAAATCATATTTTGCTTGTGGTTTTATGCTAGTTTCACATCTTTTCCATGTTAAAGGTAAAATAGAATTGCCCCCTGAACTTGACTTCCAGAGTCATTAGTGACAATTATTGACTGTCAACTATGTGCCAGACACACTCTAGGCACATTAAGTACGTTCTCTTACCGAACTCCACAAGGCATGTGTTATTGCCTCTCCATAACCATTGAGAAAACAAACTCAGAGATGGTAACTGTCTTAGTGTTTATTGCTGCGTAACAAATTACTACAAACTTAGGGGCTATTTGGGAGAAAATCTGCTTCCAAGCTCGTTCACGTTGTTGGCAGAATTCAGTTTCTTGTGGTCGGAGGACTGAGGTCTCCATTGCCTTGCTGGCTGTTGGCTGGGGGTCTTGCTCAGCTGCTGGAGGCTGCCCCCATTCCTTGGCTCTTGGTCTGTCCATCCTCAAAGCCAGCAATGATGGGTCAAAATCTCACGCTTTCAATCTCTCTGACTTCTGCCACATCTCTCTGGCTTCCTCTTCTGCCTTTTAAAGACCTCATGTGATTAGAGCAGGTCCACCTGGATAATCTTAAAATCTTAAGGCCAAGTGACTTGGGACATTAATTACATCTGCAAAGTCCCTTTTCATCAGTACCTAGATCAGTGTTTGATTAAACAAACAGGGAATGGGAATCTTGGGGGGGCTATCTTTAGAATTCTGCCTAATATAGAATTAACCTGCCTGAATTCACACAGCTAGAGAGTAGTGAAGTAAGAATTTAAACCTTGATCTGTCTGGCATCAAAGTCTATACTTTTAACCTTCTACCAGGCTGCCCTTCTATGAAAATGAGTGGTGAGCAATACCCAAAGAGAAAGTCCTAGAAGGAAAGCCCAGTCCCAATTCCTAACCTACATGTTTGTTGTTGTTCGGTGCCATCATGTCAGTTCCAACTCATAGCGACCCTATGTACAACAGAACAAAACACTGCCTGATCCTGCACCATCCTCACAATCATTGCTATATTTGAGCCCATTGTTGCAGCCACTGTGTTAATCCATCTCGTTGAGGGCCTTCCTCTTTTTCACTGACCCTCTACCTTACCAAGCATGATGCCCTTCTCCAGGGACTGGGCCCTCCTGATAACATGTCCAAAGTACGTGAGACGAAGTCTCTCACCGTCCTCACTTCTAAGGAACATTCTGGCTGTACTTCTTCCAAGACAGATTTGTTCATTCTTGGCAGTCCATGGTATATCCAATGTTCTTTGCCAAGACTGTAATTCAAAGGCATCAATTCTTCTTCGGTCTTACTTATTCATTGTCCAGCTTTCACATGCATATGAGGTGAAAATATCACGGCTTGGGCCAGTCACACCTTACTCTTCAAAGTGATGTCTTTGCTTGTTAACGCTTTAAAGAGGTATTTTGCAGCAGATTTGCCCAGTGCAATACGTCATTTGATTTCTTGACTGCTGCTTCTGCGGGCGTTGATTGTGGATCCAAGTAAAATGAAATCCTTGACAACTTCAGTCTTTTCTTCATTTATCACGATGTTGCTTACTGGTCCAGTTGTGAGGATTTTTGTTTTCTTTATGTTAAGGTATAATCCATACTGAAGGCTGTAGTCTTTGATCTTTATCAGTAAATGCTTCAAACCCTCTTCACTTTCAGCAAGCAAGGTTGTGTCATCTGCATATAGCAGGTTGTTAATGAGTCTTCCTCCGATCCTGATGCCCCATTCTTCTTCATATAGTCCAGCTTCTTAGATTATTTGCTCAGCATACAGATGAAATAAGTATGGTGAAAGAATACAACCCTGATGCACACCTTTCCTGATTTTAAACCACTCAATATCCCCTGTTCTGTTCAAACAACTGCCTCTTGGTCCATGTGCAGGTTCTTCATGAGCACAATTAAGTGTTCTGGAATTCCCGTTCTTTGCAATGTTATCCATAATTTATTATGATCCTACATAGCACTCAATAATTGCTAATCATCATCATCATCATCATCATGTCATTGTATTAAACATATATATTTAAACATATTATCAAATATTTATCATTTCATGTCAATAACATAAATCAATTTCATTCATCATATGAGCAGAGAAAATTATTATGCCTATGATCCCATTTTTAACTGGCATTTGTTTCCGATTTCTCAGCTGTGGATTAGTAAATGTAATACTTGGTAATTTTTTTTTGTGCTTTAGGTGAAAGTTTACAGCTCAAGTTAGTTTCTCATTCAAGAATTTATACACATATTATTTTGTGACATTGGTTGCAGTCCCCACAATGTGACAGCACTCTTCCCCTTTCCACCCAGGGTACTTGGTCATTTTTTGATTTCTTGGAGACTCAGAAATAAAAGAGGAGGATGTATTTTCTCTGTCATTCCTGTAGTTTAGAAAATTTTTCCTCTTGGCTCTGATTCTCACCATAGCTTAAATAGAAGTAAAATTTGATGTCAGCTCGTGAGACTCAGTATAACTTTCAGAGCCCTCCTCTCAACTTTCTTCCTCCTTTTCCTCTTGATCCAAGACCCATTATGGTGAGGTCTCTAACATGTGTTTCAGTTTACTTTTACTCCAGACTTGAGCCTGCTGTAAACAAGAAACTTATTTTTAATTTTTTTGCCCTGTATTTTATTCAGGGCTTTTCTCTTTCATTCTTTCTTTTTTCTAATTGTGCTTTAGGTGAAAGTTTACAGCTGAAGTTAATTTCTCATACAAAAATTTATACACATAATGTTTTGTGACATTAGTTTCAATCCCCACAGTGTGACAGCATGCTCCCCTTTTCCACCCCAAGTGCTTTTCTCTCTTTCTTTCTGCATTTTCACCACATTCCTAGGCTTCTGTTAAGCCAACACGTTAAATGTGAGAAAAAGAAATGTCATGGAATGAAGACTTTGTGCCAGCCAAGAGAAGTGCCTGTTGAGTCCACCATGGAAGGGGCTGGAGAGTCCTAGATAGTCTAAGTAGAATTTGAATGAAGAAGTGTGAATGGCAAAGATGTCAGGGGGAACCTTCGAGATTATTTATAAGCAGCACATACCAAAGAAAGTGTAGGGTTACCCAGAGCTCCAGTGAGGGGCGGTATAGTTGGGAGAGACTACCGTGGTACAGACGTCTACCCACCAAATTTCTGTGGAAGTGATAGAAATGTTCAGTGGTCCAGAGCTTGGTTTTGATCACTTTACCTGGATTGTATGTGTTATTAAAACATAAGCTTGAGAAGTTGAATTTCTAATTAGTAAAATTTTCAGAAATCCTTCTAGCTCTGCTACCTTCTCCCAGCGTCTACACTAGCCACCTGCGACATCCTCTGTACAGTACTGTGCCTCCTGTACTTTCCATTTAAATCTTTCAGCATGTGTAGGATTCCACTTTGTCTAAAACAAGGTTTCTCAACCACGGCACTATTAACTTCTGGGTCCAGATAATTCTTTGTTGTGGAGGTTGTCCTGTGCATTGCAGGATGTTTAGCAATATTCCTGGTCTTCACCCACTAGATGTTAGAATCCCTTCCCTGAGTTGCAATAATCAAAAATGTCTCTAGGCACTGCCAAATGTCCCCTGGGAGGAAAGATTGCCCCCACTTGAGAACCACTGATCTAGAATCCTCTCTTTTCCCTGCTATACTAGTCCTTCTTTGTTCACCTTTATGATGCCGCTCAAAGCTCACCTGTACAAAATGATTCTTGAATGAATCCCGTCCAGCTCTGAGCATTCCCATCATCAGGCAACTTCTGTCCTGCTGAGCCTAAATATGTTGTTGTTGTTGTTGTTAGGTGCCGTGGAGTCGGTTCCAACTCATAGCCACCCTATATACAGCAGAATGAAATACTGCCCGGTCCAGGGCCGAGATATAGCCTTAGCAACTATGCATTGCCATAGCTTTCATTTGTAATACGTTAGTGTTTGTTACTCCTTCTGCATGGAAGGAAAGAATAAGGTTGTTATTTCATTTTTATCTCTCTGTAGTACCTAGTAGCATATTCTGCACACCCATGGGCTCAGTAAAACTTGGATTCAATGAGTCAAACCACAATTTTCTATTACTGGCCAGTTGCATTGCTTGGTATTTGTTTTATCTTTACTGAATTGTTTCAGGATCCAAGAGACTAAATCTTTAGAATCTGTACTGAGATAAAGATACAAAGAGTTGTGATTTCGTTCATTCTCCTGAGAACTTCCAGTGTGCTCGTTTGGTGATGAGTACATTTCTGAGGTAAATATCCCAGGTGCGCTGTGGTCCACTGTAGCTTTCAACTACATGGCATGTGCCTGGGTATCTTGAGGCTGTACCATTTTGCCATAGATTCCACAGGTAATTCGTATGCAACTGGTAAGATTTTTTTTCTGGATCCCTTCTGGGATTTAATTTTGTGACACCTATGTCTAGTAGACACTATTGCTGTCTCCCCATCTGCCTTCAGCATTCACCATACACCTGCAAGGCTGCTTGTTGACAACTACTGAAACTGCACCTGAGAGCTTTTTTTCTGATAAGGAGAAGTGCTGGGGAGTTAATGGACCCAGAAACAGCCCGCAATCAGTGATGGTTGGGCATGAAAACAATACCATTTACATTAGCCCCCCAAAGGATAAAATACTTAGGAATAAACTTAACCAGGGACATAAAATACTTACACAAGGAAAACTATCAAACACTACTGCGAAGAACAAAAGAGACCTACAGAAGTGGAAAAACATTCCATGCTCATGGATTGGAAGACTTAACATTGTGAAAATGTCAATACTACCCAAAGTGATTTATAGATATAATGCAACCCTGATCCAAATCCCACCAACATTCTTTAATGAAATGGAAAAACTAATCTGCAATTTTATATGGAAAGGAAAGAGGCCCCAAATAATTGAAGCAATATTGAAGAAGAACAAAATAGGAGGCCTCACACTTCCTGATCTCAAAACTTAACTATACAGCCACAGTAATAAAACAGCCTGGTACTGGTTTAATGACAGACACATAGGACAATGGAATAGAACTGAGAACCCAGAAATAAGTCTATCCATCTATGGGCAGCCGATCTTCAACAAAGAGTTGAAGTTCATTGAATGAGGGAAGAAACGGTCTATTTAACCAAATAAACGACTTCCACTGGAATCCTTGTCTCAGGGTCCACTTCTTGGGGAACCCACATCATGACTCTGTGTTCCAGACATGGCAGTTTAATATGATCAGAGAAATCTTGAGCTAATTCACAGAGATTTGTCCTTGAAATGCTGTTGATCAGTATTGTCACCAAGTGCTCTAAGGCCAACATTCTGGGTGGGTCAGACTGCACTGGGGACGAGTGTGCATTGATAAGAAGCCCTGATGGCACAGTAGTTAAAGCCCTCGGCTGCTAACCAAAAGGTTGATGGTTTAAACCCACCATCCACTCCTTGGGAGAAAGATGTGGGAGTCTGCTTCCATAAAGATCACAGCCTTGGAAACCCTATGTGGCAGTTCTACTCTGTTCCATAGGGTTGCTATGAGTCAGAATCAACTCGATGCAGTGGGTTTGGAGGGTTTGGGTGCATTGATGTGTGTGTCTCTGATGATGTGGTCATTGTTATTTCTTTGGGGATTGTCCCAAGTACAACTTTTGGAAATTGTGTTTTCCCGCAAGTTTCACAAACGTTTCCACATTTTAGAGATTGTCTGAGCACTCTCTTATCCATAATTTGAAAGTCAAGCAGTTTTGGCTGCTGATATTATTTTTGAAGAAACACAACAGCTTTGCTTTGTTTTGAATTTTGGCTTTCGTTATGCTTTGCAATCATTTTCTGTACTCCAGGCCTTAACCCACTTTGACTAGTGCATGGCTTTGCATGATACTCATGGAGGCATTTCCTAGACATTTTTATATGAATATTATTGTAAGGGATCTTTACTGGTAAAACTCTACATTCAAAAGCTCTTATAGATACAACATTTCATTTGATCCTCACAAAACCCCTGAATAATTGGATTATCATCACAGTTTAATGAAAGAGAAAACCGAATTCCAGAGAGTGTCAGGGAGTTTCTATTTTGGCACTTTTATTTTGCCATGAATTAACTTAATGTTTTTATTGATGTGACTAACAATTCTGCAAAGACAACAAGGAGGGAGACTGCAATTACCATGGGAAGCTGTAGGAAGTGGGGAGTTTGGGGGATGAATGGCTTCAGATCCCAGCAATGGCCGCAGACCTTGCCTTCCTTTAGGTTGTTAATCCGCCATATTGTCGTGTAGGCGAAAGAAGCAGGAATAGCAAGCACTCTGTGCCAGCACTCTTTTATAATATTAACGCTTGTAAGCTCACTTCCCAGGAAATCTCCTTCACTACTGATGTCAGTCTCCCCTGGTTTATCAGCACCATGAAAACTTTAGTCCATCTTTCCTGCATCACCAGCCGGGGGACCATTGGCCCAACTGTGTTGGTTTGTGCCAAGTCTTTCTCTTGTGTGCACTAAGTTTGTACCTGGGGTGAAGAGGAGGTGTATCACTATTTAAAGAACTAACGTTGGATTTTGAGGTCAGGTCCAAAGCTAGGAGACTCTGGTCCTTCCAGGAACTAGACTCTTGCCTCCAATATTCAGCTCTGAGTCAGGGTCCTGATGTTGAGCTCAGTCTGATTTCTTGGACCTTCAGCTGTTGCCTGCTGTTGGTACATGGGCTGCTCTTATGGATCCCAGTTTACCCCCTTTGGTCCTTCTGCCAACAGTGAACCCAAGTTATGACCAAGCCATTCTGTACCCACCCAGATTCAGTTGAAATCATAGAACTCTTAGATATTTCAAGAAGAAAGAGATTTAATACAAGGAGTTAGAGGCTTGCTAAAGAATTGAAAAGGATTGCAACTAGCACTTAAGAAATCAGTAAGATAGTAATGGTTAGACACTGCCCCTGATGATCTCAGTTGCCTGTTGCATCTGGAAGCACCTGGCAACACCTCCCATCAGCCATCTACCAAAGCCCACACACCAGCTTGTCACCACCATACCAGCCTTCGGCTTCTCTTCTGCCTTGTGAATTTGTCTCATTTGTGCCACCTCACCCTGAACCATGATGGCAGGGAGTCTGGGAAATGTAGTTCTCAGGTCCAGCTCCTGGGATACAGGGAAGAGCATAAAAGAAAAAACATGGTGCTGACTAGCCAACTGATAGTTCAGCCCATATCCTGTATCTAGAAATTTTCTGAACTGATCAGCGTGCCTGGGACACTCAAAAGGAGAGGGCGGTGTTCCTCCAAAACCAAAGGTGCTAAGAACAATATTTCTGATCTGGGACAAGCCAATAGAAATAAGGGAGAAATGGCAACCGGGGGCATGATGACTCCCAAAATTATAGTTGTGATTTTGGGAGTCATAACCCCAGTCATAGTTGTAGTAAGAGCCCCGGTAGCACTGTGGTTAAGTGCTCTGCTGCTAACTGAAAGGTCAGTGGTTTGAACTCACCAGCCACTCCACAGGATAGAGATGTGGCAGTCTGCTTCCATAAAGATGTACAGCCTTGGAAACCATTTGAGGGCAGCTCTACTCTGTCCTATAGGGTCGCTATGAGTTGGAATCGACCACAACGAGTTGGGTTTTTTTTTTTTGTTTGTTTGTTTAATATTTGTAATAGTTGTTGGTGTGATGTAGGGAGAAACTGGGACCTATGCTTCAAGCAGAGCTCCCAGGAAAATTGGGCAACTCTCCTCATGCCCTGTCCTTGCTGTATATTGTGTATACTCCAAGATTTCCTTGTTGTTGTCGTTAGATGCCTTTGAGTCGGTTCCAACTCATAGCAACTCTGTGTGCAACAGAATGAAACACTGCCCAGTCCTGCGCCATCTTCACAATCGTTATGCTTGAGCCCGTTGTCACAGCCACTGTGTCAATCCATCTTGTTGAAGGTACTTCTCCAGGGACTGGTCCCTCCTGATAACATGTCCAAAGTATGTGAGATGAAGTCTTGCCACCCTCTCTTCTAAGGAGCGTTCTGGCTGTACTTCTTCCAAGACAAACTTGTTTGTTCTTCTGGCAGTCCATGGTATATTCAGTGTTCTTCGCCCACACCGTAATTCAGTGGCATCAGTTCTTCTTCAGTCTTCCTTATTCATTGTCCAGCTTTCACATGCATATGAGGTGATTGAAAATACCATGGCTTGGGTCAGGAACACCTGAGTCCTCAAAGATTTTCTTACTTTCTGGTAAAATACTTTGTGCCCTTTAATCAGCTGGCTGAGTGTCCGCTCTATTCCAGTATGTCATAGTCAGAATCATTGGATAAGTCCGCTCCTCTAGAGACAGGCTTTGGAAATCTCGAAAAGGCAATGGGGATTGGCCAGGGGGTCATCTCTGGACACCTGCTGTGTCAAACCAATCCTTCAGGGCATGAGACCTTGCCAGGAGTGCTCGAACCATGGTTGCAATAGTTTTTAGTGGCCTATTCTGTTTGTCATCTGATTTACAACATTTGCTTCCAGCAGCTGGTGCTGTTGGCCTGGGGAAAAGACTGGAAGGCTTAAACATCCATGACGTTGACCTAATGCTGTATAAAACTGTTAGAGTATGTTACAGTCATAAAGTCTGATTTTTCCTCATAGAATGCTAGTAGTCAGTTTTCTTTTCATAATAATATAAAATAGTGTATAGTTAATATTAGGTTTTATGAAGAATTTTACTATATTTAGTAGATTAACTAATAGTAAATATCAAACTATAATGTATTTTTTGCTTAAGAGCATAGTATAAAACCAGAATTCTCTGAAATAAATTTTTCTCCTACATAAGTCAAATAGAAGTTACTCTATCAAAGCACTTAAAAACCAAAAAAAAAAAAACCTGTTTCTGTTGAGCCAATTCTGACTCATGGCAACCCCACGTTTCAGAGTAGAACTGTGCTCCGTACGGTTTTCAATGGCTGTAATCTTATGGAAGTAGACTGCCAGGCCTTTCTTCTGTGGTGTCACCGAGTGGATTTGAACCACCAACCTTTTGGTTAGTAACCAAGCACAAGCTTTGTGCCACCTAGCACTTAAAACGCGTTGCCTTTGACTCGATTCCGACTCCTAGAGACACTATAGAACAGAGTAGAACTGCCCCATAGGGTTTCCAAGGCTGTAATAGGCAGAAGTAGATTGCCACATCTTTCTCCCACGGAGCGTCTGGTTGGTTGGAATTGCCAACCTTTTGGTTAGCAACTGAAAGCTTAACCACTGCGCCACCAGGGCTCCACCCAGCACTTAGGGACCCTTAATTTAAATTTAATCCAACTAAATAAAAGGTTAATTTCAAATTTTCTTAATAAGTTGGTAACTAAAGTTTCTGATCTTTTTTTCCTCCCTAGGAAATTTGTACTGGAATTGTAATCAGTATTATTCTGAAAATTAAAAAAAACAAAAGTTCTGGTTGGAATATACTTCATAGAGACTACATCTAATGCTGAAGTTTTGTTTCTTTGATAATGATTAGTAAGCAAACAGAAAGGCATACTAATGATCTAATAATTAAAAGATAAAATTTTAATTTATTTTTTTTTAAGTAGATGCAGTTCACGGAAAGGGGCATTCTTTCATCTGTATGTATACACTGGAAACCTCTCTTCATTTCATTGAATGCTGGTTATTGTCTCTCCTCAGTATCACTTTATTTTTTTCTTGGAGTAAGGCACTTTTTAGACCTTGTCTGAATTTTTCTGTTGACAACGATAAGGTAACATGTCAAAAAAATGTTTTATAGGACGATAGGTTTTGGGGCTGCCTCTGAATCTTTATGACCTTTAACACCTGATGCTTTAGACCCCTGGGCTAATAAAAAGGTAAGTCAAAACCAAGACTCCTAGAAGACGTGTTACCAAAAATAAATCATCCTAAGTTAACCAGCAACTGATGGTGTTATGGTTCAGATTGAAGGAGAAACGAAGAATGCCAATATTTTTTCCCAGACTATAACTTCACACTGATTTTAAGTATAGACATAATGTGGATTTATACCACTTCTGTCTAGACTTTTTCAGTTGTGATTTGAAATTAAGAACCAGTAGCTGTGATCAGGAGCGTTGGTGGTGCAGTGGTTAAGAGCTTGGCTGCTAATCAAAAGATCGGCAGTTCGAATCCACCAGCTGCTCCTTGGAAACCCTAAGGGACAGTTCTACTCTGTCCTGTCGGGTCACCATGAGTCGGAATCGACTCGAAGGCAACGGGTTTGGTTTTTGGTTTTTTTTAACTGTGATCAAGTTCCTCATTGGTGTTGAAAATTAATCAAAACTCAAAGAAATGGAAACTTATGTTTTGTTCTGAGTAGTTATTCTATATATGAGGGAGCCCTGGTGGCGCAGTGGTTAAGAGCCAGCTGCTAACCAAAAGCCCACCAGCCGCTCTGCAGGAGAAAGATGTGACAGTCTGCTTCTATAAAGGTGACAGTCTTGGAAACCCTACGGGGCGGTTCTACTCGGTCTTGCAGGGTTGCTATGAGTCGGAATCGACTTGACGGCAACAGTTTTTTTTAAAAAAAAAAAGAATTCTATATGCATATAAGGAAATCATTCTGTTTCCAAAAAAAGCAAATGGCTTGAGGTAGGCTAGTTACAAAGAAGCTTATAAAGAGGAAGGAGAAGAATAGAAGATCAACCATTGGCTAATCTTAACATGATTGCTTGAACCCTGCCCTACAGAGATCAGCTGGTATCAGATCACAAGGTGACCTCTGGCCCTCCACCAGCCTGCAGTCATACCTTTTTGAGATTTAAATTAGGAGAGCCTAGAGTCTTTTTTCCCCCCATTAAATCACGAGGTAATGGTTCTGTTGTGACTGTCCTTTTCTAGCAGGAAAAATTTTCGAATTTACATTGCTTTAGAGCAGCTTCTGGCAGAAACCAAATCAATGCTTTTGCAGTTGGGGTTAGACTTTTAAGTTAATGTTTGGTTTTGTGGATAAGACAAACCTTAAAATCAGAGTAAGATGTCTGTTATTAATTTTCCTCTTCAGCAGTCTGAATGATGAAAAGGTACTAAGTATGTGTACAATCTTTGTGTACATGTGCTGTTATTCTGACTCATGGAAGTATCGTTCTGATTAATCAGTGGATCTATACTTAAATGGGTGTGCATGCATGTAAGAGAAAAAAAGATGCCTACTCTTCTCAGTTAATTTGTCGCCGATTATATGCTTCCAGTGGGATTTCATAAAATCGAAAATTAGTTGTAAAGAACAATAATAATGAGTTTTCTTCATGACACATTTCCATAATGCATGCTCTAGTAGGGATGGTATGTATATCCCTAAAGTTCTTTATTATTATTAAATTAGTTTCTCTTAGGATTTTTTTTTAATAAGCGGGCATTCCTACTCTTGGCTTCCTTATTAATTATCATTGGTAAATTCATTGCCTCAAGGAATTTTAATATTGAAATAGCTTATTTCAAGTAATGAATTCATTTAATAGCATTTTTTGTTGTCTTGTGAGTTTTCTAATAAAAGTATCTTTTCTTCTTTGTTCCTTTGGATTTCAGCTTAATGTCTTTTTAATAAAAAGTATTAATGTGTGGGTATGAGCATGTGTTTATCCCAGGTGCTCAATGGACATTGTTTTTTTTTTAATAACTCTTATTTGTTGTGGGTTTTTTCTCAATAGCAGAAGTTAGTCCAATACACATGGTATAGGAAGCACCCAGTCAGGCAATTAAATTGGAAATATGGCAGTTGGCATCTTTTCAAAGTAATAAAGTTCCAGAAATAGAAAGTGAATGAAATTAACATAAAGACATTAACTGTTTCTGGGTGGCGTGAGTTTGCAAAAGTCTTGAGTAATTAGATTTGCTTATGCTCAAAATAACCAGGGAACCTTGAGTGACATTGCATTTCAAAGGTGGAAGCCAGATGGAAGGTTGCTGTTGGTATGGGAGTGGCAAAAAAGAAGAGATTTCTCTTTGCAGTAACCTAAGGTAGCATATGCTACTCCATTTCATGATTTTTAGCTTGTCAAAAACCTAAATTGCTTAGAAAAACACCAAAAATTAGTGTAACAATATATTTATTGTGAGTTAGATAGGATTCGAATCAGGGCAGTGTCACCAAAACTTGTTGAAAAGGCACTTCCAAGAGGGGACAGTGAAAGCAGGTTATGTAGGTCATTGTTATGTTGATTTCTCAAGAGATAAGCATCAAAGCATAGGACAGGTTATAGAAACAGTCACCAAGGACATGCCATACATCCTAAAATAGCCTCTAATGAGACCCTGGAGTTCCTGCTTCTAGAAGCTGGCTGCACATAGATAATTTTCCAAAAGAACCCAATGCCTAAGGCCAAATGGTCTCTGCTGAGCTGCTTACTAGGCTATTATTGTCTGACCCAAAGGTGACTCCAGGGAACCAGTTCCCACAAGGTTCCAAAGGACACCTAAGGACAGATGGCCTGGGTGGGTCAACTCAATTCCATGAACCCAGAAATCTGGATTCCAGGTGAATGAACGATTTTGTCAGCTAGATGCCATAAAGAAATTATTTCATTTTCTCTGTAGGAATCGGAACGAGATCAATAAAATAATCCTTTGATGTGAAACTTTAGGTGGTTTTTATAATTTTTTCTTAATCTTTTTATCGTTTTCTGTGTTGTTTATATAACAACAAAATAATGTTCAAGCAATGATAAGGTTGTTTTCATTTTGAAAAGTAGCAACTCTTACTGATGGACATTTGTGTTGTTTCCTGTTCTTTGCTTTGGAACAAGTGTTGACAAACATTTTCTATAAAGGACCAAATAGGCAAAATTTTAGGCCTTTGTCACAAGTATCATATAAGAGCAGCCCATACACAATATATAAATGAGCGGGTGTGACTGTGTTCCAATAAAACTTCATTTACAAAACCAGGCAACAGCCTGGATTTGGCCCTTGCCGTGGCTGATCAGACAATTTTGGGAACCACTGGCATAAGAGACGCTTAAGGGCTATTGATTGATTGATTGGCGGGTTCTTTGTATAGAAATTTGCCATTAGAAATAGGGCGAATGCTAAACAAATGAAAGCTTTGAAAAAGGTATAGTGGGATCAAAACAGAGTTAAATGGGAGATACATGACTTTAAGAACACGTTCCTTTTAAAAGTTTCTTGTTTTTTAAGTTTTTTAAGGTAGTAGTTTGACTTCTTTTTTTAAGTGGGGTAAACAGGAATGAGAAAATTATATAACGGAGGAGGGATTGGCCAGGCTCTGTCTAGCATTATTCTTTTAAATTTTGCTTCCTGCCTTTCTGGACCCACAGTCTCATCAGTAATGCAGAAGCACCCACAAAACTGAGTGCAGTGAAATAACTCAGGTCATTAAAGCCATTGGGTTTCGGATGATGATGAGTATATCTTCCTGAAAACCAGTATCATCCCTCTGAATGCCCTTCTTGGCTTTTCCTTAGGCTGACTCTTGTCTGGGGTTCTAGATATCACATGACACTACTTCCCGTTTCATCAGCCACTAAACTCTATGCTTTTGGATTATTTGAAGTTCTAGATCAGGGATCAGCAAACTATGGCCTGCAGGTCAAATCCAATCAACTGCTTGTTTTTGTAAATAAAGGTTTATTGGAACACAGCCATACCCATTTGTTTACATATTATCTGTGGCTACTTTTGCTTTAGAGTTGAGACAGAGACTGTAGAACCCACAGAGCTGAAATTATTTACCATCTCGCCCTTTGTAGAAAAAATTTGCCACCTGGGTGGTGCAAAAGGTTAACATGCTCGGCTGTTAACTGAAAAGTTGGAGGTTTGAGTCCATCCAGAGAAACCTTGGAAGAAAGGCCTGGCAATCTACTTCTGAAAAATCAGCCATTGAAAACCTTATGGAGCACAGTTCTACTCTGACATGCATGGGGGTCACCGTGAGTCAGAGCCGACCCAATGACAACTAATAGTCTTTTGCCAACTTTGTGAATTTGGTGTCTTCTCTGAATTTGTGGGTGTCTGTAGTTATTTTTCAGAATTAAGAGCTTGCAATTTGACCTGTTTCTTGGTTTTTAAAGAACAAGCGTGGATGATGGGTTGATTTTGTCTTTTCAAGGCAGTGACCTCCTAGTTTGTTTAGCAGATGGTTAGTGAATACCTGTTAAGTTCAAACTTGGGAATACGAAGGCAAATGAGATAGATTTCTTGTTCCAAAAAAAAGCCTGAAGCCTAAGGGTCAACACAGATAAACAGGTCAGTGATTACAGTGAGTGACAGAGGTATGAAAGGACTGCTATGGAGGAGGGACCATCCATACTGTCCTGGAGGACCGCAAAGGCTCCCCCACTAAGAAGGGGAAGCTTGAGCTAAGTTTTGAGAGAGAGTAAGAGTTGGACAGAGAAGGAAGAGGAAGGCATTCCAGGCACGCAGAGGGTACACCTAGCATATACAAAGATACTGAGGCCTTCAACTGCCTTTGTCAGCTTCCGATAATGGAAGAAAAAATGAGAGAGAATGAAAGAGGTCTGATCATGAAGAACCGAGGGCGTGGATGATGCCAGAATAAAATGAAAGCATTGCCTCCCCCTTCCATACCACCACTGGCCACCAGGGGGCCTTGACCTCAAAATCTCTGACCTCCTTGAAAGGAAGATGAGGATCTGGTGCTTCAGCTGAAAAGTAGCCAGAGGCAGAATGACAGGTCCCAATAAATCCCCAAAGCAGCTAATCTGGAAGTAGAGGGAGTTTACATGACTTCACTCTAGAATTATCCATGGGGGGAGCATCTTCTTAGAACTGAGTAACAATTCTTTGCAAACTCCAGCTGAAACTCTTTATCTTAGGAGAGCAACTAGAGTTGATAAAGTCTTCATGATCCTTGCAGCCCAGTTAAAGTTAAAACCAAGTGAGAAGAAAACAAAAGCAAATTCAGCCCATGCTTTTGCCAAGAAGGAGTGTTATTTGATTTTTATTTGCATCCTGGATGTTCCTTGGAAAGGAACATGACATTTGGCAATGTCCAAATGCCTGCTGACAATGCTCCGACATCATTTTCCGTTTCCATTGCCTCACTCGGCACAGGGGCTCTCATAAGCTTCCCAGTCAACGATGAAGCCCAGATGTTAGGGATAAACCACATGCTTTGGGGGGAAAATAAACAAACAACAATAAAAAATAATGCCCTGAGGTCATTCTCCAGCCCCTTCCAGAGTGTCATGATGGTCAGGCTTCACCATTCCCCAGGCGGATTGCTTGGGTTTTAATTTTGGCAGCAGATAACATGAAGCATATGGGCTTGGGAATGGTAGCTCCATCCCAGTAATTCTGGGGGATGGTCGCATTCCAGCTCTCACTTGGTGATTTTGTGTGTGCGTTATGGTGGATCCACTTGCCCGCTTTAGTCTAGAGACGCTGCTCCTGGTCTGGGTCATTTCTCATGCATACAAGTCACCGGAGGTACAACTTTGGAGTTAAGTTCTGCTCAAAAGCAAGCCTGGGTTAGATTAGCAGATTGTGGGCCAGAAACTTCTCGTGATTTGATTCAAATTTCCCATTTTATATTGTGGTACCTACAAATTTTTCCCCTTGGGGGCGGCTTGATCGTACCTACTATTATGGGGATGATCTTTGATGAAGTTCCTTGCACTTACAAGTTTTTCCATGTCAGTTAACACTGGGATGATTCAGAAGGCTCATCTTTGGAAAAAAGCAGTGTCCCTCCTTTTTCTAAAGGATTATTCCCAAAATATTGAAATGATGTTCAATTAGGGACTGATTTTATGGTGAAAAACATGTGAAATTGTTCACTACAGATTAGTAAGTAAGCACAAGTAAGCACATGCTTACCTTGCCTACTGGGTCATCTGCTACTGTCAGGGATTGTAAATTTGAAAAGAGGGCTTTGATTGTGTATGAAGGTGCTGTGGGGTTGGGAGAGAGATTCCAGCCACACCTAGAAGCAGAGTCTTTGATGTGGTGAAATATGTGAAATCGTTCGCTACAGATGATCTGGTAAGCAAGGTAAGCACGATGCACGATAATCCGCCCCTGAATTGTTCATGCTTTGGCTCCTAGAATATCACCACTCATTTCTTTTGTAGAATTTTCTTTTGCTCTGTTTGTGTCGTTTTCCTTTTTTTTTTTTTTTTTCATTTCAGAAAAAAAATAATAAAGCAGAGTTGAAATTCAAGGATCACTGTGGTTAGGGTGGTAAAACGTTCAGCCTGTTGGTCCATTTGTGATCCTTGCAAGCTCTTAATGTTTTATTTCTATTGCAGTGTTGGGGCTGCTATCTTTCTCATCATGAGCAAGCTGGTATTCATACTACATTCTATTCATAGCTGTCATACTGTCTCTGACAGGGTAATTTCAAAACTTTTGATCTGCTTCCAGAAAGCACTTTTACATGGGTGGTGGGATTTATAGAGGGAACTGTCAGCTGAATAACAGGTATTAACTTCTTGGAAGGAGCAAAACATCAAACACCAGCATCTCCTCCTGCCCTTCCCTCTCCTCCTCCTCCCCTGCCTCCTCCTTCTCCTCCTCGCTTGCTATTAGCAAAGCTTGGTTTGTACTAACTTTATGGTTTCTTTTTATTAGTTTGTCCTTACACTCTTCGATAACAAGATCCTAGGGTAAGAGATGTTGTTATTTTGCCAGGCGAAGCAGGAAAAAACAATGTATTTCAACAAAGATTTAATGAGCACCTGCTACATGCCAGGCAGGGTATTGGGGTACAGACATGGATAAGGCATGGTCTCTGTCTTTGGGAATTTCAGGACCTAGTAGGTAGATAGTCACATAAACAGAACATTTCGGTATAATAAAGGAAGCAATAAGGAGGATATTCTAGAGGCACTAAGAAGTCTGAAAGCAGAGCGATTTCTCTTTCCAAAGGAGAAATTTAGGTCCTGAAATTAAATTCCTGAAAACCAGAGCAATCCTAGAATAATGCCATAACACAATTAGCTACAATTAGTTATCCTAATAGTAAGTGATGCTGAGATCCGGAGGAACTCCTTTCCTCTCTTTCAGTCCTCAATGAGCCCCACCTCATGGAAGACCCAAAAGAAGAAACTACAAGTCTAGAGGGGGTGGGGGTGGGGGTGATCTTTTTGAGAAACTCTGTTATTCACAAAGAATGGGTCTGTTGCAGGAAGGTGCCCACTTGGGGGCTGGTTAGTCAGATAGCAGTACATGCTGTGGTATGGCACAGGTTGGCCCATCTGCATTGGCATGTGGCCTGGCCTCTGAGGCCTTCCTTGTAACTCAAGTTGCCTTGCAAGCCCTGGTAACTACCCAGAGCCAGATGTACCTCCAAACTGACCTAGAAAGAAAGGCATTGGCATTGTGGCCCTGGGCTAGGAAAAGGGTACTGAGCATTGGTTACATAGTGGTAGCATTTTGGGAATAATGATGATGGTGATGACTGTGGTGATGGCGATGGTGGTGATGATGACGGTGTTGATGCTGCCGCTGGTGGTCTTGATGATAAGGATGTATGATGATGATAATAGGGCAGGAACTCTATCTTACTTATCCTTGTATGCCTAGTCTCTGGCACAGAATAGGCGCTTCATAAATTGTGTCCAAGGATAGAGTTAGTGACCAGAGTTTCCCTCTGAAAACCTGACAGAAAACGAAACAACCAGAACGGAAATATGAGAGGGTTCACGCATTGTGAAGAACGTGACCAATGTCATTGAACAATTTGTGTCGAAATTGTTGAACGGGAACCTAAACTGCCATGGGAACCTTCACCGAAAACACAATAAAACATTTTTTTTAAAAAAAGGAAAAAAAAAAAAGGATGAACAGTGATTCAGCAGAATGTCCACATTTCTTGCCTTGGCCTATGTACTTTGGCCCTCTTCTGATATCTCTCCGGCCTCATATTTTATCACTCCCTAGGCACCTTGGCTTCTTTGCTGTTCTTCAGACACCCATTAAATTCCCGTCTCAGCGTCTCTGCACTTACTCTTCCCTTCGTCTAGAATGCTTTCCCCCAAAATATCGATGTGGTTCACTCCTTCACTTTCTCAAGTCTCTGCCCAAATGGCTGCTCTTCAGAGAGGCCTTCCTTGACAACAGTGTTTAAAAGAGCATCACGCTTGCCTCCTTACCTCATCCTTTTATCTGGCTTTGTTGTTCTTTGTAACATTTACATATTATGCATTATTTATGTATTTATTTATTGCCTGCCTCCTTCTCCTACTCTGTCCCACTGAACTTAAGCTACGTGAAGGCAAGGGCTTTGTTTTCTTTACAGCCATTTCCCCAGAACCTAGAACCGTGCATGGTACATAGGCACAACTGTAAATATCATTGAATAAATTTGAAATGAATGTATGAATCATTACTCAACTGCTTATACCATCCAGGGCTTCAAACTGATTCCATTTGGTTTGACCCTCCGCTGAGAATTTACCTTTCCACCTCAGATATACTGAATCAGAATCTACTTTTTAACAAGATCTGCAGGTGATTCTTACGTATCCCCAGGTGAAAGCTTGTTAAAATGTAGATTCAGATTTAGTATATCTGGGGTGGAAATGCAAATTATCAGTAGGGGGTTCAAAGCCCTGATACCATCAGAAGGCAGTTCTGTGTTCTCACTTATATTTTCTGTATCTCTTTCTGGGTTCATCCTTCTTATCACCCTGTGGGTTGTATGAATCCCTTTGGGATAGAGACCCTGTCAAAAACTTTGGGGTGGAAATGCAGATTATCAGTAGGGGGTTCAAAGCCCTGATACCATCAGAAGGCAGTTCTGTGTTCTCACTTATATTTTCTGTATCTCTTTCTGGGTTCATCCTTCTTATCACCCTGTGGGTTGTATGAATCCCTTTGGGATAGAGACCCCGTCAAAAACTTTTTGGTGTCCCAAATGGAGCCCAGCACAGACCCATTCACAATGTAGTTGCTGAGTAAATCCTTATTCGTTGACAGATTGTCTCAAAGGCCCAGGTTAGGAGAATTGCTCTTCTTCCTTTGCTCTGCTTCATCACATTTGTCAATCTCCTGGTTTTTCTTCCTGCATTTTTGACATGTCATCAGACGATTTCTCCAATGTAGACATCTATAGGAGAGGGTGATTATATGAAAGCATTTGTACCTCCACTCTCAAATCAACGTGGTGGACTTGGGCTTCATTTTTTATTATTCATGCCACCACAACAAAGACCCGCCACTAAGAAAGCTGTAAAAGCCAGAGAGTATTTTTTCACTTGTGATGAAATGCAGGTTCCCTATAAAAATTTAAAAAAAAAAAAGAATTCCCAATTTCAAAAGATTGAATGAAATGATACTTAAAGGCAACTTCCAGCTGATTGCATTTAGACACAGAATCAGATTTTTGCCATGGTTTTAAGGATTGTTCTAGTTTATGAATATAGTACATTTTCATTAATTTTGATGGCCTTGAAACATCTTTCTGAAATAGTTAAGCCCATGTTGATCTTCATGCTGGGCTCAGTATCACTGTCTTCCTTATCCCAAGGAGCTTGGCCAGTTATTTGCCAAATGAAGCTGGCCTGGTCCTTGCTGACACATTTTTCAAGAACTGGTTGTGCAACACATGTTGATATTTTCTGTTCTTCTTTTTTTCCTTATTAATCCATTTGGCTCCTTCCCCCTTCCTCCAACTCCCCCTAGCCACCCTCCTCCCCATCTTCTTGGCTTCGTGGAAGCCATTATCTACTTTAGTAAACCCAGTGGTGAATTGCCTCAAGGATGAAAAGACTCCACATTTCTAATAGGAAATGAATGTTTCCATATTTGTGGGGGTTTTAGTCTGTTTGTTCAAGATTGGATTTTCAAATCTGATTTAACATAAATAAAGCTTCTGTTTTTCAGACTTCTTTTAATAATTATCATTTTGATTAGCAGCATTACTTTAACTTGAAAACAAGTAAGTTTCTCTGGTTTTGAATTCTCTGACACTACCTTCTCGTATGGCTCATCTTCTGAAATGTGAAACCCTAGTAAAACTGAACTCATTTTCTTCCTTATGAAATCTTTGAATCTCTAGATACAGTAAAACTTCACCTGATTAGGATGAAAGGTTCAAACGAGTGAGGTTTCCTAATTTACTGAGAATTAGCCTGTAAATGACACTGTGAGATGCCAGCTTTGCTTCCTCCAGCAGAATACGTAATTGAAATCTTTATGATTGATGGTCTTTTGGTTTAGTTGTTTAACAAGTTCATGGTTTTTCTCCTGACCTTGTCCCCTTCATCCAGGCCCACATTCCATTTCACAAACCCACCTGCCCATTATGACAAATTCAAGAGACTCTGGTGATGCCCATGACAGTTGACTGTTTTCTAACCATTCCTCCAGCTCCTGAATCTTGCTTTTCTCTCCCACTTTTGGACATCTGTATTTGTTCTCTGGATTTCTTCACTCACCCTCCCCTAAAGAATTTGTCTTAGACACGCTCTGCTGACTCTCCCTGATTCAAATAAAGTTGTTGGATGCACCACCCTAGCCAGCTTTTTGACATCAGCCTCCACTGCCAGCAAGTCACCCACCAGGACACAGACTAAGTCTCTGTTCTTTCTCCAGGAAGTGGGGAGTTTGACAACAGGCTAGATTTCATCTCCTGATGAGCGTGATGGTAGCCTCCTAAATGATTTTTCCCACTGCTAAGCTCTACCTGCTTTGATTAGATTAACGGGCAGTTATTGGAATAGTCTTTCCAATGTGTCGTTCTGAAAATGCAGTTTGCTGCTCAAAATCCATCAAGGCCTGTGGGGTTTAAAATTAACTTCACCCAACGAGTTTGGTCTTTGTCCTTGCTTCCTGAGAAAGAACCTCTAAAACTTTGGAAATTCCCCAGTAATTGCTTTTGATGAGGCCTCCAGACCACACCTGAGGATTTATGCTAATAAGTGACTCAGGTCGGGGCTGGCTAGGCTGGACAGACCACTCAGTAGAGTTATACCAGCTGACCTGGGGGTGGGGCGTGATTCAATCAATCACGCCTACAAAATGTTGTTGTTAGTTACCGTCCAGTCGATTCCGACTCATGGTGACCCCCACATGTGTGCCGAGTAGAACTGCCCCTAGAGTTTTCAAGGCTGTGACCTTTCAGAAACAGGTTGCCAGGCCTATCTTCCAAGGTGCCCTTGGGTGGATTCAAACTGCCAGCCTTTGGGCTAGTAGTCGAGTGCTTAACTGTTTGCACCACCCAGGGACTCCTCCTGTGTAATGAGACCCCCAACAAAGGCCCTGGACATGGTAGCTCCATGGGCTTCCTGGTTGGTGAAAGACATCTTGCACATGAGAGGGTAGCGAGTCCCATTTTGGGACATAGAAGCACCGTGTTGGGAACCTTCCCAGACCTCGCTGTATTCATGGCTTCATTTGTATCCATTTTTGTATAATAAAGCTGTAATGGTTTAAGTAGAGTGCTTTCTGTGAGTTCTGTGAGTTGTTCTAATTATTGAACCCAAGGCACTAGTGGGAGTCAGCAGGTCAGAATTAAGGGGGCTGGGAATCCCTGAGTTAATGGCTGGTATCCTGAGGGGGTAAAGTGAACCCCTGAATTTGTAGTCAGGAGGTCAGAAGTAAAGGAGCCCAGGGACCTCCCAAGCTTGCGGCTGGCATCCTGAAGTGGTAGAGGGAACCCTTAACTTTTTTAGCCAGCAGGTCAGAAGTGAGGGTGTCTTGAGGACTCTCAAGCTTGCAGCTGGCATCTGAGGTCTTGGACAGACTTGGCAGTCTGGAGGACTGTGCCTTTTAACTTGAGGTCTGACATCGCTCCTGGTGGTTGGGGTCAGAGGAAGAAGTGCCGCATGTACAGCTGGTGTCAGAATAGAAGTGGCATAGAAGTGAAAAGTGGGGATTTGATATATCCGTACAAGGGCCATTCAAGGAGTGCACATTCTTCAGCCTGCCATTTTACCTCCACATAGCTGCTAGCTCCAAACCAGTGGTTCTGTACCCACTAGAGGCCAAACCGTGACTGTACACTGACATCACCTGGAGAGCTTTCCAAACTCCTGCTGCCTGGCTCCCCTCCTCAGGCATTCTGATCGAATGGGTCTGGGGTGTGGTCTATGCATCAGGATTTTTAAAATTTCCCCAAGGGATTCAAAAGTGCGGCCAAGACTGAGAACCACCTCTGTGGAGCAACACTTCTCCAATTTTAACAAGCATACAAATCACCTGGGGTTCTCCTTAAAATGCAGATTCTGTTTCAGTAGGGCTAGTTGGGGCCTGTGACTGTGCATTTCTAGCAAGCTCCCAGGTGATGCTGATGCAGCTGGAACAGTTTCTTTGAGGAGCAGGATGATTAACAGCTCTCTGAGGTCCAGGAGTACATCTTGCCCATCTTTGTGTCTCCAGCATTTACTGTAGAAGCTCCCAGGAAAGGTAGAAACCAATTCAATTTCCACCTGCCTCATACTTTCCAGCCTCTTTTCTCTGCATATTGCAGTCCACATAAACTTAGTTCTATATCCTTTGCCCAGTGCAACACGTCGTTTGATTTCTTGACCACTGCTTCCATGGGTGTTGATTGTAGATCCAAGTAAAATGAAATCCTTGACAACTTCAATCTTTTCTCTGTTTATCATGATGTTGCATACTGGTTCAGTTGTGAGCATTTTTCTTTTTTTTATGTTGAGGTGTAATCCATATTAAAGGCTGTAGTCTTTGATCGTCATCAGTAAATGCTTCCAAGTCCCCTTCACTTTCAGCAAGTAAGATTGTGTCGTCTGCATATCACAGGTTGTTAATGAGTCCTCCTCCAATACTGACACCACAATCTTCTTCATATAGTCCAGCTTCTCAGACTGTTTGCTCAGCATACAGATTGAATAAGTACGGTGAAAGGATACAACCCTGATGCACACCTTTCCTGACTTTAAACCACGCAGTATCCCCTCGTTCTGTTCAAACCACTGCCTCTTGTTCTATGTACAGGTTCCTCATGAGCACAGCTAAGTTTTCTGGAATTCCCATTATTCGCAATGTTATCCATAACTTGTTATGATCCACACAGCCGAATGCCTTTGCAAAGTCAGTAAAACACAGGTGAACATCTTTCTGGTATTCTCTGCTTTCAGCCAAGAATCATCTGACATCAGCAATGATATCCTTCTTTCCACATCCTCTTCTGAATCTGCCTTGAATTTCTGGAAGTTCCCTACTGATGTACTGTTGCAACTGTTTTTGAATTATCTTCAGCATAATTTTAATTGGGCAAATCTGCTGCAAAAAACCTCTTTAAAGTGGTAAAAAGCAAAGATGTCACATCTGACCCAAGCCATGGTGTTTTCAATTGCCTCATATTCTTGCAAAAGCTGGACAATAAATAAGGAAGACCAAAGAAGAATCGATGCGTCTGAATTATTGTGTTGACAGTGAATATTGAATATACCATGGACTGCCAGAAGAACGAACAAATCTGTTTTGGAAGAAGTACAGCCAGAATGCTCCTTGGAAGTGAGGATGGCCAGACTTTGTCTCACGTACTTTGGACATGTTATCAGGAGAGACTAGTTCCTGGAGAAGGACATCATGCTTGGTAGGGTAGAGGGTCAGCGAGAGAGAGGAAGACCCTCAGTGAGATGGATTGATAGAGTGGCTGCAACAATGGGCTCGAACATAGCAACAATTGTGAGGATGGTGCAGGACCAGGCGCTGTTTTGTTCTGTTGTGCATAGGGGTCGCTGTGGGTCGGAACCAACTCAATGGCACCTAACAACAACATCTCCTTTGCATTTTTCTCCCTAACCACACTTTAGATGGCTAACATTTCACTCATTCACTCATTTGATCCCGTTTACTAAGTGCCTTTTATGGGCGGGTACCGGTCCTTCAATGGTTAATAAGATCTGATTCCTGCCCTCAAGCCTACAGGGGATTATCCTCTAGGCCAGTGCCTTATAGATTATCTGTGCTAAAGGCCTAGTTGGTTTTTTTCTCCCAATCTGTTCCACTCTGTTTTCCTTTTGTAAAATATAAAATTATGGACTTGGATGCCTGGGCTGTGTCAAATTGCTCTGAAAGTTTCTAAATGAGTACGCTCATATTCTCAACTTGTCATGGAAAGTAGGAAACCGTTCTCAGACCGCCACTGGTCTGGGGACCACACTTTGTGGAGCTCTGCTTTAGGGCTTTGCTAGACGAAGTGAGGGTCCTGGACCAACAGCATCAGTACCACCCCTCCCCACCTTGCAAGAAATGCATCAACTCTCTAGACCTCCTGACTCAGCACCTGCATGTTCATGTGGTCCCCCAGGGGACTTGTGCGCACGCGCAGGCTGAGAAGCACCCCTGCAGGGCACTGGTTCTCCACCTTGGCTGCATATTAGGCTCACCTGCCCAAGCTGTATCACAGGCAAATTAAAGTCCCTGGGGGTGACACCCCAGCCTCAGTGTTTTTTAGAGGGTGAGAGCTAGTGCTCCATGAATGCACCAGATTGAGTCCAGAATTCACAAAGCCCCAGAAATTGGGGGCTACCTGGCGCTCTGACCCTCAAATCTGCCTAGGTTCCCACGTAAGCATTTCTCACTCCCTTCCCTTCACTTTGGAAACTCAAGAGCAAACGTAAGGTATTCTTTGATGCGTATTGTCAAGAGGACTGCTGGGACCAGTGGTTCTCTAGGTTGCTTTGCTTGTAATTGGAATGTGCATCTTGAAATCAGGCCGTGCTCTTTGCTTGCGGGGGAGTCCACCAGTGTGCAGATGGCTCCACCTGCTGGTGTCTGACAGCAGCCATTCCCTTGTCCCTTCTTCCTAATGGCAGAGTCGGCCTCCCAGGAAAGAGTCTGGAAATGCCAGATACTGTTTTTCCCAGGCTTCCTTACAGCTTACATATGGCCCTGTGGCCAAGTTCTTGCCAATAAGACATAAGGGAATTCTGCTGGGGAGCTTTCTCCCTGATAAAAAGAGCAACTCAAGGAGAAAGACAAGTATAGGTCCACTCTGATGCCAGCTCACCTGGACTTTTTAGTGCCTCAATTTCTACTGCTGTCAATTTAGGATTACTCAGTTGGCCAATTGGTTAATCACAGAGAAGGGACTGGATTCTATTGCCAGGTCTCTTTGTAGAGCAGGCTCCATTTAGAAATGTGTGTGGGCCACAGACCAGCAACATTGGCACCACCTGGCAGATGGCTAGAAATACAGAATCCCAGGCCCCACTCCAGACCTGTGGAATCAGCAAGATCCCCAGGTGAGTCCTATGCCCAGTAGAGTTTGAGACGTGGTGGTCTGTAAGAAAATTTTCTGTTTCAAACTCCTTTTTCAATTTCCCTTTTCACCTTCTCCTGCCGTGGAAGATGGGCTCATCACCAAGGGAAGGCCACTGAGAGACTCGGCACATTCTTCACTTGGGAATTCAAACATCTGTTTCCACCCTGCAGTAGAAGTGTTGCGACATGTCCCATTGGAAAGTCACCACCTAGATGCTATCATGTGGGGCCATCAGCTATTTTTAGATTTTCTGAACAGGACAAAATTTCTGCTATCCAAATGACTCCAGAGAATGTGAAGCTGACCTGCCTCAGATTTTCTTGTAACCTTTGCTTTTCCAAAAACATCTTGGGTGTTTACTCTTGATTCCAGCCCCGTTCTACTAACTAAAGAAGCCAGTGTATCTACTATGTCCCAGTTAGTAGGTTGTTCCCCGCCCCCCCCCCCCCACTTCGTTTCCAAAGACATGTCATATAAGCACTGTCTGGCAATGTTTTATCAGGGAAATAGAACCAGAAATTGATTCAATATGCGTAACATTTCTAGAATGGTTGTCTCGATCTCAGAACTTTCTTGGGATTTAAGGTGAAGAGTAACATTGGGTGTATACATGGGGGGCGGGGGCTGGAGGGACATGTTTGTTCACTTTTATGAGAGGAGTTTGGAAGCTGCTGGAAAGTATTTACCAAATGAGCAGGCAGCCACCTGGACAGTCCATTGAGATTGAAAGAGCACGTGCTTGTAGAAAACAAACAGCAACATGTGAGACCTCATGAAAAGAAACATAACAAAACAAAACCTGCTATGGGAGAAGGAAATTACTCAAGTCTAATAGAATTATCTGGAGGTTGTTTCCAAATGTGCCCCCTCACCCCTTGCTTTGTAATCCTCTGACCGCCAGACAATACTCTGAGGGAATTCAGGAAAGAACAGATGTAAGTTTAGGCTTAACACTTCCCTAATCCTGACTTTGTGATTATATTTTATAGTATTGTAAAGAAAACTACATGTAAACCAGGGTTGCTACAGAAAACAATAAAATAATTCTTAAATCATAGTTCATTTTCTAATTCTCCCAGTAGGAGAAAGCTCATTTTTCATATTTTTCTTTAATTTTCTGAAGGCAGGACTTCAAAAAGAAATAAAAACAGAAGGTCAGCCACTGGGCAGATCGCAGTGGCTCCATTCTTGCATGTCCAGATGGGCGTCACCCATGTTTACCTTCCTAGATTGGGAACTCTTCCGCCCTTTCCCAAAGACGTGATCCATCATTCTTTGGTTCCAGTTCACTTTTTTAAACTAGGAGGAAAGATGCTGTCGATGGTACGATACTTATTCTGTGAATAATGAAATGATTAGCATATCAGGGCTGCATCTTGGACTGTTCACCTTGAGCCGCCATGTGCCACCTTCCATGCATCCACTCCTCCAGTCTTCAGAGCAACTCTCTGAACTAAAGATGATTTTATTCCCATTTTAGAGATGCTGAGACTAAGGTTGAAGGCATAATCTTCTCCATGTCTCAGCTAGAAATAAAGGTTAGAGTCAGGGTGTCCACCTGATGCTCAAGCTTCTAAACATTGGCTTGCCTGCTGTCCATTTTGTTATCTGGAAGCCATAGTTAATGGACCATTTTGAAACCCAAAATGGTAGTGGCTTTCCAATAGAACATGTCACAACATTTCCACTGAAGTGTGGAAACAGATGTTTAAAATCCCTCAATTCAAATCCTACTGCAAAACATTGAAATAAATGATATAACTACCTGACTGTTTGTATTTTAAATTTAAGGGTTATTAAAATTAATAGAGCCGTTGCTCAATCTAAATATTTGCAGTGAAGAAGCAGAATATCTCCTCGAAGTCAATGAAGTTGAAAGGCATTATGGCTTGGGGAGCTAAACATGGGTTTGCCAAAAATATTTTTGCTTATTTCTGAGAATTATATAATAGAACCACGGGCCTTTTGTAATTGCCAAGGATCACATCCTGTATCATGTAGAACACCTCTCCCACTTTCATTTTGTAGATGAGGAAATCAGAGAGGGAAAGCCTTGTGCCCCAGATCACACAGCTTGCTGGTGTCTGAGATGAGTTAAACCTGAGAGGATGTCTACTGTGGTGGCTCTCCAGCTGAACTGTAAATGTAATCATGAGCTATCTACGCATCTTTTTAGGGAGTTTCAGAGCAGTGAGATCATTTCCTCAAAGGTTTTGTTTGTTTGTTTGAGATAATATGTTTTAATTTCTGCCAAGTAGCTTCAGCCCCATTGGAAAACTTGCATTATGTAAGTCTAGCATGAAATATTTATCATTTCCTCTATTTGTTGAGATGTTTAATCTTTTTACCAGTGGGTGGGAACAGGCTGGGTTCTGAAAGGCTGACAGAGAATCATTTTATTCACAAAATGGAAATCACACTACTCAAGTGACCAAGGCGTCAGTGTGAAAGTAAGGTCTACTAGAGAACTGACAAGACTGGAACTGACTCTTACGGAGATTGGAGTGAACCCTATTCCAAACAGAGCATCAACAAACAACCAGCCAGTTGCCATTGAGGTGATTCCTACTCATGGCGACCCCATGTGTGTCAGAGTAGACCTGTGTTCCATAGGGTTTTCAATGGCTGGTTTTTCAGAAGTAGATCACCAGGCCTTTCTTCTGAGGCATCTCTGGGTGGACTTGAACCTCTAACCTTTCAGTTAGCAGCCGAGCACATCAACCATTTGCACCACCCAGAGACCAACAAATGTAAGGAAAACTTAAAAGGGGGCTTGTTCTGGGTGCCAGATTTTTCAACCTCTAAAATAAAGTGGTTATGAAGCCAAGTTCAAAACAACAGGCAAAGCCCAGCCTTTAGGGTTAGTTGAAACCTTGGTCTTGTTCTGAAGGTCACTCCGATTTTTGGCGTGATTTGAACATTTGCCACCTTGCCATACAGGTGGCAAGTCTGTGGCTTCTGCTAGAGTCTAGCCAGGCCAACTTTCCCCATACTTGGATTTTAAGCTTTCAAACCTGTCACTTTCTTTTAAATAAACATTAGGCCAGTTGGCTTCTGCTGTTGATGTCGATCCTGTAGTCCTTGTGACTGTTATCTTTTTTTGTTTTTCCCATTGGTTTTCTTCATCTCTTACTGAGCATTACCCACTGCATGGATGACGCACCTTTCATATGTTGTCTGTTTCACTTTCTATGCTTCGTAATCTTCATAATCATCCCAAATGACTAAAAATATTTGAGCCAGCCTAGATACAAGGAAAGGGCTATGGGGAGACCTGAGGCTGGTGGGACCATGAAAATCATCAAAGATTGAATTAGACTTGCTATGGTTTTAGGGTTGAGGTGCTTTCCTTGTATTTTGATTCTTTCAAAGTTGGAAATCCATCTCTAACAAGAGTATATCCTTGGCTCCATTGCTCTGTTCCTCAGGAAATCTTCACTTTAACAGAATGTTTCAAAAATTAACCACATTAACCAAAATTAGTACTGGAGTTTAAAACTCTCTCCTTCTCTCTTTCTGTATGCACACACAAGGAATTAGTTGCAGGTTTCTGAGTCATGCTTATGGTCCAGAGCACAGGCTGTTTAGGAGGACAGGCTTTGGGGTCAGACAATCTCAGGTCTAGACTCAGCTTTGTCATTCACTGGTTGACACTGGCAGACTCCAATCCTCATGTGAGCAACAAAGGGGGAGGACAATAACACTTACCTCTTGGAGTTGTTAGGGTTTAGTGAGATAATTTGAACAAAATGCTTTAGCACCATTGTCAGTGCATAGCAAATATGACTCTTGTACACAGCCAGACATTATTTCCGCAGCCTGAGCACTGTGAACATTTGGGCCCAGATCATTCTTTGTGGTGGGGGCCGTCCTGTGCATTGTAGCATGTTTAGCACACCCTTGGCCTCTACCCACTCGATGCCAGGTTGAGAACCACTGCTCTAAAATTTTGTGTGTGTGTGTGTGTGTGTGTGTGTGTGTGTGTGTGTATGGAGTCCTGGTGGTGCAGCGGTTAAGCACTCGGCTGCCAGTTGAGAGGTTGGCGGTTCGAACCCATCCAGTGGCTCTGTGGGAGAAAGACCTGGTGATCTGTGCTTCTATAAAGATTACAGCCAAGAAAACCCTATGGGGCAGTTCTGCCCTATCATGTGAGGTTGCTATGAGTTGGAATCAACTTGACGGCAATGGGTTGTTTTATATATATTGCTGTTGTTGTTGGGTGCCATCAATTCCAATTCATAGCAACCCTATAGGACAGAGTGGAACTGCCACTCCAAGGAGCGGCTAGTGGATTTGAATTGCCAACCTTTTGGTTAGCAACCGTAGCTCTTAACCACTACACCGCCAGGGCTCCAATACATATGTATGCATGTATGTATATCTACTAATGACATTTGAGCTGACAAGCTGTACAGAGCAGAAGCTCTCACAGGCCCTTTTAGGAGCCCCAGGGGTCTCCTGTGTGGATTTCCTGCCCACCTGAAGTTCCATTAGCATCTGTAGAGAAACCATCCCTGTGTAAACTCTACCAGCTCCATTTCTCAGATCATTACTTCATCTCTCATTTGAAACTCCCAAGTAGTGAAAGCTATTCTTTTTTATTTACCCCCAAATGATGTTTTCCTTCCTACTTGAAAAAGACCCTTCCCACCCCACGTACTGACGTGCCTGTGTAATGACTTACCATCCGTAAGGTGCTTGCTGAAGAAATGAGCGTGTGCCACCTGGTGCTTGGGTGTGCAGCTCCACCATCTGGTTGTTGAGCCTGGAGGGTTTTCTACCTTTGCATCTTAGACTCAACAGACCCGTCAACCTCAAGTGAGAGTCTTTCCATACCAGCCTATTTTCAGGTCCAAGATGGGACGGGCTGTGTGTTCCTGGGGCAGGGGTGAGAGGGGAAAGGAGCAAGCCACCCATTTCCAGGAAATGAAGCCAGCCCCCATTCCCATCTGTGATACTTTTTCTGAAGGCCAAGCCCTCAACTCAGACTCAAACGTGGATAGATGGCTTGACCTAGGGGATTGGAGAGGTGTGGGCATGATCTGTCCATCAAGTATAGAATGCGTCTTCCATTCCTCCCCTCTCTCTCCCTCTCCCCCATGCTCCCTCTTCTAATTCCATTGGGATGAGGACTGGCTCCCATGAATGAGCAGACTGAAATAGGAATGTTACTTTATTTGAGCAGAGCCGTCTCCTCCCTTTGGGGGAGGAAAAAGCAGCAGTGGTTTATCCATCAGTGGTTAGGCACAGCTCCAAAGAACAAACACAGTCTAAATTGAATTTAGAGACAACTTGAACACAACCTTTGAAGGTAGGAATCATTTGCGGAAAACTCTTCATCTTCATTCCAGTGCAAAGAGTTGATGTGCCTTCAGTTCAGTTCATCTGACATTTTGACAACCAAACAGTTACATGGTGGTTACAGTGAATTTTACCGATATTAACCAATTTAATCCGCATAGCGATCCCATGTGGTTGGTGTTATTATTATCTCCACTTCAGTGATAAGGAAACTGAGGCATGGATTGATTAATCACTCACCTAAGGCCATGCAGCTACTAAGTGGCAGCACCAGGAGTCAAATTCATTGAGCAACTACTGGATGTGCTGAGCTCTGGGTGACAAAGACAAATAAGAAGTCTGCGGTTTTGGGGGAGAGACCTCTAAAGGTTTAATCTTGTGACTGCAGTGGTGAGTACTGTGTTAGCCATACGGTGCAGGCACCGCCAGACACTGTTTCCAAGCCATTCGCAGCTGGGCCACTCTGGGCCACAAACTGTAGGTCTTCTGTCCTGGTGGGTCCACGGCAGCTGTTGGGCTCCCCGCTGTCGTGCTGTGTGCAAGTGCAAGAGGTGACTCGCATGTTGTTCGTAAATGGCAGTCCAGGGGAACCTGGGTTTGCTTAAATAGGCCCGCTATGAACTTCTCCCAACGCTCAGCAGTTACTTTGTCCCTTCTTTATTTGAGGGAGTGCTGTGTGCTTGTTTAAAGAAACAGTCTTTTATAGAAGTGTCCGTGTATCCTCTCAGAGCCATCTTATTGCCAATGAGGCATCTCCAACAATGAAAGCCACCAGTGTGGATGGGAGCTGGCCCCTTTGGAGGCCTCAAGGAGTGGTCTAAGACACTCTCAAGTTGGGGGACATCAAAACGAGTAGACATTTGGCAGAGGAAAGAAAGCTATCTGTCAGATGGGTATTTAGCTTGTGGAATGTTCCCCCCTAAGGTGACCATTTGCCATGATAGTTGAAAAGAAGATTCTAGAAATGGGTGAGAGAATAGGAGAATAGTTGAAGTCTCTTGCAGCTTAGGGCCTCCTCCTCTTCCTATCAACTGCTCTCTAAAGCTATAGTGTTGATCCTCCTGGTGCCGTCCAGTCCATTTTCAACTCATATTGACCCCATGTGACAGAGTAGAACTACTCCGTAGGATTTTCTAGCCTGTAATCTTTACAGGAGCAGACCGCCAGGCTGTTCTCCCATAGAGCCGCTAGGTGGTTTCGAACCGCAAACCTTTTGGTTAACAGCTGAGGGCGTAACCATTGGATGACACTTCCTCCACGTGTTATTCCCAGCCACCGAGCCCTTAGTTGAGTCTGTAAGCAGCTCTTTTAAACCCATGTACCTTAATGGAGATAAGTAGCCAAGGTAGACCAGATAGCTGTAAGCTTATTCAGTATCTAGGGACAAAAAAATCAAAAAGTGCCATATTTAAAAGAGTTAATTAGGTTAGAAGAGCTACCTTAGATAGTCAGTAAGCTTAAAGCTATCTGATCTACCTTGGCTAGTTATCTCCGTGAAGCTACCCAGGTTTAAAAGAGTTGCTTATAGGCCCACATAAACCGGAGACTGCAACAGCCTGAGATCAGAAGAACTAGATGGTGCCCGGCTACCACCAATGACCGCCCTGACAGGGAACACAGCAGAGAGTCCCTGTTGGAGCAGAAGAAAAGTGGGGTGCAGAACTCAAATTCTAGTGAAAAGACCAGACTTAATGGTCTGACTGAGACTGGAGGAACCCCAGATAGCATGGCCCCTGGACTCTCTGTCAACCCAGCACTAAAACCATTCCCGAGGCCAACGCTTCAGTCAAAGATTAGACTGGACTGTGGGACATAAAATGATACTAGTGAAGAGTGTGCTTCTTAGCTCAAGTAGATACAAGAGACTAAATGGGCAGCTTCTGTCTGGAGGTGAGATAGGAAGGCAGAGAGGATCAGGAGCTGGTTGAATGGACACGGGAAATAGGGTGGAAAGGAGGAGTGTGCTGTCACAGTATAGGGAGAGCAATCAGGGTCACATAACAATGTACGTATAAAGTTTTGTATGAGAGACTAACTTGAATTGTACACTTTCACTTAAAGTACAATAAAATAAAATTTCAAAAAACAAAGAGTGGCTTATAGACCCAACTAAGGGCTGGGTGACTGGGACCGGCGTGTGGGGGAGGGTGAATACAGAGGCTCTGTGATTTGGAAGTCTGTGTTCTTCTCCAGTGAGGATAAGTCCTTTCCTTTGTGTATCCCCAGCACCTAAAACTGGGCCTGACAGTGGTTAGGCACTGTGCTAACATTTATTGAATGAGGGTATTTCCAGCTTAGGTTAGCTCCGAAGTGGGCATTGTGGGCTGGGTGTCTGGGAAACATTTCCTGAGAGTTTGTGCCCAAGGGGTCATCTGTTCAGCACGGTAGGCAGCTCTGCACAGTCACAGGAAATGACCGCTCTTGGAATCAATGGAATAGTTTTATGTTGAATCTGTAATAGTGAAACAAAGCTCTAGTATGATAAAGCACACACAACCTTATTCCCAAATCTTTGCAGTTTGCATGCAATAAGTTAATTGCTTCAGCGGCCTATTTCTCAGGTAGTTGAATGGTAAATTGGTCGACCTGTACCAGTGGTTCCTAACTGTGGGTGATTTTGCAATGTCTGGAGACAGTTTCGATTGTCACAACTGAGGTTTGAGGTTGCTACTGGCATCTGGTGGGTAGAAGCCAGGACTGTGGCTAAACGTTCCACAATGCACAGGACAGCCTCCACAACAGAGTTATCTGACGCCAAATGTCAGTAGTGCCAGGAGTGAGAAACCCTGATCTTGATTTATCTGACGACAGGATTATTTTCAAGGAATCTATAATAAAAATCTAGTGTCTAGAATATTAAAAAATAGGGAAATTGATTGTTTAAATATGAAGTACCTTAATACTTTTAAAATTAGAAACATTTCCTGAAAAGCCAACTGGTTTCCATATAATGATGTCTTAACCCTGAGATTGTACATAGCTCTCTTTATGAGACATTCAGTATTTGGCTGTTATGATATATGTTCTAGAAGTCAATTCTTTATCAACGAAAGGAAAAATGCTGCAAAAATACAGCTACTCCTCACTTATTATCTGTCTCATTACCTGACATTTTGCATTTATGACAATAGTAAACTATCTGTTTGACTCTTTTGTGCATTAACAACATTCACCTGGCAGGAACGAATGCTGAGGTGTGAGACGAGAGTAACGCTGGCTGTGATGGTTACGGTTATGCGGCAACTTGGCTGGGCCGTGTTTCCCAGTAGTTTGGCAATTACGTAATGATGTAATTTGGCAGTTATGTAATGAAGTAGTCATCCTCCACTTTGCAATCTGATGTGGTTATCCTCTGTTTTTGCATAATGCCAATTCTCACATAATGACCTGGTCTTTGGAACTTAACCGTGTCAGTAAGTGAAGAGTGGGTGTATTGAGTTTCTCCAGAGATCTTCATAAAGAAAAAAGCTATCTGGCTCTCCTCTCTGGGCAATTGATTATTTTCGAGTACAGCTTGTTTTGTTCTTTTCCTAAGGATACCTTTTATTGTGCTTAACCATGATGTGCTGGGGAAAGCAAAGAGAAATGCAGTTCAAGATCTCAACGTTCCCTTCCATTACGAGATTTGATTGGGTTTAGGCTCATGAAACACGGGACCACGATCTTTTGATAGTCCCAGATGTCTGAGATTAGAAGAAAGTTTAGAATGACTGACTGTTTCTCTCAGAGGATTTCCAAGACAAGTGAATCAATTGAATGTATACATTCAGTATTAAAAAGATCAAAATAGCAGTTACCATGATATAGTTAATTTTTGTCTCCCTCGTTTGCACACTTTGGGGCATAGGGAAGCTATTCGAGAGAATGCTCTGTATCTTTTAGAAATGATGAGCATATGTTTACGAGGAGAATGACTCATTTCTGTCATCAGGGTACTAGACTGTTTGTTAATATCTAGGCCTTTGAAGTGACCATTTTAGTGCAGCAGTTCTCAAAGTATGGTCTGAGGAACCCTTGGATGTTACTGAGACTCAGGGGTTCCTTGAGGTCAAAGTTATTTTTATAGTAACGCTAAGCCGTCATTTGTGGGTTTTTTCACCCTCATGCTCTCATGAGTGTACAGTGGAGTTTTCCAGAGGCCACGTGTTGTGTGATGACATCATCATGCTGACAGTTAATGGAATGTTTGCTTGTTTGTTCATGTGTTTTAAAACTTTCTCAGTTTTAATTTCTAATTCATTAAATAGTACTAGATAAAACTCACATCAGCTGAAGCTTTTGGGGCCCTCAATAATTTTTAAGAGTTTCCTGAAACCAGAAAGTTATGAAAACTACCACTTCTGTAAATGACAGAGAAAATGAATCAGATTAAACAAAAGTTCAGGACTCAGGATACTTCAAATACCATGGCTAATAGCCTGAGCCAACACCATCACTTTCTATTTGGTAGATAACAGGGAAGCTAAAGGCGCTTGGGTTCTGTGCCAGAGCTTGGAAGAACTAGAAGCATTTGTTCCTGAGTTCTTGTTTCAAATCCAGTGTCCAACTTGAGGTTTTGCAACCTTGGTGCTATTGACATTTTGGGCAGGATAAGTCTTTGTAGTGGAGGCTATCCTGTGCATTATAGGTATTTTGCAGCACTCTGGCCTCTACCCACTAGATGCCAGTAGCGACCTCTAGTTGTGACACCCCAAACTGTCTCCAGATGTTGCCAGATGTTCTCTGTAGGGCAAATTGCTCTCCCGTTGAGAATCACTATCTTTGAAGGTAGATTCTCTGTCGTTGCCACAGGACAGTTCTCCTTGAATTTAATTATGGGGCCATACCTAGCTGTAAGGGAGGCTGTAATCTTTATTCTAGCTGGGTGCCTGCCAGCAAAAAATTAGATGCTCTGTTACTGTGGTAGAAGAAATTGAACAGGTATTGGGGGATGGCTCCAAGTTTCCATCATACAAGGCGAGAGAATCTATGCCTGAAATGTTTGTGATTGTGATAGAACATTCTATCCACACTAGAAAACCAAAAGCAACATTCATTGGATATTTTTGAAGCATTTATGTATAGAGATTTGGAGTGTCTTCCGTTGAGAAACTTCTAATTGGCAATTTTATTTTATGCAAAATCCTATCATGCTGTTATTTTTGGAGAGTTCAAACATACCATTTATCCTTGGCAGACATTGCACAGTCCAAAATTTAAATATGATAGACAAACATGAAAATAATCGTATGGGATCTTTGCTTTCTCCAAGTCACATTTCTGCCCAGAAATCCAACATTAGAAAATATGCTATTTTGTGCATAGTTTCACATCACAAGTTAAATTCTTTTTCAGCTTTTATTAAGGTTCTATCTCTCACTTAATAGTTTTTTCCTCCCCCATAAAGAAACAAAGTTTTTATCTCTTAATGAAAGTTTGCATGTTTTGGGTGGGGTTCTCCCAGAAGCAGGCCCAGAGTCAAGGGTTGAAGTCCAAGGCTTTCACTTGAGAGATAAGAATAGAGGAGTGGAGACGTGAGATAGGGAAGGAAGGAATCTAATTCGGGGTGTACCCTGGTGGCATAGCGGTTAAGAGCTACAGCTGCTAACCAAAAGGTCCGCAGTTCAAATCCACCAGCTGCTCCTTGGAAACCCTATGGGGCAGTTCTGTTCATCCTATAGGGTCGCTATGAGTCAGAATCGACTCGACAGCAATGGGTTTATAAGCAAATTGTCACTTTAGGCAATAGAGAGCAATTGCATTAGGGAACTATGGGAGCCAGTGTAGACATACCAAAAGAGGAAGGAAGCTGGGGTATTTATCCTCCGACTCCCATGCACCATTGGCTGAAGGCTACATCGAGGGACATTGGCTCTGCCACACTTGTGACCAGCCCCATGTTCTCTGGCCAAGAGAAAGCCCCTAGGCAGAGAGCTGTAGAAGTGTGCAGGAGCATGCCATCAGTAGGTTCTGGAACGGTGAGTACTATTATTATGGATTGAATTGTGTTCCCCCCTCCAATATGTGCTGGAATCCTAACCTCTGTACCTGTGGATGTGATGTAATATAATGTAATTGTTGTTAGCTGTTGTCGAGTCAGCTCCTGACTCATTGCGACGCCATGCACAATGATAGGAAACGCTGCCTGGTCCGGCACCATCCTCATGGTTGATTGTGGATTTGACCATTGTGATCCACAGGGTTTTTATTGGCTGGTTTCCGGAAGTAGATCGCCAGGCCTTTCTTCCTAGTCTGTCTTAGTCTAGAAGCTCTGCTGAAACCTGTTCAGCATCCCAGCAACGCACAGCCTCTACTGACAGACGGGTGGTGGCCAGTGCATGAGGTGCACTGGCCCAGAATCGAATCTAGGTTTCCGGCATGGAAATGTAATGTGATGTAGTCAGCTTCTATAATGCAATCGAAGGTAGTATGATCACTTTCCATAATGAAAGCTAATGTAATGTAATCAATCAGTTGAAGTCATACCAGTATAGGGTAAATCCTAAATCTAGTCACATCTGAGTTATATAAAGAGCAGCATAGGCACAGGGATACCTGTGCTCACACAGAGGAAGACAGATGCCGTGTGAGAATTGTCTGCAGGCCAGGGAACCAAGGAACGCCCAGGACCACCTGCAAGGAGGGAATCAACATGACTGAGACCCTGATTTGAACTTTTAGCCTCCTGAATGGTGAGAAAAAATAGATTTCTGTTCTTTAAAGCCACTCACTTGTGGTATTTCTGTTACAGCAGCACCAGAAGACTATGAGAAGATATGCTTCCTCATATCTCAGAGGATATGAGGGGACACCGACAGCATCTGCTCCACCCTATATACTGGTTGGTTGGCTAGGCTCATTCAAAGGCTCTGGCCCACCAGCCTTGCTATATGCAAAGCTGTGGGATTATTGAGGTTGGATAGGCAAAGGAAGATCAGCTGGATCAGAACCTCAGAAGGATTTGACAAAATCCTTGCATAATGCATACCAAAACACCCAAACAAACAACAACAAAAAACCCATTGGCTGTGGAGATGACCCCAACTCACAGCAACCCCGTGTGTTTCAGTGTAGAAGTGTGCTCCATAGGGTTTTCAATGGCTGTGGTCTTTTGGAAGTAGATCACCAGGTCTTTCTTCTGAGGAGCCTTTGGGTAGATTAGAACTGCCAGCCTTTTAGTTAGTAGCCAAGTGCTTAACTATTTGCGCCAAATTTCATCATAAACTTTAACAAAAAATCTGAAGCTAACTTGTAAGAGCCATGGCAATGCAGTTTTAAGTTCCAGCCCAAAGGAGATTTGCAGAGCAGCAATGGGAAATCAGCATTTTTATATTGCTGTTTGACTTGGACATATCACAGGTTTATCCTCCCTGTGACATGACTCAGGGCCATCTTTGTACCATACCTGCTGTCAGATGTAAGCCAGACTGCTATTAATGAGCTTCTGGAATGCAGCCTGAGCAGCAGTGTCTGCTTCAACACAGATAAGCATGGAAATGAGAAGAAGGTGAGTGGTTGTGGAATGTGGAGAAACAATATGGTTACCTCAAGAAGGGCAGATGCTATAAAAGCTTCCTTTCATCATACCTCAAAGATGTGACCATTGTTGAGGAGAAAAGGCCAAAGATGGGCCATCATGGCCGGCAGGTCTCAGCAAGAAGGCTCGTTGTTTTCAACGTAAGTAAACCAAATAGCCTCATATAAGGACCCCATAGTCATCGGCAGATATTGGTTGAGTCCATATTATTTGCAGAACATCACATGAAAGTTTGTGGATGATCCCTGCTGTGGAAGATTTAAGCAATTTGCCCAAGGACACAATATGGCTGCCTTGAGTCTCCATGTAAGTGGGGAATGATTCCAGAAAGCAGGTGGCAATCAGAGAGCAGAGGGACATGATGAAGAGATAAAGAAATCTATGGACAATGAAATGGGGTGGGTGGAGTATCAGAGACACTTGGGAAGGAGGGTGGCAAAATTAACATTGTGTTTTAGGCCAAAGAAGGTAGTAATGGTGTGATGGCAGAGGGACTGGAGAGAGGGGCCACTGGTTTTTAAGTTGTTTCTAACACTCCTCATTGCAATAAAAAAGGAACTGTGTGATACTTGTAGGAACATCTCCAGTATATGGTTAAGAATATAAAATTATTAAGATTTAGGGGGATAAAGGGAAAATAGAGAGGAAAAAAATAAGACGATAGCTTACAAAATTGCACAATGTAAGATCCTGCACTTGTACTATCCAATAGGGTGAGTTGGATTTGACTCGATGGCAATGGGTTTGGCTTGGGTTGTGTCATGCATTGAATTGTGTCCCCCCAAAATAGCTGTCATCTTGGCTGGGTCATGATTCCCAGTATTGTATAATTGTCTACCTTTTGTCGTCTCATGTGATTTCCCTATATGTTGTATATTCTATCACTGATGTAATAAGATGGATTAGTGGCAGTTACATTGATGAGGCCTACAAGATTAGATAGTGTCTTAAGCCATTCTCTTTTGAGATGTAAAAGAGAGAGGCGAGCATAGAGACAGGGGGGACCTTATACCACCAAGAAAGCAGCTCTGGGAGCAGAGCACGTCCTCTGGACTCGAGGTTCCTGCACAGAGAAGCTCCTAGTCTGGGGGAACATGGAAGAGAAGGCCGACAGGGAGAGAAAGCCTTCCCCTGGAGCTGATGCCCTGAATTTGGACTTGTAGCCTACTAGACTGTGAGAAAATAAATTTCTCTTTGTTAAAGTCATCCACTTGTGGTATTTCTGTTAGAGCAGCACTAGATGACTAAGACAGGTTGGAACTTGAAAAGCGGTGAGTCTGGATTGAGATGTGCTATAATGGTGAAGTACACACATGGGATTTCAGAAACTAAAATAAAAAATACAAAATATATCATTGATTATTTTCATATTTATTACATGTTTCAGTAATAACCTCTTGGCTAACCAGTAGCTGTCAAGTCAACACTGACTCATGGTGACCCCATGTGTGTCAGTGTAGAACTGTGCTCCGTAGGGTTTTCAATGGCTGATTTTTCAGAAGTTGAACACCAGACCTTTCTTCTGAGGTACCTCTGGGTGGACTCAAACCGCCAACTTTGGATAAATTGGGTTAAATAGAATATGTTGTTGTTAGCTGCTGTTGAGCTGGCTCCCGACTCATGACCACCCCACACAAAACAGAACGAAACGCTGCCTCATCCTGCACCATCTTCATGACCGGTTGCGGATCAGACTGTCATGATCCATAGGATTTTCACGGGTTGGTTTCTGGAAGTATCTTACCAGGTCTTTCTTCCTAATCTGTCTTAGTCTGGAAGGAAGTTCCACCAAAACCTGCTCAACATATAGTTTAAAATTAATTTCACCCATTTCTTCTTACTTATTTAATGTGGCTACTAGAAACTTTGGGGCCCTGGTGGCGCAGTGGTTAAGAACGTGGCTGCTAACCAAAACGGTCGGCAGTTCAAATCCACCAGCCACTCCTTGGAAACCCTGTGAGGCAGTTCTGCTCTGTCTTATAAGGTTGCTATGAGTTGGAATCGACTCGACGGCAACAGAGTTTTTAACGAGAAAATTTTGGATTACCAAGTGGCTCTCATGAGTGGTTTGCGCTGTAATTCTGTCGGGTTTTGCTGTTGTTGTTAGGTGCCGTTGAGTCAGTTCCGACTCATAGCTCCCTGTGTACAACAAAACGAAACACTGCCCCGTCCTGCGCCATCCTTACAATCGTTGTTCTGCTTGAGCCCATTGTTGCAGCCACTGTGTCAGTCCGTCTCGTTAAGGGTCTTCTTTATCGCTGACCCTCTACAGGGTTGTGATTCTCAACTGGGGGCAGTTCTGTCCTCCAGGGGACATTAGGCAATGTCTGGAGACATTTTAGGATTCCACAACTGGGAGAGGAGTGCTACTGCCATCTGGTGGGTAGAAGCCAAGGATGCTGCTAAACATCTTACAATGCATAGCACAGCTCCCCACAGCTAAGAATTATCCAGCCCCGAGTGTCAGTAGTGCCAAGGCTGAGAAACCTTGTCCTATACCATAGCTACAGGGTGCTGGGAGACCCGGTATGGAGCTACAGTATCAGCATAGGCATGAGTGCATTAAGGGCTTTCTCTTGAGTGGAGACAATGGGACCAGTACTAACACCTTTGCTGCTCATCTGCCAATTACTAGCAGTATCCAAAAAAAAAAAAAAAAGAAGAACCTAACCCGTTGCCATCAAGTCAATTCCAACTCATAACGACCCTACAGGACGGAGTAGAACTGCCCCATGTGGTTTCCAAGGAGCACCTGGTGAATTCAAACTGTCGACCTTTTGGTTAGCAGACGTAGCCCTTAACCACTACACCACCAGGGTTTCCAACCAGGTAGTATAACAACCCCTTATATGGATGTTATTTTGCTTAATCCCTATGAGAGTCCTAGTGAGGTGGGTGGTGTCTTCATTTTACTCATCAAAATAACTTTGGTTCAATGGGCTCAAGGAACTCGGCTAAGCTATTACATAGTTATCTGAGAGCCAGACTTAAATCTAAGTAAATTGACTCCAGCATATGTGCTTTCTCTGCCACTCACATAACTGTAGCTGATTAAAGAAAGTTCTAGCCTCCCAGGTCCATTCATTTCTTTCCATTGAGGGGCCATTGCCCGAGTCTAGGCCACCTAACCGGTCACCAGTCTTGACCCCTTGGATCTTCCAGTTTTTTCTGTACACCACAGTGATCTTTCCAAAACACCCTCATGCTATAGTCCATACTCTTTGCCACTGCCCAGAGACTCTGATTCGAATTTGATAACTTTTGTTAAGGATGCTTGGTGTCTTTTGGGCTCAGCATGGTAAGAATTAAAAAAATGACTGCAAGGCGTGACACGTTTGTGGCTGTCATGAATGGAAATGTATCTTGAGGACAGGATTAGTGACACCTCTCCCTTCTGGAATCAAAGATTTTTAGGGGACACTATTTTGCTTGTGGAGCCTTGGCGGTGCAGTGGTTAAGCACTCAGCTGCGAACCAAAAGGTGGGCAGTTTGAATCCACCAGCTGCTCCTTGGAAACCCTACGGGGCAGTTCTACTCTCCTGCCTTGTCGCTATGAGTCGGAATTGACTGGACGGCAACGGGTTTGGATTTTACTTGTGAAGATTAGGACTTGTGACCGTGTTGGTAAAAGCACATTGATAAGATTTAAGTAATTATCAAACCAGCGATCAGTTTATTGAAATGAGAAGATTTTAATTTGGGGGTTAGATAGGAAAATTTATATTATTTGCTTTACTTTAAATTAACAAATGATCGATTCTTTGGAGGAATAGGCTCTTATTTATATATTTTTCTATAGATCCAGCAACAGTAGTGAACACACAGTAGGTGTCAATGAATACCAGCTTAATTAAATTGAAAACCGAGTGATGAACTTGAAATAGATCGGTTTTGAAAGCGTTCAAAGCTCCTAAGTGCCACCTAGTGGGAACGAGTTGATATATGCCCAGGTTTGTGTTGTTTTAAAAGCCAAAGGAACATTTGTGGATTTCGTAGATAAAACAGGTCCAAGTTGCTAAAATTTGCCCACTTTTCCCTTCATTTATGAATCTGTAGTCCACGTAGAGCTAATTAAAATCCACTTTATAGCATTTATGCTTAATTATTATCAGTGATTTTCGTTAATACAAACATGTAAATCATTTGTGTACTATATCATTATGATAAAATATGTTTAAATTTAATAAACAAGATTCAGTAACCAAATAACTCAAAGCCCAATTAGGGATAAGAAGCAATAAAGTGGAGCATAATCCTAATGATTAAATTCTGGTTTAATGAATAAAGAACTCAAGCCCAAGTAGCGATAAGAAGCAATAAAGTTGAGCATAATTTTGATTATGCAAACAATACATATGGGCAGATGGACAACCTGAATATTTACCAATGACTAATGATATCATATAATCTAAGTTCTAAAGAAAATTAATATGACAAAAGCATGTATCATATCCTCAACATATGAAATTAATGAAGACATGATCATAGTGGGTACAACTTTATATGAAATAAGAAGGTCTTTGTATACTGTAAACTTAAAACTGAAAGAAAAATGAGTGTAAGCTGTATTGTATCTAAAGGTATGATGCAAGGAAAACAGAAGCCATTCCTATATATTCAACTAATTTTGGGCTATAAATTTTAAAGCAACAAGTGGCACACAAATGGGTTTTTAAATAAATAAAGTTCAGGTTTTAAAATCAATTTTACAGCACAATAAAGTAATCCTTGTCATTAAGCCAGGCTGACAAACATATGAATGTAAAATATATCCAGGAAAGAAAGAGGAAACTGAGTGGTGGGTAAGATGGGAAGTGGGATCGGATGTCCTAGACCAACTAGAAACCAATCAGTTGCCCTTGAATCGACTCTTAACTGCTAACCAAAAGGTTGGAGGTTCGAGTCCATCCAGAGGTGCCTGGGAAGCTAGGTCAGCCATTGAAAATCCTGTGAAGTGCAGTTCTATCTGATACACATGAGGGCGCCATCAGACTAACTAAGGAACCGAGTTTCATTTTTATGATGTTCTTCACATAGCCAGAGGATGGCGGCCAATCCCCAGAAACAAAACAGAACTGAAAATTAAGTCTGCACTTACCCTTTTGAGAAAACACTATGATACACAGTGATTTTGTTTTTTAACTTAAACCTATTGCTCGCTCTATTGATCATAAATTGGAAGCTTGGTGTATAAAAAGGGCACTAAACCAGGAGTCACACAAAAACAATCCTGAATTGAGAACATCCCTGCCTGTCCTACATCTTGGCATTTCTGTGTCTGCAGAGAAGTTGGTGAACATCCTAGAAAATTTATTTATCTGTGAAATAAATGTAATCATACCACACCTGCTTTCGTGAAGGATGGCAAATAGCTAATGAGGTATTAATATTAATGAACACTAGTATGAAAATTAATGAAGCCTTACTGTGTCACAGTACTGGATGCAGAAATACAAAGATGAGCATCAAAGTGACTCTGCCTTCAAACAATTCATTTTTGCTTGTTGTTGTTAGTTGCCATTGAGTCACTTCCGAGTCATGGTGACCCCAGGTGTGCAGAGTAGAACTGCTCCGTAGGGGTTTTCAAGGCTGTGACCTTTCAGGAGCAGCTCACCAGGCCTGTCTTCCGAGGCACCTCTGGGTGGGTTTGAACCACCAACCTTTTGGCTAGTAATTGACTGCTCAACCGTTTGTGCACCCAGGGAATAAAAATATGCACCTAACTATGTGGAGGATGGTTGTGCTCGAACTGAACTGCAAATGAAGTGGTAGGCCGAGAACGTTTGGTATGAGCGTCTCCGTACTTCCAACCCTAACATGTCAACTCTTGTCTCCCCCTACTCCACCATTCCCTCACTCCATCCCAACCACACAGGCCTCCCAGCTGTGCTACAGACTCAACGAGTTCACTTCGTTGTTGGGATTTGTATTGTCCATTCTTTCTGCCTGGTGAATGAATGAATGTTGAGTAAGCACTCAAGAGGTAACTCTTGATCTGGGTCTCATAAGGTAAGCAGAATTTTACTCGGTAGAGGAAGTGGGAAAGGTATTCTAAGCAGTAACACCGCATAGTTAAATGAACCAGTCTTGTAAACTTGAGAGTGCCGTAGCCAGGGAAGGTAGTGGCTTTCTGAAGTGGTAAATCCATACTCTTTTAAGCTTTGCTATGGTTTTTTTGTCCTTCTTTGAGGAGTACTGTTCACCGTATAGAAATCCCTGTGTGGTACAGATGGTTAAGTGCTCAACTACTAACCGGAAGGTTGGTGGTTCAAATCTACCTTGGAAGAAAGGCCTTTTGATCTGCATCTGAAAGGTCCCGGCCTTGAAAACCCTATGGGGCAGTTCTACTCTGCACTCATGAGGTTGCTATGAGTTGGAATCTACGTGATGACAACTGGTTTGGTTTGGTGTTTGGGAACCCGTGGATCCTGCTAGGCAGCCTGCTAGTAAAACGCAAGCAGTGAAATGCAAGGCTCAGTGGTGCCTACGTCACACCTGGGAGAACTCAGTGATGTGCCAGAACGGAATGGGAAGATGTGCCCTAGATAAGCTGGACTTCGCCAGCGGTGCTTCCTCTCAGTCTGTACTGAAAGGTTAGCAAATACTTTATATAAACGTGCCCCAGAAAGGCACCATAAACACTGCCTAATAGTAGAATAAAGAACTCAGTTGGTCATCTCTTGTCAAATAGACATTCAGAATTCGGAGTAGTCCTGCTTCTTAAGGGATTACTCATCCAAGAACTTGCGTCTTTAGACTTAGGCAAAATTCAGGGATGCTTAATAAAATCTTTAAAAGAAATTCTAACACTGTACTGAAACTCATATTCACAAATTCTGAAGGCTTTTGTGTCCCTGCAGTCAGGCACGTTGTTGTTGTTGGGTGCTGTCGAGTCAATTCTGACTCATAGCAACTCCATGTGACAGAGTAGAACTGCCCCATAGGGTTTTCATGGCTGTGATCTTTATGGAAGTAGATTGCCAGGTCTTTCTTCTGCAGAGCTGCTGAGTGGGTTCGAACCATCAACATTTTGGTTAGCAGCGAGTGCTTAACAGTTGCACCACTAGGGCTCCTTGCAATCAAGTATTATTTGTCTGGTATTTAGTATAAGTATGTCCCATGTAATGCTTTGAAAGACCACGATGGACAGTAAGATTATGAATTCCAGGGCTTCTAGAAAACATACTACCCCAACCCATCTAGATCCATGCAATAGTTCCAACACACCTATACCAAAATATATATATATATGTGTATATTCATTGCTTATCTAAAATTCAGACTTCACTGGGAATCCTGTGTTTTATCTGACAACCCTCATCTAGTCTCATCCATTAAAAGATGTGGGAATAGAATAGGTGAAAAAATGCAATAGCTGAATGGTTCAGTTAAGGTAACTATCACACTTGGAGTACTTACTACCTACCAGATTCTGAATGGAGAGTTTTATCTGCATATCTCATTTAAACTTCACAACACTCATTAAAAAAATCAAACCAATCCGTTGCCATCGAGTCAGTTCTGACTCATAGCGACCCTATAGAACAGAGTAGAACTGCCCCATAGGGTTTCCAAGGAGCAGCTGGTGGATTTGAACTGCTGACCTTTTGGTTAGCAGCCGAGCTCTTAACCACTGCGCCACCAGGGCTCCTCACAACACTTATAGAAGTGTTTTGTTATTAGGAAACAAAAAACATTTTAAAGGTGAGGACACTGAGGCTTGGAGAAGTTAAGTCATTTGCCTTGGGTCAAACAGCTATCGTGCCAAAAAACTAAGACTCAAACTCAAGTTGTTTCACTTTGGAGCCTGGGCTCTTGAGCACTTCGGTGTAGTCTAAATGGTATCTAATAAAGCTGTGGCAATTAGAAGCTGAAGCTGTACTTTAGGATGAACTCATATAGGATTTTTCACAACAGCATCAAGCTACGTAAACAATGCAGTCAAATATATACCTTGAGATAAATGGTTTATTATACAGATGATGCTTGGTGTGCAATAGTTTTGAGGACCCTTTATGTAATTTGAAAAGGAGCCCTGGTTGCACAGTGGTTAAAGCACTTGGCTACTAACCAAACGGTCAGCTGTTTGAACTCACCAGCCGCTCCATGGGAGAAAGATGTGGCCGTCTGCTTCTGTAAAGATTTACAGCCTTGGAAACCCTATGGGGCAGTTCTACTCTGTCCTGTAGGGTCCCTATGAGTCAGAATCGACTGGACGCAGTGGGTTTGGTTTTTGGTTTTTTGGTTTATATAATTTGAGGCTCTCCCCACTCCCACTCCAAGCATCCGTGTCCCACCGTTGGAAATCGCTAAACTAGAGCAGTTCAATCCTATAATAGACCCAAGATAAACTTCTCCTTGGAAGTGAGGATGGCGAGACTTCGTCTCACGTACTTTGGATATGTGATCAGGAGGGCCCAGTCCCTGGAGAAGGACATCATGCTTGGTAAAGTAGAGGGTCAGCAAAAAAGAGGAAGACCCTCAAGGAGATGGACTGACATAGTGTCTGCAACAGTGGGCTCAAACGTAACAACAGTTGTGAGGATGGCACAGGACCGGACAGCATTTGGTCCTGTTACACGTGGAGTCACTATGAGTCAGAATTGACTCAACGGCATCTAACGACAACAAGATGAACTTCCTTTCCCTGAATGCTGAAATGAGCTCCAAGGAAAAGAGAAGACTGAGGTTGGGGAGAAATGCAAGGACCAAGGGTGGGGGGTGGTCAGTGATTTGATTCTGGATCCTAGCAGGCACTTCTGCTGCCCACCCACATCCACCTGATGTCTTTAGACTGCACACACCTGCAATTCTTTACGTGATGGCTTTCTCGGCCACCCGCCCTTCCTCCTCCTGTTCAGCCCATAGCAGGGCAATCTGGAAACAGCAGGGAGTCACACCCAGGGCACAGCCCTCAACACAGTGGTGGATGGAATCGGTGGATAAATACACCAGCTTCCCTGCACCTTGGATAGAACAACTCTGAGTCAAGTCTTACACAGTCTCCTAGAGGTCCCCAACAGGACTGAGCCCTGGCTGCCCACAGCAGTCGCCTGAATTGGCTCCCTGTCCTTTCCTGTCTCCTTTCTCCCCTCCCCTCCCAGTGCTTCCTGGGACCTCCTCCCAATTAAACTAATTGCACGCCAGCAAGTTCTTGTCTCACCATCTGGTTCTGGAAGAACCCAATGCCAAGATGTGGATTAAGAAGTTGTTTTTTTCATCTTTTCAAACTCTGCCATAGGTACCAAAACTAGAAAAGGTTAGCCCTCAGATTCTTTTTCTGAGCAATAGTGTCTTGAGAAGAAGTCCAGCCTTTCAAGAGCTAGTAGGTTGGGGAGTCTGGATAACATCAATTCTCCACACAGGGGCCCTTGTAGTTACTAACAACATGCGTAAATAGAGTCTGACGTCAATTAATTATTCTTGGGTAGATTTTTTTTTCCTTCTGTAAATTTTAGTCATTGTAAATAAAGAATTGACAGATTTTTATATACAGTGCATGGTGAATAACTGCTGTCCTGTGGTTCCTCCCTCCTAGCATTTTTTTGGGGGGCATTTTCTTTGAGCTAAACTATGAAAGATAAATTAGATGATTTTATTTGGTGAGAAAGTGGTGTAATAAAAAAACACAGCAATGTTTCCACTGTGAAAATGGCCTCAGTCTCATACCAGGCAGCACTGGGTAGTAAAAGCAGAATGAAGCTGGGCGTCATGAGCCCTGATTTCTGCATGGCCTTGGGAGAGCCCTGTAACATCTCTTGGCCCTATTTCCCTTATGGACCATATGATCTCTACAAATCTTTTCACCCATAAATGGCTATGATCCCTTCCACCAATAAAAGTCCTAGTGTACTCCGCAGAGTTGAAAGGGATCCTAGATCAAGGATAGACTTCAACATCTCAAGATTTATTTTACTCAACAACCCCTGAAAAGCCATCATGCACGCAGCATCTTGAGTGACCTTGAAGATGGATATATTGGTGAGGATAGTCTAGAACAGTGGTTTTCAACCAGGGTGATTTTGCTCTCCAAGGGACACTTGGCAATGACTGAAGATATTTTTGGTTGTCACAACTTGGGGGCTGGTGTGCTAGCGGCATCTTGTGGGTAGAGATGTGCTAAACATCCTGCAATGCACAAGACAGCCCCCCACAACCAAGAATTATCCAGTCACAAATGTCAATAATGCTGTGGTTGAGAAATCCTAGACCAAAGCGTCTACTGGTCAACACGATAGAAGTTTATTTCCTGCTTCTGTAATGGTCCAAGGTAGTTCGAGCAGGACTAGGATGCAGGATGCAGTTAAGGGAAGGTAGACCCAACTCTGCTCCATGCAAGGACCCAGGCTGATGGCCTTTTTCTCATTTTCAGTGTATTGATTTCAAGGCCACACCAAGGTTCCTCCATCCCAGCCAGCTGGAATAGGGAAACAGTATGGAGGAGCATGCGTGGGAGGTTTACATGGGCCAAATCTGGCAGTAGAAACCCATAGCTCTTCCTTTCATGTTCCATTGGCTAAAAATCAGACAATGGACACACCTAACTACAAGGCAGGCTGGGAAATACAGACTAATTGTTTATCCAGAAAGAAAAAGAAAGAGGATTTTTGTTGACTAGTTAGCAATCTCTACCCTAATGAGCAACTATATCACTTCCTTTTTTATAATAATAATGAGAGTAGTATTAATACTCTCAGTTGCCGAGTGCTTATATGTTTTAGGCATTTTTATGCACTTTGCACATGTTCACTCATTTAAATCTCCCAATGGCCCAGTGTGGTACATCCTATTATTTCCATTTTACATTTCAGCAAACCAAGATGTGAGAGGTTAAGTACTTTCTCCAAAGTACACAGCTAGTAAGTGTCAGAACCCAGATACGAACTCAGGCTGACTAATGCTAGAACTTGATCTCTACCCATTGTACCACTCCTCTTGTTTTTTCCTGCAGTATCCTGATTGTTATTCCTTCTGTTGAGTCCAAGTCTGCTTTCCTGTACCCTCCACTTGCTGGTTCTGCTTTTGCCATTTGATAGAAATGGACTGATCTTACTTGGAAGTTTCAACATAGGGAGTAGAGGCATGGGTTGAAGTCAAGAGAGGCTGAGCCAGGGTGATGGCAGAGGGGATGGGAAAGAAGGGGGCAGATGCAAGAGATGTGGAATTCGTAGGAAAAGTCAGTGACCTAAGGTTTGCTCTGTTTTTGTTATTTTTACCACAGTAACTGGTAAGATTTTATAACCATTAATTAAAATTGAAAAGATAGGAAGAAAAATTGGTTTGGGTTGGTGGATGGGTGAATGGGTGAGGCACATAATGCTGGTATCTTGATTTGAAAATGCTGAATTAAGGTATTTTGTGGGGAGGGGCATTCACATGAAGATGTCAAGTCAAAGTCATGAGTTTGGAATTTAGGAGAAAGATGAGGGCTAAAGGTATACATTTGGACATTATCTTCACAGACATGACAGTTGAACTTGTGGATGTGGATAAGATTCATGATGGAGAAAGTAGCATGAGCAGAAAAGACCAGAAGTAGAACTTGGTGAGTTCAACTGTGTTACTGGCCTCAATTCCTCACCCCCTCCCTGAATCCACACTTCTTTTCCATGTAGACATTCAAGTTTCATGCACTAAAGGTGTTGATGATAATTCCCTGCCCCTTGACTTTGAGCTTGCTCTTTGACTTATTTTGGCCGATAGAATAAGGTGGAAGTAACGGTGTGCGAGTCCTGAGCCTAAGCCTTAAGAGGTCTTGCGTGTATCTGCTTGCTCTCTTGAGTCTCTGCCATGGACACACCTGTGCTAGCCCACTTTTCCTGGCTAGAGGATAAACGACATGCAAAGCAGAGGCCAGCCTAGACCAGCCAGCCCCAGCCTACACAGAGACTTGTGAGCTAAATCAATGCCTGTTGTATTGTTGTGGGCCTCTGAGATTTTGTAATTTGTTGTTGTTGTTGCTGTTTTTAGGCAGCATGGATTTGGAGTTCTGGAGAGAGGTCTTCCAGTAGGTATGGAAGATTATCTGAATGTCCATTAAAAATGGTAGCTGAAGCTGAGAAAGTAGACAGGGCCCTGATGGAGAGTGTTGTTGTTAGGTGCCACCGAGTCAGCCCCCGACTCATGGTGACCCCGTGCACAGTGGAATGAAATGCTTCCCGGTCCTGCGCTATCCCCATGATTGGTTGTGAATTGAAATGTTATGATCCATAGAGTTTTCAATGGCTAATGTTTAGAAGTAGATCACCAGGCCTGCTGACATCTTAGTCTGGAAGCTCGGCCGAAGCCTGTTCAGTCTTTCGCTGATGGGGACTACAACGTGGGAATGCCTGCTTTTACAATTCTGGAGGAAGAGCCTGAGCAGATCACAGAGACAATGGCCAGAGTGAAGAAGGAAAAGGCAAGGATAGCATAGGCTTTGGACTCAGAAAACCTGTATTTGAATCATGTCTTTGCCACTTACTAGTGGCATGACCTTGAACAAGATACTTAAACTCTCAGAGCCTGTTTCCTCATCTGCAGGATGGAGGGAAGAGGACCTATCCTGAGGACTATTGTGAGGAATAAATGAACTTGTCACAGCATGTGATAAATCTGTTATAATAGAGTGCTCAGTAAATGTTAGCTATTATCTAAGAAACGCACAAAAATTATGATAGCTAAGATATTGCATGCAAACTCAGGGTCAGATACATGAAATATCTTTTTAAGTAAAAAAGGATGCATTTCATATCCCCTGAAGTCTTCTTGGAACCAAACAATAGTTTAGCTTAACTAGTAAAAAGTGTCTGCCTTAAGGATTGTGCTCTTTCAAGAACTGTCTATATGGGATCAAAGTGACAACAGCAACTTGAGAGATTAGATAGGAATCTTAGGGGGCAGTGAGTTTATGTTAATGGGGGAGGAACATGTCAGAAAAGGAGGTTGAGAATGGTGGTGTACAACTTGAAGAACACAATCAGTGTCACTGAATTGTACATGTAGAAACGGTTGAATTGGGGTATGTTTTGCTGTGTATATTCTCAACAACAGTAACAAAATAAAATTTTAAACAGCAATGCATTTCAAAAGAAAAGAAGAAGACAACATTTCAATTAAAGGAAACATTAAATATAACTCTTGGGGAAAAAAAGATGTGCTAGGCTAGCTGCTCAACCAGTGAGTATTAGATCTGAGACATAGGAAGTGCTGAATAAACGATTTTGTGAATGAAAACATGAGTACAAAGGAAGTTCAGAGTTCCCCAGAAACATGTTGGAAATTGTCCCGTTAGATTGACAGGAAACCTTGATGTTCTATGTCTACTCATAGACGATCAACTTTAACAGGACATGTGCTGATTTCCTTAGGAGAAATACAACCAGAATGTTCCTTAGAAGTGGGTACGACAAGACTCTGACTCCCTTACTTTGGACATGTCATCAAGAAAGACCAATCACTAGAAAAGGACATCATGTTTGGTAGAGGGTCAAAAAAATGAGGGAAACCCTCAGTGAGATAGATTGACACCATGGCCGAAACAATGGACTCAGACATATCAACCAATGATCATGAAGATGACGCAGGACCGGGCAGTGTTTCCTTCTGTTATACATAAGGTCACCATGAGTCAGAGCCGACTCGGCAGTAACTTACAACACCAAATGCTGATATCCACGAGGATTTCATGTTTGGGGTGGTCTGCAAAGCAGGGGCTCATGGAGTCTTTTAAGTCCATCTCAATAATTTAGTCTTCACTTCTTGTTTTAGAAATAGCAGTAAAACGTCATGCATTTCAGAAGGTCTTGAGATAAAATTCAACTAAACTTTAGAGAATGTTTTATGCAAATACATTGTTTATTGCTATTGGAAGGGGACATATTTCTTTCATTACTAATTTGTATGAATCACTTTGCAATAAACAAGATGATTTTGTGCCCACGACAATGACAAATTTGGGTTTTTTAATACACAATATGTTTTAAAAGAAGAAATAAGTAAAGTTGAAACATTTAGAAGATAGTTGCCCAAAAAATATTTTCAAAGGTATACATTTCCATGGCCTGTAGGTTTTTAGCCAAGTTCAGAAATGTGGCCAAAATTATTGAGGGGAGTCTTTGATTGTTAAAAAGGGGCGAGGTATATTTGTATGCCCCACTGAGTATATATGGTTGCTACTCAAACTGATAATTTGAAGAAATCAAAATAAAACTTCCTAATATGGCAGTGTGACTGACACAGAGCCTCGGAAATGACTGCATTAGGATGCAGCTTTCCTTCTTGATTAAAGTATTAGGAGAAGGTCTAGGGATGATTCTGAAAAGTTCTCTGCACTCTTACCCATACCCATTGCCGTCAAGTTGATTCCGGCTCATAGCGACCCTATAGGACAGAGTAGAACTGCCCCATAGAGTTTCCAAGGCTGTAAATCTTTAGAGAAGCAGACTGCCACATCTTTCTCCCGTGGAATGGCTGGATTCGAACTGCTGACCTAGCAGTCAAGCACTTAACCACTGCACCACCAGGGCTCCTATGGCATACATACCAGTATTTTATTTTGGATCCATGGCAGACATCACTAATCAATCACAGCATGCTGTGAGCTTGCCTGCAACTTTACCTTTTCAACACTGTGCACCAGGCAGCCACTCTCAATAAGTGTGTCTGCGAGATAAAAACCCATTTTCACCCTGTATTACATGCCTCTGTGGCTATGGGAATGTACAGAGGGGATCATCAGTGAGGGTGGGATTCCATGCCTCATGAGGGTGGATAGTAGGAGCTAACACATAGAAGTGGAAATGTATGTGGTGAATGCTTGACACAGTTGATACGTTGGGTGGTAGTTGTCATGGACTTTGGCAAAGAGGAGTGGGTCACATTCAGAAGATATTTAAAATCATACAGACAATTTTTGATGTCTTGTGCTAGTGGGTCACATTCAGAAGATACTGAAACTCACAGAGAGGACTTTAGATTTCTTGTGCTAAGAATAGAGCACTGTTTGATACACAGTTCTCTGCATAACAAATGGATCCGAAATGGGGTATATTCGGCAGTATGGGCCAACGGGTCTCAAATGGAGACACCAGAGTCCCCCAGGGGACATTTGGAAATGTCTGGAGACATTTTTGGTTGTCCTACTGAAGTGGGGAGGATGCTTCTGTCATCTAGTGTGTAGAGGCCAAGGATGCTGCTAAACATCCTGCAAAGTACAGGATAGCCCCGACAAACAATGAATTATCCAATCTGAAGTGTCTTGAGTGCCAAGGTTGCTTGCTAATTTCTGTAACAAATAACCCTAAATATTAGTGACTTAACGAAAATATGTCTTGCTCATACAGAGACCAAAGCAAATGCTGTAGGTCACTTGGGAGTTCTCCTTCAAGTAGTCACTCAGGGATCCAGACATCTTCCAGCATGTAAAGCTACTATCTTTAATATATAACCGCCGTGGAAAGGGAAGGGGAGTGTGTTTGTGGAGAAGACACACCAGCTCTTACCTGCCTTGGACTAGAAGTAACACATCATTCCCACTCACATTCTTTTTGGAAGAACTAGTCACATGGCCCCACAGCCGTGAAATGTAGCTTAGCTCTCTGCCCCAAAAGAAGAACTGGGTCTGATACACTTAGCCATTCTCTGCCACTTAGCCATTCCATGCAGACACTGGGCATGGAGATCAACTAGGGAACTACTACAAGGATTAAGTGAAACGTTGGAAGCACCTGGACAAGTAATGGCGGTAAGGACACAGGACTTAGTAAAAGACTCTAAGAGGTACAACAGTGAAAGAGTCCAAAATAAGTCAACAATGGTAAGTCTGGGGCCTTGTGCCTCCCTACTCAACCATAATATCTTTGAAGGTAGTGTTGAGTCTTCTTTTTTGAAGTCTCAACTCACTTGGGTGTGATGTCTGGCCCACATTCCATGCAAGAATGAATGGATGTGTGGAAATTGAGATGGTGGGAACAAAACCTTGTTTTTTTGTTGTTGATAGTGGGTTTTTTTTTTTTTTAATGGAGGTTCCTGTAGGAGGGAATGATTATTTAAGATTTAAACATGATGGGTTTTCAATAATGGTAAAATAACCAATAGAGCTGGACCCTAAACCATTACACAAGAATGTAGCATTGGCGATGAAGTTCTGGAGGCAATCATCAGTTGAGTGGATTTCACTGCTATGTCCCTAGAGCCTGCTTTGGAGCATGGCACAGAATAGAAGATTACTAATGTTTTATAGACTGCAGGAATCAATATATATTTGAATATTGGAAATAAGAATAAGAATAACTTTCCTTTTCATTAAATGGGAAAAAAGATATTAATATATCTGTGTATCAGTTAGCTATTGATGACAAACCACCCCAAACCTTAGTGACTTCAAACAATAAGCATTTATTATCGGTCAACTATTTATGATCAGCTGGATGGTCCTTCTGGTCTAGGCTGGGCCCTCTCATGCATCCACAGTTAGCTGTTGTTGGTGGCTCCACTGATCTAGGCTGGCTCTCTCATGTGTTTGGCAATTTCCTGTCTGTATGTTGCTTTAGGTTGGTCATGGCAGGGACAAGTGTGCTCCTTTCCATATGGTTTCTCAGAGTCCGTCAGAGTCCCCTGGACTTTTCTCATGATAGGGGCAAGGATCCACAAGAGACAGTGGGAGCACTCCTGACCTCTTAAGGCCTAGGCTGAAATCTAAAGTACCATCACTTTTGCCTAAGCAAGTCCCAGGGCCAGCTTAGATCAAGGGTGGAGAAATTGATCCAGCTTTTGATGAGAGTAATTGCAAAGTCACATTGCAAAGGGCATGGGTACAGGGAGGCTATTAACTGGCACCATTAATAAAATCAGTCCACCACAGTCTGGAAGGAGGTTAGCAAGTAGTGTGGAAGGAGAGAAAACTGAGCTTGGTTTGTTCACTTCTGAGTATCCTAATCAACAGGGTAATTAATGAGGTTCCTAGAAGAATTTCAAGGCCATTTGTTATTAGTCTTGATTAGTGAAGATTAATAACTTCACCATGAATTAATTTAGAAATTAATGATCTTCAAAGGCCTAGTAGATTCCCTATACTTTAAAAATAAATAACTGTCCTTCTATGTTAGATCCTGGTTCAACTTGCCCCACACATATCCTAGCCATTTTCATGTCATGGCAAATAAAGAAAGTAATTATAGTTTGGGGGCACACTAGGGTAAAATGACAAGGCTGCTTGCAGCTGGGGGGATTAGCATTGGGGGTTCTGGCTTTCCCAGGTCCCACCTGGCTGGCCCAAGGGAGAGGTTGATATCCTTGTCCGCACACCTGCAACCTACCAGTGGAATGGGCCAGTTAGGATGTTCTGCAATGGACCAAAGTATCAGTAAGTCCAGTGAATCCCACGAATTAGTTGCAGGTCAGACATGGAAGCTAGGCATCGGTCCCATGCACCTTCCATGAAATCATGTTGTCTTCACAGATATGTCCCCAGTGAGCGTGTGTTCATCAAGCACCCGCTGTGTGCATAGCAATGTCCAAGGCACTGGGGGGGAAGGGGGGGATATGGAAGACATATCCGGCGTGATCCCTCTCCTCCCAGGGATTATGGGGGAAACTCTCATACACCCATTTTGATCTCCTCTCTGAGCACAGTAAAGCCCGATATCAAGTCTAATTCAATATAAGGAGGCAATGTCAATTTCTTCTGGAGTTGGAAGCCTGTGTAGATGGCTTCTTCCTCTGTTCTAGTAACTGTTTGGACACAAAGTAATCCACTGGTGTGCAGGATAAGTTATTAATTTGTTCAAGAATCCCTGGCAGTATGAGGGTTGGTTGTATAGCCCATTCCAGTAGATCTTCTGGGTCTGCTACTTTTCTGTTATTTTAAATATGATCATCCCCTGTGGCACAATTACTACTAGTTGTTTTTTTTTTTCCTAAATGTTATTTATTTTGTTGTTGTTGAGAATATACGCAGCAAAACACACACCAATTCAACAGTTTCTACATGTACGATTCAGTGACACTGATTACATTCTTTGAGTTTTGCAACCATTCTCCCGCTCCTTTTCTGAGTTGTTTTTCCCCATTAACATAAACCCACTGCCCCCTAAGGTTCCTATCTTTCGAGTTGCTGTTGTCAATTTGATCCTATATAGATAGTTCTTAAAAGAGCATAATGCTCAAGGCCGACCTTTTTACTAGTTAAGTTAAACTATTGTTCAGTTTTAAGATGACTTTAGGGGATAATTTTGATTTAAGGTTTAGAGATTATCTCAGGACAGTAGTTTTAGGGGTTCATCCACCCTCCATGGCTCCAGAAAATTTAGAGTCCGTGAGAATTTGAAATTCTGTTCTGCATTTTCCCCTTTTGATCAGGATTCTTCTATGGAGTCTTTGATCAGAATGTTCAATAATGGTAGCTGGGCACCATCCAGTTCTTCTGGTCTCACATAAGAGAGCAAGCTATTAGTTGCATCACTCCTGCTAACATCTCGCTGGCCAGAGCAAGTCACGTGGCTGACTCTAAAGTCAGTGGGCAGGGAAACATATTGTTTAGTAAGAGAATCTACATAGGGTGTGGATTCAGGGAGTGAGCTGTGAAGAATGGGGACCATTATTGCAATCTTCCACACTCACCTTCCTGTTTACTTTAGTGAAAACTGTAAAGATCTCTGTCATGGTTAAGATTGTGCGTCAACTTGGCTGGGCCATGATTCTCAGTGTATATATGTTATCACTCCCATGATGGAATCTTCTGTGAGTAGCCAATCAGTTGAAAGGGAGTTTCCTTGAGGGTGTGGCATGCATCCAAATATAAGCAGAGGTTCTGGCTTTTTCCTCGCTCTGGATCCTGTGGCTGCCTCCTGTTCGTTTGACCTTCAGTTCTTGGGACTTGAGCTATCAGCTTATCTGCTGATCTTGGGATTCGTCAGTCTTCACAGCCTGTGAGCAAGAGCCCTACTCTCCGACCTGCCAATCTTGGGTTTGCCAGCCGCTGCGGCTACGTGAATCAAGAGAGGCCTCTGTCCTGATCCATGGACTTGGGGCGTTCCAGCCTCTACAATCGCATGAGCTGTTTCCTTGATATAAATATATATATATTTATGTGCTTTACTGGTTTTCTTTCTCTAGAGAACCTAACCTAAGAGAATCTCCATATTACTTTTCCTCTTCGAGCAAAAAAAGGAGAAAAGGAGTGAAGAAATAATCCATCCATGATGTGGAATCAACTCAACGGCAACCCAAAACAACAATAACAGTTTTTTTTCAGGAGGGACTAGCTTCCTATGATTATTCATCTTACTTATTTGCTGTAAAATGCCATTTATAATTTTGCCCTCATTTAATATCTCTTTTCAGGTAGAGTACACATTCATGTCTTTGGATATTCCAGGGCTTAATCTGATATGCTGAAAGGTCAACTGAATGAATGCTTTCCATGAGAATTCTGAGCCATCCCCTGCTGTCTCTCTGCGTATTCTTTGTTTAGTGTCTTAAGGTTCCCTGTTATTCAAGAAGTCCTCTCATTCCGCACTCAGGGAGGGGAGAGGAATTGATTCCTGGAAGTGGGGGCCTGTGAAACCACTGGACCGTTTTTTGATAGTGGCTGTACCTACGTCACTAACTGGGGACTGTTTAGCATAGCTTTTCTTGCCTTTAGCCACATTCTTTCCACTTCACCATTGTTGATGCAACTTTTCACACAGGCCAAAGTGTCTTATGTTTTTTTAACCTTTCTCACTCTCTGGATTTCTTTTCTGATAACCTCCTGGATTTTAGATTTATGACTTTGAATTCCTGAATAGAACATTTCTCAAAACAACAACTTTTTTTTTTTTAGCATGCACTCTGAATTTTAAGAGTAATAAATCAATGAACACTCGCCTCTATACAGCCACACAGCAGGGAAGACTGACAATGTGCTTACTGCCCCTGCTCGCCTGGGAGGGTCACTTAGCTTTGCAGCACCGCAGTGCATCGGAAAATCGTGGGGGATCTACAACTCCCTCGCACCCTGGAAATCATCTGATTCTGGAGTTCTAAAAAAAGCACAAAACTGAAATTCTGGTATAGTGTTGTAGATAAAATTCCACAAAAATGTTATTTCTATCACCTGAACATAGACTATATATCGGACCAAAAACATTGCTTTTGAGGCCTCAGACTTTCCCCTTCTTCTCTACCCCCATCCCTCCCTGATCCTAGGTACAAAAATCTCACATTTTATTTTCTTTACTTGTTTAAGATGACATGAGTCTTTGAAGAACTCTTTAATACATAATGTATGGGGAAGAAAGAATTTGGGAGGATTTCACAGTATGGTGAAGTCTGTTAACTGGCATAGTAGGGGAGGAGATGCTTTGATTCAAAAGATCTTCAACACTTTAAGCAGTCCCTGCTTTGCAGAGGATTAGAATCAGTAGCCTAAACTTACCACCCAAACTCAGATGTGTATATACCCACTCCTCACTTACTGACATTGTTAGGTTTCAAAGACCAGGTTGTTACGTGAAAATTGACATTATGCAAAAATGGAGGATGACCATACCAGATCGCAAAATGGAGGATGATTACATCATTATGCAACTGCCAATTTACATTATTACATAACTGCCAAACTACTAAGAATCATGGCCTAGCCAAGCTGACGCATAACCTTAACCATCACTCTAGCCTTGTGCCTTGGCATTCATTACTGCCAGACATACGTCATTAGTATGCAAAATAGTCAGATAGTAGATTTTTTGCTATTGTCATAAATGCAAAATGTTGGATGATGGGATAGTTGATAAGTGAGGAGTAAGTGCAATTGTAGTTTGCCTTAATGATTCCAATGCTGTTGGGTATCAGGGTTATCATTGTACAGGCAAGCCATGGGGGAAGGGGGACTCATAGCCCTCAAGTCAATTCTGACTCATGACAATCCCATGTGTTACAGAGAAAAACTGCCTCATAGGGTTTTCTTGGCTCTAATCTTTATGGAAGCAGATTGCCAGGCCTTTCTCCTGTGGTGCTGCTGGGTGAGTTTGAACTGCCAACCTTTAGGTTATTAGATTAGTACAAACCATTTACACCACCCAGGGACCTTAACCATTTATCATGGAGTCAATTCCAACTTGTGATGACCCTATGTTTTGCAGAATAGAACTGCCCTCTATAGAGTTTTCAAGGCTGTGACCTTTCAGCAGCAGATCACCTGGCCTTTCTTCTGAGGCACCTCTGGGTGGATTCGAACCACCAACCTTTTGGTTAGTAGTCGAGGATTTAACCATTTGCACCACCTAGGGACTGGCAAGCCATGAGGGTGGAAGTGGTAAATAGAGATAGCTAGATAAGACGCCCAATCACGAAGCGCTCACCCTATCATTTGCATGTGTGTGTGTGTGTGTGTGTGTATGTGTGTGTGTGTGTATGTGTAATAACCTGAGTCTGCTGGGGCATGAGGCACACTTGGAATTTTGGCAGCATTTGCTGGCACTCAAAGTGTCAGGAAGCCAAGATATGAAGGGATGGGGGCTGAGGAAGTGATGGCCAAAGAGGTTACATGTCAAAGTCCAGGGGCGCTGGTAAACATGGGAGCCATCAGGGGAGACCTGTGAAGGGGGTGAGTTGCAAGCACATTGCAGAAGGACTTCAGTCCCTGGCTGGGCCTCAGGGCACCTGGAGCCGGTCCCTGGGGGAAGAGAGATTGGGAGGCTAGAAGGACCTCAGCCTAGCCACCTGGCATCTGGATCAGGGGCCGGTTCCTAGAAGGACAGACTTAGGGTGGTGATCCCCTAGATGAAGGGCCATGCAGTGAGGAGGTGGGGTTGAGGAAGTGGGCAAGCCTGCATGGCTGAGGCCACTGGGCAGCTGTTGCCCAACCCAGATAAAATACAGGACGTCCAGGTAAACTTGAATTGCAGATAAGCATCATTTTTTTTCAGTACAAGTATGTCCCAAATACTGCATGGAGAATACTTCTGCTAAAAAACTTTTATTTGTTGTTTATCTGAAATTCAAATGTGGCTAGGTGTCCTGTATTTTATTTACTAAATCTGGCAAGCCTCCTCATCCCCTCCCTATACTAGGTGAACACTCTGTATTTTTTTCTCGCCTTGCACTTTTCTATTTATTTGGGTAATTTCTTCATATAATGACTGTCTCTCTCTCTAGACTCCTAGCTCCATGATGATGTTTTGATCATTGACATATCCTGTGCAAGTCTGTAGGAGAGACTCAAGAAATATTTGTTGAATGAGAGAATACTGCTTGATTAGCAAAGGGATTTAATTGCAAACCCCACTAGAAGGTCTCGCTGAGGCTTCTGGAAAACTTGCTGCCCTATAATAAGCGTCTAAGCCTAATGCCCCTGGGTGGTGCAAATGATTGACATGCTCGACTGCTAACTGAAAGGACGGAGGTTCGAGTCCACCCAGAAGTGCCTCAGAAGAAAGGCCTAATGATCTACTCCCAAAAGGTCACAGCCCTTGAGAACCTTATGGAGCACAGTTTTACTCTAACATACATGGTGGCACCAAGTTAGGCAACTGGTTGAGCCAAAAGAGGGTTTTGACAGGAGAGGCAGAGGCCTAGAGCTGGGGGGAAGGGATAAGGCAGGGGATGACATTCCTTTAACTTTATCGTCATTCCTATAATTAAATACATTTTATTAAATGGCTTTCGCAAACATAATGGAAGGAGCCCTGGTGGCACAGTGGTTAAGCGCTTGGTTGCTAACCTAAAGGTCAGTGGTCCAGACTCACCACCTGCTCTGTGGGAGGATGATGTGACAGTCTGCTTCCATCAAGACTGCTGTTCTTACTAGGTGCTGTCGAGTCAGTTCCGATTCAGCGACCCTATGTACAACAGAATGAAACGTTGCCTGGTCATGCGCCATCCTCACAATCGTTGCTGTGCTTGAGCCCATTGTTGCAGCCACTGTGTCAGTCCATCTTATTGAGGGTCTTCTTCTTTTTCACAGACCCTCGACTTTACCAAGCATGATGTCCTTCTCCAGGGACTGGTCCCTCCTGATAACATGTCCAAAATATGTGAGATGAAGTCTCGCCATCCTTACTTCTAGGGAGCATTCTGGCTGTACTTCTTCCGAGACAGATTTGTTTGTTCTTCTGGCAGTCCACGGTATATTCAGTATTCTTTGCCAACACCATAATTCAAAGGTGTCAATTCTTTTTCAGCTTTCCTTATTCATTGTCCAGCTTTCCCATGCATATGAGGCGATTGAAAACACCACGGCTTGGGTCAGATGCACCTTAGTCCTCAAAGTGACATCTTTGCTTTTCAACACTTTAAAGAGGCCTTTTGCGGCAGATTTGCCAAATGTAATACTTCATTTGATTTCTTGACTGCTGCTTCCATGGGCGTTGATTGCAGATCCAAGTAAAATGAAGCCCTTGACAACTTCAGTCTTTTCATCATTTATCAGGATGTTGCTTATTGGTCCAGTTGTGAGGATTTTTGTTTTCTTTATATTGAGGTGTAATCCATATCGAAGGCTGTGGTCTTCGATCTTAATCAGTGTTTCAAGTCCTCTTCACTTTCAGCAAGCAAGGTTGTGTCATCTGCGTATCACAGGTTGTTAATGAGTCTTCCTCCAATCCTGATGCCCCGTTCTTCTTCATATAGTCCAGCTTCTCGGATTATTTGCTCAGCATACAGATTGAATAAGTATGGTGAAAGGATACAACCTTGATGCTCACCTTTCTTGACTTTAAACCACGTAGTATCCCCTTGCTCTGTTCGAATGACTGCCTCTTGGTCTATGTACAGGTCCCTCGTGAGCACAATTAAGTGTTCTGGAATTCCCGTTCTTCGCAGTGTTGCTCATAATTTGTTATGATCCACGCAGTTGAATGCCTTTGCATAGTCAGTAAAACACAGGTAAACGTCTTTCTGGTATTCTCTGCTTTCAGCCAGTATCCATCTGACATCAGCAATGATATCCCTCGTTCCACGCCTTCTTTTGAATCTGGCTTGGATTTCTGGCAATACCCTGTTGATATACTGCTGCAGCTGCTTTCAGCAAAATTTTACTTGCATATGATATTAATGATATTGTTCTATCATTTCCACATTTGGTTGGATCACCTTTCTTGGGAATAGGCGTAAATATGGATCTCTTCCAGTCGGTTGGCTAGGTAGCTGTCTTCTACATTTCTTGGCATAGACGAGTGAGCACTTCCAGTGCTGCATCCATTTGTTGAAACGTCTCAGTTGATACTCTGTCAATTCCTGGAGGCTTGTTTTTTGCCAATGCCTTCAGTGCAGCTTGGTCTTCTTCCTTCAGTACCATCGGTTCCTGATCATATGCGACCTCCTGAAATGGTTGAACGTCGACCAGTTCTTTTTGGCATAATGACTCTGACCTGCTGACCCGTGGCTGCTCCTGCACTTCCTCTCTGGCATTTCCTCCAGGGCCGACGGCCGGTCAGCCTCGGCTCGGGCAGGGTGTCCGCCCACCCCTCCCACCGCCGCTCAGTGTAGTGGGAGCGACCACCTCCGTGCAGGCCACGGCCCACTCCCTTGAAGGAAGGAACAGTCTTCCTTGTAGGCGTATGGATATTATCCTATTACGGATAGCATTGTACTTCAGGATAGATCTTGAAATGTTTTTTTTTTGAACAATGAACGTGACATTGTTCCTCTTCAATTTGTCATTCTTGGCATAGTAGACCATATGATTGTTGAAGTAAAAATGGCCAATTCCAGTCCATTTCAGCTCACTAATGCCTAGAATATCTATCTTTAAGCATTCCATTTCATTTTTGACATCTTCCAATTTTCATAGATTCATACTTTGTGCATTCCACATTCTGATTATTAATGGATGTTTGCAGCTGTTTCTTCTCATTTTGAGTCGTGCCGCTGAAGGCCTCGAAAGCTTGACTCCATCCATGTCATTAAGAACAATTCTACTTTGAGGAGGCAGCTCTTCCCCAGTGGTCTTTTGAGTGCCTTCCAACCCGGGGGCTCATCTTCTGGCACTATATCAGACAGTGTTCCACTGCTATTCATAAGGTTTTCACTGGCCAATTTTTTTAGAATCGCCAGGTCCTTCTTCCTAGTCTGTCTTAGTCTGGAAGCTCAGCTGAAACCTGTCCACCATGGGTGACCCTGCTGGTATTTGAAATACCAATGGCATAGCTTCCAGCATCACAGCAACATGCAAGCCACCACAGTATGACAAACTGAAAGACAAGTGGTAGCCATAAAGGTTACAACCTTGGAAACTCTATGGGGCAGTTCTGCTCTGTCCTATAGGGTCGCTGAGTTGAGATTGACTTGATGGCAATGGGTTTGGTTTGGTGTTGTTTGTTTTTATGAACATAACAGTAGGTATGTCCCACCCCAGAACAAATCTAGCAGTCAGAACACTTTCCTTTTTGATCTAGATCATTTTTATAGCCACAACTATGGTAAGACTCCTTTTAATATGTTTAGTTGCAAAAATGTCGAGAGAGGCAACCTGGAGGTTGAGAGCAGAGACCCTGTACTCCTTCTCACTGGCTGTGTGACTCTGAGGGTCCTGGACAGAGTGGGAGAAAAATGTAGAACAAAATTCAAATTCACAAAAAAAGACCAGACTTAATGGTCAGACGGAGGCTGGAGCAACTCCCCGAGACTATGGCCCCAGTTCACCCTGCTAACTCAGAACTGAAGCCACACTCCAAGTCCACCTTTCAGACAAAGATTAGACAGGCCTATAAGACAAACAATAACACATGTGAGGAATGTGCTTCTTAGTTCAATGGCGTATACAAAACCAAATGGGCAACACTTGTCCAAAAGCAAAGACAAGGAAACAGGAAGGGACAGGAAATCTGGGTAGAAAGAGAAAGAGGGAGAGTGTTGACACATTGCAGGGATTGCAACCAATGTCAAAACAATTTGTGTGTAAATTTTTGAATGAGAAACTAATTTGCACTGTACTTTCATCTAAATCATAATAAAATTAAAAAATATATTTTTTGATATATATGCATACGCGGAAACCCTGGTGGCATAGTGGTTAAGAGCTATGGCTGCTAACCAAAAGGTTGGCAGTTCGAATCCACCAGGCGCTCTTGGAAACTCTGTAGGGCAGTTCTACTCTGTCCTATAGGGTCGCTATGAGTTGAAATCGACTAGATGGCAACAGGTTTGGTTTTTTTTGGTATGTGTATATGTGTGCGTGTATATATATATGTATATATACGTATATATGTATATATATGTGTGTGTGTGTGTGTGTAAATGTACTTCAGCAAAGGATATTTTGTTCTCTGAGGGGTATAGAGTAGAAGCAACGGATGAGGCAGGTAGACTACAGAATGTCTTGGGAAGTACCTTCCTAAGAAAGTAAGGGCCCGATAAATATGTATTAACTGAATCATAAGGTGAAAACAAGTGGGCCTGGTAACTTTGGATGCCCTTTTAAGTTCTTCTGTTCTCTAAATTCATACGACTAGGCACTTTTCTCCCTTCTTCAGCTATCCGCTTATGCTAAAGACCTTGTGGAACAATAGTGTTGCTCTTCCCTGGTGGCTCAGTGGTTAAGCACTCAGCTGCTAACCTAAAGGTCAGTGATTTGAACCCACTAGCTGCTCCATGGGAGAAAGATTTGGCAGTCTGCTCCCATAAAGATTAAAAACCAAACCCGTTACTGTCGAGCCGATTCCCACTCATAGCTCCCGTAGAGATTACAGCCCTGGAAACCCTGTGGGGCTATTCTCCTCTGTTCTATAGGGTCTCTATGAGCTGGAATTGACTCGATGGGAACAGGTTTTGGTCCAATAAGAAAAAAGAAGGAAGCAAACAAGACAACCCACAATGACCTAGGTGTGTGAATCAATCTTTGAGAAGAAAGCTGGTTTCCACACCCATAAAACTACAGAATATGGCTCAGGAAGTGCTCTTGCCTCAAGATTGTTTCCTGCTGAAGTCACACTTGACAGAGCCAGATGGCTCAGAATGTAAAGATGGTCCCAGTGCAGGGACAGACCTCCGTGTAGCTCCTTCCTCTTCCCGTTTGCATCAAGCAGTACCTCACAGAGGCTGAGGGCAGCGTCCCTTCGAGATGGATGAAAATGGGAACATTACCACTGGGAGCGAGAGGTCAGGGAACCTGGAGCCCAGGGTAGCAAGGAGATGTGAGAAAACAAGTCTAGGAACACCTAAAAGTCGGAGAAACCTTTGCTCTCTGGAAAGGAATTCCTGGGAAAAGATTCCAAGGATCTGTGAGTCTTGGAGGCCCCTGAAGGACATTGAGAGGGAGATTAAAGAGATGTCATCTTGTATAAGAAAGGAAAGGCGTCAAGAAGCACAGAACTACTATTTTGAAGACGAATGAATTATATAAAAAAAGATAGTTCTATGATTTGTTGAGAAGGAAGAAACACTATGTGTGCCGAAGTTGAGAAAACATTTTTATAAATATGAGCTTCACAAATACCTCCAGATCAAACACTTGACTGACTGAAGACACATGACCCCGAGTTCAACTGTAAACACCAAGGTTATGTCTACACACAGAAGTCTACTCAATGCAGTGCCTTCCAGGGGGGAAAAGGATTAAGTCAATAAAACAACCAATTTGTAAAATGCCAAGTACTTGCTTTGCCTGCGTGTTTTACTTTTCACTTGTTTTGGCATCCTTTAGACACAGCCAGGAAATATTACGACAACAGAAATGTCTCATGCCAGGATGTTATTTTAGTTACTGGGGCAGAGAAAGGGAGCTAAGCTTCCTAGATAGAACTCAGTTGATGAGTGCTCCTGGTTCTTGAAATCTTTATCGGAAATTGCCGGAGACCCTGACTTAATGCAGCTTAATTTACTCATTCTAGAATGCCTCTTTGAGAATGTTCTTTTACCAGATGGCTTCAAAACATGGCCGGATGCATTGGGGTTACCTTTTCTTACGTGCATACTTGTTTTATTTCAGCATCAACAACCAAACAGCCTTTGAGGGCTGGGATAACATTTTATTCTCTCTTTTTTATCTACCACCTCCACCCAAATTCTTCGGTAATAATCAAATTTTGGTTTGCTTTTTACTGTTTACTCAGTGAGGTGAGTTTTACCCTGCTTTGGCTCTGATGAAATGGAAGTTTGGAGAGGCAAAATGACTAGCTCAAGGTCATGTGCCAGGGAGGGTAGGGAAAGGTCTTGAATTCGGGCTAATGGCTTTTCTGTTCTGACACCCCCACTGTACTAAGCACATAATGCTGAAGGATTGATGGATTGAACACACGGATAATGAGAACAGAACATGGAACAGAATTTGTGACTGATTACAGGTATTTCTCCCTCTCTAATCATCCCCCGGAGCCGTGGTGGCACAGTGGTTAAGAGTTTGGCTGCTAATCAAAAGGCCAACGTTCGAATCCACCAGCTGCTCCTTGGAAACCCTATGGGGCAGTTCTACTCTGTCCTATAGTGTTGCTGTGAGTCGGAATTGACTCCATGGCAGTGGTTTGTTTTTGGAGTCTTTATAGGAGCAGATTGCCAGGTCTGTACTCCCGTAGATCCGCTGGTGGGTTCAAACCACTGACCTTTCAGTTAGCAGCCATGTGCTTAACTATTGTATCACTAAGGCTCCTTGTCTCTGAAGTAGGCACCCCAAATTGCAGGGTTGATGTACAATGGGAATGCTTCCCACTAGGCAGCTGTGTGGTGCTCCCATGTAAAAGGGAGAGGGATTTTTAAATCAATGGATAACAATTATCTGGGATGTTGTGCCACTTGGTTGGAATCACTCGTTTGAACCACTCCTCTGGAACAACATCTATAAACCAAAACAAATGAGCACTTTAAATACAACAATCAATACATTTCACGTTAGCAATATTAATTTCATGTGATAGAGGATTTGGTTTTGCTAAAATCCAATGATGGATTTATAGCAGTAAAATGAAGACTTAGGTCCAATTTCATGCTTTGATTTCAGCAACACAAATATAGAAAATGTCTGTTTATGTAAGAATGCTATACAACGATATTAAAAGTACAGTTTTTTTTTTTTTTTGCTAGTTCAAGATAATCAGAGTGCATTTAACCAGAATGAATCACCCTTAAATGTCAAACTCAAGAGCACATAATTCTGCCAATCTCTCTCATTCATTTGAAAATAAAGTTAGCACAGTGGCTTTTTTTGGAATCTTATAATTGCAGATTATAAAATAATAAATCTTATAATGAGCAATAGCTCATTTATATGCTAATGGAATATTACAAGTACAAAAAGACAGGATGTGCACAAGAAATCTCCCTATGTGAGTTAGGCTGCTTTTGGCTGCAAGTAACAGAATCTACAACTGAAAGTTACTTAAACAGTAAGGACTTTTATTACTTTACATAGGCATTGTATTAGTTATCTATTGCTGTGTAACAAATTACCACAAACTTCATGGCTTAAAGCAACATGCATTTATTATCTCACAGTTACTGTAGGTCAGGAGTCCAGACATGACTTCGCTGCATTCTCTGCTTCAGAGTCTCTCATGAGGCTGCAGTAGAGGTATCGGTCAGGGCTGGGCTCTCATCTGAGGGCTCGAGTGGAGAAGGATCCACTTCCTAACTCCCTCTGGTTGTAGGCAGAATTCACTTCCTCAAGGACTCTTTGACTGAGGGCCTCAGTTTTTCACTGGCTGTTGGCTGGAGGCTCCCCTCAGTTCCTTGCCACATGGGCCTCTCCAACATGGCTGTTTACTTCATCAAAGCATGCAAGCTGAGAAGGTGATAGTCTGCTAGCAGGACAAAAATTACAATCTCATGGAGCCTAATCACAGAAGTTGTGTCTCGTCATCTATGCTGTATTCTATTGGTTAGAAGCTTGTTGCTAGGCCAGCCGACACTCAAGGGGAGTTGATTATGCAAGGGTATAAATACCAGGAAGAGGATGGTTCGGGGCCACCTAAGAGTCAATCCATCACAGGCATAAACCTGTAGTATGGTTCCAGGGTTAGCTCAGGGACTCAATGACACCAAGGACCCAGATATCATTCATCCCTCTGCCCTAGATCAGGGATGTCGCTCTCTACAGTGATGGGTGTGTGCAGCACTGTCATATGCTGTGTGCAGATAGGGGCACACCCAAGTGAAGAAAGGAGGACATGTCTGCCTTTGATATTTTGAAAGAAATCCTCTCCTGCAAGTCCCCCAGTGGACTTCTCTTCAGGTCTCATTGATCAAGATGGGTTGCATGCTCATATCCACATGCAAAGGAGTCTGGGAACGTGAGGGTGAGTATCTAGCGTTTTTGCCCTTAGTGGGAGGTGCGTCTCTGCCAACAAGGAAGAGGCAAGGGGAAGCAGGGGTTGGGGACTAGCTGTTGGGGAGGCAACCAAGTGTCTACCGCTGGCACCAATTACTAAGGGACAGGCTCTTTTAGGTCCATGTGTATATAGTGCCTTGTGTCACATGGTGGCTGAATTCCCCCTACCTGTTTTCTCGGTTCTCCTTGTTTGAGATTTATTCATATAGTTTGCTGTGATTTTATTGAGTCTTTGCTTGACTCAAACATTATTGTACAAACAAATGCAAATATGGGTTCTGAAGCTACTCAAAGTTCCAATTATTATTATGATTACTTTTATTCCATAAGTTAAAATTATTCCACCAGTTATAAACTCCTTGTGCTCAGAAGTGTTTCCGTAGACTTTTTATTAAGTGTCTGTGTGTGTGTGTGTGTATAAATATAAATATATATATATATTTAACTTCATACAAAAATGACCGGCTCTTTAATGGCCCATCAACTTTCAATCATCTAAATCATTTCTTTAGACAAGCAAAGATAATCATTAAAATAAAAATAAGCTGTAGTTTGAGTCTTTGATCTACCCTCAGCTCCTGCCTTTTGAGCAAAAGTCCCCAGATAAGCACACAGAGGGTGGGCTACTTACCAACAACACAAAGTGAAAGGGTGGCCTTAGACCTCTGGGTAATCAGAGCAGGGGCCTGGGACTCTCAGAACCTTGAGTTATGAGGCTTCCAGACCACTTGGAGTCCTTCAGACCTGATGACTATCTTCCACAGGTGAACCTACCACCAGCCAACTTAGCTGATCGCCGGGAGTCTGCACAAAACGACTCCAAGAGTATCTACTCCTTCTGGTAGCCACAACACAGTTAGCTCTCATAGAATATACTTTCAATCACAGTCCTTAAATATTTGTTCACACCTGTAATGGCTAAATCATGTCTCTCACATGCTATAATTTGCTGTTGGTGGTCAGGACTCAAGCGAATAAGCTTATATTTATCCCTTTCAGTGAAGTCTTATTTATTAGGCCCATTTGCCATGACTTTCTGAATTCTGCTTCTCTAATCTCCCTTAATTACTGTAATGCTCAGTGTGATGTCAGCCACAGGGTTTGAAAGCATGCCCAAGCATACTAGCTGACAGAGCCAGCACACAGTTACGTCCCACGTGGTCTGCCCATTTTGTGGGATTTAAAAGAAAACACCGTTAAAGGGAAAGCAGTGATTTTTATTAGTCGGTTCAATGCGCTGATTCCCAACTGGGGATGAGGGGAGGGTTTGGCCTCCAAGAGAACACTCGGCAATGTCTAGAGACAGTTCTGGATGTCACAACTGGAGGTTGCTACTGGCATCTAGTGGGTAGAGGCCAGGGATGCTGCTAAACATCCTATAGTGCACAGGATGACCACCATCACAAAGAACGATCTGGCCCCAAATGTCAAAATATAGTTGTCAAAAAAAGAGAATTTTTTTTTTTTTTAATAAAAAGGCAGTGGGTTGAGAAACCCTGCTTTAATTTAAGAAATGGCATCCACTTTTGTATGGGAAATCTTAATACAATTTTTTGGCAATTCTGCATGAATTTCCATTGAATATTATTTCTATGTTTGAATGTGGAGCTCAGCTCTTGCCATATTTGCTCACATCTTGTCTCAAAGATTCTCCGTTGAGCAATTCTTTTTGCTACTACGTCTGGATCCCACAGCTGAACCCTCTCCCAACTTGTTCTCAGCCACCACAGGAACCTATTCTTTACACCCCAAGTCATTAGCAGTTGAGGATACAAATAGTCACATCAAGGAAGCACCTAAGAACACTTGCCACCACTCCTGCTGGGCTCTCCATGCCCCTGATGCCACCATGAATAATCTCTGATTGCTCTGGGACCCTGTGTCACTCTCCATTGAATCAAAGTGCTGGCTGGAGCATCTGATGGGCTAAGCCTAGTTTACAGGACTTTGTGTGAGTTTTTGGGATGAACTCCAGACCAAGGTATTCAGATGCATTACTCTTTTACTCCATCCAGGAATTCCTGCCCCCCAACTCCATGCTGATTCCCCAGAAACGACCACTGTTGACAGTTTGTTGAACATTCTTGTGAACGTGTTCAATGCATATATGGGCACATATATTGTGTAATATATTTTTATATTATAATGCACATATAAGTTAGGGTTGGCTGAGCTGCTGTAAGAAAACCTGAAATCCGTTGCTGTAGAGTAGATTCCGACTCATAGCGACCCCACGGGACAGAGTAGAAGTGCCCCATAGGGTTTTCTTGGCTGTCATGTTTACATAAGCACTGCCACATCTTTCTCCCAGGGAGTGGCTGGTGGGTTCGAACTGCCATCCTCTCAGTTAGCAGCTGAGCGCCTAACCACTGTGCCACCAGGGCTCCCATAATTCAGTGACTTAAAGAACAAAGAGATTTATTTCCCCACCACATCATGGCCCAATGTGTGTGGTTACAGGTTGGTGGACAGCTCTGCTCCAGACAGTCAGTCAGAGACCTAGGATGACTGTTGTTCTGCCATCTTTAACATGTGGTTCCCAAGATCACTCAGCTGGTCACCATTTCATCCAGTGGGAAGGAGTGAAAGGTGGCATATAGAAAGTGGACCCCCTCCCTGACTTAGGGACAGGGTTGGGTGGGGACTTAGTTGCATAGCCATACTTATCTGTGAAAGGGGATGGTAAGCATAGTGTAGCTGGGGATATTATGCTTAGCAGGCAAGTACATGATTGTTTCCCTATCAAATCACTTTTTTGAACCCTTCACCCGATTTAACGTGATTAAATGCTCAGCACATACAGGAGTTGGTCGATACATATTAGTGCTTTTAGAAAGACTGGCTGAGGTTTCTTTGTTTCTAGCCACTCTTTTCTAGTATAGAAATTTGCATTCTCATATAGAATGTTTGGTTTGTAATTCTCCAAAACCATATATTAAGGAATGGTTGATTTGTTCTGTTTATAATTGCGCTGTTAAGTAACGCGGGTAATTAAGATGATACACTGCACATTGTATTGTATTTTCCAAGAACTGGAGACCAGTCTGAATTCCTTTGAAGTCTATAGCTGGCTTGCTTTTACACTGTTGACATTCCTCAGAAGAGGTGAGAAGTGGTGGGTGAAGAATATCGTGAGGCCCATTTCAGTTTGGACCTATTGACTGCTTCATTCCCACTCTTCATCTTCAGCATTACAATTTCAACACTAAAGATTCTTCTTTTTGAAAAAATACAGGGTTTTTGTCTGATGTTTCAATGTTGCTATATTATCTGAAAACCAAACCAAACGCGCTGCTTTGAGTCAATTCTGACTCACAGAGACCCTATAGGACAGAGTAGAACTGCCCCATAGGGTTTCCAAGGCTGTCATTTTTATGGACGCAGACTGCCACATCTTTCTCCCATGGAGCAGCTGGTGGATTCGAACCGCCTACTTTTCGGTTGGCAGCTGAGCGCTTTAACCACTGTGCCACCAAGGCTCTCATGATATATTCTGAGCGGTTCCCATTGTCCACAATAAAGTCAAATTTGAGTTTAATTTTGGTATGGTTTCCTCACATCTCCCACCTATTATTAGAAAAGCAACAACAACAAAAAATTAAAACAAACACACAAACAAATCTAGTAGTAATGGAGGCAGTTCTGGGCTCGTGTCTGCCAGTGACTACAAATAGGCACAAACTGGCCAACAACAGCCCGTCTGCAAACTACCATCTGAAATGACGTCACCATCTGGACACCTTGTTCCTAACTGTCTGCATTAGTGTTTCATTATTGCTGCATACCAAATGACCACAAACTTATAGGCTTACAACACAAACTCTTATCTCACAGTCTGTGGGTCAGGAAAACAGGTATGGCTTATCTTTGTCCTCTGCTGAGGATCTCACAAAGCTACAATCAAGGTGTCAGCCAAGCTGTATTCCTTTCTGGGGTTTGGAGTCATCTTCCAAAGCTCATGTGGTTGTTGGAAGAAATCAGTTCCTGTGGTTGCAGGACTGAGGTCCCTGTTTTCTTGCTAGCTGTTGGCCAGGGGCCTGCTCTCAGCTCCTAGAGGTTGCCCACATTCCTTGCCACATGGCCTCCTCACAGGCTCTCTCAGTATGGCAGCTGATTTCTTCAAAGCCTGCAAGAGAGAGCCTCTACTTCAGTCTGCTAAGATGGAGTCTTATATAATGGAGCATAATTGTGAGAGTAACATCTCATTTCTTTGCCATGTAAGGCAACCTAATCAAGGGAGTGAAATCCCATAACCTTTGCCATATTCAGTTGGTTAGAAGCAAGTCACAGATTCCACCCACACTCAAGAGGAAGGGGTTATACAAGGGTATAACAAATTGAGGGTCCTTTTAGGTTATGTCTGCTGTACCACTTTTCTGGTTTAACCCACTGCCTTCTTTGCATTTCACCTCCAGCACCCTTCTGATGCCTGTCTCTTGCCTGGTTTCAAACCTCCACTTATTGGGTTTGCACATTCTTTGGGCTCTCACCTGCTTCCTGGTCACCTTCTACTCTGCATTTCCAACATCTCCATGAAATGCATCTCTCTACTTGTCTTCATGATCTTGTCTTCTCTATGGTTGAGCCACTGATCCCTCGACTCCATTAACCCCCTTCTTTTAGTTTTCAAAGATTACGTGGTTAAAATGAAACTGGCAAACACTTTCTGCTCCTGACTTTCTACTCATTTTAGTGGTGTGCTCTTTCTTCCAGACACCTAGGGTCAAAACTGAAAAGTTATCTCAGACTCCTGTAGACCAGGGGTCTGCAAACTATGGCCGAGTCTGACCCACATGTTTGTTTTTGTAAATCAAGTTTTATTGGAACACAGCCTTGCAGACTTGTTTACTCATTGTTTGTGACTGCTTTCTTGCTACAAGGGCAGAGTTGAACAGTTGTGACAGAGACATATGACCCATGAAGCTGAAAATATTCACTATCTGGCTCTTTATAGAAAATGTTTGCTGACCCATGTGCTAAACTAAAGAGAACCAAGCATATTCCTTTTTCATTTAAAATTCTATTAGCATCCACTGCTTACTTTCTGTTTCTGCCATTGCCCTCCCCCCCCCCCAGGTTAGTCCCTTGTTGTCATACACCTGGATTGACACAGCCATCCCTTAATTGGGCCCCAGCAGCTACTAAGAGCAGCTCTCCCTTGTAGCCTTTGGTGGATCTTCATTGTCTGAGCATCTAAGACTCTTCCCTGTGTGGTTCCACGTTCTCTTTTGTCTCTCTTTTCCTTTTTTTCTTCAGTAGTAACCCATCTTCCCTGGGCAGGCGGACTGCAAACACTAGCTCCAAGACGTTACCCAGTTAGCATGTATTGGATGTGTGACTCATTTAGCACGTTGCATAAATTGTCTGGACTTAGTAGTTCTCTCTTACCCTACGGAAGCCCTGGCTTCCCTATAGATCCTAAGATCATTGTGCACAGGATCCTGCGTCATTCTCTTTGCATCTGATAAAAGAGCACTGGGATGAGGTGGATCAAGAGTTTGCACGGAAGTTATAGAGTGTGATAGGTCTGTGAGACACACTGCTTTACTGCTAAAAAAAAATAAATAAACCTTTGCTTAATGTATGTTGTTTTTATTGGTGGTGATATTTAAATGACTTTTTTTTTTAGTTTGTTTTGCGTTTTAATGGAGAAGAAGTGGTTCTCATTGTGGTTTCGATTTGCATTTCCCTAAGATGTTGAGCATCTTTTCATGTGCTTTTAGGCCATTTGTACATCTTCTTTGGAGAAATGTCTATTCAGATCCTTTGCCCACTTTTTAACTCAGTGGTTTGTCTTTTTTTTTTTTTTTATTGTACTTCAGGTGAAGGTTTACAGAACAAATAGTTTCTCATTAAACAGTAGTACACATATTGTTTTATGACATTGGTTAACAACCCCACAACATATTAACCCTCTCCCTTCTCGACCTTTTTTTTTTTTTTTTGGTGAGAATATACATAGCCAAAGATACACCATTTCAAAAATTTCTACATGTAAAATTCAGTGACGTCGATTACGTTCTTCCAGTTGTGCTGCTATTCTCAGTTTAGATGAAGGTTTACAGAACAAAATAGTTTCTCATTAAACAGTTAGTACACATATTGCCCTATGACAATGGTTAACAACCCCACTACATGTCAACACTGTCCTTACTTCAACCTTGGGTTCCCTATCACCAGCTTTCCTGTCCCCTTCTGCCTTCTAGTCCTTGTCCCTGGACTGCTGTGCCTCATTAGTCCCGTTTTGTTTTATGGGGCTGTCCAATCCCCGGCTGAACAGTGAACCTCGGCAGTGACTTCACCACTGAGCTGAAAGGGTGTCTGGGGGCTATACTCTCGGGGTTTCTCCAGCTATCAGGCCAGTAAATCTGGTCTCCTTTTTGTGAGTTAGAATTTTGTTCTACATCCTTTTCCAGCTCTGTCCAGGACTGGCTCTATTGTAATCCTGGCGAGAGCAGTCAGTGGTGATAGCCGGGCACCATCAAGCTGCACTGAACTCAGTCTGGTGGAGGCCGTGGCAGCTGTGGTCCATTAGTCCTTTGGTAAATGATTCAAACTTACAAAAAAGTTGCTGTGATAGTGTAAAGAACTTTTTTTTCCTAATTGAGAGTAAGCTGCCAGCATAATGGCCCATCACTCCTAATATTTGACTGTGTCATTCCACTGTCCCAGGTCGGAACAGCACCATTGCTCCCCTGTGTGGACACCCTCCTCATGTCAATCAGTCTCCGACCCCCACGGCAGGTGATCCTGAGCGAATGCCCTCCTCACCCTATGAGTGTATGGGCCACACCTGCCCCACCCCATTCAGCTAGCCCACCAGATGGCTCCTGGATTGAAATTATTCAGGAAAGGAAGGAAAAAGGGAAGGTAGGTCTTTATGCATCCCTCAACATGCACAATTATAATTGATTTATCTTTTGATTGTCTCTTTCTCCCTCTTAACCCAGCTCACCCTCTGGTATATTACTAAGACGTAGAACAGTGCCTGCCCTGTAATAGGCGCCCAAAGATTATCCACTGAATGAATGAGTGGGTGAATTAATGAACAAATAAATACATGGAGACCTAGAGTTTGTTTCCCCAGTAATCCATTTTAACACCCTTAAAAAGTCCCTTTCTTTTGGCCCTTGTACTCATTTGATTTCAGATGGAGAATTCACCCATGGGAACCCAGTGATTGCCTTGGGTTTCCCACCTGACCTAGCGTGACGTCTGGGCAAGTTTATTTTCAGGTCACTATAACCCAGACCTTTTTTCCTTGCAAGAGAGTGGCCCAAACATCATTTTTCCTTATTAGGAGGTGGCTCGCGTGTTTGTGTTGGGCTCAGATTTCATGGCTCCCAGGCCTCCCCGCTCCACCCCTGAGCTGATTTACGGTGATTTCTACCCACGGAGATGAAAATCAGCTGCTACTTCTGTCACCGAATCAAAATATTGTCAGATAAGACATCTGTTGGTAAAGCTATTTCTGCACAAAGAAAGAATTGGGGGACCACTTCCGGCACTGATAGAAAGAACGCATCGGAGAGAAAGGGCAGCAAGGCCCCCCCTTCCTAGCAGTCATACTTTCCCCAGCTGGCTAGATTCTGGAACCTGTGTCACCTCCCCCCCAGGTCGTCACAAGGCCAACGAGGAAAATGTGTGAGTGGGCATTACAATGTCTAAAATGGTGTTTTCATCTAGAATTTAATATAACTGATTCCTCTCTCCCCCCTCAAAAAAATCGTACGAAACGACTACAGAATGCTCTGCAGCTGCAAAATGATGTTTATTTCCTGACAAAGAACTGTCTCCGGGGTTGCAAAGGGTGGCTTTTTCACATTACACAGGCTCACGATATTTGGGGAAGTCCAATGGCATTTCCTACAGTTTTACTGCTCATGCGTTCAACTGCTCACCTCTCCCCAAACCCCCTGGGCCTTGCATGTTTTCTGGAAGGCCTACTTTTCCCCTCCTCTTCTCTTCTGAGACCCTTGTCCTGATAAATCTGCCCTCATCTTCTAACACCAAGCGTGAAGAACATTTTCTCTATGAAAGCTTTCATGGCCCTTCAGCAAGTTTATTAGAACAATCATCATGCATTGAGATTCTGTATTTACATTCCGTCTCCGTCACAGGCTGGGAACTGCTAGACAGGAGAGAGGTTTCATGTCATTTTGTTTTATTTTAGCTGTGCTAAGGATCTCAAGTGTACGGAGTTGGGGTAGTTACACCGGCTATGTCACAACGCCCTGGGCGAAGTGCTGTGTATCTTTTTCTTCTCAGTGACTGACCATCAGTGGCATTTAACACCAGAGGGGCTAAGAGCAGGGCTCAGGGACATGGGTCCACCTGGGCTGGATCTCTGCTCACCCACTTTGCTGTGTGACTTTGGGCAATTCGGATAACCTTCCTGATCTTCTGTTTTCTCAAATGTGAAATAGGCATAATAAGAGCCCCTGTTTGATTGTTTTTCTTTCTTTTTTCTTCTTTTTGAGTGTTAAATGTAATATTGCAAATTGATGCTCAGCAGGGTACCTATGACAGGAAGCAGCCAGGATATTCTAGCTACCACTTTTTTAATGGAGTGGGCTCAATAGATCCTCGATCTAAGAAGCCGTTTGGGATTTCAATCAAGTGAACAGCTTGTGTATGTTTTCTTGATTCTTCTTTTCTTTTTCTCTCTTTTCTTTGCCATCCCTGAGCACAGGTGCTGCACATACCAGGGCAAAGTTTGCTCAGATGCCGAAGTCTTTTCAGGGAAAGCCAGTCTTCAGTTCCGGCACATGGGCTTCTAGGATGCAGCCCAAACACTATCGAATCGAATAACAAAGCATTAAGCTGCTTTGCAGGTAAAACTAGAATACCTCATTCTCTAAGGGTTTTACATTTAAGGGTTGTGGAACCCGGCACTTGATAAGTGTTATTTCAAGCTATTCTCCTAAGCAGTCCTGCATGGTAGGAGTTAGTAGCACCATTTTACAGAGAAGGGGATTGAAGCCAGTGTCACTACAAGAATTACCATTATTACAGGCACAGTCTCTCAGCTCTGTTTCCCTCCCTGGTGGCTTTGTTTTTTTCCCCAGTACTGATGTCTTTCTTCCTAGAGTCCCGGAAGATGGTCACTGGCCTCCAGAAACATCCATCCTTACAGCTCATAGTCCCAAAGGAAGCAGAACCCTCTCTTACAGCATCTGTTGTCTTTATCCGATTTCATGGAAGGACTGTGATTGGCCTTTGTTAGTCTCTGCTATGACGTTTTCATCACTAAGCAAAAGAGTAATCAGCCGTGGCTTAAGTGAAAAGAACATATTTGATTATCTGACAGAGCTAGACCTCAGAGGTAAGGGGCCCCTGGCCTGGCTCAATGGTGTCAAGGTACTGGGCAATGCATTGTGAACCTCTTGGGTTTCAGTTCGTGGTTGCAGATGGTTGTTGCTGCTCCAAGCAGAGCCCTTTCTTCACCTCAGTGTCGTAGGGAAGCAAGGATAGAAAAGGGATCCTTTGCTCTGCAACACTCTTAGTTTTTGGAGTAGAAGGCCTCTCTTCTATGAAACCCCCAGCAGACTTCTCTTCATGTATCATTGGCCAGAAGAGGGAGAACTTCCTCTCCCTTCTCACATATACTGACAATCACCCAAGCTGAGGCTTTCTTCCCATGGAATTAAGCTTGCTAGATTTAGCAAAAAAAAAAAAAAAAGACACCTAATTATATTTGAATTTCAGAAAACAACCAACACTTTTTTAGTGTAAGTATATCCTATGCAACATTTGGGACATACTTACACTACAAAATGATTCATTCTTTATCTGAAATTCAGGTTTAACTGGGCATCTCGTATTTTGTGTTTTATCTGGAAACCATACTTAGAATGCATTCCTTCTCCAGGGACTCCACTGCAGAAATGCCCGCCATTGCATGGAATCCCCACTCTGCTGCCTGAATAGCTTCCACCCCACTTGCTGAAGCCCCCAGCTTAGACTGTTTCCAAGCACAGCACTCCAAGCAGTGCTGCTACTTCCCAGGCTCTGCCCCTCATGTCTTCAGTTTTCCCGGCCTTCCCAAACTCGTCATGTGGATTTGGACTTTTAAGGCCTGAAGCAGTTGCGTGTGGGTGTGCACGCGTGTGAGAAAAAATGATTTCCGTTTCTGTGAGAAACTCATGGGAATGGAATAAATGAGTAATACAGCCGTGGAGGGGCCCTGGGGAAGGAATTCTCTAGCATCCCACAGTAGCCCCCTTTCTGAAAGCCTCCAGTCAGCAGAGCCTCGGAAGTATTCGAGGCCGAGGAAAAACTCCTCTGTAAATAATAACACTCCAGGAGACAGCCGTCCTAATAGTTGGTATTTCTAAAGACCAGCTTCAGTTAACCTGGGATATGTGGTACATTCTTGAGGAGGGTTCTTCACAAAGCTTTTGGTTATTAACGCTGTCATGGCCTAAAAAGGCAGCTGAGTTTTGTGTTGGTTGAATAAGACAAACCAAAAAAAACTTTTTTAAAAACGTTGTTTATCATTTTCCTTAGAGTCGCTAGCCCTGGGTTAGAAAGGACAGTGATGAGCTTTTGGTGACTCAGAGAACTACAGGTAAGGGCAAAGATGCAAGAGGCAGCTTCATGGGGAGCCAGATCCATTTGAGAGACTCAAATAACTCTCATGTCTGTTTATTTCGTGGCCGAGGGCAAATTGGGCTTGAGTTATAGTGCATGCGTCGCCGAGTTCTTTCTGAGTGTCTTGGTTCATTCAAGTAAAAAAGATTGGAAGGAAAAAAAAGCAGCTAATATGCTAAAACTCTAATGATTACTTAAACATTACTTAAAAAGACAAAACAGCTTTACTGAGAGAAAATTCACCCGCCATGCGTGCAAATCCTTGCATTTAAAGTATAGAATTCAGTGGCTTTTCGTATATTCAGGGTTGTACAACCATCACCACTGTCAATTAGAACATTGTCATCACCCCAGAAAGAAACCTCATCCCCATTCCTCCCTCCCGCCATCCCCTGTCAACCACTCACCTACTTTCTGTCTCTATGGATTCGCCTATTCGGGCCATTGTATATAAATGGAATCATACAATATGTGGTTGTTTTGTTTCTGACTTCTTTCACTTAGCGTCATGTTCTCAAGGTTCATCCATGGTGTAGCGTGTATCACTACTTCATTCTTTCTAGCGTCAATGTTTCATTGCCTGTATATACCGCATTTTACTTCGACATTCATCAATTGATGGACATTTAGGTTATTTCCACCTTATTTCTGAAGTGAAACGTCTGTGTACAAGTTTTTGTGTAGACATATGTTTTCATTTCTCTTGGGTAGATACCTAGGAGTGGAATTGCTGGGTCATATGGTAATTGCATGTTTAACATTTCGAGGAACAACCAAACTGTTTCCCCCAGCAGCTATACCATTTTACATTTCCTACAGCACTGTTTAAGGGTTCCAGTTTCTCCATGTCCTCACCAACACTTGTTATTCTGTGTCTTTTTTCATTATAGCCATCCTAGTAGGGGTGAAGTGGTATGTCGGACCCAAATTCCCTTCTAGTCTCATTGTGCAAGGTATCTGTGAGATTAGTTTAGTATAGAGTCATGGCCAGCTACATAATTTGCAGGGCCCGGTGGGAAATAAAAATGTGCGGATCCTTGTTCAAAAAGTATTAAGAATTTCAACGCATCCATTCAGAGCAATGTACCAAGTGTGAGGCCCTTCTGAGCCTGGAGCCCTGTGTGCTTGGGCGGGCTGTCAGCCCATGAAGCCAGCCCAGAGTAGAGTTCTGAGTTTAGGTATTTCTAGATTACATCTGACATAGAGTACCAGCCTGGAATCAGAATGACATATTGACAGGTGCTTCCTAAGCAGCTGAATTTCCACCATGGCAAAAAGGGTGCCACTCTTCAGGAATACATGTGCCACTAGGTATCTCCAATATTAAATGTCTTTGGCAGTGTTATGGACTGAATTGTGTCCTCCAAAAATGTATGTCAACTTGGTTAGGCCATGATTCCTAATACTGTGTGATTGTCCACCATTTTGTCATCTAATGTGATTTTCCTATGTGTTATAAATCCTACCTCTGTGATGTTAATGAGATGGGATTAGAGGCAGTTATGTTAATGAGGCGGGACTCAATCTACAAAATTAGGTTGTATTTTGAGTCAATCTCTTTTGACATATAAAAGAGAGAAGCAAGCAGAGAGATAGGGAGACTTCATACCACCAAGAAAGTAGTACCAGGAGCAGAGTGTGTCCTTTGGATTCGGGGTCCCTGTGTTGAGAAGCTCCTAGACCGGGGGAAGATTGATGGCAAGGACCTTTCTCCAGAGCCCACAGAGAGAGAAAGCCTTCCTCTGAAACTGGTGCCCTAAATTTGGTCTTCTAGCCTCCTGAGCTGTGAGAGAATAAATTTTTCTTTGTTAAAGCCATCCACTTGTGATATTTCTAACAGTGCTAGGTAACTAAGACAGGCAGAATTTTTGAGCTAGCGTCCAGTGAGCTGGATGGTTATGTTGTCTTTGTTTTGGGGTCATTGCTGATGTGCAGTCAGTCACACTGCTTCACATGTCAGAAGAGCAGTGATAAAACGCCAGGGTGATGCATTACTCCTTGTGTGGCATGCCCTGTTTGTCCAAAGGCAGATGAGAACCCTTCTGACACACAGGACGCACAAGCTCAGGACCCCACAACTCAGATGACTTCTGACCGCAGAGTGCACGACTTGTTATGAGTACCTCTGGGAGAAAGCCACATTTGTTTAAAGTGGGGACTGAGGAGATTCAGAACGCATTTTAAGACATCTGTGATGATCAGATGGCTGTTCCAGTAGCCCGTTGCCTGCCTGAAGCATTTGCATGCATTAATATTTCTTCTGGGAAATAGAAAATGTTTTGGTCTCCAATTTGGAATTCCTTATTCTGTGAGTTCAAAGGTTCTGGGCTTCCACATCTCAGCAGGCTCCTGTTTTCATTTCTTTGTGCCCCAGAGGACTAGAGCTTCATGTCACTTTGTTCTCAGAGGAATTTTGTTGTTTGGAAGGAATATTCTTGATAATTAGCGTCATAGGAAAGTGAGAAAACAAGTAAAAATGAACACAAGCTCTGAAGAGCTCTCCATCCACTAACACCCCACCCCCCCGCCAGTCTGTCTGGCTTTACATTTTATTTTTATATTTTCTCATGCTAGCAGTACTTTTTCAAGGTATAATTTATAGACACTAAAATGCACCAGTCCTAAAGTGGACAGCTTGATGAATTTTGAGAAATACATGCATCCATTGCCCAAATTAAGATATAGAACATCTCCATCACACCATCGTAGCTCCTTCTGATGAATGCTCCTGCCAAGAGGCAACCACCATTCTGATCTCTATCAACATGGATTAGTGTTGCCTGATTTTGGAAATTCATATAAGTGGAATCATATCGTATGTTCTCTTATGTGTCTTTCACATAACAGATTTCATCCATGCTACTAAGAATTCTTTATATGTGCCTGGAATGAATAATTTGTCAGATATAAATATTGTGGATATTTTCTCCCAGTCTGTGTCTTGCCTTTTCAATTTTTTAATGACATCTTTCAAAGAGTAGGAGGTTAGTTTTTTTTTTTTTTTTTTTAAATTTTGATGAAGTCCAGTTTTTAACTCTTCTATGGTTGTTGCCTTTTGCATCCTAAGAAATCTTTACCTACCACAAGATTGCAGAGATTTTCTTCTATATTTTCTTTCAGAGGTTTTCTAGTCTTAAACTTATACGTTTAGGTCTGTGATCCATTTTGAGTTTGTTGTTGTGTATAGCGTGACGTAGGGGTCACAAATGTTCTCACGCTATCTATTGAAACTATCCTTGCCCCATTGAGTTGCCTTGGCACCTTTGTTGAAAATTAATTGACTCTATATATGTGTGTCTTTTAATGGATTCTCTATTATGTTCCATTAATCTATATGTCTTTCTTTATACAAATATCAGCATGTCTTTATTACTGTGGCTTTATAGTAAATCTTGAAGTCGGGTAGTACAAGTCCTCTAACTCATTCTTGTTCAAAATTGTTTTGGCTATTCTAGGTTCTTTGCATCCCCATAACACTTTAGAATCAGTATGTCAATTTCTGCAAGATCTGCTGGAGTTTTGGTTGGAATTGCATTGAATTCATAGATCAATTTCTTTGTTTTCTTTCTTTACTCTCAGTAATATAGTTTTAGTTTTCAGTTTTTAGGTCTTGCATGTATTTTGTGAAATTTAACACTGAGTATTTTATGTTTTTTGATATAACTAGTGTTGTTTTCCAATTCTTCATTGATTGTAAATAGAAATACAGTTGATTTTGTATATTGATGTTATATCTCGAGACCTGGCTAAATCCACTTACAGTTCTAGTAGCTATTTTTAGAGACTTCTTAGGTTTTTCTTCCTACATAATTAATACATGATTATGTTTTCTGTGAATAGTATAGTTTTTGTTTCCAACGTATGTCCTTTATTTCTTTTACTTGTCTTGTGGCACTATCTAGGACCTCTTATAGAATCTCATTATGGCTTTAATTTACGTTTCCTTGTTGAGCATTCCTTCGTTAAACCCACTGCCGTAGATTCGATTCTGACTCATAGCAACCCTATAGGACAGAGTAGAACTGGCTGATAAGGTTTCCAAGGCTGTAATCTTTACAGAAGCAGACTGCCACATCTTTCTCCTGAGGAGCCACTGGTGGGTTCAAACTGCCAACCTATTGGTTTCTAGCTGAATGCTTAACCACTGTGCTACCAGGGCTCCTTTTATTCCTACATTGCTTTTCATATATTTATTGGCCATTCGAGTATTTTATTTTGTGAACTTCCTGATCACATCTTTTATTATTAATATTTCTATTATTCTTTATTTAGTTGTTTCTATTTGTAGGAGGTTTTTTTTTTTAAAATATATCCTGAATACAAGTCCTTTGTTAGATGTACATATTATAAATATTTTCTTTTAGTCTGTGGCTTACCTTTCTGACTTCAGTAATGCTATCTTTTATGAGCAATAAAAAAATTTTTGTTTTGATGAAGCCAAATTTATCAAATTTTCTTTTATGCTTAGTGCCTTTTATGTCCTAGGAAATCTTTGCCTAACCCAAGGGCATAAAGACTTTTCTCATATGTTTTCTTCTAGATGCTTTAGTTTTAGCATTTACATTAAGATCTACGGTTCTTTATTTGTTAAAAAAGCTACATACATACATACATACATACATACATACATATATATAAAAAACCAAAAAAAAAAAAAAATCCCATTGCCATCAAGTCAATTCCAACCTGTAGTAACCCTATAGGACACAGTAGAACTGCACCATAAGGTTTCTGAGGAGTGGCTGGTGGATTCGAACTGCTGACCTTTTAGTTAGCAGCCGAGCTTTTAACCACTATCTACACACACACATGTTGTTGTTAGATGCTATTGAGTTGATTCTGATTCGTAGTGATCCTATAGGACAGAGTAGAACTGCCCCGTAGGGTTTCCTAGGCTGTAATCTTTATGGGAGCAGACCCCCACGTCTTTACGTCTTTTCTCCCACGGAGCTGCTGGGTAGATTCAAACCACTGACCTTTTGGTTTGTAGCTGAGCACTTAAACATTTTGCCACCAGGTTTCCTTATATAACAGTTAAGCTGCTAACTGAAAGGTCAGTAGTTCGAACCCACCCAGCAGCTCCTGGGGGAGAAAAGACCTGGTGATCTGCTCCCATAAAGAATGCAGCCTAGGAAACACTATGGGGCAGTTCTACTCTGTCCTGTAGGGTCGCTATGAGTTGGAATTTACTCGAAGGCACACAGCAGGGAGGGAGGTGTGCAGATCCAAAGGAGCACCAACAGGTGAAACTCCAGCTGAACTCAGTAATGAAATCCTGGTGGACTCCCTGGCATTTTCCTGAGGCAGACTCAGGTGTGGTATGATGGTAACACCTAGGTCTTTTTGGTGTGGTAAGCGCCCATGTCAGGAGTCTCTGGGTGGTGAAATGGCTAAGTGCTGGGCTACTAACTGAAAGCTGTTGGTTTGAACCCACCTAGAAGTACCTTGGAAGACAAGCCTAGCAGTTTGCTTCTGAAAGGTCACAGCCATGAAAATCCCACGGAGCACAGTTCTATTCTCTAACACATGGGGTCGCCATGAGTCAGAATCAACTCAAAGGCAACTGGTGGTGCCTATATGTCCAGCTTATGAGGAAGAACTAAAGGCTCAGTCAGCCTTCACTGAGGCATCCTTACCCACAGTGCTCTTTTTGGGCTTCGGGGCCAAGAGGGTGTATGTTGAGCTTCACTGTGCAAAGGACGCAGCATGACAGCTCCTGTACCCAGGAGCCGGGGTTTAGTGGAGGAGTTGAGCAGCTAAAAGGAGTGTTGAGAAGGCTGTTTCATCAGGGCGCAATGTGTGAAATGCCAGCTGAACTCAGAAGGTCAGACTGCTGGAGTTCTTCATCTTATTAACCTTCAGCTTTCAGATGTGCTGGTACAGCTTTTCAACAGAAGATTCACACGTAGACACGATGTGCCTTTGAGCCCAAACTGTCCGAATGAGCATATGCGTTGGCAAAAATCACTGTTTCAATAGCCCTCTTGTACTGTTAAACTGAAAGTAATTCTGCTTTCCGGCATGGCTGCCCCCTACATCGGTCCTGTCTTTTTGTTCATAAGATGATTCTGAGAAACCCCCAGAGGCCCTTCCTCTGGAATTCATAATGGAGGCAGTTACTCGGTTTCTATGTTCAGAGACACAGAATGTTCAGCTTTAGCTCCCGAGAGAATTCGAATGCTGGCAGGATTTGGAGGGAGAGCGGATGGGAGGGAATGGTGGGAAAGCTAAGGCAAGATGAAGAAGCTGCCAGGACACGGAGCTGCGTGGTGCAGGGCGCGGGATAACCAGCTAGAAGATGAGAGTTCAGAGGGGGACCGCAAATTGGAGACTGAGCCCAAACAGAAGCGCAGTGGGTCCGGCCCTGTTGGAAGCAGGGATAGATTTCCAGCAGCATATGGAAGGTGGAGCCCACCTTGGGAGACAGCCAAAGGGGAAGGGGGACTTCTTGTCCACACCCAGGCTCTCAGCAAGTCCTCTGAGCACCTCATCACTATGATCTGCCCTGTGTCTCCCATCTCCTCCACTAAAACCCTTTTCCAGCCTCATCGTCTCTCTCCTAGTCTACTGATGCCCCCTCTTCTACTCCTGATGCCCCAAACTGTTCTCCACAGAACAAACTGAATTATCTTTCAAAACGTAAGGCACAAGTCACTGTATGATCTGGTTTCTGCCCACCCATCCTACGTCATCATGCTTCAGCCCCTCTACTTCCATTACCTCCCTTTAACACAGCGAGCTCCTTATCACCTCAGGACCTTTGCACTGCTGTTCTCGCTACCTGCAGCTCTCTGCCCCCACTTATCATTGCCTGCTTTTTGGCCTCCTCTCCTCAGAGCAACCCTCCATGACCCTTCAGTCTAAAGTGGTGCCGCCCCCCACAATCATTCTTTAGCAGTCATCCAGTTTTATTTTCTTCATAGCCTTTACCACTACCTGAAATCATCAAGTTCACTTATTTCAGTGATTCTCAGCTGAGGGCAGTTTTGCCCCCTTGGGGACAGTTTGCAGGGTCTGGAGACATTTTTGGTGGTCACTTCGGAGGAGGTGCTACTGGCATCTAGTGGGTGGAGGCAGACAAGCTGCTGAACATGCTGTGATGCCTAGGACAGGTCCTCTATCCCCACCCCCCCAGCAAAGAACGACACGTCCCCAAATGTCAGTAGTGCTGAGGTTGAGAATCCTGCTGTATTCGTTGCTTTTCTCTTGTCTGTCTGTACCCTTAACGCCCTCTTTTAATGGCTATCCCAAGAAAGCAGGGACCTCATCTGACTTGTGTCTCGTTCGCTGCTCTATCTCCAGACCCCAGAACAGTGCCTGAGCCATGATTGGTGTTCAAAATAAATTCACAATTGGATGGATGAATGAGTGAACGAATGAATGTGTTCACGCTCTGAATCTCTCTTTACTAGCTTTTTCAGCCTGGGCAAGTCTCCTAACTGTTTCAAGCTGCAGTCACCTGTCTGTGAAATTGGAATCATCAAAGTGCCTAATTTATTAGAGTTCGTGTGCTAACTGAATGAGAAAAATGCCCCGAAGACATTGAACAGCACGCTTGGTATGGAGCAAGCCCTCAGCTCACAGCACCTCTTACCGCTGACATATGGGCCTTACCCCAAACCTTTGTCTCCATGTGCTTTTACCCTTTTCCTGCTGAGAAAATAAAGGACTCTTCTCCCAGCAGCCCCTTGGCTGGAAATGCCGTCTCAGCTGGGCTGGCTCCCTTTGCCCCACTCGCAGCCATTCTCCGGTCAGATTCTCTCTCTGCCCCAGTGTTCACTTCTTGGGGACAAGGATTACTCTTCCTGCCGTAAACCGTCACTTCTTTGTTCAAGCGCGCTCATACAGGAGACACTCGCTACCTATGTCTGTCAGTGAATTAAGCCACTGTCGGCTTCGCCTCCCTCCTAGGCAGGCCCTGTGTCCCTGGGTCTTGGGGATCAGGCGGTGACCCTGCCCACCCCGCCAGGATGCTTTCCTGCCCCTCCCCCTATTTTTTCTTGCAGATTACAGTAAGAATTAATTTTCATGTATTAAGTTGGGGAAGACTGACATCTTTACAAAATTAAACCTTTTCATCCAGAAATAGTTTGCTTCTTCATTTATTCTGTTGCTAATGAGTATCCTTCAGCAAAATTCCTAGTTCGTGCACATAGATAGTGTTGATGCATGTTTCTTCCTAAATTTATTCGTAGCGTTTTTACAGTTTTTGTGGCAATTGCAAATGGATGTTTAGTTTTACTGTTGTTGCGGGTTGAAAGGGCGGGAAACTGTTGATTTTTTTGAAATCTGTTTTTGCTCTACATTTTAATTAAGGCCTTTAATGGTTCTGATAAATAATATTAGCATTATTCTGCCAATAGCTTGCACTTTGCATTTTTAAGTTTCCTTTGATTCTGCAATTATCTAGAGGAATGTTCTTGTGTTTGTTTTATTTCTAATTTTCAGTTGTTAGGGGCTTGTTGTTTGTTATTGTCGTTGATTTTTATAATCATCTTCTAAAAAACACCTGTTTTAGTTTTTAAATTTATTATGGGTTTTTTTAATAAGCTTTTTATTTTGGAAGAATTTGAGATGTTCAGACAAATTGTATAGATAGTGCAGAGAGTTTCCGTATACCTGCACCAGTTTCCATTTCTCCTAATCTTATCACTTCCCAGTGCTGTTCTTTTACCCTCTTTATCTCTTTCTCGTGGGCCAGATCTTTCAGAGACTCAATTGCTAAAAAAATAAAATTTGGATTTGGTATGAATAGAGAGAGAATCCTGCATATGCAAACGACAAGGAAGAAAGCTGTCTAGGGAGGGGCGGAAGTGGTCACACTGCTGCCCCCAGGATCGTCTACATCATTTGCAGGGCCCAGTGCAAAACGAAAAAGCCGGAATTTCAAGATGAGAATTATTAGCGGTCATGAGGCTGGCCCTGGCTGGGCCTACTGCTCTTTCAACTTCCTCCGTGATCCAAATGCCTCAGTAAATTAAAGAAAAGTCTCCTGCACGACCAGGCCAAATCTACTCATATGTGAGTTTTTCTAGAACAACGCTCAAAGTCATAAGCTTTCTAACTAGCCCACCTTCTGAATCTCAGTTCAAAAGGCTTTAAGTTGAGGACAGTGGTATTAGCTACCCTGAAATGGCAGCGAAGCTAATTCTAAAATAACATCCACATTAGCTCACACTGGCCGATATTTTCTTTGCTAAAGATCAGGCAAATGGAGTGTTTGTTTTGAGTGCCTTCCAGTAATACTTACCAGTAGCCAAGAATGCTTGGACTCTTAGAAACCGTACCTTATGCCCAGAGGCTGTTGGTGAGTGTATTTTTTTAACCAGGTTTACTCATTTCCAAATGGGGCACTTTCACAAGGGAACTCATCAGCCAGTCATTTCTGATGAAATCACCAAAGGACGTAGAGGAAATCATCTATGAAAGCTCTTGGTACGCTGGGAGTTTAAAAGTCTCTGGAAAGTACACAGCTGGAAATTGGTTTAACTTCATCAGTTATTTATCAACGTTCAGCAGCACTGTGTTTTGGAATTTCAGGGCAAGATGTCCACTCTAGCAGTTGCTTAGCTCCCTGAGCCAGCTAGCTGTTGCATGTCCAGAGCTGCAGGATGTGCTACACACCACCGGTCAGTGCCGCCCTCCCTTCCACACTTGCATCCTATTCGTCCTGGTCAAAGAAGGCTCTGGAATCTGAGGCTGCTTCCTCCTGGTTATGCAACACAGGTGCTGGTCCCACGACGGAACAGAGGCCCATCAGATAGAAGAGATGTGCTGTCAGTCTCTCCCCCACCACCTCCTTTGACTCACAGGTGGTGATCTGCTGGCTTCTGGGAATTGACTCCCACTGAGAGCAAATGCGGAGCCCTGGTGGCGCAGTGGTTAAGAGCTCGGCTGCTAACCAAAAAGGTTGGCAGTTCAAATCTACCAGCTACTCCTTGGAAACCCTATGGGGCAGTTCTGCTGTGTCCTATACGGTCACTGTGAGTCGACTCAACAGCAACCGGTTTGTTTTTGTTTTTTGGAGAGCAAATGGTCAGGCCTCCGGTGACAATGACACTGGGGTAGCATTATGTGCTGCTGTCATTTCCTTCCTTGTGTGGGTGTTGTTTGCAGCTAGTTAGGAGACCTGATGCTTTATATCCTCCTGCCCTTGGACCTTAGTTCCTGGGGTGCAAACAGGCTGCCTTCACTCAGTTATAGTTTAGGGGCTGTGTTTTAGTTGCTAGAAGTCTGCAAGAGACTTGAGACAGGAGACTGCTTAGGGCACTGTATCATCATTCTACAAAGAGGATCTAGGCATAAATTACGCCTCCTTTCTTTAAAAAAAAAAAAAATACACACACACACACACACACACACACACACACATACACATATGTAGGCACTCCGGTAGCACAATGGGTAGGCACTCAGCTACTAAGCAAAAGGTTGGTGGTTCAAACCCACCCAGCAGCTCCACGGGAGAAAGACCTGGCAATCTGCTTCTGTAAAGATTACAGCCTAGAAAACCCTATGGGGCAGTTCTACTCTGTCACGTGGGGTCACTATGAGTAGAAGTTGACTTGATGGTACCTAACAACAAGAACATATACATATATATGTACACACACACATACATATGTATATATAGTTATACACACGTTTGAATATATCATGGTAGTTGTGTTTTTAAAGTCATGTTTGGTTTAGAATAGTACAGAATAAGTCAGTTAAAAGAGCAAAATAAAAAAGTAATAAACTCAGTTCTTAGAATTAGAAAATTACCTTAAAAATTACATTGCATAATTAATTCTAAATAAATTCATCAAATTTGCATCTTTTTTTTTTTTTTTTAAGAAAGAGGCCTAATTTATGCTCAGATCCTCTTTGTAGAATGCTGATATAGCCTCCTAAGAGACATCATCCTTTTTGAAAAGACTTAATTGTCTCTTCCCTGATATGGATGAATTTTTATTTTCTCTTTTTGTCATTTAGAAATTCCACTTAGAATCAATTCTACATTTGGGATTGTTTTGAGAAAAATGATCTCTTGAACTGGAAAGCAAAAAATTGATTTAAAAACGTCTTTCAAAAGTCATTTCAGATATTTAAAATATATCTACTGCTAAATAAATACCATTTGATTAATATTTTACCAACCTCATCCATCTCAGATAAAGGTACTTCTTTTAAAATTATTGCTTTTATTAACTATTGAGTAGCTGAAATGATTATTTATGGTTAAGAAAGAAAGAAGGCCACAGCTGGAACACTAGTAAGTGTCAAGAATTAAGGAATGAGTGGAAGAGAAGAAGCCAGTGAAAGAGGGAAAGTACAAGAATTTAGAAAAAGTACTGTGAAATGCAGGGCAAAGACTATGCTGCATTCAGCATAATTTCTTCAAATTTATCCTTCCAGGTAACTGACTCTCCCTTCAGCTGTGTTTAATGTCCTCTTTAAACTGTCCATTGAGTTTCTTTTTTTTCTTCTTCATTTGTTAGTATTGCTAAAGTATATCATATATACAGAAAAGTAACAGATTTTAAGTATATAAACAAAAAGCCAAACCCAATTACAACTCATAGGGACCCTATAGGACAGAGTAGAACTGCCTCATTGGATTTCCAAGGAGCAACTGGTGGATTCAGACTGCCGGTCTTTTGGTTAGCAGTCGAGCGCTTAAGTATATAGCTCAATGAATTTTCACCAGGTGAGCACAGCCATGTGACCACCACCCTGATCAAGAAATAAAACATCACTGGAATTCCACAGGCTGCCCTTGTGCCCCATTACAGACTCCAGCTCACCCCCTCCAAGGATAACTAATACTCTGACCTATATCACCCTAGATTAGCTTTGCCCGTTTCTGTCCTTTACATAAATGGAATCATACAGTATGTACCCTTTTGCATCTGGTTCTTTTGATCATCGTTGTGTTTGTGAAATTCATCTATAATATTACATTTGTCTGTAGTCTGTTTCTTCTTGTTGCTGTATGGCATTTTACTCTCTGTATGATTCTCTGTACTGACGTAGACTGGAGTTGTTTCTTCCAGCTAGGTTTGTGGTAGGAAATTTTCTTTTCTGTGGTAAGAGGAAGGGCTATTCACCTTTACCCAAGTATATATACCTTTGGAGTCCTACCTTTATGTGAAGGCATGTCCTATTTGACTTGCCACCTTGGGCAGACCTTGGAATTTGCCGTCTGTCACCTGAGTCCTGTGAGGCCAGGAAAAGTAGAATTTAGGTTCAACGGGTTCAGCAAATGCCTTCCAGGCAAATGCTGGCTGTAAGGCTGCAATGTCCTCTCTGGGTATTTTGAGACCTAAGTGTTCCTTACTTTCTTGCCCACTCATGCATATCTTTAATGCAATTTTAAAATATTTTACCCAACATTCCTAGTTGTTTTCCACGCGAAGGCTTGCTGGGTATTTATTCTGCCTTACTGTGAGAAACACGTATTAATAAGTACTTTTCAAATGCCCCTTGCTTTGAGAGACCAACATCTTTCTTACGAAACTTATGGAAAAGGAGGTACATGAATATTTCTTTTCTCCATATCCTTTCTCACCTTATATATGAACACCAAAGAGATTATTATTATTTTACTACTTTTTTTTCCTTTTATTCTTGTTTTATGTGTGGAGAGTAGACGAGTTCATTGTGAAGGCTTAACTTATCTCTTTTTAATACTTTCTTCACAAATTACATTGGGTGACTCATGCAGAAACTATTTTTGAGGAGCTACTTTTTACAAGATTTTGAGGTAGGCCTTTGTGGGTTTCCAAAGATGGTAGTACAGGAGACAGGAAGGAAAGGAAATGTCTATCATACAAAGTGCAAGTATGAAAATTGCCCTTTAAGAGTCCCAGAGAAAATGCTCTGCCAGTTGAGAAGAGGGAAAGTGTGCTTCCTTTGGAGTGGATTCAGAAAGTTTCAGTGTAGGAAGAAGCATCTGAGCAGGGCCTTGAAGTATGGCGTGATTAACCATTCTCATGTGGGAGAAGGAGACATACTCACTGCATGAGTTCAGGTGGGAAAACATAGTTGAGTTTGTCTAGGCTGATACAGTCATACATTTAGCGTTGCATTGTCCAGTATGGCAGCCTTCAAGTCCATGTGCCTGTTGAACACTTGGTATGTGGCTAAGTGCGAACTGACGGACTAGTCTTAATTTTACTTAATTGTAATAAAGTTAAATGTAGACTCTAAAAAAACCTGATACTCAGTTCCATTTTGGAGAAACTTTTAAATATGCTTGGAACAACATGGGTACGTGGATCTACTTTTTCAACTATATTTTATGAAATGTAATTCCAAATCAAGCCTTTCTGGTGAAAATTTAGTGTCCAAATGAGATGTGCTTTCATAATGTAAAATACCTCGTTTTATTTTATTTACATATTTATATTTTATTTACAAGGTTTGCATGATGAAATGATACTATTTGGGATGTTTGGGTTAAATAGAATACGTATTTTGTAAATCAGTTTCACTTCCTTATTTTTTTGCTTTCTTAATGTGGCTATGAAATATTTAAAATTATGTCTGTGGCTTCCATTCTGTTTCTCTTGAACAGCACTGCTCTGGAGATGAGAAGGGTGAGGCATGAAGTGGGAACTCGGAGACCGTACATAGCTTTTAGGAGGACAACAGGAACGTGTGAGAGCCACTGAGACAGAAATTGTACGTGTTGAGTAATGATTGTTGGTGTTCGGTAGCATGGCAGGTAAACTGGACTAACTAGGAAAACGACGAAAAAAGGTATAAATGAGGAAATGAGAATAGCAGAGGCAGAGAGTTCTCTAAAGGGGAATAAAGGTGGGACACGATCGCAGCGTGCATCCTCTCTACCTCTAAACACAACTCTACCTCTTCCCGTCTTAACTCCTTTCTTTCAGTGCAGAGAAACCAGTGTTTTTCCTCCTGCCATCTTCATTCTCCTCTCTCCTTCGCCCAGGAACTTTTCTCCATTCTTACACCTTCAAACATTTTCTCTCTTCTGGTTTCTTGATCAGCCTGTAAATATGTGCAGGCTTCCTCGTGTTACTGTGGGCACTTCGTGTTTGCCTCCCTTTTGAGTCCCTTGTTTACTGAACTTCTGCCAAGAGTTGTGCCCCCCTCCCAGGCATCTCCAACTAATACAGACGAGGTTTCAGCCCCACTATTTCCCATGACCTGTTTTTAATCCTCCCCCTCCTTGTCACCTCTGCCATTTGTAAACCTGTCTCAAACACTCTGTGTCATTGTTCTTTACATAATACCCCTTACTGATTCTTCTACTATCTGTATTTCAAAGTGCCCGCACCATCCGATTACTCGTATGGATTGGTTTTGTCCAAGATTCCATCCATTTCCTTCTTTCCATCTTAATGGGCTGGTCTCTCTCTTGGTCTTCTTACCTATTCCTGTAGCTTCAGCTTCTGTTGAAACTTCGAACTAAAATTTCTCATTGCCTTTCCTTGAATGTGCCCTAAACACGTTCGACCCTGTCCGTCAATGACCTTGTTATCAGCTTCCCAAATCACACCCTCTTTTTGCAACAAGTGTCCTAAGCTAGAAGTTGTAGAATCACCTGAGTCCCTCTTTCTCCTTCAACTTGTCATCAGACTTTGTCAGTTCCACCTTAGAACTCTTTTTGGACTGTATCTCTTAACACCATCATTTTTTATCCAGTTTACCTATCATCCATCTCCTATCCTCCCTTCTATCCTTTTTCTACACTGTTTCTTGACTTATATTTCAAGAATAGGTCTAATCTGCTTGTCTCCACCATTGAATAATGATTACAGTGTTTATCTGGTTGACATTTAGAATATTTATTTTGACCATATTTGTACACTTAGGACTTAATACCAAGGAGCCCTGCTGGCACAATGGTTAAGAGCTCAGCTGCTAACCAAAAGGCCGGAGGTTCAAACCCACCAGCCCCGTGGGAGAAAAGACCTGACAATCTGCTCCCATAAAGATTACAGCCTTGGAAACCCTATTGGGAAGTTCTGCTCTGCTCTGTAGGGTTGCTATGAGTCCGAATCAACTCAACAGTGCACAACAACAGGCCTCAATACAGTGTCTGTAACGCAGTAAGTGTGCAACAAATATTTGTGTAACAAATGAATAAGGCATGCAATGCTACTTTTTAGACACTAAAGGATCCTAGTGGTACATTAAATGCATAGAAACACACACAGGCACACATACGTCTGGGCAAGAAAAAAGTCTTTTGTAGTTGTGGTAGAGAAGAGAATACTGCTCCATACCACGCTTTGGCCAATGGAACATGGGCAGAAGTGACATTGCCCTAGATTTGAGCCTAGGCATGAAGGGGCATCTCACCTTTCCACTCTTTCCTTTTGTGCTTCTGTCATTGCCAAGCGAAAACTGTGACCCAGGAAGTCACCTGCATTCATAGGAACTACAATCATATGGAGCATTCCAGGATCCAGCCTTCAGCCTGGAGCCACGCACCTGTGGCCAGTCTAGATTGACCCAACCCCAACTTACCCACAGGAGTGTGTATGAGAAATAAATGCTTATTGTTGTAGGGCCCTGAACTCTGAAATGGCTTCTTTCACATCAAAAGTTGACTGGCATGTCACCATATTTTTATGCAAATAACACACTCCTTCTACGCTTGTTTGCCAACCATGCCCTCCTCCTGCGAGGTATTTTTGGAAGCATGCTGTGCTAATTTTTTTACAGCAACATGTAAAAAAAAAAATTTGGCATAATGGCACTTATGAAAATACATCGCGGGGGGAGGGCAAGCAAACATAGAAGGCACACATTATTTGCATAAAAATACAGCAGTCGTTTGAGAATTGATGATGAAAAAGAAGGCTGTAGACTGGGATGTGAAAATACAAGAGTACACATTGCATAGGAAGTCAGACAGCATAGGGACAAGTCCTGCTCCTTTACTAATTCAATATGTGTACTTTAGCAAGTTACTTAACTTCTCTGAGCCTAGATTTCCTCAACACCTATTGCTCTTACCTCATGCAAGTGTTGAGAGGGTAAAAGTAGATGCTACATGCAAAATTCATGTAAACACAGTAACAACTGGCTCAAAAATTGGGTGTTATTCTTGTATTAAAGAGGTAAAGAGGAAGAGAATGAAGTCCTGCAGAAAAGGGGAAAACATGACTGATTTATAAAATATGTAATGTCCTGAGTAGCTATAAGGATCAAAAACCTGATGATCCATTGAATAATGAAGAGTGATGCGTGGAGAACTGGCAAATTGGATTAAGAAAGCTGAGAGAAGATGCCAGGTGAGCTATGGAAGTAGTGCTGTTGGAGAAGGGTAGTTCTAGGCTTGGCAGCCAGTTCTGGCTTTGCTCTAAATAGACTGCAGGAAGGTGGGAATACCAGCTCACCTGCCATGCTTCCATTTCAGCATCTTCAGAATGACATATCCGGAAGAGATGGCCACCCAGATGCCTTTTGGGTCTTTTGGGTTTAATGAAGAGGACAGAAGTGGAAGGCAGGTTGTTCAATAAACGTTGGCCTTGCTCTTTACATGAAGACCATTGTGGTTAAATAAAAAGAGGCAGTTTATCAAAACGTAGGTTTAAGGAACTTCTGACAAAATACTGAAGAAAACGGGCAGTGAATACAAAAGAGGGATAAAGTTGTGAAAGAAGAGATTGGTAAATTCTTAAGCTTTACAGTTGAACTTGCTTGCCAATTACTGGAGATAAGAAAAAGAAGGAAAATTTGGTCAAGGTTTGCTAATTTTTATAAACAGGTAGGAACATCCTGTGCCTTTTTCCCTTTAATTATAGTTTGTGAGTATTTGTTCAAGTGTTAGAACACCTGTTTCTTTGGTTTTTGGCGTATTGTTACACGTACTCCTTGTTTAGCTGTGATTTAGTTCCCGTTTTCATGTCCGTGTGTGTGCCTTAGACCGTCAGTAAAGTTAATCACATGAGCTTAAAATGCTTAACAAAAAGAGCTGAGCAAGAAATGTTTATATTGATTGCACAGTGACTTCCAAAATAAAGAGAAGTAAATAATCCCAGCTTACTTGGAGGTAAAGCAATAGCTTTGTAAATATTCCTCTTGGGGGGAGAGTTCCACTGAGTTCTGTCTTCCGCCACAAAGAGGGCTTGCTTCTCATTTCTCAAGGTGCAATTGATTTTACATACATAAGGAATGTATAAATGAGGTTGAGGTTTAGCTGCATATATTGGAAAACTCAAAATAACAATGGCTTAAAAAGATAGGAGGTTATGGGTCTCTCATTTAAAGGAGGTTGGGATGGTGACTCCACATTTACCTACCATCCAGTGTTATGGATTGGATTGAATTGTGCCTCCTAGTAGATATGTTGAAGTCTTAACCCCGTACCTGTGAATGTGACCCTGTCGGCAGCCACCAGAAACTAGGAGAGAGCCATGGAACTTTTTTTCCTTCAGAGCCCTCAGAAGAATCAACACTGCCAATACGCTGATTGGGACTTCTAGCCTCTAGAACTGTAAGACACTAAATTTCTGTTCTTATAAGCTACCCAGGTTGTCGTATTTTGTTCCGGCAGCCCAAAGAAACTAGTACAGTCAGGTTCCTTCTGGCTCCCTTCGCCATCTTCCTAGTTCGTGTCTTTCTCCTCAAGGACACATTGCAGGCTAAGATGGCTGCTACTGTGATGACCACATTATATGCAGGGGAAGAAGAGGCAGGATTGGGAGGAAGTGGCTGTATGGGTGGGTTTCTGGGAAAGCCCTTAAAAGGGAGTTGACTCTAGTTTAGGTGTCTTCTCAGGAATCCTCCCTCACTGCCACTCACATCTCACTGGCCAGAACCTAGTGACTTTGCCATGCCCAGGGAGAAGAGAGGCTGGAAAATGAAATTGTTTTGGCTGGAATGCTGCCCACCCCAAATGGCAGTGGTATTCTCTAACCAAGGAAGAAGGGGAGACTGAACAACCAAGAGTCTCTTCTCTTAGAGTGATAATAACGTCTTACATCTGAACACCCTGAGCGTACACTGCCCACGTGGATGTTGGTTCCTTCCTTTCTCACATCTATGAGATGATCAGCAATTTGATGTAGTTAGGTCTTAGCCCAAAGTCAGACGTCTAGTCCTGCTCTGGCCAACCAAGATGGAATTATCTACCTCCTCTTCTCCTAAACACTCAGCTTATTTTCTGACAGTGGAGCTGATCTCGGTCTTTGGTTGAGCACTGTCTGAAGGGGATGGCTTGCAGTTGAAGGTCATGTTGTACTTAAAAAATGTGTGACTTTGAACACTCAATCAAGCTCAGCTTCGTGAGGTATTCTCTCTGTGAGAGGGCTGCAGAGACAAGATACCAACTGGATAAAGAGCAGAGTCACATTTTCCAAGTTATGTGTCCTTCTGGAGGGACATGCTCATAGAGTGGAATGGAGTGTGGAATCACTGTTTAAATTATGATTGTGCTTTCTCTGTCCTTTTTCCCATTTATACGCCCAATGTGCAGAACACCCATAGTTGCATTTAAGGTAGAAACTTTTGTGTATTCTGTAACTCTGCTGTATGGCAAGCTTCCCTGCCTGTCTCTGCACCCCCCAACACCACCTCCCACTCTGCTCAAGTGTCTTGTGGGAGCTGTAGTCCTGAAATGGGTGTGTTGTTTCTCATGTTGTTAGCTGCCGTTGAGTCAGCCCCTGAATCGTGGTGACCCCGTGCACAACGGAACGAAATGCTGCCTGATCCTATGCCATCCCCATGATTGGTTGTAGATCAGACTGTTGTGATCCAGAGAGTTTTCATTGACTGATTTTTGAAAGTAGATCACTAGGCCTTTCTTCCTAGTCCGTCTTACTCTGGAAGCTCCGCTGAAACTTTTTCATAGCAACACACAAGCCTTCACTGACAGACGGGTGGGGGCTGCACATGAGCTACACTGGCCGGAATGGAACTCAGGTCTCCTGCATGGAAGGCGAGTATTCTACCACTGAACCACCAATGCTTTCATGAACTGGATGTAGAAAAAGACAAATCCACCAATGCCACTGAGGAGAGACACCTAAAGGCCACCATCACACAGTAGAAAGTTGGCTGCCCAGATTTCTGTCTAGGAGAGACCACAGATTTCCCAACCACGGGGCAGATAGGGAGAAAGAGATGGAAGAACATCCTCATGTACTTTCAACGGCCTCATTCTTACATCTTATGAACCCTCATTCTTACATCTTATGAACCATTTTAGTCAATCGTGCAGTTAATGGAGACACCTGTGAGAGTCTGGCAACGCCTGCAATAGGTCCGGTGCTTATTGGTAGTGAATTTATCTTTTGTGCTTGCCAGACAAAACTAAATCTGAATCTCATCTTTATAGTTGATGTGAGGGAAGAAATGGCCGCTTTCTAAGATTGGGGAGATCAGAATGTCATCCTAAATCTCATTACAAAAAAGCAAAATTAATCTCTTTGTAATGAATCTGCAAACATGGTGATGTTTTCTTTCTTGATTGAGTCATTAAAACTACAAGCTCACTGCTATGTTCCTACTGTGTTGTTCCTTGACCAGAGCTGAAATCAGTTTAGAAAGTGTTTTCAGAGGGAAGAAGGAAACGCAAGGATGTCATTGCTACACCGTACAACTGGAAAGGTCATTTTCCCACATCATCCCAAGGTTTGATGTTAATCCTGGGACAGACGCAGTTGGATATTTTTGTAAGTTGAAGGCACTGTTGTGGGTGGAGGAGAGACGTGGAAGTTCCCTTGGACCCCGATGTGACTCAGTTCAGGTCACATCTCTTAGCCTGAAATCTCAGAGAGAATTAAATGTGTGAGATCGTACAAGTTGGACCTTCTCTTCTTCACCCATTTCTCAAAGCACAAGAAGGAAATGGGCGGCCCACTGTGTGTTAAAGGTCAGTAGACACTGTTGCTCTTTGCATGCCCCTGGTTCCTTTCATGTCTCATAAAAGATTCTTACAAAAATATGGAAACTATCCTTGCCCTAAATTAAGAAAGCAGCTTTGCTTTAATTTCCTTCCCTGCAAGTTGGCAACTGGGTAAAAGAAAATATTTTGACTTTCAGAGATGCTATTGTCCATCCCGCCAGCCTCCCTGCTAGCCCCGGGCTGCGGGCAGTCTGCGGTATCCTTTCTAGCCAGTTCCCGGTCAGAACTTCTCTGTTTCTCCTTGACAGGGGCCCCTGGTTCTCGTCCACCAGAGCCTGGCCGTGGAGAAGCTTTGCTGCCAGCAGGAAGCTGAGCCTCCAGTCACTTCTTTCAGCTCTACCCTTAGCCTACAAGATAGGAATGTGGTTTCCCTGATAATGTTCTGCTGAACTGTCCTTTATACAAGCTAATTTGTTTGTTTCATCATGCCCAGAAAATGTTCCCAATGCCTGGTTGTGATGGAAATCTGGATCTTGAAGAGATCTGGGGATGAAAATTCAGTGAGCAGATCTCTCAACCCCTCTACCTCATTCATCTAGTCATTCAGTAGACAGAGCATCTCTGAGCTTCTACTGTGTGCCCAGCAAATGTAGCAGGCACTCAGGGTATAGCAGTAGATCAGGTGTTTGGACATGACCTAGCTAAGTCCTCTGCTCAGAGTCTTACAAGGCTGCAGTCAAGGTATCATCCAGGGCTGCAGTTTCCTCTTGAGTTCAGGAGACTCCTCCACTCTTATGTGGTTGTTGGCAGAATCCAGTTCCTTGTGATCATAGGATTGAGGTTCCTGCTTAAATGCTGGCTGTTGGCCAGGGGCCGCTCTCCACTCCTAAAGGCCACCCACAAATCCTTGCCGTGTGGCCTTCTCACAGGCCCTCTCAAAGACGGCAGCTTACTGGAGAATCTCTCTCCAGTCTGCTATTATGCAGTCTTATATAATATAATGTAATCATAAGCGTAACATCCCATTGCCTTTGCCATATCCCCACCCCCCGACAAAAAAAACACACCCGTTGCCATCAAGTCGACTTAAAGATTTTAAGTGAGTTCCTGTCTTAGTTACCTAGTGCTGCTGTAACAAACAATACCACAAGTGGGTGGCTTTAAAGAACAGAAATTTATTTTCTCACAGTTCTGGAGGCTAGAAGTCTGAATCACGGTCTTGGCCTTGTCAATTCCTTCTGTGGGCCTCGCTTTTGACAATCCTAAGTATTCCTTTGCTCGTAGATGGGTCCTCACATGGTGTCTTGTCTTCCCCCTGTTGCGTGTATGTCCATATCTATTCTGCTCTTTTTTTATAAAACACCACTCAGAAGGGATTTGGTTTAGGAGCCTATTCTGGTATGACCCATTAACATAACAAAAGAAAGCCCCTATTTCCGAACAGGGTCGTATTTACAGATATAGGGGTTAGGACTTCCACTTATCTTTTGGGGAGCACAATTTAATCCATAACAGTTGGCTTAGGTACCAAGTGACTGAAGTGGAAGAATCTAGTCTCCTTTTCTCTGTGCTATCCTTATTTTAGCATCACATAGTACCTTCTGAAATCACTCACTAGGAAAAGAAGATGAAAAGTACAATCGGGGAGAAGCCTAGGTAGTGGGAGTAGATGGAAAAGAAGGAAAAGTCAGAATTTCAGGACTTGGCCAAGTCTTGATTTATCAGTCGTAGGGACTTAACAAAGTCTTTCTGTTTTCTAGTTTGCAAGGTTCCCTATCATTGCTGTGTTCACAAATTTGAGCATTTCAGTCCTGTCTCAGTGCTGCTGAGGTGATGAAGACTTTGGCTACATATATACACCTGGGGCAAGGTCAGGCTGCCACAGTTTCTGATAGGCACCCCTAAAGTGGTAGGAACTGGTGTCACTAACTTTCCTGCCCTCGTAATGCATTGTAGAATGACAATGATGTCCCCAACGAATCTGGCCATGTTTCTGTCATCATAACCAGTATTCCAAGCAGAAGGTCACCATTTTGTCTTCTGTCTTCTTCACTCTGCAGAGTCTGGAAAAGTACTTTAGAGGTTAGATTCAGTTATTTTCAAGACAGGCCTGGAAAGCCAGTGGAGGAATTTCCATGTGGTGTGTGTAGGAATTTCTTCCACTGCCTTGGAGAATATGTTTCCTCTCCAATGTCAAGTAGATATATTAGAATCTGCCCATTGGATAATAAGAAAACGGTCCAGGAAAACTCCTGAGAGATTTAAGTGTTGGTTTCCATGTTTATAATAAAGATCTGGCATCGACCCAGGCTGTGCTTGAAGCAATGTGTTTTATTATAAAGCTAAACAGCTCCTATTCCAACTGGTCCAGAGTCAACGGTAATTCCAATCATGAGGCCAAACTGGATGGAGGGGCGTGTAATGAATAACAAATATTTCGGAGAGCATGTTGCCTCTGTCAGGAGGTCCCATGCCAAACGCTATTGAAACCGCCCGGTTTGGACCTAGGGCTTCTTACGTTCCCTGGTTGAACCATCTGTTTCACATGGAAGTGGAAATTGAGGATCTGCAAGAACTTGCAGCTGTGACTCATAAGAGGCCGCGCTGGACTGACTGTACCATCAGTAAGCGAAACACAGCGTAAGGCTAATCAGCTCCAAGACCTGAGAGACCACACTCCTCCACTTTTGCCACCGCAGCCGCATGTGGAAACTTACTATAAGAAATACTCCCATGAACTTGAATGCCAGATTGTTGGAAAGCCCCCGTAAGGGGGAAAGATCCCTTTTTTTCAGGTAATTACTTTCTCTAAAAAAGATACCCTCAGTTTTATTCCAGAGGCTGAAAACTAGGCATCCTTTCTCTTTTTCTGTACTCTGAAAGTTTCAAGGAAAGTATTTCAGCTGATATCTCAGAAGTGTGATTTTTCTCAGAAAGGAGTTTCACTGTGGAAGGTTCCAGGAGCCCACTAATTTCAGAAATGAGCCTTCCAGAAGCAGCTCGCCTCCAAGACTGACCCTTCTCACGGTTTCTGGCAGAAGCCAAGCAAACAAGATGAACCAGACCTGAAGTGCAAAACTGCAGGAGATAGCTTGGGAAGATATTATAGCATATTAAAATTGACTAATTACCACAAATGAGAGTAGCAAGACAACATGCTACTTTGCTTACTTTGCTTTTGCAAAGACTAAAATAACGTGGAATGGCAGGCTTTTATGAGACCTGCTGAGCAATAACGTACCTTCAGAAGGCTGGAGATACATCATGCAACTAGCGTGCCAATTAGTTTCGGTAGTGTCAAAAGAATACTGTTGGGACAACTAGAAGTAATTTTGAAAGAACTGAAGTCATTTACTTGAACTTCTCGAAAAGAACCAAAGTAATGTTTAATACCCAAAAACACTGCCTAAAATGCCCTTTTCCCTTTCTCATCCACCATCCACACTCACTATAACCAGTTCCATGCCTCTTTCAAGTATGCCAAAGCTCAAGAACCAGTTTTGGGGGACCACCCCCTCCCTACCAGGAGGCCAGGGCAGGACAGACAGAAGCTGGACAAGCCTGAAGCTCTTCAGCGTTCTGGGGAGGGGAACATTCTTAAAAATTAAAAAAAAAAAAAAAAAAAATTTAGCTCAACACACACAAGATTGTAGCCAATGAATTTAATCCATCCCAAATGAAATTGTAGCTTGTCTGTTTCCAGGTTCCAAGCACCTCAAGTGTAGCTAATTAGTCCTGGAGTTTCAAAATCCACACAAGTGGTATTATTTTGAATAGGGGCTTTTGTAAATGCCCATGTAAAGGTGCCTGTAAGTCAAGCTTTCGGAGTATACCGGGGAGAAGCAGTTTTGATGAACTTGGCTTTGTCGATTTTGCAAGACTAAGAAATATTGTCCAGTTCATTTAGCTTCTGCTTGGCTTCATTTTGCTATTTATCTTGATAACTATGTGAGCTTCCTGCCTTTGGACAAAGCCCAGGGGACCAGTTGCAGAGAGAGATTCTTGTTTGCCAAGTAGCAAGTGCCTGATTCTGTGACCAAATCTCTGTAGAGTAAAACTTTGATTAACTAGTATGCTTTTTTTTATGAATATTGAAATTTTAAAAGCTGGGGAAATTGCAGTCATTTGCTGATTGAGAAGTAGAAAATTCTTCAGAGGTGTCATTCTGAGTGGGAACGATTGCAGAAAGAACACTAAGCATAGCATCAGGCTAAAGAGCTGGCTCTTCCGCGTTTGTCTAATCTTAGAAAATGCAACCACTCAACCCATTTCTGGGCATTCCTCTGATTAGGTTATGTGGATGAAACTGTTACACAGACTGTATAACTTCATGTAAGCATAAAACATGACTGTTGTCACCTGCCATGTGCCTAACACAGTAGACATTCAATATTCCCTGAATGAATGGCATAGGTATGCGAAAGCCATCAGTGAAATATTTGGGATCTCAGATGACTTCTATACTAAGCCTAGATCTCCTGCTGGAAGTCTAGAGTGGGGGATCGGTTCATAGTTTGCTTTTTATTGGTTTTCTCAATTCTTATTATGGCTTTCTTTTGCTATCCTTTCATTTTCATCTTTTCCTACGTGTCAAAAACAAAAGGGCCCTCTCAACTCCACAGACTGATTAAATCCTTCTTAAATGCCAGGGAGGACACCATCTCTGCCTTCCAGGAGGGTCCAGTCTAGAAGTGAAGTCAGACATGTAAAGTCAAGTTACTACCATGGGACAGTGATGAACAAGGCACTATGGGGTCAGAAGAAGGGCCAACGCGGTAGCCTGGGGAATCAGGGAGGGGGCGCCTGTACAGGGTGCTGAAGGTACTGTGAACAGAGATACCAACGAAAGCAAAGCTTGAGCAGCGGAGTTAATGGGGTTGTGAGTCTCCTGAATCTTACTCTTCAGAGCTTTTACTTGTGTTCTTAGACTCCACCTTCATTCAGAGGTGAACTCAGCAGTCCACGAAGAACCTCCAGGGGTGGCGTATCCGCTTGGAATGTTCTCCGCATATAAAGCGCCTTTTCAGCTAGAGGAACCAGGTAGTGGAATCCTCATCATCAGTCACCTGTAGCTGAGGTTGTATTTCTTGAACTGTAATGCTCTATTGAACTAATTCCTCCGCTAAAGCAATTATGGAATGAAGTCAGATGACACCAGGGCCTGCAGTGTGGACTCAAAGAGTTACAGGAAATGCACCATGGCTCTGTCACTATGGCAACAAGGGGTTCTCCTGCTTTGGTTCCAGCATAGGCCATAGTGATAACATTTTTTTCTTTGGATAATTATGAAAAAAAAGTGAGAAAGAGAAGCAGTCGCTTGGTGCTTGTCTTTATATTTAACAACAACAACAACAAAAACCAAACTTGTTGCCAACTCATAGTGACCCTATAGGACAGAATAGAACTGCCCCATAGGGTCTCCAAGGAGTGCCTGGTGGATTTGAACTGCCGACCTTTTGGTTAGCATCCGAGCTCTTAACCACTGTGCCACCAGGGCTCCCTATATTTAACAACCAAGTAATATTCCTGCAATTACTGAAGGTATCAAAATTGACTCTTGGAAGGGGCAGCTATTATTGATGACTCTCCCCTGATGCTCCACGTGGCATCAACTTTGGTGAAACTTCTGATGGCTGCAGGGGTGATCCATGCACAGTGAGCTATGCTGCGTGGGAGATCCACCAGTGGGGACGCTTGGGGAGCTCTCACCTGGGGTTCACACTAATGGCCCTCTTGATGATTCTCTGACAAGATCCTATTCTTTGGTCCAGTAGTTCTCAGTCACTCGATCTGCCTGCCAGGGGACATCTGGCAATGTCTGGAGACATTTGGTTGTCACAGTTGGGGTGGGGTACTACTGGCATCTGGTGGGTAGAGGCAGGGATGCTGCTCAACATCCTACAAGGCACAGGACAGCCCTCACCACAGAGAGTCATCTCGCCCCAAATGCCATAGTGCTGAGGCCGAGAAACTCTGCTTTAGACCGTGATGTGCGTGTTTGGGAGTGGCTGGCATTCAGAAAGCAATAACAGGGTCAGTGTCTGAGTCTAATGCTGTAAAATGGAGTTCTTAGGGGCCAGTTGCCTGTGACTTCTTAGGGGAGTGTTAGAGGCTCTCAGCCTTGGAGGAACATGCGTTACAAACAGCAGATTGGTGAGAGCTGCCCAGAAGGATTCATCTGGAAGGTGGCATGACTCAGAAGTCTGACAGGCTCAGGTGCTGGAGTCCAGAAATAAACTCCCTTCTACCCCACAGTGTATTACTTCTTTAGAAGTCCCTGTAGGTAGCACAGCACGTGGAGATGACGTGTTTGTTGTACTTCCTCGGAGCACCGTATTTTGAAAAGGCTGCAAGACCAGCAAGCTGTTTTTCAGATAATTCACTCATCGCCTTTCTCATCGACCTGGGATCAAACTCACAGGAGATAGCAAAAGAAAACACACACAAAACTGTGCTTTGTTCTGCAAAGGGGATTTCACGTATAAGTCATTTACTGAGCACTATGGAAATACACATGTGCCTACATCTTATAATTCCAGGAAGCCCTCCCTTCAAGGAGCAAGGACAAAGTGTCTCGTTGGTGGCGTCTGGGGACCGTTCTGATGACAACTGGGCGTACCCAGTTCTGGATGTACTCACTCATCAGCCATCGCTGTCAGTGTGAATATCTTACCTGTCACCGGGAAATGATATCACACCTGTGTATGCGTTCTCAAGAGTGTTCCCAGTGGCGCTCTGCAAGTTTCCAGCTTGAGACTTTTCCCATGCCAAGACTTCCCTGACATGTCAGTCCACCAGCATTTACTCCATTTACTCACGGGTCTGCATCTGCGGTCACTGGTGTTGGTCACATATGGATTGTGCTAGAATGCTTCTGAATCTTTGGGCTTTCATCCTTCAGTTAGCAAAACTTTGGTTGCCACAGCTCCTGCAGTGTGGCATAGCCTGTGCTGAAGGATGCAAATCTAAAACTCCAGAAGGCATTGCCCCTGCTTTCAGGAGCACGTAGTCAAGGGAGGGAGGCAGACTTGGAAAAGAAATGATGGATTTTAATCCAACAGAATGTGATAGCTGCAAAAACGGTGTTTCTGGAGACTTCACAGAAGAGGTGTGGCTTTAGATCTTGGCTTAGTTTCCTAGTGCTGCTGTAACACAAATGCGCAAATGGGTGAGGTGGCTTCAAAGAACAGAAATTTATTCTGTCACAGTTCTGGAGGCTAAAAGTCCAAATCTGGGTCCTGGCTGTGTTGGTTCCTTTCTTGCAGGCAGTCCCGGGCGTTCCTTGGTTCCTTGGCTTGTGGACAGTCCCCACGTGGCATCTGTCTTCCCCAGCAGGTGCATGTGTCTCTGTCTAATCTGCCCTTTTTATAACCTAGAAGTGATTGGATTTAGAACCCACCCTACACCGGTATGACCTCAATTAATTGATTGATTGCGTTACATTAGAGTTCATCGTGGAAGGTGATCACATTACGTTAGATCACGTCCTCAGGTGGAGGGATTAGGTTTCCAGTGCATATTTTGAGGGAACAATTCAGTCCATACCAGAGCTCAACCTTAAAAACATAGCGAGGGTGTACCCAGACAGGGATGGGGGGAGGTATGGAACAGGAAACAGCATGGTGTCCGCCAAGAACTCACAAACCGTGCACAATGGCTGCCCCATGCTGATGGGATGTGACTGATCTAACTGGCATTTTAGAAAGAAGGTTCTGGCAGCAGAGAAGAAGATGTATAGATTGGAGCCTGGGAAGGGATGGGGAGAGAGGCTGAAGCCAGGGAGACCAAAGAAGAGACTATTAGTGGTTATAACAAAAGGGAAGTAATGGATTTGAGAGAGATCTCTGACAGGCAACCAACTGGCCTGGGTGCCTCGTTGGGTGGTTGTGAGAGGGTGGTGTCTCAGTTGATGGTGGCAAGGCAAGGCAAGGGAGGATCTGACGTCTCATGATTTTCACAAGCATCCTGTTCCCAGTCACCCCAAATAAGCCTAGAAACAAAAAAAAAACAAAAAACAAAACAAAACAAAACAAAAAAAACTAGCTTGTTCCCAGCCTCCCACCCCAAACCAAGTTTATATTCTGCATAACATTCTGGAGGCATCCTTGGTCTCTGGCTTGGAAAGTTGGGTAAAGGGTGAGGCTTTCCAGTGAAACAGACACTTTATGGTGGGAGAGGGATGCGGGTAAGGTTTGGTATTTCCCATGTTGAATTTAGATGCCCGTGGAACACCCAGGCAAGGGTGTCCAGGGAGCTTTGCTTCCTTTGGTTGGTCACCTGGAGTTCGGGTGGGCTAGGATGAAGATGTTTATTTGGGAGGAATCAGGATCTAGGTCAATGGCTTCCAGCCCTTATTGCCCATTCTTATCACCTGGGAAGCGTTTATGAAATCCTGATGCTCAGGCTGCTCCCCAGAGCAATTCCATCAGACCTGCAATCGGTATCTTTTAAGGGAAGGAGGAAGAGTTCCTAGCAACAGCCCTGGTTTCTCGGAGAGAGAGGGGTGTTAGCTCCAAGTCCGGGCAGGGGCTGAGGAAGGAACTGGAGAAGGAGCGGACCAAGATGAAACGATGACCAGCAGTCCTATGGCCCCTTTGAGAGGAGAACCATGAATTTGTGTCCACTCTGCATATTTGTGCAGTTCTCTCCCAGGGTACTTACTGTCCAGCTTGAGGGAGGGTGTGTGGTCTGGGGTTGATTGGGGTGGACTTTGCTGAGTCCCAGCGAGGAGACAAAGGAAAGGCAAGAAGGGCTTTTGCAGCTGACCCTGTGAAAAGAAGATCCTACAAAACACCCTGGGATCCAGGTTGGATAAAGAAAGGCACTGAAGTCAGGAGAGGGCTGATTATCTGGAAGAGAATCAAGAGAGGAGAAAGGATTGGAGGCTGCGCTCAAAGATTGGAATATTCAAGGTTACGACTCCAAAGTAGCCGTTTAGGGTGACTGCATGAGAGACAGGGTGAGGGAGAGGGAGGAAGAGAGAGGGTGAATTTGTGTGTAAGTGGAAGCCCTTGCAACTGAGGTAGCTCGTGTTAAGTGTGGCAAAATATATTCAATCCTCTTGTCCTCCTTTCTTCTGGACATCTCTCTTGGTTATTGTCAAGTTCCTTAACATAAGGGTTGTCCCAGGGTGACCTCAGAGGATTTTAGCCCAGTTCTACGGTACACAACAACAACGTAGTCTATACAGTTGGTTATTATGTCTCCATTATTTAAAAACACCTACCGGAACAACCCCCAAACCCTCACCCTTACAGGAAAAGCAAATTGTATCACTTTACACTAGAGCTTTGCAGAGTCAGCATCTTTTAGAAACAAACACCTTTCTTGCTAGAAGCATGTGTTCTTGATTTGTGATTGTTTGCATATTTTGTTGCTAAGTCTGTAGATAACATTCCTTCTTGAAGATTATAAATTATATATACAAATTCCCCTGTGGAAAAGTGTCCAGGGTCAGCAAACTTTTTCTGTGAAGGGTCAGAGAATAAATATTTTTGGCTTTGATGGCAGGATGGTCTGGGTCCCTGTCGCAACTACTCACCTGTGCGTTTGTAACATGAAAGCAGGTAACACATAAAAGAATATGTGCGGCTGTATTCTAATAAAACTTTATTTATAAAAACAGGCTGTGGCCAGATTTAGCCTCTATGCTGAAGTTTGCCGACCTCTGCGTGAAGTTAATGAGGCCTCAGTGGGTTATGTAATTTTGTGGAAAGGTCTCCTCAAGCTCTCATTTTAATTAATTTTACTTTTCAATTTGGCTCTTTTGTTGTGGACATTTATACCATAGTTTGTTATGGCTCCTCTACAAATGAGGTAACTTGTAAATGATAATGACACATGGAAGGTTCTAATCACAGGTGTGTTTATGGAAATTGCATATGTATGATAGTTTGATATAGACAGTCATCAAGCTTGTCGTCTTCACCTACTCCATGGAACCCTCAGGTACCTTCTCTCTGGTCCTGAATAAATGCAGGTTTCTGACACCATAGCCTCACTTCCTTCAGCCAGGCTATCCATACACACAAGTGAACAGTGTAATTCAGTGTGGCTTGTACTGATGACTGTATTCTCAAATTAATTAAATATATGGAAACTCAGTGTCTTCTAGGAAAAGTAACATTGTACTGAAAATCTGTTCCCAGCTATTAGAGACTTCCCATTAATAGGCACATTGGTCTCCTCCCTGCACATAGTTTGACAAACAGTATCTTTGACAAAATGTCAAGACGCAATGTTGTTCTCCTTGTGATTTAGAAGACAGTCTGAAACAGAGGATACTTCCCCACAAATAAAATAAATGTCCTTTAAAATGTCAGTCACAGTTATGTGCTTTCATGGTCCCCTTCAAAGTATTTAAACATTTACTCTTAAGGCTGCCACTCTCTGAGGTGGTTTGATTTTATAATCAAGGCCTGAAAGGATTGTTTTTGATCAATCATTCTTGGGAGTCAAACGCGTGTACGTCGGTAGGACAGGAAAGGAATGGAATGTCAGCTTTCTGCCAACGATTCTTTTGGCCTAAAGAAAATTTCCCCATTTTTTCTTTTCAGTGTGAGTCACATGGAGAATTGATCTAAGGAAAACATCAAAAGAAGTAAAATGCAATCAAGGAGAAAAACGAATCTCCTCATGTCCATGTTGGTCCCATTCCCATTGGAAAATGGGTACCTAGTAGCATTGCTGGTTATTGCTTTTTTTCTTTCTAAAGCAGAATTCTGGAATTTTTCATTTGGAACATACTCAGATGGGATGGACCTCACTTGGGCCCTATCCAAAAGAAAATACAAGAAGGCACAATTTGTATCAGAGCAGGTACTTGGCGTAAATTCCAGGAATAATATCTGCTGCTGTTGTTATTGTTAGTTAGTTGCCAAAATGACGGCTGAGACTCAATGGTGACCTTATGTACAACAGAACGAAATGTTGCCCAGTCCTTCTCATCCTCACGATCTTTGGTATGTTTGATTGAGTCCATGGTTGCTGCTATTGTGTTTCCCTTGTTTTCACTGATCCTCTACTTTACCAACCATGCTGTCCTTTTCTAGCAGTTGTGCTTTCCAGATGATATGTCCAAAGTGAGCGAGCCGAAGTCTCACCATCCTTGCTTCTAAAGAGGGGATCTTTAAATCCAGATGACAGAGTAAACGTCGAAAACATTCATTCAGAATGATTAACCCCAGGATCTAATGAATTAGACATACAGTTTATTCAGACATGTAGACATTTAATTTGAGAATAAACACAACAAGAGAGTCTGCCCCTAGCTTCTAATCTCTCTGCATGAAGCAGCTGGTGACCCTCGAACGTGGTGTGATGGGAAGTTAACGCTGGCCAACTTGTGACCGGATGAATCTCCCTTCCTCAACCTTCACTGGGCATCGCAGGCAGCACATGCTGTTGTAAATTCCATGTCAGTGTGCTTTGGAATGAGTATGACCCATTCTAGCTGTCACTCTAGCTTCTGCTAGCTCTAATTCAGCTTTTTCAACCTCCGCATGGTTCACATTTGGGGTAGGATCATTCTCTGTGGTGGGGGCCGTCCTGTGCATTGTAGGGTGTTTACCAGCATCCTTGGCTTCCACCCACTAGATGCCAGTTGCACCACCCCCCAGTTGTGGCAACCACAAATATCTCCAGATATTGTCCAGTGTCCCCTGGGGCAGAATCGACGTGGGTGAGAAGCACTGCTGCAATTTGATATTGCCCTGTCCCAGGTTTGGTATAATTTAACTGATGTTCTAAAAAACATTGGCTACATTTGCATGCCTGCTTGATCTCAGCTTTACTTTGAGTGGTGGAGGCAAGGGGCCACATGGGTAGGGTGTCCACGCATCCAGGTTTGCCTGGATGTAATTATTAAGTAAGCACCATCCTCAAGTGTCCCAGTATGGGTGGAAATTATATGGCCCCCTTGCACAGGCTGTTTGGGTTTTGCCAAATGGGGAAGAGTTTGAAGGCCTCCTGTAACCTCAAAAGGCTCTTCTACTCTGTAGAGGTCTTTGACTACTTCCTGTGCTGCTCTAGGGGGCTGGAAGTTTAACCATTTTATGCCCAGAATAACTTCATACTCAAGCCTTGAGCTTCAACCCTTAACAGCTTCAGTTTCCGGTAGGCAAAGTGAGCTCAAACCATAGGGAAAAGAACAGTGCTTTGAAAAAATGTTCTTCTCCCATTAAAAAGAGAATCTAAAGTTCTAAGGAAGAAGGAGTTACTGCTGGGTTTATAATGGGCCTTTGTATTTGTTTTTACAATTGTAGTATTACTGATATCAGGCTTCCTGCTTAGAAAAGTGCTTTGCAATACTTGAGACAGAAGAGAAGGCTTTTACAGCAGGCTAGGCTACAATAGAAGAGACTTGAAGAAACCAGAGGTGGGTTGAAAAGCAATCATTCGTTTGGTCTTAGAAATAGGGGGAAAACATTTTTTTCCTCTCAGTAAATCCTGTCACTCGTAGAAGAGACTGCTTGTTAAAGACTCGAGTGGACGTTTGCACTGTGTGGCCCCCTGGCATGTACCTTTGCTAAAATAAGCACACAAAAAATCCCCAGGTAGTAATATGCACTCTAACCTGTAATCAGAATCGTCCTCCCACCTGGAACTGGGAAGAAAAGAGTTTCAGCCTGTAATGAAGGCTAGGTAATTACGTGGGACCACCCTATTCAAAAGGTCAGCAGTAATTTGGTTATCTGCAACTCAGCTCGGGCTCAGATTTGATTTTTAAAGTGATACAAATTCATGGCATCAACTGGAGACATTGCATAGACAAACCCTCCACACCCTCCCCCTTTCAACTTTTGTCTGCCTCTCTCCAACTCAGACAATGCCCTCTAGGTCTGGTGGGCCAAGCTGAAGGTCACTGACTGAAGAAAAGCTACCATGAGCCCAGATAGCTTCACCCACTCTCTTTGCCCCAATCTCTTTACCTTCACCTTCTGATGTTTTCTCCCTGGCATAGAAATTGCCATGGATATTGCCTCTAAAACTTTAATAAAGGTTGTGCCTTTATCTTTAATGAAATTTCAGTAGCTTTTTCAGATAGTCTCTGTGTTCCTGTAGGTTTTACATCCTGGCTGGGAAATACAAATACTAGTTGCCATCGGTTTGATCTCGACTCATGGTGACCCCATGTGTGTCAGAGTAGGATTGTGCTCTATAGGGTTATCACTAGCTGATTGCCAGCCCTTTTTTCCCAAGGCACCTCTAGGTGGGCCCAAACCTCCAAACTTTTGGTTAGCATCCAAGGGTGTTAACTGTTTGCACCACCTGGGGACGCCCCATCAGAATAGCTATAATTAAAAAGAGAGAGAGAGAACTGACAACCAAGTATTGCAAGAATATGGGACAACTGGAATTCTCGTACATTGTTGGTGGCCGTGTAAGCTGGTAAAACCACTTTGGAAAACTTGGGCAATATCTACTACAGCAAAACGTATATGCGGAGCCCTGGTGGCGCAGTGGTTAAGAGCTCAGCTGCTAACCAAAAGGTCAGCCGTTCAAATCCACCAGCTGCTCCTTGGAAGCCCTATGGGGCAGTTCTACTCTGTCCTGTAGGGTCACTATGAGTCGAAATTGACTCGAGGGCAGCAGGTATACAGATATGATAAAGAAATTCCACTCCAGGTTCTATACCCAACGGAAGTGTGTACCTGTGTTCACCAAAAGGCATGTACTAAAATGTTCTTATTGGCATTGTTTGTTAATAACACCAAACTGGAAACAACCTAAATGTTTATCAACAGTAGAAAGGGAAAAACAATTGTGTTTTCTTCATACAATGGAATACTTCTCAGGCGTGAAGTAACGTGCAACAACATGTAATATTGGTCAAAGAAGCAGACTAAAAGAGTGTCCACTGCATGATTCTATTAATCTAAAGTTCAGAAACAGGCAAAACAAACGCGTGGTGTTGAAAGTCAAGACAAAATCCACTGCTGTCAAGTCCGTTCCAACTCATAGTAACCCTATAGGACAGAGTAGAACTGTCCCATAGAGTTTCCAAGGCTGTAATCTCAGAGCGACTAGTGGATGTGAAACCCTGACCTTTCGGTTAGCGGCTGACCGCTTAACCACTGCACCACCAGGGCTCCTTTGAAAGTCAGGCTAGTGGTTACCTTTAGTGCGTAGAGATTGGGAGGGGCTTCTGGGGTCTAGAGGGAGCCCTGGTGGTGCAGTGGTTAAGCGCTCGGCTGCTAACTGAAAGGTCAGCAGTTCAAAACTACCCAGCCACTCCATGGGAGAAAGATGTGGCAGTCTGCTTCCTAAAAAATTATTGTTGTTAGATGCTGTTGAGTCAGTTCTGACCCATAGTGACCCTATGTACAACAGAACAAAACATTGCCCGGTCCTGTGCCATCCTCACAGTCATTGCTACGTTTGAGCCCATTATTGCAGCCACTGTGACAGTCCATCTCTTTGAGGGTCTTCCTCCTTTTTGCTGACCCTCTGCTTTACCAAGCGTGATGTCCTTCTCCAGGGAATGGTCCCTCCTGATAACACGTCCAAAGCATGTGAGACAAAGTCTCGCCATTCTCACTTCTAAGGAGCATTCTGGCTGTACTTCCAAGAAAGATGTGTTCGTTCTTCTGGCAGTCCATTCAATGTTCTTTGCCAAAATATTGAATGGTTTTGCCAAAACCATAATTCAAAGGCATCAATTCTTTTTAGGTCTTCCTTATTCAGTGTCAGGCTTTTGCATGCATATGAGGCAATAGAAAACACCATGGCTTGGGTCAGGCTCACCTTAGTCCTCAAAGTGACATCTTTGCTTTTTAACACTTTAAAGAGGTCTTTTGCAGAAGATTTGCCCAATGCAATGCGTCTTTTGATTTCTTGACTGCGGCTTCCATGGGTGTTGATTGTGGATCCAAGTAAAATGAAATCCTTGAAAACTTCAATTTTTTCTCCATTTATCATGCTGTTGCTTATTGACCCAGTTGTGAGGATTTTTGTTTTCTTTATGTTGAGGTGTAATCCATACTGAAGGCTGTGATCTTTGATCTTCATCAGTAAGTGCTTCAAGTCCTCTTTGCTTTCAGCAGGCAAGGTTGTGTCATCTGCATATCACAGGTTATTAATAAGGCTTCCTCCAATCCTGATGCCCCGTTCTTCTTCATATAGTCCAGCTTCTCGGATTATTTGCTCAGCATACAGGTTGAATAAGTATGGTGAAAAGATACAACCCCGATGCACACCTTTCCTGATTTTAAACCACTCAGTATCCCCTTGTTCTGTTTGAACGACTGCCTCTTGGTCTATGTATAGGTTCTGCATGAGCACAATTAAGTGTTCTGGAATTCGCGTTCTTCGAAATATTATCCATAATTTGTTATGGTCCATACAGTCAAATGCCTTTGCATAGTCATTAAAACACAGGTAGACATCTTTCTGGTATTCTCTGCTTTCAACCAAGATCCATCTGACATCAACAGTGATATCCCTGGTTCCACGTCCTCTTTGAATCCGGCCTGAATCTCGGCAGTTCCCTGTCAATGTACTGGTGCAACTGCTTCTGAATTACCTTCAGCCAAATTTTACTGTAAAGATTACAGCCTTGGAAACCCTGTGGAGCAGTTCTACTGTTCTATAGAGTCACTATGAGTTGAAATCAACTCAACAGCAACGGGTTTGGTTTTGGTTTTTCTTGGGTCTGGTAATGATCTATTTCTTTATCTGGGTGGTCATTCATTATACAGATGTAAAAATGGCACGAGGGTAGAGTTTGACCTTCTCTAATTTCAGAAGGGGGAAGGAGTATCAAAATCAACAGTCCAAGGCTGATTCCTATGAGGCGGAGGTCAGACATGCCTCCTCTCTCCGCCATCTTTACCAACTCTGACACCAACCGTCCCTCCCACAGCACTCTCTACTTCTCTACTGGGTTCCATAATTCATTGCAATGGCCACACAGAACTCACAGACAATACTCACAATTATGAGGTTTATTAGAGAAGTAACAGGTTGCAATTCAGATTGAGCAACACTCAGGATACAGTTCTTCCATTAGAATAGCCTCTTCCCAGCCATGCTCGTAGGCAGGCCTCTCCCTGGCCCTGGGCCCCTGCCCTGCTCAGGCAAAGCTCTTTTAGCTCTGCCAATAAGTACCCCAAGGCACCCCACTCTGCCAGTAAACTTCGGCCCAAAGGCACTCAGCTTTCTCACTCCGTGGGCTGGGAAGCCCACTCTACCATCTCCTGCTGGTCCCTCCTGCCGGTCTCTCCTGGCTTGATGGTGGTGGGATTCTCTTTCCTGCCTCTGGGATGGCTCATCCCAAGCCCAGCAGGATGGCAAAACTGACCAATCCCCTTGGTGGGCCACAGTTACCCGCTTGGGTGGGAGTTACAAAACCATGGCAAGAAAGGTCACACAAAGCCATCCATCGTACCGCAGCAGGGATGTTTGCTTTGGCAAAATGTTTTTTGAGTTGTGCCTTTATGGTTTTAGCACTTTTCTGCATGTATGTTTCAATAAAGTTTATATATAAAAAAGAGTACACATCTCTTTAATGATGGAAACCTAGCAGTGTTGCTCTCTGCCGGCTTTCTATAAAAAAACGTTGCCTATGATGATATGTTCCTCATAAAGTAACCACATGAGGCTACAGCACAGGGCTGGGCCTTTGTTTGAGACTTGTGTTTGGGTTCCAGGATCGGTAACAAATGGAATAAATTTTCCGGTTCCACCGTTTGGCATAAGACTTTGTGCAGCCCAACTGTTTGGCAGACTGGGTGGTGTCTGCTCCAAGTCACCCATGGCAAGAATAAGAAGGTGCTATAAGAAGGGGGCAGTGGTGGTTCAGTGGTAGAATTCTAACCTTCCATGCAGGACACCCGGGTTCGTTTCCCAGCCAACGCACCTCATGCGCAGCTACCACCCATCTGTCAGTGGAGGCTATGATGCCGAACAGGTTTCAGCAGAGCTTCTGGACAAAATCAGACTAGGAAGAAAGGCCTGGTGATTTACTTCTGAAAATCAGCCAATGAAAATTCTATGAATCACAACTGTACGATTCACGACTGATCATGGGGATGGCACAGGATCATGGGGATGATGCAGGACCTGACAGGGTTTCATTCCACTGTGCATTGGGCAGAGTGGGGGTGGGGGTGTGACTAGATGGCAGCTAACAGCAGCAACATCTAACCTGCAGTGGACTAGTGCCCTGAGCAGACCCCCTGCTTCTGGCCTTTCTGACTAAAGCAGAAAGCCAAGGCTGCAGGAACAGCTGAATGTGTGGGATTTGTGGACCCCAAGAAGGCAGTTTGGAAGAAAAAAAAAAATTTTTTTTTTTTTCCATTTCTGTTTAGTCTTAACTTTGTGAAGTTGTCAAGAGGTGCTGGAGACTGAGGGGGCTGTTTGTATGCTAACTGTTGTCTGCTTCGATTGCGCTCTTGAATTCTGGCTGCCTGCCCAGGCCTTAAGTGGTAGGCTGGTTCAAATGTGTGCACTTCCCAAAAAAAAATCAATTTTTGAATTTACAAAAGGATGCCAGTATTATTCTTTCAAAGAGAGGAGTTGAGGCAAATTTTAAAGGAGAGGGTCAGAAATAATAGGCAGGTCTTTTTAAAGCATCCCCTCCCACACATGAAGTTTATTAAGAAGATGTTCTGCATCCCATTTTCCTGAACACAACCAAACACTTTGAGGGACAGAGTGACCGGGTCTGGGGTCTGAGGACCATGGTTTCGGGGGACATCAAGGTCAATTGGCATAACAAGGTATATTAAGAAAATGTTCTGCAACCCATTTTGGTGAGTGGCGTCTAGGGTCTTAAAAGCTAGCAAGTGGCCATCTAAGATGCATTAATTGTTTCCAACTACCTGAAATAAAGGAGAATGAAGAACACCAAAGACACAAGGAGAGTATTAGCTCAAGAGACAGAAAGGGCCACATAAACCAGAGACTTCATCAGCCTGAGACCAGAAGAACTAGATGGTGCCCGGCTACCACCAATGACCGCCCTGGCAGGGAACACAACAGAGAGTCCCGGATGGAGCACAAGAAAAGTATGGAGCAGAACTCAAATTCATGTAAAAAGACCAGACTTAGTGGTCTGACTGAGACTGGAGGAACCCTAGAAGACATGGCCCCCAGATGCTCTGTTAACCCAAAACTAAAACCATTCTCAAAGCCCACTCTTCAGACAGAGATTAGACAGGACTATATAACATAAAATAATACTCGTAAAGAGTGTGCTTCTTAGTTCAATCAGATACATGAGACCAAATGGGCAGCTCCTGTCTGGAGGCAGGATGAGAAGGCAGGAAGGGACAGGAACTGGTCGAATGGACACAAGAAACCCGGGGTGGAAAGGGGGAGTGTGCTGTCACGTTATAGGGATTGCAACTAATGTCACATAACAATATGTGTATAAATTTTTGTATGAGACATTAACTTAAGCTGTAAACTTTTACCTTAAGCACAGTAAAAAATAAATACATAGAATAAAGAGTCCCCCACCCCTATTTTTGGTGGATACTTTGAGTTAAATTCGTTCCCTTCTGAGGGTGCAAGTGAGGAGAAAAGATAAAAGGAAGTATGAAATGCTAAAAATCAATAAAAAGGGTGGATGTAATAATCCAAGCATTAAAGTAATCAATGACCATTGCTATAAACTAAATTTAAATAACTATCAATCCATCTAGAAATTACATCTAAAAGTTCTGGTACAAACAGAAGATGCTGACCTATTCTTTATATTTCATAGTTATCCAAAAACGTTTTATTTAAAAATGTAACACCATTCATCTAAAGTACAATTTTAAAAAAATTAGAAGAAAATAAAAATCAACACCATTTTCATGTATCTTATTAAGCCTATACATATGTATATATACACACATGAATACATATGTAGAGATGTGCATGAGATTAAAAAAATTAACCATCCTCCAATGGGGAGAGGGTGTCTGGCAAGTGATGAGAAGGGACTGTAGTTGATTGTTTATATAAGAATCTCGGAAGATTTTTATTATCTTGCTGCAGCCTCCCAGGCCTGATGTAGTACCTCAAAGGACAATCTTTTTAAAAATCCACATATTCGTTTAGCAGGAAACACAGAAAATTGCATGGCTCGCGTTTCTGTGGAAATTCAGATCTGACAGTAGCAGGTGAGTGACACCCTCCCAGCTGCTTCAGCCCAGTGTTTGGGTTCCTGCTGCTTTGGAGGGGCTCTTCTTCAGGGGTGACCTCCCTGTCCCTCTCTTTTCCTCTTGGCAGTCCCTGGCAGAGAATGGATCTGGGGGCCCTAGAACAAGGGTGCCCTGGCGAAGCTCCTGTGGGGGTGGCTACATAGGCCTCTGGCTTGGTGGGCCGAGGGCAGGGCCTGTTATCGGCTCACTCATTTGGAGAGCCCTGTCTTAAGAGAAGCAAATTACTCTGCCCCTTGGTGCCTCTCCGTATCCAGGCCTCAAAGCGTTTGTTCTCAGTGTCTGATAACAGAGTTGAACAGTGGTGGTTATGCAAACACAGGGCTCTGAATTCTTGAAGCTCAGCCTTTGCCCAGAGTTCTGGAGCGGCTTCCACTTGTTTCAGTGAGAAACTTAGCCAGAGCACCGGGCTCCCTGAACCACATAGACTGGTGTGCCACTCGTTCTGTGAGCCACACCTACCCTGTGGCTATGCTGAAGTCTCTAGTGGAAGGCCCTTTAACACCTCTGATTCTCCAACCTAAAATGGCGGCCTTGAGCTTGGACAGAGTCCCTGTGATTTCCAGTGGCCTATCCTTTTCTGTTGAACTGGTTTATTCTTTCCTAAGGGCCAGGATTATGATTTTAAAAGATTTTGCTTTTCAATAGTACATTACAGTGTCCTGATGATAATCACAGGCCATCTGCAACATTCAGCACTTGCGCATGGGATTTAAACTGGATGCAAGGAAACGATTCTGTTGGCTAGATCGCCAGGTTGCTCCGAGCAGCAATCAGTCACTTCCCTTGTAACTGATTCCATTTCAGGTTGTTTCTAGATTTGCTGGTGTTGTCACCACCAATGCTGGTTGTTCTGTCTCCTGGAATCTTATTGAATAACACATATTTCTCCAGTAGTTGCTGTATAGCAGGCTTTGGGGGTAAAAAGGTGAATATGACAGTCCTAGTCTCAAGGAAGAGGAGCGCTGGTGGCACAACGGTTAAGTGCTCGGCTGCTAACCAAAAGGCTGGCGGTTTGAACCCACCAGTAGCTCTGAGGGAGAAAGATGTGGCAGTCTGCGTCTGTAAAGACTGCAGCCTTGAAAGCTGTATGGAGCAGTCCTACTCTGTCACACAGGGTTGCTGTGAGTCGAAATCGACTCGACAACAATAGATTTTGGGTTTTTTTTTTTTTTTTTTTTTTTTTAAGTATCAAGGAGTAGGAGCCACGATGACACAATGGTTAAGCACTTGGCTACTAACTGAAAGGTGGGTGATTCGAACCTACCAGCTGCTCCATGGGAGAAAAGACCTGGCAATCTGCTCCTGTGAAGATGACAGCCTAGAAAACCCTATGGGGCAGTTCCAGTCTGTCCTATAGGGTCGCTATGAGTCGCATTGACTCAATGACACACGACGAGAACAAAAAGTCTCAAGGAAGGTGGTGCAACTGGTTAAGCACTCGGCTGCCAAACCGAAACATTGGAGGTTTGAGTCTGTCCTTAAGTGCCTCGGAAGAAAGGCCTGGCAATCTACTTCTGAAAAGTCAGCCCTGGAAAACCCTATGGTGCATAATTCTCCTCTGACACACACAGGGGCACCATGAGTGGGAATCAGCCTGACGGCAACTGGTGTTTGTTTGCTTTTTTGGGCGGGAGGAAACAGGCGAGACGAGCATCCTAGCAGAGCTCCGAACAGGAGCTGGCAGAGTGCATGTGAAAGACAGTTAATGTGACCTTGGAGGGTGGTGGGGTGGGTCAGGGACAGTTTCTCGAGGAAAGCCAGAGGACCAGTGGGAGCCACTCAGGCCAAGGAGAAATGGAAGGGGTGGGGGAACAAAGTGGTGGATGTGATGAGGCTTCGAAGACAGGCCTTATAGGCGGAGGGAGTTTTCCCCCAAGAAAACAGAGGCCTGATATTCAAAGGGCATTTCGCCTGGCAGGAAGCCAAGAAGGTGGCTGGCCGCCTTGTGGGATGTTCAGAGTATGCAGAAGATGCTGTAAGATGCTTTATGTACCGTGCTCGTTGCAGAAAATGGGCTGAGTTTGTGAACCAACCAACCAACCCCATTGCCGTTGAGTCGATTCCGACTCATGGCAACCCTATAGGACAGAGCAGAACTGCCCCATAGAGTTTCCAGGGAGTACGTGGTGTATTCGAACTGCTGACCTTTTGGTTAGCAGCTGAACTCTTAACCACTGCGCCACCAGGGTTTCCTGAGTTTGTGAAGACCTCCCACATCTCGACTAGTCTGAAAATTTTATGCACACACATATTTCTCTATACAGTATGACACGACCTAGAAGTCTCAGCCTACTGAAAATTTATGCCATGAAAATAAATCACCATTCGAGTTCACTTCCTCTGAGTGGCCCAGGGTTTTTAAGACAAGACAAAATCGTCGGATGCCAAGAGTCAAATATGGCCCTGGGTGTTTTAGCCCTGGCTGCTTTTCTGGCCTCAGAGCCCATGGCGTGTTGCATAATTGAATCTAGTTCATCTTCGGAGTGAGGGATACCAAGCAACACAACACGCATGCATCGGAAAGCGGGATTGTATTTCTCAGGCTGAAAGCACACGGACACTTGGCTTCCGATGACATCTGGAAAACACCAATCAGTGGGAGGAAAATGCTTTGTCAAATGGTTTAAGAATAGTAAATATAAGAAGCAAGTGAGCATTTGTTTTGGGCTGTGATTTATATTGTTCTGGAAGAAATGGGGTTGAGGGTGCTTTCTATAGGCAAAATGAATCCCAAGTACATTTACCTGAACCTTCTAAAAATAACAAAAATGTTTCTCTAAAAACTCAAATATGTGGGGCATCGAATCCAGTTTGGAACTTGGCCTGACCTGAATACACCTGTTTATTTTGGGCAAGTTGTCTGTCTGCTTCAAGGCTGTAAAGGAAAGGAAATTATTGAGATGTTAATAGAAATGAATGTATGGAAGCTGTATTTTTTTTCTTTGGATTTGTAAAACTCCAGGACCCACCCACCCATTGCCACAGAATTAAATTCCAACTCATAGCAACCCTATAGGTCAGAGTAGAACTGCCCCATAGGTTTCCAAGGCGGTCATCTTTATGGACGCAGACTGCCACATCTTCTCCCTCAGAGCGGCTAGTGAGTTTGAACCACCGACCTTTCTGTTAACAGCCAAGCACTTAAACCACTGTGCCACCAGGGCTCCTAAACTCCAGGACAGAGAGGCTGAAAGTCAAAAGTAGAAAACAATTCAAAAGAAAGAAAGAATTATTTTGGGCTTCTAGATCGGGGTGACAATTTTTGTGTGTGTGCTTTAGGTCAAAGTTTACAGAGCAAATTAGTTTCTCATTAAACAGTTAATACACATATTGATTTGTGACATTGGTTGCCAACCCCGCAATGTGTCAACACTCTCCTCTCCTCTTCTTGACCTTGGGTTCCCCATTTCCATTCGTCCAGCTTTCCTGCCCCTTCTTGCCTTCTCATCCTTGCCCTGGGCTGGTGTGCCCATTTAATCTAGTATACATGGTTGAGCTACCTATGTTATTGTTTGTTTTATAGGCCTGTCTAATCTTTGGCTGAAGGGTGAACTTCAGGAGTGATTTCAGTACTGATTTAAAAGTGTGTCCAGGGGCCATACTCTCAGGGTTTCTCCAGTCTCTGTCAGACCAGTAAGTCTGGTCTTTTTTTGTGTGTTTGAATTTTGTTCTACATTTTTCTCCAGCTCTGTCCGGGACCCTCTATTGTGATCCCTGTCAGAACAGTCAGTGGTGGTAGCCGGGCACCATCTAGTTGTGCTGGATTCAGTCTGGTGGAGGCTGTGGTAGTTGTGGTCCATTAGTCCTTTGGACTAATCTTTCCCTTGTGTCTTTGGTTTTCTTCATTCTCCCTTGCTCCAGACGGGATGGGACCAGTGGAGTATCTTAGATGGCTGCTTGCAAGCTTTTAAGACCCCCAGACGCTACTCACCAAAGTAGGATGTAGAACATTTTCTTTATAAACTATGTTATACCAATTGACCTAGATGTCCTCCAAGACTGTGGTCGCTAGCCCTCAGCCCAGTAACTCAGGCCCTTGGGGAGTTTGGATGTGTCTATGAATCTTCTTTGACTTTGCCTTGGTCACGTTGTGCTGATTTCCCCGGTATTGTGAGCTGTCTTCCCCTTCACCAAAGTTACCACTTATCTATTGTCTGTTTAGTGTTTTTCCATCCCCATCCCTCCCCTCTCTCATAACCATCAAAGACTATTTTTTTTCCTGTGTGTAAGCCTTTTCGTAAGTTTTTATACTAGTGGTCTCATACACTAGCTGTCCTTTTGTGATTGACTTACTTCACTCAGCATAACGCCCTCCAGATTCATCCATGTTGTGAGATGCTTCACAGATTGATCATTGTTCTTTATTGATGTATAATACCCCATTGTGCATATGTACCATAGTTTGTTTATCCATTCCTCTGTTGATGGGCACTTAGGTTGTTTCCATCATTTTGCTATCATGAACAGTGCTGCAATGAACATGGGCTTGCATGTGTCTATTCGTGTGATGGCTCTTACTTCTCTACGATATATTCCTAGGAGTGGAATTGCTGGATCGTATGGTATTTCTATTTCTCGCTTTTTAAGGAAGCACCATATTGTTTTCCAAAATGGTTGTACCATTTTGCATTCCCACCAACAGTGCATAAGAGTTCCAGTCTTCCCACAGCCTCTCCCAACATTTTGTATTTTCTGGGTTTTTTAAATTCGTGCCAGTAATGTCAGGGTGAGATGGTATCTCACTGTGGTTTTGATTTGCATTTCTCTAATGGCTGGTGACTGAGAGCATTTCCTCATGTGTTTCTGTTAGCTGCCTGAATGTCTTCTTTGGTGAAGTGTCTGTTCATATCCTTTGCCCATTTTTTAACTAGATTATTTGTCTTTTTGTTGTAGAGGTGTTCGATTTTCCTATAGATTTTAGAGATTAGACCTTTGTCTGACCTGTAATGTCCAAAAATTTTTTCCCAGTCTGTAGGTTCTCTTTTTACTCTTTTGGTGAAGTCTTTTGATGAGCATAAGTGTTTAATTTTTAGAAGATCCCAGCTATCTAGCTTATCTTCTGGTGTTCGTGTATTGTTAGTTATAGTTTGTATCCTATTTATGCCATATATTAGGGCCCCTAGAGTTGACCCTATTTTTTCTTGCATGATCTTTATAGTTTTTGGTTTTATATTTAGGCCTTTGATCCATTTTGAATTAGTTTTTGTGTATGGTGTGAGCTATGGGTCCTGTTTCATTTTTTTTACAGATGGACATCCAGTTGTGCCAGCAAGGGTGATAATCTTTTTCTCTGAAAAACCAGTTGCTTTAGCCTTTGTAGACCATACAGTCTGTGTCATAGCTACTGAACTCTGCTGTTGTAGCTTGAAATCAGCATAGATAATACATAAATGAATGGGCATGGCTGTGCGCCAACAAAACTTGAGTTATAGGAAGATTTTCACATGCCACAAAACATTATTCTTTTGATTTTGTTTCCAACCATTTAAAAAAGGTAAAAACCATTCTTAGCTCAAAGGCTGGACAAAACAGATGGCTAGCTGGACTTGACCCACAGGCTGTAGTTTGCGGCCCACCGGATCGAAGGAATCCTGGTGGTGCAGTGGTTAAAGTGTTCAGCTGCTAACTGAAAGTTTGGCAGTTCAAACCCACCAGCTGCTCCACAAGAGAAAGATGTGGCAGTCTGCTTCTATAAAGATTAGAGTCTTGGAAATCCTATGGGGCAGTTCTGTTTTGTCTTATAGCGTCGCTGTGAGTCGGAATCAACTCGACAGCAACGGGTTTGGTTTGGGTTTTGTGTGTGTGTGCTAGATCAGAGACAGACATCTCCCCGCAAGTTTGTTTGAGTAGGGATTCCTGGCTGAAGTGCAATGTGCTTTCTTGTTCAAGTTATTTCTAAAATACTTGGATGGGGACTCCCTTTTCCCCCTTGGTATTTTCCTGGGTTTTTCTAGAACGCTCTGTGCTCCTGCTAGACTGTAACCCTTTCTAGTATCAGTCGTCATTCATGTGTTAAGTGCCTGCTGTGAACTGAAATGCTGAGGACAGACGTCAGAGGAAAAGAAAATACTAGCACTAGAGAATGGTGCTGAAGCTCCTCTATTTATGGGATTTCAACTCGCAGGCTTTCCTGGATACAAACAAAGCCATGCTCTAGAGCAAAGCCCTCTGGCTCTCCTCACCACCAACATATGCTTAAGAGCTTCTCGGAGCTCTTTTTGTTTCTGTTCTTTCTTTCTTTCTCATTTTTTCATTCTACCGAGTATTTGCTGTGTTTCTGTTCAGTGCTGAGACATTTTGCCATTAATCTCATCTTGTCTGATGACTTCAAAGGAAGTGAGAGAAGAAAGTGCTGGTAAGAAGTAGCATAAGGGAAGGGAAGGTAGAAACAATAAAAATTGAAATTGGTCAGAACTGTTGCAAGTCCTTTGACACTAAGAACAATTTTGAGGATAAAGACCCCATCATGCAACCTGAGAAGATTTCTGTACCTATGTGAGAATGGGCAAGCATTGATGTAGAGCTTATATGTGCCCGGTGCTGTTCTATGTGTTATATATTCCAGTTCCAGTTGCTGTTGAGTTGACTCTGACCCATGGGGACCCCATGTGTGTCAGAGTAGAAGTGTGCTCCACAGGGTTTTCAATGGCTGATGTTCAGAAATAGATTGCCAGGCCTGTCTTTTGAGGTGCATCAGGGTGGACTTGAACCTCCAGCCTTTGGTTAGCAGCTGAGCACATGAACCATTTGTACCACCCAGGGACTCCTTGTGCTATTTAAAAAAAAAACCAAACCCATTGCCGTCAAGTCAATTCCGATATTAACTCATTTAATCTCCACAAAAAGGCGGTAATCAACAAAAGATGTCAGGAAATGATCAATGAACCTGGGGTGTAAAGGGAAAGGGGGGGAGAGTGTTGACACATTGAGGGGATTGCAACCAACATCACAAAACTATTTGTTTGTTTGTTTGTTTTGACTTTAACCAATGAAATTTATTTTCTCACAATTTATCCATCTGTGCTTCCTTGTTTCTGTGCCTTATCTGCTCTTTTTATGTCTCATAAGTGATTGGTTTAAAACATGCCCTACACCGGTAAGGTTTTATTAACATATCAGAGAAAAACTGTATAGTATTTCCAAATTGAATTATATCTGCAGGTATGGGGCTGATATTCCGACACATATTTTGGGGAGTCACAATTCAATCCATAACACACACACTCAAACAGCCTCTAAAGATAGGTTTTCACATGGTTTAGTGTATTAGATTATCTAATATTTCCATTATTCCCCTCTGGAGACATCCCTCACAAAGACTCCTGTCCAGCTCCAACCTGTTCTTTTCCTTTGTATTCATCCTCAGAGTTTTGTCTATTGTATTGGGATCTCTTTCCCGGAACCCATTTTCTTCTTTTTGGCTTATGCCCTTATTTTGGTAGCTGGCATCCGTAAGATTCCTGTGAAATTGTATGTTGTTGTTGTTAGTTGCCACTGAGTCAATTCCAAGTCATGGCAACCCCATGTGTAAAGGGAAAGGGGGACGGTGTTGACACATTGAGGGGATTGCAACCAATATCACAGAGTAGAACCGCTCCATAAGGTTTTCAAGGCTGTGATCTTTTGGAAGCAGATTACCCGGCCTGTCTTCCAAGGAGCTTCTGTGTGGATTCAAATCGCCACCCAGTGATCCATGCAATTCTATATGAGAGGTCAATTTGTTGAGATTTTCACAAAACTATTTGTGTACAAATTTTTGAATGAGAAACTAATTTGTGCTGTAAACTTTCACCTAAAACACAATAAAATTTAGAAAAAAGAAGAAAGAAAAAGTTAAACACGGAATTACCATAAAAACAAACAAAACAAGAACCCATTGCAGTCTAGTTGATTTTGACTCATGGAGACCCCACATGTGCAGAGTAGAACTGTGGTGCTCCATAGGGTTTTCAAGGCTGTGACCTTTCAGAGGCAGATCACCAATCCTGTCTTCTGAGGCACCTCTAGGTAGATTCCATCCGCCAACCTTTTGGCTGGTAGTTGAACATTTAACTGTTTGCACCACCCAGGGACTTCGTAAGTATAATTAATGCCACTGAATTTTATACATAAAAATGGTTGAAATGGCAAATGCTTTGGTAAATATATTTCACTACAATACAAATGTTTTTAAAACTAAAAAAAAAAAAGATCAATGAAACAGAGAAACTTTGCGTGTGTGGCTGGGGATCAGCATTTTAGGTCTATTTGTGTTAATTTAGGAGAAGGAAGGAAATCTGGATAAGTAAAATCTGCTGAGAAATTCCCTGTAGTGCTTGTGAGCAGATTAGCCAGTTCAGATTGGCAGGGTATGAAATGAAACAGGTCTCATGTAGGCAAAGATGCCAGATAAAGCGTTTGTCAGCAAAGGAGGGGTGTCAGGCGGATTGTCAAGCCTTGGAAGATCGACTCATACTTCATCGTGGTGGAAGTACTTCTGGGGGTTGCAAGCTTCTACCCTTTTGAGTGCCTCTGGACATAGGAACAGAGTTATCAACAGACTTTAAAGCCTAACAAGTTTTCAGCCAATAAGCGTAGTGGACACTGTTGGAGCCATGCCCAGAATACAGTATCTCAGATCTTTTACCAGTTCTGTGTGCCGGTCCTTAGTCCCCAGCTGCGTCTGTGGAGTTTGCTTTGAAGGGCCTGCATCTGTGCACTTCTTCAGAGGACTTACCTCGCGGTTCTTGAGCAGTTGCCCTGTACCCACACAGAGCAGAAAGTGCCTGGGAGTTTACAGCACGCTGGGGCATCCTGTAGCCCATAACTGGCAGGTGCAAGATCATTCGAGTTTGGCTCCTTTGGTTTGAGATGGGACAAACTCTGAGATGCAGTTTACACTCAAGTTCCCCTCGGGATCAGGCTAACACTGGGACTTTGCCGGAAAGTGCCCCCTTGCTTGGATTCCTCCCCTTTGCTACCCTGTTATACTATCACTACTACCGGTTGCCATTGACTCAATTCCAACTCATAACGACCCTATGGGGCAGAGTAGAACTGCCCCATAGGGTTTCCAGGGAGCAGCGGTGAATTCGAACTGCCGGCCTTATTCGTTAGCAGCAGTAGCTCTTAACCACTGCACCACCAGGGCTCCCTATTATACTCACCTCTTATTGATTTCTCCTGGGAACACAGCCTTAGCTTCTGCTTCTGGGGAACTCTGCTTGAGAGGCAACTATATTATTTGAAGAGAAAAAGAGCCCAAAGCTTTGCCTCCAGTTAGCCCTATTGAAAGGATGAGTGAAAAGAATGGGCTGAATGAATGAATCGAAGCCAGTCTTAGCCTTGAGCCAGACAGGTTGTTGTTAGGGAAACAGGAAAGGGATGAAACATCAGAACCTTGACTATTGCATTTTAGTGTTTGAGGTCCCACAGGGGAACTGCGTTCACAGTGCAGCCTCTCTAGCTGATAGTCATCCAGGCTCAGCTTAAATATTGCCAGAAAAGACACCAGCACCTCCTGGGACGGCTGCCCTCGTACCACCGGATTATTATGCAGTTATTTTTCTTCCTTCCTCCCTCCCTCCCTCCCTTCTTTCCTCTCTCTTTCTCTCTTCCTTCCTTCCTTCCTTTTTTTTGGTACAAGCTTTATTTATAGATATAATTTATAGATCTATATCTCTATATAGAATTTATAGATATAATTTACATACAATTCACCCATTCAAAGTGAACAATTTATTGGGTTTTAGTATGTTCGCAATGTTGTGCAACTATCACCACCATAATTTTAGAGTATTTTTATTTTCCCGAAAAGGAACCCCATACCCTTTAGCTGTCACTTCCAACTGCCCCCAGCCCTAGGCAACCACTCATCTAGTTCCTGTCTCTGTGGACTTGTCTATTCTGGACATTCTATATAAACGTAATTATATAATATGCGGTCTTTTGTGACTGTCTTCTTTCACTTAGCATGAAGTCTTCAAGATTCATCTATGTTGTATCATTTATTAGTGCTTCATTTCTTTTTATGGCCAAAGAATCTTCCATTGTATTGATAATACCACATTTCATTGATCCATCCATCAGCTGATGGACATTTGGGTTGTTGCCACTTTTTAGCTACTGTGAATAATGCTGCTGTGAACATCCGTGGACAAGTCTTTGTGTGGACGTATGTTTTCATTTTTCTTGGTCATATACCTAGAAGTGGAATTGCTGGGTCAAATGTAAAAAGCTCTTTCTTATGCCGAGCCAAAATCTCAGTCTTCATAACTTCCACCATTGGTCGTTGTCTCAGACAAAACTTTCCTTTCTTACACGTGGCGTCCCTTCACATCATTCATGAGTGTCTTTGTGTCCTTCAGTTTTCACAGACTGCGTTTCTTCTGTTCTTTCAATCGTTGCACTGTAAAAGTGGGACTTTACAGATATGCAAACTGATAGCCTTGAAGTTGTCCCATTATTTGTTATGATGTACATAACAGCTTTCTTTTGCCCCAAATCTCAGACTTTCCCATCTACAACAGGGAATTGGTGGCTGATAACTGTATTTTGCCAAGATGGGAGACTATACAAGTAATTTTCTAGGTAGGAAGGTTTTTCAATAGACTCTGAAGAGGTTTTCCCTTTGAAAAGCCTGAAGGACTAATAATTTGTATAATTACACATTTGTTAGCTCTTTTTTTTTTTTTTTATATATTGTGCTTTAGGTGAAAGTTTACAGCTCAAGTTAGTTCCTCATACAAACATTTATATGCACATTGTTATGTGACCCTAGGTGCTATCCCTACAATGTGACCACATGTTCCTCCTTTCCACCCCGAATCTCCCGTGTCCATTCAACCAGCTCCTGTCCCTTTCTGCCTTCTCATCTCGCCTCCGGACAGAAGCTGCCCATTTAGTCTCATGTATCTACTTGAGCTAAGAAGCATACTCTTCATGAGTATCATTTTACACCTTATAGTCCAGTCTAATCTTTGTCTGAAGAGTTGGCTTCGGGGAATGGTTTTAGTTCTGGGTTAACAGAGAGTCTGGGGGCCATGTTTTCTGTGGTTCTTCCAGTCTCAGTCAGACCATTAAGTCCGGTATTTTTACTAGAATTTGAGTTCTGCACCTCACTTTTCTCCTGCTCCATCAGGGACTGTCTGTCGTGTTCCCTGTCAGGGCATTCATTGGTGGTAGCCGGGCACCATCTAGTTCTTCTAGTCTCAGGCTGATGGAGTCTTTGGTTTGTGTGGCCCCTTTTATCTCTTGAGCTAATATTTTCCTTGTGTCTTTGGTGTTCTTCATTCTTCTTTGCTCCAGGTGGGTTGGGACAAATTGATGCATCATAGATGGCCGCTCACTAGCTTTTAAGACCCCAGATACCACTCACCAAAGTGGGATGCAGAACATTTTTGTAATAAACTTTGTTATGCCGGTTGACTTAGATGTCCCCTGAAACCATGATCCCCGGACCTCTGCCCCTGCTTCACTGTCCCGCAAAGTGTTTGATTGTGTTCAGGAAACTTCTTAGCTTTTGATTTAGTCCAGTGGTGTTGATTTCCCCTGTATTGCGTATTGTCCTTCCCTTCACCTAAGATAATTCTTGTCTACTGTCTAGTTAGTGAATAACCCTCTCCCTCCCTCCCCACCCCCGTAACAATCAAAGAAAGTTTTCTTCTGTGTTTAAACCTTTTCTTGAGTTCTTGTAATAGTGGTCTTATACAATAGTTGTCCTTTTGCGACTGACTAAATTCACTCAATATAATGCCTTCCAGATTCCTCCATGTTATGTTTCATGGATTCATCGTTGTTCTTTATTGTTGCGTACTATTCCATTGTGTAAATATACCATAATTTGTGTATCCATTCCTCCGTTGATGGGCATCTAGGTTGTTTCCATCTTTTTGCTATGTGCTGCAGTGAACATGGGTGTGCGTATATCTGCTCGTGTGACAGCTCTTATTTCTCTAGGATATGTTCCAAGGACTGGGATTGCTGCATCGTATGGTACTTCTATTTCTAGCTTTTTAAGGAAGCGCCAAATCCATTTCCAAAGTGGTTGTACCATTTTTACATTCCCACCAGCAGTGTGTAAGTGTTCCAGTCTCTCCACAACCTCTCCAACATTTATTATTTTGTGTTTTTTGGATTAATGCTAGCCTTGTTGGGGTGAGATGGTATCTCATTATAGTTTTGATTTGCATTTCTCTAATGAATAATGATCATGAGCATTTCCTCATGTATCTGGTAGCTGCCTGAATGTCTTCTTTGGCGAAGTGCCTGTTCATATCCTTTGCCCATTTTTTAATTGGGTTATTTGTCTTTTTGTTGTTGAGGTTTTGCAGTATCTTGTAGATTTAGAGATTAGATGCTGATCAGATTTGTCTTAGTCAAAAATTTTTTCCTAGTCTGTAGGTTGTCTTTTTACTCTTTTGGTGAAGTCTTTTGATGAGCCTAAGTGTTTGATTTTTAGGAGCTCCTGGTTATCTAGTTTCTCTTCTGGTGTTTGTGCATTGTTACTTGTGGTTTGTATTGTGTTTATGCCATGTATTAGGGCTCCTAGCTTTGTCCCTATTTTTTCTTCCATGGTCTTTCTCATTTTAGATTTGATATGTAGGTCTTTGATCCATTTTGAGTTAGTTTTTGTGCATGGTGTGAGGTATGGGTCTTGTTTCATTTTTTTGCAGATAGATATCCAGTTTTGCCAGCACCATTTGTTAAAGAGACTGTCTTTTCCCCATTTAATGGACTTTGGGCCTTTGTCAAATATCAGCTGCTCATAGGTGGATAAATTTATGTCTGGATTCTCAATTCTGTTGCATTGGTTTACGTATCTGTTGTTGTACCAGTACCAGGCTGTTTTGACTACTGTGACAGTATAATAGGTTCTCAAATCAGGTAGTGTGAGGCCTCCCACTTTGTTCTTCTTCTTGAGTAATGCTTTACTTATCCAGGGCCTCTTCCCTTTCCATATGAAGTTGGTGATTTGTTTTTCCATATCACTGAAAAATGCCGTTGGAATTTGGGTTGGGATTACATTGTATCTGTAGATCACTTTGGGTAGACTTGACGTTTTCACAATGTTGAGTTTTCCCATCCATGAGCAAGGTATGTTTTTCCACTTATGCAGGTCTCTTCTGGTTTCTTGCAGTAGTGTCTTGTAGCTTTCTTTGTATAGGTCATTTATGTCTCTGGTTAGATTTATTCCTAAGTATTTTATCTTGGGGGCTATTGTAAATGGTATTGATTTGGAGATTTCCTCTTCCAAGTTCTCTTTGTTGGTGTAGAGGAATCCAACTGATTTTTGGATGTCTATCTTGTATCCTGATACTTTGCTGAAGTCTTCTATTAGTTCCAGTAGTTTTCTTGTGGAAGATCATATCATATGCAAATAGGGATACTTTTACTTCTTCCTTACAAATTTAGATGCCCTTTATTTCTTTTTGTAGCCTAATTGCTCTGGCTAGGACCTCCAGCACAGTGTTGAATAAGAGTGGTGATAAAGGGCATCCACATTTGTCAGCTCTTGACATGTTAATGTGAGAAAGGGAATTGCACGGTTTTGAAAAATAAAGTTTAATGGAAAAGAGTTATCCTAAGAACTTTGAAAGAAGTTGTGTGTAACATTCCTTTTACTCTAAGTCACGAAGACAATGGGGAGAAAACTTGACAAAACCACAAGAAAATGTAGCAAGTTACCCAGCGGGCTCTGGGCAGTGCTCAACTGGGCCAAATGTTAGGTTCATTTCTTCTTCAATAGCTCCGAATGGGGAAATCTGGTTCTTGCTTGTTAGTCATAAATCTAGAGATATTTTCCACTTTTTTTGGAACATTAAATCCAGTGTTCTGGATGAGTTCTGGCATTGTCTCATGCTAAATGCTCAGCCTTGAACAAGTTACTTAGCTTTTCAAAGTGTCAATTTCTGTATCTTAATGCAGTCACGTTAGTGGTTCCCAAACTGTTTTGCACATGGTAACAATCAAGGGATCTTGCTCAAAATGTCAGTCCTGGCCTGGCATTCTCAGCGATTCTCATTCAGTGTGTTTGGGGGAGGGCATCAAATCTACTTTTTAAAAACTCAGCTCCAATGATTCTGATGCGTCTGGTCCTGAAGACCACGCTTTCAGAAACACTCAGTCGCCATTTTTTGCTGCTCCCCTTTCCCGTCGTCCTGTCTTCAACTAAAAGGAGAAAAAAATCTTATAGTCTCTCGAGGTAATATCTTTCCATATATGCTGTGTGCATGAAGGTGAAGAAATATGGAAGCCAAAATTGAAATTATGAAAAAGTCCTAGTCTGATGCTTAGATTCTGAGGGATGAGAATTATTTTACCAGAACAATTTTATCCATAAAGCAGAGTTTCTCAAGCTTGGCACTGTTGATATTTGGGGGGCACAATCGTCCCTGGTTGAGAACCGCTGGCCTAAGAGATATGGATAGGGTCTTGGCAGTGTCTGCCACCCCCTGTAGTAACCTAATGAACCTGCCTGTAGGGCTTAGCCAAAAGAACCTCGACTTTGAAAAGTAGTGGAATGGATTATATTTACATCTTGACTCCACCAGTTACTAGGTGTACAAAGCAAGTTAATTATCCTCATGAATTAAATGGGATACTCTCCTTGCACTGTTATTCTGAGGCTCCACATTTGCTGTTTGCAAAACATCTAGCTTAGCAAAGGACCTCAATAAGTAGTGCAATCATCATCGTTTCCAACAGTTCTAGCCCCCACGGTGTTGGTATTGTCATGGATGCTTCTCACAGTTTGGGCTGTTGAAACATCAGGCAGCAGAAAGGAAGTTGTAATTGGAGAGGGAAAGGCAGTAGACTAACATTAGATTATGGATATAAAGGAAAAGTAGCTTCTTGATTCTCAAGCTTTTATACTGGAAAATCATAACTGGAGGGATTGTGGTGTCTCCTTTTTGGCTGACAGACCCTTGAATAGAAAGTTTCTGTTAAGAAACGTCTCTCCCCGAGTGCTTTTTAAGGGCAACCTCCCTGGCTCCCTGGCACTGAGCAGAAGTAAAAGCAATTCTTCAGTGAAAAGAGTGAAATGACAAGAACAGGACAAACTGATGATCCAAACCTAACCTATTATAATGGCCAGTTTATCCTCACCCTCACTTTCCTTGTTTTTCTGTATTCACATTCATCCCTTTCTCATCTCTCATGTGAATCTCATCTCTCATCACCTCTAGTTGATGGATCCAAAACCCAAACCAGTTGCTGTTCAGTCAATTCCAACTCGTGGCGACCCCATGTATGTCAGAGTAGAACTGCACTCCATAGGGTTCTCAGTGGCCCCTTTTGGGAAGTAGATCACCAGGTCTTTTTTCCAAGGCACCTCCGGGTGGATTTGAATCACCAACTTTCCAGTTAGTAGCAGAGCGCTTAACTGTTTGCACCCCCAGGGACTCCTACTTGATAGATAACTTCTTGTGATATGCTCTGTATAGGGACCGAGGGCCAGGGTAGTAGTACCAGGCTGTGCCAGGACACTCTTCTCTCTTCTCAGCCTGTCCTATGTTGCCCACAGCTGCAGCACCATCCTTGGCACCACTGGGACTCCCTCATTCACTGGTCTTCCACCCCCGTCTGTCTTCAGGATGGGGGTTGTCTCTCTAATTTACCTGGAGAAAGGAATGGGTCCCTTATCCCCTCTTGGATGCTGCCCATCCCCATATCCCTGTAAGGGTTCTCCCGTGACCTAGCAGTGATGGAAGAGAAGAGGAGACATTAGAGCTGTGGAGCAAGATGGAAATCCATCCCTTAAGTGGCACATATGGAACAAACAGTTGGTGCACTGAGATTTTTCCCCACATGCTGAACTTCTCCCTAATACAATGTCTTCCCTAAAAAGCATAACCCGCGTATCCATCACTGCTGCCCACATGTGTGGGTGGAGTCAGCAATGGCATTTCCAATGCCAGGCCCTGGCAGAGCTGGGAGGTGGTAGTTCCTTCTTCACTAGCAGGAGAGATGTGATTTTGGACACGGCGAACCGAAGCTACTCTTCCATCTCTCCTTCCTGATCCTGGAGTTTAATTCCCTTAATTCCTTCTTTGCAGCCCCTTGGGGGAAAAAAAAACCTCCATGAGGAACAACTCTAAACTATGTTTAATCTTTGTATAAACTATGCTCTGTCTATTTATAAAATAGTGTAAATAAAGATTCTAATTGGTACAGTCGCCTTGGAAAACCTTTTGGCTTTGTCCAGTGAAGCTGAAGATATGCATGCCGATGACCCAGAATGCTATTTCTAGGTTTGCACCCTATAAAAATGCATGCACACGTGCACAAGGAGATTGGATGATGATGTGCAAGCAGTATGGTTTTTAGGAGTCCTGAACTTGAAAGAACACAGATGTCCATCAGCTGTTGGAAGGATAAGTAGGGGGAAACACAACGGAATACTAGGCAGCAGTGGGAATGAGCAAACTCCCACTACATACGACTGCATGGGTGAGCCTTCAAAACATCATGTTAAGCAAAAGAAGCCAGATATAATAAAAAGCATACTGTATGACTACATTTATATAAAGTTAGAAGACAGGCAATACGAAACTCTAATGTTTATGGGTGCATGACTCCCTAAAAAGGAGTGGTTCTCAACCGGGGCGATTTTGCCCCCTAAGGAGACATTTTAGGAGCCCTGGTGGTGCAGTGGTTAAGAGCTCGGCTGCTAACCAAAGGGTTGGCAGTTCGAATCCACCAGCTGCTCCTTGGAAACACTATGGGGCAGTGCTACTCTGTCTTATAGGGCCGCAAGGAGTTGGAATCGACTCGACAGGCTTGGGCTTGAAGACGTTTTTGGTTGCCTCAACTAAGGGGAGGAGGATGCTACTGGCATCTAGTGGGTAGAGGCCAGGGATGCTGCTTAACAACCTCCAATGCAAAGGATGCCCCCCTCTCCCTCCAAAGAATTACCAATCTCAAAATGTCAACAGTGCCGGGGTTGAGAAACCCAGCTATAAAAGGGAAACAAGGAAGTGAACGCCATAAAAGATAGGACAATGTTTGCCACTAGGAGCGGGGAGAGTGTTAGAATGTAGCCAAAGGAGGTGGAAGTTTCTGGGGCACTAGTGATATTCTATTTCTTGACCTCGGTGATGGTGAGATGGGTATATGTTTTGTAAAAACTCATTAAGGTGCATATTAGGTGTTATCCATTTTTCTATTTCAAAAACTTTACAGTACTCCATCTAGGTCAATTGGCATAAGAAAGTTTATTAAGAAAATGTTCTGCATCCCACTTTGGTGAGTGGTGTCTGGGGTCTTAAAAGCTAGCAAGTGGTCATCTAAGATGCATCAATTGGTCCCAACCCACCTGGAGCAAAGGAGAATGAAGACCACCAAAGACACAAGGAAAGTATTAGCCCAAAAGACAGAAAGGGCCACATAAACCAGAGACTTCATCAGCCTGAGACCAGAAGAACTAGATGGTGCCCAGCTACCACCAGTGACCGCCCTGACAGGGAAGAGAGTCCCGGGTGGAGCAGGAGAAAAGAAGGGTGCAGAACTCAAATTCTAGTAAAAGGACCAGACTTAATGGTCTGACTGAGACTAGAGGAACCCCAGATAGCATGGCTCCCAGACTCTGTCAGCCCAGCACTAAAACCATTCCCGAGGCCAGTTCTTCAGACAAAGATTAGACTGGACTATGGGACATAAAACGATACTCGTGAAGAGTGTGCTTCTTAGCTAAATGGGCAGCTCCTGTCTGGAGGTGAGATGAGAAGGCAGAAAGGGTCAGGAGCTGGTTGAATGGACATGGGAAATCAGGTGGAAAGGAGGAGTGTGCTGTCACAGTAAAGGGAGAGCAATTAGGGTAACATAATATATGTATAAATTTTTGTATGAGAGACTAACTTGAATTGTAAACTTTCACTTAAACTACAAAAATTAAGAAAAAGATTTCAAAAAAAATGTTTACAGTACTCTAGAGGCTGGATTGACAAGACAGTGGAATGGAAGGTTGCAGGCACTGGGTTTTGGGGAGAGGGCTCCCCACCCAAGAGGGTCTCCTAGCCACTCTGTTAACAATGGCAAGGCTGGGCTTCCAAGCACGACCTCCTCATCCTGGCATCCTGAGTGGTCCTTAGAGCTCTGCTTACTCCTAAACTCTGAGCTTGAATTGGCTTCCATGGATTTAGGTAAAGCTTTCCTGACAAAATTAATCACCTTGGGCTGGCACTAAATGTGGAAAATGTGAACCCAACCTACAGGCAGGCAGAGTCAGTGCGAACAAGGATTCTAATTTAAATGCTCTGGCAGAAAGGGCCATGCTTCCTCCTGGTTATAGGAAGGGGGGAGATTCCACTGTTCGCGTGCTTCTCTCTGTCGTTTTTAAAAATATTTTACTGTGTTTTAAATGAAAGTTTACACGGCAAATTGTTCTATGCTGTTGGTTATAGTTTTCACAACGTGTCAACGTTCTCATGATTTCCATTCTGTTTGTTGTGTTGCCATTGATCTAGCTTCCCTTCCCCTCCTTGCCTTCTCATCTTTGCTTTTGGGTAACTGTTGACCGTTTGGTCTCATACAGTTAATTGTTTCAGGGAGCACATTACTCAAGGTTGATGTTGTTTATTTTATAAGCCAGTCTCTTATTTGGCTGAAAGGTGACCTCTGGGAGTAACTTCAGTCCCAAGTTCAAAGGGTATCTTAGGGTGATAGTCTCTAGGGGTTCCTCTAGGCTCTATCGGTCGAGTAGATCTGGCCTTTTTTAGACGTTTTCTCTTAAAAGTGATGTTGGTAGAGTAACTTGCTAAGATTATTTTTGAGTCCTCTCTGGGGGAAACTATAAACATCAGACAAATTTATTTTAAAAAATGACTAACTGAAAGGGAACATTAGCCAAGCAGGCTCTTAACTAGGAAACTGGGTTACCTTCAGCCTACTCTGCAGTGCAGTTTGATGTACATCTGACCCCCGTAAATCTCCCCCATGGCCCCTAAAAACCAAACTTAAATGTTGAAACCACCTGCCATGTTAATTTGTAGTTTTGTAGATCTGGAACAATACCTGCACGTAGTAGGCACTTACAAATATTTATTTATAATTATTTATACTGAATATTAATTGATATAAATTTATTAAATATTAATTTGTAATAAATATTTATTTGTATGTATTCACCAAGCGGATAAATGAATAATGTGGGAAAGATACTTGGAAGTAGAGACTTGCCAGTAAAAAATTTCTATTGCAACAATGTTTAAAATATATTTAAAGGGAAATAGTGTGGGGAATTCAAATTGCTTAAGATTGAACAGACCTTTTAGAGTTCTGCATAATTTTCTAGGTCTCTTCTTGAGCCTTGAACAAATGGACTGAGAACTGAAGGGGCGGATGAGTCACTCTGCATTCAATTTAAGAGTCTTCTAGCATAGACTGATAATTTTTTCTTAAATGCTTTGCCCCATCTCACAAAATCTTTTAAACACAGCAAAACAACCCTACTAGTAGCACTTTAAAATTTCACTCAGACCTAGCACTGAAAATGCAACAAGAAATACGCTAGAAGGCAGAAGTCCTTCCTAAAATGTAAGTATACAGTTTGGGAATGAGAGGTTATTTTCAGCTGACGATAACGTTGTTTAGTGGCTTAATACATTTTTCAAAGGCAGAACACAAGTAAAATCTAAGAGGACCCACTTTTAGCATGGAGCTGACTTACGGGTAACGATTAAAGGACCATAGTTAAGGTTTTGAAAATGCAGAACCCCACCTTGTATTGTTGAAATATATTAATAATTAAACAGTTTTGGTAGGGAAAGGGATTTCAGGTTTGAGGGCTTAATGGCGGATTGACAGAGTAAGAAGTCACAAAGGCTAGAGAGTCCCCCTTTCCAGATAGACCACAATGAAGTCAAGGTTTCTGCATTGGGGCGTGTCGAGGTCATTCAGTCTCATTAAGCACACGTGCCCTCCCTCGCCTGCCCTGGCTGCATTCTCTGAAGGATACTTCTTGGTGAAGCTTACCAGGATTCTCTGCCTTCGATGTTTTAAGGGTCTTTGATGACTTAAGGAGTCTCTGGGTGGTGAAAACAGTTAAGTGCTGGGCTACTAACTGAAAGGTTGGAGATTCGAACCCACCCAGAGGCACCTTGGGAGACAGGCCCTGTGATCTGCTTCTGAAAGATCACAGCCATTGAAAACCCTATGGAGAGGGCAGATAATCCAGTAGGCAAGGTAAGTACCTTACCTTGCTAACCTTGATTACCAGATCATCTGTAGTGAATGATTTCACATTTTTTTCACCACATGAAAGATTCTGCTTCTAGATATGGCTGGCATCTGTCTTTCTCCCAACCCCACAGCACCTTCCTAGAGAACCAAAGCCTCTTTTCAAATTTACATTCCCTGACAGGGAAAGATGACCCAGTAAACAAGGTAAGCACGGGCTTATTTACCAATCTGTAGTGTACAATTTCGCATGTGGTGAAAAACGTGGAATTATGCACTACAGATTAGTAAGTAAGCACAGGTAAGCCCGTGCTTACCTTACTGGATAATCCGCCCCTGCCTCTGGAGCAGGAATCCACTCGATGACGACTAACAACAACATACCTGGGTAGCCACGACACTGAGGAAGATATAGAACATTTCCAGAACCTGGAGGGTTCCCTTGCACCTCCTTCCCACTTGGCAGCCCCTGTTCTGGCTTCCGTTACCATTCTCTACAATTTCAGGTCAAGAATAAATAAATGGGATCTTGCACTATGCACTCTTCCGTGTCTGGTTTCTTTCTCTCCACATAATGTTTGTGAGATTAATCCATGTTGTGGTGGGCATCCGTAGCATTGTGCTTTTCATTGCCGAGTAGTATTCCATTGTATGGATAGACCACAGTGGGCTTGTCATGCACCAGTTGGTGGACATTTGGGTTGTTTCCATGCTGTGTGATTATGCGTAAAGATGTTCAGAACCTGCTTGCCCACAAGTGGCCATCTGCGCTCGTTTCTCTGTATAGCGAGGTGTGGGGTTGCTGAGTCATGGCTTAGGATCAGCATTATTAGCTGTAATTATACAGTTTTCCAGGTGGGTGAACTGTCACAGATTATCTAGTGGGGGCTTCCTCAAGACACCTGTGCCCCTGGCTTCTTATTTCCACAGCTAATCACAATTATGTTGCCAATTGTTTTCATATATTACATGCTAGTGGGTGATGCATCCATTGAAATTGTAAGTGCTCAAGGACAGGGGCCACATCCTGTTTTCCGTTTCCTCCCACCCGCAGCCCACCTGCTCATGACTTGATACTTAGCAGGGCCGGGGCCACTCAGCAAGTCCAGTATGGTGGGACCCTGAAGAATTGGCACAAACCACCCGCAAACCCATCATCTCCACTTCATAGCCACCCCTCTGGGGCTTGGGTGACTGACTGATTCATCTTTCTAGGTCTGGAGTTGCTGCTCTGCCCCCAGGCCCTGACTGGGTTTGGCTTGGGGGAGGCTGCAAAGAATTCGCTGCAGGCCAGGGCTGGGCGGGGAACTTCATGTTCACCCGTGTTTCACAGTGAGTGCGCGTTAGGGGGGCGTGCACGCAGGCCCGTGAGGGGGTCTGAGAAGGAGCTCAGTTGGCGGTCTTCTTGTGAGCCTCCAGTGTGTGCTAAAAACGGTTTGGTTTACTTGGCAGTGCTTACAAGTAGAGCGTACGTATCTGCTGTTTCCAAATCTTCCTTGCTTTGTCGTTTTCAGATTTGCACCCAAGAACTGAGACACAGAAGCAGTGCCCTCCCTCCCATATACTCAGATCTACCTGGCTCTAACGGCAGACCTCACTTTCCAGCGGATTCTCCAGGGCTCCCCATCCAGTGGTGTTCTCCGGCAAGCCTGGGTCCTGCGACCCCTCTGGGACCCAGTCCTCCCGAAGTGGCCCGGCTGGGCCAACATCCAGCCCGGGCTCCCTCCCCTCCGCCAGCCCCTCCCAGCTGCCCTCCCGAGGGTCCCCGCGGCTGAGACTCCCTGAAACTCCGCCCGCCGGGGGCTGGCTGCGAAGCGCCTCCCAGCCGACGGACCCACGCGTCGCCCGAAGTTGGGGAAAGTCTCTTTCTTGGAAACCCCAGCTGGCCTCCTTGGCGGTGGCGAGGCTCCAGCAGCCCCCAAGCCCTGCCCGCCAGGTCCCTGGGGCCGGGCAGGGGCGGTGGCAGGAGGTGGAGCGTCGGCCGGCCCGTCGACACCTGTCGTGGCCGCTCGGGCGCTCCTGTCCCCAACAGTTGGCGGCGCCAGGGGCCCGTCCGGGGCGGAAGGCTTAAACGCCGCCCCTCGCGCCGACTCGCAGCGCCCTCCTCCTCCCCCGCCCCCGCCGCCCCCGGTCCTCGGTCCCCGGCGGCTCTGCGGCCGGCCGGACGCTGGTGTCGGGAGCTTGGCAGGCGCTCCGGGCGCACGGAGCAGCTCGCGCCGGGGCGGCCCGGGATGGCGGTGGAATAGGGGGCCTGGGACAGGCGCCACGACCGCAGGCTGCTCCTTCCCGGCGGCGACATGGGGGACCCGGTGCGCGGCCAGAAACCGCAGCTGCACTACGCGGTGAGTGTCCCCGCGCGCGCACAGGCGACAGGGGGCACCACTTAGCCGGCCGGGGAGGGGACCGTGCGGGGGTGACGGGCGCCTTGGCTCCCCAGAGATCCTGGGCGGTGGTGGTGGTAGGGTGCCGTGTGCGCCACCCGAGTGTCACCTGCTGGGGAGCCCGCAGCCTCCACCCCCGGAGCCCCGCGCGGTGGTCACTGCGTCGGGGCCCAGGGATTTGAGCCTGGGGCTCCCGGGACTGGACTCGGGCCGCCCATTCAGCCTCTGGGTAGATACTCTGCGAGGCCAGGAATAGAAGTGGACGGAGGGAGGACCGCTGGGTGACTTGGGTGTTGCAAGCGGAGAACCGCTGCAGGCCACGGTGGGCGCAGCCTGTTTGCCCCTGGGAAAGGGGTGTGCCTCTCCCTCCGAGTTTGTAGCTGGCCAAAATGTTGCACCTTATCTCCCCTTCCGTCAGGGTGGTCTCTCTTCTCCCCATTGACGCAACAATCCTCTCACAAATATTTACTGGGGACCTACTATGTGCCAGGCACTGAGCTAGGCGCTGGGACACTGCAGGGAACACAGTAGACATAAAGCTCATGGCGTTGGCCTCGATTGAAGGAGTCAGGATTTCAGGATTCGTGACCCATCAAAGCTGGATTCTAGATTGAGATTATATTTGATTGAGAGAACAGAAAGAAAGAAAAGAAAGCTATTTGTGAAGAAGGAGGATGGCTTCTGAAAAGTCTGCAATGCCCTCCAGGAAGGGGCAGGCAGCAGTGCCAGCTTCCTCAACTTCGGGCATTTCTTTGCCACTTGCGAGATGTGTCTTTTTGAGATGGGACCTTGGCAGTTTTTCTGCCGTCTGCTAATTTACTGAGTTTTCCTTGACGTGATTTTCACTGTTGAGAAGGGGCACGCTGACTGCCGAATCTGAAAAATTGAAGAGAAGCAGGCAGAGAGTTCAGACAAGAATTGTCACTATTTCTAATCTGGAATTCGTGTCCTCCAAACTCCACTCCCTACTTCAAAAAAATACTTTTCCCAAAAGGAGCCCAGGTGGATGGGGTGGTAGGCACAGAGGTCGGGAGCTGTCCTAGCTGGTTCCTGGGCCGCCTGGCTGGTCAAGGATCAGCAGGGATCGTGGGCAAACCAGGCATCTCTTCTGCTTCACTTCCCTCCTCTAGAAAAATGAGGGCTTGAGTTAGAAAATATTTCAGGTCCCTTTCCAGGTGAACGTTCTAGGAACTGTGACAGCGTTTTCTCTAGTTTTGCCACAGTTACTGCCTTGAAATGCCAAGTGAGTTACTTGTAAATTACTGATGCTTGTCATTTCTTTGGAGACTTTAGCGGCTGGGTGATTTGCCTTTTAAAGTGGTACGAAGGATAACTCAATTCAGCAGAGGTTTCTCTGCAGGGAAGGAGCTAGAATCTGTGCGTATTGTGCCAGCTGGGCACCCCCACCCCTCAGGACCATAAAACCTTGTCCAGATTCTGAATAGTGTGCCGGTTTCCCCTTTGGTTTGTGACTCGAGGGGCTCCTTATGCCGTTTACGGGGTGGGGGTGGGGGAAGCAAAGGTGAGAACTGACTCCTTAATTTAAAACATTAAAAGAAAACGATATGTATATTAGTATGTGTGACAAAGGAGCCCTGGTGGTGCAGTGGTTAAGAGCTTGGCTGCTAACCACAAGGACTGCAGTTCGAATCCACCATCTGATCCTTGGAAACTCTATGGGGCAGGCAGTTCTACTCTGTCCTATAGGGTCACTATGAGTTGGAATCGGCTTGATGGCAACAGGTATATGTGACAAAAATGGTCATTGCCTGAATTACTGCAGATACATCCAACACATCACAAAATAATTTAAAAACTTAATTCGGCTGTCTCAGTTCTCTGAAAATCATAAACTTCTGAGTCAGCCAATAGTAATGGCCCCTCTTGAATTCTGCAGGAGGATTTGCTGATGAAGTAGCCTCTTATTCTAGTACAGATCGCCAGCGTATATGTATATTCTGATATGAGACTACGAAAAGGAAGCTTCCAGAGAGATTTTGTTGGGATTTCAGGTTGGAAGAAGTGACCTGGGTTCTTAGAAGTTTCCTGTGCATACTTTAGCATGATAAATAAAGCCGCAGCATTCAACAGCTTGGTATCCCTCACAAGTCAAAGAATGTTCTTTATTATGTGCGACCCATTGCTTTTCATATTAGCATAACCCTCTATTGCTTAATCACTATTCTAATGCTGCACTCTTTGTCCACTTCCCCCATTGGGGCTTGGATAATTCCAGAAGCTTGTTTTGCCTTTTAGCATAAATATTCCCCTTACTTGACTCAACATGGTTTTGCCCAACTCTGCATTGTCCTGTGGTCTTGGGGCTTTTTGGTCTGTCTTCTTGGAAAAGAATTATTCTCCATGTGTCTTAGCTTCTCTTGCCTCCTCCGAAATATAATCCAGGGAGCAGTTATTTAGTGTTCTTCCTCAGTGCTTTTTTCGCTTGTCCAAGGTGAGGCTGCAGACATAAGAAATCACTGGCTCGCCTTTTGTTCATTCCAAAAACATTTGTTGAGTGCCTATTGGGTGCCAGGTATTTGGTCAATTTTCTGAAGAGACAGTTAGATAGCAGGCAGAGTGTTAACGATTGCTATGAAGAGCTCACTCATCTTTTTAGATGATCATAATGGGCACAAAGAGAAATACAAACAGCTAAGTAGGTAAGAGCGTCCTACATTTGTATTACCATGTATACTCTTTCAAAGTATAGCACAACTGTCTTCTTGTTTTAGCATAACAAAAATGTGTGTTAGCGGCTAATGCTCTCCTCGAAACCTTTCCTCCCAAGGTCTTCCTACCTTCCAGGTATGGTGACTCCGTCCTTCCAGTCTGGTGTCATTGTTGGCACCTCTTAGTGCCTTGATCAGATGTGCGTTTTGAAAAGCCTGCTCTGGTCCCAGGATGGATTCCAGGGTGTAGAGGAGCCAGAGTGCATCCTGGTGTTTGGCATGTGAGAGACCAGAGAAGATGACCGGTGGCACTGGGATGGCGGTGGGGCTGGAGGTCGAGAGCAGTGGACAGATTTGAGAGATGCTTAGGACATTGAACCAGCCAGACTTGGGTTGGCAGGAATATGGAGGTGCTAGAGTGTGAGGGTCAAGGATGACGTGGTTGAAGCAATGATTTTCCGGCAGGAGAATCTGCAGGTCAGAACACTGTTATTGTCTTAAACAAATCGCAAGGTGTTTGAACCCAGTCTATGTCAAGTTCATCCTGAGATGCCATCTGGTGGGTTAGGTAGGTGGGTATCTTTCTATTTCATGGCTGAAGAAATCAAGCTCAGAGTGGCACAGGTGTAGTTGATGACAAAACCAGGTGCTTTGCCCAGGGCCCTGATCTCACAGCACTCATCTGATTCATTTGGACAATTGAGGTGGACAAACCAAATTTTCCTTCCCTCTACATCCTTTATCACCCTAATAACCCAACAAACAAATGCTGGACCTTCAGTGATTTAGTGTGGCCATCCATATTGTCGAATCGCATGGCCGAATCACTCTTTAATTTGTCTGGTATAGAGAAAAAACAAATGTCTAAATATCCATTAAGTTCAATGCCATATCTTTATGTTCACCTCAGTGTTTGTCAGCTTTGGCAAAATTGGCATTTTGAGCCAAATAGTTCTTTGTTGTGGGGGCTGTTCTGTGCATTGTAGGCTGTTTAGCAGGATCCCCGGTGTGTACCTACTAGATGCCAGTAGCGTACTCCTACCTCCAGTTGTGACAACCAAAACTGTCTCAGGACATTGTCATATGTCCTGGGGGGGGGGGGACAGTCACCTCCAGTTCAGACCCACTGGTCTGATTCTCACACATGGTTTTAAGAAGATGTGACTATTACTGTGGATGTCATAGGGAGATCTGAAAAAGAGAAAACACAATAAATACTATGAGTGTTATATACACTATTCAGTGAGCATACAGAACTTTGGAGAGAGGCTGATTGCCTGTAACACAGCACACACGCTGGGGGTGTAGTAATCAGCACCCCAGTTTCAATGATCACAGCTTTAACAACCTTCTCCCGCAATTATGAGTGATATGTGGTGACCCCGCAATGTCAGGTGACTTGGCTTGGGTTAAAGACTGCGTTAAACTGCCTTTCCCAACAGTCTTCATATGCTTTCCTTCATTAGCCACAAACAAAATACTACAAACCTTGACTGCCTGCCAAGATCATGTAACACATGCCTAATTTCATGACAACCCATGCAATTAAGTCTGGCAACTTCTTTGGCAGAATCACTGCACAGTCTTAGTTCTATAATAAATTATTAGAAGCAATTTGGGACATCCTAGGAATACTGTTTATCCCAAACAACTCCCTGGAGTTACATAATTATTTTTATCTCCTTCCCATAGAAAGGGAAACAAGAAGAAGGTTTCCTGATGCCTCCAGCTCAGATAAATCTATGGGTGGTGCCTGTTCTATTCACTGAAGTGTGGTTAAAAAGCAGCAGGCTTAGACTCTGACTTTGGGCTGGTGCCTGTGGAGTCCTGCTGCCAAGATGCAGCCAACGTAATCTCTTCAGCCCTCCACATGCGACCATTTCACCTTCTTGCTAAAAAACCTGTGGCTCCCCATTGCGTTTGGATCAAGTCCAACCCCCTGGGCATGGCTTATGAGATCCCCTGTGAACTGGCCCTGCTGGTCTCTCCAGCCTTGTTGGGTGCCATTTCTTCCTTCACTCTCCACACCCCAGTGGCTTGGAAGCCATCCCATTCATCCCCCTTTCCAACCTCATTGTCTTCTCCTCACCCTTCCTGCCTCTCTCTGCTCCAGCCTTGCTGGCCTCTCTGACGCTCCTCCAACTCTAGGCATGCTTGTCCCTTCAGGCCTTTGTGCTAGTGGTTCCCTCTGCCAGGAAATGCTCTTCCCCCAGACATTCTCATGGCTCCCTCCCTTGCTTCCTTCAAATCTTTGTTCTGATATCAACTTCTCCATGAGACCTACCCTGACCACCCGTCTCTCCTCCCGCCTCCCCACCCCACCCCCAGCCAGTCCTACTCAAGTTCCTGCTTCTGCTTTGATCCCACGTTGACCTTTTCCCCTAGTACTCCTCACCTTTACCACTCTGTAATGTACTTAATTTACTCAAGTACTATGTGTGTGGATTACATCATCCTTCCCTGTTAGAATGTAAGGCAAGACTTTTGGGTCTTTGGTGCACTGATATGTCCAAGCACCTGGTAGAGTGCCTGACACATGGTAAACCAGTTGCTGCCAAGTTGATGCTCACTCATGGCACCCCCGTGTGCATCAGGGTAGAACTGTGCTCCATAAGGTTTTCAATGGCTGATTTTTTGGAAGTAGATTGCCAGGCCTTTCTTTCGAGGCACCTCTGGGTGGACTCAAACCACTAACCTTGTGGTTAGCAGCCGAGAGTTTATCTGTTTGCACCACCCCAAAAACCTGTTGCTGTCGAGTCGATTGCGACTCATAGCGACCCTGTAGGACAGAGTACAACCGCCCCATAGGGTTTCCAAGGCTGTAATCTTTACAGAACCAGATTGCTACATTTTTCTCCTGTGGAGTGGCTGGTGAGTTTGAACCACTGACTTTTTGGTTAGCAACCGAGCGCTTAACTACTGCACCACCAGGGCTCCTTTTGCACCACCCAGGGACTCAATGTTATAACTACCAGTTGCAGTTGAGTTAGTTTCGACTGATGGTGACCTCATGTGTGTCAGAGTAGAACTGTGCTCCATAGGGTTTTCAGTGGCTGATGTTTTCGAAGTAGGTCGCGAGTCCTTTCTTCCTAGGTGCCTCTGGATGGACTCGAACTTCCAGCCTTTTGGTTAGCAGCTGAGCACATTAAGAGTTTGCATCACCCAGGGACCTCAGGAGCATAGTAGGTGCTTGATAAATATTTGTTGAATAACTGTGTAAATCCAGTAGGCGAGACCCACCAGTATTTGAGGCTCCAAGCTACTCATTCCCCCTCCCTTGTACCAGCCTACTTCTGAGCTCTGTTGCTGACCTCACCTCCTGTTTGGTGAGGTCACCCCACCATCTGTGCTTTTGACCACAGCCTCATAATCAGACACTGATGGTGCCTTCGCTCCACTGAGTCCCTCCCTAAGGAACTCACCGGAAGGGCTAAGCTGCTCACTCTGACAGAGAGCCTCTCTTTACCCAGAATGGTTAGGACCTTATGCGAAAGTTTCCAGATTTGCTCTCTATTCATTTTTCAAAGACTTTGAATTCAGTAAGTTCACTTAATAATTAAGTGGTGCTGATGACAGGATATTCTTTGATCATTCTGAAGAGGCCCAGAACTGGGCCCTGTTTCAGGGCCATGCTGATACAGATCGGTTATCATCCATCAGCGCTGCCACTGTAGACACCTTAAGAAGTTCAGCAGAACTTGTACTGACCTGTGGCGAGACCCGGAATTCACTTGCATAAAGAGCAGTTTTCTGTCACTCTGTTTACTTGTCGTTTGACTCCTTCTCATAAAAGTAACTATTACATAAGTTGAAAATAAATGGGCGGGTATCGAATGCCCTTAATTAACACCCCTTCTAATCCTGGCTGCCTCTCCACTCGCCCTAGCCCACCTACTTCTCTGCTGCCCTCAGCCTTCTGGGGGTGGCCTCTTGGGTCTGCAACCCCCAGCCCTTCCCATCATCATGTTGGAAGCCACATCTCCCATCATTCAAACCACTTCTAAAGTGCCACTGTTCATTGATAAATCATCTGATTCCTGTTGGGTCTTGCCCAGCAGAGATATCTGCCGATCACATGAAAACAGTACAAGTCCTATCTGGTAATGAACTTCTCTCATTTCCTTTCCACAACTTTCCCCACATTGAGATAACCTGGACCGTATGTGCTTGACTCTCAACTTGGCTGTGGTTTTATTGTCCAGTCATAGACGGCGTTCGCTGGGTTCTTGATTCTTCACTTCCCTCTACCCTGTATTACTCCCAGCCCTCCCCATCTCAGCAAGCTGCCCCAGCTGGAACACTCGGGTACATCCTGGATACCTTCCTTTCCCGCATGCCCAGTGTGGACTGTCTGAGGCAGCCGTGCGGGTCTATTTCATAATACTCCCCACATCCGTCTTCTTCTCGCCATCTCTCTGGCTTTCACCTTAATATGAACCATCAGCGTCCACTGTCCCCAGTAAGGCATATGGTGACCTTGCATTCCCGTCCTGTGACAGTGTGATCTTTTAACAAGAAGTTGAAGTTGTGACATCTGAGTGCCTTAAGCCCTCCAGTGGCTTTTCATCATGCTTAGAGTAGCATCTCCGTCTGTGACCACGGCCTTGCAAGTCCTCCCTGGCTGTCTCCTGCCGCCCTCACCCGTCTCCCACTGCTCGGCCACAATAGTGGGCTTTCTCTTTCTCAAACATGACTGGCGCTTTCCTGCCCAAGGCCTTTGTACTTGCTGTCCCTTCTGCCTGGAATGTTCTTTGTGTGGCTGATTTGTTTCCATCCTTCAGGTTGCAAAAAGAACATCACCTTCCCTGACCACTCTCTCCAAAGTTATCATCCTTCACATCTCACTGGCTCCTGCCTTGGCTGTTTGCATCACTCCTTGAGGATATGTTATATATTCATTGTTGGTCTCTTGCCCCCTGCTGGTGTGTAAGCTTATTCAGGGCTAAGACTCAGTTTTCCCACCTTATCCCCACTGCCTACAGCAGGCCCTGGCACTGGGTTGTTGTTAGGTGCTGTCGAGTCAGTTCTGACTTACAGCGACCCTGTGTACAGCAGAACAAAACACTGCCCAGCCTGTGCCATCCTCACAAGCGCTGCTATGCTTGAGCCCATTGTTGCAGCCACTGTGTCGGTCCATCTTGGTGAGGGGCTTCCTCTTTTTCGCTGACCCTCTACTTTACCAAGCATGATGTCCTTCTCCAGGGACTGGTCCCTCCTGATAACATGTGCAAAGTATGTGAGATGTAGTCTCATTATCCTTGCCTCTAAGGAGCATTTTGGTTGTACTTCTTCAAAGACAGATGTCTTTGTTCTTCTGGCAGCCCGTGGTATATTCGATATTCTTTGCCAACACTGTAATTCAAAACGCATTTGAATTATGGTGTTGGCCCCGGGTAGGCACCAGTAAATATTTAAAAGAAGGTGGATCTGGCTGGCTGGGTGTTTTTACCTAACTTTCCCCAGGGGTTTCCAAACTTGACTCATCATCAGTTGATGATGGGGTGGGGTGGGGTGGTAGACTGGAAAAAATACTGGCTTCAGGGCTTTATCCAGTTCCTACTAAACGAGAATCTCCAAGGATGGGACTTGAAATTGAGAGTTTGAAAAAGCCTTGGTGGTGATCCTGACATTAGACATGTGTAGAAACCACTGGTTTTCCTGATGAACCATGTACTGCTCAAGCAGCTCCTGGAAGCCGAGGACCAGCAGCAAAGTGGATCTCAGAGCGCAGTCCAGTAGTATAGACACCGAGCGAACGCACCTCACATTTCCAGAGAACACCTGGAGTTCATCTCGGCCGCACCCTCTAAGCAGATAAGAGGTATAGAACCGCTTCCTCAAGAGGTATAGAACCGCTTCCTCAAGAGGTATAGAACTGCTTCCAGCAATAGGTCCCTCAGCATCCATTTTCTAATGGTTCTCAACCAGGGGACATTGGGCAATGTCTGGAGACATTTTTGGTTGTCACAACGGGGAGTTGGGCAGGGGTGCTGCTAAACATCCTACCATGCACGGGACAGCCCCCACAAAGAATGATCCAGCCCCAAATGTCACCAGTGCCAGAGGCTGGAAAACCCTGACCTAAGACTATTTCTCTCTGTCTCTCTGTTTTTTTTTTTTTTTTTTTTTTTGCACTTTAAATGTAACTTAAAACTTGAGAACAGTACTTAAAACTTGAGAACAGTTTTAGGTTTACAGAGAAATTGTGCAGAAAGTGCAGGGAGTTCCCATGTCCTGCCCTCTCCCCTGCACGCGCTTTCTCTGATTAACATCTTACATTGGTGTGGTACTTTGTTACAGTTGAGGGACCAATACTGACACATTATTATTAAGTAAGGTCTGTAGTTCACATTTGGGCTCACTCATTGTGTTGTCCAGGCCTGTGGATTTTGACAAATGCATAATGTCATGTCCTGTATCTCTTTAGACATCAACACCTTTCAAGATTTTGAGAATTGTTTTCTATGACACTCTCTAAAATGCATTATATACTTCCCAGCTTTTTTTTTTTTTTTATTGTACATCAGGTGAAGGCTTACAGAACAAATAATTTCTCATGAGACAGTAGTACACAGATTGTTTTATGACATTGGTTAACAACCCCACAACATGTCAACCCTCTCCCTTCTTGACCTTTTTTTTTTTTGGTGAAAATATACATAGCCAAAGATAAACCATTTCAAAAATTTCTACATGCACAGTTCAGTGACATCGACTACGCTCTTCCAGTTGTGCTGCTATTCTCACTTTAGATGAAGGCTTACAGAACAAAATAGTTTCTCATTTAACAGTTAGTACACGTTACCCTATGACAATGGTTAACAATCTCACGAGACATCAACACTGTCCTTACTCAACCTTGGGTTCCCTATCACCAGCTTTCCTGTCCCCTTCTGCCTTCTGGCCCTTGTCCCTGGACTGCTGTGCCTCATTAGTCCCATTTGGTTTTATGGGGCTGTCCAATCTCCGGCTGAACGGTGAACCTTGGAAATGACTTCACCACTGAGCTAAAAGAATGTCTGGGGGCCGTACTCTTGGGGTTTCTCCAGTTTCCTTTAGGCCAGTAAATCTGGTCTTTTTTTGTGTGTGTGTGAGTTAGAATTTTGTTCTACATCCTTCTCCAGCTCTGTCCAGAACCCTCTGTTGTGATCCTGGTCAGAGCAGTCAGTGGTGGTAGCCGGGCACCATCTAGCTGTACTGGACTCAGTCTGGAGGAGGCCTTGGTAGTTGTGGTCCATTAGTCCTTCGGACTAATCTTTTCCTTGTATCCTGTTCTCTTCATTCTCCCTTGCTCCCGAAGGGATTGAGACCAGTGGAGTATCTTAGATGGCCGTTCACAGGCATTTAAGACCCCAGACACTACTCACCAAGGTAGAATGTAGAACATTGCCTTTATAAACTGTGTTACGCCAGTTGAGCTAGATGTTCCCCGAGACCATGGTCCCCACAGCCCTCCACCCAGCAGTTCAGTCCCTCAGGGAGTTTGGATGTGTCTGTGGAGCTTCCATGACCTTCCCTTGTACAAGTTGTGCTAGTTTCCCCTGTATTGTGTACTGTCTCACCCTTCACCCAAGATACCACTTATCTATTGCCTATTTAGTATTTCCCCCCCACCGCTCGCATCCCTGGTAACCAACACAGATTGTTACATTTTGTGTGCGAACTTTTTCATGGGTTTTTACAATAGAGGTCTCATACACTATTTGTCCTTTTGTGATTGACTAATTTCACTCAGCATAATGTCCTCCAGTTTCATCCACGTTATGAGATGCTTCACAGATTCATCATTGTTCTTTCTCGTTGCATAGTACTCCATTGTGTGTATGTACCATAGTTTGTTTATCCATTCATCTGTTGATGGGCATCTAGGTTGTTTCCATCGTTTTGCTATTGTGAACAATGCTGCCACGAACATAGGTGTGCATATGTCTATTCGAGTGACGACTCTTATTTCTCTAGGATATATTCCTAAGAGTGGGATTGCTGGATCGAATGGTATGTCTATTTCTAGCTTTCTGAGGAAGCGCCATATCATTTTCCAAAATGGTTGTATCATTTTGTATTCTCACCAGCAGTGCATAAGAGTTCCGATCTCCCCGCAGCCCCTCCAACATTCGTTATTTCCAGTGTTTTTGATTCGTGCCAGTAATGCCGGGGTGAGATGGTATCTCATTGTGGTTTTAATTTGCATTTCTCTAATGACTAGTGATCGCGAGCATTTCCTCATGTGTCTGTTGGCCATTTGAATGTCTTCTTTGGTCAAGTGCCTGTTCATTTCCTTTGCCCATTTTTTAATAGGATTATTTGTCTTTTTGTTGTAGAGGTGTTGGATTTTCTTGTAGATTATGAGATTAGATCTTTGTCTGACTCATACTGTCCAAAGATTTTTTCCCAGTCTGTAGGTTCTCTTTTTACTCTTTTGGTGAAGTCTTTTGAAGAGCATAGGTGTTTGATTTTTAGAGGATCCCAGTTATCTAGCTTATCTATTGGGGTTTGTGCATGAATGGTTATGGTTTGTATCCTGTTAATGCCATGTGTTAAGGCCTGTAGTGTTGGCCCTATTTTTTCTTCTATGAACTTTATAGTTTTAGGCTTTATATTCAGGTTTTTGATCCATTTTGAAGTAGTTTTTGTATACGGTGTGAGGTATGGGTCCTGTTTCATTTTTCTGCAGATGGATATCCAGTTTTGCCAGCACCATTTGTTAAAAAGACTGTCTTTTCCTCATTTGGTGGACTTTGGGCCCTTGTTGAAGATCAGGTGACCGTAGGTGGATGGATTTACATCTGGGTTCTCAATTCTGTTCCATTGGTCAATGTATCTGTCGTTGTACCAGTACCAGGCTGTTTTCACTACCGTAGCTGTGTAGTAGGTTCTGAAGTCAGGTAGTATGAGTCCTCCAACTTTCTTCTTCTTCTTCAGTAGTGCTTTACTTATTCGGGGCTTCTTCCCTTTCCATATAAAGTTAATGATTAGTTTTTCCATCTCTTTGAAGAATGTTGTTGGTATTTGGATCGGGGTTGCGCTGTATTTGTAAATTGCTTTGGGTAGAATTGTCATTTTCACAATGTTGAGTCTACCTATCCATGAGCATGGTATGTTTTTCCATTTATGTAGATCCCTTTGGGTTTCTTGCAGTAGTATGTTGTAGTTTTCTTTGTATGGTCTTTTACATCCCTGGTCAGATTTATTCCTAAGTATTTTATCTTTTTAGGGGCTATTATAAATGGTATTGTTTTCCTGATTTCCTTTTCATCATTCCCCTTATTGGTGTATAGGAATCCAACTGATTTTTGAATGTTTATCTTGTATCCTGCTACTCTGCTGAATCTTTCTATTAGTTCCAGTAGATTTCTCGTGAAGTCTTTAGGGTTTTGTATGTATAGTATCATATCATCTGCCAACAGGGACAGTTTAACTTCTTCATTACCAATTTGGATGCCCTTTATTTCTTTTTCTTGCCTTACTGCTCTAGCTAGAACTTCCAACACAGTGTTAAATAGGAGTGGTGATAAAGGGCATCCTTGTCTTGTTCCTGTTTTCAAGGGGAATGTTTTCAGCCTCTCTCCATTAAGAATGATGTTGGCCATTGGTTTTGCATAGATGCCCTTTATTATGTTGAGAAATTTCCCTTCTATACCTATTTGATTGAGAGTTTTTATCAGGAATAGGTGTTGGACTTTGTCAAATGCCTTGTCTGCATCAATTGAGATGATCATGTGATTCTTTTCTTTCCTTTTGTTTATGGGGTGGATTACATTGATTGATTTTCTAACGTTGAACCATCCTTGCATACCTGGTATGAATCCTACTTGGTCGCGGTGTATTATGTTTTTGATATGATACTGAATTCTATTGGCTAGAATTTTGTTAAGAATTTTTGCATCTATATTCATGAGAGATATTGGTCTGTAATTTTCTTTTTTGTGACGTCTTTGCCTGGTTTTGGTATCCGCGTTATGCTGGCTTCATAGAATGAATTTGGAAGTGTTGCTTCCTTTCCTGTGCTCTGAAATAGTTTGAGTAGTACTGGTACAAGCTCTTCTGTCAATGTTTTGTAGAATTCTCCAGTGAAGCCATCTGGGCCAGGGTTTTTTTTTTTTGGTTGGGAGTTTTTTATTACCTTTTCAATCTCTTGTCTTGTTATGGGTCTGTTCAGATTTTCAACATCACTTTGTTGTAGTTTGGGTAGGTAGTGTGTTTCTAGAAATTTATCCGTTTCCACTAGGTTTTGAAATTTGTTAGAGTATAGTTTTTCATAATATTCTGTTATAATGCTTTTTATTTCAGTTGGTCTGTTGTAATGTCCCCCATTTCATTTCTTATTTGGGTTATTTGTGTCCTCTCCTGTTTTTCTTTTGTCGGTCTGGCCAGTGGTTTGTCGATTTTGTTGATTCTTTCAAAGAACCAACTTTTGGTTTTGTTGATACTTTCTATTGTTTTTCTATTCTCTATTTCATTTATTTCTGCTCTGATCTTTACTATTTCCTTTCTTCGGTGGCTGTGGGCTTTTTTTGCTGTTCTCTTTCTATTTGTTTGAGTTCTGTAGTTAATGTTTTGATTTTTTCCCTTTCTTCTTTTTTGATGTGTGCATCTATTGCTATAAATTGTCCTCTGCGGACTGCCTTTGCTGTGTCCCAAAGGTTTTGGTAAGATGTGTTTTCATTCTCTTTTGATTCCAGGAATTTTTTGATTCCATCTCTGATATCTTCTATTACCCAGTGATGTGTAAGCAGCGTATTATTCAGTTTCCATGTAACTGATTTTTTTCCTTGCTCTTTCTGTTGTTAACTTCTACCTTGATGGCATTGTGGTCAGAGAAGATACTTTGAATTATCTCAGCGTTTTCGATCTTGTTGAGGATTGCTCTGTGGCCTAAGATGTGGTCCATTCTGGAGAACGTTCCATGTGCATTGGAAAAGAATGTGTACTTTGCAGCTGTTGGATGGAGTGTTCTATATATGTCTTATGAGCTCAAGTTGGCTGATTGTGCCCTTTAGGTCTTCTGTATCTTTTCTGAGTTTCTTCTTTGTTGTTCTGTCCTTTACTGAGAGTGGTGTGTTGAAGTCTCCAACTATTATTGTGGAACTGTCAATTTCTCTTTTCAGTGTTGTTAGAATTTGTTTTATGTATTTTGGAGCCCTGTTATTGGGTGCGTAGATGTTTATTATGGTTATGTCTTCATGATGGATCGTCCCTTTAATCATATAGTGTCTTTCTTTGTCTTTTATGGTGGATTTTGTTTTTAAAGTCTGTCTTATCTCAGATTAGTATTGCCACTCCTGCTCTTTTTTTGTATTTGTTAGCTTGAGATATTTTTTTCCAACCTTTGACTTTTAATAAATTCACATCTTTGTTTCTAAGGTGTGTCTCTTGTAGACAGTATATTGATGGATCCTATTTTCTTATCCATTCTGTCACTCTCCATTTATTTATGGGTGCATTGAGTGGATTTAGATTCAGTGTAATTATTGATAGATGTGAGTTTATTGCTGTCGTTTTGTTGTTTTTTTTTTGGTGGTGCTGACGTTTTCTTTGTTCTTCTTACTCTCTTGTGCTGAGTTACTTTTGTTTGCGGATTTTTTTTTTCATTTCTTTTGTTTTTGTAGGTTTTGTTTTTGCTGAGACTTTATGTTTTTCCTCTTTATTTTTATGAGTATGTTTGTTAACTTTCTTTGTTGCTACCATGAATTTTACCCTTATCTTTCTAAGTTTGAAGCAGTCTACCATTACTTGGTATCGCCTTGCCTTCCTCTCCATTAGAAGGTTCTATACCTATGCCGTTTATTCCCTCTTTTATTGTTTTGGTGGTGTTGTCATTTACTGATTACCTGCTCTGATTCCCTGTTGTATTTCTTCTGGTGTTAGATAGTCCTTGAGAGTTCATTTCCTAGATTGGTATCTGGCTGGTATGATCCTGCATCCTAGATTCTGTCTGTGAGCTGAAGTTGTTTGTTCTCAGATCAAAGAACTCCCTTTAATAATTCTTGTAAGTTTGGTTTGACTTTTACATATTCCCTTAATTTCTGTTTATCTGGAAATGACCTAATTTCACCATGAAATTTTAACGAGAGTTTTGCAGGATATATTATTCTTGGTTGGCAATTTTTTTTTCTTTCAAGATTTTATATATGTCATCCTATTGCCTTCTTGTCTGCATGGTTTCTGCCGAATAATCTGAGCTTAGTCTTATTGTTTCTCCGCTGTATGTGACTTCTTGTTTTTCATGAGCTGCTCTCAGGATTCGTTTGTCTTTGGTTTTGGCGAGTGTGATTATGATATGCCTTGGTGATTTTGTTTTGGGGTCTCTCCTATATGGGGTTCGTTGAGCTTCTTGGATGGCCAGCTTTTCATCTTTCATGATATTGGGGAAGTTTTCTGTCGGCAGTTCTTCAATGATCCTCTCTGTGTTTTCTGTTTTCTCCCCCTGTTCTGGAACTCCAATCACTCCCATATTTTTGCTTTTGATTGTATCCCACATAACTCTCAGGGTCTCTTCATTTTTCTTTGTCCTTTTTTCTGAGTTTTCCTGAAACAGAGTTGTATCCAAGCGTTTGTCTTCAATTCTACTGATCCTGTCTTCCACCATTTCAAATCTGAGTCTCAGCCCTTCTATGACACCGTCCATTTCTGAAATCTTGTAGTTAATGTTTTAGATTTCTAATTGTTGTTTTTGTATAATTTCGAGTTGTGAATTTATTTTGGCATTTTGTTCCTGCATTATTTTCCTGAATTCTTCCAATTTTTTGTCCATGTTCTCCATGAATTTGTCTATTTTTTCCTCATTTTTGTCTGCTTTTTGCTTCAGCTCTTGGAGAATTCTGAGTATTAGAGATTTGAATTCCCCATCAGGTAGTTCTGGTGCATTTTATTCCACTGGAAAGTCTGTGGTGTTTTATTTTGGACACCTACTGGAACCATCCTGACCTGTTTTTGTAAATGTTTTGATATTGTCTGCTGTCTTTGGGGCATTCAGTAGTTATTTTTCTCATTTATTGATTGTAGATTTGTCTGTTTTGTCCCTTTTTTTTAAATTTAGCTATGTCTGAGCAGGCTGGCTGTTTGTTCTTTGTTGTTTGCTCGTCTGTGGGCACAATACTTTTCGCCTCCTTCTCCAATTGGCAGGGTCAGTCACTCAGATATGGTACAGCAGGGCAGGTCCAGCTGAAGAGGAGTTACTGGGACGGGTTATTTGTGGCACTTACTACAGCCACCAGGGCAGGTCGGTAATCATTGTAGGGCAGGTTCTAGTAGGCCGTGCCTGTGCTGCTTTGTGGTGTGATGGTAAGCGCATGGTGCAGGTAGGCAGGATGTAGCGGGGAGATTGTTATGTGTGGAGCTAAGATGGATATGGGAGAGAGGAGAGAGGAACAGGAGTCAAAAACATACAAATGAAAAAGAATCCTAGGGGAGCTTGCCACTGGAGTGGAGAGATGAGAGACTATGAAATGGAGAAAAACAGAAAGGGGAAGAGGAAGAGAAGAAAAGAAAAGAATGAATAAATAAGAATCAGAAAGGTTAAAGAACCGCAAAGTTCCCAGGGATCCCACCGGTGCAGCTATGAGGTCTGGGGAAGTCACTCTCAGGTGTTGCAGTACAGCCTGGCTAGAAGGCGTAGAGGTATACAATGCCAGGTATTCAGGGAACAGAAAGAGAAGGAAGATATGGAGAGACAAGAAACTGAGTAATGAAGAAAGACTAAGAGGGAAAAAGAGGGATAAGAAAACAAAACAAATTAAAAAAAAAACAACAAAGAACAAGAAAAGCCCCCAAAAATACAGGAAAAAAAAAAAAAACAATGAAAAAAGAAATGCTCTGAGGGATCCCTCTGCACGTCTTTGCAAGACGAGGGGGCAGGTTCCAAGCCACGCAGCACCGCCTGGCCAGAACGAGCTCCCAACTCAAGAAAAGAAAAGAAAACAAACAAACAATTCAAAATAAACAAAGGAACAAAAGCCCCGGATCCCACCAGCGTGGCAGCCCAGACTGGGAAGCAGCTCCACACTCGAATGGAGCTCCGCAGTCCCTCAAGAAGAAGCAAAGATGGCACACGGAGCCAGGTATTTGAGCAAAAGGTGGGGGAGGTGGTGAGAGGTAAGGAAGAAATCAAAAGACGTGGAAAAAAGCAACAGCAGCAGCCAACAAATGGCACTCAGCCGGCCCGTGCGGGTAGGTGGAATCCATGTGACACCAGTGTGCTTCCCGGCCAAGAGACTGTGGCTACTGGAAGCAGAGGAGGCCGAGTGGGGGTGAAGAAGGGTGGGGTGTGGGAAAGCATATATCGCAATTAACCGGTTGTTTTGTCTCCCGCCGGAAGCTCCTTGAAGCTGCTTTCTCGTACTCCGTTTGCTGGTCTCCGATAGGAGTCCAAGATGGCAGATCCACGCTGTGTTAGCTGGTAGCTGCATGAATCTCTCGTCGCTCTCCGTTCTCTGTCTGTTTTCTCACTGCATTTGGTGCTTGGCTGAGTTCTTTATCTCTTCATTTGATGTTTTAGGGTTTCAGGATTGTTGTTTTCTCTGTTCGGCTTAGTTTTTCGGATCTTTGCTGTGGAGGGACGGCGTGGTGCTTCTGCCTAGAGCGCCATTTTGCTGGAAGTCGTCTTCCCAGCTTTTTATGTCAGCGAAAGAGAGGTAGCCATGAATTGGAGCAGACTCGACAACTAACAAGAGCAACATATCGCCAATATTGCATGGGGCATACTTACACTACCAAAAAAATCATGATTCAGTGGGAAACAAGTGTATCCTTTAATGCAGCTCTAACTGGCATCAGAGAAAACCATCTCATTTTGTTGTTAAAAAAAAGTTGACTTGAAGGGGTTATTGGAGTTTACTATTCTTTAGGAGTCTAGGTGGTAGAGTGGTTAAGAGCTATGGCGGCAAACCAAAAGGTGGGCAGTTTGAATCCACTATCTACTCCTTGGAAACTATGGAGCAGAGCCATTCTTCCCTTCCCTATAGGGTCACAGTGAGTCTGTATGTATATGGTGACTGTCCATATTCACATTTAGGTAATCAAAAGTATTTCTAATCACTTTTCTAAAATGGTTGTGTTTCTTTTTGTTTTATCCTGATTTTTTTGTTTTTCTGGGGGGAAAAGTGTGGCTTAGGTGTCTCGGTGATAAATTTGTCACTGGTCATCATTTATTTGTGGGTGAAAAGAACAAATTTGAAGTAGCTCTGATTGGATCACATTGCTTAAGGAGCTTTGTGCTGTAGGACTGCTTGCATCGAAGCTGATTTGAGAAATGGCGAACCTTTAAAAGAGTAAATTTTAGAAATTTGATGCCTTACTAAAACATTGGCAAAAAGTCTTAAATTAAAATATATTATGTGTTTTAGTTATCTAGTGATGGTATGACAGAAATACCACAAGTGGATGGCTTAAACAAACAGAAATTTATTTTCTCACAGTTTAGGAGGCCTCAAGCCTGAATTCAGGGTGCTGGCTCTAGGGGAAGGCTTTCTCTTTGTCGACTCTAGGAGAAGGTCCTTGTTTTTTCTCAGCTTCTGTTTCTCGGTTCTTTGGTGATCTTCATGTGGCGTGGCATCTGTCTTCCCTCACCTCTCCTCTGCCTGCCTGTTTGTTGTTGTTGCTGTCAACAGAACGAAACTCTGCCCGGTCCTGTGCCATCCTCACAATCATTACGCTTGAGCCCATTGTTGCAGCCACTGTGTCAGTCCATCTCCTTGAGGGTCTTCCTGTTTTTTGCTGATCTTCTACCAAGCATGATGAGGCGCTAGGGACTGGCCCTTCCTGATAACACATCCAAAGTAAATGACACAAAATCTCACCATCCTTGCTTCTAAGGAGATGGATTGACACAGTGGCTGCAAGGATGGGCTCAAGCATAGCAACAATTGCGAGGATGGCACAGGACTGGGCGGTATTTTGTTGTGTTGTATGTAGGGTCGGTATGAGTCAGAACTGACTCTATGGCACCTAGCAACAACAAACAACAAGCTTAATAAGAGGTGCAGTCAACAAAATTTGAGTTATCTTTTGTGGATGTGAATAACAGTTATGGATATCATTTTTCATACTGTGTGGAATTACCATGGATGGGTGATGGTGGCCCTTTCAGAAGCCTCAATGCCTTAGACTCTTGGCTTCTACACTCCATTGTAATCTTGGGCCTTTTTTTTTTTTTGAGTTTTTCTGCCTTCTTGCTTGACTTTCGCTTACTCTTTGATTTATTAATGTCTAACGAGGAAACAAAAAACAAAAAGAAACCTGTTGCCGTCGAGTCGATTCTGACTCATAGCGACTCTATAGGACAGAGTAGAACTGTCCCATAGGGTTTCCAAGGAGCAACTGGTGGATTTGAACTGCCCACCTTTTGGTTAGCAGCTGAGCGCTTAACTACTGCGCCACCAGGGCTCCTCTAATTCACCACTAGTATTCAGAATAATCGATCCTTTGAAAATAAGGTTAGAACCAGAAAATCTAAGAAGAGAGGGTACATTAAAAGATATTAAATCAATTGTATTTGTTTGTAAATGTTGGTGATCTCAGTCCAAAATTTTGTGAGAAAGATATGGCAGTCTGGCCCTGTAAAGATTCCAGCCTTGGAAACCCTATGGGCCAGTTCTGCTCTGTCCCGTAGGGTCTCCATGAGTCAGAACCAACTCAACAGCAACAGATATTCAGATTTAGCTGGAAAACCAGTTCATCAGATTTGTTAGTTCTGGGTCTTAGAATTCATAATCTGCGAGTAAGGACCTGAGGGACTCTGGGAAAGCCTTCATTGCTGGATATCGGATTTGCTCTCTACGTAAGTAAGGAGCCAGAGTACTCACTGCTTCCGGCCAGCAGCCAGTCCTTGAGGATGAGGCAAAAGGAAGGAGGAGGGAGAGAGCGCCTCCCAGCTCTTCTCTCAATCTCTTCATGGTAAAAAGTCTCCCAAGCATCCCAGGGTTGGTCTCTTATCTATTCTGCCATTGACAAGGATTACCGGCTCTTTCTTAACTCATAGAGTCCCTGGGTGGTGCAGATGGTTAATGTGCTATCCTGCTAAGGAAAGGTTGGAGGTTCGAGTCCACCCAGAGGCCCTTCAGAAGAAAGCCCTGGTGATCTACTTCCGAAAAACCAGCCACTGAAAACCCTATGGAGCACAGTTCTACTGTGACACACATGGGGTCACCATCAGCTGGAACTGACTCCACTGCCACAGGTTGGTTGATTGGTTTCTTGACTCCTGACCACATCATTCAGTGTTAATTGGCATGGCCTGTTTTAGATTTTAAGTTCCTTAATGATAGGGAATAAATCCATTTAAGGAGCTTAGTTACTCACAAAATTTTGGACTGAGATCACCAACATTTACAAATACAATTGATTTAATATCTTTTAATGTACCCTCTCTTCTTAGATTTTCTGGTTCTAACCTTATTTTCAAAGGATCGATTATTCTGAATACTTACAGACTTAAAATGAAACAACCAAGACTCCCATTGGCCATTATATGGGACTGAATGCTATCGTTGTCTTCATGGATGTGGACATGGGCTGTGTTTCAGTACCTATAAGTTACACCCAAAGTCGAAGGCTGATTTGTTTATTGAAAGATGATCATCATCACTAAGGGCACTACAACTTCCTGTTTCTTTGAAAGATGCCCTGACCCTTGGAATGAAAATACGTTAGGATTTTCTCCCCTTCTCTTTAGCTATTTAACACATTCTTCGAACTCTTTTCACTTTTGTTTTAGAAATTTTATAGTAAAATATTTGAGTGTTTAAGGTGTCAGCTAAATTAGATTTCGGAGATGAAGTTTTCTGAAGAATTTGGGGTTGTGGCTTTGGGGAAGAGTTGCTATGGGAATGGCAAAGGAAGTTCAGATGAATCCACTTGAAAAATATTGTTTGAATGGCCCCTTTTTGCAGCTCACTGAAATATCTGGTAAAGAAATGTGTAAGTTCGTCCAAGTCTAATACAGAGGCAAAAAGCATCTCGCCAGCTTGGGGAGCATCGTGGCTCTGTATTTGCTGGGCTTCCCTCTGCCAGGTGGGGTGCCACCCAACAAGGGTTTCTAATTTGGCGGTGCCACTTTTAATTAGAGCCACAGAGCCATAAGAGGCTAGTAAGGGAATGGAATGTTGAGTTTGTTGGAAGAATTTGAAAATGGTAACATACCACATTGTTTTTATAAATATTTACCCACATGACTTTCAACAGTCCCATGAGTAGTGTGATGTCATTTTGATGGTCTGAGCAAAATGTAAAACACAGTGCCCAGTTTTCTCTCAAAAAACAAGGCATCCTCCCACTTTGGCTACTGACTGGTCAAGCATGTGGCGTCCAATAGGCAGAGAAGGGCGTATATCAATCAGAATGCCAGCAGAAACAGAAGGCAAGCTCAAAAAGGCTTAACTGAAGGAGATTTAAGCGATGAACTGTGACTGAGGTGTGGATAGGTTTGAAGGAGCCAACAACGGTGGGGAGGCTTCCAGTGATTAGCAACGTGGGGAAGCTGTTACCACGGTACCAGCTGGCCACCACCAGGGCACAGGGCGGACCAGTGCTAGCAAAGCCCAGGGAGGGCTGAAGCTGGAAGAGACCCTGAAATGTGCCCAGAGAGGAAGGTTGCAATAGCAGAACATGGAGAAACAGGGATGGAGCAGGACAATAAGTCTCCTAACTTCTTGTTCTGCCTATCCCCCATCTCTTTCTCCGCCAAACCTAACCAGTCCACAGAAGTGCCATCCATTGAGATCTGTCTGGCAAGGCATACAGCAGAGAAGGGCAGATCTTTTTTTTTTTTTTTTTGAGGTGATGGGGAGACTTGTCAAACAGAAAATATCATCACAAGCGTGTCTTATTTGGCGTTTGGAACTTAGGGTCTTTCGTAAAGTAAACAAAGTACTTGGAAGACTCCCAAATTGCTTAGAATGTTTCACAGTCCTCTCCCCTGTGGGTTCTTTCATTTCCACATTTAAACTAGTAATGTGTTATGCCAACTCCATCCACAAGTAATGTGCATGCCTTTAGAAATGTTCACATCAGAAGCCTATTAAGGAACTTACTCTTAATCATGCTACTACTCATTGCTGTGGAGTTGATTCTGACTCATAGTGACCCTGTAGGACAGAGTAGAACTGCCTCATAGGGTTCCCAAGGCCATCGTCTTTACAGAAGCAGACAGCCACATCTTTCTCCCACGGAGCAGCTGGTGGGTTCAAACCTCTGACCTTTTCGTTAGCAGCTGAATGCTTAACCACGGTGCCACCAGGGCTCCTTCTTAACTCATTATACTCATTAACTCATTATACATACTTTACATATATATTATGATTAATTTAATATTGGGGAGCTCCATACTTATTTCAGAAGTGCTTTGGTCTAAACTTATAGATGCGAACTGCCATATATCATTTTTCCTCAAAGCCTGTTAAAGGACAGCCTAGAGTAATTTATTTTCCAAACAAAGCAAAAGGAACAGTGGGTTTAGCTCTTTTTCTGGTTGATGGGTAAAGGGTTTTCACCCTTAACGTTTCACATCAACCCAAGTGGCTTACCTAGGCTTGGCTCAGAAGTGGTTCTCAGGAGGAGTTGCAGCTGAGGACTTGGCGTTTAACCATCCTGTACACCAGTTAACTTAGTAGAGAGAAAACTCTCATTTCAACCTTGACTGCAGAAAGTGCCTGTCATTTTCAAGTTAGTTCTTCTCTCTGCATCCATGTTCATAATCGCCATCCTGCTTGGACTTGCTTCTTTAAAGACCCCATTCCCTACAGAACTGGAAACTCCAGAGTGGGAGAGGTCAGGACCAGCGGCCATATCTTCAGTGCATACCCTTGGCCACATATAGCATGTGCTGGGCACATAGTAAGTGCAGGAATACCAGTCACGTTAGTCAGTGGTTCACAGGTCTTAGAAATATTTGGGCTGACTTAGACTACTGTTGCCGCAAAGTCAACCCTGATTCCTGGTGACCCCATGTGTGTCAGAGTAGAACTGTGTTCCATATGGTTTTCAGTGGCTGATTTTGAGGAATGAGATTGCCAGGATTTTCTTTTGAGGTGCCTCTGGGTGGACTCGAACCTCCAACCTTCTGGTTAGCAGCCAAGCACATTAACTGTTTGCACCACCCAGGGATGTCACTACTAATAACAGTAGCCAGTATTTATTGAATGTTTGCCATGAGCCCTGGGTGCACTCCATGTATTATCTCATTTGCTCCTTAGAAGAACCCTTCGAGGTAGGTCCTATTATCATCCTCGTTTAAAAGACGAGGAAACTGAGACACTTGTTTATGTTTGGTTTAGGACCTCCCAGTTAGTAAGTAGTGGGCTGGGACTCAACTCCTTGTCTGCCTGACTGCTGAGATTCAGTGTTGGAAGCACTGCACAGTGGCTCACTGTGAAAATGTCACTGACTTGAGATGACACCTTAGAGATGATACTTTTTTTTAAAACTTTGTATCTTGAAATCAGACCCACAGGAAATTGCAAAAATTGTACAGAGAGGTTCCATGTGCCCTTCCTCAGCTTTCCCCAGTGGTAACATTGCACATAACTATACTACAATATCAAAGTCAGGAAATTGACATGGGAGACTTCATCTCGCTTACTTTAGACATGCTATAAGGGGGGACTGGAGAGGGACATGCTTGGTAAAGTAGAGGGTCAGCGAAAAAGAGGAAGACCCTCAACAAGATGGACTGATACAGTGGCTGCAGCAATGGACTCAAACATGCCTACTATTGTGAGGATGGCACAGGACCAAGCAACATTTTGTTCTGTTATACATAGGGTTGCTATGAGTTGGAACCGACTCAACAGCACCTAACAACAACAGATGATACTGTTAACCAGACCGCAGGCTTTCTTCAGATGTCCCCAGTTTTCCATGCACTCATACATGTATATGTATGTGCATGTATGTGTATGTATGTGTGTAGTGTGCAGTTTTATCACATGTATAGATTTTGGATCCATCACCACATTGAAGATACAGAAGTCTTCCATCGCCACAAAGGAACTCCTTCATGGTACCCATTTGTAGCCACACCCACCCACCTCCTACCCCAGTCCTTAATCCTGGGCTCCCACTGACTTGTTCTCCATAAGGTGCCGTTGCTCTTCGTTGCCGTCGAAGTCAGCCCTGACTCACGGCGACCCCATGTACAAAAGCACGAACTGCTGCCCGGTCCTGCACCATCTTCACAATTGTTGGTCTGCTCGAGTCCATGGTTGTGGCCAGTGTATTTTGTGTGCCTTCCAACCTAGGGGGCTCATCTTCCAGCACTATACTGGACCATCTTCTGTTGGGACCCATCGGGTTTTCTTTTGCTAATACTCAGAAGTAGGTCACCAGGCCTTTCTTTCTTAGTCTGGAAGCTCCGTGGAAACCTGTCCACTGTGAGTGACCCAGCTGGTATTTGAAATGTCTGTGGCATAGCTTCCAGCATCATAGCAACACACAAGCCACCCCAGTACAACAAACTGACAGACAGGTTGTAGCTGCATAGGACAACACCTTTTAAATTACTCCCTCTGTCCTTCCAGCACGGTGGGAACAATCCTGTCTCCATTGATAACAGTGAGGTTAGAGAGGATTTGGTTGTTCGTAATAGATATACAACCACAGATAAAGAGCATCCTGTTGGTATTTTTAGCTGCATGCTGCGGTAACTTTAGGATTCCAGCTCTTGTGTTTTCTGTAGAAAAGCTCTTCGGATAGAAACATGGAGAGTTTCGCCCCTGCATGAATGCCCTACGCTCCCTCTTTGCACGGCTGTTCTAATGGAACATCCATTTCAGGAATGACAACTTCATGGTTGAACTTGCAGTGGCCTGGAAAAAGGTACATGAGAGCTGGCACTCGGCCCTCGTCATGGGCAAAAGTATTTATGAACAAGGATAAACAGACGACCCGCTTGTGTTTGCAGTAGTCACAGTCCTGTTGTGTTCTGGGCAGTGCGGCAGTTACGTAAACCCTGGTGTTCATGGTACACGTGCATTTTTGTTTTTAATGCCTTCCAAAGGGAGTGGTAGTTCATAGACCTCTCTTGGGGGAAAGTTTGAACCTTATCAAGATGAACCATTTCCAAAAAACCTTAATAGCTGTTTTTATTCAGGATGGCTACAGAGCGAAACCTTATCATCGGGACACAGTTATAAAGACTTCCTGCATTTATTTGGTTCCCACTATTTAAAAAAAAAAAAAAAGATGTAAAAAGTGCTGATGCTGTCTGCTGCTGCAAACATAGGCACGCTGTTACTGGACATTTCAGTTAATACACAGTTTTGCCGTATGCTTACATCTCGATCTTTGTTAGAGAGGAAGAGTAGTTTTTCATACCTAGACATACGGAGCACAACCTATTGCTTTTAATCCAGTTGCTGGGTAATATTATCATTACTGCGTGGGTACTTCATGTTACCCATGCAAATGTGTGGAAAGGGTCATGGCCTCTTCCACTGAAGAGCCATGGGGCCTTCTGTGAGGTTTCTGCCCTAGTGGATACTTTTTTAATTTGGAGTATCATTAAAAAGGAAACAACCTAAATGTCCATCAACAGACGAATGGATAAATAAAATGTGGTGTATACATACAATGGACTATTACTCAGCCATAAAGAGAAATGAAATTTTGATACATGCTATGACATGGATGAACCTTGAAAACACAATGCTGAGTGAAGTAAGTCAGACACAAAAGGACCAATATTGTATGCTCCCACTTATATGAAATATCTAAGAAAATAGGCATGTGTATAGAGAGCAAAGTTCCTTAATAATCACCAGGGTGATGAAAGAATTGGAAATGGATAGTGGTGTTGGTTGCGCCACATGATGAACATAATTAATCTCACTGAAACATACATGTAAAAAATGTTGACATGGCAAATATTTTGTTATATATATTTTTACCACAATAAAAAATATATCTATAGAATGAAATATAGAACTTTTGCCATGTATACACATATTCACATAGGCAGACGAGATGGTGCTTTATTAGCTGTGTTGTCAAAACTGTAGAATTGTGCTTGTATTGGTTAGCTATTGCCACACTAATGGTGTGTAACAAACTACTGTGAAGGTCAGTGGCTTAAAGCAACCATCATTCATTCTCATGAATCTGTGGGTCAGCTGGTGTTAGCTTACCTAGGACGAGCTCAGCTGTGTGATTCGAGATCAAGCCCCAGCCCGGCAAGATTTGGCTCCTCATTCAGTTCTGTTCCACGTGTGTTTATTATTCTGGGCCCCAGGCTGACAGAGCAGCATCTGCCTAGGGAAATTCAGCGATGGCAGAAGCACGAGATGGCAAGTGGAATTGATGAGGGCATCTTATGGCTTAGGCTGGAAGCTGGCACACGGTCGTCTCCATCCACCTGCCATTGGCTGAGGCAAGTCGTGCCTGAGCCCAACGTCAGCCAGTGGGGAGGTACACTCCATCCATCATGGGGCCATGGCAGGGGTGTGCGTGCACGAGGGATGAGAAATTGGGGCAAATCCCTCACTCTACCACAGTGTTTAATCATATTCTCCCAAAAATATTGATGTTTTGGAGAAGGTGCAGATCTATCCATCTCAGTTTTTTTTTTTTTTTTTTTTTTTTTGGCTATTTGGCCAGTGAGTTCTTTCTATCCTAGATGTCAATATACATTTTATTATGGCCTAATTAAACAACAAAGGCAGGATGGTGGAGCCTTCCCACTGTTATCAGTCCCCGCAGATTCACGTTGATTGGGGACTAGCTACAGGAATACACGGAATGATAATTAAGGTTTAAACTGAATTGCCAGTCTTCTGCTTCTTTGTGTTTAGCGGCTGTGGTTCCTCACACTATCAAAAGGGAAACAGTTCAGAAGTCCCCCACCCCCACCCCCCGATTATTTTAAATCTGCTGCTAGTTACTAGAGTATTCGTTTGAAAAGATTTGTAAACTGAACTCCTCTTTGAAAACCTAGAAGGAATTATGGATCGAGCGATTTGCAGTTGGAAGAAAAATACATTAATCTTTTCGGCCCTATAGAGCGGTCAGTATTTGGCAGTTAGCTGGTTAATTTGATCAGTTGTGACATGTAAGTGGTTAAGCTAAAATTTTTTTAAATGTACACTCAAAATTTACTCTTTGAAGTTTTAAGACCTTTGCTTGTCTTCTTCCATTCCATCAACCCGGTGGACAGTTGCCAGCTCTCTGATTTTTCACTTTGCTCTGTATGTGATCATACCCAGCAGAGTGCCTGCCGTATTGCGGTAGCTCAGTTGTCAAACTACGGTCCACAGGTCAAATCCAGACCCCCGCCTGCGTTTGTAAACCTGCCAGCTAGGAATAGGTTTTGCATTTTTAAATCTTTGAAAAAAATCAAAAGAAGAAGAATATTTCACAAGACATGAAATTTATAAGAAATTCAAATTGTGTTGCCTGTAAGTAAAGTTTTATTGGAACAAAGCTAGGCCCATTCATTTACATATTGTCTGTGGCTGCTTTCATGCTACAGTAGAGTTGAGTAGTCAAAACAGACTGTATGGCCCACAAAGCCTAAAATATTTACTGTCTGGCCCTTAACAGAAAAAGTTTGCTAATACCTGGTCTAAAGCTATGTCTCCAATTACCACAGACACTGTAGATAAGTCTACGATTGTGTAAGTAAAACCAGTTGCTGTCAAGTCAGTTCCGACTCATTGCGACCCCATGTGTGTTAGAGTAAAACCATGCTCCATAGCATTTTCAATGGCTGATTTTCCAGAAGTAGATGGCCAGGGCTTTCTTCTGAGATGCCTCTAGGTAGACTTGAACTGCCAACCTTTCAGTTAGCAGCCCAGCGTGTTAACTGTTTGCACCATCCAGGGATTCCTTTGCATAAATGTAAGAGCCGGAAGAGAGAGGACATATACTGTTGGTGTGGAGGGTACTGTTAAGTACACTTCAGAGAAGGCCAAAATGTCACTAAATAGTCATTTATTCTCCAGTATGTGTGAAGAACTGGGTATGTGTCCAGCACTAAGTGAATATTAAAAAAAAAAGATATTATCTCATTTTTACTCTCAGGGCTCATCTTGAATAAAAGGTAAGGTGCATCTGCATATAAGTTATATAGGTTTGAAACCTGCCTGCCTGACTAGCTTGTCCAGTTCTCCGGAAGTCACCAGAAAACCCTTTGGAATATTTAAGTTAAAAATAGCATTTTTTTTCATGGCTTATTTTGTAAATATTCTAGGCAGAATAATTTTCATGAACATCACGTCATGCTTCGTACCAGGTCAAAGTGGAGTATTATACTCTGAAAAGCGTCATTTACTCTTGGGTTTACAATGCTGGTTCTTGTTTATGCATTTGAGACTTTTACATTACTGTATCCGGAACTCCCTCTGAGGAAAGAATGTAAAGGGCCTCCAAGGGCTGACCCTAAAAACACCACTGCCCCATTCTTTAAACTCTATATAGTTTAGCTCGCTGAGGCTGTAGCCGCCGGAGCAGGGAGTTGAGTGAGCTCTTGGTCCTGCTGGTGCAGCCCGTGTTTTGCCAAGGGATGTGGCCCTGTCTTAAGCTTTGTGATGTTTCTTTTGGCTGACTCTTCCACATTCTTGTGACCCTTTGAATGGAGACGTCTTAACAGCTTTAGCTCCATAACATGGCTTCCTGCTATCATTTCCTGCAGGTCTTGTCTCGGATCTTAGCAGCTTCCTGAGTAAATGTCACCTTGGTGTCTTCTAAGAGGGGCTGGTGGAGGACTCACCAGGCCCTTGTTCCCACTAGATTTGAAGCATAGTGTCCGTGAGTCTTCTTCTCATTGGTCTTTGCAGGAGAATGAGTCTGGGATTGTCTTCAGTTCTAATGGGAGGGGCTCGGTGGGGCACTGAACAGGGTGCCCCTGAGGGTGGGGACCAACTGACCCCAGAGGAGGAAATTACAGTTTAAAATAGAAGTTGGGTCGGCACCTTTGCGGGAGCCATAATACACTAGATTTGGAAACCAGTGGCCTGTGGCGTGTGAAGGTTGGTATCAAAGTCCGTGGATTGGCCTGAATAAGGGTGTTGCCTTTTTCTGGCAATAATTAGGTGGTTCAAACCCAGATTGAAACATGATTTATCCACCTTCACAGTTATGCTGTGCTGGAGAGTTATGGGGAGATGACTTAATTTCGTGTATTTTTCATTTTGACCAGTGGTCAATTCTTTAGTAGAAAAAGGCAGTTTGGGAACAGTGTTTTTGGAGAACTATGATGTATATATATATGGCAGAGGCCAACTTCTTCCAATTTATCATGGTAAGAATTTTCTCCACTGGTTGTTAACTAACAAAGGGCTATACTGTGGACCCTATATAATTTCCCCTCATTAATTAAATTCAAAGATCGCAACTAATAATTGTTCCTTAAAATGATAGAGCCTTAATTAACTGGGAAATGCCCACCATGTTATCAGGTTGCTAAGAAAACCAGTGGCTTTTTGACTAGTGTGACAAATTTCCAAAATGTCTTTAAAGAGAGTTTGATTTCTAGAAGGTTCACCCCTTAAAAAGCTGCAAAACATGATGTCACTTTTGGAAGTTTTGTTTGCTTGTTTCAGTCCATGATTCACATCTGGAGGTGATCGACTCGATGACAATGGGTAAACCTATCCAGGGGTTTTGTCTACAAATGAAGTAAAGAATATTTGCTGTAAACTATTTTGACCTGTTAGATTTTGAGTTTTGGGGGAGGTGAACTGGAGGAAAGTGAAATCGACACTTTTGACTTTAATGAGGAAAATATTGTATGGTGGTAAAATGCTGTCTATTGGTTGATCATCACGTGCTCTAAAATAGTATTTTACAGTGGAGAAACATTTTATTTGTGGGACTGTTCTGCAGAGGCTTCTTTGCAACTTTTAATTTGTTGGTTGCTTAAAATTTTTGAACATCACAGACACCAACATCTTGGTGCAGAAGTAGGATTTTGATAGAGAAGAAATACATTTTTTATCTAGATTTTGTATCTGCACGTGAAAATATAACTCCTTCCATAAATGCATAGAGACAGAAAGTAGATTAGTGGTTGCCTGAGGCTTGGGATAGGAAAGAAGAGTGATGGCTAATGGGCCGAGGGATCTTATTGGGATGAAGGAAATGTTCTAAAACTGGATTATCATGAGGTTGACCACTTGGTAAATTTACAGGTGAATTTTACCATATGTAAATTATACTTCAATAAGGTTGTTTTAAAGATATGCACTAATAAGAGAATCAAAAAGTATTTACTTGCAAATATGGGATTGAAACCAATCTTATACACTCAATCATGAAATAAATTAGTAACATGATAGTATATCTTTTTCCTTTCTAGGCCACTCTCTCAAAAACAAATTGTAATGAACAAGGGAAATCACCACTTTTTACTACTAATTCAATTTTCAGAGTCAGTTCTGAGCAAGCATCCATTTGTGGTCAACCCAGAAATGCCCCACTGATCTAGACACCAGACTTCTGAGAAATTCGACTTTCTAAAATAAGAAACAAAAAACCCATCTGAGCAACCATCAGGCCCAGTTACATAATTTGATGAAAATGTTCTGACACTAGATTATGGTGATGATAACCACAATTTGAAAAATTTACTAAAAATCATTGAATTGTACACTCAAAATGGATGAATTTTATGATATATAAATTATACTATGGTAAAGTTAACATTATATACACACACATGCACACACACACACACACACACACACACACACACACACACACAGAGTAAAACCTGTGAAAGCCGGAAACTGTGTAAGGCAGAAACCTGTCAGAGAAGGAAAACTCAAAATATTTTCCACTAATAGAGAGTGATAGGAAAGTGGTAAGACTGAACCGTGTCAAAGGCGGAAAATTTGCGAGACACAGAAAAACAAGGCAGTCCCGTCAAGTTCCAGCTCTCACAGGTTTCATATATACATATATACATACATATATGTATGTATCTTTTGGTGATTCAGGCCCATTGTCTACATTCTGCATAATTAAGTCACAGCCTCACAGCCACAGGGTCATAGTCTTGTCTTCCTCACTTTACTTGGGACATTTTGTCCTTGAGTGGACATATCCGTGTGACATTGAAATTTCACTTGGGGCTGTTGAAATCATTCTATTTTTGTTTAAAGTTTTACTAAAACCGCTTTCAACCCATTTTCATGTTTTCCTTTGCTTTATTTTCTAGCACAGTCATAGCACCCCATTCCAAATTTAACTTCTTTTCTTTTTTTTCCTTTAACTAACTTCTGTTTATCACTCCCATGCTAGTAGTCAAGTCACTTAGACCTTGTGACTTCATTCATATGGGCTTTTAGTTTCATAACAATTAGTAAGACTGTCTGTGATAGCTGGAGATGCGTTCCTGAGGGACCTGCGTGCTAAATGGTTTACCCTGGGCCCACAGAGTTATGTAGGGGCACCTTTCTCTGTATGCCCGAGATGTATCATTATTTGTTTAACAGTTTTATTGTGATAGAATTATACACGATATAATTCACCCATTTAAAGTGTACCATTCAGTAGTTTTTCATATATTCACAAGGTTGTGCAACCATCACCATTTTTGTCCCCCCCCTAAAGGAAACCCCTCATCCATTAGGCAGTCCCTCCTCACTCACCACCACCCCACCCCGGACCTGGCAACCACTAATCTGCTTTCTGTCTCTCTTCTGAACATTTCACATAAATGGAATCGTATAATATGTGGTCCTTTGTGACTGTCTCCTTTCACTTAGCATAATGTTTTCAGGATTCATCCATGTTTTAGCATGTATCAATACTTCATTCCTTTTAATAGCTGAATAATATTCCATTGTATGTGTGTACCAGCATTTTAGCCTAGAACTAGAGAGTACTTCGGGATCTTCAGCCCCCATATCTTGTCAACTCTAGTAGGAAGAATTGGTGAATAACTACCGTGGGATCCCTCTACCTTTAAATCGACCTCTCTCTGTTCCTGGCTCCTTCTGCTCGGGCATCCACTGAACAGCAATTCTAGATCTCAGTTAACTGTGCAACAGAGAGAATCCCAGTGGTTCAGTCTGGACAGTAGCTTCCATGTTAAGAAAACTCTCTCACCATGCTTCCTCATAGGCCCTTACTGACTGGGTGACTGTTAGGTCAGTCACCACCCATGGGCCAGTCAGCTATGGCCATGGGTGGATCAGTAGCCAGATGGACTTTTAGGCTTCTGGATCCCCCAATGGCTGTTTGCCTCAATAGAAGCACCGTAGGCATGGAAAGTACTTGGTTGCCTTTCTCTGTAACAAACAAGCAAACCACCACCAACAGCCGCAATACAAGACACCTTGCAGACTTGTGTCAAGAATAACAGATACTGTGTGTGAAACTTACGCAGATGTTCACCACTATGCTTGCCACACTGCTTGCCACAGAGGGTGCATTTAGAACTTGGTTGCCATTTTTGTCATTAACTATCCCATCCCGCTCTCACCCCTCCCCCTGCCCCCCACCCCCACGTCATTTCAAGACTTTGCTTGACTGGCTACCAGGCTGGAGTCTTGATCATTGACACAGGAGCCAGTGAGACCACGTTTGACCAATAGGCAAATGACCTAGAGTTCTATTTTCGTAGTATTTTTTTTTTTTAAGTTATGGTGCTTAACTCATTTGTTTTCTTTAGTTATTAATCTTACTGCTTCCTTCAGCGTTTTGTTGAATAGCGTTTCATGGTGTTTTGGTTAAGTGATTTATAGTTAGCTCACAAATTCAAGTCTCAAGATTAAAGCTACTGACAGATTCCTTAGGACATTCATTGTGCTAGCAGAAAGAAAAAAATTGAACCATGAGATGTCATTCCTGTATCTGATTCCTCCATCATTCTGCTTTTCCATCACACACCTCACCCCATTTACCTTCACTGGTCATTTTATGAGGGCCTTTTAAAGCCAACCAAAGCTATACAAATGGCCAGTATGCACATGAAAAGATGCTCAATATCATTAGCCATCAGGGAAATGCAAATCAAAATCACAATGAAATACCACTTCACATCCACTAGGGTGGCTAGAATAAAAAGACAGATAATAACAAGTCTCGGTGAGGATGTGGAGAAATAAGTACCGTCATATACTGATGGTGGGAACATAAAATGGTGCAACTACTTTGGAAAACAGTCTGGCACATCCTCAAAAGGTTAAACATGGACTTACCATATGTCTTAGTTATCTAGTGCTGCTATAACAGAAATACCACGAGTGGATGGCTCTAACAAACTGAAGTTTATTCTTTCACAGTCTAGTAGGCTACAAGTCTGTATTCAGGGCATCAGCTCCAGGGGAAGGCTTTCTCTCCCTGTCGGCTCTGGAGAAAGGTCCTTGTCATCAATTTTCCTCTGGTCTGTGAGCTTCTTGGCTCACGAACGCCGGGTGTATGCTCCCAGTGCTGCTTTCTTGGTGGTATGAGGTTCCCCTATCTCTCTGCTGGCTTCTCTCTTTTATATCTCAAAAGAGATTAATTTAAGACAAAACCTAATCTTGTAGATTGAGTCCCGCCTCATTAACGTAACTGCCTCTAATCCTGCCTCGTTAACATCATAGAGGTAGGATCCACAACACATAGGAAAATCACATCAGATGACAAAATGGTGGACAGTCACACAATACTGGGAATCATGGCCTAGCCAAGTTGATACATTTTTGGGGGGAACACAATTCAGTCCATGACACCATATAACCCAACAATTCCACTCCTAGGTATATATACTACAGAGAAATGAAAACATATGTTCCCACAAAAATTGTACACAAGGCTTTATAGCAGCGTTATTCGTGATAGCCAAAATGTGGAAACAAGCCACATGTCTGTCAGCTGATGGGCGGGATAAATAAAATGTGGTCTCTCCATAGAAGGGAATATTATTCAGCAAGAAGAAAGAATGAAGGAATGAATTCTGTTCATGCTTCAACATGAATAAACCTTGAAAACATTATGTTAAATGAAAACATCCAGTCAGAAAAGTGCACATATTGTATGATTCCATTTATTTGAAATGCCCAGAACAGGCAAATCCATAGAGAAAGAAAGTAGATTGATTGTTGCCCAGGTTTGGGAGGTTTGGGAGAAAATGGGGAGGGACTGTCAATGGGCATGGGGTTTTTTTTGGGGCCGATGAAAATGTTCTAAAGTTGATTGTGGTGATGGTTGCACAACTCTGTAAATACACTACAAACCATTGAATTGTACACTTTGAATGCATGCATTGTGTAGGATGTGAATTATGTCTCAATAAAGCTTTAAAAAAAAAAAATAGAGAAGAAAACAGCCAACCAGAGCTAGACTTTAATGGTCTCGTCCATTGTAAACTAATAGTGTGTCTAGGCCCATTTACTTACGACAAAAAAGCTCTCCAGTTGTCTATTTATATGTTGCTTTGCCATATATGTACTTAAGAAACGTCTCAGTTTACTTACAAAATGTATGTGACAACCAGTTTATTTTATGTCGTGGGAAACAGAAACAGAATGAGTGAGGACTGTTTACATGAACATAGTCTGGCCTTTTGCTGGAAACTCGGATATATTTGAATGCCCCAAACCCACATATTCCACACGTTAATCAGGGCCAACATGCTGGGAGCAACTACGGCTGCCAACCACAGGAAACTACAATGCATTTTATGTGGACATTTGTGGGCAAATGTAGCATCATCTGTTTAACTGGTGTGGTGGTCTTCCTGACGGCAGTGGTGGTGGTGCTGGTGTGTGTGTGTGTTTGTGTTTACATTGTGTGTGTGTTTGCATCGAGCTCAGTCAGAATGCTGTAGGCCAAATAGTACTATGAATTTCTAAAAAGAAAGAAAGATCAATATCTTTGAAAACATACTCTGGCATGCTCTCATTTATTCAAGGATTGCTTTTTAGTCTTATGTTGCCAGAGGATCAGGAATGGGAAAAAGAAGTGTTTCCCCCAGCAACCACTCTAGGTCCGATATTTTACTCGATACCTTATATGTGCAATCTTTAATCCTTACAACAGCTCTCTAATGGAGTTTGGTTAAACCCGTTGCCGTCGACTCAGTTCCGACTCATAGTGACCCTATAGGACAGAGGAGAACTGCCCCATAGGGTTTCCAAGGAGCGGCTGGTGGATTCCAACTGCAGACCGTTTTGGTTAGCAGCCAAGCTCTTAACCACTGCACCACCAGGGCTCCGGAGTTTGTTTACACAATTTTAAAAATGAGGTAACTGAGGCTTTCAGAGGCTAGGTAACTTTCCCAAGGTTGCAAAGATGACAAAAATGGTGGAGTTGGGATTTGAACCCATGTCAGCTGATTCCACAGACCACGTTTAGATTCCCTCATGTTAAGCTGTTTTTCATCTGCCCAAGGAGAAATGATACCTTTTACCCTTTTGCTGTTGATTTCATTATAATTATTAATAAACCAAATAGAAATAAACTGTTGGACTAGAAATTGATTACATGGCAATTCAGTGCTTAAACGTTTGTTATTGTTGGCTGCCGTTGAGTAGGTCCCTGCTCATGGAGACCTCATGCACAAAGTAACAAAATGCTGCCCAGTCCTGCACTATCCCCATGATCAGTTGCAGATTGTACCATTGTGATCCCTGGGATTTTCACTGGCTGACTTCCAGAAGTAGATCACCACGCCTTTCTTGCTAATCCATCTTAGTCTGGCAAAGCTCCCCTGAAACCTGTTTAGCATCATGGCAACACACAGGCGTCCACTGACAGATGGGTGGTGGCTATACTTGAGGTGCGTTGGCTGGGAATCAAACCCTGATCTCCTGCATGGAAAGCAAGAATTTTGCCACTGAACCAGCCAACCAGCAGCTCCTAATACTTGGCCCATCAGGACACTGGGCACCATGTTGAAAAGATACACCAGTCGTAATGGATTGTCAATGTGGATGACTGGAGACGCTTTCACTTCTCGTGGTAATACCATGATGGACTCATTCAGTTCTTTGTTTGATCTGCATTTTCACCTGTAATTATGTTTAGATGATAAACTGGTTCAATAGTTTGAAAAGACAAGGAAATGTCTCCATTAGAAAAATAATAGCTCTTACAATAAGATGGAGCATAAACCCTAGGCTATCCAGGATGTGTGCTTATCTCGAATGACTCATTCTCGATGATCCAGGGTAGCTGAGGATTTACTGTACTGGGTCTTAAGAGCTATGACCTGCCCTTTTATTTAAATATTTTTGGAGACATTTTTCCTTCCTGAGGTTACCCACAGCAGTATCCTTTGACCACATTTTCCTGGAGCTCTAGATTAGGGAAAAAAAATTATAACCACTCACAAACACAAAACTTCTTAAAGCGAAGCTTTTAGGGGCACAAAACTTATGAAACGGAAAAGAAAATTTGGTTCTTGGTGGCAGGCATTGTTATTTTCTTTGAGTTCTAATTACATGGCATTTCTTTGAGATGATCAACAAATGCAAAATCAAAGGACTTTTGCGTGTGTGTGTGTTTCTGTGTTGCCTTACAAAGACCGAGGATTGATTTGAATAGATTGGAAGACTTGATTGTTAATAATCTTCGCAGTCATCTTTGGACTCTCTTGCTTGGCTGGGTTAAGTGGAGTCATATCTTATGGCTTTAATGCAAGGGTGGTCTTGATTTTCACGTGAAGGCTGCTTGCTACTATTGTAGGTTCTTGAGCCAAATGAATGGTAATGATTCAAATTGGGAGTGATGAAGGACAGTTAGGATGGTTTACAATGGTGAGGTCCAAGACAGGTTAGCAAAGAGGGAGAGGCTCGCCAAGGAGATGAGGAAGATGGCTTTTGCCTGTGGCTGAGGCATGAATTAGTTAAGGTGGCGGCGGTGAAATGGAGAGTAGTATCAGGAAAGCGAAGAGTGGTGGAACCGGGGCATATGTAACATGTTGCACTCATACATGCAACATTTTCTCCTCCCCTGCCTTGGCCAGGCCTGGGCTTTCTCCAGCCGCACTTCTTTTGGAAACAGTACGGAATATTCATTCAACGTCAGCACCTAATTAGGAGCCCGTTTCAATGTTAGAGCCTTTTTCATCTCTGCTTTAACATGGCTGAGATATGCCTGCAAAGGAAGACAATTTAGTGACATTGTTAACCATCCCCTTTCATGTCTCAAAGCAGCAGAAGATTTGTTTATCCAACAGGTTTTGCCAAGAAGGCAGTGAATGAAATTTCGATTTTCAAGTATGTTTGAAGTTAACATCTCCCAGTAGGAAGCCAAGCTCAGTCAAGCAACACTTGCCTTTGGAAGTGCCTTTGAGCTCAGCATCAATCACGCCTTAAGGAACGTTCGGCCTTCAGACCAGCGCTTTCCAATAGAAATGCAATTTGGACCACATATGTGATTGTATATTTTTTAATAGCCATGTCTCGAAAAGTAAAAGGAAGCAGGTGAATTAATTTAGTAATGTAGTTTATTTAACCTAATATATCTGAAATGTTGCCATTTCAATATGCAATTGCTATAAAATCATTAGTGAGATACAGTTTTTTGGTTTTTTTTTTATGCCCCATCTTTGGAATCTGGTGTGGATTTTACCGTTATAGCACATTCCAGTTCCTACTGGCCCATTTCAAGTTCTCTGTGGCCACATGGGGTTAGTGGCTACCAGATTGGACAGCATAGCTTTAGGGGTCTGAATTAGGAGCAAAGAGATGACAGATTGGATTCGGTTCTCTGCTGGGAAAGTTTACAGATCAATTGGTAGGAACCTCAAGTCTCCCAGTGCCTACACCCCAGCTATGGACAACCCAGGATGGTTTCCCTTCTACCCCTCTGACATAGTCAGGATCTTGTATCTGCTGGATTCGTGGGTGGGGAGGGTTCAGGTGCCGTGCTTCTGTGTTGCCTGGTAAAATTCAGCTGCTGTTCCCTATTGATAGTCTCCTCCACTTTGAATTCCAGCCCGTTGGTTTTCCCACACTGAGCATCCAACGCAAACTATTGTTTACAGCAATACCTGTTCTTTTCTAGAAAGATGAAGACAGTAATCAGAATGGAACTTAGTACAAGTTGTTCAAGTGAAATTACCTACTTGTTTTGGTGACCCCCCCCCCTTTCCAATTTGCTGGGGTGTATCTTCATCGGGGGTTATATAAATAGCAATTGCCTACCTCCTAAATAGAGTGTGTGATAATGGAGGTAACCTAGGCATCCTCCCACGCCCTGCCACGACTGACGCCCCATTATTCCTTTATGTAATAGTGCCCTGGGAAGAAAGGCAGGCAAGAGTGGAACAGATATTTTGAACATCGCTCGTTTATGAAACCATTAGATCTGGCATTTAGGTCCGAGGCTCATTTTGCTTCTGGTTGCAGGGTTTGTTACCTCACAAAGACGGCTCGGTATCGCAAGGGCAGCATCTTGGAGTTGATACTGACAGTCAGTTGTCAGACCTCTTTGTACAGGCACAGTTAGGGACAGAGCCATTCTAGAAGAGCACTGGCCCCTGCGTGATAAAGCCCAGGCTGTTCTGATGCATTTCTCCATTCGGAACGGAGAGAGCAGTCTTCTGTTTTGTTAATTCATCTGCTATATTCAGTTGTGCTTAAATTAGGCATGGGCTTAAAGCATGACTCACTGACAGTCTTTCATGTTTTGAAAAGGTTCAAAGAAGATGGGAGCAAAATGGATGGAAACACTAGATGCATGTTTGAGCTGTTTTCACCAGTTAATTTTCATACTTCTCATAATACTTGCTTAAAATGAGACGAATTCAAGACACATATGTATAGTGCGCTGTTGTGGCCAAGAGCTTGGGCATCAGACTTTAAATTTCTGGGCCATGTCGTACATTGGGTTTGTATCTGGAATTGGGCATGATTTCAGATTCTGACTCTGCTACTTTCTAACTGAGTGACTTCAAGCAAGTTCTTTGTGAGCCTTAGTACTATCATCTAATGCTGGTGTCAACAAACCTATCTCAAATGACTGTAGTCAGAATTAATACGATGATGTATACAAAGTGTCTGGACAGTGACTGGTACAGAGTTAATCCTGAATAAGAGGCACAGATGGTTAAACGCTCAACTACTAGCAGAAAGATTGGTGGTTTGAGCCCACTCAGAGGCGCCTCTGAAGAAAGGCCAGCAATCTGTTCCCAAAAGGTCACAGCCTCGAAAACCCTATGGAGTTCAGTTCTACTCTGCACACATGGGGTCACCATGAGTCGGAGCCGACTTGACGACCGCTAACAACAACATACTTAGTTTTAAGATTTAACGGGTTACCAGATCTCTCTCTCCCTCTCTGTGTATTTGTTTATTTGGCATGTAAGTCTTTTCATGTAATTATTCTAAAATAGAAACTGTGACAAATCATGTTTGCATTCAAGTCAACAAACAATTACTGAGTTTGGATCATGTCAAAGAACTTGCTGTTTATTGGGTGATGTTGGGCACTTGTCAAGTTTTGAGTATCCTAACCTGTACATAGACCAAGAGGCAGTCGTTTGAACAGAACAAGGGGATACTGTGTGGTTTAAAATCAGGAAGAGTGTGCTTCAGGGTTGTACCTTTCACCATACCTATTCAATCTGTATGCTGAGCAAATAATCCTAGAAGCTGGAATATACGAAGAAGAACAGGGCATCAGGATTGAAGGAAGACTCATTAACAACCTGGCGTTATGCAGATGATACAACTTTGCTTGCTAAAAGTGAAGAGGACTTGAAGCACTTACTGGTGAAGAAGAAAGATTATGTATGCCTTAAATTATCTCTCCTCCTTTCCCCTCCTCTTTCGCCAACTCACTGCCTTCTACTTGAAGCAGTTTATTATCATATACAACAATCTCATGCTTCTGCCCCCTCCCTCTTGCAAATGTTGGCCAGTTATTTTAAGAATGTATCTAGTTAGACTCCTGCTCTTTCTGTTTTATATGGAGACAAAAAATGACTTAGATTATGATCCAAGGTATGTTGCTAGTGAAACACCCATATTAAGGCCATTCTCCACCAACTTTTCAACCCTCAAAATGGCCCAACATCCCAAAGAATCCAGACTTACTGGATCCATTGAGGCTAGAGGAACCCCTGAGACTGTTGCCCTGGGATACTCTTCAAACCTTGAAATGAAACTACCTCCTGAAGTCATCTTTAAACAAACAAAAGGTTAGCTCAAAAAGTAAAGAATGTCATTAAGTTTTGTACTTAAAAAAAAAAAAAAATCTATATGAGACCAGAAGGACAACAATAAGTCCAAAGCATAGATGAGAAGTTTAGGGAGCAAAAAAAACCCAAATCAAACCTGTTGCCATTGAGTCAATTCCGACTCATAGCAACCCTGCAGGACGGAGTAGAACTGCCCCATAGGGTTTCCAAGGCCATAAATCTTTACGGAAACAGACTGCCACATCTTTCTCCCACAGAGCTGCCGGTGGGTTCAAACCAGTGACCTTTTGGTTAGCAGTCGAGCACTTTAACCACTGTGCCACCAGGGCTCCTTGTTTAGGGGCAGTGAGTCTCAGTTAATGGGGGTGAAATAACTAGAGCAGAAATAACGAGAATGTAGACACAATGGGAAAGATGTAACCAGTGTCACTGAACAAAAGGTGGAGAAATTGATGAATGGGAGCGTGTTTTGATGTGTATATTTTCACCAAAAATACAATTAAATTAAAAAAAAAAATCATTTAACAGTTTCTTCAGGAACTACATCATCTCTGTCTCGTATCTCTTGCCTCCGTTTTCTTACTAAATCTATTTGTCCCCAGGCGCCAGGTTTCAAGGTAACACAAGAGTCTTATTCGGTGTTGTTCTACTGTTTTATGCAGTCAGATAACACTATTGCTTTCTATGGTTCTTCTCTGCCTGTGTGATAAATTTCAGCTGAAATATGGGTTTAGTAGATTTTTCAAATTAAGCTTAGAACACTGGTAATCCTTTATCTTATTGTTGTAAGAGAAGATGTTTATGGAGTTTCTCAAGAACTGATTGAAACCCTTATTTCTGGAATATCACCCATCTGTCAGTGGGGGCTGCCTTTTTCTTGTCATCTGGTTCCTAGTGATTACCCACAGTGTCCACATCCAAGTGTGTGGATGTAAGAAAAAAAATGATGACAATCCCACCACATGCAGGTTAAAATGTTCATGCTTTGCCTTTTTGCAGCCAGAGCTGTTTTTTACAGAAAGAGTTTCAGTTTGTGGTCTTTTGGAGCATCAACACTGCATAGTACTCTGGTTTATGAAGAGATGCCCCAAAAAACACTAAAAAATATAAAGTATCAGAATAATTAGCTGAGTATTAGTAATGCGTGCCTAATACGCATGCTCTGATGAGTCTGCCCTCCCAAAGCCATTTACGCGTGAGACCACTGGTTCTCGTGGTACTGGCACCTGATAGTGGGTAGAGGCCAGGGATGCTGCTAAACATCATATGATGCACAAGACAGCCCCCACAGCAAAGAATTATCCAGCCCCAAATGTGAATAGTGCCAAGGTTGAGAAACCCTGTTCTAGATGTTATGTATTTTTCTAGAGGTTATATTGTCTGTCTTCATTTGAGGCTTTGGCCAAGCCGTGAGGACCATATGTCTACATTGGAACTGTCCAGTCTTCAGGTAGCTGGACCTAAAGCTGTGAGTGTTAAGGCCAAGTTGATACCTGTCTCTGAGAGTTGTCAGAGGAAATTTGTTTATTGGGTGGGAGCCTGGACTAGCTACCTTTCAATGTCCTTCCAAACCCAAGAATCCCATACTTTCTTTCTTTTGCCCCGTGGAACTGTGTTTCTGCAAGAATCCTTCCCAAACGCCACGCTCATCATGGCCAGCCTGTTCTCAGATGCCGCCATCAGAGCCAAGAAGAACATTTTTGGAATTTTGATGAATGCGCTGAGAAGGTTATTTTTAAATAGCATTCTGCTATGCAACACCATGATACAGTCTTCTGAATGGAGCTGATTCCAAGTGGAGGCATGACCTCAAATGTCTGAGAGTCCACTATCGAACACTTAGCAAGACCAACCATGTAAGGGGTTTCCAGTTTGATTCACGTGACCAGAAGCTGACACTGCTGCCTCTCAAGATACACGGACATCCTCTTTTTAAAATTCAGGCCCTCTCTGTGGGCACCATGGTCTCGGAGGACATCTGGCTCAGTGGCATAACTTAGTTTATAAAGAAAACGTTCTATATTCTACCTTGGTGAGTAGCGTCTGGGGTCTTAAAAGCCCGTGAGCAGCCATCTAAGATACTCCACTGGTCTCACCCTGTTGGGAGCAAGGGAGACTGAAGAAAACTAAAGACACAAAGGAAAGATCAGTCCAAAGGACTAATGGACCACAGCTACCAAGGCCTCCACCAGACTGAGTTCAGTGCAGCTAGATGGTGCCCGGCTACCACCACTGACTGCTCTGACAGGGATCACAATAGAGGGTCCCGGACAGAGCTGGAGAAAAATGTAGAACAAAATCTAACTCGCAAAAAACCACCGGACTCACTGGCCTGACAGAGACTGGAGAAACCCCAAGAGTATGGCCCCTGGATACCCTTTGAGCTCAGTAATGAAGTCACTCCTGAGGTTCACCCTTCAGCCAAAGATTAGACAGGCCCATGAAACAAAATGAGACTAAAGGGGCACACCAGCCCAGGGACAAGGACTAGAAGGCAGGAGGGGACAGGATAGCTGGTAATGGGGAACCCAAGGTCGAAAAGGGAGAGTGTTGACATGTAGTGGGGTTGTTAACCAATGTCATAGAACAATATGTGTACTGACTGTTTAATGAGAAACTATTTGTTCTGTAACCCTTCATCTAAAGTACAATAAAAAAAAAAAGAATTCAGGCCTTCAGCTATTGGGAAAGACAAATAGAATATCGTGCAGTCGTAGGATTGATGTTGTTATACAGTGAAAGGTTAAGTTAGGTGTCTGTAAAACATTGAGTCTAATACTGAAATATATCTGGATGAAATGATAGGATGTCTGGGATTTCTTTTAATATAAACTGTTGGGGTGGAAATCTAAAAGTTGAATGCTTTAAAAGGAAAAAGCGCTTGACTGCTAACCAGAAGGTCGGCAGTTCAAAACCACCAGCGGCTCCGCAGGAGGAAGATGTGGCAGTCTGCTTCCGTAAAGATTTACAGCCTTGGAAACCCTGTGGGGTCACTATGAGTCAGAATCAACCTGACGGCAGTGGGGTTGACAGTAGTGAAAAATGGAGGTTACGCAGTTTTCATTTAGGCTGCCTGGTCAATTCCACTGGAAGCAGAAGCAGATGTGTTTTTTTTTTTAGCAGGGGAAGACACAAGTTCGTTGTCAGTACTGTTGCAGTCTATGGTGGTGCTTCATTTCATGATTGTTCCAATGACCAGCAAGAAGAAATGATCAGGTTGTCATCTTCCTCGCATCTGGAATTCCTTCCCTGTTTTCCTCTTCATGCCTAAATCCAATGCATCCCTGAAGACCCACCTCAATTCTCACCTCCTTCTGGAAGTTTCTAAAGGTCTTCAAAACTTTATGAATATTTCTCTCTCCACTGAACCTGTGCAGCTTGTATCACCCTCTTTGGCATCGTTTTTTAAAATTGATAAATAATTCCTATACTGTACCATAAAATTCACCTTTTTAAAGTGTAGAATTCAGTGGTTTTTAGTATATATACAAAGGTGTGCAACCATTACCACATGGTTTAGAACATTTTTATCACCCCCAGAAGAAATCTTGTACCCATAAGCAGTCACTCCCTGTTTCCCCTTTGCCGTTCCCACCCTGGTGGCATAGTGGTTAAGTTCTATGGCTGCTAACCGAAAGGTCAGCAGTTCGAATCCACCAGGTGCCCCTTGGAAACCCTATGGGGCCGTTCTGCTCTGTCCTGTAGGGTTGCTATGAGTCGGAATCGACTTGACAGCAACGGGTTTGGTTTTTTTTGGTTCTTCCCCACCCTAGGCAACCACTAATCTACTTTCTGTCTCCATAGAGTTGCCTTTTCTGGACACATCATATGTGTTCTTTTGTGTCTGACTTCTTTCACTCCGCATAATGTGCAAACAAGGAGCCCTGGTGGCATAGCGGTTAAGAGCTCAGCTGCTAACCAAAAGGTCGGCAGTTCGAACCCTTCACCCGCTCATTGGAAACCCTGTGGGGCAGTTCTGCTCTGTCCTGTAGGGTCACTGTGAGTCAAAATCGAGTCAATGGCAACGGGTTTTTGGAATGTTTGCAATGTTCACGCATGTCATAGCATGTATCGATACTTCATTGTTTTTTATTGCTGAATAATATTTCATTGTAGAGATATACCAGATTTTGTTTATCCATTCATCAGTTAATGGCTAATTGGGTTGGTTCCATTTTTGGCTGTTATGAATAATGGTGCTATGAACATTTGTGCACAAGTTTTTGTGTGGACATATGTTTTCATTTCTTCTTGAAATGAAATATAACTAGGAGTCGAATTGCTGGGTCATGTGGTAACTCTGTATTTAACCATTTGAAGAATTGCCAAATGGTTTTCCAAAGTGGCTGCCCCATTTTCCGTTCCTGCCAGCAGCGGATAGGGGTTCCAGTTTCTCCACATCCTCTTTTACAGCTTGATCTGCACAAGTCTGTTGATGTCATTATTCATCTTCGGGACAAATTCTCGCATATATGCTAATCTTTCCTCCCAAACTGGATTGTAAACTGCTTGAGGAGGATGATTCATTTGTTCAGTCTTCATTTTAGTAAATGTTTCTGGATTGCCTACTAAGTGTCAAGGCTGTGCTTCTGAATTGGACATGACACTCAATCGCGTAAGACTCCGTTTCATGGGAGAGACACATCAAGTCACAGCAGCCCATTTCAGGGTGACAGGTGCAGTAACAATGACCTATTCAAGGCACAGCTTTGCCTCCCAGAATCCGTATTGATTGTCTCCCTCCCGCAGTGCCACACTTGCAAACACCACTCAACCCTACTATTTCATAAATTCTATTTTCAAGAAAGAACAGATCTCTGTGTGTGTGTCCTTTTTTTAGTCTAAATGTAGATGCTCAGATTTTTCCCTTCGGCTTTTGTGTTTCAGTACCACTTAGCAAATATGCTTAAAGAAATAAATGCCAGCATTATTTCTAGCTGTAACATTGGAAGTGCAATTTGAGTTATTCTGAAACAGTGAATTCATGAAGAATGTTAATCTGTTGACTTGTAAGTATAAAAGCTGCTGGAGACTCCAGGCTAAGGAAAGAAAAGGCAACTTCTAGAACTTTAATCCCTCTTGACTCAAAAATAAATGGACCATATGCCACTCTCACCTGTAGTTCTGTCTGGTTTTGTTTGTCTTTCTGCAAGGCCCAGCCAGTGGTCAAGAGAAGTTAAGACATTTCAAATCCCTAAACGATGCCAAGGATAAAAGGAAACAAAGTTAAGAAACCACAGAAGTGAAAGCCTCTTGTAATACCATATGCAGGCCCAGTTACACAAATATAAGGTTATAATAGTTAAACAGGTCTTATATTGTGCCTTTTAACACTCTAACAATAGTATCGAATAGTTTTCTTCTGACTTAATTACCCAAGATAAAAATGTCAACTGCAGCATTCCTAAAGCAGGTGTATAAAAGAATTCATTGTATTTGGGAAAAAGTATTGATCACCTGATGCATTCAACAAAAGAGAATGGCATTTTAATTCCATTTTAACAATACCTTAAAATTTCTCCTGTGATTTGTTTGAACAGTGAGAAGAGGTTTATTTTAAAGAAAAAGCTATGAAACGGAGACTGAGTTGGGCATTCATACTAGATATATATGAGTGAAGTTCTTAACTGACTTTGTGGACATAGGAGAACAATAGATACTCCCACGGGTTTGATTTTTTTTAATAAGCAGATAGATAGATAGCTGCTGCCGAGTTGCCTCCAACTCATGGAGACCTTATGTACAACAGAACAAAACATTGCCTGGTCCTGTGATCCCTAAGGTTTTCATTGATTAATTTTCAAAAGTAGATTGCCAGGCCTTTCTTCTTAGTCTGTCTTAGTCTGGAAGCTCCACATCATAGATCACCATGGGTGACCCTGCTGGTATTTGAAATACTGTTGGCATAGCTTCCGACATCCCAGCAACACAACAGCAAGCCACCACAGTATGAGTGTGACAGACTGACAGATGGGTAAGCAAGATGGCTGCCGCCTTAGAGACATCATCCAGGAAATGTCTTGCGGAGTGTCATGCCCAAAGCCAGAATGGTGGACTGCTTGGCTTTTAAGAGGTTTTAAAGTGCTCATGAGGTGGGAGCTGTGGTTCAGGGTAGCAATTCTCAACATTGCCTATGGTGCCATGTTGCTAGTACGATAGCACTCCTACAGGGTGATTCATAGATTAAGCAGAAAAAATGTTTTTACTTGCCATGCTTTTCTCTTTAAAAATAAATATTACTGTTGTTTTAAAACCATATCACTGACATAGTTTTCAGCTCTTTTCACAATTGGTTGTTCTTTAAGCATACAATCTTGGTGAAATCATTCAGAGAGAGAATTATTTTTGGAAGGGAAATAACTATGTAGTAAATTTTCAATTATCCATGATGGTTTTCCCATTGGAATTAAAATCCCATTTTAGTAAATAACAACAGTCACCTTCTCTCTTTGCTAGCCCTTGGAACAAAATGTTTTATGGGGAACAAAACTGAATTTTATTTCTTTTCCTGGGCCTGGAGCCTGTCTTGTGTTTTCACTGACTGGAGCGCCTAATGTTTTCCTCATTTCAGCGATGTGCTGGAGCTGGCTTACACTGGCTGGAGAACCATTTGTGTGCAGCTGTTCCCACCTCCATGTTCAGTTTCTTTACGTTGGTGCCTTGAAATCGGCCATAGCGGGAGTATTTACACCATGGAAATTGGCAAATGCTGCAAAGCAGGGCTTTCCTCCCATAGAGTCAGTTGTTAAACATGTTACCAGCATACGACTGCCCCATTCAGTCCCCACATTTTTTGATAAATATTTTCTAAGATATATTATGTGTCTCCCTCTTCACAAATGTAAGGTGTCCCGGGAAAAGTTGCCCATTCTTGGCCTCATTATAATAATCCATATAGCTGGGTCTGCTTTTTCATGTGTTTTTCATCAGGAGGGGGGATTCTCTCTCTGACAGCCTTGACTCACTTATTGATGGACGCTTGATTGCTCATAGCCCATAAAATTAGAGAACCAAGTCTTCCAGGTGTGCGTGTAGAAGAAAATCAAATGAAAGTTGAAGGAGTTCTATCACAGCATAAAGTTCTTGAGTGAACGGCATACCTTTGTTCACAGGTTTTGTGGCCACTAGTTTGGCACACTCATAGTGTCCCAAGCTCAAAGAGCCCCGTGCATGTCTTAATGTTCTGCTGTCACCATCTTGAAATTCTTAATACATTTTAACAAGAGGTCCCACATTTTAATTTTGTGCAGGGCCCCATAAATGATGTCAGTGATCTTGCTGGTTGCTCAGATGTCTTATTTACTTCTGATTTTAGAAAGTTGAATTTCTTAGAAGTCTGGCATCGAGATCAGTGGAATGCTTCTGTTAACCACAAAGAGATGCTTGGTCAGAAATCACCAAATCCTGAAAAAGTGGTAAAAAAAAAAAAAAAAATGGTGTTTTTCCTAATTCTTTATATATTTGTTTTTCTAAGAAGGTGGTCTAGAATGGAAAAAGATATACTATAATGATACTAATTTATTTCAGGTTTGTGTGTATAATAGTGATTTCAGTCACTCATTTGCAAATAAGTACTTTTGATTCTCTTATTGCATGCTTTTTAAATAACTGCATTGAAGTATAATTTACATGCCATTATTTTTAGTAAATTTACAGAGTTGTCTAAACATCACAATCCAGTTTTAGATCATTTTCACCCCAATAATATCCCTCATACCCATTTGCAGTCATTACTTCCAGCCCCAGGCAACCGCTAATGTACTTTTTACCTCTAAAAATTTGCCTTTTGTGGACATTTCAGATAAATCTCATCCTATCATGCGTGGTCTTTTGTGACTGGCTCCCTTCACCAAGCATAGTATTTCTGAGGTTCATTCATGTTGTAGCAGTAAATGCATACTTTTAAACAAAGATTCATAGGATGTGTGTGGTTTCTGGAAGAGAAAGAATGCTAACCTGTTTGTCTGTGAGGATACGTTTACTTGACTTCCAGTTTCCAGTGAGAGTGAAAGGTAACCCCAGTCCATTCTAATGGCAACTCCGTTCTCAGCATCTAACCACTCACCATTTGGGCAGCTTCCAAATCAACCGTTCACCCCACCTTCTGAGAAAGTCTGTGCTCTTTCAGAGGGTCTAAAGGAAATTCAAGTTTGAATTCACTTATTACCAAGCACATTTTCTGGAATTAGCACTCAGTTGCAAAGATAGTCTGGCAGTTATAAAGAAGCTCTTTTGAGTTAATGTTCATCAATATTAAAAAAATATTTTCCAAGGCATGTAAACAAATAAGGTAAAAATACCATGGATGAGAATTCAGGCTTTCTGGACTCAAACAGGTCTCTGTTGGAATCCTAGCTATGCCACTCAAAGTGTGACCTTAAATTAGCAATTCAGTCTCTCCAAGACTGTATCCTAAATTAGATCATGAATTAATACCAGACGCTACCGCAGGGCATGCCTGTGAGGATTAAATGAGAAAAGTCATATAATGCATTCAACACGGTGCTTGCCATAATAAGTTTTCACTAAATATTAGCTGCTATGATGATGAGGGTGATAATTCTCTCGTGTAAAGATATCTACCATTATTTGCTAGGGGATCACAACAGAACAGATAATGTGAACAAAGTTTTGTTAATTACCTTTGGGTGTATAGATCAAAAATTAAAAAAGAGTTAATAGCACAGTATCCGGCGCTTCTGCACTCAATAAATATTAACTGTCATTACTATGGAGCCCTGGTGGCACAGTGGTTAAAGTATTCAGCTGCCAACCAAAAGGTGGGCAGTTTGAATCCACCAGCTGCTCCTTGGAAACCCTATGGGGCAGTTCTACTCTGTCCTGTAGGGTCGCTAGGAGTCGGAATCGACTCGATGGCAACGAGTTTGGTTTTGGTGTGGTCATTATTATTATTGTCATTATTACTTACAAAGGCTTTCTTTACAGGGTGAAACTATTGAGGAGTTCCTCATTCTACAGTCTGTTTCGGGTGTTTTCTGCTTTCTGCTTTTATTTTGTTTATTTTGGGAAGTGGATTTTTTTTTTTTTATATATTTTATTGTACTTCAGGTGAAGGCTTACAGAACAAATAGTTTCTCATGAAACAGTAGTACACATGTTGTTTTATGACATTGGTTAACAACCCCACAACATATTAAGCCTCTAAATTCTCAACCTTTTTTTTTTTTTGATGAAAATACAGATAGCCAAAGATACACCGTTTCAAAAATTTCTACATACACAGTTCAGTGACATTGACTACGCTCTTCCAACTGTGCTGTTATTCTCACTTAAGTTGAAGGCTTACAGAACAAAATAGTTTCTCATTTAACAGTTACTACACATGTTGCCCTATGACAATGGTTAACAATCTCACAACACATCAAGAATATCCTTACTCCACCTTGTGTTCCCTATCACCAGGGGACTTCCTTGTCCCCTTCTGTCTTCTGGCCCTTGTCACTGGACTACTGTACCTCATTAGTCTCATTTGTTTTTTTTTTTAACACCATTTCAAAACTTTTTACTTACACATTTAAGTGATATTGACTATGCTCTTCCAATTGTGCTGCCATTCTCGCCCAAGATGAAGGCTTACAGGACAAATCAGCCTCCCATTTAGTAGTTACTACAATTGCTGCCCTATAACAGTGGTCAACAATCTCACAGCACATCGACAGTGTCCTTATTCAATTTGTGTTCCTTATCATCAGTTTCCTACTCCCCCTCTGCCTTCTGGCCCTTGTCACCGGACTCCTGTACCTCGTTAGTCCCATTTAGTTTTACTGGGCTGTCCACTCCCAGGCTGAACAGTGAACCTCGAAGGTAACTTCACCTCTGAGCTGAAAGGGTGTCTGGGGGCCATACTCTTGAGGTTTCTCCAGTATCCTTTAGGCCAGTAAATCTGGTCTTTTTTTTTTTTGGGAGTTAAAATTATGCTCTACATCCTTCTCCAGCTCTGTCCAGAACCCTCTGTTGTGATCCTGGTCAGAGCAGTCAGTGGTGGTAGCCGGGCACCATCTAGCTGTACTGGACTCAGTCCGGTGGAGGCCTTGGTAGCTGTGGACAATTAGTCCTTTGGACTAATCTTTTCGTTGTATCCTGTTCTCTTCATTCTCCCTTGCTCCCGAAGGGATGAGACCAGTGGAGTATCTTAGATGGCCGCTCATAGGCTTTTAAGACCCCAGACACTACTCACCAAGGTAGAATGTAGAGCATTATCTTTATAAGTAGTGTCATGCCAATTGAGCTAGATGTTCCCCGAGACCATGGTCCCCAGAGCCCTCCGTCCAACAACTCAGTCCCTCGGGGGGTTTGGATGTGTCTATAGGGCCTCCATGACCTTTCCTTGTGCAGGTTGTGTTAGTTTTGGGGAAGTGGATTTTATCAGTGATTAAAAATTGCCTGGTTTAGAACTTCAGTCATATTTCAGTATGTTTTCTGCTTCATATTACAATAAATAATCTTAATAATTTGTAAGCCCTTCTCTAAAATAGCCTTCTACTTTCCATTTGAAATCTGGAAAAACATCTTCATATCCCATATTTGTTTTGATTTCCATAAAATGAGTAAAGTTCCTAAGTGGTTTGGTAGAAATTAATATAAATGCAGAGCTTAAAAAGCCTTTATTTTTCCTACCAATCTGTAATTTGGGGAGTTTAAAATGCATTAGTCACCATGGATATTTTATTTTAGACATCATTTATTTAATATCAACGCTAAAGGGTACACTCTAGAAGTCTTCATTTAAAGGACTCTCAGTGTGTCTGAGTGTTGTTAATCAACTTCAACAATAAAACGAAATAAGAGATACAGTTTTCACTCTAGCATACTGGTTGGCCGAGGTTTCGATTCCCTAGGCCCTGATCTCTCACTGTGGTAAACCCACAAAATCATTTTATTAGCGGTTCAATGTTCTGTGAGAGGCTTTTGTATTTTTCTTTAATTCAGCGTAAAATTTGTACAGGTTGAAACTTGTCTGTGTTGAGATTGGAAGGCAGTGAGTATTAGTTATTATTACTTCTGGAAATGTTACCCGTATTGTCTAGAGCAGGGTTTGTCTACCTCAGCGCTATTGCCGTTTGGGACCAGAGACTTCTTTGTTTTGAGGGCACAAAAAGAAGCGTCCCTCAGTCGTGGCAACCACAAATGTCTCCAGACATTGCCAAATGTCCCCTGGGGGATTGGGAGGCAAAATCTCCCCTGATTGAGAACCACTGATCTAGGGCAGCAATAGAAACAAAAAAAGAATCTGTAGATATTTTATGATCTAAATGTTGTCGTTATTGTTAGCTGTCATCGAGTCAGCCCCGACTCACGGCACCCCCATACACAACAGAACAAAATGCCTCCCCGTCCTGGGCTATCCCTGTGATTGGTTGGGGATCAGACCGCTGTGATCCATGGGGTTTTCATTGGCTGATTTTTGGAAGTAGATCGGCAGGCCTTTCTTCCTAGTCTGTCTTAGTCTGGAAGCTCCACTGAAACATGTTCAACGTCATAGCAACACGCACACCTCCACTGACAGATGCGTGGTGGCTGCACGTGAAGTGCATTGGCTGGGAGTTGAGCTTAGGTCTCTTACATGGAAGGCGACAGTTCTACCACTGAACCACCACTGCCCCCTATGATCTAAATACCAAAACTCAAAGCCTGTTGCCGTCGAGTCGATTCTAACTCATAGCAACCCTATGGGACAGAATAGAACTGCCCCACAGGGTTTCCAAAGAGCAGCTGGTGGATTCAAACTGCCAACCTTTTGGTTAGCAGCCGAGCCCTTAATCACTGTGACACCAGGGCTAAATAAACCAAAACCAAACCTGTTGCCGTCAAGTTGATTCCAACTCATAATGACCCTATAGGACAGAGGAGAACTGCCCCATAGAGTTTCCAAGGAGCACCTGGTAGATTTGAACTGCCGACCTTTTGGTTAGCAGCCAAGCTCTTAATCACTACACCACCAGGGTTTCCCCAGGGCTAAATAAGACCCTCTTATTTCTCAGTATTGATAGTTTTTATTTCATGGCTGGGTGAATTGTTGATCTGGTGAAGAACACCGGTCCGTTGGCTTTCTGTTTAAAATGATTCCAAATATTTGAAATAGTTGGTCTTTTATAAGCCAAACAAGCATATTTCCCCATTTTCTTTTCTGAATTTAGCTGAGAAAACTTCCTTATTTCTGAATTTTAAAGCTCCTTAAGTCAAGTGGAAAATTGAGTCATTTGCCTGCAAAGCCCAAATGAGGAAGTGATTTTGGCCACAATTATTGGAGTGCTTCAGGTCAAGCGGCTGTTTTGGCCCGATCATCTGGAGACACGGGCCCCCACATGCTCACTCTGAGATGCACATCAGTGGGTGTCAACCCTGGCTGCACATCGGCATGACCCCATGAACTGTAGAACCTTTCTTTCTGTGTCCAGGCCCCAAGCCCCAGAGATTCTAACTGAATCGTCACAGGTGAGGCATAGATCTAGGTATTTTGTCTAAGCTCCCCCAGGTCATTCTAAAGTGCAGCCCAGGTTCTTACCCACTGATATCAGTAGGTATGGCCTCACTGTCTTCGTTCTTAACTGATCGCTTGCCCACGTTGACCTGTGGCCTGCTTTGATCCTGTCTGCAAAGTGCAGCTCTTTGGCCTATCCCTTATTAATTTTTTTTTCTTTTTATTTACCAAATAATTTTTTCAAGTGTTTTTCCTGTACTCAGGCCTGGACTTGCAAGGAAAGTGTTGGTTTATTCTAGTCCACTTAAACCATGACCTTCTCTTGACCGCTGCCTTCATCTGAAACGTTAGCCTCACTCCACCTGAAGAACCTTTATTGGTTTTAAACGGGTATTTCTGCTGCTGCTGGCAGATCATTATCCCCGATTACCATTTATTTTTTCTACCATCACTGACCTCTATATTGTTCTTATTACTGCTATTTGTGGTGTCATTTTCTCTCTTTTCTGTGTGGCCTTCTTATTCATTTTGCCGTCCTTAGAATACTTGGCCATGTTTTACCCGTTCTTAAGTGTGTCTCAAGATGCTGGGAGAGTATTGTTTTACTTGACCCTAATCTGTTTGCTTTCTGAATTTTTAAAATCCACCTGCCTGTTATTTTTAACTTGAGACCAGCATATTTTGCTTGTGCCCTATTTAAAATATATGCCCTGTGTCCCTGTTTACGGCACCTGAGGCATTTCAGTGTGACACCTCACGTCTGCAGGGCGCCCATGTCCCTATTATGGCTAGTGGAGCTGGGCCAGGTAAACCATTCCAGGCGTCCAGCATCTCGTCACGTCTAGAATCACCTCTCCCCAGCCCACAAGATGTGCTCACCTGCCTTCTAGGTGAGCCAGCCTCTCCTACAGCCCAGATGTGTCTGGCTACCTTTGCCCTTCTAAATAATGTCTCAGTGATCTTTATCCTTGACTTGCTGGAGCGTCTTTCTGCTAAGCCTCTCCAGCAGCTTTCATCTTACTACTTCAGAAAGTTCTTCCAAAATAAACCATACATTGCCTCACTGCTAAAACTTACATCACGTTCTCTCTGCTGTGGTCTCTGAGTCACTGCCAAAAGGCCCTTCGGATTCATCCCAGTGATTTTGCCGTGGAGGTTCGCACAGCACAAGGAATGTGGGGGCCTCTTTTGGCCTTTTCATTCCAATTTAAGGATGGATACATTGTGCCTGCTCTGTCCTTGGATTTTGTAAAGTCTGACCTGTTGTTTGCGTGTGCAGGTTTGCAAAGGTATTTCCATTGCTCCCACTTCAATTAATACTCAGTATATCAAAGTTATATGTTTAAGAAGTGTAGCTTTTCTTAAGTGGAACTTACAAATTTTACTTTATTTGTAGATCTTATCATTTTTACAGTAACATAAAAAAAAAACTTTGTTGATCCTTTTAAATACCAGCCAGTCAGACTCGCAAATCTAACACTTAGTTTCCCTGAGCGTCTAAACATTCCTCACAAAGTCTGAACTTCTAGATGTAATCAATGGGATTTCCTCAAGTATTTAAACTTTGACTACAAACAACATTAACTCCCAAATATTTTAATTAAAAGCATAAGTTTAACATGTCAGATGCTCCCAAACATTTCAAAGATCTCAAAGAACAAATAAAACTTGCATAGCCTAACATGCTGATTCCGGAAGTTACTATTCTCCGCAGCTCAATAGTATGAATACCAGAGTTGGACTCATTTCTTTGTTAGCTCCATATTTTTTATTAGTATTAGTACTGCCTGTATGACTATCGGTAGCAGTACCAACATTAGCAATAACATTAGCATTATTAGTAGTAATAGTACTAGCACAAGGTTTAGTGCTGATAGCCGTGCTAGTACTAGTGCTGATCTTAGTACTAGAACTGCCAGCACTAGTACTAATCTTAGTGCTAGCATTAGTGCTAGTATCAGCACCAGCACTACACCAGTATTAGCACTAGCACTTGTATTAATTAGTACTAGTGCCTATATTGGCTTAGTACTAGGACCGGTACTAGCATTAATATTAGTATTACTAATAGTAGCAGTACTGCTAGTGGTCTGAGTGTTAGTACTGGGACGAGTATCAAAGAACGTGTGCCTTCCATGTTTGTTTGCTAACGGCGCCCTTCCGCCGAGGTATTTCTGTAAGCGTGCTATGCTGATTTTTTAAAGCAACTTGTAAAAAGAAATGAGCATAGTGGCACTTAGGAAGATACCTTGCAGGGAGAAGAGCATGGTTGGCGAACGGACATAGAAGGTGTACATTATTTGCATAAAAATACAGTCGTTTTAATACTAAAACTAGTACTTGCATTAGTATCAGCATCAGCATTAATATTCACGTTAGTACCTAGTACCAGCACTGCCATCAGTATAAGAACTGATAGCAGCACCAGCACCAGCACCAGCCTGAGCATTACCATACCTTCTCAGAGCTGCAAGGTTACTGACCCAAATAAGGAAAACAGAGATTGTGTGTACGGTTATTGCTTGAGAAGGTGGCTTCAGAGTTATAAATTCATTGTTTTATTTGGAAATTTTGGACCAAGACATGAAGAACTTTGGTTTACCAACCCGATGCTTCAACCTGTGTGGGTCTTTATTGGGCTATAGCCATTTATATGGTAGTAGGCTGCTAACTGAAAGGTCGGTGGTTTGAACCTACCAGCGGCTCCGTGGGAGAAAAGACCTGGTGGTCTGTTCCCATAAAGAGTATAGCCTTGGAAACCCTATGGGGCAGTTCCGCTCTGTCCTGTAGGATCGCTATGAGTTGGAAATTGACTCTACAGCACATAACACCAACAGGACTTTCTAAGCCTTGGACTTTTCTTGCAAGCTGGAGAATCATGGATCACCCTTACCCAACCCTTTTACAGTATTCGCTCATGTAATTTTTACTGAAAATTTCTGTGACCACTTTTTATGGACTGACTAGACAAATGAGATTTGTAGGGTAACCAGTAAGCATCCTTGGTTGTCCAGGACTGAGGAGTTTCCCAGGACATGGAGCTTTCAGTACCCAAAACAGGAAAGTCCCCAGGAAATTGGGACAGTTGTCACCCTAGGTTCTAGACCAGTGGCTCTCAGCCCTCTTGCTCACTAGAATGGTCCAGGGAGCTTTTCATACATTGTTGTTGTGTGCCATCGACTCAATTCCAACTCATAGCAACCCTACAGAACAGAGTAGAACTGCCGCATAGGGTTTCCTAGGCTGTAATCTTTGTGGGAGCAGATCACCAGGTCTTTTCTTCCGTGGAGCTGCTGGTGGATTCAAACCACCAACCTTTCAGTTAGCAGGCAATACCAGGGCCCAAACCCTGCCTCCAGAGATTCTGATGTAATTGGTATGGGAGTAGTGCCCAGGAATTGGTATTTTGAAAAATCTCTCCAAGTGATTCCCACGTGCAGCTGGGTTGAAAACCTCTGTTCTGCATCCTCTACCCAGTTTGCAACAGCTTGTGAAACATTTTACGGCCTGCTTTGATGGAAGGCAAGTCAGCAAAACTTGAATTTGGGTTTTATCAATGTGTAACATTTCCAGTAAGCATTCCTGGGGAAAATCACACATACTTTTCTTTTATATCACGTTCTTTGTTGTTTTTGAGTATCATTAAATGCTCAGATGTTGATTATGGTTTTTTTTTTTTTTTTTAATCCTTGGCAGTTCCTTGACTTCTTTGCTCTTATTCCGGACTTATAATTCTGTAAAACTCTTCCTTTTGAATCTTATTCTCTTATTATGAAGTGACTCTAACAAAGTACACTGATTTAAAATTCAACAATTGCTGTAAACATCATTCAAATTTTGGTTTGCTTGTTTTTACTATTTGGGGGCTGATATAATTACTTTTTTTTGCTTTTCCAAAAGAATCTTAATACTTCGTACTCTGTTTTTAAGTTGACTCATTATTATGTCTCAGCCCAACCACTTAAAATATCAAGGATCTAGAATTCTCTGCCTCCTATGACAACATCCTTTCTCTTTGCTTGCAATTAAAAAGTGTATTTAGCTTCGTGAATAATCGAGGCCCCAAGATGGAAAAACAAATAGATTTTATATCAAAAGCCAGCCTGGTATCTTGGTGACTCATGGAAGACCATGTTTAGGCTTAGAAGGGATGTGTGTCCCTTAATAGAACCGTGATGTCTGCTATGGACAAGGGAAGCGGCGGGGGTGACAACTTGTGCACTAGGCATTTGGCGTACCTGTTGAATACGCCTTTACGAAAACTCCTTCATCCTAGTTTTCAAAAAGAAAAGTCAATTAACATCGTATGGATTAAACTATATATTTTAAAATTGAAGTATTATCAAAGATCCCAAAATTCTTCGATAAAAGTAACCAGTTAGTCTGCTCCGTCTTCCTAACACTGGTTTCTCTGCTCTTAAGATAAATAATTGAGACGATAGGTAATTTAGTTGTGTTAGCAGCAGAGGGGCAGTTGCTTCTTCAGTTCACATACCTTCAGACACAGATTCTTTCCCTCTACAATGTGCCACGTTTGATCATGTGTCAATAGCAAATACCTAAATCAAAGACTTACAGAATCACTGAGAGTATGTCCAGTCGCTCTTGTGAAATGGATTAATTGTAAAGCAGATTGTAGTTCTCCAAAAGGACTTTATTATTATCCACAAGAACCATGTAATTGCATTTCTGACCAAGGAAAACATCAAAGATAGATGACAGTATTTTAGAAAAAGCTGCCATTTGTAAGACTCGACAATCATTTAAAGTAAATTATGTGCCCAAGCCTTTAAAATGGACATACAGATAGTGCATAAACTAATTCATCAGGGGAACTTAAAGTACTGTAAAATGTATATGTAACATTAAAAATACAACTCTACGGAATCTTCTCTAAACATAGAAGTAGTCTCTCTGTAGTAATCATTAATTTAACATTTATTTATATCTATCTATTTATTTTTGCCTTTGGCATCGAACTGTTTTTGAGAATGATTGGGTTGCCCCAACTTGCTTTAACTTTAAGCTATTTATAAGTAAAATGAAAAAGAGCTTCATACTTTCCTCCCAGGGTTGGATGAGGTTTTAATTAGCCAGTAATGTAAATTGCTTAGCCCGGTGTCTGTCCTGTGGTAGGTAGGCTTTCGTTAAGTTTAGCTAAAATCTCCATCACCATCATCATCATCACCACCATCACCACCATCAACATCACATCATCATTGTATTGACCTAGGAAGCATCCAGAAACTACTGTTTTGGTTCTTCTGCTTGGAAGTTTGTTGTTATCATTTAGAGTTATCATTTAACGGAAAAGCCATAATAATTACCAGGATATTGAAACATACTTGAAAAATAAGAGTCTTAAGAGTTTGTTCTCAGAGCTGCCAAGACAGTGATAACATGTGTTCACCGGATGCAGAAGGAATAGATGAAAATGGAAGGAACTGGGTAAGGACGTGAAGGGCATTTTCTTTTAATACATGGTTTGGGACGCTAAAAGGAGCCAAATGAACATCTCTCTCCACCTTCTTTTCATTCAAGCCACTTCTTTTTATCCTGTTCCCCATACTAATAGATCTGTTGGTCACTGGCCACGCACTTTTCTTGTCTCCAACTTGCAGAACTTCCTCTCAGGTAGCACGGATTTTTGCTTGTCTTATTCTTAATGCTTCATCTTCAATGTAAAGAAAGAAAGAACACCAAGAGACAGTTACATTTGTCATTTTTGCCACCCCAGGATCAAAAACAGTTGTTGCTGTGGTGTTTGGAATAAAAATCCTTAAAACAGCCTTGTATACAGAAGTGACTCGTACAGCCTTCACTCCTGTATTCATGCCAGCAGATATTTTTATCCAGTTAGGAAGTAACTAGAAGCTTTATTGAAGTCTGGTCCACCAGCCTCTGTGGTGCAATTCTGGCAAATGACTGCATGAGAAAGTTCTGTACTCCTCCTGGTGGCAAAAAGAAATAACTAACACACCAGTGCTCCTTATGGGAGAATATTATTGACAGAAGAATTGATGCATTCAAACTGTGGTGTTGGCGGAGAATATTGACTATACTGTGGACTGCCGAAAGAATGAACAAATCAGTCTTAGAAGAAATACAACCAAAATGTTCCTTAGAAGCAAGGATGGCGAGACTTCGGTTCGCTTACTTTGGACACATCAGGAAAGACCAATCACTAGAAAAGGGCACACCATTTTTGGTCAAGTAGAGGGCCAACAAAAAACGAGGGAAACCCTCAGTGAGATGCATTGACACAATAGCCACAACAGTGAACTCACTCAACTATATCAACAATCATGAAGATGGCACAGGACCAGGCAACATTTTATTCTGCTGCACATAAAGTCACCATGACTCAGAGCCAACTCCGTGGCAACTAAAAGCAACAACAGTGTGTGATTTAAATGCTGCTTTACCCTTTAGCCAGTTTTTTCTCGTTGTGGGTTGAGTTGTGTTCCCCAAAAATATGTTCAGGACCTAACCCGCGGTACCTGTGAATGTGCCTGAATTTGGAAATAGCATCTTTGCAAATGTAATTAGTTAAGTTAACATGAGGTCCTACGGAGTAGGGCGGGCCCTAATCCAACATGACTGGTGTCCTTATAGAAGAGGAAATGGGAAGGAGAGACAGGCACAAAAGGAAGACAGCCCTGTGACAAGGGAGGTAGAGATGGAAGGTACGCTGCCACAAGCCAAGGAATGCCTGGGACCACCAGAAGCTAAAGGAGACGAGAAAGGATCTTTCTCTAGAGCCTTCCGAGAGAGCATGGTCCTGCCAACACTCCCAATTCGGACTTCCAGCCTCCAGAACTGGTACTTTGTTATACAGCCCTCGGAAACAAGTCCACGTGTTAAATTTTGATCTCAGCCCCTTTGGGTGCTTTTGTTCTTGGAACAACAACTGATTTTTATCTCTAAGGTCTTCAATCAGGATTATTTCAGGATCACAGCAATAGGTCCAGCATTTTGGTCACAGAACTAGGTTTTAAGCCTCATGACCATGACAGTAGGTGTTGGGTTTATTGTTTTTATTTTCTTGTTATTTGTTGTTATCGTTGTTGCCTCTGAACTGAGAAAAGACGAGAATTCTAAATATAATGCATACAGTCTGATTCCTCTAATTCAGTAGACAGACACTTACCTTTCTGTGTAAAACAGAGTTTTGAGAACATTGGCTCATAAAAGACGTATCTTTCTGACAAAATAGCGCCCTGGTAGCGCAGTGGTTAAGAGCTTGGCTGCTAACCAAAAGGCGAGTAGTTCAAATCCACCAGCCGCTCCTTGGAAACCCTATGGGGCAGTTCTACTCTGTCCTCTAGGGTCGCTATGAGTTGGAGTCGACTCGACAGCAATGGGTTTGGTTTTTTGGGTTTTTTGACACGACGATCACTAACCCTGCCTGAGCCCTGGTTCTGCACCAGGGAGTTCAAATATATCTTCATTTAACCCATCCTTACAAGAGTTCTAGGAGGGACGCACCATCATATTCCTGCTTTAATGATACGGACACAGCTACCCTGAATCACATGGGGTAGTAAATGAAATGGTTCTGGCAGACTCTGAGCCAGGTCTGTCTTATTAAGAACCCATCCTGTAAGGCAGTGGTTCTTGATAGGGGTGATTTGGCCCACAGAAGACATCTGGCAATGTCTGGGACATTTTTGGTTGTTGCACCTGGGGACTGGGGTGCTACTGGCATTTAGTGGGTAGAGCCCAGGGGTACTGCTCAACATCCTTCAATGCACAGGACAGCCTCAGCTGACAAAGACTTATCCAGCCCAAAATGCCAATAGTGCCGCTGTTGAGAAACCCTGCTGTAAACCAGCGCCACTGAAAGTGTGGTCCTTAGACCAGCGGCATCCTCAGCACTTGGGAGCTTGTTGGAAATGCAGAGCCACAGCCCCCATCCCAGACCTACTGAGTCCGACACGCTGGGGCTGGGGCCCAGGAACCTAGATTTCACCAGCCCCCCAGGTTCTTCTTGCACACTCAAGTGGGAGAAGCTCTGCTCTAAAACACCAGGCTGTTCTGTCTCGTATTGAGCTGGACGTGATTGCGTGGTTTCCTCATCACTTTCCAGTGTTCCAGTGTTGAACAGAAGTTTCTCTTCAAGCATCCAAAAGAGGAAAGTCTGGCATATACTAGGAGCAAGTGTGACTCATGGGAAATTGGTGCAAGTAAACTCCAAGAACCATGCCCAGCTGAAAATCTAGGAGTCTCTTTTTTCCGGTTTTCTCTACCTGAGGAGGAAAGTTCTGGAGACTCAGTCCAGGTTCAGAAGATGTCTGCAGGCACACTGGTTTGCTTTTTGGTTTGATTATCTAAAATTAAACTTAAAAAATGAATTCAATAAAATCCCATTGAAGAGAATAAGAGCCAGAGAATGCTAAATAACAGAGTACATTGAGTTTCTGATTTATTGATAGCCCCTAAATAAATCTTCCTCTCTATTTGTGCTTTTATCTAATCACAGAGTGTCTTCTGGAGAACCAGTGCGATAATTATTTTGATCCAGGTTTCTCTCAAAAAATTGTTTATTGCTTGGTATTTATGTGCTGTTTGTGGGAATGCATTATGGGTAAGGATGCATTATCAAGGATAAAAATATCAGATGGAAAGTCTGCATTCAGGTAGTTTTTACAGTAGCGCCGTACCATTCTCTGCCTCTTAATCAACTCTGCTGGAACATTTAAAAAAAAAAAAAAAGTATTTTCAAAATTTGAAGGGGAAAAAATATATATAATCCCCTAATTTAGAACCTTTGTATATTGATTAGATCCTTTGACTTCAGAGAGTTAAATTTTTTGTAAAACCTGAGGAGGGTTTTCTAACTTGTCGATTTTGTCTTCACCATCTATATAATGGTTGGGAAAAATAGCATTCTTCAAAAGGTATTCTTCTAGAATATTCTTCACAAGGTTGGCTACCTTAAAGTCATCTGGGTGGTGGGCAAATTCCCTGCTCCCTTTGTACTGAGATCCAGATTCATATTTTTATATTAGCCATGTTTAGGAACTAGTCATAGGGGGTGAGTCTCCAATATCAATAATTTCTTAATGTGATGGAATTGGAATAGATCGCCTTAGGGTTTTAGTATTTTGGTGGCTGTGTATTCATTGTAAATATTTTATCCTCATTGGGAGATCATGTATATCAGTCAGTGAACCCACAGGCTCACATGTTTGTAGAAGTTCTACAAGAATTTAAGCAATTAATTGACCAGGCCACTGGCACCACCCCTACGCACTGTTGCTATGACTCTGCTAAGACGGTCAAACCATGAGGCAGGCTGACGATTTGGGGATTGCAGCATCGCGGATGAATTTCATCTAGAAGGATTCTAGGCATTGCTAGGGAAGGCCGGGAAATGGATGTGTGAGTTTTTCCAGACAGTTGAGGTTTTACCCTTTACGTATTGACTTCCATTTTCCTGAAAATCATTAGCATAACAACATAAAAGTGTACATTGAAGTGTGAATTGTGCATTGAATTGTCAGGGAAAACTCAGTGCTAGGTTGCGGCCATGACTAAGTCGCACACTTCCGGCCTTTGAGAGGCCCGTGTTCCTAGATTGAGACTGCTCTGTGAACCACCCATTGGAGAGCAGCAGATAGTGTGATAAGTTGCTCTGAGGGCGAAGAGCAAGGAGCCACAACCAACACAACACCCTTCCCTGCTTTCTAAGGCCTCCGAAGGTCGTGTCTCTTGTCTCCAAGCATCTGAGTCTCTGCTGTAGCGAGGAGGCCTCCGGGGAGCCTCCCTGTGTGCAGGAATTTTTGTCTAGCTCCCAAGTGGCTCAAGATGGTGCAGCTGCTCTAATTGGTTTTCTTCTCTCCCCTCGTCCATCGCAGAGCCCTGGTGGTGCAGTGGTTAAGAGCTTGGTTGCTAATCAGAAGGTCAGCAGTTCAAATCCACTGGAGATCAGTTAGAGATCAGCAACTCATTTGGGTAGAGTTTAGAAGGCAGAAAAAGGAATCCTAAAATGTTAGCAGTGATTATCAGCCTGTAATAAACGCAGTGTCTCTGAATACTGTAATTTAAGACAAGAGGTCAGCCAATGATTAGTAGCAAGAGTTTACTTTTGTACAGGGCTGTAAAGTTTATAGATTCTATTTACGTAACAGTCACATTAACTATTCCTACCTTGTAAGGTGGGGAGGGCAGGAATCACCAACAGTTTCTAGAAGAGAGAGATTTAGGGATTTATGGAGATCACACTGTCTAGTAAGTGACAAAGCTGAAATAAGCTCTTGGTGTTGGTTGGCTACAACTCTGAAGTGTCTCCCGGGCTCCCTAGTGAAGAACCATTGTACCTGGCATGGTTCAAGCCACGGTTTTCTCTACTGTGGTTTCTTCTTCAAACACATCCATGTTCACTCTATCTTCCTGGAATTCCTGGTCCTCTAGTGGCACCTTTCTTGGCCTTGTTCTGTCATTTCAGTCGGGCCTGTGAAGGGAAGGAGATGCACATGTCCAGTCTGCCATCTTGAACTGGAAACTCCTGTTTTCTCTCCTGCTCATCCTCACCACTTGATTTGGCCTTAACAATAATAATAATAAAGAGGAAGAAGAACATTCCATTAACTCTTTAAATATACCATTCTTTTTAAAATTTTCCCCATCATCTTTGGTCTGTCTTCATTTTTTTCCTCATTATAGATTTAATCTAGAAAAGTGGGCAACGTTTCTTCCATCGTCACATCTCTGACTAATAACCCGTTTGGAAAGGTTCTCTGCTTTTAAGAACCCATGTGATTACATTGGGCCCACCCCGATAATCCAGGATAATCTCCCCATCTCAAAGTCCTTAACTTAATAACATCTGCGAAATCCCCTTTGCCATATAAGGTAACATATTCACAGGTTCCAGGAATTTGGAGGCTGTTAGCCTGTCTACAAGGAGCCCTGGTGGTGCGGTGGTTAAACGCTTGGCTGCTAACTGAAAGGTCCGCAGTTCGAACTCACCAGCTGCTCCACAGGAGAAAGATGTGGCCGTCTGCTTCCCTAAAGATTTACATACTTGGAAACCTTATGGGGCAGTTCTACCCTGTCCTATAGGGTCGTTATGAGTTAGAATAGACTCAACGGCAATGGGTGAGTCTGTCTACTACACCACATTATTCAATAGATGAGTTTCCGGTCTTCATCTCCCTATGCTCCCGTCCCCTCCCCCCGCTGTGTTTGTGAGTGTGTGTACCTTATCATCACATTATTTTCTCCCTTCTGTATTTATACCCTTTTTGTTTTCTCTTTTCATGCTACATCACCCTCCCTCTCTTTTTTACCTTCCTTTCGTCCTTTGCTGTACAGATAGTCCCCGACTTATGATGTATTCCAGTTACCACAAACTGCGCTTACGACCGTTCGTTTATTTATTTTTGCACATCTTATCATTAGTAATATGTACTACATACAATGTTGCAATGACTAATTTGCTGATTTTATCATATCTGTAAGGTTATACGTAATGTTTCCAACCCCCAAAGACAAATAAAGATTGTTTTTATAAAGATACTGATAATAAAAGGCAATAATAATGACAACTAAAAAAAAAAAAAAGAGGTGTTCAACTTACGTCAGAACCAACTTCCGATGGGATTATTAGAACAGAACCCTGTCGTAAGTCAGGGACTACCTTTATTCTTTTTTTCCTTCCTTATTACAACCCCGCCCCCCCTTTTTTTTTTCAATCCCTCCTTACCATTTCTTATTCATTTGGCTGTTTTTGACTATTTCAAACTCATTCTATCTTCCTGTTTTTTTTCTCTCTAATTTTCTTATTTCTTTCTTGGTCTCTATTTTTACACAGCATTGATCCAATCTCTTCTTTGGTTCTTATTTGACTTCACCCCCTTACCCTCACTCTCCATAGAATTCTTATCTCCACGAACACACATTGCATAATTTCTGTGGCTCCTGCAGCCCCGACTGGACAGTTTATATTTTAGAGTTCGAGCGGGGCAGGTGGGGGCAGACCAAGTAGGAAGACCATGGGTGCTGAGAATCACAACCCAGACTTGTACAGATCAGCCTTATAATGCCCTCGAGCTCTGCAGCCAAACCGAGTCTGAAGCTGAAGTTCCTGTTGAAACCTTTTAAGGAAACTTTGCAAAGACATAGGCATTTGTGCACACATATGTAAATATATGCGTGTGTTCAATAACAAGGGTCAGAATAGAATTCAGAGTGATCTAAATAGTCTAGTATGGATTCAGTTCTTGTCATTGTACATTTTCCTACGTTTGCGACAGCACGCCTTTAAAATATAAATGTTCTCCGTCATTTTACAATTTATGACTGCTTATTTTGTATGATTCTAAATATGTAAGCATTTCATCAGCTGCAGAATTGTCATTTGTAGACTTTGCAGACAGTAATGTTAATGATAACGAGATGGCATTATACATATATCGCTGAGGTTCTTCATCTTTTCAGGCCACAGACCTAATCTGTGCAGAATCAGATCTAAACTATATACTTTTCCACCAGAGAATGTACCTGCACACAGTTTTGCATCCATTTCCAGGAAGTTCCATTCACAAACTCATTCTACAAGTATCTATTGTGCATAGCAAAGTGAGAGCTATTACCCTGGGTAGTAAGATACATTAGTGAATAAAATAGTTAAATGTTTCCTTTAAGGAGGTTATGCTATAGAAAAGGTCTCTGGGCCGCACAGATGGTTCGCAGTCTTCTACTAACCGAAAGGTTGACTGTTGGAACCTATCCAGAGGTGCCACAGAAAAAACGCCTGGCGATCTGCTTCCATAAAGATTGTTGTTATGTGCCGTCGAGTCAATCCCGACTCCTAGCAACCCTATAAGACAGAGCAGAACTGCCCCATAGAATTTCCTAGGCTGTAATCTTCACTGGACCAGGTCACCGGGTCTTTTCTCCTGCAGAACCTCTGGTGCGCTCAAATTGCTGACCTCTCGATTAGCCGCTGAGTACTTAACCATTGCACCACCAGGGCTTCTCATCCTCCAAGAAAATCCTATGGAGCAGTTCTGCTCTGTAACACATGGAGTGGCTACAAGTTGGAATCGACTTGACGGCAATGGGTTTTTTTGTTTTTGTTTTATGCTATAGAATAGGAAGACTGACAACAAACCATTAAATACGCAATTTGCCAGATGGTGTTAAGTAAGATAAGGAGAAAGAAGGACTGGGGGGAGTTACTAGGATGGTCAGGGCAGCGTTCGGAGAAGGTGGCATTTAATCAGAGATATGACATAAGGCAGAGCTGATATTTAAGGGATGAGTCAACCATTGTAACAGCCCTTTGTGTCTCAACGTGAAAAACACATTTAAGTTCTTACACACAGCCATGAGTAACTAGAAATTAGCACATTCCAGAGAAGACAGACTCTTTCCAATTTATTTGGTTTCCAGTTTGACTAAGCAAACATATGATTATCCACTGCAACAGTAGTTCCAAAGGTGGGATTAGATTGCCCACTTCTGGGGATTTGAGAGAAGAAAGGGTTACAAATAGATTTGGAAAAGAAAAGTTTAAATCGCCGACAGCTTAAATTTGTATAATGCCTAGATATACAGTATTGTCCAATAGACATTTTTGTGAGGCTGGAAGTATTCTGTATCTGCTCTCTCCAATATGGCAACCACTAGCCACATCCACATGTGGTATTGAGCACTGGGAATGTGGCTAGTGCAACCGACTGAGGAACGGAATTTTAAATTATTTTTAATTTTAATTAATTTAAACATAAATAGCATCAGCATCACCTAGGAGTGTATCAGAAATGCCCAATCTCAGGTCCCACCCCAGTCTGCATTTTAACAAGACCCTAGGTGATTCATCTGCCCGTTATAGATTGAGAAGCACCATGCTAGACTTCCTAGCTGTTGTTACTTTCAACACCGAGTCTCCGGTCTTTGTGTTTATCTCCTCTTTAGCCTGCTGGGCTGCAGTGAAGGCACAGGTGCACCTGGATCTTGGTTGAGGGTCAGCTACATGGCTGCAGTGTACTTGAGTTAAGCCACCCTGGGAAGGCAGTGTTCACATAGTGAGGTCTACTTGGTCACCCTGCAGCCCAGGAGGCTCTTTACAGGATAGAGTAATTTGAGCAGAGGTTCGCAGCCTTGGCTGCACATTAAAATCACCTGGGGAGCTGTAAGGGCCTTAATGCCCAGCCCAGGCCAAACCCTAAACCAAACAAATCAAAGCAGAATCAGAATCTCTGGGGGTGGGACCCAGGCATCAGCGATTTCTCTAATCAATCAGCCAGTGATTTTTGATCAGAATTAATTATTTCTGTAATTCCTTTTTAAAGCTCCCAGGTTAGCCCCAAGAGCAGCCAGTGCTGAGAACTGCTGGGTTTGGGCCCAGGGAATAATCTTGCCTTAGAGGTTTTCCATTATAGCTACCTAGCCACTGGAGTTGAGATGCCCCAAGTGCCATGAAGACTGAATCTCCACTCCGGAGCCTAGGTGAGAAGGACTCAAAACCAGTCAAACAAAACTGTTGCCATCGAGTCGATTCCAACCATAGCGACCCTACAGGACAGAGTGGACTGCCTCAGTGGGTTTCCAACAGGGCTTTGAACCAGTTTGTTCCTACCTGAACCCCTGCGAGAGTTTGCATTTCTAACAAGTTACCAGGCGATGCTAATGCTGCTGGTTAGGGACCAATTCTGAGAACCACTAGTGGAGCAGTAGTTCTGAAAAATTCATTATACATAAGAATCACCTGGGGATCTTGTTTAACTGCAGATTTGGATTCAGCATATCTAGGGTGGAAATGAGAATTCTCAGTAGGGGTTCAAACCAAAACGCAACTGGTTCGAAGCCCTAGATTCCAAGGCTGTGATCTTTGTGGAAGCAGCCTGCCACATCTTTCTCCCGTGGAGTGGCTGGTGGGTTTGAACTGCTGACCTTTTGGTTAGCTGCTGAGCACTTAACCACTGAGCCAAATATTTGTCTTGATTCTGTTGTTTTATATTATACAGCTGAACGGTTGATAATTGCTTGGTCTCAATAACAAGAAATTGCTTCTATGTAGGAATATTAATCAGATGGGTGGCCATTGCTCTTTCCTTGGACTGCCAATCCACTTAAATCTCATATGGATAAATTTTGAAATAGAGAAAACACCATGTTTTCTTTATCAGCGCGCAGTTGTATGCCAAAGGAAATAAATCACAAATTGAATTTACCTCACTAATACCACCTGTGCTTTTGTTACCTAGACGTTCCCACCTGTTTAATCATTCCATTGCCAGTGATGCCCAACTTAAAAAAGCTGGTTAGGCATGCACTGTGCCCTCTGCTTAAATGTCATCCCCAAATGGTGGCCTTTGGAAAGTTACGTTATTTTTGTATTTGAATTGCTTTTCAAAGAAAAAGCACAATTCCTTTCTATTGTTTGCATGCTTGAAAAGGCAGACCTTCTGTTTTCCAAATCCACAGAAGCAAGGATTTGATTTGCAGAAGTTAGGAAGTTCTTGTGGCCAACTTTAGCCCTTGCGCTTTAGAAATCTTGGGGAAACATTGCTATCATTTGCTTGCTCCTTCCTTCCTTCCTTCCTCCTTCCCTCCCTCCCTGTCTTCCTTCCTTTTTTTTTTTTTTTTTTTTCTGTCTTTATTATGAACTTGGGGGCGGGGGGCAGGTGATGGTTTTGTTTTTTCCCCCCAAAGTAGAGGAAACAATATCTCCTCTTTTACTTTTTGCTTTTTTATTTTACTTACCAAGCAGGCATTTGTTGGGCTATTTTCTCACCTACTAACATCCATGTATCCCGGGATTGAGGATCAGCTACCATAAGCTCTTTAAAAGGCTGATAATAATGGGCAGAGATGTAGCATCTGAATTTTAAAAATATAGAGAAGTGGAAAAATTATAAAATATTCATGCAGGACATTCAATTACTAGAACCTTTCATTTCCTGTGTAGTAATTTGTATGAATGTGTTTTTATTTCAATATTTACATATGGCGAACATTTCTGGAGTAACTTTTTTTTTTTTTTTTTGCACCTGATTAGAAATAAAGGAATAAAGCAACATTGTCTTGGCTTTTGAATTTCCAAAGTATTTCCTTAACCTTTCAGCATAATTAGAATTGTAAACCACTTTCTCAATTAAGTTAATAATAATTTATTAACTTGTATTTAAGATGCACATGGAAAGAATAATATGAAATCCATATGCTATAGTGAGCATGGAGAATTTTTTTTAATAAAACCATTCTTCATCAGTAGCTGCACGTGGTATAGTTAATCACTGTTAGGGATTGAATTATGTCCCCCCAACATGTGTATCAACTTGGCTAGGCCATGATTCCCAGTATTGTGTGGTTGTCCTCCATTTCGTGATCTGATGTAATTACCTATGTGATGTAAATCCTAACTTCTGTGATGTTAATGAGGCAGGATTAGAGGCAGTTATGTTAATGCGGCAGGAGCCAATCTACAGGATTAGGTTGTATCTTGAGTCAATCTCTTTTGAGACATAAAAGAGAAAAGTGAGCAGAGAGCAGAGGTACCTCATGCCACTAAGCAAGAAGAGTTGGGGCAGACTGCATCCTTTGGTGAGAAGCTCCTAGACCAGGAGAAGATTGATGACAGGGACTTTCCCCCAGAGCTGACAGAGAGAAAGCCTTCTCCTGGAGCTGGTGCCCTGAATTTGGACTTCTAGCCTCCTAACCTGTGAGAGAACAAATTTCTTTTTGTTAAAGCCACCCACTTTTGGTGTTTCTGTTATAGCAGCACTAGATAACTAAGACAACCACTGACTCAATAATCCCAACTTCTTTTTAGTGAGAATAATTCTTTAGTTTTACATATTGGAATTAAGTCGGGGGAAACTGATAGTAAATAAGCATAGATATTCATTATGTTCCTCCTTTACCTAGAAAAAAAATATAATCTTGTTGAATTTGCCATCTGATGATAATAACACATCTGGATACTTTCATAACAAAGCTGTAGCACATACTTGAGGCCTTCAAAAGGAGAGAGAAGGGACTATATTTAGAAAGTAGCTTGGACTTCAGTTGCAAAATTATTCATGACAGATCAGTCTTCTTCCCCTTTTGTTTTATCAAATGTAAGTATTCATGGCTTAAAATTAACTAAGCAGAATGCAAGGATGACCTTCTTCCCATTTAAATATAGTTTTTACTCATTGGCTTCAGCCCCTCAAATAATTACACATATGCACTGATTAAAAATATATAATGAGGTATATTAAATCTGATATAAGATATCTTACTTTTAGAGACATTTCTTATGTTACAGCTGAGTCTTTTAGAAGAACTCACCTGTGCCAGATTATGTAGATTCTTAGGCTATGAGCATAGGCTCAACTACTAGTCTTTATTTTATGATATACTTCACAGAAATCAGAGATATTGATTATCTGTGTTTACTTGTGTTAAAAATAATCAAAACTCACCGAAATTTGAACATAAGGTTTATTCTGAGCAGTTATTCTATATGTGTATAGGGAGATCATTTTGATTCCAGAAAAAGAAAATGGCTCCAAGAAGCTAGGTACAATAGAGCTTATAAAGAGAAGAGGAGGAAGAAATATAGAAGATCAACCACTGGCTAATCTTAACATGATTGATTGAGCCCTGCCTTCGTCTCTCTGCTGAGATCCACTGATAATAACAGGTTGTTTCTAGCCTGGCCCTCCACACACCTGCAGCCATGAGGCTTTTTGAGATTTAAATTAGGAGGTAATGGTTTGACAACTATCCTTTCCTAGCAGGGTAAGACAAATTTACATTGCTGTAGAGCAGTTTCTGGCAGGCTTTTGCAGTTTGGGTGAGGCCTTTTATGGTTAATATTTGGTTTCGTGAATACGAAAAACCTTAAAATCAAAGTAAGATGTCTGCTATTAATTTTCCTATACAACATCTGTTATCCATTTTTTTCACTTGAATTCCAATATGTAAAACTATGCCTTATCTTCCTCATAAATAATATTTGATTAATTTGTTAGTGATTAACCATATGCCAAATGAATATTGGAATGGGAATTTTTAATACAAAACTTTTTCATGTTAGCTTTGTAATGTCTCTATTAAGGATTAAAAAATTTTAAAATTATTAAAGGTGTCAAACTAAATCAATAATTTGTCCAAGGGCAAGCTTAATTTTTTTTTTTTTTTTTTTTAAAGTAACATAGTAATTTAGTTAGTTTGGGTCAGACAGTAAATATTTGAGGCTTTGCTGGCCATACGGTCTCTGTCAAAACTCTTCAACTCTGTTGCCTGAGCACAAAAACAGCCATAGACAATACATAAATGGATGTGCCTGGCCAGTTCTAATAAAACTTTATTTACAATAACAGGTGATGAGATGGATTTGGCCTGTGGGTCGTAGTTTGCTGACCCCTGGCTAAGAGGATAAACAGCTATGTGCCAGGAGAGCAAATCTGGTAAGAGAAACACTTTGTGGACCATGTTAATTTTGATGTGGCCCATGTCCTGGCTGCCTATTCTCTAGAAAACCAGTCATCCCTCCAATCAGATAGTGGAAATGTGCTGGGGATTTTTCTCCCTAGCTGCATGGAAATTCATGCAGCAAATGAGATTTATCACTGCCAAGTGCAAGCTGGGTGGAAAAGTATAAATTCAGTCCTGCCTATTTTCCCGATGACCCGGCCCTCTTTTCGGCCATTATGACAGTTGGACCAATCTTTGCTATGGACATATTTTCCACACTGTAGACATACTTTGAAAGTGACCTGCCATCCAAGTGCTGGGAGCAGTTAACTCAGAATGGAGCATGCTTAGTGCGCATATAGTGCTGGACCTCAGGAAGCATGCCCTGATAGTGCACCAAGCTCTCAATTGAGAGGGCCATTTTCTTATGTTCTTCATGCCATAGGTACTGTGGCCAAGGCAAGTGGTCACTAAATAAGTCAGTGAATGAATTGATGGAAAATTATAGTCTATAGTGAGTTTTGAATTATAGGAGGTAAAAATACAGCACATTCTAACTATAGTCATTTCAAACTCAATATCCAGTTTTATAATGACTAAATGATCAGAAGTTATTTTCCAGTGGGCAAATAAGCCAAGTTTCTGATCTCTTTGTTCCCCTCCCATTGCTGACTCTACTCTGAGAACACTGGCCCTACCTTAGGACTGACATCAGAGGAAAGAGAAATGTTTATAGCTAGAAAGGACCTTACAGATGAGGAAGATGATAACCATTCTAGTGACCACAGTGATTGTGCCCCCATAGATATAAATAGGAAGCTATTGTTGACAAAATGCTATTTCAACCCCATCACTTCACATATGTTAAAACGAAGACTCAGGTTATGTGGCATTTGAAAGACTGAGGGAAAGAAAGTGAAACTAAAATTCTTGGAGTTTTGCAAGCTGATACCCAATTAGGAAAAGGAAGAGACAAAAGTTTTTTAAAAGACCTAGTTTGTAGAGTTTGTTCAATCTCCTTATTTGTCTAATATTTACTCTGTTTCTTCTGGTGGTAATACTGTATTTTAGAAGAGTATATACTGTTCTGAGTTGCTCCCTGCTGCCACTGTTTATACACGCTAACTAGGGGAGGCAGCCACAGTACAGAGAATTGAATCCCCCAAGTGACAGTGAAACAACTATGAAAACCAGAAAAACCAAACTCATCGCCATCGAGTTGATTCTGACTCTTAGTGACCCCATAGGACAGAGTAGAACTGCCCCATAGGGTTTCCAAGGAGCAACTGGTGGATTCGAACTGCCGACCTTTTGGTTAGCAGCTGATCTCTTAACCACTGTGCCACCAGGGCTCCAAAACAACTATGAACTGGGGTTAATTACCAACTTTCAGCCAAGAGGCTTGTTCCTGCCTATCTTGTAGACCTTTGCTCCTTAAAGTGTGGCCCCTCAGACCAGCAACTTCTGTATCACCTGGGAGCCTGTCGTTGTAGGGGAAAAACATCACAAAGTTGAGTAAAGCAAAAAGAAAGTTTTATTCGGCATATATTCAAAAAGGCAAAAGTGGGAAACGGACAGCCATGCTGCCAGAGCCACGTCTGTCCAAGTTCAAGGAAATATCACAGAACAGACAAAAGTGGGAAAACGGACAAGCACGCTACTAAAGGCATGTCTGCCCAAGTCCAAAGACCATTACAGAATAGGCAAGAATGGGGAAACAGACAAGCATGCTGCCACAGCCATGTCTGTCTGAGTCCAAAGAATATTCCAGAATAGGCAAGAATGGGAAAACAGACAAGCGTGCTGCCACAGCCATGTCTGCCTGAGTCCAAAGAACAGTTACAGAGCCATCAGCATATATTAACATTACAAATGGGCAAAACCATCGAAAGCTTAGCCTTTTCAGATTGGCTAGAAACTGTGATCCTACATTTTGAATTTCTTAACAATCCACTGGTACAGGTTTCAGTAACGGGAGTCAGGAGGGTCTTCACTGGTCCAACAAATTTCTATTCACTAACTGCTAATAGAAAAAGATAAGAGTGGAAAGTCTTTTGTGTTCTGTTTGATTGGCTTTATGGGAAAGTTTCCCTAAAAGATACTTTCCAAGATTCTCCTAGCTATTGTCTTTATACCTCAGGGCCCAGTTGATGTGTCCTTGTGAGTCCTTGTGAGCCCTGCTCCAGCTGGGTCACATTCTCTATGCTCAAGGAGAAGGAATAATAACTCCAATATTATTTCCTAAATCACTGTTCAAAATGCAAACTCTGGCCCCATTTCAGACCTGCTAAATAGAATCTGCATTTTCCTAACTGTCCCAGGAGATCCATGTTGTGCTTGTTGTTGTGTGTGATCGAGTTGATTCCGACTCATAGCAACCCTATAGGACAGAGTAGAACTGCCCCCCCATAGGGTTTCCTAGGCTGGTGGCGCAATGGTTAAGCACTTGGCTGCTAACTGAAACGTTGGCAGTTCAAACTCACCCAGCGGCTCCTTAGGAGAAGGACCTGGCGATCTGCTCTCGTAAAGATTACAGCCTAGGAAACCCTATGGGGCAGTTCTGCTCTGTCACATGGGGTCACTCTAAGTCGAAAGTTGACACGATGGCACCTAACAACAACAGCAATCTTTATGGGAGCAGATTGCCAGGTCTTTTCTCTCTCGAAGAGCCACCGGTGGGTTCGAACCACCAACTTTTTGGTTAGCAGCCAAGCCCTTAACCATTGTTTAACCAGGGCTCCTGGAAGATACATATGCACCTTAAAATTTGAGAAGCTTTGTCATTGACTATCCCAGACAACCCCAGCCCAGTAGTTTGAAGACCAGGAGAAACATTTCTCTTTATCATCAGGAAGAGGACTGGGAAACAAAGCAACAAGCAGGAAACTACTACCATGTCCTTGTATACAAGAAAGGCTTCATCTGCTCCGGAAATCCCACCTGCAGAACATTATAGTGGGGCTCAATGGAGCCCAGGGGAATGTTGGTTACAGGTTTCTTCAGACCAGGACACTTGTGAAAGAGAAAGGGCCACTAGTAATGATTACTCAGGGACCTTAGATGGAAACCGGAGATGTCCTAAGCAAACTGGCATGTACGATCACCCCATGATAGCATGTAGGTTTTGTTTGGTGAGAATCTACCAAAAGATTAGGGTTCTTTAGCGTGTAAAAAATGAAGACAGAGCAATGGGAAGTTTAAAGCCTACAAATTAAAAAGATTGACAGCTACTTGTTTATTAAATTATTTCATTCCACAACTATTTATTTAACCCATTCCTTCTTTGGCAGGTATCTTGTAGGCTACAGACAAGAGCCAGTAGAACTTTACAGGATGGATAATACCTGTTAAGCTTGACAATATTAGGAAATTAGCAATATTAGGAAACACTACTATAGAATAAGAGGTAACCTCATAGAACTCATAAATTGAAAGCCTCTTTGTCCTATTTTCATCCGGTATCTTAAGAAGTGATCTAGTCTACCATTTTGAAATTGAGAAATTTTTTAATAATTTTTGATAAGTTCATGGAAGATGAGGCCAAATGTGATAATTAAGGGAAGTTGGGAAGTTAGTATTGGGGGATGGATGGTAATGCTATTTTCAATGATAATAAAAATAAACTTGCCCTCACTCATGTGGCACCTGGATCTTCTGACAGATACTGAATCCTGGGCCAAATGGGCCATGATGAAAATGAAAACACATGTCAGCTTTGGAGTTGACCATCTCTTGTGTGTTTTAGACTAGAGTATTTATCCGAAGAGTATGTCCACCCTGAGCTGTACCTCGTAAATGAAAAGTACAACACGTTCAGCCTTCATGCTGAAAAATAAACAGCAGCCTCATCCATTGTAAACAGTAATGCAACATGCTTAGCGAGATTTGCAGATGTATCCGTTTGGATAAACAGTAAGAATCCTTATTAATAATTAGCCCTCCTCCAAGACACATGGCACTCTGTACCACATAGAAAAATCATTCTATGGCTGTGATTCTTTCTCTGGCACTGAGAACAGAGTCTATAGTGCACGGTGGGAGAGCAATTAAACTTTGTGGGCCTAGTAAATGAATCAGATGGCATTTCAGGGATTCGGAAAGAGGGAAGCAGTGTTAGTCATTCCTGTTTGTTGCTTTAGTTCTTCTCTCAGAGTGCAGAACTGTTCCAAGGCAGCTCACATGGATGGTCCCAGGTCAGTGCAGGCAACCAGGAAGGAGAGGGCAAGAATTGACCTTGTGGCGTTGCCAACTGTCTCTTCTATTCTGGTTTTGCTTCCTTTGTGTAGAGAAGTAGATGTGCCTGCCTGATAGGGCGGAAGCGTGGAAGGCCCAAGACCTGGAGATAAGGTCCTGGTCTCTCCAGCTTCCTGGGTGATTCATTAACCAGCCGCAACACCGAGGCTCCTCAGTGCCGGCAAGTCAGCCCCTTTGGTGCCCTTGTGACAGGGCCTTGAGATACACAGCAAGTCAGGACAATTGGCAAATTATTGACGATCAGATTGTTTACACATAGTGCTTTGTGAGCTTGAAAGAAGCTAACTTAAACAAAAGGTCATCTTTTTGTTATAGCTAGCTCCATGTGAGAGTCCTGGGTCAGTTTGTCCTGGGAGTAAAAGATCTATCACAAAGGAAAAGCGAATATGCGAAGTACATATTTGTGTGTGGTCTTCCTGTGCAAATCCCATGCAGTCCTGCTGCCTCAGGGCCCACTCCAAATAGGATCATCTCACTCTCCTCTGGCTTCACCTTCTTCACGCACTCAGTTCTTTCCTCGTGTCAAAACCCTGCCCTGAGCAAACCTCTCCTGAAAGCTATCTCTTCTATTTTCTAACTGTACAGTCATTGGTATTAGTTGCCATCAAGTCGATTCTGACTCCTGGTGAACCAATGTCTGCAGAGTAGAACTGCTCCATAGAGTTTCCAAGCCTGTGATAACCAATGTCTGCAGAGTAGAACTGCTCCATAGAGTTTCCAAGCCTGTGACCTTTCAGAAGCTGATCGCCAGACGGGCCTTCTGAGGTGCCTCTGGGTCGGTTTGAACCACCAACCTTTTGGTTAGTAGTCGAAGGTTTAACCATTTGCGCCACCTAGGGACTCCTTTATATTGTACCCACTATATATCTGACATTATGCCATTTATTTTATGTACATTTCTGACCTTTGCACAATCCTAAAAAGAGAGAGTATTTCACTTGTTTTACATATAAAGAAACTGTGTATAAGTTACTTGCCCTAAGTCACAGCGCTAGTAAGTGGTGGAGCCAGCGTTTGAAAACCATTATGGTTTTGGGGAAATGTTTGAATGAATGAATGAATACATGATTTTTTGCATTCATTTTTAATACAACAAGCCAATAAGTAAATGAACAATTTTTTTCTAAACAAATTTAGTGCTGACTTCCCCTGTATTGTGTGCTGTCTTTCCCTACACCAAAGTTAACACTTGTCTACTATTTAGTTAGTGAACAATTATTTTTTAATGAATGTAAACATTTTATTTTTTCCTGATTTCCTATTTTGGGATTGATGACTAATACACATCACTATAGGATGGCGCAGGACTGGTTCTGTTGTACATAGGGTCACTATTAGTTAGAACCAACTCGTTGGCACCTAACAACAACATAGCCATATACATTACTTAATATTTGTAAGACAGTAACCAAGCTGTATTTTCATAACAGTGATTAAAATGGTAATTGGTTGGTCTTTATGTCCCTAGAGTTTTTCATTTGTGAAAACACAAGCCAAGAGGGAGAAATAACTTTCTTCAAATTCGGAAGACCTGTTAGACAGGTTGAATGAGTTGGAAGGCATTCAGCTGCAAGTAACAGGGCACTCGGCCTCCAACAGTGTTAAACAGCAATGAAAGTACTGTCTAACATAACAAAAAATCCAGACTAGCACTGGATCCAGCACAGAATGTTAGGATGGCAGCTCTCCTTCCCTGCAGGCTCTATCCTGCTTTGCATGTTGGCTTCATTCTCAGACTGTAGCAGCATGGCTGCATCCATTCCAGATGTCACCTTGAGATACGACAATGACCAGAGGAAGAAGCACAGCCAACTCTTCCTGTCTCGCCTTCTTAGCAGGGGACTCTTTTCCCAGAAGCCTCTTCATATTTCATTGGCCAGAATTGGGTCACATACTGTGGCAAAGACTTCTGGTTACCTCCCCTTCTTCCTGCCGTCTCCCTGCCTACATTTCACTGCCTCTCATAGAGCTAATTGTGGCCGTGGGACTTGGTTTCGACCAATGAGGGCTTCCTTTGGACCTTAAACAGCAGAGCAAGATGGCAGGAAAGTGAACAAGCAGGGGCCTAGTCCCTGATGCCATTGGAGGTTCCATCCCAGTCCCAGGTTGCCTAATACCTGAATTCTTTTCCCCAACAGGGAAGCCACTGTTAATTTTATTGGCTCTTTTTGTAATTTTTATGCAACCAAGCTTAATTTGATATGTATTTCCCTTCTTAAGACGGTCCTGGCATGGGATGGCATAACCACAACTGGCTGAAAATGTGGATCTATCCTTGGGGCCACGACAGATCATCTACCCCTGTGGGTCATATGGGGGAAAGTTCAATAGCCAAACAACATCAGAGCTCTGTTTGGAAGGTGAGGGAATGGGATTGTTGGGTAGGCAACTAACAGAGGCTACTAACCAAGTTAAGTAACTTTTCCAAGGTCACATGGCTAATTATTGGTAGAAGAGTAATTTCAACAAAGGTTGCCTAAAAGCAAGTTCAGTGAGTGGACTTACTTTCACACGTTAAGCTTTAGGTGCCAATCTGTCATAGATATGTAAAGGAAATTTCTACATGTGTGGGAGGTGACCTCCTAACTGTTAAACATCTATTGCTTCATTAATTCCCTCATGTGAAGATACAAAAGTTTAACTATGTCTACATTGGTGAGACTCATACATACAGGTAAATGTACACTCACATGGTAAAATAGCAGGCAGAGCAGATCATCCCCAAGCTATATATTTGCCTTTGGGGAGTAATGGGAGACAAACTTGCCTTGCTAATGTTATTTTGCCTGAGCTAACTATTGAAACAGCCTGTGTTTGCCTAGCCTGTGAGCTGGGCATGGGGAAGGGTGGGGGACTGAGGTGAACTGAGATTGTCTCGAGCAACCGAAATGTGTGATTGTATGCTTTTACAATTTGAGGGCAATTTGAAAAACAGCTGCCCACTGCTCCATGCACGTAGGATTCCTTCTCAACCCCATACTGGTGCTGACCCTAGAAGTTTCACTTCCCTTAAAATACAGTGGCCCTGTTTGGGGATGGAGCACAGCACTTTGATTCTGAGGGTGGTTGGTCTCATTAGCTATTTGTGGAAACGCATAGCCATCATCAAAAAGCAAGACCAGCAGGAATGACTCTGCTGGGAAGTCCTCTGGGTCTCCTTTATATGGCTTCAGTTTTTTTCTTGTTTTAAGGAGGTTTTCAAAGTAAAGGGTCACAGGGACCAATGCCTTTGTTATAATTATATATATATATATACATATATATATACATATAACCCGTTGCTGTCGAGTCGATTCCGACTCATAGTGACCTTATAGAACAGGATAGAACTGCCCCATAGGGTTTTCAAGGAGCGGCTCGTGGATTTGAACTGCTGACCTTTTGGTTAGCATCCATAGCTCTTAACCACTGTGCCACTGGGGTGCACGTGTGTGTGTGTGTGTGTGTGGTGTGTGTGTGTGTGTGTGTGTGTGTGTGGTGTGTGTGTGTGTGTGTGTGTGTGTGTGTGTGTATTAATGTGCTGAAAAGATTTTGTTGTTAGTTGTTGAGTTGACTCTGACTCATGGCAACCTTCTATAGAACAGAACGAAACGTTACCCGGACCTGCACCTGCTTCACAGCTTCAGGATCATTGGAGTGTTTGAGTCCACTGAAAAGATGGAAAAAACGTGTTGTGCTTATGAACTGTATTCCTATGAGGTTAAAGGGCGAATTTAAAAATCTACGTGACTGATTGATAAGTTGCTAATAGCCTTCAATGCCAGTGGATCTTGCAAAGTGATTTTCCTGATGCTGAGGAAGGCGGGAGAAAGAAGACAAATCTGTACTCCATAAGCTCCCTGGAGGAACATCTTTTTAGAAGACAAGGGAGAGAGTATTTTTTTTAAGTGTGAAGCAAATACAATATAGAATTACAGTGTGTACTTTAATAATGCTTATGCTTAGATGATTAGGACTTTTGAATACACTAGAATATGCACTAAACCAAAAACCTGTTGCCATCGAGTCAATTCCGACTCATAGCGACCCTATAGGACAGAGTAGAACTGCCCCACAGAGTTTCCAAGGAGCAGCTGGTGGATTCAAACTGCTGACCTTTTGGTTAGCAGCCGAGCTCTTAACCGCTGTGCCACCAGGTCTCCTCATAAGCACAACACCACTGCAATTAAAATCCACAATGGAGGGAAACAACAAGCCGGAAAACTGACATTTCAGATTGACCTGAACTATCATGCTGATGGCAGGTAACATGGCTGTGATAAAATTCCCCAGCAATGAAAGGTAAAAAACGAGTCAATGAGAGACGCAAGGCTAGATAATACTAAGTGGGGAACCAACACGGCAACAGAGGGGTAAAGGAGATATTTGAAAATGTACTCCCTCTAGCCATTATGCCCTACGGTAATGTTCTAGTCTTGCTGTAAGCCTGTAGCATCATTTTTCTCACTTCTGAGTCAAGGCAGTATGGATATTTTGTGCTATTGAATTATGTGATAAATTCTCAATTAGCTTTGGTGTAGTTTAACTATACAGTGATTATAACCAGTCACTATCGAGTAGACTCCGACTCATAGTGACCCCATATGTGTCAGAGTAGAACTGTGCTCCACAGGGTTTTCAATGGCTGGTTTTGGGGAAGTAGATTGCCAGGCCTTTCTTTCCAGCCACCTCTGGGTGGAATCAAACTGCCAACCTGTGTGTGTGTGTGTGTGTGTGTGTGTGTGTGCGCGCATGTGCTTTAGGTGAAAGTTTACAGCTCAAGTTGATTTCTCATTCAAAAATTTATACACATATTGTTTTGTGACATTGTTTGCAATCCCCACAATGTGACAGCATTCTCCCCCTTTCCACTCAGGGTTCCCTGTGTCCATTCATCCAGTTCCTGTCCCTTCCTGCCTTCTCGTTTTGCTTTTGGACAGGAGCTGCCCATTTGGTCTTGTATATTTGAACTCAGAAGCACGATCCTCAAGTGTCAAACTGCCAACTTTTTGGTTAGTAGCCTAGCTTTAACTGTTTGTACAACCCAGGGAACTAGACATGTATCTTCCTTCTAAAAAGCTTTGTTAGCGTAATATATGCTATATACTCTAAAATATTATATCAAATAATTATATTACATCACTGTAGTATTTAATAGCAGTCAAAAACGAATTAACATCCTAGCAGACATAAGAAAGTATAACATTTTTTAAAAGACGATCAGAAAAATTAACAGTGATCAAAAGATTTAAGGAAAGAAACTCACATTGACACACTGCTGTGATATTTTGTCACAAAACAGTAACAACCATGTTTTTATCAGCTTGACGTCAAAATACTTCAAACTGGAGTAGGGTCACATAACCCTAGTGAAAGCAGTCAAGCAAATAGGCACTTGACTAAACTTGCATTTCCACTGTCAACTAATCATTCCTCATTCTTTAAGCTGAACTCCTGTTTACCACGGGGAGTGAGCTACCTGTTATACTCCTCGGCCACCTAGAGCTGGCAGTAAACTTCTCCTCTCCCACTGCCAAGCATCCCCTTCTCTCTTAATGAACACCTCCCTCTTCTTCATATTCCTCATTGAAACTTAACCAAGAAGAATTGATTCATAGTGGTGGGGACCTCAAAGGTCATATATATGGCTTCTCACCCAAAGCAGAAGTCCTTTTCACAGCTTTCTGAATGGATAATCCGTTGGTCATCTTCCTGAACCTTTGAGTGATAAGAGTCCCCTTCCCTCTCTCTAGATCCCTTATCCTTCGGTAGATATTTCCTTCAGAAAAGGTCTCCTTGGGAGAGGTCCAAGCCTACTCCCTGGAATCCCCATTCAGTCATTTTAACTCTGCCCTCTCTGGCAAGATAGGCCAGATCTCCTACTGAATCTACCTGATAGCCAAGCAAATATTTTAAGTAGCATTTCTACTACCTACCATCTCGGCAACTCCAGACTAAATGACCTCAGTTCCTTACGTGGACTTCAAAGTTTTGTCAATTTTTGATGTTTCCAGAACCTTCCTTCCCTCACCTACACTGTCCTCTTCAGGACTTGCTGGATGTATCCATGTCTTTCAAGGCGTGGTCTCCAGAAAAGGACTTCCTGTTCCACATGTGCTCAAGCCTGGGTGGAGCCCATGGTGCTGTCACTCTTCTTGAGTTAAATTCTAAAGTTTCTTCTATGCAGCCCAAGGTTCCATTACCTGTTTTAGCAGCTTTGTCAGACTTTGAGATCCTTTGAGCTTAGTGGACAATCCAAGAACTTTTCTTCTTCCTTTTCACGAGGACTCAGCTCAAGTGGCCTCTCCACGTCGGATTATTTGTTATAAATTTAATGTAAATTTCTCTATAGTTATTGTGAATTCTTTTTAGTCTCATTTTAACCTTTTCATGTAATAAACTTATTATACATAAATTAAAACTATATTTTGAAGCCCTAATTTTTTTTTCCTATCAGATTGTCTATTCTTCCTAGCTTAGAGTCACCTTTAAATTTGGTAACCATAACCTGTGCCTTTATGTAAGTCATTGATGAATATGTTGAACAAGATGGGGCCAAGTGCCCTCTTTGTTAATTAGTACCTGATATCTGTAATTCTTCAGTCCATTTGCATGTACCACCATTTCTGCTACAATTTACTGCGTGGTCCACAAAGGTTCCAGAAAGATTTGTCCAGTGCCTCACTGAAATCTATCATTTATCTAAACCTGTTGGGGTCAGGCTCCATAATAATGGAAAGGAGGTAGATGGTCTGTGGGGAAAATACGTTGAGGCTGATGAAGTATGGGGAGCATCTTTCTATATAGAACCATATGTGTAACTGTGTTTACTTTTGAGTTTCCTCTATCATGGATCCCATTCCTGTCCTAAGTAAAATTTTTAACGTAGTAATCTTTATTTCACAACAAATGATGATGATGGTGGTGGTGGTGATAAACATTTATTGAGCTCTTTCCATTTGCCAGCCATTGTCCTAAATGCTTCAGAATTATTATCTCATTAATCATCACAATGACCTTGTGGGCTACGTGTCGTAAAATGACCCAAACCAATTTGGACATTCACAACTCTTAGGTTCTCTTTGGTAGATGCCACTGAGAAAGGTTAACTTCTGCCCAAATGTTGCTACCAGGTTGTATGAAAGACTAAATTCTGCCACATGTATAACAATTTATTAGCCAGTAGGCACCAAAAATCCAACCTGTTTGTTAGCTTGGGGATGACCCATTTCTGTGTCCTTTCAGCTATTTTGGTCATCCCTTTGCATGAAAGGTTTGCTTGATGTGATCACAAAAGATGGTTGGCTCTTTAGAAATCCTAGGCAGCAACTTTTCTACAATAGGGCTACAACCACGTTAGGGGCACACCCTCTACAATGATGGTATCAAGGAGAGTGGCCAGAAGGCGTCAAGAAGAGGCATGCTAATTAGGAAAGAGGGAATTGAAACAAGGTGGAGCGAGGGGTCATTTTGGGCCACTTGCCATATATTCAGACTTCTTATCCTAAACTGGGTTTGCTCAACTACCAAGAAATGGGTGTGGCCCTTGGGACAGTTTAGCCCTGATTAACATATCTGCCACCTTTCTTTTGTTTTTTTTAAAGCACAATGTAAGCATTACTGTTGCCTGAGTTAGTTTGGCCTGGTCAGACAAAGACACTCCAGCAAATGTCTCAACACTAAAGACTCTGACTACTGGCCATGACTGGTAGACTCCCTGAAAGGAAGGAGTGTAGTGCTCAGGGTGACTTGAAAATAGAACTTTTTATTGTTGTTGTCTTTATTTTAAACTACTTTGGCTTGAGAGACGGCACTATGTGGCATTGATAACCTCCTCCCGGCTCCACAGCGCTGTGCAGATTAATCTAACTTCCACGGGGAAATTATTTGTTGCCTTCTTCCCAAATGTCTATTAGAGAACGCTTTAGCCTGGGGCTTACCTCTGTGTATTGGTCAGACTGACCAGCTTCCCAGGAGCTGCATCTTTTCTAGAGAATGGATGTGAGTTCAGACTTCCACAATAGTGCAAAGGATTGTGATTTTCACAACTGAAGCAGATGTGCATACTTGCAACTTAGATGCACTTTGGAAGGGAAACAGGTTAGTTAGCAAGGCAGTGATTTCTAATTAGCTACCCACAGATGGATGTGGTGTTATGTATGCTCAAACTGGATAATACACTTCAAAGGCATTTTAAAAGATCAACTGACATCCATAGTATATGAAAACATCTTTGTTTATACACATACACATGTATATATACACATATGCATATATTTTATATGCCACCTAAAAGATCATTCTCAGGCATTTACTTTAAGAAATCAACCCGCTTCTTCTCCTACTTCATTTCAGATTCCCCTTGGTTGCTGGAATATTTTATCCTTGGGGATGATTAAGTAAGAAAGATATAATACTGAAGCCAGTTGATTTGTTAATGGCTCTGTACTTGAGAATTGAGGGAGATAAGAGAGACAGCCTGAAGTCTCTGTTCTGGCCGTCTCCTTGGGGGACAAATCACTACACTGAGCTTGGCCTTCATTTCTGCCCTTGCCATTTGGTTAGGGGTTCTGATCAACTGACCTAAAAGCATGTCAGTTTGGGAGACCCTCTACTCTTTCATGCACCACTCTGGTCTCCAGTGGTTTCTGTGCCGTCATTAATAAGGCCTTGGCATCTTCCTGCTGAATAAACAGAAGGTATACCAGACACACCTGCTTCAGCGTGCGCATTGCTTCACTTGGACTGGTTAACAGGGTGCATTTTGGTGGCTCCTAGGAGCCCTGGTGGCAAGGTGGTTAAGAGTTTGGCTGCTAACCAAAAGGTCAGAAGTTCAAATCCACCAGCTGCTCCTTGGAAACCCTATGGGGCAGTTCTACCCTGTCCTATAGGGTCGCTATGAGTTGGAATCGACTGGATGGCACGCAACAACAACACAACAGGCAGTAAACAGCCTTTATTCTCTAGCAAATTACACTTTCTAGTGTAACCATCCAACATCTCCTTTGCTGTACTGTCAGCTATTTCTATGTGTATGTGTGTGTATATAACAAATCATTTGAATTTGTAATTCATCAAGCTGTGCCAAACTGTCTCTTTGCTATCGATGAGAACAGTATCCTTTGTACACATAAGTTCTACTTATTCAAGAGGACTGTTATATAACAGGCAGTCGCTCAGTTGACTTGAACATGTTGTTACTAAGGTCCTAGTCTAATCTTGGTTACAAGCCATTCACTTCCTGTCCCATGGCTGAGCATCTCCAGACTTTGACCAGTTGTCCTACGGTTGTTTTTTGTTTTTTTTTTTGGTCTTGGGGGGGCCAGTTGAGAATGGGGGTAAATGAGTCCAAGTCTTTCCCCACCACAAGAGACAGAAGTTAAAGCACACAGCTCAAGCCCAGACCATAGTTCCTCTTTTCCCCAAGAAAAGACAATCCTTTTTGTTTTTTTTATTGTGCTTTAAGTGAAAGTTTACAGCTCAAGTTAACTTCTCATATAAAAATTTATATGCATATTGTTATGTGACATTAGTTGCAATCCCTACAATGTGACAGCACGTTCCCCCTTTCCACCCTGGGTTCTCTGTGTCCATTCAACCAGTTCATGTCCCTTCCTGCCTTCTCATCTTGCTTCCAGACAGGAGCTGCCCATTTGGTCTTGTGTATCTGCTTGAACTACGAAGCGCATTCCTCATATGTATTATTTTTTGTTTTATAGTGCTGTCTAATCTTTGTCTGAGGAATGGGCTTCACGAATGGTTTCGGTTCTGGGTTAACAGAGCGTCCGGGGGCCATAGCTTCCAGGGTTCCTCCAGTCTCTGTCAGACCATTAAGTCTGGTCTTTTTATGTGAATTTGAGTTCTGCTCCACACTTTTCTCCCGCTCCGTCCGGGACTTTCTGGATAATCCATTTCTGTATAGGTGAAAATGCATATTTGTATGGAGCATGGTAGGGTGGCATGGGGTGTGTGTGTGTGTGTGTGTGTGTGTGTGTCTACTGCCTTATTGATAGTGATAATGACATACACCCATCCCTTACCATGGAGTAGGTCATGCACTGAGTGTTGGACCTGCCTCGTGTCTGTGCAAAGCCTTACTGTAAGGATCACCCAACCATTTCCAAAAGGGAGAGGTGAGGACTGATTTGTTAGTGCCAAAGGTCACCCAACGTGTGGTCCAAAACTGTATTTATCAGTCAGTTGTTTGGGACTCAGCAGGAATTTTCCCACAGAAAGGATGTTCTAACTGGCAGACTCCCAGGACCGCCCACAAGTCTATTTAACCATAGCAGAGCTGACAAGTACTGTCAGGGCTAGAGCTGGGCTCCAAGTGGGAAGCCAGCCTAGTATTAATAGCACAGTTCCAGCTGCACTGCAGGTCCAACGGATTTCAGATGGACCGGCCTGGGAACCAAAGCCTTGTGGGTAACATGTATGGGAAATGGATCCCTTGGTGAGAATGGTGCGAGGGGAGTGCTGCGCTGGTATGAGAAGCAAGGCTCCTCATTTCCCCTTTTGACTCTAAGCACTACTGACTCTGACTCCTTGGCCTCCAGCAGGAGGAGGTCAGGTGAATCTTAAGGGAATCCTTCTCCCCCCTGCAAGTCTGGGGAGAGGCTGCCCCTGTTCCTCGTGTGGCTCTCTTGGGTTGGCTGTTGCCATGTACAGGATATTTGTAAGTTGGGTGTTTCTAGGTCACCTGTATTTAATTATGTAATACGAATGTTTATTTTAAGATAGTAACTGTTTATCTAGGCACAGATATATTCGAATTGAAGGTCTATTTGTATTGTAAAAAAATTTTATTCATTTCGACTAATGTCAGCCCTGATTATACTCTTGGGTTTCTTTCATGGGTTAAAGCCATTCTTTTTATGCAAATGGAGGGTGTGCATGGTTGCAGTAAAGCATTCTGTTTTCTGGTTATAGGAGGAAATGGGAGAAGTGAGTGGTTTGAGGTGTGTGTGTGTGTGTGTGTGTGTGTGTGTGTAATTTGACTATGACCCAAAAGTATGTTGTTCATATCAAGATATGCTTTAAGGAATTTAAAAATTGTGCATGTACTAAGAGAGATCTTTTTCACTAGTGTATTTTGAAATATTTCAAACTTTTTTTTGTTTTGTCAAAATTATCAGAATTAAGATTTTTTCTCCCCTGGGAGATCTTTGAATATATATATATATATATATATATATATATTTTAAAAGAGATTTTTAAAGACTAGAAGCCACCATAGTCTCATGGGATAACTTGAATCAATTGGCATAACATAGTTCACAAAGGTAATGTTCTACATCCTAGTTTGGTGAGTATCATCTGGGGTCTTAAAAGCTTATGAGTGGCCATCTAAGATACAATTGTTGGTGTGTACTCGTATGGAGCCAAAAAGAAGGAAGGAAATCAAAGGTTCAAAGAAGAAGCTAGTCCATGGGACTAACAGCCCACATGAACCACAGCCTCTTCTAGCGTGAGACCAGAAGAACTACCTGGTGCCCAGCTACCACCACTACCGGACTATTCCGACCAGGGACACAGTAGAAGGTCCTGGATAGAATGGGAAAAAAATGTAGAACAAAACTGAAATTCCTAAAAGGGCCAGACCTACTGGATTGATAAAGACTAAAGGAATCCCTGAGACTGTTGCCCTAAGATACCCTTTGAACTCGGAATTGAAGCTATTTCTGCTGGTTGCCTTTCAGCCAAATAATAGATTGGATTATAAAATAAACAATATCACTCGTGAGTAATACGCTTCCTTAAACAATCAACTACCGTATTTTTATGCAAATAATGGTGTGCCTTCTGTGTTTGCTTGCCGGCTGTACCCGCCTTTGTCAAGGTATTTTGGTAAGTGTGCTATGCTAAATTTTTTTTTTTTTTTTAACAGCAGCACGTGGAAGAAGATTGGCATGGTGGCGTTTATGAGGGTGCCTTGCAATAGGGGGAGGGCATGGCTGGCAAACAAACACAGAGGGCTCATGTTATTTGCGTAAAGATGCGGTCTATGTGACCAAACGGTCAACATTTACCCAGAAGCAAAGATGAGAAGGCAGAGAGGAAAAGGGAAGCTAGATCAATGGAAACAGAACAAACAGAATGGAAATAATGAGAATGCCGACACATTGTAAAAATTGTAACCAGTGGTAGGGAACAATTTATATAAAAATTGTTAAAGGGGAACCTAATTTGCTGTGTAAAATTTCACCTAAAACATAATAAAATATTATTTAAAAAAAAACACACTTGAAACAATCAGGAAACATTTTTTAAAAAGATTAGATGCCAACTAGTAAATTCTTTTCTGCGAATCCCAAGTAAATGTCTTTATAAGTGCTGCATTAAAGCTGTCTTATGGGGATGGATATAACCCAAAGCGGAATATAATTTGTTTAGTAACTTGTTTTCCTCCTTTTTTCGTGATTTGCAAATTGTCAAATTCACCCTGGTCTGGGCAGTAGAAATGTGTGAACTTGTAAACGAATACCAAATTTAAAGCGTAAATGAACTAAAATGTAGGTATATGAAAACCTGCTGGATTTTTACGAGGTTTCTTGATATTTCTGAGCCACACTTCTCTTCTCTACGATTTTATTTTGGGACATAGTTATAAATACAAAAGGAAGACTTCAGCACCAAATTACATTCATTTTTAAAATACTGGGCCCCTTCAACCCCTCCCAAACATTACAAAATTCTCTGGAGTTTAAACGGCTGAGAAAGGGAAAACTTTCCTTCAAGAGGTTTTTTGTAAGGGAAAGAAAATATTTTAGGGTTCTGAGTCTAGAATTTTAACATGGGCAATTCACAATACTTAATAGCTAAGGGAATATTCTCTCTAAAAGATCTCATTATTTTACCCGGCACCATAATTACATACTGGCGGAAGTAAAACTGAGCATACAGGATTTTCGGAGTGGAAGGTCCATGGGGGATCATCCTAACACAACCCGTTCATTTTGTAGCAAAGGGAACTGGAGCCCGCAGGGGTTAAGTGGCTTGAGCAAGGCTACAGTTTGTGAGGGCAGCGCTGGGATGGGTGATGATAAGCAACAGCAAGAGTGTCCATCACTTATGGAAGATCCGCCAAGTTCCAGGCGCTGGGTCGACTTGCACTGTTTCATTTTACCCTCACAACAACCTTGCAGGGCAGGGGGTCATATTCTAGTTTTCTAGTGGAGAAAACTGAAGCTTAGGAGGTTCTCTTACTGCTCAAAGTCAACAGGCATTTAGAGCCAGAGCAAGACTTCAAATGCACACTCACCGACTCTGAAGACCTGGTGTCTCCCAGGTTGGGTTGCTTTCCATTGTACCGGGCGGGCTCTCAAGCCTCAATATAGCCTACAATTCAAGCAGCATTCCTTCTTTACGCATGCTTATTTCTAATATTTCCAGAACATCTCCATCTAAGCGACCACTCTGGTTACTGAATTTGATGGCTAGTATTCTGGGGTACTGATCTCGTTTAGTTTTTCTGACAGAAGTGATTATTCCCATCCTAGTGCATTCAGTAATATTCTAGTGCATTATGAGTTAACTGGCACCACGCTGCTTGGGAACCAAATCCGCTGTGCAGCCGGACTTTCGAACACCCAACCATCTTTGCAGACATTTGGAATTGGGGAGTGTCCGAGCTGCAAATGTGAGCGAAGATTGTTTGGGGTCCAGTGAAGCCACATCTGGCTGCTCACCCTCCAAGATATTGACCATCTCTCAGAGAATACAAAATCCTTTTCAGTCTTGACCCCATTGCCGTCGAGTCGATGCCGACTCATAGCGACCCTACAGCACAGATCAGAACTGCCCCATGGGGTTTCCAAGGAGGGGCTGGTGGATTCGAACTGCTGACCGTTTGGTTCGCAGCCGAGCTCTTAACCACTGTGCCACCAGGGCTCCGTTCAGTCAAATGTGACCCAAGTGAGGAGTAGTAGTTTCTTCTCTCCACTCTGAAGACAAACTGATGGCCATAAATATTCACCCTTAAGTAAAATGTCCACAGATGGTAGTTTGTGGAGTTTCGGTACCAGCACTTCTGTCAAGTATGTCATAGTTTTGTGGGGCCGCGGGACTCTATATGGGGATTGCAGCTCATTTAATCTGTATTTATTACATTATCTAAGTCCCTGGGTAACACAGAGGGTTAAGTGCTCAACTACCAGGGGAAGGGGTGGAGGTTGGAACTCACCCAGAGGTACCTTAAAGGAAAGGCCTGGTGATCAGCTTCTGAAAGGTCACAGCCTTGAAAACCATATGGAGCAGCTCTACTCTGCACAGATGGGACTGCCATGAGTCAGAGTCGACTTGACGGCAACTAACCGTAGCAAATGGGTGGAGCTCACGTAGCTGTACGTGGCAGTAGCCAGCAGAGTGCCACAGGTGCATTCTGAATGGAATGGAATGGAAGGAAATGTTCTTTTCCATGCCGTGTGCTAGCAAGTGGCGTTTTCCCAACTCTCTTTCATAAGGAAGTCACAGGGATTTCAGTTACCGCCCTACCTCCCTATCATCGCCTGCCGGTTAGAATGACACTGTTGTATGTAATAAGGACTTTGAACTTATATAAACTTCTTGAGGAAACATGAACTTGGATTGAACTGCAGTGGATGCTCCACCGAGGTTCAAAGGAACGATGATTATGGTTGCCTTGGCAACCATAGCTCTGTGCTCTCTTTGTTTTATTACTTACTATTTTCCTTTTTTGGCTCATTTTAAGGAGAAACAAAGGAAAACGTATCAGTAAGGTATGCTTTTCAATTTATGAGGCTGCTGGGAATGATACAATTTTATGTAGTTACAAAAGCACCTCCGTAAAATTTCCCCAAACAGTGGCAAATCCAGGCAGATGAAATGCACTAAACATAGGCTATTATTTACCGTGAAATGAGCCCTGGTGGTGCAGTGGTTAAGTGCTCAGCTGCTAACTGAAGGGTTGGTGGTTCAAACCCACCAGCCACTCTGTGGGAGAAAGATGTGGCAGTCTGCTTCCGTAAAGAGTTCAGCCTTGGAAGCCCTATGGGACAGTTCTACTCTGTCCTGTAGGGCCGCTGTGAGTCAGAATCAACTTGACGGCATCGGCTTTTATTTACCGTGAAACATAAGTACTGCTTTACTCTCTATACCAAAAACCCAAATGCACCGTCATCGAGTCAATTCCGACTCATAGCAACCCTATCGGGTTTCCAAGGCTGTAAGTCTTTACAGAAGCAGACAACCACATCTTTCTCCCTTGGAGCGGCTGGTGGATCCGAACCGCCAAGCATCTGGTTCGCAGTCAAGCGCTTTAACAATGCCCCACCAGGGCTCCTTACTCTATATAGACGTGGTTATCTTCCAAAGGACTGAAAGACATTGTTACTTTTTAATATTTCTATTTAGCATGCAACCGAAACTTCTCTATTTTTCTTTAAAAGGAGAAGCTTATTTGCTCAATAAATTTCCACAAGTATTTGTACATGTAATGCAGTTATTCAGCTGCAAATGGCAATACAAATACAATAGTTTTACTACAGGAAAAAGCCAGATTGAAAGACTTCCAAATAAATAGTGTTGAATTATTAATCAAGACATCCTCTCTTAGGCTTCCTTTGTAAAACATACCAGAGTTTTAAAGATAAATGTGATAATGTTTGATAATTAATAATTACTATTTGGATCTTTATTTTTGTTTTACTAGTATTAAAAGAAAAATATAGCATAAACATATATTATCCTATAATTACACTACAAACAGCCATTGGAAAACATTTGATTTTGTCCAATCCCTCATTATAATTAAGTTTCTGTGGGAAAATTTTTACATTTTAATACTCTAGGACAAGAGTGTCCCTAGGTGGTACAAATGGTTAATGCACTTGGCTGCTAACTGAAAAGTTGGAGGTTTGAGTCCACCCAGATGTGCCTTGGAAGAAAGGCCTGGCTATATGCTGCCCCCTGAAAAAATCAGCCATTGAAAACCCTATGGAGCACAGTTCTGCTGTGACACACATGGGGTCACCATGAGTCACAACTGACCGATGGTAACTCATTTTGTTCATTAGGACAAGAGTTGGGAAACTTTTTCTCTAAAGGGCTAGATGATAAATAAGTTTGACTTTGTGGGCCATACGGTTTTTGTGGCAACGATACTCAACTACTACAACTCTGATATTGTAGCCCACAGCATCCCTAGACAATATCTAAAGGAATGGACCTGGCTGTGTTTCAATAAAACTTTATTTAAGAAGCAGACAGTGGGCTGGATTTGGCCTGCAGGTTGTAGTTTGCTGACTCCTAGTCTAGGAGAAAAATCACTTTGCTTATCTGCCCACAGCCCACATGTGAATGGTAGTGCTTTAGACAAATTGGTTCTTTTAAAAGATGTGCCTACGAAGTGGTCCGCCCCTTGCGTTTCGTGTATAATGCCTCATTGGTACCATATTGTTTTCTAGCAAGATGAAAGAAGGAGGGCAGGAGTCACACACTTTCATGACTTAAACAGAGAGCAGAAGTGGATGGTTCCTGTTAAGTTTTCTAGTTTAAAAGCTGGTAGGACATACGAAAAAATAAACTACACCCACTCCTCACTTATCAACATGGTTAGGTTCCAAAGACCAGGTCGTTATGCCAAAATCGATGTTATGAGAAAATAGATAATGACCAATAAGATCACAAAATGGAGGATGACTACATCATTACAGAACTGCCAAATTACATCGTTACACAACTGCCAAATTATATCATGACATAACTGCTAAACCACTGAGAATCACGGCCTAGCCAAGTTGACACGTAACCTCAACTATCACAGCCAGCATTACTCTCGCCTTGCAGCTCAGCATTCGTTACTCCCAGACATACATTGTTAATGTGCAAAAGAGTCGGATAGTAGGTTTTTTACTATTGTCGTAAATGCAAAATGTCGGGTAATGAGACAGTCAATAAGTGAGGAGTAGGTGTAATAAGAACGTTTCCTTACGTGCTGGGCAAATGTAAAACTGAACTTGAATATCAAAGGCCTAAGGGCCCCTGCCTGCATATGGCAGCAATGTAAACTGAGGCAGACACTGCGGGAAGTCACCTCTGGCCTCCAGATGGCCTCTCCATCCTATGGGGTCTCTTCGGTCACCTGGCACCAAGCAAAACGTGTGTTTTCCTCTATATTTTTCCTTGGATATTCTCTGGTGCTTTGTTCAAACTGATTTTAATTTTAACATCTTTGTTTGTTTGTTTGTTTTGTTTTGTTTTGTTTTTAAATCAAATATTAGAAACAAAGAAAAGTACAAAGAAACTAAAACAAAAATCTATGTACTTGTCACTCAGCTCTAATAACTGTTAACATCCGGTATGGTTTGCTTCAAGTATTTTTATCTTTTTTTTTTTTTTAAGAAGTAAAGAATTTCAGACACAGTGGGAGCCTATAGAAGACTTTTGATGTGTAAGATTTTTCCTCATTCTCACAATTTATAAAGAGGCTCTTTATCTTCAGACGAGTCTGAATTCTTCTCCACTTATCGAAATGAGTTGTTGAGAGCCGAGAGGATAGAAAGCATACTGGTCTTACTTTCTACGTCCAGATCATCGTTACTGTGCAATATGAGCAATTTGATCTGGTTTGTTAAAGTTTTCTGTCCATCAAGGGCTAAGTAATGCCGCAGGTTCACTCCTATGAGAGACTCTGCAAATTCCTCGAATCTCTTCCTATTGTGAAGGGGGCTTGCTTCTAAGAGATGGTGAATATAAATCATCTTAATTCATGATAAATTGCTGGCTACAGCTTTTCATTTCCATGGCAACTTTAAAAAATGCATTCATTTTCTCTGCTGCCTTTAACATAGTTAACACTTTGTGGTCCAAGTGCTTTCAGGAACACGCTCTCATTCGATCCTCACGACATCCCTGTGTAGTCGTTAGAGCAGGTGACATTACACCCATCTTCCCAGGTAAGGAAATTAAGGCACAGCATGTCAGTGCAATGCTTATCTTGTCTTGACTGCGCTTTATCACCACCTGGTGAACTTTTAAAAATGCCCAATCCTTGAACCCACCCACAGAGATTTGATACAACCAGGCTGGCATGACTGTGGGCATCAGTATTTTTAATCGATTCTACTCTCTAGGCCAAGGTTGAGAACCCCCGGGTTAGTGGAATTGGTCCAAATCATTTAACCCAGTAGCTGTCAGCTGGGGACAGTTTGCTTCCTTCCCAGGGGACATTTAGCAACGTCTGGAGACATTTTTGGTTTCACAACTGGGAGTGGTGGTGCTGCTGGCATCTAGTGATTGGAGGCCGGGGATGCTGCTCAACATCCTATGGTACACAGGACAGCCAGCCTTCACCACAAAGACTCATCTGGCCCCAGATGTCGATAGTGCTGAGCTTGGGAAACTCTGATTTAGCCTGTAAGTGCTGGACTAAAGGTCCTCCCAGTCATCATTCTTTCTTCAGTGCCAAATTGCTAGATTATTCAAATAGTCATCCTCTCATTATTGCTGCTAATAAAACATATTTTGAGTAAGTTGTCCTTGGCATTGAAAATGTTTACAGTGACTTTCGTTTTTTCAGGAACTAGGCGATCATGTGTCATAACCACACTGGGACCTGCAGAAATCTTCATATTTAGATCTTCATTTTAAAATAAGAAAACACACACACACAAAACCCCCACAGCATCAAAAAGAAGAAAAGCGCTATTTCTCAGATTAAGTACATGCCTGATCCAGTAGGAAACCCTGGTGGCGTAGTGGTTAAGTGCTACAGCTGCTAACCAAAAGTTCAGCAGTTCGAATCCACCAGGCGCTCCTTGAAAACTCTATGGGGCAGTTCTACTCTGTCCTATAGGATTGCTATGAGTTGGAATTGACTCGATGGCAATGGGTAATGGGTTATGATCCAATATAAAAAAAAAATGTGTATTCTGTAAGACAGTGGTTCTCATACTTGAGCATGCACTGGAATCCCCTAGAGGGCTGCTTAAAACACTGACTGCTGGGCCCCACCCTGGAGTGTCTGATTCAGTATGTCTGGGGCGTGGTTCAAGCACTTGGCATTTCTAACTAGTTCCAAGGTGAGGCTGATGCTGCTGACCTGGGGGCCACTCTTTGAGAACCACTGATCTAAAGCGTAAGAGTTTCTATACTAGCTTTTCAGATGACTATTAACTTCAGAAGGAGCCCTGGTGGCACAGTGGTTAAGCGCTCAGATGCTGACCATAAGGTCAGTGGTTTGAACCCACCAGCTGCTCCACAGGAGAAAGATGTGGCAGTCAGCTTCTATACAGATTTCAGCCTTGGAAATCCAAAGGGGCAGTTCTACTCTGTCCTGTAGGGTTGCTATAAGTCAGAATTGACTTGACAGCAACGAGTATCAACTTCAGGGGTCATCTATTAAAACTACAAATTAATATTCCTAACAGGCAAAAGATGACTTCATCATAGTATACAAGTAACAATATGATTCATCAAGAAGTGGAAAGGGCCTTCTAGTTCTATAATTATAGTCAGAGCAATCCTGTGGAATTGAACGTTTTGCTCCCACTTCTAAGCACGAAAGGTGCCAGTTGTCATCAGCTCCTTGTCAAGAACAAGCCTAGTGTTAAGAATGTACAATTAACCCACCTGATCAAAAGAGAAAAGATGCCAGTTCACCGAGACATTTTACAATGCACCTGGTCATTAAGCAAGTTAATGTTTGCTAAGGTACACATCCTTCAAACTATAAGTAGATGCTCAAATGAAAACTGACTTGAACAAAATTCCCCTAGCGTTAGATACGTTAACCATATGACCGTGGAAAGGTGGATAGGCTATCTTAAATATTTATTATTTAATATTTATTGCCTCAGTATAAAATAACGAATCTTAATTCCGTAGCTAATTGAAATATTAGCACAGACAGCTAAATAATATTTGCGTTAAATAAGGAATGTGATAACCTATTTCAATAGACATTTTGAGAATAAATCAATTATTCATCCTGTCAATCAGGAAATCATTTTATAGATGTCAGTGATTTAGATGATGGGTTTTGTAAACGATGTTTCCATAGTAGAAAGAAAGAACATACCTTTGGGGGGAAAATGTACAAAAATAATCAAAATATAAACAATCAACATTTTCCCAGTTTAGATCGACTTTTCCTAAACTAGTCTAAAATTAGATATTACAGCATATTTTGTAGATGAAAAATCTAAACTCCAAAGTGGCTGTAGAATTCAAGAGTACCTGTCCCTCATTTTCTCCAGCAAGAGCTCATAGAAACTAGAAGATGCTCTTATCTCTGCCTGTAGATGTTTTCTGAATCCCTTGATAGTGAAGATTTTGTGTTCATTCCTTCTAGAAACTGGCAAAGTTCCTAGTACATAGCAAGTGATCATTCGCCTTTCACTGACTTTCCTTGAATGTCTATATGAGAAGTCCACACATTTCTACATTTCACGGTTTTTCAGATTATATATTTCAACTCCATTTAAATGTAGGATCCTTATAAAGAGAAATCCAGTCTATACCGCAAACTTTTAATTATCATCTAGGGAGTGGAAAGAATAAAGGGAAGCTGCTGGAGAATTTTTGTAAGTACTAAGCTTTGATGATCTATGTGGCAGTTAGCAGCGGGGTCACCATGAGTAGGAGTCAACTTGACAGCAACTATTTTTGTTCGTTTTTAGCAACAATAAGACTCCAAAAGGAGAACTAAATAACCATGTAGTGTAAAATACAGTATAACATTTTAAGAGGATTAAAAAAAAAAAAGCGCTTATTGGGATCGTTCTGGTGTTGTCTGTTTAAGAGCAAATCAGGAGGTTGCTATGGCATTGACTTATGAGAGTGCATAGCAACAGAGCGAGCTCAGTGATTCAGTTTGATAAAAGAGGAAATTAGCTCACCATTTCCCTTTCCCCAAATCCAAGTCAGATAGCCAGAAATTTCATTTTGCAATGGTATATCCATCAACATGTTCTGATGGACAAAAGTCAATAGTGGGGGTGGGTGCAGCAAAGGGCCCAAGATGAAATTCATATGTCATGTGCTGGCTTTCGCAAGTAAAGTCATGTCTAAATAATCTAATAATACCTCTGCATCCTGCTTTTTCTCTGATAGGACAGAATTTCTCAGCAGCATATGTTGGGTGAATATACAGTGATGAGTAATAATTTGGCAAAAGACAGCAATTTATCAGCCCATATAACTTTGTTCTAATGAAAGTTGACGGTGATATATTTTGAGAAAGAGACATTGTTCGGCTATGAAACTATACTTCACTGTGTGTTACAGCTCTCCAGGGAAGGAGTCGATTTTGCCAGCATAATCTGTGAAGTTTAGTCATTATCAACTGTACAAAGCAGAGGTCAGCCATGGGTGGATGTGAGGGAGGCACCATTATGAAATCAACCCACAGCCACCGCACCGCTGGGGTAATCCAATACAAACAGAGCCAAATGTCACAAATGAAATTTTATCACATGATTATTTTAAATATTAGCTCTGTGCCTTTTCTTGTATTGCTTATCCTCTACCTCTTTATTTTGTTTCCAGTTTCCTTTCTTTAAACTGATAAACGAGAAATGGGGAAGTATGATTTGAGTCAGCACTTGACCATGAATACAGGAAGTTAACTGACTCCCTCCGCCCCCCCCCCCCCAAAAAAGAGACCCCCATAGACACATCCAAACTCCCTGAGGGACTGAATTGCTATCTAGCTCAATTGGCATAACACGGTTTTTGAAGACAATGTTTTACATTCTACCTTGGTGAGTAGCATCTGGGGTCTTAAAAGCCTGTGAGCAGCCATCTAAGATACTCCACTGGTCTCACCCCTTTGGAAGCAAGGGAGAATGAAGAGAACAGGATACAAGGAGAAAATCAGTCCAAAGGATTTATGGACCACAGCTACCAAGGCCTCCACCAGACTGAGTCCAGTACAGCTAGATGGTGCCCGGCTACCACCACTGACTGCTCTGACCGGGATCACAACAGAGGCTTTTGGACAGAGCTGGAAAAGGATGTAGAACAAAATTCTAACACACACAAAAAAAGACAAGATTTACTGGCCTGGCAGAGACTGGAGAAACCCCGAGAGTATGGCACCCCAGGCACCCTTTTCGCTCAGTGGTGAAGTCACTCCCAAGGTTCACCATTCAGCCGGGGATCGGACAGCCCCATAAAACAAAACGGGACTAATGAGGCACAGCAGTCCAGGGACAAGGACTAGAAGGCAGAAGGGGACAGGAAAGCTGGTGATAGGGAACCCAAGGTTGAGTAAGGACAGTGTTGACATGTCGTGGGGTTGTTAACCATTGTCATAGGGCAATATGTGTACTAACTGTTTAATGAGAAACTATTTTGTTCTGTAAACCTTCATCTAAAGTGAGAATAGCAGCACAACTGGAAGAACATAATCAATGTCACTGAATTGTACATGTAGAAATTTTGAAATGGTATATCTTTGGCTATGTATATTTTCACCAAAAAAAAAAAAGGTCCTCCGAGGTCGAGAAGGGAGAGTATTGACATGTCGTGGGGTTGTTAACCAATATCATAAAACAATATGTGTACTGACTGTTTAATGAGAAACTATTTGTTCTGTAAACCTTCACCTAAAGTACAATAAAATAATAAAATGAAATAAAAAAAGAGCCCCAAACTTACAATCCTTGGGTTCTTAGATTTTTTTTTTTTCTGGGTTAACTTGGCATTGGAGTCATAATTGATTAATTTTTTAAATTTACATACAGTAAAAGTCACCTTTTGGGGGATACAGTTCTATGAGTTTTGACAAATGCATACAGTTGTGTAACCACCACTGCAATTGGGATACGAAGAGTTTCGTCACCCCCAAAACTCCCTTGTTCTGCTCCTTTATAGTCAACCTTTCCCTTCCTCAGGCTCTGGAAACCACTGATCTGTTGGAAGTGTACTAATGCAACTTTTTCTCCTTTCCATTCATTCATGCAACAACCATTTATTGAGCATCTACTAAGTGCCTGGGATGAAAGGATGAACAAGACCGACACGGTCCCTATTCTTACAGGAGCTTTCCATCTAGAAACAAGATAATAAAGAGTAAATCAGTAATTCCAAATTGTGGTAAATGCCGTGAAGGAAACAAACAGGTTCCTGTGATAACAGATACCAGAAGGCAAAATCTAATTTAGATGGAGTGTTAGAGAAGTTTGCTCTGAGAAGTGGCATTTATTCTGAGGACCCAAGGGCAAGAAGAAGTCAGCTATGTGAAGTGGGCAAGGGGAGGAGGGCACGTGGGGCAGTCACTCCAGACAGAGGGCACAAACAACATGTGTAAAAAGAGTATCAGAAGCCTGGTGAGAAAAGGGGACATAGTTTGAGGCTCTGCGGACAGATAGGCAGGGCCTATGTAGGGCAAATGTACTTCATTCCACTGCAGAGGCAAGCCGCTGAATGGTAATGGGTCTGTATTGGGGATGATTTGATTGATGTTTTGAGTTCTGTGTAGACAGTTGATTGTAAGAGAACAAGAGGACACAGGGGGCCAGTTGAGCTGTGGGGATTGTCCAGTTGACTGCTGATGGCAGACTGGGCTTGGGCAGTGGCTGTGGAGATGGAGAAAGGAGTAGGATAAACTTGAAATATATTCTAGAGGTAGAAACAGCAGAACTAGGTGTTTGATTAGATATGGGAATGAGGGCTGGCGAAGGAAAAGGAAAATCAAATGGGATTCCCAAGTTCTTGCTCCAGTAGCTGGGTGGGTAGTTTACTAACATGATGAAAATATTGAGAGAAAAATGAGATTGTCAGGGAAACAATCAAAATTTCGATTTTTGGACAGATTAAACTAGAGAAACCCATTAGACACCTACATGGGGATGTGAAAACCCTAGACAGATATGTGACTTTGGAATTCAGAGGTCTGGCTCAGGGAAAGGACCTGGCTCAGGGTAAGTTCTCTGTCACAAGCAGCATCAAGGTGGAATTCCCTGTGCCCTTGGCTCAAACTTTTTGGGCTGCTTTGTTTCTAATGCTCACATTTGTGTTCAGAAGAAAGGCTTTGACATTAGATCCCCGAGCTAATTCATAGTTGAGGAACTATTCTCATGATCAGTCAAGGAACCTGGGTACAGATCAGTCCAAGGAGTCCTATGGAGAGCTTGAAAGGTGTTTCTTATGACTTGAAAGACAATCTGCAAGAGATGAAGTAGACTTTCTCTGTGTCTACCTAGGATCTTCCTTAGTGACCCTGAGAAGATACCTAGGACAAGCATGTGGAGCATGTCTGGGGATCATGCTTTGCTCTGTTATTCCCCTACAGTGACAAGGGGGACCTGTAGCAGCCAAGCATTCTGGGCCATTGGTCAAGCCCAGGAAACTGTTGTCTGGGAACTGGAGAAGGGACATTGAACCAGGCCACCTCCAGATTCTGTTCAAATCTCTTGGGTTGAATCATTTGAAATTGTCATATTTATAGACTAAACATGGTCATTATTCACCATTTCATATGCTTCAACCAAAAAGTATGATGCTAATACTTCATCTATAGAAATACGGAGGGTAGAGACCTTACTGGTTTAAAGGTTGACCAATTGGTTGAAGCCGGGGGCTGTATATTAAAGTCTCAGACTTTTGTGAGCCACAGTGAACACCTTCTTATTTCTGATACTATTGTAATAATATCTTGGGTGAGGGAGTGCCAGCATCATCTATTTATTACCCTCCATGTTCAGTGACGATGTGAAAAGAAAGGAAAAGACCTTTCAAGCTGGGAGTGATTGTCTAGACAGTATTAAAATAGCTGCTCCCAGGTGCAAAGGAAGTAGTAAAATGCAGACAAAGCAGGAAGGTCCTTTGCCAAAAATACACTTTGTTTGAACTCTCATAGGCTCCCTGTAAATTCAGAAGGAGAAAATAGGCAAAGGCAAATTCCAATAAATATGATCACTAATTACTTTAAATTACCACCACTTCACACAGAGGCCTTCTCTGTGTGATAAATTAAATTTGAAAATTTTTGACATAATTATTTGGATAATTCAGAGTTGAAATAGTCCAGACGGAAAATATTTACCTGGCTGAAACACTCACACCCAAGTATTAATTTAAAATCTTCAGACCCATGTGTATCTCATTAATCCTTGAGAAATTTGGTAGGCATCCTGAGGATTTTTAACAGCACATTGGGATATGTTTAGAACAGTAGCAGGCCCAAACCCAAAACCAAACCTGTTGCCATCGACTTGATTCCAACTCACAGCAACCCTATAGGACAGAGTAGAACTGCCCGATAGGGCTTCCAAAGAGCGGCTGGTGGATTTGAACCTTTTGGTTAGCAGCCGAGCTCGTCACCACCAGGGCTCTAAACAATTGTTAGCTTTTGTTGTTGTTATTATTATAAATTTGAACCTTTTGGTTAGCAGCCGAGCTCTTAACCACCAGGGCTCCAAACAATTATTAGCTTTTGTGATTATTATTATAAAATGATGGCCAGAATCTGCTTGTAAATATACTGTAACACAGATGTAATTCTGGAACAACTTACTGGAAGGTGATGGGATAGGTAACAGAAATAAGAGCTAGTAGGATTATAGTCGGCCCTCCGTATTCGCGGGTTCCACATCCGCGGATTGAAGGGACAAAGAAAGAAAGTTCCGAAAAGCAAAACTTGACTTTGCCATGGGTCACCACTACACTGAATCCACGCGAATGCAGTGATGTGTAGCCTTCCGCCATTTCACAGATCCTCAGTCTCTCTACAGCACTTGTTGTTGGAGCATTGTTCGCCTTGTCGTTATTCCCTAAACGATACGGTATAACAACTACGTACATAGCATTTACATTGTACTAGGTATCATAAGTCATCTAGAGATGATTTAAAGTATACGGGAGGCTGTACGTAGGTTATATGCAAATACTACGCCATTTTATATAAGGGACTTGCGCATCTGTGGATTTTGGTATCTGCGGGGGTCCTGGAAGCAATCCCCCTCAGATACAGAGGGAAGACTGTATTTGTTACTAAATTAATCAACTCATTCAAACAGCTGTCAAGTTCAGAACTTAATTTCAGATAGGTGAGGGGAAACAGTGGCTTCAGATTTTTCCGATTTGTCACTCATCTGAGTTGCCCTGGCCAAACAAACTTATGTTCGATCTGCTGCTGACAGTAACAATAACAGGGATAAGATTGTTGAATACTCAAAGCAGACTTGTGAAATATTGCAAAAGTACTACTGCAAGGTTGATCCATAAGATCTTGACCGTCTTGCAGAGAACAGATGCATCACAGCTCTAGCAGCAGCTCTGGGAACTTCCTGTAATGATTTCATAACCCTGGTGCCAGCCATTGCCCAGGATTGTCAGCCTTCGTGAAGTTCACCATTAAAGTTTGGGACTGGTTCGTGTGTAGGTGTAATGGGATTAGTCTATTTACAAAAATGTTAGAGCTGTCATTTAGAGGACAGAGCTCAATGCTAACACTTGCTTCTTCTAATGAGTCACCATAATACCTCTTGATTGTTTTACAGAATTAGCTATTTTGTAGCCCTGGGAGATTTTGGTTAGAACATTCAGTTATTTGGTCAGAAGAACGATCTAGCTTTGTGGCTTAATATTCTTTGGACTGAATGTATTGAAAATTAAATTTAAATTAGAATTTCTATACCCCAAATGGAGAAACAGAGAAAGTATTGAAGTTGTCAAGGATTTCATTTTATTCGGATCCACAATCAACGCCCATGGAAGCAGCAGTCAAGAAATCAAATGATGCATTGCGTTGGGCAAATCTGCTGCAAGAGACCTCTTTCAAGTGTTAAAAAGCAAAGGTGTCACTTTGAAGACTAAGGTGTGCCTGACCCAAGCCATGGTGTTTTCAGTCACCTCATATGCATGTGAAAGCTGGGCAATGAATAAAGAAGACCAAAGAAGAATTGATGCCTTTGAATTATGGTGCTGATGAAGAATATTGAATATACTATGGACTGCCAGAAGAACAAACAAATCTATCTTGGAAGAAGTACAGCCAGAATGCTCCTTAGAAGTGAAGATGGAGAGACTTCATCTCACACATATTTTGGACATGTTATCAGGAGGGACCAGTCCCTGGAGAAGGACATCATGCTTGGTAGAGGGTCAGCAAAAAAGAGGAAGCCCCTCAATGAGGTGGATTGACACAGTGGCTGCAACAGTGGGCTCAAGCATAGCAATGATTGTGAGGATGGCGCAGGACCAGGCAGTGTTTCGTTCTGTTGTACATAGGGTCGCTATGAGTCGGAACCCACTGGACGGCAGCTAACAACAATAGCAACAACATACCCCAAAGCCTCAGGTGCCTTTTAGCAAGTCAGGACACCAAAATAATTCTAGACTCCGAAATGTTTTAGTAGAACAGTTTTGGTGGTGAAGAAAGAAAACATCCAAAACAGGTAGTAGAAACAGATTTCCCCAGAAATACTCAACAACGATGAGGATAGACTAGACGTTCTACTAGGGCACCTGTATGTCATTAACTCTTGACAGAGTTAGTAGGCATCCTTGGGATTTTAACCAATATGGCTGAACAGTTTGAGACATGGCAGAGGAAAGAAGAGAGTGATCATACACCGTATTCAACTGATGAACAATTATTGACGTCTAAGAACTTCATGCTTCACATATAACCTTATACTCAATTCTCACAAAACCTTATTAGAGTGAAGATTTTATTCCCCTTTGAAAAGTAAGCCAAGTAAGTAATTTGCCTCCAAATCATTCAATCAATGTTGCATCTGGATTAGAATCCGTATCTGGGGCTGCCGTCCCCAATACGGCTTCCCCATGACTCCATACTGCTCCCCACCCCTTCCAGTCTTATGCTGGTCAACTAAATCAATGGACACGTTCCTCCTGCACCTTAGATACATCTACCGCATGACAGAGTAATGCTCGGGTGTTTCTGGACGAATATACGAAATTCAGATGTGATAACTCTTTTATTCTTCCTTCAGTAAAATGCAAAAAAAAAAAAAAATTACCTACCAATCTAATACTAAAACAATAGCATTTACAAAGCGAAAGTGATTTTTGTGTAATGAAAGGGATTCAGTATGAACTACCGCCAGATGTTGCTTGAGAGGGTGCCGTGTTGGTACATGGCCAGAGATGCTGGCTAGGTGCTGATTAAATCAGCAGTGGCTCTGTTGATACCTCTGACCATACTGTAGAGTCCCTAGTAATGAAGCAGATTAGTCAAAGATTTGGAGTAACTTCTGTACCAAAGCCTGTTGTAAATAAAGATTCAGTCCTCTTGCTCTGATAAACTCAGCTTATGTTCCTCTTTAGCATAAGATTGCCCTCAAACATAGGCTGTGTTTGACCCGAAAGTTCTAGGTACCATTGTGAAGTCAGGCTCAGAACCAACTATTCATATCTTTTTATCCCCAGCACCCGCATTCCTGGTACCTAGTAGGGGCTCGGTAAGTAGTCATTAAATGAACCCAGGATGTCTGTGTTTAGGTGGAATAATGTTTCTTGCTTGTCTTGTGGTATTCAAGTTCCTCTCTACTCACCCGTCATTGGGAGCACCCCTTTGGGTTATGGTACTCAATTGGTGTGCCCTTCGCAGAGGTGTTCAACATTCCATAACCAGTTGATACTTTGCGAAATTCCTTCTCCAGCAACATCAGATCCCTTCCAGTCTACATGACTGACATGTTCCATCCTGGTCTATTTGAAATTTAAAAGAACTATTTTTTCCCTTTCAAATCTTTGACATGGAATGTCTGAGCAAGATTTTCTTATTCTTTCTTAGGAGGAATAAACTCCAGATGCCCTTTGCTTACCTCAGCCTTCCACTACTACCCCATTCAGAAACTTGGCACAGTTGATGACCTGTAGTCTAAAGAAGAACATCACAGACACTCAGGAAAATTACACATACAGGAAGTCATTTGGGTGGGGTGAAAGATGAGTAACTTACACAGTCCTAGCCCCAAGTGTAAAAATTTTAAAGCAACTTATATTTGGGGATGTAGGATTTTTTTTTTTTTTCAATTTGTTTTTGAATTCATGTGCATTTATTGTGTCAAGACCGTTGCGTGACCTAATTAAGTGGTTGACCGGGATATTATTTAAAATGAACTATTAAAAATTCGTGTTATTTGGAAAAGATACCATAAGCCATTGGAGAGAAACTTAAGCGAAGTTTAATAAGTGTTTAGTTCACGCTGAGGCTTTTGCAGCTGTAAGCAATCATATTACTCTGCCATCACTGAGTTTCATGGAAAATGGAGATGTTTACCTAGGGCTGTTAAAAGTTTAATTTTAATAGTGACTCCTGAAGCAATACAAAATATCACTTACATTTGACATTAGGAAAAATAAAAGATAGTTATCCAAAGTCGTTGCTGAAGCTTTAGCTGTATTGATTTTTATGAGGTGTTTTTCTTAGCATGTTAAGCGATTCCCATTTTATAGTGAAGGCATTGCTTTGACTTGCTGCTCAAAGAAGACATCTTCAGTTAGAGAACCCCAGTGTGATGATTGCACACTGGGGACTGCTTCTCGTGCCCCCTCAACCTTCCATTGCGTTCCTTGCTCCGCGAGACGTCGGCAATAGCAAGAAGGGGTAGCTAAAATTCCTCTTTCCATGGAAGAAGGCAAATCCCTTTGGTAAAATGCCACATCCTCTGCAAAGAGGGATTCTCAGCACACCAGTCCAAATGGAGTGTTTCTGGCTCTGTTGCACAGGTGAAACCAGGAAATACTTTTATCTTGAGCAGGATTTCTTAACCTCAGCAATACTGACATTCTGGGCTGGAGAATTTGTTTGTTGAGGGGCAGTGGAGCTGTCCTGTGAAATGTAGTCTGTGTTGCAGCAACCCTGGCCCCCACCGGCTAGATGCCACTAGATGCCACCTCTTCAGTTGTGACAACCAAATATGTCTCCAAACATCTCCAAATGTCCTGTGAGCTGCAAAACTGTCCCTAGTTAAGGACTACTGATCTAGCAATGGAAACATAACTATTTAAAAAAAAAAAAAAAAAAACCTTTGGAGTAAGATGTTTTTATCTTTCAAAGGAGGTGTAGTTTAGATGATTATAATTTCAATAATGTCAAATAATTACAGAAGTCAAAGTTTAGGTTTGAGATGCTTGGATGTGTGGGCCTGTGAATAACATCGTGACGATGTTTTCTGAACCAATAATTTGTATGTACAGACTAACAAATATGTTTTTTCCTCATTTGTGCATTTAATTATATGAAACGTCTTTTGCTGGCATGATAATGTGATTACATTTAGTAATAAATTAAATGAATCATCTGCATTGGAAAATTACGCAAAGAAACAAAAAAAAGAAATGAACAATTCAGGAAAAATATATTAATTTTCTTTTTGTCCTTTATTGTTGAAACAGACATGTTGCCCCAATTGCTCAATAATTATTTACTCTTAAAAATTTCCAACATTTCTTTGCCAATCTGAATAATTCCTTGGTATCATTATGAATACATTATAATTTTAATAGTTATCAATAAGCATTTTAATCTTCAGCTCTATTATCATTAAACAATATGGTTACATATTTTTAAATAAACTTAGCAGAGGAGACGTGCATATTTTTCTTATTTGTAGTATTAATTTCTCAGATTAAAAAATCTCCAACTAGTCAACCACCTTTGAACTGTATGAACTTTGTCTTTGTTTTTTTTTACTAGCAAGTTTTAAGAAGAAGTTTAAGGGCAAAACTCTAATTTAAATGGTTATTGTAATGGAGAGTATTTCTCTAATATTCCACATCACTTCCACTTCACTGCGGGGAGGATTTTCTTCCCAGCTGATTCCTGAGTAATTGATATAAAATACCAGAGTACCTGGGTGGGTTAATGCACTCTGCCGCTAACAAAAGGTTAGAGGTTTGAGTCCATCCAGAGGCACCTCAGAAGAAATGCCTGGCGATCTACTTCCCAAAAATCAGCCATTGAAAACCATATGGAACACAGTTTCTCTCTGACACACGTGGGGTTGCCACGCGTCGGAATCGATTCCACGGCAGTTGGTTTACTGGCATCAATATTTATCGAAGATGTTTCTGATCACTATTATTGAAATCTTCAGAATTGTAGGGAATAACATTATCATCAATATTATGTATGAGTTCTACTTAACAGCCAAAATCAATTGTTTTCCTTCATCTAAAGTATAATCTAAGCAACATCATTCCCATGTAGTTTCCAACGCTAATAATCCATGTTTCCATTTGGGAGGGAACCTGAAGCAAAACAGTGATAACATTCTGGTTTAAGTCCCAAATCACAAATTCTGGCTGAGGCTGCTTGGAAATTTTCATACGCTTATCGGAAGCATTGTTAGAGGGTTTTATAAATGTTTACACTGAAAGAAACCTAAGAAGCAGTCACTCCAGATTTGTCAGTCTGTTGTGATTAAATATGAAAAATTTTGCACCGCCCTTTGGCAGACCTCGCAGACTGGCTGTATCTCATGCAGTTTGTTCTGTATGAATATAAAGTACTGGATAGTTTTATAATAATCTGCCACATCAGTTGATCAAAGAGGTTTAGTAAATGCCTGCAAATAGTGTTTTTCAACGGGGGCAGTTTTGCCCTCTTTAGCGGACAGTTCGAATCCACCAGGCGCTCCTTGGAAACCCCATGGGGCAGTTCTACTCTGTCCTGTAGGGTTGCGATGAGTCGGAATCGACTCGATGGCAATGGGATTTTTGGGTTTTTAGCGGACATTTTTGTTGTCACTGTAGGGAGGAGGTGGTTTGCTACTGGCATCTTGTGGGATGCTGCTAACCATCCTACAATGCACAGGACAGTCCCCCCACAACAAAGAATGATCTGGCTCCACTTGTCAAGAGCACCAAGGTTGAGAAACTATGCTATATAGATGGTTCACTATATTTTCTTTATTCTCCAACAATATCTTGAGATGTTCCTGAGGGCTGGTACATGTCGCAACTTTAGAGCTGGCCTCAGTATTTCAGAGGGCATGCCAACCGTCTTACTCATATCTGTCCCCTAGAGTACCAAGAAAATAGCCTCTCTTAATTGGTCCTTCATCCCAGCAGCACCTCATATTCCACAGCTGTCGCTTTACCTGCAAGTCCTTCACAAAGAGTTCTCATTAAAATATATGGGCAGCTCTGATATTTGCGGTCCATTTATATTAATGATGAGAGTAAAAAATTTTACTCCCTTCCTATAGCAAATCTGTTTGAATTTCTGATGCAAACGTTCTGCACAACTGCTTTGTGTTTTGTTTGTGCTTTTAAATCTCAGTTTGCACAATGTGGCAATTGCTATTAATGGCTCTAGCTAAACTGCTATTTTAGTGTGATGGGCAGTTATAACTTCTTTTACCACCAGCTCGTTTTTAATAGGATTATATTTAATTTGAATATATATATCCACACACACGTATATGTATATGTATTTGTTGAAGTCCTGGGAGCTAAGAGCTGATACCCAATAAATATATATATATATATATATATTTTTTTTTTTCATTGTACTTCAGGTGAAGGCTTACAGAACAAATAGTTTCTCATGAAACAGTAGTACACATATTGTTTTATGACATCGGTTAACAACCCCACAACATGTCAACCCTCTAACTTCTCAACCTTTTTTTTTTTTAGTGAAAATACACATAGCCAAAGATACACCATTTCAAAAATTTCTACATGCACAGTTCAGTGACATTGACTACGCTCTTCCAATTGTGCTGTTATTCTCACTTAAGATGAAGGCTTACAGAACAAAATAGTTTCTCATTTAACAGTTACTACAGATGTTGCCCTACGACAATGGTTAACAATCTCACAACACATCAACAATATTCTTACTCAACCTTGGGTTCCCTATCACTAGCTTCCTTGTCCCTTCTGCCTTCTGGCCCTTGTCACTGGACTACTGTACCTCGTTAGTCTCATTTGGTTTCACGCGGCTGTCCACTCCCAGGCTCAACAGTGAACCTCGGAGATGACTTAACCACTGAGCTAAAAGGGTGTCTGGGGGCCATACTCTTGGGGTTTCTCCAGTCTCCTTTAGGCCAGTAAATCTGGTCTTTTTTTTGTGGGTTAGAATTATGTTCTACATCCTTTTCCAGCTCTGTTCAGAACCCTCTGTTGTGATCCTGGTCAGAGCAGTCAGTGGTGGTAGCCGGGCACCATCTAGCTGTACTGGACTCAGTCCGGTGGAAGCCTTGGTAGCTGTGGACCATTAGTCCTTCGGACTAATCTTTTCCTTGTATCCTGTTCTCTTCATTCTCCCTTGCTCCCGAAGGGGTGAGACCAGTGGAGTATCTTAGATGGCCGCTCACAGGCTTTTAAGACCCCAGATACTACTCACCAAGGTAGAATGTAGAGCATTGTCTTTATAAGCTGTGTAATGCCAATTGAGCTAGTTGTTCCCCAAGACCATGGTCCCCACAGCCCTCCGCCCAGCAATTCAGTCCCTCAGGGAGTTTGGATGTGTCTGTGGGGCTTCCATGACCTTTCCTTGTACAGGTTGTGCTAGTTTCCCCTGTATTGTGTACTGTCTCACCCTTCACCCAAGATACCACTTATCTGTTGCCTATTTAGTATCCCCCCCCCCCATCCCTCCCATCCCTGGTAACCAACAAAGATTGTTACATTTTGTGTGCGAACTTTTTCATGGGTTTTTACAATAGAGGTCTCCTACAATATTTGTCCTTTTGTGATTGACTTATTTCACTCAGCATAATGTCCTCCAGTTTCATCCATGTTATGAGATGCTTCACAGATTCATTGTTGTTCTTTCTCGTTGCATAATACTCCACTGTGTGTATATACCATAGTTTGTTTATCCATTCATCTGTTGATGGGCATCTAGGTTGTTTCCACTGTTTTGCTATTGTGAGCAGTGCTGCCATGAACATAGGTGTGCATATGTCTATTCGAGTGAGGACTCTTTATTTCTCTAGGATATATTCCTAGGAGTGCAATTGCTGGATCGAATGGTATGTCTATTTTTAGCTTTCTGAGGAAGCGCCATATCATTTTCCAAAATGGTTGTATCATTTTGCATTCCCACCAGCAGTGCATAAGAGTTCCGATCTCCCCGCAGCCCCTCCAACATTTGTTATTTCCAGTATTTTTGATTCATGCCAGTAATGCCGGGGTGAGATGGTATCTCATTGTGGTTTTAATTTGCTTTTCTCTAATGGCTAGTGATCGTGAGCATTTCCTCATGTGTCTGTTGGCCATTTGAATGTCTTCTTTGGTGAAGTGTCTGTTCATTTCCTTTGCCCATTTTTTAATAGGATTATTTGTCCTTTTGTTGTAGAGGTGTTGGATTTTCTTGTAGGTTATGGAGATTAGACCTTTGTCTGACTCGTACTGTCCAAAAATTTTTTCCCAGTCTGCAGGTTCTCTTTTTACTCTTTTGGTGAAGTCTTTTGAAGAGCATAGGTGTTTGATTTTTAGAAGATCCCAGTTATCTAGCTTATTTATTGGGGTTTCTGCGTTGATGGTTATGGTTTGTATCCTGTTAATGCCGTGTATTAAGGCCTGTAGTGTCGGTCCTATTTTTTCTTCTATGAACTTTATAGTTTTCGGCTTTATATTCAGGTCTTTGATCCATTTTGAAGTAGTTTTTGTATACGGTGTGAGGTATGGGTCCCGTTTCATGTTTTTGCAGATGGATATCCAGTTTTGCCAGCACCATTTGTTTAAAAGACTGTCTTTTCCCCATTTGATGGACTTTGGGCCCTTGTCGAAGATCAGGTGAGCGTAGGTGGATGGATTTACATCTGGGTTCTCAATTCTGTTCCATTGGTCAATGTATCTGTCGTTGTACCAGTACCAGGCTGTTTTGACTACTGTAGCTGTGTAGTAGGTTCTGAAGTCAGGTAGTGTGAGTCCTCCAACTTTATTCTTCTCCTTCAGTAGTGCTTTACTTATTCGGGGCTTCTTCCCTTTCCATGTAAAGTTAGTGATTAGTTTTTCCATCTCTTTGAAGAATGTTGTTGGTATTTGGATCGGGATTGCGTTGTATTTGTAAATTGCTTTGGGTAGAATTGTCGTTTTCACAATGTTGAGTCTGCCTATCCATGAGCATGGTGTGTTTTTCCATTTATGTAGATCCCTTTGGGTTTCTTGCAGTAGTGTTTTGTAGTTTTCTTTGTATAGGTCTTTTACATCCCTGGTCAGATTTATTCCTAAGTATTTTATCTTTTTAGGGGCTACTGAAAATGGTAGTGTTTTCCTGATTTCCTTTTCATCGTTCTCCTTATTGGTGTATAGGAATCCAACTGATTTTTGAATGTTTATCTTGTATCCTGCTACTCTGCTGAATCTTTCTATTAGTTCCAGTAGATTTCTCGTGGAGTCTTTAGAGTTTTCTATGTATAGTATCATATCATCTGCCAACAGGGACAGTTTAACTTCTTCATTACCAATTTGGATGCCCTTTATTTCTTTTTCTTGCCTTATTGCTCTAGCTAGAACTGCCAGCACAATGTTAAATAGGAGTGGTGATAAAGGTCATCCTTGTCTTGTTCCATTCAAGGGGAATGTTTTCAGCCTGTCTCCATTAAGAATGATGTTGGCCATTGGTTTTGCATAGATGCCCTTTATTATGTTTAGAAATTTACCTTCTATACCTAGTTGATTGAGAGTTTTTATCAGGAATGGGTGTTGGACTTTGTCAAATGCCTTTTCTGCATCAGTTGAGATGGTCATGTGATTCTTTTCTTTCTTTTTATTTATGTGGTGGATTACGTTGATGGATTTTCTAATGTTGAACCATCCTTGCATACCTGATATGAATCCTACTTGGTCGTGGTGTATTATTTTTTTGATATGATGCTGAATTCTGTTGGCTAGAACTTTGTTAAGAATTTTTGCATCTATATTCATGAGAGATATTGGTCTGTAATTTTCTTTTTTTGTGACGTCTTTGCCTGGTTTTGGTATCCGCGTTATGCTGGCTTCATAGAATGAATTTGGAAGTGTTGCTTCCTCTTCTATGCTCTGAAATAGCTTGAGTAGTACTGGTACAAGCTCTTCTGTAAATGGTTTGTAGAATTCTCCAGTGAAGCCATCTGGGCCAGGGCTTCTTTTGGTTGGGAGTTTTTTTTATTACCTTTTGAATCTCTTCTCTTGTTATGCGTCTGTTCAGATTTTCAACATCACTTTGTTGTAGTTTGGGTAGGCCGTGTGTTTCTAGAAATGTATCCATTTCCTGTAGGTTTTCAAATTTGTTATAGTTTTTCATAATATTCTGTTATAATCCTTTTTATTTCAGTTGGGTCTGTTGTAATGTCCCCCATTTCATTTCTTATTTGGGTTATTTGTGTCCTCTGCTGTTTTTCTTTTGTCAGTCTGGTCAGTGGTTTGTCGATTTGGTTGATTCTTTCAAAGAACCAACTTTTGGTTTTGTTGATTCTTTCTATTGTTTTTCTGTTCTCTATTTCATTTATTTCTGCTCTGATCTTTACTATTTCCTTTCTTCCAGTGATTGTGGGCTTTTTTTGCTGTTCTCTTTCTATTTGTTTGAGTTCTGTAGTTAATGTTTTGATTTTGTCCCTTTCTTCTTTTTTGATATGTGCATCTATTGCTATAAATTGTCCTCTGTGGACTGACTGCCTTTGCTGTGTCCCAAAGGTTTTGGTAGGATGTGTTTTCATTCTCTTTTGATTCCAGGAATTTTTTGATTCCATCTCTGATTTCTTCTATTACCCAGTGATGTGTAAGCAGGGTATTATTCAGTTTCTATGTAATTTATTTTTTTCCTTGCTCTTTCTGTTGTTAATTTCTACCTTGATTGCATTGTGGTCAGAGAAGATACTTTGAATTATCTCAGCGTTTTGGATCCTGTTGAGGATTGCTCTGTGGCCTAAGGTGTAGTCTGTTCTGGAGAACGTTCCATGTGCATTGGAAAAGAATGTGTACTTTGCAGCTGTTGGATGGAGTGTTCTATATATGTCTATGAGGTCATGTTGGATGATTGTGCCCTTTAGGTCTTCTGTATCTTTGCTGAGTTCCTTCTTAGTTGTTCTGTCCTTTACTGAGAGTGGTGTGTTGAAGTCTCCTACTATTATTGTGGAACTGTCAATTTCTCTTTTCAGTGTTGTTAGAGTTTGTTTTATGTATTTTGGAGCCCTGTCATTGGGTGCGTAGATGTTTATTATGGTTATGTCTTCATGGTGCATCATCCCCTTAATCATTATATAGTGTCCTTCTTTGTCTTTTATGGTGGATGTTGTTTTAAAGTCTATTTTATCTGAGATTAGAATTGCCACTCCTGCTCTTTTTTGGTAGTTGTTAGCTTGAGATACTTTTTTCCAACCTTTGACTTTTAATAAATTCACATCTTTGTTTCTATGGTGTGTCTCTTGTAGTCAGCATATTGATGGATCCTGTTTTCTTATCCATTCTGTCACTCTCCGTCTCTTTATGGGTACATTGAGTCTGTTTACATTCAGTGCCATTATAGGTAGATGTGAGTTTGTTGTTGTCATTTTGTAGTGCTTTTTTTTTGTGGTGTTGAATTTTTCTTTGTTATTTTTACTCTCTTCTGCTGAGTTACTTTTGTTTGTGGATTTTTTTTTTTCATTTCTTTTGTTTTTGCTGAGACTTTATGTTTTTCCTCTTTATTTTTATGAGTATGTTTGTTAACTTTCTTTGTGGTTACTGTGAATTTTACCCTTATCTTTTTAAGTTTGAAGCAGTCTACCATTACTTGGTGTCACCTTGCCTTCCTCTCCATTAGAAAGTTCTATACATATGCCGTTTATTCTCTCTTTTATTGTTTTCAAGTTGTTGTCATTTACTGATTAGCTGCTCTGATTCCCTGTTGTATTTCTTTTGGTTTTGGATCGTCCTCGAGAGTTCATTTCCTAGATTGGTATCTGGCTGGTACGATCCTGCGTCCTAGATTCTGCCTGTGAGCTGAAGCTGTTTGTCCTCAGTTCGAAGAACTCCCTTTAATAATTCTTGTAAGTTTGGTTTGACTTTTACATATTCCCTTAATTTCTATTTATCTGGAAATGACCTAATTTCACCATCAAATTTGAACGAGAGTTTTGCAGGATATATTATTCTTGGCTGGCAATTTTTTTCTTTCAAGATTTTATATATGTCATCCCATTGCCTTCTTGCCTGCATGGTTTCTGCCGAATAATCTGAGCTTACTCTTATTGTTTCTCCTCTGTATGTGACTTCTTGTTTCTCACGAGCTGCTCTCAGGATTCTTTGTTTGTGTTTGGTTTTGGCGAGGGTGATTATGATATGCCTTGGTGATTTTGTTTTGGGGTCTCTCCTATATGGGGTTCATTGAGCTTCTTGGGTGGCCAGCTTTTCATCTTACATGATATTGGGGAAGTCTTCTGTCAGCAGTTCTTCAGTGATACTCTCTGTGTTTTCTGTTTTCTCCCCCTGTTCTGGGATTCCAGTCACTCGCAGATTTTTGCTTTTGATTGTGTCCCACATAACTCTCAGGGTCTCTTCATTTTTATTTGTTCTTTTTTCTGAGTTTTCCTGAAACAGAGTTGCATCCAAGTGTTTGTCTTCAATTCCACTGATCCTGTCTTCCACCGTTTCAAATCTGCTTCTCAGCCCTTCTATGACACCGTCCATTTCTGATATCTTGTTGTTTATCTTTTGGAGTTCTAGTTGTTGTCTTTGTATAATTTCTAGTTGTGAATTTATTTTGACATTTTGTTCCTGCATTATTTTCCTGAATTCTTCCAATTTTTTGTCTGTATTTTCCATGAATTTGTCTATTTTTTCCTCATGTTTGTCAGCTTTTTGCCTCAGCTCTTGGAGAATTCCGAGTATTAGAGATTTGAATTCCCTATCAGGTAGTTCTAGTGAATTTTCTTCCACTGGAGAGTAATCTGGTGTTTTATTTTGGACGCCTACTGGAACCATCCTGTCCTGTTTTTGTAAATGTTTTGATATTGTCTGCTGTCTTCAGGGCATTCAGTAGTTATTTTTCTCGTTTATTGATTGTGGATTTGTTTGTGTCCCCCCCCCCCTTTTTTTTTTTAAATTGACTATGTCTGAGCAGGCGGACTGTGTGTTCTTTGTTGTTTGCTTGCCTGTGGGCACAGTACTTTTCCCCTCCTTCTCCAATTGGCAGGATCAGTCACTCAGATATGGTATGGCAGGGAAGGTCTAGCTGAAGAGAAGTTACTGGGACGGGTTGTTTGTGGCACTTACTACAACCATCAGAGCGGGTCGGTAAACAGTGCAGGGCAGGTTCCAGTAGGCCCTGCCTGTGCTGCTTGGTGGTGTGATGTCAAGCGCATGGTGCAGGTAGGCAGGATGCAGCGGGGAGATTGTTATGTGTGGAGATAAGTTGGATATGGGAGAGAGTAGAGATGAACAGGAGCCAAAAACATACAAACAAACAGAAAAGAATGCTAGGGGAGCTTGCCGTTGGTGTAGAGAGATGAGAGACTATGAAATGGAGAAAAACAGAAAGCGGAAGAGGAAGAAAAGAAAAGAATGACTAAATAAAAATCGGGAAGGTTAAAGAACCGCAAAGTTCCAAGGGATCCCACCGCTGTAGCTATGAGGTCTGGGGAAGTCGCTCTCAGGTGTTGCAGTACAGCCTGGCTAGAAGGAGTAGTGGTATACAACGCCAGTTATTCAGGGAACAGAAAGAGAAGGAAGATATAGAGAGACGAGAAACTGAGCAATGAAGAAAGACAAAAAGGGAAAAAGAGGGAAAAGAAAAGAAAACAAATTAAAAAAAAAGAAAGAACAAGAAAGACCCCCCAAAAAATAGAGGAAAAAAAACAAACAAGAAAAGAAATGCCTTCAGGGATCCCTCTGCACGTCTGTGCAAGCCAAGGGGGATGTCTCCTTGCCATGCAGCACTGCCTGGCCAGAAAGGGCTCCCAACTCGGGAAAAGGAAAAGAAAAGAAACAAACAAATGAACAAAAGCCCCGGGATCCCACCAATGCGGCAGCCCAGACCAGGAAGCAGCTCCACACTCGAATGGAGCTCCACAGCCCCTCAGGAAGAAGCAGAGATGGTGCACAGAGCCAGGTATTTGAGCGAAAGGAGGTGGAGGTCGTGAGAGGTAAGGAAGAAATCAAAAGAAGCAGAAAAAAAAGCAACACTAGCAGCCAACAAATGGCACTCAGAGAGCCAGCTCTTGCGGGCTGGTGTTTCTCGGACAAGAGACTGTGTCCACGGGAAGCAGAGGGGGCCAAGTGTGGGTGAAGAAGTGTAGGGAGTGGGAAAGCATATATCACAAATTACCATAGCTCTGCAGCCCCTCAGGAAGAAGCAAAGATGGTGCACAGAGCTAGGTATTTGAGCGAAAGGTGGGGGAGGGGGTGAGAGGTAAGGAAGAAATCAAGAGAAGTGGAAAAAAGCAACACCAGCAGCCAACAAATGGCACTCAGAGATCTGGCCTGTCCGGGTGTGTGGAATCCCAGCAGCCGGTGTTTCCCGGTCAAGAGATTGTGGCTGCAGGAAGAAGAGGAAGCCGAGTGGGGGTAAAGAAGCGTGGGGGGAAGTGTGTATCGCAAATTATCGGTTGTTTTGTCTCCCGCTGGACGTTCTGTGAGGCTGCTTTCTCGTACCCCCGTTTGCTGGTCTCCAATAGGAGTCCAAGCTGGCGGATCCGCGCTGTGTTAGCTGGTAGGGGACCTCTGCACGAATCTCTCCTCGCTCTCCATTCTCTGTCAGTTTTCTCACTCCATTTGGTGCTTGGCTGAGTTCTTTATCTCTTCATTTGATGTTTTAGGGTTTCAGGATTGTTGTATTCTCTGTTTGGCTTAGTTTTTCGGATCTTTGCTGTGGAGGGACGGCGTGGTGCTTCTGCCTAGAGCACCATTTTGCCGGAACTCCTCGCCAGTAGATATTTTTAATCCATTCTATTATTCACTCACTCACTCACTCCTTGGTTTATTCATTTTATTATAGATTTACTTGTTGGCAACATTTATCTCACTGTTCTTTGCATCTAAAATAATTACATTTATTTAGAAAAGATGTTCATTTTGAGAAATGTTCACTTTTCCTGTTCTTTATATTAAAATTTGCATCAAAACTCCATTTTACAACTAAATTTATGTCTAATGAACAAATGTTAAACAAATTAAAATTAATGGCCCAACGTTGATGTTATTGGGTGCCATAAAGTCAACTCTGAGATGATATGATAGAGTAAAAACTACCCCATAGGGTTTTTTGGCTGCAATCTTTACAGAAGCAGATCGCCAGGTCCTTTTTCCATGAAGCCACTGGGTGGATTCGAACTGCCAACCTTTTGGTTAGCAGCTGAATTCTTAACCATTGCACCACCAGGGCTCCTAATTGGCCAAACAGTTGCATATCTAAACTACAGAAAGCCACATATCTCCTACTGCAGTGCCCTCAGTAAGCTCCCTTCACAGCACAATTTGCGGTAAATGATCTGTTTGTATTCGTTGTGTCTTTAACGCTAAAAACACCGCTTACATGCATATACAGCTATAGATGTTAAAATGCAGATTTTTCTATTAACAAGGGCATCTTATATATAAACTGGAATTACTCCATAAATAATGAGTGTGTGTGTGTGTGTGTGTGTGTGTGTGCATGTGTGCACACATATACATATTAAGGGGGAAATACATATGTTCTATGAACTGACCAAAACACACACCTCCTTTTTTTCCAAAAGGACAGTTTTCCCCCTATTCCTATATCTAAGGAGCCCTGGTGGTGCAGTAGTTAAGCACTTGGCTGCTAATTGAAAGGTCGGCAGTTCAAACCCACCAGCCGCTCAGTGGGAGAAAGATGTGGCAGTCTGCTTCTATAAAGATTACAGCCTAGGAACTGCTATGGGGCATTTCTACTCTGTCCTGTAGGGTCACTATGAGTTGGAATCGACTCAACAGCAGTGGGTTTGGATTCCTGTATCTTGCCTGTCCTGCTGCCAGAAAAGACATTTGCATAGGTTGCAGGTGGCCGTAATGTATAATCATTTCAGCAGAGAAAAGTCCCATTCCTGGGCTTAAGTCTCTCTCTTGTCTGTCATATCTTAACTCCTAACTCCAGACCTTTTTTGCTTTGGCCTCATCTGTAAAAAAATTTTATAGGTTTCCTCCCATTTCAGTGTGTGTATATTGCTTTCTGGATAGATCACCTTTGTTTCTCAAGGACTGGAACAAATGGAATATGAGGTTTTTCCCGACTATACTAGCTCCAAGTGACTTCTCTGTTACTCAGTTCTGCCAGTGTTTATCCTTTAAAATGACCGATTTCATTTCCTTGTGTACATGTCTTGTCTCCCACTACCTGGTATCCGCTGAGGTCTGAGACAGCACAGCCATGTCCTTTAACTTGACAGTGAGAGGTAGGCCTCGCTTTTATTTGTGTTAAGATTGGCATCTGTGGAGCTGTGTTCCCATTGAATGCTGCAAACATGAGCTAACACCACCCCGGAATCAAGCGCTGTCAAACTAACATGAGGAAGCGGGCGGGCCGCAGAGCTGTCTCCAAGAATCTTTGTTCTCGAAACCACAGCTTGACTATGGCTAACATGGTTGACATACAGCAAAGCCAAAATTTACTTGAAGTAATGGGGTGGATTCAGTATTGTAGGCAGTGACTGTAGACCTGAAACAAAAAGCAGTTAGGAGACTAACGTCTGCTTTTCTGTGTGATATTTCCCCCAGCTGTTTAGAGAGTTATAAATTGCTCCGTCAAGAGGCTTGTTTACGAAAGCCTGGCCAGTTTCAAAATGAAGCTGCCTTTGAGTCTTCCTCGTTTCATCTCACTGTTTGGAAAATAAATCTCAATCCTTATGATACAAATACATCAAGTTAAAAGCCATAGGCAGTGAACACCAAGTAAAAGCAAGAGACGTACCACAATTTAACTATTCTCCTGGGAGGAGAGAATAGGTGGTAATACGTTTTATATTTTAAAATTTTTATTATTAAATTCTTCTTCAGTTGTTTAAAAACCAGTAATCAGTTGCTGTCGAGTCGACTCCGACTCATGGCGACCCCATGTGTGTGACAGCAGAACTGTGCTCCGTGGGGTTTTCAGTGGCTGATTTTTCGGAAGTGGATCGCCTAGGCCTTTCGTTTGAGGCACCTCTGGGTGGATTCGAACCTCCAATCTTTTGGTCAGTATGTGGGTGCGTTAACCGTTTACATCATCCAGGGACATTATTAAATTAAGAGGAGAGAAATTTGAAAGCACTGTAACATCTCTTTTGTGTAGTATTTAACGCTATGGTTTCTATTAATACATCATGGTAATTAATCAGAGCTAAAGGATGTGGGGACAACACACCTGCAACTTGTTAGAAACGCAAATTCTCAGGCCCTGTCCCAGACCTACTGAATCAGAAACTAGGGATGGGAATCCAGTAATCTGTTTTAACAAGCTCTCCAGGAGGTTCTGGCGCACATCCAAGTTTGAGAACCACTGATGGATGGATGGATGGATAGATGAATAGATAAATGCTATTATTTTAATACAGAGATATATTTTGCACAAAATAATCAACCAGACCATGGGTCAATCAGTGATTATGTCTTAGTGAATTGTTGTTGTTAGCTGCTAGTGAGTCAGTCCCCAACTCATGTTGAACCCCCTGAACAACCACAATGAAAGCCTGCCTGGTTCCACGCCATCCCCATGATCAGTTGCAACATGGACCGTCGTGATCCATAGGGTTTTCACTGGCTAATTTTTGGAAGGAGATTGCCAGGCCCTTCTTCCTAGTCTGTCTTAGTCTGGAAGCTCCGCTGAAACCTGTTCAACATCATAGCAACACACAAGCCTCCACTGACAGAGAGGTGATGGCTGTGCATGAGGTGCGTGGGCCAGGAATTGAACCCAGATCTCCCTCACGCAAGGTGAGAATGCTTCCACTGAACCACCACTGCCCCAGTGTCTTTGTGAATACGCTGCCAAATACGTCTCTTGCATAGTGAGTTTTTCTTCCCAAATACTATTTTTCAATCTATGTGGTTTGCTGGGGGAAGGACGAGAGGAGGAGCTGGAAGGGTGGGTTGGGGCCAGATTGGGCACAGCCTACAGACTTGTGCTGAGAGGCCTCCATTGATTTGCAAAGCACTGGAGAGCAATGGGCGGAAGTTGCTCGGGGAAAAGGACAAGTGAAGAGATGAACACCCCAGCAGGCTAGGGAGGAAAGTGCCTTCAGAACCTATTAGTCATTGATGAATATTTCATGGAGGTGTCAAGGACAACTGGGGAAAGCAAATGGGTGAGTAGGGCAGAAAAGCCTCCCTTTGCTGGTTACACAGGGGTGTGGTTCATGACCTCATTTGTTTATTTGAAGTAGAAAACACAGCTAGTAGTTTTGCTGTTGTTTTTAAGCTCTTCTTTCACATTCTGAAACCTTGGTATCTTTCCCTGAAACAGAAAAATCAGCCTCCTTTTTCTTTTGGGCAAGCCAGAAGCCTCTTTCTGCCTTCAATTTTAATTTTCTTGATATTATCCACTTACAGCCTAAGAGATAGCCAAGTTTTTGGACTAAGGCACTTAACCTTGCTTTTCTTTCCATCAAATGTTTCCCCTCTCTTCTCCTTTCTTCTTGCCTGGATACGTGGGTTCACAAAAGATATTTACTGAAGATGACTTATTTTTACCAAAAGGATGATTTATAATCTGCGTTTCTGGACACTCCGTGAGCTGAACATAAGTTAATATTATGTTTCCTTTATGTGCTACATCAGTTTCTGGGACAATCACAGGTCGTCCCAGATTTCTGAACAGCCAGGAAGCCATTAGAAAAAGGGTACCAATCACGAATAGTGATCCATCTGTGACTATCATGACCTTCAGCTCAGAGCCTGAACACACTAGCTGTTCCCAGAGCGCCATCACAAGGAATGTAGCTTTTATTACTTGCAAGAAGCCGGCAGCACACCAGAACAAAGACGCGTCTATTTTTTGAGCGTCCCCTAGACTCGAAAAGTCAGTCCAGGCAGAGATGGAAACCTCTTCTACGCATACCCCACTTTGTACTGCAGACAGGGACTTAAAAGGGGGGCTTACCTTTTGCCGATACCACCCGGCCATATAGACTTAGTTAGGTGGGCTACGCGTGCTTTCACCTAACACCATAGCTGAGGGATGGCGAAAATCCCTCCGCCAGCCATTTTTATACCCCGAAGCCTACATGGCAAGCCACAGGAAGCACAATGTAGATTTTAACTGCCTGACCACCCTGGCGGGGGTGGCAGGGGGGTACTTATGTCTTTAACCCTGCTACCAACATCAGGGAAACCCTGGTGGCATAATGGTGAAGAGCTAAGGCTGTTAACCAAAAGGTGAGCAGTTCAAATCCCCCAGGCGCTCCTCGGAAACCTTATGGGGCAGTTCTGCTCTGTCCTATACAGCTGTTATGAGTCCGAGTCCTCTAGACGGCCACGGGCTTTTTTTCATTTTTATTTTTACCTGTGTCAGACCTCAGAGGGTGGGGTAGGGGATCTCATCATGCCCCACTTTCCTGTTGCCAAGGTGATGACTTCTGGAGGCCCAGCTCATTTGCACATGTTTAATTGTTGCCCGGTTGTTTTAGAAAAACAAAAGATACCTTGATTGCTCAAGAGTTCCAAGGGCTATTTCCAGAAACCAGAGACAAGGCCAACCCTAGTTTTATAAATCTAGATAAAGAGGAGTCAATAAAGTTTTCAAAGTTTATTTTATGCAAGAATTTCGTGAAAAGCTCCTTAAAAAGCAGATTCCTGGGCCCCAGGAGGTCTGTTGTGGGCTGTTGAGGACCGGACCCCAGTTGGTTCCCACTGGTTGTTAGGCACCATTATCTGCAGCATACAGGGCCCCAGGTCTTCAAGTTTTTCAGGGGCCCACACAAATTTCTGTGAGCTGAAAAAGAAATTGTTGGCTCCCAAGGAAATTACGTAAATGTTTGTATATCTAAAATAATCAAAACTGAAGTTTGAACATAAGGCTTATTCTGAGCAATTATATATATATAAAACAAATCAAACTCGTTACCATCGAGTCGATTCCGACTCATAGCGACCCTATAGGACAGAGTGGAACTGCTCCATAGGGTTTCCAAGGAGCGGCTGGTGGATTCAGACTGCCAATCTTTTGTTTAGCAGCCATGGGGAGACCGTTTTGATTCCAGAAAAAGAAAATGGCTCCAAGAAGGAAGGTACAGTGAGGCTTATAAAGAAAAGAGGAGGGAGAAGAACAGAAGATCAACCATTGGCTAATCTTAACACATTTGGTTGAACCCTGCCTGGTTCGAACCCACCAGCCGCTCTGAGGGAGAAAGGTGTAACAGTTGGCTTCTGTAAACATTTCAGCCTTCTAAACCCTATGGGGCAGTTCTACCGTGTCCCATAGGGTCCCTATGAGTCTGAATCAACTGGACAGCAGTGGGTTAACTCACCTGCAGTCTTGAGGCTTTTTGAGATTTAAATTAGGAGGTAGTGGTTTGAGGACTATCCTTTTCCAGCAGGATAAGACAAATTTACATTTCTACTGAGCAGCTTCTGGCAGGCTTTTGCAGTTTGGGTCTGGCTTTTTATGGTTAATATTTGTTTTCCTGGAGAAGAGAAATCTCAAAGATACCTGTTATTAATTTTCCTCTTCAACGATAGCATGTATCAATTCCATTAATTGTCTATTGGTGTTTTTAACAATTTCATCATGTGTCAGAAATTCATAATGCCCGTTTATCCCTCTTAGTAAGAATTCTTGAACATTTCCGAATCATATCGATAATCAAAATTCTAAAAATTCCTTAGTAAACAATTTATGGCAACACGGGTACATGGTAGGGTGATAGGCCTCAAAAGTAAGTGCTCAAAATAACTCAGCGTCCCAGGACAATAGTTTTGATAGAAAGTACCCCTAGGTGATTCTGATAAAAATGTTCCTTAGACCACATTTGGAGAACCTAAGGTCTAGGTACCCCGACACGTCCCTCAGTCTGTTATACTGTGGGGGCATGTGTGTTGCTGGAAGCTATGCCACTGGTATTCAAATACCAGCAGGGTCACCCATGGCGGACAGGTTTCAGCTGAGCTTCCAGACTAAGACAGACTAGAAAGAAGGACCTAGCACTCTACTTCTGAAAAGAATTAGCCAGTGAAAACCTTATGAATAGCGGGGAAACATTGCCTGACATAGCACCGGAAGATGAGCTCCTCAGGTTGGAAGGCACTCAAAATATGACAGGGGAAGAGCTGCCTTCTCAAAGTGGAATCGACCTTAATGACATGGATGGAGTCAAACTTTCAGGACCTTCATTTGCTGATGCGGCACGACTCAAAATGAGAAGAAACAGCTGCAAACACCCGTTAATAGTAAACACGTGGAACGTACAAAGTATGAATCTAGGAAAATGGAAGTCATCAAAAGTGAAATGGAACGCATAAACATCCATATCCTAGTCATTAGGATTGGTATTGGCCATTTGGAATCAGACAACCATATGGTGTACTATGCTGGGAATGACAACTTGAAGAGGAATGGCATTGCATTCATCGTCAAAAAGAACATTTTAAGATCTATCCTGAAGTACAGTGCTGTCAGTCATAGGATAATATCCATACACCTACGAGGAAGACCAGTTAATACAACTATTATTCAAATTTACACACCAACCACTAATTGAAGATTTTTACCAACTTTTGCAGTCTGAAATTGATGGAACATGCAATCAGGATGCATTGATAATTACTGTGATTGGAATGCAAAACTTGGAAACAAAGAAGGATTGGTAATTGGAAAATATGGCCTTGGTGATAGAAACAATCAGATGATAGAATTTTGCAAGACCAACGACATCTTCATTGCAAGTACCTTTTTTCACCAACATAAACAGCGACTCTACACGTGGACCTTGCCAGATGGAATACACAGAAATCAAATCGACTACATTTGTGGAAAGAGACGATGGAAAAGCTCAATATCATCAGTCAGAACAAGGCCAGAGACCAACTGCAGAACAGACCATCAATTGCTCATATGTAAATTCAAGTTGAAGTTGAAGAAAATTAGAACAAGTCCACGAGAGCCAAAGTACGACCTTGAGTATATCCCACCTGAATTTAGAGACCATGTCAAGAATAGGTTTGATGCATTGAACACTAATGACCGAAGACCATATGAGTTGTGGAATAACATCAAGGACATTATACATAAAGAAAGCAAGAGGTCATTAAAAAGACAGGAAAGAAAGAAAAGACCAAAATGGATGTCACAAGAGACTCTGAAACTTGCTCTTGAACGTCAAGTAGCTAAAACGAAAGAAGAAATGATGAAGTAAAAGAGCTGACCAGAAGATTTCAGAAGGCGGCTCAGGAAGACAGACTAAAGTATTATAATGACATGTGCAAGACCTGGAGATAGAAAACCAAAAGTGAAGAGCATGCTTGGCATTTCTCAAACTGAAAGAACTAAAGAAAAATTCAAGCCTTGAGTTGCAACACTGAAGGATTCTATAAGCAAAAACTTGAACGATGCAGGGAGCATCAAAAGCAGGTAGAAGGAATACACAGAGTCACTAAACCAAAAAGAATTGGTGGATGTTCAACCATTTCAGGAGGTAGCATATGATCAGGAACCGATGGTACTGAAAGAGGAGGTCCAAGCTGCACTGAAGGCAGGGGCGAGAAACAAGGCTTCAGGAATTGATGGAATACTAATCCAGATGTTTCAACCAACGAATGCAGCGCTGGAGGTGCTCACTCGTCTATGCCAAGAAATTTGGAAGACAGTTACCTGGCCAACCAACTGGAAGAGATCCATATTTATGTCTATTCCCAAGAAAAAGGTGATCCAACTGAATGAGTAATTATCGAACAATATCATTAATATCCCACACAAGTAAAATTTTGCTGAAAATCATTCAAAAGTGGCTACAGCAGAATATCGACAGAGAACTGCCAGAAATTCAAGCTGGATTCAGAAGAGGGTGCGGAATAAGGGATATCATTGCAGATGTCAGATGGATCCTGGATGAAAGCTGAGAATACCAGTGTTTTATTGACTATGCAAAGGCATCTGACTGTGTGGATCATAACAGATTATGGATAACACTGCAGAGAATGGGAATTCCAGAACACTTAATTGTGCTCAGGAGGAACCTGTACGTAGGTCAAAAGGCAGTCGTTTGAACAGAACAAGGGGATATTGAGTGGATTAAAGTCAGGAAAGGTGTGCGTCAAGACTGTATCCTTTCACCATACTTATTCAATCTGTACGCTGAGCAAATCATCTGAGAAGCTGGACTATATGAAGAAGAACCGGGCAACAGGTTTGGAGGAAGACTCGTTAACAACTTGCGATATGCAGATGACACAACCTTGCTTGCTGAAAGTGAAGAGGACTTGAAACACTTATTGATGAAGATCAAAGACCACAGCCTTCAGTATGGATTACACTTCAACATAAAGATAACAGAAATCCTCACAACTGGACCAATAAGCAGCATCATGATAAACAGAGAAAAGATTGAAGTTGTCAAGGATTTCATTTTACTTGGATCCACAGTCAACGCCCATGGAAACAGCAGTCAAGAAATCAAATGACATATTGCACTGGGCAAATCTGCTGCATAAGACCTCTTTAAAGTGTTAAAAAGCAAAGATGTCACCTTGAAGACAAAGGTGCGCCTGACCCAAGCCATGTTTTCAGTCACCTCATATGCATGCGAAAGCTGGGCAATGAATAAGGAAGACCAAAGAACTGACACCTTTGAATTGTGGTATTGGCGAAGAATACTGAATATACCATGGACTGCCGAAAGAATGAACAAATCTGTCTTGGAAGAAGTACAACCAGAATGCTCCTTAGAAGCAAGGATGGCGAGACTAGATCTCACATACCTTGGACATGTTATCAGCAGAGGTCAGTCCCTGGAGAAGGACATCATGCTTGGTGAAGTAGAGGGTCAGCAAAAAAGAGGAAGACCCTCAACGAGATGAATTGACACAGTGGCTGCAACAACGGGCTCAAGCATAATGATCGTGAGTATGGCACAGGACCAGGCAGTGTTTCATTTTGTTGTACATAGGGTCGCTGTGAGTCGGAACCAGCTCGACGGCACCTAACGACAACAGAAGTCTAGGTCCATGTTTCACATCACCAAAGCATTCTTGGCTTCACTCAGTCTTTCATTAAATTTTCTCAGCTCTTACTCTATGCAAGTAGTTGGTAGAAATAGGGGACTAAATGGTAGAACTACAATGGTAAACAAACAATCTTAAGGTCCTTGGGTGTTGCAAGCAGTTTGCAATCAGCTGCTCACTGAAAGGTTGCTGATTCAAATCCACCCAGTGGCTCCACGGAAGAAAAAGCCTGGCGATCTGCTTCCGTGAAGATTGCAGCCAAGAAAACTGTATAGGGCAGTTTTACTCTGTAACACATTGGGCTGCCATGAAAAGGGGAACAACTTGATGGTGGCTAGCAACAACGGTGAAGAAGCTCTGGTTGCACAGTGGTTAAGTACTGGGCTGCTAACTGAGTTCAGCAGGTGGAACCCACCAGCCATTACCAGGAAACAAATGTGGCAGTCTGCTTCTGTTAAGATTACAGCCTTGGAAACCCCACGGGGCAATTCTACTCCATTGTATAGGGTCACTATGAGTTGGGATCGACTAGACAGCAGTGGTTTTTTGTTTTTCTGTTTTTTTTTTTTTTTTTTAAATAACAGTGATTTGCCAAGGTATATTTTGCTAGTGGAATTCAAACAATCTTTATCATCATGAAGCTTCTAGCCCAATGGGAGAGATGGTTAATAAACAAGTGTACAAACATATAAGAGTAATTACAAGTTGTGATAAGTTCCAGACACACACATACAACAGGTCCTTAAGCTCAAGAAGCCCCAGGGAACATTCTTCAGTTCGGGAAGCTCAAGGAAGGCTTTTCTTAGGGGGTGAGATTTAAGCAGAGACCTGGAGAAGGAGGAACCCGCTCTGCAAAGACACTTGGGAATTGCTCTTCACTTGCAAGGGAATAGCTTGAGCAGGGGATTTTTAGCAGGACTGAGCTTGCCCTGTCCATGTACGGCTGGAGAACGGTGAAGAAAGCGGAGAGGGGCATTCAAGGGTAGGCCGAGGAAGTAGGTCCAGACCCTTTGGCAAAGGGAAGCACTACGTGGATTTCATTCTAAGTGCAGTGGAAGCCCATCGAAGCTCTTTGCTTGCTCGCTTGTTGTTATTTTTTTAAACGGGTAGTTCAGTGATAGACTTCTAACCTTCTAGATGGCTGACCCAGATTCAATTCCTGGCCAGTGCACCTCAAACACAGCCGCCACCCGTCTGTCAGTGGAGGCTTGCGTGTTGCTGTGATGCTGTACAGGTTTCAGCAGAGCTTCTGGACTAAGATGAACTAGGAAGAAAGGCCCGGTGATTTACTTCTGAAAATCAGCCTATATATCAATCCACAACCAATCATGAGGATGGCACAGAAATGGACAGCATTTAGTTCCATTGTGCAGGGGGTCGCCGTGAGTCGAGGCCCAACTTAACATCAGCTAGCAACAACAACAGCATGGCATGGTGATTTGTGTGTAGCTCAGGTGTGAATTCTGACTGTTACTTAGAGGCAGAGTGATCCTGGACATTTCCCAACCTCTCAGCTCAACTCCTTGTCTGTGAAATGCAAGTAATAACAGTACCTACCTCATAAGGGGGTTTCGTGGATTAAATAAATATATGGTAAGCATTATACGTGGGCAAGTCTGCTGCAAAAGACCTCTTTAAAGTGTTAAAAAGCAAAGATGTCACCTTGAGGACTAAGGTGCGCCTGACCCAAGCCATGGTGTTTTCAGTCACCTCATATACATGCGAAAGCTGGACAACGAATCAGGAAGACGGAAGAAGAACTGATGCCTTTGAATTACGGTGTGGGCGAAGAATATTGACTATATCGTCAACTGCCAGAAAAACAAACTAATCTGTCTTGGAAGAAGTGCAGCCAGAACGCTCCTTAGAAGCGAGGATATCGAGACTTGGTCTCACATACTTTGGATGTGTTATCAGAAGGGCCCAGTCCCTGGAGAAGGACATCGTGCTTGGTAAAGTAAAGGGTCAGCAAAGAAAGAGGAAGACCCTCAACGAGATGGACTGACACAGCGGCTGCAGCGACGGGCTCAAACATAGCTACAATTGTGAGGATGGCGCAGGACCGGGCAGTGTTTCCTTCTGTTGTACAGAGGGTTGCTATGAGTCGGAACAGACTCGATAGCATCTAACAATAACATACATATCTTAGTTATGAAGTTTTATGTTTAAGAAAAGCACTCTGGCTTCCCCCATGGAAGCGTGGACGTGGGTAGGTTGGTTAGGAGGCTGTAAAATTTGTTCAGGAGAAGTATGGTGGGGGCCGGCAGTAAGGTGATGAAAGTGGAGATGGAGAGGAGGGATCAGATTTCTGATTTATTTTGAAGTCAGAGTTGACAGACCTGGTGATGGATGTAATGTGGGGCATGAGGTGAGAAGAATAAAGAAAAACAACTTGGTTTCTGACTCAGCTAACTGGGTGGATTAAAAAAAAATCATCATTATTGTCTTCATCCTAAGTAACATTTGTTGAGCAGGTCCCGTGCCAGCCACTGTGGTAAATGGTTTATAAACACCTCTTGAGATGTAAGAGGCTAAGATACAATGATGTTTGCCAGAAGGGAAAGTCAAGAGTTCAGCATTGGATAAGTGGAGTTTGAGGTGACCTTGAGATACCAGGTGGAAGCGTCAAGAAGGCAGTTGGATGGGCGACTCCATAAAACTCAGAGATGACTGGGTTGGAGATAATATTCGTGAGTCATGAACTTTGTAATTGAATTCACCCCAGTGTTCTTTTATGTAATGATTTTGGCTGTTACAATACTATTTTATTTCTTTTGGCCTAATATTTTTTTGAGTTCAAGACCTGCTTCCCAATAACCTTAGTGTCAATTGAATTTTCAGTTGATTCCCCATAGCGTAAAATAAAGTATCGCATTAACATTTCTGACTCTGAAACAGAACTCTACTGAACTCAGCTTGCTCAGTCTAGGCTTTGTATTGACTGAAACATTTCCTAATTAAAATCCAAAGAAACCTGAGTTCAAGTTATGTCCTGAAATCAATGGAATTATATTAATTCATATGAGTGTAGAAAATCATATATTTATAGTGTTTCAATGGACATTTAAACAGTTCTCCAGTCCCACACAGTTGGTGGCATAAGGTCTTGAGGAAGCATGAAACACATTTTGATCACCCTCAGAGTTTGTCAAGCTTGCCAAACACCATTCGTTTTCCATAGATTCACAAACCTGAGTAGTGGCCAAATTTTCCGTGTTACTGAACGTGAGCCACTGAGTAAAATTGTTAAACCCTTTGATTTTTTTCCCCCCTAAACAGTAACATATCGTGTGCCTCAGGTTTTGTTATTTGACATCTGTTACCCACAGCACTTGAGTGTATTTGAGAAGAAGCCTGCACAGACATTCCAGTACAGAATGAACATGGACGAATTCTTTACAGAACATTCAGTTGTATTCATGACAGGAGAGCCTACTCCTTCAGAACTCCATCAGGTGACCTTCAGAAGGCAATGGCATCAACTTTGAAAATTGGATTCTTTCAAGGTTTTTTAAAAGTTGAAAAATTTTAAGACAAATCCCTTATAGGAAAAAACATCACCTGTTGGCCTTAAAATGTGATCAATCCCAGAAGCTATGCATTGTAGGTGATCGAGACCGTTAGCAAACCTTTCTCTCCAGTCCTAATAGCCTAACACATGATTCAGACAAATCTTTGACCCAACATGAGATGAGATGGAGCGAGTTACCATCAAGAAAATCATGGTCCCAAGGCATTGTTTCATTGTGCCATAGAATAGTTTGGAAAGATGAAGGATATGGACATTTTAAAAATAATAATGAATAATAATAACAAAGATGATGAAAAGTAATCATTAAAATGCATCAGTAACTCTTACGTTGTTCCCTTAGCGGATGATAAGATTACATGAGAATGGTGGATTTTGTCAACCCTGTGGCCATTGTTGCCTTCTTCATTGGACTGCTTTCTTCGTTGGTATTACTTGCTGATTTCATTTTTACTTACAGTAGTAAAAATATGCAATGATCTCTAGAGTCAATACCATAATATTAAAAAAAGTGATTATTTTCCTCAAAAAAGTGGATCTTTTTCCTCTCAAAAGAAAAAAAAAAAAAAAAACCAGCGTAACAACTAGTTATTGGATTTTAGCTATGAGAAAGTTACTGAGCTGTGAGGGTTCCCTGTGCTTAAATTGCATTTAATCTGTTTGAAGATGGGAAGCCATGTAGGATACAAGAGCAACGATAAGTTCTAAAGGACTCTCAAAGATGGGAACCATGGGCATGCGGAGAAAGGAGTCACTGCTGTGGGCCGAGGGAGGAGTGGAGCTGAACCTGAAGATGGAGCAGAATCCTTAGAATCATCCTAGATGTGAGGCCCCACGTGCCAGCGGTTGTACCTTGATGCGCAGATGGTAGCCCTCTGTCACTGTGTCCCCTGCCTAGCCACATGGGGGAATCTACAGGAGTAATGGTGACCTGGGAAAATGAGTTGGGGAAGAGCTCAGTGTAATTGGGGAAGACTCGTGGCAAAGGAACAAGAGTTAGCTTTCATTTTTTAATGTAACAGTTTTATTTGTTTGCATACCATACAATTTACCGACTTAATGTATACATACAATTCGGTGGCTTCTAGTATATTCACTGATGCACGCCATAACCTTGTCATTACTCCCAAAATAAACCTCATGTCCATTAGCAGCCACTCCCCGTTTCCCCCATTCTCCATGGCCCTGACAACCACTAAAATCTATTTTCGGTCTCTATGGATTTGCCTGTTCCAGATATTTCATATAAATAGAATCGCACAGTATGTAGTCTCTTGTGTCTGACTTATTTCACTCAGTGTAACGTTTGCAAGGTTCACCCATGTTGCTGCATGTATCACTACCTCATTCCTTTTTATGGCCAAATAATATTCCATTGTCTCAGTAGACCACATTTTACTGATCTGTGCATCCATTGATGGATATTTGGATTGTTCTCACTATTTGACTATTGTGAATACGGCTGACATGAACATTTGTGTACAAGTTTTTGTGTGGACATACATTTCAATTCTCTTGGGTATATACCTAGGAGTGGAATTGCTGGGTCATATGGTAGAACTGCCCCATAGGGTTTCCAAGGAGCGCCTGGTGGATTTGAACTGCCGACCTTTTGGTTAGCAGCTGAGTTCTTAACCACTCTGCCACCAGGTTTTCCTTGGTAGTTCTGTGTTTAACTTTTTGAGGAACCTCCAAACTGTTCCCCACAACGTTTTACATTCCCATGAGCAATGTATTAGGATGCCAATTTCTCCACATCCTCATCAACATTTGTTATTTTCTGTTTTGGGTTTTTCTTTTTTGTTTTTAACAGCTATCCTAGCGGGTGTGATGTGGTGTCTCATTGTGGGTTTCATTTGCATTTCCCTGATGACTAGCAATGTGGTTATTGGCCGTTTGTATACTACTTTTGGAGAAATGTCTCAGATCCTTTGCCTATTTTTTAATTGTTTATTTGTCTTTTTATTATTGAGTTGTCAGCGTTCTTTACATATTCTGGACACAGGCCCCTTCACAGATCTATGGTTTAGCATTTCACTTGAATGATTTGCTCCTGCCAGCCTTGGTATCTCACCTCTACCATTTACTGTAAACTGGCGCACGTCTGTGGAGCCATTTCCCTCACCTTTTTAACTTTCAGACTTTTCCCCTAGTGAGTACTTGGTGCCTCTCAGCCTCTGGAGCCCAGGGAAGCCTATGAGAGTGGCAGCTCCCCAGGGTGTCTGACTCAGAGGAGCACAGTGACCGGGCCGAGGCCTTCTCCCTCCCAGGGACTCTCGCCGCGCCCTGAGAGCCCGAGAGCTTGCCTGGACGACTCCTCTGGCTCTGTGAGCAACATCTCTGCCTCCTTCTCCGTTCCCAGGGGCTTGACGGGGCCAGGATGTGGGGGGCGGGTCAGTCCTGACTGGAGCTGCTGCTACTGCTGAGGGGTAAGGACCCTGGAGAGGTAAGAAGATATGGGCTGCCTGTGCATTTCGGGCTCTGTGGTTTCTGCCTCGCCCTCGTTGGAGAAGCAGGTAAGACCCAAGGTGGACGCAAAGAGGACAGAGTGAGAGGAGCCCTAGGGTTGGAGGGAATCACTCAACTGGTTCCAGCACTTGAGTCTCTCTCAACTGCAGAGTTCAGATGATTCAAATGACAGTTAAACTGGCTCTGCCTGTTGCTTTAGGAGAAGTTTCTGAGCCTCTGAGCCAGGGTGACTGGAATGTTACCTGCCATTGCCAAGGCACTTGTATTGCAATTGAATGCTTAAAGCCAGTCTTGGAAAGGGCCTGCCATTTCTTCTGCACTTTGCCCTTTGGCTCGCTCTTCAATCTTTTTAAATCAACACAGTTGGATTTTCACGATGCATTTTGGCTTATAACGTTACTATGGCGTGGGTCTCAGTGGTCTTCTAGTCCAGTGCATTTCTGTTATAGATCGAGAAACTGAGGGTCAGAGTGGATCAGGGGTTTGGCATGGTCACCACATACATCACTGCTATTGAGATTCCCTCTGGGTTATCTGTCATGGGGTAGTATATAATGACTGACGATTGGTGACAGGGACATACCCTACCCTTTCCCCCAATAAGATGAAGGATCATGATTCCGTGACATCTACAAGCAATATAGGAACTGATGCGGAACCACAAGACATGGTCCAACTCTTTCCTTGTGGGGGCTCCATGCCCCAAAGACAGATGGCTGGCTCAGAAAACCTTGATTTTTTGCTGTGGACATACAATAAAGGCAACCTTTGCTGCAAAGCTTTTTTTTTTTTTTTTAATCCAGTTTTTTATGGTCTCATGGAAAGAACCTCAAAATGCATCTTTACTTATTCGTTTAGGCTATTATCAAAGTGTTCACAAAACTTAGATACTAAATACTTGGCTAGTTTCATATAGCTACAAATAAAAGTTCTTTTGAGTCCTTCCTAAACTGTCATATCAGAGTGAATATTAATTAATCTGGTGAGTTTTTTGTTTGTTTTTGTTTTAAACACCAAGAAGGTGAAATCACACGCTTTTCTAGAGATTGGCTATTAACCTTAAACTGTATAATCCTGCTACCTCAGTTCGTTTGCCAGTGTCTTCCTCTCTATCATGCACACATGCTCCCATGTGTATGAAGTAATTGAAAATAGAAATTCGTTATGTAGCTGTTAAAATCCAAGTTGTTTTTGGAGGAAATTTGCTGCTCTTTTAGGTCACAATCACTGACAACCTGTTGAATGATGCCATTTTGTGGGGGCAACGTCTTTATGTTGTGATTCTGATTATTTATGATAATTTAAAAAAAAAGTTGCCATGGAGTGGAGTCTGACTCATAGCGACCCCATGTGTGCCAGAGTGGAACTACACTCCGTAGGGTTTTCAGTGGCTGATTTTTCAGAAGTAGATCTCCAGGCCTTTCTTCTGAGGTGCTCCTGGGTGAATTCAAACCTCCAACCTTTAGGTTAGCAGTCGAGCACTTAACCATTTGCATCACCCAACTAGTTGCCGTCGAGTTGATTCCGACTCATAGCGACCCTATAGGACAGAGTAGAACTGCCCGAAAGGGTTTCCGAGGCTGTAAATCTTTAGGGAAGCAGACCGCCACATCTTTCTCCCACAGAGCGGCTGACTTATTTTATAGCTACTATTACCATAAATGTTGTGGTGAGTATATGTTCCCGGCTGTCTATGACTGTTCATCAGAAAATAAGTAGCAATGACAGTTTCGTCGTCGTCTTTTTTTTTTTTATACTGTCGCTGTCAATCCCTGTTGGTAGGAATTGCACATTTTAGCAACAGTTCTTAAAAAGAAATAGATTTTGAAGTTACTCTGTTGTACATAGATTAGCCATCTATCTTCAGATGAGGAAAAATCATTTGTGGAAACCAGGTTGAGCCCAAGTTGCTCATTGTGGGGAGAAAATGGGATTTTGCATGGCTTTAGAGCTGGCATTTGTTATTGCAGACAGCTGTGCAGACTTGTGACCATTTCTGTCTCTAGGCAGGAGCCAGTTTGGACTATCGCCTCGATAGCTTACATTTGCCGAGGGTACAATACAGGAAGCTATCTAGATATTTGGACTTTTTTTAAAATGTATTTTAGTCTGAGCATGAAATGCCAGGTAGAGAGAATATTCAAGCCAATTTGCCTAATTTAATGTCATGCTAGAAATTTATCAGCAGCCTTCTCATTCTGGCCAATCTCTATAAATTTCAGCATGTCCCTTGTATTGGCCTTTCCATATGTGTTCAGTACACGTTCTGTGGGCTTTCTGGGAAGGAAGCTAGGGGAGGGCAAGCGCCTGGATTTTCCAACACCGTATCATTATTTCCCACTCTAGCGTTGTCTGACTTGCAGTTCCTAAGAGGATTGGTTTTGAGCTTGTTTGCTGCCAGTCCATCTTTGGGAACAAGGGAAGGAGTGAAGGCACCCACGGTTGGGACGGATGGTCTTCTGTGGTTGCCATAGCAATGCTCCCCAGTGGGCTGTCCAGGATTGGTGTGTTGATGCTTACCCATATTTGTAGAAGTTTCCTTCCCCTCTGGGACGGTTTACAACAAGAGGTGACTCTCCCCCACGCAACTGCAGAGCAGTGATTGGGTTGGGGGTCCTTTTGCGTGATTTACAGTTATACTCCTTGGCACATCCTTGGGAGGCCAGATGGGCAGGAAAATGAGGTGACAAAAGGAGACCAGCTTTGCAACTCTGGTCAAGATGAATTCATGTTTGCTGTTATAAACAGATGCAGGTTGTTTTCGTTAGGATCCTAGAGGCAGACAGCCAATTAGTTTACCTTTCAAATGGTACCATCAAACATGGAGCTAGATATGTATGTGTGTATTAAAAGATGCCTTATTTCTTTTTAAACTCTTCTCATTTGTAGAATGGGGAGAGAGAGAGTTCCATCCTTAGCTCTTTCGTGCTAATGCAGGTTCATGGAGCAGATATTAAGCACGCCCATTAGTTTCCAGGTCCTTGTCTAAATCTGCCTCAAGAAACTTGCCAGCTAGTGAGGAGCCCAAGGTAGAAACAAGTAGCTGCTGGAAATGGTTGTTGTTGTTGTTAGTTGCCGTCGAGTCGCTGCTAACTTATAGTAGCGACCCTGTGTACAACAGAACAAAATACTGTCTGCTCCTGGAAAATGGGGGCATGCCTAATGATATATCCTGGCGAACCTCCTGGCCCATGTGCATCCAGGGAGAGAAAGCTCATAGCACTGAGCTGATGCTGAGTTTTGGCTGTTCTGATGTGTGCTCAGTGGGACCAGGGAGGAGCAGGTTAACCTGGCTCCACGAAGGAACCACTTGAGGTTAGTATTAGGATAGCTAGGACATTCTGTGTCCTGGGCCAGTCAGATATTCCAAGTTGCGCAAGGCTCATGCTCCATCCAAGTGGGTCTCCTTCTATTCATAGCAGCCTACCGCTTTACCACCTCCAAGACCGGGGTGCTTGTAGCAATACTTCAGTGAATACCTTATTATATTCATCAGTCAAGAGTTTTGGAAAGTGATGGTTCTGAAAATCATGAGAATTAAGGCATCTCAAAGCTCCGTCTTCTGTGTGAACAACACAATTCATTTCTCGTTATTCTGTCAAATTCCAGCAAATTCCAAAACAGGACTCCTCTCAGATAAATGAACTTAAATTCAGCAGTTACACTAATGTCTAATGGTCTGGCTATTTTTCTCCTCTTTATCACTCAAGTAACAAAACCGATTTTAAGTAACTTAGCAGGAAACAATTCTATCGTACCCACGTTGCACAGCCAAATACGAAGCATAGAAAATTCTTTGGAGAGGGAACGAAACACGGTTTGGTTGTTCTGAGGAAGTTGAGATATTTTAACGTTGTTAATTTTTTTTAATTAGCAAGAAGAAAAGAAATACTATGTCTTAGGGTGTTTTGTGTTGAACACAGGACAGTGTTATTTGAAGGAGGCTTGCTTGATTGATTGATTCTCTCTTCACTCCTTACCATTCCCCACCAGTGTTATTTAGCTTCTTGAAGAGAGTTCTGTGTTTCAGACGATAAGGCCAGGATGGACTCTTCCCAGTAGGGAAGTATTTTTGAATAACTAAATGTCAGCCAATGACCCCTGCTGATAAAGTTTCCAGACCAAATTGGGGCCAAAGGAATTAGAAGACAAATCACAAAAACTGTAAGTCAAACTTCCAATTAACAAGACTTCCACAACAAACATAAGAGTGATGACTTTTTTTAAGAGCAACATTCAACCCAACTAGATGCCGCTATGTTCTGGAAATGTGGCGATTGGTTGAAATGGTATTTCTCTTGTGAGTCCCATGTTAAGCCCTAGCTGTTCACAGCAGGACCTTGTAGGTTAGTTTTTACTAACATGGTGGTTTGCTGCTTTATATTTTTCAAAGTCTTGGTCTTCAACTCCATTTGGTATTTTCACCTATTGTTTACTACGGGAACAACTTCAGATTTAGAGGGAAGGTCAGCATTTTTATTTTGTATAGAGTTGGGAGAGGAGGCGGTCAACTTGACATTGCTTGCAAGTAAAATGAACAACTTGACCTTGTTTTCTTGATAGAATTTTTTTATTGGAAGAAGTGCAGTGTGACTCGGTGATGATAATTGATACTTTAGCTATATATTACCTAAATGACTGGAATGGATAGAAGTTTTATTTAAAATTAAATGAATTGTAATTTAATTGCCGAAAGGGAGTGTGTCATGTCTCCACATGTGTCTTCTTACTATAGGTAAACTCAGCCCCTGGAGGGCGGTGGTGGTTCAGTGGTAGAATTCCTGCCTTCCATGTGAGAGACCCAGGTTCCATCCCCGGCCAATGCGCCTCACGTGCAGCCACCACTTGTCTGTCAGTAGAGATTTGCGTGTTGCTGTAATGCTGAACAGCTTTCGGCAGAGCTTCTAGTCTCAGACAGACTAGGAAGAAAGGCCTGGCAATTGACTTCTGAATATCAGCCAGTGAAAATCCTATGGATCACAGTGGTCCAATCTGCAACCAGTTGTGGGTGTGGCACAGGACAGGGCATGGGCTCCCCAGGAGTTGAGGGCTGGCTAGATGGCAGCTTACAACAACAACAAGTTCAGTGTGTGTGTGTGTGTGTGTGTGTGTGTGTGTGTGTGTGTGTGTGTGTGTGTGTGTGTGTGTGTGTGTGTGTGTGTGTGTGTGTGTGTGTGTGTGTGTGTGTGTGTGTGTGTGTGTGTCTATCTGTCCTAGGTTGCTCGGCTGTTTTGAACCACAAAATAGAAAAGAATGTAAATATATTCTGATGTTTACAGGCAGTAAACTACCCTCAGGGATTAGTCTGTTTTAAAAGAAAACTAGAGGGCAAACAATTTTGGTGCGTGCGATTCAGCCTGAGAAAGACAAAGGCACTTCTACAGCCCTTAGAGAATTCCCATATAAGATCATGATTACTGGAATGCTTGGGAAATGACTTGTTGTAGATAGTTTAAACGTTCAATTCTAATCAGCAAGTCTATTTTGTTTAAAATCTTTCAATTAATAGGAATTGTTCTTCTACCTCGGGAAGTAGCTTATAGAGCAGCACTATCTAATAACACTCTCTGAGATGACAGAAACGTTCTATATCTGTGCTGTCCAACATGGCAGCCACTCCTGAGTGGCACAAACAGTTCAGTGCTCGACTCCTAGCCGAAGGTTGGTGGTTCGAACCCACCCAGAAGCGCTTCGGAAGACAGGCCTGGAGATCTGCTTCTGAAAAGTCACAACCTTGAAAACCCAATGGAGCAGTTCTACTTTGCACACATGGGGCCACCATGAGTCAGAATCAACTTGATGGCAACTAACAACAGCAAAAGCCCCATGTGGCTATTGAACACTTTAAATGTGGCTAGTGGGACTGAGGAATTGAACTTGTAAATTGTACTTCATTTGAATTTATTTAAATTCATTTAAATGTAAATTTATTTATGGTGGCAAACGTAGTAAAATGAGATAGGGCAATGTCCATTGGAGAAGACTGCCAAGAAAATGTTTAGATTAAAGGCGCACATTTGGGCATTTAATGGACAGGTTGTTGCAGTTACTTATAAAAATAACTCGGAGCTAGTGGCTACCATATTGGACAGCACAGGTACAAAGTATAATTACCGGTTAGTACACGGCTCTGATTTTAAATATTCCATTGTATTATCACCCTACATATCTGAATTTTGGAAAATGTGGCAACTATTACTGTCTTTGTCTGGTAAGTGAAGATTTCTTCCAGGTGATTCTTTGAATCTCCATCCTCAGCAAATGTTATCAAGGTCAGCAGTTACGGAAATATAACCCGGAAATTCTCTTGTTAGCTTGTATTTTCCTTTGCCCTTTCTAATAATTAAACTGGGAGCATTTCAGGTTAACTGGAGTTGTTACTGATCGAGGTTGAGCTCTTCAGAATGATTCAGACTCTGTGTAATTAAACATAGGAGGAGAAAAATTTAACATTGTGGCCGGCTGAAAGCCCCAAAATGAAATTAGATAATTCATGAGTCAGCAATAGTTCAGGCATTCATTTGAATCAAAATTAGAAATGCTGTTTAATTCCATTTCTATCACCTCATGTTACACAACATGGTGGCAGCCACATACATCTCCACGTCAGAATTTTGTCATTTGATAGGAAAGGTCTCTGCAAACCCGCAGCCACTTAAAGGTTTAGTGCTCTTTGAACCTAGCTAACTTTCAACAGAATTTCAGCAGGAGCTGCCTTCACAGTTCTCTCTCCATTTCGTTTTGTGCTGTTCCTAATTCTTCTTCCTTCCCTTTATAATACTCATCTCTTCTTTGTTGTATGCATTGTACTGAGTTTTGTTTTTGTTTTGCTTTCTCCTAAAGCCTTTCGTTCCTTTAACCTCACCCTTCTGTGGTCAAAGTGGTTCTCTGAAAAATGTAAACTGATTTATACTTAGAATTTACCTAAAGGTGACCCACCAAGGTCGCTGGGTGGCACAAATGGTTTACATTTGACTGCTAACCTAAAGGTTGACGGTCCAAACCCGCCCAGTGGTGTCGCAGAAAGAAAGACCTGGTGATTTGCTTCTGTGAAAGATTACAACCAAAACTCTAGGGAGCAGTTCTACTCTGTAAAACATGGAGTCACCATGGGTTGGAATTGACTTGATGGCAAAGGGTCTTTTTTGGAGGGGTTTGACTTGCCAAAATCCCAAGCTCCCATCAAAGGAATTAAAGAGAGGAGGTATGTCTTGACTGAAGCAGGGAAAAGGGTGAACAAACTTTAAAAAAATGAAATTTGTTTCTGACTACAGAATTAATTCATGGTTATTGTGGAAAAATTGGATCTTCATGCAAATGGCTACCTCTCCTTCCTGGTTTATTTTTCTATGTACGTTTATGTGTTTAAATTATTTAAATGTTATGATCATGTATAATAGTTGCATATGGTATACAATCTTGGTCTTAAATTTTATTTTATGACATTTTCCCCACTAATAAATTTTCTTCTAAACCCAATTTTGAATCACAGCATCCCGTCAGATGGATATAACAAAATTTAAGTAAGGTCCAATTCCTCACAGTTATAGATAATGCTGTGCTAAACATCTTTGCATGTATCTTCTTGTGCGTTTAGATGGCTGTGTTAGGATAATTCATAGATATGTATTTACACCCCAGAAAATGTATACACCAACAAAGAATGAATGAGAGCATAGCAAATTTCTAATTTATTAGTTATATGAGAAATGAGAGTGGTTATGGTGAAAGAGAGTTTGCTCCAGGTGGTTAACTTGACTCTTTTTCAAGAGTTTATCTGTGTCTTTAGCTTAATGTCAAAGACAGTGTAGCTTTATAAACTACTTTTTTTTTAAACTGATTTAAGAATTGTATAGCTGTAAGTTTGTGTTTATTAATGCATTTATGATCAATATTGCTATTTAGTTCAGCCTGAATGTTGAGTCTTGGTCTTTAGTATATAGTGATTTTCTTCCATATTTGATTCAAATGCATACAACATTGGGCAGTTGACTAAGCCTGGATCTTAATGAATTAGAAATGCTGTTTTATTCAGCTTTTATCACCTTATGTCACATCTCCATGTCAGAATAAATAAATAAATAAATAAATCACACCTTAGTAGATGTAAGTATGCATTAATAAGAAGAGGAAATAATAGCCAAGAGCAGAAAGGCACAGTTAGAATGAGAGAGCAGTGTAGGGCAATTTAATCCTTTGGTGACCCAACTGTTTTCTCCTTTGAATTTTTTGTACCATGTGTTTTCACTAATGGAAGGCATGCTGATTAAAGAACCAATTCAGAATTTTTGTTATGAGTTGTGGATTTTGATATCCATCATCTGGGATCACAGATGTCCCAGCGGACGTCAAAACCAACCAAAAACCCTTTGCCATTGAGTCGATTCCAACTCATAGTGACCCTGCAGGACAGGGTGGAACTGCCCCACTGGGCTTCCAGAGAGTGGCTGGTGGATTTGAACTGCTGTCCTTTTGAATAGCAACCAAGCTCTTAACCACTGTGCCACCAGGGCTTACCCCCTCCCCCTAAAAAAGAAAAATACCTATTGCCGTTGAGTCGATTCTGACTTGTCGTGACTCTATAGGACAGATTAGAACTGCCCCCTAGGGTTTCCAAGGAGCAGTTGGTGGATTCAAACTGCCAATCTTTTGGTTAGCAGCTGAGCTCTTAACTACTGCGCCACCAGGGCCCCACCAGGGCTCGCCAGGATGTAGTAAATTCTACCGATACGAGTCAATGAATGCACGGTAAGAGTAACTTACAGGAGTTGCAGTCGCTTGAAAAGTACAACTGCAATGCATTATTCCTTGTTGGAAAGGCATTATTTACTGTTCAGAAGCTAGAAAAGAAAGGAGCCAGTAACACCTGGAAACAATGAAAGGCATAAAGGAGAAAATGGCCACTAGGACTGAATGAAGACTGGCAATAGCTTATTCTTGTAATAAGTACACTCTCATGAGAGCATAATAACTGGGAGACATAGTGAGGAGGCTTTTCTTACAGAAGTAAAGGCAAACCTGTCAAAAGTTTAGACAATTCACACATCCAGGAGGCGTCACTTAAGACACTCAGGATTTTTGAGTTTCACGCATTTCAAAAGGCTCCCACCTTGAGGCTAACCAGTTAAAATCAGGTTACGTCCTTCACAAAGAACTCCAGAGGCATAAAAAGTGGTTGGGATACCATATGTCTCACGAGTCCCCAAAGGGTTATAACAGGCCTGAGAGCGTTCTCACCTCTAAATTTCCAAGGCAACACATCTCACTGATAGGTGTTCATAAGTCTCATTCTGAACCATCAAGAACACGCTAAGTTTCTAGTAATACACTTTGTTTAATGCAGTAGAACAATGTCCACTGGAGAAGACTGTCCTGAAAGTGTTTAAAATGGCAAATACTCATTTGGGCATTAATGGCAGTTGTAAAATTAACTCATGTAGTACCTCTCTTTCCACAGTGAATAGATCTTCAGCGTCCAAAGACTTGACTTTTCCCTGTAATTCAAAATGTGATTTAAATATATGTTTATTTATGGGTGTGTGTATGTATGTATATACGTATATCTCAATCGGAAAGTCGAAAACATCCCCAGTTTGACTCCAGAGTTTGTGGTCTTTCCGATATCCCAGAGAGTCTCCATAATATCGTCCCTTACATCCTTAAAATGTTTCTCAGTAGGAGTGAATATAATGGCAATATTTTCATGAATTTATTATATATTTTGGAGCATACACCAGGATCTATATCTATATATAGCTTGGTAGTTATCTCAAGAGCGTTTTCTTTGAGCAAGACCTTAACAAAATAATTCTCATTAGTCCTGGCCAGATAAGCTTGGCATCATTAGAGGAGACATCGTTGCTGGCATGACGTAAATGGTGGGGGTTCTGGGTTGAGATCATGACGGACTACTTGATTATGAGCCACAATTGAAAAGCACTAGCACAGAAAGTGTGTCATCCACCTAGGGAGATGGTCTCCGCTCCCCAACAAAAAACAAACTTGTTGCCGTCAAGTCAATTCCAACTCTTAGTGACCCTGTAGGACAGAATAGAACCACCTCACAGGGTTTCCAAGGCTGTAAATCTTTACGGAAGCAGACTGCCACAACCTTCTCCTGTGGAGCGGCTGGTGGGTTCGAACCGAGAACCTTTTGCTTAGCAGCTGAACACTTAACCAGTGCACCACCAGGGCTCCTTAGGGAGATGGTCCAAAAAAACCCCGATGTGTTGCCATCAAGTCGAGTCTGACTCATAATGACCCTATAGAACAGGATAGAACTACCCCACAGGATTTCCAAGGCTGTAAATCTTCTTCTTTTTTTTTTTAATTGTACTTCAGGTGAAGGCTTATAGAACAAATAGTTTCTCATGAAACAGTAGTACACATATTGTTTTATGACATTGGTTAACAACCCCACAACATGTCAACCCTCTCCCTTCTCGACCTTTTTTTTTTTTTTTGGTGACAATATACATAGCCAAAGATACACCGTTTCAAAAATGTCTACATGCACAGTTCAGTGACATCGACTACACTCTTCCAATTGTGCTGCTATTCTCACTTTAGATGAAGGCTTACAGAACAAAATAGTTTCTCGTTTAACAGTTACTACACGTGTTGCCCTATGACAGTGGTTAACAACCTCACAACACATCAACACTGTCCTTACTCAACCTTGGGTTCCCTATCACCAGCTTCCTTGTCCCCTTCTGCCTTCTGGCCCTTGTCCCTGGACTGCTGTACCTCATTAGTCCCATTTGGTTTTATGGGGCTGTCCACTCCCAGGCTGAACGGTGAACCTCGGAGATGACTTCACCACTGAGCTAAAAGGGTGTCTGGGGGCCATACTCTCGGGGTTTCTCCAGTCTTCCTTAGGCCAGTAAATCTGGTCTTTTTTTTTGTGAGTTAGAATTGTGTTCTACATCCTTCTCCAGCTCTGTCCAGAACCCTCTGTTGTGATCTCAGTCAAAGCAGTCAGTGGTGGTAGCCGGGCACCATCTAGCTGTACTGAACTCAGTCTGGTGGAGGCCTTGGGAGCTGTGGTCCATTAGTCCCTTGGACTAATCTCTCCCTTGTATCCCGTTCTCTTCATTCTCTCTTGCTCCCGAAAGGATGAGACCAGTGGAGTATCTGAGATGGCTGCTCACAGGCTTTTAAGATCCCAGACGCTACTCACCAAGGTAGAATGTAGAACATTGTCTTTATAAACTGTGTTATGCCAACTGAGCTAGATGTACCCCGAGACCATGGTCCCAACACAAGGCTGTAAATCTTTATGGAAGCAGACTGCCGCATCTTTCTCCCTTGGAGCGGTTGGTGGATTCAAACCGACAACCTTTCATTTAGCAGCCAAGCACTTAACCATTGCACCACCAGGGCTCACTATGAGTCTGAGTCGACTCGACAGCAGTGGAGATGGTCTTGGGTTGGTTCATTCAGGGGCACATTAAGGCAATCGGGGACCCGGGGGCTTTCTATCTTCTCGCTTGCCCCTCCTGGTCACAAAATGGCCATCACAGCTCCAGTCATCACATCCTCAAACATAGCTCCAAAGACGAAAGGAAGAACACTTTTCCCTAGCATGTATTTTGTTTTAATTAGAGGGCTATCTTTTCTCAGAAGCTCTTCCTCTCCTAGCTGACTTCCCTTTTGGCTTCATTTATTGTTGAGGCTCCAGCTCACACCCATCCCTAGACCAATCACTAGCAAGGGGAATAGAGCTATTGGAGTTGCTCCATAATTGGTATGGAGGGATAGATATTCAGTCCCTGGGCAGGGGAGGTGAAGCGAGTCATTTCTCCTGAGCTGAATGGCTGAATGGTGGGATTAATTCAAGCTCTGCCAATAGGGAAAGAAAACCAAAACCAAACCCATTGCTGTGAAGCCCATTCCAACTCATAGTGACCCTATAGGACAGAGTAGAACTGTCCTATAGAGTTTCCAAGGAACGGCTAGTGGATTGGAATTGCCGACCTTTTGGTTAGCAGCTGAGCTCTTAACCACTGTGCCACCAGGGAAGGAGCGGTGGGGAAAGCTGCTGGACAGCTGGCTAACAATGTCTGACATATTGGGTGCAGCATTTTGACTGTACCTCTGTCATAGTATTAATACTATTAGGCCTTCCCTTATAGTTATTTGTGAGCTTATTTTATCCCCTTGGTAGAGTCTAGATTCCTTAAGGATGAGGACTTACTATTTTCATCAACACATGGAATAGTGTCATGCTCCAACAGGTGCTTAATAAATATTGACGGAATGAATTAATTAGAATTAGCCCCTGCCAATTGATTAAATCTTTTTTTCTTACTTTTTTTAAAAAATTGAATCTAAATGCCTTAAAATCAAGTTAGTTGTTTGAATATTGACATCCTCCCAGGAAAGCTATGTTTATTCATTCCGGAAAATGATTAAGCGGCCGTAATCATAAAGGTACTGGAATAAAGTCACTGTGGGCACTGTGTAGTATAAACCCTGCAAAGTCTGTTTACAATTCTGTGTGGGTGTAGGAGGAAAAAAGGATTCAAATATAAATATGAGTGGGAAAGAAAACTTGTTTTGAGTACATTGTATGCATTTGTTAGCATTTGGAAGACAATGTAGTAGAATTTATCATGTCGAAGATTATGCAGTGAAAGAAACAACTTATATATAAAATCTCGGTGAATCTCTTCTATTTGGAGCTTCAGTTAATAGAAGTTTTCTTAAGAAAACTAATTACTTCAGTTCTTTTAAGTCTAGTACATCATTACACATAACACATCATTTCATTTAAAAAATGTTTTTCAGGAGAATGAGATCAAAAGACCAGATTTGATTACTAATATGGTGTGATGTGTAAAAACTGTGTTCCCAGTTTTAATTTGTTTTGTAATATAAACATTTTTCAAAGAGTTTATCTTTTTTAATGTAAAGAATTCTTCCTACAGCTGGTTTTTGTTTGGTTCTGATTCAGTGACTGTACATGCTCATAGCTTTTCACTTTATCGACTATTGTAACCGATAGAGACCACCTCCACCAGTTGCCGTAGAGTCAGCTCTGACTCATGGTAACCCCATTTGTGTCAGAGTAGAACTGTGCACCGTACAGTTTTCAATGGCTGATTTTTTGGAAGTAGACCGCCAGGCCTTTCTTCCAAGGCGCCTCTGGGTGGACTCAGGCTTCCAACCTTTTGCTTAGCAGCCAAGAGCTTAACTGTTTACACCACCCATTTTTAAAAAGATTTAAGATAGTATCATTTAAATTTTCTCTAAAAGGAAATACAGTCTTTATTAGCCTGCTGAATGGTCAATTTGTAGGTTGTAAATAAGCATTTCATACCTTACTCAAGAATACCCATTTATTATGGGTTCTCTCAAGTGACGGAAAATTTTAAGTTCAATTCAACGAAAAGACATGAATAATTTTTTTAAAACATTTTATTGTCTGCTAAGGGCATTTATTTTTAGTTACAGCATTTACTAAGGAAAGTGTTTGTAGACACAAATCACTGTGCTCTTGCGTGGTTCCTGAAAGCTACTGAAATATCACGTTCAGTTCTCTTCGTCTGATCGGTTAATCCTGCGGGGAGGGGAACAGCAAAAGGAACAGTTAGCATAATTTACAAACATTCCCCTTGAGCACCGTGTATAGTAACATATGGCTTCAGTTTTGCCAAAGAAATGTACAACAACTTAAGTTGTACTCTATAATCTCCAAAGTTTCTGTCATCTCATTGTCCTTAAACATGAGGTGTCCATGTCCATGAAGGAGGCCTTTGATTTCAGGACATTCAAAATATATAATTGAATAATAAAATAACAATGGTTTCCTTTCACTGAATACTTCCTGTATGTCAGACACTGAGCTGATCAGTTTATTTTATTTTCTGTTGAATAACTCTAACGAGGTATCAATATTTACATTCTAATCTTACACATGAAGAAACCGGGTTTTTAAGATTTTAAACTACCCACCTGAAGTCACCTTTCCATAAAGAGTTTTGGCAAGGTTTGAGCACGCTATAAAGTCCACGGCCTTAATTATTAATAAACAAATCTATGTGTTTTCTATACAAAGGGACAAAGGGTACCTTAGACTAGAATAATCGACTATAGGCACCAGATTATTTGGGATACAATCAATTTTCAAAAATTCTGTCTCATATTCCCTGTAAATATACTCAGAATTGTGAAGCTACATATGGTATATACTATAGTGTAATTTTTTTTTATTAGAAAGCTATGATATTTGTACTTGGACAGAGCCTTGAAAATGATCTGATCCAACCGTCCCCCACCCCCATTTTAGAGAAGGGAAAACAAACACCCATAAACTTGAAGTAACTCTTTGGGGAAAAGCTATAACTAGAAGCCAGATGTCCAGGCCCCCCCCCCCCCCCCATCCAGGTCATTTCTATGTCACCCTTCCCTGCTTCTCAGGAGCAAATCACCAACTTGTGGAATCACATAGTCTCCTAGACACAGAAGTGAGGGTTTACGCATATGATGAGGTCACCTTGTTGACTCTTTCCTATTCATTTGGAAAAGCTTCCCTTTCTGGAAGGGGATTTTGAGCTAAATCATGAAATTTTTTTGCTGAAAACTTAATCTATAGAAGCCTAGCCCTGAAAGGGAATCTTAACAGTTTGTCTAGTTTAACTGCCTCCAAGTTAAATTAGAACGTATCTCCCCTAGGTAGTCCCCAGGTAATTGTCCTTAAGGTCTTTAAAGAGATTTCCCACCTCCCTTTTATAGCCTGTTCAAATATTTGTATCTCCTCACTCTCAAACATTGCCTTTTTGTATCTTCAGTGCAATTCTAGACTAATCTTACTAGTCAAACCCTTGAAAGATAAGGAGAACAGATATTCCCTTATACTGTTGCCCTTAAAATTAATGGGCAGTATATATTCTGCTTGGAATTCAAACTAATTGTAGAATTCGAACTCACCATAAAAGCTTTGGTCTTAATTACTAAACCATGCAAATGAATAAACTTGCTTACAATGTAAAGTTATACTACATGCCTTGGACTAATAGTATCATAGACCTGGAGCTACCGCAGCTCTGGGGCCTGGATAGTTGGAGAACTCAGAACTCTGGGGGGCAATTTTGCTCCCCCCCACCCCAGGACTTGTACTGTGCTGGCTTCGAGGTACACTCACCACTTCTTCCCGTTTGGTCTTGTCCGTTGCTGGCCAAGCTTCCAGAGGCAGGTCAGGAAGCATGGGGGGCAGAGGCTGCATGGGGAACATCGGAGGCAGAGGTGGCTGTGGCGGCAGGGGCTGGATGGGGTGCATGGGCTGGTGAGGCTGCGGCTGGACTGGCTGGGGTTGGTAGGGTTGCTGGATGGACGGAGGGAGGTGTGGCTGGTGACGTTGGGTTGGAGTCATGGAGTGTTGGCCGGGAACTGGCATCATTGGCTGCTGGGGGACCATGGGCTGCTGAGCGGGCACCATGGGGATGTGGTGATGAGGCTGCAGGGTGTGGCTCTGGGGATGCTGCTGGGACAGCACAGGGATGATTTGGTGGTGCAGCCATCCACCCATGGGCTCGTAACCATAGGAAGGGTACTGGTAAGAAACAGAGAGTCACATTTACCATTGGCTCCGTTGACCTCCAACGGGAGAAGTAGCAATGTTTTCTTTCTCCTTATGGCCATATGAATATTTCATTCTTTTTTTTTTTTATTCCTTTGCAAGGATTTCTAACTGTGTGCACAGACCATTGAAAGTCCTGTGGAGTGCACATCTCTAGTCTTACACTCACGGAGTTGCCGTGAGTCAGAATCGACTCCATGGCAACTGGTTGGTTGGTTGGTTGGACACAGATATGACTTATTACAACTAAATTTCCCATTAGTATCCATATGTGGAGGAGACCTGCTGTTTCACTTAATAAGGGGATTTAGATACAAGCTTAACATTTTAAGGAATAAAGAACAGGATATCTACCTACCGGCTGCCTTATCATGTTCTGGTACCACTTCAGAGGGGTGAGCACCTTAGGAGAAGGAGACATTAGAATACATATGATTTAGTTTAAGTTCAGGAAATAGAAGCTCACTCCTGCAGTCAATATTGATAGCCTGAAATGGTGACTTTACAGACAAGAGAAGAAGATAAACGTTTGTCGAGGGCTTCCTGTGTGTCAGGCTCTGCACTGCATCCGTCACATGCACGTTCCATGTTTTCTCACATGCTCTGAGGCAAGTAGTATCAGTTACAGAGAGAGACTCATTAACTTGACTGAGGTTACAGGAGTAGTAAGTCTGTTTAATTCCACAGCCCCTGCTCTTTATTGCCGGGGCAAATAATAATAATCATGTGACACAATATTTATTTTGTCCTTTTTGATTTGCTGTCACAAAGAAAAAAAATTAAGAGGAGGTAGAAACATTGTCCCTCACTCATCCTAGAAACACAGGTTTACTGGTCGAATACGTCAGCCTTTTAAACTGTTAACAGAAAGTCTTGCCCCAAACCATTTTCTTCCATTTCTACGAGTTACAGACTCACAGACCATTACCTGAACCAGCGAGAGAGGTAAGAGTTTCATTCTTTTCTGAGCAGTATCTACTTGGGGTTCAGGGGTTCCTTCACATAGTAATATGACACTTTTATCAGTACAACAAAACAATTATTAACCACACTCAAGCTGTACTTGACAAAGCACTTTTCGTATTCATTAACTCCCCAGACAACATTTTCAGGTGTGGTTATTATTATTATTTCCTTCTTCCAGATGAGGAGACCAGTGTTCCAGAGACAGAACATTGGTTTGCCCAAGGTCATGCGTGGTTAGTGCGAGGTTGAGGAGAGCTTCAAACCCGATTCCAGAACTCTCTTTCCAACGCACTGCAGAGTCTCAGATAACACTTGGTTGCTAATCTTTCAGTGAAGCCAAATGAGGGAGATACATAGAGTGCGAACATCTTCTAATCAGGGGTTTTCAAGCTGGAAAGGATCTTAACTAACATCCTACCCGATTCCCACATTTTCCAGGCTGGGATAGAACAAGGCTTTTCAGCCCCAGTTCATTTGTGCCCTAACATGGAGCCTCCCTGAGTGGTATTTCATGATGGAGAATTTTATAGCCATAAGTAGGAGGAGAGACTGAGTCAGAGAGGCCAGGTAGGAAGGTGCTGGGACAATGCAGGGTTTAGGCGACCTATCAGGGCTTAACCTGAGAGGCTGGTGGCAGGAACTGAAAAGTGGGACCCTTTGAGAAACATTTTGAATGAAGAATCAACACACTATTCTTTACAGAGCCCAGGGCATTGTTAACTCAAAACAATGGTCAAAATTAGTAAAGAGAAAAATTACCTCATAGCTGAAGTTGATATAAGCAGGGTGCCCAGGATGAGGCGGTAGCTTTTTAGGGAGGGGGGAAAGAGAGGAGAAGGAGAGAGAGGGAGAGAGAGAGGGAGAGATTAAGTCAATATGCAATTGTTTACATTAAGGGAGACTGAAGCTATTCCAAATAAAATCTTTATAGTGCAGAATGTATTTGAGGTCTACTTTTAGTTTGTACTTGTACACTCTGTAGGAGAGGCGCCTTCTTATTCTAAAGAGATCCAAAACAGCTAACTGACTTTTCTGGGAGTTATAGTTTTATAGTGGGGGAAACTTCTGGAAGCAGAGACCAGCACACACTTATCCTTCAGTGCTCTTCGGACCCTCCACGTTGTCAATGAATGCTATCCTATCCTACCTGCCATTTTACTTGACGTAACTCACTCCATGTTGAGGAGAGAGGTATGTTTCTCTCACAAAGCTACAACATACCAACAAGAGGAGAATTGTCTCACTAACCTTCCCTTGTTGAAGAGGAGGTGGTTAAGTGCTTAAGTATCAAAGGGACCCCTCATAATTGGCATGCAAAGGAAATAATACATCAACAACGAAAAAGAAACACCACCACTAGGTGCCAGCTTTCAATGCACACGAACACAAGATGGGGTGTAGCAAAGTGGAAACCTTGCCAGTCCCGTGAAAAATGAAGAGTAAGATTTAGGAAGTTCAGGCCAATTCATTTTGTTATTCAGTCAACATTTTTTATGGCAGAAGAATTTCAAAGTTCAAAACAAAAAGCAACTTGAATAATGATCTAAACCACGACTGTCTTTCCTTTCAAAAGTGGGTACCAAGTGGCATTCTGGTTGGTTCTGGAGTAGGGAAGAGGGAGAGAGAGTCCTGCTGAGTGGACAAGGTTGTGAAGAAAACCTTCCTCAGACACCAAGCTTGTCCAGAGTCAGCTCTATTCTTTAAAAATGCTCCTGTTTCACAGCAGGGCTAGTTCACTTTCATCTGAGTGGATTCAGCGGGTAACTGCCTTTCCTATACCTTCTTGATAGAAGCCCCGAGAGAGTAGGGTGTTGAATTGAGGTGTGGGAAAGGTCTGAATGTGTAAGGCGCGGGCCCCTCGGGGGACTGGGTGTTGTCACAATGCAGGACTTCAGGAAGGCAGAGAAGAGGATCTTGGTCTTGTGGGTGAGAGAGGAGGAGAGGAGGCAGACGGGCAAGCTTTGCTGGCCTCTGGTTGTATCAACTGCTCCGTATGCCACCAGAAGGCAGCTGGACCTGCATTGCCTGTGTGTGAGCTAAGCTTGTCTACCTGTCTAGGAGAGTGGGTCAGACTTCCTGGGCTTCGTCACATTTGAATTTAAAATCTATTAACATGTAATTGGATAGTAGGATTCCGTGCAGCCACACAGAAGCCACGTGCTTAACAGATGCACCCACAGGGATGGGACTCCTGGGAACTGAGAGATGGTTCAGAGAGGAGTATTCCTATCACAGAAATCTTACCCCCGGACCATACCAGTAGTGGGATTTGGAGGGCAGGGGAACAGTTGGGTTTCAGAGAAAACTGGTGTTTTTCTTGTAGTATTAGCCTAAGTCTTGGGCGCCCTTTCAAGTGCCCCTTCTGAAAGTTTCCTCCATCCTGAGGTGGGCTCATTTGTTTCTCGAAGCATGGTCCACAGACCACCTGCCACAGGATCTCCTGGGGTGCTTGTTAAAATGCAGAGTCCTGGGCCCCACCCCAGCTGTATGGAGTCCGAATCTTTGGGGGAGGCATCCAAGAATCTATGGTTTTAAACCAGCTTCTTGGGTGTTTCTTAAACACAGAGACATATGAGGACTTCTGTTCTTATGCTCTTTTAAACCCTAAAGGTCAGCAACCGTGGGACAGAGTTTGCTGTCCAGGGTTGGGAAATCGGATGTTGACTTATGCAGGGGCATGATACTCACTGGCATAGCGAAGGCTGCTCCCAGGAGGCAGGCAAACAAAATCCAGGTCCCCATTGTTTGATGGCCCTGAAACATAAGACAACACCTGCTCTTCTTATTGCTTCTCAAACATGGACATAATTAATGCTCCACAAAACACATGTAATCCATATCAGTCTGTTGTCCATAAAAAGGATGGGACCATTCTTTGTGAGGTTACTTTGTTCATATTTCATTCCCAGTTCTCAGCTCATTCCGTTGCTTCTGGAGTCACCATAATGATAAAGATGCTTTTAATTTGGGTTGAGAGCTGCACACTTTGGAGGGAAATGAATAATCTATCGTTACATAATTTGGTCTGCCATTTCCCTGTACCCATATACAGCCTGCAGAGTCATAGAAGCGAAGTGTAATTTACAATTACTGATTCAAGGAACAGGGTTGGCTCTAAAAGTTGATGAGATTGTCCACGTCGTTACACACATTAGCGCCCAGACCAAAAGGTTGAAGGGTTGAGTCTACCAGAGGTGCCTCGGAGGAAAGGCCTGGTGATCTGCTTCCAAAAAATCAACCTTGAAAACCCTATGGAGGACACTTCTCCTCTGACACACAAATGGAGTTGCCATGAGTTGGAATCGACTCAACAACAGCTGGTTTTTTATTTTATACTTTTAGAACAAGGAGGCACAGAAATGTTTTTTGTAATGTTCACTTGCATTATTATTGGTTAAAAAAAAAAAAAAAAAAGACTAATCTTTTGAGAAAAGACATTAAGTCATTTGCCAGAATGGATTAAATGGGGTTTCATTCCAGGTGGTTTGACCCTGTAGGTTTTCAGGCAAGCCCCTCAAGTAGAGCTCTGAGCTCCAGGGTTAAAAGATGGGGTTAAACAGAAGGGAGAAGACGGACTAATGTTCTAGGATTCTTCCATGAATTTTAAATGTTTCCATCTCTAATCAATGGCATCTTCCTTTTGCTTGACGCTGCACTGTCCACAGATAGCCCCCCTTGGGACATGAAGCAAAACAGGCTATCCTAAAGTGTGCACTTCGCTTTGTGGGCCAAATTATTGACTCACTTTGAAAACTGTCACTAGAAAGACCTGAAATTTTTTATATGCGCTGAATGTAATGTGCAATAATGCTGGCTATGAAAGAAGTAGCACTGAAGTTTTCTACTGCTACATCTGTTTTTTTTTTTTTAATATAATTTTATTGTTTTTGAGAATATACACAGCAAAGCATACACCCATTCAACAGTTTCTACCCGTATCATTTAGTAACATTGAGGACGTTCTTTGAGTTGTGCAACCATTCTCACCCTCCTTTTCTGAGTTGTTCTCCCCCATTAACATAAATTCACTGCCCCCTAAAGTTCCCATCTAATCTTTACAGTTGCTGTTGTCAGTTTGATCCCATATAGATAGTTCTTAAAAGAGCATAATGTTCAAGGTGGACATTTTTTACTAGTTAAGCTAAACTGTTGTTTGGTTTTAAGAAGACTTCAGGGGATATTTTTGGTTTAAGGTTTAAGGATTATCTCAGGGCAATAGTTTTGGGGGTTCATCCAACCTTCATGGCTCCAGGAAGTCTGGAGTACATTTGTTTTTTTTAAAGGTTGAATTAGTGAGAAAAAATATAGCATAAATGTTGAGTTGATGGTTCTATTTGATGTAATTAAACAAAATGTTTCTCAAAGTAATGAATCACAGCCTATGAAAGTAGCGTTTTACCTTAATTGACCAATAATTAAAAAAGTAAATATTTTGCATGTGATTTGGCCTCAAAAAGTGCTTTGAGCTTCCAGAATGAAAATTTAAAGAACTATAGACACTTTGCTGCATTTTAAAGTAAAATAATTCATTTAAGTAATCAGAGTCTAATTTAATTACAGTGCAGCTGAACAATAACTAAATATTGATGGCATAAAGTATTAAAACTGGGGAATACGTTTGCATCAGGTAAACATGAAATACAGAGAAATGAGCAAAATAAAAAGGATACCTAATTATGAATAAAATCCACATACCTTTGAATGTCTTCAGACTATTTCTGAAACTCAGGGATGCTTGATCCGTTAGCTTTCTCCCAACTAGGAGCTCAATTTATATCATTCACGGCCTCTAGACCAACCACTCAGGTTTCTGAAGGAAAAATGTGTTGAGTAGAACTAAAAATCTCTGTATCATGATATGTTAGCAACCGTGATCAAACATACGACTGGGTGTTGTGATTAGTGTGTATAGAGTCTTTCATTATGGGCCATAATAGGTTTAACAGGCAAAACGTGTGTCATCAGGATGGTTTGTAAGTCAGCAAATTGCAGATATGCCTCGTTTTATTGCACAGACTGCTGTGCTTCACAGATACTGCGTTTTTTGCGAATCGAAGGTTTGTGGCTACCCTGTGTCGAGCAAGTCCCTGTCAGCTCCATTTTTCCAACAGCATGCGCTCACTTCGCGTCTCTGTGTCACATTTTGGTAATTCTCACAATATTTCAGACTCTTTCATTATCATTATATCTGTTATGGTGATCTGTGATCAGTGATCTTTGAGGTTACTATTGTAATTGTTTTGGGGCACCATGAACCGCACCCATGTAAGACGGCAAACTTAAGTTCTGATAAATGTTATGTGGGTTCTGACTGCTCCACTGACTGGCCATACCCCCGTCTCTCTCCCTCTCCTTGGGCCTCCCTATTCCTGAGACATGCCAATATTGAAATTAGGTCAACTACTAACCCTGCAATGGCCTGTAAGTGTTCAAGTGAAAGGACAAGTCGCGTGTCTCTCACTTTAAATCAAACGCTGGAAATGATTAAGCTTAGTGAGGAAGGCATGTTGAAAGCCGAGACAGGCTGAAAGCTAGGCCTCTTGCACCAAACAGTTAAGCAAGTTATGAAAGCAAAGGAAACGTTCTCAAAGGAAATTAAAAATCAGTGAACACATGAGTGATAAGAAAGCGAAACAGCCTTATTGCTGATACGGAGACAGTTTAGTGGTCTGGATAGAAGATCACACCAGCCACAACATTCCCTTAAGCCAAAGCCTAATTCAGAGCAAGGCCCTAACCCTCTTCAATTCTGTGAAGGCTGAGAGAGGTGAGGAAGCTGCAGAAGAAAAGTGTGAAGCTAGCAGAGGTTGGTTCACAAGGTTTAAAGAAAGAAGCCGTCACCGTAGCGTAAAAGTGCACGGTGAAGCAGCAAGTGCTGATGTAGAAGCTGCAGAAAGTCATCCAGAAGATCTAGCTGAGATAATTGATGAAGGTGGCTACACTAAACAACAGATTTTCAATGTTGACTCAACAGCCTTCTATTGGAAGAAGATGCCATCTAGGACTTTCATAGCTAGAGGGGAGAAGTCAGTGCCTGGCTTCAAAGCTTCAAAGGACAGGCTGACTCTCTTGTTAGGGGCTGATGCAACTGGTGACTTTAAGCTGAAGCCAGTGCTCATTTACCATTTCAAAAATCCTAGGGTCCTTAGGAATTATGCTAAATCTACTCTGCCTGTGTTCTGTAAATGGAACAGCAAAGCCTGGATGACAGCACATCTGTTTACAACATGATTTACTGAATATTTTAAGCCCACTGTTGAGACCTACTGCTCATAAAAGATTTCTTTCAAAATATTACTGCTCGTTGACAAAGCGCCTGGTCACCCAAGATCTCTGATGGAGGTGTACAAGGAGATTAATGTTGTTTTCATTCCTACTAACACAACATTCATTCTGTAGCCCATGGATCAAAGAGTAATTTCGACTTTCAAGTCTTACTGTTTAAGAAATACATTTTGTAAGGCTATAACTGCCACAGATAGTGATTCCTCTGATGGATCTGGCAAAGTAAGTTGAAAACCTTCTGGAAAGGATTCACCATTCTAGATGCCATTGAGAACATCGTGATTCATGGGAGGAGGTCAAAATATCAACATTAACAGGAGTTTGGAAGAAGTTGATCCCAACCCTCATGGATGACTTTGAAGGGTTCAAGACTTCAGAGGAGGAAGTAACTGCAGATGTGGTGGAAACAACAAGAGAACTAGACATAGAAGTGGAACCTGAAGATGTGACTGATCTGCTGCAATCTCATGATAAAACTTTAACAGATAAGGAGTTGCTTCTTAGGGATGAGCAAAGAAAGTGGTTTCTTGAGGTGGAATCTACTCCTGGTGAAGACACTGTGAACACTGTTGAAATAACAAAGGATTTAGAATGTCACATAAACTTAGTTGATAAAGCAGCAGCAGGGTTTGAGAGGATTGACTCCAATTTTGGAAGTTCTGCTGTGGGTAAAATGCTATCAAACAGCATCACATGCCACAGAGAAATCTTTCGTGAAAGGAAGAGTCAACTGATGCAGAAAACTTCATTGCTGTCTTATTTTAAGAAATTGCCACAGCCAGCTCAGCCTTCAGCAACCACCACCCTGCTCAGTCAGCAGCCATCAACATCGAGGCAAGACCCTCCACCAGCAAAATGATCACAACTCATTGAAGGCTCAGATGATGGTTAGCATTTTTTAGCAATAAAGTATTTTTTAATTAAAGTATGGGCATTGTTTTTTTAGACATAATACCATTGCACACTTAACAAACTATGGTATCGTGTAAACATAACTTTTATATGCACTGGGAAACAAAAAAATTCGTGTGACTCGTTTTATTGCAATATTCACTTTATTGTGGTTGTCTGAAACCGAACCCACAGTATCTCCAAGATATGCCAGTAGTTGCCTGCACATGCTTCTAGATTCAGATTCACTTTTAAGAAGCAGCTATGTCATTGTTGGAGCCCTGGTGGTGCAATGGTTAAGACCTACAGCTGCTAACCAAAAGGTCGGCAGTTCGAATCGACCAGCCGTTCCTTGGAAACCCTGTGAGGCCGTTCTACTCTGTCCTATAGGGTCACTCGCTATGAGTTGGAATCGACTCTCTGGAGTGGGTGTATGTCATTATCTACTCCTCGGTTCTATCAAACATAAAATTGTTCTAGCCTGGTGGTTAGATTTCTCTACCGTAACCAAGATGTCTGCTAGGGTTTCCCAGTCCTTTAAGATAAGGATAAATTGATTAAATCGCTTATTATGGTAAAAAAAAAAAAAAAAACGAAAGCCCTTCTGAATATTTCTCTGAGGGATTATAATTTTGGAATCCAAAAAAAAAACAGTTGCTGTTGAGTAGATTCCAACTCTTGGAGACCCCATGTGTGTCAAAGTAGAACTGTGCTCCACAGGGTTTTCAATGACTGATTTCTCAGAAGTAGATCACCAGGCCTTTCTTCCAAGGTGCTTCTGGTTGGACTTGAACCTCTAACCTTTAGGTTAGCAGCCGAGTGCGTCTACCTTTTGCATCACCCAGAAACTCCAATTCTGGAATCACCACTGCTCTATTTCCTGCTTCCATTGAAGGAAAGTATGTTCTCTTCCCTGTGGCTATTCCTTGGTCACCACTCTGGTATCCACCCAAAGAAGGGACAAAGGCCCTTCTCCTTGACTCCATCCTGCAACCCATCTGCCATCCAAGCAACCATGAACTCAAGGTTATCGCGGTAGCGAAGCTATTACTGACGATCTGAAGGCCAAGGCATGGGACATTTCACACACCAGACAACTTAAAAATGTATTTTAATCCTTACAAAAACGGATCACAGGGATAGTGCTTTGGCTGCCCATCCCACGAAGCAACTGAGCCTCTCTCAGCCCACTGCCTCTTCTTTGCCCATGCCTGTTTTCACTTTCACTCATACCATGACCAGTTGTTGTCATGTCAGTTCCGACTCATGGTGCCCTCACATGTGTCAGAGTAGAACTGTGCTCCATGGGGTTTTCAGTGGCTGCTTTTTTGGAAGTAGACCACCAAGCCTTTCTTCTGAGGTGCCTCTGAGTGGACTCAAACTGCCATCCTTTCAGTTAGGAGGTGATCGCTTTAACCAAGGACTCCAAAATAGTCACTAGCTGGCCCTTTACAGAAAGCATTTGCAACCCCTGGTCTAATATCTGATTATTTCGTTCTAACCAGAGTGACCCTCTCTTTCTTTTTCAGAGCCTTTAACTGTCCCTTTAGTTGCATTGTCGCCATGTTCTCAGAAGCTTCTCCGTCACCTAAATAATAACAATTAAAGTCCTTATGTCTCTAAAAGGACCTCTGATCTAGCTCTTTAATTCATGCCTTTTTTAAAAACCCTTCAACCTTAGTAAAGCACACGGATTTATTCTTTTTTTTCTGGAATCTAATCATTTAAAAAGATCAAATTTGTAGCTAGTGACAAGAGGTAGCTGACAAGTTGCCTGACAATATTAGATCAGTAAAGGAAATGATTGAATGAATACCCAGACACAATTGGTGTTATAGCCGAATCTCTTTGAATACTTAAATAATATTTATGAAGTTTGTGCATGTCCATATATTTTTATATAGATGCTCCACCTTGGCTGAATTAAATTCAAGGAAAAAATATGCATAAAAGGCAATGTAGTTATGATAAAGAGCTAGGGTTTTGATTTACATGGATTGTGAATCCAGCTTCACCACTGGTTAACTGGCCATGGACAAGTTATGTAGCCTGTCTTAGCCTCAGTTGCCTCATCTATAAAATGGGGATAATTACAGAACATTTCTAAGCTAAAGATTAGCAAGGAGCCCTGGTGGCGCCGTGGTTAAAGCACTCGGCTGCTCACTGAAAGGTCAGCAGTTCGAACCCACCAGCTGCTCCTCGGGAGAAAGGTGAGGCAGTCTGCTTCCATAAAGATTACAGCCTTGGAAACCCTAGGGGGAAGTTCTGCTTTCCTGTTAAGGTTACTATTATGAGTTGGAATCGACTCAACAGCAATGGGTTTGTTTGTTGTTGTTGTTGTTGTTTTTAAGAGGATTAGCTTGAAAACTAAAAGAGAGGCATCCCTGGGGAAGTGGAAAGTTATTCATCACTTCCCCAACCCCACCACCTGACTCACAGTAAATGTTTTTAGAAATGCTAATCAATAAAATTCTATGATAATCTTTGGGGATGAAGCCAACAGAGAATGAATAATCCTCATGAAGAAAGGTAGACCTTTCATGTCAAGGGAGAGAGAGATTGCAAAGAAGGACGTGAAAGGTTTTAACAGGCAAAATGGATGAGTTGAGGTGAACATAGAACACGGTTCTAAAGACCAGTTGTGTCCAGGGTTTATATTTATTTGTGAATATATTTATTGGTGAATTGACTATCAGAGGCAAAAAGGATTCCTTTTAAAGGAAGTTGCTCAATGGACTTTAGGGGATTTGCTTATTTTGTAGAGTGGTTGGGATACAGCAAAGTGAGGGAGGAAAGTGTGGATCACGTTCTGTTCTCTTTCGATCTTTTCTGTTTTTCCATGTTATTGGAGATCCTGAAAGTAGGCAGAAAATATTTTTCCTACAAAATCATGGGAGATCTATACTAAAGAAGTCACAGATGAGATAGTACTGGTGTTGTGGTTTTACAAAATTTATCTCATTGGCTTTGTCTCATCTTTCAAGACTGAGAGAGTGATAGGTTTGGCCACAGCGATCAACTGAATGCTTCCTTGTTGTGGCATGGATTCCTCTGGTCCACTGCGAAGCCACCATGCACAGCTGTCCTGGATGAGATGACCAATACCACAGAAATCAGGTGGTTCTTTTGGTTTATTTTCCCTGACTGCGTTTCCTGAGCAGAGGGTCTTAAAATCTGGATCCCTCTGCTTGAAATCTCTTCCATCGATTTCGGTCCCGTTTATACATTTAAAATTTATTGACTGTTTTGGAAAAGAAAACAAAATTTCAATTGAGACATTTTTCCTATAGCAACTAGTTGGTTTTTGAAAAAGTTGGCATTGTAAAAGAAAACAGAGTTTACTGGATTGACGACTTAAAATATAGAGACTATAACATTTCCAGATTATTTGTGGTTTTGGTTTTTCTCTTTGAGGTCAAATATTATCTTCCCTTTATGATTTTAAAAAAGGAATCATAAGCATAAATTATTTTTCTCTATGGTAGTAGCTTTGGGACAGCTGTGATAATATGGCCTCAAATGCTATCTTTCTTCACATATGCGTTCGTTCCAAACTTAGATGTCCAGTGCATGTGAACTCGCAAGTGTTCTTCTTACAATAGAGGATCGACGTATGCTTGGATTTATTATTGCTTCTAAAAGCTCTTCTCCAATATGAGTGAATAAATGTTCCTACAGATTATAAGAAGTTCTTCTGCCCATTTTTTTGGGTAGTTTTTATTCTTTGTCTTGACTTGTAGCTCATCACACTTTGCTATGCCTCATCATACTGTTGTTGTTCGGTGCCGTTGAGTTGGTTCTGAGTCATAGCAAGCCCATGTACAACAGAACGAAACACTGCCCAGTCCTGCACCATCCTCACAATCATTGCTATGTTTGAGCCCGTTGTGGTAGCCACTGTGTCATTATACTAGCAGGGTGTGTATGCTAGCAATTTCTTCCCTTCTCATTTGCTGCTTCTAATTTACAGTG